>JAZHEH010003310.1:5138908-7708363 GCA_036589455.1 Ateles fusciceps
TCACTTGAACCTGGGAGGCAGAGGTTGCAGTGAGCTGAGACCGCGCCACTACACTCCAGCCTGGGTGACAAAGCAAGACTCTGTCAAAAAAAAAAAAAAAAAAAAGAAAAGAAAGAAAGAAAAACAGAATAAGCAGGTCTAGAGGAGTTGCCAAACTGGAGAACCTAGCTATTCAGGCCAGAAGGCCAGGGCCAGGGTCAGGCTGTGGAATTTACAGGAAGTCTCCAAAGCAAAGACCCACGAGACTCTGGGAGACCTGAGGGCAAAGGAAAGAGTTTGGGAGATGAATCTTGGACTTGATGGCCTTGGCCAAGGAACACTGGACCCTGAACATCCTTGGACCGCCCTGGGGTCCCAGCGCCTGCTTGGACCTGAGGGGTGGGGCAGGGGGTCTGATCATCACACTCCAGTCAGGGCAGAGAGAGGGCTCTGACCCTCAAGCAGCTCAGACTGGGGGACATGGCTGTGGCCTCAGGGAGCCCCATTCTGAAGTGAGGACACAGACCCTTCCTGAGGGAGCCCCAGTGAAAGGGAGACACAGAACTTCCAGGCCTTAGCGTCCCCTCAAATCCATTCCTCAGAAACCCAATTTGTTTTTGAGGGAAAGCCAAGTCCGATTCTCCGATAAAACACTTCTTTTCTTCATTGGCTGCTTCCCCTCAGATAATACAAACTTTATAATGTATGAAATTCCTGCCCGACCTACCCCAGGAAGGATGGCTGGGTGATTGGCTGTGGCCTCAGGAATGGAGTCGCCGAGAAGAGAAGCGGGCTGAGCCTAGGCGCGGCCAGGGTAGGGGCTGTCCCTCCTGCCATCCATGTCAGAGGGGTGGACACCAAGCCAGGGTGCTCTAGGGTAGGTCTGCTGAGTCTCTATCGTTTCCCACCCTTCCTGGGAATACCGATTCCACCGTGGCCTGGCAGGAGTCAGGGAGGGGTGGGGTGGATTCAGAGAGAAAGGTGGGGGCGCAGCCAGTCAGACAAAAGGAAAGCAGAGAAAGAGGTGGAGAGGAGGAACCACATGGAGCCGAAACTCCTTGAAAGCAAGGCTTCCTCATGGATTCTAGGCCCAGAAGCCAGGGAAGCTGCTTCAGAAACAGGTGTCCCTAGGAAGGCCTCTCATCCCCAGGCTGGAGCTTTTGAGGCTCTGCTGTCTGTCAAAGCCCTCTAAACATTATATCAACATTCCTGGGTTACATATGGGACCCCCAACCTCACCCCAAACCCCAGAGACAGAGGTGTCTTGGTCACTGGCACATCCCAGCACCTGGTGGGGGTTCCTTTCCCCCTGCCGTCTGTCCAAGTGCAAAAAGGAAAGAGGGGAAAGCCTGGGCCACGGGAGGCCAGACAGGCCCAGCATGGATTGTGACCTCTGGGAAATGGCCCAGGGTCTTGCCCTCCTCCCCATCCTGCTCTGGGAGCCTGCGCAGGGGCTGGCCCGCCTTCCCCTTTGTGACAGGGCAGGAGCCGGTTAGCCAGGTTACCTCTGTGGGCCCCAGCCTCTGAGGAGTGGTGGGTCTCGCAACCAGGCTGGTCTGGGGAGCGGGGGAGGGCATCCTGCCTCATTGTCACTGGCCCAGCGCATTTCCAGAAATTCTTCCCACTAGTAAGAAGAGGAAAGAGAGGCTGGGGCAGCCTCACGGGCCAAGTGGGAACCAGGTTTCCCGGAGCTCTCACGGCCCAGCCTGAGCTTGGGGCCTCCTGCCTGGGCCAAAGGGCCAGCTTGGCCCTAGGACGGGGATGTGTCAGAAATAACTGACCAGAGGACCCAGGACTCACCTTATCCCTGCTGGGCCCAGCTGCATTTGTGTTTGCAGAACAGAGACAGGAAGAAAGAGGCCTGGAAATGCCTGTGCTTCCCACAGGACTTATGTAACTCTAGAGTCAGGAAGAATGAAGCTTACATTCATTCCAGGGTGTATATTTCCTCTCCCCTCACCCTCATTTTAGTATCTAGCCCTCTACTAGGTCTTGAGGGAGAGACAGAGGGCAATTTTCTTTCTTTTTTTTTTTTTCTGAGATGGGGTCTTGTCACCCAGGCTGGAATGCAGTGGATCAGGGTTCACTGCAGCCTCCAACTCCTGGGCTCAGGCGATCCTCTTGCCTCAGCCTCCTTGAGTAGCTGGAACTACAGCCACACACCACCACATCTGGCTAATTTAAAAAACATTTTATAGAGATGAGGCATTGCTTTGTTGCCCAGGCTGGTCTGGAACTCCTGGCATCAAGCAATCTTCCTGCCTTGGCCTGAAAATTATTATTACTATTCTCCAGTAAAAACATGTCCCTAGTGCATTCTGCATCACACCAGCCTACGGGGATGGCTCTCGATAGAACAGGTGGGTTCACAGGACCCTGCATGCCAGCCACCCTCTTCGCATTCCCAGAACACAATGGAAATATTCAAGTCTCCAAGAAATCCTGAAGAGTTCCAACTCACTTTGGTTAATTCGGTGTTTCTCATACTTATTTGACCACAGAACCTCCCCCTGCTTTTTTTTTCCTTTGAGACAGGATCTCACTCTGTTGCCCAGGCTGGAGTGCAGTGGCAAAATCTCAGCTCATTGCAAACTCTGCCTCCAGGGTTTCAGTAATTCTCCCACCTCAGCCTCCTGAGTAGCTGGGATTACAAGCATGTGCCATCACACTTTGCTAATTTTTTTTTTTTTTTTTTTTTTTTTTGGTAGAGACAGGGTTTCACCATGTTGGCCAGGCTGGTCTCGAACTCCTGAGGTTAAGTGATCCACCTTCCTCCGCCTCCCAAAGTGCTGGTGTGAGCCACCACACCCAGCCAGAACCCTTTTTTTCATGGGACACACAGTCATAAAACAGATTTTCTAGAAATGCATTTTGGGGAAAGCTACAGTCAAGCTTTAGATGGGTGGTTTTCTATCTTTGCTCCAGCCAAAGTGCCTGCGGAGTGCAGGGTGGGTGGGGGGGCGCATAAGGAAATATGAGGAAATGAATCAGCCGGGTTCTGTGTCTCGTCCCACCCTTCCCACCCCAACCCAACCAGCAGGTCCTTTATTCTGCTTTCAGTTTTCCACAGTACATTTTTACTTTATGAAAGGGCTCTGCTGCTAAGTTTGAGGGTTGCTATGGTGTGCATGTGGGTGTCCCTTGCAAAGTCATTATGATCATCATTCTTCTGTCACCTTTCAGTGTGACCGTGGGAACATCCCTGTTCCTCTCTAAACCTTGGTTTCCTCACCTGAGGCTGCACCCCTCAGATGCATTTGACATTTGGTTCTTTTCCTCGTCAATCCCTGAAGCTTTTCTTCCCCCCCCCCATTCTGCCTTCTCCTTCCCCCTTTTCCTCGTCCAGTGAAAGATCTGGGCCCAGATAACAGCCAAACAATGGCAGCAGAAGCCTCCCAGCCGGGGCGTGGGGAATCACCCAAGGTTATGAGGAAAGGGGCCGGAAAAGGGGGAAGAGGAAACGGGCAGCTGGACCGGCAGACACATTGCCCCCAGCCCTGCCCTGGAAGGCCCGCTCGGAGGTTGGTGGAAATCAGCCTGTTTCTCTTGGATGGTCCCTGCTGGGCTGCTCATTCATTCAACAGCTATTTACTGGACACCAACTTGGTGCCAGGCCCTGTGCCAGGAACAGCCTTGCCCCTGGGGACTGTCCCTTCTACTCTGCAAACACATTCACGGCTGCCGCCTCTGCGCTTGCCCTGTCGTCCTGTGTGGCAGGAAGGGCTGAGGTCCACAGTCCCCCGCCACACACACATCCCAAGCCACCCTGACTTCTGCAAGGGCACATGCAGAGCAGCCTGCACCCCTGCTCTGCTCTCTCCACCCACCCCCAGATTGGGGCCCTCTGCGGGGGAATAAAATACTCTGGACATCTTGCCTGCAAGCAGTTAAAGAGATTGTTTCTCTCTCTCTCTCTCTCTCTCTCTCTCTCTCTCTCATTTTGTGGTCTTCAATGCACTAACGTGCTGGGGGAAGCAACCTTTACTGGGAACAGTTGTTCTGGAAGCTCCAGTTGTCTTCCAGTTAATTATGACTTTTCTTAAGCCTCTGCTATCACCGGGGAAGCGCTCCAAATCTATTGTGGAAATTGCTCAGCTTCCCAGTGAAAACCCATTGGGAACTTTTTCCATCTTTGCCGAGGGGTGAAAAAGTCTGGAAAGGTTGATGAGCAATTTGTTTTGGAAACAGAAAACTGCAAGCTTTTTTTAAAAGAATTTTTTTAATGACAATAGCTTTTGGGGTACAAGTGGTTTTTGGTCACATGGATGACTTGCACAGTGGTGAAGCCTGAGATTTTAGTGCACCCATCACCCGAGTAGTGTATGTTGTACCCTATATGTAGTTTTTCACCCGTCATCTTCTGTCCCTCCCACCTTCCGAGTCTCCAGGGTCCGTCCTACCTCTCTGAAGGCCTTTAGCCTTGAGCTTTTTCATCAGGCACCCTGAGCTGGCAGCGAGGTTTCCACAGGACCTCAGTGGCTTTCTGTGTGTCTGGATTTCACAGGGTGTGGGAAGCAGACCCCTAAAACTCCTCACTTCTTCCTGGAGGGGCAAGCCCTGGGAAAGTCACAGGCCTCTTCTCCAATTTTCTCACTGCGGCTCCACCCAGAGCTGTTTCAGACTCTGATGTTACTTCACGTCATCGCTGGGACCTGCTCAAGGCCAGGGCGTCACAGAACAAGGACACCACATACTCGCTGGAAATACATGCCACGGGTTACGTGCACACATGCGATGCACACACTCACACTCCTACCTTTTCTATGTGTTTGTTGCATACAATAGGCATATTGCATACACCCACACCAAATACATGTAAACATATCTACCGCATATCACACACATGCTAAATATACACGTTCATGTCACATTTACACTACATGAACATGTGCCTTGTATAGTAACACAGTCTACACACATATGCCACATTTACAAACATACATCGACAGACACACAACAAAATACACACATTTCACAAACCTATTATTTGCTGATTAAAGTTCTTCTCAAAATTTTACGTTCTAGTTAAACCCAATTCTAAAACTCATCAATTTCTCTTAATCTGTTCCTTTGTTTCTTGACAATTTTTTTCTGTTTCAGCAAAAAACAACAAC
Organism: Ateles fusciceps; assembly: GCA_036589455.1. NCBI lineage: Eukaryota > Metazoa > Chordata > Mammalia > Primates > Atelidae > Ateles > Ateles fusciceps. The sequence goes on from JAZHEH010003310.1 coordinate 5,144,002, forward strand.
CAAATTTTCCTTATTAGCTATAAATAAATGCAGCTGGGTACTAATTTCTCCACATGCCAGAAACGTAAATGGACCAAGAACTCTGATTTGTGGATATTTACCTTCCTCTACTTTTTTTGTTTTGTTTTGTTTTGTTTTGTTTTTTGAGACAGAGTTTCGCTCTTGTCGCCCAGGCTGGAGTGCAATGGCGTGATCTCAGCTCACTGCAACCTCACCGTCCTGGGTTCAATTGATTCTCCTGTTTCAGCCTCCCGAGTAACTGAGATTACAGGTGCCCACCACCACGCCTGACTCATTTTTGTATTTTTAGTAGAGATGGAGTTTTGCCATGTTGGCCAGGCTGGTCTTGAACTCCTGACCTAAGGTGATCCTGCCGCCTCTGCCTCCCAAAGTGCTGAGATTACAGGCGTGAGCCACTGCGTCCAGCTACCCTTCCTCTACATCCTTATGAAACTGCGGCTATGCCTCTGTCTACATGAGACCAAGTGTCAGCTGCTTGGAGATATCTTCTTCCATCTAGGTGTTCGGCCCTGGGGGAACACACAGCAGATTTGTCACAAGTACTGGGATAACCGCTTCTCCTGGAAGATTGGTCCTCTGTCCACTGTTAAACACAAGCTGTCACAAAGGGTGTTATGAAGATGGGAGAGTTGAGGCACAGGCGCCACCCACCCACCTCAGGAGGCTACAGCAGACATCACTAATCCATCACAGCATCCATCCCTCTGAGCCTGGACTTGGCTTCACAATCCTCCACACAGCCTTACCAGTTAATTAGGACTGACAAGTGAGGTAGGAACTATTTGGGATCTCACAGACCCCAACCTTCCTTGTATTATAGGCGAGAAAACGGTGGCTCAGAGAGGGTGAGTGATTTGTGTGAGATCACACAGCACAACTTAAGCTGCACAATGAGATGACCCTCACAGAGCCCCCTGCTCAACTCTGTGCTCCACAAATGTGGCCTGTGTGAGGGCAGGCCTCCTGGGAGCTGAAGAAGAGGGGCCAGAGGGAGATTCACCAGGCCAAAGTCCCCCAAGACACACTGAGCCCCTATTTTCCTGGTCTAAGCCCTAGCCATCCTTACTGGGACAAGCTGAGAGTCCCTCCTGTCCCAGATACAGCAGCCCTGGCCCCCACCCCCTGGGCCTCTGGCCTTCAGGATCAAGGCCGGGAGTGAGGGGCCCTCCTGGGTTCACGAGTGACATCCTCCTTCCGTGCTCTTCCTTTCGCTCCCCGTCTCAGACCTCCCCCTCCTCTCCAAAGCCTTCCCAGGCCCCCTAGGTCTCACCAAGTGCCTGTCCTCATAATTACAACACCTTGAACACAGATACATGTCTGTAGGCTGGCATTTACTGGCCTCTTGGCTGGGCACGAGCCTTGGTCCCACAATGGAACCAGACGTGCTTTAGGGGCACACACCTTTGCCCACGCTGTGCCTCTGCCAGGATCGCACTTCTCCACGCTCTCCTCCGCTTCCCACCCAGCCTTTAACGCCCATTACAGGTGTAGCCCTACCTCCCCACTCTTACTCCAAAGCACAAATGTGCCTCTCTCTAAACCACTGAGACCACTTCTGGGCTTTTCTCACAACCCTGGGCAGGTCCTCCCTGCTGTTGTCACGAGAGTTCATGGGGTCTGGTTTTTACCCCTAGTGCGGTGGGTTTCGCACTTCTCAGAACCACAGGACCCTTTTCCAGAGGGGCCCCTGCCACCGCCCACCTGGCAGCCCCAGACAACTTGGATCTTGTGTGGGAACTTCTGCCTGCCCACACTGAAATCTCCTAGGCCAGGCCCCAGCTCCTGCCACGTTGTGGGTGTTGAGGATGTATCTGTTGATGGGTACCAAGGGATGCACAGGGGATAGAGCCCTGGGCCCCAAGGGTTCCCAGCCAACCCCACTTTCCTAGACTGGGCCTGAGGCAGAGCCCAGGATGGGCTCCCACAGACAGGCTGCCTGGCCTCCAGGCACTTCCTCCTGGGGCAATCCTATCCCTCAAGGCAACAGCTGCTGCAGGCAGCACTGATGGGGGGGGCGCTGGGGGAGACTTCTCCTGGGCGGCCCTGTCCTGGGGCCAGCTGGACACAGCGTCCCACCTGTGCTGCTGCTTTCAGCCTGAGCTGGGCATTGAGGCTGCCAGGAACATTCCTTCCCTGGAGAGACAGGGGGGAATACAGCTGCTGTGAGGGGAGGGGAGGGATGGGAGGGGGCGTGGGGGGCAGGGGTTGAGGGGGGAAATGTGAGCCTCACAGCATTTGAGTCACGTCACACCCAGACCGACAGATGCTCTCTGGCACAGACATGCCATGATGCATGTGCCCACACACACACTGATACCCCCACCCAGTTACGTGTCACACAGTGGCACCACTCACAGCCACCTCCACCAGGAGTTTGGGCAAATCCAGCACTGGGAGAGGCTGAAATTGTTTTGGACGATAAAGGAAGAAAATGCAGCAATGCCAGGCAGAGTAGGAGACACTGGGCCTTGATCAGCAGGAGAGGCTGCAGCCCCTGCTATTTCCTTCTCAGCTCAACCGCAGATACTTTAAGGATTGTCTTTAACTTCTTTGGACCCCAGGGCCCAAGTCCAGAGCTCAGTACCGTCAGCCTCATGAGCAGCTCCTCGATGTGCCCACATCGAGAGATGAGAAAATGTTGGATGAGAAAAATGTTGGATCAGAACCCAAGAAGTCTGAGTCCTCCAGGCCCAGGCAGGACCAGCTGGGTGACCTTGGGCCATTTCCTTGACTTTTCTGCTTCCTGGTCTCTGCGCAAAAAGGGGCAGCTCCAAAGTCCTTTCAGCCTTCAAGTTATGTAACAGGGCAGTGGGGTAGGGTGGGAGGAGGAGCTCGTGGAGGACGGGAGCTTAGAAAGAGAGATCCTCAGACTGTGAAGTCTGGAAGTCACTGAGCGCATCATAAAAGGCCGTTGAAGATTTCCTAGAGAGAGGACAGGCGAGGATGATGGAGGAAGGGCGGCTACAGGGTGGGAGGTAAATCAAGGCCACAACTTCCCCACCTGGGGAGGGAGTCACGGGGAGCGTGTCCTAAGAAAACATGCCCTCATGGCGGTGTGCGCCTATAGTCCCAGCTACTCAGGAGGCTGAAGCAGGAGAATCGCTGGAACCCGGGAGGTGGAGGTTGCAGTGAGCCAAGATCACACCACTGCACTCCAGTCTGGGCAACAGAGCAAGACTCCTTCTCAAAAAAAAATTTTTTTTAATAAAAAAAAAAAAGAAACAAAACATGCCCTCCCTGCAAGGTTGCTCTAAAAGATCACTTCCTGGCCCTGCCCCTCACAAGCCCCGGCTGGGTAAGCCACCCCATCAGCACTGTCAGTGGGCATGTCCGTGTCTTAGAACAGGCTGCTAGACTTGTTCTGAATATTTCAGTTAGATCATATGTGATATGGGCTGAGGCGTGCACCTGGCAGAGTAACGTTAGCAATGGTTGTTGGTGTTGTCCTTATACGTATTATTCTATGTCTCTTGTTTGTATTTCCAGGAACTCGTTGCCCCCGTCCAAGGCTGAGAATATCCTGATTTAAAAATACATACGGCTAGGGGCAGTGGCTTGCATCTGTAATCCCAACACTTTGTGGGGCCAAGGTGGGAGGATCACTTGAGCCCAGGACTAGCCTGGGCAACATAGAGAGAACACATCTCTACAAAACATTAAAAAGTAGCTGGGCCTGGTGGCACGCACTGGTAGTCACAGCCACTTGGGAGGCTGAAGTGGGAGGATCACTTGAGCCCAGGAGGTCAAGGCCACAGTGAACTGTGATTGTGCCACTGCACTCTAACCGGGGCAACAGAGCAAGATGCTGTCTCACAAAAGATAAATAAAAAATTAATAAAAATAAAAATACATCATAACTAAACTACTTCTTGCCTCCAGAATCTCTGAAATATGGGATTTTTTTGACCTTTCTATTCAAAAATATGCCTGCCTTTTGTGTTCGTTAACTTTTACTACCTAGCATCTCACCCCAAAACTTAGTGACTTAAGCACTTAGTAGCTCCTGATTCTGAGGGTTGGCAATTGGAGCTAGGCTCAGCAGGCTGGTTCTTCAGCTGGCCTCACCTGGGCTCACTCAGGTAGCTACAGTCAGCTGGTGGGTCAGCTGGGGGCTGTTTGGTTAGGGTGATCTCACTTACGCATCTGGGGTTTGAAACTGCTATTTGGTTGTCTGCTGGGGTAGTGAGAGTGACTGGGACGTGTCTCCAGCAGGCTAGCCTGGGCTTATTTACATGGTGCCAATCATAAGAGCAGGAAAGGAGGGCAAGTCCAGCGTACAAGCTCTTTTCCAGCCTTTGCTTTCTTCACATTTGTTAATGGCCCATTGGCCCAAGCAAGTCACAGGGCCAAACTCAGGTTCAAAGGGCAGAAAAATAGACTTCACTTCTTGATGGGAGGTGCAAAAAAGTCACGTTGGGAAGAGGTGTTCTTACAGGGATGGGAGAGAATATTGCTGCTATTTTTGCTAACAGTCTACACACCCCTTTTTGTTCCTCTCCACAAACTTGCTTGTAGAATTTCACTGCTAGAGTGTAGGATTAAGATTCTAGTCTTAATTCTTTTCATGTGACTCTGGATACATCATGTGCCCTTATCATGCGACTTGTTGAATCAGAGTTGGAAGGAACCTTGATGACCACTCATTCAGTATCCCATCAACAGAGGTTCTTTCTCTGATGAGATCCAGCTTGTTTCCTTTTGCTTCTCTTTCTAATGATGCGGAATAAGTGTGAGACCTTATTCATATGGTGAGCCGTCAAATCCTTAAATATATTTGCTTCTAAGTTGTTTCTTTTCCAGGTTAAATATTTCAAATTTCTTTAATCGTTTTCATTTCAATATTCAGAATCCATATAACTAACAGATTCTCCGCCTTGTCACTCACAGGCCTTCAAAATGTGGTACTGAGAGCTATAATATTTGATTTCCTTGTCAATGTGCCATTGAGTTATTTCTCATCTCTGTTCAATGGTTCCTATTGCACTTCGAATCCTTTCCAAGAACATCATTCAGCGTAAATCCTGCGTTGTATGTTAGCTTAAAACGCCCCATTTTATGTTAGTTTTGAACTTTCACCAAAAATAAAAGAGCTCATGAGGGAAGGCCTAAATGTCCATAGAATTTTGCAAGCTGCTTTTTACATTTACTTTATTTTGAACGTAATTCCAGATTAATCAATATAGATCTATATTATCTTTCATCTTTTGGTATCTATTTTAAATATTTTCTATATATATGACAGAATGCAAAGATAAGTTTGACAAAATTGTACATATATATATATATATATACTTCTTTTTTTTTTTTGGCAATGAAATCTCACTCTGTTTCCCAGGCTGGAGTACAGTGGCATGATCTAGGCTCACTGCAACCTCCGCCTCCCAGGTTCAAGCAATTCTTTTGCCTCAGACTCCTGAGTAGCTGGGATTACAGGCACCCACCACCACGCCCAGCTAATTTTTTGTATTTTAGTAAAGAAAGGATTCCACCATGTTGGTCAGGCTGGTCTCAAACTCCTGAGCTCAGGCAATCCACCCGCTTCAGCCTCCCAAAGTGCTAGGATTACAGGCATGAGCCACCGCGCCCAGCCTATATACACTTTTAAACTACTACCTAGAACAAGGCATCACACATTTCCAACACTCCAGAAAGTTCCTTATCCTCTTCCCTCATCCTAGTCCATACTTCCCCATCCTAGATCAGTCAACTGTTCTGACCTCTATCACCTTACTTTTGCCTGTTTGGCAATTCGTATAAATGGAACCATACAGTATGTGCTCTTTTGTGTACACATTTCTGTATAATTGTTTTTGAGGTTCATCCATGTAGTTGCATGAATCAGTAGTTCATTCTTTTTCACTGCCATGTAGATTTCCAATTTGTTTATCCATTTTTCTGTTGGCATGTATTTAGAAATGCAGATTTAAACCACAACGAAACATTCACTAGAAGAGCCAAAGTGATACAGGCCGACAATACCAAGTGTTGACAAAGATGTTAGGGCAATTGGCGCTCTCATATACTGGTGGTGGGAGGCTCATCGGCTGTTCTGCAGCATCAACTCAAATGGAACAGACATCATCCTTTGAACTCATCTTAGGTATGTACCCAAGAGCAAGGTGTGCGTATGCCCGCCAAAAGACATGTACCAGAATGTTCAGGGCAGCTTTATTGAGAATCCCTCACTGTGTAAATGGCTGCCAAGTGCTCCATTGTGTGAATGTACAATCTGCCATTGACTGGTATCAGTTGTAAACAAGGCTGGGATAAGTGTCTTTATACTCACGCCTTGTATGAACTTAATATTATTTCCTTAGGATCAATTCCCAGTAGATTGCTGAGTCAGAAGCATGCACATCTTTAGGGTTTGAGATCCCTGTTGCTAAGTTGCCCCCAGAAGACTTGCATACCTCCCCCCTTGCCATTCACGTGTGCCCACAGGCTGGAGGCTTTCACAAACTCAAAGGCCACTCATTTATACATGCCCTGCCCCCTCCCTGGAGTCCAGAGAGCCATGGCTTTCCTGGCAGTGAGCAGAAGGAAGGTGTGGAGAAAACACGCAAATTAGCACAATAGCCACAGCTCTCTGGGCCAAGCTGCTGAGCCAGAGGCCACCACCCTCCTTCCGCCAGTCAAGCCTGAGCTTATCAGAGCAGCTGCTGGGGCCAGGGTGTCTGCTGGTGCCGGCAACCCCAGCCTTTGCAGCCTCCCCCACCAGCCGAGCACAGGAAGCAGTGGCTGCACCGCATAAGTGACCAGCTGCACTGGCCCAGGAGTGTCAGTGAAACCCCAACCAACATGAATGGGAATGTGAACGGGTCAGGAAAGCATGCAGCACTTCCTCCTCCTCGGCCTCAGCCCTCTCTGCTAGGACACCTGGCCTCTCCCCTGAGGCTCTTCCAGGCTTTCCTTCCCCAAATGCCCAGGGAATGCCCAGTTTTCTGGCAGGCTGTGGTATGTGCAGGGGTATGGAAGGAGGAGGTTGGAACGGTCCAAGTATCAAAGGCCTTCCCTCCGTTTTGAGATCAGGGCAGGGTGTACATGACTTGGTGATGTGACGAGAGCCTCAAGAAGTCCTCTATCCTGAGAGTGTCCCTAATTTCACCAATGATGGTGCCTGAAGCTGAAGTGTCCCCATTGTACCCCTGCCTTTGTGTTCAACACTGAGCCACCCACCCATGCACACGCAGGGAGGGGTAGAGTCAGCCTGAGGACAAGAAGTTATAAGACCCCTTCCTCCTGGCAGGAAAAGGGAAGGAAGCTCTGCAGAAAGCTTGCTCCCCAATTTCCCAATCTAGCTGCCCGCCAGATGGGTCAGGCCAGCTGCTCCAGCCATTCTAACATAGTCAGGCCCTTTCCCCACACCAGGGGAAGATCCAATTTATCCCCCAGTTCCTTCCTGCCAGGGGCCTGCCTTCTGCCAAAGCCTCCAGGGCAGACACTGTGTAACTATTCAGGACCAGAGAGCAGGACACAGGCAGTGTTGACCAGCAGAGGCACTTAATTTACTGGGTCACCTGCAGTTTAGAGATAGTGACTCTCTAGTCTCGGCAGCCACCTCTGTAAGACAGGACCAATAATATGAGGCTCCCAGGGACGAGGCTCAGTGTTGGGGGCCGAGGGAAGGCTGAGCAAGGCTGGACAGCAGCTTCTCCAGCCTGCCTCCCCTGCACAGATCCATGTCCCCAGCTCAGTCTCCCAAGCTGCCACCCTTCCCTCGCCCGCTCTGAGCTCCTACAGCCAAGGACAGCTCATGCCTTGACCTGCTTCATCGCTGGACCAGGACCACGTGCTCCTGGAGCTGCAGGGCCCTAGAGTTCTCACAGGCCATACCTGCCGTCCCGGGTTAGAGTTCTAGAAGCAGAGCCTGGGAGGGGGTCCCAGTGAACGTGGTTTATTGGGGAGTGTTCTCAGGAGCAGGGCAGTGAAGGAAGCAGGGTGGGGCCGGGGGAGAAGCCAAGGCAAAGATGTGACCTCTAGTTTCAGCTAGATCCCAAGGAGCTCGGGAGCACCTTGGATCGGCTCATCCCACCTGAAGGCAAAGGGGCCAGTCTCTGCTACCCTGGGTCAGACACTGGTTTGTGGGGGATGGGGATGGGGTTGGGGGATGGACTCCTGGGAGGGGATAATCTCCCAGCTCGTCGCAACAGGACAGTTCTTTAGAGAAGCAGGCAGCAGTGAGCCTCTCACACAGCACCAACTCTCCTGTAGCAGCTGGGAGCTGCATCATGGGCTGGTGAAGGGACTCAGGCAGGCACCCACAGCAGCCACTGATGTACCCTACTCAGAATTGGGGGGGACCCTAGTGAGCCAGCCAGGTGCCCGCCCACACACTCACCTGCAGTCCTGGCCAGGAAGGGCAAGGCCCTGTCTCCAGATGGGCAAATGGGGGCCCTGGGAACCGGGGGACACAGGAGCAGCTGAGCTGGGACCAGAGCCCAGGCCGAGTGACCTCACTTCCAGAGCAGACTCACCAGCCTGGGCTTGTTGACCTGCAACTTCCCCGAAGCCTCATGAAGCTGTGGGGCCTGTGTAAGCGGGGGTTTCTGGGGAGAGGGTCTAGGAGAGGCAGGGCGAGGAGAACTAAGCAGGTTTCTAGTCCTCACCTGGCTTTTCCCATGGACAAATCATGGACGGGGTGGCTGTGACAGAGAACCCCAGATAGTCCCCACACAGCCACCCGCTGTCCTCCCCCTCCTGGGCTGGGTGAGGGGGAGGATGGCTGGCTGGGAGTCTGTGGGGGAGGAGGTCCTGTCTCTCCTCGTCTTGGAGGTGGGGCTGGGAAGATCCAGAGTCACCCACTGCAGAGTCTCAAGGGCCGAACCCCACAAGCTGCCAGGTTTTTCCCACGGATAAATCCCTGACCAGGTGGGTGTGCCAGGAATTGTGGACTCAGGAAATGCCCAGGGAACCCGAAACAGGGTCCACACATCTGGCCGCCATGGACACATAGGACACTTTTGTGTAAATTAGAAGAAGCACCCTCACCAGGGAAGACCAACAAAACACACTCCCTTTAGCCAGTGAACGTCAGAAAGGGCCCTTTCTTCAGGGTGGGCCTGCCCTGGCCCTCCCAGCCCCCACCCGCTGCCAAGCCCTGGTTCCACTGGGTCTGTCCCGACTCAGCCCGCCAACACTGCTCTCCACCCATACCCTACCCCACCCTGTGGGGGACAGCCCCCACCATCCACCCTGGGCCCCCAGAAACTGAGACCTGTTTCCAGGGTGACAGAGAGAGCAGGAGAAGGCCGGGATGTGTGCCTTAAGGCTCTGAAACCCTGAACTAGGGCAGCGCTGGAGCAGCATCTCAATGAAGCCGCTGGCAGATTCTAGGCCTCACGCCAGCTGCACACCAGACCTGGGAGGGAACCCAGGCCGTGCCAGGCTGACAGGGCTGGTGGAATCAGGGCTGGGGAGCACACGGAGACCACCCAGCCACCCTGGCCACAGAGATGCCCCAAAGGCAGCAGAGGCAGAGGGGCCGTGAGGGTCCTGGAAGATAGAAAGCCAGAGCTCTCATTCAATGCGGGGGCATCCTGTGAGCCCTGCCAGGGGCCTGCAGCAGCTGGAGAGACATCCGACTCCATCCTGCCCCAAGGGGGCTGGGAACCTCCTCCCTGCCCCCCAGCAGCCTGGCTGCTCACCTCAGCACAGATGTGAGGACGACGGAAGGCACTGTGGGGGGCCGTGTACAGAGTGCAATCCCACAGTCCTCAGTCCTGCCTGCCCATCAGTGCCCCGGGCGGTGTAGGGCCCCACCGGACTCCGAGAGCCTGCAGTGCAGTCCAGCAGCGGTTTTTGCTGTTGTTGCTGTTGTTGTTGTTGTTTTTTAAGACTCCAGGAGATTCAACTCCGCAGCCAGACAGGTCAGGAACTACTGAATTGAACAATATTGTCCCTATTGGAATGTGCCTGCTGTTGTCACCATGGTGAGTGGCACGGTATGGATCCTGACTCAGGGCTCTCTCTGCCTCACACTCCCCACACACTCAACGTGGCCTGGATACCTCCAGAAATGGGATTCCTGAGACTCCACCGGGGGATCAGGTGGCCAGGTGGCGCCACAGCAAGCCTGCTTCACACACCTCCTCTCCCAGCTGGAGAGGCATGTGACTCCATCCTGCCCCAGGGGGCTGGGCACCTCCTCCCTCCCCCAGCAGACAGGTTGCTCACCTCAGCACAGCTGTGTGGACCGCAGAAGGCGTTAGGGGAGGAGGTCCCACACCGAGTGCAAACCCTGGGTCCTCGGTCTCCTGCCTTCTCTCCCTGCAGCCAGCCCCCTTCTGCCTCCTGAGCAGCCCCCTGCATGCCCAGATCCTCTCAATCCTCCCTGCTTTCAGCCTCCTGTGAGGGATGGAAGGAGGAGTATGGTTTTTCTATTCCTGCAGGTCAATCGCAGCTTCATGGTTTTCCCTGCATGAAGAAGTGGGTTGTTCTTCCAGGTCAACTGTGGGAATTGGGAGCAGCACAGCAGGCTCAGGGAATCGCTGGAGATGGTGCAGTGACCTTTAAGTCGCGCTGCAGGACCAGCAAGCTCCAGAACCCAGACAGCCCCCACGGACGTCCCTCTTCACCGTTCTCTGCTCCTCAGACTGGGGCAGTGGCTCCCCCTTTCAAAGGTCCCTCTGCCCCAGGAGACTGTCAGTCCCTCCCTCAGTGACCACCTTGGTTTGAAAAGCGCTAATGAGGAGGCCTCTGTGTTCCTGCTGCAACAGAGAACCCCTGGAGCTAGTGAAACCTGAGTCCTGGGCATAGCCTGGATGCAAAGCATTTCTGAGCTCTCACAACCTGCACGAAGACATATGTGGGAAAGTGTCTTAGAGCACGTTCATTGTTTTCTGTCGAAACCTAATTAAGACGCAACCCTAGCTTCCTTGAGAATCTGCTGCATGCCATCACGCAATTCCTAAGAGAGGTTTAGGCTCTCTAAGAAAGATAAGGCTTCAATTTCCCAGTAAAGTTTATGAACTAAAGGCCCCTCCCACACACCCAGCAGGGCACCACCCTCTATGGTGGGGACCTCTACCTCCACCTCACCACTCTCTCTTTTTCCCTAAGAGCTCTGCCAAAAGGAAGTCAGAATTACAGTGGTGCAGGGAGGGACCAGGGGGCAGATCCAGAGTGTCATGGGGGTGAGCAAGGCTGGCCTCATGGGCAGAGCCTGGCACCAGCAGGAAGAGTCATAGTCCCAGGAGGCAGGCTGGTGGCACCTGGGAGGTCTGGGGCCTCAAGTGGTCAGGTAGGGATCATCTCAAATGACAGAGGCCCCAGTAAGTCAGCATCCCAGAACCCAGGAGGGCTGAGGCCTTGGGTTGGCAGAATAACTGTGCACGTGGCAGGTGCTTTTCCATGTGCTTGATGTTTACCAGCTCCTTTCATCTTCCCGGCAATTCCATGCTGTCTACTTTCACCCCCATTTTACAGACACAGTAACTGAGGCACAGAGAGACTACCTTGCTTGCTTAGAGTCATACGATTGATATGTGAGAATCAGGATTTGAGCCCAGGTAGTGTGGCTCAGCGCCCACTCCACTAGACCACCACACCACAACCCACATCACAACCCAAGCACGCGGCAGAGAGGAGGAGGAGGAGGTGGAGGAAGTCCTAGACCCAGTTATCAGATGTTCAGGTTACTATGGCTTCCTAACTCCAAAACTTAATGGCTTAAAATATCATCAATTGTTAATTTCACTCATGAGTCTGCAGTGTGGGCAGGGCATGGTGGGAAGGTTCGTTTCTTCTCTGCAAGGCAGTAGCTGGGGCAGCACATCTGGGGACTCCAGGGGTGCACTTGTAAGATGATTCGTGTGGTCAGTGAGAACTGGCTGCTGGCCGGGAGCTCAGCCAGGGCTGAGAGCTGGGGCCTCTATTCCCCTCCACATGGGCCTCTCCACAGGCTGCTCAGCCTCCCGCTCAGCACTCTGGCTGGGTTCCAAGAGTGGGAACCCCAAGAGACAGGAGGTAGAAGATGACAGTGTCTGAAAGCCTCGGCCTGAACTGGCAACGGCATCAATTTTGCCATATTCTGTTATGTGAAGCAGTCACATATTGCAGATTCAACAGGAAGGGATATAAAGCTGACCTCTAGATGGAAAGAGTGTCAGAATTTGGGGGCTAGGTTTTAAAACTACCACACTGGGCCTGGGATCTAGAGGAAGGGCTGGATTCCAGGAAGGAGGGTGAAGTCACTGTTTGATCTTGCTCAAAGGTAGACTAAAGGGAAGGTAAATTGACTTTAACACTCACCAAGTCTCCAGTGTGTACCGGGTGTTGGCCCTCATAGCCATTATCTCAACTTACCTTGCAACAACCCTCTGACACAGGTTTTCACCATTTTTTTTTTTTTTTTGAAACAGAGTCTGTCTTTTTCACCACTCTTTTTCTTTTTTTGAAACGGAGGCTCACTCTGTCACTGGGGTAGAGTACAGTGGCATGATCTTGACTCACCACAACCTCCAACTCCCGGGTTCAAGCCATTCTCCTGCCTCAGCCTCCTGAGTAGCTGGGATTACAGGCGCCCGCCACCACACCTGGCTAATTTTTGTATTTCAAGTAGAGACGGGGTTTCACCATGTTGACCAGGCTGGTCTTGAACTCGTGATCCACCCACCTTGGCCTCCTGAAGTGCTGGGATTACAGTTGTGAGTCACCGCGTCGCCAGAGCTGATCCTTTAACTCTTCTGATGGGTTGCCTCCAGATGAGGAGCAGGAACGGCCCCAGAGGCGTGGCAGGGTGGGTCAGGATAAGGTAGACAGCAAAGAGCCAGGTTGTCATTCGTTACTCACTCACGTCCTCCTCCAGAAGCCCTCCTAGGTCAGGGAAGGGCCCCAAGACACCCTGTCCCAAGGATCCTTTCCCTCTGACACCTCCTCAGGCTGGGGCATGCACCGTGCTTCCCCCTCGGCCCTGCCTCCCAAGCTGTATCTCTCACCCCCTGAGCAGTTCCCCAAGTCCTCCCTTGTACTTCCCTGAAACCTTCCTGGGCATTCTCCCAATTCCACCTGTCTTCGCCATAAGGTGTGAATAATTACCAACATAAGGCCTTCAATTTTTGATATAAAATTTTTATTTTAGAAAAGTTTTAGATTTAAAGAAAAATTGCAAAGATAGTATAGTTTCCTATTCTCCACATCCAATTTCCCCTATATTCATCATCATACATTAGTATGATACATTTGCCACAATTAATAAACCAATATTGACATCAGCCCTACAAGACTAACATTATTATTAAAGTATAAGGTCATACTTTATTTGGATTTCCTCAGTGTTTTTTTTTCCCTAATATCCTTTTTTCTGTTCTAGGATCCTGCATTACATTTAGCCATCATGTCTTCTTAGGCCTCCCTTGGCTGCCACAGTTTCTAGACTTTTCTTGTTTTTGATGATCTTGACGGTTTTGAGGAGTACCGGTCAGGTATTTTGTAGAATGTTCCTCAGCTGGGATTTGTCTGATGTTTTAGGTTACGGGTTTTAGGGCGGAAGACCTCGGAGGTGAAGTGCCACTTTCATTACATCCTATCAAGGGTACATACACATCACCACCGTGACCTGTCACTGTCGATGTTAACTGTGTTAACAGTCAACAGAAGTAGTGTTTGTCAGGTTTCTCCACTATGAATTATGCTTTCTTCCCCTTTCCGTGTGTGCTGTTTGGAAGTAAGTCACTATGTGAAGCCCACCTTTAAGGAGCAGGAAGCTACACACATCCTTGAGTATCTGTGAATATCATCTGCTATTCTGCATTTTTATATCTTCTCCCCCTTTCTCTATGTAGTCATTTATTTGTATAAGTACGAACTCATGGATATTTCTCTTATACTTTGGGTAATAATCCAGTACTACTGTATTTATTTTATTGCTCCATTTGTTCCAGCTTTAGCCACTGGAGCTCTACCAGTTGCTCCCATGTCCCTTTGACATACTCCCGTCACTTCTTCCTTGGATCTTCCTTACTTTCTGGCACTACAAGATGTTCCAGGTTCATCTTGTACATTTCCTGTTCCAATCCTAGAATCAGCCATTTCTACAAGAAGCCCTGTTTTTTTGTGGGTTTTTTTAGAATTGGAGAATGATATTAGAAACCAAAATCTGAGCAATAAATGTGCTCATTGCTAGTGGGCTGTCATTGCTTCTAAGTGCTCTGAGCTGACAGAGCATAGAAATATATGTATATCTACTAACCTGTATGTACAACACAACAGATATACACAAACATATAAATATTTCTATATGTCACTATCTGTATCTATATTAAACTTGATTTCATGCTAATATTACAACTCTAATAAATTATCATAAGGATCACTCTAGCCTTCTTGCCTTGCCTGTCTGTAACCTTTCACTCCCACAGTGAGAAACCTGTCTGTTACACTATCCATTGACTTACTCATTCAATTCCAATACACATGTATAGTGGTACTGGAATTGTAAACCACACTCCATGAGAAACAACTTTATCAACTAGAGTACAGTGCTTAGGCACAGTTTCTTTAGCCTTTAATCTTACAGACTCCACTCATTACCAAAGTTACTTAGATCAGAAACTCCCACCCCTCCCCCACTTCAGTGAAGTTGTTTTACGTGTTTTTAATACAGTTAGTTCTGTCACATTTTGCATTCCATCTTAGGATCCTCCAATCTCCTAAATGATTATTTTATTTTGTGTAAAATGTACTGTTTGTGTTATAAATTTCTAGGGGTCTTGACAAGCACATAGTGTCAGGTATCCATCTGCAATATTATACAGAATAATTTCACCCACCTAAGAAAACCACTATGCTTCACCTATTCAGCCCTTCCCCCAACACTCAAGAACCCTTCCATTTTAGGCATATTTAAATGTTTCTTTCAAAGCCTATTTGATGCACATTATCTCATTTAATCTATAAAGCAACCTGTGTGTTAGGAAGAGCAGAAAACATCATTCCCACTCTATAGAGAAGGAGACTGAGGCTTAGAAGTACTAACAGGCCTGTCTTTGGCCACGTGGTTAGTATGTGCAGACTTTAGACTGGACCTGCTGCTTTTTTTCTGCTCTACTCAGGCCAGGAGTGGTTCCCAAACCCAAGGGGAACACAGAAGGAGGGAGGTTGGGTTTGCAATCAGGCAGATAACAAGGCCGTAATGAAAACAAGCCTTGGGCTGGCAGAGGGACATGTGAACTCTAGTTCTGGTTCTGCCACCCATTCACTGGGCAGCCTTGAATAAATCACTTTCCTTGGTTGGGCCTCAGTTTTCTCCTATATAAAGTGAAAGATGAGGTGACCCTTGAGGTCCATCCAAGTCTGGCAGGCTATGTCTGGCCTTTGGCATGAAGCTGACTGCAGTCAACAGGGGAGGTTTGGTGGGCAGGCAGGGGAGATGGCTGGAGCAGTAAGGTTCAAATCCACCACAGAGAAGGAGGCCTACATAAGGCCAGTGATGAGTGGCACTGGGGTCAAGGTGGTTGTGCTTTGGGTGACAGCTCCCAAGGCTACTCCAGGCTCTACTTCCAGCTCTCTAGGTGGTAAAACCACAAATACTTTTATATATCATTTCATGGTTTATGGTAGTGTTTTTCAAACTATAGTTCAAGACCCAATACATCACGATCTGTGATTTTTTGTTTGTTTGTTTGTTTGTTTGTTTGAGACAGAGTTTTGCTCTGTTGCCTAGGCTGGAGTGCACTGGCAGGATCTTGGCTAACTACAACCTCTACCTCCTGAATTCAAGAGATTCTCCTGCCTCAGCCTCCCAAATAGCTGGGACTACAGGCACACACCACCATGCCCAGCTAATTTTCTGTATTTTAGTAGAGACAAGGTTTCACTATGTTGCCCAGAATGGTTGCGAACTCCTGAGTTCAGGTGATCTGCCTGCCTCAGCCTCCCAAAGTGCTGGGATTACAGGCGTGAGCCACCATGCCTGGCGATCTGTGATTTTTTAAAAAATAGAAAGAAACAGAATAGAATAGAGTAGATCAATGCATTCAATGGAATATGACAGATAAGTATAAACTTTTGTTTTGATTATATGTGTGAGTAATATGTCAAAATTTTACATGTGTTGGTCAAACAAGATGAAGTCCCTGGCTGAGAGTACCTTTTACATCCCAGTCTCATTTAGACTTACTGTAACCCTGTGAAGAGGGGATGATTATTAGCACCATTCCTATTCTCCCAGTGCAGAAAGTGAGGCCCAGAGAGGGCGAATGGTACATTTATGGCCCCCAGTTAGTGAGGGGGCAGGACCATGAGGAACAGATCGGCTCCCAGACGTAGCTGGGGGATTCCTGCATTTAGCCCCACACAAAATTGTGGCACTTGTCTGCTTCTCAAAGTCCCAAGAGGCACAGTCCATGGGGAAAAGGTCCAGGCTGGAGGGTGTCTGGGCCAGCTCCACCTTGGCTTGGCAGGATGAGGGGGTCACAGAGGCTCAGCGGTAGTTCAGCCAGGACCAGGCTCTGCCAGCTGGGGCAATGAGGGCAGGGGACCAAGTTGGCAGGAGAGGTTGAGGAAGGTCACATGGGCCTGATCCATCCTCCCATATGCCACACACAAATCACATGTAGCCGACCCACTCTCAATGGCAGCCCCTGGCTGCTCCCAGATTCCCTCAGTGCCCTAAATCTCAGCCCCAGCACGTGGGGGGTCCTACGGTGTTCCCATCAGTCCCACCTCTGCTACGCCCAGGTTCTCTTGCTTTGTCTGAGGCCAACATGACCCCACCAGAGTGTTTTTTGTTTTTCTTGGTTTTACCCTTTTCTGTCTTTCTTGTCCCCCTGGTTTGGACACCCACAACACCACTGGGTTGTTTTGTGATTTATGAGCTCACGAAACTCACTAATCCTTCTCCCTCAGTTACCTGGATGTAAAGAAGTCCTCGATTTTTCTGCAGACAGGAGGGCCCTACTTCTCCCTGCCATAGACCACCAAGCCCTGGCCAGGACCCCTCCCATGGGGCTGTGTGGTTTATTTGTGGTCTATTCACTCAAAGGTCATCATTGTCAGAAAACTCCTGACAGTGATGAGGAAAAGGCAAGCAAAATGAGGGACAGGAGGAATTTTCCTGCAGAACAAGTCTTTCAGCCAAACTCCTCCTGGCCATTGCCCCTTGGTGAGCTGGGGGCCACCACCAGGCTTCAGTGGGTCTCAGCGTCTCCCAGCGACTGGGGCCTGAGGACACTGGGCAGAACCATCTGCAGCCTTGGTGGGAACTTGTCTGCAGGCCAGCCACCCTGACATCTCTTCAGGTGTCACCGACTCAGGCCACCTCTGACCCCCTTCCTCCTAGCTCCTGACACCTCCTTCTGTTTCTTTCTTTCTTTTTTGAGACAGAGTCTCACTCTGTCACTCAGGTTGGAGTACGGTGGCATGGTCTTGGCTCACTGCAACCTCTGCCTCCTGGGTTCAAGCCATCCTCCCACCTCAGCCTCCCAAGTAGCTGGGATTAAAAGTGTGCAACACCACTCCTGGCTAATTTTTGTATTTTTAGTGGAGACGGGGTTTCACCATGTTGGCCAGGCTTGTATCAAACTCCTGACCTCAGGTGATCCACTTGCTTCGGCCTCCCAAAGTGCTGGGATTGCGGGTGTGAGCCACTGCACCCGGCCAACCTCCTCCCGGTTTTGCATTTTTCCTTAGCCCTTCCCACCATCTGTCAATCTGCTTCTCTTACCTTTCACCCATGGGCCTTCCCTGCTACAGTGAAGCACAGGGAACTTCATTTTGTTCGTGGCGTTCTCCTTGCTGTCTAGAACAATCTCTGGCACATAGTAAATGTGCTACAAATACTTGCTGAGTGATGAATGAATTCCTTGGGTCCTAAAATGAATGAATGAATGAATGAATGAATTTCTTGTGCCAAAAAAACCCATTCTGTGGCCTGTCCAATACCCTTTAGACACATACAGTGAATTCTAGAACAGCAGTTGTTTGGACTCTATGGTGGCTGGTCCAGAACCAGTCAAGCACAAGCCACACTCTCCTTGGTCAACCCTGTTGAAGCTAGTGGCTGACCCCAAGGCTAGGATTACTTCAGATTGGCTCTTCTTTCTGGCCTGGCCCCAGGACACCAGCAGGAGCTGCTGCAGGAGCCCTCCCCGCCCCCGCCCCCCGCCCCCGCCCCCAACACCTGGGCCAGCGCTGGACATCTTGAGGCACTTGCACTTCTCTCTGTGTTGGAACTTCCCCCAAAACCGGTTAGGAGGCATGGCCCGGCCCCAGAGCTTCCTTGGTTTCCTTAGAAGGGGCCAGGACCCTGGGGTCCCCAGGAGGGAGAGAACGGAGGCTTGAGGCTGCTGGGCTAGGGAAGCTGATGCTCAGCTTGAACTGAGACCCCTCGTGGACCCAGTGAGGGGCAGGCTGAACCCCGGCCTTGGGAGATGCCCAGGGACGGAGACATCGAGGCGGAAGAAGGCCTCGGAGAGGACAGGCAGAGAGAATGGGACGACAGAGAACAGAACGCCCAGAAAGACAGAGATAAAAACACTCTGGGAGAAAGATGGGGAGACTCCGAGAGGGGAGACCAAAAGGGAAACAGCCGGTGGGTGGAAGGCCCAGAGACTGACAGAGACAGAGGACAAGAGAGCGGCAGAGGACGCAGCAAAGGTTGGCACGGCGGCCGGGCTGCGCCAGGCGCGGCTGAATCGCCGCTCTGTTCTCGGCGCGCACTGAGGGGCTTTCTTCGCGGCCGTGGGAAAGTGGTGGGCGAGCGCGCGCCCTGGCTGGGCAGCCGTGTGGACGGTAATTAGCCGGATTAGGGCGGGAGTCGCGCGGCCCGGGAGGGGTCCTGCCCGGGAACAAAAGGCCCCTCTTTACCCGCGACAAACGGCAGGGTCGCGAGGTCACCGGGCATGGTCCCCCAGGAGCGGGTGAGGGGATGCGCGCCCGGAGAATGGGACGTCTGTGCACCTGGTGGGGGCCGCTCACGGGCCTGGGACCCCAGGGAGGCCGCAGCCCCGCTTCAGGGTGCAGACTTGGGGGTGCTGGCGGACAGCAGGGAGGAAGAAAATGGACAGAAGCCGAGAATGGAGGCTGGAGACGGGGGAGACACCAAGGGAGCAGGAAGCTGGCTGTTCTTATTAATAATAGTGCCTGTGACATGGGCAATATTTATTGAGCGCTTGCTGTATATCAGCTCCACGCCCAGTCTGGGAGATACATCATCTGATTCAATCATCATAACGACCTCCTAAATCAGATACTGTCATATACGAGTTTTACAGATAAGAGAGCTGAGGTGCAAGGGTTGTGGTTTGCCTGAGGTCATACAGTCAAAAGCGGTGCCTCACACCTTTGCTGGCACATAGTAAGCACCCAGCAACGATGTGATGAATGAATGACAAGGTTGGCAGCGTCTGGAAAAGGCAGAAACACAGAGAGCCCCTGGCCTCACCCCTTGGCCACCCACAGCCTGGGGATGCTTGGGAAGTGGGGAGTTCCCAGCCTTCAGGGAAGCTGCCTGGGAGATCTGTGGGGGGGTGGGGGGGCAGCTGTCAGCACTGACACCTCACCCACTTGGGGCAGTGTAGGGGATACCAGTCACTACGATCAGGGGCTCAAAGGATGGGACCTGTTTCTTTCCAGCAGCCCCCACAGAACTGTAGCTCCCTCCCAGCTCTGCCTACAGCCCGTTTCCTCCAAAGCCCAGGGCAGTGTGAAGGGCCGATGGTGCCCCATGGGAGTGGGAAGAGGAGGCCCTGGGGCCTTCCCCACCACCCAGCCCTCACCAGCCATACCTGAAGGTCAGAAAGGCTCTGACTTTCCAAGAGTCTTTTCTGTGCTGTGGGTGTCATGCCCCAGCTGACCAAATGTCTCTCCTCACTGAAGACGTCATCAGAGACCACACGCTCCAACCCACAACCACCGGCAGGTGATGGGATGGGAGAAGCAGACAGTGGGCCTTGTGTGGGGTATTAGGAGCCGTGGGGCATGTGGCAAAGCCTGCCACCGACCAGACAGTCCCTGCTCACTGTGGCCCATGAATGCCACATGGGCCTGAGGTTTTAAAGAGAAATAAGAATTCCAGGCAGTGCATGGTGGCTCATGCCTGTAATCCCAGCACTTTGGGAGGCCGAGGTGGGCGGATCACCTGAGATCAGGCGTTCAAGACCAGCCTGGCCAACAGGATGAAATCCCCACTCTACTAAAGATACAAAAATTAGCTGGGCATGGTGGCATGTGCCTCTAATCTCAGCTACTTGGGAGGCTGAGGCAGGAGAATTGCTTGAACTCGGGAGGTGGAGATTGCGGTAAGCCAAGATCGCACCACTGCACTCCAGCCTAGGTGACAGAGTCAGACTCCGTTAAAAATAAAGAAAAGAAATCCAGCCTTTTGGGTGGGATTTCCAAGTTGTAAAGCCTGAGGTGGGCCAGGCTAACCCAGGTAGGGGCCAGCTTCAGCGGCAGGTTGGCAGCTCACAACCTTCTTCTTGGTGCTCTGAGCCTCTGGAAGAAGAAACGCCCTGTTCCCTTCCCTCACACCCTCTTCTCCCAGCTTCTCCAGGGCCAGTGAATAAAAGGAGGGAGTAGGGTGGGTGCTTGGGGGTGCCCTGTCCCTGCCCACATACCTGTGCCCTGCCTCGGAGCTGTTCCCTAATAGACGCTGCACCTGCAGGCCGGAGAGGCTCAGGCAGGAAGTCTCCAGGCCACTGGGATCTGGGTGACCAGGCACATGGCCAAGAGATGGCGATCGTCACACCCAGCTCAGCTGCGGGAAGCCCAGTGACCCATTCAATGAGGGTTTCCTCTGGGGACACAGAACTGGGGTTTGCAAGCTGCAGGCCCAGGAAGGGGAAAGGCCTGCTTCTGCCTGACTCCCTCCCACCCCACCTCCACCCAGCCCCACCAGCTTCTCCCCATGTGTGGGGTTAATACTATCCCACCTCTCAGCCAAAGAAACTGAGGCACAGAGCACTGGTGTATTTGAAGGGAGTGGAGAGGGAGCATCTGAGGGCAGAGCTTCAAGGAGCTCCAACAGTGAGATCTGTTGGAAAAGTGGTGTTTTCTTAAAAATTGACATGTTTTGCATGTTCCTTCCTAATATGCACATGGCTATTCAATATGAAAATGATGGCAGTTTTCTTCCTACAGTCTGATAAACCTGATGTTCTCGAGGATGAGCCATGCTTGTTCTGAAGCGTCTGGAACCCCTGGCACTACCCTGTGCACCCACACAGTCCACACCCATGAGAGAGAGAAGCGGGGGCTGTCCCCAGAGTCAGCTCATGACAAAGTGGACCTGAACCCAGGCCCCCACTTTCTTGGAGGGCATAATATGTATGATGGGGCTTCTGTTACTGCTCATGCCTCTCCTTAGGTGCCCCATTGCCACCTCATGGAAAACTGGGGGTGGGGGAGGCCGCTTCTCCTTCCGTGGGGCAAGCACAGCTGTGGCTCAAAGCTGAGCCCCTGACAGGTGACTGTCTGGCTGCAGATCTGGAAATGCGCAAACATGGATGCAGCCTCTGTTTTCTCCTCCTTTTGCAATCTCCACATTCTCTCCTTTTTCCAACGGAAACTTCTACCATAGCAGCGGCTTCTTCCAGCTCCTGAGAAGGGCAGGCCTGGGGCAGCAAAGGCCTGGGGTGTGACGAGGGCCTCAGGCGCCGGGCTAACGGCTAAGAGGTGGCAGTAAAAATCCAGGGGTCAGGCCTCTCTCTCCCATGGCTCCTGAAAGAGCAGGAGTCAGGGAGCAGAGGCCAAGGGGTTGGGCAGCCAGAGAAAGGGAGGGGCGAGCAGGGGACAGCTGCCCTCGCAGGGCAGGAGGCAGTTCCACTGAGCTTGAACTCAGGGGAGGAGCTTTAGAACCAGGGCAGAGGGAGGAACATAAATCTCTGGGCCTCAGCAGTCCAGCAGAGTGACCTGGGGATCGGGGTGGCTCTTGCATGTCTTCCGCAAGGCCTCCCCCACCTTTCCCCTTCTAGTGGCTGACGGTGATTTCAGAGACCAACAGCCCAGGATCGCTGAGGGCATAGTAAATGCTTGCTTCCCCGCCCCAACTCCCACCCCATCAGGGTGGGGGACAGGTTTAGGGGAAGCGTTATTCAAAAGAAAACCCAGGTTCTGGTGAGAAAGCCTCCATTTCCAAGAAATGTGGGAAACATTTGGAGTTGTTTCAGTCCACGATCAAATTTCAGAGCTCAGCATTCCCAGCCAGGCCCAGAACATTTCGGTCAGATTCCCCCTCTTCCCCCTCTTCCCCACTTTGCAGACAGCCAGCTGGGGGACTCAAATTCCAGCCTGGGATGCGCAAGGCGGCGGTTCAGCCCTTTCTGCCGGTGGGGAAAGGAGGAGTTTCATTCCAAGGTTTACGGCCAATTACATTGACCACCTATTCAAAACTCCAGCCTTAAGGAAAACCAAATTCCCAAAAGTGTCTCCCCCCTCTCCCCCAACTCTCCACCCCTTGCCTTCCTCCACCCTGTCTTCTGGGTCATAGGTATATACAGACACAGGTCTCCTGGCCTCTCAAGGCCAAACTGCAGCATAGTCACCAAGGAGGCCTGCGTCTCAGGAAGGGCGCAGAGAGGAACCTGCCCTACCCGTCTGTGAGTTTGATATCACAGTTCTGGATATGCACTGAGGAAAGATAAGTTTGTCCATCCAAAATGCAGTAAGCCATCAATGAGTTCAGCATCTGATCCAGGTAGCCTCTGTGTCCTGCTGATGGGCTGAGGGAGAACACTAGAATGGCCAGTACCCCGTGGGTGGATTCCAGCCAGCCTTTCATAGCATCCTCTGCCATGCAGGCCTGGAGGAGTGGAGTAGCTCAGGTTGAAGGCTTTGTGACTTCTCAGGGGCTGGACCTCGAGGCCTGCCTGGGGTGGCGTGGCGAGAGCTTCTTGCACAGCTTTGGCCCTGGTCCCTTCAACGTGTTTATCAGGAACTTGGGTGGACATGTGGTTGGTAGAATTTGCAGATCATCCAAGCTGAGAAGAGTGGGAAGTGCACTGAATAATAAAAACTGGGATCCAAGAAGGTTTGGTCAGGCCGGGTGGACAGGTCACATTTAAAGAGATGAGTCTGAAGGGGGTTCTGTGTAAGGATCTGCTTGTGGAACCCAAGAAATCCACAGCGTCAGTACAGGTTAATAAAAGACTGAAAGATTGTAGGTACTCAGATGAGTGCAAATCAACTGTGACATGAATCTGCACAAAACAGTGGTGTGATCTTCCAGCGCATTAAGGGAAATCTTGTTTCGTGTCAATTTCTTGTGGGTCCTCTGACCACTCACATTAACAGCCTTTGGGGCTTGTTAAAAATTCAGGCTTCTAAAAATTCACGCTTCTGTGCCTATCCCAGATTTAACTGAACTCTATAGGGATGGGGCCCCAGAATATGCATTCACAGCAACCTCCCAGGTAATTTTTGAGAACATTTGCAGTTCTTCCTGTCATGGTGGGCCCTCTTGCCAGGATGATCCTCCTTCTTGGCAAAGTAAGAGGGTGCCTGCCCAATAAAGCTTCCCTCTCTGCTAGAAATTCCACTGGTGAAGCTTTGCTCCTTGGGTTAGGACCTTGCCCCTACAAATGGCCTTGTCAGCAAAGATGTTAGAGGATGAAGACAGCTGGCTGATGGCCAAATTGTGGCTGGGGCCCCTGGGTGGAGACACAGGCTAAACTTCCCAGACGAGAACAATACTTAATCATATTGCCCAAGGGCCATGATCTAGCTCAGCCTGAAGCCAGGGAGAGGCTGAGAAATAAGCCATTTGTTCTTCACTGGTGTGGGAAGAGCGCCAGCTTTGGAGAAGCAGCCTGGACATTGGACTGTGTCCCTGAACATTGCCTTCAACTTCTCTGAGGCTCAGCCTCGTCCTCTGAGTTGATGATGCATTCCTCACGCAGCTTTGTGAGTAGATGGAATAGTGTATGTAAAGCCCCATGGGGCTTTGGCATACAGTAGATGCTCAATGTTGCTTGTTGAATGCATGAGTAGGTAAGTGCATAGTGAAATGGACAGATGGAAGAATGGACAGATACCCTCTGTGGATTCCTCTTTCTTACTTGCAGACACTCAGCCTGTGTCTCAGAATTGATTATCCCTGCGGTCCTCCACCCCAGCCCCCAGCATAGCACCCTGACATATCACAGATGTCTTGCTTTGGGGCCCAAGTTGTGTCTCCTAGGAAAAGATCCTCTCCTTTCCCCTTCCCTCTCCCCTTAGTGCCCTTTTCCAAGCCCCTATCCAACTCCAGGGTACTCCTGTCTGACGTTAGGTCTCAAATTCAGAGCAGGGGCCTATCTTAAGGCACAACCCTCACTGGTCTCCCCAGGTCCACCTCCAGTTGCTACTGACTCCAGCTCTGTTCACCTTTCTGGTCAGCTTGCAGGAGCAGCCCCATCTTCAGACTGGCTAGGACTTGTGGAGGAAAATCAGCTGAGGGAGGCATGGATCCCGCCCTCTTCAAACTTGGAGTCCAGGAGGAAAATCAGGATACAGTTAAAAGGCAGTCACCGCTGAGTGTGAAAAAGCATTCCTAGCTCGCAGAATTAGAGAAGACTACGTGAAGAGGACGACATTTGGATCTTCAAGACCTGGTACATTTGGGCATGCAGAGCTGGGGAAGAGCATTCCAAGAAGGAACAGCCTAAGCAAAGGCAGAGAGAGCCAAGTGGAAGATGGTTGTGTCTGGCAGGAGCACGGGCGAGGGAGGTGGACCAGGAGAGCCCAGATCCATTTGGGAAAGCCACTGTGCAAGGCCCTGAATGCCCAACTGAGGCATTAACTGGACTCCTGAACGTCAATCCAAGCAGAAGCAGGGGCTGTCATCTGCCTGTGGCCTCTATCCCTTTCCCCTAGGGGCTCCAGTCACAGCCTCTCCCTGTAACTGCTATTGCTCTCCCAGCAGGCATCCCTGAGCCCTGGCCTGGCTGCCCAGGGAAAGGGTCATTCACTGGGCCTTCCTTGATCCGTAGCAGCTCAGTGGACCATCTCTTCCGTGGCCATCTGCATTTACAAAGCAGCACAGACTGTCCATCACTGGTTCCAAGGAGGGAATGGAGGAAGTTCAGGCCTTACACCGGAGGGTTGCCTTCTGATACCTGTGTGAGGGTGAGGAGCTATTCAGCCCCAGACACATGAAGCCAGTCCCTTGGTTGTAGGTCACCTACTCTTCTCCCACTCCCTACAGCCTGCAAGTGGCAGATCTGGCCTCTGCACTTTCCCCAGCTAATCCAAGCCACACAGAGAGCAGCCAGCCCTCTGCGAGTCTTGTTCCACTGGAATGTTGGCATCAAACTTGAGATCGGAAATGAACTCATTATCTGATTATTTTTATTTATGAAAATATAACTGCTCTGGGAGAGGCCTTTCTAAGTGGATGAGTAATTCTCTCCCCTTCACACACACATGCTCAGACTCATATGTTCAGACACACGCATACTCAGAAACTCAGATATTAAGACCTCTCTTCAGATACACACACACAGGCAACCACATGTTCCTTTAGGTACACATGCACCACGTGAAGATGTATGCTCTGGATCTAATAACACCTTTGAGGACAGAGACCTTGTCTCTTTCATTTACTGTTGAATCCCCCATTGCACATAATAGGCAAGAGTAAATATTTGCAGAATGAATGAATGAATGACTAAGTCACAGATGCATGCACCCATACATACCTGACTACTCAGACACATACACTTCCATGCATGCATATACATCCAGGCTCTCTCCCTCTCTGGAACAGTCAGTGAATCCCTAATCCTGCAGCCTGAAGTCTTCACACCATGAACTGCCTCATGAACATAGCATCCAGGACCTTCCAGTGGAGATGACGGTTGGCAGTTCAGGAGGCCAAAGCAGCATCTCCCCCAATACACGAAGGCCTCGCCAGATGCTCACCGCCATCTCAAGCCTTGCCAGCCTGAGACCAAATGTGCTGGACTGGCCAAGAAAGCCTGCAAGGGTTACTAAGGGCAGATTGTTTTCCAGGAATGTTCTCCACGCACTGCCCCCACTCACCCATGGCTGGCTCACTGGCAGGTCCTGGCATGGGGTCTTGGGTAATACCAGCCCCCAGGCTCTGTCTCTCTCTCCTCCAGCTCACAGCCATGACTCAGGCTATTCAAGGCCAGCAAATGTCTCCCTGGGAGGGGACTGGGACACAGCCATAGCTGGTGGCCAGTCAGGGGTGGAGACCCCAAGAAAGAACTGCCTGGAGGCTGATCTCAGGGCAGAGTACCCAGTGGGTCCATAATGCTGAGCCGTGACTACCTCTGCCTTCCTCCCCCACAGAGAGGGCAGTCTTTAAATGGTCAGAAGAGCTCTGGGCTACAGGAAAATGCACCTGAGGTGACATCCCTGCTGGCCACATACCGGCCATGTGGCTTTGGACAGGTCATTAACCAGGAGCTTCAGTTTCCTCCAGCACCTTGGGCAATCGCATCCTTCCTATCCAGCTGCCTCAGGCTCCATGCTCTCCTGACTTGAAGAAGAACCCGCAACTCCCTCTGTAGCATTTCAGGCCTCTTCCAGTGACTCTTTATGGTTTTTTTTTGTGTTTGTCTGTTTTGAGACAGGGTCTCACTCTGTCACCCAGGCTTGAGTGTAATGGTGTGAACATGGCTCACTGCAGCCTCACCCTCCCAGGCTTAAGCGATCCTCCCACCTCAGCCTCCTGGGTAGCTGGAACTACAGGCACAGGCCACCACACCCTGTTAACTTTTGTATTTTTTGTAAAGATGGGGTTTCACCATGTTGCCCAGGCTGGTCTTGAACTCCTGGGCTCAAGCGATCTGCCTGCCTTGGCCTCTCAAAGTGCTGGGATTATAGGTATGAGCCACCATGCCCAGTCTCCAGTGGCTCTTTAAAGACATGAGTCCTCTAGGGTGGGTCTTTCCATTCCTCATAGGCAACAGTATGAAAGAGCGCCTGACCTTCCCAAGAATCTGCACCTGGAATGGGGAGGGCACTGGGAGGTGGGGAACAACTTACATTAACACTATTGTGTCCCAAAGCCTAGCCAGTGAGAAGGAAGGACTTGACCTCTTAAAACTCCAAGTCTCCTGGCTGGGCATGGTAGCTCACACCTGTAATACCAGCACTTTGGGAAGCTGAGGCAGACAGATCCCCTGAGGTCAGGAGTTTGAGAGTAGCCTGGCCAACATGGCAAAACCCCCGTCTCTACTAAAAGAACAAAAATTAGCTGGGCGTGGTGGCACATGCCTGTAGTCCCAGCTGCTCGGGAGGCTGAGCCAGGAGAATGGCTTGAACCCAGGAGGCAGAGGTTGCAGTGAGCAGAGATTGCGCCGTTGCACTCCAGCCTGGGAGACAGAGCAAGACTCCGTCTCAAAAAAAAAAAAAAAAAAAAAAATTTTAACTTAAAAATCCTCAAGTCTCCCAGGAATTCCACTCCTAGTTGTCCACCCAAGAGAAACGAATGCATGTGTCCATGACTAGGTATGCACAAGAATGCTTTATCATAGCACCTCAAACTAGAACACCCAAATATCCATCAACAGAGGGGCTAAACAAATCGTGGCATACTCATATAAATGGAATACTACACAGTGATTAGAACACAACAACAAAAAGCATCTGCTACACATAACTGCATGGGTGAATCTCCCCATGGTGCCTGGCCAGAGAGGGTGCCCCATACCTGGTGGCTATCAGTTCTGGGAAGCCCCTAGATCTCCCAGGTACCATGGCCTGCCCGCTATGTGGGACGCTGGCTGAGGGCTGGTGGGCAGTCCTTGGGCAATTGCATCAATCACATTATGTTGAGTCAAATAAGCCAGACATGAAGAGACTGTTAGATACCATTTGTATGACGGTCAGGAACAGGTGAAATGAATCTAGGATGATAGAAGTCAGACTAGTGGTCACCTCCAGGGATGGTATTGATTGGGGAGGGGCACAAGGGAACCAATTTGGAGCTGGAAATGTTTCAGATCTTGATTTGGTGGTTTCATGGGTCTAGACACACACGTGGCAATCCATTGAGCTGTACATTTATGCTCTGTTAACACTATTGTATGTAAGTTACAATGGGGAGGAACCAAGTCACAAAGGATCTAATTCACGCAGAAAGGCAGAAAGGAGGATATCTAAAGGGAGTTTGCAGCGTTTGGGGCAGGACGGCCAGGGGACAAGAATAGAGCGGAGCTAATAGTGGAAGAGAAGACTTAGAGCATTCTCCCCAGAGAGGCTGAGCACCCACCCAAGGAGGGCTGTGGGGAAAGACAGGGCAGGGACTAGACCTCCAATAGACCCCACACATGCCAGATCAGGTCAGGCTGCCCTTCAGTGGATTTCCTACATAGAGCTGGTGCCTTGAGACTGGGACCCAAGGAGTAAGCAGCTCTCAGCTGCACACTATCTGGCCCTCATTCCTTCTTCCCTGCCCACAGCTGTAGGACCAAGAAGAGGCTGAGCCCCAAGTCCCTTTTAGTTCCAGTTAACAGGCAGACTCAATCTGCCCAAATGCGCTTAAAAGTGTAAAGGAGAGGACCTTGCTTTATTCTCAACTAGACTCCTGGATAGAGTCTCTCATAAGAGAATATTCTAGAACCTGCAGGCTGGCTCACCACTCTCTGAGCCTCTTGATGATGGTCTGTGGACCGGAGAGTGCAAGAATGCATGTCAGGTGTGTGTCTGCCTGTGAGTATTGTGTTTCCCTGTAATGGGGTCCTCAGAGTTCTGGTCACATCCCCCCAGCCCCTCTTCACTCTGCTTTCTTGCCTCTGTTTAGCACCCCTGCCCCTCCTTCCTGGATACCCCTGACCCTCCTGCCTTGACAGTGGGGTCCAATGACCTTTTCCCACTGATGTGGAGAGACCAAGCCCCAATCCGTTTTGGACTTTTTTAAAGGAACCCAGGGAAGGCAAACGGTAAGCATAAGCCTTGCTTTCAAGTGCCATGTCAGCAACTCAGAATTTCACCATGCTGTGGGTCTTGCAGGCTGTGGGCAACTGCTGGCATTCTGAGGGTCGTGGGGCTAAGGGCATAGCACCCACCCTCACCCCTGAAGCTCCTAAGGAGGGACAGAACTGCTAGCTCCCAGCATCTCTATGAGGGACCAGATGAGACCAGTGAGAAGCTGCCAAGCCACAGGCAGCGCTGGCCACACCCACCACATCTGCCTCTCTGGAATAATGGAGGGCACTGGGGCTCCCTTCCCCAGGCCCAGCCTTGTCCCCCTCTCCTCCCCTGGGCAGCCCCTGCTCCAGCCAGGCCCGTTTCCTTACGTGCCCTCAACAAGCCATCCTCAGACCTCCCCCCGTCGGCCCGCACTCAGCGGCAGATGTGTATTGCACATTCACCGCGGTGCCAGGTGAATCAGCCTTCCATGAAGCAGGTACACTCGCTGCACAGGTGAGGAAACCTTGGCTGAGAAATCCAGCAGCTTCCCTGAAGTCACAGAGTTGACAATCAGTGAAGCCAGGATTCAAAAGACTGTGCTGATCAAACAGGATGCAATCAAGAAGTCAGCCAAACCTGGCAGTGGGACTCCAGAGCCAGCCCCACCAACCCCTGATGGTCTGTGATTTCCTACCCTGGAGCCCAGTGTGTCCTTTGGCAGAGACTAGGGAGTATGGTGGCCAAAGGCACCAGCCAAGAAGCCAGACTGCCTGGGTTCCTCTTCCAGCTCCTTCTCTCCCTGTGTGGATGCTTGAGTGCATTACCCAGCCCTCTGTACCTCAGTTGCCTCCTCTGTATCATGTGAAGGCACATGGATGGGACTGGGTGGGATAGGCACTTCCATGTCCCACCACCTACTGAAGACCACCTTTGTCCTTGGCCCCATGCTGGATCCAGTCTGTCGAGGTGGAGCGCAGGCCTGTGGTACAATGCAAGGTGACCGTGTGTAGTTCCTGCACCAGAGAGAGCCATGGGATAGGGGGCTGAGTTAAAAACTCACAGACCCCTCATCAACACAGTGGCCAGCACATGTGCAGCCCTGTGCCAGGGACTGTGGAGCTCCCCAATCATGCTCCTCCAGCCCATCTGGAGCCTCCCGCCCCCAATCCCATCACCTTCTTCATCATAGCTATTGCACTCTTGAATGCGCCATAGTGCTTTTTCCTGGATCTCATCTGTGAATTTCCCCGGTTAGGCTATGAGTACCCTAAAAGCAAGGACTCTAGTTTCCCCCTCCTCCATCTCTGATAAAGGTTGGTCCAGACATCAGGCCCTCAAAACACACTTGAAATGGATGGAATTGGGTTTGGGAGCTTACATACTATAACTTTGGATGGCTTGTTAAATATTCATTCTTACTAGAAGTGGAAAAATGAACAGTGTGGGGGGGTGGTGGATGTGGACTTGGATGCAAATGTATACAAACCACTGTGCAATGATATGCAGATGTGTGTCCTGGATCTGTGGGAAGGAGTCCTACAACTTCAGAATCCTGGTTCTGGTGGGCTTTGCTCTCCAAGGGGCTCTGTGCCTGTGGGGGATCTTGCCATCTTTCCTGGCAATGCTGAGAGCTGGCTGCCGTGCGGCATTCTGGTGCCAGTGGAAACCATTTGGGGATCCATGTCATCTTCTGATCCTCTGTAAAGCTGCTCCCACCCACCAGGGCAGATGAGCCAACAGAAGGCTGTAAAGACAGAGGCCTGCCTGAGGAAAGGCTGGTGTGTAGCCAGAGCTGGAGGCTCCTGGGTTCCAGGGACACAGCTCTGGGGGACCATGGAGCGTGGGACCTGGGAGGAAAGACCACAGTCGGTCTCATTTCCAGCTCTCTGCTGTGGCCACCACTGGGAAGCCCATGGCTCCATGCCACTCCCTGTAGCCACTCCCAGCCTTAGGCTGTGCTGTCTACCAGCCCTCAGCCAGTGCCCCACATGGCAGGCAGGCCATGGCACCTGGGAGATCTAGGGGCTTCCCAGCACTGAGAGCCACCATGTATGGGGCACCCTCTCTGGCCAGACACCATGACCAAACATTTTAACCTTTTTTTTTTTTTTTTTGAGATGGAGTCTCACTCTGTCACCCAGGCTGGAGTATGGTTTCTCATTCTTGGCTCACTGCAACAGCTGCCTCCTGGGTTCAAGCCATCTCCTGGGTTCAAGCGATTCTCCTGCCTCAGCCTCCCAAGTAGCTGGGATTACAGGTGCCCACCACCATGCCCAGCTGATTTTTGTATTTTTAGTAGAGACGGGATTTCGCAATGTTGGCCAGGCTGGTTTTGAACTCCTGACCTCAGGTGATCCGCCCGCCTCAGCCTCCCAAAGTGCTGGAATTATAGGTGTGAGCCACCGAGCCCGGCCTTAACCATATTATATCACTTAATCCTTGACAGCCCCACCAGACAGGCAATACTGCTATGATCCTCATTTTATGGATGAAGAAACAGAGACCAAGGTCATCCAACCTGCAAATGGTAGAGCTGGGGATTCAAACCCAAAACTGTCAGACTCCAAAAGTGGCCCTCTTAACTGCCACTACCTGCCTCCCCCTCCCATACCACAATGGCCACTGTGTACCCAGTTCCCATGAGGGACATTTGGAGAGGAGGACAAGTCCAGGGTTGAGAGGGGGAAAGTTCTAGTGTAGCGGTTGGGGTTCTGCCCCTATACAAGGTAAGGTAAGCTGGCAGCCACCTAATTGAAACACACACAACCCCTCCACACCCCCATGCCTCACCTAGAATGTCCCCTACTCAACTATGGCAGCACCTGGAGTCCAACCATTAGAACCTCATATGCTGTTTTTTACAGAATGCTTTTTTTGTGGGACAAGCGCTGCTTTGCTTTTTTTTTGAGACAGTCTCTCTCTGTCACCAGGCTGGAGTGCAGTGGCCCAATCTCGGCTCACTGCAATCTCTACATCCCGGGTTCAAACGATTCTACTGCCTCAGCATCCGAGTAGCTGGGACTACAGGTACGTGCCACCACACCCAGCTAATTTTTGTATTTTTAGTAGAGATGGGGTTTCACCATGTTGGCCAGGATGGTCTCAATCTCTTGACCTCATGATCCGCCCACCTCAGCCTCCCAAAGTGCTGGGATTACAGGCATGAGCCACCGCACACGGCCACTGCTTTCTTTAGTCTCCTATTTGAAAAGACAAATCCCCCTGGAAGGCAGGAGAGGCTGAGGTCAGCAG
This sequence comes from Ateles fusciceps, assembly GCA_036589455.1. Classification (NCBI taxonomy): domain Eukaryota; kingdom Metazoa; phylum Chordata; class Mammalia; order Primates; family Atelidae; genus Ateles; species Ateles fusciceps. The sequence goes on from JAZHEH010003310.1 coordinate 5,176,072, forward strand.
GGAGGTCCTAGAGAAATGGATACAAAGCCAGGAGGGCCCAGAGGGCAAATTCTGTGATCAAATTCAGTGATGCTATGGCCCTGGGATGATGATGACAGTGACGGTGACCCCAGGCACCCTACCCAGGGCACCTGCTACTCTTTCCCTCCAGCTGCACAGCATATTCCACACCCTGCAGACCCTCGTTCAATGGTATTCTAATTAGTCATAGCAGGAGGGTAAGCTGAAGAGAAGTAGCGGAACTGCAAGTTTCACCCCATGTTACAGTCCAGGAAACTGAGGCCCAGAGAGGCTGTGAGTAGTTCCAAGTTGACAGTGGGTCACAGCAGAACCAGATCAGTACTCAGGTCTCCAGAGTGGGGGGGGAGGGTACAATGAGAGGCTGGTGGGTGGCATCCCGCCTGGCAACACAACCCTGGGGGCCCCATCTCCTTCAGAGAAGTCAAGAGGGCGAGGTCAGGGGGGAAGGGGAGAGAGCACAGGGGCAGAGAGGTGATGTGAGGGGGAGCAGGCTGGGCCGTCAGTGCCTGGGAATCTTCAGGGGCTCTGCGAGGCAGCCCAAGGCTGGGGTTCCCACAGTGGCAGGTGGGCACCAAGCAGGCCAGGCCGGACAGGGCTGGCACCAACTCTAGCAGGGATGGAGGTGCCAGCTCTCACCCGCCAGCCGGCCTGCCAGCTGGGAAAGCTTAATTAGAATTCCTCAGCCCTCCAACCCATTTCCTTCCTGGTGAACAGGACAGCTAATGGCCCCTGTCGCCTGCTGCCAGGGTGAGGTGAGTCGGGCTGGCAGCTTCATGCCGGGCTGGGGGTAGGTGTGACCTCTAACAACCCAGGAAGCGTGCCTCTCCCCTGCCTTGCAGGAGGGAGCAGCCCCCAGTGTGACCTGAAATTTCCCCAAGTTAAAGACCATCTGCCTGTCTATCCATCTCCCCAGGGCCCCGGGGGCTGGTGAGTGTGGACAGACAGACACGGTCTGTGGGAAGCTGCAGTGATTAATGAGTGATGAAAACCAGACTCCATCAGGATGGGGGTGGGGACGGAGAAGCAGAGAGAGGCTGTCCATCTTATGCTTGGCTCAGCTCTAAGCCCACAGCTCAGTGGAGGAGGGTAGAGGCAGCTGAGGGTAGTACTGGGCCCTGGCCTCAAAGTCCCAGCCTGAGCATAGGACGCCACTTCATGGACACCCGCCTCATCTCCCAGCACCTCCTTCAGCCTCTGCCCTGGAAAGGCTCCCCCAGAATGAACTAGCTTTACCCCCCAAATCCTAGGGACTTGCACTGGCCCTCAAATACCATCTGTCCCAGAACACCCCAGAAGCCACAGGGAACAGCAGAGGAAACAGCCTCACCAGCCCTCCACTCTTCTTGTCATGGGGCCAACTATTCTGGGGCCCAGACCCTGAAGCTCCTCTTGCCCCTCACCCCTACAAACACGTGGTCACGCCCACGGTCCCAAACTCTGCCCCCAGGACCTGCTCAGCCCAGGCTTCACCCTGGAAACTGTGAAAAGCTGAAGTCAAGCAGATTTTTCTCATATGTCAAGGACAGCAAAAGCTACATCTAAGAGGATTCAGCTCAAACCTTCAAACCTGCAAATACACAGTCAGGAGAAACCCGAGCAGGAGAGAGGCTTGCACATCCACTGCCTTTGGCCCGCTACCTGACAGACACCTGGAGGGACCTTGGCAACATCCTCCGCCCCTGCCTGAAAATATTCCCACGCTGGCCCGTGTGCCCCGGGGGCCTGGGATTCCACCATTCGACCCTGCCCTCCCTCCAGAGAACTGAACTCAAAGAGTCTTTAGGAGGTTTTCAGTGTGTCGCCCCTCCCAGGGCCTGGGATCTGGCCAGGGAGGGCCTGAAAGAAGGAAATGGGGCACAGATAGAGGAAGTGGCTTCGGGAAGGTGGAGCGCCAAGGCAAACTTTGCTGACCGAAGACTCTTGCTGCTGGCCGACCAGGCCTGCCTGTCACGAGAATCAAAATTGTTTTCTGCTTGTGGAAAAAGCATTTCCAAGGTAGTTGTTTTGCTGTGGCCAGGCACGCGGGGGGAGGAAGGCAATAGGGGAGTGCTTCCTTCTGGCCTGCCAGGTACTTTGCGCGTTATCTGTTGGCCTATTGCATCTAGAAACTCCTTCTGAAGAAACTGAGGCTTGGGGGAGGTTGCCTGCCCCCATACACCCCTCAGGGGCTAAGTGACAGAGCTGAGATCCCGGGTCTGCCAGACACAAAGCCCTCCTACTTTCTGAAAGAAGCCCCACCCTGCTGGAGAGGGAGAACTGGACACCATCTGGGAAGAATTAAGGAGGTTTTTAGAAAAGGCCTCTCTCTGCAGGAATGAGAAAACCTTCATCAGGGCTTCTTAATCAATAAAGCAGGAACAAAACCTCCCTCCCTACAAACATTTCTGGACTCCCAGGAGATGCCTGACTGTGCCCAACAAATGATTAAGAAAGCGAGTCTAAATTTAAAAAATCCCCATCCTGGCAAGTCAGAGAATGCTTTTTACTGGATGTGGGGGAAGGGAAGCCGAAGCGCATAGCTCCTTGGATCTCAGTTCCTGTCTCTTGCCTTAACAGAGCCCAGACTTGTCATCTGAGAGTTAGCGGGAGGCTGAGGTCACTGCCCTTCTCTGGTTTCTGCCAAGAGCTCTGCTATTCTCCAAGGAGATGGCGGGGCTGGGATGGCTTTGCACCCTGCAGGCTGCGGCAGGATGGCATCTGCCAGGGCACATCTTAGAAAGGGGAGTGTGAGATGCAGGTCTCCCACCTCTGGTGCTCCTGGCCAAGGCTGAGTGTCTATGGTTCCTTTATGGCCATTCAAATGAAAAAAGCATTCATGATGCCAAAAACCAGCTAGGCTCAGCCCTGAGCCCCAGCCGGGCACCTGCAACCTGAGTGCCTCACTTAGCCTGTCCCATCTGCAAAGGGGGAGTCATCGGATGCTTCCCAAAGACCTTCTCAGGGTAAAATGAGAAAGCAGAATATATTCATTTTCTATTATTACAAAGTTAGCAGCTAAAACACTACCCATTTTTATTTCGCAGTTCCAGTCAGAAGTCCAGGTGAGCTCAGCTGTAGTCTCTGCTTAGGGTCTCACAAGGCTAAAAATCAAGGTGTGAGCTGGCTGGCTGCTAACTGAAGCTGTTTTCCAGAAGCCTTGGGAAAGCATCTGCTTGCAAGCTCATTCGGGTTGTGGTGGAATTCCACTCCTGCAGTTGCAGGACTGAGGTGGCTGTCAGCCAGGGATCCCTATCAGCTCCTCGAAGCTGCTCTTTCTCAGGTCCTGTCCACATGGTCCCCTCCTTCAAGTCATCAAAGATGCATCAAGCCCTCCCTCACACTTCACATCTGTGACTTCCTCTCCTGCTGGCAGCCAGAGAAAACCCTCTGCTTCTAAAGGGCTCGTGTGATTAGATTGGGCCCCCTACCAGCTAATCTTTCTTTTCTTGGACTCAGAGTCAACTGATTTCTATCCTAAATGTTGTCTTTGAAATCCCTTTGCCATATAATTTCACAGGATCATGGGTTGATGTCTCATCATGTTCAGGAGGTCAGATAGAAATCTTGGGGGCCATATTTAGAATTCTGCCTACATGGGAGGCAAAGTGCTTTGTCACCTTGAAAGTGCCAGACTGAGGCTACCCTGATAGGCTTTCCTTCCCTCTGCACCAGGAGTGCAGAGGGTGGCACTGGACTCAGGGAGGCTGCCTCCTCCTCTTGAGCCTGCTCTGGGCTTTTCATGACTTGGAGAGGGAGCCCTGTCTCAGGACCCTGGGACTTAATCCTGTCCATTGCCTTCCCCTGCCAGATCTTCAGCCACTCCATACCCTGCAGGTTCTTTCCTGGGCTCTGCCCTTCCTTCAGACTCTCTGGGCCCCGCCCCTTCCCGGGATCTATGATGGCCGTCTACACTTGCCTGCTCCCATCTCTGTCCGCTGGAGCCTGCCCCTGCTGGCCCCCACTGCCTTAATCTGTTCTCCCTACCCTTATCCCAGTGGACACCTTCCAGGCCATCTCTGCCAGGCCTTCCTGTGACGGCAGCCATAAAGTCTGTCTTGTACCTGTGCTATTCCCAACACCCGGCCCGGTGCCAGGAGCTTAGCAGACATGCTAGCAAACATTCATCGTGGTGTGTCTGGATCCGTGTATCTATGCGGTCCATGTGCTAAAGGGCTCCCTGCCTGCCCCATACCTAAGCATACATCATCCACTCCCCCCTTAGCAAGTGACACCTGTGTCACTCTCTTCCTCAGCCTGAGGGCAGTGACAAAAGTGAGAGGCCACAGGAGTGGGTCCATCAGGATAAAAGGCCAGCGCTGACCCTGTTCTGTCTCATGCCATGCTCCCCCTACCCCACGCACATGCACACGCATGCCCACAGCAGAGGCTCTGCCTTCTCTTGGCCCAAGGCTGGGGAGGGCAAGAACCACCACCCACCAGGCTTCTGCCCCTCACCATACCTGGGCCTCAGTTCAGCTGACCCCTCTAGGAGTTACTTGTGCTGGCCTCAATCTTTTCTCTTTTTTTTTTTTGAGACGGAGTCTCACTCTATCTGAAATGCAGTGGCGCAATCTCAGCTCACTGCAATCTCTACCTCCAAGTTTCAAGCGATTCTCCTGCCTCAGCCTCCCAAGCAGCTAAGATTACAGGCACCCACCATTACACATGGCTAATTTTTGTATTTTTAGTAGAGATGGGGTTTCACCATGTTGGCCAATCTGGTCTTGAACTCCTGACCTCAGGTGATCCACCCTCCTCGGTCTCGCAAAGTGCTGGGATTACAGGCGTGAGCACCCGGCCAATCTTTTTTCATTCCGTCCCTGAATTTAGGCCTGTGTTCTCTTCCCCCAGAGACCCACCCACTTCCTCTTGAGAGTCCAGCCGAGGACAGTGTGGTTTGAAGAACGTTCTAATCCCAGCCCCAGAGCTCTGAGAGAAAAAATGACTACAAACCCTGGAATGTGAAGCCTGCTGCTTCCTGCAAAGCATTTTGAATGAAACACCTAACCAACAGCTGCAGCACAGAAAATGGAAACTCCGAGGGACGTCATGGCTCCAGGTCCCAAATAGCAGGGTTGTGAGCAGTACACGCTCTTCATTTCAGCCCAGCCTGGACACCCTCAGCACCACCTGCTTTCCTTCCAGGAACCAGGCCCACCATGCCAAGGACGTGCCCCTTAATCCAAACACCCTCAGCCCCCAACATAGCCAGACACCCCCATGTATAGGGGTGAGACCCCCTTCCCACTCACCAGCCCCTAAAGGCATCTAGGACCTCCCAGCCCAGCTACTCTGCTCTCTTAGGAGCAGGCTAATGCATTCCCCATGATCCCCATCCTGGAACTCAGCCCCAGGCCAGGCTGGGCAGTGCCATCCAATTCATGCAAAGCAGGAAGATATCATTGCCGAAGCTGCTCTAGGGCAGACTTGGGGTGAGGGGGCAGGACAGAGAGCCCACGAGGAGCAAGAGGCCCCAGAGTTGGAGAATTCCTAAAGACCACTCCTGCATGAAGAGAAGACACCCGAACATTTTTTCAACATTTTTTCATTTTTTTAGAGGAGATATAACACGCTCAGTAAAACATACTCATCTTAATGGTGTGGCTTAATGAACTTTCATATACATACACACCTGGATGAAATATAGAACACTGCAAATACCCCAGAAGATCCCCTGGTTCCCCTTCCCAGTCAATATTCATCCCCCCTCAGAAGTGAACATGATTTTGAACTTCTCTCATTATCAATTCATTTTGCCTGTTTTTGAACCTCACTGAAATGGAATCACCAATAGCATGTGCTTTCGTGACCAGCTTACCCAGTTCATCCTGTCTATGAGATTCATCAACGTTGCAGACACACTAACGGCCCCACACTCCAGGTGCCATACCGAGGATGTCATCATTACGTTTTATACTAAAGCCTTGACATTGAATCCATTTTACAGACAAGGAAGTTGGTTGCATCAGCAGTTCATTGCCACAACACAGTCAGGACATGGAGAGGCTGGAATTCAAACCCAAGAGAGAGCCAGAACAGATTCTCTTAACAAACTTACAGGGACCTGCCTCCATTATACCTACCTCCATTATACCTAGAGATAGATCTACAGCCTGGAATTTCCTTCCAAGGGAGACCTGTTTCAGGGTTTTGTGCACTGGGGGAGCGCAACAGGAGCACTTATTTTACTTTAGTCCCCTATTCTGTGGGGGACACGGGCAAGCAGAAGAAGGGGGGGTGAGTAGCAGGTCAGGAGGGCCTCTCAGGAGGCCCAGACCCAGGCAGAGAAGGTTTGAGAGGAAGAGAATGAAGAGGTTCATTCATTTAGTCAGCCAATATTTATCAAATGACTGCTGTATGGCAGGTGCTGCCCTAGTCACTTACTTTTTGGTTATCTACCTGTATGTATCAAACCACTCTAAAATGCAGTGGCTTAAAATGGACAAGGAACATTTATTATCTCTCACAATTTTCTAAGTTGGCTGGGCAGTTCTTCCACTGATCTCACTGAAGGAATTTTATGCTGCTGCAGCCAGATGACAGCTGGGACTGAAGTCATCTGGGAGTGAGACTATGCTGGCTAAGTCAAGATGGTGGCCTCTGGCGGGGCACGGTGGCTCATGCTTGTAATCCCAGCACTTTGGGAGGCCGAGGAGGGCAGATCGCCTGAGGTCAGGAGTTCAAGACCAACTTGGCCAGCATGGAGAAACCCTGTCTCTACTAAAAATAAAAAATTAGCCAGGTGTGGTGGCATATGCCTGTAATCCCAGCTACTCGGAAGGCTGAGAGAGGAGAATCACTTGAACCAAGGAGGTAGAGGTTGCGGTGAGCCAAGATGGCACCATTGCACTCCAGCCTGGGCAATATGAGCAAAACTTCATCTCAAAAAAAATTTAAAAAGAAAAAGAAAAAATGCTGGCCTCACACATCGGGCACTCTGGAGAGGACCTGGAGGGCTAGGCTCACTGGGACTGCACTGCTGGGATTCCTTCTCTCTTTCTGTACTCTATGGTCCCCTCCTTCTCCATGTGGCCTTTCCACATCTCGTCTCCATGTGGATTTCTCTAAAAGGGTATCCAGACTTCATACACAACAGCTCAGGGCTCCCAGAAGTAAAAATGTGAAGCCACCAAGTCTTATTAAAGCTTAGGCCTGGCAATGGCATGGCGTCACTTCAGCCATATTCTGTTGCTTAAGGTGAGTTACAAGCCTGGACGAGATTCAGCATGGGAGGGAGTTCTACAAGGGAATGACTATCGTCAAGGGCCATCTTGGGAGAATAGCTACCATGCCCCAGAAAAGAAAATTATTTTCTTTTTTCATTTATTCAACACTCACAGTCAGGCACATAGTTCCTTCTTAAATAGAGCATTTAAAGTAAACAACACTTTTGCGTGACTCACTATCATTCAAGATACCAGCCACTAAGAAGCTCTGTAAAGGGCAAATAACATTCATTGAGAGTTTACTGCATACCAGCCCCTGAGCTCAGTGCCTTACAAAATCTAACTCATTTACTCCTTACTCATTTTCCCTCCTTTGAAGTAGGTATTACTGTTTGTCCTGTTTTCTAGATCCGTTAGAAAAGAGGTTATCTATTGCTGAATAACAAACCACTCCCAAACTTAGTGGTTTAAAACAACGAGAATGATTTATTATCATTCGTGGTCTCTTTGGATCAGCTGGGAAGTTTTGGCTTGGGGTCTCATGAATTTGTAGTCAGAATACGCCTGAGGATAGGGTCACGTTCAAGGCTTCTTCACTCACAGGTCTGGCACCTGGACTGGGAGGACACACACGAGTGGAGGCTGTGAAAGCCAGAGTCTTTCGGCCGTCTCTATATCCATGTGGCCTCTCCACACGTGTCTCCAACACGACAGCCCCAAAATGCTAGACTTTTTTACATGGCCACTCAGTGATCCACAGGCACACCTCCAGAGACAGAGAGAGCAAGACAGAAGCTGCGTCACTTTTCCTAACCCAGTACTTGGAAGCCATGCAGTGTCATTTCTACCTCATTCTATTTGTTAAGGCAGTTAAAAAGGCAGCCCAGGTACAGCAGGAGGGAGAAACCATTCCATTTCTTGACAGGAAATGCATCAACAATCTGAGCCATATTTAAAACCACCATAGTCTATCCTCTGGACATAAGTTATTTACATTCCTTTCACATACAAAATATACTCATTCCTTTCCAAAGATCCCCCCAACATCTCATCTATTATGACATCAGATTTAGGCTAGAGAGGTCTAGAACCCCGTTATCTAAACCATCCAGGTATGGAGGAGTTCCTCAGCTGCAATTCCTCAGGCACGTTTCGTAAGTACTATTCCTCTTTATCCACAGATTTGTGAACTAAAGACACAAGTTATCTGCTACTGGGACGGGCGCAGTGGCTCACACCTATAATCCCAGCACTTTGGGAGGCAAGGCAGGTGGATCACCTGAGGTCAGGAGTTTAAGACCAGCCTGGCCAACATGGTGAAACCCTGTGTCTACTAAAAATACAAAAATTAGCTGGATGTGTTGGTGGGCACCTATAATCCCAGCTACTCCACAGGCTGAAGCAGGAGAATCGCTTGAACTCAGGAGGCAAAGGTTGCAGTGAGCCAAGATCGCACCATTGCACTCCAGCCTGGGCAACAAGAGTGAAACTCTGTGTCAAAAAAAAAAAAAGGTATCCGCTACTTATACACTGAACATCCAATGATGAGATAGGCATAGCATAGCCCCTATAAATACTCTCATTCAAGAGAGGGAAAAGGAGGCACACAGCCATCACTGGTCCATAGCAATTCTGAAATCCATTCAGGCTCATATTGTATTGCCAATTCTTGATTAGGGCTCAGTTCTACTGCCTAGGAATGATTCTTTGTGGCTTTTGGCTCTGTTCTCTAGATTCTTGGCTCTGCCTTCTGAATCATCCTTCTCTATAAAAAATGGTTGGTGACATAGTTTAGCTGTGTCCCTACCCAAATCTCATCTTGAATTCCCACATGTTATGGGAGGGACCTGGTGGGAGGTAATTGAATCATGGGAGCAAGTCTTTCCCATGCTGTTCTTGTGATAGTGAATAAGACTCATGAGATATGATGGTTTTAAAAAGAAGAGTTTCCCTGCACAAGCTCATCCTCTCTTTGCCTGCCGCCATCCACGTAAGGTGTAACTTGCCCCTCCTTGCCTTCTGCCATGATTGTGAGGCTTCCCCAGCCACATGGAACTGTAAATCCAATTAAACCTTTCTTTTGTAAATTGCCCGTCTCAGGTATGTCTTTATCAGCAGTGTGAAAATGGACTAATACAGCTGGTGTTTCCAATCAAGTAGTTTCAGCTTGTTTCCTTCCCACAGAATTTTGGGGGTCCAAAAGCCTTTTTTCATTTCATACTATTCTGACCCTTTTTGCCCCAGCTGGTGGTGCTTCTGACAAAATAATTCTATTAAAAACTGTGTGGGTTTCCCATGAATCCTACTGGGGCTCACTCTATTAGTCAAAAGCTATAACCACACATTTCATCAAGAAAACATTCTCTACCTTCTTCTTGTGGGGCTGCTGTAAGACAATTTACTTAAGATCCTTAGAAGCCCTGTTGTTTAATGAAGAGGATCTGTGAGGCACACTCTTTTTTATTTTATGTTTAATATTTTATATTAATACAAAATGTTTCATGAATTAGCATGTCATCCTTGCGCAGGGGCCATGCTAATCTTCTCTGCATTGGTCCAATTTTAGTATCTGTGCTGCTGAAGCGAGCACTGAGGCACACTCTTGAAATACTTAGAGGGCCTTTGTCTATTCAAAATATTTTATGAAGTCTTAGATATTTCTGAGATTTTAACAAAGGTTCTTATAGTCCCACTCTGGATTTTATCTTTGTCCTGAAGCCCTTTCATACTTCAAGAATCTTTTGCCATTTGGGAGGCTGAGAATGAGAACCAGATTTATTTTCAAACCCAGCAAGCCCTGGCTCTTTTATATGTTTTATAAATTTTGCTTGAAAGTTAAAGTTTCCTTTTAACTCATCTTTCTCTGTCTTTATCATATACAGCTAAAATAATCCAACTAGCATTTTCAACAGTCTGCTTAAAAATTGTTTTAGCCCAAACCATTAGGTCACTAGGCATATTTTCTTTTTCTTTTTCTTTTTTTCTTTTCTTTTCTTTTTTTTTTTTTTAAGACAGAGTCTCGCTCTGTCACCCAGGCTGGAGGGCAATGGCACAGTCTCAGCTCACTGCAACCTCCACCCCCCTGGGATCAAGTGATTCTCCAGCCTCAGCCTCCCAAGCAGTTGGGATTATAGGAATGAGCCACCAAGCCCAGCTAATTTTTGTATTTTTATTAGAGATGGGATTTCACCATGTTGGCCAGGCTGGTCTCGAACTCCTGACCTCATGTGATCTGCCCACCTCGCCCTCCCAAAGTGCTGGGATTACAGGTGTGAGCCAACATGCCCAGTCTTCATTTGGCACATACATTTTCTATTGCTCATATCACTTCAAGTGACAACGTTGCTAACTTTCTTCTACTACATCAGGGTTTGTCCCCTTTCCTTCTGCTTCCAAGAACATTTTCTCACTTTCCTTTAAGCCCTCACCAGCAACTTCCTTGAGAACGATCGGGCTTCTACCAACAATATCCTCAAAGCCCTTACAATCTCTGCCCATCTCCCCAGTCCTAAAGTCACATGACTTAGGTTCTGTTAAGGCAGCATTCCACTTCCAGGTTATAGAAAAGTCTGCATCAGCTATCTATTGCATGATAAGAAACCATCCCCAAATAGTGGTCTAAAGACAATAACAATCATTTATTTTGTTCATGAATTTGAGGGTTGACTGGGACTAAGCTAGGCAGTTCTCAGGGTGTCTCATGAGTTTGCAGTCAATTGGTGGCTGGGGTTGAGGTCGGCTCGAATGCTGGGGTCTAGACTAGAAGATTCACACTGCTTGGGACTGAATGGCTGGGGCTCCTCAGGAATCTCTCACTTTAAATGCAGTCCCTCTACAAGGCAGCCTGATGGTAGCTGAGCTTCTTTCACAGCAGCTGAAGCCTCCCTACATGGGTGTCCCGAAAGGAATCATCAGAAGCTGCAGGGTCTTTTCTAACCTAGCCTTGGAAATTACACAGTGTCACTTTTGCCACATTCTGTTTATCTAGGCACGCCCACATTTCCACCCAGGTTCAAAGGGAGGGGACATAGGCTCCACTTCTATGAGAAGAGAGTCAAAGGATTGTGTACATGTTTTAAAACACACAAGAGTTTAAGTAATATATCCAAGGCCAAAAAGCTGGAAAGTGAGAGTTGAGGTTTGAACCCAGGCATTCCAATTCTAGACTCACATTGTTAACCGCTAGTCTACACTGCCTCCTGGAAGTTGTAGACACAAATGGTCTACATGACGCGGAAGTTGGGGAGATAGGGGTTCCTTGGCTTGGGAAAGTTACGGTCTTGCTTTTCTGTACTCAGCTTTCTTTCAGAAAGGTAGTAGGACTCATATTAGCTGCAAGAGCATCTTCGGGGATAGAGTGGCTGCGTGACTATAAAATGAATGAACAATTGGAGCTGAAGCAGCCTCTTCTCAAGGAATTTTCTCTTCCTTGAGATCATTTTCTTCCCATGGCCATCAGTGCCTTGGGTGGTTTCCATGTCACTCTCATTGTGGCCTGCAGACACCTCCTTGTCACCTGCTCCTGTGATCTTGCTCTTACCTTCTCACTAGTTTTTCTCACACAAAGGAGGAGGAGTAGCCTTTGACATTTTTTTTTTTTTTTTTTTTTTGAGACGGAGTCTCTGTCACTCAGGCTGGAGTACAGTGGTGCAATCTCAGCTTACTGCAACCTCTGCCTCCTGGGCTCAAGTGATTCTCCCACCTCAGCTTCCCGAGTAGCTGGGACTAGAGGCGCACACCACCATGCCCGGCTAATTTTTTGTATTTTAGTAGAGATGGAGTTTTACCATGTTGTCCAGGCTGGTCTCGAACTCCTGAGCTTAGGCAATCCACCCACCTTGGCCTCCCAAAGTGCTAGGATTACAGGCGTGAGCCACCACGCCTGGCCTATCTTTTGCTATTTCAAGAATATCTATCTGCCAGCCTGTTTGCAGGAAGGCATCCTTTCAAGCCTGAAGATCATTCATCAGAAGAAGATGAGGCTTCTGAGGACTTTCTCAGGCCAGAGAGTTTTCCTACATTTCCTTTAAGTCTTGACTTTAAACAGGTTTGACTTTGAACATCTTTGTCATGAGCCTTAAAGTCCTGAATAGGATTTGCATGATAGACCATGTCCAGTGAATCTTGTCTGGAATAACCCTTCATATTTGAATGATGCCTTGCTGCAGAAGACAGATCATTCTGAAAGCACATGGTGGACAGGCAAGGCCACCATAAATGAGGATGTCATCTGTGCAATGTACAAAAGGGCTGGGCCAAGGAAGTGAGCGGAGGATGGCCTGAAACCCAGTCCTCACTCCACCAGCCAAAGCTTCCACCCTGGCCAGGGGCTATGTCTGCCTGAAGGAAAGGACAGCTTTTTCTTGCTTGTCCACCCAGAGGGAGGCATCTTTTACTAACTCAATGAGGATGCCATATGTATTAACAGCAGCACCAGGGGAAGATGAGAAGATAAAAATATAGTAACCTACTCCACAGAACAAGCAATAGAAATCAACCCTGACAAATCACAATCATACATTTATTAAATTTCAAGAAAAGGTTGAACAATTGAGCCTTGGGAAAGGATGTAAGTATCTGGAGTCAATGCATCTCCTCACTAGAACATTCCCATTAAAGCAACCACATTCCCATAGCTCCCAGTCTCTGCCCCATTTCAAAATTCCAGAATCTTGAGAGAGATAATCTGATTGGCTCAGCTATGGCCCTCCATACCAATCAGCTATGGCTAGGGCCAGGAGGAGTCACAGAATCTAACATCTGTACCATCGACAGCCACTCAGCCCCCTCGCCATGGCTGTAGGTTGGTGCCCAGAGAAAAGGCCCTAATAAGCCGGGCGCGGTGGCTCATGCCTGTAATCCCAGCTCTTTGGGAGGCTGAGGTGGGCGGATCACCTGAGGTCAGGAGTTCGAGACCAGCCTCACCAATATGGTGAAACCCCGTCTTGAAAAAAAAGAAAAAAAAAGATAAAGAAGAAAAAAAAAAAAGGCCCTAATAGTGAGCCTTTCAGCCCTCCAAGAATTCCTACAGCAGTGCTGTATAATTGTCTGGGATTTGTGATCTTCCCACAAAGTCCTGGGAAGTTGATCTGACCCAACCAATGAGAACAAAATGTTCCTATAGCTGTTCAGCCATTTAATTGCACCCTACAAACAGCAGGCTGTGACATTTTCCATTTTCCACATTTTTCCAAAGATCTTATTTATTAATACTTTTAGCATCAATAAAAAGTCAAATTCTTCATATTCTTCTCCTTATTAAGAACTATGTCATTGGGTGTGGTGGCTCATGCCTATAATCCCAGAACTTTGGGAGGCTGAGGTTGGCGAATCACTTGAGGTCAGGCATTCGAGACCAGCTTGGCCACATGGTGAAACCTCATCTCTACTAAAAATACAAAAATTAGTTGGGCATGGTGATGCATGTCTGTAGTCTTAGCTACTCGGGAGGCTGAGACAGGAGAATTACTTAAACCCAGGAGGCGACAGAGTAAGACTACATCTCAAAAAAAAAAAAAAAAAAGACTATGTCACAGAAGACTAGAGCATTCAGCTTTGTAAAACTGTTCAGAGGCCAACCTACTTTGGGAGGCCAAGGCAGGAGGATTGCATGAGGCGAGGAGTTCAAGACAGCCTGGGCCGCATAGCAAGGCCCTGTCTCTACAAAAATAATTAAAATTTACCCAGGGCCGGGCACGGTGGCTCACACCTGTAATCCCAACACTTTGGGGGCCAAGATGGGAGGATAACTTGAGTCCAGGAGTTTGAGATCAGCCTGGGGCAACATAGCAGGACACCATCTCTATTCAATAATTTTAAAAAAATTAGCCGAGTGTGGTGGCATGCATGCCTCTAGTCCCAGCAACTTGGGAGGCTGAGGTGGAAGGATTGCTTGAGTGATCCCCCATCTCAAAGTAAAATAAAATAAGGAAATGAATTCTGACAAAAGCCACAAAATTAATTTGTAGTGTCTCGATTGGCAATCTCTTTAAATATTTTTTTAAATTATGATATACAGTCATAAACCACATAATGATGTTTCAGTCAACAAAGCATCTCATATACAATAGTAGTCGCATATGACTATGATATCACATTTCTACTGTACCTTTTCTCTGTTTAGATACACAAATACTTGCCATTGTGTTACATTTGCCTTCATTATTCAGTGCAGTAACATGGAGTACAGGTTTGCGGCCTTCGAGCAATAGGCTAGACCATATAGTCTATTCCATTCTAAGTTTGTGTAAGTACACTTGATAATGTTCACACAATAACAAAATTGCTTAACAACGTATCTCTAAGAACTGATTCCCCATCATTAAGCCATGCATGACTGTATTTAAAATGCACACAAAATGGTTTAACAGAAACCTTCATTGCCCTTCCCCAGATTCAACAGATATTAAGGTTTTGCCATTTTGCTTCAGAGGACCTTATCTTCTTAAAAGGAATAAAACATTACAGCTACAGCCAAATCCCTGCCCCATATCCCTTCTCTCTCCCACCCACACAGAGAGGAGTGCCATCCTAACATCGCCGCATCATTTTCAAGAGTGATTTTGGTTTTGACGTTTTGTTTGGTCCTCAGGTGCAGAAGTTGAGTTTGTCATTCTCCTTGATGGCATGCTGCTATCACCGTCTGCACAGAGGCCCTCTCTTGTTTATTTATTTATTCCTTTAATCCTCATTCACCAGCCCAGCCTCTCCATCCATAAATGAGGCAACCACATTAATTTGTTTAACATCACATCTTTGTCTGTGTCTCTTCAAAACATACCTTGCTGACCAGTTGTGGTGGCCCACACCTATAATCCCAGCACTTTGGGAGGCCGAAGTGGACACATCACCTGAGGTCAGGAATTCAAGACCAGCCTGGGCAACATGGTGAAACCCCATCTCTACTAAAAATACAAAAATTAGCTGGGCATAGTTGCAGGCATCTGTAATCCCAGCTACTCGGAAGGCTAAGGCAGGAGAATGGCTCGAACTCAGGAGGGGGAGGTTGCAGCGAGCTGAGATCATGCCATTGCACTCCCGCCTGGGCACAAGAGCAAAACTCAGTCTCAAAAAAAAAAAAAAAAATGTTGCCTTTCTGTGTGAGGTATTTTTAGTTCACATGAATGACGTGGTGCAGATTTCACTCTGTTTCTTGCCATCTTCAGGCACGCTGTTTTCAGGTCCACCCACATTGTTGGCTGTACATCTAGTTGGTTCTGCATTCACCCTCATTGTTTTATACTTACCCCATTCTTATTCCATTACCCAGGCGGGGTGGGAGAGAGAGGAGCAAATTGAGGACATAATGGGCCTGTCCTTGAGACTCCATCCTAGGAGCGAGATACTAATACCCCCTTTCCAACCACATGTGTACATGTGTACATGCACATGAACACACACACACACACACATACCTCTTCAACCCAGGGAGCCCAGGGAAGCTGGGGGTGGGGGAAAGAAACTGGGAGTTTTATCAGAAAAGGATCTATCCTAGAGCTCTGGGTACTATTAAATCCAAGTCCTTGCCTCCTCCAGGAAGCCTCCCCTGACGGCCCCTTCCATGCAGGTCTCTCCCTCTTCTGGGGATGGCAAATCTCATTTAATCATATACTAGTCTAGTCTAGTCTTTCTGTTACTATCTCCTTGATCAGACCAAAATCCCATTAAAGGGAAAGACCATCTCTTGTTCTTTTGTCTCTCTTGCTCAAGGCCTGTCCCAGAGGAAGTGAGAGCAGGGGAGTGGGAAGTTGGATTTTGCTTCACTCAGGTTCTACTTCCTCTTTTAGGAACACACCATCTTTCAGCAGACAATTACGTGTCGGGTTCGTAGGAGTCCAGAGAGCAACGCGCACTGTGCCAGCTCTCAGGGCAGTGGGGGTGGCTTTTCATGGGGGATGTGAACATCCAAATATGAAGCTGGAGGACAAGGAAGAGGGTACACAGACCTGAGCCCGCACCTGGGGTGCAGAGGAGGAACCGCCAGCTCAGCGCACAAGGAGGCCAGGGAAGGCTTCTAGCAGAGGTCACAGCCAAACTGAACCTGAGAGAGAAAAGTTAAGCTTGGAGCAAGGGGAATATGAATTAACATGGGGAGGACGCAAGAAATCTTGTGTGTTCCAGTCATTATGGCTGCATAAAAAATTATCATAATATTGGCATAAAACAACCCTTAATTATGTTTGGTATCCAGTGAGGGTCAGGAATCCGGACAGGGCACAGCAGGAGGAGCTTGTCTCTGCTCTCAGTTGTCTGGGTCCTCTGCTGGAAGCATGGAAGGCTGGGATTTGGAATCATCTAAAGGCTCATTCACTCACAAATCTAGTGGTTGAGCTGGCTGCAGGTTGGAGGCCTCAGATCTCCTCCACATGGGTCTCTCCATGTGGGCCAGTTTGGGCATTTCCATAGCACAGTGTCTAGATTCCTAAGGTGCACATTCCAAAGAGAGAGAGAGCTAGGTGGGAGTTCTAGCTTTTATATGACTTAGCATCAAAAATCATTCCTCTTGCCATGGTCTACTGGTCAGAGTGGCCTCAAGCCCCATCCCAAGTTGATGAGAGGAAACAGAGACCCCCGTTCTCTCGGTGGGAGGAGTGACAGTCACATTGCAAGAGCATGTGGGTTGGGAGATAGATTGTGGTGCAGTCATCTTTGGAAAACACAATCTCCACCGCCTGTGTTGATGGGGATGGAGGGGGTGAGGGGAACAACAATTAGAGAGACCAGTGTCCACTATTGCTGGAGCGCCACGCGCAAGGTGAAGGCAGGCAGATATAAGGCAACAAGGATAGATCAGACCAGGTTCTGGAGAGTCTCAAAAGCACACGTAGGACAATGTTTATAGGCAAAGGAGGACTTTGGAAGCCCCAGGACTCCTGCTCCCTTATTCCCTCTACCCAACATCCCCTCTGTTTGATCGGAAAATACCCAAGGCCCCCCCCCATGAGTAGCTGAAGCAGAGGAACTCTCAGGGTTTAGGCTTTCACCTAGGTTGGCTCTTCGAATGTATAGTAAGGTGGTGGACAGCCAGAAAGCCAGGTCTGTGTCCCGGGAGTTAGAGTCAAGGGTAGCTAGCCTGCAGCTCCCTACCCCTGTTCCTGTGTTCATGTGCACACCACATGTACCTGGCCAAACCCAGATCTCTCACCCTGAGTCCCATGGATGCTTGGGTGGCAGGTGGGGACTTTTCAGAAGTGCCCTGCCAGGTCCACTTTGAGTGGTTCTACGCAGAGCACGATCCACGCTTCATACACCCAGGCTCAGGAGGTGCCGGCCAAAGGGGGTAGCATGTTACCAAGAAGAGAGCTCTAGTTTGGGACAGGAGTCCTGTGTTCTTATCCTGCCTCTGCTCAACCAGCTGTGGACCTCAGGGAGGACATTTCCTCTGCTGGACCTTGCAGCAAGTGCAAGAATTGGACTAGACAGGAGTTTTTCTCCAAGTGTACTCCTTGGAGCTCACGCATTAAAATCACCCACCCAGAAAACTACAGTGAGATGCCACCTCACACTCACTAGAATGCTAAAATCACAAAGACTGACAAGATCAGGTGCTGACAAAAAGGTAAAACAACTGGAACCCGCATATATGGCTGGTGGGGATGCAAAGTCATATAGCTACTTTAGAATCTAGTAAAGCTAAACACCTTCCTTATGACCCAGCAATTCCACTCCTAGACATTTATCCAGAAGACACAAACACGTGTTCACACACACACACACACAAGACTCATGAAAAATGATCATAGCAGCCTTATTTGTAACAACCAAAAATTAGAAACAGTCCAGGTGTTTGTCCATCAACAGGTGAATGGATGAAAAAAAAAACCTGTTTACTCAAAAGAAACTATTAGTATACACAACATGAATAGATTTTAAAAAACTTGATTCCAAGAGAGAACAGTCAGAAACAAAACAACTGTATACTGTATGGCCCCATTTATCATGAAGTCCAAAAACTGATGAAACTTTAGGAATGGCACTAGAAATCAGAGCCGTAATTGCCTGGTAGGATGAGCAGTGGGATGGAGAAATGGAAAGAGGACCCATGGAAATTTCTGGAGTGATGGAATGGCTCTTTATCTTGATGGAATGTGGGTGACACCGAGGTTTACATTTGTCAAAATGCATGGAACTGCACACTTAAGATCGTGTATTTCATTTCCCTGTTATATCTTATATTTTATTATATATTATTAAAAATAAAATATTTGGACGGGTAAAATGCAGCTTCCTGGGTGCCCCAGACTCACTGAGTCAGTCCTCTGCAGTGGGGCCCTGGAATCTGCATGCTGAACGGGCTCCAGCTTTGGAGAGAGCATTAGACTTAAGGCCCAGGTCCCCAGGGGCGATATCCACACACCGCTGTCTCCCCCTCCCCCACGTCCCCCCCACTGCACACGATCCTACTCGGCCCTTGGCGCTTCCCCCTCTCCCAAGCCCCCAGCCCTCTGCCCAGTCGCCCCTGGTAACCAAGAAAGGGCTTGAAAATCCTCAAAGTGCAGCCGCCCGGGGAGGGGCCGTCCACAGTGTCAGCGAGACAAGGGCACATACAAAATGCGGGGGTAATTGCCGCTTCTCTAATTCGCGGCCCTTTGTGCGGCGGCGCGGAGCCGGCGGCCGCGCTCCCAAGCCCCGGCCTTTCAGCCGCCCAGGGGGGCCCGGCGGCCGCGCTGCCCGCGCTCCACCGCGCATAATTAATCGGGCTTCACAGGGCCCGGGACAAAGGCGCCCATTCACCCTGCCGCTCCTCCCCCGGGGGATATTGTTATTTCTGAAAACTGCAGCCAGCTGGGCCGCAGAGAAACGTCAGCTCTGTGGGAGAATGAGCGCGCCCGGCCGGGCCGCGAGGAGACTGGGGAGCTCTGTCTCTCGCGCCCCGCGCGGGATTGAGAGCGGCCGGGGGAGCCGGGGTGGGCAGGGGGCCCGGGGTCTTTTTGAAGTCTGCACGACTCCTCAGAAAGCCTCGTGATTTCCATGGGGCCCTGGAGGAGGGCGCCATGGAAATGGTAATGCGGGGCATTGAGGCTGGCTGGTAGGGAAGGATGGGGGCGCGTCCAGGCCGCCCGGGCTGTGGCACGGCCCCGGGTGGGAGGGGCCGGTGGACGGCCCAGTGGCCAGGCCCGGATGCCCCCACCTGTACCAGGCCCTCCCGGACACCGGGGAAAAGGCATCCAGGAATAAAGCCGGAGTCTGGGTCCGACGGGCCTGCAGTTAAGGTAGGGGCGGGGATGGGGTGCCTACACAGTCACCCAGCTCTGCTCCAGGGACCACCAGGACAGCTGGTTGAAAGCGATGCCTACACACGCCTGGGCCTCACCACTGAGGATCCAGGCTCCCAGCTTCCCAGGCATCTTCATTTTCCTAAGCTCTCCAAGCACCTCTCAGCCCACCAACATTTGGTTACCACTCAGCACTGTCCCAGGGGAGATGGCTCTGGTGCTCCACGTGCAGTGCCGTTTCACAGGCAGGAAATGGCCCAAGGAGATAAAGGACTTGTCCAAGATCACAGAACAGAACTGGGACTGGCCCCAGGGCATGCTGGTTGTGCACAAAAGCAGAACAGAAGAAGGGAGAAGGTGCTAGAAAGGGGGCTTGGGGCTCATTTCCTCCCCTAAGCATGCCCTTGCTGCTCAGATCGTCTGAGCTCTCCTTTCCCTGGCCTCTCCTTGCAGGAGACAGGTCTGCCTGGTTAAATGCCTCCATCGTGTTCTGTTCTTCCTCGTGGGTTTGCTGGGGTTCTCCTACCTGTTCCATCAGAGGCACCGTTGAGTGCAGGCCCAGAGGCCCCACTGGTTTTATGCCAGGGTCGGTGCCCAGCAGAGCTCCAGCCAGGGCTTATTGGATGGGAGCAGTATCTCCTGACTCCAGGATCCAGGTCTTCTAGGCTGCATTCCTCTTCGAAGTTCAGTGTCCTGCCCAGGCCCAGGAGAGGCCCAGGTCCCAGGTTGGCAGTGCTGGGCTTCACCTTTGCCACTGAACCCAAGGAAACGGGCACCCGACTATTCCTTCCTCCCAAACCTGGGAGCAGTTGTGAAGAGCCGCCATGGACTTCCAAAACCTCAGCATCCTCAACGCCTCCCAGGACAAGCAGAGGCCTTTCCAAAACCCTGCCCCTCCCAGCCCATCTTACTGAGACATCTGTCCTTCGGCTATACTCTGGAAAATGTTCCCTCAGCCTAAGACTGCCAGTCCCAAGCAGGACCACAGGCCTGAGAGCCAGACCACACCACAGGGCCTCGCTCCTCCAGGCGAGTCAGGGAGAGGAAGCTGCCTGTATTTTCGAGAGGAGCCTGGGGTGGCCTCCAAGGACCAGAGAGGGTGCCCAGCCAAGCGCATTTCTGCTGCTACCATGCCATGCAAGACACTGGAAAGCCAACATCAACGACATTCACATCTGTGGGTGGGAGAATGTGCAGAAAACTTGAGAACAAAGTACAGAGAAGGAGAGCACAGAGTTCAGCCAAGCCTCTGAGGAGACAAACCAGCTGTCCAGTAACAAGCAGACTCAAGCGTAGCCGCTGAAGTCAACAGATTTTCCCAAGGGGACCCTGTGACCTAGGCAGCCCCCAACAGCCAGGCCACCAGCACGGCATCAAGCAGAAAGCCAATCCAGCTCTCTCTCCCATTAAATCAGCTTTACTTAAGATATAAAATGACCCAATACTGTCTGAAAGTGAGATGACCAAGGCCAAGCTAAAAGGAAGCCAGACTATGTAAAAGAATGTCCTTGAAATATAAACTGAGAAGTATTCAAGGGTAAAGGGGCAAGATGTCTCTAAATTTTTCTCAAATGATTTCATCAATGTAAATAATTGGTGAATCTGGGGAAAGGGTACACAGGAATTCCTTATATAGTCTTATGATCTTTCCGAAGTTTGAAATTTAAAGAACAAGTCACTAGACAGGAGACACACCGAAACATCACAGCACTGATATTTTAATCCCATACCCAGGGAAGGGATTCAACTCTCCTGTGACCCTCCTGCTGCGACACACAGTCACACCCACACTCAATGCATGGTACTGCACACTAGATCTGTGCAATTCATTTCCCTGCTATACCTTACATTTTATATTATTAAAAATAAAATATTTGGACTGGTAAAATACAGTCCAAAGATGTAGCGCATCTTTCACTGTCTTCTGTCATAGCAATTTGCAAACCCAGATCAGGCCCAGCATCCTTAAGTGGAAGGCCAGTGTTGTTTACCTCTGAATCCTACTGCAGCTAGCAATGTATTTTGTAAGTGGTAGGCATTTAACCAAACCTAGAATCCAATCATTTGCCATGGAAGGTTTCTAGCTCTGAGTGAGGTGGAAGGAGGGAGAAGAGGGTAGGTAGCCGAATGGAAGAAGAAACCAAGAAAGATGGCAGAGTCCACATGAAGTTTCTGGTCCAATACAGTCATGTCAGAACTAATTTTTTTCATTGTTTTTTTGGGTTTTTTTTCTTAGAGTCTTGCTCTGTTGCCCAGGCTGCAGTGCAAGGGCACGACCTTGGCCCACTGCAACCTCCGCCTCCTGGGTTCAAGCTATTCTCCTGCCTCAGCCTCCCAAGTAACTGGGATTACAGGCACGCATCACCACACCCAGCTAATTTTTTATATTTTTAGTAGAGACATGGTTTCACCGTGTTGGCCAGGTTGGTCTTAAACTCCTGACGTCAAGTGATCCACCTGCCTTGACCCCTAGAGTGCTGGGATTACAAGCGTGAGCCACCATGCCTGGCTAAATGGTTTTTTTTTCTTTTTTTCAAGGTTAGTTAGTGGTCAGGCCCACCTAGTGGTTACCAGAGTCAACAAAACGTTGCCTCATTCTCTGAGTGTTTTGTGTATATGAATATTGTCTCTCCAGTGAGACCACAGGGGAAAGGACCTTTTCTCTCCCTACCCTCCCATGGCCATCCTCATGAGCTTAATAGAGACACAGACCTGTAATATGCCCTTAAGTGCCTCTACCAGACTCAAAGCTCCATGAGGGCAGGGCTCTGTCTTGTTTGCTCTCTTTCAAATCCCCAGCACTTAGCACAGTGTTTAACACATTGTTGGCAACTAGTACATACTGGTTAAATCACGGAGTGAATGAATGGGAGTTTTGTTGAGTTTAATTAAGCTGAGTTTAGTTGGGTTGGGGTGGGTCAAGTGGGGTTGAGTTGGGTTGGGTTGGGTTGAGTTGGGTTGGGTTGGGTTGGGTTGGGTTGAGTTGGGTTGGGTTGAGTTGGGTTGGGTTGGGTTGAGTTGGATTGAGTTGAGTTGCATTCTTCACTAGGTACACTGAGTAGGCTCTTTGGGGAGGTCATGCTTCCAACCTCAGATGCTCAACCACAGAGTCAAAACCAATGGAAACCTCCCTCTTTCTTTAACTCCCACCTTCAAAGCAGATCCTTCTGGCTGCTGATTCTACCATCAAAGTTGGTGGAGCTGTCTCTATGGCCAGTGTAATATGATCAAAGTTAGGATAAGGTCCTCTTCTCATGGTCCTTTTGGGCGGGACTACTTTGGGAAGAGGAGCTTTGCTCAAGCACCTTTCTGGTGGGGGCAGGAACTTCTGCAGGAAAGCTCTGGATTGAAGGTATGGTTCCACCACCCCCACCTCCACCACCCCATCACTCTATCCCCACATACACAGTAAGGACAAGGCTGGGGCATGGTGGGGGTCAGCAGAGAGCAGAACCCTGCAGGTGCCAGTGACTGAGGGAGAGCAGTAGGCCTTGGGGGAGCAGGGGGAGTGTGACCCACATGATTAGCAGGAGCTTCATGTTCCTCCCTATTGCTTGGGGCAGGGCACTTGTAATAGTGAGAGGAGCTCCCCCGTCACTAACAGGAACAGGAACCTGAGGCATGGGGATCCTCAATCAGGCCCTCTGAGGCCTTCCAGCCTCCAACCCCTGGGCTAGGAGCCTTGTGTAGCAATCTTCCTGTTGCTACCATGAAGACCTGAGCCCCAGCTCAGCCCTGGGAAGGGTTGGATGCATTCCTGGCCATAGGGATGGGACATTTCACTCAGGTGGCCAGATGCTTATGTCCCTCTCAAATCCATATGTTGAAATCCTCACCCCCAAAGTGATGGTGGTAGGAGGTGGGGCCTTTGGGAGGTGATTAGGTCCCAGGGGTGGAGCCCTCATGAATAGGATTAGTGCTCTTATATTATACCCTGAGAGAGCCCCTCACCCCTTCTGCCATGCGAGGTTAGAGTAAGAAGGCACCATTTATGAGGAGGTCACCCTCACCAGACACTGAATCTGCCGGCACCCTGATCTTGGACTTCCAGCCTCCAGAACTGTGAGAAGAAAATGTGTGCTATTTATAAGTCATCCAGTCCATGATATTTTGTTATTGGAGCATGAATGGATTCAGATATCAGAGATATCCCCCACATAGCTTGGCGGAAGGAAGAGTTCCTCCTCTCGCATCCCTTCCTGTGGGCTGGCCTATGTTGAGAAAACCTTCCCCTTTCCAGCACCTCTCACCATCTCCCCGCTCCCCTTTAGAGGAAACCCCTTCCTGGGCCTTTAGGGAGTGGCTGGGCATGCTCCCAGAATGCTTCGTGTTTGCTTCCAACCTAAGAAAAGCCAGGCTTCGCAGCTGGGAGCTCTTTCTCCCTCCCCCTTCCCCCTTTCTTCTCTGTCTGCCTCCCCTTCACTCTCCCCTATCTCCATCCCTTCAAACTCAAGAGTTTCCTAAGTGACAACATGTGGGCCCTAAATCAAACCCCTGTCCACAGGTCCTGCCTGCATCCCTCCTCCTCCCCAGCTCCCCAGCCTGGCCACCCTCATCAGCCCCACCCCCACCATTCCTCCTGTGGACAACTTTCTAAATGCAGCCACACTTCCCCTTTCAAGCCACAGGGCCTATAAAACAGCTGCAGACAGTCAGCAGCGCTGCAGAAGTCCTCTTGATAAGTTAGCTAAGACCAACACCCTCTAACTCTAGCTGTTGCTAGAAACCAAAGCAGGCACTCCCAGGCGCTGGGGGAACAGGCTCCCTTTCGAGTAAACAGTGGGGGAGACATCCTGTCCCCAAAATTCTAATCTAAAGAGGACTCACTGAGGGGTCCAGCCAGCGGGAGGAGGCAGCCCAAAGCCTAGCCTGGCTTCCCCACCCTGCAACCCTGCAATGGCCTGTGGGACCCTGGCTACTCCACCCCCTCCAGACATAGGCTTCTCTTTTGCAGGATGAGGGGGATAGCTTGGTTGGTTTCCTGGCGCTTTCTGAGTCTAAAACTCCACAAATCAGTCATTTCTCCTTAGGGTGCTCCTGCCCAGTGCCTGGAGAGGGAAGGGGATTTGCTGAGGGACATGCTGCCACCTGAGGGTTGTCCAGACGCAAACCTAGTCCCCCGGCTTTTTCTGCAACACTCTGCCCTCCACGAAACAGTAGCTGTCAGTCCTGGTCACATATCAGAATCACCCAGGGAGATTTTACATCTCAATTCCCAGCCACACTCCAGACCCATGAAATCTGAATCTTGGGTTGGGGCCTGGAAATCAGTCTGTCTGGGAAGTTACCCAGGTGATTTTGCTGAGCAGTTGGGGTTGAGAACCACTGTGGGAAAGGTTTCCAGGAAATAAAGATGAAGCTTTAAGCCAGAGGTGATACATTTCCATCCCACATTCTCTGCTGAGAAGGATTTTGAGGCTGGTAGGAAGAGATCTGTGATGAACTTGGCATGTCTGTCAGGGATGGGTGGGAGTGGCTGTGGCTTGAACTAGGTATTTGTCATTAGGCTTTGGTGGCTCAGAGGCCCTGCCCTGAGGATGCAGGAGAGAGGACCAGCCTCCAGGTGCTGGCTCATTGGCCGACTTGCTTCCTCCAAACCCCTCACCCCCAAGTCTCACTATGGCCCTCCAAGCAGACAGTCCCAGGGCTACAGTCCAGGAACTGTAACCAACCTCAGCCAGAGATAGGAGGCCCCAGCTCAGCCCCAGCCCTCCAAGGACTTTGTGCAGATTGAAAAAGGAAAATAGAGAAGGGAAATTAAAGCAGGGCAGAATGCAGTGAAGGAGAAAAAGACAAGAGAAAGGGGAAGGACCCTGAGGTCAGCGAGTCATGTGAATGGCATTTGGGGGAACAAACCTGGCTCCCCTCCATCCATCATCCCCTGCTGGAGAGCAGCACTCTTCCACCAGGGTCCAGGGCACAGATATCCAGGCCAGAAAATCCGAATGCAGAAATCTGCCCAATGACGAGTCTGTGAGTGCCACGCAGAGCCAAGAGAGGGGCCGCCTCACACAGACACCCTCAGATCCCCACCCCTTCTCACCAGAGCCGTGGCCTCCTGTTGGACATTTAGGCAAAATCACTTGGTCATTCCTCCACCAAAGGAAACGTTAAATCCAATTCCCAAGATGCTTGCCATCACATCAGGGGTAGCCAGAGCGATGATGCTATGGAGCTGCATGACCTGGAGTGAGCCACCTTCCTCCCCTGCCCGGGCCTCAGGGCCTGACCTGGCCTGCCTGCCTGCAAAGTCATATTTGGATGGAAGGGACACTGCTGCAGCCCAGGGGTTGAGAGCCTGGGCTCTGAAGACAGAGGCCTGGGACTGGCTCGCCACTTACTAGCAGTGTGAGTGTTGGCAGCTACGGCTGTACACTTCTGCTTCCTTGTCTGTAAGGCAAGATTTAGCAGACTGATGACAGAAAAGCAGAGGAAAACAGACCACACCAACGTGGGACTCACATTTAGAAAACACAAGGACTGTGCGCAGTGGCTGATGCCTGTAATCCCAGCACTTTGGGGAGGCCGAGGCGGGCAGATCACCTGAGGTCAGGAATTCAAGACCAGCCTGGCCAACATGGTGAAACCCTATCTTTAGTAAAGATACAAAAATTAGCAAAGCATGATGGCATGCACCTGTGATCCCAGCTAGTTGGGAGGCTGAGGCAGGAGAATCACTTGAACCCAGGGGGATAGAGGTTGGTTGAAGTGAGCCGAGATCGTGCCACTGCACTCCAACCTGTGTAGCAGAGCGAGACTCCATCTCATAAAAAAAAAAAAAAAAAAAAAAAACACAAGGATTGGCCTTTGGCAGATCCAAAGAACATGGCAACTCCAATAGAAAGGTGGGCAAAGGATGTGAAGTGGCAGTGAACAGAGCAGCAAGGATGTGGGCAAACAGGAGGACACACAGCGGATGCCTCAGAGAGGCCTCTGTCGGGAGGGGAGGGGAGTGAGGAAGGGGACAAGAGGATGGTGGTTCTCAGCCTGGAATGATTCTGCTCCCTTTTCCCAGGGGACATTTGGCAACACCTAGGGACAGTTTTGGTTGTCACAGTGGGGGTGTGGGGGTGCGGTAATACTGGCATGTATTAGAGAGGGCAAGGATGCTACCAAACATCCGCAGTGTACAGGACAGCCCTATAAAAGGAATGATCAGACTTGATGTGTCAGTAGTGCAGCCAGTGAGAAACTCTGGGCAAGGCAGACGGATAAACAGACAAACGGGCCAGACGTGGTGGCTCACGCCTGCCATCCCAGCACTTTGGGAGACTGAGGAGGGAGGACTGCTTGAGTTCAGGAGTTAGAGACCAGCCTGGATAACATAGTGAGACCCCATCTCTACGGAAATATTTAAAAATTAGACAGGCATGGTGCCATGCTCCTGTGGTCCCAGCTACTTGGGAGGCTGAGGTAGGAGGATCGCTTGAGCCCAGGAGTTCAAGGCTGCAGTGAGCCATGTTCACACCACTGCACTCCAGCCTGGATGACAGAGCAGGACCCTGTCTCAAACAAACAGATGAAGGGGCTTTGCAAAAACAAATGATGAACACGTACCATGAACTGAGGCATAGGGCAAATTTAAATAAGTAAAATTAAACAGCAATAATGACGGTTCCTAAGTGACACACAGAGTTTTCAATTCCTATTTGCCGCTCCACTGCTACTCTTCCGTTGAGGTTCTGAACTGCTTGACCCTCTTCTGTTTGTTCCAGCAGCAGATTGTGGGCTTCAGCCAGAGGGACCCCTGTCTTACCTAGAGACAGAGGAGCAGTCACAGTGAACAGCCCAGCTCACGCCCCTGTGCCAGTGGCCACATGAAGGGAAGAAGCAAAACGTGGTTTGTTAAAAAAAAAAAATGGGTAGGAGTGACCGGGTTGGGAGAGAAGAGGAAGAGAAAGGAGACACTGCAAGTTTCAATGTTTCACAACATTACAAAAATACCCCCCAGAGCCTGGGGGCCATGGAGAGAAGTGCACATTGAGCAATGGCTGCGGTTCTCTTTTCAAATTCATGGAAAATCCTCTTTTTCACAGCCCCTGGCTCGGAGAAGCCAGACCCTTCAGCATCACCACAGTGGCCTAGAAAGGGACACTTGTCCTGTTGCCACCAGGCCCCGCACCATCTCTCCCCTGGCTGCCTCCTCCTTCTCTTACTCACCCAGGCCAATTCTGCATCCCTCTTTTGTTTTATTGACTTACTCCCACTCCAGTCCCACTAAAGCCCTGAACCAACTGACAAGATACATACAAAATAATAATTATAATCCCATCTGTTAGAAACCGGCACCTGGAAAGTAATCATCTCCTTTAAAAAGAGCCCAAGAGAGCCTCTAAGATTCTTAAGGTTGAGTGCCAAGTTTGGCTCTGAGCTTCCCAGCAACCCAAGTAAAGTGGGAATTGGGGTCAATTTCATGAGTCACATTGCCCATAAGTCAGAAGCCCCCTAATTCCTCTGAGGATGCAGAATTTTGCTGGAAACTGGAGCCTAAAATATATTCATTCCACTCATAGGACTTCCAGAGAACACTAGCTGAAGCAGTAGCATCCCAAAATAAACACAACGTGGGGCTCCTTCAGCCATTTTCCCTCTAATCTCCATCGTAAGGGAGGGGATGTAGTAAAGATTCTATGGAGACTAAACACTGAGTTCCAAGAACAACTCAGCTTCGTGAGAGTCCGACTTGGTTCAGGGATAAGTCCCATCTGGAAGAATGGATGGAATGCATGACCTTTAAATAACCCCCATGAACTTTACTTCTCTCAACTGAGCTTTTGATAAAACCCGGGCAGCGGGAGGCAGTTGGAGGTTGTAACCGCTGACAAGGGTCTGGCAGGCAGCGCTTGAGCTGGGTGAGGGTGGAGCCGTGGGTCCCTGGCACCTGCAGAGGCATCATTCATGGATTCAGCTATTCACAGACTCCCCCAAAGGCCCAGAACAAGCAGGGCTTTCGTATTTTGCTCTGGCCTGAAGTGGACTGGGCTGAGAGGCTGGTGGATGTAGGAACAAGCCTCAGAGCTGGCTGGGGACACTGGCCTGCGCCCAGCATTGAAAGCCCCCACAAGCAGCTTTGGGTTTTTTTCTTTTTTGTTTTTTTGAGACAGAGTCTCTCTCTGTCATCCAGGCAGGATCGCAGTGGGGCAATCTCCGTTCATTGCAACCTCTGCCCCTTAGGCAATCCTCCCACCTCAGCCTCCCAAGTAGCTGGAACTACAAGTGTGTGCTACCACGCCCGGCTACCTTTTATATTTTTTGTACAGACAGTTTCACCATGTTGCCAGGCTGGTCTTGAACTCCTGGGTTCAAACGATCTGCACTCCTCAGTCTCTCAAAGTGCTGGGATTACAGGTGTGAGCCACTGCACCTGGCGGAGTTTTCATTAAGGGTAATGAGTCCCTATTTATCGTGGGTCCAGACATTATGTTACTACCTCAATGAAGCTTCACAACCAAGCTACTAGGTAGATACTGTGATTCTCTTCGTTTTACAGATGAGTAAAGTGAGACTCAGAGGACTTTGCCAGACACAACACAGCCAGTAAGAGCAGAAGCTGCGATGCCCACTTAAAGCTCACATACTTTCAACAGCTACACAGTGGGACCCTGCCGCACAGAAAGAGATAAAATCTGTGGAAAAAGTGAAAAAGCAGTTAATTTGTGGCATGAGAGAACAGGAAACATAACTCTCAAGAAAACGCCATTCAGGAGAAAGCCGGAAGCTCATGCTAACATTTTGCATTCAAGACTGTGGGGCTTGTGGAAGGTCTGTGGACAGAGTCCCCCAAACATCAAGAGCCTGCTGGGTTGTAAGTATCAGTTGCACCCAAGTTTCTGCAAAAGTCAGAGGGCAAGAGGTGTTGCAGAGAAGGGCCCAGGTTAAACAAAGGCTGCGGGTTGTGGGTGACGGACATTCCACAATTCCACAATTGCTTGTGGAATTGTGGAGTGTGGAATGTCCGTCACCCACAACCCGCAGCCTTTGTTTAACCTGGGCCTTCTGTGGAGCTCAAGACACTCCCCAGTAGCTCCTGTGGGTCCCTCCTGACATCAGTGAGTGAGCAATACAGAGCCCAACACTCCCTGCCTGAGCACAGGCCAAACTGATTTGGGCATATGGCTGATGGGCACAGCCATATGTCCCCCGTCACTTCTCCAGGAAACCAGCAAGCGGGTATATCAGGGACAAAACAGAACCCAGGAACCTGTCCACGGTTGAGCTCCTGAGCACTTCACAGCAGGGCCGGGAAGAACGGATGGGCTGTGACTCTCTCATATTCAAGACACTGAAGCCCAGCCAGGCATGGTGGCTCACGCTTGTAATCCCAGCATTTTGGGAGGCTGAGGTGGGTGGATCACTTGAGGTCAGGAGTTCGAGACGAGCCTAGCCAACATGGTGAAACCCTGTCTCTACTAAAAATACAAAAATTAGCTGGGCGTGGTGGTGTGTGCCTGTAATCCCAGCTACTTGGGAGGCTGAGGCAAGAGAATCACTTGAATCCAGGAGGCAGAGGTTGTTGCAGTGAGCTGAGATCACACCACTGCACTCCAGCCTGGGCGACAGAGCAAGACTCCATCTCAAAAAAAAAGACACTGAAGCCCCACCTCCTTTGA
Organism: Ateles fusciceps; assembly: GCA_036589455.1. Taxonomy (NCBI): domain Eukaryota; kingdom Metazoa; phylum Chordata; class Mammalia; order Primates; family Atelidae; genus Ateles; species Ateles fusciceps. The sequence continues at coordinate 5,206,063 of JAZHEH010003310.1, forward strand.
TTGGATACACAGGACATTCTCTTTAGAAGAGGGACAGGAGTGTCCGAGCCACAGGAAAGCTTTTCTCATCATGAGCAATATACCCAGGCTAGGCCCCACGAAATCTGATGACTCAGGACACAGACATGTTTAACCAGGTGTTAGGGATAAGCTGTACCTGAGCCAGCTGTAAGGGTAAAGCCCATTCCCTGCCCTCATGGGGCTTACAGTCTATAAAAGGGCACAGAGGTAGAAACACCTTAGTGTGTCTTCACAAGTCACTCCTAGAAAACCAAGAAAGGAAGAGGAGGAAGGAAGAAGGTACCTACCAGATAGATACAGGATCTAACCACTTCTCCTTCTCTCTTACCCGCTGTTACCACCATCATCTCTGGTCTGGATGAAGGCAAAGGGTCCAGAACACAGAAAGCCTGCTCTGGGCACCTACTGTTCCCTCTGCCATTCCTGAAGTATCCTCATGTTTCAGCATCTTCATGTCTTTGCTCAAATATCTCTTCTCAATGAGGCCACCCAAGTAAATTTCACAACAATGCCCCTCTCTCTCTGGCAGTCCACAAACATTTAATTATGTGCAATACAAGAGGCTTTGCTCACTGGCTCCTTACAGCCCGCTCTCTTCAGAAACTTGGGACAAATTCCCCATTGGCCTTGGCCAGAGGCTATTTCTGTAGCTCACAAAAGTGTACCCAGAAGCAGCCTTCCTGCCACCCGTTCAGCCAGTGCATGGGATCAAGTGTGGTTCCTTCAGCTTGCTTACCCCAAGGTTGGTCCTCTCCCCTCCTGTTGAAGTCCCAGCAGAGCCTGGACAACCTTTCTCTCCCTCTCCCCCACCTTAACCAACAGGCCTAGTCCCAGGTGGACCCTGGGAGCCTGACCTGGAGCAGCTCAGGTTCCTGTCCAGTAAAATATGTCTCTCTTTACTAGGCTTCCGAATATGATATTTAGGATGTAGACACTGGCTCTGACCTGTTATAGCAGGACTGAGAAGCTTATCACCAAAACTCCCTTTCTCTTCTTCCAAGTCGCCCATCTAGACTACAGTTCCAGCTCCCCTGCCATCCTGGGTGGCCAGTGGAGTGTGAGCAGAAGCAATGTGTCTCCCTTCTGGGCTGAGGATGTTAGGCAGATGTGCCTCATCCATCTCTCTTCCCCCACTGCCTGACCTCATGGCCTAGAGACAGCAGAGCCACAGGCAGAAGGAGCCTGGGTGCCTGAATCTTCACTCAGAGGAAGGCTGCTTGCCAGTCACAGCATCTGAGCCTTTATGTGAGTGAAAAAGAAACTTTGTGAGCAGCCCACATTTGGGAAATTGGCTACGACATGAATTTGGTGCTTAATTAAATTTCACCCTTCTCACACCAACTCTACTCTGTTTCCTCCACTAATTGCATTTCCCACCTTAACTATGTCCCCTCCACCCCACACATACCAGACCTCCAGTGATGGCTGAGGAGCTTATGGATGAATAATTTCTGCTCTTGGGCTTTGTGAGCTGATGTTGAAGACAGCCTGGCAGTGAGGGAAGGCTCTTCCCATCACCTCCCTGTAAGCCTGGTTCCAAAGTATGTGGATTTGGGCAAGACTCCTGCAGACTCAGCTTCCTTTCCTTAAAAATGGAGCAATAGCATCTGCCCAAGCTACTTCAGAAAGCTTGATATGCAGGAGCATCTGCTCCAAGCCAGATCCTCTACAAATATCATCTCACATCGCTTATCTCACATGGGGGAAACTAAAGCACACAGGGGCTTAAAAGTAACCTGCTCAAGTTCATGCAGTTGGTAAGTATCTGCCCCCAGCCCTAACTTGGTCCTCCCCATCTTCTCTCCCTAACCAGATGGCACCACCACTCACCTGGGTACTCAACCCAGAAACCTCAGATCATCCCTCCTCCTCCCTCATCCTCACCTCCTATATACAATTGGACACCAAAGTCCAGTTTTTTGCCTTAATAAATCATTCTCCAACCTTGCCCTTCTTCCATCTCCGTTGCCACCACCCTGGTCCAAGCCCCCCACATGCCTCTCATGACTCCTGCGGGAGCTTCCTCGCCAGTTCCTATACCAGTCTTCTTCTACTCCACCCATGCTCACCCCCATAGCAGCCTCGAGCACCTTTTTGGAAATGCAAATCTGGCCATGCCAACTCTCAGGTTAAGCCAGCTCAATGGCTTCCTACTGCTTTTTTTTTTTTTTTTTTTTTTTTTTTTGAGACAAAGTTTCACTCTTGCTGCCCAGGCTGAAGTGCAATGGAGCGATCTTGGCTCACCACAACCTCTGCCTCCTGGGTTCAAGCGATTCTCCTGCCTCAGCCTCCTGAGTAGCTGGGACTATAGACATGCGCCACCATGCCTGGCTAATTTTTTATTTTTAGTAGAGACGTGGTTTCTCCATGTTGGTCAGACTGGTCTCGAACTCCCGACCTCAGGTGATCCACCCGCCTTGGCCTCCCAAAGTGCTGAGATTACAGGCGTGAACCACTTCGCCAGGCCCTCGCTGCTCTTATGACAAAGACTTGCTGGGCATGGTCTGCCAGCTGGTGTGATCCAGGCTCTTCTTGAGCCCCGCCCACTCTGCTCCTCTCTCTCTCAATTTCAGTCACGGTGGTGAACACCCACCAGCCTCCTCCTTGGTAAAAGCACTCTTTGCACATGCTGTTCCTTCTGCATGGAACACCCTTCCTCCCTGTCTTCACCTGATTGACTCCTAATCACCCTTCGTATCTCAGGTCTGGTGTCACTTCTTCAAAAACTTTTCCCTGACCTCCCTGACTAGCCGACATCCCCCTACAGCACTCATCACTGTTATTATTTTATGTCTATTTGAGTATTTATTTGACAAATATGTCTCCCTTACATGATTTTAAGCTCTTTGAGGACAAGAACCATGTCCATTTTGCTCACCATTTAAACCCAGTGGGTGTAGAAATCAGTAGACACAGTGTCCAGCACATAGCAGAACTCAGCACATAGCTGAATGAAAGCTAGAATTGAAATCTGTCTCCATGACTCCTCTGCAAATTGCTGTGTGGAATTGCATTTGTCTGCTTGGGCTGCCATAACAAAATACCACAGATTGGGCGGCTTAAACCACAAGAATTTACTTCTCACAGTTCTGGAGGCTGGAAGTCCAAGATCAAAATGCCAGCAGGGGGCTGCGCATGGTGGCTCATGCCTGTAATCCCAGCACTCTGGGAGGCTGAGGCAGGCAGATCACTTGAGGTCAGGCATTAAAGACAAACCTCGGCAACATGGGTGAAACCCCATCTCTACCAAAAAAATACCAAAAAAAAAAAAAAATTAGCCTGGCATGGTTGGTGCCTGTAATTCCAGGTACTCAGGAGGCTGAGGAAGGAGAATCACTTGAACCCAGGAGGCAGAGGCTGCAGTGAGCCGAGATCACATCACTGCACTCCAGCCCCAGCGACAGAGTGAGACTCTGTCCAAAAATAAATAAATAAATAAATAAGCCAGCAGGGTTGGTTTCTGATAAACCCTCTCTCCTCAAATCGCTCCTTCTCGCTGTGCCCTCTCACAGTCTCTTATCTTGGTGCATGCATGCAAGGAGGAGGGCTGTGGCTCGTCTTCCTCTTCTATAAGGACACCAACTTTTAGAACCCTACCCTTAGAACCTCATTTAACCTTTTTTTTTTTTTTTGAGATGAAGTCTCACTCTGTCACCCAGGCTGGAGTGCAGTGGCGCCATCTCAGCTCACTGCAAACTTCACCTCCCAGGCTCAAGAGATTCTCCCACCTCAGCCTCTTGAGTAGCTGGGACCATGAGCAAGCCCCACCACCCAGCTAATTTTTGTATTTTTAGTAGAGACAGGGTTTTGTCATGTTGGCCAGGCTGGTCTCAAACCCTTGACCTCAAGTGATCCACCCACCTCAGCCTCCCAAAGTGCTGGGATTACTAGCGGGAGCCACCATGCCCAGCCTCATTGAACCTTAATTACTTCCTCAAAGGCCTTATCACCAAATAGGGTCACATTGGGAGTCAGAGCTTCAACATGTGAATCTGGCTGGGAGATACAATTCAGTCCAAAACATTCCACCCTCTGGCGACCTAAAATTCATGTTCTTCTCTCATGCAAAATCCATTCAGCCCATCCCAGCAGCCTCAAACATTTTAACCCATTCCAACATCAATTCCAAGTCCAAAGTCTCACCGAGTATCTAAACCAGGTATGAGTGAGACTTGAGGTATGATTCATCCCGTGGTAAAATTCTCTCTAGCTGTGAACCTTTGAAACCAGACAAGCCTATGTGCTTCCAAAATAGGATGGTGGGACAGGCATAGAATAGGCATCTCTATTCCAAAAGGGAGAAATTGGAAAGAAGAAAGGGGCAATGGGTCTCAAACAAATCCAAAACCTAGCAAGGAAAATTCCATTAGATCTGTAGTCCATTAGGCTGCAGTGCCAGCACTTTGGGAGGCCAAGGTGGAAGGATTATTTGAGCTCAGGAGTCCAAGACCAGCCTGGGAAACATGGTGAAACTCTGTCTCTACAAAAAAGACAAAAATTAGCCAGGCATGGTGGTGCACGCCTGTAGTCCCAGCTACTCAGGGGTGGGGATGCTAAAGTAGGAGGATCACTTGAGCCCAGAAGGTCAAGGCTGCAGTTAGCCATGATCGCACCCTGCACCCCAGCCTGGGCAACAGAAGGAGACCCTATCTAAAAAAAAATAAAAAAGAATAATCCTCTTTAGCCAAATGCTCTTCCCACTGGGGCAGCTGCATCACCCCCCACCATCCTAGGTGGTAGACTCCATTCTGCAGTTCTGCCAGTCCGCCTTGCCCCTGAGGACTGGGCAACAGCATTCTGACCCACTGAAACCAAGATGGGGGCCCCACCCTCTGAAAACAGGAAAAACAACCATCCCCTGGGCCTGGGGTGTGAGTGGCAGTCCTGATAATCTCCAAATTGTCTTCAGGGGTCATTCTTCCCTTTTCTTGAAGGATAACATATGTTCAAAGCTGGATAACTCTATTGTCCTGTCCTGTAGAATCCCAGAAGTCCAACAGCCTTCTTTCATTCTGTTGCATTTTCTCTGTTTGCTTTAGTCCCAGCTGGAAGTGTCTCTGCTAGTATAATCCCATCTCTATTCCTGGCTTAGCTGAGATGACTAATTAAGTTCATGTGAATCTTACTATGGAGTGATTGTCCACACAGGCCTTTGGTGTTTGCACCAAGCAGAGAAATGTGTTTTCTCTTTTTTTTTTGAAATATGGATAGGCTGAGCATTTCCAGATCTTTAAATTCTGGTTCCTTTTTGCATAACAATTCCTTCAACTTATCTGTTTTCTCTTGCATTTTACTATAAGCAGTAAGGAGAAACCAGGCTACACTTTCACCACTTTGCTTAGAAATCTCCTGTGCTAAATATCCAAGGTCATAACTCCCAAGGTTTACCACTTTTATAACAAAGATTGCCTTTTTGCCAGTTTCCAACATTATGTTCCTCATTCAAGACCTTACCAGAAGTATATTTAATATTCGTATTTCTATCAACATTTTGTTCATGATGATATATGTATTCTCTTAGATAAGAGAAACTTTCTCTACAGCCCTTTTCTTTCTGAGCCTTCACCAGAATTACCTTTAATGCCCATATTTCTACCAACAGTCTCTTCAAGGCAATCTTGACTTTTTCTAACATGCACCTCAAAACTCTTCAGCCTTTGCCCATTACCTAATTCCAAAGCCACTTCCACATGGTTAGGTATTTGTTATAGTAGCATCCACTCTCAGTAGCAAAATCTATATTAGTCAGAGTTCTCTAGAGAAACAGAACCTATAGGAGATATGGATGTCTCCTATATATACATAGATTGTTCCCAACTTATGGTGGTTCAAAATTATGATTTTTTTCACTTTATGATGGTGCAAAAGCAATATATATTCAGTAGAAACCATAATTCAAATTTTCAATTTGGATCTTTTCTGGGCTAGCAATATGTGGTATGATACTCTCTCACAATGCTGGGCAACAGCAGTGAGCCACAGCTCCCAGTCAGCCACGCGATTATGAGGACAAACAACTGATATTCTACAGTTTACTGTGTTGCCAGATGATTTTTGCCCAACTGTAGGCTAATGTAAGTGTTCCGACCACATTTTAAATTAGGCCAGGCCAAGCTGTGATGTTCAGCAGGTTAGATGTATTTACTGCATTTTGATTTATGATATTTTCAATTTATGATGGGTTTACTGAGATGTATCCCCATCATAAGTCAAGGAACATCTGTGTCTGTGTGTGTCTGTGTGTGTCTGTGTGTGTGTATGTGTGTGTGTGAGAGAGAGAGAAAGATTATAAGGTATTGGTTCAAGCAATTATGGAAGGTGGCAAGTTCAAAAGCAATAGAGCCAATGTCTCAGTTTCCATTTGAAGGCCAGCAGGCTACTGCAGAATCAGGAAGAGCTGATGTTCCAATTTTAGGTTTGTCAGGCAGAATTCTCTTTTATTCAGGGGAAGGTCAAACTTTTGTTCTATTTAAACTTCCAACTGATTAGATAAGGCCCACCTGCATTATGGAGGGCAATCTGCTTTGCTGAGTCTGCAGATTTAAATGTTAATGCCATTCAAAAACACCTTCATAAAACACCCAGAATAATGTTTGACCAAATATCTGGACACTTGGTGACCCAGTCAAGTTGACACAGAAGATTAACCATCATAGGAATCATACCAGAAAATAGATGTGACCAAGGCTTAATGAGTATCAAGACCAATGTAAGAAATTAGCACCAAGGCTGTAATTGTGATTTGCCATTCACTCATTCCATATACATTTATTACACACCTATTACAAGTATCTCGGATATCTATTGCTGTGTAACAAATCACTCCAAAACTCAGTGGCTTAAAATAGCAATGATTTATTATTTCTCATAATTTTCTGGGTTAGGAATTTGGGCAGGGCTCAGTTGGTTGGTTCTTCTGCTCCAGGTAGCATCTTAGTGCCACTCATTCAACTGGGTTAGCCTAGAAAGTCCAAAATGGCTGCACTAAAATATCTGGTGCCTCAGCTCCTCCACATGGCCTTTCTCCACATGCTATCTCATCATTCATGAATCTACCCAAGCTTCTTTTCAGCTAGGTGGCTAGCTTCCTCAAGAGCATTCCAATAGGACAAGCCCCAAGAGGAGAAGCAAGTGCTTATCGGATCTATACTTGCATCACGCTTATTAGTGTTATATTGTCCAAAGCAAGTTACATGCTCAAGCCCATGAGGGGAAGTCAGCAATATGAGGGCATGAATGCCAAAAGGTATGATTCACTGGGGGCCACCAATATAACAGTTCACCCCAAGATATGAGGGGACACTAATCCTGACTCTTGTCCTCAAGTATCTCACAGACCAGTATAGCACTTCTGAAATTCTCAACATCATTCAGGCATTGAGCAAGCCATAATATGAATTCCCGATATCTGAAAAGTGTCCCATTGTGTAAAGACAGATTATCACATAAGTATAGTCACATATTTATAATTTTCATACATATATTAATGCATTTTTCAACATAAATTTTAAACAGGCTGGGTGCAGTGGCTCACACCTGTAATCCCAGCACTTTGGGAAGCCAATGTGGGTGGATTACGAGACCAAGAGATCAGATCGAGATCATCCTGGCCAACATGGTGATACTCCATCTCTACTAAAAATACACACACACACACAGACACACACACACACAAATTAGCTGGGCATGGTGGTGCATATCTGTAGTCCCAGCTACTCAGGAGGCTAAAGCAGGAGAATCACTTGAACCTGGGTGGCGGAGGTTTCAGTGAGCTGAGATGGTGCCACTGCACTCCAGCCTGGCAGCAGGGCGAGACTCCACACAAAATTAAAATAATTAATTAATTAATTAAAAAATAAAAATTTAATGAAAAATATTACTAGTTTTGGCCAAGCACAGCAATTCACTCCTGTAATCCAGCACTTCAGGAGGCTAAGACAGGAAGATTGCTTTGAGCTCAGGAGTTTGAGACCAGCCTGGGCAACATAGTGAGACCCTGTCTCCACAAAAAAATATATAAAAATTAGCCAGGAATGGTGGCATACACCATTCCTAACTATTCAGGAAGATGAGGTGGGAGGATCACTTGAGTCTGGGAGGTCAGGGTGGCAGTGAGCCGTGATTGAGCCACTGCATTCCAGCCTGAGAGACTGGAAGACCCTGTTTCAAAAAGAAAAACAAAAGTTACTAGTTTTGTATGTTTGTGAGAGGAGACTTTTTACATTCCATGGTATGCTAATGTTGCTCACAGAAAGTTCTGGAAATCTTGGCCTGGTAGGAATTTAAAGCTTATAGAGAAGTGCTTTGGGTGTCTAGGATCATAAATGCAGGCTGCCCATAGTGGATCAGACACACTTTGTTCAGGAGAATGGAAAGCCCTGCTTTCTGTGGGACTGTGTCCCTTGTGTCACTTGGCCTTGAGGGATGGGAGGTCAGGGAGCATCATTGCTACACCACCTGAGGAGTGTCTGGGCCAACCCGTGTCAGTCAACCCAAACACATTCCACTGCATCACTGACCCTCTGTCACCTGGCACCAGAGAGTACCATACCTCACAAACTGGCAACATCCACCCCACTCTACCCCACTCCATCTCACTGCACTTCAGAATGATTGCGGCTATCAAGAGGCAGTTTTCAAGAGCTTAAAAGTTCTGTCCCATCAGCCAGGCACGGTGGCTCACACCTGTAATCTCAGCACTTTGGGAGGCTGAGGCGGGTAGATCACGAGGTTACGAGTTCAAGACCAGCCTGACCAAGATGGTGAAACCCCGGCTCAACTAAAAATACAAAAAAAAAATTAGCCAGACATGGTGGCACGTGCCTGTAATCACAGCTACTCAGGAGGTGAGGCAGAGAATTGCTTGAACCCAGGAGGTAGAGGCTGCAGTGAGCCGAGATCACACCACTGCACTCCAGCCTGGCGACAGATCAAGACTCCGTCTCTCAAAAAACAACAAAAAAACAGTTTGCTGGGCTCAGTCACTCACGCCTGTAATCTCAGCACTTTGGGAGCTGAGGCAGGCGAATCTCCTGAGGTCAGGAGTTTGAAACCAGCCTGACCAACATGGAGAAACCTTGTCTCTACTAAAAATACAAAATTAGCTGAGCGTGGTGGCACATGCCTATAATCCCAGCTACTCAAGAGGCTAAGGCAGGGGAATTGCTTGAACTCGGGAGGTGGAGGTTGTGGTGAGCCGAGATCCTGCCGTTGCACTCCAGCCTGGGTGACAGAAGCAAAACTCCATCTCAAAAAAAAAAAAAAAAGTTCTGTCCCAAAGCCCCCCTCTCTGAGGCACTACACAAAGAAAGGCCCCCAACACAGACCACCTCCAGGAGCTCACCGAGCAAGTACCAGCCAGGGCCCGTGGCTGCCCGGGGGGTACTTCACACACTGGCTACAGCAGAATCCCCAGCAGCTGCTAGGAGATTCCATTTCATTAGGTCGGAAGGGGCCTGGGAATCTTCATTCTCAGCCTCTGCCGTGAGGATTATCATAGGTCACAGGGTGCTAGGCCCTCCCAAATGTAGGGCTTCTATGTGGTCGTTTCTGAAAGGTCCCCATGGGCTGCTGGCACTTCAGGACAGTGGGGGCGGGGAAGGGAAACCACCCCTGGGATGTTGCCCCAGCTGATGTCCAGGCAGGACGCAGGTGACCAGCAGCCCGGGATTCGAGTCACTTCATGTGCCAAGTGGGATTTTATTTTTCAAAATCTTTATACACATTTGACTTACACCCTCAGACACAACTTGCCTCCTCAGGTTCTCCTCACAGAACAATCCTCCGAGATTAAATCTGTTTTGAGTTGTGTTTTGATAAAGAGGAAATTGGATCCTGGTTCCAGGTGGGAGGAGGGGGAGAGAGAAGGAGAGGAAGTTCAGAAGGAAGACAAAAGGCATAGATTTCCAGAATCTTCCTCATGGTTTCCTCTCACGTGCACCTCATCCTGGGCACTCCTACCCCTGAAGACAAAACCCAGCTCTGGCTTGAATACAGCCCCACCCTTCCTGCCTCCCTCCCCCTCATTCCAAAGCTGCCCACAGTGCCTCTGGTCTTGCCTGGTCACCAGCCCGGCCAGAGTCCTCCCCTCTAGGACCTTCTCCCCCAGAACAGCCCGGATCCCCCGGTCAGCCTGAGGCTGGTTGCACAGGAAGGACAGGGTCTGCCCACACAGTCCACACTGGGTGGCAAGGGCAATGCTTAACCCCTGGTCTGCAGCACCGGGTCAGGCAGCGCAGGTAGGAGCATACTTAGTGTCTTTCCTGGGTCTTGTGGGCAGCCATGGAGCCCTCTACACACTGGCCCATGCATGCAGGTTCCCATCATGTTCCTGTCTGATTTCACCCCACTTCCTTTTATTTTTATGTTTATTTTTTAGACAGAGTCTTGCTCTGTTGCTAGGCTGGAGTGCAGTGGCACTATCTTGGCTCACTGCAACCTCTGACTCCCTGGTTCAAGGGATTCTCCTGCCTCAGCCTCCCGAGTAGCTGGGATTACAGGCATGGTGTCACCAAGCCCGGCCAATTTTTGTATTTTTAGTAGAGACAGAATTTCACCATGTTGGCCAGGATGGTCTCTATTTCCTGACCTCGTGATCCGCCCGCTTGGCCTTCCAAAGTGCTGGGATTACAGGCTTCAGCCACCGCGCCCGACTCACCCCACTTGTGAGCAGGAGCGACTCTCGCCTGAACTCTTTTCTAATCCTCGTGAGGGTTTTCCTCGAGAGCACGTGCTGTTAGCCTGGACTGCACCGATGCCCCTTCTCATCCAGAGGTCCGGGAATAGATGGGGTTCCATGAATGTGGGGGGCTGTTTTATTTCCTTTTTCTCTTTCTACTTTTCCTATGATGCCAACATTCATGAATTCAGATGGGAAAAAAAGTATATCTTTCTTTTCACTAGGCTCCCACTGAAAGGCAGCGTTTCCTTTCGATATGGATGTAGGAAAAATCTTCAGCCGTATTTGCAGAACCTGAAGCTTTGTCACCAGTCAAAATCACGGACATTTTTAAAATCACATCAGAGTTGTTGCAGGTCTTTCCAAATATCGTTTCTATTCATCACCACTCTAAAGTGATCAGCACTGAAGAAGCACACGTATTACTATATCAGAGCTGTTTTCTGAATGCTTTGATAAGCGTATTTTAGTCACACTGGTTTCTTCTGCAGCCCTGTGGATTTCATTTTACACATTTGAAAACATTATTCCAAGAAGGGGTTCATCCACAGGTTTCGCCACGTGCCCATGGGGTTTATGGTACATGAAAGGTCAAGCCCCAGAATTCCCACGCTCTTCAGTAGAAAACCACACCCCCAAATGTATCCCTCTCCACAAGTAATTATGCTTTTGGTGTTCTCTTGATTGAGAAAAAGTTTTACACTTGATCATAGCCAAAAGGCTGAGAAGTGATGAGAAAAAGTTTTAATAGCAACAGCCATTATGCAATGCTTGCCTTGGAGCAAATGTGCATTTTATTCATTACAACAGTATCTCCTACCATTTGAAAACCAGCAGCCACATCGGCAGGAAGGCTGTCCTAAGCCAGTCTGGTTTCCCGACCCCACCATTCAGGTCCACTGAGTTAGACCATGTGGATCTACGAGGCAAAAGCCTTGGGCCTCAGACTGAGTAACCCCCATGCTCCTGGAATCACTCAACAGGCATGAGCCAACTGGGGGCTGCCCTGAATTGTCTGGCCAGGATGTGGCAGGACCTCTGGGTCTCCCTATTTCTCCACCAGCCTCTTAGCCTATTTGGCGTTAGAATAAGAATGCCCAGTTAAATTTGAATTTCCAAACAAATAATGAATAACTTTTAGTATAAATATGTTCCATGCAATATTTACGACATGCTATACTAAAAACACTGTTTATCAGGGAACTCTATCCTCTAGGGGCTCATTCCCAGACAAATCCGTGCCAGGCCCAGCAAAAGACTGTGCCCAAGTCCAGATTCTCTGCTGACAGTTCTTTTTCGCCCAGGCTGGAGTGGAAGGCGCGATCTCGGTTAATTGCAACCTCTGCCTCCCAGGTTCAAGCGATTCTTTGCCTCAGTCTTCCAAGTAGCTGGGACTACAGGCATGTGCCACCACTCCCAGCTAATTTTTGGATTTTTAGTAAATACGGGGTTTCACCATATTGGCCAGGCTGGTCTCGAACTCCTGACGTCGTGATCTGCCTGCCTCAGCCTCCCAAAGTGCTGGAATTATAGGCGAGAGCCACCATGCCCAGCCTCTGTTGAGACTTCTACCTCTGCCCAGAGTCTGGCCCCGGAGAGGCACCATTCAGGGTAGGAAGTGGGGGCCAGGGAGGATTCCCACAGCAGCTCATAGCCCCATGGCCCACAGCTCAAGCCATTCCCCATCCCTGGCTAGGTCTCAGATCCCCAGCTATGAAATAAGAGTTCCAGGTTGGAACTCTTAACCCCATTGTGGCTTGGAATTAGATTTAATAACACGACAGTCTTTACCGCAGGAAAGAGGAATCTTTAACTTCCACTAGCATGAGAAGGATGTTTCCAGACCCAGAAAGCCTCTGCACTCAGCCCTACTGAAGCAGCAGGCGTGTGCTGCCTCTATTCACTCAGCCCTGGAGCCCCCTCATGCAGCAGAAGCTCCCACAAACTAGCCCACCAGGGCCAGGTAGCCACACACAGCAGCAGACGCACAGATGCACTCACTTGGGGAGCAGTGGGGCACAGAAGCCCTTACACACATGGGACTGAAAAGCATTCCCATGTGGTGCACACATGGGACACACGCCCCCGCATCCAGAGCATGCACGCATGCCCCACCCAGACACACACACACACACACAGGGTGCAGACCACACGTGTTCACCCTCACACACTCAGCACACATACTCTCACACACACTCCCAGAAGGCGACAGGAACACAGCCATCTCAGCTGCACCCCCAGCCACCCCACATCTGTGGTTCTCATCCTGCACCCCAAATGTCCGAGGAGTTCGTGGACTAAAGCTTCTCCCAACCGCCTCTGTAAGCTGCTGGGAGGTGCAGGAGTGGGAAAGCCAGACAGTGCTTTTTCATATCAGACTAAAGCAATAGATCACCTAAAGGCTGGATTCTAGAAATCAAGATGTTAACTTGAATGGTGATGATGAGGATGACGACAACAGTGGCAGCAAAAGCCACACTTGCCAGCATTCATCGAGCATGATCCATGCCCCAGCAACTACGCCAAATGCTCAACACACATTCCCTCATTTGACCCTCGCAACAATCTATAAGGTAGGAACGGTTACTGTGCCCATTTATAGATGAGGAAGCTGAGGCTCGGAGGAGTTGAATGTCTCTGTGGAGATTCCAGCCTCTGGCCCAGGGCCCACTCCAAAATACAGTCTTACCTGCAAAGCCACATGGTAGGACCCAGGGATGTTCCAGCCCAGTGGCAGTTCAGCGAGTGTATACAGGCGCACACACGTGCGTGCACACACACACACACACACACGCTCTACTCGCAGGAGGGGCTGCTTGGGCAATAATTTCCTTGTGGAAAGTGCTAACAAGGTCTTGACTGGCAGAGAGGGTTCTGCTTATTTATTCTCCTCCAAGGCCAATCCTTTCCTGGTCAGGTGTGGACCCCGGCAGAGCTCGTCTGCATAAGGTGGGTCTGTGAGACCTGGAGAGGGAGTTGCTCCAGGTTCCCTCGATAACTAGAGACCAGGTTATCTCTGAGAGGGCTGAGAGGGTCTCTGTGGGCTCACTTTCCCCTGCCCTCCATGTGGACCAGGCCCCTCGTAGTACAAGAGGTCTTCATACCAGGAGAGTGCCACCTCCGCTCTGCAGCCAAGAGCCCTGCGTCACCCGAGCCCACCCCAGAAGGGCACAGAGACAGCCCCAGAGAGGCCTGTCTCAGGGTGACCAGCCTCTGGGACATTCTTAACCCCAACCAAAGTGGGGGCCACCCTGTGCAGCCTCCACCTCCGTATGGGGGCCTGGCCGACAGCTGCTCCCAGCTGGAAGTTCTTTATACTCCCCCACCCAGTCAGTCCCCAGGAGACGTGAAGGAAGCTTTGATGGAACCTATCAAAGCATTCCTGTTCTCACAGCTGTTTCCCGGAAGGGCAATTATAGCCACAATAACCCCACACATCTGGTGAAGGGGCCAAAAGCCTGTACTCTACCCTCAGCTCTGCTGGAGGGGTCCTGCCCATCAGCAGAGGGGAAAAATGACTTGTGCACATCTGAGACTCAGTTTAGGACCCTGGACCATTAGAACTGGAAGGGGCCAGCCACCCTATCCCCCATTTTACAGATGACTAAACTGAGACCAAGCCACTCCCTGTCCCCAAAAAGCTCCCCACACAGAGCCCACTTCCCCACGGACTCTCTCCTCCTCTAGCACAGGTGGGCCTCCACTTAGACACTGCCAGGCCAGGAAAGGGCGTGGGAAGGACCTGGGACTGTGGCGGTACTTGGAGGGGAAGGCTCCTGCGCTGTCTCCTTTAGAGGGATGAATGTTGCTCCTGCCTGAGCCATTGCCTCTTCTTGGCCACTGTATTTATACCTCAATCTCTGAATGTATTTCAATCAGGATTTCTAACCTGGCACTGCTGGCATATCGGGCTGGGGGCAGGCTGGCCTGTGCACTGCAGCATGTTACAGCATCTGTGACCTCCACCCACTAGATGCCAGTAGCTCTGCCCCCTCCCCAAGTTGTGACAATCAAAATTACCTCTAGACATTGACAAATGTCCCCTGGGGCAAAACTGTGTCCAGTTGACAATCACTGACTTAAATGAGCATATAGGGACTGTCCCATGGGTCTTCCCAGGGATTCAAGGAAGGTGGTGGCATAGACTCTTCCTGAGGCGTGGAGTATCTAGGCAGATAGGATAAACGTACCTAGGACAAAGCAGTGTGTCTCAGGAGATCCTGCAAAAGTCTAAAGCTGGGAAAAGTCACAGAGACTGAGATCCAGCCAGGGAGGCTACCTGGAGGAGGTGGAATTCCACTGGGGACTTATGTAGGCAGTTGGGGGAGGAGGGATTTTGAGGGGGAAAGTCTCAAAGACAGCAAGCAGAGCCCAGGATGTGGGGTGACTGGGAGAGCTCCTGGGAGAGGACAGGAGGATGGCCACCGCTGGCTGGATTTTAGTTTGGGGGGTGTCTGTTTGCCCCAGCTGCCTTCCTTCAGGAGCAGGTCCCGGAGCCCAGGGAGCAGGGGGAGACACTGAGGAAGAAGGAGGGATGGGGGATTGTGGGGTGGGGGGATAAGGGCAGATCTGAGATCCCAGAGGGCCAGTTAAGGGCTGGCTCCTCCCAGAATCCCCAGCACCCAACATAGAACCAGGCTAAGGTAGAACTGAGATGATGAAGCCATTGACTAAAAAAAGCTCCGACGCAGGAGGAAGGCGCCTGGGCCCCGGAGGGCTGGAAGCTCTGCTATTGATGCCAGCAGGGGCCCAGCCCCAGGGCCAGTCAAGGACCTGACCAGCCCACTCCAGCCTGACTTCTCAGGGTGTGTCTTTGCCCAATGTCCCCCCGACTCATAGTCCAAGTGGGATGGGAGCAGTGTAGGGGCAGCCCTAATCGAGGGGTGGCTGCTGGTTTTGGAGCGAAACACCAGCTACCTGACAGGCTGCTGACCTTCCTCCGCAGAAGGATTTCAGCAGGTTTCTCAGAGCAGAATGGTGTGCTCCTGGGCCTAGGAAACTCCCTTCTCAGACAAAAGCCCTGGATCCCCACGCCCCGTCTGGGCTCCCTGAAGCCTGGGTACACGTCCCTCCTCCGACAGGGCTCCCTGAAGGCTGGGTTCGCGTCCCTCCTCCGACGGGGTTCCCTGAGGCCTGGGTACACGTCCCTCCTCCGACGGGGCTCCCTGAGGCCTGGGTACACGTCCCTCCTCCGACGGGGCTCCCTGAGGCCTGGGTACACGTCCCTCCTCCGACGGGGTTCCCTGAGGCCTGGGTACACGTCCCTCCTCCGACAGGGCTCCCTGAAGGCTGGGTTCGCGTCCCTCCTCCGACGGGGTTCCCTGAGGCCTGGGTACACGTCCCTCCTCCGACGGGGCTCCCTGAGGCCTGGGTACACGTCCCTCCTCCGACGGGGGCTCCCTGAGGCCTGGGTACGTTCCCTCCTCCGACGGGGGCTCCCTGAAGCCTGGGTACGCTCCCTCCTCCGACCGGGGCTCCCTGAGGGCAGGGACCAGCTCCTTCTCCGTGGTCCCTGCAGGGGGAAATGCCCTGTGGGCTGGTGCTGCCCACAGGGGAGCTTCTAGGGCCGGCTCGCCAGCAGGGGGCGCTGTGGATTCAGACACACGGCTCTGGCCAGGGATGGGAGGCAGCTGGATGGGTGGCGAGGTCTCCCTGCAGCTCCTCCTGTCACATCCCCCGCCCCAGCCAGGCTCGCCTGCCTGCCCCACAGCGAGGTCTCCACCTCATCATAACTTCTCCACTCAGCCCCATTGTTCTCCCGGTCCTCTGGCTGGGGAGACAGAGAAGCAATTATTATCCCCATTTTGCAGATGAGGAGACTGAGGTCATTCAGATTCCAGAAGAAAGGCAGAAGGGGTGGCAGCAGGGTGGAGTGGATAGCATCTGGGCTTTGGAGCTGGAAGCCACTAGTGTACTCTGTGCCACCTCAGTGGCTCAGTCCCGTGCGGTCACGGCAACTTTTGTGGCCTTATTGAGCAAAGCCCTGCAGTTGCAGCCAGGGGAGAAGAGTGTGGCAGCCCATACTGTCCCGGGCTGAGAACAAGTCTCACACTGGATGCTGCAGCCGGTGAGGACAGCACAGGGTCCTCAGAGGAAGTGCTGCAGAGGGGGAAGAGGTGGCCTTGCCCAAGCCCTCGTCTGGGTGGGGAGAGCAGATGGCCAGAAGGGGAAGAACAGGAGCACTGTTCTGGAGAGCCCTAGTCCCTCCACACTGTCTCCCAGGTCCTAGCAATTCATCACAACAGCAGGTGCCACACAGGCGCCCTGCGCCACCCCTCATGGAGTGCCAGGCCCAACCACCCATCCTGGGAGGCAGGTTGTTTTACTCTCCCATGTGACAGATGATGAAAGGAAGGCCCAGCGAGAGACAGTCACTTGTCTGAGGTCCCCAGTGGGAAGTGGGTAAAATGAGATACCCACACTCCAGTCTGCCTGGCACGTAGCCAACATGTGGGGTTGGTAGGCTGCAGCCTAGGTAGAGAGAAGAGGGCCCTGTCTGCAGCTAGGGTCGGGGGCTGAGTCTGTAGCTGGGGGAGGCGCCCAGGGCCTGAGCACAGGTCACAAGGCAGTTAGGCCCAGCTGTTGCCTGATGCACATGGTCTGTGTCCAGCAGCGTCGGAGCATGAAGCTGGAGGGGGCCAGCAGGAGTCACCAAGAGGGGGAGGGCACCACGGCACCAGAAAGGAGCCCCCCGGCAGCTGTGTGAGGATGGCCTCAGAGGTCTGATTGGTTCCGCTGGCTGTTCTTAAGGAAAGAGATGAGGATCTAAACTGCTATAGAAACTGAGGGGTGGGGGAGGAACAGGGAAGAGGGGGATGAAGCCTTAAGGCACAAAGCGTTAGAACCCACCAGAGAGGGTCAATGGACAGAAGGCAGTGGTCAAGGGTGGCTCAGCCTCTGGTGTGG
Source organism: Ateles fusciceps (assembly GCA_036589455.1). Taxonomy (NCBI): domain Eukaryota; kingdom Metazoa; phylum Chordata; class Mammalia; order Primates; family Atelidae; genus Ateles; species Ateles fusciceps. The sequence continues at coordinate 5,223,668 of JAZHEH010003310.1, forward strand.
GTGATGGGATGCGTGACTATGAGCTAAGATGTGGCATTCAAGCAGAGGAATATGGGCCAGTGAGAGAAAGACAAGCTCGGTTTAGGATAAATGAGTGTAAGGTATGCATGAGCTTTGGGCTCAGAGTTAAAAAGGGAAAACAGGTCAGGCCAGGCATGGTGGTTCTTTGGGAGGCTGAGGCAGGAGGATCACCTGAGGGCAGGAGTTCAAGACTAGCCTGGCCAATGTGGTGAAACCCCATCTCTACTAAAAATACAAATCAGCCAGGCATGGCGGTGCACACTTGCTGTAATCCCAGCTACTCAGGAGACTGAGGCACAAGAATCACTTGAACCTGGGAGGCAGAGCCGAGATCGTACCACTGTACTCTGGTCTGGGTGACAGAGTAAGACTCTGTCTCAGAAAAAAAAAAAAGAGGGATAAGGGTGCAAACTAGAGCTGAAGTCAGGCTATACTCTCCCACTGAGGGGAGCAACCGGGGCTCACTAGAACTTGAGCTTAGTCTGCAATCAAGGAGGGGAAGGACAACAGTACGAACACCCATTCAATCTGGTTAGGGTTTATTCCAGGAGGAGCCAACGGTCTGAGCAGACCACAAGCCAAGTTCAGCAATGGTGCCAATCACTGTCAAGGTGTGCACTTCACTAGAAGCATGAATAAGAACTCGACTCAGGACTTAAAGGGAGCCTAACAGATCCGAGGCCAGATGTCGTCAACTGACCTTAAATCACTGAGGTGGGGTCTCTTTCTGCAATTTTCCCTCTCCCCCTTTCCCTTCTCTACAGGGCCCCAGCCTCTCAGTACACTTTCACACTTAATATCTCAACAGCTCCTCTACTCAACAGGTGAGGAAACATCTGTCCAGTGAGAGTGGCGTGTGTGGGGGATGAGCCCAGGGTTGCTCTGACCTCTCTCTGGGGTCCCCACTCCAGAAGGTTGGAGCAGCGTTCTGCAGCATTCTAGGATGTGGAGGCAGCAGCAGCGTCTGTATGCAGAGTGGCGGGGCCACCTCTCATCCCCTTCCGGTGGGAAGAATGAGGTGGGGGGTACTCGCCCTGCCCAGGGCTGCTGTCTGCACCAGGACTTATCAGCCAACAGGGTGATCAGCATGACATCAGTGGTGGGGTTTTTGGGGTTTTGTTTTTTTCTTTTTCCTTCTAAGGAACAATTTGTTTTGGTCAAACAACTAGAGTAAAGGTGACTGGTGTTTAGACAACTCTTTCCCCAGCCTCTGGCAGTGCCACTGGAGGAGCTGTCCCCTGAGGGTCATAGAGGAAGCTGTCTGGCAGCTCCAAGGGTTGCCCCTTGTCCCTGCCCAGCCCCACCCACTTCCCCTCACTGCCTCCCTCGCATGACAGGCTTGGGCAGCTTCCCATCGCAGACGGAGGTCCAGCCCAGGAGGCCCGCGCTCAGCCCCTCCCTGGGCCCTCTCAACCTCCCCGCTCTGCTGTCCAGTTCCAATGGTGGGGAGGGGGTAGAGTAGGACAGTTCAGGGAGAGGAACGAATTCCCTCCCTCATCCCACTGGGATGCAGAGCTGGAGACCAGGCTGAAATGGAACCACACGCATCTCCGGTCACTTCTGTCACTGCTATACTGACCCTACCCATGTGCCACTGGGGCTGCAGGTTGGCACTGGAAGGCATCAAGGTGAAGGGATGCAACAGGGGATGCTAGGCTGTGGTGGGGGAAGGGCTGGCCTGGGCTCCCAGGAGGTGAGGGGCTGAGTTCCAGAGCATGGTGGCCCGGACACAGAGGTGGGCAGAAGGCCAGCAAGGCTGCCCCATCTGAGCCTATCACAGAAGCTCAGAGGCAGCTGGGCCCAAGCTAGACAGAACTTAGGCTGGACTTGGGGGTGTGACCCCAGGATACACTTGGACACACAGTAGGGCAAGAAGCTTGGTCTCCATGAAGGCCTCTGTCTGACAGGAAACCCCCTCTGCACAAGGGGAGGGAGAATGAGCATGGAGCAGGGGCGTCATGTGCTTCCCAGGACTTCACAGCAGACAGCACCTCCTGGGGAGGTAAACTGAGGCCCCTGCATGCAAAGCAAGAAGCCAGGCCACGCCCCTTGGGGCTAAAGGCCAAGGAACTGAAGGTCCCAGTTTACCTGCCCTGCTAGTTTCTGGCAAGAGACCTCCACCGCCTTCCCTTCCAGGATATGCCAGGCTGCAGGCTACAGTGCCGAGAAGGAGAAGACGGAGGCGGTAGTGATGTCAACCGAGGAATTAAGTAAGTGGGGGAGCTGATAACATCGTCCAGCCAGGCTCGCTGTGGGCAGGGTGACTCACTGAAGGCGGCCCGCGATCACCAGGTGACTGTTGTTGTGCCCAGCCTGTGGGGCTGGGGAGGAGGAAGGGGGCCGGGCCGACGGAGCTGTGACAAGTTCCTCACCGAGGCCCCTGTGCAGGGGAGAGACTTCAGTACACGGTGTCCTCCACCTCCCAGCCGGGGCTGGCTCAGGAAACAGCCCTCCCTCTGCCTGCTGCGATTATCTTTGTCCACAGTGTTTGATGTGTGTTTGCGGGGTGTGTCGGGTGATTTTCCTGCCCACAGCTCGCTGGGCGCTCCAGGTACTAGCGATTGCTCGCAGCAGAGCAATCTCCCCCTCCCTGGTTGGACAACTGTCTGTGGAGACAACACCGGATGGCAAACTGCTAACCGCAACCACGTGGCATCCTCACACAGGGAACAGCCTGTTCCTCCGGCTACAGGCACCTGCAGACCTGCCCCACTCACAGCTCACTTCTCCCTCTGTCCCTGTCGACGGCATGGTCCTTTCCCACCCCAAGGGGCACCATGGACTGTTGTCCAAGTTGAGAACTGTCCAACTGCAGGGGGCACCATTCACTTGGCAGTCTCTGTGCCCAACGCTATGGTTGTCCACACTGGCCCTGCCCCTTCCCTTTTGTAAATTACTTCTCAGTTTCCTCCTCCACCAGAATCATCACACCAAAAACTTTCCCCCATGTATGCTTGCTTCTTGATCACCTGACATTCTCGTTCATTCATTCATTTCACAAAAATTGTTGAGTTTGTGCAAGGTACTATTCTAGGCAAGGGAACAAGACAGACCCTCCCCGAGCTCGTGGAGTTCACATTCTAGCATGGGGGGAGAACAATGAATCAATAATTGGATACATAAAACTGCAAGTGACAGTAAGTGCCACGAAGAAAGCTAAAGCCAGCCCAGGGGTAGAGGGTGACAGTGCCTTACTTCAACTAGGGTTTCCAGAAACTCTCCTTTCTGGGGAGGTGGCCTCTGGGTGGAGACCTGGAGGCGGCGAAGGAGGAGGCTTCCCGGCAGAGCCATTCCTATCGGCACCCGGTGCCAAAGAAGGTTCTGTAAGCCATCCTGTTTCTGCCAGGAGCCTGTGGCGTGGCCTGGGGCACTCAATTCCCAGCGCTTGGTGTCCATTTCCTCCTTGATAAACAAGAGGCCTCATTGCACAGTCTCTTTCAGCACAAATCCACTCACCTGTTGGCTGGAGGAACCTCATGACAGAAATCTGGGTTGGAAGGTTGGAAGGCCAGCTCAGCCACTCACAAGCTGTTGTCATCTCAAGCAGGCTATTCAGCCTCTCTGAGCCAGTTTGCTTTCCTATAAAATGTCAGGGAGTTGTGGAGGATTAAATGAGGTTGTGGAACTGAAACCACCTGGCATATAATAGGTGCTTCATGGATATTTTCTAGGGCTGCGCCTGGGCGAGGTGGGGGCGAGGTAGGGCCTGTAGTTGGGGGTGCGGTGAGGAGGTGTGGGTAAATGGCTTTCACGGGGGGAGCCTGGAGAGGGGCAATGCTGACCCTGAGATACACAGCTCTGGTGGCTGCCCAGGTCTGCAGGGGCAGAGCCCAGGAGCTGGCCCAGGCTGGGATCCTGCCTCTACTTACCCAGAACCTGTGCGCTCCCCCACTGACAGCAGCCGGAGGGGCAGGCAGGGAGCTGCAGTGGGGCCCCCAAGAACTGTCACTCCGTGGCCTGGCTTTCAACTTCCTCTGGGGCCCGAGCCACTCAGTTTAACCTCTCTTCCTTCCTCCTTGACTGGCTGTTTGTAGTGAGGGCCAGCCACCCTCAGACTCCAGCCCTGGTGCTCCCTCTCAGCTGCCAGAGCCCAAGGCAAGGAGGTGGAAGGTGAATCAGAGCCCACCCTGGTCAACACGTCTTTCCCAACACCTGATGTGAGTTTAGGTGCTTAGACCCTGCTGGGAGCTCGAAGGAGCTCAGCAGGTGCGGAGTGCAGGCAATCACAGCAACAGCAGTAATAATGACCAGACCTCTTGGCTGCCACGCGCCAGGCACATCGCATCTAAGACCTCGCTTGACGTTCATCCTGAGATGTGGGCGTTTTTATCCCCTTTCATACTTGAGGAAACTGAGGCTCCAGGAAGTAGGGGTTGTGGGGCTGTGGGCAGCAGGGTTCATGGGCCTACTTCCCACCGAAGAGGAGCCTTGCAAGGCAGAGGGGGATCTGGAGAAGCAGAGTGGAAAGGGTCTGGTGGGTGGACCAGCTTGAGGCTGGGGAAGGGCCTTGGAGGGGATTCCTGTCTCACAGATGCCTGCAGGCCCAGTTGTAGGGTCCCCAGCCTCGTCACCCCAGCCCAGCCCACAGCTGCTGTGTCACAACCCCTGCAGTGGCTCAGGACTCTGAGTCTCCAACAAGCTCCCAGGTGACCTGGAAGCAGCTGGCTCAGTCTGGGAGGCCGGAGCTGGGCTGTAAAGCCCTGACAAAGCCATTTCTCAGGCCCCCCTGACTCTAAGCCAGGAAATGATCATCATGGCAGCTAATATTTATGGGACAACTTTCCTGCACATTAGGGGCTGTGCTAAGCACTTTGCATATATGAACCTACTTAACCCTCACAATAGTTCTGTAAGGGAGGAACCTGGGCACAGAGAGGCTAAGTGACTTGCCAATCATACAGAGCTGGCATTGAACCTGGACATCTGGCTCAAGGCCTCACTCATCTCCCCACAAAGCAGGGATGCCTGGAGTAGGGAAGGCAGCAGGGCAGGACCTCGAGCACCAGGTCCAAGTGCAGGGCTGGACCTGGCAGGCCCTGGGCGGCAGCAGATTTCTGAGCAGGGGCCCAGAAGCCTCCCCCAGGACTGGCCACAGGGTGTGTGCATGAGGGAGCCCTGAGCAGACAAGGTTGACACCACTAAGGGCTGAATGTGGAACCTGTCCCTCAGGGATGTGGTTTTGACATGAGAAGGCAAAAGAAATAACGCTTCCCTCAAAGGACAGAACTGACAAACAAAGCTGGGCACCCATGCATCAGGCACAAACACTAACAGTGGGAGTTCAGACGCTATGAAGGGTGCCCACACCACTTCCTCTGCCTCCCGCCTCTCCCTGCAGCAAGGCCTAGTACGGATAGGCGCACAGCTTCTGGGCCTGAGGTCTAAGGACAGCCAGCCTGGGGGGACCACCTGTCTGTCCACATGTGTGTGCAAGGGGGTGCTGGGAGAAGGGGCCTCTGTGTGCTTGCTTGCAGTGGGTACCTGTCTCCCACCCTACCCCCCTGCTGCAGCCGCAGAGGACAGACGCCCTGACTCTAATCTGTACCTCTGGGGCCTCAAAACCACAGGCACGTCAGCTGCTCGTGCAGAGGATGAGGTAGGAGGTGGGGCCACGGATGCAGGGTACGCAGGTGTGCGCCAACATGCGTGTGCAGGGCAGGCACGCCACCCCAGGGAGGGGGGCAAGTGGGGTAGAGGGGTCCAGAGATCCAGTGGCCGCCCAGCTCCTCTCCCTCGCCTGCCCCTGCCCCCCACTCTGAGGAGCAGCCATGGCTTTGAGGACCCACTTCCTCCCTCAGGCTTCTCTCTGCTCTCAGCTGCAGTGCCAGAGACAACCAAAGGAAATGTCTATGGAGCACCTAAAATGACCTGGCAAGTTCTGGGCACATGGGAGACATCAGGTGAGAAAGGAAAGATTCCTGCCCTCGGCTGGGCGCAGTAATCCCAGCACTTTGGGAGGCCAAGGCGGGCAGATCACCTGAGGTCAGGAGTTTGAGACCAGCCTAACCTTCTTTACTAAAAATGCAAAAATTAGCTGGGGTGTCGCGGCATCCACCTGTAATCCCAGTTACGTGGGAGGCTGAAGCAGAAGAATCGCTTGATCCTGGGAGGCAGAGGTTGCAGTGAGCCAAGATCGCACCGTTGCACTCCAGCCTGGGCAACAAGAGCGAAACTCCATCTAAAAAAAAAAAAAGATTCCTGCCCTCATGGGTCCCCACATTTTGTTGGGCAGTCACAATAGACAGAATAAATACATTCCTTTCTTCCTCTTTTTTTACGTTTTAATTTTATTTATTTATTTATTTATTTTGAGATAGGGTCTTCCTCTGTGGCCCAGGTGTGCAGTGACGCAATCACAGTTCACTGCAGCCTCAAACTCGAATTCTCAAGTGATTCCCCCTACCTGAACCTCCCAAGTAGCTGGGACTACAGGTGTGTACCACCACACCTGGCTAATTTTCCTTTTCTTTTTTGTACGGAGGGGTCTTGCTATTGATCCCAGGCTGGCCTCAAGGGATCCTCCTGCCTCAGCTTCCCAAAGTGCTGGGATCACAGATGTGAGCCACTGTGCCTGGCCTTACATTCTATCATCCTTATGTAGGCAGTGGGTCTCATAGAAAGAAAGAGGAAGCAGATGGGGGGGTGCAAGGGGGGAGATGAGGAGTGCAGGAGGGTGAGGGGCATGCACTCACACAGGTCACAGTAGGAAGCTGGGGTGCCCCAGGTAGGCCAATAGAGAGGCCAGCATTTCAACAGGTGCTTAGAGAAGGAAGAGCCAAGCAGAGTCTGAGGGAAAACATTTCAGGCAGAGGAAACAGCTAGAACACAAGGCCTGGGCCATTGCCCGGCCAGGACGGAGGGAAGGGCAGGCTGTGGGAGCGGGGACTCAACTGGCCTGTGCCTCCAGGATCTCCAGTGTGGACCAGGAGAGGATAGCCTGGCTCTGGGCCAGGTCGAAATGATTCTCTAGTTTGTCAGGCAACTCCACTAACAGCAAAGGCCTGATTTCCAGAGGATTAAGAGAAAGGACCCTGTAGTACCTACAGGAGGGGCCAAAGGGTTCACAGAGGAACCAGTGCCCTGGGAGGAAGAAGGGGATGGAGAAGGAGAGGGGTTTACAGCAGAAGGGGCCCTGCTCTGGGGCCTAGCCTCGGAGTGGGTGCAGGGGAGGGAGCAAAGGTGGGACCAGCTACCCTGAGGCCCACAGGTCTCTCTAGGGGGGCAAGTCTCTGCATTCCCAGGGCCCCCAAGCGCCCACCCTGGGAGCTCACTGAGAGAATGCAGTGTAGAGTTCCATCCTCTGGCCCAGAGACTCAGCTGCCACCCACAGGAAGGAAGGGAGCCGGGTGCAGCCACCTCTGTGCACCTGCCTCTGCCTGCTGGAGGCCACCAGGCCTGCCTACCAGCCCCTACTGAGGCTGGTGCCCCCTCATTCCCCAAAGCACCGTTAAACAACACACATGGGGGGCTGCGGGAGGTGACCCCAGGAAGTCTAGCCTGATGGTTGAACTTGAGCAGGGATGTGTGCCTGCATGCCCACCTTGCCCTGCAGCATGTGGCAGCTGGCATTCTAGGAGGTAGATCAACTCGAAAGCAGAGGCCTGGATTGTGTGGTTCTGATGGAGGGAGTGGTGGGAGGTCAGCAGGAAGGGCTTCTTATGGCCTAGTAAGGGGGCTTCTTGGAGAAGTGGGCTTGACCTGAACCTTTCAGGTTGGGAGCAAATTTGAAGAGGAGAGAGGAGAGAGGATAACTCCATGTGCTCACACATTTGCACACACATTTACACTCATGCACACACCCAGCCACCCTAAGCCCCCCACCCATAGGTGCTCACAGCCAGCAACATGCACACACACCTCACACACAACCAAAGTATGTCACACATTCAGAAACACACACACTGGGGTATTCACACGCTTATGAGGCACGCCGATGCTATAGGGGTCACCCACATACACTCGGCACCGGAAACATACAGGCCCCTTAGAAATGGGCTTGGGAGGCGCGGTGGCTCACGTCTGTAATCCCAGCACTTTGGAAGGCTGCGGCGGGTGAACCACGAGGTCAGGAGATTGAGAGCACCTGGCTAACATGGTGAAACCCTGTCTCTACTAAAAATACAAAAATTAACTGAGCTTGGAGGCGCGTGCCTGTAATTTCAGCTACTCGGGAGGCTGAGGCAGGAGAATTGCTTGAATCTGGGAGGCAGAGGTTGCAGTGAGCCGAGATCGCACCATTCCACTGCAGCCTGGGCAACAGAGCAAGACTTCATCTCAAAAAAACAGATAAAAAAGAAATGGGCTCGGGAGAAGGTGAAGATATGTCTGCAAAGCATCAGGAAGAGCAGAAGCTGAAAGGTGGCAGTGGGGGGTGTGGAGATGGGGTGACGACAGATATGGAACCCTAGAGAAGGGCAAGATAGACACACCCACGTGCAGACCACACATCCGTTACTGTCAGCTTCAGGCAGACCCTGCAACCTTCCTGCCTTCAGAAAGACACCGCTTAGTGACTACATGACACAGTGCACGTCATCCAGGCTTGTCAAGGTTTCATGCTGTCTTCTGTACTGTGAGGATTTGATAAACACCTGCTTGCCATGCTAAATTGATTTCCTGTGATTTGACAGGAAAGTCCTGTCTGTCTAACTCCAGAGCACTGTTCAGAGTTCAGCCCCTGCTCCCACGTCCAGTGAGATGCCCCTGGCCAGGCCACCCTCCCACCAGTCTCCCTGCCTCTTCTTACTCACACTATGGTCTTTGGTCTACTATAGCCTGCAGCCGCTGCTCTCCTCCTCCACGCTGGCCTCTGTGATTTCATCTTATTCATAGTAAAAGACAAAGTCCTTGGAGCAGGGGGAGCTTCCTGATCTCTCCTCCCTAGTACCCTTATCTCTCCCCTTCTTTTCTCCTCCAGCCACCTGGGATCCCTCACTGCCCTTCACTCACCTGAGACATGCTTTCCTCTCAGGGCCTTTGCACTGGCTGTTCCTCTGCCTGGAACATCCCCAGGGCTCCTCCTTTAGGATTTATCAAAGGACTTCCTCTCAGTGAGGCCTTCCCAGGCCGCCCTAGCAAACACCGGGCCCTCACTGCAGCACTCTCTAGCCTCCATCCCGTTTTTGATCGCTTCTCCTTGGCTTCTTTCCCCAGCACAGTATATATTTTATTTGTTTGCTTCATTTATTGTCTGTCTCTCTTATCAAAATGAACTCGGCGGGAGCAGGAACTTCTGTCTGTTTTATTCTCAGCTGTGATGGCTGGTTCCCAGAACAGTGCCTGGCTCATGGGACTCAATAAAGATGAAATGAATGAATGACTGAAATGAGACAGAAATCAGTAAGCATTTTTAAAGCACGATTAAGAAATAGAAAGGGACTGGGCGCAGTGGCTCACACCTGTAATCCCAGCACTTAGAGAGGCCAAGGTAGGTGGATCACCAGGAGTTGAAGACCAGCCTGGCCAACATGGTGAAACCCCATCTCTACTAAAACCACAAAATTAGTAGGGCATGGTGGTGCACACCTGTAGTCCCAGCTACTCAGGAGGCTAAGGCAGGAGAATTGTTTGAACCTGGGAGGTGGAGGTTGCAGTGAGCCCAGATTGAGCCACTGCACTCCAGCCTGGGTGACACAGCGAGGCTCCATACCCTGCTCCTCCCCAAAAAATAGAAGGGAGGGACCAACCCTGAGTGAGGCATCGCCATGTTCCAGGAATTGCAAACACAATATTCCTTTATTCCCCATCAACCCTGGGGGATCATTCCCATTTTACAGATGAGAAGATGAGATCAGAAAGATGATGACTTACGGCTGTTGTATATTGTCTGCGAAGATGGTCACAGCAATTCCTCCCCTCTCTGTATTATATTGTTGTCCTTCCCTTCAAGAGGTGGAAGCAATTCCTCACCACACACACATACTTGCACACCCCATCTCTGCCGTGGCTCTGGGCTGCCCTTGTGACTTGCTCTGACCAATAGAATGTGGCAGAAGTGATGCTGTGTCAGTTCTGGCCTAGGCCTTAAGAGGCCTGGCCTCTGGGCCAGCTATACAATTTGTGGAATCTGAAGCAAAATGAAAATGTGGGGCCCCTTATTGAAAAAGCAAGAAAAACATTGTTAGAGGTACTAAAATATAAAGCTTTCTCTTTTCTTTGATAGTCTTTCTCCCTTAACTCACCATAGTGTTTTTAACTTGCTATTTAATGTTACTCTAGTAAAAAAGCTAAAATTTGTAAATATTAGTATGAATTTTCCTGTTTAACTTTATATGGTGAAAGCCAGCTTTAAATGCAAATAAGAGCATTTAACTCATATGTACAATTATCAGAATTATGTGATTCATATTTCGTAGTTCATATATGCATATATATTTGCCAGAAGAGTGGGAACACCCAAAAAACTAACAACTTTTTTTAAATTTTTTATTTTTAGACGAAGTTTCATTCTTGTCGCCCAGGCTGGAGTACAATGGTGAGATCTTGGCTCACTGCAACCTCCACCTCCCGGGTTCAAGCAATTCTCCTGCCTCAGTCTCCTGAGTAGCTGGGATTACAGGCACCCGCCACCACACCTGGCTAATTTGTTGTATTTTTAGTAAAGATGGAGTTTCACAATGTTGGCCAGGCTGGTCTCGAACTCCTGACCTCAGGTGATCCACCTACTTGGCCTCCCAAAGTGCTGGGATTACAGGTGTGAGCCACCATGCCCAGCCAAAACTAATAACTTTTAATTTCTCTTCTTGCTATTCATATATCCTACCAACACTCTCTTCCTTTGGTTTACTGATGAGTAAGGATGGATGAAAGGAAAAGGAACGATCTACACAGAGGTGGGGAGGCAAGGAACAGGGTGGACACATATTTTGCATGGACTTCTCTGCTCGGGCACACGCACCATTGTCTTCACTTACCGAACACACCATGGACAGGGCGCCATGGCTTGTGCCTGGAATCCCAGCACTTTGAGAGGCTGAAGAGGGAGGATTGCTTGGGCCCAGGAGTTTAAGACCAGCTTGGGCAGCATAGCAAGACCCTGACTCTACAGAAAATTTAAAAATTAGCCAGGCATGATTATGTGCACCTGTAGTCCTAGCTACTTGGCAGGCTGAAGCAGGAGGACCCCTTGAGCCCGAGAGTTTGAGGCATCTGTGAGTTATGATCACACTACTGCATTCCAGCCCATATGACAAAGCGAGACCCTGTCTCAAAACACACACACACGAAATTCCCTTCAACACTATGTAGAGAAAAAATGAGCTGTCCCGCCAAGCCCTGCCCAAATGTTAGAACCGTGAGCAATAACCAGCTGTTGTTTTGAGCCACTAGGTTTTGTGGTGGCTTGTCACACGGAAGTTGATGACTGATGTAATGGTTGAGATCACAAAGCCAGTAAAAGACCAGGCTGTGGTTGAACCCACATTGGTCTGAATCTCAAGTCCACACTCCTCTCTACCCCCACCCACATTTCCTTACAGCACTTCCATAGCGTTACTCCTTCTCTACTCCATGGTGAGTTGATAAGTTTAGGGTTTGAGCTAGAGGGTAAAGGTTGTTTCGCTGCAAGAAATCAAAAGTATTATTAGAACTTGGAAGAAGCCACATCTGGACTTGATGTGGGGGACAGGAGGCTGGGGGACGGGTCAGTGTTGAGAACAGGCCCAGCCTCTGTCCAGGGTGAATCTGGGCCCAGCGGGGTACTGGGACATCTGTTTTCCATCCAGATTCAGAAAATAAAGCTGCTTTCCTCTGCCTACCCCATCCTCCACCTCTGCTGACCCTACAGGAAATGGGAGTTGGAAGTCTGGCTGGCCGGGAGCGGCCCCTCCTCTGATGGGAGCTCTCTGCCTGCTGATACTGGGACAAGATTCAGAGTGCAGGGCCTCGGCTGCCTGTGCTTCTCTGCAATCTCCCTCTTCCCCCTCTGAACCAGCAGGGAAAGGAATTCTCAGGGCCCCTCTTAGTCAAGGAATCAGGTTTTTCCCCTTTAACTGATGACTGCTGTTCCTGCTGCAGCTATTAGCATACCAAATTAATAAGGATGTTTTAGTGGCAAGAAACAGAACTTCTATTCAATTGGTTTAGACAAGAAGAAAAGTGTGTTATCTCACAGAACAAGAAGTCCAGAGGAAGGGCAGTTTCAGGAGAGGTTAATCCTGCAGTTTAACAATCAAGGACTCAGGTTGTTTCCTATTGCTCTTACCCTCTGCCATTCTCAGCATACCACCTTGTCCTTGATTAGCTCACCTCATAGTCACAAGGTGACTGCCACAAACCCAGACATCACATCATCACCCAACGGTGTCCATAAGCAGCAAAAACAAGCAAATAGCAGGAAATATCCTTGTCTCCCATTTTAAGATTAAGAAAAACTGTTCTCAGAAGCCCCTAGGGGACTGTCCTTCACTCATCATTGGCCAGAATTGTGCCACATCTCGTGTCTGAATCTAGCCTGAGCAAGGGAGATATTGCCACTAGTACCAACTCAGCAACAACCTTAAGCCCAGAAGGAGAAGGACAAATACCCACAGCACCCAGGCTCAGTGGGTGCTGAGGACGAAGTAGTGGGACAGAGAAGGGGTGTCGGGGGAGGCCCCAGGCAGTGCGCCCTGCTACTCATTCCTCGGGACTGTGCTTCTTTACAAGTGGGGCGAGACGAAGGAGGAGTGGTATTTACAAAGTGAGCCAGACCCCTAGATTTTATTACTAAACTACATTGCTTCACAAAGTACTTACAAGGATTGTATTTTACTTAAACAAAATACTCACGGGAAGCACAGTCTCTGCCTCAATCCCAGCCATTTCTTAGTATCTGTGGGGGACTGGTTTCAAAACCTCCGTGGATGCCAGGCGTAGTTGCTCACACCCGTAATCCCAGCACTTTGGGAGGCTGAGGTGGGGCAGATCATTTGAGCTTAGGAGTTCAAGACTAGCCTGGGCAATGTGGCAAAACCCCGGCTCTACTAAAAATAAAAAAAATTAGCCAGGTCTGATGGCGGGCACCTGTAATCCCAGCTACCTGGGAGGGTAAGGCATGAGAATTGCTTGAACCTGGGAGACGGAGGCTGCACTGAGCTGAGATCACACCATTGCACTCCAGCCTGGGGAGACAAGAGCGAAACTCCGTCTCAAAACAAAACAAAACAAGACCTCCATGAATACCAAAATCCACAATATTCAAGTCTCCTATCTAAGACGGTGTAGTATTTGCATGTAACCTGCATATATCCTCCTCCATATTTTTTTAAATTTATTTATTTAGAGACAGATTCTCACTCTTGTCACCCAGGCTGGAGTGCAGTAGTGTGATCTCGGCTCACTGCAACATCCAACTCCCAGGTTCAAGTGATTCTCCTGCCTCAGCCTCCAGAGTAGCTGGGATTACAGGCATGTGCCACCACGCCCGGCTAATTTTTGTATTTTTAGCAGAGATGGGGTTTCACCATGTTGGCCAGGCTGATCTTGAACTCCTGACCTCAGCTGATCTGCCTGCCTCGGCCTCCCAAAGTGTTGGGATTACAGGCGTGAGCCACTGCCCCCAGCCCTTCCTCTGTATTTTAAATCATCTCTTGATTACTTTAAATGCCTAATGTAATATAAATGCTATGTACATAGTTGTTACCATATATAAGTGTACATACTATATTGTTCAGGGAATAATGACAACAACAGAAAGTCTATGTATTCAGTACAGATGCAACTTTTTTTTTTCAAAACCTATTTTTTTGAGAAAGGGTCTCCCTCCGTCTCCCAGGGTGGAGTACTGTGGTGTGATCTTGGCTCACAGCAGCCTCTGCCTTCCAGGTTCAGGTAATCCTCCCGCCTCAGCCTCCCAAGTAGCTTGAACGACAGGTATACACCACCATACTCAGCTATTTTATTTTTGTATTTTTAGTGGAGATGGGGTTTCACCATGTTTCCCAGGCTGGTCTCAAACTCCTGCCCTCAAGCCATCTGTCTGTCCCGGCCTCCTCATTTTTTTTTTCAATTTATTATCTATTTATTGATTTTTTTTTTGAGACAAAGTCTCACTCTGATGACCAGGTTGGAGTGCAGTGGCACTATCTTGGCTCACTGCAACCTCCGCCTCCTGGGTTTAAGGGATTCTCCTGCGTCAGCCTCCTAAGTAGCTTGGATTATAGGCATGTACCATCATACCCAGATAATTTTTGTATTTTAAGTAGAGATGAGATTTCACCATGTTGGCCAGTCTGGTCTTGAACTCCTGGCCTCAAGCAATCCGCCCGCCTCAGCCTCCCAAAGTGCTGAGATTACAGGCATGAGCCACCATGCCTGGTCTTCAAATATTTTTAATAGCAGTTGGTTGAATCTACAGACGAGGAACCCACAGACACTGAGGGCTGGTTATATAAAAACCTAGGGGGTGAGGCAGAAACTTTACTTCCTAATCTGAGCACCTATTGAGGTTGTTACGAATATCAATGTCAGACTTAGACAGACTCAGGTCTGAATTCTGACGCTGTTCCTTTCTGGTTTTCTAATCTCGTTCAGGTTGTTTAATCCTTCTGTAACACAATTTTCTTTGTGGGTAAAATAAGGGTAATACCCATCCCTGGATGTTTTCTTAATCAATACATTGCCTGGTATATAGAAAAGGGTGAAAAAGGCCAGGCATGGTGGCTCACACCTGTAATCCCAGCACTTTGGGAGGCCTAGGCAGGTGATCACCTGAGGTCAGGAGTTGGAGACCAGCCTGGTCAACATGGTGAAACCCTGCCTCTACTAAAAATACAAAAAAATTAGCTGGGTGTGGTGGTGCACGCCTGTAGTCCCAGCTACTTGGGAGGCTGAGGCAGAAGAATCTCTTGAACCTGGGAGGTGAAGGTTGCAATGAGCTGAGACTATCTGACTGCACTCCAGCCTGGTGACAGAGTAAGACTCCCTCTAAGAAGGGGAGGGCAGGGGGAGGGGAGGGGGAGGGGGAGGGGGAGGGATATTTTAAGCATGTGGAGCCATGTGACCCAACCTGGCTATCTCCTCTTGCAATGCCACCCTCCTCTCCTTCCTGAGTCCATCTCCCTCCTCCTGCTCAATCCTCAGTCCCCAGCTCTAGGCTCTCCCCTCTTAGATCCCTCCTACCCCTTACCCACAGCACTCCTTGTCTGGGCTTCTTCACCTAGCACCTAGACAGGGTGTCCCATCCACATTTCAGACAATGCAACAAGATTCCTCCACGGCTGCCCATGCCTCAGAATCACTGCTCATCAAGTCCAGATATGTCCACACTCCAGGCCCCATTCCTTGCTATCCCCATGAATACTGACTTCTTTGTACTTACTGGTCACGGTTCCTGGTTGCAAGCAACAGAGAACTAACTCATGGACTTCTCAGGCTGGCTGGAGAGCCAGGCTCACAGCAACCAGGGAGGACTTGATGGTAGCCAAAACCCCAGCCCAGATCACACCCTGAGGACAGACCAGAGAGGACGACTGAGTTACTGACCTGAGGACTGGCCCTGAAGCCCCACTGCCCCTGGCAACTTCCTCCTGCTGCTGCTGCTGCCTCCCCTTGGGGCAGAGGCACTCCATCTCTGCTTCTTTGTATCCTCTGCTTAAGAGTCAGGGTTGCTGAATGCATGTATCTGATTGGCTGGGCCAGGTCACAAGCCTGGGAAAGTGAGGCCTAGTGCCTAGAGTCCACCTCTGGGCGAGACTCACAAGACCAGGAAGGTTCCAGACAGATGCCAGAGAGTCTGGAAAAGATAAAGGTGGGCTGGGCGCGGTAGCTCATGCCTGTAATCCCAGCACTTTGGCAAGCTGAGGCGAGAGTATCACCTGAAGTCAGGAGTTCAAGACCAGCCTGGCCAACGTGGTAAAACCTTGTCTCTACTAAAAATACAAAAATAGCTGGGCATGATGGTGCCTGCCTGTAGTACCAGCTACTCAGGAAGCTGGGGTTGGAGAATCGCTTGAACTCAGGAGGCGGAGTTTGCAGTGGGCCAAGATCGTGCCACCGCACTCCAGCCTGGGCAACAGAGCAAGACTCCATCTCAAAAAAAAAAAAAAAAAAAAAAAGATAAAGGTCCTCTCTGCTGGGTGAGAAACCCTTTGCTCCTGGAGCAGAGCCTGTGTCTGCCTATCCCAGCCCCCACCCCAGCATTAGAAGTGGCTGTGTTCTCAACAGGGCACAGGAAACCCTCCTCAGGTGAGGGTCCCACCCAGGATCAGAGACCACAGGAGCTGGGGGGGGGGCCACGTGGTGGCATCTCTGCAAAAGAACTCTATGGACTAACATATGACCACCCAGTTTTTATTCATCAAGTAAGAATATCAGAGAAATAATAAACCACTTTTTTTTTTTTCTGAGACAGGTTCTTACTCTACAATCCAGGCTGGAGTGCAGTGATGCAATCTCAGCTCACTGCAACCTCTGCCTCTTAAGGCTCAAGCAATCCTCTCGCCTCTACCTCCCAAGTAGCCAGGACTACAGGTGCATGCCACCACACCTGGCTAATTTTTTTTTATTTATTTTTTGTTGCCCAGGCTGGTCTCGAACTCCTGGCCTCAAGTGATCCTCCTACCTCAGCCTCCCAAAAGGCTAGGACTGCAGGCGTGAGCCAAGCCTAACAAATCACTTTCTCCTGGCACCATCATTTCATCTAAAAGAGAGAAGAGACATCTTAAAGACCAATGAAAGATAAAAAGAGAGGAGAGCAGGTTTTAGAATAAAGCATAATTGGCTGGGTGCATTGGCTCATGCCTGTAATCCCAGTACTTTGGGAGGCCAAGACGGGCAGATCACAAGGTCAGGAGTTCAAGACTAGCCTGGCCAATTTTTAGTCTCTACTAAAAATACAAAAAAATTAGCTGGGTGTGATGGCGGGTGCCTGTAATCCCAGCTACTCGGGAGGCTGAGGTAGGAGAACTGCTTGAACCTGAGAGGCGGAGGTTGCAGTGAGCTGAGATTGTGCCATTGCACTCCAGCCTGGCTGACAGAGAGAGACTCCATCTCAAAATAAATAAATAAAGCATAATCCTTTATACATGTTAGCTTTAGGAAAAACTCATGATATTGCCATGAATTTTCAGGACATTTGAGAACTTTTGTTGAAAACCTGTGAAAAGATCATGACACAGCTGAACTTGAACATGGGCTGTGGATTAGATAATATTATTGTATCAATGCTGAGTTTCCCGGTGTCTCCGTGCAGGAGTTACGTAAGGACACTGTAAGAGAGCGTCCTTGTTCTTAGGAAATACACCCTGAAGTATTTAGAGGTAAAAGGGCACGATGTCTGCAACCTACTCTTAATTGGGAAATTTCGGGAAAAAATTACACATACACGCATACACATTCACACGCATACACATATATGAAGACAAAAGGGCTAAAATGTAAACAATTAGTATATCTGTGAAAAAGTTATGCCAGAGGCTCTGTGCTATTGTTGCAAATTTTTGGTAAATTTGAAATTATGTCAGAACAAAGTTACCCAAAAAAAAGCTAGCAGTGAATTAGCAGTGAGTCTCAGGGTTGCTTTTCCCTTGGTATATTACCTATTTTGGAAGTGTTTGAATTTTTACGAGCATGAATGATGTTTGTACTCAGAAAAAAGAAAGACAAAAATTTTTTTAATTAAAGCAAAAAAGAAAAGGCCATGAAAGACTCAGTCTAGCTTTTTTTTTTTTTTTTTTTTTGAGACCAAGTCTCACCCTGTCACCCAGGCTGGAATGCAGTGTTGCGATCTCAGCTCACTGCAACCTCTGCCTCCAGGTTCAAGCAATTCTCCTGCCTCGGCCTCCCGAGTAGCTGGGATTACAGGCACATACCACCACACCTGGGTAATTTTTTTGTATTTTTAGTAGAGACAGGGTTTTACCATGTTGGTCAGGCTGGTCTCGAACTCCTGACCACCCACCTCGGCCTTCCAAAGAGTGGGATTAGAGGCGTGAGCCACCAAGCGCAGCCGTTTTTCTTTTTTTTTGAGACAGAGCCTCACTCTGTTGCCCAGGCTGGAGTGCAGAGGCATGGTCTCAGCTCACTGTAACCTCTGCCCCCCGGTTCAAGCAATTCTCCCACCTCAAAGGCGCCCCCCACCACACCCAGTTAATTTTTGTGTTTTTAGTCAAGACAGGGTTTCACTATGTTGGCCAAGCTTGTCTTGAACTCTTGACCTCAGATGATCCACCCGTCCCAGCCTCCCAAAGTGCTGGGATTACAGGCACGAGTCACCACACCCAGCCGATTATGCTTTATTCTAAAACCTGCTCTCCTCTCTTCTTACTTTCTATTGGTCTAGCAGTTAACACTTGCTGATCTGGCCTAAGTTCCCATGCTACAGAAAGGAAACTGAGGCCCTGGCAGGGCTGCGGCTTGCTCAGTGGCACACAGTGAGTGTCGTCAGTGAGGACTCAGCCAGGGCTGCTCCCAGCACAATTCCTTCCATGCCAGGATGCTGCCCATGAAGCAGAGTGTAGGTCCCAAGGGTAAGGAGGGCCAGGCAGGACTCGACAGGACGTTGGGACTTGTCCCTCAAGACTGCCAGGTCCCACAGGGATGCATTTCTTCAACACTTTACCCCAATACATTCCCTTCAAGCCAAGGAGGATGATCAAGAATTGCCCCCTACATGTTCACCTGTTTCTCATACGGGGAAACTGAGACCCTCAGGGGTTCTGGGACTTGCCTGAGATCATCCTGCAAGCAAGTTCCAGGCTCTCAAGTCAAGGCACAGAGTAATTGGCCAGATCTGGCTAAGTTGCCTCAAGCCCAAGTTGGAAAGGAACAGAGGAAAGGGCAGTGAGAACTGAAGGGAAAAGGGAGGGGAAAACCTGCAGTGTCAGAGTTGGGAGATCCCCGTGCCCTGAGCCCTTTCACTCTTCATGCAGATTCAGTTCACTTGAGTTTAGAAGAGGAAGAAACAGCGTTTTGCAGCCGTACCACGTCCCACAGCTTCAGAAGGCATCACTCGAGTGACAGTCTAGGAAAATAGTGCCTCCTGGAGTTGTGCAGTGGAGTCTATACAGCTATCCATGGCAGCCCTGAGAAAGTCACCTGTTGTTGTTGTTTGTGGGGGGGTACGTTGGGGTAGGAAAGGGGAGTAATTAATTCACTGTAGCCTGAATTAACCAGCGACTGATTCCATCCATTCAATTAACCACTATTTATTGCCACAGATGGTATGCCACGTACCACCCTAGGGGCTGGGACTTCCCAGGCTTCACATACACTCCAGGGAGGAGCCGAGGTTAGGGACAGGGGGAGAGAGGCAGGCCTCCCAGAACAAAAACCCACAAGCCACCCCCACCATTCCTCCTTCCCCCTCGGCTCAGCCTTCCCTGTCCTTCAGTCCTCTGGGGGAAAAGCCCTCCTGACTCCTCTGGGCCCCTCCTGCCACAGTTGCATAGAGCATCGTGTTCTCTGACCTTTCTGTGTCTTCCCTACCAGGTAGTGGCAGCTCCTTGGGCTCTGGGATGCAGTGCAGTTCTTTTTCTTTTTTTTTAAGAGACAAGGTGGAGGTCTGCCACCCATGCTGGAGTGTAGTGTTGTGATCATGGTTCACTGCAGTCTCAAACTCCTAGGCTTAAGCAATCCTCCTGTCAGCCTCGTGAGTAGCCGGGACTACAGGTATGTGCCACCATACCTAATTTTTAAAAAATATTTGTAGAGATGGGGGTCTCGCTGTGTTGCTCAGGCTGGTCTGAAACTTCTGGTCTCAAGCGATCCTCCCGCCTCAGCTTCCCAAATTGCTGGGATTGCAGGGATGAACCACCACACCTAGCCTGCAGTGCAGTTCCTTCCCCAACCTGGCACCTAAAATTCATTCATCCATCCATTTAGTCATTCATTCATTTGTTTTACTTATTTTATTCCACGTCATTTGTCTATTTGTTTGATGAGAGATGTTAGCTTTATTTATTTATTTATTTATTTTTGAGGTGGAGTCTCCCCCTGTTGCCCAGGCTGGAGTGCAGTGGCACCATGTCTGTTCACTGCAACCTCCACCTCCCGGGTTCAAGTGATTCTCCTGCCTCAGCTCCTGAGTAGCTGGGACTACAGGTGCCCACCACCATGCCCGGCTAAGTTTTGTGGTTTTTCTTGGTAGAGATGGGATTTCACCCTGTTGGTCAGGCTGGTCTTGAACTCCTGATCTTGTGATCCACCCACCTTGGCCTCCCAAAGTGCTGAGATTACAGGTGTGAGCCACCGAAACTGGCCAGAGATGTTAGCTTTTTTTTTTTTCATGTTTCCAAATCATTTGTATTTCTCTCTCTCTCAATCACTTCTCTTCAACAATATCTAAGGAGCCACTCTGGCCCAGGCTGTTTGCCCTTTAAGTCACATAGGCAGTGTCTGGGGCCTATGAAAATGTCATGATCCTGCAAAAAGGTTTGAGACCTGGAGGGTGGGGGAGGGAATGTATTGGCTTCGAATTATTATTATTATTATTATTTTGAGACGGAGTTTCACTCTTGTTGCCCAGGCTAGAGTGCAATGGCTTGAGCCACCACGCCCAACCCAAAATATTTTAAAAGACCAGAAAGTTCGGTGGCTCATGTTTGTAATCCCAGCACTTTGGGAGCCCTGGCTGGTGGATCACCTGAGGTCAGGACGAGACCAGCCTGGCCAACATGGTGAAACCCCGTCTCTACTAAAAATACAACAACAACAACAAAAATAGCTGGGCGTGGTGGCAGTCACCAGTAATCCCAGCTACTCCGGAGGCTGAGGCAGAATCGCTTGAACCTGGGAGGTGGAGGTTGCAGTGAGCCGAGATGGCGCCACTGCACTGCAGCCTGGGCGACAAGAGCAAGACTTGTCTCAAAAACAAATGGAAATGAAAATTATGTCATTTAATGTCAATAAACCATAATTGTATGACAATCTCATTAATTGGAAAGCCTGGAAATCATGAACATTTCATTACATTTTAAATCTATTGCTTGGTTTAGATGTTCTCATTTCAAAGAAGTCTCAAGTATGCATGATGCTTTTTAAGAAATTAGAGCATGGCATGGTGGCTCATGCCTATAATCTCAGCACTTTGGGAAGCCAAGGCAGGCAGATCACCTGAGGTCAGGAGTTCGAGACCAGCCTGGCAAACAGGTGAAACCCTGTCTCTACTAAAAATACAAAAATTAGCCAGGCATGGTGGTAGGCGCCTGCAATCCCACCTACTCGGGAGGTTGAGGCAGGAGAATCGAACCTGGGAGGTGAGCCGAGATCGTGCCACTGCACTCCAGCCTGGGCCTGGGCGACAGAGTGAGACCCTGTCTCAAAAAAGGAATTAGAAATTAGAGTCAATTTTCTGTTGTTGTTTTTTAAAGATGGAGTTTCACTCTTGTTGCCCAGGCTGGAGTGCAATGGCACCATCTCAGCTCACCACAACATCCACCTCCCAGGTTTCAAGCAATTCTTCTGCCGCAGCCTCCCAAGTAGCTGGGATTACAGGCATGCGCCACCACATCTGGCTAATTTTGTATTTTAGTAGAGACGGGGTTTCTCCATGTTGGTCAGCCTGGTCTCCAACTCTCGACCTCAGGTGATCCGCCCGCCTCGGCCTCCCAAACTGCTGGGATTACAGGTGTGAGCCACCGCGCCTGGCCGAGGGTCAGTCTTAAACAAATGAACTGTAGTTGGATAATGTCACAATCAGAATTAGTTGAAAATCTTTTGAAAAATTTAACCATAAAATTACATTTAACGTGGGATCAGACTGCATTTTATTATGTTTCATGCGCTTTGGGCAGGGCCTTCAAAAGTATGCGTGCCAAGGCCTAGGGTGGTTTTCATTTTAAAAGCCTATAAACCTGTAAGCCAGACAGATAAGCTCTGTGCCCTCTTGTCCACAAACAAGCCAACCTTTCAACAAAAGTAGGGGACAGTAAAGGAGATCAGATCTAAGCCTTGGGCTAGCCAAGGACCCCTGACTTCCCTCCCAACCCCCAAATGTCACAGAGAAGAAACCCTCTCATGCATCACTTGCCAGCCGCAGCCTAGTGGCTCAGCACCAGACTCTCGGATTTGGAGAAAGCTGGAGCAGGGACGGATGGGCGGACGTGATGCTCTGTGTGGTCTTAGGACCAGTCTGGGTTGAAGGTGAGGGAGGAAGGAGACAGATATAGGGAAGAAAAGGAACAAATTGCCCCAAATGACAACTTGAAACTGCAGAACAAAATGTTTTTCTCTTTCATACGCTCCCCCTCTTTAAAGGGAAATAGAGCTCATTTCTTGAAAGGGACCATCTGGGGGTCTAAGTGACAAGTGTGAAGGTTTTAAGACTGGGAGGTGAGTAATTCAGCACCTACCACCTCCTCCCTGTCTGCTTTCTCTCCCACTGAAACTGAGAAGGAAAAGGGCAGAGAGGACCAAAAGACGTCCCACCACCTGCCAGCGGGGGAGGTATCAGAACCACTTGTGTGTGTGTGTGTGTGTGTGTGTGTGTCTGGGTGCATATGTGTCTATGTGTCTATCTGTGTGTGTCTGTGTGTCTGTGTGTGTGTCTGTATGTCTGTATGTCTATGTGTGTGTCTGTGTGTATGTCTGTCTGTGTGTATTTGTCTGCATATGTGTGTGTATGTGTCTGTGTGTGACTGTGTGTCTGTGTGTGTGTGTGTGTGTGTCTGTGTGTGTGGGGGGTGTGTGTGTCTGTGGGGGTGTGTGTATGTGTCTGTGGGTGTGTCTGTGTATGTCTGTGTGTCTGTGTATTTGTATATTTGTCTGTGTGTGTGTGTGTGTGTATGTGTCTGTGTGTGTGTGTATGGGTGTGTGTGTGTGCACTCAAGTGCATCTCCGTTCTCCCTCTCCCCTAACAGCCTCTATCTCCAGTCCTTAGCACAGGGCTTGGCGCTGAGTTACACTCGGTAAGGCTCTATGAAAGGCAGCTGCACTGCATGGCACACTGGAGTCAGGTGAGCCTGCTTTGGAATCTCACTTGTGCTCTTTCCTAGCTGTGTGACCTGGGACAAGTTGCTGCCCTCTTCTGAGCTCAGTTTCTTCTTTCTAAAAAAAAATAAAAAATAAAAAATGCATAAGAAAACCCAGCCAGTGGGGACGTTCTGCAGACTGAATGAAATGAAGTGGGTAAGGCGACTCAGCTTGGGGCGGGTGGGCAGCAAGAGCAGAGGCTGCAGGCAGAGCAGGAGCGAGTATCTGCCTGGGTGAGAGGGTGCCTGTGGAGGGGAGGAGAGGGGAGGCAGTGCAGGCAAGGCTGCATGCTGGACAGCGGACTCGGAGCTGCCCTGGGAAGCGTCTGTAGGGAGCCACTGCAGGTTCTACAGCAGCGGAGGGACCAGAGGCTGGGAGGTGGCTGGGATCCCCCTGGCCGCCACCATCTTCCATGGCTACAGCCTCGACCCCACATGTGTTTATTGCTCCCTCCTCCTTCTATGCACCCGTAACTCAATCCAGGCAGTGCACAGAAGGAAAAGGAAGCAACAAAACATATTTTTTAAAAGAAGTCATTATTATTACTTTAATTTGGCTTCTAGGTACCTTCTTATTTAAGACACAACTGTGGCTGGGTACAGTGGCTCATCTCTGTAATCCCAGCACTTTTGGAGGCTGAGGCGGGTGGATCACTTGAGGTCAGGAGGTCAAGACCACCCTGGCCAACATGGCAAAACTCTGTCTCTACTAAAAATACAAAAACTAGCTGGGTGTGATGGCACGTGCCAGTAGTCCTAGCTACTTGGGAGGCTGAGGCAGAAAAATCACTGGAACCCAGGAAGTGGAGGTTGCAGTGAGCTGAGTTCACACCACTGCACTCCAGGTTGGACGACACAGCAAGACTATCTCAAAAAAAAAAAAAAAAAGACAGCCAGGCGAGGTGGCTCACGCCTGTAATCCCAGCACTTTGGGAGGCCAAGGCAAGTGGATCATGAGGTCAGGAGTTCGAAATCAGCCTGACCAAGATGGTAAAACCCCATCTCTACTAAAAATACAAAAATTAGCCGTGTGGTGGCCCATGCCTGTAATCCCAGCTACTCAGGAGGCCGAGGCAGGAGAATCACTAGAACCTAAGAGACAGATATTGCGGTGAGCCGAGATCGCACCACTGCACTCCATCCTGGGTGACAGGCGAGACTCTGTCTCAAAAAAAAAAGCAAGACACAATTGCATTTCACAGTGAAAACACAAAGCTTCTCCAATGCATTCACACACATTTAGAGCAGAATTTGATTCCAACACTAATCAATCAACATCTAGCAAAGTGTGGTGAATATTACTGGTGCAGTAATGATAAAATGCTAACGTAACAGTCTGAACAGTTTTGTGCATCCTGAGTTTTCTGAACTAAGACTTTATTTTTAATTAAAAGCAAAACTTTTTTTTTTTTTTGAGATGGAGTCTCACTCTGTCATTCAGGCTGGAGTGCAATGGCACAATGTTGGCTCACTGCAACCTCTACCTACCGGGTTCAAGCGATTCTCCTGCCTCAGCCTCCCTGGTAGCTAGAACGACAGGATGCGCCCGCCACCACGCCCAGCTAACTTTTATATTTTTAGTAGACATGGGGTTGGCCAGGCTGATCTCTAACTCCTGACCTCAGGTGATCCACCCGCCTCGGCCTCCCAAAGTGCTGGGATTACAGGCGTGAGCCACCTTGCCCAGTCAAAACCTACATTTTTAAAAGAAGTTTACCTCTCCAAAAAAACCAGATTAGATAGTTTCTAGACTATATTAAATAAGACTAAATAAAGATTTTTTTTTTTGAGATGGAGTCCCAATCTGTCGCCAGGCTGGAGTGCAGTGGTGCGATCTCTGCTCACTGCAACCTCTCACCTCCCAGGTTCAAGCGATTCTCCTGCCTCAGCCGCCTGAGTAGCTGAGACTACAGGCACATGCCACCACACCCAGCTAATTTTTTTTTGTATTTTTAGTAGAGACAGGGTTTCACCGTGTTAGCCAGGATGGTCTCGATCTCCTGACCTTGCGATCTGCCCACCTAGGCCTCCCAAAATATTTTAATTATTATAAAACAAAAGTCAGTACTTCAGGGCAACATTACCTCCAAAAATGTTGAGCCGATTCAGGTGTTGCTGGTAGAATCCTAAAGCGTGATGCCTCTGTTTCCTGTGAACAATGTCCACAGTCCACACCCCTCGAGGACACAGCCCAGCTCCCGCCGAAACCATGGCTGGGAGGAGAACAGCAGAGCGTGATCCCAAGGCTGCTGTACAGCTAAGGGCTCTCCAGAACTTGGGCAGGAAGCCCTGCTCTATTGCCTCCTCACCGGGTGATGTGGATGCCTCTGAGCTGCAGCTTTCTCCCTTCTGGTGGAATAACAGTGCTGACCTCACAGGGTCGTTGTGAGGATTAAAGGAGAGCACACAGGTAAAGCACTTAGCATCATGCCTGCTAACAGATAAACGCAGGACTGTTAGTAACTTAGAGTAGTGATAAGGGCAAGAGAAGATAAGGTAAATGGGACACACAGTAGAGAGAGTAAGGGAGTGTCAGAGGCCAGGGGAGGGCGACACCCAGGCAGCCCCAGCTTCCACTTACCTAGATGGTCTACTTGCAGCCAGGAAAGAAGACCCCATGGAAGGAGGGGGCGATGGAGGGGTCAGACATTTGATAAGATAGGAGGTCAGCCTGACTTGGTGGCTCACGCCTGTAATCCCAGCACTTTGGAAGACTGCGGCAGGTGGATCATGTGAGATCAGGAGTTCAAGACCAGCCTGGCCAACATGACAAAACCCCATCTCTACTAAAAACATAAAAATTAGCTGGGCGTGGTGGTGGGTGCCTCTAATCCCAGCTACTCAGGAGGCTGAAGCGGGAGAATCACTTGAACCTGGGTGGCGGGGGTTGCAGTAAGCCAAGATGGTGCCACTGCACTCCAGCCTGGGTGACAAAGCAAGACTCCAGTCTCAAAAAAATAAAAATAAAAATAAAAAAACAAAGATGGGAGGTCATCCTTGATCACTTCCCTCCTCCCCTCTCACCTCCAGCCCTGCCTGGCCACTTCTCAGGGTGATCAGGCTGGATACCCTCAGTCAGCGGAGCCCTGGAGGGTTCTAGAGCTACACCTCATGCACGGGGGCTCTGCTGGGAGGCAGGAGGGAGGGCTGCAGTGTGAGGCAGGGAGCTGGGACTCCCCATCGATCTGCAGGGCCCCAGGCTCAGTCCCCCCCTGGGCACCTGGAGGCCAGAGGCTGCTCCATTTGAAGTGTGGGCTCTCTCTGCAGATAGGCCAGCCAGGCCCTCCCCAGAGGCTAGGCACCTGAGCAGGTGTGGGCGGGGGGCAGGGGGGTGCAGGGATTTGCAGGCTGTCACTGCTAAAAATAGAGCCCCTTAGCCTGGGAGTCAGCCAGGTGTGGCTGCCACACAGCCTCCCAAACAGGCTGATAGGCACATGTCAATTCTGGGCCTGCACAGACACATAAACTCCTTGGCACAGACCCCAGTGGACACTCCTATCCACCAAAGATAGACACTTGAGTCTGTATACCCATGTCCTGACTTAGACCTGGCCCTGTTCATGTCCGAGCCCCTTCTCCACAGGCTCTCATCACCCTCACTCACTCACACACCCGGACACTCACAGGCCCAGCAGCCTCCTAGGTGTCCCTGGCTGGGACATCTGCCTCCTGAGGACAGGGGCCACTGGTTTTGCTCACTGCTCTCTCTCTAATGCCTGTAATGGTGTTTGGCACCTGCCAGTGCTCAGGAAATGTTTGTTCTATAAATAAATGCCACACATGCTTGCACACACACACAGACATACATTCCATGATTAATTACCCCACCCTCACCCCTCCCCACCGTGATGCTCTGAGTGTCACCTGGAGGTCTGTCCTCTGACCCAGCCCCGCACCCATTGTCCAGGCAAGGGAGGGTGGGAGGGGGCCCAGGGAAGCAGAGCTCTGGGAAGCAGCAGCTTTGAATCCGTGTTTGGAAGGTGAGTAGGGATCCTGGTTTTCTACAGGAAGAACCTCCCCAGGGGGCCACAGCACCATGCTGGAATTCTGAATGGGAAAAGGTCAGGCTGGGTTCATGTCATGGGTAATCCCTTTTGGGAGAAAGGCCGGGTTTCCCCCAGGCTGAGCCCAGCTGTGACAGATTGAGATCTATGAGTAGAGCATACGGTGGCCGCAGAGCCCATGGGTGGGTGGTCAGGGAGTCCTCCCTGGAGGAGGGGAACCTTGTCCAGGTGAGGGACAAGAGGACCGTCTGGGAACAGGACTGGCAGGGGAACCTAAAGCTGTTGGTACAATTATTCCAGGACTGGCAAGGAAGCATCAGATATGTTTTAGGAGTTCATGATACCCTCCGGAGTGAGGCAGAGGCTCACCGGGCAGGCCCACGCACTAGGAATTGGGCAGGCCGAAGATGCGGGCCCCAGGGGATATTGAGGGGCCAGAGTGAAGCCCCTGATCATAGCCTGTGACCGACAACTCGAGGATGAGGTGCCTGGGGGGTACAGGCAGGTGACGGAGAGGAGCAGAGACAGACAGGTGGCTAATGGGAGGCCAAACGGATAGACTAACAGATGGACAGAGAGATGGAGGAAGACAGACTGACAAACAGATAGACTAATATATGGACTGAAAGGCAGAGGAGGACAGACAGACAAATGGATAGATGGATGGACAAATAGATAGACTCACGGACGGACCAAAAGGCGGAGGAGTACGGACAAATAAATGGACAGACTAACGGACTGAAAGACAGAGGACGGACAAACAAACGAATCGACTAACAGACCAAAAGGTGGAGGAGGACAGACGGACAAATGGATAGACTCACAGATGGAGCGAAAGGCAGAGGAGGATGGACAGATCGATGGAAAGACAGAAATGGCTGGATGGAGGAATGGAGATTTGGAGTGGGGCTGGATGGGGGTTGGAGAGGTGGGGAGAGAGGGCTGCTGGACCTCTATACCCACAGTCACCCTCAGGAGCCTTAAGACCCAGCTACTCCCACTCCAGACCTCCCACCCTGCACCTCCCCAGGCCAGGCTCCAGGGAAGCCAATGCCTGCTTGGCCTGGTGCCCAGAGATGCACCTTCCAGCCAGGTACAATCCTGCTGCCGTTACTACTGCAAGCCCAGATGTAGAATCACCTCCAGGTGTTCTCACCAGGGCAGGTGTGCCTAGGATGGGATTGGGGTAGGCTGTATCTATGGACTAATATTCATCAGCCCTCCAGAACCTGGGGAGTGCCCCAATCATGGCAGACACCTGCACCACGCGTGCAAGCACACAGACACACACGCGCGCACGCGCGCGCACAGCCAGTGGCTGAACCACAGTCCACAGACGCTCACTGACGCACACAAATGGGCACAGTCATGAATGCCCAGACACCAGGCCCCAGATGCCACAGAGACACCATGTTGCACAACTCCACAATGAGCCAGTCACGTGGTCTGCAATGTCTGGGGTGACCTGGATCCTCAGACCCACCCACCACTCACGCTGTCATTTACCAGCCAAGACTCGCTGAACAGCTCCTGGATTAGGCCTGGTAGGATGGCAGGAAAGCCACCTTCAACCTCTGGATATTTGAAGTTGGACCTTCAAGGGCTCCTTCCAAGAGTGCTGGACCCCTGAGCCTGCCTCACAGGGCCCTTCCTCATCTCAGCCCCAGCCCTGCCTCCTGCCCTGCCCTCCTCCCATTCGCCCTCCCTTCGACCACGTTTTCCACCTTCGGCAGGCTTTCCCTTTTCACTGTGCTTGGGCACACACAATGCCTGCAGCCAGGAACCCCTTTCTCATTGCAATGATCCCATCCTTCAAGACAGAGACCTTTGTATACTTCCACTTTAATGGAGTGACATGCAATAGCACCTCCAAAAGTGTTTGTTGACTGCCTGACTGACTGACTTGCTGGATGAAATCATTAGAAATATAAGTTAGCGGCCAGACGTGGTGGCTCAAGCTTGTAATCTCAGCATTTTGGGAGGCCGAGGCATGTGGATCACAAGGTCAGGAGACCAAGACCATCCTGGCTAACACGGTGAAACCCAATCTAAAAATAAAAAAGTAGCCGGGCATGGTGGCACACACCTGCAGTCCCAGCTATTGGGAGGCTCAAGAAGGGAGAATCGCTTGAACCCAGGAGGCTGAGGTTGCAGTGAGCCGAGATCGCTCCATTGCACTCCAGCCTGGGTGACAGAGCAAGACTCTGTCCCAAAAAGAAAAAAAGAAGTATAAGTTAGTTCAGAATTAGTGCCAGATGGACTGGCCTGGACTTGCAGCTATGGATTCTAGTCAGAGCAGGAGAGCACCCATGGGCTGGAGCACTTTGAGTCCCCAGAAGCACACACTGGAGTGAGTCTTGCACCCTCGCGCCCTCCACATGCCATGGGAAGATGCACAACTGCCCCATGCCAGGCCCAGCCACACAGCCAGGGCTGTGGAAGGGTCTCAGCCACGGTCAGGGGCTCCCAATCTCCCATTCCCTCTACCACTGACAACCAGGGAAGCCCCGGGGACTTTTCTAGGGTGTTCGGGCTGGGGAGTGTCAGAGCAGGCCCTCTGCCAACTCAGCAGGTCGGGGGACTTTGGATGTGCTGACACTGGCTGCCCTGCCACACCTCATGTAGGCCCAGTTGGCCAGAGCTTTGACCGGCCTGGGCCTGGGCCTGAAAATAATCGATTGACTGACATGGAATTTCAGTTCTTCAGCAAGGACCAATCATACCTGCACAGAGCTGACGTGGAGTAAGGCCCGTTTCATTTTATTCTTGTAATGACCCTACAGGGTAGATACAGTTCTGATGCCCATTTCACAGTTGTGGAAACTGAGGCACAGACGCAGATAAACTGACTTCCCACCATCAAAGCAGTTAGGAGCGGGTAGTCAGGTCCACACCCAATCTACTGGGCTCTGGAGTCTGCACTGTTTTTTTTTCTTTTGAGACAGGGTCTCACTCTGTCACCAGGCTGGAGTGCAGTGGGACAATATTGCTCACTGCAATCTCCAACTCCCCGGTTCAAGTGATTATGTGATTATCCTGCCTCAGCCTCCTGAGTAGCTGGTATTACAGGCACTTGTCACCACACCCAGCTAATTTTTGTATTTTTAGCAGAAACTGGGTTTCACCATGTTGGCCAGGATGGTCTTGATCTCCTGACCTCATAATCCACCCGCCCCAGCCTCCCAAAGTGCTGGGATTACAGACGTAAGCCACCACACCCAGCCTTTTTTTTTTTTTTTTTTGAGACGGAGTCTCACTCTGTTGCTCAGACTGGAGAGCAGTGGCACAATCTTGGCTCACTGCAACCTCCACCTCCCAGGTTGAAGTGATTCTCCCGCCTCAGACTCCTGAGTAGTGGGGATTACAGGAACCCGCCATCATGCCCTGCTAATGTTTATATTTTTGTAGAGATGGGCTAGGCATGGTGGCTCAAGCCTGTAATCCCAGCACTTTGGGAGGCTGAGGTGGGTGGATTGCTTGAGGTCAGGAGTTCGAGACCAGCCTGGCCAACATAGTGAAACCCTGTTTCAAAAAAAAAAAAATTTTTTTTTAATAAAAATAAAGAGATGGAGTTTCACCATGTTGGCCAGGCTGGTCTCGAACTCCTGACCGCAGGTGATCCGACTGCCTCAGCCTCCCAAAGTGCTGGGATTACAGGCATGAGCCACCATGCCCGGCCTGGAGTCTGCACTTTCAACCACTACACTCTACCATTCCTCTTCTTTAACATTTTTTATTAAAAAAAAAAAAAAAGTGAGGCTGGGCATGGTGGTTCTATCTATAATCTCAGCACTTTGGGAGGCCAAGATGCGAGCATCACTCAAGGCCAGGAGTTCGAGAGCAGCCTGGGCAACATGGCGAGATTCCCATCTCCAGAGAAAATTTTAAAATTAGCCACATGTAATGGCACATGCCTGCAGTCCCAACTCAGGTGGGAGAATCACTTGAGCCCAGGAGGTTGAGGCTGCAGTGAGTTGTGTTCGTACCACTGCACTCCAGCCTGGGTGACAAAGTGAGACCCTGCCTCAAAAAGAAAAGAGATATTACTTGCCCCAGGCAGCCTTTGGCATTAGGGGCATGGGCATGTGACATTCCAGGTGGAGTCCAGCCCTGCGTCTCACTCACACTCACGCACTACCTGCCTCATCCTGATGTCGCCAGTGTACCCCATGACCTCCCGGTTCCTCCACAGCCAGGCATCAGGCTCACGGGAACTTGGTGCTCTCAGGTTTGGGTTCCAGTCCATTCTGGAACATCCCACCCCCCAACACCTGTCCTTCCCTTGCTACCCCCCGCTACGCCCGAGGCCAGCATTCCTAGAAAGCTCAAAGGCACTTGGTTCAGGGGAGACGTTTCCAGACAGCTTCTGCAGCTGGAACTGGGCGAGGCAGAGAGGGGCCCGCCCACAGCCCCACAGGGACTGCATCTTGAGACCAGAATGCTTGGAGTGGCCCTGGGGGATCAGTGCTGTGCCCATCCTCTGCGGTAGGGGCATTGGCAGGTGTGAGACCCAGAGTGCCCCCGCCAACCTGAGGGGCTGCTTCTGGACACAGAGCTCAGGCCTCAAGCATGTCTTTTCACCAGCTTTTCTGGGGCCTGCCCCATTCCTGGAGACAGAGTTCGCTACGCTCCTAGCTGTGTGCTGGGCACGGGGGCAACGGCTCACCGCCAAGAGGTGCCAGCACAGCCTCTCCATGAGCCATCAGGGACTCAGGGTTGCATCAAATCCCAAAGACTTTCCTGGGCCCACACTGGGCATCAGCCTGGGGATTCACCTTCCAGGCCTCCAGCAGCTGCTGAGTGGAGCGGAGGTGGGGGAGGCAAGAGCATGTCCTAGCCTGCCTCCTGGCCCCCAGCCCCAGTAACATAGGCCTAGAGTGCCTATTGTTTCAACAGTAGGAATCCCCCTGCCCCCCCCCAAACCCCCTGCAGCACTGCCCCCTTCCCCCACCCCCGCCACCAGACTAAATGCATGACCCACCACCGAGCAGGTGATGACCTGCTCCTCCTCAGCCAGCCCTTCCAGCTCCTCCTCCTTGACCATCCTGACTCAGAGGCCTGTCAGCTGCCACTGCCCACGAGGCCGGGCAGATTTGGGTGGGGAGGAGGCTATCCGGGTGCCAGGGCCTGAGGGGGATGGCCATGCTCTCACTCCTCACTGACCTGACCTTTAGCAGGGCCTCTGAGAGTTCTCTGATCTAGAAATGCCACGTGTGCACACACACACACACACACTCACACCCAACCGCCCTATAACCTGATGAAACAGTCCGGTGGAGGGTTGAGGTGGGGCAGGGAGGAGAGTTAGGCTGAGAAAAGCAGGGTGTGTGTGGGGCAGCCTCCAGGCTTCTCCCACAGAGGCCCCTGCACTTCCAGGCACTAGAAGGCAAAGTGGCCCAGCCTGGGAAAGAGACCTGTGCTGATTGCTCCCTTCCCCAGAACGAACATGAATTCTGGCTGCTCCTTGGCATAGTCCTCAACCTTCTAGTTCTCCCCTTTCTTTCTTTCTCTCTCTCTCTCACACACCCCTCTGGACTCCTCCCCCTGCAACTCCTCAAAATCTCTCACCTGCCCTCGCCCCACAGAAGGAGTATCAAAGCCCCACACAGCCTCGGGCGTCTCTTAACCCCTAGGAGCTGAGATCGGGCCCTGGTGGCCCAGTCTTGGGGACTTTCCCCTACCAGGGTTGGCCCTCTTGGGTCCACGCCCCTTCGGCTGGACTTCTGATTGCTCTAGTGGCCACCCCGCAGCTTC
Organism: Ateles fusciceps; assembly: GCA_036589455.1. Classification (NCBI taxonomy): domain Eukaryota; kingdom Metazoa; phylum Chordata; class Mammalia; order Primates; family Atelidae; genus Ateles; species Ateles fusciceps. The sequence goes on from JAZHEH010003310.1 coordinate 5,256,333, forward strand.
ACCACGCCTGCTCCTGCCTGCAACACACAGAGGTTGGTGGTGGCTCTGTGCTGCTCCCAGCACCAGCCGGAGGGCTCAGCGCTGTGGCATTTTTTCTTTTTTTCTTTTTTTTTTTTTTTTTTTGAGACAGAGTCTCACTATGTCACCCAGGCTGGAGTGCAATGGTGAGATCTCGGCTTGCTACAACCTCTGCCTCCCGGGTTCAAGCGATTCTCCAACCTCAGCCTCCCGAGTAGCTGGGATTACAGGTATGCACCACCACGCCCAGCTAATTTTGTATTTTTAGTAGACAGAGTTTCTCCATGTTGGTCAGGCTGGTCTTGAACTCCTGACCTCATGATCCACCTGCCTCAGCCTCCCAAAGTGCTGGGATTACAGGCATGAGCCACTGCACCCGGCCTGTTTTCTTTTGTTTTTTGCCTTCATGTCTGTGCTGTTCTCTGTGCCTGAAATCCCTTCCCCCTCTTCCCCTCCTGCCCGTAGCATCAGTGGCCTGCATGTCAGTACGTACTACTTAGCACCAGCGAGGCCCTGTCCTATCCTCCTAATGAGGCCAATGAAAAAAGTCCCATTAATTATACCCACTGTTGGCCAGGTGCGACGGCTCTCACCTGTAATCCCAGCACTTTGGGAGGCCAAGGCAGGAGGATCACTTGAGCTCGGAGTTCAAGACAAGCCTGGGCAACAAGGCAAGCCCTATCCCTACAAACAATGCAAAAATTAGCTGGTTGTGGTGGTGTGCGCCTGTAGTCCCAGCTATTTGGGAGACTGAGGTGGGAGGATCGCTGGAGCCCGGGAGGTGGAGGTTGCTGTGAGCTGAGATCACACCACTGCACTCCAGCCTAGGCAACTGAGGAACACTGCCTCAAAAAAAAAAAAATTATATCATTGTTCAGAGGATGAAGCTGAAGCTGACATAGGCCAAGGAAGATGCATTTCTACCCACCTTCCTCAGACTCTCCCTCCTCCTCTTCACCGCCCCACTATGCCTGTCCGCTGCCCCAGGCAGGAGAAACTGCCCCCAGCCTACAGCCACTGCCCCTTGTAGTGACTTCTGTTTGAGGCTGAGACCTCAGGCCCCAGGTCCTGATTTTTGCCCCTCTTCCCCCGGTCACTGGCCTGTGAGACTGGGTGGCTGGGCCCAGGCCTGAGTCACCGCCTGGCCTCACCTGCCCAGCCCTGAACAAGGCAAGCTTTGGTGCAGGTGACCCTGCTGCCCAGAGAAGCAGGCGGTGGGAAGGGTGGTCAGGGCCTCCTCCCTTTCTCCCCCGCTCCCGCTCACCCCCCCTCCCGGCCACTTTCCTCCATCTTTTCACCCCCCACTTCTCTCTCTGCCCAACCCCATCTACACCCTTCCTGCCAGTTCCCAGGAAAAGTGACTTAGACCTTGCCGATGGAAGCAGAAGCAGGGCTAAAACTAGGAGAGGAGCGGGGCAGCGCCGCCAGCAACTCTCCTAGCTCGAAGGAGCCCAGCCTGGACCAGACCGCCGGGAGCCCTGGCTCAGCACTGGGGGTTACCTGTGGGTGCCCACTTCAGCGGTGTGTGTGTGTGTGTGTGTGTGTGTGTGTGTGTGTGTGTGGTGGACAGGGAGGGGAGGGGAGGGGGAGGCATATACAGATGAAGGAGGAGAAATGGACCATTGGACCCCTGCCCCAACGCCACATTTATTTACTGGGCACCGAGTTAAAAATAGACCCTGAGTGCCCCTAGAGCAAGCCGAAGATAGGGAGAGGGATTCCAGGAGCCCTGGAAACTGTCTGCGCCTCAGGGCCATCCACGTGACCTCCCTTTCCCTGCGAGACAGATCTGTGATTCTGTCGAGTGTCACACACACCCCGTGTTGCTGGGTGGCACCAGGGCAATGTTTTGAGCACTTTGCAGATTGCAGTGTTGTGTCACAGAGATCACGGACTTTAAACCTAGACGGGATCCCAGCAAGGGATGACTACACACCTGCCCCACTTCTGGTCTCTATCTTAGAGAGGGAGACTGTGGCTCAGTGAGAAATGACCAGCTCAGGGGCATGCAGAACCAGGCTGGACTCAGGTCCTTGGCTCCCAATTCAGGACTCTTTTTTTTTTTTTTTTTTTTGAGACGGAGTCTCGATCTGTTGCCCAGGCTGGAGTCCAATGGCACAATCTCGGCTCACTGCAACCTCTGTCTCCCGGGTTCAAGCGATTCTCCTGCCTCAGTCTCCCAAGTAGCTGGGACTACCAGTGCCCGCCACCACGCCTGGCTAATTTTTGTATTTTTGGTAGAGACGGGGTTTCACCATGTTGGTCAGGCTGGTCTAGAACGCCTGATCTCAGGTGATCCGCCTCCCAAAGAGCTGGGAATACAGGCGTGAGCCACGGCACCTGGCCCCAAGTCAGGATTCTTTCCACTGCGTTATATGGCACCCATCACATTGGATTCTGTCTTATTCCATCTTGTGTTATGGTATGTTATGTAATGCAGGCAAAGGGCTGGGAGGTAGTGGTTGGGGGTGGAAAAGTGGCCAGAAGGTGACAAAAAAGCAATAGGCTAAGGTCCAGGCAATGAGCCCACACCCTCCCCCCACCTGAGATTTCTCCTCCATCAGGTGTAGGGGGTGTGGCTTGACCGGCACCCAGTGCCCTAATTAGCTCCTGTTGACAGTTTCTGGTTTGTGTTATCACCTTGGGCCTGCTTATCTTTATCAGAGCCAAAGGTTGATTGGGGCATTCTGGCCAGAGCTCAAAGCAACTCCACTCCAGTTTCACAAGGCATTTATGACTACTGTGAATAATAACTCCCTCAAGATAGCAGGCTGATCCATTCAAGATCTTCCCAGCAGAGTCCTTGGTGTGAACCTCACCATCCCCCACCAGCAAGACAGCACAGAGTCCATCTCCCATTGGCCAGGGAGAAAAGCGATGCCCAGATCTAGGGTGAGCTGGCCTGGGACCCAGGTCTCCTGAGCCCTGTCCTCAGCACCCAGCCGCAATGCCCCAAGCTCCAGAACTGACAGAGCGAGACCTCCCTACCAGGGCCACAGCTCCTGCTCCTCCAGCCTCGCTCTCTGGGACAAAGGTTCCCAGTCCTTATCAAAGGAGGAGGTAGAATATTAATCTGGCCATCTATGCCCCAGCCCTGACCTGCATAGCCAAGCTGCCATCATCCAGGTGGTGGGAGTATCTGTGCATCGGGACAGAGTGAGGTGGGGCTATGGAGGGGCCCACATGAGGGCAGGGCCCTGTAGGTGACCTTTGTGGCCGCTGGAGGGGCTCATCCTAGGTCTTTTCCCAACGTCAGCCTCAGAGTCACGTTCTTAGGTTCTCACAGCTACCCTCTGAGCCCCAGGGGAGAGATCTCGTCTGAGAAGTGACCCAGACCCTTCCTGACCCCTGAGATTCCTACTTGGACTGCCTTGGGGGCAGCGGCCAGAGGGTTTGTCACTGTCAGAGCAGACCTGGGTCCTGCTCCCAGCTCGGCCATCTTCTCCATCCTCGGGACCCCAGGCAAGCCACTGCATGCAGACCTCCACTGCATCACTGTAAAATGGGAGTAGACGCTGATCTGTCCCAGAATACCCTCCTTCCCTGGAAGATGTGGTAGCTGAGTCTGGGTGGTGACCCCTCTACATCTGCATAGATCCACCTGGTACTGGATCCAGGCCCCTGGATGTCACTCTTTTTTTTTAGATTATAAAAACTTCCTCTTTAATCAAGCTTTATAACATGAACAGATTTCTTGAATAAAATGGAAAGTTTCCAGTACAATGAAACATAAATCCACAAGTCACCATACATACAACACCCGGCAGAAAAAAACAGAAACAAGTTTACACGATCCCTGTAACAGCCATGGTCTTAATCTCAGATGCTTCCTCCATCTGCCAAGTGTGCTCTGGATACACAGCACACCGTGGCTTCTGGGGTCACACTCGGCTGAGGCTGTGGGTCCACAGAGCACTCATCAGGCTGGGCTATGGTGGTGGTGGCTCTGCTCAAGAAGCAAAGCAGTTACCAGCACATTCAAACAGTGTATTGAACATCTTTTAAATATCCAAGTGAGAAACAAGAAGGCAACACAATAATGTCATCAGAAAGATGTTAGGAAGTAAGGACAGCTGTGCAGAGCTTGAGGCTGAAAAGCGGCTTGCCAGCTTCATTTCTTCGGCTTCTTGGGTAGTGGGCGCCGGAAGAGTAAGATGTGAGGTTCTGGTTCATGGATCATATAATGGACCCAACCCTGACTCTGTTGAACGCCAAGATTCCTCCATTCAGATTCAGACATCAAATGGGTTTTAGGGACCAGCTTGGCTATGTCCTTGGGCAGCATGACATGCCGATACTCAAACTCCTCGTCGTCGTATTTGTCCGAATAGTAAATTTGCTTGTGCGACATGATCGCTCCGTCTGCTAGCCCTCAGCCCCGCGCCGCCAACCTCCACGCAACTCCCAGCAGCATGCCTGGATGTCACTCTTTTGTGTTTTACACTTCACTGGCCTCACTTAGGGCCACCTAAACCCCTTAGCTCCTGGGCCAAGCCTTCAGGGACCCCCAAGGGAGATGGAGATGCCTTGCAAGGATGTCTTTGGAGACCTCAAGGGGGGCAGGTCCCTGCCTGGCAGTTGTGTGTGTGTGTACATCCACCCTCCCCAGGTGGGCAGGTGTGTGTGTGTGTGCGCGCCCACCCTCCCAAGGCATTGTCTGGAGGGGGCATTGTCCGGAGGGCTGGGCGGTTGCCTTTATGGCCAGGCATAAAAGGTAATCATTGACCACATCAATGCCGCCCTTCGCGTGAGCGCCCGCCCAGCCTCGACACTGCCAGGCCCTGGATTACTTTACAGTCACATAAAAGGAGCCTCCAGACTGGCCCCTGGGGACTCTTGGCCCTCAAGGGGGAGCTGGAGGGGGAGCCGTTCCCTGGAGACAGCCTTTTCTTCTAATATTTACTTGGCCAGAGAAGAGCCTCCACCTTTTATCAAACACCACTGCGATGTCTCGGCCCAGCCTGCCTAAGTCACAGAGTCCCCATCACCTGGTGCAGCTCCTCTTCCCCTCCCTCCTCTGCCTCTCCTGTCAGGACCCACCAGTGGCTTGGACGCACCCAGCAAGGCTCTCAGGCTAGAACTCAGACACATCTGGGAGGCACAATTTCCTTTCTGAGCTTTATCTCACTGAGCCCCCATAACCTCATGAGGTAGGCACCAAGATAATTCCCATTTTACAGGCAGGAAAAGAGCTCAGAGAGGCTGAGAGACTTGCCCAAGTCACACAGCCAGTAAAAAACCAACTGCAACAACTCATGGAATCTGCACAGCATTGGTCTCCGGGCTTGTTTGATTGTGTTCTGCTATCAGGAAGAAACAACTCCCAGCACACAGCTTCAGGATAACTATGTTTCCACAAATCATATGTGCGTATCACTGAAATGTGTTTAATAAATATTAGCAAATATCTGCGCATCTGTTCTCATCCCATCACTCAAACGAGATCAAATCAACAGAATGCACTCCCCAAGTCTCCAATCCAGCTGGGCCATCTGACAAAGAGACAAGGGGGGCATTGGGCTGAGCTCAGGAGAAAAAGTAGGCCTCAGGCAGGAGGGTATACTTGGGAAAGGCATTCCAAACACAAGGAACAACTTGAGCAAAACTGAAAAAGCAGGAACTGGCCTGGGCGGGACACGATGACTCGCGCCTGTAATCCCAGCCCTTTTGAGGCCGAGGCAGGAGGATCACTTGAGCCCAGGAGTTTGAGACCAGCCTGGGCAACATAGTGAGATCCCATCTCTACAAAAAAGTAAAAAATTAGCCAGGTGTTGTGGCATAAGCCTGAAGTCCCAGCTACTCGGGAGGCTGAAGTGGGAGGATGACTTGAGCCCAGGAGGTTGAGGCTACAGTGAGCAGTAATCGCACCGCTGTACTCCAGCCTGGGCAAAAGAGAGATACCCTCTTTTGGAAAAAAAAAAAAAGAAAAAAAAGAATTTGATGCAACCAACAACAACAACAAAAACCAGTAATACATGCATCGTGGATATTGTAGCTCTGACAGGAGAATTAGAAAACTACCCAATTCAATATCTGGCACATAGCTGGTGCTCAGTAAATGGCAGTTGCTGTCATTATTAGAATGCTCATTCTCCCTGCTCTGCCTAAAGAAACTAAACTCGCCCTTCGATAGCTAGTATCTCTAGTTCAGACTTCACTTTTGAGGACCTCAGTAAACATATTATCCCCTTCCCTGACTTGCCTAGCTCTGGACTCTTAGTGGTAATACAGCACTTAGCACATCGTGTGACAGTTACTCGTATGTACGTCTGTCCCACGTCCACACGCCATCCCTGTGCTCCTATACTATTATACATACTAGTTGGCCTGGATAACTTCCTGTGACTTGGTTTAAAGTGGCATAAAAAAGAGAAATAACATTGGAAGAGAAAGGGAAAAAGGAGGAAGCAGCAGCAGCATACTTTCAGGTACTTTGCTAAGTTCTCCACTTGTGTTATTTAGTGAACAATCTCATCACTAGATAATCTCTTCAACCCTATAAGGTAGGTGTATCAGGCAGAAGAGGCTAGTTTATGCTGCAGTAACAAACATCCCAATATTTGGGGGGTTTTGTTTTGTTTTGTTTTGTTTCAGAGACTAGGGTCTCGCTTTGTCGTCCACGCTGCAGTCTGGAACTCCTGGCCTCAAACAATTCTCCCACCTCCTGAGTAGCTGGGACTACAGGCGTGTGCCACCACATCAGGCTTTTTTTTTTTTTTTTTTTTTTTTTTTTGAGATGGAGTCTCCCTCTGTCTCCCAGGCTGGAGTGTAGTGGCGCGATCTCAGCTCACTACAACCTCCGCCTCCTGGGTTCAAGTGATTCTCCTGCCTCAGCCTCCCGAGTACCTGGGACTACAGGCATGTGCCACCACGCCCGGCTAATTTTTTGTAATTTTAGTAGAGATGGGGTTTCACCATGTTACCCAGGATGGTCTCGATCTCCTGACCTCATAATCTGCCCATCTCGGCCTCCCAAAGTGCTGGTATTACAGGCGTGAGCCACCACACCCAGCCATTTTTTTAATTTTTTGTAGAGACAAGGTTTTCCTATGTTGCCCAGGCTAGTCTCGAACTCCTGGGATCAAGTGATCCTCCTACCCAAGCCTCCCGAAGTGCTGGGATTACAGCCTTGAACCACTGGTCCTGACTGTAATCCCAATGTTCTGGTGGCTTAAAAGAGCAAAGATTTATTTCTGTCATGGCAAATGAGCATTGCAGATGACTTGGAGGATTCTGAGCTGTCGTCCTAGCCCAGAGACCAGGGCTGAAGGAAGCTTCCTATCAACCATTGCGAATAACCACTTAGTGGCAAGAAGGGGCTATGGGGATTCACGTTTGCTCTTATTGCTGCTACCTGGAAGGGAGATGTATCCATTCTACTCATATTTCTTTGGCCAAAGCAACTCACATGGCTATACTTACTTGAAGGGGGTAGTGAAGTTACCAGGCCTGCACCCCCAACTCTGTGTCATGAAGGCCACTATCCCCAGGTGTGCTAGCAGCCACTCCCATCGTACCACCCAAAGCCCCCTTGTGGCAAAAAGTGGACCCCACCCCTCCAAACACTATCCATCTCCCCCTTTCCCTGGAACTCTCCCCCCCATAGTATCAACACACAAGAATCTTGGTCAGTCCTTATCTTCCAGCAAAACTCAGCTCATCAAGGAATCCAGCCTTGACTTTGGTTAGGCATGAAATCACAACCACATTTCACAGAAGACACTGCGGGTCTGGCAACCAGCAAGGGGGAGTGGAAGAAAACCAAGAACCGCTGGCTCGGGGTTGGAATGCGATTTTTTATCAAATAATTACATGCTATGTGGAGGCTGGGATCACACGCTTGAGGATGTGCCATGAAGAGAGTCTGTCCATGCATTTCCCAGCACCCATTACCTGCTTTTCCCATCATCGCTTGCAAGGGAGATTCTGCGGGCTCTGAAGGCAAGTTAGTTTTGGTACGTGTGCATGCAAGGGACAGTCACCCAGAGAGGTGCAAACAGATACGGAGAGCCTCTTGGGATCACAGCCCTTGCTGGTGCCTGGAGAGGGAAGGACAGGTCTGTGTCTAGCTTCTGAGTTCAGGTTTAAGAAAAGCCTTGCATGCTTTGGGAGGCCGAGGTGGGTGGATCACCTGAGGTCAGCAGTTGGAGACCAGCCTGACCAACATGGTGAAACCCCATCTCTACTAAAAAAATACAAAAATTATCCAGGCATGGTGGTGTATGCTTGTAATCCCAGCTACTCAGGAGGCTGAGGCAGGAGAATTGCTTGAAGCCGGGAGGCAGAGGTTGCAGTAAGCTGAGATTATGCCATTGCACTCTAGCCTGGGTGACAGAGTGAGATGCTGTCTCAAAAAAACAAAAAAGAAAAGCCTTACAGTGACTCATGCCTGTAATGTCAGCACTTTGTAGGCAGATGGATCATTTGAGCCCAGGAATTTAAGACCAGCCTGGGCAACATGGTGAAATCCTTAATTAATTAATTATATATTTAAGACAGTCTTGCTCTGTCACCCAGGCTAGAGTGCAATGGCGCGATCTGGGCTCACTGCAACCTCTGCCTCCCAGGTTCAAGTGATTCTCCTGCCTCAGCCTTCCATGTAGCTGGGATTACAGGTGTGTGCCACCACATCTGGCTAACTTTTTTACTTTTAGTAGTGACGGGGTTTCACCATGTTGGCCAGGCTAGTCCCGAGCTCCTGACCTCAGATAATCCTCAGCCTCCCAAAGTGCTAGGATTATAGGCATGAGCCACTGCATCCAGCCATTTTTAAAACTATATTTTTAGGCCAGGCGTGGTGGCTCACACCTGCAGTCCCAGCACTTTGGGAAGTCAAGGTGGGCGGATCATGAGGTCAGGAGTTCAAGACCAGCCTGACCAACATGATGAAACCCCGTCTCTACTAAAAATACAAAAATTAGTCGGGCGTGGTGGTGGGCACCTATAGTCTCAGCTACTTGGGAGGCTGAGACCGAAGAATCACTTGAACCCGGAAGGTGGGGGTTGGAGTAACCCTAGATCGTGCCACTGCACGCCAGCCTGGGTGACAGAGTGAGACTCAGTCTCAAAAAAAAAAAAATTTTTTTTAAATAAAAAAAAAGAAAAGCCTTCCACATCCAAAAGTGTGTGCTAAGCCTCGCGCCCTCTGAGAAACAGCACAGAGAGATGCCTGCAGCCATGGGTCGCCTTCCTTCTGCTCCAGAGGTGAGTCAAAGGGGGTGCAGTTAGCAAAGGGGTGGAGGTTTGGGAGAGTTATAGGGGAAGAAATGGGCAAAGTTTCAGAGCAAAAGTTTGAGGTCCAAAACCAGCGAGATTCAGAGGCAGGGGCTGCTGGGGGCAGGGACTGTGGGAGCAGGGACGGTGGGGGAATGGAGGAAGAGCATGGATCCAGGGCTCTGCTGCTTACCAGTTAGGTGACCTGGGCAACCCCCAAGCCTCTCTAAGCCTCAGATTCCTGAGCTAGTGGAAGCCCCCAGGTCACAGGGCTATTGTAGGGGTGGGTGTGCTTCTGAGGAAAGCTAGCATGGGCTTGGCACCAGGCAGGTGAGGCCATGTGCTGCTCTCTGGGCTCCTGGCTGTGTCCCTGGACCCTGGTGTCAGGCAGGGCCTGGTGAGAAATCCTCGCTGCCCTAGCCTGCCTGAGCTGTGGAATGGGGGAGGGGCTTGTCCAGGACAATCAAGTCAGGAGGGAACCAGTTACCTGCCGGGCCGAGGCTGCAGAACCGCTCACCTGGCCTTTTCAGTCCCTCTCAGTCCCTTACTGTCTGTCTCTCAACAACACCCTGGGTACTTGCTGGTCCACTGCCCTGCTGGGGTTTCTGGAGGCAGAAGAAGAAATTCCAGGGCCTGTCCTTGATGGGTTCATGGACTAACTGGGAGGAGAGGGGTGGCTCACTATCCAGAAATCATGGGAAAGAGACTGTGGTTTGGAGAAAGCAGGAAGAGTTCAGAGGCCAGAGGCAGAACAGGGGGAGGCGCTGGAGCCTGAAGGATGGAGAGGACGGAGTGTGGAGCAGGTAGAGGACACTGCAGGCAGGAGGCGCAGCGGGAAGAGAGGCCGGGAGTTTGAATGGGGAGCAACTGAGTGGGGAATTCAGGGTCCTAGAGGTGGAAGCAGGGGCCAGGTTGTGAGTGGTGGGGTCGCCTCTGCTGGGGAGTTATGGTAAGGATAAACAGAAGGGCTCTGGGTCCGCCAAGCACCTAAATAGGTACCCCTATCCATCAAGAGGAGATGGACGTTGAGAAACAGGTTGCTGGCTGGGTACAGTGGCTCACGCCTGTAATCCCAGCACTTTGGGAGGCTGAGGTGGGTGAATCACCTGAGGTCAGGAGTTCAAGAACAGCCTGACCAACATGGAGAAACCCTGTCTCTACTAAAAATACAAAAAAATTAGCTGGGCATGGTGGTGCATGCCTGTAATCCCAGCCACTCGGGAGGCTGAGGCAGGAAAATTGCTTGAACCCGGGAGGCGGAGGTTACAGTGAGCCAAGATCATGCCATTGCACTCTGGGCAACAAGAGCAAAACTCCGTCTCAAAAAAAAAACCAAGAAAAACAAAAAACCAAACAAACAAAAAAAAATAGTTGTTAAAATTAATTAAAAAAAAAAAGGGAGAGAAATAGGATGCTGAGTTCATACCCACCAGGGTGCAGACAGGGGAGCAGCAACTGTTTCTGGGAGGGGATCCTCACCTCCCTATCTCATCGGCCTAGGAGACAGGACCTCACTTGACTGGCCCACAGCCAGAGCCTGGCTGTGTTGACAAATGGCCCTTCCTCCTGGCCTGGGGAGCTGAGATGTGGCATTGTTAAGCTGCAAGTGAGTCACAGAACTTTTCCTTCCCTCTCTTCCTCTCTGCTCTGCTTGCCCCACACCCTGCTCATTCTCTCTTACACACACACACACACCCTCGACTTTCAAAACCTGTGAACTATAAATACGTGGTTGATCAACATAAATGACTTGATCCAGGCCGGGGTGCTGAGGGGCTTGGCTCATGGTCCCGGGCATGTGGAGTGGGTGCTTGAACGCATGAAGACACAAGCACGCAGTCTCGGACAAGGCTGCATCTCAATGTGAGCTTGCTGAGGCCAGGGCATCTTTGTATCTGTGGGGTTGTGGTGGGAGGTAGGTTTTGGGGGCTGTGGGGTGGGCACAAGCGTGCGTGCTATCTATGCCCCTGAGGGGACAGGGCATGGGTGGAGAACGTATTTGTGCCCGAGGTGTGTCCACAGGGATATCCGCGTGGTGAGTGTGGGAGGAAGGGGCGCTGGGCATGGAGGAAGTGTGTCTGTCTGTGTGTGCTGTGTGGGTGGGGGGGGCCTGTGCCTGGCCAGCCAACCTTTGCCTCTGGTTCTGCAGGATGTGACAGGGTTTGTGACTGAGGCCAGTGTCACACCCTCCAGTCAGATCAGAGGGTTGGAGATAAATCCAAGGGAGCAAGCATTGGCAGCTATGGTTGGGATGGGGTCCCATTCCTGGGGGTCTCCAAGAGATCAGGAAGCTCATCTGACTTCCTGAGGGCCTGGCAGCTCCCCCCACCCTCCTCATGGTGGCCCACCTGCCACGCCAAGCCTAGCCAGAGAGAAGGGGCACCCAGAGCACAGGGCCTGTGACCATTGCCAGGCAGGGCGCAGCCGGGCACCGCAGGGAGGACACGCTCTGTTCCCACTCACGAGCCCCTCCCACCTGATGCCACCCCAGCTAGACTGAGAACCCCAAGAGGCAGGGCTTGACTTTTCTTTCTTCTCCCAGCCTCAGTCTCCCCAGGTGTCAAAGGAGGACAATGATCTCTACAGAGAGGGACTAACTGCACTGAGGTGAGCTTGGCGTTGTGGCTGTCAGGGAATGGAGGCTCCCTTCCTTCACCTCCCAGCCTCCAAAGCAAACATTCAGTTGGGGGCCTCCGTGGGGGGCAGGTGTAGGTCATTGGGCCATCTCTAGGGGGTGCTGACAGGCAGACAGCACGAGCCTGCACCTGCCCCTAGATTAAATGAGCAAAAGACAGCTGAAAAAAAAAAAAAAAAAAAAAAAAAATGCTCGGACCTGGGGGGAGGGGGAGAGGGGCTTGAGGCTAAGTGCGAATAGGGGTGGAAGTTCGGTGGGGCCTGACTGGAGGGGTTTGTCTGTGGGATGTGTGACTTCTGTCACCCACTGGCTTAAGGAAGAGCACCAAAGGCCCTTCTGAGAATAATCTCAGGCCAACTCGGGCTGGGCTTCATGGAAGGAATGGAAGGGAAGGTAGTCTCTGGATGCTTGGGTGAGGTCCCACTCCTGGGATAGTGGGAGGAGGATGATGCGGCATCATTGGGGTTTCCTTCTTTCCCTCTCCTTTGTGAGCCTCACTAAGGCAGGCCTGCCCGCCCCGAGCCCCTCAAGAGATGAGAATCCACCGTCCCCATGCCAGGAGATGGCAGCAGGCAGAGTGATGGGCCCAGGAGGGAGGCGTCACTCAGGGCACTGTTGCCTTCCAAAGGCAGCTGCTTTCTCCTGGGATTACCCCCATGATTTGGGGTCCCTGAGGGCAAAGCCATGGCCTCCATGTGACCAGGCCTCTTGGGTGCCTGCATCACTGGGATGGAAGCAGCCTCAAGGTCAATTCTGAGCTCTGTGGGGTGGTTCCAGTCCCAGGAGAACCTGCCTCCCTCCGGCACTGCCCATCCATAAAGGGTATTTGTGCCCAGGCAACACCCGCACACCTGGGGCTGGGGGGCCAGGGCTGCCGTGAACACAGTGCCACAGTGAAAGTGGGACAAACGCGCCTGTGTGCACGCTGGCCGAGGTGCCGGAGGAAGCCTGGTTGGGAGAGAGGTGTTAATGGGCCTCCTTCCTGCCGTGCCCTGCCCGTGCCAGCTCCTCGGTGCTCATCCCGGCTCCCTGAAATGCTCGCTTCCTCTCAGGGCCCGCGCACTCCCTCCGGGTCCCTAGCTGCAGATCTGTACCGCTTTGACAAACATCCAGCTCAGCCTTCGGGTTTATGGCTTTTCTGTGTGCCTTACTTCATGTGGTTGGGAACCAAGCTCTGGTCCCCAGAGCTGTGTGGGGCTGGGAATGGGGCCTGGGCCTGCAGGGCTCCCCCAGGCAACAGAGCTGGGGAGCTGGAATCCTGCTCTCAGGGAGACGGGGCCCATCAGGAAACCACGCAGGAGGCCCACTTGGAAGAGCCAGCACCAAGTGCTGAAGGGGCACAGGCAAGGGAACAGGTCTGCAGGGGACAGGCTACAGGAGCCAGGAGGGCTTCCTGGAGAAGGCTGAGCTTGAAGGATGAAGGGGTCAGAGGAGACTATTCCAAAAGCAGACAGCACCAGCCCACAGGACGATCAGTAGCATCTGCAAGAAGGGAAGCTGGGGCGAGTGCGGTGACTCACTCCTGTAATCTCACCACTTTGGGAGGCCGAGGTGGGCAGATCACTTGAGGTCAGGAGTTCAAGACCAGCCTGGCCAGCATGGTGAAACCCCATCTCTACTAAAAATTAGCTGGGCATGGTGGCAGGCACCTGTAATCCCAGCTACTCAGGAGGCGGAGGCAGGAAAATTGCTTGAACCCGGGAGGCGGAGGTTGCAGTGAGCCGAGATGGAGCCATTGTTCTCCAGCCTGGGCGACAGAGTCTCAAGAAAAAAAAAAAGAAGGCAAGCTGGGACACTCATGGGTTTGTTTTTATTTTGGCTTTTAAATGTAATATTTGTTAAGCAACAACTGTTCCCTGTTCTAAGTAAGTCTCATGGGTTCATTATCTCATTAAATTTCACAAAAAAATCACAAATACTGTCAACCCCATTTTATAGGTGACAATACTGGGGCCCGGGAGGTAGAGCAGCATGCCTGAGTGGCACAGCTGGTTAGAGCAAGGATAGCAGCCCTGGCGGCATCCAAGGTAGGGTACATGTGTTAAAGAAAAACTACTGGCCAGGCACAGTGGCTCACACCTGTAATCCCAGCACTTTGGGAGGCCGAGGCTGGCAGATTACGAGGTCAGGAGTTCAAGACCAGCCTGACCAACGTGGTGAAACTCCATCTCTACTAAAAATACAAAAATTAGCCAGGCATTGTGGCGGGCACCTGTAATCCCAGCTACTCAGGAGGCTGAGGCAGGAGAAGTGCTTGAACCCGGGAGGCAAAGGTTGTAGTGACCCGAGATCACGCCATTGCGCTCCAGCCTGGGCAACAAGAGCGAAATTCTGTCTCAAACAAAAAAAAAAGAAAGAAAGAAAGAAAAACTACTACACTGTGCATTCCGGTCAGTCACTGTTGGACTTTTGCCTTTGAGCCAGTGACTACCCATTTGGTGTCCCTGAGTCCCTCATCTGCCTCAGGAGAGCCAAAGAGGAATCAGCTAATTCCAGGGCTATCTGTACCCTCAGAGACACAAATTAGGCACACTGGGAGCCTCAAGCCCCTTAGGAATCAGCAGCATCCGCAAGCTGATGCCTCCCACATAAGGGGACACATTTTCTTTTTTCTTTCTTTTTTTTTTTTTTTTTTTTGAGTCAGAGTCTTGCTCTGTTGTCCAGGCTGAAATGCAGTGGCTCAATCTCGGCTCACTACAACCTCTGCCTCCTGAGTTCAAGCTATTCTTCTGCCTCAGCCTCCCGAGTAGCTGGGATTACAGGCACCCATCACCATGTCCGACTAATTTTTTGTATTTTTAGTAGAGACGGGGTTTCACCGTGTTGGCCAGGCTGGTCTCAAACTCCTAACCTCAGGTGATCTGCCCACCTCGACCTCCCAAAGTGCTGGGATTACAGACATGAGCCACAGCACCCAGCCAAGCGGACACATTTTCAAATGTACTTAGGGCTGCTCAATAAAATATACACTCATCTAAAAGCATTGCTGAATGTATGCTTGCAGATGGTCATTTGTCTTTTTTTTCTCAAAGGATTTTAAAAGTACAACTACTGTCACAGAGTGCAGGTCTGCAAAGTGTTTCAACTCTACAAAAGAGTGTATTTTAAAAGTTCAGGAACCAATTTATGAACTGAGACACTGAGGCCCTAGGAGACAGGACTTCTTAGCCAAGTTGCAGAGCCAGCTGGGGCCCAGGGAGTTTAATGCGAGTCGTGTGGGGCTCCCTTCCTCTCTAGTCAGGGAAATGCCCCTTTCATCCCCCTCAGAGAAGGGCCCCTGCCTCAGGACTGCAGAACAGGCCCTGGGTGGGCCACAACCTTGGGAGGCATGAAGCTTGAGGAACTGGAGGGCTGGGAGAAACTGAAGGGCCAGGCTCAGCGGCTCACGCCTGTAATCCCAGCATTTTGGGAGATCGAGGCAAGTGGATCACCTGAGGTCAGGAGTTCGACACCAGCCTGGCCAACACGGTGAAACCCATCTCTACTAAAAATATAAAAAATTGGCTGGGCATGGTGGCAGGTGCCTGTAATCCCAGCTACTCAAGAGGCTGAGGCAGGAGAATCACTTGAACCTGGGAAGTGAAGGTTGCAGTGAGCTGAGATCCCGCCACTGTACTCCAGTCGGGGCAACAAGTGGGAAACTCCAACTCAAAAAAAAAAAAAAAAAAACCCAAGAAAGAAAAAGAAATTCAAGGGCAAGGTTAGACTGTCTCCCAACAGACTGGGGAGAACCCCAAGAACTAAGAAGGCCCCCCAGCCTCACCTGTTATTTACTTCTCAGAGCCTTATGTAAGCCCAGCATTTTCAGGTTCTAGCACGGAAGAAGCTGGCTCTGGATGGACAAGCAGGAAGACAGGAGAGTGGCCCTGGATATACCATACCACTGGGCTCATGGTATAGACCCCTCAGTGGAAGGAAGCAAAGGAAAGACATTTCTGGGGCATTAGTATAGGCCCAGCACTGTGTTTTTACAAGCAAGTATTTTTGTTTTTAATCTCAACAACCCGCATGACTCCCATTTATACAGATACACCTCAGACCAGTGAAAAGCAGTTAAAAGGCAGAGCCAACACTTAAACTTGACCCCACACTGTGGCCTGATCTGCATTCTGGGGTTCTCCCCAGGCCCTGAGCTGCCAGGAGAAGGGTTGCCAGAGGGGAAAGAGGGAGACGTGTTGGCCCAGCCCCCACAGCCCCAGCCCAGGCGAACATCCTCTCAGCCTGCCTTTATTGTTCACAAAACCGAAAAAGTGATGATGGTTTTCCTTCCTCTCTTTAAGAAAACAACAGAATCAAAACAAACAGAGAAGGGGAACTCCCCTCCTGTAGCTTTTGCCAGAAATAAGAGGAAGAACTAGTCCCAGTCATGACCTGGGCTGCTCCATTGCTGGAACAGGGTCTGGAAAGGGAAGAGAAAGAATCCCCCATAAAACCTAGAGCTTCTGCTTCCTGATACTGATCTACGCTCAAAATCACCCCCAGCAAATCCCCCACTCTCCTTTCCTGTCCATCCCCTCACACCCAAGATTTCACACACATACACACACAGCTGAAGCAGCTGAAACTTCCCCAAGATCTTTAGTAAATCCTAAGGAAGGGCAAAGAGGAAATAAAAACATACAAGTCCAGGAAATAAAAACAGCCCCTAAAATGCATTCCACCATGTTTGACCTCCCATAGTCACTTCCCACTTGAGACTCCGAGGTTCTACCCCATTTCTCACTCCTAAGCTACCTTCACTGAGGCCCCCAAAGGACTAGAACAGCCTCAGTGTCCCTTCCAAGCTCTAGATTTGGGCTTGCCTTTATCTCAGCTGCCTCAACAGTCAAAGTCTAGAGCAGAATTCAACTTATGGTAATACAGAACACCAGCTCCCACCCTCAAACGAGCCCTTTCATTCATAATTTAATACAGTTTTTAATTCCAGATAGCTTGTGCTGATTGGCTCATTTGGAGTGACTGACAGCCTTCAGAGATCACTCGGTCTGCAGTATACAGAGCTGTGGCCTTAAAGGCTCAGCAATGTCATCATTTCTGAGCCTCCAGTAACAACCCCTTGATGTCATAGAATGGGCCTACTTGGTCAGCCTCATTCTTTAACAGGGACTCTAGGGCCAATAGTACCTTTTGAAAACTGTCTGGATAAATTAAGAAATTTGTCTGTGGTCTGGATTCAAGGTCAGCAGGAGAATAGTTTTTCTCCATTAAGACTAATTAGCCTCAGCAAATACTAAATGACTGCTTAGTAATGTACTCAGTACTGTACTTGGTCCTGTGGGAAGTGTACAGATGAAGACATATGAGTCTCAAAGGCTCCCAGGGCAAGACAGGGATGGTGACAGAGGATTCTGCCTAAATAATCAGAAAAGAGTCTATATGAAAACTCCTTTAAGAGGTGTTGCAGGGTTGGAGAGGAGAAGGCAATATGTATGACATTGCTAACTGAGGATTATGGACCACAACACCCTAAGCTCCCTGAGGTCAGAGACTGTCTTGCCCCTGTTGGATCTCAGGGCTGATAGGTCCTGCACTTAGGAGGGGGCTCAACTGGCATCTGGGCCACTGTCTGGCCTACACTGGCAGCAGATGGTCAGAGGAGGTCAAGCAACAACTATTCTCCTGAAAAGGAGATCAGACCAGGGCTAAAACCAGATCTTCTACCTCTCTGAGCAATCCCTTTTCCTCAGCACTCCCAATGGCCCACTCAGCCTTCATCCTTTCTCAACTGAACAACAAGGCAGTCATCCTCCTTTGCGTTGTACTTTTAATATATTCTCCAAGTACATTAGTGTCACTAAAGTTGGTATACAACCCCCCACTGCTAAATTTGACTGGCTTTAAATATATATATATATATATATATATATATATATATATATATTTTTTTTTTTTTTTTCCTCCAAGTGGTTCTGGAGTTATTGTGCCAAAACACAGGTCAGATTGTGTTGTGTCCTTCCCCAGAAGCCTTTGCTGCATCTCCATTGCCTGATAAATAAAGTCCTGGCTCTTTAGCCTGGCAATTAAGGCTGTTACTGCTGCCTCTCCCATCTCTCCACACCCTGGAACTGGAATGAGCAGAATGGTTAAAGCCTCAGGCTCCACATGCAGGCTCCTGAGTTAAGATTCTGGCTCCACTCCCTACCAGGTGTAACTTAGGACAAGTTACTGATACTTTCTGAGCCTCTGTTTCCTGTTTATAAAATGGAAATAAGAATGTCTACCTCATAAAAGTTTCGTGATGCTTAAATAAGGTACTTTTTGTTTGTTTTTTGAGACAGAATCTTGCTCTGTCACCCAGGCTGGAGTGCAGTGGCTCAATCTCAGCTCACTGTAGCCTCCCAGGCTCAGGTGATCCTCCCACCGCCCCTTCCCGAGTAGCTGGGACTACAGGCATACACCTCCACACCCAGCTAATTTTTGTATTTTTTGTAGAGACTGTTTTTGGCCATGTTGCCCAGGCTGGTCTTGAATTTCTAGGTTTAAGCAATCTGCCTGCCTCAACCTCCCAAATTGCTGGGATTACAAGCATAAGCCACCACACACCGCCAAACAAGGTATGTTCTGTGTAGAGTAGGCCCTCCCTATCCTCAGGTTCCACATCAATGGATTCAACCAACCACGGATGAAAAGTATGTTAAAAACACAATAAAAACAACAATACAATAAAAAATGATACAATATTTTTAAATACAGTATAATAAATATTTACATAGCAGCCAAGTCTGGTGGCTCACATTTGTAATCCCAGCACTTTGGGAGGCTGAGGCAGGAAGATTGCTTGAGCCCAGAAATTCAAGACCAGCTTGGGCAACATAGAGATATCCCAGCTCTATAAATTTTTTTTTTTAATTAGCTGGGCATGGTGGTGTCCTCCTGTAGTCTAACTAATCCAGAGGCTGAGGTAGGAAGATCATTTGAACTTGGGAGGTCAAGGCTGCAGTGAGCCATGATCAAGTCACTGCACTCACACCAGGGGCCACAAAGCAAGACCCTAAAACCTAGCGATGATTTAAAGTGTACATGAGTCATTCATACCTGCCTAGCCAAAAATAAAGTATGCGAGAAGATATGCATAGGTTATATGTACTACGCCATTTTATATCAGGGACTTGAGCCCCTGTGGATTTTGGTATCCATGGGAGTCCTGGAACCAATCCCCCCGCCACAATACCCCCCAGGATACAGAGGGAGGGACAACTGTTCACAGAGGAGCCCCCAACACTTGTTGGCTTTCCGCAACATAGTTGTTGCTTAATGATAGTTTTGTCTTGCTCACTGGCCCAGGAAGCTTCTTGAGGGCAGGTACCATGTGATAGTTGCCTTGTGTCCATACCTACACCACACCCAGGTCCCAGCTCAGCACTGGGCCATTGTGGGAGCTCAGTACAATTGACTGAGTGGTTCTGTAGACCCGACAGTGGGAAGAGCCAAGATGGGGGGGCCTGGGAGATTGTGGATATCATCACCCCCTGGCCTGCTGTACTCATACTCAGTTCTTAAGACCCAGCTCCTTCTGACTCCTCCAGGAAAACTTCTCTGTCCCTCAGGCTGGGTCAGGCTCCTCAGTGTCCCACTGCACACATGGCAGGTAAGTCTTGATTGATGTGCTGTGATAGAGCAGTTATCTGTGTGTGCACCTGGCTCCCCAAGAGAAGGTGCCCTCCCTTCTCACTCTTCTCTGGAGTCAGGCTCTGCAGCAGCACAACACAGTTTGGATGAATGAATTAATAAATTTGCTCTATGATCATGAGCAAATTTCCTCTGTCCTGTTCTCAACAACAGAAAGGCACTATCTTTACTGAACAAGTGAGAGGAAGGGGGCCCGGAGGTGGAGGGGGCAGGGCCAGGGGGAGGAATGGACACCCACTTGTGACACCCACTGTGGGCAGATGGGATCTGTTAGGAGTGGCTACATTGGCTCATCGGGGAGGGCCAGGGTAGAGAACTGTCGCATACCCTGGTGCCTCTGGTGAGGAGATCTGGTGCCATATGGGAACAGAAGTGCATGGTCCCTTGGCAAGGCCAACTTTTTTTTTTCTTGGAGACGTAGTCTCACTCTATGGCCCAGGTTGGAGTCCAGTGGTGCCATCTCAGCTCAATGCAATCTCTGCCTCCCGGGTTCAAGCAATTCTCCTGCCTCAGCCTCCTGAGTAGCTGGGATTACAGGTGCCTGCCACTATGCCCAGCTAATTTTTTTGTTTTTTTAGTAGAGACAGGGTTTCACCATGTTGGCCAGGATGGTCTCAAATTTCTGACCTTGCAACTCGCCCACCTCGGCCTCCCAAAGTGTTGGGATTACAGGCGTGAGCCACCGCAGCCAGTCCTCAATTTTTTTTTTTTTAAAGGAAATCGGTGTTTCCAGCCTCTTCCTGTCTAGGGACTTGGTCCCTGAGATCTGCCCACAAGGTCTGCCCATCCGCCCAGGCCATAGCACCAGCCGTGTGACCTTGAACCGGTCACCACTCAGTCCTGGACTTCCAAGTTCTCATCTCTACTGACTGGGCTACAGGGCTTTCGTGGGCTGCTGCCTGCCTGGGAGGGAGCCCAGGGACAGAATCCTGGTTCGCTTGCCACCTCCCGCTGGGGCGTTGGCCCAGGCTGCCAGGTTTCAAGTTTCAACTTTCAGAGTGTTTTCCTGTCTAGGGCACTTTCTATTTTTCAATACTTTTCCTATCACAGCCAAACAACAAAAAAGGAAATTGGTCAAGCCTTCGGAAGACTAAGGGCTGGAAGGGTGGGGGTGGGCAGAACCCACCATGGGAAAAGCTGGAGGCAGGGTTGGGGGAGGAGAGGCCCTTCCACCCGATTGCCCAGCACCCCTACTCCCCTCCCTCTGGGGCTGACTCATTGTTTTGCAACAAACAGCAGGCAGCCAGGGCCCAGCGGTTTCTCAAGTCTGGCCCCCAGGCTGGCTGGGCTCAATCCAGGCCCTCCCAACTGCCCGGCCAGGCCCTGGAAGATTGGGTTATCTCCACCTGCATCCCCTTTGTTTGGGGCGGCCACTGGCTCACTTGAGGTAAACAAACTTTGGGCCTGTGTGAAAAGAAAGGAACGGTTATCTCTGAGGCCCTCAGTGTCCTGGCTGGGGGAGCAGGACTTTCAGACGTCTCTCTCCCTAAAGACAGGAGGGATTTCGGAGCAGAGTGTCCAGAGCCAGCCACCCGGGTTCAAGCCCTACCTCTGTCACTGACTGTTGATGACCTTGGGCAAGTCCCTGACCTTCTTCTGCTTCAACTTTTTTTACCTGTAAAATTTGGGCAAAATGGCCGGGCACAGTGGCTCTCGACTGTAATCCCAGCACTTTGGGAGGCTGAGGGGGGTGGATCATTTGAGGTCAGGAGTTCAAGATCAGCCTGGCCAACATGGTAAAGGTGAAACTCCATCTCTACTAAGGATACAAAAAGTTAGCCAGGCATGGTGGCGAGCACCTGTAATCCCAGCTACTCGGGAAGCTGAGGCAGAAGAATTGCTTGAACCCAGGAGGCGGAGGTTGCAGTGAGCCGAGATCGCCATTGCACTCCAGCTTAGGCAACAGGGCCAGACTCCATCTCAGAAAAAAGAAAAAAAACTTGGCACAATAATACCTGCATCATACAGTTGTTCTGAGGATTGATGAGTTCGTATTTATAAAAGGCTACATAAATGATGTGAGGTTTTTTGGTTTCTTTTGTTTTTTTTGTTTTTTTTGAGACCAAGTCTTGCTCTGACACCCAGGCTGGAGTGCAGCGGAGCAATTTTGGCTTACTGCAACCTCCACCTCCCAGGTTTAAGCAATTCTCCTGCCTCAGCCTCCCAAGTAGCTGGGACTACAGTCACGCACCACGACGCCTGGCTAACTTTTGTATTTTTAGTAGAGATGGGGTTTCACCATGTTGGCCAGGCTGGTCTCAAACTCCTGATCTCAGGTGATCCACCCACCTCGGCCTCCCAAAGTGCTGGGATTACAGGCGTGAGCCACAGCACCTGGCCCGATGTGAGTTTTTAAAAGAGCTACATACAAGGTATGTGAAATGGGGGAAGAAGGTGGGGGCAGCTGCAGGTAACTACATAAAATAAACTCAACACCCCAGGCCAGGCTCAGAGGGATTTTCCAGTGCCCCCTCCTCTACCCTACACCTGCTCCCAGCACCACCCCCTCCCCAGCAGGCCGGGTTCCTCCACTCTGCATCCCAGATCCAGGGTATTGATAGCCCCAGCAGGGTGGGTACCAAGGCCCTAAGCTCCTTTTCAAATGGAAGCCAGGCAGGGGAAATCCTCCGGGGAGGTAGGCGCCAGCTTGGGAGAGCTTACTCACAGAGGCTTTGGGGTTTGCATGAGAGCCTTTGGAATTTCAAAAAGAGGTCCCCCACAGACGAAGGGCCTGCGGGGGTGAAAGGATGGAGAGAGGGTGGCCATGTCACCACCTCTCAGCCACAGTGGGCTCTGTCCTACCATTTTCTTGTCTGGACTGATTTTCCCAAAGAGCTGATTTCTCAGGCTCCAGCACCACATTCCATCTGGTTCTGACACTTCCTAGCTGGGAGACTTTGAGCGAGCTACTTTCTTTCTTTCAAGCTCCGTTTCCTTGTCTGTAACAGGAGATATTAATCCCTGCCTTGCATGGCGGGCAGGGTAGTGGATGTGGCAGCACAGGCCACGCTCTTTGTGTGGGGCCTGGGTGTGAGGTCAGGGTTCCATGTGTGATGTCCTCTCCCTCTCTCCCACCCCCACCCTCATCTCCACCCCCAGCTCCATCCCTGAGCCACACTGTGGCCTTGAATAGCTTGGGTCTCAGCTTTTGTGCTGAGTGCCTGAGAATCTCCTTACCCCTACGCTGACTCCATTTGGCAGTGGCTTGGTCATCCCCACCCCACTCCACCTCCAGCATCCTTTCAGATGAGCCTCAGGGCCTGGGGCCTGGGTCCTCAGCCTCTCCCTTCCTGGTTCTCCCAAGGGTACCAATATTGCACAAAACTAACAGAGTGTACTTGAGAGCCCAAGACATCAGAGTGACATCTACACTTCTCCATTCACGGCAGCATGACCCTGGCACAAACCCCGGCGCAAGCCACAGGTCCTCTCCAAGCCTTTGTCACTCATTTATTTAGCACATGTTTCTGAGCACCTCCTGTGTGCCTGACACTGCACTGGGTGCCGCAGGTACCATGGTGAATGACACAGACCCAATCCCTGCCCTCGGACAGTAAATTGTCTAGCAAGGGAGACAAATATTCAAAACACACCCAACGCAGTTAGTGAGTTCCGCAGAGAGTAAAGGGTGCGATGGGATCAGATTTCCCAGTGGGCCCAAGAGAAGGAATCCCTAAAACTTACACCAGCAACTGAAGGATATCTAGGAATGAGAGGAGCTGGGGAAGTAGAGACGGGGAGAGCCCTGGACAGACAGCAGAAATAGCAGGTACAAAGGCCCTGAGTACTCCTCAGATTGAAAGGAGGGCATAGTGAGGGAGCAAAAGACAGACCCAAGATGAGGATGGGAAGTAGACAGGGCTGAATCTGGTGAGAACACACAGGCCTTGGGAAGGACTCTGGACTAGGACCAGTGAGTGGTTTTAAATGGTGGGGGACAGGGTTGCAGCTCTTGCTGTTCTCCGGTAGCTGAAGGGGTAATGGCTTACAGCGGGTTTCAGGAGACCAGGGAGGAGGCTCCCTTCCAGGGGAAGATGTGGTTGGACTAGTAGGGACAGTGGAGCCAAAGAGAAGGGGCAGAGCCAAGATGTGCTCAGAGAGTGGATACAATAGGACCTGGTGATAGGGCAGTTAGGCAGGTCAAAGGAGAAGATGTCAAATATACCGCTCAGGGAATATTGGGTGGGGCCAGTTACTGAGAGGGGGAAACCCCAGGGAAGGGGCAGATTTGTTGGGAGGAGGGAGAGCAGGAGTTCAGGTTTTGAGATCTATGTCTGAGATATCTCTAGCAAGTAAGCAGATGGACAGATCAGTCTTTTTTTTTTTTAAAGAGACGGGGTCGCCAGGCACCGTGACTCATGCCTATAATCCCAGCACTTTGGGAGGCTGAAGCAGGTGGATCCCCTGAGGTCAGGAGTTCAAAACCAGCCTGACCA
Source organism: Ateles fusciceps (assembly GCA_036589455.1). NCBI lineage: Eukaryota > Metazoa > Chordata > Mammalia > Primates > Atelidae > Ateles > Ateles fusciceps. The sequence continues at coordinate 5,280,264 of JAZHEH010003310.1, forward strand.
ACATGAAACCCCATCTCTACTAAAAACACAAAAAGTAGCCGGGCATGGTGGTAGGTATCTGTAACCCCAGCTACTTGGGAAGCTGCAACAGGAGAGTGCTTGAACCCGGGAGGTGGAGGTTGCAGTGAGCCGAGATCATGCCACTGAACTCTAGCCTGGGCGATGGAGCAAGACTCCACCTCAAAAAAAAAAAAAAAAAAAAGAGAAGGGGTCTCACCATATTGGCCACAATGGTTTTGAACCTCGGCCTCAAAAAGTGCTGGGATTATAGGCATGACCCACCATGTCCCACCTGGATATATCAGTCTTAATTTTAAAAGAAAGGGGCTGGGCACAGTGGCTCACACCTGTAATCCCAGCACTTTGGGAGGCCAATTCAGGTGGATCACTTGAAGTCAGGAGTTTGAGACCAGCCTGGTCAACATGGCAAAACCCTGTTTCTACTAAAAATATAAACATTAGTCAGCATGGTGGCACACACCTGTAATCCCAGCTACTTGGGAGGCTGAGGCATGAGAATCATTTGAACCTAGGAGGTTGCAGTGAGCCAAGATTGGGCCACTGCACTCCAGCCTGAACGACAGTGCGAGACTCCATCTCAAAAAAAAAAGAAGAAAAAAGCTAGGTGCGATGGTTCACACCTGTAATCGCAGCACTTTGGGAGGCCAAGGTGGGCAGATCACCTGAGGTCAAGAGTTCGAGACAAGCCTGGCCAACATGGTGAAACCCCCTCTCTACTGAAACACAAAATTAGCTAGGGGTGGTGGCACACACCTGTAATCCCAGATGCTCGGGAAGCTGAGGCAGGAGAATCACTTGAACCCAGGAGGCAGAAGTTGCAGTGAGCTGAGATCTCGCCATTGCACTCCAGCCTGGGCGACAGGAGTGAAACTCTTGTCTCAAAATTAATTGATTGATTAATTTAAAATAAAAGAAAGGTCAGCTGGGTGCAGTGGCTCACACCTGTAATCCCAACACTTTGGGAGGCAGAGGAGGGCAGATCACTTGAACCTAGGAGTTTGAGACCAGCCTGGGCAACATGGTGAAACCTCATCTCTACAAAAATATAAACAATTAGCCAGGTATGGTGGTGCTTGCCTGTAGTCCCAGGTACTCGGGAGCTTAGGAGGCTAAGGTAGGAAGATCACCTGAGCCTGGGAGGCGGAGGTTGCAGTGAGCGGAGATTGTGCCACTGCACTCAAGCCTGGGTGACAGAGTGAAACCTCGTCTCAAAGAAAAAAAAGGAAGAAATTTTCTAGATTGAAAATTGTTAATCATAGAGGTGGAATTAAAAAGACAGGAATGGGAAAATTGTCTGAGAGAGCAATCATGGCTCTCAAGTAATCAGCCAAAGAGAACACAGCCCAGGGCCTGAAGAGTACCCCACTTAAGTGTCCGGTGAAGTCGGAGCCTCAGTTTAATCAACTGTAAAATGGAGGCAGGAGCACCCGCAGCTCACAGCATAACTTAAGATGCTACTAAGTAATGGATGTAAAGTATTTATTTGGTGCCTGGCAGACAGCAAATGAGCAATAAAATGATGGGGAGGAATGCCGTGATGATGCATTTGCTCAGTGACTTCCTCTAACTGCAAGTGATAGAAACTCAAATTCGCTTTAGAAAAGAGGTGTTTGCCAGGCACGGTGGCTCATGCCTGTATTCCCAGCACTTTGGGAGGCCAAGGTGAGCAGATCACCCGAGGTCAGGTATTCGAGACCAGACTGGCCAACACGGTGAAACCCCATCTCTACTAAAAACACAAAATGAGCCTGGGGTGGTGGCACACACCTGTAATCCTAGCTGCTCGGGAGGCTGAGGCAAGAGAATCGCTTGAAGCAGGAGGCAGAGGTTGCAGTGAGCTGAGATCGCACCAGTACACTCCAGCCTGATGACAGAGTGAGACTCTGTCTCACAAAAAAAAAAAAGAAAGAAAAAAAAGAGAGAGGCATTTGCTGGGTGCAGTGGCTCATGCCAGTAATCCTAGAGCTCTGGGAGGCTGAGGCAGGGGGATCATCTGAGGTCAGGATTTCAAGACCAGCCTGACCAACATGGCAAAACCCCAACTCTACCAAAAATACAAAATTAGCCGGGCATGGGGGCGCACGCCTGTAATCCCAGATACTCAGGAGGCTAAGACAGGAGAATTGCTTGAACCCAGGAGGTGGAGGTTGCAGTGAGCTGAGATCATCCCATTGTGGATCTCTATTTTACAGTTGATTGTAAAGTCTCCATTTTACAGTTGATTAAACTGAGGCTCCGACTTCACCGGACCCTTAAGTGGGGTGCTCTTCAGGCCCTGGGTTGTGTTCTCTTTGGCTGATTACTTGAGAGCCATGATTACCCTCCCTCAGACCATTTTCCCATTCCCATCTTTTTAATCCACTCCAACCTGGGCAACAAGAGTGAAACTCCGTCTCAAAAAAGAAAAATAAAAAGGAAAGAGAAAAAGAAGCGTTTATTCAAAGAATTTGGGTAGCTCCTACATCAGAGGAAGAACTGTCGCCAAGACACACTCAGTGGAAGGGCGGGAACGCAGGCCTCTCCTGGACTCTCACTGAATCCCTTCCTGGTGGGATCAGCTTCATTCTCTCCTGAATCTTCTGACTTCCCTGCAGTAAGCAACACAGCTGCTGGCCAGGCCTGTGGGTCACATCTTGATGTCTCTGCACGCAGAGAGGGACTAATACTCTCTCTGATCTCAAGTGAACACAACTCTTAGGGAAAGACCCTGATTGGCTGGGCTTCGTTCAGATCCTACCCCTGCACTAGTCACTGGGGAGGAACGAAGGAGCTGGCGGTGCCATGGAGGGTAGGAGGAGGGAGAGGACAGCTACTCAGTCAGCAAAACAATAGGCAGCCCCTTCATGTTAATGCGGAAAAGTACTTGCAGTCAAAACTGCATTTAGGTCGGGTGAGGTGGCTCACGCCTGTAATCCCAGCACTTTGGGAGACTGAGGTGGGCAGATCACAAGGTTGGTAGTTCGAGACCAGCCTGACCAACATGGTGAAACCCTGTCTCTACTAAAAATACAAAAATTAGCCGGGCGTGGTGGTAGGCGTCTGTAATCCCAGCTACTTAGGAGGCTGAGGCAGGAGAACTGCTTGAACCCGGGAGGTGGAGGTTGCAGTGAGCTGAGCTCGTGCCACTGCACTCCAGGCTGGGCAACAGAGTAAGACTCCGTCTCAAAAATAAAAACAAAACAAAAAAACTGCATTTAGTGCTAATTTAGTGCCTACAGGCACATTCCCTGGGGCTGTTCCCATCTACAGATCCTGGCACTCCCTGGGACTCCCACCCCACCACCCCAACTCCCAATCACATGGATTCACCAGCAACTTCCTCGCATATCTCTAGCCCATGTTGTCTTCCCCTACCCCCCCCAGTCCCCGGGTCCCCAGGCTGCACCTGTAGATGAACCTCCCCCTTGGCCCTATTTTGAAGGGGGGCCCCTTCTCAGAGCCTTCAGTGGCCAGACCCCAGGATTGAGTTTTATTGGCCTGACCTCTCCAAAGTTTCTCTCTCCTTCCATCACTGCTGGCCTCATATCAGTTCAGCTCACCCCAGACTTCCTCCAGGATGGGACCCCTGACCTCATTAGGCTTTGCACACCATCCTGCTGACCTCCCAGTGGCCCGTTGCAAAGTTCACGGCTCACCCGCAGGGTGTGGCTGCCGCAGGCCGGTCACTGAAGTGAGTAAGTGCTTTCTGTGTTTCATCTCTCTCAATCCCTGAACAACAGACACCACCGTCCCCAGCTGACAGAGAAGAAGCACAGGTTCCGCGAGGCTCAATAATGTGCCGTGACTCACACCAATGGTTAATGAAACAACCAGGACTTGAATCCAAGGCTGACTTGATGACCGAGCTGTAAAACTTAGCTCCATTTCACAGGTCAGCAAACTATGGTTTGAGCTCCCAGGTAGCTGGGACTACAGTTGGCCCATGGGCCCAGTTTTAACCCACTGTCTGCTTCTGTGCAACCACAGCTAGAATGGTTTTTTACATGGTTGCGGAGAGAAAATCAAAAGCAGTGTAACATTCTGGCACATGTGAAAATCATATGAAATTAAAATGTCAGTGCCCATTAAAAAATGTTATTGAGGGGGCCGGGCGCAGTGGCTCATGCCTGTAATCCCAACACCTTGGGAGGCCGAAGTGGGTAGATCACAAGGTCAGGGGTTCGAGACCAGCCTGGCCAATATGGTGAAAACCCATCTCTGCTAAAAAATACAAAAATTAGCCGGGTGTGGTGGCTGGCACCTGTAATCCCAGCTACTCGGGAGGCGAAGCAGGAGAATTGCTTGAACCTGGGAGGCAAAGGTTGCCGTGAGCCAAGATCATGCCACTGCACTCCAGCCTGGGTGACAGAGTGAGACTCTATCTCAAAAAAAAAAAAAAAAAAAAAAAAAGTTACCAAAGCACAGTTATGCCCAGTTATTAGGTATGGCTTTGTCCGGTAGTTGTGACACAGACAGGAGACCACAGCCTCCAAAGCCTTATTATTTTCACATCTAGCCCTTTACAGAAAGCATTTGCTGAGCCCTGCGCTTAAGGGTTCTCCCACAGCCACAAGGGCCCTAAACACAGCCTACATCTAAGGAGTCGATGGAAGACCCTGGAGGAAAGGTAAGGTAGATTTCAGCCCTTTGTACCCCCAGGTACTCAAGACTTGCTAAAGGTTCAAGAACTGCACACATCCAGAAAACGCTTCTAAACAACCCCTACCGGCGCCCCCAGCTGAGCCAGACCGTCTGTCCCAGGGTCTGCCGTGGGGAGACCTTGGTCCCTACCGGCTCTGACTCATCTGGTGGAGTGCTCTTTGGGTCTTGTTTGGTTTTCAAAGAACCTACTTCAAGGGAAGTAGCAGAAGGAAGAAGGCTTCATGGGAAGAATGAGTCAGAGAATTGTTATGGGGGACTATGTGGGATCCAGAAAGAAAGTCCTAAGCCTGAAAGGATAGCAAGTGATGGGTGCTGACAACCTGCAGCTCTTATGGGGAGGAGGAGGAGGGAAATAGGGAATTCTGGAAACCTGTGTGGGACTTTTGTGGAAATCAGAAAAAGGTGGCTCACGGCTCACGCCTGTAATCCCAGCACTTTGGGAGGCTGAGGCAGGTGGATTATGAGGTCAGGAGTTTGAGACCAACCTGGCCAACATGATGAAACCCCATCTCTACTAAAAATACAAAAAAAATTAGCCAAGCGTGGTGGCAGGCACCTGTAATCGCAGCTATTCGGGAGGACGAGGCAGGAGAATGGCTTGAACCTGGGAAGTGGAGGTTGCAATGAGCCGAGATTGTGCCACTGCACTCCAGCCTGGGCAACAGAGTAACACTCTGTAGCAAAAAAAAAAAAAAGGCTCCCCTTGCTCTAGCACATGTGGCCCTACCCAACAAGGGCACCCTGGTGACACACTACCTCGGTGAGTGGAGAAGGAGCTGTAGTTCAGCCCTGCCCCGTCCACCCCCAGGCCGGACACCCTTGTGCAGTGCTCCCACTCCACAGCTGTCTGTGGCAGCCTGGCTTGACCTGAGAGTAGGCAGGTCTGGAACCAGGTTGGGTTTCCTGGAGTTTTCCTCTAACTCTGCTCCTCATTCAAGCCAGTCCCCCAGCCTTCCTGGGCTTCGGTTTCTTCTTCTGTATAATGGGAATGCCTGTCCTGTCTCCCTCCGCCAGTTCAGGGGCTGCAGTGATGGAGCAGATGTGGATACCAGGGTGGAGGACTTTGATGTCAACCCAATGACCAAATGGAAGCCTTCCATTTGGGGTCCTCCAGAAGCTATTTACAGAAAGGGCTTTGTTGTCGTTTTTAAAAACAGATATGGTAAAGAAAATCTGGAAAACAATGGGGTGTATGGCTGCCATCTACCATGGCTAACGTCATTCCCACACTCTGTCTTGCTTTGGGGGCCAGGGAGGGAAGACCCTTGAGCCTTATTTCTCAAATGTCTCAACTTTCCCTGGGGGAAATTGTTAAAAGCAGGTTCTGGTTCAGAAGGCCTGGAGTGGGACCTGAGAGTCTGGCTTCTAACAGGGTCCCAGGTGATGCCCACCTGAGGCCAACACTCGGAGTCTCATGGGGCCGAGAAGACCTTAGCGCAGGTTGAAGAGGTGAGGCCAGGGTGTCCTTGCCCTGAGGGGCAGTGGGGGCCCTGGCAGGTCCTACCCCGGCAGGCCTTCCTCTTGAAGGGGCAGGGGCAGCCTACCAGGACCCGGGATCAACCGACAGCCCGGAACTGGAAACTGTGGGAGTGAAGACCTCAAGGGCTCAAGCCCTCGGGCGGGGGCAGGAAGAGGTCTCGAGCTGGGGGAGGCCGGGGAAGAGCTGGGCTTCCCCAGATCAAAGCAGCTTCCCCAGCCTTTGATTCCCCAACAAGCAGCCTCTTTGGACTCGGACTGGAGTTTGGGGCCCGCTGGCCTGGGGACCTGGGGAAAGTGGTGAGAGGCCCTGGCCCGCTCTCTTTTGCATAACAGCTTGGCTGCCTAACAAAAGGGCGGTCCTTAAAAGGTCTTATGGGGCTGTTAAAAGCTTCCGGCAATAGTTTAATTGGGGGCGATTAACGTATCCTCCCCAGGAAGGCCTGCCCTTCAAAGGCCAGCCAGGCCCGGCACCCTGCCCTCAGCACTTCTCCCCTCGGCCTCTCCGTGGTCCTCAGCACCTCTCCTCTCAGCCTCCCCCAGAGCGGTGGCCCAGCCCTCAGCCTCTCCCCCGCCCCAGCCTCAGCCACACACCTAGGAGGTCCAGGGCCAGACCCTTTGGCCAGCCAGTCTGTGGGGATTCCGTCCAGCCTGGACAGCAGCACCATCTGCTCACACAGTTTGTTCTCTTGGCTGAGTCTGGCACAAGAGGGAGGGAAGGCTGGGTTAGAGATACAAACAGCCCCAGAAATCGGGGACTCCTTGCAGCACTCTCTGTGTCTCCCCATGACACCTCAATGGGCCCTTGTGTCCCTCCTTGAGCTCTGGGTCACCAGCCCTTCCCCCAGGACCCCTCCACTCCCCGCCCCCGCCTGTCTGGAATTCACGGTCTCTGCTGGGGGCCCCAGCTCCCACCACACATGAATCTTCAGGCATGAGTGCTGGGGAGATGCCTGGAAGGGTGCAATCCTCTGAGCACATTCCCTGGAAAGTGTCAGAGATGCAGAGGTGACCAGACAGGGACACCTCTGGGGAGGAGGGGACAGTAGAGGAGTAAGTAGGCAAAGCGATGGGGTATGATGTGGGTGGAAGGAGCCGTGGTGGGGTGGGCCACAGAGGGCCAGGAAGGACTTTCTGGAAGCAACAGCACCTACAGTTAGACTGTGACCAGCTTAATTGGGCCCATTTGCCAACCCTGATGTTAACAACAGGACCACATCCAGCTTTACTAACAGACTTTGTCCATGCTACCAACGCTGGGCTCCTGGGAGGGAGGTGGGGTAGATGGCCCATCCAGTCTCGAAGAGTTGCTCTGGGGGAATCTGACTCTTCTTTTTTTTCCTTTTTTTTTTTTTTTAAGACGGAGTTTCGCTCTTGCTGCCCAGGCTGGAGTGCAGTGGCACGATCTCAGCTCACTGCAACCTCTGCCTCCCAGGTTCAAGGAATTCTCCTGCCTCAGCCTCCCAAGTAGGTGGATTACAGACACATGCCACCACACCCAGCTAATTTTTGTATTTTTAGTAGAGACAGGGTTTCACCATGTTGATCAGGCTGGATGGTCTTGAACTCCTGACCTTGGGTGATCCACCCACCTCAGCCTCCCAAAGTGCTGGGATTACAGGTGTGAGCCACCACGCCCAGCCTTCTTTCTTTTCCTTGAGGCAGGGTCTCGCTCTGTCATCAAGGCTGACGTGTAGTGCTGCAAACACAGCTCAGGGCAGCCTCAACTTCCCGGGCTCAAGCCATTCTTCCTCAGTCTTCTGAGTAGCTGGGACTACAGGCATGCGCTGCACCTGGCTAATTTTTGGTTTTGGGGGCATGTAGAGAAGGGTTTCTCCATGTTGCTCAGGTTGGTCTCAAACTCTTGGGCTCAAGTTATCCACCCAAAGTACAGGGATTACAGGTGTTAGCCACCACACCCAGCAGGCATCTGATTCACGTATTTCCCCAGAGCCCACCATGTCCCTCAGATATTAATCCATTCTTTTGGCTGGACCGCTAGGGTAGTGTCTTAGGGGCTGCTTTGGATGCAGCTTGCCTCTCTCATCCCCTCAGGCCCATCACTCAAGCAAAATCCGGAGCCTTCCCCCGTCAGGTACTCTGCTCCCTGCACGACCCTTGCTCTCATCTCCCCAACCGTGCCTATCCGAGATGGGGTGCCAGGGCCAAGGGTCTTTGGGACTTTCGCCTCCTGTGTCAGCACTGAGGTAAGGAAAGGCCATGATTTTTTTTTTTTTTTTTTAGGCAGAATCTTGCTCTTGTCACACAGGCTGGAGTGTAATGGCACAATTTCAGCTCACTGCAACTTCCACCTCCCAGGTTCAAGCAATTCTCCTGCCTCAGCCCCCAAGTAGCTGGGATTACAGGCACACACCACCATGCCTGGCTAATTTTTGTATTTTTAGTAGAGATGGGGTTTCACCACGTTGGCCAGGCTGGTCTCGAACTCCTGACCCCAAGTGATCCTCCCACCTTGGCCTCCCAAAGTTCTGGGATTACAGGCGTGAGCCACCGTGCCCAGCCAAGGCCATGATTTTTACAGGGTGAGGGTGGGAGGAAAACAACCCCCAAGGCATGGGGTTGGGGGCCTTAGGGCAGAAGAACAGGTTGCAGAAAGTCTCCCTTCTGAGTACCCTGTGGGAAGGTGTCCTTGGGTGTCCCTCTGCCATCCTGACAGCTTTCCTGTCCAGTCCCAGCAGCCTGTTCTGATCCTATCAACAAGCACCACCTGAACCCCGAGCCTCAGTGCCTCCCTCACGCGGGGCTCCTGTCCCCCCGACGGCCTTCCGCCTGGGCTTCTCCCTCCAACAGACCCTGCTCTTTGCTGCCAAGCTCAGCCTGAGTGATGCTGGGGCTCCCCTCACAAGCCTCTAAGGGATCCCCCCCTTCAAGGCAGCTGGACATTGCAAACCCTCCCTGACCACTCCCCCACCCCAATCATCACCCTCACTTCCATCCTCCAGGCAGGGCTGTGGCCTCACAGGCTCCTGGTGACCCCAACCATGCCATGTCCTTTCCTGCCCACACTCGCCCTGGCCCTCTGCAGGGGAAGTGGTATTTCTCCTCCCTCTGGGTCTCTGGGGGCCCTGCTGGTCCTTCAAGGGCCTGCTTATATGTCTCCTACCCCAGGAAGCTTCCCTGAACCTGCCAGTCAGAAACACATTCTCGGCTGGGTGCGGCAGCTCACACCTGTAACCCCAGCACTTTGGGAGGCCGAGGTGGGTGGATCACCTGAGGCAAGGAGTTCGAGACCAGCCTGACCAATATGGAGAAACCCTGTCTCTACTAAAAATGCAAAAATTAGCCAGGAGTGGTGGCAGGCACCTGTAGTCCCAGCTACTTGGGAGGCTGAGGCAGGAGAATCGCTTGAATCTGGGAGGAGGAGGTTGCAGTGAACCGAGATGGTGCCACTGCACTTCAGCCTGGGAGACAGAGCAAGACTCCATCTCAAAATAATTAATTAGGGGCTGGGCGCAGTAGCTCACGCCTGTAAACCCAGCACTTTGGGAGACCGAGGCGGGCGGATCACGAGGTCAAGAGATCAAGACCATGGTGAAACTCCGTCTCTAAAAAGAGAAATTTATAAAAAACAATAATTAATTAATTAAACAAATAAAAAAACCCCATCCTTCAAATGGCTGTTGCACTTACTATATGCCAGGCACCGAGCTGAGCCCTGGGCTCATCCAACCCTCACAGCAACACAAGCAGCGAGTTCACTCCACTATCACCTCCTTGTTGTAGATAAGAAACAGAGGCACAGAGAGGTTAGTAACAGACCCAAGGTCACACAGCGGACAACAGACAAAGGGCTCTGGGAGAAGAAGAGAAGGGAGTCCTGCCGGGGCTCTGGGCCGAAAACTTCCAGCTGGGCCCTAAAATGAGGCAGGTGCCCTGACTTTGATTTTCAGCAATTTCCCATCTCAGAGCTCTCCTGCTGGCTACACCTGTGGCATTGGAGCAGCTCACAGAGCAGAGCAGCAAACTGTGAGGCCACATCCAAGCTCCATGTCACCTTAGAGGTCTCTTGGAGACAGAGGGGCAGGTATCCTGAGTGCCTGCTCCCCCATGCCCATCAGTGTCCCCCACAAGCTTGTCTGCCTCCTTGGTGACCCAGCCCCAGCATGGAGAAACCTTGTCTCTACTAAAAATACAAAATTAACCAGGTGTGGTGGCACATGCCTGTAACTCCAGCTACTTGGGAGACTGAGGTAGGAGAATGGCTTGAACATGGGAGGCGAAGGTTGCGGTGAGCCGAGATTGCCCCATTGCACTCCAGACTGGGCAACAAGAGCAAAACTCCATCACGGAAAAAAAAATACAAAAATACAGAAATTAGCCAGGGTTGGTGACGTATGCCTGTAGTCCTAGCTACTGGGGAGGCCGAGGCACGACAATCATGTGAACCTGGGAGGTGGAGGTTGCAGTGAGCTGAGATCGTGCCACTGCACTCCAGCCTGGGCAACAGAGCAAGACTGTCTCCAGAAAAAAAAAACAAACGAACAAACTGGATGGCCCCAGGCAAACCATCCTGATTTGCTCAGGACTGAGGGATTTCCCAAGACAGGCTTTCCACTCAGAAACTGGGAAAGCCTCAGGCAAGCCAGGGCGAGTTGGTCACCCATCTGTTACCCCAGAGACTGGCCTCTGCCCCCACCAGTTCCCTCAAACAGTGTCCAAAGGCCACCACCAACCCTCAGAGGCCTCCCCTTCCTCCTGCCCATAGGGTGGCGTAAGGCTAGTACCCAACTGCCCTGCAGGGATGCAGTGGGGCTGGATGAGATGCAGGGCAATGCCAGCCTGGAGCAATGCCACCCCCCAGCCCAGCCTCACTGGTGGCACCTCTCCCCAGGCCGGCTGCTGGGCCTGGGCCCTTTATCATCCCTCACACTAGCAGGCTGCTGAAGGAGTGGCTCCTCTGCGCCCACCCCCAGCTCTGCCCCTGACCCAGATAAGCAGAGGGGCCAGCCCAGGAGGAAAGAGGTGAAGCTGTGGCCTGGCTCCTCCCAGCTCTGAATCTCCCTGCCTGGCCCTTGGCTGGACGTTGTCCAGGAAAGCAGCAGAGCCTCCTCTTGGGACTTCCACATCCCAAGATCAGAACGCCTCTCCAACCCCATGGGCAAGGACGGTAGGCAGGAACTCCTGTGTCCACTTTGCAGATGAGAAAATAGAGGCCAGTGAAGTGACCTGCCCAAGGTCATTGGGCCAGAACCACAGGAAGCTGGGCTGGACGGGGCCTCAGCACGTCTCCAGGCTCTCTCATGGGGCTTCGTGGAGGATGTTTTTTGAGCGACCCAGCTGGAGAGACCAGCCTGCAGATGAGGCCTGCCTCCCAACACTACCTGAGCCCAGAGCCCTGGTGCCTCCCTCACGCAGGGCTCCTGTCTCCCGACGGCCTTCCACCTGGGCTTCTCCCTCCAACAGACCCTGCTCTTTGCTGCCAAGCTCAGCCTGAGCAATGCTGGGGCTCCCCTCACAAGCCTCTAAGGATTCCCCCCTTCAAGGCAGCTGGACATTGCAAACCCTCCCTGACCACTCCCCACCCCAATCATCACCCTCACTTCCATCCTCCAGGCAGGGCTGTGGCCTCACAGGCTCCTGGTGACCCCAACCATGCCATGTCCCTTCCTGCCCACACTCGCCCTGGTCCTCTGCAGGGAAATGGAACTTCTCCTCCTTCTGGTCTGGGGGCCCTGCTGGTCCTTCAAGGGCCTGCTTATATGTCTCCTACTCCAGGAAGCTCCCCTGAACCTACCAGTCAAAAACACATTCTCCTTCAAATGGCTGTGGCACTTACTATATGCCAAGCACCACACTGAGCCCTGGGTCTCATCTAACCCTCACAGCAACCACGAGCAGCAAGTTCACTCCACTATTATCACCTCCACGTTCTAGATAAGAGACAGAGGCACAGAGAGGTCAGGTAACAGACCCATGGTCACACAGCCGGAAACAGATCAAGGCAGGATTCAGGCTCTGGCAGTCTGGCTCCCTGGCATCCACTGGACTAGCAGCTCCTTGGGCAGGAACCATGGGTCAAGACCGGCGGCTTCCTGTAGGAGTCTTAGTATTTGCTTAGAAAGCTCAGAGCAGGACCCCTCCCCCAGACCTCTAGCCCTCAGAGCCCCCTCTAGGAGGCAGCACCGGGGTGGACAGAGTTCTGTTTATTACCACTCAGCCCATTTCCTCAAGGGCCACTGCCTGGCTGCTTTTTGGTTCTGGCGGCCTGGGCCCAGATCTAAGTGTGGGATGAGTGCAGCACCCAGAGGAGGGCTGGGGGCTTGGCTCCTGGGGGCTCCAGGAGCTCCCTGCAACCTCTCTCTGCCCCTCAAATACTCTACAGGCCAGCTCTATGCTCACCTCCTCCAAGAGGCCCCAGCTGCTGCCCCCCAGCCAGCCTCCACCTGCTCCCACAGCCCCGTCCTGCCTGTCTCCTGTCCCAGGCAGGGCCGTGCCCCGGGCTCCATGGCAGCTCTCTCACGTCCACACTGGCTCCCAGCTGGAGCCTGTGCGGCTTTGAGGGGATACCGTGGTTTCTCGGTGCACCCTAAGACTTCAGAACCCCAGAAGTGTTCAGTCCTCTGGTGGGTGTCAGCCAGGCCCGGAAAGCACACAAACTGGGGGGACACCTATGCTGAGTTATCCAGAGAGCCTCAGGGCTGGCGCTAGAAGGGGAGGGGCAGGTGCTAGTGTGTCCGCACGCCCGTGGGGTTGCCGGGTGCGTCATCTGTGTGTCAGCGTGTTCGTGGGTGGGTGGCTGACCACTCCGAGTGTGTGTGTGTGAGTCATGTGCACCCTTGAGACAGGCTCTGTGTTCAGATACTCTGCTTCTGTGCTTGAATTCGTGTACGCAAACATCCCTGGCACAAGCTTACATGCTACTCCTCCACACCCAACTCCTACTCACCCCTCAGGGTCCTCTCCCCCACCCTGCCTCAGCCTCAAGGGCTGCTCTGACCCTCCAGCCCATCCCACTGACCTGCTGACCTTCGTCCCAAACACTGCTGGGTTCAGCCCTGGAGCCTGGTGAGCCTTGCTCCCTAAGGGTGAGGTTGACTCCTTTTTAAATTACCGCTACGCCCCGCTTAGGGAGACACAGCTTTATCAATCAACACTCATTGAATGAATTAAAACAAGCTCCAAGGAAAAGGAACTGCATTTGGGTGGATGGAAACGAGATAGCAGGCTGTTTTCTTTCCCCTTTACCCTTTGCTCTGTCTCTTCCCACCTTACTTTCTCTAACTTGTTTGTTAACTCAGTCGTCAGCTTAGAAAGTACTTCCTTGTACACCCTCATCTCATTCAAATCTCATGACAGTCCTCCAAGACGTGAATAATTATCCTCCTTGCATAGATGAGGAAACTGGGGTTCAGGGAGGCTATGTGACTGGCCCAAGGTCACACAGCCTGGCAGGAGGGGCCAGGGACTAGAACTCTCACACCTGAATGGACACCACCCCCCCGCTGCTTCCCACCAGTAAGCGCTTCTGGGGGTAGAGGGTAGAGGGCGAACCAGGGGCTTAGAGAGAATTGGCCTCTTCATGCCCTCTCCATGGCCCAAGGTCACCGTGGGGAGGGAGACGCACCAGGCCCTCCAGGGCCAGGGGTTACCCCACCTGGCCGGCAATGAGAGAGGCCATGAGGTCTGTGGACATTGTCCCTGGGCCTGTGGTTACTGATCGACAACAGCCCTGTTCCTCCCCAGCCAGCTAGGGAGTTAATGATTAAGGAGGGGATTAAATATTAACCACCTGTCGGGCCATGGCGTAATGTCTCAGTCTGCACCTGAGCCTCCCTAAAAATACTTCCCACCTGCCGTGGGCCAGCCCCTCGAAGGGCCTATAAGCCCCTTGCTGAGGGACACTCCTTCCCCATGCCCCCATCCTGCCCTGGCCCTGGGCCGTGTCCACCCCATCTCATTCTTTCATACCCACAGCACAGACGGGAGGACTCTTTCCTGTCCCTTAGAAGCCACAAGCCACACTCCTGGTGGGCTTTCTGGAGGAGAGGCTCTGCCTGAAGCCAGCTGTTGGTGTTCCTGGGGCTTGGAGAGTCTGCAGGTTACATTCCCACCTGTGACCTCATTTATCAGTGCTCAAAAGACTCCTCTGAATCTGTACATCACAGGCCCCAACACCCCGGGCTACAGCAACTCCCCAGCATGCCATTCTTTTCTTTCTTCTAGCAGTTAGAATCTGGGTGCCTTCTGCCTCCAGGAAGTCTCTCATATTAACCTGGCCCTAAGCTCTCTGTGGGCCTCTGCTCCACAGCTTCCCTTAGACAGGGGTGATTCAAGCTGGCGTGGGCTGCCGCAGGGCTTCGGGAAACAGCTGCCTCTGTTGGAAGGTCCTTTAAAGTTTAAGTGCACAGCCTCCAAGGGCCGGGGCTGGGACAGCTCTATCACACCTAAGCCTCGGGCCTGCCCCTGGGTGAGCAGGCCATGATCAGCCTCCCACAGCAGGAACCACTGACAGTGTGACACAGGGTTCGCCTGTGTCTTTTTCTATAAATACAGAAAAATGGAATTCTTTATTCAAGTAACAAGTCTATTGATAGGCTCTCATTCCTGCTGGAGGGGGAAGGCCCTAGTGATTATGTGGTAAGTTACTATGGTGGGTAAGCCCCACAATAGCCTGGGCCTGCACTGCCCTCTCTACATGTCCCGGCGACTTCATTACCACTGCAGACCTAGTGACAGGCATTGTCATCCCCCGTTTTACAGCTGGGAAAACTGAGGCTGGGTGAAATTCAAGGACTTGGCCATGCACAGGGAGTTGCAGAAGCTGGCCTGCCTGACTCAAAAGCCATCCCACACTGAAAAGAACCTAACAGTGTTCCTGCCACAGCTGTCTAAGCCCCCAGCTCAGCTTTTTCCAGCCACAGTTCCCAACCGTGTGTGTGTGTGTTTGTTTGTTTGTTTGTTTGTTTTTGGAAATGGAGTCTTGCTCTGTTGACCTCTCCCTCTCAGGTTCAAGCCATTCTCCTGCCCCAGCCTCCTGTGTAGCTGGGATTACAGGCGCGCACCACTAATCCCTGCTAATCTTTATTTTTGGTAGAGACAGGGTTTCACCGTATTGGCCAGGCTGGTCTCAAACTCCTGACCTCAAGTGATCCTCCCTCCTCACCCTCCCAAAGTGCTGGGATTACAGGTGTGAGCCACCGCACCCGGCCTTTTTTTTTTTTTTGAGACAGGGTCTTGGTCTGTCACCAAGGCTGGAGTGCAGTGATGCAGTCATGGCTCACTGCAGCCTTGACCTCCTGGGCTCAAGTGGTCCTCTCGCCTCAGCCTCCCGAGTAGCTGGGGTCCCAGGTGTGCACCACCATGCCTGACTAATTTAAAAACAATTTTTCTTTTTTCTTTTTTCAGAGATGGGGTCTCACTGTATTGCCCAGGCTGGTCTCAAACTCTTGGGCTCAAGCGATCCTCCCACCTCAGCCTCTCAAGGTGCTGGGATTACAGGTGTGTGTCACTGCACCTGGCCCCTTTCTCCTTTCAACTTTCTCTCACCTGTATTGAGACCTGAACACTTAACAACCCCTTATGGCCTCCATTATGTGGGAGAGATCGCCTTAGCTCTTCCAAGACAGGGTGCCCCTGATCTCCTCAGAACTGAGGATGTGTCCCCCAGGAGACTCCATATGGAGACTGGATGGGGGATTTCTCAATGTTTTACTAAGTTTTTTGCAGAGACATCTGGAAGGGCCTGCCGTTCTCCTTCCTGCACGTGACAAGTCATCTCCCCGGGGAAGGATGGCGTGGAGTCAGCACCGCACTGCCGTTTCCTCACGCCAGTGCTTGTGTTTACAGGTGAGGAAAGCAAGGCCCCCGGAGGTCAAGAACCTCGCTGGCCCGGTGGCTCCTACATGAATTCCTCAGAGCAGCAGCGACACGAAGGAAGGGGATGGCCTCTGACTGGCTCTGATGGGGCTTCCAGGTCCACACCTCAGAGGCTCAGAGGTTTCCTTGGGGGCCCCAGCCCCTCGTCCCAGACTCAGAGGTGAACCCCCAGTGCATCCTCGACAGCCTCAACCTGCTCCCCTTTGCCCCTCACCCTTCCCTGGACCACTGCCCCCAACAGTCGGGCTCACCCACCCTTGACAGTGAGCCCAGGGTTTGCCAGAGGGCACGGGGGAGCCTGGGAAAGACACACATGCTTCTTAGCCAGTGTTCCCATATCCCAGCACAGCATGTACGATTTGAGTCAGGATTCCCGCCGGGCCTACCACACTGTCTTCTGCCCTGTGTTTCTGTCTCTCTTTCTCTCTCTCACACACACTCTCACTCATTCACAGAAACACAAAATGGTGATAAATCAGGCAGAGCAGAGAGAAGGGAAGCAACACTTAGAGCTCAGATTGGCTTTAACTGGGGATGCTCACATTTCTGTTTGCATCTCTTTTGCATGTATTTGCATGGGCTGTTTTGGACTATTCTCCACATCCCAAAGGGCACTGGGAAATAACGGATTTGTGGTCTTCAGGGGACCCCAGGGCCTCTGTGAGGCCCCCAGATGCGTTAGGTGGGCCCTGGAATGCAGGGAGAGTAGAGAGGAGACAGGGCATCTGGTTAAATTGGGGGGAGGCAGGCCAGAGGGAATAGGGGAGCTGGGGGCTAGAGGAACCCTGTGGGCCTTGGCTGGCTTCTTGTGGCAGGGTCCCCCACTCAGTGCCCCGTCACCTGCAGCCCAGGCTGTCAGTGGCAGGGGGGGCGGGGGGGGGGGAGGAATTTTCCAAAAGTCCAGATGCCTCCTGAGGCTCCCCTCCTGGGCCAAGTATAGAAGGCAGCAAAGAAGCAAGAGGATGGACTCTACTCCTAACCCCGACCCTGCAGAGCTCAGACCCCCAGACATCCCATTCTGCACCCACAAAGAGAAGCTTCTCCCCAACACACTCCACTGGAGGAAGGCCTGGCCTTTCCTGTTTGTAAATAGCCTGGCTGAGGTGGGGCCCACATGAGCTTGCCTCTCTGGAGCAGCCCCTGCAGTGCCGCCCTCCCTCCCTGGCTCCAGGGTGTGTGGTGTGGCCTCCCCCAGGGCAGGGCCACCCTTTCCCAGTCACAGCTAGAGGGCTGTGTCCTGTGGGCCCTGTGAGTCAGGCCCCACCCCCTCCCTGCAGCCAGGAAGTACGGCAGTGACCTCAGCCTCTGCTCACCTGGTGAGCCTGCTTCTCGGTGGGGGCAGCAGAGCCAGACCTGCGGGGACTGTGATCCCGCTGACACTTCAGGGCAACTGAGGCCTTTGGCCAGTTTTGGACCCCAGGGAGTGGAGTAGGGGAGGCAGGATGAGTGGGAGGCCATCCACATCAGGTGCCTCTGCGTGTCTGCTAATGGATCCCCTTTCCCAGCTTCTCTTTTTTTTGAGATGAAGGCTTGCTCTGTCACCCAGGCTGGAGAGCAGTTGTTATCTCAGTTCACTGCAACCTCTGCCTCCCAGGTTCAAGTGATTCTCCTGCCTCAGCCTCCCAAGTAGCTGGGACTACAGGTGCCTGCCACCACACCCGGCTAATTTTTGCATTTTTAGTAGAGACAAGGTTTTGCCATGTTGGCCAGGCTGGTCTCGAACTCCTGACCTCAAGTAATCCACCCACCTCGGCCTCCCAGAGTGCTGGGATTACAGGCCTGAGCCACCGCACCCAGCCCCCTTTCCCAGCTTTCTATGCCAGGCTATCTCCACTCACTCTGGAACAACTGACTTGACTCTTTTTTTTTTTGAGACAATCTCCTCTGTTGCCCACGCTGGAGTGCAGTGGCGCCATCATGGCTCCCTCAACCTCCTGGTGGGCTGTGGTGATCCTCCCACCTCTCCCACCTCTCCCACCTCTCCCACCTCTCCCACCTCTCCCACCTCCCACCTCTCCCACCTCAGCTTCTTGAGTGGCTATGCACCATCTGGCTAATTTTCAAAAATTTTTGTACAGACAGGGTCTCACTATGTTGTCCAGGCTGGTCTTGAACTCCTGGGCTCCAGTAGTCCTCCCACCTTGACCTCCCAAAGTGTTGGAATTACCGGCGTGAGCCACCACGCCTGGCTGAAACTCTCTTTCCCTAAGAATCTTTCCTTGAAACTCAGCCTTCCCATGCTGCTAACTTCAGTGAATACTTAGCAAAATATGTCTGTCTCTAGCCTGAACCACCCTGGGCTATCTGAGGGTGGGCCTGCCAGCTACTCCCCAAGACCCCTGGCAGTTCCGGAGCTGGGATTAAGTTTTGCAGCTGTGAGGGGCCGCAAGGGGCAGAGGTAAGGGGCAGGTAGGAAAGAGTAGGGGGACAGGCTGGGTTTCCTCTCTTCTGACCTGTCCAAAGTGTGGGCTCCGTCTGCCATGAGAGTAAATGTAGATTACCAGCCTGTGTTCCTGTGGGCCTGTGGAGTGGGAATTCACAGATGGTGATCCTGGGGCTCAGCTGGATAAAGTGGCCTGCTCAAGTCACACCAGTAAGAAGGTGCCGGCCGGGCGTGGTGGCTCACACCTGTAATCCCAGCACTTCGGGAGCCTGAGGCAGGTGGATCATGAGGTCAGGAGATTGAGACCATCCTGGCCATGGTGAATACCCATCTCTACCAAAATACAAAAAATTAGCCAGGCGTGGTGGTGTGCGCCTGTAGTCCCAGCTACTCAGGAGGCTGAGGCAGGGAAATCACTTGAATCCAGGAGGTGGAGGTTGCAGCGAGCCGAGATCATCCCACTGCACTTCAGCCTGGCAAAAGAGCAAACTGCGTCTCAAAAAAAAAAAAAAAAAAAAAAAAAAAGAAGGTGCCTGCAGAGCAGTAGCAGGTCAAGGCAATGTCCACAGCTCAGTGGCCCAACCCTGATATATACGAACCCAGGTAGGGGTTAAACTAACTGAGGTCTCAAAGGCTCCAGTACTGAGGATTTGAGCATCCAAATAATTACAGCTGAGGCTCCAACCCACTCCCAGCTGTTCCCTCCCTGGGCTGGCAGCTCCTCAATCCACTCCCAGCAAGTGTCCTCCCTCCCACCAGTTCATCTGGCTTCCAGTTCAGCTGCAGAAACGGCCCAACCCCAACGTCTCTCTGGAACCCAAACAGGAAGCCAGGGAGAAGGGGGCCAACGGCCAGGGAGCTTTGAGGCTCCTCCAGGAAGTGTGAGGGGAGATGAGAAGGGGTGAAGGTGGGCCTGCTGTCTTGCAGCCCCCAACGCTGGGAGCCCACCAAAGCCTGTCTCACTTCCATCATGCTGGGAAGGAGCGGAGCATCCCCCACCCCACCTCCGCGAGGGCAGGGACCAGAAAGGGCCTTGGGGAGAGTGTCAAGAGGTGCTCTTTGGAACCCTTGCTTCTGGGTCACTCTTTTAAAAATAGGCTTTCTGCCAGGTGTGGTAGCTCATGTCTGTAATCCCAGCATTTTGGGAGGCCAAGGTGGGCAGATCACTTGAGGCCAGGAGTTTGAGGCCAGCCTGGGAAACTTCATCTCTACAAAAATACAAGAATTAACCTGGTGTGGTGGTGCAAGCTTGTAGTCCCAGCTACTTGGGAGGCTGAGGTGAGAGAATCACTGGAGTCTGACAGGTTGAGGCTGCAGTGAGCTGTGATCATGTCACTGTACTCCAGCCTGGGTGACAGAGCAAGACCCTATCTCAAAAACAAAACAAAACTCTCTCACCAAGGCTGGAGTGCAGTGGCACGATCTCAGCTCACTGCAACCTTCACCTCCCTGGTTCAAGTGATTCTCCTGCTTCAGCCTTCGGAGTAGGTGGGAATACAGCCGCACCCCACACCTGGCTAATTTTTAAATTTTTTTTTAGTAGACACAGGGTTTCACCATGTTGGCCAGGATCGTCTCGATCTCCTGACCTCGTGATCCGCCTGTCTCAGCCTCCCAAAGTGCTGAGAGTATAGGCATGAGCCAACTCACCCGGCCAAGGCTTTCTTTTTTTGGAGTTTTGGGTTCTCAGTGAAATTGAGCAGAAAGTATAGAATGCTCATATACCTCCTTCCTGCCCCATTATCCATATCTCCCACCAGAGTGGTTCACTTTTTGTAATCAGTGAACCTACATTGACACATAGTATCACCCAAAGTCCATAGTTTGCATTAGGGCTCACTCTTGTTGCATATTCTGTGTTTGGACAAATGTGTAATGACATCATACAGCGTCGCTTCTCTGCCCCCAACACCCTCTGTGCTCCGTCTACCCATTTCTCCCTCTTCCCAACCCCAGATGACCACCTTTTTACTGATCTTTTTACTGTCTCCGTAGTTTTGCCTTTTCCCAAATGTCATATAGTTGAAATCATACAGTATGCAGCCTTTTCAGATTCTCTTCTTTCACTTTGTGATATGCACTCAAGTTTTTCCTCCGTGTCTTTTCATCACTTGATAGCTCAATTCCTTTTTTTTTTTTTTTTTTTTTTTGAGACAGAGTCTCTCTCTGTCGCCCAGGCTGGAGTGCAGTGGCACAGTCTCAGCTCACTGGCTCACTGCAATCTCTACTCCTGGGTTCAAGCGATTGTCCTGCCTCAGCCTCCCAAGTAGCCAGCACTATAGGAACATGCCACCGTGACAGCTAATTTTTGTATTTTTAGTAGAGACTGATTTCACTATGTTGGCGAAGCTGCTCTTGAACTCCTGGCCTCGTGATCTGCCTGCCTCAGCCTCCCAGAGTTACGGGATTACAGGCTTGAGCCACCATGCCCGGCAGATAGCTCATTCTTTTTAGCACTTAATAATATTCCGTTGTCTGGATGTCCCACAATTTATTTCTCCATTCACCTACTGAAGGACATCTTTTTTTTTTAAGAGAAAAGGCATACAAATTTATTAATGTACAGGGCTGCGGGCCACAGAATGATTACTCCAACCCCTCGGTGGGGTACAGAAGCTTATATACCCTTTCTCAGAGGCAAAAGAGGAGATGGGTAATGTATACAATTCTTTGAGGAACAGTAAATGATTATAAGCGAGAAGGAATGAACCAGGGAGACAGAAATTAACTTGTAAATGATTCTCTTTGAAATCTGAATGAGACCAAGAGGCCAGGTTTATCTTGTGGAAAAGTCCATCCAGGTGTGGTTGCATTCCTCAGTCTTCTTTTCTGCAGTAGATAATGAGGTAACAGAAGGCAATTGTGCTGTTTTGTTTTTGTTTTTGTTTTTTTTTGGTAAGAAGCTGTCTTGATCAGATCAGGAAATTCCAGAAAAGGTCCTTCCTTGGCAAGTTTACTTAGCGCTGGTGTACTTGGTGATGGCCTTGGTGCCCTCCGATACGGCGTGCTTGGCCGCTCCCCGGGTAGCAGCAGGCGCACGGCCCTCTGGATCTCCCTGGAGGTGATGGTCGAGCGCTTGTTGTAATGTGCCAGGCGGGAAGCCTCGCCCGCAATGCGCTCGAAAATGCCATTGACAAAGGAGTTCATGATGCCCATGGCCTTGGAGGAGATGCCGGTGTCGGGGTGCACCTGCTTCAGCACCTTGTACACGTTCACGGAGTAGCTCTCCTTGCGGCTGCGCTGGCGCTTCTTGCCGTCCTTCTTCTGCGCCTTGGTCACCGCCTTCTTGGAGCCTTTCTTGGGCACGGGAGCGGACTTGGCTGGCTCAGGCATGTCGAAGGCAAACCAAGGTACGAAACGATCAGCAGCTAGCTCGAGGAAACAGGAAATAATCACTGAAGGACATCTTGATTGCTTTCATGTTTTGGCAATTATGAATAAAGCTACTATAAGTATCTCTGTGCAGGTTTTTGTGCAGATACACATTTTCTTTTTTTCTTTCTTTCTTTTTTTTTTTGTTTGTTTGTTTGAGACAGGGTCTCACTCTGTCACCCAAGCTGGAGTGCAGTGATACAATCTTGGCTCACTGCAGCCTTTACCTCCCGGGCTCAAGTGATCCTCCTTCCTCAGTCTCCTGAGTAGCTGGGACTACAGGCGCATGCCACCACACCCTGCTAATTTTTGTATTTCTTGTGGAGATGGAGTTTTATCATGTTATTTAGGTTGGTTTCAAACTCCTGAGCTCAAGCAATCTGCCTGCCTCAGCCTCCCAAAGTATTGGGATTATAGGCATGAGCCGCCACTCCTGGCCGTGGCTCACTTTTAAGGCAGGCTTTTCCTCACATAATCCTGAGATCCTATTAACTTCATTTCTCATCAGCCCACCATTGAGGGGCGAGCACCGGGATGGAGAGATACCTGCTCTCAAGCTCTGTGCTGTCACCAGCTCACCATGTCCTTGGCAAGTCACTTTACCAACCTGGCCCTCAGTTTCTTAGCCTGTGAAATGGAGCTCACAGCACTTTTCCCCCCTGAGGGATGTGGGGAGGCCTCTGTCCACTAGGGACGAGGGTCATGGCTTGGTGTAGTGGTCAGGGCAGTGGTGACTGACACCAGAAACCACGGCCTGTCCCATCTGGGACTGGGCCAGTGGCGATGGCAACCTAGGGAACCCGACTGGCTAGACCACAGGGAGAAGTGGGGTGTCATCTCTGCACCCCGCAGCCCTGGCATCCTCAGGCCCTCCAGGACTTGCCAGCAAGGTGTGGCTCCTGCCCAGGGATCTGCCACAGGGATGGAGGGAGGCAGCTGTGAGCGGACATTGCAGGATTCCACAGAGAGCCCCTGGCCCGAGAGCTCCTTCAGCTCCGTCTTCCATCTGCCGCAGGCTGCGACCAGAGGCTCAGGGAGAGGACAGGCAGTGGGGACCGGAAACTGTGAGCAAACCCCAGGCATACAGAAGAGGTCTTGCGTCACACCCCCTGAGTAAAGGAGCCGGTGCTTTGGGAGGCTTAGTTCAATGGGAAGAGAGCACGCCAAAGCCTGAGGCCCCACCCGGGCCTCTCAGAGGCCGACCCAGCCAATGGGTGGGAGGAAAAGCAGCCAGGCAGGACCCCTACCCTATGCAGTGACTCCTTCATCCCCTTCTGGGTCCTTCAGCCCCTTGCCCCCAGCCAGGCCCTGCCCCCAACAGCAAGACCCAACAAACCCATACCCCCTCCCTGCCAACTTCCATTACCCATTTCTTCTTTGACATCACAGAAAAAGAACAGAAAGACCCCTCATCCCAAGTGCTCAGATAACATCCATTGGACATTTAAAAAAATAATAACAGGCTGGGTATGGTGGCTCATGCCTGTAATCTCAGCACTTTGGGAGGCCAAGGCGGGTGGATCATGAGGTCCGAAGTTCGAGATCAGCCTGGCCAACATGGAGAAAACCTGTCTCTACAAAAACACAAAACTTAGTCGGGCGTGTTGGTGCGTGCCTGTAATCCCAGCTACCTGGAGGCACGAGAATCACTTGATCCCAGAAGGTGGAGGTTGCAGTGAGCCGAGATTGCAGGAGCCAAGATCCTGCCACTGCACACCAGCCTGAACAACAGAGCAAGACTCTGTCTCAAAAAAAAAAAAAAAAAAAAAAAGGAATGCTCAGGGAAGGATTCCAAGGGTCAAGGGGGCCCTGAACCTTGAACCTCCAGCTCATGAGAAGTCCCCAGGGCACAGCCTTGGTTGATGGGTCTCTGGGTCAGAGCCTGGCCTTCTTAGAGCTGAGCAGCCCACCTGGGTTACAAGACACCTCCTACTTGAACTATGGGCTCCCCCGCCACAGGTTTATCTGAAGTTGAACTTGGAGTGAAAGGCTCCTAGGGTCAAAGAGGAGAAGTAGAGGCCTCATCTCCTACCCTTGGACAAAGCTGGTGGGTTACAGGCGCCCCAGCATCCCAAGCCTCGGGCTGTGCACACCTCGTCCCTGCACGGCCCCAGGCAGCTGGCCTGCCCTGTCCACCTGAGCTTGGGGAAGGGGGAGAACAACCCTCTCTACTGTGATGAGGTCACAGAGGGGCGGCTGGGCTGTGGGCAGGTAAAATCCTGGAAGTCTTTCTGCAAGAGGTAGCATGATTCAGCCAAAGGCATTGGGAGGGCACTGGGGCAAGAGTATAACAGCGTCAGGGTAAAGGCCCCTGGTATGAGTGTGCAGTGGGCCGGAGGGTGGGTGGAGATCACGCAGTCATTCCTTCAAGTATTTTTTGAGCACAATGAAAAAAAGATCCCTCCTGTCCCCGCAGCGCAAATCCCTGCAGCTGACATTTTAGTAGGCGACAGACAACGAAGACAACTCTGTAAACTCTATAGAGTGCTGATTGGTGAGGAAGCTGTGGAGAAACAGCGAAGAGGGGAGGAATGGCAGGCCAGGCAGCTGCTGCAATGTTAGCTACAGGCCGGGCAGGTGCTGCAGGAGGGCCGGGCAGGTGCAGGGGCCTTGCCTGGGATGCCAGGTGCAGAAGCTAGGACTTGACCGTGACAGGAGACAGGACTGAGATGATAGAAGTGAGCTTTGTGGCCAGGCATGGTGGCTCATGCCTGTAATCCCAACACTTTGGGAGGCTGAGGCGGGTGGATCACGAGGTCAGGAGTTCAAGACCTGGCCAATATGGTGAAACCCTGTCTCTACTAAAAATACAAAAATTAGCTGGGCGTGGTGGTGGGCGCCTCTAATCCCAGCTACTTGGGAGACTGAGGCAGAGAATTGCTTGAACCTGGGAGGCAGAGGTTGCAGTGAGCAGAGATTGCACTGCTGCACTCCAGCCTGGGCAACAGAGCGAGACTCCAACTCAAAGAAAAAAAAAAAAGAAGTGGGCTTTGGGGGCCAGGGCCGCGCTCCCACCTATAATCCCAGTACTTTGGGAGGCCGAGGAGGGCAGATCACCTGAGGTCGGGAGTTCGAGTCCAGCCTGGCCAGCATGGTGAAACCCCATCTTTACTAAAAATACAAAAATTAGCTGGGTGTGGTGGCAGGCACCTGTAATCCCAACTACTCAGGAAACTGAGGCGGGGAGAATCGTTTGAACTCGGGAGGCAGACGTTGCAGTGAGCTGAGATTGCACCATCGCACTCCAGCCTGGGCAACAGAGCAAGACTCCGTCTCAAAGAAAAAAAAAAAAAAGTGGGCTTTGGGGGAGATTGTCCCAAAGCCCTACATTGGGAAGGGATGGGGGAAAATAGGGGGATAGAGGTACAGCACTCAGGTTCAGCCTGTGGACCCCAGGCCAGGCCAGACTGGAGGCCTTCTTGAATTGGAGGGCTAACAGGGCAGGTCACCCTGGAGGGACAGGCTCAGCCTCCCCTGAAGGGCCTGGAGCCTGTCTGAGACAGGATGGGAAGGAGGACCTATTGCCGTGGCTCCATTTCTGTTGCCAGAGGGAGACCCAGCTTGGAGGGAGCATAGAAGCCCAGGCCAAATTCACCTCTGAGCATTTGGATCCTGTGCTACAATTTCTTCCTCCTTTAAAAAGACTGGGTTACTCTGATGCCCACCTCTTCCTGGAAGCACTCCTTGGTTAATCTCTCCCTTTACAGGGGTAGAAAAATGAGAGTACCCATCTTTCCAAGAGGACACAGCCCTCTTGCTGAGCAGAAACTTCTGTAAGTTCTAGAAAGTATTTCCCTCCATTGACTACACTGCCTCTATCCACACTGACCTGGATGAAAAACGCTGGCCTGTTGCTCAAGCTTCCAGGCTAGGAACCAGCAATGTGCAGGTGCAGTCCAAGGCCTGCAGGATCTTCGGAAAGTGGTTTCTCTGGGCCTCAGTTTTCCTCACCGTTAAAATGGGGGGAGATGCTTGCTGCAGCTCTTCCCCAAAAGTGGAGCAGCAGCAGGTGACATCTGTGACTGTGAAATGTGTGCCAGGCACGGAGCCACGCCCATCGCACACAGCGTTGCAGGGAATCCTCTCAGTGACCTTGTGTGGAAGACACAAGGGCAATTCCCATATTGCAGATGAGGAAACTGAGGCTCAGCAGGGTCTGTGGGTTCCCTAGAGTCATGCAGCTGAGTGACTCCAGAGCTCCTTCTCTCAACATACCACTCTATTGTTCCCAGTAAAAGATTGCATTCAGTCCTGTTCAGTTACTCAGTCAACTAGCATTTAGATGGCGCCAACTGCATGCAGCCACTGACTAAGCCACAACCATGATTTGAGTATCTTGTGGCCGTCCAGCTGGCACTATGTTGGGGGAATGCTGGGGGCGGGAGGCAGGGGAGTTGCTGCTCCCCAAGAGCCTAGACGTGTGGAGAAACAAGGCTCAGCCACAGGAGATTGTGAATACAGGTTCTGCCACCAGCTACTTCTAGGCGTGGCTGCGTAACCCTGGAAAAGTCACTTAACCTCTGTCTGCTGGGGTTCTGGCTCCCATATGGTGGTTAGAACACCACCTCCTATAGGGTTGGTTCAAGGATGGCATGGCATAATAAGAACACCTTGAGGGACGGGGTTTGGCAGAGTATACTCCATAAATTATGGCCATTATCATTATTATTATTGAGATGGAGTCTCACTCTCTCACCCAGGCTGGAGTGCAGTGGTGCAATCTCAGCTCACTGCAGCCTCCAGCTCCCAGGTTAAAGCAATTCTCCTGCCTCAGCCTCCCTAGTAGCTGGGATTACAGGTGTGTACCACCATGCCCAGCTAATTTTTGTATTTTTAGTAGAGACAGGGCTTCACCATGTTGGCCAGGCCGGTCTCGAACTCCTGACCTCGTGATCCACCCGCCTCAGCCTCCCAAAGTGCTGGAATCACAGGCGTGAGCCACTGGCCATGGCTATTATTATTAAAATGAGCAGCTGGAGAACAGGGGCCTAGTGTGCTTGGCCAGATGTCCAGCTATGTGTCCACAGCAGCCTCAGGAGTTTTCAGAGCGGAGAGCAAGGCCTCTGGCCTGGAGCAGACAGGGGCAGCTTTCTAGAAGAGGGAGCCTCAGGTGCCAGGCTGAAGGGCTGGAAGCTGGGAGCTGGCGGGAGGGAAGGTGTCTGGGCTGGGATGTGGAGCACAGTCACGGAGGAGGTGGGCCTTTGAGTGCATGTGAGACAGACAGAGACAGCTGGCCCGAGGCTACCGTACAAGTGTGAACAGGTGAGCCATGAGCCCCACACTGGTTCATTGCAAGGCGAGGGGCTCCTATGCCAGGCAGAGGCCTCTGGGACACGGGAGACCCTGAAAGCTTTAAAGAGAGGAGCACTGAGGGATGAGGAAGTCCACATGCCTCACTCGTGGGGGAGTCATGGCCTGCAACTGACCAGGAGAAGCCCAGGTAGGCCCTGGCTGGGTTCCCCTTTGGTGCTACCCCTTGGGCCAGGATCAAGAGCTGTGGATGTTCATGCTTACGGAGCTCTTGGGACCCTCAGCCTCAGCCTGGATGCCCCCATCATCACTGCCCAGCCAGCCCACAGGGCCTCAGGCGGCAGGAAGGCAGGACCGCAGGGGCCTGTGGCAGGGCAGGGAAAGGCACAGCATGGTGTTTACATTTTGCCTACTTCCCTGCTGGCCTGGCGGTTACACCACTGCGGTTTGTCGGCCCCAGGGAGCGCCTCCCTTACATAACGCCTGACACAACCGCCCCAAAACACACACACGGCGTCCCCCCCACACCACTGCACATGCTGTCACGCCGGACTCACCCTACACACTCACACACACTCACAGAGCCGCACCTGCCACCTCACAACTCACATGCACCTTCCCACACAGGCCCTCATCCCAACGCTGCCGTCTCGGAAAGGATTAATTTTGCTCCCACCATGCGCCACACAGGCCAGACCACCCCCAGTGGCTTCAGTGGCTCTGGTTCCTCAGGCCCCGGGAGCCCTGAGCCCACTGGGACTGCGCCACGCCTCTCCTGGGTCTCCCAGGTAACAGCCTCAGACTGAGGTGCCAGCCTAGGCAGTGGACGACAACAGGGGGACTTGAGAACAAGGCAGGGAGTTGCAGAAAGACCAGGGCCCAGGCTGCAGCCCCTGAGACATGGACTCCAGAAACTCAG
Organism: Ateles fusciceps; assembly: GCA_036589455.1. Lineage (NCBI taxonomy): Eukaryota > Metazoa > Chordata > Mammalia > Primates > Atelidae > Ateles > Ateles fusciceps. The sequence goes on from JAZHEH010003310.1 coordinate 5,308,163, forward strand.
AACAGGTGTGGGGGAGGGATAGACGAGGGACATGGCCTCCAAGGTATTACATTTAGTGCAACATGTTACTATGAGAACAGGCCTCAAGCGTTTAATTGCGTGATGGGCCAGGAGTGGTGGCTCACACCTGTAATCCCAGCACTTTAGGAGGCTGGAGGATGGCTTGATCTCAGGAGTCTGACACCAGCCTGGTCAACATAGCGAGTCTACAAAAATACAAAACAATAGGCTGGGTGCGGTGGCTCACGCTTTAATCCCAGCACTTTGGGAGGCCGAGGCGGGTTGGGAGCTCGAGACCAGCCTTGTCAACATGGAGAAACCCTGTCTTTACTAAAATACAAAATTAGCCAGGTGTGTGGCGCATGCCTGTAATCCCAGCTACTTGGTAGGCTGAGGAAGGAGAATTGCTTGAACTCAGGAGGTGGAGGTTGCGGTGAGCTGTGATCGCACCATTGCACTCCAGCCTGGGTAACAAGAGCGAAACTCTCTCAAAAAAACAAAAAACAAACAAAAACAAAAGTAAAATAAAATAATAATATAAATCGAGAAAAATGCATGTGACCCTCCCAAGAAACACGTGAGCCCCGCTGTGCCCCATGCATGCAGCTTCTTGGGATTCATCTGGTGGAGATATTCACCCAAGGCCCTGAGTAAAAAACACGTTCATGCTGCAATGCTGGTAAAAGCAAAATAGTGCAGAGCCTCCCTGCCCATCTCCTGGACCCTCACAAATGGAGGCACATGCAGCCGTGTGCCAACGCTCTAAATGCTGGGCCAGGGAAAGTACGGCCCCATTCTGTGACTGAAGTCTTCTCTGACTGTGTGTGTATAAGTATTTGTAGATAGCTGCCTCACCAGATCTCTGGGATGCCTCACACAAAGTGGCAACAAGTGGTCATCTTTGCTGAGTCGGCCTGAGGAGGAAAGCTAAGGGGACTTTTCCACGTGCACGTATTGGGACTCAATGCAGCTGTTGGGGTATTCGTGACAAGCAGGCATGAGTTCCAAACAAGAGGAAAAAATAGGCCAGGCGTGGTAGCTCAGGCCTATAATCCCAGCACTTGGGAGGCTGAGGCGGGCAGATCACCTGAGGTCAGGAGTTCAAGACCAGCCTGGCCAACATGGTGAAACCCCATCTCTACTAAAAGACAAAAAATTACTTGGCCTGATGGTGGGTGCCTGTTATCCTGCTACTAGGGAGGCCGAGGCAGGAGAATCGCTTGAACTCGGGAAGCAGAGATTGCAGTGAGCCGAGATCACATCATTGCACTCCAGCCTGGGCGACAGAGCAAGACTCCGTATCAAGAAAAAGAAAAAAAGAGGAGGAGAAAATCAACACAGGGTCCCTTGTACCAAGAAACACTGCATCTTTCCCTCTTCTGAATGGCTGGGACCCTCCGCCCTCTCCATGGGGGCATGTGGTGGCATCGTGGCCCCACCACTCATGCGCTGGGAGACCCTGGGCAAGCATCTTCCGTTTTCTGAGCTCCATTTTCCTCATCTGTCCCATGAGAGTGAACAGGCCAGTGTCACAGGGGCAGGCTGGTTTTGTTGTACACAGTTATTGACGCCCTGCAAGGAGCCAGGCTTGGGGCCTTCAAGGAGGAGACATGGTGTTCTTGCTTTGAAGGAACTGACAGTCTAGAGAGGAAGACAGACGTAACCAGCCGTTGTGGGACGCTGTGATATGTGCTCTGATAAAGGCCTGGACAGGCCCCGGTGGGCCAGCATGGGGTGGAGAGGCTAGATCTGAGGTTGAGATTCAGCCAGGGCTGACTGCTGAGGGAAGCGGCAAGGAAGCAGGGGGTCACCAGGGGGATGTCCCAGGCAGGAGCGGAGGGAAAGTAAAGGGCCAGAGTGTGAACAGCATCTCTAGCAATCCTTGGCACTCCTGAGCAGCTGAGGAGCAAGGAGCATGGGCAGAGGAGGGAGGCTTTTCCAGATCCCAGAGCCTCTTTGGACTTGAACAGTGGGTGGTGGGGACCCTGTGTATCGTCCTAGGGCAGAGAGAGGAGTATGATCACCCAAGTGCTTTAGAAGCTTGCCCTAGAAGAGTGGTGGCCGACAGCAGGACCAACCAGGGGGTCCTGGTTGACCAGGTGTCCGGATGAGCGCTGGGGAGGCCTGAGTTGCAGAGGAGGTAGAGGCAACGGAGGCAAAGTCAAGGCCTGGTTAGAAAGCAGTCAGGCTGCGTGCAGTGGATCACGCCTATAATCCCAGCACTTTGGGAGGCTGAGGCAGGTGGATCACCTGAGGTCAGGAGATCAAGATCATCCTGGGCAACATGGTGAAACCCTGTCTCTACTAAAAACACAAAGCTGGACATGGCGGCGCAAGCCTGTAGTCAGCTACTTGGGAGGTTGAGGCAGGAGAATCGCTTGAACCAGGGAATGGGAGGTTGCAGTGAGCTGAGATAGCGCCATTGCACTCCAGCCTGGTAACAGAGTGAGACTCTGTCTCAAAAAAAAAAAAAAAAAAAGCAAGAAAAGAAAGCAGAGTCATGAGGTGTGGGCAACCTATGAGGGAAGGCCTAGAGGGAAGTGAGAGAAAAGACTGGGAAGCGTGCCAGGTTCTGGCATGGGTGTCTGGAGAGATGTGGTGTCACATGCTTGGGGACAGAGACAACTGGAGGGGTTGGTGTGAGGTGCATCTGGGAGGAGGTGGGTCCCAGACTGCTGGGTGGGGCTGAGAGGTGCCACCACGTGTGGGCAGTTAGGTAGAGCTCCGTCCCCCTCCCTTCTCCACTGGCACTTTCAGTCTGTTGGATGGAGCAGTAGTTCGGGAATATTCTGGAGTCTCTTGGCCTTTGGAAAGCTGGAGAACCAGCAAGGGCATCATGAGGCTATCCTAGGACCTGCTGCTGGAAGCGTCTTTCCTTCCGTTATTGGCATTTTCATAGAACATTCTAGACTCACAGTGCTGTTCAACATAACTTTTGTGATGACAGAAATGTTCTGTGCTTTTTTTTTTTTTTTTTTTTTTAAAGATGGGGCTTCACCATGATGGCCAGGCTGGTCTTGAACTCCTGACCTCAGGTGATCCACCCACCTTGGCCTCCCAAAGTGCTAGGATTACAGGCGTGAGCCACCATGCCCAGCCTGTTCTGTGCTTTTTAATGCAGTAGCCCCTAGCTCCGCATGGCAACTGAATACTTAAAAAGTAGCTAGTGTGGCTGAGGAAGTGAGTTTTACATTTTGCTTAATTTTAATTAATTTAAATTTAAATGGCCACATGCACAGCTACAAACCCTAGGAGTTTTGTGGGGACAGACCATGGGGACTTCCTGATGCCACTCAGATTGGGAGCCTACTGATTAGAAGTGGAAAAATACCCCAAGATGGTAATAACAAACAAACCATAAATATTGCACTTTTTTTTTGAGACTGAGTTTCGCTCTTGTTGCCCAGGCTGGAGTGCAATGGCACAATCTCGGCTCACCGCAACCTCTGCCTCCTGGGTTCAAGCGATTCTCCTGCCTCAGCCTCCCTAGTAGCTGGGATTACAGGCATGCACCAACCACACCTGTCTAATTTTTGTATTTTTAGTAGAGACGAAGTTTTTCCATGTTGGTCAGGCTGATCTCGAACTCCTGACCTCAGGTGATCTGCCTGCCTCAGTCTCCCAAGGTGCTGGGATTACAGGTGTGAGCCACCGTGTCCAGCCTACTTTTTTTTTTTTTTTTTTTTTGAGACAGGGTCTTGCTCCGTCTCTCAGGCTGGAGCGCAGTAGTGTGATCATGGCTCTGCAGCCTCAACCTCCTGGGCTCAAACAACCTCCCACCTCAGCCTCCCCAGTAGCTGAGACTATAGACACACTCCACCATGCCTGGCTAACTTTTTATTTTTCATAGAGATGGAGCCTCACTATGTTGCCCAGGCTGGTCACAAACTCCTGGGCTCAGGTAATCTTCCGGCCTCGGCCTCCCAAAGTGCTGGGATTTCAGGCGTAAGCCACCACGCCCGGCCATAATACTGCACTTTCTCTATGTCAGTTTCTATTTTTACTGTGTGGGTATAAATAACCTTGTGATGTGGGGTCTCGGCATTTTATTTTATTTTATTTTATTAGTTTTGAGACCAAGTCTCATTCTGTTACCCAGGCCGGAGTGTAATGGCACAACCTCAGCTCATTATAACCTCTGTCTCCCAGGTCCAAGTGATTCTCTTGCTTCGGCCTCCTGAGTAGCTGAGATTACAGGAGCGTCCCACCACGCCAGACTAGTTTTGTATTTTTAGTAGAGATGAGTTTTCACCATGTTGGCCACGCTGATCTCAGACACCTGACCTCCTGTTCTGCCTGCCTCAGCCTCCCAAAGTGCTGGGATTACAGGCAGGAGCCACTGCGCCTGCCTGGCCCTGTGGCATTTTAAAAATGAAATCAAGGCACAGAGAGCAAGAGCAGCTGGCTTATGGTCTCACTGCTGGCGGAAGCAGAGCTAGGCTGTGAGCCCGGTCTAGCCACTCTGCTAGTCTGCACATATTTCTTCTGTGGGACCCTGAGCAAGGTGCTGTCCTGGATTTTTCACACATGGTATCATCTTTTCACTCGCAAGGGGGCTTAGTGTCCTAAGAACTGCATCATCAGCCCCATTTTCATTGATAAGAAAACTGAAATTCTGGCTGGGTGCGCCATGTTGGCCAGGCTGAGTTCAAGTTTGAGATCAGCCTGACCAACATGGTGAAACCCTGTCTCTACTAAAATACAAAAATTAGCCAGGCATAGTGGCGGGCTCCTGTAATCTCAGCTACTTGGGAGGCTGAGGTGGGAAAATTGTTTGAACCCAGGAGGTGGAGGTTGCAGTGAGCCAAGATCGTGCACTGCAGCCTGGGCAACAAGAGTGAGACTTGCCTCAAAACAAAATAAAAAACCCCAAAACAAAAACAAACAAACAAAAGCACAGATGAGGCAGGACACAGTCTACTTTGGAATGAAATCCTGGGGGGGTTTCTCAAAGGATCAGGACTTTATAGACAGTTGGGAGTAAAGCAGGAAGAAAGGGGTGAGGAAAGGCAGCCTGGGGTATTTGAAGAAGCAAAAGCTTGGATTCCTTTGGATTCTCCCTTAACAGTTCTTCTCTGAGCTCAATTTCCTCATCTTTGAAATGGGAATAGCAATCGCACCTCGATCTTGAGTTGTTATAAGGACTTCGTTAACGTATGTAAAGCTTTTGTATATAATGGAAGCTCTATAAATAGCAGCTATTAAAATTGTTAAGGCATTCTGACCTGGAGAACTGGGAGCTTGGGCCAGGGGGAGGAGGGGGCAGCAGAAGGGGATGAAGCATTCTATTAATAATAACAGCCAGCCCGAGCTCCTCAACACACCGCCTCCAGGCCACGGGCAAGGCACTTTGCCTGTATTATCTCACTTAATCTTCATAGCAGCAACAATGGATTAACCCAGTTTTCAAATGAAGAAACTGAGTCTCAAAGAGGTTGTGAACTGTGCTCGAGGTCACCCAGTGAGTAATTCACAGCACCTGAGGATCCACTGCCCCGACCTGACTCCAGAGTTCCAGCTCTTTCCACATGTGATAATCCTTTGGCTCTGGGGTGAAAAAAAACCTTTTTCTACTAAGACATGTTAGTTCTCATGGTAAATAAAAAAAAAAAAAAGAAGAAAGAAAGAAAAAAAGAAAAAATAAATAAAAACCTTTTTCGGGAGACAGAGTCTTGCTCTGTTCCCCAGGCTAGAGTTCAGAGGTGCGCTATCACTCCCAGCTTATTTGTTTAAGAATATATTGCAAAGAAGGGGTTTCACCATGTCACCCAGGCTGGTCTCCAACTTCTGGGCTCAAGCGATCCTCCCACCTGGGTCTCCTAAAGTGCTGGGATTACAGGCATGAGCCTGGCCCTTTCTTGCTGCCTCTTCAGGCACGTTCTGGACCCTACGTGTGGTCAATTTCCCTGACAGATGCTCCCTTAGTATCTTGTCCTTCCCCTTATGGCTTGCATTTCAGTTTGTGAGTGTACTTTTTGAAAAAAACTAAGATGGGCTGGGCTCCGTGGCTCACACCTGTAATCCCAGCACTTTGGGAGGCCAAGGTGGGTGGATCACCTGAGGTCAGGAGTTCAAGGCCGGCCTGACCAACATAGTGAAACCCCATCTCTACTAAAAACACAAAAATTAGCCGGGCGTGGTGGTGTGTGCCTGTAATCCCAGCTACTCAGGAGGCTGAAGCAGAAGAATCACTTGAACTTGGGAGGCAGAGGTTACAGGGAGCCGAGATTGCACCACTGCACTCCAGCCTGGGTGACAGAGGGAGATTCCATCTCAAAAAAAAAAAAAAAAAAAAAAAAAGGTTTATGTTTACACACGGACTTGTATGCTTGTGCACAGCAGGATTATTCAACATTCAACAGTAGCCAAAAGGTGGAAACAACCCAAATGCCCACCCACTGGAATATTATTCAGTCATAAAAAAGGAATGAAGCATTGATTCCTGCTGCAACATGAATGAATCTTGAAATCATTATGCAGACTCCCTGAAGGCAGGAATAACACCTGTCAGCTCCCCCTCTCTTAGCCCAGGGCAGGCATTTACTACACAATGGAGAACTCTCTGTGGGATGAATGAAAGGGCAGGGCCAGGCCAGCACACTCAGCGTCCTGCCCCACTGCTATATGGGCTGAATGCGGGAGCCAAGGAGGGGGGATCTGCCTGCAAGTCTGAATTCCCCCCACTCTGGCTCTCAGCAAAATATGCCTTCCACCCTGCAGCGTTCCCGACTTCCATCTGCAAAACATGTGGCCCTGGGTCTGTTAAGTCCCACCCAACTCCAGGACTGGATATCAGTCTGTGCATCTTATAGGTGCTCAATAAAGTCTTGGCACATTGGCCTGGTGGGAGCTGAAGGTTCCACAGCTGCCAGGCCAGGGAGAAACCACCAGGTAGCAGAAGATCACGTGGCCACAGGCCTCAGCCAAGTTCCTCTCCCCGGACATGCACCCCCCCTCTGCTCAGGTTATTAGTGGTGCAGGGGGAAACAAACAGCAGGTTTCCAATTACCCCGAAGCCCCTTCTCAAGTGGTGCAGGACTCGGAGATGGCCGGCCTGCAAGCAGTCACCACCCAGCAAGCGCTCACCACGCCACAAGCACTCACCACGGGGGCGGAGGTGGGATTTAATAAGACAAGGCCTGGGTCTGCATTTCAAAGGCCCAGATTCCCTCTCCCCATAAAAACCAGCGCTCACCCCCGTGGAGGGGACACTGGGGGCCCCACTGCCGGGCCTGGCCCCCTGCAGAGGGGTCATCGGGAATTCTGTGTTTCATCAAATATTGCTGGGCCATGGAGTTTTATTTGAAAATAATTTTAATTAGCCGGAAACTAGGAGTTTAATAAATGGAAAACAGAGAACTTTCCAAGGCCACAGTTGGGAAACACTTGGTTTTTTAAAAATTCCGCCTGGCGTCCCAGACCAGCTAAGCACCCTGACACGAGGGCCGGAGGAATCCACAAGAAAAACAAAGCTTATTTTTAGAGAAATATTTTAAACTTGGGTTCAGCGAACTCAGGAGTTTTCTGGTCTGTCTCGAGTCCTTAATATCTTTCCTTCTATTTCAGAGCTGCCTCTCGCCCCAGAGGGCACAAGAGCTGCTATCTGACAGGAGCTATTTCTGCCCAGATGAAAATAAAAGCGCCCCCTCCTTCCCCCAGAGTGAATTCTTTCTAAAAATGTCCCTGCAGACCGCCAGCGGCAGCGAGGCTTGTCCTTGGCAGGTGTGCCCAGCAACGGAGGTGAGTCTGGGGTCCCACTGGCCGTCCTCCCACCCAGCCCAGGCCGGCCTGCTGCTCTGCAGAAAGCGGATGCCAGCCTGGCGGTCATTTCTGGGTTTTGAAAGCAGTTTTTAAACCTGAAAGAGCCAAGCTAAAAAGATCGGCTTTTCCTCTGTAGGTGTTGGTAACACCCACACCCACATACAGACACACCCACACGCACACCGCAGCAGACACAGCCAGACCCAAACACACAGCAACACCTACAGCTGCTCACCCCCCCACAGAGCCACACAGCTACCCACACACAGCAGCAGCTACACACAGGCACACCCAAACCCACTCCCATAGATACACACACACACACACACACACACCCATGCATACATGCATGCACACCTAAACCCCACCTCACAACAGACACACCCACACCCATACATACCCGAAAGACCCACATACCCACCCACACAGAACAGACATACCCAAACCCACACCAGCACTCACACACATCCACACACACAGACACACCCAGGTACACCAACACACACACTTCTGCATACACACCAACCCACACATCACAACACACACACCCACACCACACACCCCAAAGACCCACATACCTACATAGCAACAGACACACCCAACCCCACACCAGCACTCAGACACATACACACACAGACTTACACACACACACCCACATCCAAACACAGCCATACCACAGTGAGCCACACCTCACATCCCACAGACCTACATACCCACCCCCCCTCCGCCTGCAGAAGCACACCGATCCACACACCAGTACTCCCCTAAGGCGACACCACACCGCAGACCCCTGAACACCTGCGCACGGAGCAACACCCACAAACCTCTGCACACCCAGACAGAAAAGGACACAGGAACATGTACTAATACACTTCCCAAGCAGGCGCACCCCCCCACCACACACGTGCACGCATGCATGCGCGCGCGCGCACACACACACACACACATACACACACACACAGACAGACTCTTTCAAGGTCTAGCAAAACCCATCAGGAGAGGTTGGGCCCTGGAGGTGCCGAGGCTTCCCGCTGCCCCGCTCCCTCCCGCCTCCTCCCTGCCAGGCTGGCCTGGGGAGGCCTGTCCAGCCGCCAGGCCCCGCCCCGCCCCAGCCCCCGCTCTTCTCTCCCCCTCAGCCGCGCCAGCGGCGGCACAGAACTGGAACTGCCCTGGACGGCCACAGCTCTGCACATCCCCCCGGGAGTGTGGACAAGAAAAAATAAACACAATTAGAGTTCACGACAATGGGCCCCTGATGGAAGGTGAGCCCGGCCAGCCTCTATCTAAGGGCTGTGCCGGCTCCCACGAACTTCCAAGGCCGAGGACGGTGCCGAGACCCAATTTCCGGTCTCAAGAAAAACTTGGTGAGAGTCACATCCGCCCTTACTTGTCACCACAAGCAGAACTGAAGGAGAGCGGGTGTCTGGGGGCGGTTCCCTTCCGAGGTTCAGTGCTCTCCAGCGGGCTTCTTCCCTGCACGTGGCCACCCTGGGGTTTTTCTGAGCCCCCCACGCAGGTTTAGCACCGAGCCTACTAGTGCCAGACCAGGCTGGCGGCCCAGAGCTCCGCCGGCTTGTTTTCCATGCGTCGGGCCCACCAGGCCTGGCTCTGTCATCCGGGGTCCTGAGCCACTGCAAGGCTCACAATCCTCCATCTATTCCCTGGGGCTGGTGCAGAGCTTTGACTTTCTGAATAGTTTTTTTGTGTGTGCTTTTTTTTTTCTTTTACACACTCAGCAGTAGATTCAGACAGCATGAGGGGGTGGAAACTGTATGTGTACACATCCTTTCTCTGAAATAATTTAGAAGACGGCACACACTAATTGGGCTGCTTAAAAAATACCTTAGCCTTCAGACATCCTGTGGAAACGCCATGAAGACATTCTAAACACCATCACATTCTGGGCTCATTTTCACAACTGACTATGGAGGGGTTTTCTCCCGCAGTTTCTAAGTGTAACTCGGTCTTGGAGCCAACAGTCTGTTATGCGAATTATAGTTTGTCATTACTTGCAATCTTTACTTCTATTTCCTTAATTTACAAGAAAACTTTCCTAAGGGTGATCAAGCAGTGGTAGAGTTTTGTTTGCTGTTAATTTCCAGGCGCTGCAGAAAGACAATGCCCTAGTACCTTCCATTGATCTGCGGTGAGAGAAAATTTCTGAATGATCCCCCGCTAGCTTTGCACGCTCCACTGGGTCTGCGATACAAAACTTCAGATCCAAACAGTTGGGCTTTTCAAACAAACCCGTTTTTAAAAATGAATGTGGCTTACCCCAACATTCCAGCTGATCAAAAGTACTTGTTTAGAAAAATAAGTTTAGGAATGAAGTGGAAACAAGGCCTTTGAAATGCAGCTTAACCTAAACAGCACCACATTTTAGACTTTCTCTCTCCACTGCATATTCTTTATGCTGCAGGGGCCGGGGAGCCTGCAGTCTTCGCCCCTCCTGAGCCCTCCTTGGCCTTGGGCTTCCCCCTCCCCCGCTGCTGAGGCCTTCAGCCAGGGGCTGGCGTCCGGGAGAACCTTGAAACTGTTTCCCATCCCCTTTGGCAGCGCACAACAAGCACCAAAACGCTCCAGTTAACACCAGTGCAATCATCGTTAACGTGAAACAGCTGCCCGAGGCCTGGGTATCTTCCAGACCGCCCCCCCCCTCCAGGCTCAGCTGTGAGTCACCAGAGACCCGGTTAAGGCAGGGCCCGTGAGGGAGTGGGGATTCGAGGATCGTTGATGGAGCCCAGCTGTTGTAGATGAGAAAGCAAACGATTGCTAAATCTCTTACCTACTTTGGAAAAAGTGTCTGAACTATGGGTATGGGGGGTGGCGGTGGAGAAGAAAAAAGCATGAATTATGAACCCGATTTTAGTTTCTAAAGTGATTGTTTTAAAGTTAGAAAGAACCAGAGTCACTATAGTAAGATTTTGTTCAACTGTGAAATCAGCAGGCAAATCAATGTCTTTTTTTCCTTCCTTTTTCTAGAGACCTGGGTTGAATTTGCTTTCTGGGCACTTAAGTCCTCTAAAGCACAGACATGAAGTCTTTTTGCATAAATAACTTGTATGTGTTCATTCCCAGAGGAAGTTGTTCGCATAAGCAAACATCACCCAGATATAAGTTTAACCTGTTTAATCTTCCCCTCCACCCTGAACAAGGACATACCAGGCTTTCCAAAATCCAGGCAAAACTCCAGTTCTCCGACCCAGAAAAAGCCTGGCCTCACTCTCCACCTCCAGCTCAGCACTCAGGCCTGGCAGGCCACCGGCTGCAGAAAAGATCCTCCTCCCCTTCCCCACCCAAGCAGTTCTGTTTCCCAGCGAAAAATCGGACCTTCAGCTGCTACACAGCCACGTGATCCACTCGGTGACTCACAGGCAGGCCACACCCCTTCAGGCCTCCGGGCCAGGCCCTGCCACCAACCAGCCAACTCTGGGATGCATCTTACTACCAAAGGGAACAGCTAACTAATGCCCTTGACAGTCCCAATAATTACTTTCTTTCAGTTAGAACTTGCTTATAAAATATATACAGGCATGAGAAGACGCAGGCTTTTCTGAACTCTGGCTCTGCCAGCTCTCCAACCCCCACCATCCCAAGACCTGGGAGTGAATGCCTGCTGTGGTTAGCTGGGGGAGCTAGAAAGCCAGACATTCCTGTTTAAAAAGAAAAGCTCTTACACGGTTAATACCTTTTTTCCCAAAAGTTTTATTGGGGGGAAAACTACAAAACATTTACAGTACAATGTTTACAGTCACAATTTGTAGTGAACTGATTCCCCAAAATATATTACAACTCAAGTTGACTTATCTCGTTACATTCAAAAACCTACTTCTGTCAAAGTAGTCCAGAGAGTACATATAGTGCTCCAACTGTACCTACGTACAAACTAAAGCTACCGCTCATTCATCTGCTGTCCAGGAAAGCTTAGGAAACATTCCTGCCTTTCTACGAGAAAAAAAAAAATAGTACAAGTTTTGGAATTTTCTGTAATTAAACAAGGCATATTCATGTACTACATACTTCAGCACTAAGAGGCGGTCGCTTCACTTTATATCTATATAAAAAAAGTGGTAAAAATCTTTTCCTTTTTGTGCAGTTGAACCCATCCTACATTCAGATTCTCTCAAAGCACTAATAAAATACTTATTTGGTTGAGGAAGATTTAAGGCAAGTTCGGGCCCTTCCAAAGGCACTGTGAGACTCCCCCCCCACTCCCTGTTATTGCTACATGTCTTTATTCTCGAGTATGTCACAGTAGAGCTGGTGGAATAAGCAAACACTTTTTGCTAGTTTATAAAGTTGGAATTAGAAAAGCACGCCACATCTCAGCCTGACTGCAAAGTATGTGGTCACTTTTTTCTTTAAAGTTGGATGGGCTACAACCTTTATACATTCTAAGAAAACTCATAGGATGTTCCTCAAACTACTTCCACAGCATCAAGATAGATTTCTGTCAAGAAATCATGCAATCTTTCAAAATTTACGTAAACAAGAAAAGAAATTAATGAAATAAATATTACATACAATCTCTTAAATTAAGAATTTTGTACTCATTTACAATAAAATAACCAAGTGAAGTTACAAAAGGCATATATTACTGTGAAAAGAACATACACTCCACATTTTGCCGATTAATAATGGCAATCATAATTTAACATAATAAAAGAATATATATCTATTGCTTTTCATCATACTTGATAAATACAGTATGAACAAAATTTTCAATGTATACTTTTCACAAGATAATAAATAAGTTAAATAGTTTTTTTCATATTGAGTTGTGGTGCAGTGGTGCTAATCAACTCAAAACAGCTAAAAATTCAGCAGTTATTCTCCAACAATTACGAAGTAAGCTCTGCCCAAGGCTTCCAGAGGGAGCAGACAAAATGGTTCTAAACTAAATATCCACTAAGTGGTGGCAATGAAACCAGTAACCAGTATGGACCTTTGGAATGCAAGGGTTTTTCTTTTAACCCCCAGACATATATAACTCTGTTAAAAAACAAAAAAACACCACGTATGGGCTGAGGGATTAACTATCAAGGCATATTCCTGGCAGAATATTGGATTCTAAAAAGCTTATAGTTTTAGCAAGGTGGTGGCTGGCTAGCTTGTTTACACCAGTCTGAGACAAACAATTAGGAACTTCTTCCAAGAGGAGAGTTCCCACATCTGGACTTAACTAATGCTGTTCAAGTGAAGAGATGGAATGGTGGTTGATGGCTGCTGGTGCTGGGTTGATTTTTCCTGAAGTCCCAAAACTCATCGGAGTCCTAAAAAAAGTTTGTTTTTTGTTCTACTCGTATCACAACTGCCCTGTTGTGAATATTTTGTTCAATACAAAAAGTTCGTCGACATTTTTGCTCAAAAGAATGAAACTTCATAATAAAAATAAAAAACAAAACAAGAGGAAACCGAAAGAGGGGGTAGGGGCCCCTCCCAGCACAGAGTTCGAGTCCAAGTGCTGGTCGGGCTTGCACTTGCAGTCTGCCTGGGGCCCATGTCACCCCCCCCCCACACTCCCGTGCCCCCAACAGGGGCGAGATGGCGAGGGGTGTCCTCCAACATCTCTGAACCGCCTTCCCTTCTCTTCCTCCTCACTGGCGCCCTCTTGCCTCAGTCGTCGGAGATGGAGAGGCGGCTGAAGATGGGCAGGCGGCGGCCGGGGTCCAGGCTGGGGGACTCGGAGCCGCTGAGGCTGCCGGAGCTCAGGGAGCCGCTCAGGTAGCTGTCGCGGTCCGACAGCGAGTCTGGGGGACTGGGGGGGCGCGTCGAACACGGGCGAATCGGACAGGCGGCGCGGCAGCTGGAAGCTGAAGGGCGGCGAGGGAGGCGCGGCGGCCCCGGCAGGGAGGGGCGCGCTAGGCGGCGCCGGGGGCTGCGCGGGGGGCGCCAGGCCCTGCTGCTGCTGCTGCTGCTGCTGCTGACTGCGGTAGTAGGCGGCGGCGGCCACGGCGGCGAAGTTGTGGGTCTGGATGGCGAGCGGCGTGATGAGGCTGCTGAGCTCCGGGCCGAAGGCGAAGGCGTTGTTGGCGCAGGAGGTGGACGAGCAGGCTGCGCAAGGAGGCCCCGGTGCCAGCAGGTCCTCGGCGCCCCCGGTGCCGTAGAGCAGAGCGGCCGCAGCTGCAGCCGCCGCGGAAGCGCAGCACGTCGGGGCGCCCGAGGGCGTGGAGGCCGCGGAGGCCGAGGAACAGGAGGAGGCGGAGGAGGAGCAGGACGAGGCGGAGGAGCAGGAGGGCGGCGGCGGCGTGCGCGACGTGGGGCTGTCCAGCAGCAACGGCGACTCGAGGCCGCCCGGGGGCTGGTGGTGGCCCGACGGGAAGCCCGAGAAGCTGAGGCTGTGGTGCAGCTTGGGCCGCGGCTCTCGCGGGAAGCCCAGGTGCAGCGCGTCCCGCGTGCCGAAGGCGCGCAGGTCCCCGGAGGCGCCCCCCGACGGCGCGGGCCGCCGCTCGTCCGCGTTGTGGATGAAGTGGCAGCGCGGCCCGTAGGGGCAGAAGCCGATGGTGTGGAAGGTGCGGCACAACTCGGTCTTGTACTTCGGGTGGCGAGTCAGACTGCGCAGCTCGTGGAAGCCGTGCGCGAACTGGCACTTCTCGCCGTACTTGCACGTGCCGCTCTCCTCGAAAGGCCGGCACAGCTCGGTCTTGTAGCGCGTGGAGTTGATCTGGGAGCCGCCGCCCCCCTTCTGCTGCTGCTGCAGGTGCAGGAGGTGCTGGCTGCGGTCGCCGTTCTCGCTGAACGAGCGGTCCCGGAATTTGTTCTCCTTGTTGAGCAGGGCTGTGCCGCCGCCTCCCGACGGCTCCTTAAGGGCGCCGTAGGAGGCCGGGCCCCCGGCCGCCGCGCTGCCCGCAGCTGCTGCCGTTAGCGGCGCCCGGGAACTTGGGCGAGCAGCTGCCGGGGCTGGGCGCGGGGTGGGCGAGTGCATGTAAGTTGCTGGCCGAATGCCGTCGGAGGAAGCCCGGCGCGAAGCCCGAGCTGGGGGCGGCGGCCACGGGCGTCCCCCACCGCTTTCTTGTCCAGCATGTTGTTCAGGTTGAGGTTGGCCAGGGATTTCTCCGTCTGCCAAAGGGAGGGGAGCGGGGAAGGGATGAAAAACGGAAGGGGAAGACAGACTCCGGGCGAGCTGCAGAGGAACTCCCAGCCTGATTCCTCTTTTTGTCCCCCTCTTGGCGGATCTCGACTCGGCCTCCACCCTCCCCCCAATACACGCGCAAAAGCAGCAAGATCGCGCTGGAAGGAGCGGGAGAGGGGGAGGACGCCCACCGCGGGCCGCGCTGGGTTTCGACACGTGATCCTCCGCCCCGGGCCGCCGAGGTGGGCGGCGCGAAGCCCGTCCGGGAAGCCCCGGGCAGCGTGGCCGCGGTCCGCAGTGGAGAAACTCAAAGCGACAGCGGCGCCCTCCCTGCCGCTCTCCCCGCCTCCAGGGCGCTCGCACACTCTTTTGCAAACCCTGGGACTTTCCCGACCCGAAAGGCAGGGCGGGAGGGGGGTCCCCCCAGGACCGGGGGACAGAGGCAAAGTCCGAGAACTGAACGGCTGCTGCCGGCCCGGCCCGCTCCCCTGCGTACCTTGCACAAGAAGTCGACATCGTAGAAGGCGGACAGAAGTGTGGTCGACATGTTTCTGGATCCCGCAGTGGCCGGAGCGGCAGGCAGGGCGGTCGGGAGGAGCCCTCGGGGCGGCGTGGCCGGGCTAGAGCCACGACGAATAACGGGCGAGGGGCGGGGAGAGGCCGAAAGTTTGCCGGGGGACGAGAGGAGAGGGCGAGGGCAGCGGCGCGGGCGGGCGGGAGGGTCCGGCGGAGTGCAGCTGGGGGGAAGGAGAGACGCTAGGAGCGCTCCTCCGCGCCCCGGGGTGCCCGGCCCGCCCCCCCCCGCGGAGCCGACGGCAGCTCGCGGACTGCTGGAACTCGGCGGCCCGCAAGCGCGCGTCCTCTGTAGAGCCCGGGGAACTGCGGCTGCCGCTGGGCGGGCGCGCCGGGGGAGGGGACAGAACGCGGCCCCCGCCGGGGTCTCCTGGCAACGCCGCCCGCCGGCTGGTGGACGTCAGGCGCCTCTCGGCCTCCCATTGGCCGCCGCCAATTTTTTTCCTCCGGGGAGGGGGCGGGAGGCCTCGGGGCGGGGCCGGCGGCCGGAGCGGCGTGGAGCGCTTGGCCCCAGTGGGTGCCGCCGGGTGGCGGCGGGAAGGCACGGCTTCCTCTTCGGGGGCTGCGCGGTCGGAGAGCCCCGGTGCGTTTAGCGTGGCCGGGATTCTGCAGCCCCGGACGTGTCTTTCCCTGCCCTGTTCTCCGAGGCGGACCTGTGGAGCTTTTAGCTCCCACCTTCGGTTTTGTGCTGGGCGCGGGAATTGCAAAATGCCAGAATATCGCAACCGTCCGCGCTGGCCGGCGGGTTTGCAAAGGGTGCTCCGGCCGGGAGGCGAGGGCTCGGGGCCTGCGTCCCATCGGTGGCGGCTCCAGCCCGACTGCACGTGGAGTCGCGGTGGGGGTGGGGGCGGCCACGCGGGCGGCCGCCGCGGGCAGTCTCGCCCAAGGAGCCCGGGCTCGTTTCTCCACCCCCTCCCCGCCCAGGCTCAGTAAACAGGGCTTGAGCGCCGGGGCCTGCCGGGCAGGGCTGAGTGTCTGAGGACAAGGCGCTGGCTTTGCTAATCACATCACAAGACCTTGAGCCAGGGCCAAAGGCGCGGAGTGGCGCGGGGCGTCCCGGGCGGGGGAGCTGACTCCGAGGACAGGAGGAAGGGCCGGGAGAGCGCGCAGGCATGGAGGCGACTTAGCGCCACCCTTTCCGTCTGCTGGTCGGCTCGGCCTTCCCCGGCCCTCCAGGGCTGGGGGTGCAGCTGCCCGCCGAAGCTCCCCGCCCGGCACAGCCTGGGCCTGTTGCGCCCTCCCAGCCTCTTCCCTACCCGGCCGTGGGGGCGCCGCGCCCAGCCTTTGCTGGATGAGGGCTGCAGGGTCCGGCTGAGACCAACCCGCGGCCCAGGTGGGGCTGCACGGACGCAGATAAACCCCCGTTTTCCCTCTCTCGCCAGCCCCACACCCCAACAGCTTGCGCTGGAAAATGCGCTTTGCCAGCGGGCGCCCCGCCCTCGTCCGGGTATAGAGCAGACACCCCCATCTAGTGCCCGGTGAGGCTAAAGCCGCTGACAGCCCCACTCAGAAAGATCTGGAGTCTGGTCTAGGACACTTATCGCTTCGCGTTCACACAGGTTGCCAAGAAGCTTGGGCTTGAAGCTGGAAGGTCCAGGACCCTCTAGGGGAAAGAACTAGGCCTGCCACTCAGGGATTCGAATCCCTGGAGTGTAGCCTGCATTTCCCACTACTGTACTCCCCCTCATGGCCCAGGGAGCCAGAGTCCAGGGTAAAGATCAGGAATGCTGGGCTGGAGTTCAGGCCCTGCCCCTTAGAAATCATGTGGTCTTAGGCAAATCGCATCATCTCTTTGGTACTTGGGTTTCCTTGTCAAACGAAGATCATATTCCTGCTTGAGTCATCTCTCACGCCTGTCAAGGTGCAAATGGTGTCTGTGAAGGTGTTTAAAGGGCAAACAAGGACTAAACCATCTTTATGTATTAAACCAAATTGACAAGGCATAGGGGCGGAGAAAGCCAGGCTTCTGAACTATGGCCAGATGGACAGAGCCAGTCATGAGTGCAGAGCTGTGGGGGGCACCCAAATCCTGAACCTTAGGACTCAGAGCCGAGAGTACCAGTTTCACTTTTAGCGCCTACCTTACACTGGCCCCTTGACAGACCTGGGCAACTGTGGTTTGTTCTTTGGAGAGATGACCCCAAACATCTCAGCAAATGGTGTGAAACAGCCACTTCCCTAGGCACTTCCATTAGGTTAGTAACAAGATTTCAGATACAGAACCAGTGAAGCATCTGTTTGAATCAACGTCCAAATCTGGGGTGAGTCCCAGTCAACAGCTATGAGAACATCCACTTTGTGGATGAGGTAGGATTCTGGAGGTAATATGTGGACGTGTTATGGGACATGCTTGTGTACAGAGTACCTGCTAGTATAAAATTCATGATGTAGCTGCTTTTATTTCATTTTAAATGGAGAAACAAGAAGTGCTGGCCACTTCCAATGAGCTGGGCTTTGTTGGGCCAGTTTCATAATTATTCTCCTATTCTTCTGTGGTTATCACCACATTTATGCCACCAAGTCCCTGACTTCTCACCAGCCAGGTCTTAGAACAAAAAGTGTTAGGTTGGCAACTTTCCATCAGGTGTGGGCTACACAGCTGCCTAACTAGGTAATTAGTTCAGGATCACAAAAACCACATTTGGGGCCAAGTGGTTGCAAAACCACCCAGGGAATTTCCTGTTCTCTTTAGGACAAAACTTTGGACACTGAGCTGCTAGCCCTTTTCCTATACTTCCAGTATGGCTGCTTTTTTGTTCTTAAATTCCTCTTTTAGTGACGGGGTTTTGCTGTGTTAGGTTGGAGTGCAGTGGCATTTCACAGGCATGAACTCCTGGGTGATCCTCCCACCTCAGCCTCCCAAGTAGCTGGGATTACAAGTGTGCACCACCATTCCTGGCTTACAGCTGCGTTTTTAGTGTTAGGTGGTTTTCTCTCAAAAAGACATGAATTACATTTGAAATATGAACTTTTCTGCAGTAGGAAATGATCGTAAACTCTCTCTAACCTGCCCCTTCAGACTCTGAAACATCAATGAAATTACTCTATATGATCACCTGAGTATTGGAAATTTTTTTTACAAACCCTAAAATCTGGAGCAACTTTATATACTATGATTGAAATGGTTTTCAGATCAGTAGGATGGAAAACGAATGCGGACGAGGCTACGACCCATACAAACTGTGATTCTCAAGATAACTTATTCTGAGTTATTCTGGGTAACGCTTATTCTGAAATTATAAATTAAAAATGGTGAGCCAATGAAAAACTGGACCAGCAGCAAAACGTATGCAAGAGCGCCACCTGCTGGGTGTGTTAGGAAAAGGGCTGAGCTGGGCTTGAAAAGGCAGAAAATCATTAAGGTTTAGATTAAATCACTGCAAAGGATAAATGTGTTTAATGGCATCTTAAGTGAGAATCTTGTTACTGCCACCAAGCAAATGATAAGTAAACAACGTAGGCACGGGATAAGTCATTTTCTCTGGCTGTCCTTTCCCCAGGCTCCTCACAGCTGAGAGCATGGACAGACTTTCACCAGGTGGTAAAATCAGGTTTCCTAGCATTAGCATACTTTTTTGGGGGCTAGGGGGAGCTCTCAATGGCTCTTTTAATAATTAGGTTGGAATGTGTAGGTCACTGCAGGACTTACACATGCAGACAATAAAAATAAATTATTTGTATAAGGTTGATCCTGAATTCTCCCAGGATCCAACATTTGGAACATATTTCTACTTTGCTAAAATGGAACAAAATTTATAACTCTGACCAAATGGGCTGTTTCCCAACTAATCCATCCCCTAAATAGAGCCAGAAAAGGGGAGGGGGAGGCATCATGTGTGTGCTAAAATGTAGTCCCTTCACAGAGAATGCAGGGCAGCTATGGCAGGACATTAGAGGCCTGGGGGATGAAAAAGGCTCATTCAGGCCTGCAGGGGCTGGGGATAGAGTAAATCTGCACCTGAGTCACCTCACTTCTACAGTAGCAATAGTGGGCTGCCCTGAATGAGTGAACTGAAGAAAAGTTTCTCTGTAAGAAGTGACAGAAACCTGGACTCACAGAAGTAGGGGAGTCATGAAGGGGATAACATTTTTCAATTTATGTTCAACATGTTTCCTGCAGATTTAGTGGAGGAATAATCCACACATACGCCCAATCCAATCTCCCCAATTTTCTTTCTTCAACATGCGGCTTCTGTTCTTGGAAGAGTTAACTGCCTCGCTTCTGCAGGAGAGTCCACAACACTGAGAACTAGTGTGTCTTCTCCTTCGTTTCCTTCCAGAAAGGCCAGCAGCCTCGAGCAAGCCAAAGTCCTTTCCTTTTGAATGCGCAGTCTTGTGAATTCTACTGTCTTCACAAACTCAGCAGCTGGTGGAAGCTCTCTGAAGAGCTGAGACAGGAGGCGGCACTGCTCTGACACCATCCTTTGAAGGTGACAGAGCATCTCAGGGCTTGGGGGACGCCAGCCAGACGTGGAGAGGAGAGAGAAGAGGTGCTTGCAGAGGTATTTCACAAAGATCAGGGTCTCAGCCCAAAAGTTGACTGCTTCTTTTTCAAACAGGTAGTCTCTTCCACCTACATCAGATGAAAACGCTGAAAGTCAGTCTTACAGGGAATGATGACCAGCCCCAGTCCAGACCATGCAATGCCCTGCCAGATGCGGGCGGGGTCCCCTCCCCCACCTGAAGGAGGGCGCACTCTCGCCTGTCAACACCCATGTACACACACCACTTGCAGCCTTGAAGGTCACCTTCTATTTTCACTCACTGTATTTCTCCACCAGAGAGGAATTTTTTCCCCAGACTTAACATGACCTTGGATAAAGATGTGTTTGTGGTTCAAAGTCAGGATACTTTGGGGGACTGATGCTGAAATGAGACTTCAACAAGGGAGTGGGCCCTAGAGCTTAAGGTGCAGCTGGAGGCCGGCACGGTGGCTCACGCCTGTAATCCCAGCACTTTGGGAGGCCAAGGTGGGCAGATCACGAGGTCAAGAGATCGAGACCATCCTGGTCAACATGGTGAAACCCTGTCTCTACTAAAAATAAAATTAGCTGGGCACGGTGGCGCATGCCTGTACTCCCAGCTACTCGGGAGGCTGAGGCAGGAGAATTGCTTGAACCCAGGGAGTGGAGGTTGCGGTGAGCCGAGATTGCGCCATTGCGCTCCAGCCTGGGTAACAAGAGTGAAACTCTGTCTCAAATTAAAAAAAAAAAAAAAAAGGTGCAGCTGGAAATGGGAGAGGAGGGAGGAAAGGTAATCTCTGTAGCAGGCCAGAGAGGAAGGAATCACCACACACAGGACACTAGGCTGCGTCCTGTTTTTATAACACTGCGATTCTCAACGTCATTTTATCAGACCCTTTATCATGTCTCCACATGTCTCATAAACAGGGACAATGCTTTTTGAACGCTTGGCCTGCTGGGGGATGCCAAGAAAGCCAGCTGAGTCAGATGCTGGCGATGAACTTTAGTCCTCAGGATGCTTTTGCTGCCTGTCTTCATCCTCAGTTTCCCTATCTGTGACTGTACCCACCTTGGAGGGTGCCAATAATTTTCTTCAAGCAGGAAGTTCCCAGCAAAGATCCTAATTCTCTGAAAATGCTTCACCTTCAGACCTGACTGGGAAGTTCCAGGCTAACTCCAATACTAAACAAGCTGTCTCCATAATGAAACTCTGTGTCCAGGGGCTTCTGAGTTCTCTCCCCTGACTAATCTGGAGGCTGACCCAGAAGTCAGCCTGAGAGTGTCCCTGTGCCCGCAGCAGCACCCAGTGGGTGTCTTTCCTGCTCTGTCTAAGCATGCAGAAACCCACCTTCACCAGTGGGCTGAAGCCCAGCTGAGGCTGTAGGTGCTGCATCCAGCAGGATTAGGACATTCCAACCCCACCTCCCACTCCCTGACACCCTGGCATCACCTGATGCATGCTCTCCACACAGACCACGAGGTCGTCACTCTCTCCCAGCAGCCATCCCAGCAGGATGGGCAGTCCAGGGGCCAGCTGGTCCCACTGCTGGAGCAGATCACACAGGACAGCCAGGGCCAGGCCCAGAGCGATGGAGGCATCCACCTGGCAGAAGGCAAACTCTGCAGAGACAGGAGAAAGGCAAGCAATGAAATGTGCCACACAGGGCCGGCCCGGGGCAGCCTGCAGGATCCTGGGAACACGAAGGGCCTCAGGTAAGATCACTGCCACCAGCATGGCAGGGAAGACCATTAATCACCTTCTGAATCCTGCGATCTATACTGCCGGAATGAGTCAGGGCTGAACCCACTATTCCCATGTCCCCTAACTTAGCGTGGAGAGCAGTAGTCCCACCTACAGGACTAGAGAGTTATCTCCCCCTCGGTTCCTCTGGTGTCACTGGGAGGATCAGGGAGGCTTCCCCGGCTGGTGTCTCCTCTGCACACCTGCCGGGATTCAACTGGTTTGCCCTTTCCTTGGAAAGCAAATCTCCTGGGCACAAGACACATCCTAGAGCAGGGCATAGGCCAGCTTTTCCTTAAAGGGCTGGAGAGTCAATATTTTAGACTTTGCAGGCCTATACCTCCTCAACTCTGCTGAAAGCAGCCAAAGATGATTTGTGAACAGGTTGTGGCTGTGTTCCAATAAAACTTCATTTATGGACGCGGAGATCTGAATTTCATGTGTCACAAAATATCATTTTGATTGTTTTCAACCAATTAAAAATGTAAAAACCATTGATAGCTCACAGGCTGTAAAAAGCAGGTGTGGGCTGCATTTGGGTCCTATTTTGCTGCTCTGTCTTGGAGTTTTTTGCTTTTTGGACTCTTGTCTTCCTGGGTGCCCGGGGGGAAGGGCACTGAAAGAGTGCAATGGGTGCAGAAAGAGGAAGCAGGGAGCCTTGGGGAAACCACTGCTCATTTCACCATTTGACCTTACTCCTAAATATGGGTTTGGAGGGAGGCTCAGGGGTGTTGCCACTTCCCCTAACAACTCTGCCCCCTCCCACCCCAGACCTGGAGGATGTCTGAAACACGGGCCTGAAAGCCCACTGCACAATGGACCTGTGTAGGCCCATCCTGCACCAACGCCTGTCTTTCAGTGATGCACTTCTGTTGAGCCCTGATCTCTCCCAGATCCACACCTCTAACTTCAGCACACAGACTTACCCTGACCATAAGCCCCTGAAGAGACTTGCTTGGCACACAGGCAGTCGGCCGAGAGAATGGAACAGCAGGCTGAGTTCCCCGCCCCCCAGGGTTACCAGGATAGCCCCACTGAGGGGCTAGTGAGTGCCAGGCCCTGATCAAGTGTTTTCTCCCCCAGTCTTTCCAGGATCCTATGGGTTGCGTATGACATAACCCACTTGCACACATCAAGAAATTAGAGTTGGCAACAAGTTTCATGGTGCATGCAAAGCACAGATTTGGAGAACTGGCATCAATATTCTAGAGGTTTTGATGGTGGGATCAGGGTAGTTAGTGACCTTGTAGTAGGACCAGGACTATTCATAGGTCACACAGCAGAGCCTAGTTGCATGTAAACAGCTGAAAGAACTGATCTCACCATCTTCAGAGCCCCAGGTAAGTCCCCCAGGACACCTAGCCTTTAGTGTCCCAATTCCCCATGCTCCTTGTTCTGCAGCCTAGAACCCAGATTTAAATCAGGAAACAGAAAAGAGGAGGGGGTGAAGGTGCATTTTGGCTGTAAGTCTGAGACACGTGTTGGCTGGGCTTCTACCTACAATACAATCTCCTTTAACCTCTACCTCACTCCTTTGTGCAGTTCTCAATCGGCTGAGAATCTGTATGGAGAGGGGGATACAATTAAGCGGCCTTTTCTTTTTTCCCCTTCAACTTTTCTTTCCTCCCCCCTGCCCCGACAGAGTATCTGTCGTCCAGGCTGGAGTACAGTGGCATGACACCGGCTCACTATAACCTCCGCCTCCCGGGTTCAAGCAATTCTCCTGCTTCAGCCCCCAAATAGCTGGGGCTACAGGTATGTGCCACCACACCCAGATAAATTTTTTTTTAACCTGCTCAACTAATTTTTCTATTTTTGGTAGAGACAGGGTTTCACCACGTTGGCCAGGCTGGTCTCAAACTCCTGACCTCAAGTGATCTGCCTGCCTCAGCCTTCCAAAGTGCTGGGATTACAGTTCTGAGCCACCGTGCCTGGCCCCTTCAACTTTTAAGTTCTGGGGTACATGTGCAGGACGTGCAGGTTACACAGGTAAGCATGTGCCATGGTGGTTTGCTGCACAGATCAACCCATCCCCTAGTTATTAAGCCCAGCATTCATTAGCTGCTTTTCCTGACGCTCCCCCACACCCTGCATAGGTGGCCTTTTCAAACCCCCGAACAATTAAAGACACACATGAGGACCCGCACAGGATTCAATACAGAGCAGATGCTCAGGACATCCCTGTTTATGGCTGGAGATCATGAGATCTCTTCCTTTATCCCATTTGATCTAATCTGAACTCTAACATAGAGACTGGCACAAAGAAAGCATTCAATGAACAGTAACTAGTGTTACTATTGATAATGAACGCTTTGCTCCTACTGAATCTTTAATCGCTCCTGCCATTCTGCCGTACTATAAAGGAGGTATCCCTATTTATCTGACAAGGAAACTTCATTCATAAAGGTTAGGTAACTGGTCCTAGTTTGCTGGTAGCTGTGGTGCTGGGCTAAGTCTATCTCCAGTACACAGACTGCCCCTACCCTGCAGGGAGACAATGGAGATGAGTAAGTGAGACTTGGTTGTATCATCCTTTTTTTTTTTTTGTGAGACAGGGTCTCATTCTGCCACCCAGGCTGGAGTGTAGTGGCTTACTGCAGCCTTCACTTCCCCAGGCTCAGGTGATCCTCCCACCTCAGCCTCCCTGAGTAGTTGTGAGTATAAGCATGCGCCACCACATCAGGCTAATTTTTGTATTTTTTGTAAAGACAGGGTTTTGCCACATTGTCTAGGCTGGTCTTGAACTCCTGGGGCTCAAGTGATTTGCCTACCTTGGCCTCCCAAAGTGCTGGGAATACAGGCATGACCTGCTGCACATGGTAGGTTTATCACTTTTTTTTTTTTTGAGATGGAGTTTTGCTCTTGTTGCCCAGGCTGGAGTACAATAGCGCAATCTTGGCTCACCACAACCTCCACCTCCTGGGTTCAAGCGATTCTCCTGCCTTAGCCTCCCGAGTAGCTGGGATTACAGATGCCTGATACCACGCCTGGCTGATTTTATATTTTTAGTATAGATGAAGTTTCTCCATGTTGGCCAGGCTGGTCTCGGACTCCCAACCAAAGGTGATCCACATCAGCCTCCCAAAGTGCTGGGATTACAGGCATGAGCCATTGCGCCTGGCCTCCCACCACTTTTTAAATGTTCTCCTTAAGGCAAGGACTGAAAGCCCAACAGGGAAGAAGAAAATGTTATCATCCATCAGCAAAATCAGTACCTGCAGCTTAAGTGACACTCTGTTGAGTCCATAAAGAACCTATGGGGGTGACCAGAGATGCCACCAGGGAGGCCAGGCTGCTGCACTAGCCCTACCTGGCAGGACAGGTAGCTTCCATCCTGCACCATTTTCCCATTTTGCCCATTTTGCCATGAGTCATGCTTAGGAAGGGGCAGGAGAATTGCTTGAACCCAGGAGGCGGAGGTTGTGATGAGCCAAGATCGTGCCATTGCACTACAGCCTGGGCAACAAGAGCAAAACTCCATTTTGCCCTGAGTCCTGCTTAGGAAGGGGCAGGAGAGTGGCGGGATGACAGGCACAAGGGAAGAGCTGGTGTGATGTGGCCAGAAGTGGGTCTAGATAGAACTCTAACTACCCAGACTCCAAGCCTGCAAGGCAAGGAGGAAAGAGGAAGGAACGCTGAGATGTTTTGGGGAGGGTGGGAGGATGAGTTGGATTTAGATCTCCTGCTTGAGGGATCAGATGCAACCTGCCAAATGTTTTTTATTGCCTTGCCCTGTGCTAAGACAGCTCAGTCAGAACTGCCTAGATCTCTACTGGCCAAATGCCTTATGAAGGGAGGTTGGAGTAGGGAGAGGAATTTTTCACTTAAGCGTGCAGGCCAGCTAGGTTCTCACAGGCTGGCCAGTCCATCAAGGAAACAATAAAGCAAGCAATCGAGAAACAAATGTGTTTTAAGAATCTGCTGAGAGGCTGGGCTCAGTGGCTCATGCCTGTGATCCCCAAATTTTGGGAGGCTGAGGTGGAAGGCTCACTTGACACAAGACCCTGTTGCTACAAAAAATTTTAAAAAAAGAATCTGCTGTGTATCCAAAATGATCTTGAAAAAGGAAACAAAATTGGAGTACTCACACTTCCTGATTTCAAAACTTACCACAAAGCTATAGGAATAAAGACAGTGTGGTACTGGCATAAGGAAAGACACAGATCAACAGACAGAGTCCAGAAACACTCCCTCACATTTATGGTCAAACGATTTTTGACAAGGGTACCAAAATAACTGGGGGGGAAAAACAGTCTTTTCAACTAGTTGTCCTGGGACAACTGGATATATCACATGTGAAAAAATGAAGCTGGACCCCTACCTCACACCATATAGAAAAACTAACTCAAAATGTATCGAAGACCTAAATGTAAGAGCTAAAACTAGAAAACTCATAGAAGAAAACACAGGAGTAAATCTGTATGACCTTGAATTAGGCAACTATTTCTTAGATATGACATCAAAAGCACAAGCGACATTAGAAAAACTGGGCTTTGTCAGGATGGGTGCAGTGGCTCAAGCCTGTAATCCCAGCACTTTGAGAGGCCGAGGCAGGTGGATCACCTGAGGTCAGGAGTTCAAGACCAGCCTGACCAATATGGTGAAACCCCATCTCTACTAAAAACACAAAAATTAGCCAGGTGTGGTGGTTGTGCCTGCAGTCCCAGTTACTTGGGAGGCTGAGGCAGGAGAACTGCCTGAATCTGGGAGGTGAAGACTGCAGTGAGTGACACTGTGACACTAAACTCCAGCCTGGGTGACAGAGCAAAATTTCATCTCAAAAAAATGGGCTTTGTCAAAATGGAAAACTTTTGTGCCTCAAAGTAACACCAAAAGAAAATGAAAGGACAAATCACAGGAAGGGAGAAAATAGGTAAAATCCTATCTGACAAGGGACTGTATCTAAACTACATAAAGAACTCTTAATACTTAGTAATAATTAACACAGGAAAAGATGCTTAGCATCATTAACCACCAGGAAAGTGCAAATCAAAACCCCAGTCATATTCCACACTTCACATCCACTGGGATGACTATAATAAAAAAAGTGAAGTTTTGGCAAACATGTAGAGAAATTGGAACCCTCATACATTTTTAGTAGGAGTGCAAAATGGTGCAGCCACTTTGGAAAACAGTCCTGCAGTTTTCCTCAGAAGATTAAACCTATGACCCAACAACTGCACTCCTAGGAATGTATCTAAGAGTGAGAAAAAGACATGTCTGCACAAAAACTTGTACCTGAATGTTCAAAGCAGCCTTGTTGATAAGAGCCAAAATGTGGAAGTAACCCAAATGTCCATCAACTGATAAATGGATAAATAAAATGTGGTTATAAATTCATATGATAGAATAGTAGTCAGCCATAAAAGGGAACGAAGAAGCAGGTGGTTTAGGTGGGAAGGTAAGACGAACACCCAGGCAACAGCAGGGCCATCAGGTGCTCAGTGGAGTTGTCCAGATGCCAAGAGCTGTGGGGAGTTGGGGGTTGGTGAGAGGAAGACGTCAGCGTGGGGGAATAAATCATCTCCAAAGTTGTTCTTCCCACCAGCTACACTGCTAGGGCAAGATGAAATATGCCCTAGAATCTTCCTGGAGTGCTTCAAATAGGTGAGGTTTGCCGGTACACACTTATGTCTGTGTTAGGCCTGCATAAGGGGGATTAACATGCAGTCATTTGGAATTGTGTTGGAAATGCAACACATCAGCATTTAGAATTGGTTAATCTGGTGCCTTCTATCCTTGTAAATGGATAACTCACTGGGATTGCAGAGGAGGGAAGCAAACCAGAGGCTTCAGGGATGCTGCAGTACGGCCTTCCTCTTGCTACTGCCCCAGCCACATCAGGGCTCTCCATCTAGCAGATGCTTAGCTATCAGAAACCCTGTTATGTGCCGATACTCCCTGGTGCTTCTGCTCTGCCTTCATGAAGAGGTCCCCCTGCCCCCCCAGGGCTGGAGGTCACGACCCAGGCCTCATGCAGTGTGCTGGCTCCACTACAAATCACAGCCTCTCATTTCTCCAACTAGAGGAAGTGATTATTTCTAGGCAGGTAGACAGGTAAGTCACAGGCTTTGAGGTTGCTTTCAACTGGACTGACTGAAAGATGTCAAAGTGGATGTTTTCCAGGTGTCAACCTTGAAAACGATTTCAGACCATGGATTAAAAAGCCCACGGCCTGATTTTAAAGTATTGTGGGGGGAGATGCCTTCTAGACTAAGGCCATTGGTCAAGTCTGCCTTCTAGTCCTTCTCAAGAGAGGGCAATCGGCACAGTAAATGCTGTGCAAATGGCGATGGGTTGAATTATCCCTCTCCCTAGGTCTGGAGAATCTTCCTTCAGGCATCTGAAAAATCCCTCAGCCTTAGCGGGGCTGGCCAAGGTGTTGGGTGGCCCTGCCATCCAACCAACTCACCACCCATCTACCCACCCACCCATCAGTCTGATATTTTATCTACACACAAGTATTTATTGATCACCTGTGTGTGGACAAGACTGTGTGAAACATGAGGAAAACCTCCCACTCCCTTCCCTCAGACAGTGAAGAGATGTCAGAGGCAAGCTGACCCACACCAAGTGTTAGGAAGCAGTCGAAGATGGTGTGTGACACAGATGAATTATATCATGAGTAGGGGTAATGAAGGGACAGAAAGGAAAAATAAATGTGGAGGGGGAAGGAGGCTTCACAGAGGGGACACGGCCAAGCAGGGCAGGTGAGAGGACATGCACAACCGGAGGGAGTGAGTACCCCAAGCTTGGGCCACAGGGAGACAAACTGCCTACTCACTGAAGGGAGGACTGGACAGCAAAGGCAGGGTTTGATGGCGTGAGTGTTACTGCACTTTCTTTTTTCTGAGAAAAAATACACTCAGGTTTTATGAGGCTGTTTCCAGATAACCTCATTATTTCTAGTCTTTTCCATGGTCTTCACTTCCCCTCAGCAGGGTGAGAGCCTGAACTTTAGCCCTGAAAAACAAGCTTGGTTCAGCTGACTCTGCCATACAACTTTTCCTGGTGCTGCCAGAAGCCTCTCTGTCCCCTGCCTTCCCTTACCCTCTACTCCTAGACTAGCCAGGGCTCTCCACCTTCCAGGGCCATCAGAGATCAGAGCTGGGATTCCAGGTAGGGCACTCCGTGAGTACATTCACGTCCATGCCATCAAATGCCATTATTTCAACCTTTACCACCGATCAGAGCTCCCAGCTGACCCCTACTGGAGCCAAATGGTCCAGAGGAAGGTCAGTGTCCTAAGGAATGGAAGGGGATGATCCTCCCAGCTTCAGAGAACCCAGTAGGAAGTCTAGGTTGGGGAACATGGGTGTTTGTGGTATTAGTCTCTGTTCTTTATCTGAAAATTAAAAAAATTTCATCAAAGAAGAACCAAATGTGCAGGCCAGAGCTCTCAAGGGCAGCCCTAGTCCCAGCATGCACTGGGCCAAGTGCCAGGGCCATGTGCAGCGCCAGGACTATGGCTCACCCTCTCTCTCTGCCCTCGTCCACAGCCATCCCTTTCCCCCACTCCCTACCTGGCCATAGTATTGTCTAGGGGGAACTCAGACTTCACCCGACCCACGTGGACCCCTCTTCCTCATTTTTGTTTATGTTTGTTTTGAGACAGGGTCTTACTCTGTTGCCCAGGCTAGGGCACAGTGACACAATCACAGCTCACTGCAGCAGCTTCCCAGGCTCAAGCCATCTGCCCACCTCAACCTCCAGGGTGGCTGAAACTATAGGCATAAATCACCATGCCCCCCGCTAAGTTTTGAATTTTTTGTAGAGACGGGTTTTTTCCATGTGGCCCAGGTTGGTCTTGAACTCCTGGGCTCAAGTGATCCATCCACCTATGCCTCCCAAGGTGCTAGGATTACTGGTGTGAGCCACCATGCCTGGCCTCCTTTTTAAGTCTTAGAGCCTACTGTTTAAAATAATGTATATTTGGAGGCAGAACCCAACCAAACACACACAGCTAGGGTTCTAAGCTGAGCTGTGTCAGCTAAACTGTACTGAATGGTCTCTTGCACCCCTGTCGGTACCCATCAGCAGTGTCTAGACAGGAGTGCAAAGGAACTTGTTACTACAGCTCACATGGACTTAAAAAATAGGACGTTTCTTATAAAGATCCAATTTTCTAGCATCTTTTGAAAATTCAGAAAATTCGACTCTG
The DNA here is from genome assembly GCA_036589455.1 of Ateles fusciceps. NCBI lineage: Eukaryota > Metazoa > Chordata > Mammalia > Primates > Atelidae > Ateles > Ateles fusciceps. Next base: position 5,337,934 of record JAZHEH010003310.1, read on the forward strand.
ACATCTCTGGGTCTGCATTAGAAGACGGCAATGGCTACCTGGAGCAGGGCGGTGGCCATGTCTACAGAAGGCGCTGTGCTTCCAGCCTGGGACCACCCTACTGCTTCCCACTGCACCCCTTTCACACTCATGCTCACTTGCCTGGTCTCTGTGGACATGGGAGTTTGTGACCCCTACGTAATGATACAATAGTACTAAGGCAGGCAGCTGGCCCCAAGCCCTCCCCTTCCTTTTACAGGAGAGAACACTGAGTCCCTCAGCCAAACCTCTTCTCGGTGGTCTCCCCCCTACTGCGATCTGGGCCTTCCCCCTCCCTCCAACTCTCTTGACTTTGATTCACTCGCCATTCCCTGCTCTGGTGTTCCTTCTTCCTCCTTTTAACTTAGCCTGCCGGCCTGTCCCTCAGAACACAATGCAGATCCTGTGGTGTTTCTCAGCCCACTGGGACCTCTTTCTCTGCTGTATCTGCACAACACTCAAAGATGCTGAGGGGTGCATTCTGTGGCTGAACTCCGTATCTTTCCTTTCCCAGGAGACAGTTCATAAAAGCAATACGGGGTACTTCCCAGATACCACCCACTTAGCACTTGATTGTGGTCTGATACTATGCAATTTACATGTGACTTGTATTTTCCCCACTGGGGAAAAAATTCAAGATTGCAACAATAAGGTCACATAGGTAGACAAAATTATTGTTGCCATTTTACACTCAAGGTGACTGAGATTTAGATAAGTAACTTGTTCAAGATCATATAGGATACAGGTCGCAAGTGGTAGGGCCATATATAAATCCACGCATATCTGACTCCAGCATATATATATATATATATATATATATATACACACACACACACACACACACATTTTTTTTTTTTTTGAAACAGGGTCTGGCTCCTGGCTCTGCCACCCAGGCTGGAGTGCAGTGGCATGGTCTCAGCTCACTACAACCTCCATCTCCTGGGTCAAGCCATCTTCCCCACCTTAGCCTCTCTCTCTCTCTCTCTTTTTTTTTAAGACAGAGTCTTGCTCTGTCACCAGGCTGGAGTGCAATGGCGCGATCTCGCTCACTGCAGCCTCCACCTCCTGAGTTCAAGTGATTCTCCCGCCTAAGCCTCCTGAGTAGCTATGACTACAGGCATGTGCCACCACGCCTGGCTAATTTTTTGCATTTTTAGTAGAGACGGGGATTTCACCATTAGCCAGGATGGTTTCGATCTCCTGATCTTGTGATCCGCCTACCTCAGTCTCCCAAAGTGCTGGGATTACCGGCTTGAGCCATCACGCCCGGTCCCCACCTTAGCCTCTCAAGTAACTAGGACTATAGGCACACCATCCTGCTTGGCTAATTTTTGTATTTTTGGTAGAGATGGGGTTCGAGATATTGCCCAGGCTGGTCTTGAACTCGTGAGCTCAAGCAATCTACCCACCTCAGCCTCCCAAAGTGCTGGGACTACAGGTGTGAGCCACTGCGCCCGGCCCAGCACCTACATTCTTGACCACTTTGCTAAGCTGCTTGTAAGTACTGAATGAAGGGATGGACAGACAGATGTATGAACAGACCGATAATTCTGTTTTCCACTCTTTGCCCTCTCCACGCTGCTCAGTGCCCCAGGATGCTGACCTCTGTAGACTGCCTTACCCAGGTGTCCTTGCCACCAGGCTTCTAGCTGGATTCTCCTAATGGAAAGGGAACACTGGTATACTGGAGAGTAGAGAGAGGAGTTGGGAGTATTTCTTCTTGCACCCTCCCTGGAAAGTTGTGAAGATTCCAGCAGTGGCTGCATCCCCCATGCCTAGGACACCTGCGGGGCAGCCCCCTCCTCCCCGACTTCTGCTCTCCCAGTTCTCCCTTACAGTCAGAGGGTAGGGAGGGCTTCCTACTGCTCTTCTCTAGATGCCTCAGCATCACTACTGCTTCCCCTTCACCCATGGTTCTCGGCCAGAGGGCACACTGCTCCCAGGGTACATCTGCCAGTGTCCGGAGACACGTTTGGTTGTCACAATTAGGAGGAGGTGGTGCTGCTGGCATGTAGTAGGTAGAGGCTAGGGATGCTACTCAGCGTCCTCCAGTGTTGACAACAGCCCTGCTACCCCAATCAGTGCCACAGTGGCAAGGACGAGAAGTGCTGCTGTAGGCCTCCCTCCAATCCTACACCGCCATCAACAGCCCCTTCGTGAACGCCTCTGCAAGTGGTCAGTCTGGAACCCTGGTCTCTCTTGGGGTAGATGTGGAGGGAGCTCATCTCCTCATCTCCTTTTTTCTGAAAGGCATCCCCTAGTTCACCCTTCCTCACCAGCTCCTGGGCAGAGAGGTGGCCACAAGTGAGACGCAGCCCCTTCCCAGCCACAGCTTCCGCAGAGCCCTTCCTGTCCTGAGGGGAAATGTGATTCCAGGCCTGAAGGGATGGGATACGACATCATCATTTGAAATTTTAAAACTACTTGAGAGAAAACCTTTTAAAATGTTAAGAATTTGCCTTTCTTCATGTTTTAGCTATTTTCAAATGGAACAAATGGCCTGGGTTCCCCTGAGTTCCTGCAGGTCCAGCTCCCAAAGAATACAAACTCCACAGAAGTGTTATATGCCTAAAACCTGTGACTGCCTGATGTAAACATGCTTCCTGGTGACCTATGATGAAACCAGAAATACCCTAGCAAATCCTTTGTTTTCATTTTAAAGAAAAGATAATTTCAAAATTTTTATTATTTTTAATCAACAATACATTCCAAAAGATCTTTATTTTTAAAGTTAAAATAACTATGATTTTTAAAATGTGAGCCCACCTCAAATCACTTGGTAAATAAATTTTTTTCCCCTAAACTGATTTTAAAAATGGATACAACCAGTCTGAATGAAAACAAGTAAGCATTTCACAAGAGTTCTTCTTCTTCTTCAATAGGGACATACTTCACCAAAATGGGGCTGATAAATTATAGCCAGTTAACAACATACTCAGCTCAAACCCTAGAAAAATACTTGCATTTGTTTACTTCACAAAACCAACAAATAAGGAATGGATTAAAACAAGTTATCGCTCTCAGAAAATAGCATCTGGGCATCTGGGAAGAAGACCTGGTTTTCCAGGGGGCTTACAGCCTGAAGCTGACCCGCCAGCCTCCACCCCTTCAGGGTGCTTCCATTATACCCAGTTTTGAGTGCAACTCACTCCTGTTTCTTAGGCAATCTCTGGAGCTCAGCAGGAAAGGTTATGGCACCCGCGGGCTGGGCACATGGGCTTTGTGGCTGTTCCGGGGCAGGTAACAAAGGCCAGTCCTTGGGGCCCTGGTGTGTGAAGGGACAGCAGAGCAAACAATGGGTCCTGTCCAGCCATTTTGGCCTGCATTTGGCATTCTTGCATTTGGTGATGATTCCTTTGGCCTGAACTGTGTCAAGCCCTTCCTGTGCAAAGTGCAAAGCCAGTCCCTCCACAGCAGATGAGCCCCTCCCTCTGCTCCTTGGTGATTTCACTCTGCAGAGCCTCCCAGATGGTTTGGTCGCCTCCAACTCTGCACAGGTGGTAAGTGCCTTGCATTTCATTCCTATCTGCGTGGCCACTCACCCCCGAGCACTCCTCCTGGACATGGCAGCACCCAGCCCTCTTCTTTCTTCCCTGCCCGTGTCATGAGCCAGTGAGGGAGGCTTCCACAGACTGGCAGTGCTGGGCAACTTGAGGTCTGCCTTCCATCAGCCTCCTCTTCCTCTGCCTGGGCAGAGTGCATCACCAGCTCTGAGGATACATTCCACATTCCTCACTGACCAGCCTGGATCTTGAAACTGCTCTTTTTCTTTTCCTTGAAGTCACTTCAGTTTTCTTTAGCTTACTTCACTACTGGAACTTCCTTTTGTAGGAAATTTCTTCTCGGCCTGAGTTCCTAAGACTGACTGGCTCCCTCTGAGCAATATGTGAAGCTTCCCTGGCCCTCAGCGTCACCTGCCTGGCTTCCCACTCCCACCCGCCACCCTCTGAGCTTATTCAGGCCTTGAGGTGGGAGAGAGGAAGCAAGCAAGTACATACACACATACATATTCTATACAGAGCAGTGAACCCTCTCATGCTCTGCTTTCACCTCTGTATGCACAGTTACCCGTCCTGACAACTGTGCTCCCTTTTAAGCACCTCTCAAATTTGTCTCCTCTCCATCCCCACTGCCGTTTTCTTGGTCCATCCTCATCACCCTTCCTCTCAGAACAATGGTAGTCTTCTGTTTTTGGAGATGGAGTCTTACTACATTGCCCAGGCGGTCCAGAGTACAGTGGTGCAATCATGGCTTACTGCAGCCTCAACCCCCTGGGCTCAAGTGATCCTCCTACCTTGGCCTCCTGAATGCCACTACACCCAGCTAATTTTGTATTTTTTGTAGAGACAGGGTTTCGCTATGTTGTCCAGGCTGGTCATGAACTCCTGGACTCAAGTATCCTCCCACCTTAGCCTCCCAAAATGTGGGGTTACAGGTGTGAATCGCCGTGCCGGGCCGACAACGGTAGCCTTCTAAGCAGGCTCCTTGCTTCCAGTCTTGTCTTGACTCCAAGCTCTCCCCTTCCCTGTGGTCAGGGTGACCTGTTAAGACAACTCTCACCTGACTACGTCTCAGTCTAAAAGCCTTCGGTGCTTCCACAAAGCCCAAATGGTCGCCATCTTTAACATTAAAGACTCTTTCTCCCTGGCTTCCCGGCCCCTTAAGGTCACAGCTCTCTTGTGTCCCTAGTGGACTGGCTGCAGCAGCCATGGGCATTTTAGGCTTACCATTTCCTTCATTCTGGGTGGATGAGTCTCTTTCTCTTAAGTTCTTCCTGGGCTTTAGTCAAATCTTTTCAAGTAATCCCGAATCTTCTCAGTACCCCCTCCCCCTTCTCACCCCCATCCAAACTGTCTTTCTTCTGATTACCAGCATCTCTTTGGCGACCATACTCTTTCTCCTTCAGTTTATTTCTAGGTCTAACAGAATGATGACATTGTGCCAATTCTCATTGTCTCGGGAGGTGGGGACAGGGTGGAACATGCCTGCTATTCCTTGTCAGAGCAGACGTGGGGTGCACGTCATCGAGAAAGGACCTCCAGTTCCTCAATAAGTCAAAGAATCACCATGTGACCCACAATTCCACTCCTAGGTACGTACCCAAGAGAACCGAAAGCAGGTATCCAAACAGAAGCTTACACATGAATGTTCATTGCAGCACTATTCACAATAGCCAGGAGGTGGGAAACAACCCAAATGTCCATCCAGTAATGGACGAATGGATAAATAAAATGTGGAACAGCCATACAATGGAATATTACTCAGCCATTAAAAGAATTAAAAGTGCTGATTCATGCTACAACATGGATGAACCTTGTAAACGTTATGTTTAATGAAAAAAGCCAAGCACAAAAGGTCATATGTAAATCCATTTATATGTAATAACTAGAATAGGAAAAGTCATGGAGACAGAAAGCAGACTGGTAGTTGCCAGGGGCCGGGGGATAAGAGTTGTTTACTTAACGGGGACAGGTTTTTAGGGGAGTGATGAAACCATTCTGGAACTAGAGAGTGGTAATGATTGCACACTATTGTAAAAGTACTAAATACTATTGAAGCTGTATACTTTAAAATGGTTAATTTTATGTGAATTTCGTCTCAATAAAATATAAATATGAAAAAAGAAAGGGGCTGGGCACAGTGGCTCACACCTGGAATCCCAGCACTTTGGGAGGCCAAGGTTGGAGGATCCTTAAGCCCAAGAGTTTGAGACCAGCCTGGGCAACACAGTGAGACCCTTCCTCTATAAAAATTTAGATAAAATAAAATAAAATAAAAGAACCCTTATGGGGATGAGCAGGAGAGTGTGTCAAGAATTCAGAGGACAATGGGTAATTTAATTCTGTGCCCCTGAGGCTTTAAAGCAAAGGGAGTGGGCAGGAAAGTATGCCCATTTACTTTAAAGGGATTGGGCCTCTTCAATGAATATTTCTCCCCCAGCACACATTCTCCAAAGACTAACCCTAAGAAGGGAGGTGAGGGGTGGACAGATGAAGGTGAACAGAGGGGTTAAAACAAGAGTGAAAAGGGGTCAAGCCTCGTTCCCTGCTTGCTGGGGCCTGGACTCACACAAGGCCAAGAGGACTTGAAAGGCTGCAGCCTAGGAGGGTGGTCTGCATAGCACTGAGAAGGGAACCCTTGCTTTCTAGTAATAAGGCAAGACATTTCACATTCAAAATCACCTGCATGGTAAGACTCAAATGTAAGTGGATCCTGTGAAACACAGTTTTATGCAGAGAGCAGAGATCAGATCAGATCACAAAGCTGTAGAGAAATCTCTTTACCCAAATTACAGAGACTCACTCGTCTGGTTTCCATTTCACTGCCTGAGTCTGTTTATAGTTGTGCTTTCTCATGAAGGCTTTTAAGGGAGGCTTTTTCTTGACATCATGCGGAAAAAATGTCCAAATACAATTACATTACAGAGCAGCACTCTTGGAAGAGAAGGCAGCCTCGAAGCCTGCTGGTGTCCTGTTTCCTCTCCTTTAAACCCGTTTGTTGCTCTCTGCTCTCGAAAAGCAGAAACCCCTAATCCCAGCTCTCCTGCTCCGGTTCCTCTCTCTCACGGCATGCGGAACACCGGTCTGGGAAATACAGCAATCCAAGGTACCGCGGACTGTGCTCCTGAGTGGGAGATGTGTCCACCTGGGGCATGCCCAGCACCAGCCCACAGGCCTGAGCCAGCTTGCCTCATGTCATACACCTCACAACCAAGATGAGGAAAGAGGGCCTCTCTCTGTTGGCTTTCTCAGAAATCTACTCCAAAACCTTTCTACCTCCTTCCCTACCCTCATGACTTTTTTAGACGTGTCCCCATGATCAGGGAATAGTTTTGCTCAAAAGCTGTTATGAAAAACTAGTTCTCCTCAATCCAGATCTGTCGTATGGTGAGCAGATTCTCCATAGGTGTCATCCTTTCTGTGTGTCTTCCTCCCCCTTGCAGAAGCTACCATTCTCCTAACTTTCCAGTTGGGGCTGTTCCTTCTGTCCCTCAGTCTCTGACTTGGATGGAACAGCACACTCCTGCCACTCCTAGACAATCTCCCTGCCTCCCCCCCCCCCACCTCTCTTTGAAGTCCATACTCACCACCTCCCCATTCTTGTTCTTCAGTGACGACATCATGGCCACCCTGTGACTTCCGCATCCATAAAGATGTCCCTCCCAGTAACTGCTTTCACCATTCTTCAGCCTCTTCAATTCAAATACTCCCCATCTCTGATTTTACTCTATTCTCAACTAACCATGATGACATCTGATAACTTGTCATTATTTAGAATGGTTTCAACTCAAGATCTCAAATTCTAAGTTTTATCATCACTTTGAAATGAACGTCCTCAGTATCACTGTGAATGTTTAGTGGTACTTATGTGTAAGGCACTATCATATGTGCGTCATATATATTAATTATAATGACCTTTTAAAGTAGGTTTTCTGAGCCCCATTTTATAATGGGGTATAACAGACAGATGCAGTTTAGGATTTGGGATTTAAGCCACACAGTCTACACACAATGGCTCCCATATCATATGGCCTCTTTAATATTCCTAACACAACAGTTTACCCTACCTCTTCCACAGAAACTACCCACGTCCCCGAATCCTGACCACATCCTTGACCTTGCCCTTTCTCCCAGGCTATTATTCTACATTATGCAGGACTCCCTGGGCCTGTGATGATTCTCCTGGTCCTCAATGCCCTTGTCAAGCTGATCTGCCACCAGGCTCAACAATGCTCCCTAGCCACCTCTCCCCAAATCCAATCTACTGTCCTACTTTGAGCCACCAATTCCAGTATGCTGATGAAGCTCTATAAATTCATATTGTTTAATCTCAGCTGGACTCTCCGTGTCCTCTGGTAATTCTTTCCTTCCTATTCTGGTGATTCCTAACTGAACCTCTATATAAACTGTTCCAATTTTTTCCCTGTCCCTACATTTTTACTTCCTAACCACGCATTCTTACAGATCATCTTGACTTCTACAAGGACGTCAACGTAAGCTCAAACTTCCGTCCCCGTCAAAGTCAAAATTTCTCTCATGACTCTTTTGAAACATTGGCTTGAAGATAGATCAGGGTCTAGGAGATGTGGTTTTAGGGAAGGGGAGTGATGTAAATATTTTTATGAGAAGGAGCTGCTGGAGGGAGAGAAGGAGAGCCTGAAGACGCCTGGGAGGAAGGGGAACTGTGGCTGGATAGAGGTCATGGAGGAGGCATAAGGTGCTGCGTGAAGGATGTTTGCAGGGGAAGGAGCACCTTTTTTTTGCTGAGTTTCAATTGGGGAGGATAAGAAGACAGATGATGTAACAGAGTGTTCAACACTTGGCCCCTGTGCCTACCTCCTTACTTTATTTTTTTATTTTGAGACGGAGTTTTGCTCTTGTTGCCCAGGCTGGAGCGCAATGGCATGATCTCGGCTCACCGCAACCTCTGCCTCCTGGGTTCAAGCGATTCCCCTGCCTCAGCCTCCCGAGTAGCTGGGATTACAGGCATGTGCCACCATACCCAGCTAGTTTTGTATTTTTTAGTAGAGAGAGGGTTTCTCCATATTGGTCAGGCTGGTCTCAAACTCCCAACATCAAGTGATCTGCCTGCGCCCAGCCTCCTGCTACTTACTTCTCAACTCCTTAAAGGTGGCTCTAATCTCCCACTATTGAACCTTCTTCGCAACTCTCACTCATGACACTTTCTCAACCCTCGTCATCCTTAACCTGACCTTTCTGCAGTGTTTGGCATAGGTGACCAAGCCTGCCCTCTTGAGAGTTTTTCCTTATGTGGGTTTCATGACAATGGAACTTCTTGGTTTTCTTGATGTGACTTCATTTCTCTCTTTGCTAGCTCCCCCTTCTGAACTACTACAATGACCTAAAAATGCTGCCCACCTTTAATTTCTCTACCCTCTCCCAAGCTACGCAACTATCTCTCTTTTTGCATTCACTCATTCAATATGTAATTATATTAAGTACCTACCATGTCCCAAGCACATGGCAGCTATTAAACTGTAGCTGAATTAATGTTAATGTGTAGCTCTGATCACGTCGCTTATTTGTTAAAAAATCTTTACTGGTTCTCTAATGTAAATGATATCCAGATTCTTTGGCCTGGCATTCTAGGTTTTAGCAAACATCTGTTGTCTTTGCTGCCTAGCTTCTACTCACCCTCCTTTGGATAGCTGTCCCCAGCCTTCCCCCAAGAGAGCCAGCCTCCCCCACACCTTTTAGTTCATGTGGTTTGAGTGGGGCTAATCCTACCCTCAATTCCAGGCCTGGTTACCTACCCCAGACAGGTTCCAGGCCTATCCCTGAACTAACCTCAGAGGCCGGGAATACGATGCCCTCATTGGCATCTGGCCTCTGAGATTAGTTCAGGGATAGGCCTGGACCCCAACTAGAGCCAATAAAATGCAATGGGATCGTACTGACACAGGACTTGAATAAATGAACATATAAAGGCTAGAGCTGCTGTAGCCATCTTAAACTCCAAGAAAAGTGTGAGCTGATCGAAAACAGAATCAACCTAGGAGCAGAAGGGAGAAATGGCAAGAAACCAGGTCCTTGGGACACTGTTTGAGTCCTTGAATTATGCCATGTCTGAAGCCAGTCTTAGTCTTGGAATTCTCAGTTCCGTGATCCAATATGTCCCTATGCTGAAGTGGCAAGTGGACATTCTGTCACTTGCATCTGAAAGAATACTATTTGATTCAAAGGTCCTTTGTGTCATCTTGTTTCATCTCAGCCCACTCTACTTAGGCACTTGAGGCTTGTACCAAACTAACATTCCTTTCCTGAACAGGCCTCGCACTTTGCCACCCCGGTCTTTCTGGAATGTTCTCCATCTTTCCCATCTTTTCCTCCTGAAATTCTGCCCATCCTTTAAGGTTCGGCTCTAACGAACTCTCCTCCAAGCAGCCATTCTTCTCTAATTTCCCCCAATGACAAATGTTTGTTGGATAAACCGTAACTGAACATGAACTGACACGGAGAACCTGGATCCAAGGTTCCTCAAACCTGATGCAGAGACCTGGGCCTCCAACAGACTCGTTCATCTCCCCCTCCGGACCTGGGACGTGTTTTCTTGGTCCTCCCACTGGTTTACACCCTTGTTTCCTGCACTCTTTGGCCATCACTTCCCAAAAAGTTTTCCTGGGGACACTGGCTTTTTGGAACAAAAGATAGATATTTAAAACAAAACAAAACAAAACACTCCAAACTTCAAAACCAAAAAAGACGCTTGACCCCAGCTGGAAACAAAAGAGTGTAACTATTTAGTAAGTTTGGGAAATTCTGGGTTAAACAAAGATTTCCATTTTAAAAACCTGGAGAGGTGGGGATAGGGGCAGAGTATGCAGCTTTTCTTCAACCTACTCATAAAGCAGGTACCAGTGCAGAGGGAAGTGCCACATTCTTCTCTGAAAACATATTTAGGTTTAAGGTAGGTGCGGGTTATTTTATATACACATATAAATATCCTACCCTTTGTTCAAGGTGCCTATTTGCTCTGCACAGTGACTATTATGAACACAGAAAACTGTTCATTGTTAAATATGGCATGCTAAGTGGTTTTGCTTTCTGGCAAATCTCCAAACCATAATTATTAAGGGACTGGAGCTGCTGAGGAATTCTTGGGTTACAAGAGGCTTTGATCCTTCGCCTGCCTTCTTTCCCTGACATGAATTTCCACGGGTGTGGCTGACTTTCATTGTTTTCACTGCTGTGGTGCTGCTGTGAAGGTGAAGGATTAAACAGAACTTCAAGGTGACAAGGGATTGCGCCCCCCCCAGCAACCGCTGAGGGGGAGGCTCTGGCTAAACCTCTCTGCCTTTTGGAGACCCAAATGGCTGTAACCAAGGGAATGCACAAGCTCCATCCAAGTCTCGGAGTCGGGGGAATGCTGTGGCCTCTAATATTCGGTTTCCCACACACTCTGGGAAGCTCAGATTTTTAAGTCTCACTCATTATCGGGTTTCCAGCTGGGGTGAAGCCTCTGCCTGAACTAAACGGCTGACAGGACTTTGCTCAGCAAAAGGCAACAGGCCCCAGGTGGGTGAGGCTTTGTTATTTCACTCCCATCAAAGGTGAGAGATCGGATCCAAAATTCTTTGGGCAACTACAGCCATTTGACAAGTGTAGCCCTCAAACTCACGTAGCTGCCTCCTTTACAGGGTCAAGAGGATCCCTCAGCTCAGGCACAAACCATTAGGTGAAACTTTTGAAAGAGCCAATCTCGTTTCTGCTGAAGCATCTGCTGAAATGTCAAGAGGCACATACGTATTCTTTCAGGCTCTTTTAAATTCTCCCTGCCTGTAAGAAGAGGTAAGAATGAACACCCCGGATGTTCTTGAATCCAAGACAGAAGGAATAAAAACACTCCTCCCAAAATGAAGTGGTAAGGTCCTCTTAACTTGGTGAACAAAAAGGCTTCTCTAACAAACAGCAAGTCTCTGGTTTTCCAGAATTAAAAAAAAAAAAAAAAGCAAAACACTTATGTCTAGGTACTGTGGTAATCCCAGCACTTTGGGACGCCGAGGTGGGAGTTATCACTTGAGCTCAGGAGTTTGAGACCAGCCTCAGCAGCATAGCGACACCTTGTCTCTCTTCTATTTTTTTTTTTTTTTTAACCCAGTTAGCATTTGAATTGGGGACCTTGCTCAGTTTTTGACATTATATTTATTTATCTTTTTGAGTCAGGGTCTCGCTCTGTCTTCCAAGTTGAAGTGCAGGGGCATGAGCATGGGTCACTGCAGCCTTGACCGCCAGGTGGGCTCAAGTGATCCTCCTACCTCAGCCTCCAAAGTAGCTGGAACCACAGATGCGTGTCACCATTCCTGGCTAATTAAACTTTTTCTTTGTTCGTAGAGACAGAGTCTTGCTATGTTATGGTGCCCAGGCTGGTCTCAACCTCCTGGGCTCATGTGATCCTCCCCCTCCCAGCCTCTTGAGTAGCTGGGACCACAGGTGTGTACTATCAAGCCCAGCTAAGTTTCTTGTGATTTTTTTGTAGAGATTAAGTCTCACTACATTGCCTAGGCTGGCTGTGACCTCCAGGGCTCAAGTGATCCTTCTACCTCAGCCTCCCAAAATGCTGGGATTATAGGTGTGAGCTCCCACGCCTGCCCAACATTTGTTTTTCTTCATATTTTAATATAGACAAAATCACCTTCATTTTATAGAGAAACAAGCCAAGAGGGTAGAAGCAAGTAGTTCACAATAGAGGGGCTCCCTGATTCCCACATCAGTATTCTCTCTCCAAGATGGCAACTGTCCTTCAAAGTCTTCCTCCCAGATGGGAAAAGGCCTCCCCTGGTTATTGGTAGAGGTCCCTCTGTTGGTGGGTGGAGAGTGGAGATGGAAAAACAAAGGAAGACAGAGAATGGGAGAGAAAATAGACATCAGAGTCCCTGAAGGCAGCAACTAGAAACCGGTAGCTTCTAACACAGGGGGATGTCAGAAAGTTGTCCAGGCTCTACCTGTTATGCCAATGTGGAGTTTCCTTCAAGTGTCTGCTCTCAGTGGGAAAGGCAGACAGGGAAGGCACAAGGCCCTTGGGGCGCTAGTCTTTAACCCCAAGCCCTGTGCCTTCCTATAGAGGCTGCTTCTCACTGGAAAGGAATCAGGCAATAAGCACAAGGAGGAGAGAGGGGGCTTCCCCCCGGCCTGCTGGGCCCAGTTCCAAAAGGCTGGGCTTCGGGACAGCACAGGAGGCTTCTGAGTCTCCTTCTCTCCTGAATGGGTCAACCTAGTGACGTCTCCCTTCACTCTGCCACCTCCATCTATCCCCCCTCCCCACCTCCTCCGCTGGCACCTGTTCTAGGAAGATGTGCGTGAGTTCATTCCAGATATGGAAGGCCTTGCTCTCGGCTCAAGGTGATTCACATGGCTAAAAATGAACTTACGGCCACCTATCAATAAAAGCAAAATAAAACACACATAAAAAGTTAAATTCCCCTGCTATTTAAATTACAGCAAGGAACACAAAACCTTATCTAGTAATTACAACCAACACTCAAATATGTCAACTTTAATTACATGTTATGGATCAGTGAGAGGAAAATGAGGAAAAGAGGAGAGGTGAGGGTGGGGGAAAGCCACAGACTGAAAGAGAGAAAATCCAGAGGCAGGAAGCGAGGCCCCAGCTCAGAAGCAGAGAAGCCAGCGGGGAGCAGGAGGGAGGTACAGAAAGAGGAGTTGGAGGTTCAGGAGGCTCTGGGGCTGAGGTGACTTGTCACGTCCTGGACAGTGCTTATTAGGGGATATTACTGACGCCTACCTACTGCTCTTGATCCTCACACTTGCAGGTGCATCCCTTAGAAACGGAGAGCTCCTAGTGGCCCACAGAGCAGGCTTGCTGGATTAAATACGAGACTGAGTCGGTCTGAATTTCAGGTGAACAACAAATAACCTTTTAGTGTAAGTATTCCCAAATATTGCATGGGGCATACTTATACTAAAGAAAAAATTATTTGTTGAAATTCATTTAACTGGGTGTCCTGTATTTTTATTTGCTAAATCTGGCAATCCTACACAAGAGACCAAATCATCCTTTAGACGACGGCCTCAATGACCAGGCCACATTTTTTTTTTTTTTTTAAGATCGAGATTTCTCCACGTTGGTCAGGCTGGTCTCAAACTCCCAACCTCAGGTGATCTGCCCGCCTCAGCCTCCGGAGGTGCTGGGATTACAGGCATGAGCCACAGTGCCCGGCCGACCAGGCCAATATTTACACTCAGGGCCAGGGGGAAAATCAAGTTGAAAGACACTTTTAGAAATGAAGAGTGAAGCAGCAGAGAGACTTTGCTAAGCAGGATAGAGCTTGGCAACTGGAGGATATCAACCCTCAAGTTTTCTCGTCCATTAGCTGTTTATTTCCAGCTGTTCTCCAGTACCGCTGAGGCTGTTTTGGCCTCCTCTCCCTGCCAAAGGTCAGAAGAACTAAAAAGAGTAACTCTACGTAGGGCTCACATTGGGACTATGGGTAACTTGGCCTGTGAGGCCTCCTGAAAATTCTGGAGGTTCCGTGTTGGAGAGTGAACCTCCTGGAGCACTAAGGGACCAGCAAAGCCAAAACGAAACACAGTCCATAAGTTCTACGATGTTAAAAACAATCTTTTTTTTTTTTTTTGAGATGGAGTTTTGCTCTTGTTGCCCAGACTGGAGTGCAATGGTGCGATCTCGACTCACGGCAACCTTCGCTTCCTGGGTTCAAGAGATTTTCCTGCCTCAGCCTCCCAAGTAGCTGGGATTACAGGCATGCGCCATCACGCCCAGCTAAGTTTGTATTTTTAGTAGAGACAGGGTTTCTTCATGTGGTTCAGGCTGGTCTTGAACTCCCAACCTCAGGTGATCAGCCCGTCTTGACCTCCTAAAGTGCTGGGATTACAGGGGTGAACCACTGTGCCCAGCAAAAACAGTCTTAAACTTAATGTCAATGCTATCAGTTTTAGAGTGATGTGATGAAGCCCATTTCACCATGTCAAGGGGAGAGGGGCAGTGAAGCTGCCCTCAACTAGAAGCTCCAGGCTCACCCAGCACTTGCTGAAGAGGACCCAAAGTGATGTTGATAGGGGTGACTGCTACTGCCCTTGTGAGGGGGCCAGAAAAGGCTGTCCTGGGGCTGAAACAGAGAGCTACTGCTCCTGAGTGTTGATCCATGAACACTGGCCAGGGAACCTGGCAAGGTCAGGAATCGCAACCATTGGGTACAACTGACACAGCATGTGACTGTCCGTTCCCTCCCAGTCCCTCCTACCCTGACGGCACGTCCTGCCAGTTCACACATTTACGCTTTTTGCCAGGCCACCGTAGGCAGCAGAGGCCCTACAGGCAGTCATTAATAATATGGAGCTTTCTAGACTTAAAAAAAATTAGACTTATAGAGAATAATAACTTATTATAGCTTACAGTGGAATCATTCCAGATGTTCTGTTCCAACTTGCTTTTTTCAGTTAACAATATATCACGGATGCCTTTGCACATCAGTTCATACCGATTTACTCCATTATTTTTAACTGCTGCATAGTATGTGGAGGTATTAACATTTATTTAACTAATCCTTTGATGAATATTTAGGTTACTCCTTTTCCTGTTATAAACATCGCTGAAAGGAATACCTTATACATATATCTTTTTGCCCTTGTGCAAATATTTCTATAGGATACATTCCTAAAAGGGAACTGCTGGCTCAACTGGCATAAACATTTAAATATCTATTTCTATAGATACCATTAAACTCTCTCTAAAAATGTACCAATTTATAGTTCCACCTGGTATGGTCATGCCTGTTCCTTCACAGCTCTCACCCCAGGTGAGAGCAATCTTTTTTTTTTTTTTTTTTTGAGATGGAGTCTCGCTCTGTCACCCAGGCTGGAGGGCAGTGGAGTGATCTCAGCTCACTGCAGCCTACACCTCCTGGGTTCAAGCAATTCTCCTGCCTCAGCCTCCCAAGTAGCTGGGATTACAAGTGCCGGTCACTGTGCCCAGCTGGTCTCAAACTCCTGACCTCAAGTGATCCTCCAGCCTTGGCCTCCCAAAGTGCTGGGATTATAAGAGTGAGCCACCCTCACTCAGCTAAGAGCAATCTTTTTATTCTGTGCCAATAAAATACAGGTAAATGACAGGGTGCTGATGTTCTAATTGGCATTTCTTTTTTATTAGTGAGGATGAGCATTTTTTTATGCGTATACTGTTCACATCTTTTTTCTTCTACAAAGCATTGGTTTTTATCTTTTGCCTCTTTTCTATTATCTTCATTTATCAATTTTTAAAGACTTCCTCGTACATTATTCATAAAAATTTAATTGCCTCGTATATCTTGCCTAGAGTCACAGCTACTTGGGAGGCTGAGGTGGGAGGATCACTTGAGCCCGGGAGGTAAAATGCAAGTACTTCCTGTGAGGAGAGGTCCATCCACAGCTTGATTGTGTTTTCCTCTCTATGGGCCTCCAAGGAGTCTCTAATTTTTGTGTTGTCATTGGCATAACTTATTTAGAAGACTGTGCTTAAATATTAAGTGGCATTTTGTTGTTACACTTTTATTTAAAATTTCTAGTGTGCTTGCAATTTGGTCAGAATGTGGCCTAGGAAGATTTATGAAGTGGAAATTTTCCTGGTAACATGAAATATGATCAGTTTTTGTAAATGCTATAAAGCTATTTGAAATGGTTATTCTCTGTCAGTGTACAAGGTTTATACCTATACAAACTTTTAAGTACGGTATTTAAATCCTTTAAGGACTTATTCATCTTTGGTTTACTTGACCTTTTACATTTTGAGAAAGGAAAAGTATCCTACTATGGCTGCATTTTAGTAACTTTTATCTAATATTTCTTAGAGTGTTTTTGGGTGAATTTTGATGCTATTTTGTGTGATATGTAAAGGTTCATGCCTGTTACGTTTTCTTGCTGGATCATAACTTTTATCATTATCCAATGCTTCTCTTCCTGTCCATCTTCATACTTTTTGTCTTTGTTTGCCTAATATTATTATTGCCACCCTGCTTTCTTTCTCTTACCATTTGCCTGAAATAAATTTGTGCATTTCTTTTCTTTCTTTTTTTTTTTTTTTTTTGAGAAGGAGTCTTGCTCTGTCACCCAGGCTGGAGTGCAGTGGCCTGATCTCAGCTCACTGCAAACTCTTCCTTCTGGGCTCGAGCAGTCCTCCCACCTCAGCCTCCTGGGGAGCTGGGACTACAGGCATGCACCATCATGCTCAGATAATTTTTGTATTTTTAGTAGAGATGGGGTTTCACCATGCTGCCTGGTTTGTGCTTTTTTTTTTTGGGACAGAGTCTCGTTCTGTTGCCCAGGCTGGAGTGCAATGGCATGATCTCAGCTCACTGCAACCTCTACCTCCTGGGTTTAAGCAATTCTCCTGCCTCAGCCTCCCAAGTAGCTGGGACTACAGACATGCACCCACCACACCCGGCTAAATTTTTTTTTTTTTGCAGATGGAGTTTCCCTCTTTGCCCAGGCTGGAGTGAAGTAGTGTGATCTCAGCTCACTGCAACCTCTGCCCCTCCCAGTTCAAGCGATTCTCCTGCCTCAGCCTCCCAAGCAGCTGGGATTACAGGCATATGCCACCACGCCCAGCTAATTTTTGTAGTTTTAGTAGAGACAGGGTTTTACCATGTTGGCCAGGCTGGTCCTAAACTCTTGACCTCAGGTGATCCACCTGCCTCGGCCTCCCAAAGTGCTGGGATTACAGGTGTCCGCCACCACATCCGGAAATTTTTTGTATTTTTAATAGAGATGGGGTTTTGCCATGTTGGCCAGGCTGTCTTGAATTTCTGGGCTCAGTGATCCACCCACCTCGGCCTCCCAAAGTGCTGGGTGTGCATTTCTTTATTTCCAACCATTCCATGTAATTTAGGCTTATTTCTTTATCAAAGTGACATAGAGTGACACATAGCTAGCTGGATGTTTCCTTCTTCCTTAGTAAAAGAACTGTAGGTAATGTGCTTTGCCCAAAAGACCATGTTTCTTTGCACATCTTGCAGCAAAATATGGCCAGGTAAAGAGAAGTGTTTTATGGGACTTTGGGAGGGCTCCTTGAAAGGGGAGGGTGCACACTCTTTACTGTTCTCCTTTCTTTTCATCTGTTATGAGGAAGAGCTAGCTAATGCTTCTAGCAACCATCATGGAAGAAGCGGTGACCTTGAGGATGGAAGCCACATGCCAGGAGAGTGAAGCAGAGAGACAGAAGCAGCCTGGGGCCTGCCAAGCAGCCTGGACGCCCTCATATGGAACAGACTGCAGTCACTTGAGAGAGAGAAAACTTCCACTGTGTTTAAACCACTCTCTGGCCTTTTTGTTACATGTAGACATCAGGATTCTGAAAAGATACATCAGATTTTCCCTTTCTTTAAAAAGAAAACTCAATCTGTAATCTGTTGCTTTTTTTCCTTTTTGTGATTTGAGAGTCTTAATTTCTATTTCAGTTATATTAGCAGTTACTTTAAAATGCTTAACAAACATATGTGCACATTTATTTTCGAAGCGCATCCTTTAGGACTTTGCTACTCCGAGTATGATCCCCTGATCAGCTGTATCAGCATCACTGGGGGAGTTCGTAAGGAATCTCATGCCTTATCTAGACCCACAGAAACAATCTCATTTTAACGAGATCCTCAGGTGACCTGTGTACATATTGCAGTGTGAAAACCACTGCTTTGGAGACTATGTCCCCTCTCCACTTCCGTGTAATATGCAGTCCTCTCCCTCTTTCCTACTTACAGCCTGTGACCGCTTCCATACAGAGCCAAGGCATCAGCAGAGCATCCTCAGCCTTTGAAAATCTGCTCCTCACCTAACTCTGGCTTTAGTTTTTGTCCTTCCCCTACCCTACCCCAACTCTTCACTCCTCATGCTGGACTAAATGTGTCACGAAGTTCCCTAAATGTCACGGTGCTTCCTGGGTCTACACTAAGCCCTCCCAAGTAGCCCACCCAACAGCTATCCCACTTCTTCCTTGCTAATAGAAGTCCAATTTTATTGTGAGAGGTGATGATTCCAGTGCCCAGTGATAAGCCTAGACCTGTCTCATTTTCCATTGCGTGATACTTTCTCCTTCAACCTACCCTCATATCTGGGATGGCCACGTACCTGACCTGGCCAAGGAGGCATACAGAAATATATGCTGGGGATGGGGTGGGGGTATTTAAATACCTGGATAAAAAGAACACTGTGATAAGAAACATATGTTTTCATCCCTTCCTTCCCACCTAAAATGTTGGGGTGTATGTGAGGTACACCAGCTATCTTGTAACCATAAGGACAAGCATGAGGTCAAAGAGCCAACATGCTAAGGATGAGAAGCAAAAGGACCAAGCCAGGTCCTCACTGACAGTCTGTTTCTCTCTCCCCCATTCCTCCTTTCTCTTCTCTCTGCTCCAAATTCCACCTTCCTCTCAACTCTCCTTTAGCGGCTATAACATGGAACTGAGGTATGTTCTAGCCTATTAGCTATATTATATTATAATCTTATTTATTTTTATTTTTAGTTCCGGGATACATGTGCAGGATGTGCAGGTTTGTTACAAAGGTAAACGTGCGCCACAGTGGTATGCTGCACCTATCAACCCATCACCTAGATATTCAGCCCAGCATGCATTAGCTAATTTTCCTCAGGCTCTCCCTCCCCCATCTCACCCCTCAACAGTACAGCTAAGCCTTTCATTATAAATACCACCACATCTCCCCAAATCTCCCTACCCACCAAATCCACCACTCTAAAATAACAACCGTGGGATTTTAGTTCCCTGAGGCTGAAATTATTTTCCCCCATGGGCTGAGCCAGCTAGCTCCCATACAGGCAAACCTGCCCTTATTCTCACCTTCTTCCCTGGTTCTAGCTGGCTATGTCATGGGGCACCTTGCCTACTGGGGACTGATTTTTTTTTAAGTCTGTGGTTTTGGGGGAGTGGATGTTGTGAAATAGAGTGAAAATAAATTGAAGTCTGAATGTAGTGAACTTTTCCCTGTCCCTACATGTGAATAATGACTTGCTGACAGAAGTAGCTTTTTCTTTTTCTCTCTCGCTCTTTTTTTTTTTTTTTTTTTAAAGATGGAGTTTCACTCTTGTTGCCCAGGCTGGAGTGCAATGGCGCGATCTTGGCCCACTGCAACCTCCCCTTCCTGGGGATTCTCCTGCCTCAGTCACCAGAGAGGCTGGGATTACAGGCACGCGCCACGACACCCGGCTAATTTTGTATTTTTAGTAGAGACGGGGTTTCTCCATGTTGGTCAGGCTGGTCTTGAATTCCCGACCTCA
Organism: Ateles fusciceps; assembly: GCA_036589455.1. Classification (NCBI taxonomy): domain Eukaryota; kingdom Metazoa; phylum Chordata; class Mammalia; order Primates; family Atelidae; genus Ateles; species Ateles fusciceps. Next base: position 5,357,713 of record JAZHEH010003310.1, read on the forward strand.
GGTGATCTGCCTTCCTCGGCCTCCCAAAGTGGTGGGATTACAGGCGTGAGCCACCTGCACCTGGCCAGAAGTAGCTTTTTCAAAGGAGAAAAGCAATCTAAGATTTGTGGACAAGACTGTTCAAAGAGACTCAGTGCTGTTTGTAGCCAAGGTGGAAATTTCAGATTCCTAGATCTATTCTGGATTGGGAGAAAGGAAGGGAAGGGAGGAGCCTGGGGGGGGGGAAAAGAGAGCACGAGGATAGAGAGCGGGGTTAGAAGGGGCTGGGGCAGAACACAGGCAGGTTAGCGCTTTGGAAGATTTCTTGCGGCCATCTCTAAGTTCTACAGTACTGTGAACATGACAACAATTTCCAGCAAATGGTGGTGACAGAAACAAATGAACCCACTTTTCTGGCACTGTTTTTCCCTAAGTGCCAATCTGTACACACTTTCAGCAGGCTGGAAGGGCGATGGGGACCAGCACTGCATATTGGAGAGGAATGAACGTTTCATCTGAAACTGGGAATTCTGCTTCTACAGGTTCTGATCCCTCACTGTGTGCTTGGGAAGCCACCAGAAAAAGATTCCTGCTAGTTTCTCAAGAGTCAAATCTAAAATATTTGGCCAGAAGCTTGCGTGTGGTTGGACCAATCTCTTACAGCAACTCCTGCCCATTCCATCCGTCCCCAAAGGCCAGGGGTGGGGGCGGGGGCACTGAAAGGCGGCTGGGAGTGGCCTGACCCTGAGCATCTGCACAACCTCCTGGGCCTTGCGGGTGCCGAGCCAACATTTTTGAGTGTATATTTTAAAACCACAGCTTCAAAGTATAAAAATAGTGTGAAAAATAAAAACAGGACTCACAATCAGAGCCTCAACCACTCTGCTGGTTAGAGAGGTTAGAGAAATAATAAAATTAGAGTAACGAAGCTGAAAACTTTAAGAGCATTCGTTCCATTGCTTGGCAAGGAGAATCCTGGGGCCAGACTCCGGCCGAGCTCTTCCCTAAGTGTTTTAGGCAGCTCGGCTCCCACTTAAAACGTCTGTTATCACTCCTGTCTCCCCCGGGGGAGTTATTTATGAAGAAGCTTTCCCAGCCAGCCTGCCAAGCAAGGCATCTCTAACAGGGGCCCAGGCAGGCAGGAGGAGCTCGCTGAGAAGCCCACAGACGCTGCCCGACCCTACTTCTCCAAACACGCCCAAGCTGTAACTCAAAACCTGAAAACAACCTGAATCCTTTTCCAAACACAAACCCAACCTCTTCTGTCAGGTTCTATATATTTTCCTGACTCCATTCCCCCACCCCGACCCACTCCACAGCAGAAACCAATTTTCTTAAGAGAGTGGGTTCTTGGGAGTTTTCCTCCTAAGTGTTCTCATTTGGAACAGATTAAGGGGGTGGGGATGATGATCTGATTTTTTTTTTTTTTTTACTTTTGAAAAAAACCCCCACACACTTGAGAGTCTGAAGCAGAACCACTACTATGTTTTATGAGTAGCTCTTAAAAGAGGGGAATTTCATTTTCTGGTGTGATGGGACTGGGTTGCTTGGGGAGCCCCACTCGCCCAATCTAACCTGACCCTACAGGCTCATCAATGGGGCCCTTGGGCCTCCCGGAGGCTGAGCAGGGACTGACTGAAGCGAAGCTGGCCTCCTCAAACCCCAGGTCCACATTCAACTCCAAACCCAGGCTGTGCTACAGAAGCAATAGGGCAGCCTGTCGTGAGCCACTCTAGAATGTAACTCTGCTGTGATGAAGGCCTTGGCCCTTAAAAAGCTTAGTGGGGGTGAGAGAAGGAGACTCCTGAGAAGGAACAATGTAAGAGCTAAACAGTGTGGGTCTGACTCAAGGAGAGACACAAAGACCGGAAAGGCTTTGTGGGAAAGGAGGTCCCAGGGCTGGGCCTCGTAGAATCGAGACACTTAGCCAGGTTGACCGGCACAGGGAGGACCTGCACGCGCAAGCACCGTGGTGGAGCAGCAGGGTGTAAGGAAAGAGCCACACTAAGGCCCCTCCTCTCCACTTTCCCATTCCCACTCCCTTCTGAGTGTGGCGCCCCTCCCTCCCGCCAGTGCTCCATTTTTTTTTTAATCTCTACTAAGTGTATTCTTTCTCCCCAGCCCCTCTCAATGAAAAAGTTATCTTTCTAGTACATTCTTGCTATGGGTAATGCAACTGCAAAGCGGTAGGCTGGTTTCCTAATGAAGTGTATTTTGGGTCATGTGTGTGGTCCTAAGAGATGGAACAGGGATCAGCAACAAAACTTACCAAGTTAGTGAGAATGTTTAGAATAGATTTCTTAGTATTAATGGTTACTTCCTTTTGTTAGAAAATTCGCCATGTGAGTTACTAACAGAAAAACTGATTAGGATGTAAGTAAAGGAAGGTCTGCTGATGGCAGGTGGCATACCACCTGAGAGGGTGGACTCCCAACGGTTCAGGAGCAGGCGCTCTATCTCATTCATCCCTGTGTCCCCAGCTGTTAGTGCACATGCAGCTAGCACTTTCCAGAACCTTAGCGATTAGGACCTGATAAAAATAAGAAGATGGCAAATTTCGGGAAGTAAAGATCCTATCTCCCAAAATCCAGTCTTCCCTCCTTACATAGAAATGGGCTTTTTAGCTGAGTGTGCATCCATGTAGCTCAACACACGATTTCTGAGCCTCTTTGGCTGAGACCTGTGGAAGATGACAAGGGCCTGGCTGAGGAGACCCACGGAAGTGGTGCATGTGACTTCCAGGCTGGCCCTTGCCTCCTGCCTTCCTGCTCACTGGATTGTGGAGATGGCAGTGGAGCTGGCACTGCCATCTTGGGCCACGTGAGGGATGGTATGTCTTGAAAATGGCAGAGCACCAAGAAGGAAGGTGTGGGCCCCTAATCATGCTGACCATCACACCAGTCTACTGAGTGTTCTGTGTGAGGAAGAAATAAGCTACCGACTTGTTGAAGCCACTATTAACTTGGTTCTTTCTCTTACAGATGCCAAATCTACACCCAGACTAAAACACCTGCTGTTTCATGCTTGAAACCCCAGAAAATACTTCAGAAAGTCCATTTCAAGATATGCCCCAGACTGAGAGCCCTGATTGTACTCCAGTAACTTCAGACTTCAGCTGGAGGCGGGGAGGCAGAGAGGGGGAAAGGAGGTGGGGGGGGGGAGAGAGGGGAAAGGAGGGGGAGGGGGGGAGAGGGAGACGACAAGCTGCTGTCAAGGCCAGTTCTTTGTTTTTGATTCCCACCTGCTGTTCTCTGCCTCTGCTCCTGTATGTACATCAGCCTCACAAGAAATTCACTTCTGACAAATGCAATTACTGAAGTACAGCAAGGATTCCCTGGCCATTCTGACATTCAGGGAGGCATTTCTTACTTTTAGCTCATCACAATGCATCAGTGAACAGGTCAGAGCACATCTCTCGAATGCCATTCTCCTCCTGACGCTCATCTAGACATTCCCATCCAAACTGGGGCTGTGGTCTCTTTACAAACAGATACTCTGAAAGACGCACAGATTCCCAACACGCCATTCCATCTCCGTGTCCACACCCTGCCCCATGCGTGCAGAGAAAAACCCTCGCTGTACCAGCCTGCCACCACCAGAGCCACTCTCCATTCTGCTCTCTGCCCATGAGAGGTCTTGCCATGGGCACTGTTGTAATAAAAGAGAGCAGCAAACACAAGGAAGCCCAGGCTTCTGCCCTCCACCGAGCATCCTCTGGGAGATGTGGGAACAGAACTGGAGAGTTTGGTGAGGGGGATGAGGGCCTCCCAGGTCTCTGATGTCACCCTTTATGCTTCCTTGGATAAGAGCAGGATGATGAGGAAGCAGGGCCCACCGTGGCTGGTGAGGAGGCCTCTCCTGGGCCCCACCCCTGCCTTGCACAACTTCAAGGACAGCACTGTCATGACAGCCTGGGCCTGGCCTTCAACTGGCTGTCGGGATGGAAGAAGTCTGTGGCTGAGTGAACTCAGGAGGGCAAAGGGCAGGTGCCAACACTGGCTGGGGTGCTCAGGAAGGGTGCTCCCGATGGAGTCAGGCCTGAAGCTGGGGCTGGGGGGAGGGCGGCCGGCCAGCGGGCTCCTGGTCATCTTCACCAAACCAGGGGTTAATGAGAAGGGGGGCACATCTTGCCACCCCTGACAGAGCAGTGACCCTAACACCTGAAACTGGCTTACGTTCAGAAAGGAAGCCTGCTCGTCACAGTGAATAGGGAAATCCTGCTGAGGCCTTGCTGAGGAGAGCGAGAGTTCCTGAGGAAAAGGAAAGCGCACAAGAGGAGTGTCGAGGCCGCGAGCTGAGCTGGAGAAGGAAGATCACCAGGCACGGGCTCACCCTGCCCAACAGGGAAGACAACACCCCTGCCAGTCGTGTCAGCGCCAGATGGCCTAAGCCCCAGACCGAGGGCTTATCGTCACCCACAGGGGTCAGTCACCTCGGCCGGCAGCTTGACTTTCAGGAGCAGCAAGAGGCGGGGCGAAACGATGCAAAAATGACCCTCATTTCCTCAAAAGGAGCCTGCTGTTGTCTCTCTGGGGCTTAGTCACAGGGAGGCCACGGAAACAATCCCATCACCCCAGCAACCAGGCCCAGCCAGGGCACTGACTGGCACTCACGCCCGCCTAGCAGATCGAAGACGGGAGCATGAGTTTGCACCTGCTTTTGCACATCATGGGAGCCAGCTGCCAGTGACGCACTTGCTGAGACGCAGGTGAACGTCAGGTGGTCCCAGCTCTCTGGAACAGCAACTGATGGCACACGCAACTTGGAGTGCGGCAACTGGAGCCCCACCGTGCCCGCCCACTGCAGCCGGCAGGATGGGGGTGGAGGTACGGATGATGGCCTACCTTGATCCAATCTCTCTTTTGAGGGAATAAATGAGAAAACAGATAAGTGGCTCCCACATAACTATCTTCCTTCAAAAGCACCCTCCACCAGGTCACAGGGGGTTAGGACTGCAATTCCTAGCCTCTGTGTTTCCTCCCCTGCAGCCCCACTGACAATACTGAGGGACACCAGCCAGCCAGGGAGAGAGGGCCAGAGAGACTGAGGCAGCAGAATCCCAGGCTGACTCAGGGCGTGGTTTGATTGCTGACTGCTGAGGCATGGGTGGTTTCACAGAACGCTTTGTTCTTCCCACCCCAATATTGCTGGAGTTCCTCCAAGCCCTCTTCTCAAGGCAGTATTCCATCTTCTCTGCCCTAACCCTACACCACCCCATCTCACCACTGCCAGCTGCTCTCTACCCCAAGAGTCTGGATGCTATTCAGGTGGGCATCCCTGCATTTCTGTCACTTCCTCTGTATAAATCAAAGCTTAGCGGACAGTAGAGAGGTGCCGTCCTGAGCCTCAGGAGTCTGTGTTGTAGACCTCGTTTTCTACTCATTATGTGACACCGGGGGAAACCATTTACCTTTCCTGGGCTTCAGTCTGCACAGCAGTAAGTGAGCGCTCTAAAACCCTGGAGTCATGGGATTCCCTCCCTCTAGGAGGGACGTGGAGAACAGGAACAGCAGCAGGAGGCCCGTCTGTCATCTCCTGCTGCATCTGCCTTCCATTCCCTTTCTCCAAGGCATACTCTGTTATCTCAGCTCTGGTCCCCAACCCATTTTCTTATGCTCTGACTCCAGTGTCTTCTTTCAAACATGACAGTGAGTTTAGAAGACCTTCAATGCATCCCTTTCTCTTAACTCCTGGGTTCTAAACTAGAGGCTAGGTTTGGACTCCTTTCCCTGTCTCAGAGAGGCTCTGAGAGGGCAAGGCCTCTGTCACCACAGGGGCTGGAGCTCCAACTCTGGCTCTGACTTGGGACTTTGGACCCATACCTTCAACTCTCTGAAATTCTGCATATTTACATTGAAAGTGGAGGAAGTAGGTCCCTATGGTTGCAGCCACTCAGAAGGCTGAGGTGGGAGGATCCCTTGAGCCCAAGGGTTCAAGGCTGCAGGAAGCTATAATCGTGCCTGTGAACAGCCACTTGTTCTCCAGCCAGACTGGCACAGTTAGACCCCACCTCTAAAAACATAAAAATATAAATAAATTGGAAGGAATAATGAAGTATCTCATAGTATTGTGAGGATCAAAGGGGGTAAAATAAAACAGGAGCATCAAGAGGGAGGTGATGAGGTCTTCCCCTGCACCGCCTCCCCACCCCAGCCTGCTCAGAGTGGGAAAGAGAGTGCAGACGGGGCTCTGGGAGGAAGGGGCCACCTCCCCCTAGGCCTTCCAGATTGATGCATGCAGCCTTGGTCCTGGTCCCCAACCTGGGACATGAATGAGCAACTGATAAGTATCCCCCTGCTGGGCAGTTTCCAGGGCCAGCCCTGTGCTAGGCATGTGGGGCCCCTATGGATGAAACTTGCTCAAGGAATTCCATCCTGCATGATCCAGTATGGAATGACGAGGGACGGGATGGAGTTAATCCAGGATTTTCCACTGTGTCCAGTCTTAGCAGATGCTCCGTCAGTTCCTCATCAGCTGTTGAATTAATGTCTCTAGGAAGAAGTGAGGACTAAGGCAGGTGATTTAATCTGCCGTAACAAGAAAATGCAGTGACCTCAGGGCAATTTCATCACACAGAATCCAAACAGCTCCCCCACCAGGTAGATTCGAAAAACACTAAGCTTCTTACTGGGTTTAACTACTTTGATAGATGCATTTCTCGACTCATTCATTCAATGGATCATCATCAAACAGTGATTCTCACTGAGCATCTATTATGTGCCAGGTTCTGGGAATACAGAGCAAACAAACAAGACAAAAATCCTACTCTCTTGGAACTTTTTTTTTTTAGATGGATTTTTGTCTTTCACCCAGGTTGGAGTAAAGCGGCACAATCGCAGCTCACTGCAACCCCCATCCCCCCGGGTTCAAGTGATTCTCCTGCCCCAGCCTCCCAAGTAGCTGGGATTACAGGCATGCATCACCATGCCCAGCTCATTTTTGTAATTTTAGTAGAGAGGGAGTTCCACCATGTTGGCCAGGCTGGTCTTGAACTCCTGACCTCAGGTGATCCACTCGCGCTGGTCTCCCAGAGTGTGAGGATTACAGGCGTGAGGCACTGCGCCCGGCCTCTTTTGGAACTTGTATTCGGGTGGAGAGAAAAAAATAATCAATAAATAAAATTATGCAGAGAATTAAACCAGTGGGGTGAGTGATAGCAAATGACTCATTACTGTAGTCTGAGGCCAAGGCAGGGCCCCTGTGGAGATGACTGAAGCTGAGATTGGAATGATATAAAGGAGTCAGCCATGAGGGACAAGGGAAGAATATTCCAAGCAGAGGGAGCAGCTACTGCAAAGGCCCTGAGGTTGGAATGAGCTTGGGAGTTGGAAAACAAGGCTGGAGTGGCTACAGGAGGGGAAAGGGGAGGAGTGGCATGGGCTGGACTATGTAGACTTTGTATATTACTTTAGGAGGTTGGGTTTTACCCAGATTAAGATGGGAAGCTGAGAGAGAGTTCTGAGCAGGAGGGCAGTATCATCCATTTTACTCCTGAAGAAGCGAACCTGAACTGCAGCGAACAAGAGTAGCGGCAGGAAGACCAGGCTGTAGAAGTCCAGGGAGAGATGGTGATGGCTTGGACTAGCACATGAAACAATTTATAAGTATTTATTGAATGAATGAATATCCTTGATCTGACCACTTATCATCTCATACTTAAACAGTAAGAAAAATCTATAGACTTATCTTAGGTAGGAGTAAGAGAAGGGGTCAGAAAACAATTTAGAGTTTTGGTTTCGTGTTTTTTTTTGAGACAGGGTCTCACTGTGTCACCCAGTCTGGAGTGCAGTGGCATGATCATAGCTCACTTAGCCTTGGCCTTCTGGGCTCAAGTGATCCGCCCACCTCAGTCTCCTCAGTAGCTGGAACCACGGGCATGCATCACTACACTCGGCTAATTTTTAAATTTTTTTGTAGAGACGAGGTCTCCCCATGTTGCCCATGCTGGTTTTGAACTCCCGGGCTCAAGTGATCTGGCTGCCCCAGCCTCCCAAAGTGCTAGGATTACAGGTATGTGCCACTGTGCCTAGCCTCAATTTAGAATTTTCAAATAGACACATATAAATAATGGATGGCCAGGCTTGGTGGCTCATGCCTATAATCTCAGCATTTTGGGAGGCCAAGGCAGGCAGATCACTTCAGGTCAGGAACTCAAGATCAGCCTGGCCAACATGGTGAAACTTCATGTCTACTAAAAATACCAAAATTGCCGGGTGTGGTAATGCACACTTGTAATTCCAGCTACTAGGGAGGCTGAGACTGGAGAATCACTTGAACTTGAGAGGTGGAGGTTGTAGTGAGCTGAGATGGCAACACTCTCCAGCCTGGGTGACAGAGCGAGACTCTGTCTCTCAGAAAAAGAAAAAAAAAAAAAAAGGCTGGGTGCAGTAGCTCACCCCTGTAATCCCAGCACTTTGAAAGGCCGAGGCAGGTGGACCACCTGAGGTCAGAAGTTTAAGAACAGCCTGGCCAACATGGCAAAACCCTGTCTCTACTAAAAATACAAAAATTAGCTGGGCATGGTGGCGTGTGCCTGCAATCCCAGCTGCTCGGGAGGCTGAGACAGGAGAATCGCTTGAACCTGGGAGGCGGAGGTTGCAGTGAGCCGAGATTCCGCTACTGCACTCCCGCTTGGGTGACAAGAGTGAAACTCCGTCTCAAAAAAAAAGAAATGATGGAAGCAAATATGTTAAACTTGTCTGAAGAGGAATTTAGGCCAGGCTTGGAGACAGGTAGGAGGATATAGTCTAGTAAAGTGATTCTTAACTTTTTTGGGTCATTCTTCTTTAGGAAAAGGTACTTGATACATGTATAAAATTGAGCCTGGGGCCAGGCTCTGGCAACACAGAGCAGAAAGGCCACTTTGAAGACAATCTATCCGAGTCGATTTGAAAGAGCCTACTGGAAGGCAGAGGGAGGAGGCAGGCAGTACTTGTGGAGCCCTTCTAGGGCCTGACCCTGTGATCTGGCAGGAACCAAAAAAAGCACAGGGCCTGTGCGGGTCTGCGACTGGTGGGCAGCCTTAGAGGTTCTGGGGGTGGAGCCATCTGTGACTCAGTGTGAAGTCCCACAGGCCCGGGGCTTTGCTGACTGTGCTGTCTCACGCTGTGGGGACAATGGAAAATGTCACAGTGACCCTGGCCTCCCTATCTCTCCTCCCAGGCTTCCCTCCCTGTTTGCTCAAGGGTCGGGGCATATGAGAAGTGTTCGAACTTTCATGCTGGCTCATGGGCTCTGCGTGGGTGATGACGGTGCACACATATATATATGTGTATGTGGAATGTGAATACATTTTTGGTGCAATTGAGCAGATGTTGGTTTTTTCCTTCTTTGCCTTGCCCTGGCTACATGGCTGCTTGGACTCACAACCTGACAACGCCACTTGCCTACTGCTCCATTCTCTAACCTCTGAGTCTTATTTTTCTATATCTCGCTCCTACTTCCCCTCTTCCACCTCCCTACTAAACACCATCGTCATTCCAGTCTCTACACGTCACCATGCCAAGCACAGGAGGCTCCTTCGGTTTCTCCCAGGTAACCCAGGGCCATGGTCCCTGCAGCCCCAGACTGGCTCTCTGGTCCTGTAGTCCGAGACCCAGACTTCAGAGGTAAGAGTAAGGAGGAACCAGATACTACAGGCCTGCAAACTCAGCCTGGCAGACCCAGACAGTGAAGAGACTCAGAAAGGCTGCCACCCTAGTTGGTATGAATCAGTGAAAACTGCTGCCCTTGGGCTAGTTCTAGCAGGGAGGGTCTGCCTGCTTGTTCTGGAGCTTTCTTATTTCAAAGTGTACTCTCATGCTTCTTTCACCACCTGACTGGTGAGAGATGAATCCGTTAACACAAATTGAGCACCCACTGTGTACCTAATAGAAGACAGTCTCTAAGTTCATGACAGCTAGTTAGGAAGAGAGAACTAAAGCACAGGAAAGAGGAAATGACAAAAGCGCACAAAGCAAAGCCTCTGGGATGATACAAGAACCAAATGCTGCAGCAGTTCAGGGAAAGCGGAGATCCTGGAGGGCAGGGTGTTGTCGAGGAGGTGAGATTTAATGCATTCCTGCTAAACGTCCGTATTAGGCAGGAGGAGCAGAAGTTTTATATGACTTTTTGTGGACAAGAAGCCTGCTAGGAGAGAGGGACCAGAACTACAGGGAGCCAGGACTCCAAGAAAAAAAGTCCCAGCTAATCTGCCTGCCTGCCTACCCACTACCCCCTTTAAAGGTCTTACATATTTTTTTTATAAGAAAGTTTCTACCAAGAAGTCATCTGTCTTGAACCGAAACACTGACAACACACATGAGATCCAGCACCCCTTAAAATTCCTTGTTCGGTGCTTTGTCTTATCCTGTATCAACTCAAGCAGAAACTGTTTTTGTTGTTGTTGTTGTTTATTTTATTGCAGAAACTGGTTTTTTTTTTTTTTTTCTTTGAGACGGAGTCTTGCTCTGTCACCCAGGCTAGAGCGCAGTGGTGCGATCTTGGCTCACTGCATCACTGCCAAAACTCTGCTTCCGGGGTTCAAACAATTCTCCTGCCTTAGCCTCCCAAGTAACTGAGACTACAGATGTGCACCACCATGCCCAGCTAATTTTTGTATTTTTATTAGAGATGGGGTTTCGCCAGGATGGCCAGGCTGGTCTTGAACTCCTGACCCCAGGTGATCCGCCCATCTCAGCCTCCCAGAGTGCTGGGATTACAGGCGTGAGCCACCGTGCCTGGCCAGAAACTGTTTTGTGAGCCTCACAAATGGAGATGGGAATGGGCGCAGGCCATCTGAATTAGGTGGCCAACACTGGCTGAAGCTCAAAGAGCAAGAGAGGGAGATCTAGTGCCAGGAAAAGCAAGGAGCTTGAGGGGCAGTTGAGAAAGCCAGCCCCCTGCCTGCCCTGTCCCCATGGCCCATCCAGCTCCCAAAGGCCCCTGGCTTCTGCTAAGTGGAACACATGCGTGTCCGCCTGGGGACCTCCTGATCTAGCCATCCTTAAGCCCGTCCTGTAGTCCTTCAGTCTAACTCTCTGCAGCATTTCAAGCTAAATCACACCAGATACCTTGTATCAGAGTGAAAGAGCTCTACAAAAAGAAAAGACTCAATACCCTTGGCTTGTAGAAAAGGCTATGGAAGAACCCCAGTCACTGGATTCTACCTTCTAGATATCTTTTTTACCTTCTCTGCCTCCAAAGGCAGTTTCACCAATGTGTACCTTCATGGGCTCCTCCTCTGCGGCTCTCACCCAGAACTCTGCCTAACTCAATAAATGCCGGGATTTAAAGTTAAGTATTGTCCAGGTGGCTTTTTCCCACACAGAGGCCCTTGTTCAAATGAAATCTAACATTAAATCCCAGATGTGGTATATAAAACAGATGTGAGCGGGCCGCTTGGTGGAAGCAGGTGAGGAGCTGCAGAGACAGTCTTGAGCATCTGCTGCTCTTGCATTAGAGCTCTTTCCAGAGCATTTCAAAGCCTGAAGTTAGAGCAGGGAAAGGAGGAAGGCGGAGCCTTGCCTCGAGTCCGGCCCACACATTTTTTTTTTCATCCTAGCTGCAAATTTCCATCCCTTACTCTTAAGTCTGGAAATGTCATTTCTTCCATTCCTTTCTGCAGGCTCCATGATTAGTATAGAGTGGGGAGGGAGGGACAGAGAGGATCCTGCTGCTGGAGCTCCCTTAAGTCCATACTTCTAAGGGCTGAGGGTGCTTCGGACATTGCAGGGAGAGAGCTGTTAACAGGCTGTGAGTTCATGCTTCCCTATGCGGCGTGAAGCATGTGCAGGAGATTCCAGCAGGCAAAATAGGTGAATAAGAAATCCACTCTCAGGAGGGCCAGGTAAACACAGTATTATCTCCAGGCTTTCTAGAATCATGAACGAATTCAAATCTAGACCTAAAGCCAACCATGCAAAAGAGTATGTTAGGTTGAGGAAGTCTGAACAACTGCATTTAATGCTCGCCTCTTCTGCAGATTCCAGAGAGTGCCCCTGGGGACCGATAACAAGCTCTGTTAAGGAGCACTGGAGATCCTAGGATAGCTGTGCTGCGTTCTGAAGAAGCAGGACAGAACCCAGACAGTTCATTCTGTTCCCACAGCACATAAAGGTCTCCTTTGGCCCTCTCCATTTCCACTGTCGATCTCTCCAAGGCCTAAGGAATACTTTGTACCGGATCACAGTGACTTGTGGCCTCTGAGTGCCTTTCCCGATTTCCTGGTACTGTCATTTCCTGGAATGCCACAGTCCGACTTCTACATCAGTGCCAGAGGCATGTCTCAGTATATCCCCCTGAACACCTCATAGGTTGGAAACCCTGAAGTCACCTCACAGTTTCCCTTCTCTCCCACCTCCCATAGCAGCAGTCCCCCTGCTGAGATTACCCAACCCCCAACCAGTACTGTCACACATCAGTCCTCTCCTCTTCATCCCATCCCCCGCCGAGAGCAGCTGGGAAGGACTGTCGCTGCCAGCCCCCAGCTGATTTCCCTGCCCCGCAATCCCCCTCACTCAGCCCCAGCCCTGGCCCATCTCACACACTGCTGCCAGAGACTCTGAAAACATGTTTCTGGTAACATCGGTCTCCTGTGAGTGCCTTCACACTTCATTCCTGCTTTAAACCCTCTCCGGCTTCCCATCACCTACAGGAGGTCGGGGGGTTAGAACTGAGTCATTCCACAAGCGGGTGCCCCTGCCTTGCTCAGTTCATTTCCTGCTCTTCCTTGCCTGGCCTGAGCCTGTGTTCTGACCACAAAAATCCACTCACTGCTGCCCTATCAGCTCCTGGGTTCTCCCCAACTACAGGCTTTGGCTCCAACTGCTCTTTCTGCATTGACTGTTCTGCTCTCATTTGTGTCACATCTCTCCCTTCCTTTGGGCCCACTCCACTCTCCAGACCGTTTCCAGAGAGACCCCACGAAATGCACCTCCTACTTCCCCAAGCTCCTCTGGCAGGCTGCTAGGAGAAGGTCTGAGAGCAGAGCTCTGTCTGAATTCAGCCCTCACTGACAGGTGAGATCTCAGAGGTGTGGAGATCTCGTGTTGTATTTCTTTCTTTGGAGGAAAACAGAATTAACTTTAATTTTTTCATTGTGATGTTAACTTCTCAAAGAAGACATTAAATATTAACACAACTTAATAAATAATATTATCTTACTGTGGCATTTAGTTAACCACTGATTTGGGGACAAAAGAAACAACATGTGCTTTTAAGGTAGTCAAGATTCCATGGTAATTAACCTGGAACACCAAAGAGGAAAACATCAGCAGTGTATTCCACAAAATCCTTGTATGCTGAAGGAATGTGCAGTTACTGCCACTGCTTGATATCCTTGAGAGATGGTAAAACAAGACAATATTGTTCTTTTCTTTTTGAGATGAGGTCTCCCTCTGTCACCCAGGCTGGAGTGCAGTGGCACAATCTCGGCTCACTGCAACCTATGCCTCCTGGGTTCAAGCGATTCTTTTGCCTCAGTCTCCTGAGTAGCTGGGATTACAGGTGCCTCCACCATACCAGCTAATTTTTGTATTTTTAGTAGAGACAGGGTTTCACCATGTTGGCCAGGCTGGTCTTGAATTCTAACTGCAAGTGATCCACCTGCCTCAGCCTCCCAAAGTGCTGGGATTACAGGTGTGAGCCACTGCGCCTGGCCTAAAACAAGACATTATTGTTCTGATGCATCAGTTGCCTAACTTCTGATTAAAGCAAAAAATCAGGGTGATTTCCATTCCTCAACTACTTTTCAGTCTGAAGAAAAAGGTCTATATTTTATGCTTAAGAAAATCAAGTGGGGCAGGGTACAGAATCTACTGAGTATTATACTCCAATAAATGTTTACAGAGCGCTCGCTGGGCATTCTGCATGTCCTAAGCAAAAGCTGCAATTGGAAAAAGGAATAAATTGCCAGTGGCAGATTTTAGCTATTGGGGAAGTCTGCAGGTTGGGGGCTGAGGGGAGCCTGCTTGCGTATCACTTGCGGCTCATTCCAAAGGCTGTCCTGCTGAGAGGAAAAGCTGATCTCAGCGAAACCTGCCCTGGTGTGCTATCACTGAGCGATTACTCAAAAACAAGCTTCTTCCATACAGGCAAAGAAATGCACAGAGACCATTATGACTGAGGATTCAGCTCCTGGAAGGTTCGCCCGTCTGGGGGAGGCCTCCAGGGAACACAGTCCTGTGTCCTGCCTTGGCAAGCAGCCACAGCCACAGTAACCGATGAGGGGCCTGGCATCAGTTACAAAGGCTATCTGGCCTCCTCCTTCCTCATTCTGCTATTAAAGTGAACTTCTTTGCTTAGCTTTGATCTCTTGCCTCAAAACGGTGTTCTTGCTTCTCACTGGGATGACTGATCCAGAGATCTTTCCTGACACCCAGCCCCAAGTCCAGAGAACCCAAGTCCACTAAAGCAGGCACCCTCCCAGATGGCCACTTGTCCAGAGGTGTGACCTTGCTTCTACTCCAGCTGCCCCGTCTCTTCCGTCCAGCAGCCCATTCTCTACCCACAGCCTGAGTTCCTTTTTGCTTTCGTAGCATTTGCTATTACATGCACATGACCCCGGGCCTGGGATTGTAACTGCTTACACTGTGGCTCTGACCTCAGAACTACTCATCTAGGCTGCTCTTCCTTCCACTCCCCTCCTGCCTCCTGGGTTCATGTCATTATCAAATGAGCAGCCAGGGCACAAGAGTAGAGACTTAACTTACACATAATCATCAGTCACTTTCTGTCACATATGAAATCTCACACGGGAACAAAATGATGGTTTTGTGATTCTTGAGTTATGGAACCACAGAGAGAACAGAGACGGCCTTACTTAAAACGGATGACAATGTAACTAGCAAAAGATCTAACAGTTTATTAAATTTCTACCTTCAAAAATAATGTTTCTCTAGGACGTTCTAGAGTAGGGGTCAGCAAACCGTGGCTAGCATATCAAATCTGGAAAGCTGCCTTTTTTTTTTTTTAAGGAAAGTTTTACTGGAACAGAGCCATGCCCATTTGTTTACTTACTGTTTGTGGCTTTCCCATTAAAATGGCAGAGTTGAGACAGAGACCAAATGACCAAGAATGCCTAAAACACTACCTGGCTCATTACAGAAAAGCGTGCCAACCCCTGTCCCACAGCAATAAGGCAATGCGAAAGGGTAAGAACAAGGTACCTGTGGACTGGCAGGTATTTTCTTGTGACATGGCAGTTGTGACAATTTCGGTGGCCGCGTCTCTAACAGCTTGCTCCTCACTCTGCAGAAGGGTAAGGACACACTTCCAGAGAGCAAGTGTATCCTGCAACTCTAAGAAGACCAAAAGGAATCTGAATTACCTAGAATGCAATTAACAGGCAGGTGCAAATACTGCTTCAAATCCCTGGTGGAAGAGAGGAGCACTGAATGAGGTACAGCTATTCCTTTTTTTCTGGGTATAAGAGAGAATGTTAGACAAACATTGGCAAAGAGAGGATCCTAAGGGGCAGATTTGAAAATGTCTTCTTTGGGAGTGAGGAGGTAGGCTTTCTGGAGGCAACCAGCTCTAGGCAAGGCCTCCAGAAGGTGCTACCCAGCTGAGAAAGACCCTCTGCCCTGCTCTCCTAGGTGAGTCCTGATTCTCTAGAAGAAAACTTTATGCATGAGACTGCTTTGGAGAAACTAGCCCAGTGTTGATTCAAGTGTCTGAGCCTATAAATTCTCAAAGTGAAGCATCAATTAAGATTACGATTTGGGGGCAAGAATAAAAAAGCGATGCTGGGCGCAGTGGCCTCATGCCTATAATCCCAGCACTTTGGGAGGCTGAGGCAGGTGGATCACGAGGTCAAGAGATCAAGACCATCCTGGCCAACATGGTGAAACCCCATCTCTATTAAAAATACAAAAATGAGCTGGGCATGGTGGTGTGCCCCTGTAGTCCCAGCTACTCAGGAGGCTGAGGCAGGAGAATCACCTGAACCCGGAGGCAGAGGTTGCAGTGAGCCGAGATTGTGCCTGCACGCCAGCCTGGCAACAGAGCGAGACTCCATTTCAAAAACAAAAACAAAACCCAGAATCATCCATGATAAAGGCAGCAGCTTGTGTCCATGTATGTCAGGGGCCCACTATCTGACTGCCATTACTCCTGGAAACTGATCTGGTTATTCAGCCTGTGCTAGGTGCTGCTATGGACAATCAACAAGAAAAGATAGTATCTTCTCCTGAGCAACCAAAAGGAATATAAAGTCAAAAACACAAAGCAATGAGTTATCAAGAACAAAACTGCGTGGCTGTGACTCACAACAGGAAAGATGAGAGTGGACTGCTGCAACCGACACAGACTTCATGATGAAAGTCAGAGGTGAGCATGGCCTCCCAGAAGGGGTACCTCTGGTCCAGGTGGGGTGGGTCTGGCCTGTGGAGGGTCGTCAGTGGAGGGCCATGGAAGAACACCATGCAGCATCCCCATCCTTTCAATGGGGAAACCACACTGCCCTAGGAACTTTCCTTTGTCTATCTTCTCCCTCATCGATACATGGAGAACCTGGTTTCAGAGTCACTGACGCTTTAGTCATACCAATAACAGTGGCTTCATCTGGGGTTTCGTTCTCTTCTTTTCGTTGAAGATCTGGCTTTAAATTTTACTCAGCCTTTCAGTCTCCATCCTTTCTAGTTGTTCTATAGGGTTTAATACCTTTCTTTCTTAATATTTTCCTCCTTTAACATGGTCATTTATATCCTTCCCTCTTTAGTTCAATTTTTCTTTTTCCTTAAATGACTTTGCTGTGACCTTCACTTTTCTCACATACTTTTTTTTTTTTTTTTTAATGAGACAGAATTTCACCCTTGTTGCCCAGGCAATGGCACAATCTCTGCTCACTGCAACCTCTGCCTCCCGGGTTCAAGCGATTCTCCTGCCTCAGCCTCTGGCGTAGCTGGGATTACAGGCATGTCCCACCATGCCCGGCTAATTTTGTATTGTTAGTAGAGATAGGGTTTCTCCATGTTGGTCGGGCTGGTGTCAAACTCCCAACCTCAGGTGATCCACCCACCTCGGCTTCCCAAAGTGCTGGGATTACAGGCGTGAGCCACTGCGCCCGGCCTCTCATGCACTTTTTATGTCTTTTGCTTCTACCTATTCAGTACCTTTTTTCATTGAGATGGGGTCTCACCATGTTGCCAAGGCTGGAGTGCAGTGGTGCAAGGGCTCACTGCAGGCTCGACCTCTTGGGCTCAAGCAATTCTCCCGCCTCAGCCTCCCGAGTAGCTGGAACTACAGGTATGTGCCACTACATCTAGCTAACTTCTTTTTTCTTTCTTTTTTTTTTTTTTTGTAGAAAGGAGATGCTGCTATGTTACCCAAGCTGGTCTCGAACTCCTGGGCTCAAGCAATGCTCCTGCCTTGTCCTCCCGAAGTGCTAGGATTATAGGCATGAGTTGCTGCATCTATTTTTCATGTTCTTCTAGGGACAGGACCCAATTTCACATAGGTATTCCAGGTTATTCCATACACATTTTACCTGTTATGAGCTAGGGTTCAAGTAGGTAAAGTCACCTAGAAAATGTGCTGCAAAATGGTATTAACCTTACTGGAGAGGCTTCACTAAAGTTTGTCATCCTTTGCTATTATTCCTTTGGGTCTAATGATTAAATTGCAATCACACAGCCCCTTCTCAATATCCTTCTGGCTTTAAGAAAAATGTCTGGAAGTCACTAAGAAGAAAAAAGTTAAAACAGTATTGAAGAAAACGTTGACTCCCAAAGAAATATAGGGACACGAGACCCTTTATTGGTCTGAACTCCTACAACATTTAAAATTTGAATCTCACATCTCACTATCTAAAAAACAGTTCTTTCCTTTATTCTGTAAGTCCTTTCTCCACAGCTATACTGAAAGCTCCTTGGAGGCAGTGACCATGTCTGATTCTTGAGGGCCGAGCACGGAAGAGGTACAAAAACAGAATTCCACTAATAGGTGAGAAAAGAATCATACCATGTTAATATGGGATTCGACATGGCAGGAGAGGGCAAGGTTGGGGTTGAAGCATAGCTTTAGAATCTGGGTTTACCTTTTATTAAACCCTATGCTTAAAAGCAAAACAAAAAACAACACAATTTAAAAATTTAAAAAAAAGAACTATGCTTTTCAATTCCTTAGGATTTTCTCCAGCTTGGTAGTCTTACATATCATTGACATGCTGCCCTTTCCTATTACTCTTGACACACAGGGTAGCAGTGAGGAGAGACATGGAGGTGTAGAACATGCCGGAAACCAGCTAACATCTGTACATCCATTTAATTTCAAAATATTTCCACTATTACATCCCAAAGATACTGACATGGTTTGGATTTGTGTCCCCGTCCAAATTTCAGGTCGAATTGGAGGAGTGGATGGTGGGAGGTGAATAAATCATGAAGGCAGATTTCCCCCTTGCTGTTCTCATGATAGTGAGTGAGTTCTCACAAGATCTGATGGTTTAAAAGTGTGTGGCACTTCTCCCTGCTCTCTGACTCTCCTGCTCCGCCATGGGAAGATGTGCCTTGCTTCCCCTTTGCCTTCTGCCATGATTGTAAGTTTCCTGAGGCCTCCCAGCCATGCTTCCTGTTGCGCCTGTGGAACTGTGAGCCAATTAAACCTCTTTTTTTCATAAATTATCCAGTCTCAGGTAGTTCTATAAGGGAGTGTGAGAATGGACTACTATGGAGAATTGGAACTGGAAGTGGA
Source organism: Ateles fusciceps (assembly GCA_036589455.1). Taxonomy (NCBI): domain Eukaryota; kingdom Metazoa; phylum Chordata; class Mammalia; order Primates; family Atelidae; genus Ateles; species Ateles fusciceps. The sequence continues at coordinate 5,376,364 of JAZHEH010003310.1, forward strand.
GCACTGCTATAAAGTCATTTCCACCTGAAAATGTGGAAGTGACTTTGGAACTGGGTAACAGGCAGAGGTTGGAACAGTTTAAAGGGCTCAGAAAAGACAGGAAGATGTGGAAAAGTTTGGAACTTCCTAGAGACTTGTTGAATGGTTTTGACCAAAATGCTGATAGTGATATGGGCAAGGAAGTCCAGGCTGAGGTTCTCTTAGATGGAGATGAGGAGCTTATTGGGAACTGAAGTAAAGGTCACTCTTGCTATGCTTCAGCAAAGAGACTGGCAGCATTTTGCTCCTGCCCTAGAGATCTGTGGAACGCTGAACTTGAGAGATGATTGAGGATATCTGGCAGAAGAAATTTATAAGCAGCAAAGCATTCAAGAGGTGACCTGGCTGTTTCTAAAAGTGTACACTGATATGCATGAACAAAGAGATTATCTGAAACTGGATCTTATATTTAACAGGGAAGTAGAGCATAAAAATTTGAAAAATTTGCAGCCTGGCCATGTGATACAAAAGAAAAACCCATTTTCTGGGAAGAAATTCAAGCCCGCTGCAGAAATTTGCATAAATAAAGAGGAGCCGAGGCTGGGCGCAGTGGCTCACGCCTATAATTTCAGCACTTTTGGAGGCCAAAATGGGTGGATTACCTGAGGTTAGGAGTTCAAGACTAGTCTAGCCAACATGGTGAAACCCCATCTCTTAAAAATACAAAAATTAGCCAGGTGTCGTAGTGGGCACCTGTAATCTCAGCTACTTGGGAGACTCAGGCAGGAGAATTGCTCAAACCCGGGAGGCAGAGGTTGCAGTGAGCCAAGATCGTGCCATTGCACTCCAGCCTGGGCAACAAGAGTGAAACTCCATCCAAAAAAAAAAAAAAAAATGGCTGGGTGCAGTGGCTTATGCCTGTAATCCCAGCAATTTGGGAGGCAGAGGCAGGCAGATCACAAGGTCAGGAGATCAAGACCATCCTGGCCAACATGGTGAAACCCCATCTCTACTAAAATACAAAAACAAAAATTAGCCAGGCATAGTGGCACATGCCTGTGGTCTCAGTTACCCGGGAAGCTGAGGTAGGGGAACTGCTCGGACCCGGGTGGTGGAGGTTGTAGTGAGCCGAGATTGAGTCACTTCACTCCAGCTTGGCAACAGAGCAAGCCTTCACCTCAAAAAAAAAATAAATAAATAAAAATAAAAAAAATAAAAAAAAAAGGCTGGATTCAGTGGCTCACACCTGTAATCCTAGCTCTTTGGGAGGTGGATCACGAGGTCAGGAGTTCGAGAACAGCCTGACCAACATGGTAAAACCCTGTCTCTACTAAAAATACAAAACTCAGCCAGGTGTGGTGGTGCATGCCTGTAATCCCAGCTACTCAGGAGGCCGAGCGAGACAATTGCTTGAACCTGGGAGGTGGAGACTGCAGTAAGCTGAGATCGCACCACTGCACTCTAGCCTAGGTGATAGAGCGAGACTCTAGCTCAAAAAAAAAAAAAAAAAAAAAAAAAAAGAGCCAAATGTTAATAGCCAAGAGGATGGGGAAAATGTCTCCAGGGCATTTCAGAGACCTTCACAGCAACCCCTCCCATCACAGGCCCAGAGGCCTAGGAGGAAAATATGATTTCTAGGCCAGGCCCAGAGCCCAGTGGCTTTGCGCAGCTTTGGGACATGGCATCCTGTGTCCCAGTTGCTCCGGCTCCAGCCGTGGCTAAAGGGGCCAAGGTACAGCTTGGGTCATTGCTTCAGATGGTGCATGCCCCAAGCCTTGGTGGCTTCCATGTGGTGTTGGGCCTGTGGGTGTGCAAAAGGCAAGAGCTGAGGTTTGGAAACTTCTACCTAAACCTCAGAGGGGATGTATCAAAACACCTGGATAACCAGGCAGAAGTCTGCTGCAGGAGCGGAGCCCTCATGGAGAACCTCTATAGGTCAGTAGAGACGGGAAATGTGGGGTTAGAGCCCCCACATAGAGTCCACACTGGGGCACTACCTAGTGGAGCTGTGAGAAGAGGGCCACGGTTCTCCAGACTCCAGAATGGTAGATCCACCTACAGTTTGCACTGTGTGCCTGGAAAAGCCACAGGCACTCAACACCAGCCTGTGAAAGCAGCCACAGGGGCTGTACCCTGTACAGCCACAGAGGCAGAGCTGCACAAGGCCTTGGGGAGCCCACCCTTTGCATCAGCATGCCCTGGATGTGAGACATGGAGTCAAAGGAGATTATTTTAAAGCTTTAAGATTTAGTGATTGCCCTGCTGGGTTCTGAATTTGCATGGGGCCTGTAGCCCCTTTGTTTTGGCCAATCTCTCCCAATTGGAATGAGGGCATTTACTTGACATGTGTACCCCCACTGTATGTTGGAAGTAGTTAACTTGTTTCTGATTTTACAGGCTCATGGAATGAGGGCATTTACCCAACACCTGTACCCTCATTGTATCTTGGAAGTAGCTAACTTGTTTTTGATTTTATAGGCTCATGGGTGGAAGGGATGTACCTTGTCTCAGATGAGACTTTGGACTGTGGACTTTTGAGTTGATGCTGAAATAAGTCAAGACTGGGGGGACTGTTAAGAAGGGATAATTGTATTTTGCAATGCGAGAAGGACATGAGATTCTGGAGGGGCCTGGGATGAAATTATATGGTTTGGATTTGTGTTGCTGCCCAAATCTCATGTTGAATTGGAGGAGGGGCCTGGTAGGAGATGACTGGATCACATAGGCGGATTTCCCCCTTGCTGTTCTCATGACAGCGAGTTCTCATGAGATCTGATGGTTTTAAAGTGTGTGGCACTTTCTCCTGCTCTCTCTCTCTCTCTCACACTCGCTCTCTCTCTCCTGCCACCATGTGAAGAAGGTGTCTGCTTCCCCTTTGCCTTCTGCCATGATTGTAAGTTTCCTAGGGCCTCCCAGCCATGCTTCCTGTTAAGAATATGGAACTGTGAGTCAGTTAAATCTCTTTTTTTCATAAATTACCCAGTCTCAGGTAGTTCTTTATAGCAGTGTGAGAACAGACTAATACAGCTACCTTCAACTTAAAACCAGAATCACTGAATGCAACTAGCAGGCTATCCAGTCACTTTAGCCAGATGCCTAGAAATCATTCTTGAATTTTACTTTTATATCAACCTCAACACCACCAAGTCCTGTTGATTCTACTTCCTAAATTTCTTTTGAGCCCATCCTCTCTTCCTTGCTGCCACAGATTCACACTCACCCATTCATTTCTCACCTAGATTATTCCAGCAGGCCTCCCAGAAGAGGAGACAGTTAGGCTGAGTCCTGACAAATAGAAGTCAGTCAAGCAGTGGTTTGTTTAGTTTAGAGAACTGTTCCCTACTGATGACACATAGGGCCCGTGTTAGGGAGTGGTGGATGATAAGGCAGGAGGGGGGGACCAGGGACAGAACAGAAAGGGCCTTATGAGCTGTGCTAAAGGGGTGTTTAGGCTTTATATTGAAAGTAGTGGGAACCCACTCAAAGGTTTTAAATAGTGGACTGAAATTACCATACTTGCATTTCAGAAAGAGGCTCTTTGTGGAGAAAAGTTTAGGGAGTAAGACTGAAAAACAAGAGGCTGGTTAAGAGTATGTTGGTGGGCCGGGCACAGTGGCTCACACCTGTAATCCCAGGACTTTGGGAGGCTGAGGTGGGTGGATCACCTGAAGTCATTCAGGAATTTGAGACCAGCCTGGCCTATATGGTGAAAACCCATCTCTACAAAAAATACAAAAATTTGCTGGGCATGGTGATGGCCGCCTGTAATCCCAGCTACTCAGGAGGCTGAGGCAGGAGAACTGCTTGAATCCAGGAGGTGGAGGTTGCAGTGAGCCAAGATCGTGCCACTGCATTCTAGCCTGGGTGACAAGAGAAAAACTCCACCTCGCAAAAAACAAGAGTGTGTTCGTGAAAATGATTAGAACATGAACTAAGATGGCAGGAATATATCTGAAAGACATAAGGGCAGGGTGCAAGTTGCCATCTTTCACCTTCCCTTCTTTTTAGGTGAGAATATCTATTCATATTTTAAGTGAGTTTGGTACAACAGATTCTCCTCTCAGCACACTTACCAAGAATAGGACGCGGGTTGGTGAGGAAGAGTGGTGCAGTACTGGTGAGGACTTCAACAGCGGCCAGCCTAGTCTCTGTAGGAAGATGGTCTTCACAGGACAAGATGACCAGCTGAACCCACTGTTTCAGCTCAGCAGCTATCGATTCCCTGTTCTAAAACACAGAATGCACCTATCAGTAGTTCAGAAGAGACAACCAAGGGCTGACCTACATCAAACTGGGGCTGCAGATTAGCTCTTAGCTCCGTGAGAAGAAAGCTGTTTTTTAGTTGCTTTTCTATTCCAACTAGAGAGAAATATGCCCAAGGAAGAAAATCTGACTTGTCTTTTGGTAATAGGGAGTCACTAAAACGAGACAGCAAGTTCCTTTAGTCTTTTTCTTTTTGAGACAAGGTCTTGCTCTGTCGCCCAGGCTGGAGTGCAGTGCTGCGATCCTGGGCTCACTGCAACCTCTGCCTCCTGGGTTCAAGTGATCTGCCTCAGTCTCCCGAGTAGCTGGGAGTAAAGGTATGTGCCACCACACCTGGCTAGTTTTTATATTTTTAGTAGAGACACGTTAGTCAGGCTGGTCTTGAACTCCTGGCCTCAAGTGATCCGCCCACCTTGGCCTTCCAAAGTGTTGGGATTACAGGCATGAGCCACTACCCCTGGCCTTCCTTTAGTCTTTTTGGATGTAAATCTGGTTATGAGAACACTGGCATACTTGGTACCTCTGGTAAAGACCAAACTTGTGGGGAAAGACCGTCCAGCAAATAATAACCGGTTGTCACCAGTAACCAGATATTCCTCCTATAGCAACAGAACCCCAGATTTTTGGCTGGACCCAAGGGCACCCAGCTAGAGACTACACGTCCCAGTCTCTGACATTTGGGAGTAACATGTGATTAAGTTCTGAAGACTGGGATGACTCTAGAAGTAGCAGTATCTGTGCACTTTCAAGTCATGCCTTAGGAAATGCCCGTGATCTTTATTTCCAGGGTTTCCCCCTTCCTGCTAGCTAAACAAGGATAAGATGGTGGAAGCTGGAGCAACCAGGTGGGGGACCTAAGATAGAAGCTACGTGTTTAGGACAGCAGAACAGCAAAGTATGAGAACCTGGTGGCTCAACACTGTCAAGCTACATTTGCTTTGGACAGCTTCCAACTGATTTAAGCCACAGTATTTATGAGTTTCTATTACAACATTTAAAGCAGCATCACAGGCTGGGCACAGTGGCTCATGGCTGTAATCCCAGCACTTTTGAGGCCGAGGCGGTTGGATCACCTGAGGTCAGGAGTTCAAGACCAGCCTGGCCAATATGGTGAAACCGTCTCTCTACGAATATACAAAAATTAGCTGGACATGGTGGCTCATGCCTTTAATCCCTGCTACTCAGAAAGCTGAGGCAGGGGAATCGCTTGAACCCGGGAAGCAGAGGTAGCAGTGAGCTGTGATAATGCCACTGCACTGTAGCCTGGGGAGAGAGAGCAAGACGAAGGAGGGGAAGGCAGGGGGAGAGGAGGGGAGGGGACAGGAGAAGAGGGCAGGGGTGGACAGGGGGAGGGGAGGAGTTACTTTAAGACACATATAATAACTGGTTAGAAACAGCTTTGGGTAAGAATAATGCCTTGGCAGGCTTGTTAGGCTGCCTGGTGACTTCTGTCTTAGAACTTGGTGTTTTGTTTTTCTTCTTGTTTTTGAGACAGAGTCTCGCTCTGCTGCCCAGGCTGGAGTGCAGTGGCACGATCTCGGCTCACTCCAACCTCCACCTCCTAGGTTCAAGTGACTCTCCTGCCTCAGCCTCCTGAGTAGCTGGGATTACAAGCACGTGCCACCACGCCTGGCTAATTTTTGTAATTTTTAGTAGAGATCGGGTTTCACCATGTTGGTCAGGCTGGTCTCGAACTTCTGACCTCAGGGTGATCCGCCCACCTTGGCCTCCCAAAGTGCTGAGATTACAGGCATGAGCCACCGCGCTTGGCCCTGGTGCTTTTCTTTGAGACAGGGTCTCACTCCGTCGCTCAGGCTGGAGTGCAGTAGTGTGACCTCTTGGATCACTACAACCTCCGCCTCCCGGGTTCAAGGGATTCTCCTGCCTCAACCTCTGGAGTAACTGGGATTACAGGCACCCGCCACCATGCACGGCTAATTTTTGTATTTCTTGGTAGAGATGGAGTTTCACTGCTGGTCAGGCTAGTCTGGAACTCCTGACCTCAGAGTGATCCACCCACCTCAGCCTGCCAAAGGGTTGGGATTACAGGCATGAGCCACCATGACTAGCCGGTGCTTTTTTTTTTTCCCACTGGGCTATAGTTTTTTAGCAAATCATCTCCGTTCCTGTACTCCCTCCACCCCACCTGACCTTTTTTTGGGCTTTTTGTATCTTCTAGTGACCTCCTAGGTTTTGCTCCCTGTCCTGCCTTTGAATGACAGATCCAAGGAAACTGGGCCTGCTTGTTAATTTCTACCCTCGGTTTTATCTCCGCCCAGCCTCATGCTCTCTGAACTTCACAATCTCCTCTATGAAGTCTTCTTCAGCCTCCAAACTCTCACTCCCTCCACTGGGTTCCCATGGCCCCAGCACATCTTCCTACTAGAGCATATAATGTAATTAGGTAATGTTCTCTTTCTTTCATTAGACTGTATCTCTAGTCTCTGCTCATCTTTGTATTTCAGTACCTACACACAGTGCTACGTTTATTGTAAGGGCTCTGGATTCACAGTGTTATGCCACCACCATCAGTGTGGCTGTGTGGAATCCAGATCTTCAGGTAATTTTTCCTGTGGTATTGGCTGCCTTCTACTTGTGATTCTATGATGGTGCCATCTTTCTTGTATGTAACTAGGTAGCATGTATTTGTCTTAAGACATCTTCCCAGGAAGCTTGTTTTTCTTACTTTCGTTCTACTTCACTATCAAAGGACATGTAAAACAGGTGGGGTGCATCTGGGCCTCCATCCAGAGCCAGCTGGGCCATGTTCTGGGGGAATATTTAAGCCTTAGTGATGTATTTTCATACTTAGTTCATTAGGTTGCAAATATTTTTGGAAGTGACATGTTTATTCCTGTTTAAATAAAGAGTCTAGCTATAGAAATAGGGAAAAAACAAGGGATTTGAGGATAAGTGTTTTGAGGGGAAGGTCCTGTTACCCCCAGGGACTCTAATAAAAAATGCCTAAAACAGGCCAGGCACAGTGGCTCACGTCTGTAATCCCAACACTTTGGGAGGCCAAGGCGGGTGGATCACCTGAGGTCAGCAGTTCAAGACCAGCCTGGCCAACATGATGAAACCCTGTCTCTACTAAAAATACAAAAAATTAGCCAGGTGTGGTGGCAGGCACCTGTAATCCCAGCTACTTGGGAGGCTGAGGCAGGAGAATCGCTTGAACCTGGGAGGCAGAGGTTGCAGTGAGTCAAGATTGTGCCATTGCACTACAGCCTGGGCGACAAGAGCAGGACTTCATCTCAAAAAAAAAAAAAAAAAAAAAAAGCCTAAAACAAGAGAAAAGAAAAGTCGTGTTCAAAGAAGTCTTCTAGAGTTATACTTGAAGGGAAAAAGCAGCACAAACAATATTTTTTTGTAGGTGTTACATACACATGTCACAGGGTTCTGCCTGCTGAGACAGTTTACTTCTACTGACACCTTCTGAGTAAATGAGAACACAAAAACCCAGGCCCCAGAACAAGAACAGAACCAGCCTTACCTCGACACATGTCTGCATATGGTGGGAAATGATTTTAGAGGCAAGTCTCAGAGCTACACTCTGTATTTCAGATCTAGAAAAATAAACAAAAAAAATCACACAAAATTGCAATCAGACATATTTCATACATTGGTGTTTTTTGTTGTTTTTTTTTTTTGACACAGAGTCTTGCTCTGTCCCCCGGGCTGGAGTGCAGTGGTGCAATCTTGGCTCACTGCAACCTCCGCCTCGTGGTTCAAGCAATTCTCCTGCCTCAGCCTCTTGAGTAGCTGGGATTACAGGCGAGCACCACCACGCCTGGCTAATTTTTGTATTTTTAGTAGAGACCAGGTTTCACCATGTTGGTCAGGCTGGTCTCAAACTCCTGATCTCATGATCCACCTGCCTCGGCCTCCCAAAGTGCTGGGATTACAGGCATTAGCCACTGCACCCGGCCCATACACTGGTTTTTGCTGACAGTCTGTAACCTATACAGATGTGAACACTGGAAATCTCTATCTCCTGGTTACAAAAATGCCTCTGGAAGCAATTACCTTTTGGTTATTAATGTGAATCACTGATATCACTCTATTGCTTGAGTTTAGAACTCAGGCTGAGGCTTAGAAGAAAATACAGGACCTGAGAGACCTGAGGCCAGGATTGTGAGCAAGTTCATTACATAATGACCGATGAGACCAGACACCCTACCAGGTTGCATGGGAGGCACTGGGGGCAAACCTTTCATTGGAAGCAATATCCATTGTCCAGATCAAGAACTCCTTCGGGGTCAGATGGACACAGTACTCCGTCTGGGGAAGCCACTCACTGGGGTCCATGCAGTGGAGAATTTTCAGTATCTGTTAAGTCAAATCCATGAAAAAAGAGAGAAATAAATACTAGGGAAAAGTCTCCAGATGTTAAATAATAGTTGTATCAACAAGGGGTCTATCTTTCAAAAGGCCCTCCCTGACTTATTTCCCCCATAATACCTTTGGGAGACTGAGGCAGGGTGAACGACTAACCAGAGGACCTCTAGTGACGGGATGGGAGCCAGATGCCCTGAGTCCTAGGCCCCTGCCCTCTCCTGGATTATGCTTTCCAGGTGGCCATCTGCCCTGAAATAGCCATGTCAGCAAAGACTACCTCTGACACACTCTACAGTGAATTTTTAATGATCTGTTTCCTAAACATCCCAAAGTGGTTTGCTCTGTCTTTGGTTAATCTCTGCCATCAATACCCCTATCATCAAAAGCTTTTCTTGGTGCCCTAGGTATGACGCCGTGCAAACCACCATACAAAGAGAATCCTTATCCACTGGATGCCGAATCTACTTCCTATTGCTCCGGAGAGCACAAACCCAATCTTGCCTTCATGATCCCACCATTCCAGTGACTCACAAAAGAATGTGGGGAGTGGAAAGGGACAGTCAGTACATCGGAGGTCTTACCTTGCAGAAGCATTCTGGGTGACTCTCCTTCATGGCCAATAATAAGAACTTCTCTCCATGTTGCACAACAAGGGTGGCAGTCCCTTCTCTCCGAGTCCAGAGGCTGCTGACAAGATCTTTTCCAAGAGAGCTTCCAGTGTTAGTGAGCGCACTTCAGGGAAGGCAGATTCTAACAGCTGAGAGAAAGAGATGGGGCACGACCCTCTCCCACTCTCCACTCTTGGCTGCTGCGTCCCACACTGCAGCAATGGCTAGTCTGGTGAGGCTCTGGAGGTACTGGGGCAGGCCTGGCACCTTGAAGGCACTGGGGAATCCCGTTATCAACTCTGATGCTGAGATAATCCCTCTGACTTCCTCCCAGAAGCCAAGATTCTCCAGAACTAAGAAGCCAAAAAAGCAAAAGGAAAGAGATAATCACTTTAACTTTCCACAAAAGGATATGAAAGAATGAGACTGAAGACACTGGTGAGACCGGCAGATGTCTTCCATAAGCGCATTTCAAACAATGTCATCAGTGACTGGCCCACTAAGGTTCAGACTTCTAGTCCACGACAATTTCTATTTAGGTAATGTATCATTTTTCCAACAGGCGGACAAAGGCATTACTATTACAAGTTGCGTTCCTCAACAGTCAATAAATATGAACTCAGTGACGTCTTATCATGTCTAGTATAAACTTCCTTCAGGGACTCAGCTCCCCTCTGTAACACCTCTTCCCAGAAGCTCTTGGTTGAACCCTACAGTACCTTGGAGCTCATTGTTAGTAGATCTAATAGTCAAAAAGCTCTTTTTGTGTTTCTACTTCTTGGCCTAATGCTACATTCTGAGGCTCCCAATGACTGCTCTTTGGGCATTTGATTACAATTCTTGTGTCCCCTCTGTCTTCTCCAGGTGAAACATGCCTACTTCCTTCCCCAGATGATGGGGTCACCGTCTCTCATTATTCTAGCTGCTTTCCTTTGAACATGTCACACCCTCTCTTAAAAAATGGCCCATAGGCTGGATCACAACTCTCCTGCATGGTTTGACCTGCAAGACGATTACTTTCCCTGTTCTGCACTGGAGTTGCGTCACACTGTTGACTCATATGGAGCATAAAGTCAACTGAAACCACAGCCCTTCTTCTTGACGTGGTCTACTGATGGTGGTGAGTCATCTTCCTCACACTCTGTACTCAGTACTTAGGTCGAGATGGGTTTTTGTTTGTTTATTTTAAGCCCAAGCATATCCCTGTTAAATTGTATCTTCCTGCTAAGTTTTATGGTCTTTCAGTTGCCGAGATCTTTTCATAGTCTCATTTCTCATTAAAAAATTAAAAAACCAAAAACGTATTGCCTGCTTACTATGTGCTAGGAGCTAAATAAGATCACTGCCCTTAAGGAGTTTATAGTCAGTTTAGTTTGAGAAAGAGAAATGCATGAACAGATAATGCCAATACAATGGTTTAAATGATAACCTAAGTCTCAAAGAGGAAGAGAGGTGATAATGTGTTAAGAACACCAAAGACAAGGCAACCAGCTGAGCAAAGGCTAACGAAGGCATGAAACAGAATGGACCACGTGGGGAACTACAGGCCGTCCCATAACACTGGAGCATGAAATTCAAGGTGGGAAAGAGCAGGAGACGAGGCTAGGGAAGAAATGTGTCTAGAACACAGAAAGCCTCCCAGACAATGTGAAGCAGCTAGTTCTATATGCAAGGGAATGCCACTGAGGGGTTTTTTAAGCAATAAAGTCAGGGGCCCATTTTCACTAAAGTGCTCTTCTTGTTGAGAAGGCAATATTAGAGGCAGGGAGACCAGTTACAACACTACTGCACCGTAGTCCAGGAGAGAAATGATGACGGCCTCAAGTTCGGAAGGAATTGGGAGAAGATGGGTTTAAGAAATACTAAAGGTCTGAAGCCAAAGTGATCATTTAAAAAGGCAAAAAAGAAAAATACTAAAGGGATAAAACTGGCAGGACTAGGGAATGAGGGTGCAGAATAAGGGAGGAGTCTTGGGTACCTCCCAGCACCCAGTTCTTCACACATGTCATCATCTAACAGAAGTCAGGTAAACCAGCTGGGTGTGGTGCTTCATGCCTGTAATCCCAACACTTTGGGAGCTCAAGGTGGGAGGACTGCTTGAGCCCAGGAGTTCGAGACCAGCCTGGGAAACATTGTGAGAATCTATTTCTACAAAAAACAAAAAAAATCAGCTGGGTGGGGGAATCACTGGAGCCCAGGAGGTCGAGGATGCAGTGAGCCATGAGGCTGCCACTGCACTCCAGCCTGGGTGACAAAGCGAGACCCCATCTCAAAAACGCATAAAAAAGTAGTTAGCAAACTTCAATTCACATGAATGCCTAAATGCCCACAATCAAATAATTAGTAAAAATGTGAGCCAGGTGGAGGGTGGAGGCCTTTGGTGAGCAGGCTCCCTGCTGGCCCTTGCCTCAAATCCTCTTTAAGGCTCTTATCAATTCATTAACTAGCCCTCTTTGGTTCTAGTCATCCCCCAGTTATGAACCCTCTTAACTGTATCCTTCTGTCCATGAAGTTTTATCTACAAGAACTTAGGACAGACTTCACCAAATGCCTTGCCAATATTTAGATATTATATTCATAGCATTCTCTGATAAACCCTCACTGACAATTGTACTCATGATGTTAACAAGTTTATCCTGGATTGGCTTACCAGGGAGCATTTAAGTGATAAGCATTTAGAGCTAATAAAACACTATTCACATTCATCATCTCGTATAACTCAGAGAACTCTGCTGACTTCTAGAAAACTAACATAAACATAATGCAAATGTAAAACATTAAGGTAACAGAAAAATTTATTTGAAATTGAAAATTTGCATAGGCTTGCAATTCGAGAATTAAAAGTATAGAATATTTACGTAACACACCAAACTGTTTCAAAGTCTGCCACAGGGGGCAAAATGGGGACTGGACTCGGCCTCCAATATGACGGTACCCCATGGAGGCCATCATCTGCGGCTGCAGACACACCTCTACTCTTAGCTCAGACGCTGCAGAAGTCCCAGCTCACCAGGAGGCATCTTTTTATTTTTTTATTTTCTCAGAGACAGAGTCTCCCTCTGTCGCCCAGGCTGGAGTGCGGTGGCATGATCTTGGCTCACTGCAACCTTCGCCTCCTGGGTTCAAGTGATTCTCCTGCCTCAGCCTCCAGAGTAGCTGGAAATACAGGCACGCACCACTACGCCTGGCTAATTTTTGTATTTTTAGTAGAAACAGGGTTTCAACATGTTGCCCAGGCTGGTCTCAAACTCCTGACCTCAGATGATCCACCTGCCTTGGCCTCCCAAAGTGCTGGGATTATAGGTGTGAGTCACTGAGCCTGGCCAGGTAGGCATCTTTATAAAGCCGTGGGGGAAACCCCAGGCAGTTGGGATCTTCAACCTCTGTGTCATCTCTGTTTCAATGTCTAAAAACTGAATCTCATAAGAACTTAGCAATAAGAAGAGCACAGTACTATCATCTCCAGGTACCATTTCCCCATCCTTCTTACCCACAGCTGCCAGAGGACAACACTACAATCAAAAGGAATTTCATTTGTTTGGCACAGTCAGAAATACAGCTCAGAAATCTGCTCCTAAATTGTAATTAAAAACAGAAAGAACTATCTGGGCCGCTCCGGATAATTTTTAAAGGAACCTGTTATCTGAAAGAGATACAGTCCAGGCTGAGTTTAAGAGTTGTCTGCTGGACTTGAGAGCTGCACACCCAGACCCATTTGCCTGGTCTGGGGCCTTAAGAAGGGATGACGTCACTAGGAAGCCAGGGAATGAAGGCACTACCCCAAAGAGGGAGGAGATGGGGAGCAAGCATGCTGATGAAGGGAATGAAGGGAGATGTTCCTTTGGGACTTCTTGACCTGCACTGCCTGTGACTTGAGTATTAACTCCGCAAGAATTTACTAAGCATATACAGGTCGAGCATCCCTAATCTGAAAATCTGAAATCTAAAATGCTCTAAAATCAGAAACTCTTTAAGTATTGAAATGATGCCACAAGTGGAAAATTCCACACTTGACCTAATGCAGTCAATACACAGATGCAATATATTCAGTGCCCGCAAGGAAAAAATAAAATCACTTTCTGGTTATGGGTATAAGGTATGTATGAAACATAAATGAATTTTGTATTTAGACTTTGTTTCCCTCCCCAAGATATCTCATTATATATGCAAAGATTCCAAAATCCAAAAAACAAACCAAACCTGCAATCTGAAACATGTCTGATCCCAAGCATTTTGGATAAAGGATGCCTAATTGTATTAGATACTTTGGGAGATACAGATATACAGAGCTGAGAAAGAAAAAGATCTGTTTCAAAGAGCATTTTTTTTTTTTGGAGACGGAGTTTCACTCTTGCTGCTCAGGCTCACCGCAACCTCTGCCTTCTGGGTTCAAGCAATTGTCCTGCCTCAGCCTCCCAAGTAGCTGGGATTACAGGCATGCGCCACTATGCCCAGCTAATTTTGTATTTTTAGTAGAGATGGGGTTTCTCCATGTTGGTCAGGCTGGTGTCAAACTCCCGATCTCAGGTGATCCACCCTCCTCGGCCTCCTAAAGTGCTGGGATTATAGGCGTAAGCCACTGCGCCTGGCCTCAAAGAACAAGTACACAATAATAACTATAAAAATATGGCTGGGTGCAGTGGCTCATGTCTGTAATCCTAGCACTTTGGGAGGCTGAGGTGGGTGGATCACCTGAGGTTGGGAGTTTGAGACCAACCTGGACAACATGGTGAAACCCTGTCTCTACTAAACAAATAAAAAAATTAGCCAGGCATGAAGGCAGGTGCCTGTAAACCCAGCTACTCAGGAGGCTGAGGCAGGACAATCACTGAACCCGAGAGGCAGAGTTTGCAGTGAGCTGACATCACGCCATTGTACTCCAGCCTGAGCGAAGAACAAGACTGTCTCAAAAACAAAAACTATAAACATCACACAATGTTTAGTGCCCTAAAATTTTTACTGATAAAAGCTGACATTTGGGCTGGCCGCAGTGGCTCACGCCTGTAATCCCAGCACTTTGGGAGGCCAAGGTGGGCAGACCACCTAAGGTCAGGAGTTTGAGATCAGCCTGACCAACATGGCTAAACCCCGTCTCTACTAAAAATACAAAAATTAGACACTTGTGGTGTTGCATGCCTGTAATCCCAGCTACTCAGGAGGCTGAGGCAAGAGAATTGCTTGAACTCAGGAAGTGGAGGTTGAGGTGAGCCGAGATCATGCCATTGCACTACCGCCTGGTCAACAAGAGCAAAACTGTCTCAAAAAAAGCTAACATTTGTTGAGTATTTAGGTGTCATGTACTATTCGGTAATTATAAAATATTACATATCCATGATTTAGTGCTATGAATAAAAATTACTTTTATTTTGAGAGGGGAGTCTCTGTCGCCCAGGCTGGAGTGCAGTGGCACCATCTCGGCTCACTGCAACCTCTGGCTCCCAGGTTCAAGCAATTCTCCTGCCTCAGCCTCCCGAGTAGCTGAGATTACAGATGTCCACCACCATGCTCAGCTAGTTTAGTTTTGTATTTTTTTAGTAGAGATGGGATTTCACCATGTTGGCCAGGCTGGTCTCCCAACTCCTGACCTCAGATGATCCACCCACCTTGGCCTCCCAAAGTGTTGGGATTACAGGTGTGAGCCACCCCGCCTAGCCAAAAATTACTTTTAGAACGGACACATGTTGATATTATTCTAAACACCTAGACAAGTACTAACTCATTAATGAGGTAGGCTCTATTATTATTCCCATTTTACAGATGAGGAAACAGAGAGGTTAAGTTACTTGCTCAAGGTCACTAAGGAAATGGTAGGTAAGAGAATACATACTAAAGCCGTATGCAAGACCAAAATGAATGTGATGGCGCTGATTTTCTACTGGAAAAAACTGAAAAAGGGCTTTTAAGAGGGAACACAATTTAAGGCTTCGCTGGGGAGAGAAGAGGAGAGGGCAAATGTGCCAGGGAGAGTTAGGAGAGAATAGACACCGAGAGACCTTTAAATAAGTTTGCCAAATTAGTGTCTCAACAGAGGAGCAGCAAGACAGGTTAGGTCTCTAGCCAAAAGGGAGAAAATTATCAAGTGATATTCATTTAGGCATTTTCTCCAAACTGCTGCTTGGAAAAAATATCGTTTGTGCAGCAATTCTGACTCAGGGAAATGCCCTGGAGCTGAGGTCTTAAACTTGAGTGTACATCAGAAGGCTCTGGAGGGCTTGTGAAACCACGGACTGCTGCCTAGGCCTCAACCCAGAGTTTCTGATTCTAGAGGTCCTGGGTAGGGGCTGACGATTTGCAGTTTCAACAAGCTCACAGGTGAAGCTGCTGCTGCTGATCCACGTATTTTAAAAACCACTGCCCTCAAGTGAAGGTAATGACTAAGGTTATTAAACCACACATGCCTGAATTCCACTCTTGTAGATTTTGATTCAGTTGGTTTCAAAGTTGGGCGCAGACAGCTGTAATCTTAAGAGCTGGCAGGTAATTCTGCTCTGCACCCCAGCTGAGAACCACACTCCTCAGAGCCAACTTCCACGTGGGTTGGCAGGGTTCATGGGTGGGTAGGGCGCTGAAGTTCTAAGCAGAGCACAGCTGACTGCAGCGCAGGACTTCACAGTAGTGAAGAACTAGAAAATCCACCATGCCCCTATTTGTCTTTCAAATAAAAACACCAAAGGAGAGAAAATAACCAAGAATTCAAAAGAACGAATAAGTACTATAAATGTTCCTGGCAGGCAGGCCAGGCAGCTGGCCAGACCTTCAGCAATGTAAACCCTGGCTTGCTATGTGCAGATTCTGTTCTAGGTCTCAGATGTAGAAGTGAATTAGAAAGACCGGCTTTGCTCTCATGGAGCTCCCATTTGGGTGGGGACCACAGGAACCACATTTCCCTATTCTATCTTAGTACCCAGAGTGAGAGGATCTCTAAGTAGAACAGGAGGTTGGAGGCAGAAATGTCCAATACTTCAGCATAAGCTACCACAGCAACTAACAAAGAAGTGCTGCTTTTCTCTTGCACAGTGGTTCTCAGCCCAGGAAGCACATTACATTCATCTGAGAGCTTTAGAAAAATACTCAGGTCAGGGCCACTTGACCACATCTCTGGGTGAGATCTGGCAGTCTAGTTTTAAAGTCTAGGTACAGCAGGGATCGACGGCTACTGTTTTAGTGGTGGAGTCTGTTTCCCGCTTGTAGGTAGAGTTCATCAAAGGACTTTCACAAGTGGGATTTTTCCATGGTACAACAACGTTTGTGTCCTGCCACAAACAGTCTAGATGAACACGTGGTACTTACCTTGATTTCTATGAGTGCCCTTTATTTACTGGACACAAATAACTGAAATTAGATCCTCAGTCTGAAATTTAGCAGCCTTCTTCTTTAGCAGATTGTAATTTTTAAACCTTCTTTGCCTTTTTTTTTTTAAAAGAAAGAGAGGGCCAGGTAAGGTGGCTCACGCCTGTAATCCAAGCACTTTGAGAGGCCGAGGTGGGCGGATCACAAGGTCAAGATAGAGACCATCCTGGCTAACATGGTGAAACCCCATCTCTACTGAAAATACACAAAATTAGCTGGGAGTGGTGGCACCTGCCTGTAGTTCCAGCTACTCGGGAGGCTGAGGCAGGAGAATCACTTGAACCCAGGAGGGGAGGGTTGCAGTGGGCCGAGATCATGCCACTGCACTTCAGCCTGGGCAACAAAGTGAGACTCTGTCTCAAAAAAAAAAAAAAAAAAAGAGAGAGAGAGAGAAAAGAGACGGTTTATCACAAGCTGGTCTCGAACTCCTAGGCTCAAGTGATCCTCCGCTATCAGCCTCCTGAGCAGCTGGGACTACAGGTGCATGCCACCACACCCATCTGAAACCTTAACTGTTCTTTTTTTTTTTCCCCTAAAATGGGGTTTCACCATATTGGTCAGGCTGGTCTCGAACTCCTGACCTCAGGTGATCCACCCACCTCAGCCTCCCAAAGTGCTGGGATTACAGGCATGAGCCACCACGCCCGGCTTGAAACCTTAACTTTTCTACTCGCAGTCTCAACTTTGATTGTTCTGGATTTCTTCTTTGTTGGAAAGCCAAATGCTTGAGTGAAAGAATCAAGTCCCTACTTTAATGGCTCCATTGTATTTTTCGTAAGTTAGGATGATTTTTTTCTAACTTTTAGTGGCTGGGGCTTTTTCAGCCCTCCTTGTTTGGAAAGTCTTTGCACTTTCCCACCAGTGCAGTCATCTCAACCTCTCAAGTATGTGTGACTGATTCTTGCATCCAATTTGATTTCATTTTTGGAATTAACTTTTTTTTTTTCATTCTTTGGAGCAAGTATATTTCTGGCCTTCAAGGGAATGGCTGAATGGCTGGATTCACATGGAAGGACAATACCTCCTACTGTGCTATGTCCTGGTTCCCTGGAGAAGTTAATTCCTAATGAAATGTCACAATGTGGCAGACTGGTATAAGTTGCCAGCTTTTTATTTTGCAAAGGATATTAAAAACCTACCATGTATTATCACTTCATGAAAGAAAAGCCTCTTACCCTCGCAAAAGGGAAAAAAAACATAGTGTCATCATAAAAGAAATTTGTGGCTGGGCGTGGTGGCTCATGCCTGTAATCCCAGCACTTTGGGGAGGCCGAGTGGGTGGATCGCCTGAGGTCAGCTGTTCGAGACTAGCCTGGCCAACGTGGTGAAACCCTGTCTCTACTAAAAATGCAAAAATTAGCTGGACGTGGTGTCAGGAACCTGTAATCCCAGCTACTCGGGATGCTGAGGTAGGAGAATTGCTTGAACCTGGGAGGCAGAGGTTGCAGTGAGCCGAGATGGTGCCACTGCACTCCACCCTGGGCGACAGAGTGAGACTCCATCTCAAAAAAAAAAAAAAAAAAAAAAAGAAATTTGTTTTTAAGAAAAATTGTAGCCAGGCATGATGGGATGCACCTGTAGTTCCAGCTAGTTGGGAGGCTGAGGCAGGAGGACTGCCTGAGTCCAGGAGCTTGAAGCTACAGTGTGCTATGAGCATGCCTGTGAATAGCCATTACACTTCACCCTGGGTGACATAGTGAGACTCCATCTCTAAAAACTAAAAACTAAGAAGAAAAAGACAAATTTGCTGTAGTATCATTTTGCTACAGTTTCCTTGTGCCATGGGCTGGTGAAATCACCAGGGAGCACCACTAGTGAATTACAGCTTTGGAGAAGTTGATAAAAGCTTCTTGAGGTTGGGCTGTTTGGATAGCATGACTATTAGGAACCTCTGTTCTCAGGAAGAAACTGAAGGAACTTTGCAGAGTCCTTCATGACACTGGGCGGAGTGTCTTGTACGGAGTATGGTGGCCCATTCACGCAATTCCCTCTGGTAATATCAGATGCGTTATCTCAGCAGTTTTTGGTTCTTTGGTAGGTCGGAGATTCCAGTGTAATGTCTGCAACCTGAGCAGTGATTGGGAAAGTTAACTTTAGATCTCAAAACTGCCACTCCCTAACCAAGGGAGAGTGCTAATTTTGACAGGTTGCTCAAAGAGGATTTCACAGTAGCACAGACCTTGAGCAGGATGGCATCATACTTAGCCTGTCCTGTTCTATCATTTAGTGAAGTCTGTCTCCTCCCTAGAGGAGAAGCACAGCCCCAAAGGGAAGGCCTGTGGGCCATTTGCCTTTGATCTTCTGAGCTACTCATATCGGTTTGTTAAATTAAAAAAAAATCAATATAATTTTTAAAAGGTGCATATTAATCTAAATAGCTTTAACAGGGCGTTCTGAAAAAAAGTGGATAATATCATTACCACATAACTATGGATACAGTGGAGTTACGCCATAACAGCCTTTAATTTAGGTGAATTTAACTTTGGTGGGGGGAGGGAGGAATAGTAATTAGAGCGGGCAGTTTCACCTGGCATTCCCATCAGCAATCAATGTTCCATGTAAGGTTCCTCTACCGTTACCTCAGACCAGCAGTTCTCAAACTTTAGTTCCCCCTCCCCCCAGTTACTAATTCATTAAGTCTGGGCAGGGCCCCCCCCAAAAGTTACATTTCCTAACAAATTCCCAGGTAATGCTGATGGTGCTGATGCAGGGACTGCACCTCCACCTCAGACCCTCTGAGATCATCCGTGCTTTCCGTAGTGTAAACATTGCCATGCTGAATGTTTAATTCTAGTGTTTAATGGTATTTGTTTTTGTACACCATAGCCCTTCATCATAAGTCAACCCCTTCATCTAGTGCTCAACCAGTGAGCTCCTGCATATTATACAGTTCCTGGCCTTCACTCTTATGTCACTCATCAAGGTAGCCTGATCATCCTGTGCCAAAACAAAAACGGCAAGAAAGAGAAAATGCAAGGCCCATTTGGCAAGAAAATGCCAACATTTTCTTGGCCCCAGCAAAGACGGCTATGGGGGAGGCAAAAGCCCTGGTAGTCATACACAACTTGCTCTACTTAGAAGCAGCAGTCAGTATCCACGAAGGCAGAAGGATCCTCTTCAGGACTGAAAACACCAACCCAACAAAAAGAATGGTTTCACTAGTATAAAATGTCACTTATGGAAATACTGTGCAAATGGCAGTGATACTGGTCATGCCACTGTGGAAGGTCATCTGGCACCGAGTCTCAGAAGAAGATTCCTCATTCTGTCTGAACCTGCACATGCTGTTCCTTCTGCCTCAAAGGAATGAAAGAATGAATGAACAAATGAATTAATTTCTCCTTTGCAGACATAATCATTCTAAAGTTTTCTCTTATCCTCCCCTTTCTCTCCCAGTATCTCTGCCGTCCTTAAATAAGCAGGAGATGAAAAAAACACAGAGCAGACTTCACTTGCTTTCTTTTTTTTTTTGAGACAGAGTCTCACTCTGTTGCCCAGGCTGGAGTGCAGTGGTGCAATCTTGGCTCACTGCAACCTCCGCCTCCTGGGTGCAAGCTTATTCTCCTGCCTCCAAGTGATTCTCCTGCCTCAGCCTCCCGAGTAG
Organism: Ateles fusciceps; assembly: GCA_036589455.1. Classification (NCBI taxonomy): domain Eukaryota; kingdom Metazoa; phylum Chordata; class Mammalia; order Primates; family Atelidae; genus Ateles; species Ateles fusciceps. The sequence goes on from JAZHEH010003310.1 coordinate 5,396,506, forward strand.
CTGGGATTACAGGCGCCAACCACCAAGCCCAGCTAGTTTTTGTATTTTTAGTAGAGACAGGGTTTCGCCATGTTGGCCAGGCTGGTCTCGAACTCCTGACCTCAAGCGATCTGCCTGCCTCAGCCTCCCAAAGTGCTGGGATTAAAGGCAGAGCCACCGCGCCTGGCCCAGACTTCACTTTCAGTGCATCGCAGACGGTCTACTTTTGCTTTTTCTACTTCAAAGAATTGTAGTGTTGGTCAGAGCTCTGTAATCAGATCCAACAAAAGTTTTGATTTGAAATGGTGGATAAACTGGTTCTAAAAATAATCACAGATGGTAATTTGTACACTCTGAACACTGATTTCCTGTTACGCAATTTCTCAGTTAAAAAAATTTTATTTCTAGAGAAAAGGAAACCATAGGAACAACAACGAAACAAACTGATTTAATAAATCTTGGCTTCTCCTTATCAAAGGGAAATTCCATTCTTCTAGTTAATCCTTGCCCCTCCCAGTAAACTGTAATCCTGACCCCAGGGGCTCTTCCAGTTACAAACATGTTGAATGATCTGGTGGAAGGATTTGGAAACTAACTTTGTCTCACCCTGAACTAGTACTGGTTGTTTATTTCTTGCCTAGGTTTGTTTCTGGTTCTCTGAACCCCATCATCTCTGCTTATACAGGTGCGGCCCCCATTACACATACCCCTTGGAAAACATTCCTTCTTTCCCTTGTCCCAGTATATTCTCAAAGGCATGTATTTTTCAAGTGTAGGACTCCCCCATCAGCTGCTGAGGAAGGAGGATGTGCTTCTGAAGATACCCTGAAGACTATCCTGGCAGCCCACAAAATCAAAACACAGTCTCTCTGGCTTGGGAGACAGCAGGGACAGAAGACCTCAAAGGGTCTGGGTAGGCTAAAGATGAGCTCATCAGGGCCTGGGTGGGACCCACAGCTTTCACGTTTGCCTCCACCCACCATCCCATCTCAGTCTTTGCCCAACACAGGGAGGAAGTCCAGAACTACTGTGGCTAAACACATGACAACCCAAAGACACAAACACAGTTATTTCTAAGCATACACTATTTCTGGTTTCCCTTCCCCTTTCCTTTCTCCTTTCCTCTTTCCTCTTTCCCCTTTCCTTCCTTCCTCCCTCCCTCTCTCCCTCTCTCTCTCTCTTTTGTTTTTTGAGACAGGGTCTTATTCTTGTTAACCAGGCTGGAGTGCAGTGGTGCGATCGAAGCTCACTGCAGCCTTCCCAGGCTCAGGAAGCAATGGAAATAAGCCCAGGTGATTCTCCCAACTCAGCCTCAGTCCCAGGGAACTGGGACTACAGGCATGAGCCACCATGCCTGGCTAATTTTTTGTATTTTCTGTAGAGATGGGGTTTTGCCACGTTGCCCAGGCTGGCCTCGAACTCCTGGGCTCAAGCAGTTCACTTGCCTTGGGCTCCCAAAATGTTGGTACTAGAGGTGTGAGGCACTGCACCTGGCCTACTTCTGGTTCTTTTGGTGAACTGGTCCGAAGGACAGGATTGGGGAATCAGAAATTTGCCTACCATGACCCTGTTTAATTTAAACTTTTACTCACAAAGGACGGAGCTTCTCTTCCGCAGTTAGTCCATGGGATACTGTCAAACCAGCTTGGGAGTCAGTTGCTAACTGAGAAGATTCCTTTACATAATGGGCTTACCTCTGTTGCCTCACCTGTAATAAGAGAGACTAGGACCACCCATCTCAGTCCCTTGCTAGTGCTAAAATTTAGTTCTGGGAATGTCCCTCGGGTTGAGGGTCTGCAGAGTCTAAGACTGAAAAGGTTCCTGACACCAATGAATTGTAGATCAAATCAGTGATGTTGCAACGTGCAGGATACAGCTGCCAGCAAAATCCAGCAAAATCCAGCAAAATCCGGTTGTACTAGGAGTGCTCCGATTTTAATGTGAAGTCCAGCCCCAACATGGAGAGAGGAGTTACATTAGTTCTGTCAGGTAAGCAGTGGAAATGAGCCTGGGAGTAAGGACCCAGCTGCTTCCACCCTGGATGTGATGGCCATTCATTTTTTTGTTCTTGCTATCAGTTTTATCTCTTGATAGCTGCTGTTCTCCCAATGTTGGTTTTTCCTTATACTGTGACTTTTCACAATTTTTATGACATTTACCCCAATCCTCTGAGGTTATTATGCCCATTTCACAGTTGAGTAACCAAGAGGCCTCAAGACAAGGTGATGGAGGTGATTTTTGCTTCTGCCTATGAAAGATCAACCATTACAGGAATTGTCTTTCTACCATAAACAATTAGAAAATGAAACAAAATGTATGAAATTATTGTTTTTAATCTTTGGATATGAGCAGTGCAAGACTCAACAAGAAGACAATAATGAGGGAAGCTTTACAATTGCCTGAGCTTACTGCCAAGAGGGAATGTCTAAGTCCCAGTACAGAGAAGAGGAACCCTTCCCAGAGGTCTTGCTCAGTTGAAAAGATGAGAGATCAGGGTTTGGGAAGACTCAGGAAGCTGGAATTTGTGGGGCACAATGCTGGAGATGGCCAATCTGTACAGTGAGAGAGCTCTGGAGATCTGTGGACCAAGGGGCCCTTCAGTCTTTCAGCTGAACACTGATCTGCACATGCATGGGGTGAAACTCTAAGAGGCTTAAGAACTGCAAGAAAGCAGTGAGCTGGACAATTCCTGGAGCTCACGTAGGCTCACAACAGTTTTGTGATCTCCCACCCAGAGTAGAGACCTTGTAACACATGGGACATCATGAAGGAACTCAGAATAGAGGAGCTCCATTTGCCCTACACTAAAGGTTCCCTCTTTGGATTGAACCTACCAGAACTAAGCTTAAAAGCAAATCTTGGAAGAATCCAACCAATCCTAAGTAACTCAACTGTGTGCTAAAAAAAAGTCTAACACTCTAAAGAATAGAACAAAATCCAACACCCAACAACATAAAATTAACATTGTCTGGTAACTAATAAAAAGTTATAAGCATGCAAAGAAGTGGGATAATATAACGCATAACCAGGAGGAAAAATTAATTTAAAAATATCCTAAGATGACAGCAATAATGAAATTAGAAACAAGAACATAAAAACAGTTACGTACACATGCTACATATGGTCAAGAATCTAGAGGAAGACTGAACATGATAAAGGAGATATAGAAGATATAAAAAGGACACAAATGAAACTTCCAGAAATGAACAATATAGTATCTAAAATTAAAAAAAATCACTAGATGAAAATAATAGCAAAGGCTGGGCATGGTGGCTCACATCTGTAATTCCAGTACTTTGGGAAGCCGAGGCAGGAGGATTGCTTAAACGTAAGAGTTCAAGACCACCGGGGCAACATAGTGAGACCCTGTCTCACTTTTTAAAAAGAAAATAGTAGTAGATTATACACTGCAAAAGAAAAAGTTTGTGAATTTAGAGAGACAAAAATTGAAGCTATTAAAAATAAAACATTAAAAAAATGAGCATCAGTGATGTATGGGACTTCGGGTGGCTTACTTTACATGTGAATGGGGTCACAGAAAGAAAGGAAAAAGGGGAAGGGACGGAGGAAATATTTAAAGCAATAATGATGTTTGGGCTGGGCGCAGTGGGAGGCCAAGGCAGGAGGACTGCTTGAGCCTGGAAGTTCAAAACCAGCTACGAGCAACAAAACGAGACCTTGTGTCTACAAGAAATTTAAAAATTAGGGCATGGTGGCATGTGCCTGTAGTCCCAGTTACTTGGGAGCTGAGGCTGGAGGATTTCCTAAGCCCAGGAGTTTGAGGCTGCAGTGAGCCATGATGGTGCCAATGCACTCCAGCATGGGAGACAGTACAAGATTCTGTCTCTAGAAATGAACAGACAAAAAATGGTGCTGAAACACTGGATATCCATAAGCAAAAAATTAAAAAAGAATGCCAACCATATCTCACGATACACAGGAAAGTTAACTTGAGATAGATTACAGATCTAAATGTTAAATGCAAAACTACAACACTTTAGAAGAAAAATGAGAGAACATCTTTGTGACCTTGGGATAGGCAAGGATTTCTTAACTACGGCACAAGACACAAAAAATGAATAAACTAGACGTTATCAAAATTAAAAATGTCTTCTCTTCAAAAGACACTTAAGAAAATAAAAAGGGAAGCCATAGACAGGTAAAAACTATGTGCAAAACATTTATCTGTATAAAGGACTTGTATTTAGAAAAAAAACCTCTTACAACCCAGTAAGACAAACAATTAGAATTTAAAAAGCAATGTATAAAAGATGTGAACAGGCACTTTACCAAAAAAGACATACATAGTCAGATATAACACATGAAAAGATGCTCAACATAATCAGCCGTTAGGGAAATGCAACTTAACAGAACAATGAGACACCGCCATACACACTGGAATGGCTAAAATTAGTAAGAGGAGTAATGCCACATCTTGGTGAGAATTAAAGCAACTGGACTTCTCATGAATGCAAAGTGGGAAGGCAAAGTGGTAAACATTTTGGTAATTTCTTCTAACATTAAACAATCCTTATCATAGGATCCAGTAATCCTTTTGCTAGGTTTTACCCAAGAGAAATGAAAACATATGACCAAACACTTCTATGTGAACGCTCAGAGCAGCAGTATTCACAATCTCCAAAAAGTGGAAACAACCCAAATGACCATCAACTGGTTAATTAGTATAAACAAGCCCTACACACAATGGAATACTACTTAGCAAGAAAATGTCACAACTCACACCATATTGACAGAATGAAGGATAAAATTACAACATCATCTCAACAAAGTCGTTTGCCAAAATTCAACATTCTCAAAAAAACTTCCTCAACCTGACAAAGGGCATCTATAAAAAACCCACAGCTGACATCATACTTAATGGTAAAAGAGCGACTGCTTTAAGACCCCCTAGGATCAGGAATGAGACAAGATGTCTGCTCTTGCCACTTCTATCCAACATTGTACGGGAGGTTCCAGCTAGAGCAATTCGTCAGGAAAAATAAATAAAAAACATTAGATTGGAAAGAAACAAGTAAAAACTATCTTTATCACAAATAACATAATCTTGTATAAAGAAAATTCAAAGAAGTCCACAACAAAACCTATTAGAGCTAATAAATAAGTTCAGTAATGTTGCAGGAAAAAAAGATCAAAATACAAATATCCATTGTAGTTCTATACAGTAGCGACAAATAATCCAAAAATGACATTAAGAAAATAATTCTATTTATAACAGTATCAAAAAGAAGAACGAATTATTTAATGAAAGATGTGCAAGATGTGTATGTGCACTGAAAACTATAAAACACTGAAAGAAAGAGACCTAAATAAATGGAAAGACATCCTGTATTTGTGGGTTTGAAGACATCATATTGCTATGATGCTAATACAGATTGAATGCAATCCCTATCAAAATTCCAGCTGGCTTTTTCTTTCCTCCTTCCCCCACCTGCCCCCTGCCCCACCCCCATTTTTTATTTTTATTTTTGCAAAACAAGATGATCCCATAATTCACATGGAAATGCAAGGAGCCCAGAATTGGCAAAGCATGTTTAAAAAGAAGAAAGAGGACTCACATGTCCTGATTTCAAGTTACTATGATGTAATGGTAATCAAGACAGTGTGCTCCTGGCATGAGGATATACAGATCAATGGAATAGAATTAAGAATCCAGAAATAAACCCCTTATTTATGGTCAACTGACTTTTTGACAAGGCTGCCAAAACAATTCAGTGGGGGGGAAAGGATAGTCTTTTGAAATACAGTGCTGGGATAAATGGATAGTCACATATGCAAAGGAATGAGGTTGGATCTGTACCTCACACCCAATATAAAAATTAACTCAACATGGATCATAAACTTATGAGCTAAAGCTATAAAACTTCTACAGGAAAACATGGGTACAAATCTTCGTGACTTTGGATTAGGCAATAGTTTTAGACATGAAATCAAAAGCACAAGCAACAAAAGAAAAAAACAGATACAATGGACTTCAAAACTAAAAACTTTGTCCATCAAAGAACATTATCGAGAAAGTAAAAATCCACAGAAAGGGAGAAAATATTTACCAACTGTATATCTTATATAGGATAAATATCTTGAACATAAAAAGAACACTTACAACTTGAGAATGCAAAGACAAATAACTCGCTGAAAAATGCGCAAAGCATCTGAAGAGACTTTTCTTTGAAGATACACAAATGGTCAACTAGCACTAGAAAAGATGCTCCAGCTCATCTGTCATTAGGGAAACGCAAATCAAAAGCACAATGAGATCCCACAATTAGGAAGACTATTAATAAAACAGACAGACAATAGAGTTGGTGAGGATGTGGAGAAACTGGAAACTTCATACACTCCCTGTAAAAAGATGGTTGCAGACTCTTTGGAAACAATTTAGCAATTCTTCAAAAAGTTAAACTTAGAGTTGGCATATGGCCCAGACATTCCACTTCTAGGTAAATACCCAAGAGAATTGAAAACACTGGGCCTGGCAAAAACTTGCCCATGAATGTTCACAGCAGCCATATTCGTAACAACCCAAAAGTAAAAACAACCCAAATGTCCATCAAACTCATGAATGGATAAACAAAATGTGATATCTATATACTGGAATATTATGCAGCAATAAAAAAGAATGAAATGAACAACACTGATGAACCTTGAAAACATGTTAAGTGAAAGAATCCACACATGAAAGGCCACAAAGGTATGATTCCATTTACATAAACTATTTTAAACAGGCTTTCAAAAACTACTTGCATAAACATTTAACTGACATGGGCAACTACTTTCAGATTATCTGTAATGAGGGGCTGGAATTGGGAAAGGCAGGAACACAGAATATTGAAACCACAGATGTGGCCGGACATGGTGGCTCATGCCTGTAATCCCGGCACTTTCGGAGGCCAAGGCAGGAGGGTTGCTTAAGCCCAGGAGTTTTAGACCAGCCTGGGCAACAAAGGGAAACCTCTCTCTACAAAATAAAAAATTAAAAACAAAAAAAAAAAACCACTAAGTGGGCATGGTGACATGTGCCTATGGTCCCAGCTATTTGGGAGGCTGAGGCAGGAGAATCGCTTGGGCCCATGAGGTTGAGGCTGCAGTGAGCCATGACTGTGCCACTGTACTCCAGCCTGGGTGACAAAGCTGAAAAAATAAAATAAAATAAAAAATAAGAAATCACAGATGTTCTGAGACCCTAGTCGCTCACTAGAACAGTATTTCATTCCTGGGATGAAAACGTGGGTAGAAAGTTTCATGACGTAGTTCTCGCACAGATGCAACTCTCACATTATATGAGGCCCTTAACTTTGGTCACAGAAATGGACAGTGAATAAGGAGTCAGGAAAGTTCAACCTTTTTACTAACCAGCTGTGTAACCTTGGGTAAGTCACTTAAATTGCTATGATCTCTGAACTAAATTTCTAAAAAATTGTGGGCCTCTGTACTCAGCACGAGGTTTGGAATTAACAAAGAGTAAACACCACGTTAACCTAGCAATCTAATAACATACCCTATATTATTCTGACTTCTGAAAGACAGCTAGGAATCATCTGCTTATTTTAGAAGCTCACTGTTCCCTGGGAAAGATAATTTTGGCACAAGCGGCAGTTCCGATGACAGTTCCAGTGTTTTGGAGAAAACCAACTAATTTATTGACAACAAAGCCTGTTTTTTTTTCCTCCTTGAAATTTCATAGCTGTAGGCCCAGAAATACAAAGTCCCCAGAAGACTCTAAAAATATGTTCTTAATTCCTTTTTATTTCCCCACCCAGAGCTGAGAGAATAGCACCAACTGTGTCATATTAAACACATCTGTACCCAACACTGATAAAGCGCATGACCCAGGAACAGATAAGAATTGTTTTCAATTTGTTCAAATGGAAATAGTTAAATTTAACCTAATTAGGCCAAATAATTAAAGCAGGTGTTTGTAAGACGCCAATGTTTGTTTTCATTCTCTGTAATTGTTCAGCTATATTTCCCAGGAACTTAGGTAAAGGAAATTAATCTGTCATAAAAATCACTGGCCTATCAGTGTCACACATGTATTATTCATGTTTTAGGCAGTACAAATACAGGGCATTGTTGAATACTTCTCACAGATTTTACCATTTAAGCAACATCAACATCTAAGCTGGCCTGTGGGGTAGGGGGGACTTTCGTTACCTAACTTCCATCACACAAATACAAGCAGTAATAAATAAAAGCCTGTTTTCTAATCGTACACTAATCTACAAAGCGCACTGACTTGGCACTTAGACTATTTAGAGTTTCTGACTCCACTCACACAAGCTGGACTTTTGAGACATTTAAAAGAAAAATAATAACAATAATAAAAATCGTATTCCAGTAAAAACAAAATGTTCATTGCACTTGGCAGAGTGATGAGATCTGAACTATAAATACCAACTAACAAAGAAACCACAAAATGCAGTCACCAGCAGCCTGGTATTAGGAAGTGTTTTGTGCAGTGGCCATAGGTCCACTTTCCAAGGGAAAAAGGGCAGGTGGCTGCCTGGGAGCAGTCAAGCATGCTCTTTCTAATAACACGCTCCAGCCCTGGTAGGCTCTCATATTATTCCACACACGCTCAGGATGGGAAACAGAAACACAAGCAAGAAACGCCCCAAAAAGCCTATGACTTGGAAGCTCCTGAAAAGGGGATCCCTCTCTGAGGCCTGGGGGTTCTGCAGCAGGGACAGAAGCCTGGAAAGTTGAGTCCACAAAGAGGGTTCTCGGATTCCCTTCCCCATGTGAGTGACTGGTGTTTCCGGACTCTGGCCCTGGCTCTGCTGTGGGGTCACAGTACAGGCAGTTGGAGAGCTCAGGATCTGCCACCTTAGCACATATGGGGCTCTGGGCACGTCTCGCTATGCCTCAGTTTCCACGTGTCTATGATGAAAGAACATTAGTACTTTCTTCATTAACGCACATAAAATGCTTGGCACAGTGCTTGGCATAGAGACAGATGCTCAATAAATGTTGGCCATTATTATTATAACCCCTCCAAGGAGGATGAGATTGAAAACAATGTTTCCTAAAAATGCGAGTATAATGGGCATCCTATCCACATTTCAGGGGTAGGAAGAAAGCCTTCTGAGATCACTTATATGAAAGGTACAGATGGACAAATCCTTATCCACCGAAAACATTTCTATCTAAGATTGCTATGTCATTTCTTTAGGATTAATCCTCTTCAATAGTCATATTTCAATATGTTATACATACCTGTAATTATAAAAGAAAAAGTTGCATGAAATTTATAAAACGGAGACTAGGAAAGGAAAAACCCACTCACAAACCCACCAAGAGAGCTTAAAATGAAAGTGTGAAAATGCAGGTAAGTATTTGTTTAAATACTTGGTAAAAGAAAATGTTCAATTCCTTTTTTTTTTTTTCCTGTTGGCAGGCTCAAAACAAGCGAAGAAAATGTTCAATTCAATAGCTGTGACAGACACAATTTTAAGGGGTGTGGGCACAGAGAAAGAGAAAGTCCATCTCTCAGCGTAAAAGGGTTAAATATGTAGTCAAGTCTTAGATGGTATTTCTGTAAACAGGAATTTCAATGGAAAATTTCCAATCTGAGAGCAAATAATTTAAGATGGGTTTAAAATAAGAATTCAAGCTCTTGTCTCCACGTCCCTGCCCAGCCTGAAACCCAGAGCTCTGAGTCCTTGTGGCAGTTGGGCTTTTTCTTCCTTGTTCCCTCAATTACAACTGGGGACTATAATTTTCTTTCCATTCCAGCAGGAAACTGATATATACTAATGATGACAGCTGGATTCAGAAGAGGAAAAAGAATACAGGGGACAGAGAGTCCCTGTGGGTTTAAAACTCAAAGCAAAAACCCCAGATTTGAAATTTTTAAAACCTAGTTAATGGCTGAGGAAACCTCAAATGATTGGGAAGCACTCAGATAAAAGTTTGAATTACACAAAACACATCATTATCTTAAGCTTTTCTAATCATCTTCTCTGCCTTTCTCCTTCACTATTTTTCTCCTTGTTTATGGTCCCAGCCCTTCAATGTGGTTCTAAGATATTTTAGAGGTAGGAACAGCCTTCCAAGGTCATTTACAGAACAGGATTAGAGAGGGGATGAGCTGTAACACCCAAAAAAGTTTCCGTGAAAAAGCTCCTTCATCCAAAAATGTTTCCCTGAAATTGTTATTACTTCATTTCCTTTGGAATAATCAATCCCTTTCAAGATTTATATTTAAATACATTTAATGTTTAAACATATGTATATACATATATTAATGAAACAGAATTATGTTTCATAAAATTACTAAAATAGAAAACGAGAGAAGGAATCTCCCTGTATCCCACCATTCTAAAATAATTACTTTTACCATAGCGCTTCCTTTAATTCTAGTCTGGTCTTCCATTCCCCACTCCCTACCTCCCAAACCCCTAATATTGATTATCAAAATGGCTGGGCAAAGGCAAAGTGAATGAATCTCTAGTTATATTCTTTTTTTTTTAGAGAAAGGGTCTTGCTCTGTCACCCAGGTTGGAGCGCAATGGTGTGATCACAGCTCACTGCAGCCTTAAACTTACGGGTTCAAGGGATCCTCCCACCTCAGCATGAGTAGCTGGGACTACAGGCACATACCACCATATCCAGCTAATTTAAAAAAAAAATTCTGTAGAGATAGAGTCATGTTATGTTGTCCAGGTTGGTCTCAAACTCCTGGCCTCAAGCAATCCTCCTGCTTTGGCCCCCCCCAAAGTGCTGGGATTATAGGTGTGAGCCATTGCATCCAGCCACTTACATTCTCTTGGAGTGGCACTAGGAACTTAGTTCCATAGGGTCTTAAAAATCCTGTAAGGATGAGGGCAGAGAAAGAAATGTCACATTGTCTTAAAAACCACACAGACCTACTCTCTGTCTTGTATCTTCCAATAATCTCCTTTGTTTACAGGGTCAAATTCAAGCGCCTTAGACTTTGGCCTATGAATGAGGCCTTCCATGACTGGGTTTCTGCCTCCCCAGCCTTACCAGTCGCACCCGCCTGGCCTTGAACCCAGCACTCTAGTGACCATGTCCCTGGTGCTTTGAATGCTGTGCTGATTTGTGCCCTTACAGCCTTGGCCATGTTCCTACCTCTGTCTGTAATACCCACCTCCACCTTGCCCATCCTGGTGAATCCCTACTCACTGACAAAACTCTGTTCAACCACCTCCTCTTCTAGGAAGTCTTTCCTGTCCTCTCAAGTAGAAATGATCTAACTTTCTTTAGTGCCTCAAATGTGTCCCATACATACTTCCTTTAATACAGCATCTGAAAAATCCTTTACTGCACCTACTTATAAGCCCAAGGCATACTCATGTCTATCTCCAGATATAAGTGCTCAATATGTCTCCTGAGGCTAGCAGGTCTGATGAATTAAAAAAATAAATAAAGAAGAAAAAAATATGATCTTTTTCTGGATGAGCCAGAGGGACAGGGGTAACCCTAACCAAGTGGACTCCTGGCATTCTAAGCCGAGTATGTTACACCGCAGTGTTTTCCTAGGAAAGCAAGCCTTTCTTCTTTCCTGAAGATGTTTAAAAATATGTGGAGAACAGTGAAGGTGAGGAGTTGAACACAGTGCTGCACGGCTGGAGGAGACTGGATTAGATGCATAGCTTCCAGCGAATAATAATGACAATAATATTAATAATACTTAATATTTGTTGAGGATTTACTCTGTGCCATGCAAAGCACATTCTTCACACAGAGCTTTACATGTATAAGCTGCAATCACTCTAAGATAGAGATCTTATTATCCCCTTTTACAATGGAAAAACCATCTCAAAGCAGCTAAATAACTTGCCTAAGGTCACAAAGTTAGTAAGTGGCAGATCTAGGGTTCAAACCCAGAGGTCTGGCTTCAGTCTATGTGGTATACTTCTGACTCTGAGCTTTGTGAGCTAATAATGGAGACAGATATATATTTACATATATATATAAACATCTTGCTTGAATTCAGAAAAATTTGCATCTGTTTGATACATGAGTTTAAATAAAATCTGTAATTTGATAACAGCTGTTACTATTCTAAAAACTGAGGAAAACTGCATTTCAATCAAACAGTTAATAAATCCATTTTATGAAGGCCTACTGTGTGTTTAGATGACAGAGAATCTAAGATATGATCCATTCTTTCAAGGAGCTCATATGCTAAGACTATAATTTCATCACATTATTTTGAAAGCATATTGAAATCTACATGTCGAAATAAGTGGTCGCCGTATTTGGTGATGTATTTATCTATTGCTTAACCTGTTTCAGGGAACAGTTTATAAAACACACAAGTATAGATTTCACTACATTAAGCACAGTTTATTTTTATCCCAAACAATGCTTTCCATCTTAATTGCCATTTTATTTGGTATTTGGTAAGTTCTAAAAATCTATTCCATCCTCAAAGAAAGAAAATATACTCCCACTGTTTGTGTGGATGTATTATATGAACAGGCACATTCATACAGATAGATATACAGATACATAAATACACACATATCCAGTGATTTTATGAGGACAAATCTCTGAAGACTGATCAAATTTGTGCTGTCCAATAAAAATATGAGTCATATATGTAATTTAAAATGTAAATAGCCACATTTTTCATCATTAATAATGTTACTTTAATATATCTTCGATTTGTTATGACGTCATTTACAATTCTTCCTATCTCTCCATTTGACAAAGTTAAATACGTATATTTCAAGGGCAGTTTTACTTCTTTTTTCTTTCTTATTTTTTTCCCATTCTAGTTGTCACATTTAAGTCCTTTTTTTTTGTTTTTTTTGGAGACACAGTATCACTCTGCCTCCCAGGCTGGAATGCAATGGCGTAATCATAGCTCACTGCAGCCTCGGATGCCTGGACTCAAGTGATCCTCCTGCCTGAGCCTCCTACATACCTAAGCCTACAGATGCATGTGGTTAATTTTAAGTAATTAATTTATTTTTGAGGCGGAGTCTTGCTCTGTTGCCCAGGCTGGAGTGTAGTGACACAATCTTGGCTCACAGCAACCTCCACCTCCCAGGTTCAAGTGATTCCTCCTGCCTCAGCCTCTTAAGTAGCTGGAATTATAGGCACGTGCCACCATACCTGGCTAATTTTTCTATTATTAGTAGAGACAGGGTTTCACCATGTTGGTAAGGCTGGTCTCGAACTCCTGACCTTGTGATCTGCCCACCTCTGCCTCCCAAGGGGCTGGGATTACAGGTGTGGGCCACCACACCCAGCATATTTTAAATTTTTTTCTTTTTTTAGAGATGAGGCCTCACTATGTTGCGAGGCTGGTCTCAAACTTCTGATCTCAAGTGATCCTCCTGCCTCAGCGTGCCAAAGTGCTGGAATTATAGGCTTGAGCCACTATGTCTGACTTCAGTTGCCACATTTTAAAAAGTAAACGAAACAGGTAAAATTAATTTTGATAATACATTTCAAATTTAATCCAATATATGAAAAAATTATTATTCCAACACATACATAATTAATATAAAATCATTGTGAAATTTTATTTATTTTTTAATTTATTAATTTTTTAAATTGCATTTTAGGTTTTGGGGTACATGTGGAGAACATGCAAGGTTGTTGCATAGGTACACACATGGCAGTGTGATTGCTGCCTTCCTCCACATCACCTATATCTGGCATTTCTCCCCATGCTAACTCTCCCCAACTCCCCCACTCCCCGCCGTCCCTCCCCCTATTTCTACCGACAGACCCCAGTGTGTGATGCTCCCCTCCCTGTGTCCCTGTGCTCTCATTGTTCAACACCCACCTATGAGTGAGAACATGTGGTGTTTGATTTTCTGTTCTTGTGTCAGCTTGCTGAGAATGATGGTTTCCAGGTTCATCCATGTCCCTACAAAGGACATGAACTCATCGTTTTTGATGGCTGCATAGTATTCCATGGTGTATATGTGCCACATTTTCCCTGTCCAGTCTATCATCGATGGGCATTTGCGCTGGTTCCAGGTCTTTGCTATTGTAAACAGTGCTGCAGTGAACATTCATGTACATGTGTCCTTATAGTAGAATGATTTATAATCCTTTGGATATATATACCCAGTAATGGGATTGCTAGGTCAAATGGAATTTCTATTTCCAGGTCCTTGAGGAATCGCCACATTGTCTTCCACAATGGTTGAACTAATTTATACTCCCACCAACAGTGTAAAAGTGTTATTTCTCCACATCCTCTCCAGCATCTGTTGTCTCCAGATTTTTTTATTTTTTTATTTTTTTTATTTTTTTTTGAGACAGAGTCTCACTCAGTTACCAGGCACCAGGCTGGAGTGCAGTGGCGCGACCTCGGCTCACTGCAACCTCCGCTGCCCGGGTTCAAGCATTCTCCTGCCTCAGCCTCCCGAGTAGCTGGGACTACAGGCGCGCGCCACCACGCCCAGCTAATTTTTTTGTATTTTTAGTAGAGACGGGGTTTCACCATGTTGACCAGGACGGTCTCGATCTCTTGACCTCGTGATCCGCCCGCCTCGGCCTCCCAAAGTGCTGGGATTACAGGCGTGAGCCACCGCGCCCGGCCTGTCTCTAGATTTTTTAATGATCACAATTCTAACTGGCGTGAGATGGTATCTCAATGTAGTTTTGATTTGCAATTCTCTAATGACCAGTGATGATGAGCATTTTTTCATACGTTTGTTGGCCTCATGTATGTCTTCTTTTGTAAAGTGTCTGTTCATATCCTTCGTCCACTTTTGAATGGGCTTATTTGTTTTTTCTTGTAAATCTGTTTTAGTTCCTTGTAGATTCTAGATATTAGCCCTATGTCAGATGGGTAGACTGCAAAAATTTTTTCTCATTGTGTTGGTTGCTGATTCACTCTAATGACTGTTTCTTTTGCTGTGCAGAAGCTGTGGAGTTTGATTAGGTCCCATTTGTCTATTTTGGCTTTTGTTGTCAATGTTTTCGGTGTTTTGGTCATGAAGTCCTCGCCTACACCTATGTCCTGAATGGTTTTGCCTAGGTTTTCTTCTAGGGTTTGTATAGTGTTAGGTCTTATATGTTTAAGTCTTTAATCCATCTGGAGTTAATTTTAGTGTGAGGTGTCAGGAAGGGGGTCCAGTCTCCGCTTTCTGCACATGGCTAGCCAGTTTTCCCAACACCATTTATTAAACAGGGAATCCTTTCCCCATTGCTTGTTTTTGTCAGGTTTGTCAAAGATCAGATGGTTGTAGATGTGTGGTGTTGCCTCCGAGGCCTCTATTCTGTTCCATTGGTCTATATCTCTGTTTTGGTACCAGTACCATGCTGTTTTGATTAGTGTAGTCTTGTAGTATAGTTTGAAGTCCGGGAGTGTGATGCCTCCCACTTTGTTCTTTTTGCTTAGAATTGACTTGGCTATGCGGGCTCTCTTTTGGTTCCATATGAAGTTTAAGGTGGCTTTTTCCAGTTCTGTGAAGAAGGTCATTGGTAGCTTGATGGATATAGCGTTGAATCTGTAAATTACTTTGGGCAGTATGGCCGTTTTCACGATATTGATTCTTCCTTACCATGAACATGGAATGTTTCTCCATCTGTTTGTGTCCTCTCTTATTTCATTCAGAAGTGGTTTGTAGTTCTCCTTGAAGAGGTCCTTTACATTCCTTGTTAGTTGTATTCCTAGGTATTTTATTCTCTTTGTAGCAATTGTGAATGGCAGTTCGTTCTTGATTTGGCTCTCTGTTTGTCTTATTGGTGTATAGGAATGCTTGTGATTTTTGCACATTGATTTTGTATCCTGAGACTTTGCTAAAGTTGCTTATCAGTTTCAGGAGATTCTGGGCTGAGACGATGGGGTCTTCTAGATATACAATCATGTCGTCTGCAAATAGAGACAATTTGACTTCTTTCTTTCCTATTTGAATACGCTTTATTTCTTTTTCTTGCCTGATTGCTCTGGCTAGAACTTCCAATACTATATTGAATAGGAGTGGTGAGAGAGGACATCCTTGTCTAGTGCCAGATTTCAAAGGGAATGCTTCCAGTTTTTGCCCATTCAGTATGATATTGGCTGTGGATTTGTCGTAAATAGCTTTTAATATTTTTGAGATACGTTCCGTCGATACCTAGTTTATTGAGGGTTTTTAGCATAAAGGACTGTTGAATTTTGTCAAAGGCCTTCCCTGTATCAATTGAGATAATAATGTTGTTTTTGTCTTTGGTTCTGTTTATGTGGTGAATTACGTTTATAGACTTGCGTATGTTGAAACAGTCTTGCATCCTCAAGATGAAGCCTACTTGATCATGATGGATAAGCGTTTTGATGTGCTGTTGCAATCGGTTTGCCAGTATTTTATTGAAGATTTTTGCATCTATGTTCATCATGGATATTGGCCTGAAGTTTTCTTTTCTTGCTGAGTCTCTGCTGGGTTTTGGTATCAGGATGATGTTGGTCTCATAAAATGATTTGGGAAGGATTCCCTCTTTTGGATTGTTTGGAATAGTTTCAGAAGGAATGATACCAGCTCCTCTTTGTATGTCTGGTAGAATTCGGCTGTGAACCCATCTGGACCTGGACTTTTTTTGGGTGGTAGGCTCTTAATTGCTGCCTCAACTTCAGACCCTTGTTATTGGTCTATTCAGGGTTTTGACTGCTTCCTGGTTTAGGCTTGGGAGGATTCAAGTGTCCAGGAATTTATCCATTTCTTCCAGGTTTACTAGTTTATGTGTATAGAGTTGTTTATAATAATCTCTGATGATGGTTTGCATTTCTGTGGAATCTGTGGTGATATCCCCTTTATCGTTTTTTATTGCATCTATTTGATTCTTCTCTCTTCTTTTTTATTAATCTGGCTAGTGGTCTGTCTATTTTGTTGATCTTTCGAAAAACCAGCTCCTGGATTTATTGATTTTTTGAAGGTTTTTTTGTGTCTCTATCTCCTTCAGGTCTGCTCTGGTCTTAGTTAATTTTTGTCTTCTGCTAGGTTTTGAGTTTTTTTGATCTTGCTCCTCTAGCTCTTTCAACTTTGATGATAGGGTGTCGATTTTAGATCTCTCCTTGCTTCTCATGTGGGCATTTATTGCTATATATTTTCCTCTAGATACTGCTTTAAATGTGTCCCAGAGATTCTGGTATGTTGTGTCTTTGTTCTCGTTGGTTTCGAAGAACATCTTTATTTCTGCCTTCATTTCATTGTTTATCCAGTCAACATTCAAGAGCCAGTTGTTCAGTTTCCATGAAGCTGTGCGGTCTGAGTTAGTTTCTCAATTCTGAGTTCTAACTTGTTTGCACTGTGGTCTGAAAGACTGTTATGATTTCCGTTCTTTTGCATTTGCTAAGGAGTGATTTACTTCCAATTATATGGTCAATTTTAGAGTAGGTGTGATGTGGTGCTGAGAAGAATGTATATTCTGTGGATTTGGGGTGGAGAGTTCTGTAAATGTCTATTAGGTTTGCTTGGTCCAGGTCTGAGTTCAAGTCCTGGATATCCTTGTTAATTTTCTGTCTCGTTGATCTGTCTAATATTGACAGTGGAGTGTTAAAGTCTCCCAGTATTATTGTGTGGGAGTCTAAGTCTCTTTGTAAGTCATTAAGAACTTGCTTTATGTATCTGGGTGCTCCTGTATTGGGTAAATATATATTTAAAATCGTTAGCTCTTCTTGTTGCATTGATCCTTTTACCATTATGTAATGTCCTTCTTTGTCTCTTTTGATCTTTGTTAGTTTAAAGTCTATTTCATCAGAGACGAGAATTGCAAGTCCTGCTTTTTTTTGCTCTCCATTTGCTTGGTAAATCTTACTCCATCCCTTTATTTTGAGCCTTTGTGTATCCTTGCATGTGAGATGGGTTTCCCAGATACAGCACACTGATGAGTTTTGGCTTTTTATCCAATTTGCCAGTCTTTGTCTTTTGATCGGGGCATTTAGCCCATTTACATTTAGGGTTAATATTGTTATGTGTGAATTTGATCATGCCATTTTGATGCTAGCTGGTTGTTCTGCCCATTTGTTGATGCAGTTTCTTCATTGTGTTGATGCTCTTTACCATTTGGTACGTTTTTGGATTGGCTGGTACTGGTTGTTCCTTTCTATGTTTAGTGCCTCTTTCAGGAGCTCTTGTAAAGCAGGCCTGGTGGTGATGAAATCTCTTAGTACTTGCTTGTTTGCAAAGGATTTTATTTTTCCTTCACTTATGAAGCTTAGTTTGGCTGGATATGAAATTCTGGGTTGAAAGTTCTTTTCCTTAATGATGTTGAATATTGGCCCCCATTCTCTTCTGGCTTGTAGGGTGTCTGCTGAGAGATCTGCTGTGAGTCTGATGGGTTTCCCTTTGTGGGTAACCCGACCTTTCTCTCTGGCTGCCCTTGGCATTTTCTCCTTCATTTCAACCCTGGTGAATCTGACGATTATGTTCCTTGGGGTTGCTCTTCTTGAGGAATATCTTTGTGGTATTCTCTGTATTTCCTGGACTTGAATATTGGCCTGCTTGCTAGGTTGGGGAAGTTTTCCTGGATAATACCCTGAAGAGTATTTTCCAGCTTGGATTCATTCTGTCTGTCACATTCAGGTACACTTATCAAACGTAGATTAGGTCTTTTCACATCGTCCCATATTTCTTAGAGACTTTGTTCGTTCCTTTTTACTCTTTTTTCTCTAATCTTGCCTTCTCATTTTATTTCATTGAGTTGATCTTCGACCTCTGATATCCTTACTTCTGCTTGGTCAATTCGGCTGTTGAAACTTGTGTATGGTTCGTGAAGTTCTCGTGCTGTGTTTTTTAGCTCCATCAATTCACTTACATTCCTTTCTAAGTTGGTTATTCTCATTAGCATTTCGTCAAATCTTTTTTCAAGGTTCTTAGTTTCTTTGCATTGGGTTAGAACATGTTCTTTCAGCTCACAGAAGTTTCTTATTACCTACCTTCTGAAGCCTGATTCTGTCAATTCATCACACTCATTCTCCACCCAGCCTTGTTCCCTTACTGGTGAGGAGTTGTGATCCCTTGTAGGAGGAGAGGCATTCTGGTTTCAGGTGTTTTCATCCTTTTTGCGCTGGTTGCTTCCCATCTTTGTGGATTTATCCACCTGTCATCTTTGTAGTTGTTGACTTTCAGGTTGGGTCTCTGAGTGAACGTCCAGTTTGTTGATGATGAAGTTATTTATTTCTGTTTCTTAGTTTTCCTTCTAACAGTCAGGCCCCTCTGCTGTAGGACTGCTGAGGTCCACTCCAGGCCCTGCTTGCCTGGGGATCACCTGCAGCGGCTGCAGAACAGTAAGGGTTGCTGCCAGTTTCTTCTTCCGCTATCTTTGTCCCAGAAGGATACCCGCCAGATGTCAGTCTCCTTTATGAGGTGACTCTTTGGATATATGGGGGGTCAGGGGAGCTGCTTGAGGAGACAGTCTGTCCTTTATAGGAGCTCAAGTGCTGAGCTGTGAGCTCCGTTGTTCAGAGCTGCTGGGCAGGTATGTTTAAGTCTGCTGTAGCAGAACTCATAACCCGCCCCCCCCTTTTTTTTCCCAGGTGCTCTGTCCCGGGGGAGTTAGGGCTTTATGAGTTTCTGCTGTGCTGCTGCCTTTTTCACAGTTGCCCTGCCTAGCAAGGAGGCAGCTTAATCACTGTCTGCCTGCAGAGGCTTTGTTGAGGTGCTGTGGGCTCCGCCCAGCTGCCATGTGAACTTCCCTGCAGTCCTGTTTATATGGGTATAGTCAGAACTGCCTTGGCAATTGCAGCCCACCTCTATAATGGCAGACTCTCTCTGTAATGGTGGGCTGCCCTGGCAATGGCAGGCTGCATCAGCAATGGTGGACTACCTCCGTAGTGGTGGACTGCCTCGGTAATGGTGGACGCCCCCCTCCCCCACAGAGCTGGACTTGTCCCGGGTTCAGCTGTGCTTTCTGTGAAACTCTCAATTGAGAGCATTTCAGATTGCTGTTTTTTTGTGGGGGTTGGACCAGCTGAGCCTGATCACCTGGCTCCCTGCCTCAGAGCCCTTTTTTTTTTTTTCAGTTGAAGGGGCGACTCTGTCTCTGAGGTGTTCCAGTCACCTGTTGAAAAGGCGCCAGGATCTGTGTGATTTCCCATGCAGCGACCCACTGCGCCGGCTGAAACAGCCGCAGTGAGATTCGTGGCGCTTTTTTGCCCAGGAATCTCCTGGCCTGGCTCCCTGTTTCAGTTCCCTTTTTTAATCAGCTGAATGGGCGACTCTGTCTCCCAGGAGCTCCAATGTCCAGCTAAAAAGGCACCTGGACCCGTGTATTTTGTGCAGAGAACCGCCGCACCGGCCAAAACAGCCGCGCCAGCGACCTGTGGGGCTCCTCCACCTGGAAATCTCCTGGTCTGTGGGCAATAAAAATCCGTCTGGAAATGCAGCGTCCACTCACCCTCTGTGCTTTTGCTGGGAGCTGCAATCCTGAGCTGCTCCTAATCGGCCATCTTGGATTAAGAAATTTTATTTTTAACTCATACTAAGTCTTTGAAATCTGGTATGTATTTTACACTAACAGAACATCTCATTTTGGACCAACCACATCTCAAGTGCTCAAGATCCACATGTGACTAGTGGCTGCAGTACTGGATAGTGCAGGATAAAATATTCATACTATATATACAGGATAAAATATTCATACTATATATATATACAGGATAAAATATTCATACTATATATACAGGATAAAATATTCATAAAATATTCTAGTTGCCATACTAGAATAAAAGCATCCTGCCTCACATCTCACTCTGCAGTGTAACAACTTTAAGAGGAGTAATATATAGATTGAAGTGAAATAATGCTAAGTTATTAAACACAGCTTGTGAAACTCTAAATGTTAAACAGTTTGGAGAAATAGATGGTTCAAAAAAGCCAAAGTCATCTTCAAGGAACCCAGTTCATCGGTCAAGGATGGATAGTTGGGGGAAGAAAGAAGGTATTTTATAACACATAAGGGTTAACCATTCTAGACAAGGAATTACGGCACTAAATGAGCCAAGAAAAACTCAGTTCAAATAAACTAATGATGACAGTCAACCACAAACTGTCAAAATCCCAGTGAACAGATTTGTAAGCAATGAACAAATCTGTGATGGCCAAACCCCTTTAGATACATAGGCAGAGAAGTATTATAAAGCTACATGGAATTTGGAACTGAAATACAGAAACGGTGGAAATCTAAAGTAATTTACTTGGTAACACTGGATTCATAATCTCTTTATAAACTCTGGACTCCAGTTAACTCAAGGGTAAACTAAAGTAGATGCAACTCTGGGGTCCCTTACAGCCAGGGCGACCAATAATTTATTATGCAAACCTGGTCACTTTGAAGAGTAAAAGGGGGCACTATTAATAATTATGCCAGGATAAGAGGCATAAACTGGGATTGTTTTATAGCTATAAAACCACATGATTTTACACTACAAAGAGGATACAGCAGCTACCCCTATCCAGGGATGTGGATTTGATGAGAGGCTAGCATGTTCTTATTACCTCTGCATGGCCACAGGGGTTTTGTGGGCTAATATACATCGATTTGGGTGAGATGGTTTTGCATGCTCCCACCTCCCCAACCTCCCTCCTGCAAAGCATTTTAAATTGGTTTCAATTTGGGAACAGGGTTCCATATGGACAGAGCTGGACATTGACAGCCCGAATGTATTTACTGAAGACAACAAATCGTTGACAGACTAAATGTAACAGAGGAAAGGCCTGGTCTGCTTGCACTCAGAATCTAACTTTGTAATTGTAGCCTCCTTTAGACAGGCCTAATCAATTAGAAGAGGCTGATTTTAACCAGTTGCAGGTTCATTACCCTGCATTCCAGTTTGTATTGATGAAAATCAGTTTCAGTCCGTGGCCTGGAATTCATGTACTGCACTTTCTGCAGCTTCTTATATAAACACATCAAAAAAATTTTATTTGGAGTTGCCCTTCTCCCTTAAAAAGAAAAAAACACTGCGAATCATGATTCGGACAGAACAACTGAATGTGGAGCTGGGTTCCATACCCAGAAACATACATGACCAAGAAACATGGAGAAAGTCAGAGCCTGATGCAGTGACTTGTAAGTCCACTGGTGTCGGGGTCGATTTGAGAAGAGTCTCAAAACCCACCATCAAATGAGCCCAGCTCAGTCACCTCCACAGAATGGAACAGAATGAACTTGCAGCTATTCAAACTGATGACCTTTCAAAGAAAATACATAAAATAGAAAAAAGCCAGGCTTGTAGAAGCACAGAGGGTATCTGAGTAGAGTTCCCCTCTTCCCTGAATGATCAACTAGAAAATAAATGACAAACTTCCAAATAAACAAGAACAAGCTTCCCCAAGAAAGTTCTATGAGGGAACTATATGACACTGTTTAATTTTGATGTGTGGTTAGTCTTAAAAAGGAGAAGGTGGAGCAGCGTGTGGCAGAGCCACTCAAAACGCCATCTACATTTCAAAGACGTGCAACCATTCCAAAATATAGTATAACTATGAATCATACCTGGCTGGTTGTCCTTTGTAGATTTTTTGAGGCAGCAAGTCAACAGGAAGAGAATATCAATATATACAGCTCTGGTCACCAAACATGGATTTTGCCTAGAAAGGTAAAGAACAGAATATATATTGATATTTTATCTCCCTTAGGTCTGGGTCTCAGGAAGGAGAACATGGGTATTTTCTATGGTATACGGTGGGGTTTAAGCAGCTATGGCAAATGGTAAAAGATGTACAACCACTGATGGCAAGAAAATAAGCAACTCATGTGAGAAAATGAAATCCTTGACCAGATGATGGAGGCCAAGGCTGTGTGTAGACAACATAGATAAAAACTCTATGCTTTGGCTTCAAACAAAATTAAATGAAAACAAACAAATACCAAGATCGTATCCTGGTTAGTTGAAAACAAGATGGGGCAGAAGGGGTGAGAAGATGGTATTCTATTATTCCTCTCTTAAGTGTAGAAATTTGGAGAAAAAAAATCATCAGATATGAAAATCAGATTTAATGTTTTAGAGAAGGAAAACTTACATATGAAAAACCGTATCTATGGACTTAAAATAACTAGTTCAACAACAAACGTGTCAAGATTAACAAACATTGGAGATGACATTTTCCCCAATAAATGGAATTTTTTCTTCATTCAGTATATGGAGCAGCGCTTTGAACCACGCAGTGGAAAAAGTGGGCTCAGATTTGGGGGTCTAAATGCAAAAGGAAGAATAAAGACTTTTATTTTAAGAACAGTACTGAAGGGCCTTGACTCTTGAGTGTCTTTGGCCATGAAAATGCCAAAACATCTTTGGTGTACTAATAATACAACGTAAGTAGTAGAGATAGTAGGGACAGACCTACATTTGAGTCCCCGGCTTTCCCTCTTATTATTTATGTGACCTGAATCAGACTCCTGACCTGTAAAATGGGAACTATATTATCACCTCTGCTATGGTTTGAATGTCCCTGCTAAAACTCGTGTTGAAATTTAATGCCATTGTAACAATGTTAAGAGGCAGAGCCTTTAAGAGGTGACTGGGTCATGAGGGTTCTATCCTCATGAATGAATTAATGCTGCTATCTCGGGATTGGGCTAGTGATTTGGAGCGTGGGTTTGTTATGAAGACAAGCTTGGCCTGATACCCTCTCTGTCTTGTGCTTGTGTGCTCTCTTCTGCTTTCACCCTTCCAACATGGGATGACCCTCACCAGATGCCAGTGCCACGCTCTTAAACTTCTCTGGCTCCAGAACCATAAGCTAAATAGATTTCTTTTCTTAATAAATTATGGAGTCTGTGGTATTCTATTACAGAAATAGAAAATGGACTAAGACAGCCTTACTGTGAGTCACTGTGAGTGTTCAATGTGGTACAGGAAACTTAAAATGCCCATCTCAGTGCCTGGCCATGGCAGATGTTCCAGAAGTGTTCGTTCCCTGCCCTTGTCTACTTCCAACACGGATTAGGAGATGGCATTGAAACTGGCACAAGTGTTCTGGCCAGTAAGTTTACATGTGGCTTAATCCTGAAATCTATCCTTCTCATTTCCTATAGTTTTACCATTTCCCTAAAGTTTATTCACACCTCTATCCTGAACTGCCTATATCTGGAGCTGGCATATGTCTAACACGAAAAATGTATCAGATACTTTTTTTATTTTTTAAGACAGAGTCTCACTCTGTCACCCAGGCAAGTGGCGCAATCTCGGCTCACTGCAACCTCCACTTCCCAGTGATTCAAGTGATTCTCTTGCCTCAGTCTCCTGAGAAGCTGGGATTACAGGTGCATACTACCACACCTGGCTAATTTTTTGTATTTTTAGTGGAGACAAGGTTTTTCTATGTTGGCCAGTCTGGTCTCAAACTCCTGGCCTCAAGTGATCTCACCCATCTTGCCTTCCCAAAGTGATGGGATTACAGGCGTGAGCTACCACACCTGCCCTGTATCGGATACTTGTGATTAAGATACTGTCCGGTATTAAGGGTCTCTTTGTTACTGAACTGCCCCAGGTTAGCCCCCGTGACTTGCCTCACTTACCGTAACTGCTCGCTCTCTGACCTTTACCTAGTGAAACTGCTAGTTTATACATATACCTCAGGTCTGGCCTAATTTCATACCTATACCTAGGTATTTTTAAAATTTCATTTATTTATTTATTTATTTGGAGACAGGGTTTTGTTCTATCACCCCAGCTGGAGTGCACTGGCATGAGCTCTGCTTACTGCAACCTTGACCTCCTGGACTCAAGTAATCCTCCCACCTAAGCCTCCTAAGTAGCTGGGACTAGAGGTGCACACACCACCACGTCTGGTTAATTTTTGTAATTTTTTTTTTTTATAGAGACAAGAGTTTCATCATGTTGCCCAGGCTGGTCTCAAACTCCTGGGCTCAAGCTATCCACATACCTTGGCCTCCCAAAGTGCTAGGAATATAGGCATGAGCCACTGTACCAGGCCTAAAATTTCATTTAAAAAAAATAGGTATTTGAGAGGCTGAGGCAGGCAGAACACCTGAAGTCAGGAGTTCGAGACAGCCTCACCAACATGGTGAAACCCCATTTCTACCAAAAATACAAAAAATTAGCCAAGCATCATGGCACACACCTGTAATCCTATCTACTCGGGAGGCTGAGGCAGGAGAATCACTTGAGCCTGGGAGGCAGAGGTTGCAGTGAGCCAAGATCGCCCACTGCGCTCCAGCCTGGGTGACAGAGTGAGACTCCGTCTAAAAAAAAAAAAGGTAATACGTGCAAAAATAATAGAAAAAGTACAAAAGGACATGCAATGCACATGAAGTCCCTTTTCCACAACCCTGCCCCCTGCCCACATTCTGTTCCCCTGAGGCAACCACTATTACTACTTTCTAGCACGCCCTTCCAGGCACATTCTATTCTTTTATAAGCATCTATCTGCTACCCACTTGTTTATATATGTGGTGGCTTACTATATACTAGGTTCTGATCATTACTTCTTTTCGTTAATATATTTCGGATATCACTCTATTAAGAACATAGAGATTTGCCTCATTTTCTTTTCTTTTTTCTTTTTTTTTTTTTTTGAGACAGGGTCTTGCTCTATCACCCAGGCTGAAGTGCAGTGGCATGATCACAGCTCACTGTAGATTCAACCTCCTGGGCTCAAGTGATCCTCCCACCTTAGCCTCCCAAATACCTGGGTCTACAGGTGCATGCCACCACACCCAGGTAATTTTTAAAATTATTTTTGTAGAGATGGGGTCTGGCTATACTGTCCAGCCTGGGGTTTTGCTTTTTAACCTTGCCCCTATCTTTTGTCTCTAGTTTACCCTGGGACTCTCAATCATCACTTCCTGCTGTTACTCTTCCATTCATTATGGTAAGCCCACAGTCGAAGAAAACTTTAATGATATCATTCCCAATGGTAAAGATTTCTACTGTCTAACAGTTGGGTCTGCCTCCTGCTAAAGCAAGAGCCACTCAGGGAGGAAAGCCAGTGGCCTGAGAAAGCAGGCAGGGCATCTCCTGTGCATTCAGCCTTGAGCTAGGTGCAGGGAGGACGTGCATAGGAGATGGCTTCTGACCTGAGAATTTTGTCTAGTTTTGGAGACAAAAACAAAGACAAATTTTAGAACAGGATGTAAGGAGTTAAGCCAAAAAACAAACAAACAAAACCCACCGGGGCAGACTGGAGAAATGAGGTTATACTTCCAACTGCGCCATGTAAGATGGGAAGAATCCAGAGACAAAGTTGATAAGGAAGGGCATTTTGAAAGAGGGTAAGTGAGAGGGGAATTCATTTGGCTTCTCCAGACCCGAAGGGAGCCAGCCTGGGAAGATCAGAGAATGCATTGAGAAGGTAGAAATAAGAGCAAGGCAGCTCAGGCTTTTAAGTGATGGGATGCTTCACGCTAACTGGGTGTTTCTTAGTATAATAATTGACTGCCTGCTCCCACGTGGCCTCACAGAGTCATAGTTTCTTGCCCCAAATGTTTTTCTGGTTTTCGGTGGAGCCATACAGAGCCATAAAGAAAAGTTGTTGAGAAACTGGTTTGACTTTCAAGTCTGATGAGGAGCCCGGTTACCATGAGATTTTCAGCTAAGTTAGCATATTTGTAAAAGTTTCTAAATGAACAGAGGAAAGGCTGACGATCTTTAGAGCCTCCTGCCAGCCTGAAGTGTTCTGCATCTTCCCTAGGCCCGGTATAGGCCGGTGACCTCCTGGGACACTTCAGGAAACACTGACTGCTCCCACAACTGTGAGGCTTGGGGCCAGTCTGATGTAGTCAACGAGATCATGGGAAGCTCCCTCAAATGCTGTGCTTTGGAGTCCAGGAAACAGAAGATCTGCGGCCACAAAGGAGGCCATCCATGGCTTCTCCTTTGAGATGACTCTGAGAGAAATTCTGGCCTGGAGCCCACTGCTCATGACTCCACCCTTGAGGACAGCCAAGGCCTCATAACATCCCTGTCTGGAGTCACAGAGCTGGGCTTCACTCTGAACTGGCTTCTAAGTCAGGAAAATAATTTTTTTCATTCTTTTTCTCTTGCTATTACTTGGTGTTTGTTCTGACTTGGAAATGGTGCACTGTGAGTGTAGGGTGAGCCAGAGGTTTGTTCTCAGTCTGTCAAGCCACTTTGATGATGGGAACAAAATCCCAAAGAACAGCACGCCAGCTGGACAGGAAACTAAGTCACAGGGTTTTGGTGGGCTTGGGGATTTTTTCTACCCCCAAATGGAAAAATCCTGGCATGGAACACGGCATAATGAAGATTTATAGTGCTTGAAAAAAATCAGAAGTGATCAGGTTCTAGCAGATGCACTGAAAAGCAGCATAACAGTGGCTTTCGAAGGAGGAAAAGGAATCCAGTACTATGCGGATGAAGTTGACATACAGAAGATGAAATGAAGGCCCTGTTAAGAATCTTTGTTTTCTTCCACTCTGTTTTACCATTTGTCCCTTACAAACAGCCACTTGAGAACCTGATTAATATGTTTTTGCCTTGGGAAATCTCTGAACTTCTTTAAAACTCCTGCCCTCTCTCCTAGAAACTGGGAGAAGCAGAAGGCAGGCAGAGAGCGGGGCTTCCCAGACACGTCCACAAAGGCCCCAGTGTCTAGAGGACAGCAGGAGTCTTGGGAAGTCTGCGATAAATTATTCACTTTTCCTGTCCCTTCCGGAATCCCAGTGGCTGCAGGTTTTTTTGTTTGTTTGTTTTTTAAACTGAGGCCTATTCATTCAGAAGACATTTATTAAGAGGCTACTGAGAGCCAGAATAGTGGTGGGTTTGGAAATACGAAGATGAAGTGATTCAGTGACACAGTCACTGCCCTCAAGGAACTTAGAGTCCTGAATAGTGTTTTTCAAACTGCAGGTTATGATTCATTTAGTTGGTTATGAAATCAACCACTGGGTGGTGGCCACCAAAAAGGAAGGAAAGAAAGAAGAAAGGAAGAAAGGAAGGAAGAGAAGGAGGAAGGGAGGGAAGAGGAGAGAGATGGGGCAGAGGAGGAAGGGGAAGAAGCTAGGAGGAAGATAGAGGGAGGAAGGAGGAAAATATAATCAGAGCGTATCAAAGCAGTGTAGTAAGGGTAAGCAATGTTTCATTAAGATTTTTGTTATACAGCAGGTTTCCATAAAGTCCTTGCCAAGCATGAATTTTTAACAAGTTATCTTTAAGATGTAAATAACCAATAAAATGCAATAAGCTTAACGGTATCAAGAGAATTATGCTTTGTATCCAAAATGACAGTAGATATGTTGAAAGCAAATATTCCTGAAATTAAATATGCTATATCTTGAGCAAATTCCCCCTGTTACATTTCTGACAGATGATTTCTATCTTACATAGCTATTAAAATTTCAGACTATGCATGATTTCATGTGTGTGTGCACAGTACATACACATAAACATATGCATTAGGCCATATGTAAAAGCTATTTCTTGTTATGAATGGCTGTCAAAAACAAAAACAAAAAAACTTGAAAACCACTAGTGTAGTTGGGAAAACACACAACCACTCATGCTAGAGTATGATGGGTGCCCCAAAAGGAGGGGTTGACAGAGTAACTGTTTGTCTGGGTGAGTCAGGAAGGGCCCTGGCAGAGGGCTGAAGAATGGGGAGGAGGTAGAACATGGGTAAAGTGACCCTAACAGAGGAAGTAGCATGTCCAAAGACTTGGGGACATGATATGTTTAGAGAATAACAAGTGCTAAAGGGAAAATGGTATGGGGAGGGATAGGCAGGAAATGATACAGGATGAGTCAGACAGGGTCCCAAAATAGAAGTGGTCTTTCAGAGCTCCAAAAGTTTCAGAGAGTGAAGACCCCAGTGGGACCCTGTTAGCTCAAGTCACACTGGACAGCTGGGGTCCCCCACTCCATACTGTGAATCCTTGGTGGGTTCCCTGGAAGAGACAGTGAATTCACTTTGGACATACCAAGCTCCACCAGAATTCACTGCCATCTTCAGAGGGCTGGACACTGCTGTTTTGGCTTTAGGTTGCTAGTGTCTGTTAAGGTCTCTAAGACCCATGGCTTAACTTTATTAATATAGAAACATTTACTGAGAAGTATGGGTGATATCCTACCTGGGGTGGTAAGGGGAGTGAGAGGAAAAGGTTGTGGCTTTGCAGAGGTTATGATCTTGTTGGGGGAGGGGTATATGTAAAGGGAAAAAATACACATAAAAACAATCAGCATGTCATGGAGGAAGGCTCTAGAGGCACTGGAGGGATCTGAGCTGGTAAAAGAGAAGGAATTCCAAAAAATCAAACAGGTGCAGCTGGCAGGCTCATCCTAGCCTATCTGGGCTAATTCTCTTAGTTCCTATATAAGCAGCTCAGATCACTTCTGTTCTCAAACACAATAAGCAAGAAGCACTAGAAGCTCTTGCCATGGAGCCAGCACTGGAGTTAATGAAGCAATATCCTAGGGACAACCAGCAGGCCATAACGGGCTGAAAAGAAAGAAACCAGATTGAGAGGAAAAGTGGGTGAGTGGCAAAGGGAGAGAAGACAAGTGAGAAGGAGAGTGGAGGTTAGAAGAATGGGAGAGGGAGGCCGGGTGCGGTGGATCACAAGGTCAGGAGTTCGAGACCAGCCTGGCCAACATGGTGAAACCCTGTCTCTACCAAAAATACAAAAATTAGCTGGGCGTGGTGCCACACGCCTGTTATCCCAGCTACTCGGGAGGCTAAGGCAGGAGAATCACTTGAACCCGGGGGGGGCGGAGGTTGTGGTGAGCTAAGAATGCACCACTGTACTCTGACCTGGGCGATAGAGTAAGACTCCATCTAAAAAAAAAAAAAAAGAATGGAAGAGGGAAAATGGTGGAAGAGGGAAAGGGGGAAATTAGTCTACACCATGTTTCCACATCCTGTTAAGATCCCTCCACTTGACACATGTCCAGCCACCTTATGCCCTTTATTTAAAATTCACTTCAAGCTGGGTGTAGGTGGCTCAGGTGCCTAGAATCCCAGCTACTCTGAAGGCTGGCATGGAAGGATTGCTTGAGACCAGGAGTTCAAGACCAGCGTGAGCAACGTAATGAGATCCTATCTCAAACAGCAGTAACAGCAACAAACCCCCCTAAAAACCGACTCGCTTCAAAGCCCCTCCTCTAATTCTAGAGGATTACCTTCCTGACTATCCAGAAAACTACCTCTAAGGACAAGCTGAACGGCTGACTCGACCCAGGATATTGTTGACCTTTCTCTGGTCTCCCAGAGATCCCACTGGCCATCTTTGTAGTCCTGGCAGTTCACATCACTGTAACAGCTGTCCACAGACCAGACACTGCCTCTCTTTGTATTTGGTTATATCCTGTGGATAGGAGTTACGAGGTACTTCTCTGATGGAGGCCACATTAAGTCATGTAAATGCGGAAGTATAAATTAAATAAAAAGAACCCACCTCTGCCATTCTGATTTCCATTTTTTTACCACACCTCCCCCAGCCAAGTAACCATCATGTGGCACTCATAGAGAAACAATAAGGTATCTGTTTAAAGCAAAATGCAAAATGGTGAACTGTAGAATATATATATTTAAACAAGTTATTTCCCCCACTGTAACATGGAGACTTTAGCTGAGCATGCAGGGCCAGCTGGCAGCAGCATGCAGGGCCTGGCTGGCTACCAGGGACTGCTCATTTACCTTGCCCTCTCTGGGGGAAGTGTGACAGCAGAGCTGCATTTGTATGGTATGCCCCAACATCCATCCTGCCTTTCTTGGCCTGGAGCTTGGCGAGTGTTTATATTCACAGCCATATGTGTATGCGGCCCCACAGCCCTCCTACTTGGATTTTCCTTTTAAAGTGAAGCCATCCTCCATGCCCTGCTCTGGTGGTTGACCAACTTATAGGGAATTTTTAGAGTCACCATGCACAAAGTGAGAGACTGTGAGTCTGTCCAGAAAGTGACTGAAGGTCCAGCCATGTACTGCAGAGCACAGTGGGCTTTCCCTGGAAGAGCAGGTTTTGGTCCTGGGGAATGTAATCTGTGAAAGCAGAGGGTCTTACCCATTCTGCCAAGGTTCTGGGTAGGCATTCAGCAAGGCCCCAGCAGTCTGCAGTAGTTCCTTGGGTCCTCTTTTTAGGTTAGGGCCAAAGCCACAGCCTCCTCTGTTTCCCTTGGGAATGCTGCTGCTGGAGGATGCCCACGGCTTCAATGCCATGGCTTTGCCTTTCCCTCCTAATATTAATCACCTGCCTTTTCAGAGAGCCCCCAGGGAGCATCCAGAATCCTCATATTTTTCCATCTTTCTATTAGGCATCTTGTTCTCATTACTGTACTAACACTCAAGCTATGTGCAGAGAATGATGAAAAAGAGACCTTGGTGTGGGGCTTGAGGTTTGTTCAAAGCCTGGGGAAACTGCTTTAGAGGGTGTATGTTTTTTATTCCTTTTATGAGAGATGCGTGTTTCTCTCCCTCTGTGACTTGTTTAAAAGTAAAGTTTAATATGCTGCCAGAGAAATTGCTGGTTAATAACTTAATAAGCTATGTGCCAGGAATTATGGGAGAAAACTAGTATCCAAGAAAACTTTTATTGTACAGTTTGGGGCTTGGAAGATATATAGCTTCAATTCTTATACAGAATGTTAACAGAAGTCCTCTTTCTTTTCAAACCTTACTTTCTCTCTAAAAGCATAAAAAAAGAATAAACAGGTGAGGTGAATAAAATCTTCCGGATGCTGCCGGAGCTATGTAAATCACAAGGTGAGAATTTCTAACAGCACCGCCAACAGGACCGCGGTCATGTGAACTGGGCAAGGCACACACTTGGAAATTAGCCCTGGTAAAAATAGTAGTAGTGATAATAACAACATCAACATCTTACTATATTAAAAGTTTTCTCTTTAAAAATATTCTTATTTCATTTTATCTTTATGAAATTCTTAAGGAAGAAAACAGACATTATTATTCCCATTTTTACAAATCAACAAAGTAGCCCAGGATTAGGGCAGAAACCAAGAACAGAATCAAGGTTTTCCAAACAACAAACTGTATCTGTGTGTCCCAAACACAATCAGGTGAAAAGTGAGTCCATGGGCCAAGCGATCAGAGACCACATAGACTGCTGCTATATCCCGGTAGCCAGGCTGGTGAAAAGCACGGCTCCAAGTGCAGCAGTTTCTGTGAGGACCAGCATAAAGGCACGTTTTCAGCATGGCAATTATGCTGATAGAGACTTCCTTATTTGACAGTAGACATTTCCTGCATCTTCTCAGCACTTTTATGTTTATACTTCCATTACTCACTATGCCCTCCCTTGCTCTTCTATTTCACACCTTCATTTTAGAGCTTCCCACTTTACAGATGAAAACAGGCCTGAAGAAATGACAGGCCACACCTTGCTGGTCAAGTAGTCCAGCACGGGGCTGGACCGTGGACCTGCTAACCCTGAGTATACTCTGCCTCTCCTCAACGGCAGCACACTGTGTTTTCTGGCTAGAGGCTTCCATTCACCAAGTGCCTCTAGACGTGACTCTCCTTATGGTTACGCAGGAATGCAGAGCTTGCGGACCGGTGAGGGCCGCTCTGGCTTACGGATTCCTAGAGTGAGCCCCTGAACTTGTCTGGGAAGGTGTTATTCCCAGAGGCCCCAGGCCAGTCTAATTGCTGAGGAAGCCTGGTCATCACCAGGGGAAGGAAAGAATAGTGAGACTTTGGAGGACCTCTCTCCAAGATGCTCCCTTGGCCCATTCATGTAAGACCAGCTCATGTTGCCTTCAGCCCTCCTGGAGATAGCTGAAAGCCTGGCTGCACGGGACAAACGTATCAGGGCTCAGCAGCTCAATATGAGGGCAGACAAGTGGTCCCACCAGGCTGGGACACTGCTGGAAAGCCTGCATCAGTTACTGACTTCAGTTAAAGGTACTTCTCTACCTCTCTACCAGGTCACTCCTGGAAAACAGCTGTGTGATCCAGAAGAACTCACTCATTTACATGTTAAAATTTAGGGACAGCCAGCCAGCTGAGAGTGGATTTCTGAGGAAAAGGGATATAGAATAGTTAAGTTCTGATGGCAAGAAGGTCTGGAGCATGAAGACCTATCCATGGAGGGCAGCTACTGAGAGAGGGCCCTGGCAGCCCAAGGACACAGAGTTGCAGAATTTTCCACAAGGATGATCAGGCACCAGGAGAGGAAGAAAGCAGGTCAAGA
The DNA here is from genome assembly GCA_036589455.1 of Ateles fusciceps. Taxonomy (NCBI): domain Eukaryota; kingdom Metazoa; phylum Chordata; class Mammalia; order Primates; family Atelidae; genus Ateles; species Ateles fusciceps. The sequence goes on from JAZHEH010003310.1 coordinate 5,429,542, forward strand.
GACAAAAAACAAACTTGCTATTTACATCCCTAACTTGAGCCATCTTCTGAGACAGCCACATCTTTCAAGTAGGGAGAAGCTGCCTGCCCCCCGTGTCAATTACCTCTTCTACAAATATCAGCTTAGATTAGATCACTGTTTTGAAACAGGGAGTCAGGGTGCTTCTCTTAGTCTCTTCTGGGGCTACCAACGGGAGGGAAGCCACACAGGTGGGTCTCTGGGCCCCCACCCCCACTTAAAACCATATTGAAACCATCTCTACTATCTTCAATATCTTGAATTTCCACATAAGCTTGTTTGAAGAAAGAATTCTACCAGATCAGATGATCTCTAAATGCCCTTTACTGTTATAAATTCTGTGATTCTATGGTATTCTTAGCAATGTTGGAAAGACAAAAGCCATGTGGTCTCAAGTGCATACAAATATCTCTATTCCCATTACTAGTAGGCAGGCAACAGGGGCTTCCAGGTGACAAGGACTGCTGATAGAGAGATTTCTGTTAATCCTGAAGAGAGACTAGAAACTCTGATGACCATTGAAGAAGGCTGGAAAGATTTAAAGCATTCAGTATATTTCACGTGCATATAGATAGCAGCCTACTTACCAGTGTCAGCCAGAGCTTGCGGACTTCCTCTTAACTCCTGGTTCAAGTCCATATTCCTCTGGCTGACATCTGAGGGCTTCCACAACTGATCTCTTATCAAACCTTGCACTGCTCTCTACAGCACAGCACCTCACCTTCAGCTCAGTCTCCTCACTGGCCCATGATCTATCATACGCACTCCCTCCAGTATCCCACTGCACACGGTGTCTGCCATCTTGACGTGTTCTTTTCCCACCACTTTTTGGTGTTTTCAAATCACACTCTACCACCCATCTCAAATATCTAACTCCTCTTAGAAGGCCTTCCTTGACTATCTCAGTTCACATTCTTTCCTAACTCTTATATTTACTGTATGTAATTCTATGTGTTTCACTGTCTAGATTTTCTTTTAGATTCAACCATAACTAAACTCTGACAACAGAGACTCCATTATATATATATAACTATATAATACACACACACACACACACACATTAGGTTACCACAACGCTGAGCACTATACTAAGATTCCTTTTTTGGACTTGGGCGATGAGACCTTCACCACTTACTGGCAACAAAGGTTCTATGCTAGTATAACTTTACTCAGTCTCCAATGTGAGACAATCTTTTTTTTTTTTTTAACTGGAGACAGAATCTTGGTCTGTCACCCAGGCTGGCATGCAGTGGCACTATCTCAGCTCACTGCAACCTCTAACTCCCAGGTTCAAACAATTCTTGTGCCTCGGCCTCCCAAGAAGCTGGGATTACCGGCCCATGCCACCATGCTAAAAAATTAACCTTATCTAATGATTAAACTCTCCTATCCTTTAAAGACTCTTCCTCCTCCTGAAGACTTCCTTGACACCCCTACTACCCTGACAAGCTGGCACTTATTTCTCCCTTCTCTGCTTCTGCAACACACTTTGACTCATTCTAGCATTGACACAATCTTGTTTATAGTTAACTAAATCCATACATGTCTTACTTGTGGGATTTCTGAAACAACTACCATTCATTCACATATTTCCCACTGTGCCTACTACATTGCCTTGTAATATTTGTGACTCTGAATTGACTCTAATTCACTGGGAATGGCTCAATGAAGGTAACAAAAGTACTGATTTATCCAAAAGATGGAAGATGTTACATGCTAAAGAAAAAAAAAATAACCCACCATATTAGGGCTTTACATAATAGTATGAGAATGTGCTGAAGACACTTAAAACCTGCACTCCCTTGCAAGCTGAGCAATGACAGCATTGCCCAAATCTTCCAACAGCAACACCCCAATAAGCCAACAGCTACAAGACAGAGATTTCTGAGCCCTCTATTGAGCTAACTGCCATCTCCAGGTTAGGTCTGCAGATTTCTATATTTAAAAAGTAGAAAGGATCAGCAGTTGGGGGTTGAATTCTTGGTGTGTGTGCAGTTGCGTAAAAGGACTATTTTTCTCGCTGCAGTATGAAGAAGCTTTGATCTTGGGCAACTTGCTCAAAGGCCCAGTGGAATACATTGATCACTTCTGACTGCTTTTATCCAGACTAGTTTCCATAAGCTCAGTCTGTCAACAAGAAATACTTCATATATTTTCAAACTTCACTTCTGCTCAAACAGCTTATTCCTTTAAAACTTGAGGCTGTATTTTTTAAAGGAATATTTAATGAAGAAAATGTTTTGCACCTTGTCCCATTGGCTTGGGTTGAAATGGGATAATGTCTCTTTTTGTATTTAACAAACACAAACAGGATCTCATCCGGAGATATCATGACCTTAAACATTCCTGAGACGTCTGGAAGGGAAGCAAACATATGTCAGCATGCTTGGGTCTAAAATACACCAACTGCATTTCTCTCACCATTCAAATCTGCATGAGGCTCAGGTGACTTTGAATGGCTGGGCTGGAGGATTAAAGAGGGGTCCTAATGAGAACCTCTCTCTTCCAATAAAATCTAGCAATTGAAAAGCAGTTACTAGCCTCTTCCATTTTTTCCTAATAATTTTTTCTAAAATTAAAAAAAGGAGGATACTTTTTTTGAAAGAAAAAAAGGAAAGAAAGAAAAAAAGAAAAAAATGAGAGAAAGAAAAGAAACAAACGAAAAAGCAAAACATAACCCCCAGCAACGCCGGGAAACTCGCTGTGTGGCTAGCCATCCCTGTTAAAACTTGCTTCCCTTAAAGTTTTGGCAGGGACCACAAATGATAGCCTTAAAATGCCACATGATCATCTGAATATTTTAATCATCATCCTGGACCGGATTCACTTCCACAGCATGGAAGTGAAACGCAACCTGCAGCTGTGGCAAAGGGCTGTGGCCTCTTTTCTTTTGAGTCATTGCGAAAGAAGGATCTCTTTCTTCGGGAGTGGACCAGTCCACGAGGGATTTGGGAAGGAGCTGACAGTGGGAAAATGGAAGCAGACCTAAACACCAGTATTTCTGCCTGGGAAGTATAGTGTCTTGTGTGAATAAATCTGGTGGTTAGAAAATAAATGCTGTTTTCAGCTGTTGTAAAGCAAAACAGAATCCTAAACCAGAACTTCTGCAGCTGGCCACAGACTCCCTAGGGAAGAACTGGGATTGCCACACAAAAGCCTCAGTTTTGTCTCTATAAGCATATTTTCCTTACACATTTAAATCCACAGGCCCTCCAGGAGCACACCACTCAGCTCAATGGGGTCCAGCAAGTAAGAGAGGAAAGGGAGAATGGCTGGGAGTGTGGATAAGGGGGTGACAGAGGAGACAAGAAAGTGACTGAAGTGTATGGCCGAGGGAGACCGGAGAAACAGACGAGGCGCACATGGAGGACTGCTTGAGGTGTGAGGGGCACTTACAGGGAAGCAGTACAGGGAAGTGGATGGATCATACAGTTAATCACTTTTGCAAATTAGAATTAACTTGGGGGTAGCAAGTCATTAGGTCTGGTCCATAGAGTAGGTTTTCGACAAACATTAGCTCCCTCTACTATATTGTCCCCTCATCAGCACTGTTTTATGCAAAAATTTATTTCCAAGGTTGCTTTCCTCATAACCTTGGAACCCGGTCTTGTATTTCTGAGAGCCTGTTTTTCTCACCATAATATCAGACTGTTATTTTTCAAAATGATAAACACACTGTATGCCAACAAAGCACTGGTCCCACACCAGGCACCGAGGCCACTGGGATGGCTGCCCAGACAAGGGAGTATGGACTTCCCAGAGAGCCCTGGGGCCATGAAGCCCCTTAGCACATGTCATCCCAGGTGGGGGAGGGAGAGAATTTTGGGCTGATCCCTTCAGTAGCCTCAGCCCTCTCCTGCAGCTCTAAGCTCAGCCACAAGCCCTTGAGAATGAGGGCATGGGGGATGGGAGTATTTCAATTGGGGGAGCTAGATGATCACAGAGCCTGGCTCTCTGACCCTCGCTCTTCAAGGTATGTACTCTGTCCCTGGGACCTGGTGAAAATGGGAGGATCTCAGGCCCCACCTAAACCTAGTGAATGAGAGTCTTCATTTTAACAAGATTCCCAGGTGATTCGTGTGCACATTTTCTTTCTGAGAAGCACTGTTCTCTAGAATGCTTAAATTACCGCCATTCAAAACCCTCACATAAAAACACTGTCTGCACTGTCTGGACAGATGGAGGCAGTGTGGTGAAGTACAAAGAGCCCAACAAGGTGCTGGGAGCTAAGCCCTCAACTAACGTTAGTAGTTGTCAGGTGGGATGTTAATTCTGGTAAACTGTGTGAAAATGGACAAATCCTCCAACCTCTGTGGGCTGTAGTACTCCACATATACAGGGGTGAGAACAGACTATTAATACAATAAACTTCATGATTCCTTCCAGTTCTAAAATTCTAGGTCAATGATTCTATTTAATAAGAGTCTGTTCTGTTGCTCTCTTTACACTGAAGTAGTGGTTTTAATATACAGTTGTAGTATTTTATATCGCCTGGCATACAGCAGGGCTCAACAAGTATCTGTTGAATGAGGTGATACAGGGATATTCTATTTAAGGTTCTACTCAGTAAAACCAGGCTGAGTGTGGTGGCTCATGTCCGTAATGCCTGCACTTTGGGAGGCCAAGGCAGGAGGATCACTTGAGTCCAGAAGTTCTAAACCTGCTTGGGCAACAGAGCAAGAGCCTGTCTCTATCTAAAAAAAGTTAGCCAGGTACAGGGGCACATGCCTGTAGTCTCAGCTACTTGGGAGCTGAGGTGAGAGGCTCGCCTGAGCCCAGGAATTCAAGGCTGCAGTGAGCTATGATCATGCGCTGCATTCCAGGCTGGGTGACACAGTGAGACCCTGTCTTTCAACAAAAATTTTTTTCATGCCAGCACTCCTGGCTAATTTCTGTATTTTAGCAGAGATGGGGTTTTGCCATGCTGGCCAGGCTGGTCTCAAACTCCTGACCTCAGGTGATCTGCCTCGGCCTCCCAAAGTGGCTGGGGTAACAGGTGTGAGCCACCGTGCCCAGCCCCCAGTTATTAACATTCAACCATTAACCACACCATAGTATCAGGTTTAAGTGGTACTTCTGAGGGCCAGCGACATAACTTAGAATACCTAAATCAGAAACTCTGTGGGTAGGGCTTGGCATCATAGGGTTTAAAACCTCTCCAGATGATTCTAAAATGCAGCCATGTGCATTAAGAACTAGCATGAGCCAATCTGCTACTTAACAAATGCCAATAGCAAGGGACACAAACTCCTGCTTCCATGGGAGCTTGGAGGTGACCTAATGAGAGACAAGGCCAGGCGGAGGTCGTGGAGAAGCACAGAGTAGACCCATCAAGAGAGGGTGGCCCAGACTTAGCTTTGGCCCACTGTGGCCACGTGAGAATTTGAGCCTGGTGGTGCCAGATGTTCCAGTTTTTCAAAAGAAGCTGTAAACCTTGATTTACTATGAAATTTCCTCAGCTTAAAATGCCAGCAAATAATTAACAAAAACAAATTTAAACCCTGAACAAGTCGAACAAAACACATCTATAGCCGATCTGATCCGAACACACCGTTAGTCTGAGCCCTCTGGCTGAAAGCGCACAGCAGGCCAGCCCCTGAGCAGCACCCCAGCGAGGGCCCCAGGGAAAGACTCCTTCTAAAGAAGGTAAAACAAAGTGCTAACGCAGGGCAATTTCTATGTGGTAACACAGGAAGTAAAAACTGAAGAACTATCTGTACCTGTTGGACTTATCTATTAGCTCATGCCAAGCTGAAATGCTAACTACAATGGCTGGCATACATGGGGTCTGTCTCCCCCAGTTGTTTTCACTGTAGAAAAGATTTTTTTTGTATTAAGGCAGTTTTGAGAAGAGTTAATGAAATAATATTTACAAATCTCCTCATATGAAGCACGGCACAGAAGCATCAAAACGTAAAAGTTTCCTCAACTGAATTTTTTATATCTTAGCTAAAATTTTGGTGGAGGTCTCTCATGCACTGCTGGCAGGCAGATGGACTTTTTTAGAAAACAATCTGGCAGCGCAGACCAAGACTTTTTCCATTTGTCCTTGACCAATTTATTCCACTTCCGGAAATCAAACCTAAGGCAATAACCCACAATCACGCTCCCTCCTACACACACATATTCACACACACACACACACACACTCACTCACTCATGCACAAAGATTTCTCTGAAACATCATCTATGACACTAAAAAATGGGAAACAAACTACACGCCAGCAGTGGGGCAATGGTTAGGTAAATTTAATGGGTAATTAGTCAGGTGACAAAAATATATAGGTTTCAAAAATGGTGTTTCAAAGATTTTTGTTCTTAATTCAAAAGTAGGCAAGAGTATTTTATTTTTAGAGATACACAGGTGGTAAAACTAGGAAGAAAAGCAAAGAAATAATGATCATAAAAAGTTATGACAGTGATAACCTTAGAGAAGTAATAGGGTATGTTTTCTTTTAAATATTTTCCCTAAAATGTTTTAAATTATGGTAAAATATACATAATATAAACTTTATCATCTTAACCATTTATTTATTTATATTTATATATATATATATATTTTGAGACGGAGTCTTGTTCTGTCGCTCAGGCTGGAGTGCAATGGCATGATCTTGGCTCGCTGCAACCTCTGACTCTGGGTTCAAGCAATTCTCTTGCTTCAGCCTCCCAAGTAGCTGGGATTACAGGTGACTGCCACAATGCTCAGTTAATTTTTTTTTGTATTTTTAATAGAGACGAAGTTTCACCACGTTGGCTAGGCTGGTCTCGAACTCCCGACCTCAGGAGTTCGACCTCCTGCCCGTCTTGGCCTCGCAAAGTGCTGGGATTACAGGCATGAGCCACCCGCACCCAGCCCCATCTCAACCATTTTTAAGTGTACAGTTCGGTAATGTTAAGTACAGCCATAATGTTGTGCAACCAATCACCAGAACTCTTTTTTTTTTTTTTTTTTTTGAGACAGAGTCTTCCTCTGTTGCCCAGGTTGGAGTGCAGTGGCACAATCTAGGCTCACTGCAACCTCCATCTCCTGGGTTCAAGCGATTCTCCTGCCTCAACCTCCTGAGTAGCTGGGACTACAGGTGTGTGCCACCACACCCAGCTAATATTTGTATTTTTAGTAGACACGAATTTCACCATATTGGCCAGGCTGGTCTCGATCTCCTGGCCTCAAGTGATCGACTGGCCCACCTCAGCCTCCTAAAGTGCTGTGATTACAGGCATGAGCCACTGCACCTGACCTCCAGAACACTTTTCATCCTGTAAAATTAAAATACTATACCCATTAAACAATTCCCTATTCCCTCCTCTCCCTAGCCCTTGGCAACCACTATTCTACTTTCTATCTCTAGGTCTTGACTACTCTATGTACTTTGATTAGTAGAATCATATAGTATTTGTTTTTTTTGTGATTGGCTTATTTCACTTAGGATAATTTCTCCAATGTGCTGGAATTTCCTTCCTTTTTCAGGCTAAGAAATCTTCTGGCGTATGTATACGCCAAATTTTGTTTAACCATTCATCAGTGGATAACTGAGCTGTTTCCATGTTTTAGCTTTTGTGCGTAATGCTACCATGGATACGTCTTTGAGACTCTGCTCTCAAATCTTTTGGGTATGCCCTCAGAAGTGGAATTGTTAGATTATACAGTAATTCTATTTTCAATTTTTTGAGGAAATATCATACTGTTTTCCACAGTATCATAAAGAGTTTTAAATAACAAATGCTCTCAAGATAGTGTTGAGCGAAAAAATGAAGCTGTAATTCACAGACACAGTATAACCTTCACAAGGTTAAAAAAAACAGCATAGGAAAAAAGATGAAGGAATTACATACAACTTTAACCAATAATAGTGATTTAAGCACTGTGGTAAGAATAGACTTTTCCTCTCTTCCAAATTTTGTACCTGACTAATTTCCTGTGATAAGCATAGAGCATACAACAATGAAGGGAAAAAAGGTGAAAAAATTTTAGTAGGGCACATATTTATTTCTGGTCATCACATCCACTGCATGCATGCATTCATTCATTTTTTTCTTGAGAGAGAGTCTCTCTGTCATGCAGGCTGGAGTGCAGTGGTGTAATCTCAGCTCACCACGACCTCCGCCTCCCAGGTTCAAGCAATTCTCATGCTTTAGCCTCCCGAGTAGTTGGGACTACAGGTGGGTACCACCACTTGGCTAATTTTTTTGTATTTTTAGTAGAGATCTGGGTTTCACCACTTGGCCAGGGTGGTCTCAAACTCCTGGCCTCACTGATCCACCCACCTTGTCCTCCCGAAGTGCTGGGATTACAAGCACGAGCCACAGGGCCCAGCCCTGACTAGCATTTAGTTCACTAAGTTTACTAAAAGAAACACACATGCAACATATAAGCATATACATACACACTTATTTTTTTCCTTTTATAACCGAAGAAGGAGACACTAGATAACCAAATTTATTTATGAAAAATTTAAGCCTAATATAATACTAATTACAACTCTCAGCCAAAGTAAATAAGCAACCAGCTGGGACAGCCAAGCTGGAATCTGCAAATAGCAAGGGCAACAGAGCATGGGGCTCATGTCTGTAATCCCAGCTTACTTGGGAGAGTGTGGTGGAGGACTGCTTGAGCTCACAAGTTCAAGTCCAGCACAGGCAACACAGAGAGACCTCATCTCTAAAAAAGAAAAAAAATACTTAAACAAAAAAAATTTTTTTTTTGTAATTAGCGTGAGTGTCAGACTAGGAAATTCCTCTTTCATGATACCCACTGCCATCCTTTCCAGGCCAGCAGCAGACCCCTATTAGAACCCTATTCTCATTTCATTTCTGGTCTAGGTCAGTTTAGTTTTCTTTCAGCAGTTAGTGAACTGCCTTAGATCCATGAGAGAGACAGTAAACTGGATCAAGAAGGGAGGGGTGGAGGAAAAGGGGAAGGAAAGGACTTGAAGGATTAATGAGCTTTCCATTAAGGCTTTGACATCTTGGAATGAAAAGCAGCCTGTAAGAGCAGAAGCCCAGTCCTTTCCTGAGGCCATGTTGCCAGCTGACCATTCATCACCAAAAATTCCCTAACAACTCCACGGCTATTGCTTAATCACCTCATATAAATCCCTATTAATCTTGCATAGTCAAAACACAAATATATGACAAAAGTCTTCATTTTATGTGCCCTTAATTTCAGTCAAAATTTACAAACTGAATTGGTTATCCAATAGCTCCAGTGAATTCTTTTTAAAACCTTCTTTGAGAACAAAAGCACAAATACATATCCACTCGCATTTTTGTACTTATGGGACTGAACAAACTCAGGCTAATGCTCAAATAAATTATAGAAGGAAAAGGGTGTTGGTGTTAAAATTTAAGCCAACATTTTTTCTTTGCAATAACATTAATTTTTCATAGCTTATATTCAAAAGATACAGAAAATCCTTAGTAGGCTCAAAGGAACATTTATTCTTCTTTCATGTGTAAATTACCAGGGACAGGAAAAAGCCTCTTCAGCAGCTGACTTTGGAATACTCTGCATTGTAATATCTTCATGGGAAAGGCAGGTGAGAAAATAAAGACAGGGGTCGGTTCTGAGAAGGGACCGCTAGGACCAGAGGGGGTTCATCTGAGCATGGAGTTAACTCATATAGACAGACAACTCCCAGAACAAGAGGACCTCAGGGACAGGGCAGGCAGGTGACACGCTGAGGCTTCATCGTTTATATCCAGTTCTACATTTGTTATTTAGGAACCTCAAACTTTTCCTGTCAATGATGTGGATAATATAGGAAAACTGATACATAGCTCTGGAATGCATTGTGCTTCGGCAGTATGTTTTCCTTCCAAACTCTATTCCAGGCTCTGAACACATCCTGATTAATACTTGTAAAAGTATTGCTGGGGGAGCAAAAGGAAGCCTGGTGCTAGGAACCATTTACAGACCACCCACAAAGTGGAAAGTTCACACTTAGATAATAGAGAGTTGACTGTACTGGAAACAGAAAAAGTGGCTTTCCTAGATTCTGGGCAAGGAAGGTGGAAACCCAGTAAATTGCAGTGATTCATGTCTTTGTCTTCTAGAGCTGGAAAATCATGGAGAAAAATCAGAAGTGGGGTGGGGAGCAGAGGGAAGGAGAATGGAAAGCCCAATTAGAAAAACAGCATTAGAGGCCACAGAACAGGTTTTAAAAGGCCAGGAAGATTTCTCTTCCTCTTAGCTGCAGAGGAAGCTGACAGCAGCTTTGTCAGCCATCTTCAGGCACCGCCCAACATGAAGGTCCACTCGATGGCTGGCCTGCCACTCCATCTCCTCCATCCCATCCAACAAGAGGTAATGGACTCAGGAAGCCAGTGGATAATGACTTTCTATGAGATGCATGAAGAAGTAGCAAGCTGAGGCGGCAGAAACTCCTTCCTCACAGTGCTTTAAGAACTGGAGTGTTAGGATACTTGGCACAGTCTTGGCTAGAAGCAGGGTTTCAGAGGATAATTTCTGGAGAACCCTGACTTCTTGATCCCCAGAAATAACAGATGGGAAGAAGTGGCCTATTAACTGGCAAACAGCTGAGGATACTGATGTGATATATATCTTTGGGAGGCTAAGAGCCATGCAGAAGGCAAACGGTACTAGACTTGGGGAAACACTTTATGGGTAAGCAACTCCTACTCTCTAAATAAAATGGAGAAAACAGATTGGGTGCAGTGGCTCACACGCCTGTAATCTCAACACTTTGGGAAGCCAAGGCAGGTGGATCACCTGAGCCCAGGAGTTCGAGACCAGCCTGGGCAACCTGGCAAAACTCCTTCTCTCCCAAAAAAAACCCACGAAAAACAGCTGGGCATAGTAGCATGTACCTGTAGTCGCAGCAGGGAGCTGGGGCGGAGGATCACCTGAACCCCAGAAGGTCCAGGCTACAGTGAGCCGTGGTAGCACCACTGCACTCCAACCTGGGTGACAAGCATGACCCTATCTCAAAAAAAGAGGAGCAAAAACAGACTAACACACTAAAAATGAGAGGCTCCCAATAACTTTATTGGCATTTCAGACACAAGATAATTTCTCCATCAATATCCCTGTCCGAAGCGATTAATGCTGAGACAATCATCAAGACATACACATCCACACACTGGGAAATCCACCACTGGCTCCTTCACCAAAAGGTTTCTTTCAGGAGCTTTCACTGTGTGGCCTGGCCATCCTTCCTCAGTCCCATTCTCTGCCACTTGTGCCTTATACTTCAGGTTCCAGAGGGCTAACTTCCTTATGGTTCTCCAAACCTACTGTGCCATTTCATATTGCCTATGCTTTACCTAAGCCTGGAATTCCCCTACATGTCTTGGCCACTTGGTAAAACTCTGGTTCACTCTTGATGGCTGGTTCAATGTCAGCCCTCCCTCACCCCTCTTCTGCGCTACTGCTGTACCTACTACAGACATTCATTGTAACACTTAATATATCAGATGAAAATTATTTATTTACACATCTTTCTCACTCTGTGGAAGTCCCTGAAGCCAGGACTAGTTCTTTTATACTTTTGTGTCCCTACATCTCCTCTTTGTGTCTGTACAAAGGCTGGCAGATGGCCTGTGCTCAACAATGCTCTGTTGAATTAAACTGATTTGAGAGCCTCACACAACCCATTACTCGATTTGCCATAGAAGGTAGGGAGCCCAACAACAGTGACCAAAAGCACAGTTTTTGAATAATAAAAGAGAGAGGCTTCTACTTTAGACAGCCAACATACTGTAAAAACAAAACAAACCACAAAAAACCTGTTTCTCAAACTCTAAGCATCAGAATTTTATTTAGTTTTGAAACAAGGTCTTGCTCTGGTCGTCCAGGCTGGAGTGCAGTGGTGCAATCATAGCTCACTATAGCTTTAAATTCCTGGGCCCAAGCCATCCTCCTGCCTTAGCCTCCCAAGTATTTGCGACGACAGGCATGCGCCAACATAGCTGGCTAATTTTGGTTGTGGTTGTCGTTTTGTAGAGATGGGGTCTCACTGTGTTGAACAGGCTGTTCTTGAACTCCTGGGCTCAAGCGATCCCTCCTGCCTCAGCCTCCCAAAGTGCTGGGATTAAGGACATGAACCACCACACCTGGCCAATATACTGACTCTTAATCAAATGTGTGCACTATGGCAGGACAGGTGGTAACACGTGCCTCTTCTGAAGCTACTCTGCTGGAACTTGCAGAGGACCTACAGGGCCCTCTGCTGTTAACACTATCTTACCAGAGTCCTGCAACACAGATTTTGAACATGGCATTACAGAGGCGACTCCCTGTATCTTAAAGGAGAAATTCATTTTACTTCTTCCTCTTTCACACAGTAAATGTTCTAAGTTCCAGGATAAACTAACAACGGCAAGGATGAAAAATACATTTCTACTCTTTTTTGCCTGGTCTGTTCAAGCTACCCTATTACCCACCTAAGAATGGCAACTTCCATGCCCTCTTGCTATTCACACCCTGTCTGTTCCTCAGTGCCCGCTGAAGCCCACAGCAATCTCTGATCTCTGAGCTGTCATGGCACCTAAGAGTTTGTACCACATTATTTAGTCAATTACTGCCTTTCATTTTTATAACCTAACACAGGACTGGGCACAGAGCAGGTTTCAATAAAATCAAGCTGATTGGTGGGCAGATAAAAAGCCATATTACATGCCCCTCAGTTACTTAGCAGTTTTAGAAAAATTGTCGAGAAAATATTTTTCTTTCTTTACCACAACCCAAAGTTCTAAAAGGATAAATACTCCAATAAGTTTAGAAAATTCATGCCAATGACTTTTAAAACTCCCCCACAACTAGAAACAGCAATTCTCGAATGTATTCCTAACCCCTGATAACTCCTTGCTCATGTGGGATTTTAACATACCTCTTAGCCAGCCAGAGTTTGGCTTTGGTACAAAGAGTGATATCAGTCAGTTCGTGCTGGAAGTCTGAATTCGCTCTGTGTTTGGAGTCTGAGTAGGCTTGCAACAAATGAAAAACCTAAACCAAAAAAGAAAAAAAAAACAATATCCTGCTGTGAAAATATATCTTTCCTAAATGCTCAGTTCCCCCCTTTTAGGTTTCCTCAAAATATTCCCCTCAAACAAAATAGACACCTGCAGAACGTAGCTCTGATCTCTTTTCAGAAAACCATGTTGGTTTTGGAGGATGTAGTCGTGGTGAGAAACCCAAGTCCTTAATCCATACCTGTGCTATGGGTTTCTCACACAGTACCCAAAACTGATGACTGTGGCCCAAAAATCATTTGCTATAAGAGTTTCTTAGTTACAAACAACCTATACATTGATTTCAACGAAGAAATGTGAATATCTTTATGTTAGCAGTCTCATGTGAAAACAAAATGTGCCTTTCATTTTTTTTTATTACTTTTTTTTTTTTTTGAGACGGAGTGTTGCTCTGTCGCCCAGGCTGGAGTGCAGCGGTGTGATACCGGCTCACTGCAACCTCAGCCCCTCAGGTTCAAGTGATTCTCCTGCCTCGGCCTCCTGAGTAGCCGGGATTACAGGTGTGTGCCACCACACCCAGTTGATTTTTGTATTTTTAGTACAGACAGGTTTCACCATGTTGGTCAGTCTGGTCTCGAACTCCTGACCTCATGATCCGCCTGCCTCAGCCTCCCAAAGTGCTGGGATTACAGGCATGAGCCACCGTGCCCAGCCAAAATTTACCTTTTAAAGTCAAAGTCTTCAATTTAAAGAAAAATAAATTGTTTGAGAGTCTAAACTGGTTTACATGTCTGGGTTCGTTAGAACAGTCTTGGCTAAAGAATTAGGCCAAACTATTTCTTGCCTTAGCAAATACTGGGCAGTGATGTTTGTTAACTATTTAGGTTTTTTTTTAGCAGATCTTCCCTTCCATGTCAGGAGTGAACGAAGCAATGCAGATGTGCCCCACTTACACATGTATACCTGTGTGTATGCATGCATGTATGTATGTACTAGATTCAGCAATGACATTCACAAGGGGGAGTACAAATCTATAGCAGACAAAGAATGAGGACAGGGCATAAATTACATCTTTTGACCTTGGCTAGCGTCTAGGAGAAAAATGCATGTCAGAGAAATCCTTCATCTCCAGCCCCCTTACCTAAATCAAGAGGAAGAGGTGGGTGCAGCAAAGTAAGCAAGATGAACACACTAAGAACTCTGAATGTCTATTTTAATAAAATCTGTTTCCTTTCCCTATTATAGCCTCCTCTAGAGCTGTGAATGATTCTTTCTATGTAACCAGATTCAACATTTTCCTCTTTCTCTCCTGTCAACAAGGGGCTCACAATAGTGAAATAATTGAGAGTTAGATATGGAAGGGGGTAATGAGAAACAGAAAAAGCCAGATAAAATCAATCCAGAGTCATCAGACCCTAAATGGGTGAGTTGGCAGGTTTTACTGGGTCAGACGTCTACAGTCACCAACAACAAATACATGCCAAGCACCTTCTGCTTAGAGAATCAAAATAATTTTTTTCTGAACAGAAGTAACTATACAGGAGAGTGCACACAAGTCCCAGTGTGGAGACTGAAAATGCTTTCTCTAATAATGGATCTGTTATTTCAGAAGCAACAGATCAAATGTCGTGCCTTCACCACACCCCCGCAGGGACCCAAACCGCCTGTCGTGGAGTCTGGAGCAACGGGTCTGGCTGGAGCTTCTGTTCTTAGGTGGTGACTGCCAGAGGCAAAAAATACCTCCCTCAGCCTGAATCCCCCACTGTCCTGAAAGAGCTGGCAAAGTAAAGCTGGGCTTTGCTTTACTTTTCTACAGCTGCACAAAACCAACCACCAGGGCTTTGCATGGTGTCACAGGATCGCAATTAATCAGCAGACACCAGCAAAATACACGACTTTGGAATTTACTTGTAAAGAAACCTGTGAGATTTTCAAATGCTTCTCATTTAGAACCAAAAACTTCAAAAATAACTCCTGATGGATGTTTAAACTTAGTCCTATATTTGCTCACCTTACTTGGCAAAAACAAGACTGTTTTTGAAACGCTTGGTAGCTCTGGTTTATGAAAATCAGCCTACAAGTCCATCAGTTCCGTCATGTTGGGCACAAACCAGACAATTGTGATCCTGGTTATTCACCAGGAATGGAGAGTGATCTATTTACATGGGACAAATGGTGAGACAAGTACGCTGAAAAGAAGCATGTTAAAGGGCCAGCGTCAGAGCAGTCAAAGAAAAAATGGGGCAGGGAAGGAGAGAAAGAAGAGAAGACAGTGGAAGAAGAAAGGAAGAAAAATTTTATAAGCAAATGTGTGGAACAGGTTAGTGTTTTTGAGATATTTTTCCTTAAAAAAGTTAATAAAAATATTTGAATACACAACTACCCTCATAAGACATTTAGTGTGTTGGGTTCAAGAAAAATGAGACCATCCTTTGGCATGAGGTCCAGGTATAAGGCCAGGCCCTCTGGAACGAGGATTTGATCAAGGTCAGACCCAGGAGCTCCAGGCAGCTCCCAAGAAGGGCAGTTTGTCCATCAGTTCTTAAAGGATGGCAGGGGCAAGGCAACTCCTTCCCCACTTTCCTACAGTTCCGGTCCCAAAGAATTCTGAGGCTAAGAAAGTAGTCAGGCCCAGGCCTGTACTGAACCAAGCACAGAGAAACCAAAGCTGCCAGAACCAAGGAGGATGATTAATTGATCACACATGAGAACTCTGAGGTTTAGTGTCATTTTAGGTGTCCTAAATTGGCAATTGAATCCAAACATTGTCAACAAATATTTATTAAGCAACTCTTATTACCAGGCACTGTCCTAGGGGCTGCAGCAGAGATCAGATAGTTCCTCGCTTTCCTGTAGCTTACATTCTAATCATGGATAAATGCAAAATCAGTCGCTTTCCTGACTCTGCCTGGTCATGATGTATTACCTGCATGGCAGCATCGCCATCACTTTCCTTTTTATGCTTGACCTCCCCCCTCCAATAAGTCTGATGCACTGTAGGAATTCAACAAGCACCTGTCAAATAAAGACGATGTTGGTATTTGGTGCCTCTTCCTACATTCACTCCTTTAGGATACATTCCCTTGGGTTTGGTGAGCTACCGCAGGTGCCAACTGCTGTGTCTGGAGTGGAACGGAGAGCTCAATCACGCTGTGCTCCTCATCCAGGGGGATGCCTCATCTGATCGTGGAGGCAGGAAGGCTAGATTAGCGCTAAGAATCCAGCCTTATGGGAAAGTGGAAAAGCATGGGTTTTGGAGCCGGGCCGACATAGGTGTAAACCAATTATCAGCTGTGGGGCTTTGAGCAACTTAACCTCTGTTTTTCCATGGTAAATGGCCTATAATAATATCTAACTTATACGACTGTAGAGAGATTTAAAAGAATATATTTACGACTAGGCACACACTAGGCATGTGATAACAATGTTGATTCTTTTCTGTGTTCTGTCTGCTCCCTCCCTTCCAGCCCCATTCCAAAAATAAACACAGAAGACTCTGCAGAAGGAGTGATATGCATATTTGGCCTTGAAAACAATCTTGCCAGAATCGAGGGAAGGGTATGCAGGCAGGGAAAACAATTAAAAAACATTTTAAGGGTATTAAAATATTGGTAACGCCAACAAAAAGTGAATTTTAAACTATGGACTTTAGTTAATAAGTGTGTGAATATTGCTTCATTCATTGAAACAAATATACCACACAAGTACAAGATATTTATAGTAGGAGAAAACTGGGGAAGGAGGTGAGGAGGAGAAAAATATTTGGGAACTTTCTGTATTACCAGCTCAATATTTCCAAAAATCTAACTGTTCTAAAAATAGTCTATTAATTTAAAAAAATGTTGATACTGTTCAGGGGAGAGAGAGCAAGTGGTCCTGTGTGCGCAGGGCACAGCCAGGGTGTGCACAGGGTGGTGGGAGACACAGTTGGGGGAAAGGAGTTGGGTCAGGTCAGAGAGAGACCTTAAAGGCAACGTTAAGGAATGTGTGTGTACTTTATTCTACGGATGGCAAAGATTTTTTTCAGAGAGTGCTCTTGGGTGATGAGATCTGTAATTTGGAGAAAAAAGCAAGGGGCAGTGTGGAGGTCATAGCATTAGGGGTGGAATGCCCAGGACTACGGCAGTTGTCTAGGCAGGAGGAGGTGAAACCAGTAGCTCAAAACCAATAGCCTGTAGGCCCAAAGCGGCTGCAGATGTTTTACTTAGCCCATGTAGTACTTTTAAATCAATCTGTATGAATTGGGAGATTTCACATTAAAGTCATCCTGATTTCCCATTTATTTCGAGAAATTTGATCTGGCTATGGCAGCCCACCTTCCTGTAGGGCAGACAGTCACTTGGCCAGCCTGAGCAGCAGGAACTGGCCCTGGAGACGAGAACCGCACTCTCTGGCCCACCACTGTCACCACTATTACTACTGCCTGTTACTCTAGTCACTAAGACGGAGGGTCAATGGCTTTTATCAAAGCTCTTAGGCAAAAAAAACAAAAAACAACTTCTGAAGAATCAAGAAGAAAATAAAATACTTACTGAACCCAACTCTATTAAAAGTCTGAAAACAAAGAACAGGCAGAGAGCCCCTGTGTTTATACTCCTCCCCACTGGTTCAATTACCTGCCTGGCACGGGTAGGATTCTGATTTTGTGATACCCCCAACTGTACCCCAATCTAAACTATAACAGCAATGGAAGGAGAGGAAAGGATGTGTTTGAGAGAGCTTCTGCGGACTGCAGAGGCAGGGCTTGGCAACTGCTTTAGACATGGAGTTGAGCGGCAGGAAAGAGCCTCTTAACTTGGGCAGCTGGTGAACGAGGGGCATCTTTCAAGATGGAGCTCGTAAGAGAATCTGCAGCAGGCTTGGGAATGAGGGGAGGGGAATTAATCAGTTTGGTTGGGAATATCCATGTGATGATTGCTTAAGTTAGGGTTTTATCTCGCAAAAAAAGAATTCTTTTGAGACAAAAGGGAGCTCTATTAATAATCACACTGGGAAAAACAGAGGACAGATGTTTACCCCTAGCTGTAATAGGTCCCTTGGAGAAGGGTTAGAGGTGGACTTAGAGGTCGTCAGCAAAAGAAACAGGAGAAAGCTTTGTTGCCTTAAGATAGTTACGACCCAATCAGAAAAAGACTGAAAGCACGTATGAAAAAAACAAGTACAAGCCAACAGCATCACCCGTGACTATCACAGGCATGGAGCTGCCGAGAGATGGGACTGTCAGCCCTGCCCTGAGGAGGGGGTGGTCATGGAAGCAGCTGGGAGGAGCAGGGAACGCACTGCAGGAGGGTGCCAGTGAATAGACTGATCTTGCCCCTGAGATGCAAGCCTTAATGAAACTTTGAGGGGAACTGAGAAGTCTGGAGAACCTGGAAGCAGTTACCCTGTCCCCCCACCCCTCCACTCTAAACAGAGAGAGACTCAGGGGAGCCAGGGGCATCTGTGCAAAGCATGGAGTCCATTTTGGCAGCTTTGAAATGCTCTTTGAATAAATGCCATGAGCCTAAAGAGAGTCATGAGGCAGTTCCCTGAAAAGACTTGCAGTGCACCAGTAAAATATGTCTCGTTTATGCTGCTGGACTAAAATAGCAACTTAGGTTAGACAAGATCAAGATGATATATGGTTGTTTGGGAAGGCAACGCTGAGATGGGTTTTCCTCTTCACCAAGCATAGTTTCCAGGCAATTTTCCCCCCTTATAAAATCAACAGCAGCTGAGCTCAGAAACCAGCAGGATCCAGCAATAACAGGACAAGGTTAGGCAGACTATGAAAAAGGACAACTCCAATAAGAAAAGAGATGCTCATTTCAAAGGTCAGATATAAATGGGGTAAACGGATCGTAATCATTTAAAACCTCAAACTGAAGATCAAAAAACCTGTCCACTTTTGCAACTGTATTTTCTTAAAAGCAAATTCTATGTTTTTCCCTTGCGGCATGCAGACTGCAGGTGAATATTTTTGACCCTCTCACCTTCAGCCGAGTATAAAATTTCTGTATCTGCCATTTTGCCTAGTTTTCTCCCTGCATTGCTCCAACCGCCAAAGCTAAGTCAGTGAGTGCCACATTTTTCCAAGCTTAGTGTTTACACAGGATTTTATTTCGGCTGGTAAAACATCTGTATTTTTTAGGGACTTAAATAAATGATCTATGCGGGGAATGTACAGTATAGGGTGATGTCACGCCCCTTTTTTTCTCAACTCACTGGGCAGAACAGGCAAACATTGTTTCAGCCTGTAGTTGGGAATGTGAATATTTATCCTGTCGACTTAATTCACACAAACAGAACTGCAGGCAGGCAGGCAGGCAGGCAGGCAGAAGTATTTTATGGCTGTTAAGTCAGACTGAAAGGAGGGTAAAAGGGAGATGACTGAGGGAGGAATCTAAACTTTCTAATTCACAGAAATGAGCCCAACCACATAACTGCTGGGAAACAGATACAGCCAAAATTATTCAAAATGCAAACCGTCTTTGTATGTGAGTAGAGGACAGGGTGGGAAGGCGAGAGAAAGGAAGGTCTCTAACAATACATACACTATGTCATTTGCAGCCATTCCAATGTGGGCTAGGATTTGTTTTCCACTTCAGGCAAATTAACTGGAGCCCCAACTCGACTACAGCCTTCTTAGGAGCACCCCTCTTGCCTCTGACTTCCACAGTGCAGGGTGCCACGCTTACTGGGTGTAAGTACCCACCTATACCATCTGTACAGAGCTCAACGTGTTGTTTTTTATTCACAGCCCAACTGGGCTACAGCCAGACCTTGGGATAACTGAACTCCTCAACCTGGTCATTCCCCAGAAGAAACGGCTTAGTGGGCATGTGCTGTCCACATTAACCCACCAATCTGCTAGAGGGCCAGCCAGGAAGCATTTCATGTGGTTAAACCTCAATCCGTTTATCAGGTTAAGAATACATCCTTAGGATGGTCTTGCTAAGTTCCCAAAACATGAAACCTTACTGTGTCCTGCATGGCTGCCAGGAAAAGGATGCTAATTGCAAAGTGTAATTACTTCCTAGCTGATTCTGGTTTGGAAAGACAGGAAACAGGCCATGAATATCTTTAATGACTGCAATGTACAAAAACACAAAGCCTGCTGGGGACTGGAAATTCACTTTGGGCCTCAAATCCATCCCCTCCTTTCTATGAACACTCCCACTATTCTAGTTAAGGAGCAAGAAGACTTCGCACCTAGATGACAAAACCAATTTAACTGCCTGGCCTCTGCCTCCAGCACTTACTTTACACATGGCTGGCAGAGAGATATTCCTAAAGCCAAGCTCTGATGACATCACTCTCAAGTTCAAAATGCTTCAATGACTTTCAACCTCCTAAAGAATGTGCTGGGCACTAAAGGTTCAATCTACCTTTCTAGATTTAATTCCTGCCTCTTCCACTTGATGAACCTATTCTGTGGCCACAAAGAACAATTTCCCATTTCTAACAACTTACAAATGCTTTCCCAGCCAGGACATTCCACCCATTTATCTCCCCACCCTTTCCAACTCCACCTACTGAAATTCCATTAATAATGTAAGGCCCAGCTTAAACATCGTCACCTTCCCTGTAAAATCCTCTCCAGCTTTCCTCAACCACCTCACTCCCACCCTAAGACTCACTGTTTTTCTCCTCAGTGCCCCAACATCTCATTTCATCTGATGATTTTTAAAAACTTTTTAATCCCATCATCATGGTTATCAATCTATACTATCCTTTCCTAGAGTGTAGAGCTCTTTATCTGGCAGGGAGAGGGGATCAAAACAGAGCATTCATTGATTTGGAATTCTACTATGGTCATGCTAGGGCTGGCAGCAACAGAAGCTGCATTTGCAGGAGCAGCTGGGGTGCTAAACGCCACCTCTGTAAACTGGTCACACCAAGGTGTTGGGGGAAACAGTATTGACAAGAAAGAAAGTATACATTTGTCTTGGATCATCTCTCACCTGTTGTTCTAAATTTTACAAAGTAATTATGAGTTCCTTCATAGGGGAGGCTCATCAAGGGTCCCCAGTGAGGGCCCCCAAGCTGTTGGTTAAGGGCAAGGTTTGGACAGTGATGTCAATGGTAGTCAACCTTCACCCAACATACAAATGAAGACGTGCATATGAAGAATTTAAAACTAACTAAACACTAACATTGTATCTGCTCTAATTAAAAAGTTCCTAATTTTAGAACACAGATACATTTCTGAAAATCTAGTTATAAAATTATTTGTAAGATAAATCTGTTTAAATTCTTTAGAAAAAGCTGTATTATATTTGATAATTTATCTTCGTTATATATCTGGATCTTCAACTACTGAGTTTCCTGAGAGAGTATCGAGACCAATAAGAAACTCTTAAAACTTACTAATGAAAAATTAGTAATGTTGATAACTATTTTGTATACCTGTTGGCCATTTTCATGTCATCTTTGAGCTATAAAAGAGATGTATATTCAAGTTCTTTGCCCATTTTTAAATTGGGTTATATGTTTCCTTGCTAATGAGTTGTAGGAGTTATCCATAAATCTTAGATAATAAACTCTTATCTGATTACATGGCCGGGCGCAGTGGCTCATGCGTGTAATCACAGCACTTTGGGAGGCTGAGGCGGGCGGATCACCTGAGGTCAGGAGTTTGAGGCCAGCCTGGCCAACATGGCAAAATCCTGTCTCTACTAAAAATACAAACATTAGACAGGTGTGGTGGCACGTGCCTGTAATCCCAGCTACTCAGGAGACTGAGGCAGGAGAATCACTTGAACCTAGGAGGCAGAGGTCGCAGTGAGCAGAGATTGCGCCACTGCCTTTCAACCTGGGTACCAGAGTGAGACTCTGTCTCACAAATGATAATAATAATAGTAACAATACAGATAATTTGTCCAGTCAAGACAAAGTTAATTTTTTAAAATAAATTTTATTGTGTATATTTAAGGTATAAAACATGAGGGGAGAGGAGAGAGTGTGTGTGTGTGTGTTGCTATAGAGAAACAAATTAGCATACTCATCATTTCACAAAGTAACCAGCATCCCTACCAGCACCCTCCAGGGCAAGAGTGGATCATTAACTATAGTCCTCATAATGTAGTTAGATCTTTCAACTTACTCATCCTACACATTTGGTACTTTGTATCTTTTGATACATCTGATTTCTGTTCTATATTCCAATCCTGGGGTAACCACTAACCATTCGTTTATTCTCCAGTTCTATATATTTGACTTTTTAAAACAATTCCACATGTAATTAAGATCATGTAATACTTTTCTGTGTCTGGCTTATTTCACTCAGCAAAGTGTCTTCCTGGTTCATTCATGTTGTAGCAAACAGCAAGATCTCCTCCTTTTTAAAGGCTGAATAATATTCTACTGAACATAATATGTATCTCTCAGTTTTTTTATTCATTTATCCATTTATGAATACCCAGGTTATTTCACTTCCTCTGGATACATAGCCAGAAGGAGGATTGCTGGGTCTTACGGTAGTTCTGTTTGTAATTTCTTTACAAATTTTCACACTGTTTTCCATTATGGAGGCATCAATCTGCATGCCCGCCAATAGGGTACAAAGGTTCCCTTTTCTGCACACCCTTACCAACACTTATCTCGTTTTTTTGGTAACAGCTATCCTAAGAGGAGTGAGGTGGCATCACATAATGGTTTTGATTTGCATTTCCCTGATGATTAGTGATGTTGATAACTATTTTATATACCTGTTGGCCATTTTCATGTCATCTTTGAGCTATAAAAGAGATATGTATTCAAGTTCTTTGCCCATTTTTAAATTGGATTATATGTTTTCTTGCTAATGAGTTGTATGAGTTATCCATAAATCTTAGATAATAAACCCTTATCTGACATATGGCTTGCAAATACATTTTCTCAATTTGTAGGTTGCCTTTTTTCACATTTTATTTATTTTTTGAGATGAAGTCTCATTCTGTTGCCCATGCTAGAGTGCAGTGGCGCAATCTCGGCTCACTGCAACCTCTGCCTCCCAGGTTCAAGCGATTCTCTTGCCTCAGCCTCCCAAGTAGCTGGGACTACAGGCAGAGGCCACAACTCCTGGCTAATTTTTGTATTTTTAGTAGAGACAGAGTTTCACCATATAGGCCAGGCTGGTCTCGAACTCCTGACCTCAAGTGATCTGCCAGCCTCAGCCTCCTACAGTGCTGGGATTACAGGCGTGAGCCACCGCACCCAGCCACATTTTATAAATTTTTATGGGTATATGGTAGGAGTATATCTTTATAGGGTACCTAAGATATTTTGATACAGGCATAAGACATGTACTAACAATTTATCATTTCTCTGTGTTACGAACATGTCAATTATATTCTTGTAGTTATTTTTACATGTACAATAAATTGTTGTCGACTGCAGTTACCCTGCTGTCCTATCAAATACTAGATATTATTCATTCTATCTCACTATATTTTTGTACCCATTAACTATCTCCCTTTCCTCCCCTCCCCAGCCTCTGGTAACTATTTTACTCTCTATCTCCGTGAGTTCCATTGTTTTAATTTTTGGCTACTACAAATGAGTGAAAATGTGAAATCTATCTTTCTGTGCCTGGCTTATTTCACTTAATGTGGAACCTCTAATTCTATCTATATTTTTGTAAATGACAGGATCTCATTCTTTTTTTATGGCTGAACAGTACTGCATTGTGTATATGGACTACATTTTCTTTACCCATTTGATATGGTTTGGCTGTGTTCCCACCCAAATCTCATCTTGTAGTTCCCATAAACCCCATGTATCGTGGGAGGGACCTGGAGAGAGGCAATTGAATCATGAGGGCGGTTATCCTCATGCTGTCCTCATGACAGAGTGAGTTCTCACAAGATCTCATGTGGTGGTAGCACTTCTCCTTGCTACCACCACGTGAAGAAGGATGTGTTTGCTTCCCTTTCTGCCATGATTGTAAGTTTCCTGAAGTCTCCCCAGCCATGCTGAACTGTGAGTCAATTAAACCTCTTTCCTTTATAACTACTCAGTCTCGAGTGTGGCTTTATTAGCACTGTGAGAACAAACTAACACACCATTCATCTACTGATGAACACTTAGGTTAGGTTGATTCTAAATCTTGGCTATTACGAACAATGTTGTAATAAACAAGAGAGTGCAGATATCTCTTTGATATACTGATTTCCTTTGAGTTTATACCTAGCAGTGGGATTGCTGGATCATTTGGTATTTTATCTTTGATTTTTGAGGAACCTCCAAACTATTCTCCATAGTGACTGTACTAATTTACATTCCCACAACAGTATACAAAGGTTCCCCTTTCTCCATATCTTTGCCAGCATTCATTATTGCCTGTCTCTTGGTTAAAAGCCATTTTAACTGAGGTGAGATAATCATAGGCTTGCCTTTTCATCTTGTTTATTGTTTCCTTCGCTTGCAGAAGCTTTTTAGTTTGATATTGTCCTTTTATTCATATTTGCTTTTGTTGCCTGACCTTCTGGTGTGACAGCCAAGAAATCACTGCCAAGGCCGATGTCAAGGTTCCCCCGGTGTTTTCCTCTAGAGTTTTATGTCTTAGGCCTTACATTTATATCTTTTATCTATTTTGAGTTGACTTTTGTGTATGGTATAAGGGTCCAATGTCGTTCTTTTGCATATGGAAATCCAGTTTTCCCAGCATCATTTACTGAAGACTAGCCTTTCCCCCATTGCAGACAGTTAATTTTAAGGCAATATAGGAAAGGAGGAATTGATAGTGGCATAAATGAAACAAAATTAGTCAAAGGTTGATAACTATTTGAAGGTGAGTGATGGATACATGGGGATTCATTATTATTATTTGTGTATATTTAAAAATTTCTATAATTAAAAATTTGAAAAAAGATTTAGTAAGGGAGGGAAGAAGGGAAAGATAAAATAGCTAAGTGTATAGGACACAAAAATAATTAATATAGGAAGAGCTTATGATCTAGTGCAGAAGGTAAGATGTACATACTGAAATTTAAGGTAGAAAATGGTTAAGTGCTATAAGAGAAAGAGAACAGAGAAGGTCTAGAAATAAACTCATTAGAAATTTCGCACATGGAAATTAAGTAAATGATAAAAGTGCCATCTAAACAGTAGTGAAAAGATTGATTTATTTAATAAATACTATCAAGACAAGCAACCAGTCCTTTGGGAAATGATATAGTTGGATTCCTGCCTAAAGCCTTGAACTAAGATAAATTCCAGATGGAGAAAAGAATCAAACGTAAAAAAGAAACTACAAAAATGCTAGAAGAAAATGAAATACGTTTTACATCATGTTTTATAATCATCAGGTACCAATGATTTTTAAAAGAACAAAAAGCCATGAATACAGGAAAATAAGATGTATAAATATGTCAACATAAAAACTGAAAACTTTTATACAGCAAAAACTACTATGAAGATTCAAAAGTAAAGGGAAACCTGGGGTAAAATATCTAATTCCCCTAAAGAACAAAATTTGCAAATCAATAACAAAAATGAAAATAACTGAACGAAATATGGCAGGGATTCTCAAACTTTCTCAATTCACAGCACCTTTAGTACCTCACTAATTTTTTCAGGGTGCCCTAAGGCCAAAGGAAATAGCTAAGAGTTCCATTTATTAAGCAGTTAGGTCCAAACAATCCAATAAGTATTTATTCCTTAACAATTTAGTGGCTGTGTGAAAAAATAAACATATGTTGAAAGAAAAAACATGTTCCTTTCATTCTTAAATAACCACAATTACTCACTAATGGTATGTATGCGTCTACTGGATACTTCATGGCTTCCCCAGCCTTGGACTCCACCACTCATTCCTGTTTCACGTTGATTTTCTCAGGACACTTGGTTTTTACCACAGCAACTACCAAATGCTCAACTTTGCAAAGATACCACATCATCAAAAGGAATGTAGTATGAGCTAATGTTAAAAACTATAAATTACTTTGTGCTAGTAATTCACATAATGTCTGACAGATGGCAAGTGTCACAGTGCTTCTCTCTGAAATTTAAACTATCCCATGCCTTGCCACATACTTTGGGAACTGCAAATATTTAGCAAAGAACATAAACAATTCACAGATGAAATACAAATAGCCAATAAACGTATCCAAAAATGTTTAATTTCATTAGTGTTTAAAGAAGTGTAATAAAACAAAGAGTTTTTGTTTTGCTTTTTTTAACCTATAGATTTGGGACATAATTATTTGCCAAAAAAAAGAGTAAGACTTAATTGATAGATGGACAAGAAAACAGACACTCTCAGTCATCACTGCTGGAAGTTGTCACAACCTTTTTGAAGGGTAACCAGCAGAGTCATGTTGTATATATAACATATTCTACACAAATCGTACCCAATGGAGTTGGGCAAAGCAACGATTTGAAAGTCCGGCATTTGCTATCAAAATGGAAGACATGCGCTTTCTTTAATTTTGCAATATCCACTTCTAGGAGGTTACAGAGAAACAGATATGGGCAAAGGTATAGATGCTCAAGGATCATCTTTAGCAGCACCGGTTGTATGTAACAGGAAAGTTCAGAAACAACCAACACAGGACCAGTTGAAAAGAGTAAGGGATAGTCCTACATATACCCTGTCATGTACAGCCAAACTATATAGCCATTAAAAGGAAGTTGTAGATTTATATAGACTCAACTGGAAATATCTCCAAGTCATACTGTAAAGTAAAAAAGGAAGCTGCAAAAATACTATGATCGCATTTTTATTGATGCTAAGTTGTTAACAATTGGGGGAGTGGGATTTTTACATTCAATGCTGTATACTTCTGTAATTTAGAAAGTTTTACAGCAGAAATGCATTCCTTTTCAATTTTTTTCAAATTTTGAAATTACAGACTCATAGCAAATTGTAAAAATGGCAGAGTCAGTATACCTTTCACTCAGCTTCCCCCAATGGTGATACCTTATGTAACTATAGTTCTATATCAGAACCAGAAAACTGACATAGGTACATTACTTTTAACTAGACTGCATACTTGATTCAGCTATCACCATTTTTTACATGCATCCATTTGTGCAGGAGGAAGGTGCAATTTTATCTCATGTATGAATTTATATAGCCACTACCCCAATCAAGATACAGGACTGTCCTATCACCACAAAGTACATTACTTTTAGAGTCAAAAACAACAAAAGCTAAAATATATTCCTTTCTTGTCACTTATTCTCTAACTCCCTACTCAATACGAAGCTTCACATACTAAATATTGGGACAGGTGGCTGTGTGGTATTTTCACCAAGAGAAGAAAATCGAAGAAAAGAAACTTTGACATTCCCAAGGCTGTTCCTCTCTGGTCTCCTCCTTTGACTTCTCAGTTCTGTGCCCAATGTGGCTGGAAGAGTAGGTCAGAGGAGAAACCCACTGAGGGCAGAGAAGGCTGTTGATGGGGGAGATAGGTGGCAGCCTTATTAAGAGCCACAATTGTATTTCCAATGTTGTCTCTTCAGTAAATGAGGCCAAAGGAAATGCAAAGTTATATTAATTTGCATTTTCCAGATTTTAGAGCAGCTATAAAATTTGCCTTGTAAAAAGAGACTGGCTTACAGAAAACTGTTTGGCATTCAGCATCTGGTAATGCATGTTACTCTGAGCTGCCCGGTGAAGGCGCTTGAGGCAACTGGACTTAACTGTACCTAAAGGCCCCACAAACCTGTGCCTGGGATGGAGCCAGCCTCAGGAGTTTGCTGGCTTCTAATATACTGTGAGAACAGACAGACTCCTCTTTTAGAAAAATAAAAGATGGAAATTTTTTTCCCCCCCCCTCTTTCGGTTGCAGCTTATTTCAAAGGTCATCAAAGTAAACAAAAGGAAAAGACTGTGAATCTTTAAAAGTCAAAAAGTGACAACTGTTTACAAAGTGACTGTTTATATTTTCACATGGAGGAAGGGGAAAAAAAATGATTCCTCTAAGCCCCTAGGAATGGAGATTTGGGTGGTTGCCCTTCCCCCTCCATTTAGTTTGTTTGTTCATTCACCACTCAAAACCTCCAGCAGTGAGGTGCAAGAACATCTGCTGCCTCCATTTTATGCAGAATTATTAAAGTCTACCAGACAGCTGGGGTTTGTGGAATAAACCAGGCAATGTTTTAAGCAAAAGCCTCTGTAGCCCTTACTGATAACTGCCTCCCACAGTCCTGCAACTATGTGTAGTATCTAGTCATAGAGAAAGGATGCAGCAAGGCCTCTCAAAATCTTGAGCCCTGTTTCCTAAGAGGGCACCTTTGTTCAGAGAATGGTGATTCTGTGATATCTAACTGAAGCAAGAGGCCAGTGATATCAGTCCTTATGAGCCTCCTTGGATCCCCAAGAGTCATCAAAAAATCCTTTTATGGCCAGGCGTGGTGGCTCACTTCTGTAATCCCAGCACTTTGGGAGGCTGAGATGGGCAGATCTCTTGAGGTAAGGAGTTTGAGACCAGCTGGCCAACATGGCAAAGCCCCATCTCTATTAAAAATACAAAAACTAACTAGGCATGGTGGTGGGCAGCTGTAATCCCAGATGCTTGGGAGGCTGAGGCAGAAGAATCGCTTGAACCTGGGAGGCGGAGGTTGCAGTGAGCCAAGATTGCGCCACTGCACTGCAGCCTAGGTAACAGAGCGAGACTCAAAAAACAAACAAGCAAACAGATAAAAACACAAAAACTCTTTTACTCTTAGAAGTTTTTTGGTTGAACTGACAATAAACTCTGGATAATCATCATGGATGAGCTGCTAACTGGATTTTTTTTTAAGAGATGGCATCTCCCTGTGTTCCTGTGTTGCCCAGGCTGGACTCAAACTCCTAGACTCAAGGGATCCTCAGCTTCCCAAGTAGCTGGGACTACAGGCATGTGCTGCTGCCCCCAGCTCTAAAAGGATTTTATATCTGTTATTAGATATATTCCAAGATAATGAGATGTAGATGGTATTAAAATAATCACCTAAAAGGTACCTTCTAACACAGTGTGCTGGGCAAATTAATCAAAGTACAAGTTCTCAGTCTACCAAAGATTTCATATTATTTCTACTCATCCATTCAGGCTTAGCTCACCAATTCCCTTTGCAAAGTTCTGCCTGACAATCCCAGGTCATGGCAATCATTCCATCCTCTCATGCCACAGTACTTATCTGAACCACTCATTTGGCACCTAGGATATGTTATCTTAATTGCTATTTATCTTTTTATGTAAACCATGTCGTTCTATCTCCTACAGAGCCTGGCTGGAGTGCAAACGTTTGTTGATTTGATTTTAAATTTAAGGCAATTACCATTCGGGCTGAGATAAACAGTACTTGTAAGGCAATAGTTACCTCAACAATGAAAGTAAACAGCAAGACTGCTTGCAAATGGTTTGGCATACAAAGTAAGATGACCAATGACTATAAGTCCTCAAGACTGGAATATGTTTGTGTCATGGGCCATCAGCCTTTTAAGTCCTAGCCTACTGACATGTCAGGTTATTTACACAAATTCATCTTTCCCCAAGCTCCTCTTGAGGAAACTAATCATCTTCCTTCTAAACCTACTTCAGCTCAAACACTGATGCCACTATGAAACCGTTCCCTGGAACTGTTAAGTTTATTTGTTGAGTCAATAGCTGAATGAAAACAACAATTTTCTCTAAGCAACCACTCATCTACCCATCTGTCCATAAGCCATTTTGGCCTTTCCCTTTCACTATATTGCTGGAAGGCTATGAAGATTGTTTGGGAAAGTTCAAAGAGAAGTTGTTATGGATTTTCCATATAAACAAGCCCTTTCAGCCAATTATTAGGACTGACTATAGTGGGACAATAGGATATTTCTCTTGGTGCCCACTAGACTCGTACTGATACTAGACTGATACTTTAGTCCTCAGGCTAGGAGTTCTAAGTATGAAGTGAGTTTATCCCCAGGAGACTCTGACAATGTCTAGAACATTTTTAGTTGTCACAACTGAAAAGGGGTGCTACCAGCATCTACCACAACTGAAAGGGGGTGATACCAGTAGACAGAGGCCAGGGATGCTGCTAAACATCCTACAAGGCACAGGACAACTTCTTACAACCAAGAATCCAGCCCAAAATGTTAGCTGTGCTGAGACTGAGAAACCCTGGCCTACTACCATATCACAGGCTTTGTAGTAGAAAATTATTTAATCTTTTTGAGCCCTAAGTTCCTTATCTATAAAATAAAGCTAATAATTCATATCGCATAAGCTTGCCATGAAGTCTAAAAGAGAACTGATGTACAAGGTGCTTAGTAATTGCTCTTTCAAAAATTAGTCAACTCTGACATAGCCTACATGTGGTTTTAATTCTGTGGTGCAATTACAGCATCTCTCAGTGCTGGTGTGAAAGGGAGACTCACCTCACCCCGCTCCAGCCATCTGGGTCTCCTGTTCTCTTGGCTCTGTATTATCAGTAGCTTTCTTTACTCCTCTGTGCTGCCTGCTGATGCCGTTTTTCGGCAGGTGTTTTTACTTGGCTGCTGGAGTGTTGTTCCTTAGCAGTATTTTTCTTAGTAGTCTGTGATGATTGTCCCAGAAACTGTGCTTTCTGACTAATCATCTTACTACAGCTCATCACGATGACAAATGTATGGCAAGGATAAATCATGATTATCCCGCAGGTGCTTTAAGAAATACAGTATTTGTTATCAAGGTTGCCCTTTTCATCATAAGTTAAATTTTCTGCATTTGTGATGTACATCTAAGAATAAGTTCTACCACTCAGTGTCTTAGAAAAAAATAATCTGGTGACCCTTGAAGGTATTAACTCTATTAGTTATGACCCTCACGAGGTTTAGTCTTGATATTGTTTCCAACTGAGCATGCTCCTATAATTCACATAGCCAGAGGTATAATTTCTAGCCCCTTTGGACTGATTTGAGAAAGTAAAACTCTTTAAAATAGGCTGAGAGAGCACATTCTTATTTTCCTTAGTATTTCCCAAATGACCCAAATCAGGTAACACTTTAACAAACGTTAGCTCCCAACTTAGGTCATTTCCTGGGTGAATCTGGCCAGTTTGCTTTTACCTTACTCAAAGGAAGCAAAGTGTCTTTCCTGTGTGTATCAGTCTCACAAAATAGATAGCTAGGCATTTATATAATGAAGTCTTATGATCTTACATTCGTAGTCCTGCTTGAAAGGGTATGAATTATGTGTGCATGTGTTTAAAATTCTATTTTTGATTTACAAAAAAAGGTAACATAGTACGGTCATGTATTATTATTATTGTTATTATTATTTTTTGAGACAGAGTCTCACTCCGTCACCAGGCACAAGGCAGGAGTGCAGTGGCGTGACCTCGGCTCACTGCAACCTCTGCCTCCCGGGTTCAAGCAATTCTACTGCCTCAGCCTCCCGGGTAGCTGGGACTACAGGTGCGCGCCACCACACCCAGCTAATTTTTTGGTATTTTTAGTAGAGACAGGGTTTCACCATGTTGTCCAGGATGGTCTCGATCTCTTGACCTCGTGATCCACCCGCCTCGGCCTCCCAAAGTGCTGGGATTACAGGCGTGAGCCACTGCGCCCAGCCACTGAATGTATTTTAAAAATTTTCTTCAATAATACATTAACCTTAGTCTGCTGTAACATTTTTACTTTCTCAACTTTAAAATTTTAAAACCTGTTTTGTAGTAACACAGCTTTAAATGCAACACTTGTACAGCTATACAAAAATAATTTCTTTATATCCTTATTTTATAAGCTTTTTTCTATTTTAACAAGTTTTATTTATTTATTTATTTTTTACTAAAAGCTACGTCACAAACACATACATTAGCCTAGGCCGACACAGGGTCAAGATCATCAATATTACTGTCTTCCATTTGCACTTCCACTGGAAAGTCTTCAGAGACAATAACACACATGAAGCAGTCACCTTCTATAATCACAATGCCTGAGACTGTTTTATAGTTCACATTTTCTTAAGTAGTTACCTCCTATGATAACGATGTCTAAAGTAGGAATACACGCTAAAGTAACAATAAAAAGAAAGTAAACACATAAACCAGTAATATAGTCTTTCATTGTCATTATTATTAGGTACTGTATGTAATTATATGTGCTATACTTTTATCTGACTGGCAGGACAGCAGGTTTGTTTACACCAGCATCACCACAAACATACGACTAATGCATTATGCTACATCATTAGGCAATAAAATTTTTTTTGCTCCATTTTTTTTTTTTTTTTGAGACAGAATCTCACTCTGTTATCCATCCAGGCTGGAGTGCAGTGGCACGATCTCAGCTCACTGCAACCTCTGCCACTCAGGTTCAAGCAATTCCCCTGCCTCAGCCTTCCGAGTAGCTGGGATTACAGGTGCCTGCCACAGCACCTGGCTAATTTTTGTATTTTTAGTAGAGACAGGGTTTCACCATGTTGGCCAGGCTGGTCTCGAACCCCTGACCTCAGGAGATCCACTCTTGGCTTCCCAAAGAGCTGGGATTTCAGGCATGAGCCACCCCACCCGGCCTGCTCCATTATAAACTGATGGGACCATGGTCACATATGCAGTCTGTGGTTGACTGAAATGTTGTTATGTGATGCATGACTGTAGTGAATCCCAATTTTCTTGAAATTAATGGTGAACTCTATGTAGAACGAATTGTATCTCCATAACAGGCAGTTTCCTGGCTACCATGAAAACTTTGTTTATTTAAAAGCCTTCGAAGTGGCAGAAGAGAAAGGGAGATTTCTCATCTGATCCAGAGGGATGTCTTCAACTTTGGTTATCACTGGTCATTTTTATCATTGGAAAAACAAATGTAAAAGACTGAGTTCAGCTCAGCATTATGAGGAATGTGCTTATTGAGAAAAAGGCAACATTTGAATTGCTAACAATTTCTCTTTTATTTCTTAACTTGGCACATATTTAGCAAGTTAAATGGGTTCTATGCAATGAAATAAAATTAATTTCACTTAAAAAGTAAAATACTGACCAATAAAAATTACTCCCTAGTAAACTGTACACAGATGCATAGAGATTCAGTCAATGAAAGATCTAAGGTGAAGTGAAAAAAGCTCACTGGCTGAAGAATGTGGAGTTTTAACAAGAAAAGGTCACAGATAAAGAGGTCAGAGTGATCTATGATCACCTGGATCTCCTATCTCCAATTTCTCAGATCTTAAAAACAATTCAGTGAAAAAAAGTAGATTTAACTGCTTCAAGAGGATCAAGATATGAAGGTGGGGAAAAAAGAAGAGGTAGCCAAAACACAATGGAGGAATATAAATAGGAAAGCAAAAAAGTTTGTGTACAATATTTCTTAATATTGGAGGAAACTGAGGCCAAGAAGCAAACCAGCAAGATTCCCAATGAAGTTACCATCTAAGTAAAACAATACATCAAGATTCCCTACATTTTTATGGAAAACGGTATGGTACTTTCTCAAACATTAAAAATAGCATTAACAAGTAACCTAGCAATACCACATCTAGGAATATACACCAAAGAATTGAAAGTAGGGTCTCAAAGAGATATTTGTACAACCATGTTCACAGCAGCATTATTCACAGCAGCCAAAGGTGTAAGTAAACCAAAAGTTCATTGACAGATGAATAAACAAAATGTGGTATAACACGCAAAGGAATATTATACAGCCTTAAAAACGAAATTCTGGGGCTGGGTGTGATGGCTCACACCTGTAATCCCAGCACTTTCGGAGGCTGAGGCAGGAGGATCACCTGAGGTCAAGTGTTTGAGACCAGCCTGGCTAACATCGTGAAACCCCGTTTCTACTAAAAATACAAAAAATTAGCTGGGCTTGGTGGTGTGTGTCTGTAATCCCAGCTACTCGGGTGGCTGAGGCAGGAGAATTGCCTGAACCTGGGAGGTGAAGTCTTGCAGTGAGCGAAATCACACCCCTGCACTCCAGCTTGGGCAACAAGAGCGAAACTCCATCTCCAAAAAAAAGGAAATTCCGACACATGCCACAACACAGATGAACCTGGAGACATAATGCAAAGTGAAGCCAGTCACAAAAAGATAAATACTGTATGATTTCCCTTATATGAGGTATCAAGAGTAGTCAAACTCAGAGACACAAGAGAGCAGAATGGTAGTTGCTGAGGGCTGAGGGAAAGGAGAAATAGGATACTATTGTTTAATGGGTTTAGAGTTTCAGTTCTGCAGGATGAAAACGTTCTGGAGACTGGCTGCAATTCAGTGTGACCACACAACATTACTGAACTGTGCACTTAAGAATGGTTCAGATAGTAAATTTTATGTTATGTGTCTTTTATCACAATTTAAAAAGTTTTAATTAAAAAATTCCCTACATTCAAGTCAGTTTTATTCAATATTGTATACTGTATTCAGTAATATTTTGGGGTCACGTTTTAGCTTTTCTGACTATAGGATTCTTTATCTATTAAAAAGCCTTGTGGGTGAACTACACATTTATCTAACATTACCAACTGGTATTGTGAGCCTGCATTAATTAAATGTTCTGAGAAATCCACTTTGACTTCTTTTAATCCCTTACTCAAACAAAAAACTAGCAACAGGTACTGATTAGAAATAGCGAAGTCTATCATTAGAGGCAAGCTACAAGACTGCAGTAACTGTGAGGGGGAGGAACAATTACTGAGTGATGCTTCCACACTGGGATGGTACAGCCCTGCTTCATCGCTTTACTAAAGTCCATGCTTTTCCAGTTTCTCCACTATTACGTTGGAGAGAAAAAAGCCCATAGACCAAAATCCTGGGCAAAGTTTAATTTTTAAAAAACTTTCTCCATTGCTGACTACTTTACAAAGTATGCTTACCAGAGAAGATGCGGTTAAGATGTGGATTATAATTATCAGTGTGTCATCAGTCATCTTAAGGAGGGACAAAAGTTTATTTTATATCATATACTTGTGCTGAACCATCAACTTTACTTGCCATACAAATCTAGTTTCTCTTTGCTCAAAGCTAAAAGCCCTCTCAACATCATTAGCCCCTTATCTTCATCATCTCCACTCCACACCACTTTTGGTTTTTTTTTGGAGACGGTCCTGCTCTGTCACCCAGGCTAGAGTGCAGTGGTGTGATCACAGCTCAGTGTAGCCTTGATCTCCTGGACTCAAACGATCGTCTCACCTCAGCCTCCTCAGTAGCTGGGACTGCAGGTATATGCCACCATGCCCAGCTAATTTTTTTTCTTTTCTTTTTGTAGAGACAGGATCTCACTATGTTCCCCAGGCTGGTCTGTAACTCCTGGCCTCAAGTGATCCTCCCATCTCAGGCTCCCAAAGTGCTCCCACTGTGCTTGGCCCACACCACTTTCTAAATCTGTTGATAACTTCCTTTTCATTTACCTGTATTGAAATCCACTTAAAATTTCACAATTAAACTCACCACCCTCAACTCAACATCAACATAGTTCTTTTTTCTCTTCTCCATTCCCCCAACCTCTATCCAACCTAACACCACAAGTCAGAAAACCTATGGGCTCAAATTCTGACTTTCTTCTCTAGTTCACTGTCTACAGCAATGACACCTCTCCTAACACTAGCTTTCCAGCTGTAAAACTGAAGGAACACCACCACCCTGCCCCTACCTTTTAGGATGAGGATGTCATGAGGCCGAAGAGTTTACATGTACTACTGATCTACATAATCTTCATAAGATGTATCATGTACAATTACAATTATTATTATCTCTGCCCGTGTTTCCCACAACCCTTACTTCATGCCCCTTGATCTTGACCACAAAACATTGTGTTACTAAATTGTTCACTCAGTCTCCTGTTTCCTTCACTCCTGCCTTTGAGCAGTCTTGCCAGCTGCCCTTTAAACTTGGAAGAGTCTCCCGCTGCGCCTGCCAAGCTAATACCATGAGCTATTTCAAACCCGTCCTCCTTACTCATGTCTCCCTGCCCACTTCTCCACATGAATGAGCAGGAACACCCTTCTTAGCGTGGAACAAGTGATAAAATGAAATCCAGAACACTTTTTGTCCATTAAATATTTGAGCTGAGAAATTTCAGGGTTTTCTTAGTGTTCTTAATGGTCCTTTAACCTCAAAAGCAGATTCTTCTTTGTGACATGTAATATATAAGGCAGAAGATACACCTTCTTCTCCCTTAGATCTGAAAACAGTAACTTATCTCTTATATGAACAAGGTTTTGTACATTACATCCCTCTCTCCACCCTTACTTACACCAGTATTTTCCAAATTTTCCTGATCACAAGAATCAGCTAGGTTGTTTATTAAGAAGGTAGACTCTGGGGGTCCCATCTCAGACCTACATGACCCACATCTCCAGGACAGGCAATTGGGAATCCACATCCTCATCAGTTCCCCAAGTAACTCTCATGTCAGGTAAAGTTGGGAAACACTGACAGCCTATAAAATCTTCCTGTTTTTGTTGGTATCCTAACAACCATAGATCTGAAGACAAACAGACTTAATTTCTTTAGAATTTAGTCATGAAATTTCTACCTCCTCCAGCCATGCTATGAGTATGGACTGAAAATTAATTTGGACTTAAAATGAACACTACGTGATTCTCGTACTCCAGTGTTTCTATTTCAGGTTTGTTGGTTGCTGTCTCCCCAATTAAACTGTAAGATTCCAATGAAGAATTTATACTGCTTTACATCCATTCAGTGCTTAATTAACACAGTACTGAGCGTTTAACTGAAACTCAAAAACCTTACTGATTAATCAGTAAAGCCACCAATCAGCTCAAAAAAACTCTCCATCTTAAAGCCTACCTGAATAGCACTGAATCCTTCCCACACCATCAGTTAATGAGGAGAATGAGAATGCAAACTTAGGGTTTGCCTCTTGGCCTGAAAGAGGAAAGCAATTATTCAGCGATTTGGCCAGATTTCTAGAAACTTTTGTTATACCTTGTCTGACTGCCTAGATTTCTCATAGTAGAGTCAACTTCCTTTCATCCCTCATGGATTACTGCTTTGAGCCTGTGTTCTTTCCACCATCATGTGGAGAGATCTGAGTTAATGATTTGCATCTGATAGAGCACCATAAAAATTCAAGTGTCAGGCCGCTTTCAGGCAAGGACATACAAGAACACCCTTCTCAGAAACAAACAGATGTTTCATGTTGAACACTGCAAATGTTCAAGGATGCTTATTTGAAAACATTCAAAACATGAAGATCATTCTAGATTAAAATATAAATAAATTATGTCAAACAGAATGGAATATAGGCCCCTTTCTAAAACAAAGAAAGATCATCACTTATATAATATCCAAAAAAATAGTTGAGCAAACAATAGGAAGCTAATTTACTCAAGAAGTTAATACTGAAAACAAAAGTTTCAACAGGGGTGTATCACAGGTATTTTCAACATTACATTTTTTGAGAGGATACTCTCGGTTAAATAAAAAGCTTCGAATGTCAGTAATGAATGGTCTGAATGATGAGATTCATCCCTAAAGCTCAGTAGATTTCAAAATCAATGCACAGGCAAGGCTATTTATAAACTCTATTTCCCATCAACCTCAGCAAGATGTCAACTAACAATAACAAGTTAATGTTTTCCAGTAATCTCCACTGTGCTATTTAATTGCCAGCACTCAGGCCAAGGTAAACTCGAAAGTAACAAAAGAGCTAACACCACAATCAAAGAACAAGATTAATGAATATTACATTTCTGCTTTGAAGTGAACACTGAAAAACATGCCCACGACATTTTCTTTTTCAGCCACTGGAGTTTGAATTGTGCCAAATATTTAATACAGTAACTTGAAAGTAGATTTTTATAATATTTATTCTATTTTTAATTAACCATAGGCTTCAGTCTTTGGGGAACTTTGTAGATAAAAAAAAATCCTCTTCATGGTACTATAAAGTATATAATTCCCTAAATTATCAAATATAATTCTTAAACTCTGACCACCACTCCTAATTCATTTTTTTTTCAGTGGCAATATAACTTGAAATGCCAAATCAGAAATGTATAGCTTGATGAGCTTTTACATATTTCTATATATTATAACATTCTTTTGCAATGGTGGTTAAATGGTAGAATTTCCACACTGATTAGAATGTTAACAGTAGATACTGATTTTTGACAATATAAGAAACAGCAATGCTCAGTTTTTGTTAAGAGGGGGAATGAACTTTTACAAGTAAATTCTGTCTCTTTATGTTAAACAATATTCAGTAAGAAAGTGCTCTTATAAAAATAAAGACAAAGAAAAAAAACAAAACGTATTTTTGGTTTTTTTTTTATCACAAAGGGGAGAGATCACTGACTTGATTTTCACTCTTTGATTCTTTTGTTAACTCAACCATGAATGCATCAACTCCTCAGCAAACAGAATAAATTAAACCTTCATAGTTTCTTCAACAAAACTATTTTGCTGTCCATGGACTGAATTACTTTGGTCTGTCTGCCAAACCTCCACACGCAATTTGGCCACTTAATTGCTAAGAGGGTCCGCTATCATTTCCCTTCTCTGGTGCACTAAAAAAATTGCTTGTCATTTTAGCAGCTAGGTTTATGGGCTAACTCTTCCCCACTGTTTAAATATCTACTCCCCAAGCCAGTGATGGATTATAAAACCCAGGCCCCAGGATATACAACTCATGCTGGATTTCTGATGGTTGGGATAACTCATTCCCGGGTGTTAAGTTTTTGTCATCATTCATCCAAATGTATTCTCCCATCTTTGGGATGACTGTTGTCACCTCCTCACAATATAAACTTCTTTCTTAGCAGTCTCCAAAGACTACGTGGTCAGCTAAATGATATGTAAACATCAGTGGCAAATACCTAAGAATGTGGATACAGCAAAATAACTGGGAAAAGACTAATCTGAATGCATGAGAAATCTACTTAAACAAAAAATAAGCTTAAAGAGCTGCTAGTTTTATTAAATATGATGAGTAATGTGAACTAAAACACGTAATTGTCAAGTACTGTTTCTGTTCTGAATCTAAATACATTCAGAAGATTCATTAATAATAAATATCATGGAAGAAGGTAAATTTTTGTAGTCCCTGTGTCAGAATCACACAAATACAACCCTAAAATAGTAAAATTCAAATTAATGAGATTTCTTCTTTATTCTAGAAAAATTTCACTCTTTTTAATGATGAAGTGATAGGTGAAGTGGCCACTAAGCCTGGGGCTCTAAGGTCAGGAGTTTCTAACCCCTCTGGGAACTTTGTATTGCAGGGTGTGAAGGTCCTCAAATCTCTACCAACTCAACACAGCTAAGAGAGGGGAGTTTCTACACCATGAGTTTCTTGTTCTGCTATGCAGCACTCCTGTTTCATGTCACCACCATACCTGGCTAATTTTTTGTATCTTTAGTAGAGATGGGGTTTCGCTGTGTTACCCAGGCTAGTCACGGACTCCTGGGCTCAAGTAATCTGCCCAAAGTGCTGGGATTATGTAAGCCACGATGCCTGGCCAAGTCTAATAAGTATTTGAACTCTCCACTGGAATATCCCAGAAACACTTATTTCTAATGCTACCAATAGGAAAACAAAGAGAAAAAAAGAAAAGAAAACACTATCACACCCTTTGAATTACTCAAAAACAGCATTACTCAAATTCATTGCTTTAACAAATATGTATTGGGTGTTTAAGGCTAAATGTTATGGAAGTGTACAAAATAATGACAAGTTTACATGGTTATTTAAAGTAAAATACATAACACACACTTTAAATCATAAATGATGTTCAACAATTAAAAAGCCCAAGATTTTCACTATCCCTATGAAAACCGTCAACTTTAAAAGACTACTAGAACTGCTTATTCTCTTGATGCAAGTTACTACTGGCATCCGATAATTTCTATTTTCTCTAAAATAATTTGTGTTAGTACATGACTAGGTTCTCTTAAGGAAAAAGATTAACAGCTTGTAATAAATCTCAACTGTTACCTTTTTTTTTTTTTTTTTTTTGAGACAGAGTCTCACTCCGTCTCCCAGGCTTGTAATACAGTGGCATAATTTTGGCTGACTGCAAACTCCACCTCCCGAGTTCAAGCGATTCTCCCATCTCAGTCTCCCAAGTAGCTGGGATTATGGGCACATACCACTAGGCTCAGCTAATCCTTGTATTTTTAGTAGAGAAGGGGTTTCACCATGTTGGCCAAGCTGGTCTCGAACTCCTGGCCTCATGTGATCTGTCTGCCTTGGCCTCCCAAAATGCTGGGTGGGATTACAGACATGAGTCACTTCCTGGCCAAGTCTTAGTAAGTATTTAAATTCTCTATTGGAATACACTAGGAAAACTTATTTCTAATATTACCAACAGATGTTCTTTGTATTGATTGTAACATCCTTCTAGTTCCCTTATTAATTAACAAGTTAAATAAAATCTTACATGCATATTCATTTTATATGTGCCTGAGAGTGATTTTACCTTTATGAAATTAAACTTTAACAATGTCAATTTTCCCCAAATTGCTCTACATGCAACACAATCTCAATCAAAAAAATTTCACCTATCCTATTTATTGTTGCACAATTTTGGAATTTTGGAATTACACTGTCAAGTAAAAGTTTAAAAAGTTAAAATTTTTATTGGATATGCATTAAGCCTATGTTTGGAGAAAACGGACATCTTTATAATATTTAATCCTATCAAGAACACGTAATAATCTTGGGAAAAGCCCAAGACAGTCAATGGAAAACATATTAGTGTACAAAAGATCTTTTCAAATGATATTGCAAATAAGAGTTAGGTGACAAGGTACAGTATGGTATTGAAGTTAGGAATATAGGCTCTGAACTCTGGATCTGCCACTTTCTAACTATATGAGCCTCAGTTTCTTCACTGTAAAATAGT
Source organism: Ateles fusciceps (assembly GCA_036589455.1). Lineage (NCBI taxonomy): Eukaryota > Metazoa > Chordata > Mammalia > Primates > Atelidae > Ateles > Ateles fusciceps. The sequence goes on from JAZHEH010003310.1 coordinate 5,470,203, forward strand.
ATTCACTTTCTAGAACTGTTATAAGGATTCAATGAGCAAATACGTGTAAGTGCATATAAGTGTTTGACTCAAAGATAGTGCAATATGAGTGATGAGTAATAGTATTATTACAAAGCAAACATACAGAAGTCAATTATTTTCAAAAGTAAAACAGCGCAATCAAAAGATATAACCAATAAAAGTACCCACTGATAACAGCAATAAGAAATATTTTTAAAATGCATTTTGTATGAAGAAACCTTTAAGATGTAATGCTGTTGATGACATATAAGAAAATAAACACATGGAAAGGCACATATCATTCAATAACACACAATTAAATGTTATGCACAGTTAATAAGTTAACATATTAATTTAATGTGATCCTAATTTTAAAAATGACAATAGAAAGTAGGAGACTATACAAACTGATTTAAAAGTTCACAGAATATACTGAAAAAATAATACTGAAGGGGAATTAGTCTACACCAAATTGTAAAATATATTATAAAGCTACTGTGAGCAACTGGTGTATGAATAAACAAATTGTTCAAAGGAAAAGACTAAAAATCTAGAATAAGAGTAACTACATATTGAAACTCAGTACATGACAAAGACAGCTTTCAGTCAGGGGAGGCAAGATTTATTTTCCAATAAATGGTTGTGGGTCCAAAAAAAAAAAAAAGGAAAGAAAAGAAAAATCATGCAAATGATAGTTACCGTTTAGTAAGAAACTATACCACGCCATCCACTATCCTGGGAATTTGTACATCTCTATTCCTTACAGTATCCTTGCCAATTATGTGTTATCATTATTTTACAGATGAGTAAGCTTCAGTTCAGAGTTTAAGTGACTTGCCCTAGACCAAATATCTAGAAAATGGGGAAAGAGAGTATCAATTCCAGGTCCGCCTGGATCCAAACTTGTTTCCATTATATCATCCTCAAGCCACTAAACAATAAATGGAGCAAAAAACACTGCAGAATTATGAACTGTGTATACCAAGTAGGAATGAAGTAAATATAATAAAACACAGTATTTTCTCTCTATTCTTCTTAATTTTACAATGATAAGTAAACTTGGGGTCCCTGTCTGATTTATACTTTATCATTGTAGCTTCTTGGCTTTTCAATGACTGAGTGACATCTAAGATGACTGCACCTTATAAAAAAATTCTTTCCAAAAGAGGAGAGTTAAAGTGAAGCTAGCATGCACTTCAAAAAACATGGGAGGGGGAAAAAAACTGTTTTCTTTTTCTAAATACCAGGTCACAATTTTAGGAAACTGAAAAATCTGTATGCCAAACGAGTATAATGCTGGCTAGTCTGACTTTCCTCTGCTGGGCAGTAAACCTCTTGAACTTCTATTTTTGAAAACTGAGGTATCCCTTTAATCCTGTTACAGAACTGCTGACAGTGTTAAGACAGCAAAGGAAAATCTGCCCAGGGCCTGTACTAGGAAGGTCTCCAAGAAAAGGAATAAAACAAAGCACAAGCACGCAAAAGTGTTTTGCAAGAGAATTTCGTGAAATCAGTGTCAGTGTTCACAACCCAACACAAGAAACACCACCCAAGTGCAAGCTGTTTCAGACTAAAAGGGGCCCCTGAAGCCAGATCAACATTGTGAAACCCTCAGAGCCAATATTTACAGCATGGTTAAAGTTGTACCTGCAGAAAATAGAACATCCCTTCTCTCTGGCCTCTCCAAGGATTCTACACATAACCAGCAATGCTCTCTTCTATTTTATTTGGTGCATATAAAGATACAGTTCACGATACACATGCCTTCCCATCTCACTGCATTCAGACGGTCAAGACACAAGCACACTCTGCTGTACGCACTCCTGAAGTAATACCCTCCTTAGGATGATTTGTTTTCTACAAACAGCTGAGAAAATTGAGCCAACATTTTTAAAACAGAGAACCATCTGCTCTTCAAAAATGGTCTCCATTTGGCTCAAGTCATTTTCAAAATTCTCTTTAACTCTATAGCTGAAAACACACAGAAGCAATGTCACTTCCCCAAAGTACATGTGGTGTTAGAGGCTTACTAGGATGCCCTCAGACAATGATAAAGATTCATATTCTAAACATTCTGTCTCGGTTACTGTAGGCCATATGTTAAATGAATGAAGCCTATTTCTGTCTCACTTAGAAGCAAAACACTTAACACCCGCTTGGAATCAACAGCGAAGACTCTTGCTAGGTTTCTGAGGCCCAAATACCACACTGGAATTAAGCCAAATGTCAGCAATGACTGACTGACAGAGGGGCCTCGCAGAGCCTCTGACAATCTAGATGCATGCAACTCGCTTATCTCTACCCATCACTACTCTGAGGCAAACAAAATGTTTCTTGATGTGAGATGACTAGAAAGTAGGGTGACCTAGAATGAGTTTGTCTGGGGAAGTAAGATTGATAGGCTCTGGCTCCTAAATGACTGTGTGATTTCACCCGTAGCCAACATTGCAGGAGTCCCTACTGTGTGCCAGACACTGGGAGTTTAAGTGGTGAGTAAGGTACAGTCCTCAGCCTCAAAAAATTCAGGTCACCTCCTCAGGTCTGTTTTCTCATTCACGGAGTACATGGCTCAAAGGCCACCTACAGGTTTAAAATTCTGTGATTCAACACAATCTATTCTTGGGCAGAACATAGCCTTGGGAGTGGCACAATATCGTGGAAAGAGAAGGCAGCAGTGCTGAGGTGGCATAAACATTAGCACCTCCACTACCTGTGGAGGAGTCTAAAAATACCTTTGGCAAAATTAGAAATTATTTAGAATTATTTAAAGTTTAGATAATGGTCCTTTCCTACTAGAATATTTAATATGCTCTTCTATGTGCCATTACCACAGGCCTGGAAGGGGGATCAACCTGATAACTCATTCACACCAAGGGATTTGAAAATTCAGTCAATGCTTGGCTGAGGTGATGCATGAAGATTCCCCCTCCTCTTTAGACAAATTTTTTTTTAAGGAAAAAATGTGTTAAATATACAAATCTCAATGGCAAGAAAGGAAATCTGCAAATGCCAGATATAAAGAAGGAACTTAGAGCCAGGACAATGAGTGACAGATGAGGTGAAGTGACCCAAAGAGGACTTAGATGCTGAGCTGAGAGCACTATGCAAAGCTTACAGTGATGAAAAACTGTTCCACTCACTAGAAAGCTCCATCATCTGGTCAGGGGATACAACAAAGAATCTAGTTACCTTGGGGCCAGAAATGAAAAATGTGTTCCTTATAAGCAATCAGAATTTCAGGTTTGAGACAGTCATATGCAGCACAGGAACAAGAAATTCACATAATATTGGGTCTTCACCTTTGAAATCTATAGGAAGGGCCCTAAAAAGTTAAACACAAAACTACCAGAGAGAACTGCCTCTATCATCCAGTGCTCAGGGGACTGCCAGGAAAAACTGCCCCTGAAGAGCTAAAAAAAACAATTACAATCCTTGGGAAAGGCACCAGACACATCAAAAGGCAGAATTCACACTCCAGGAACTATAGAAAACCAGTAACTTGAAAAAGACTAAGGTAAACAGATACCTTGTAGAATGTCCCTCAATTTGGGTTTGTGTAGTATTTTCACATGATTAGACTGAGGTAATAGATTTTGGAGAAAATACTACAGAGGTGATGTTGGGCACTTGAGAAAAAATTAATAGAAAACAGTTAGAGAGGAGATGATCCAAGATGGCTGAGCCCATGGCAGCTCAGCAATACTTCTGCTGGCAGACTGTGACTAGGCTACCTCCTCGCTGGGCAGGGCATCTCTCAAAAAAGGCAGCAGCACGTCAGGAACTTACAAATAAAGCCCCACCTTTCCAGGACAGAACACCTAGGAAAAAAAAGGCGGTTATGAGTTCTGCTGCAGCAGACTTACACATACCTGCCCAGCAGCTCTGAACAGAACAAAGGAGCTCACAGCTCAGCACCTGAGCTCCTATAAGGGACAGATTGTCTCCTCAAGCAGCTCCCTGACCTCATATATCCAAAGAGACAACTCATAAAGGAGAGCTCAGGTTGACATCTGGCAGGTATCCTTCTGGGACACAGATAACAGAAGAAGAAACTGGCAGCAACCGTTACTGTTCTGTAGCAACCCTTACTGTTCTGCAGCCACTGCAGGTGATCCCCAGGCAAGCAGGGTCTAGAGTGGACCTCCAGCAGTCCTACAGCAGAGGGGCCTGACTGTTAGAAGGAAAACTAAAAAAACACAAAGAAATAACTTCATTATCAACAAAAAGGATGCCCACTCAGAGACCCCATCCGAAAGTCACCAACTACAAAGACCACAGGTAGATAAATCCACAAAGATGGAAAGAAACCAGGGAAAAAAGGATGAAAACACCCAAAACCAGAATGCCTCTTCTCCTCCAAGGGATCACAACTCCACACGAGCAAGGGAACAAGGCTGGATGGAGAATGAGTCTGATGAATTGACAGAAACAGGCTTCAGAAAGTGGGTAATAAAGTCTCTGAGCTAAAAGAACATGTTCTAACCCAATGCAAAGAAACTAAGAACCTTGAAAAAGTGGTTTGATTAAATGCTAATGAGAATAAACAGCTTAGAGAAGAATATAAATGAATGGATGGAGCTGAAAAACATGAGAACTTTGCAAAGCATACACAAGTTTCAATAGGCAAACTGACCAAGCAGAAGAAAGAATATCAGAGACTGAAGATCAACTCAATGAAATAAAAAGAGAAGGCAAGATCAGACAAAAAAGAGTAAAAAGAAATGAACAAAGTCTCCAAGAAATATGTGATTATATGAAAAGACCTAATCTATGCTTGATAGGTGTACCTGAATGTGATGGAGAGAATGAATCCAAGCTGGAAAACATTCTTCAGGATATTATCCAGGAGAAGGTCCTCAACCTAGCAAGGCAGGCCAATATTCAAGTCCAGGAAATACAGAGAACACCAAAAAGATATTCCTCAAGAAGAGCAACCCCAAGGAACATAATCGTCAGATTCACCAGGGTTGAAATGAAGGAGAAAATGCTAAGGGCAGCCACAGAGAAAGGTCAGGTTACCCACAACGGGAAGCCCATCAGACTCACAGCGGATCTCTTCGCAGAAACCCTACAAGCCAGAAGAGAGTAGGGGCCAATATTCAACATCCTTAAAAAAAAGAACTTTCAAACTAGAATTTCATATCCAGCCAAACTAAGATTCACAAGTAAAGGAGAAATAAAATCCTTTACAAATAAGCAACTGCTGAGAGATTTCATCACCACTAGGCCTGCCTTTAAGAGCTCCTGAAAGAAGCACTAAGCATAGAAAGGAAAAACCAGTACCAGCCAATCAAAAAATGTACCAAATGGTGAAGAGCATCAACACAATGAAGAAACTGCGTCAACTAATGGGTAAAACAACCAGCTAGGATCAAAAGGCAGGATCAAATTCACACGTAACAATATTAACCTTAAATATAAATGGGCTAAATGCCCCAATCAAAAGACGCAGACCGGCAAATTGGATAAAAAATCAAAACCCATTGGTGTGCTGTATCCAGGAAACCCATTTCACATGCAAGGATACACACAGGCTCAAAATAAAGGGATGGAGGAAGATTTACCAAGCAAACGGAGAGCAAAAAAAAGCAGGACTTGCAATCCTAGTCTCTGATAAAACAGACATTAAACCAACAAAGATCAAAAGAGACAAAGAAGGGCATTACATAATGGTAAAGGGATCAATGCAACAATAAGAGCTAACAATTCTAAATATATACACACCTAACACAGGAGTACCCAGATATATAAAGCAAGTTCTTAACGACCTACAAAGAGACTTAGACTGCCACACAGTAATAGTGGGACACTTTAACACTCCACTGTCAATATTAGACAGATCAACGAGATAGAAAATTAACAAGGATATCCAGGACTTGAACTCAGATATGGACCAAGCAAACCTAATAGACATTTACAGAACTCTCCACCCTAAAGCCACAGAATATACATTCTTCTCAGCACTACATCACACCTACTCTAAAATTGACCACATAATTGGAAGTAAATCACTCCTCAGCAAATGCAAAAGAAAGGAAATCATAACAAACAGTCTCTCAGACCACAGTTCAATCAAATTAGAACTTAGGATTCAGAAACTAACTCAGAACCACACAACTTCATGGAAACTGAACAACTGGCTCTTGAATGTAGACTGGATAAATGAAGAAATGAAGGCAGAAATAAAAATGTACTTCAAAACCAACGAGAATGAAGACACAATGTATCAGAATCTCTGGTACACATTTAAAGTAGTGTCTAGAGGAAAATTTATAGCAATAAATGCCCACATGAGAAGGAAGGAAAGATCTAAAATCGACACCCTATTATCAAAATTGAAAGAGCCAGAGGAGCAAGATCAAAAAAACTCAAAAGCTAACAGAAGACAAGAAATAACTAAGACCAGAGCAGAACTGAAGGATATAGAGACACAAAAAACCCTTCAAAAAATTAATAAATCCAGGAGCTGGTTTTCTGAAAAGATCAACAAAATACACCAGTAGCCAGATTAATAAAAAGAAAAGAGAGAAGAATCAAATAGATGCAATAAAAAACGATAAAGGGGATATCACCACAGATTCCACAGAAATACAAACCACCATCAGAAATTACCACAAGCAACTCTATGCACATAAACCAGTAAACCTGAAAAAACTGGATAAATTCCTGGACACTTGCATTCTCCCAAGCCTAAACCAGGAAGCAGTCAAAACCCTGAATAGACCAATAACAAGGGCTGAAGTTGAGGCAGCAATTAAGAGCCCACCACCCAAAAAAAGCCCAGGTCCAGATGGGTTCACAGCCGAATTCTACCAGACATACAAAGAGGAGCTGGTACCATTCCTTCTGAAACTATTCCAAACAATCCAAAAGAGGGAATCCTTCCCAAACTATTTTATGAGACCAACATCATCCTGATACCAAAACCCAGCAGAGACTCAACAAGAAAATAAAACTTCAGGCCAATATCCATGATGAACATAGATGCAAAAATCTTCAATAAAATACTGGCAAACTGATTGCAACAGCACGTCAAAAAGCTTATCCATCACGATCAAGTAGGCTTCATCCTGGGGATGCAAGACTGGTTCAACATACGCAAGTCTATAAACGTAATTCACCACATAAACAGAACCAAAGACAAAAACCACATGATTATCTCAATAGATGCAGAGAAGGCCTTTGACAAAATTCAACAGTGCTTTATGCTAAAAACTCTCAATAAACTAGGTATCGACGGAACGTATCTCAAAATAATAAAAGCTATTTACGACAAATCCACAGCCAATATCATACTGAATGGGTAAAAATTGGAAGCATTCCCTTTAAAATCTGGCACTAGACAAGGATGCCCTCTCTCACCACTCCTATTCAACATAGTATTGGAAGTTCTAGCCAGAGCAATCAGGCAAGAAAAAGAAACAAAGGGTATTCAATTGGAGAATGAAGAAGCCAAATTGTCTCTAATTACAGACAACATGATTGGATATTTAGAAGACCCCATCGTCTCAGCACAAAATCTCCTGAAACTGATAAGCAACTTCAGCAAATCTCAGGATACAAAATCAATGTGCAGAAATCACAAGCATTCCTATACACCAATAACAGACTTAAAGTGAGCCAAATCAAGAACGAACTGCCATTCACAATTGCTCCAAAGAGAATAAAATACCTAGGAATACAACTAACAAAGCATGTAAAGGACCTCTTCAAGGAGAACTACAAACCACTGCTCAAGGAAATAAGAAAGGACACAAACATGGAAAAACATTCCATGCTTATGGTTAGGAAGAATCAATATTGTGAAAATGGCCATACTGCCCAAAGTAATTTATAGATTCAACGCCATCCCCATCAAGCTACCTATGACCCTCTTCACAGAACTGGAAAAAACCACCTTGATATTCGTATGGAACCAGAAGAGAGCCCGCATAGCCATGTCAATTCTAAGCAAAAAGAACAAAGCTGAAGGCATCATGCTACCTGACCTCAAACTATACTACAAGCCTACAGTAATCAAAACAGCATGGTAGTGGTACCAAAACAGAGATATAGACCAGTGGAACAGAACAGAAGCCTTGGAGGCAACACCACACATCTAAACTATCTGATCTTTGACAAACCTGACAAAAACAAGAAATGGGGAAAGGATTCCCCTGTTTAATAAATGGTGTTGGGAAAACTGGTTAGCCATGTGCAGAAAGCACAAACTGGATTCCCTTCCTTACACTAAAATTAACTCCAGATGGATTAAAGACTTAAACATAAGACCTAACACTATAAAAACCCTAGAAGAAAACCTAGGCAAAACCATTCAGGACACAGGCATAGGCAAGGACTGCATGACTAAAACACCAAAAGCATTGGCAACAAAAGCCAAAATAGACAAATGGGATCTAATTAAACTCCAGAGCTTCTGCACAGGAAAAGAAACAGTGATTAGAGTGAATTGGCAACCAACAGAATGGGAAAAAATTTTTGCAATCTAACCATCTGACAAAGGGCTAATATCCAGAATCTACAAAGAACTAAAACAGATTTACAAGAAAAAAACAAGCCCATTCAAAAGTGGGCAAAGGATACGAACAGACACTTTTCAAAAGATGACATATATGAGGCCAACAAACAAATGAAAAAATGCTCATCATCACTGGTCATTAGAGAAATGCAAATCAAAACCACATTGAGATACCATCTCATGCCAGTTAGAATGGTGATCATTAAAAAATCTGGAGACAACAGATGCTGGAGAGGATGTGGAGAAACAGGAATACTTTTACACTGTTGGTGGGAGTGTAAATTATTTCAGCCATTGTGGAAGACAGTATGGCAATTCCTCAAGGACCTAGACATAGAAATTCCATTTGACCCAGCAATCCCATTACTGGGTATATATCTAAAGGATTATAAATCATTCTATTATAAAGACACGTGCACACGTATGTTCACTGTGGCACCGTTTACAATAGCAAAGACCTGGAACCAACCCAAATGCCCACTGACAATAGACTGGACAGGGAAAATGTGGCACATATACACCATGGAATACTACACAGCCATAAAAAACAATGAGTTTATGTCCTTTGTAGGGACATGGATGAATCTGGAAACCATCATTCTCAGCAAACTGACACAAGAACAGAAACTCAAATACCACATGTTCTCACTCATAGGAGGGTACTGAACAATGAGAACACATGGACACAGGGAGGGGAGCATCACACACTTGGATCTGTTGGGGGGGGGGGGGCTAGGGGAGGGACAGCAGGTGGATAGGGAGTTGGGAGGGGATAACATGGGGAGAAATGGCAGATACAGGTGACGGGGGATGGAGGCAGCAAATCACATTGCCATGTATGTACCTATGCAACAATCCTGCATGTTCTGCACATGTACCCCAGAACCTAAAGTCCAATAAAATATATATATATTTAAAAAAAGAAAGAAAGAAACCAGTCAAAGAGATAATGGAAAAACTAAAAGACAGAAGTAAACACAGAACTACCATGAGGAAATAAGGGGCAGTTCTGAGGCGAGGGGAGGATGGAGGAAGAGACACCTTCATTGAGGTAGAAAATTCCATGACAGTGAAATACTTATTTCACTTTTGTCACTAGACATAGGCAACTGAAAACGGAAATCAGTGAACTGGAAAATACACCTGAAGAAATAATCAAGAATAGAGCCTAGAAATAAAAATTGGAGAGAACTGTGAAATGGCAATATTAAAAGAGATGGAGACAAAGAATGTTTTGGAATTTAATAAAGATAATAGTTCATATTTAAAAACTTCACCATATCTTGAGTATAATAAATATACCTAATGATCACCTAGGAACATTATTTAAAAACTATAAATCATTCAATAACAGAAAAATCTTAAATCCCACAAAAAGTAGATGATCTACAGAGGAATGAAAAGCAAACTGATGATAGCTGACTCATTATGACAGACGTCTTAGACAATACAATAGTATCTCCCTTTTTCTTTTTAAGATAGTGCCTCACTCTGTCGCCCAGGCTAGAGTGCAGTGGCGCAATCTGGGCTCACTGCAACCTCCATCTCCAGGGTTCAAGCGATTCTCCTGCCTCATCCTCCCAAATAGCTGGGATTGCCTGCATGTACCACCATGCCCCGCTAATTTTAGTATTTTCAGTAGAGATGGGGTCTCTCCATGTTGGCCAGGCTGGTCCTTGGTCTCCTGACCTCAGGTGATCTACCCACCTTGGCCTCCCAAAGTCCTGGGATTATAGGTATGAGCCATCACACCAGCCTAATCATATCTTCAAAGCGTTGAAGGAAATAAGTGTCAACCTGTACAACCTCAACTTGAGGGTAAGACAGAAATTAAGTAGACAGAAATTGAAATCAGAAGAAAGGAGTGGGATGCAAGAAAACATTATGAACAGAGAAATTGGTTAAATCTGTTAGCAAGCATAAATACTGGGTGTAAAATAATAAAAATAACAACTGATTAAAACCAAGATAAGCCCAGTAGACAATAACAGTGTGGAAGACAGGAAAAGCAAATATAGTATTCTAATGTCCTTATCTTCTGGAGAGGAGAAATAAAGATAATACCTTTAAATTTTTATGGACAACCTCTTAAAAAATAGATATGGATTCTGTAACTTCCAAAAGAATAAGGAAAAAATGGAGAGAGTTAAAAAACACACACAACTATTTAACACAATTGTAAAAGGAAAGAAAACAAGAAGCAAAGAGAAATGTGATAAATAGAAAATGTGAAATAATGTAACTAAACAGTTCAATGATATCAGGAATCATAAGTAATGCAAATGGATTTAAATAGCCTACTAAAAGACAAGAACTATAAAAACCACAATGAGCTATTATAATACTACACACTTGCTAGAACAGCAAAGACCCAACAAGCTGATGACAGTAAGTGCTGACAAGCACTCCAAGCAACAGGAACTCTCATTCACTGCCAGTGGGAATGCAAAATGGTACAGCCATTTTGGAAGATAGCCAGTTTCTTATAAAGTTAAACACTGACTTATCATATGACCCAGCAATCTGCTAGGTACTTACCCAACTGATTTAAAACCTTATGTTAACATAAAAACCAACTTACAAATATGTAAAGACTAAAAGTGGAAGCAACCAAGATGTCCTTCAATAGGTGAATGGGGTAAACAACTTGGTATATCCATAAAATGAAACAGTATTCAACAATAAAAAGAAGTTATAGCTTCAACATGGATGAATATTAAATGTGTTTTGCTAACTGAAAGAAGCCAGAATGAAAAGGTTACACATATTTCATAATTTCATTCACATGATATTCTGGAAAGGACAAAACCAATCAGTGGTTGCCAGAGGTTTGTGGAGATACAGGAATGCTTAGGGGGAAGTGCAAGAACTTTTTTAGGGTGTGGAACTAATCTATATGATATTGTAGTGTTGGGTATAGGATGCTATACATTTGTCAAAATGCACAGAACTTTATATTACAAAGAGTAAAGTTTAATGTACGCAAATTTTTAAAAACTCAACCAGGAGATTAGGACAAAAGAACCCAACTGTGGTGAAAGAATCTAACTGTACTACAAATAACTTTGGAGAATGACGTTCTGACTAGAAACTGTAAGACTAAAAAGAAAAGAAATGTATACACAGTATTCTAGTATGTGAGGTTTTTTTCTCCCATCAGTATGGGTTAAAAATTCTGAAACATCTGTGCAACTATGCTGGGATTGAAGAAATAAATGAGTAGTAGATGACAGACGCTAGGTTTCCCACTGTTGGACAAAGGTTACAGATATGAGAGGAAGAAAGCTAAAATGAACCACGTAGTACTAGAGAAGCGTCAAGGACATCAGTATGAACTCTTGCTTAACTTAAATACAGTTGCAGAAGGACAGAAACAGAAATGGATATGCGTGCATAAATGAGTTAATATATGTATATGTATTTCTTCGCTCTGTCCACTGAGAGGGCCTAGAAACAATGACACCCCAGTAGCCATGAGCATACCCAGTGCCCCGATCTTGGTTTCAAATACCATTCTCCAATAAAAGAAACCAGGTCTCCTTAGAGAAATGACTAATTCCATATTTAGAAAAGTAAATATAAAGGTGAGCCTGGAACATCTTATGCCAGAAATGAAGAAAAATGGCCAGGCGCGGTAGCTCACGCCTGTAATCCCAGTTCTTTGGGAGGTCAAGGCAGGCGGATAACCTGAGGTCAGGAGTTTGAGATCAGCCTGGCCAAACTGGTGAAACCTCGTTTCTAAGAAAAAATTAGCTGGGTGTGGTGGTGTACACCTGTAGTCTCAGCTACTTGGGAGGCTGAGACAGAAGAATCACTGGAACCTGGGAGACAGAGGCTGCAATGAGCCGAGATCGCGCCACTGCACTCGAGCCTGGGCGAGACAGAGTGAGACTTTGTCAAAATAAATAAATAAATAAATAAAGGGAAGAAAAACAAACCGAGAGGATGAAGGCATGTCAAAGGCACCCAGGGGCCAGCCTGAAAGAGGTCCCAATAGCTAAAGCTGGAACAACTGGAGGAACAAAATAAATCATGTAATACTGGATTACAACCCAAAGTACAAAATAAATATCTGCAAGTCCACACTAATTGAAATAAATAATTGAACAAATAAATACATGGGAGAGAAGAGACAAATTTCCCACACAGAAGAATTCCAAATAAGTAATGTCAGTAACTCCCCCTCACCCAGCTTCAAAAGGTGAAGCTCAACTTCCTTCCCCCAACCCCCTGAGTGTGGGCTGTACATAGTGACTTGATTCCAAAGAGTAGAGTATGGGAAAAAGAAAGGAGAGGAGAGTAACTCTGCAGTGGAGAAACCTGCCAAACACAACTGCTAAGCCATGTGATTAAGGTTAACATCAACAGTGATAAGGCTTTTTTCTTTTCTTTTTTTTAGATGGAGTCTCACTCTGTCCCCCAGGCTGAAGTACAGTAGCATGATCTTGGCTCACTGAAACCTCCACCTCCTGGGGCTAAGCGATTCCTCTGTCTCAGCCTCCTGAGTAGCTGAGATTACAGATGTGTGCCACCACACCAGGCTAATTGTTTTATTTTTAGTAGAGATGGGGTTTCATCGTGTTGGCCAGGCTGGTCTCGAACTCCTGACCTCAAGTGATCTGCCCACCTCAGCCTCCCAAAGTGCTGGGATTATGGCGTGAATCACTGCGCCCAGCCAGTGATAAGTCATATTGATAGCATGTATCCTGGATATGACACGATGAGAATGGCAAATCACCTTAATGGTCTCGCTCCCAAAAACCCAGAATCCTAGTCTAGCCATTAAAAAAGCAAACAGATAAGCCCAAATTGATTTAAAGTATTAAAGCCCAATACTTTATACAAAGTATCTGACCAGTAGTTCTCAAAACTGTTAACACCATCAAAAACAAGAAAAAAACATAAGAAACTGTCACAGACCAAAAGTCTAAGGAGATGTGGCATCTAAATGTAATGTGGTAACCTGGATAGGATCCTGACAGAAAAAAACCTGTGAAATTTGAATAAAACATGTGGTGTTAACAGTAATTACTTCCTTAGCCATGACAAATGCTGTGTATGAACGTAAGACAGTAACAACGGGAGAAACTGGGTGAGGGGTGAACAGAAGCTTTCTGTACTATCCTACTAACTTTTCAGTACATTTAAAACTATTCTTAAGTAAGAGGTTTACTTAAAATGAGGCAGTAACTATCAGATCACATATTGAAACAAAATCCCATATATGTTCTTTATGAGAGACAACTAAAACTTGGTGAGACAGAAAGAATGAACATAAAATATAAAAGATATTCAAGAAATACCAATCAAAAGAGAGTTGGCAGCACCATATCAATACCAGACAAAATGGCATTTGAGCCAAAAGGCACTAACAGTTATAAAAGAAAAAAATACTTAATGATAAAAGGGACGATTCTTCCGAAAAAGTATAACAATCATGAAGATTCTAGCCACTTCGTGGATACTGCTGCAAACTGCTGCACTAAAATGTATAGAATTAAAGAAGAAACAAGACAAATTCACGTACAGGAGCTTTTGACACATTGCTTATAAAGTGACAGATTAAGCAGATTTTAAAAATCAGTAAGAATATAGAAGATTTAAGTAACACAACACACAGCCTTCCAAGCACACAATGTACAAACTACCACACCAACATACCACAAAACACAACATACAGCCTTCCAAGCACACAATGTACAAACTACCACACCAACATACCACAAAACACAACACACAGCCTTCCAAGCACACAATGTACAAACTACCACACCAACATACCACAAAACACAACACACAGCCTTCCAAGCACACAATGTACAAACTACCACACATAGAAGATTTAAGTAACACAACACACAGCCTTCCAAGCACACAATGTACAAACTACCACACATAGAAGATTTAAGTAACACAACACACAGCCTTCCAAGCACACAATGTACAAACTACTACACATAGAAGATTTAAGTAACACAACACACAGCCTTCCAAGCACACAATGTACAAACGACCACACTAACATACCACAAAAATGGCTTCAAAAAAATCTCAATCTGTATAATTATAGATTGTGTTCTCTGATCACAAAATAATATTATAAGAACATTTAACAATAAAACCTCAATATAAATGTTTAAATTTCACAAAATTATCAATGGATTAAAGAATAAATTATGAAAATTTCCAAATAGTTAAAAGTGGACAATGAAAGCCCCATGTATGAACACTTATGGGATGGGACTAAAATGGCATTAAATGAACATTTATGGCCTTAAATGTACATATTGAAAAAGAAAGAATATTAATAAAAGATGCATCTAACCACACAGAGATGACTGACAATATCAAAATCGGTTCTTGGAAAAGTGAATCAAATCAATCAAACTGGGGCTCACCATATGCTTAGCAACAAGCGTTCTGGAGACAGAACATAAGTAAGGCACAACCCCTGAGTCTTCTTGGTGAAATAAAGAATTAGGTGATAGCTAGAACACCAAGCAATATATGACTTATAGTATTAAGGATTATCAACAGCATTTTAAGCTAACATATCAGATAATTCGCATCACACCAATCTCCCTGTTGGTCATCGAAACAAAGGGATAATCAATCACTGAATGTTAGGTTCAGTTGGTCCAACCAACTAGGTGCTAGCTGGGAGCTCCAGGACAACATCCTGAAAAAGGCTCATCTGAACTAGTACTTAAAACATTAATGAACATGTGAGTTTAACTGTAGATCGTTGTGAAAATGCAGAGGGTTGAGGTAGCCCAAAATGCTGCATTTCTAACCAGTTCTAAGCAATGCTGATGCTGTAGCTCAGCACACACTTTGAGCTACAAGGTTCTCTAAACTGTGCCTGACCTCAGGAAAGGAGTGCTTACTAACACTCCACAGCAACCTATTGCCCCTGTGAAAGGTCAATCAGTTAAAAAAAAAAAAAAAAAAAAAAAAAGAAGTGAAAAACATTGTCAATCCTTAAATTTATGCCAAAATACCAAAACATATTCACTTGAACATAAATTCTGTGACAGACTTCTTGGTATTATTTTTGATATTTTTTAACCAAAATTTTAGATGTTTTTAGGCCTCTACCATCACTCCTGGTCCAACCTCTCTCTCAATCTCTCTCTCTCTCTCTGTCTCTCTCTCTCATACACACACACACACACACACACACACACACACACGGGCGCACTACCCACCCACCACTCCACAACTTCTCTATATGAATTTTAAAATGACCAAACTTACTACGATCAATGCAGTGCTATCTAAGAGCTAACTTCTGAAATGGATAGACAACTGAAAACTATGCATCTCTACTAACCCTCTCCTTTGGGAGAGAGAAGTAAAAATTCAGAGAAACAGCAAGGGACAAAGAGCAAGGACAAGGGGACAGTAACAAAGTAAATCATACATTTTCCCAGAACAGATCAGAAAAAGACACGTTTAGTGTACAATATAGTCCTCCTTCTCCAATGAGGCTGTAAAGCTCCTGAGGAGGGGCGAGGTGCATGAGCAAGAGCCTACCACTGCTTAGGGATTACAGGCTAGGGGACACTGGTATTGATTTTAATCAGAAAACTACCCAAGTCAGTACCCTTTGAATTGGTGGATATGGTTTGTAATTACATCTCTAATTTACTCTAAGAGTTTCCTTTGAAGAACATCAACTCAAATTTCTAGCATCTTCTTCCTAAATGTACACACACATATGTATGTTCAATCATGAATTTTAACAAATTACTGCCTTATATCTCTGTTCTCCATATTCACATCTAAAAATCAGACCTAATGACTATTGCAATTTTCTCTCAAACTGATCAATGCATACTTCTTTTCAGTGTGAGAAAAATTTGGGGCTGGATGCAGTGGCACATGCCTGTAATCCCAACACTTTGGGAGGCTGAGGCAGAACTGCTTGAGCCCAGGAGTTCAAGATTAGCCTAGGCAACACAGGATGACCCCATTGCTACAAAAAACCAAATTAAATAAATAAATTAAATTAAAAAACAATTTGGAGGCCAGGTGCAGTGGCTCACACCTGTAATTCCAGCACTTTGGGAGGCCCAAGACAGGCAGATTACCTGAGGTGAGGAGTTCTAGATAAGCCTGGCTAACATGGTGAAACCTATCTCTACTAAAAATACAAAAATTAGCTGAGTGTGGTGGTGCACGCCTGTAGTCCTCGCTACTTGGGAGTCTGAGGCAGGAGAATCGTTTGAACCTGACAGGTAGAGTTTGCAGAGAGCTGAGCTCGCACTACTACTCTTCAGCCTAGTGACAAAGTGAGACTCATGTCTCAACATGGTTTCACCATGTTGGTCAGGATGGTCTCAATCTCTTGACCTTGTGATCCACGTGCCTTGGCCTCTCAGAGTGTTGGGATTACAGGCGTGAGCCACCGCACCAGGCCGTCTAAAGATTTTTTTAAAAGGCTTAAGAAGTGAGTAAGAAAAAAAGTGTCAAACAGCACATGTAAGATGTTAATTATGCTGATCTCTTTGAAGATTAACAAAGGTGATGGAATTTTCTGGCACTTGTAAACTCTTCAAAGTTTAAAAAAAAAAAAAAAACTCTTAAATCCATTTGGTATTAAAAGAAAAAACTCCAAACAAACAATTTTAGACCCTTTTTTAGAAATACGATTCTTAGGAAGCTAATGAAAAATGTCCTCCTCACTAGAAATTTTACTTTATAAAGATTAAAAAGGCATCCCAAATAGGAAAATGACCAAGGTTCTAAACACCTATTCCATATGAATGGGGGTTCAGCATTAAATATCAGCATTAAACATCTGATATCTGATGCTTACACATACCTCAACAACTGCTTCAGAGTGCTACCAATTCAAGACTATAATACACAACCCACTAATTAATAAGGAAAAAAATGGAGGATGAGGCAGGAAGGCAACAGTCTACCCTCATTTGGCAAAAAAGATGAACATTTTCAAGTGCAAATTTATACCTCAATTAATAATCCCATTCACTTGATGTGAAGAGAAGGCACAAAATATGCATGCTACTGACAGTAACAAGAGAAATTTGAGAAAGATTTAACTATGTTTTTTCCAAACATACGCTATAACCAAAACAGAAAGACCTCATTTTAATATAATAGATGCAGCTTTCCTTTTTTTTTCTAAATAGATAAAGAAAAACATGTATAAGAATCATTTGACAATTTCTAAAAGCAATATTAAGGATATGCTTTTAAAGGTCTTATTTGTATGTATCATAATACTTTGTATTATGTATTGACAGACCTACTACTGACTTTCTAGATATTTACATATATGAAGTATATATTATATTTAAGATCCTTTTAAAAAATAGTATTAACATAATTACTATCTCTACCATATATTTTCAGTACCCATTAGATTTATTCACCAGTGTCCTTTCTGAGGTCTGAATCTGGGAATATGGAGAAAGCTTTACGCTTAATTCGAAGAAAAAATTTTTATATTCTGGGTTAAGTTTTCAGCAGAACCTCTGTACTTAGAGAAGATTTCTTCACACAGCCTCTTGTCCCCACCCAAGAGAGGATCAATGAAATAGCAACTGTACCTAGCAATTCATCACTGTTTCAAGTAAAGAAGTGAAAAAATTTTAATTATGTGTTATTTTCCAAAGCTTCCTTAGGTAAACAGAACCTAGAATTTTATTATACTCTCTGACTCTGGGGAGAGGAGAATTCAGTTTCAACTATACATAATGAAAATGGATCAGAGGCAGGTTGGAACAAGGACATGAAGCAAGCTATAAGCAGCTAGGATTTTAGAAGTGAGCTGGCTTATATGTTCACAGCACATTTCCAGCAGAAAGAGAGAAAGAGAGGAAAGAAAGTGCTTCCTTAGTGACTCCAGTCTGAGTGCTGTATCCCCCCTGCCTTTTCACTTATGCCTATGCACAGCTCACTGTAGTGTGCCGAGCCACAACTTGTACCTGGGTCAGGAATGGTTTCTTTTGTGGCCGTTGATATTTTAAAAACTGTATCCCACCTTGTCCCACAGGATGATGGGGAAAATCCACTGGTACCAAGGAACAAAGGTTCTCAACCAGGGGTCATTTTGCCCCTGCCTCCAGCACCCCCACCCCTAAGAGAACACAGAGAAATGTCTGGAGACATTTTGGGTTGTAGTTGTCACAAATGAAGGAGGGGTGCTACCAAACACACTGCACAAGGCAGCCACCCACAACAAGGAACGTCAACAGTGCCAAGGCTGAGAAGCCCTGCCACAGAAGCAAAGGTGAAGTGGGTGGCGATACAGAGAAATGTAAGAAGGCCATGAACAATCATACGGTCTAAAATAGGAAAAGAATTTCAATACTTATTTAAACTCTCCTTTAGGCCCGTGTGTTGATTTTACTTCAGGCCTCTGGGGTGGCTGCCAAATTGGCTATACTCAACCACAGTGCTTTTAAATGGTCAGCTGAGTCCTCAGTAACTCAAATACATCAGGTGCCATAAATATATCTAAGAGCTGCAGAACAAGTACATAAACTGTGCAATCTCGAACATGCTACCCCAACAAAAACAAAGGTATTACCTTTTGCCTTTCCCATTTGCATATACTAAAAACAAACAACAACAAATAATACTAGTTTTACTGGATGGGAACCACCAAACAAATCCCTTCACATTCTGGGACCATACACCATCAGATATTTTACAGGTATTCTAGGAAACGACAAGTCTGATAGTGTACCCACTGTGGGATGTTTTGTTGTGTTCTATTTTTAAAGTATATTCAGAATTATCTTCAGTCATATGAAGTCTCAAACAATAAGAGTGGGATGGCTGGGAGGGGATGGAAAGCATGTCTTTCAAGATGAAAAAAATAAACAAACTTGGAAAGTGCTAATCTATCTAGGAGGATCCTGTATCTCCTATCACTTTATGAACTTCAAATTTCTCCCTTCCCATGATAAAAGAGTTCCTTGTCTCAGAGAGTGTGAGACACTGATTCATCAAGCTTCCGGTGGGGTCTGAGGGAGAGGATGTAATTCAAAACAAAACAGGTGCAAGGAATAACAACCTGATAGGCAGGAACTCTGCTCTTGAAAATCTGAGCTAATCTCAGCTCTTACAATCTTGAACACGATCTACAGGAAGGCAGAGAAGAGAGTGACTGACCGGAGGAACCTCTCTGTGAAATATGATAACACATAAAGTCAAAATTGCTGAAAATGGACTTATTTCTCTCATGTACTCACATATCAATAGGAATCCTCATGTTTTACAGTATTATTTCAATGTGCAACATTAATTTTTTTAAACACAGTTTTCTTTAGCTCAAGATCTTTTACTCGCCATCTACATCAGTGATTCTTACATTTTTGAATCATAACTCCCCCACCCCCACCCCCCACCAGTAGCAGTGGTGGTGGCAGTAGCAGCAAGTATTAATAATAGCAACTAAGATTTACTGAGAAATTACTATATACCAGAGACCTTACTACCCATTTCCCACATATTAACTCATTTAATCTTCACAGCCACCCTATGAAGTAATTTTATTTTCTCATTTACAGAAGAAGACATAGAGGCACAGAAATTAAGTAACTCACCCAAAAATAACATAGCTAATAAGCAGCAGAGTGAGGCTCTAGATGGAGACAAGCTGGCTCCAGGGTCTGCCCTTACCTATTACCTGAGCACATGCTCCCAGCTTTTGTGTACTTATTAACCTAGAAATTATATACTACTCTATTAATCCATTATGTGCATTACATATCAAACGTAAAATAATAGCTAAAAGCCAGGTACACCTGTAGTCCCAGCTCTCTGGAGGCTGAGGCAGGGGGATCACTTCAGCCTGGGGAGTTCAAGGCCAGCCTATGCACCATAGCGAGACCCTAGTATCTAAAAATAGCCATAATAATAAAAAACACACTAACATATTCTTCCAAACAAATTACTGTCTTGCAGGCCCCACTTTGAAGGTTATAGGCCTACAGAACCCAAACTGCTTGGCGTGGCATTTCTGGTCGCTCACATGCTGACCTGCACCCACCCTGCCATTCACACATCCTCTCTCCTTGACACAACAGACTGGTTTGCTCATTACCTCCTGCAAATATTTTCTGATGCCCTCCTTCATGCCTGCTCATCCCATGTCCCTTGCCTTAGAAAGCTAGTTTAAAGGTTTCTCTCGAGGCCCAGTGTTCCCCTGAGGCCTTCTCTGACCTCTCCAGCCCATCCTGGTCTTGCCTCTCAGACGTGTGTGATCTGGGCTACATGCTTGGTGCACATAACATGTAGCCATGTTATTTCTGTGTAGCTGTCTGCAGTGTCAACGGTTTATTTTCCAGGTAGCTCATAAGCTTCTTGAGAGCAGAGGATATGCTATAAATTAACTCTTCTTTGTATCCTCCATAGTACCTGACATAGTATGATGTACTTAACTTTTCAATAAATATTTGCTAAACAAAAGAATAAACATTCTCCATATTTACTCTACATCTGTAAGGCCCAGGTCCAGAGAGTTAAGGTAAAGGTCATACTAGAAAGCAGAGGAAGTTAATATGATGGATACTTTGCTCTTTGCCTAAGCTCATCAGAACCATGACAGACTGACCTTATTCACTGTGATTCCAGAGCAGAAGGGCTTCAGAGTCCCCAGCAATCCTGGCATCTATAGTATGACAACCTCACTTTAGGGAGCTCTTAAGTTTCTAAAGTAACACCATTCTACCCGCTCTATTGGCACTTTCCTGTGGGTAAAAATGGTCTCAAATATACACTTGGTATATCTGCTTACAGATGTCTGAAGTCAGCAGTTTCAGAAGAAAAGATGTCTACTCTTTATCTTTATTCAAAAAATAAGTTTCCCCATGTCTTGTGATAGAATTTGCTCAAATGTTATTTCCAATGGTCACCACTCTGACATGCCAACTGCCCTCCTCCCTACCTATTCCTGATTCCCTGTAGCCTATTCTGTTTGTTCTTTTGTCTGCAACGATTATTACCTTCTAACAAACTATCTAATTTACCTATTATATTTACTATAGTAATTTCTGGTATGTTTTATCGAATGTTTATTTCTTGAACATTTCTTACTGTCTCCCTCCTGCTGCAATATAAGTGCACTGAGAGCAGTGATCTTGGAAGGCAAGGATCTGTTTCGTCTGCTCTGATGTAGTCCAAGTACCCAGAACAGTGCTTGGCATGTAGCTGGTGCTCAACTAGCAGTTGTCAAATGAATGAATAAATAGATGATATCAAGTCCCATTTTACTCACAACCTGAAGGCCCCAGAGAGAATCCATCTCCCCTGACAATATTCCTTGTCCTCAGCCAGAGAAGCATAAGCTCAAAAACTTCAAACAATCCTAAGCTTGAATCTCAGTTTTGCTTTTTACCATTTAATCTTGCATACCTTTAGTGAAACCTCACAACTCCTCTCGCTCTCTGTTTTCTGACCAGTAGGATGGGAGTAACACCTATCCTCCAGAAGAGGCTCTGTAGGAACTCCGTAACTGTTATATCACACACATATTTTTTCTCTCTCTAACTATATATATAATATATATATATATATATATATCTCCTCTTTTTGCCATTAGTTCCCCTACTGTACTCCTGAACAGTAACAAAATCCTGAGGACACAACAGCTGGCAAATCTCTAAGTTCCATGTGCCCCTGACTGATACTCTGAGTTCTGAGCACTTCACAACAGCAGTACATTGCCTGGGGGAACAATGACGGTGCAGTGCAGTCAATGGTCCAGAACCTGGCAGCTAAGAGCTGTCTCCAACACCCAGAAAAACCTCCCTAAGTAACAGATACCAAATAAAAAGCTTTTGGATGTTTATATGGAAGGGATTAATTCATCTTCAAAAGGAGCATTTTAATTAAAAATGACTTTTCTGGGCTTATATCCAGAAAGGAATATATTGCCAAAAGGTAAGATTTAACAAGGTTTAGTTCTTTCTTTCATTTTGTTTTAAGAGCCCAGTGCTTCCCAATCCTTTTCGCATCAAGGCACACATAGAAAGTAATCTTTCTTTGGCACTCTGGGATAAAACAAACGATGCTGCTCCCAGCTGCAGGTGACTGCCTAGAAGCTCCGGCCCTGCCAGGCCACACTCAGGCTCCCTGAGAGCTGAAGGAATCGATACATACCTTGGCACAACCATAGCCACACCACTGGAGAAACTCTGCCTTAACCCTTCTTGGACTAGGGACCTTTCTAGCAACAGACTTTTCTCCTTTCACAGTAACACAAGTCCTCAAAAAGAAAGAATAAATCTGGCCACCTGACAAGTGTGAGCATTTTCTTTAAATTATGACTCATTCCAGAAAAAAAGGACACAGACCAGAAATCCATTTATAACTGACAACATCAGCATAGTTTCATGCTTTTGATTTTCCATTCTGAAATAATATTTTCAAGGCATAAAACAAATAACAATGGAGACGGCCAACATCTTCAGTTGCCAAATGGAATCTATCAAGGAATGTTTCCATTTCTGGACAGCTGGACTATTTTATTTTATGTTTCACAATTTTGTACTTTTAAGAAATATAAATGATATTAAAATTCTTAAAGCATTAAGACACTGTCTTACATGGTTACTTTTTTAAAAGATGGAAATGATAATTCTTTTATACTTAATCACAAGGTTTGATGCAACAGGAATATTAATACAAATACATATATATCTTTTCTATAAATGTTCATTTGCGTCCTTATTTAAGAAACTCCAGTAGAGCTGACACTTAAGGCTACCTCTATCACTGATTTTCTACTTGCTTCCACTGCTACTGTCTGTAGCACAGAGTGAAGGACAGTCGGTTCAATCCCTGCTTCTTGCACAGTGATTCCTTGATACAACTAGCTGGCTGAACTCGCCTATCTTTACTTCTTCCTTTGTTTTCTGGTTTTCTTTCCATAAAGGTAAGGCTAAGGTCTACTCCAACTTCAGTCTTCATGTGTCCCATCCAGCCCAACACTACTGCTCCCATCACGTAAAGATTCTGGCTCTACAGCAAACACAGAGGACATCAGGGTGTTCCAGACTCAAGCAGAAATGGCCTCAGTTTCAGTCTCCTTTTAGGTGGGATGCCCTGTCTGGCTGTATATCTTCTGTCTCCTCTTCATTTCTGTTACTCCTGGTCTCCGAGGGCTCACTTGGCTTCTAATCCCCAGCTCTCTTAAGTTTGCCTCAAAGGCAAACTGCTTGTGTTTTCATGACTGCCTAGAACAGGGTAAGCAAGCTATATTGTCTGCTGAATTAAATTCAGTCTTGACCACCTTCTCATGGTCCTATCAGCTCCTAGATCTAGGATCCATAACTCCTATGGTTACCCGAGTTTGAGAGGTTTTGTCAAATGCTTAAGGATGATAGAAGGTGTGGCAACAGTGGACCTGGCTATAGCCTAGGTCCCAAGGGAGGATCTGTATTTCCAGATACAGATTTAGTAGTATTAAATGGAAGACCAAACAGAAGTGATGACAGAGAGATGAGTGGAGAGGGGAGGGTACAATATACATTTTACAGGTCACAGCTTTCCTGGGTTTCACTGACTTCTGTCTCAATAATACTAATGGATTCACTTTGTTTCCACTGTATCATAACATACCTAATTAAATTTAGGAGAGCAACTGAGTGATAAAGTTTATCGTTAGATGCATTCTTGGTTCATGTTCCCTAGCCATAAAAAGTTGTTATTCCCCCCAAACCTAAAATGCAATAAAAAAATAATAATAATAATAAAAAAAAAAAAAAAGTTGTTATTCACATCGGAGACAGCACATTCTAAAGAAAAGAGGAACATGGGCTTTAGAGTTTAATACCTTATCTCGCCCCGGCGTGGTGGCTCATGCCTGTAATCCCAGCACTCTGGGAGGCGGGCGGATCACTTGAGGTCAGGAGTTCAAGACCAGCCTAGCCAACATGGTAGAACCCTGTCTCTACTGAAAATACAAAATCAGTTGGGTGTGGTGGCGGGCCTGTATTCCAAGCTATCTGGGAGGCCGAGGAAGAAGAATTGCTTAAACCCAGGGAGCAGAGGTTGCAGTGAGCCAAGATCGCACTATTGTACTCCAGCCTGGTGACAGAGAGAGACTCCATCTAAAAAAAAATGCTAAATTAAAGAGCATAGATCGCCTTTTATCTGTACATAACAACAACAGCAGCAACAAAAGCCACACACACAAAATAGACAGGAAATGAAAAAACTGAAAATTCAAACTATTTCAAATGGTATACATTTCCTTATGAATCACCAAAATGTGAGTTAAGTACCAAAGAATCCGAATAAACCCTTCCTCATGATTGTTGGCCAAGCTTCTCCTCAATATTAGAGAATTTTCTGAACTCCAATATGACTTCTTGAGAGTGATGAGTAACCTAGTAATAATGTTAAGTCCCCAACATTAAAAGTTTTGGCAACAAAAACAGAAGGTTAGTTCTACTTAAAAGCCACAGCAGCCCTGCTAGTGATGTTACCAAATGAGTTACTGTCCATGGCTCTTATCTAGCCTTTATTGAGATTTAATGTCATTTACCCCTGGCTTTCATGAATGTGCTGTATAACCTCACCTTTTCTCATGTGTGTTACTTCCAACCATTTCAACACAGCATTTATGAACCTCTGGTTTTTAAAATGATTAAGAAACGAATCCCACATGTGGTATAATTTGAGTCTTCCATAGTCCCAGAAAATTCAGAGATCAGCATATTTCTTGTTTTCAAGGTATACTATAGAAATACTCTGAGATTTGATATATTTATGTAAACATTTTCAAAGCAGTCAAAATGTATAATTCAAGAAAATGTTCTGTGAAAGAATTTGTTTTTTGGTTATAAAATGATTTCCTGCTTTTGAAAAAAATAACAAGTTTGTATTTACTTAGCTGGCTCTGAAGGTCCAAAGGAGATTATCATACCTTCAATCCCTAACACCTCTTTTCCAGGTGCAGGCTTTTTAATGATTTCAAAGGTAGCTTTATGTGGAGAAGGAATCTATAAGCTGTAGAAAGGAAAGAGAGAAAGAGCCCTCCTCAACTTAACCCCTTATGTTTTCGCCATAACGAACCACAGGATGGACAGAACTAGGACAACACAGGTGTGGCACTCCAAAGAACATGCCAGAAAGACTTTCCACATCCCTTTGACTTCTTTTTTTCAGCCAGGGTAAATCAACCTTGATAAAGGCAGGAATCTGTCTGACAAACATGCGTACGATACCCAACACCCACATTTGCTGACTTTTATTCAACAAGCCCTTCATCTCACCAACACTTAGGAACAAGAGCAACTGCCACAACCCCAGAGTTATAGGGTGTTAACCTTTCCACGAGATTTCACATTTTATCTAACAGAAAAAGTAAACTTGAGAATATTAAAAGCAGCCCAGAGACAGAGCAAACGACCATGCTTTGTTGCTGGGCAGACTGAGAAAGCCCAGCCAGATCTGCCAGTAGTGGGTGTGGGAAACGAGGCTGGGAGGCTCATTTGCACAACTGTGAGAGAGCCCAAGAAGCAACTCCAATCAAACTACTTGGACAAAGTTCAGCAACAAGTGGACCTTCACTAAAGAAAATCTGATGGCTCATCCCCTGGACAAGCTAGGCCTTCCTTCTAACTCCGATATGGTTCACGCTTTGAAAAGGCTGTTCTACATTCGTCATCATTCCAGCCCTGCTCTTTTGAAGCAGCAGCAGAGTCTGACACAATCAAGAGACATAAATTGCATGACAGAGCAAATGATAATCTTTGCACCACAATAGTCCATCTTTAAGACTAAAACAATAACCCCTGCCCCTCTCTTCATCACAGAGATGTAGTGAGAACTCAAGGGAGATGAGTGCTCAAGAATTCATACTAAAGAAACCACCTAAGACCCATGATGTGTATAACACAGACCAGACAATCTCAAACTGCAGTTTGGGACTATGCAATCTTTTCAAGAGGTCCACAAGACAAATTATTTTCAAGTGATGCTAACAAAATAGTTTCCCCTTTTGTTCTCATTCTCTCAAAGTGTACAGTGGAGTTTGCCAGAGGCCACAAGGTGTGTGATGAAGTCATTATTTCTATGACTAATGCAATATGTGCTTGTAAGTCCTCGTGTTTTAATATTTTCTCAAGTTTCTTTTCTTTTTTTTTTTTTTTGAGACAGAGTCTCACTCTGCTGCCTGGGCATGATCCTAACTCACTGCAACCTCTGCTTCAGGCAATTCTCGTGCCTCGGCCTTCGAAGTCAAGTAGCTGGGACTACAGGTGTGCACCACCACATACAGTTAATTTATGCATTTTTAGTGGAGATGGGTTTCGCCATGTTGGCCAGGCTGGCCTTGAACTCCTGGCCTCAAGTCATCTGTCCAACTCAGCCTCCCAAAGTGCTGAAATTACAGGCATGAGCCACCGCACCCAGCCTGTCTCAAGTTCACTTAAATATTGATAGACAAAACTCTCCAGGAGCCGCAATAGCTGTTAGGAGTGTAAACAGGTCCCGAGACAAAGTTGAAAACTGCCAACCTAGAACTTCAGTCCCACCCAAACCAGCAGTTCCCACCCAGGCTGCCGTCTCACCCACTGGGAGCCTGTATGCTGCTCTCTTTGCATGGGAGACTCCTTCCCTTCCTTTACTTGGCTAACCTCTTTCAGCCTCTACTTAGATGTCACCTCCTCTGGGACACTCTCCCCTATTTTCCAGACAAGTCTGGTGGTCCTGCTATGTGTTCACCCAGCACTTAGCACACTGCATTGTGATTGCTTATTTTCTGGTTCTTGTCTTTGGCTCCTTCAAGGCAAAAATGACTTATTGCTACTGGACTGTGACACAGTGGTATGTAGTAGACATTCAGTAAATACTTGTTAAATATAGAACACAACCAAGGAACGGCCAGGCACAGTGGCTCACGTAATCCCAGCACTTTGGGAGGCCGAAGTAGGCGGATCACTTGAGGTCAGGAGTTTGAGACCAGCCTGGCCAACATGTCGAAACCCCATCTCTACTAAAAATACAAAAATTAGTGAGCATGGGGGAGAGGGGGGCAGACTTGTAATCCAGCTTCTTGGGAGGCTGAGGCACAAGAATGGCTTAAACCCAGGAGGCGCAGCTTGCAGTGAGCTGACACTGAACCACTGCACTCCAACCTGGGCAACAGACTCTGTCTCGGAAAAAAAAAAAAGTTCTATCTTGCATTCTTATTACCTAGGGGAAATTAGTTACAAAATAATTAGTTTTCTTTATAGTATAGGTCTATTTAAATTAATAGTAAAAATAATGATTATCTGTATATCTTGCGGGGCACCAGGCACTATCCTAAGCACGTCGTATGTGTTAATTCACTTAGTCCTCACAAAGCACCTGTGAGGTATATGCTACTATTATCCTCATTTTAAAAATGAAGACACAGATGTGTAAGTAATGAGGGGTAGATCTCAGATGCACACCCAGGCAGTCTGCCTCCAGAGTTTCACCTTGTTAATCACTCCACACACTGCCTGACATGTCAGCAGTGTCGAGTTCAGGCTTATAACATGTATTGAGATCTCAAGGCTGTCTCTCAGCTCTGTTCATAAACCAGGAACATGACCTGACATTTATGTTCCACTCCTAGCCCCATATCTGTGTGAGCGACTATAGCAGCCATGTGAACAGAAGACCTCACCAATATTACCTGTTCTCAAGTTAGTGTTGAAATAGGATAGTTTCAGTAAAAAGTCTCTTTCTCATTTATTTTTTGTACGTTAGGTTAAAAACAATAAACTTGTACATTTATTCAAAATACTAAGTTTTTTTGGTAGCTCAGGGAAAACAGGAAAGTTCGATCCTTCCTCGTAGTAAGGTGTTGTGCCACAGGGCAGACTCTCCCTGATGTGTGTAACTCTTCCTGCGCCTCTCAGGCTACCCTCTCTCAAGGAATGCTTTCAGTTTCACTCTGAATAGGTAGTGGTCCAAAATGTTCTGCAGGCATACTTGATGGAAAAGACAAAGTTTTATCTGGTTCAGAGAGGTAAGGCCAAGTGCGAGAAAGTGTATTGTAGAAAACACAGGGTGTATTACAAAAAACAATCTGAGAGAATCACAATGTAACACTGTAGTGATATTTGGGATGAGAAAAGCCTAACTAGGAGATATCTGATCTTTCAGAAGTAAAAAAAAAAAAGTTCTACAGATAAAGTTAAAAGCCTGTCTATCAAATCTTTACCAGCTGACAGTACATGAGAAACCAAAGTTCATCTTATGGTGTTTGACAGAAGTCACACAAAGCAACTTGACTTACCTGGAGAAGTGTCCCATGAATATGGTTTTGCCGGAAACACTGGTCAGTGCAGTTGGGGAGTGTGGCCAACAGATTTTGGATGGTATTAGGAATATGATCTATCATAACGAATGGGACCAAGGCACGAGCTGCCATTTCACGGGAGTGGTAGACAGGTGAGCGACCACACCTGGGGAGAAATAAAAACACAAGCCCATTCTACAGTCATGTCCACATCTGTGTCTTTGTATATACTTACATTCTATCTAGCTTGGGTTGGAACATCCAGGGGCTGGGGGGAGTCAGGAAATGTTCCTTATTCCAAATGATGTTTTGTATCTGCATTAGTTCCACGGGTGACTTTGCTTTGGTTAAAAACATCATTAGCATCCATAATTCCTTATCATGAAGACTAAATGTAGGCAGGCTTGGGAATAAGACAAGAAACAGAGAGTAGCAAAAAACAACTTACTCGTTAACTGTTTATTGTGTATTTATGCTAAGCAAAGGCACCATGATAAGCGCCATAAAAAATAAGACAGTTAGCATTGTCTTTGAAAAGCCCATACTTGGGTTGGCCAGAGAAAAAGTACATTGGAAAAAAATGACCAAAAGTACGAGACAGTGTAGGAAAAGTGAGAAGCAAGTGACCTTGACATTATAACTACAGAAAATCAAAAGAAGGATGGAACTTAGGAAAGCAAGCATGATTCAAGTAGGCCAAGAAAAATCTGAAGTCATTTCAACCAGGGACAAAGTGCTATAAAGCAAGGGTAGAACATTCAAGGTATAGGCAGATATGTCTGAATAATGCAGAGGTTCATGAATAACAGTAAAAGTTAAGGCTGAGAAGTGGGTGGGGCCACACTGGGAAGTGTCGCAGATGGCGTAGTACATGGTCTGAACTTATTGTGAAGAGAGTAAGAGATGGACCCTCAAATCACCAAATCCTTGCCTCTGGGCTGACTCACACCCGAAGAGGAGGAATACAAGTCCTGGACAAGTGCTATTTTGAGATTCTACGAAGGTCATTGTAAAGTCAGGTCATTTAAAGCCTCTTGACTTTATGAACACTCAGAACCTGAAAGACCATAACCATTTTGCTGAAACTGTGCACTGTAAAGCCTTCACAGATAAGAGATTGATGATTTGAGAGGAAAGTCCAATATGGAAAGTAGCAGCTTAAATAAGTTCTTGACTAGAACTCTCCAGACTTCATGATTTTTCATCCAATTAAAAAAGTAACTCAATTTAGAGAAATATCTTAGACGACAAGAACAGGGAAGACCAGAAGAGGGTAGACTTTGCAGAGGAAAAAAAATGGTCTCTTGACTTTTTCAAAATTAATCAGTGTACTTGGTAAGAATGAGGCCATTAGGGCCACATGGCCATGTTGGCTTAGGAAGTAGAGGGATAGGGCCCTACTACAGCAATGTTTCTCACACCCTAGAGGTTATCACCAACATTTATTTTAATGTGACAACAGAAAAACAGATATAATTTCTGTACAAATAGAACAGCCCGAACAGAATTTCATCCTGGTGTTGGAGGAGGTAGGGAAAGAGAAGAAAGATGTATAGAGTAAGTTTAAAAAAAAAAAAAAGTGTCATTTTTTTTCCCCCCTAAGACAGTTAGGTCTGTCAGGTAGGTCCAGCAGCACACAGTTTCAGGATGGAGAAGTCACCTCACATTTCTACGGGAAAACAGAGAGCTATGGTTACAGTAGATAGCTGGACAGTTCCCCACAACTCATCCATTTTCTCAATTATTCTTTTTAAATGATTAAATGTTTAATCCATAATTGGCAAATGCAGAAAAATGTTTGCTTTGGCCTATAGGGAATGGTAGGGGGTGGCAGTCAGGGGAGAAACTTCATTTGACCAAAAAAAAACAAAAAACAAACAAACAAAAAAAACACCTCTGAAAATGTTTTGAGATTTAATTAGCAAATGACCTCACTCAGTACAGCACAGTCATTTGTTGGAAGCTTCTCCTACGGTCTGTACCCCACCTCTCCAACACACACACTTTGTGTTATAGTGTGTTTTATGTTACCAAAAAAGGGCTCTTGTATATAAATGTTTCTTTTCAAATACAAATAACTCTGACATGGTTACAGATATTTAGTTTCCAATTAGCAGTAACTGTACACTAAAGAATGCCCCTCCTTTTGCTCCTGACTTTTGTAAATGATGATTTCCCAAAGGATTCTGGCATCCATACAGGAGGAAGAATGGAAAGTGGGGGAAAGTGCCAGAATTTTCTGCTTTTGGATACCCTGTGTTAGGGTAGTTTCCAAATGCACACAAGCAGGTTAAAAAGCAAAACAAACCTCTCCTCAAAAAAGCAATGCAATTACCAAAAAAAAAGAAGACAATTCTTGAAGCAATATTTAATTAACATTCATTATAAAGCAATGGTTAAACATTATTTCAAAATCCTTTCTATTACAAATTCTTTAGATGGAAAGATTAGATCATAGACAAATTTATATACACATATAAACACTAAGAAAAAAAATTTCTAGGTTACTGTTTTCTTACCTACTGGAGGCAAGGAGGGGTCTGATGAGAACATTTAGAACCTAGTGCTATAAGAATAGAAAATTAGAACACTTAGATTTTCATTCTGCTTTGGACATTGAGTTCTGTGACTTGGACAAGTCATAGTAACCTCTCTGAGTCTCAGTACAGCTGAAAATGGTGGCAATGCTTTGTACCCAGTGTTCTGTTGTGATATCTAAGAGAACATTCCAAGAAGGAAGGTCTTCGTTCTAAGTTTTTAAGGGCACTGTGCCTGTGTCTAGTAATAGCACCAGTATATTCAAGAATTACAGGCCTATAAGTGGCCCCAATAAGAGAATTTAAGACCATGTGGTGAATTCTGTGCTGTTTAAAAAGGTAAGACAACATGTTGATAATATGAAGGCAACGAGGGTCTTTTTAGGCCACCATTAAAAGTGATAAGGAAGAGTCTTACACCCTTCTGAAGTAAGTGGGATAGCCCCTGTCTCTCTAAGTCTCAGTTTCTTCCATAAAATGAAACAAATACACTTAAGGTCTCGAAGGTCATTTCCTCTTTTACCATTCCTTGAAAACCAATTCCTCTAGTAGCCCTAAGCTGTTTTCTAGGCCTGAATACTAGTTCCTCCACAGAATCTGCAAGGTATGCAGACACCAGTGTCTTGAAATCGCTAGCCCTCTCACTTCGATAAACCCTTTCCATGTTCATTTTAATTATATGTTTAGTGATTGTCTACCGTGTCCTTGACACTGTGTGACATGAGACATGACGCATTTTTAATAGGAATACTTGGACCCAACAACTGAATAGCCCTTGAGAGTTGATAAAACTCCTGCACATCTGGGATCTCTTTACTATGCAACATTCCTGTAGCACGAAAGGACATTACAGACCTAAATTAACAGATGAAAAATAAAATGAAGCTCAGAAAGGCTAAGTGGACTCTCTGAGGGCTAAGTCCAGGATGCGTACGCTGCGCTCAGGTCAGACTATGATCCAGAGCTCTCTGGCTACCCCAACCTGCAGCACACACCTGGAAATCAAGGGAGCACAAAAACATCTCCTAGCTAACAAAAACATAAACTGCAATGTACACATATGTGGAAAATTTCTAAATGAGTGGTTTTTAACTTTTTAAAGATCATGAAAATATTCAGAAACTAATGTAAACTATGGACTCTCTCACAAGAGGAATATATTTATGAATATATACATATACACACAATCTCCCATGAAATTTCAGGTTCGTGACATACATCCAAAATCCTTGGGGTGGGGGAGCTCCCAGACCCAGGTGGAGAACCTCCCATTGCTCTTTTGCATAAACCAATGACCACACAAGGTGGTTGTCAGGCGTGTGCTCTGCTGCATGTAACACAGCAGTGGAGAACATGGCTCACAGGAACCACCAGCTTAGAGGGGGATATAAGCCTGCTCATCACAAATCTGTGGTACCCACATACACAGCTGTAGAGTGGCACAGAAAAGGCAAGTGGGAGGCAGAGCTGAAACAACTTTCTGTAACAGATAAAAGACCTTCAAATGAGGGAGAAATACACTCTTAGACTTAAAACTTCAGGAACCAGAAGAGTTCAGAATGCAGTATCCTGGGCAAAAAAAGGACCATTTTGCTGAGATCATGCCGACTTCACCACCTTTCACAGAGTTGGGGCTAAGCTTTTCCCAGCTGTTCTCTTCTCATATCTACTCTCACAATCTGTCTCTGCTCACCCACAGCTGTAGGGACATCTACTGAGTACCCAGCACAAGCACACACTGGGTCAGGTACCAAAGAATTGGAGAGAAAAGTCACTGCCTACGCTACAAGGAACCTACAGTCTAGTGCGGAAGATAAAAGAACCAGCCAATGATTCTCAGGCCCTGAGAAGTAAACACAAGCTGCTGCTGCTGTAAGTGCAACACGTGTGTTGGGGGGGGACTGGTCTAGAAGATCACGCCCAGCTGTGCCTAAGTGGGAAGGGGCAGAAAGTACCTGGGTTTGGCAAGAAGAAGTACTTCCCGGGCCTGAGCCTTTCCCTATGTGAACCCAAACTGCTTCTGAGGGCACCCAGACAAAAGGAAGGGAATTGAGATTAAGTGACTACTATGTGCCAGGACTGGCTCTGTGCTTTGGATACACTATTTTAATTATTTCATTAATCCTCATTCCAAGGTAAGTGTCATTATCCCTATTTTAAGATGAACAGAGTGAGGTTTCCCAGCATACTTTGGGTCATAAAACTATGATAAAGTCTGCATTTTAATTAGGATCTGTCTACCTACAAAATTCGGTCTTTCTAAGACTTTACAATGCAGTTGCCTCAAAATCCTCAGAGCCTTGGAAAAGCTCAATGTTTCCAAACATTCAACCTAATCACACTGAGGTATGAACCAACCAGTCTCTAATTTTAGACCATGAAGCAGAACAATGAAGATGATCCTGATAATAGCTGACATTTCCTGAGCATTTATTTAAGACCAGACTCTGTATGTGGTATCTCATTTAAATCCGACAAGCCAGAGTGACAGAGAAACTTTGCAGGCCATGTAGGGGAGAGTCCTGCTCTTACTTTTCAGGTGAGGCTGCACCATGTGCAAAACAAAGGCCCTCAAACTTCTGCCAATGATGAAAAGGACCATCCACTTGCTCTAGATGTCCCTATTTAACTAAGTGGTTAGCATCTTCGGAGCTGGGCTGAATTCAAAACAGCCATGTCTGACTCTGACCCCATTCCCCCACAACATACCCTCTCAAACCTCTCACTAAAGTTACTCAAGAATGCCAGCCATGCCATTATGGTCTGTTTGTCCTACAGCACGGCTGTCAGCTATTGGGAAATGGTCATGTACCGACAACCGAAAGTGGGAGATAACCCTACCTTACAGGCCACCTCTAAAGGCTACACAGCAGGCTGAGGCTCTGGATTATACTCCTTTCAAAAAATCTTTCCATGTATCTTTTGTTGGCAAGCCAACTGAATATTATTCTCACTAGAATGATGTCCTTTTACTCCTGTACTCTTGTAATGAAGAGGGGGAACTCCTCTTTATCTTCTGAACTGTGCTAAGGTATTACATTTTTGTTTAGAGACAGAGCCTCACTCTGTCACTCAGGCTGGAGTTCAGTGGCGAGATCATAGCCGACTGAAGCCTTGAATTTCTGGGCTCCAGTGATCCTCCTACCTCAGCCTCCTGAGTAGCTGGGATTACAGTCGTGTGCCACCATACCTAGCTAATTTTTTGTTTTTAAGTAGAGACAGGGTTTCATACACCTGCCTCAAGCGCTCCTCCCACTTTGGCCTCCCAGAGTGCTGGGATTATAAGCATGAACCACAGTGCCTGGCCTCTGCTAAGGTATTACCTTTTTTGGGAAACTTGACTGTACCTCCTCTGATCAGAATCAATCACTTCCTTCCTCCGCCTACTGCAACTGCATAGTGAGCTCTGCCACAGCAGGCAGTGCAGCTCACTGATCTATCCCAAAGTAGCTCTCAGGCATCACCATGTCTGCTAGACTGAAATGACTTTGAGAACAGAAACAGGGTCTTCATAGTTCTTTATCACAGAGCACATAGACAGGCATTAAGAACATGCTCTGGAATCCAGCAGACCTAAGTTTACATCCGAGTTCTGACACTTACTAGTGTGTGACTTTAGATGTAAAGCTCCTAAGTTTTTATCTTCTATAAATGGGGAAAGGAAGAGTGCTTATTTCATAGGGCTGTTGTGAAGCTTAAATGAAATAATGCATGAAAATAAAATGCCTTGAAGACAAGTAGGTGGAATAATTTGAAAATAAACCTTTATACATATTTACAAATTGTTTGTCCTAGTGTTCTCTGTCTCAACAAATGGCTGAGGAAACAGAGCCTGGCCTGTACCAAACAGGCTCCAAGTGCTCGCAAAGGCCGACCCACCTCTCTCCCCTCTAAATGAGCTGGAAAGGAGAGGAGGCTTGAGTTTCTTTGGGGCCTGTTCAACTTGTTTATGTGAAACTCATTGGTTTATTCTCCTGGTGCAGGGCCCAAGTCTATTTTCTGTCGACCCTACCACTATTATACCCAGATTTCTTTTTCTTTTTTGTAGTGTATGGTTCATAGTTTCAAATCTTGCCTTCGGGAAAACACATACACGTGTGGGTATGTGCGTATGAATAAAGAGAGAAACTACAAAAAAAAAAATTTTTTTTAAAGTCCATATCCAGTGAACTGGAAAAAGTAGATATTTCTGCATGTCCTGTAACTATTACATATGTTTTTGTTATAAATGTGGCATTCCTGAAGCTCCTTTCCCACATTCGCAGGCGAGTGATGGCCAAGGTTGCCAGATTCTCTACTTGTTCTTCCTATGCTAATATTCCATTCATCAAAGGATCTACCACCAGCACCTGAACTAGCTGCTCCTTTTCCTGCAACTCAAACTGCTAGCACAAAGAAGACGCACTGACTGTGATCTTGCCCTTTACATAGCTCATGGATTTCTTTATTGCAATATATTTCTTGGAAAAGTAATGAGTTTGATTTTTTAAAATCCTTGGTTTGGGTAGTAAGGAGAAAATAAGAGTTGTAGACAGTAGCTAAGCTAAAAATTGCACATTTCCAGAGCGGATGGACATACACATAAAGTAACTTCAGATAGAATGTTTAGTTTAAATATGTATCTCTCGAGCCACTCAGAGCTCTTTGCAAATTAATTCAAAGCAACACGTTAAACCCTTAAAAAAATCTATGAAGAAATGCCAACAATAATAAGCCACAATAGAACATCTGAAAACTGTAGTGTGTGACCACTTGAGACAAGCCCAATCACAGAGTCTAAGCCTCAGAAAATGCATGTTCTTGGGGTCACCTTCACACTGCCTCCCAGTGATCCAGGCTGACAGGCCACAGGCTATTCATTCCAGTGAAATATCAGCTGCTGGGAGCTAGAAATCAGCCTCCATCATCTGGGCATCCCTCCACTTGCCCCAGCAAGAAGTGCGCCTGGCATTCAGTGACCTGATAGCAGAAACACTGAGTCTCAGATGCAATGGCTATGGCCACTTGCATTCATACTATTCCTTTTAGTGCTAGGAAATAAAGCAAGGGTATTTTCCAACAGGGAGGGGTGAAGGTATACAACGTGGTAGTTACTTTAAAAGCTCTGTAAACAACGTGCTTTAATTGTTCAGAACTAGAAATATTCTTAAATAAATGAAAAGATGCATAATTTCTGAACGCTGATTTCTGGTTACTTGCTGATCAAAATGTAGAGAATGAAAATTACATTTCATCTGAAATTTCATTAAATGTTTCATCATTTTTTGAGACAATAAAAAATATAATTTGAAACCAAAATTTTCAGATCCCAACGAAATGTTTTAGACAGCTGGGAAGGAGATTTTTCTCAGGGGCACTGAAATGTGCTATACCTTAGCAATAATTCTTTTCTGACTCTGGGAAAAACATGGAAAAGAATTCATAGCAAAATACATACAAAGACATTGGAAGCCACAGAAAATGTCTTTCCTAAACAAATAAAAATAACCGCTAGACTTAGTTTGAAATGTTGGCATCATCTTCCCTCCCAGCCTATGTGAGGAGTTTCTCTCTGACCCTGTACCAATGAGCTACACTCTGGTCTACTGTTCTCCTCATGCAACAGCTGGAAAAGCATTCCAGATCTACCCTTGGGGTTCTTGGGCTGGGATGAGCTGCGTGCAAGGCAGGAGCTGGGCTGCAGCATATGCAGACTGCAAGAGCGGCACATCCCTCTCAATTGCGAAACCCTTCACGATGTTTCTGCTCTGGCTCCACAAACAACCAAGAAATGAGCACATTCAGGCAGCTACTGACTCTTTAAAGGGGCTGAACATAATAACACCTGGACTCTCAGCATGTCTCTTCCTTTCCTTGCACGCAGTGGATGGGTCTGAGAAATCAGTAACAGGCTGGCTTTCCTTTGGTGTTGGTCACTGCTCAAAGGCCAAGTTCTCAAAGTGATTTAATACAGTTAAAATCACGCCATTATCCTTTAGAGCAAGAGATTCTGTATTTACAGTGATTGATTTTTCAGTTCACAAACAGAAATGAGTGGTGATTTTAAGATACCACACAAAGGAACAGAGAGAATTTGCCATCTTATTTTTGTAAACCCTATTAATATGTAACCCTACTACATATAGATAGGAGGTTTATAAAGGAATGTTTTTATTGCCATTAAAAAACTTTTTTCTAGCTTTCAAATTTTCTAGAACCTATGATAGCTCTCTATTGTCACATTAAATACATATTCTTATTTTGGTATTCAAAGTACCCTAATTCTAGCCCCAGACTGATTAGACAAATCATAGGTGCTGAGTATATTTTTCATTGACCAATTTAACTTTTCAGGTGGTTATCTCTGAAATGATATTAAAATCTTAGACAATCTCAACATCCTGCGAGTCAAGGGAATGCTCAACATACACCAATTTTATTAACTTCCCTTTTGACAAGAATCTGTTACATTTCTAAAAGATTCTGATATCCATGCTAAAAGAAGGAAGGAAAAAAGGAACTGAAGGTAAGAACATTTAATGAATGTCTGCCAGATGCCAAGCAGTGTGCTAGGTACTTTAAAATATGTTCTCTTATTTTTAGTACTCAGATAAACCCTTTAAAATAAAGTACATAGTATTATATAAATATAAATATACATGAGTTTTTATATATATAATAAATATATTATATAAATATAAATATACATGAGTTTTCACTCTAGATAGTCTGGTGGGAACATAAAAAGAATGATGAAGTCCCAAATAAAATGTAACCACAACCAAATAAAATGCCCTGTGCCAATATTTTTGTTGTTGTGATAATGAATGAAGAAACCCACTAATTTCAATGGCTGGAACTCATATTTGCAGGTCTCATACATAAGGAATTGGTAGTCTAAATATGTTTCCTCCTGTTCTAACTAGTGTTAAACGAAACAAAGCCTAAAACTTTATAAAATATCATAAAATATTATCTTTAAGGAAGGCAAATTAATCACCAGGACTTTGAAGCAAGTCACCCACCAAGCTGCAGCCATGAGCCAACAGTTTATGAAGAACCCCACGTCAGACTGCGATGGTTCCACAAAGGCTGTGGCAGTGTCCCCTGATATCCTCCATCAGTACTGACACCTCAGGTCAAATCACTTACCTGTCATTCAACAGTCATTCAAAGAATACTATTAATTCTGTGCTTGCCTCGGCAGCACATATACTAAAATTGGAATGATACCGAGAAGATTAGCACGGCCCCTGAGCAAAGCATAGTATTTATTTAAAGACAAATTTGAAATGCCCAAATAAAAATCTTCAGCATTTGTAATGACAAGAAAAGACACATACATGTCAGCATGTTGGCAGAATCTTCATGGGCTTAGGAAAATATATACAATCATCAGCTTTAAGTGACTTTTTTGGTGAAGTGAAACCTACTGTGAAGCAGAAGCACTTAACACGGTTTCCTTCGTGTCTCTTACGCAAGGCCACTTTTAAGACATCTTCAAATTAAAATATTAGTATCTAACAATGTGGCCACAGCAAGTTACATAATGTCCTTTCACATCCTCATCTGTAAAAGCATATTAGAATAAGTGACCTCTAAAGTCACCTTCAATAACAAAATTCAATAATGGATGTTTAAACATTCCAGGCAGATAGTTATCTTATTTAATTTTAAAATACCATTATGACCTCTCTTAACTTGTTCCATTGCTTAATCTCATAATATTAATGCTAATAATAGAAGTTTTATGTCTAACACTAACCATACTCAGTCTTTCTATAGTTGGAGCCAATTTTCTCTAGTTTGAGCCTCCGTGGAGTTGGAGACAAATGACCAGTGTTTTCTACACACAGGAAAACCCTTCATTAACGATAGTGGAATCGCGTCGTTGACGCACCTTCACTCTTTTTTACCGCAATCCCGTCATTAACGCACACCTCCAACTCCTTTTATCATGTAGAACCTCTTCTCTAGAATCTCACTAATTATTTTGCATCTATAGAGGGTTAAATGAATCTTCCCAATGCCATCAGCTAAAACAATGATTGGTGCTACTGCTATATGAGAGAAATTTGAGGATTTCTTTTAATTTGATTGGTTTGCAGAGACTGCAATTTGTTTTTGCTAAAGCTAATTAATGCCCCTGAATGACCCTCCTCATGTTTCACAGCAACACTTCATAAAACCAGAAAGAATGAAGTTTTAAAAATAATAAAGTACGAGGGAAAGTTTTGAAAAATTCCCCAAAACTGGTTTTTTGGCCTGGAAAAATGACACAAAAGAGCAACAGATATTGAGATATTAGCAATAGACTCATTCAAGGTATCTTTTCTCAAATGAAAACTGCGATCAGGTAAGTTGAGTGGTATTTCAGCATGCCTACAGTATCCCAAACAGAATATTGTCAGTCAGTTTTTAAATACCCCCTGAGAAAGTCTGACATCCTCCTTTGGTTATCCCAGTGCCCATGTTTACACTGCCAGTCAAAAAAATACTTCCTTAAGTATAATTATACTTTTTCTTGCTGCAATTTAATTTTTCTGGTTCCACATGCCAGGGAAAGAAAGAAATCTATGTCTAAAAGACTTGTCTCCAAAATATATTTGGAATAATAAGAAAACAAAGCCAGGCATGGTGGCTCACACTCGTAATCCCAGTACTTTGGAAGACTGAGGCAGCAGGATTGCTTGAGGCCAGGAGTTCGAGACCAGCCTGGGCCAGCCTGGGCAAAGTGAGACTCTGTCTCTACAAAAAATA
The DNA here is from genome assembly GCA_036589455.1 of Ateles fusciceps. Lineage (NCBI taxonomy): Eukaryota > Metazoa > Chordata > Mammalia > Primates > Atelidae > Ateles > Ateles fusciceps. The sequence goes on from JAZHEH010003310.1 coordinate 5,510,257, forward strand.
ATAATATGGTGGCATGCACTTGCAGTCCTAGCTACTCAGGTGGCTGAGGCAGCAGGATCACTTGAGTCTAGAAGGTTAAGGATACAGTGAGCTGTGATTGTACCACTGTACTCCAGCCAGGGTGGCAGATCAAGACCTTATCTCTTAATTAAAAAAAAAGGGGAGAGGGGGAGGGAAGAAGGGAGAGCAAACAACCTAACAGAAAAATTGGGCTTCAAACAGACACTTCAGCAAAGAAGATATATGAATGCCAAATACATGTAAAGATGCTCAACATCTTTAGTCATTAGTGAAGTTTAAAACCACAGTGAGATAGTACTACATACTCACTAGAAAGGCTAAAGTTAAAAAGACTGAGCATACCAAGTGTTGGCTAGGATATGGAACAACTAGAATTCTCATACTCTACTAGTGGGAATGTATAATCACTTGGGAAAACAGGGGAGTTTCTTAAAAAGTTAAATATATACCTATCATTCACCTCACCTGTTCAATTCCTGTGTATTTATACTAGAGAAATGAAAGCCTAAGTCCATATAAAACTTGTGCATGAATGTTCCTAGCAACTTACTTGTTGCTAGTTGACGGACACAACACAAATGTCATTCAACAGGTAAGTACACAAACAAATTGTGGTATATCCATACAATGGGATACTGTTTGGCAATAAAAAGAAACAAGCTATGGATACACATAATGACATGGCTGAATCTCAAAATGATTATACTGAGTAGAAAAAGCCAGACAAATAGAAATGCATCCTGTAGGATTCCATTTACATAAAATTCTAGGAAATGCAAATTAATCTATAGTGACAGACATACAACCACCATTGCCAGGGAGGTGGGGGGGGGGGAGGGGGAGATTGGGTAAGGATTACAATGGGTGATGGTTAGGTTCATTACCATGACAGTGATGATGGTTTTATGGGTATATAAAAATATCAAATTGTGTACTTTAAAAATGTGCAGTTTATTTTGCATCAATTATACCCCAATAAAGTTGTTTTTAAAAGAATAACCTTTCATATACATTAGAAAAGTTAAGTTATACATCCTGTCTTGTTTTCTTAGCCTCCAGCTCCATCTCCAAAACATCTTAAGTCTTCTCTTCCTCAGATTAAACAAGCCCAGCTATTTCCTTTAAACTTGTACAACCAGAATTAATGTTTCTTTGTGCTCTTTTAAAAAGTAAAATCAATAAACACTTAAATCCTAACAATCACACAAGAATTAAAAAACAAAAAAAATATTTTTTAGGACAATGTTCTGAATCTCTCACATGTTCTAGACAGGCTCAGAGAAGTTAACTAGCTTCCCCAAGCTCACAAAGGGAATGCATACAGAAGCTGGGATTCAAAGTCTGTCTCACTCCAGAGCCTATGCTAGTTCCAAAACGAGTGTTTTCCATCTTCTGATATTTTACCACCATAAAAATGAACAACAGCAGCACATACTAAAAGAAATTCAATTTTATTCATTTTCAGTATAATTGGCAATTCCAACTATTCAGCCAAGTGATGCCAAATTTGTTGGGCCAGCTTTAATAGACTCACTTGCTGTATTTAGCTGTATGGTTTTGCAGTGGTTATTCAGGTAAAAGATTCCCCTCTCCCCCATCCTGATCAGATTAAACCTGCTTTCTAATATTTTGAACAGCCTTTTAATTTGCTTATTCCATCATGAAAAGGTAATTTTCAACTCATACCAGTTTTAGTCACCCTAAATTCTGACAAACAGAAGCAAAATCAGTGGACTAATCTCTAATATATTCCAAATGAATGCACAATGGAGACTGCTGTGCAAAGTTTAAAGATGAAACAAAACTGATTACACACACCTATACCCTGCCACTAATGAAAATATACTGGTGTTACAAGTATACAGTTTCAATGGTGGTGGTATCTTTGTTCAGAAGCACGGTACATTACTATACAGCTGAAGCCCTCTAGCATTTAATTAGGTTACTAATTAGGAGAATCACATTACCTTCAAGTCTTTCCCTGGATGTGACCAAGGCTTAGTATATTAATTTCATGGTGATTGTATTTTAAGATGGGAAACATGTCAATAAAGAATACTGGTCACTCCTTCAAAGTGTCCAGGTGATGAGATTTCAGCTGTGGCAGAGTTTGAGACATTAACTAGAAAGAAAATACTGCTAATTCCCACTGCCAATTTTGATGATCAGGAGATATTTTATGTTGCATTTTAAGCATAAGTATCATTCAAAGTCTTCACAGGGGGTATACACATGAATATAAAAAGAAGAAAATTAAGTGATATTCTTTATTTCCGTTTGAATTCAATCAGTTAATAAATTTAGCCTCAATTCAGTATCATCTTACTCCCCCAGCTTTCCGCCTTGCCTATCAAAATAATAATAATAATAAAGTCAGTGCAAAATGTATGAGTCACTCTTCAGTCATGCCAAGGCCATAACCTTCAACCCAAGATTAAAAATAAAGTGCTATGTGTGAAATTCATACTGTTTAACTTTTGGGTGCTAAAATCTAATAAATATAGCATTTCAAAAGAAATTAAATAATCTGGATCACTTCTGTTCATTTTCACGATTTCATCAGCATATTTCTATGGCTTTGACGACATTTGCCAGCATTCACATCCTGGGTAAACTGGTGGAATTTGGCATCTCTTAGTTTATAATCTGTATCACCAGTTCGTACAAGTCACAGGAAAGTTCTCCACTCCCTGATATACTTCAAAGCATTTCATTTATTATTCAAATGGTTCTTCCGACAAAAACATTAGTCAAGAAGAAAGTAAAGAAATCTTATTTTTTAAAAAGACACACCTTCCACACCAGACTGCTTTAACTAACCATGCTATTCTTGGCAAAGTCTTTATTTCCTAAAGAATACATTTAATTCCAATTTTTCTTACCTCTAGAAGGTCAGGGCTTGTTTTTACTTGTTTTCACTCAAAGTGAGCTTTTATATATTTGAAGTTTACCTTAACTTCTTCCTAAGTTCCTGTATTTTCTAGCCTTTATAAAGAAAATACTAAATTTAAATATGTGAAAGGTATTGAAGTCGTAATGAATGTCTCACAACTACCTTTAAATGATGACAGGAATGAGTGTATGAGTTCATGTATACACACAGGGAAAAAAAGAGACATCTTTTAGTCAGAGTTCTTAGTTAAGGGCATTTGGGGTTAACCGTAAAAACAGCTTCACGATTTGAAATAGTGTTATTTTCTTTCTTTCTCTCTGTCCCCTCCTCTCTCCTTTCTATCCTAAAATTCATACTGTACCTATCTCATAGCGCTATTTTCTTTATCTTCCCCTTCCCTTCTTTTCTATCCTAAAATTCATACTGTACCTATCTCATAGCGCTATTTTCTTTATTTTCCCCTTCACCTCCTTCTTTCTATCCTAAAATTCATACTGTACCTATCTCATAGCACTATTTTCTTTATTTTCCCCTTCCCTTCCTTCTTCTATCCTAAAATTCATACTGTACCTACCTCATAGTGCTATTTTCTTTATTTTCCCCTTCCCTTCTTTCTTTCTATCCTAAAATTCATACTGTACCTATCTCATAGTGCTATTTTATTTTCCCCTTCCCTTCTTTCTATCCTAAAATTCATACTGTACCTATCTCATAGCGCTATTTTATTTTCCCCTTCCCTTCCTTCTATCCTAAAATCCATACTATACCTATCTCATAGCACTATTTTCTTTATTTTCCCCTTCCCTTCTTTCTGTCCTAAAATTCATACTGTACCTATCTCATAGCACTATTTTCTTATTTTCCCCCTTCCCTTCCTTCTATCCTAAAATTCATACTGTACCTATCTCATAGCGCTATTTTATTTTCCCCTTCCCTTCCTTCTTTCTAACCTAAAATTCATACTGTACCTATCTCATAGCGCTATTTTCTTTATTTTCCCCCTTCACCTCCTTCTTTCTATCCTAAAATTCATACTGTACCTATCTCATAGCACTATTTTCTTTATTTTCCCCTTCCCTTCTTTCTTTCTATCCTAAAATTCATACTGTACCTATCTCATAGGGCTATTTTATTTATTTTCCCCCTCCCTTCCTTCTTTCTATCCTAAAATTCATACTGTACCTATCTCATAGCGCTATTTTATTTTCCCCCTTCACCTCTTTCTTTCTATCCTAAAATTCATACTGTACCTATCTCATAGCGCTATTTTCTTTATTTTCCCCTTCCCTTCCTTCTTTCTATCCTAAAATTCATACTGTACCTATCTCATAGCGCTATTTTCCCCTTCCCTTCTTTCTTTCTATCCTAAAATTCATACTGTACCTATCTCATAGCGCTATTTTCTTTATTTTCCCCTTCCCTTCTTTCTTTCTATCCTAAAATTCATACTGTACCTATCTCATAGCGCTACTTTATTTTCCCCTTCCCTTCTTTCTTTCTATCCTAAAATTCATACTGTAGCTATGTCACCAGGTAACATGTTTGCAGGATCTGAGAAGTTTCTTGGCTTAATGAGAAAAACACAACAGTCTAGTCCTAAAACCCCACCACCGCCCCCATCCCATTACCAGTGAGGCTAGGAGGGCTGGCTGAATCGTAAGTCAGCAGTCTTAAGACGGTTGGGTTTTGGACAGAATCTAATATAGCAGCATAAGGTAAGATACAAATTTAATATGGACAAGAAAGATATGCTTGGCTACTTAATGGCTGCCAGATACCACAATGGGGTTATCTTACCTAATACTACATTTCTAATCGTGGAACATTTCAATGCCACTATTTGAGAATCAAAGCCTTAGGCACTACTATTTCAGCCATCAAGAGACCCACTCCCACTTCTTTTGGTTCATTTGTGGAAGGAGAGTGGCTATCATGGTTCAGAGTCAATCATTTTCAAGACAGAAAGGGCTCTTTTCCAATCCCAAACTTCCTAGTATGTTCATATGATGGTGGCAAAATGGTCTCTTCATCTTCTTCTGTTTATTAAGGTATTTGGTACTCACAGTCCCACAGTTCTTAAATGGATACATAATGCTTTATATGTAACAGCAGTCCCATTCAAAATAATGAGGGCCATGCAGCCCACCCATATGGTAGAGTTGCCCCTCAGAATCCTAAAAGGACTGGTTCTAGGACTTGTGAGATGCTGAAGTCCATTACGTAAAGTATGCACAGTATTTGCATATAACCTACGTATATCCTCCGGTATACCTTAAATAATCTCTAGAATACTTATAATACCTAATATAATTTAAATGTTACATAAGTTATGTTGTATTGTTTTAAAATTTGCATTGTATTTTATTGTTGTGTTTTTATTTTTTCTCCGAATGCTTCTGATCTACAGTTGGTTGAATCCATAAGTGATTGGATGAGGGCCAACTGTATTTCCCACTGTGACTGAAGTACTGGAGCTGTCAGGAAGCAAGTAATAATTATTTTTGTTGTGGTAAAGCACACATAACATAAAATTTACCGTTCTGACCATTTTTAAGTGTACAGTTCAGTGACATCAAGTACATTTATCAAGTAGTTTTATTTTAGACTCAACTGGATGCTGGTCTTGATACGTGGATATCTAGTCATTCATTGGTTTATACTCATGGCTTCACAGAGATAAATGTCATTCGATTTCCAGGTAACCTCTTGGCTAGGTATTTGAAGTCAGAGTTCACCCAACATACTATAGTTTGTACGCTTCAGGTGAGGAATGAACTACCAAAATGAAGCATTTGTCTACTTCCTTCCAGATGAAAGATAGAAACTTTGATCTTCTCTTCCTTGCTATTAAACCTTTCAGAAAATAAGGAACCCACTATTCCTTGACCTTTGGAATTTTTACAAACTTCAGACTGCAGTTCAGAACACAGACTAGAAACTGTCCAAGGAAAACATGTGCCAAATGAACAGGATATAAACAAAACTATAACTAGGTAATTAATGGTAGGGACTTGACTCCCCTCACTGCTTCTCTGATAACAATCTGGCATTTTATCAGTAGGGTCTTTTATCTGGAAGGATTCACTGTGTTCTGCTGCTTGGAACTATTCTGGGAGGGGGACAAAGACAAGCTTTCATCTTAAAAAGGAAATGGAACTACATCTAGAAGGGGTAAGAAACAGTCAAAGCCGTAAAAAAAAAAAAAAAGACTCCAAGTCTTCCCCTGCCAGAAAGAGAGGTAAATGGAAAATAGGATGCCCTGTTTCATTGAAAACAAGAAAGCAAATTCTAATGGGAAAGACATCACTGCAGTCTTCCAAAGGCGGCAACTTGCTTTCTCCCTTTGTTTCGAGTTCGACATCTTCTCCCCAGTTGTATTCTATTTATCTTCCTGTCAAAACCAGAGAAACTTAAACTAATTCATGCTATGGCATAAATGACTACTAATAACTTTAAGTAATTTATGTCCCACTGAGATGTCCCTCTTAGAAGGGATCAAAATCATATACTAAAAGAATGAAAATCTCCAAGGTTTAGCTCACAATGGAGGAGGCATCTGAGAAAATTAAGTGGGCAGAGGGCACTGCTTACGCCCTGTCAGATCATTTAATATAGGCCCTAGGGGTAAAGCTGGTCTGCGTCAGTGGCTACAGTGGAGTCAGATCTGGCCCTACCAGTGGCTTCATTCCCAGGGGAAAGGGGACTGTTGATGAGAGTGTGCATCTGTTATACAGAAGGTGCTCCCTTTATTCTCTCTCCAAACATGGGCACTCCACTCAGACCTCATGACAATGTCGTGGATTGGTTATGGAAGGACTCAGGAAAAAACAGGGATTTAAATTCTTCATCCTGCTTAGAACCCAGGAGTATTTATCCAAGTTTGGGCCAGAGTGGCTGGTGAATTCCAAAATCTACAGCCTGTGGCTTCTATGCCAGATCATGGATTTCCCAGCAACACTAGTTCTCTTCTGTCAGGCTGCAGAGCCCCCGAGGTTTATATCCAGGGCCCTCGTGACACTTCACAATGGGTCAGGCAAGGAGGAGGGCACAAAGAAGCTGCTCTGCTGGCTAGTTTTCAATGGGGAATTCTATAAGGACATGGCATTCTAAAGCTGCTACTTTAGGGACGTGTTCAACCATGCAGCAGAATGCAAATCTCTCCCTAGTCTTTTCAAGTTTTTCCTAAGTCCAGTTTTCATTCTGGCTACAAATTAAATTCTAATGTCTTAAATCATGAAGAAAAAAGAGTGGGGGGGGGGGGGATAATAAATGATGGAATTATATTAATTATATGACCCTGAAGCTCAACTAGAAAAAAGAATTATATTTTTTAAGTTTCTTTTCAGTAGACTTACGCAGATAATAATTAGTATTAAATCAAGTTTTACTTTTCATTTGATCCAAACCAGAAAGAAGCTGAGCCTTAAACTCTAGTTTTATGGCAAAAGGATTCTCCTGGGGAAAAAATGAATAAACATTCAAGCAAGAAACAGACAAATGCTACTCACACATCACCCAAAAAGATGGATTAGATTCTGAAAATATTTTCTGCCCATTGCCTTGTAAATTCTTTTCTTGTCTGTGCTGACATATCCTTCAGTAACAATTCAACTTTTCCTTGGCTACCTAGATATATTTCCATAGTTTCTACTAAAACAGATGGTTCTTTCCTGTATGATGATAATAACTGAAAGAGAGCAGGCTTATTTCCACAGGAGCCTGTATATTTCATACAAATCTGTGTTTTGTTAATGCTCTGGACACTGTAGAGACTGAACAGAAAAAAATCTCATTAATGTGGGCACACCTAAATTTGGTTTTGTGATAATTCAGACTGAGGCTGAACTACAGCCTACTGTAGGACTGAGAGTTTTCATCTGAAGTAGACAAAAATGTGGCATCTCTTGGTAGCTGGGGGTCAGGGCACAAATGTCTTAGATTAGGAATTTTCCCTGATGCAAAAAAAACCCAGGGGACACATCTCATCCTCCACGTACCCTCCACACAGGTTTTGGCTGGTAACCTCTGGATGATAACGAAAAGTGGGAAGTAGGACTGTGTACATAAAAGATATAAAAGAGATCAATGAAAGGGGACGTGAACCCACTTCAGTGGCCTTGGAGTACAGACGAACAACTAACATCTTAACCAGATGCTACTGTTATTTACCCACGAAAGCAGTTTCCTAAAGTTACTTTATGCAATCTGAAGTAATAAAACCTTCCTTTCATACTATTCAGTAATTTAAGCACTTCACAGATTTAGATTTCCTTTTTTTCCAAATCAGTTTATAATTACTACATAAGAAAACATTGGCAGTTTAAAAAATTTTCAACATGAATTGATATGCTCATGACTGTTTTCTTTCTAAGAGAGTAAAAGAGAAACCATCAAGTTACTATATGTGAAAGTACACTGTAAGCTTAAATTCTCATGTAAACATTTGCTACTATTTTCTAGCAATCCTAAAGATTTTCAAAATTATGTAAAGCAGTAGAAATTTAAGATGACATACTAAAGACAGATAGAAAGCATATTTTCTAAGAGTTTAAAAATTATGCATAAATAGCAACCCACAAATAATCTCATTAAGATTTTATGCTTCTTAGCCTCAAGCCACATTCTCTCTTTACTAAGACACTTATAACTGTGCAATGACCCATGATTTCCTATAATAAGGAAAATTTCTTTTGTAACAAATTCTCAGTGTTTCTCAAGAATCTCAAAACTTCAGTTGAGCCAGTTTTATTTAGCCACCTGTCACAACCACTTAAGCTTTACTGCAAGTTTTTCGTCCTTTTCTCCTGATTTCAGATTAGAAAATGGGACTACTACCAATGAAATGCCCAAGGAGGGAAATCTCAAGAAAGCAAAGCAAGTCCAGATGTTTGTCAGGTAAAGCTGCAGGTTAATTTTTTCATGCTGAGAACCACCTTGTCACACTTCACAGATACAGCATCATAAACAGATGAGCAAAAGCAAGTATTACCATGTTAAGAGCTAGAACAGCTCAAGCAGTCGCTAACAGCATGGGCTCTAGAGCCAGATTGCTTAGGTTCAAATCCACGCCTTGTCCCTAACTAGCAGTATAAGGTAGGTAGGGTACACTTCTAAAGTTCCTACTTCCCACCGTTCCCCGGCTCTGTGGACTGGCATAATAACGACAATGACCTGATAGTGTTGTCATCATGATTAATTGAGTTAATATGTGTAAAGTCCTAAAATATTGCCTGGCTCATAGTAAACATTTGCTAATTATTATCATTTATTACTAATCAGGATGGAAAAAGTAAGAGCAAAAAAAATATACATTAGAAGCATCATGGCTGGGTATGGTGGCTCATACCTATAATCCCAGCACTTTGGGAAGCCGAGGTGGGTGGATCACCTGAGGTCGGGAGTTTGAGACCAGCCTGGCCAACATGGAGAAACCCTGTCTCTACTAAAAATACAAAATTAGCCGGACGTGGTGGCGCATGCCTGTAATCCCAGCTACTTGGGAGGCTGAGGCAGGAGAATTGCTTGAACCCAGGAGGCAGAGGTTGCGGTAAGCCAAGATCGCGCCATGCACTCCAGCCTGGGCAACAAAAGTGAAACTCCAGCTCAAACAAACAAACAAAAAAGAAGCATCAAAAAGGATACCTCATTATGCCAGAAAGCTTATCTGTCTGATTCACCACTGTATTTCTAGTGCCTGATACATAATTGTTTTCAATAAATATCTGTTGAGTGAATGAATAAATGAATTCACCCTGACTCCTGAGTCACTTTCTGACTGTGGGCATATTATGTCTACTCTCTCTGGGCCTTGACTTTTCCACCTCCAAAGAAAGGTACCAGCATCTGCTAACTGCTACCTCAAACTGATGATAATCAACATAAGCAAAATCACTTCAAACTTACTGCAGGGCTTTTGGAAGTCAGTGATTTTTTTAAACCAATGTTCCTTTGTTACTGGGTATGTATGACCACAGTCATTGACAGTGGGAGGAACCTCTGTGACACCCTGAGTCCTGTTTCTGATATGCTCCCCTTCAAGAAGCCCCTAACTGCAACTAGCCAGGTAGAGCATGATGTCAGACATTGTACTGGGCCTGAAAAGAAGGCTGCTCAAACTTCAGTGTGCAGAGGTAATTGAAATTCTCGACTCTGGGGTGTCTGTGGGACATGCAGAAGGAGCTGTCCAATAGAAAGTTGAACTTATGATTCTATGTGAGTTCTAGGTCTAGGACTAGATAAGTGTAGGTGAGTGGCAACCCCAGAGAGAGCATGCAAAGTGAAAAAGAGAAGGTCTGAGGGCAGGACAAACAGGTGCACCAATGTTTGAGAGGTAGCAGGAGGAAGGGGGCTCTCCAAGGAGAGAAAGAAACAACAGCCAGAGAAGCCACAGAAGAAGGAGCTCAAGAAGAAAGGACTCCGCAATAGCATCAAACTCCAGAGAAAAGCAGAAATGACAAGGACTGAAAAGCACCCAGTGGCTTTTTGAACAAGGAGGTCACTCCTATTTTACCTCTGTTGGTGCAGTTTAGTGAGGCAGTGGAAGGAGCAGCCAGGCTGCGTGGGTTAAGGAATAAATGGGAGGGGGAGAAGTGGAGACTAAACACAGACCACCTTTTCCAAGAATCTGGCTATAAAACAAAGGAGAGGGCTGTGGGTAGGTACAGCGGGTTTCTCCATGGAGAGAGCTCACACCTGATGGCCTCCATATCTTCTCTTGCAAATGAGAGGTGACAAGAGTAGGGGTGCTGGGTTGGGCAAGGGCACAAAGTAGGCCCTCAGTAAATAGACTTAATGGAAGGATGAACTGGTGACGAAGAGTGATCACAATCTAAAGTGACAGTCAAGAATAAATGGTGAAGAGAATGTCTGTAACTGGTTGGGAGGAAGGCAAGATGAGCAGTGAAGAGTCTCAATGTTCAAAGTGAGTGAGAAAATAAGACAGGAAGGAAAAAGTAAAAGGACGTGAGGGTAAAGGTGTTCTGAGCAGCTGATGTAACGTATGAAGTTTGTTTTTACTAGAAGATTAGAAGTAGATAGGTGAGGGGCAAGGCCCAGAGGGAAATGGAAAAATTGCTTTAGTCAGGGAAAGATAACCGCAACATGCTATGTCATTATTTTTCCTGTCCTCATTTGAAGCCTTCTATAATTTATCTTTATCTTCTTATTCTATTTCTCAATTCATATTTTCTTCTGGAAGAAAAAATATATTTTTGATCTAAAATGTTCACTACTGTGTAGGATGACTGCTTATTAGTCAGCATTTGGGGCTTGGTAATCTGAAATTCTTTAATTCAGCATTAAAAATGCTTGCTGAGTACCTTCACTACAATTTTTGAGAAACAATTTAAGAACAGGGAAATAAAAGCTCTGTATGGAAAAACACTGTTAAGATATTTTAAAATGTTAAATATTACTAAATTTAAATTTTTTCCTACTACAATTTCATCACTTCCACAAGACTTAAATGCAACACTCAGGACAAATACTGTTCTTTCTTAAAGTTACCAAAGAGGCACCACCAATGGTTTCTCCTGTTAAACAGCAAACCATTTATTTTGTGAATTTCCTGGGTCATCCCTGGTTCAAGTGGAAGCAAAGCTCTTTACGATGCCCTCCAAGTTATGAATCATAAAATTCTCTATCACAATCTTCCCTTGTTGGATCCCCCTGACTTTTCACTCCTCTCACATGACTTGTTAATCACCACAGGTGATTTTTAAATTCCCTGAGATGGCAGGCTGAACTCCCACATTTTTTCCTGCCTTACTACTTGGGAAAGCCTCCTGGATTTCTCCACCCACTGATGCTCTTCCCCCTGTTTGTAGGCCTCAATCCTTAGTGTATATTAATATACACGACGTCAGGTTCACAAGCATGTATTTTATGTTATTAGCTAGACGGTAAGTTCTTTAAGCATAAAGAGCTTTTTCTTTACTTTGCATCTTACCCAAGACCTAACACTAGAGCTAGGTACACAATGAATGTTTAACAAATACTTGGTTCATCAATTAACTGATTAGATTCTAACTTCTAGTGTGAATGGCAGCAATAGGCCATAGATTATCATCATTGTCAGAAATTTCACCTAAGAATGGGACTGTGTGCAGATCAGATCACTTGTTCTAACATGACCTGAACTGGCCTGTTGGCATAATAGGATAACATTGAAGAAAAGCTGGTCCCTACAAGTTCTGTTTTTCTAGTTTGCTTTGTCAATGCATTCCGTAAGAGGTGAACTCCTCATTCCTTTTGCTCAAAAACATACTTAGAAAATGGTTTTAAAGAGATCTGGCACCAGAAATGAAGTTGGCCAGGCCCCTATCTAGGAACTAACAGATAAAAATTGGTGACAGATGACAAAGTATCTTTTTTATGCCAAAACTATTTGCAAAAAAAGACACACAATACAAAACATAATTTCATGCTACATGCTAAACCTCAGCTATCCCTAGGTAGAATTCAGAAATTCAGAGAGCCATGAGCCAGCCCTCCAAATAAAGTGCTAGGCACAGTAACCAGGAAGAGAGTAAGCAGCTGCCCAAACAATGTGATTTCACCAGCATTAGGAAACAACCTTCCAATCTCTGCTTCTAGATCCTCCCTGTATAAGGCCTAAAATGCCACCATCAGAGTTTTACTGTTTTATTTCAAAATGTATGTATCTGAAATACACAAATACCCCATGGAAGATAACACTGGGGGCATTTACATATTTTGCAAGTTTGGCCTATAAGCAAAGAAGAAAACTGAGCAGCACTGAACACCTGTGCTTCAACAATCTGGTCTTAAGCCTGACCTGATATCAGTCACACTCGTGAAACAAGGGGCCAGGGTTTCCATAGACAGATAGGGTAGCAGATCCCTTTTTTCACCCAACAACTGTTAGGAGATTAGGATAGCTGGGCAGTAGGGGAAGGGTAGGGGCATACTCCTTTCCTATAATCCCCTTCTGTAAACCTCATGGAATTTAGTAGTAACCACAAACCAGGTAGTTTTGGACATGTAGGCTGGCCAGGGGAAGAAGTTCTACGTTAACAGCACTGGCAAAGCCCTATCCTCAGGTGTTTCTACTTGTAATGAGCAAAGCTTGGAGACTGCTGTACTCTCTCTCCAGGCAATTCTCTTCAAAGAAGATCCTTTGGGAAATTTGGACAATAAAGAGTTATCTATTATAACCACTCTTTAGAAAAGCATCTCTAACTTTTCAAAAACTCAGATATTCGTCAGAAAACAAATGTGGCTTAAGCCAACAACTGGAATGAAGAAAAATACAGGAACCACAAAGAAAGGTAATTAAATTAATGAAGAATGCTTTTCAGACATAACATCTCATAGGCCAAAAATATGCTTTGAGAACTATCCAGAACACAGGTATAGAAGTTACTTAGAGGCTAAATTTTAGTAGATTAATTCCTGGTGGGCACCATTTAAGAGCAAACCACTGTGACTTTTTGGGCGATGCCAAGAATCGCACCCCAACTTCTTTTCTTTGAGAGATCAAGGGAGCCATAAACAAAAATGTACAAACATTGTCACAGGATTAGAGGCGGGTTGATCATTTCATTCACTGCCCATTTAGAATCCATAGCTGAAGTGTTCGCCTATTCTGAAATAAGGCATCCCAAACAGACACCTTGATGAGACCCAGCCCAAACTCAGGTGCACTACAGAAATACGCTCAACATGTGATCAGTTTTCCTTGAAAACTTGAAAACACTTTCACTGATGGGCAAGCTCAGTATTACGGAAATATATTCATTTCCTTGATAGAGAATCCTAATTTTCACAAAATTCTTCTTTAATTAAGACCTGAAATGTATCTTCCATTTTTCCATTGGGGCAAAAAGAGAAGTTATGCGTCTTCTGCCATATGGCAGCCTCTCAAGTATATAAAGACCATGATCATTTTGCCACTAAGTCTTCTCCATCTAACTCTTTCCAGATGTTTGGTTTCCTCCTCATCTTGGTCACTTCTCCTCGATAGATATTAGTTTTGTCAGTGACCTTCCTAAAATGGGGAGCCCAGAACAGGATAATAAGTAAATAACGTGGGTTTAGGCTAACCAACAGAATTCAGAGGGACTAGCCTCCACTCTCTGGAAGCAGCAATAGTGTCACACTGCATTTTCATGGTTCACCCGGCTATCTCATTCACCAAGATATTTTTTCCCCCACAAAAACTGCTGTGAAGCCAGAGAGCCCTCATTTTGTATGTATATAATTTTAACTTTTCTTTAAAAAATCAGAATGATACCTATCTCTATTAAATGTTATCTTGATAGTCTCAGCCCATCAATCCAGTCTTTCAAGGCTTTTTTTTGGGGGGGTGGCGGGCGGGGACAGGGTCTCGCTCTGTCACCCAGGCTGGAGTGCAATGGCTCAATCACAGCTCACTTGGGCCACCCTGACCTCCTGGGCTCAAGCAATCCTCCTACCGCACACAGCCTCCCAAGTAGCTGGGACTATAGGGGCAAATCACCATGTCTGGCTAATTTTTAAATTTTTTATAGAGACAGGTTCTCCCTAAGTTGCTCAGGCTGGTCAAGGCTACTTTGAATCTTACTTTTAAATGATGTAAAAGTATGATTGTATGTCTGCATCAGACATACAAAACAATGACAACAACAAAAAGAATCTAGAGAATAAGATGACGTCAAGAATTTGCCCAACACCCAGTTTAAGAACACATCACAAATAAAATTGAAGTTCTTAGTATATGGCTCCTCAATTTCATCCCTTTCCTCCCCATTCCAAGGTAATGGTCTTGTGCGTGAATTTATGTTTGTCAAGTCTTACGCTTGAAGGTTATTTTGAATCTTAATTTGCACACAAATTTGATAAGTATGCAATCTAGCTTGTCTTCATTTTTTTAAAGGTTACTTTTAGCCACTAACAGCATAATCATAAAGTATCATGTTATAAAGTTGCAAGAGACCCTTTCCCTACCTCCTCAAAAGAGTTTTTACTTGGACCTTTCAGCATTTGAAGCTATGTCACCAGTGTCGGTCTTTTGACTTCATATACCTACCAAGGAAGTAGCTTTATTTTCAAAAAGCTGAATGCTCTGGCAATGGTGTTTATCAAATATGTTACCAATGTTTGAAGTTTGATATCATTTCTTTTTATTATGATTATGCTTTAAGTTCTGGAATATATGTGCACAATTTGTCTTCATTTAAGTACATAATTCAAATGTCACTAATAAAATATGGCTTTACTCCTCTCTTCTGAAAATCCTTCTGCAGGCTCCTGGCACGACATTTCCACCCCACCTTTCCCAAGAATTACTGACATGGTTCTGGGCTCACTTGCCCTCAGGGCTGCCATGCATCTGGGTGTAGGGATGTGTCCTCCCTCACAGGATACTGCTCTTTTTCTGTACTGCCTCACCTACATCTGATTTCAGGGTCTTCCCTCTGGCTTACTGGCAGAGGACAAAGCATAGGGTTGAAAAAGTTTATTGTCTTTCTATCACCATTATGCTATCTATCAACCCCTTCCTCTCTCTAGAATTTTTCTTAACAAGCAAACCAAGGAGCTTTATCTTCTATTTTGTAAGCAGAATGATCCCCATTATATAGATCTACGGCCTGAACACACAGAGGCTGCTCTCCTACATGGCTCTCCCATTCATGCTACGTTAACCTGGGAGGCTTTCCCCAACATGTTTTGGCTTGCTTGTAATTCCATGACTTTGAACAGAAAAATGGCACCACCCCCTACTTCTATTCTTATCAATCCAGGGGCTTCTCATTTGGCTCTAAAACCTGCAACAGGGTAGCTGCAAGGTGGGACTCTATAAGTGGCTCACTAGAAGGCAGTCAGAAGAGACAAGTTCACAGTGTAGGAAAGTGGCCAGAGGCTCCGAGGCCAGAGAGAACCTAGGTAACATCCGGTTCAATACCTTAATGTGATAAAAAAGGAAACAGAGGGTCACAGAGGTGAAGTCACGATAAAAACAAATGTCAGAGCAGAGTTCATATTCAAACTCAAGACTTCTCAAAGTCCAGGTAAAACACAGAACCCAGTCAAGCCTCTTTTCTATAAAAACAGTAATCAGGGGGATACAAAATGTGGCTCCAATATTGCAGGACAAGAGGTCCCTTGAGTACTTCACAGATACACAGACTGATCCAACACAAAAAGTCTCACTTCCAAATTAGTTTCATTTTTCTCTCAATCTAACTCTGTGCCCAAACCAGGGCGAAGCAGAGAAAGCTAACAAAAAATAAACCAATGAAAGCACCCCACAGCTGCTTCTGCATGGAAGGAAAGTAAGATTTATTTTGCAAAAATAAGCACTGAGCATTAAAGAATGGCGTAAAATGGTGAATGGCGAGATGAGGAGATTAAGTAACAAATGCTACAGACATTCAAAGGAAGAGGTGATTAGGAGCTGAGGTAGGGAGAAAGTGAAGAGGGCATTACTTACTTCTCAGCAGTATTCTAACTACTGTCTGCCTCATTTATCTCTCTATAAAGCAAATCTTATTCTCTATTTAACTATAAGGATTCTGGGAAGACAGAGCAGATAGAAACATAATGTGAAGCCTTGAAATAGAGTTTCCAGTGTTATAATCACAAATGAAAGTAGAAGCCAATCATTGTCTACTGCAAAAACCCCAACTCTATGCTATGGAAAATAAGGTCTTTCAACTTCATAATCTCAGTAAGGAGCAAAGCGATAACCCCTCAATTTTTGTAACTTTCTAGAAAGGAAAGGAGTCAATATCATTTCCCAATATCATAGGCTTAAAAGGACCAACAAATTCTTAAGTTTTTGCACCAATTCCCTCTTTAAGATTGGTAAAATCAAAAGATTCCATGAAATATTTTAAAAAAACATAAAACATGTATTTTCTAATGCTGTGATTACTGGCTAGAGTTCCATATTTCAACTAAAAAACTTTCCATTGAATAGGCTCTTCTAACTGATTTCTACTGCCACATGTCTAGTTAAGATTCTATTACTATTTGTATTCCAATATCTGGCAAAGTGCTGGGCACGGTGGCTCACACCTGCTACTAAGTCTAGCACTTTGGGAGGCGGAGGTGGACAGATCGCTCAAGGACGGGAGTTCCAGGCTAGCCTGACCAATATGGCAAAACTTGTCTCTACTAAAAATACAAAAATTATTTAGGTTGGTGCAAAAGTAATTGCGGTTTCTGCCATTAACTGGGCACAGTGGCATACACCCGTGGTGGCATACACCTGTGGTCCCAGCTATTCAAGAGGCTGAGGCATGGGAATCGCTTGAACCTGGGAGATGGAGGTTGCAGTGAGCCGAGATGATGCACTCCAGCCTGGGCAACAGAGTAAGACTCCATCTAAAAAAAAAAAAAAGTCAGAGAAAAGAAAAGCGACCCAGGCACAATAGTGTGCACCTGCAGTCCCAGCTACTTGGGAGGCTAAAGCAGGAGGATCACTTGAGCTCAGGAATTCCAGGTACAACTGGGCAACAAAGTGGGACCCCATCTCTTTAAAAAAGCAAGAAAGGAAAGGAGGAGGGAAACGGAAAGTAAAGGATATTTCACTGAAAACTTGTCTAAAGAGAACAATGACTAAATGGATTGGGGGAAATAAATGTACTAAAAGTCATCTGCAGTGGAAATTAGCAAAAAATAAAAAAAGGTTGGCGGGGCGGAGGGGGCTGCGAGTAGGAGAGATCTTTAAACAGTGCTTCAAAAGGGTAGTGAAGGGATTTCTCCCGCAGGTATTAACCAGATCTCAGTTATCGGCAGTAGAAGGCACTTTCTGTCTTAACTGAAACTCACATACATACAAGTAACCACATTGGTGTAGAGAGGGTTAGGGTTAGTGTCACAGTTAGTGATTCGGTATTAGAGCTTAGACAGAATCAGGTCTCTTGAGTCCTGGGCCTTTGTTCAGGACTCTATGGTCCGAGGTTTGGGGCATATGTGGTTAGAGCTCCTTGACTGGAACCTGAAACTTGCTTATGAAGAGAAACTTAGAGATACATGCCCAGAGACTTTTTGGCATCTGAAAAGACTTTCTAGTCTCTAGAGAGCCCAGAGAGGCAGGCCCTAGTGAGTTATAATCAGACAGTCACTCAAGATTCTTTTTAAAGCATGAATCACTCTGCTTTGAGGTACCTGAACTGAAGAATGAATTAATAGTCTAAAATTGAAGGCATCACATTCACATGGTCAAGGGCTGTGCATCTGGGTCCAGCATATCAGAACATAAAATACACTGGAGTTTTAAAAAGTTGTATACAAGATGTTGGGACGGACATTATCATTTCTGTCCCAAGAGGATGCAACGATCGTAATGGCATACATATATAATTTTGGAAAATCCAGATCAGTAACTTCTAAGACTTAAATCAACGAAGAAAATCAACAGAGAAATAAGCTTAGATATACTCTTGAACACGGGATAAACAACTAAAACTACAAATAATACTTACAAATACCTTACAGAGAGGAAGGAAATAGCAGGTAAGTAGACATAAATCAAAGGGAAACAAAAAGCTGTCATTGGCTCTTTTAATCTTCTTCTCATTGTGCAATTCACTTTTAGCAGTCAGTGCAACCTCTGCACTACTCCCACACACTGAAATTTGTTTCTTTAGCCAAACTCACAGTATCCATGAGCCTCATTAGAACTCTTCCAAGTACATAAATTACCCTTAAAAATTGAACAAAAATAAAACACTGCTGATCCACTGTGCAAACATACATCCATCTTTTTAGCTATTATCCCAAGTCAAAACAGCCCACTCTTTATCACTATCAGAACCACAAGCCCTGGAATGATAGGTTTTATGATCAACCTTTCACTTTCTTCATGAATAATTTTCTCAGAGGTCATGTAAATCAAATGCATACAATTTTATCACATTCACTATTCTTAAAAAATCTGTTTACAATTTACCTCCCCAGTGAACATTTTGGGGTAGCACGGGTTGTCCCTGTGGTTGGTTGGTGAAACCCCAAACTAACTAAATCTAGGGCCTTTCACTTTACCACAGAAGGTGGTCAAGAAAGTAGAGCCAGGGTTCGTCTATATCTGGCCACAAATCAATCCTATAACCCCAGGCAATTGTCACCATGAGTCACACATGGTTGACCATTCCAATCAGCTACTTTTCCTATGGAAAAGCAAAATAAGGAACAGATCTCATCATTGATAGAGACATTACTTCTATATCTAGAAGACAGCTTGTACTCAGATGCACCAACTGTGGATATAGGCTCTTCATCTCTCTCAGTTGCATAAATTTCAGACCCTATAGGCTCATTCAGTGTAGCTAAGTTACTGGCTACTCAAAAGGCAACCAAAATAAAAGGTTATTTTGGTGTAACAGAAAGAGTACATCTAACACTATTCACAAGCCCTGCACTCTTGTATTCAAATTCTAGCTCTGAACTGCCTTGCTCTCTGAACCTCAATTTCCTCAACGGGCAAATGAGGGTGATAACACCTCTTCTCAGAGTCAATGTAAGCAAAATGCCCAGTTCACTACCTGGCAAAAAGACAGGGCTCAACAAAGGTTGGTCTACTTCCTACTGACTTCTCTGCTCAGAACACTTTCTTATTTTCTGCATTCCTGGGTCAAAATCTACTTCTTAATAAACTCTTTAAATTGTCTAACCAAATACAGATATGACCCTACTACTGTCTAGCTTATTAAAATGTGTGTGTGTGTGTGTGTTGTGTGTGTGTGATGGTATTAAATTTCATATTCTAAGTTTGTGATCTACAGACCAGCAGCACTGGCATTACCTGGAAGACCATCTGAAAGTCAGACTCTCAGGACTCACCCTAGGTCTAATGAATCAGAATTTATATGATCGCCAAATGTTATGTTTACATCTTGAAGTTTAAGAAACACTGTTCTACAACACAGATGGACACTCAATAAGTCAGAGCCTAATGATTCTGTACTTAAGGAATCAATTGTGGTACTTCTGCTATTGGTGGTTTCTACATGAATCTTTACTTCATAGAGCACCTTACTTACTGGAAGAAAGCAACTACTAACCGCAGCATTTTCACTGGAAGAAGAGACTGATTGCAAACTTCTTACTTTGTATTCTTAGAGGTTAATAAATGATGCCCTGAATACAGTGGCTTCAAAGCAATTTTTAAACCTTCTATATTAGTGGAATATTTGTTTTATATAATAGATATTCTGAATATAATGAGTAATATCAGAATTCCAATTATATGTAAACTAAGCAACATTTTGGAAAGGTACTTTCCATGTAGTAATTTCTTATTACTAGGATACAATGAACAACAGATTAAGTAGTAAAAAGCGCCCACAAATTCCACAATTTTGAGGTACCTGAACTGAAGAAGTTAGTTCTTAAGACAGAAGACAGGTTCTAAAGCAAATCTCTGTTTCTAATGTAAACTGCAATTCTGTGCACATGCCTTTCCTGCTTGCATCAACTTTCTGAAAACATTTCTTAGTTCTTTCCAGTTATTCATGAAAGAACAATTTTTAAGGCCCCTGAAAGTAAAATTTACCACCCAAATTCCTAAAATTAATCACCAAATGCTTGATGAAGGAGACTGGTAAGTTTGCATATCAGGAAACAAAAACCAGTCTGCATGAGTCATCTCTGTGATCAAAGATAACACAGCCACAGCCAAGGCTTGGGGCAAACAAATAGTTCCAGCAAGTACATGCCAGAATCTCATGTTTAATGGTTTCTCACATTAAAATGCATAAGTCAGCTCTGCAAAACAAGGAAGTGGAACCCAGGACACCACATAAATAAGAAATGCTCTCTTGAGTTTGGATTCTTATCCTTCTGCTCTAAATCCACTTCAAATTTTGGTAGAAGACAAAAATGAAGGTACTGTTTTGTCAAGAGGTAAGCAGAAAGGTAAGAGCTAACTAATACAACAGGCTTCTGAATGTTTCATAAGAAAATTTTAATACTTTTTGGAGGCCCACAAATTTAGGCCTTTGATCCAAAATGAACAAAGTAATCAGAAGATGGCAAATGCCTGAAAAGATGTAACACAACAAGTGGTAACAGGCTCCAAAAGAAGAGAAGCCTGTTATCCTTTTATTCCATGAATACTCTACATTCATGACTTTTTTCAGGTACTACAAGCTTGAAAGAGAAGGTGAGTGGGGAATTCATGCCACACGACATTGCCATTTACATGCCACCCACTGCACCACCTAGCAGACTCCTTTGGAGTGAAGAGTCAGATGCCCTGATGTCCTCTTGAACCCGTGGACAGAAGATATATACCAGAACCAAGCCTGCCCCGTCCTGGCCAGACTCAACACAGAAATAATGCAAACACGGGGCTATGTTTCTCAAAAGGAGTATCTGCTATCAACAACATACACCCACCTGCACTGGAGCAGACAGGACTCAAGGAAAACATTACTTACACAGGTTCTAATGAGAGCCTGTACCCATGATATAAGCACCTTCCTCTAAAATGCTGGGGACAAGAGCAAGAAGGCCCAGGCCTCTGCCTTCACAATACCCCTCCCAAAGTTTGTGGTGTGTGTGTGTGTGTGTGTAAAACAGTTACATATATAAAACAGTTACATATATATGTTATATATACATATACATAAAATAGTTTCTGAAATAAGAACAAGATAAAATACTCCCGTAAAACTTCCACACCCACCCCCACCATTTCCACATAGCATGACGTTACCTCATAATGAAGGGAACAAAAGGTCCCATGCTGAGAGCAGAAGAAGTACCATCCATCGGGGGAAGGGGTAGAGTCTCTCCAACACCAAAAGTAAGAGAAACATGCTTGGATGACGATTTGGTTCTCCTGTATCACTGAGAAAACAATTATTACACATAAAGTATTTCACATTCAGGTAGTGAAGAAATCCTCCTTCAAACATTTTTCTCATTAAATGATTATGTATATGGCCAGGTGTGGTGGCTCACACCAGTAATCCCAGCACTTTGAGAGGCTGAAGCGGGTGGATCACGTGAGGTCAGGAGTTCAAGACCAGCCTGGTCAACATGGTAAAACCTCACCTCTACTAATACAAAAAATAAGCCAAGTGTGGTGGTGCACACCTGTTAATTCCAACTACTCGGGATGATGAGGTAGGAGAATCACCTGAACCCAAGAGATAGAGATTGCAGTGAGCCAAGATCGGGCCATTACACTCCAGCCTGGGTGACAAAGTGAGACTCCATCTCAAAAAAAAAAAAAAAAAAAAACATGTATGAAGTGAGACTCTACAATCAAGGGGAGAGTTTTTCTTTTCTTTTTTTTTTCCTATGTTCACTTCATAACTCCCTAATGTACATAAGAAAACACTACTGGCAAAACAGGGGATTGGGCTTTTGAACAGGATCCTCTTCTCGAAGCTTACCATTTGCATAATTAGAGTCTGCTATTTTTATTAGAATTGCTCCTATAGTAGAGAGGTGCCTGTTCCAGAGCATGAAATGTGAAACTTTCGACATCAAAATGTATTTAAGAAAGCATGGGCTGGGTGTGGTGGCTCATGCCTGTAATTCCCAGCACTTTGGGAGGCCAAGGCAGGCAGATCACCTGAGATCAGGAGTTTGAGACCAGCCTGACCAACATGGAGAAACTCCGGCTCTCCTAAAAATACAAAAAATTAGCCAGGCATGGTGGCCCATGCCTGTAATCCCAGCTACTTGGGAGGCTGAGGCAGGCGAATCACTTGAACCTGGGAGGTGGAGGTTGTGGTGAGCCGAGATCATGCCATTGCAGTCCAGCCTGGGCAACAAGAGCGAAACTCTGTCTCAAAAAAAAAAAAAAAAGTATGAACAGGCAGTCACTAAAGGCCAGAAAAGCACATTTGCATAAACTACTAATGTGAGCAAACGCATCATAAACAGAAGTAAAATTCATTCATATAATTTTATTTTTTAATTATAGAAATAAGTGCACATTCACACCATGTGTAAAATTACAGGGAAAATACAAAACGCATGCTCTAAGATGTCCATACTAAAAATTCCACTACTACCAGCATTAGAATGTGATTTTTTTGGGGTGGAGGGAGATGAAGTCTTTTCTGTCACCCAGGCTAGAGTGCAGCAGTATGATCTCGGCTCATTGCAACCTCCGCCTCCTGGGTTCAAGTGATTCTCCTGCCTTAGCCTCCCAAGTAGCTGGGATTACAGGGGCACACCACCATGCCTGGTTAATTTGTTTGTTGTTTTGGTTATTTTTTTTCTTGAGACAGTCTCACTCTGTTGCCCAGGCTGCAGTGCAGTGGCACGATCTCAGCCCACTGCAACCTCCACCTCCCTTGTTCAAGTGATTCTCCTACCTCAGCCTCCCGGAGTAGTTGGGACTACAGGCGTGTGCTACCACACCCAGCTAATTTTTAATTTTTAGCAGAGATGGGGTTTCACTATGTTGGCCAAGTTGGTCTCGAACTCTTGATCTCAGATGACCTGCCTGCCTCGGCCTCTCAAACTATTGGGATTACAGGCGTGAGCCACCGCGCCCGGCCAATTTTAAATAGAGACAGGTTTTCGCCATGTTGGCCAGGCTGATCTCAAACTCCTGGCTTCAGGTGATCAGCCGGCTTCAGCCTCCCAAAGTGCTGGGATTATAGGTGTGAAGACAATGGTGAACTATAAAACTGGAAGTCCTCTTAATGGCTTTGCTCTCTGTTTCCAATGACACCGGCCACTTTCACTAAGGTAGAACAAGACCATTTCTGAATACAAGTGATCATATTAGTCAGCTAATTGCTATAGTTTCACAATGGCAAGTTGTAACAAGTCAGTAATAAAAAAAGACAGGTGTGCATAAAGCAAACTCAATATGTAAACACAGATTTTTTTAAATAAGAGGAAGAAAATAATTCATAAAAGAAGAAATCACCATGTGATTCTTAGTTTCTATAACACGGAAAATGGAATTAAGTTTGATAAAATTTAACATAAAATAGGATTTTTAAAATATAAAGACAAGATTTTACACAGCTTTTCAGGTACAAATCTACTAAAGAAAACCAGGCAACATGATATAATTATTTAAAAAGTGCTTTTTTAAAAAAGCTAATTTTATTACAAGGAAGCAGTCTGACCATGCGCAGTGACTCATGCCTATAATCCCAGCACTTTGGTAGGCTGAGGTGGGCAGATCACTTGAGCTCAGGAGTTTGAGACCAGTCTGGGAACATGACAAAACCCCATCTCTACAAAAAATACAAAAATGGGTAGGGTGTAGTGGCCACTACTGTACTCCAGCCTGGGGGTGACAAGGAAAGACCCTGTCTCAAGGAAAAATTTTTTTAAAATTTAAAAAAAAGGAAGATTTTTATTAAAAACAGTTGCCTAGAGGGAAAATCTCAATCACTAAGGTAATTCACATCCTTGAGTTCATTTTGCCCCACCCAATTCTCTTCTTACCTGTCTACTGTATTGGCTACAGTTTCCAACTGTTTGAGAAGAAAAGGATAGAGTTCTGGGAAGCGAGAAAACTCTCTCCCTGTCATTCTGTGAAAGGAGGAGGAAAAAGGATGAGTTCTTATCATTTATTCCCTTTGATCTGACAATAAAGCCTTTTTTTTTTTAAAAAAGGAAGATAACTAAGGTCATTTGTTTGGACATTTAATTAAATACAGTTAAAAACAATCTACAGCATCTTAAGAGTTTAACAATCAACATAAAAGATAATCTTGAATTCTGAAGTGCTCTGAATACATGAATTATTATCTCAAAATTTCAGATTATGTATGTTTACAAATATTTGATATTATATTCTGCCAGGGGAGAAACATGTAATCTGTGTAGATGCCAAATTTCCTAACTGATTTGTACTATAAGTAGAGTCAACACCTGATTGACTGAGACTGACTCAGCTTCAGTGGTAAGGGCAGGTCTAGACCAAGCTTTCTCGACCCTGGCACCAATTACATTTTGGACCAGATGACTCTTTGTTTCAAGGGGCTGTCCTATACATTGTGGGATGTTTAGCAGCTTCCGTGGCTTCTACCCACTAGGTGCTAGCAGCACAACATCCCTCCCCCAACAATCAGGAAAATCAAAATGTCATTAGACATTGCCAAATACACCCTATGGGACAAAATGGCCCCTGACTGAGAACCACTGGTTTAGAGTACGATGATCAGAAGTACAGTCTTGGCATGTGAAGGAAATCCAATCCCTGGTGAACTTCCAAGGATTATCTTTTCCATCTTTATAAAAACTTCTCTTGAACTATGAAAGTAAAATAGTTCCTCAGACTGCAGCACTGACCAAAAAGCTCAAGCTAAATACAGCATTTAGGAACATACTGTCTCCACAACTATTAAAGAATTACTCTGAAGGGTGACATAAATGTTCCCTGATCTACCCACTTTTATCAACTCTACATGTTATGTTCTTATTAATTGTAATCCAGAATATCACCTTTTTAAGAAATTGAAACATTTTTACACACAGCAAAATGCTCTGATTGAGTGTACCACTCAGCCCACAAACGCATATGCGTGTAATCCACACCCCTGTGAAGACTCAGAAAATTTCCATCATCCCATAAAAGATCCCCCATGCCCCTTCTCAGCCAACTCCCACCCCACAAAGGAACCGCTGATTTGATTTCTATCATCACAGTTTGGTTTTGTCTATTCTAGAATTTCCTATAAATCTAATAATACATTTTCTGTCTCGATTTTTTCACTCAGCACAGAGTTAATGAAATTGATCCATGTTATTCGACATATCTATATAACCTGGTTCTTTTTTTGTTGAGTAGTATTCTATTATATGAATCTATAAGTTTATTAATTCTTCTCTTGACAGACATGGGTTCTTTACCTTTTTTTTGCTATTATTAATAAAGTTGATATAAAATTCTTATGTAAGACTTTTAAAGAACATATTTTCATTTCTCCTGGATTAATATCTGATAATAAAACTGTAACATGTCTAACCGTTTAGGAAATTGACAGTTTCCCAAAATAATTATACCATTTAACACTCCCAGCAATAAGGTAGATTTCTGATGGAGATTTCTACCTTTTTTTCAACGTTTGCTGTTGTTTTGTTTTTCCTTCCTTTATAGCCATCCTTGTGGGTATGCAGAGTCTCCTGTGATTCTGATTTGCATTTCCTTGATGACTAATGATGTTGAGCACTTTTCATGTGCTTCGGTCATTGGTATGACCTTTTGTGAAGTATCTCTTCAAGATTTTTGCTCATTTTTAATAGGTTATTTTTCTTTGGTCATATACCCTCTTTCAGTCTGTAGTTTGACAACTTATTTTTTAGATAATGTCTTTTGATGAGCAGAATTTTAAAATTTTTGATAAAGTCCACTATTTAATCAATATTTTTCTTTTATGATTCATGCTTTCTACGGCCTAAGAAATCTCTACCCACCTACATAAGACAGATATCCTATGTTTTCTTCTAGAAGCATTATGGTTTTGGCTTTTACACTGAGGTCTATGATCCATTTTAAATTAATTTTTGTGTATACTATGAGACAGAGGCCAAGGTCCTTTTGTTTCCACATTGGTATTTCTTTTTTTTTTTTGAGACAGAGTCTTGCTCCGTCGCCAGGCACCAGGCTGGAATGCAGTGGTGCGATCTTGGCTCACTGCAAACTCCGCCTCCCGGGTTCAAGCAATTCTTCTGACTCAGCCTCCCGAGTAGCTGGGACTACAGGCACGCGCCACCATGCCCAGCTAATTTTTGTATTTTTAGTAGAGACGGGGTTTCACCATGTTGGCCACAATGGTCTCGATCTCTTGACCTCGTGATCCACCCGCCTCGGCCTCCCAAAGTGCTGGGATTACAGGCGTGAGCCACTGTGCCCGGCCTGGTATTTCATATTTTTAACAGGGAGATGTTCTGTTAAAAAAAAAAAAAAAAAGATATGCCTTAAAAAGGAGATGTGGCTCATGCCTATAATCCCAGCACTTTGGGAGGCCAAGACAGGTGGATTACTTGAGGTCAGGAGTTCAAGACCAGCCTGACCGAGATGGTGAAACTTCATCTCTACTAAAAATACAAAAATTAGCCAAGCATGGTGGCGGGCGTCTGTAATCCCAGCTACTCTGGAGGCTGAGGCTGGAGAATAACTCAAACCTGGGAGGCGGAGTTTGCAGTGAGCTGAGATCGCGCCATTGCATTCCAGCCTGGGCAACAGAGTCAGACTCAGTCTGAAAAAAACAAACAGGGAAAAAAAAGGAGATGTGTTATGCTCATAGATTAGAGGATTTCATATTATAAAGATGACATTCTCCCCATTGATTATAAATGCAATGCAATTCCAATAAAAGCAATGAGAGAGAGAGTGTGTGTGTGTGTGTGTCTGTAAGTGATCTGAGAAGTTGATTTATTTTATTTTATTTATTTGTTTTGAAACAGAGTCTTGCTCTGTCATCCAGGCTGGAGTGCACTGGCGAAATTTTGGCTTACTGCAACCTCCACCTCCTGGGTTCAAGCGATTCTCGTGCCTCAGCCTCCCGAGTAGCTGGGACTACAGGTGCACACCACCACACCTGGCTACTTTTTTATATTTTTAGTAGAGACGGGGTTTTGCCATGTTGGCCAGGCTGGTCTCCAACTCCTAACCTCAGGCAACTGGCCCACCTCGGCCTCCCAAAGTGCTGCGATTACAGGCATGAGCCACCATGCTCAGCCCTGAGATGTAGATTTTAAAATGTAAATACACACACCAAGGGCCAAGAGTAAGAGTAGCAAAGAAAATCTTAAAGAAGAACAAGGTTGGAGGACTCACCCAGAGAGCTAAAAATACCATAAAACTCAAGTAATTAGGACTGTGGGTACAAGTAAGCCAATAAAATGGAGTAAAAGGCACAGGAGCAGACATATATTAACACACATATAAAAACTTGATTTGTGAAAGAGCTAATACTGCAGATCACAGAGAAAGGTACTGTGGTAACTGATTATCCACACAGATAAAATTACAATTGACCCCAATCTCCCACTGATACGGAAAGGGGGCAGGGAAGTGCTGGGAGGAGAAAGGTGGGTCCCTGGTGAGGGCTCCACCCCCAGCCTGTGCCCAGGGACCTAGGAGAGGACAGGTGCTCCTGCCTTCACCCTCAAACGCTGCATTTCCCAAGACCACCCTGGCCCACCATGCCCCCATCCTGTGCCTATAAAAACCCCCAAGACCCTAGCAGGCAGGCACAAGCAGCTAGACGTCAAGAGGAGCACATCCACAGAGGAACACACAAGTGGCTGGATGTCAAGAGCACACCAACAGGCACCAGCAGGCAGGCACACCAGCAGGCCATCCACTGGTGGGACAACTTGGAGATTGACGAGGGCAGTCAGAGAAGAGTCAGGCTGCTGAGTGGCCCAACCCCACGGAAAAACCATCTCCCTTCTGGCTCCCCCATCTGCTGAGAGCTACTTCCACTCAATAAAACCCTGTACTAATTCTCCAAGCCCACGTGTGATCCAATTTTTCCAGTACACCAGCGCAAGAACCCTGGGATACAGAAAGTCCTCTCTCCTTGTGATAAGGCAGGGGGGGTCTAATAGTAACACAAGCCGCCTATGGACAGCTAAACTAAAAGAGCACCCTGTAACACACGCCCATTGGGGCTTCAGCTGTAAACTTTCACTCCTAGACACTGCTGTGGGGTAAGAGACCCACAGCCTGCCTGTCTGTATGCACCCCTAGAGGTTTGAGCAGCAGGATGCTGAAGAAGCGAGCTACACTCCCATCACACACCCTGCGAGAGGAACAAGGGAACCTTTCCTGTTTTACCACCATATATATAAATTAAATTCCATTGACTTCAAGGTTTAAAAACAGCATAAAGAAATAGCCGGGCGTGGTGGCTCATGCCTGTAATCTCAAGCACTTTTGGAAGCCGAGGCAGGTGGACTACTTGAGGTCAGGAGTTTCAGACCAGCCTGGACAACATGGTGAAAACCTGTCTGTACTAAAAAGACAAAAATTAGCTGGGCGAGGTAGTGTGTGCCTGTAATCCCAGCTACTTAGGAGGCTGAGGCAGGAGAATCGATTGAACTCGGGAGGTGGAGGTTGCAGTAAGCCAAGGTTGTGCCACCGCACTCCAGCCTGGGCTACAGAGTGAGACCCTGCCGCACCCCCACACTGCACCCCACTGCCATACACACAAAGAAATGCATGACGTTTTTTTTACCTTTTCTGAAAATTTGGGATTCTGCCCTGAGCATTCCTGGCATGATGCTTCTTCTTTCCCCTAATGACAAACCCAGGCAGCCTAGTTAGTACACCTTCCATGTGGCAGCCTGGCCAAAAGGGCCCTAGGAAATTCCAACTTAATTCTATTTAGCCACCTGGATTCTCCTAAAGGATTAACCTGGTCCTAAATCATAAGATAATGACTGCTTGCTTGAGTACACTGCTTGTTGAGTCTTCCTAAGGTGGCCCATGTGTAAATAAAGGGTCTCTGTAAGATTTATAAAAATGCCTTGTCCTTCTTGCACCTGATTATTCTAGACAAACGGTCTGGTTGCAAGTAGGGAACAACTGGAAAAAAGATGAACTTATAAATAATGAAACAGAACAACTGATTTTGAGGAAGTAGAGAGAATAATCTTGACACCTGGGAAGAGACTATCTCAGACCCCAGGAGGTACAATAAAAGGGAGAATGTTAATGGTGTCTGTTTTTTGAAATTGTCCCTAGAGCCTTGACCACCAGGAAAATGCTCTGCTGTTCCCCCAAACTGTCATGAGCACATAAAATTTAACCAGCTGCTGGGTCTGTGATCCTCCCTCAGATGGCTTGAAGCACAACTTGATTTCTTTCCCCTTAACCTTACTGAGGAGTCTATCAGAAACTGTGTGTTACGGCCTTGGCTCCAGCATCCGACCCTTCCTTGCAAAACACCTGTCAATATCCCTGAATGTCCTACCCTTTTCTGTAGCCATAGCTCAACCATTGCAAAGGACAGTTGAATGCTACTTAGCTGTTGGTGTGGGCAAAACAGGATAGGTTGGAACGACTGCATTTAAGCAATCCCTCCAAAATCAAGGACTAGAATAAATTATTTGGACTAAACTAGAAACTTTAAGGTTTACCAGCTGATTGTTAGGCCACATTGGAGGCATTGTCAAAATATGCTCCTCGACTGATGTAGGGAACTCCCCCAAACTAAACAAATGCCTTCTTTACAGGGGTATTAGGTGTGTCCTTGGGACTCTGTTTCTTTGTGAAAACAGGCACTACCTCTCCCACCAAAACACGGTGATTTGCACCTTAGGGGTGGTTGTAAGCAACTTTCAAATGTTTAAGGAACTACTTCCAGTAGTTCATATAGCTCTCAGATGACTATGAAGATCTCTCCAAAATGAGGTTATGCTTGGTTATTCACAGAAGCTTCCCAGAGGTATAAGCAACTCATTATTTTTGCACACCCTGTGGTTCGCTGGTCCTGCTATAAGGGTCATTCAATTGGAAACATGGTACAAAATTTATCAACTGATTTTAACTGAGGTGATCACTGATAGCACTTCAGCCCAAAAAGCCATTCAGGTTTGCTTCAATTCATAGGGCAAGTCATAATAATATAAATGAAAAATTTCTTAGACTTCCAATTTAACTGTACCCAGGTTAAGATAAAGTCTATACAATCGCTAATACGTTCTGCTGTACCTGGCTTAATGCCTTGGACTAAATGGAAAGGTCAATACAAAAACTTCAAAAGATAGCCGTTTGGGTTTCCACTATAGACCCTATTGGTTTGTGGGATTTCTACAAGTGATTGAATCTGAGATGCTGAGAGGCATAGTTGATGACAATACTGAAAGCTGAGCTCATCCTGCTGCTTGGTGTCCTATTGGTAGTAAACTTAATTAAATGTTCTATAAGACAAACTAGATTTGGTACCAACTCATCAGTTAGATTAATCAAACGAGCCAACAGCGTGATGTATTTATTCATGGGAAAATTCACCAGAATTTTCACCAGAAACGGGAGACAGATGCTGTTGAGAGACAAGCGGAGTTACTGCCACTGTGCCACTACTGCAAAGTGAAGCACTGACTGCCCTTTGTTCTGAACTTTCTGGCCTCTATTCAAGGATGTTTCTATAATGAACAGCACTGCAAGATACAGTGTCTGCCTCGGGTGCAAAAGACAGACATGTCTACTGCCCATTATAAAGGATTCAGGTTCCCTAACTCTGAGTTCCCCTCCCATAAAGATACTTACTGCATGTGCAGGTATTATCCATCCCTCTTTACACTGCCCTGTGAGTACTGGAGCTCAAGACACTGACACAAAAGTGCTTATCCTCTGGCTACTGACACTGTTGTAACACACTGTCCTTCATCTCTGACCCCAAGTGTCTCATGTCTCCTACCAGCATCTATGAAACTGTGCCACGCTAACTTACTGGCTTGCGAGTAAAATCTGAGACCCTTCAATGTTCTGGAGAAAGAGGTTATTCTAAAAGGAATGAGAGCAATTTGAGAACTTTAGGTTCACAATGGCCTACAATGTGACATTTTAAATATCAAAGTAATAACAACTGTGACAGACTGAAACACATCAAATAAATGAAAATGTAGTGACTTCATAAAAGCTCATGTTACTAGTCACCACTGGAAGGTGCTAGGACAGCAACTTAATACTTTGAAAATTAATAAAGAGGGAAAAGCATTTATCCTTTATTCCCTGAAAAAAATTGTATTACATAGTAACAAGGAATTAAAGATAGTTGTTTTGTAGAAGATTTCAGTCAA
The DNA here is from genome assembly GCA_036589455.1 of Ateles fusciceps. NCBI lineage: Eukaryota > Metazoa > Chordata > Mammalia > Primates > Atelidae > Ateles > Ateles fusciceps. The sequence continues at coordinate 5,541,860 of JAZHEH010003310.1, forward strand.
TAAATAGAAAAGAAATAATAGAAATAACCTTTTTATAACCCCTAATAAATATAATGGGTCCAAGCAATAATTATTAATGGAAGCTAGAACTGTTAGGTGAAAGGTTGACAGGAAACTTTATAGTGGAAGAATCAAGATGACACAACTTGACATGAATCCACTGATCAATCTTAGCATTACTTAAAGCAAGATCACTTTAAATGCATCACACGTTAGGAAGGACACATATTACCAATAAAACACTCTCGTCTAAAGAAAACATTATTCCACACAAAATCGCCAGGTTTCACTTATAAATCAACATCAGAGGAAGATTATAAAATGTTATTGAATAACAGAAATGTAACAAACTAAGAAACTTAAACACAAGCCAGAGTTGAAACACTCACCTTTCTCCCACCCTGTCCACAGTGTCTCAAGTTCTTCTGCAAACCAAGTAGAAAAGCTCACTGATAGCTCATAGGACACCTAAAGTGCCTAAAATTTGCATGACAAAATATTTGTAACAAGCAGTCATGTCTCATAAAGAGGTCCTACACACTAGTAAGAAAAACACAACTGACAACTGCCAAAAGTGGGCAATGGGATATTTGCAAAAGAAATATAAATTTCTAATAAACATATAAAAAATAAATACAATATAATTTTTGAGACTTGAAATGGATGAAGTAAGATTGGCAAATGTTGATAACTGCTGAATCTGAGTGGTAGATACACAGGGTTAATTATACTTGTGTTAGGTTATTCTTACATTGCTACAAAGAAATACCTGACATTGGGTAATTTATAAAGAAAAGAGATTGGCTGGGCGTGGTGGCTCATGCCTGTAATCCCAGCACTTTAGGAGGCCAAGGTGGGCGGATCATGATGTCAGTAGATTGAGACCATCCTGGCTAACACGGTGAAACCTGTCTCTACTAAAAATACAAAAATTAGCAGGATGTGGTGGTATGCACCTGTAGTCTCAGCTACTCAGGAGGCTGAGGCAGGAGAATCACTTGAACCCAGGAGGTAGAGGTTGCAGTGAGCTGAGATCACACCACTGCACTCCAGCCTGGGTGACACAGTGAGACAAGGAAAGGAGAAAGGAGAGGAGAGGAGAGAAGAGGAGGGGGAGAGGAGAGGAAAAAAAAAAGAAAGGAAAGGGAGGGGGAGGGGAGGGCAGGCCAGGGGAGGGGGAGGGGAGGGAAGAGGTTTAATTTCCTCATAGTTCTGAGCCTTTATAGTAAGCATGGTGCTGGCATCTGCTCAGTTTCTGGGGAGGCCTCAGGAAGCTTACAACCATGTCAGAAGGCAAAATGGGAAGCAGGCACACGACATGGTGAAAGCAGAGGCAAACGAGAGACAGTGTGGGAGGGAGGTACCACACACTTTTAAATGACCAGATCTTGCAAGAACTCACTCTCGCAAAGTCAGCATCAAACATAAGGGATCTGACTCCACGATCCAACGCCTCCCACAGGCCCCACCTTCAGCACTGGGGATTACAATTCAACATGAGATATGAGTGGGGGACAAATATCCAAACTGTATCATACTATTCTCTTCATTTTGACATATGTTGAAAATTCCCATAATAAAGTTTTTAAATTAAAAATAAAAATACAGGCCACAAATGGGGAGAACATTTGCATGCATATATCTAAGAATTACATAATTAGTATCCAGAATATCCAAAGAACTCAAGTGAATGACTGACTAAAAGACAACTCCATATAAAAATGGACATACCAATCAAAATGCAATTCAGAGAAGATAAACATTAGTGGACATACCAATCAAAATGCAATTCAGAGAAGAAACAGTAAAAAAGATGCGAACCTGTTAACAAGAGACTATTTTACACCCTCAAATTGGCAAAGACTAGTAAGTCTGGTGATTCCACGTATTGAATCTTTCAGACACTGGTGTTGGAAATGAAAATTACTACAATTCTGAAAAATAATTTGGGATTTTCTTGATAGTCAGAGATGCGTTTACCCAGTGACTCAAAAAAGTTACTCAAAGGTAAATGGCCTCGACAAACTCTTGAACACGGGCATCAGAAGGCTGGCACAAGCATATGCATAGCAGCCACATATTCATCAACACCACGAGTAAACTGTAGTATAGTGGTCCCAGTGTGTAAGCTTTAAAGAATAATGCCATAAGCACTTCGGGCGGGGCACGGTGGCTCATGCCGTGTAATCCCATCACTTTGGGACGACAAGGCGGGTGGATCACCTGAGGTCAGGAGTTTGAGACCAGCCTGGGCAACATGGTGAAACTCTGTCTCTACTAAAAATACAAAAATTAGCTTGGCGTTGTGGTGCGTGCCCGTGATCCCAGCTACTCAGGAGGCTGAGGCAGAAGAATTGCTCGAGGCGGGGAGGCAGAGGTTGCAGTGAGCCGAGATTGCACCATTGCGCTCCAGCCTGGGCAACAAAACGAGACTCTGTCTCAAAAAAATAAATAAATAAAATGAAATGAAATGAAAAATACTTTCTGGATCTACCATCTAGCTAAAGAAGTGGAACATTACAGTAGTCCCCCCCCCTTAACTGAGGGAATCTATTTCCATACCCCTAGTGGATGCCTAAAACCATGGACATCACTGAACCATATATACACTATGTTTTTTCCTGTACATACATAGCTGTGATAAAGTTTAATTTATAAATTAGGCAAAGTAAGAGATTAACAATAATAATAAACTCGAACAATTATAGCAATACATTGTAATAAAAGTGAATGTGGTCTCTCTCTAAGTAATCTATACTGTAGTCACCCTACTTCTTGTGATGATGTGAGATTTTCATCATGTGAGATAAACTGCCTACGATGTGATAAGATAAAGTGAGATGAATGACGTACCACTTAAAACTTATGAACTGTCTCTTCTGGTTTTTCCACCTAATATTTTTGAATCGCCGGTGACCAGTAACTAAAATCACAAAAAGCAAAACCATGGATATCCTCATCCTTGGTTTCAGTTCCCCAGTCAAATATGGTTCAAAAATATTAAACGGAAAATTCCAGAAGTAAACAATTCGTAAGTTTTATACTGAGTGTCATTAGATATTTAGATATATAGAGAGATATTGTGAGAGAGAGAGAGAGAGACAGAAAAATCATACTCACTTAACTTTTATTATAGTATACTGTTATAATTGCTCTATTCCATCATTAGTTACTATGGTAACTAACAATGAAATAAAGTATTTATTTTTCATTTCATTTCATTTTATTTATTTATTTTTTTTGAGACAGAGTCTCGTTTTGTTGCGCAGGCTGGAGTGCAATGGTGCAATCTTGGCTCACTGCAGTATTTATTGGACATTTTAACCAAAATATGTTCATTTTCTTTTTTACTTGTTACGTATTTTAATGGAAAAAGTAAAAATCCAAAGGTTAAAAAATAGACACTAGACTCCCCCCCCAGTGCCCTTCCTCATAGAGAACTGTGTAACAGCATTTCAGCTTTCCTATTAAAAAAATTAGTGCATACAGGCACATACTTTTACTTTACAGTTTTTTTTCTACAAATAATCATATTATATACAGTTTTCTGCACCTTGAGTTTTTTCACCTAATCTGTAAAATTATTCCATGTCAGCCACACTGATCTATTTTCTTCCATTTAATGGCTACAGAGTAATCTACTGTATGGTTGACTGTAATTTACTTAATCCCTAATGATAGGCCTTTTGGTTATTACCAGTCTGTTGCTGCTACAAATAATTATATGTACATTTCCTCGTTAATGAATTGCAAACTTGGGTTTTATAGGGTCACTGTTTTACACAGGGAGAAAGCAAAACCATTCCACTACAGGCCATTGTTATATTCTTGACCACCTCAGAGCAAAAGTGATCGAGAACATGCATTTCCACTGTTAATGTCCTTTCCTTGGCTCTTGATACTGTGAAGAGGAGTCACTTAAAGGTAAATGTCTGAGTTTAGTACTGGGATCCCTGAGGATATTTGCTCATTGAGAATCTCTCACTATACAGACAGAAAGGCAATGGATATGTCTTCTTGAGGAGTCAGTTATTAATTTCCAGAGGAATAAATGGCCTGCTCTCTCTTGACTGAGTAAGAAAGACACGTATTCTCACTTACACACACCATATGATTCTATCACTATGATCTAGAAACTGCCTAATAGATAACTAGCTCTGCTGAACATGATAACACTGAGAAAAGGGCTGTGGAGCTACTATTCTAGGATTAAAGTCATTATTTTAATTGAATTAAGCTAATTGTCCCAAACAGCATTCAGTTACCTTAGCAAATATTTACCAACTAGTCTCTATCTTGGAAGGTATATGAAGAAGGTGCTTACTCAAAATTAAATTTCAGTGAACGTTTTAACTAATTGTTTTGTTTTTAGGAGCAAAGTAGATTTCTGACATCTTTCCAAAAAAATACTATTAAAATTATTGTGGCCATGCTTGATGGTACAGACTTCCAAGTATCAACTATGCACTTGTCAGGGCTTTTTTTTGAGACAGAGTCTCGCTGTTGCCAGGCTAGAATGCAGTGGTGTGATCTTGGCTCACTGCAATCTCCACCTCCCAGGTTCAAGCGATTCAACTGCCTCACTCTCCCTAGTAGCTGGGATTACAGATGCGTACCACCATGCCCAGCTAATTTTTTTTAGTATATTTTTAGTAGAGACAGGGTTTCACTATGTTGGCCAAGATGGTCTTGATTTCCTGACCTCGTGATCCACTTGCCTCAGCCTCCCAAAGTGCTGGGATTACAGGCGTAAGCCACTGCACCAGGCCACGTTCCTCAATACAGAAATGCTGACCCTATTTCTGCTTTAACTCAGCTGAAAGTACAGAGTTCCTATTTACAACAAACACAAAAGAGCTGAGCTCCATGTACTTTCCAGGAAGCAACATCTCAACTCTGTATTAGTCAAAAGCTAGTAAAGACTTGGCTAAATATTTATGTAGCATGTCTAAAGGATATGCAATATTAACAATTCTTGTGTATTATAAAACAGACTCCCATCCCAAGAGGTAAAGGGTAGGAGGACCAGAATTATCTAAGGAGCTTATCCAAATTTCACTCACTTCTGATTCTCAGCTACACCAAAAGGTCTTGTAGACTCTTAGCATCTTGAACCCAGAAATTAGGCTGATATTAACACTAGCCTCGAACTAACCATGACCACACTAGTTTTCATGGTTATACTGAGTGAAGAATCACCATTTATAATAGTGCCTCTATATGAAAGAATTTCATAGGTTTTGGACTGCCCATGTAAGGTCTGTAATCTAGCCTTACTTTAAAAGGACAAGATCAAGGGACCATTTTAGGCCATATTTGAATCTCCCTGCTCTGAATCCTACAATATGTGAGTCTCTCTCTCTCACTTGCTATTTAATCAAAACTGTAATGTGATTTTTTTTTTTCCACAAAACTAGCAAAAAATTCTTTTTGAAGTACCTACATGCTCATGTTGGGCTCAATCCCATGAGTCAACGCTCTTGGAGCTTAAAACCTGGTTAAGAAGACAGGTATACACATAAGATGTAACTAATAGCATAAGGCAAACCGCTGTAATAGTCAAGAGAATGATGTTTACAGTAAGAGTTAGAGCTGGAAAATATATCTTTTGGGTTTGAGACATTATGGACCGTTTTGTGGGGAAAATGGAAACCAAGGCCAGGCGCGATGGCTCACAACTGTAATCCCAGCACTTTGAGAGGTCGAGGTGGGCAGATTCCTTGAGGTCAGGAGTTTGAGACCAGCCTGGCCAACATGGTGAAGCTCCATCTCTACTAAAAGGTCTGTACAAAAATTAGCTGGGGGTGGTGGTGCGTGCTTGTAATCCCAGCTACTTCAGAAGCTGAGGCAGGAGAATCACTTGAACCCTGGAGGCAGAGGTTGCAGTGAGCCAAGATCATGCTACTGTGCTCCAGCCTGGGTGAGCAACAGAGGGAAAAAAGAAAATGGAAACCAAAATGAGCCTTGAAAAATTAGTAGGAATGGATTAAAAAGGAGAGAAGACAGCATGGAAGGGAAAAGTAGGTAAGCTGCCTGGATGACAAGAGGACTTCACAACAAAAGAAGGAAGAACAATTTTTTGTGTGTGGCATAAAAGTTTTTAGAAATTTGAAGGTCAAACTGAGCAGCTTTGCTGCCTTATGGGCTGTCACAGTTTCTGAACAGGAGATGTTACAAGAGCAGATGGACTAGGCTAGAGAGTAGAAACACGGTGACACCACGCACCTTCATTAAATGTGTCCCTTATTGCCTCAGCTACAGCACAGATTTCTGTAGGTTAAGGACCATGTCTTTTAGTTCCAACAACATTCCATGCTCTCTACCCTCCAGATTGTGGCAAATATTGTACCTTCTGCCAGGAATACTTCCACTCCCCACCTCTGCTGCTCACCGCACCCCTCTTGTCAGACTAACTCCAAATAATCTTTCAATTTTGGGCTTAGGCAGACTTCTTCCAGGACACATTCCCTGATATCTCTAGTCTAGCTTAGGCGCCTGCCCTCAGTTGTACACTACACCCTATGCTTTCCCTAGCACAGGCAGCATGTCACACATGAAACTTCTTGTTTTCTTGCTTATTTTGCCCACTAGATTATACACTCTGCACAGGAAGAAACCATAGCTAACTTCCTTTCTCTCCACAATATTTAAGATACTGAGTATTATGCCCAGTTTACAGCTGGTGTGCAATAAACAGTTGCTGAGCGAGTGAAGCAAAATAAAAGGACACAGTTCTTAAGACAGGCAAGGAGAAAAGAAATTATGACTAAAATAGTAACACAATAATTTCATAAAGTACATTATCAGCTATAAATGTAGTGGCATTCGAAATCATCATTTGAGTTAATAAATTGAGTATCCTGCCAGAGCTTGAAATGTTCTTAAACACAAATAAATAAAGCTTGTCTCACTGGTTAACAAACAGTTCAATTCTAGTTCATCCAAATAAGCAAACAGACTAATAAGTTACTGCCACAGATATAGCAAGCCCTGGGGGTAAATTCTCCAATGAAGGCATTTCAAATGTTTATCTATATGATCAAAAACTAGCCAGATACCTTTATGAAAACAATAAAAGTGATAACCAAAAAGGAAAAACTGAATCTCTGTAACTCAAGCTCCTAGGAAGAAAAAAGAAGACCACCAAAAATTGTGAATGCGATAAAACAGACAGAAGTGAAAACAAAGAAATCAGGATGAAGAGTGAGAACGAAGCAGCGTTAAATTCAGAACTGTCAGACTATGCAAAAGGTGAGTTATTCCCTCTTCCACCAGGTAAGAATATGCAGACACAACCAACTGATGAGAGGCCCTTGGGGAAACACAGAAGCTATCTGCAGACCTCTACTTGCCTAGCACCAAGCATAAGGGGCAGACAGCAAGAGTGGCGGTAACCTCCACCAACAAGGCAACCCTTGGCACGATCCGTTCACCCTTAGCCCAGCCAGGGCCTGGACAAAACAGGTCGGCAACAGAGCTTTACTGAATCAATGAAAACACCTGCCAGGCACCATTTTGTTTTATTTTAAAAGCTTTATAAAAATTATTCTAGCACTGTATGTTTGTTGATGAAAAAACAGATGATAAAGAATACTGCAAAGAGAAATCCAAAGATCACCACAAACTTACCAACCAAATTTAGTCACCAGTCTAATGTTTTGATGTACATCCATCCACACTGCTCTCCTCATATACTGTTCTATAATTATAATTGGTTTATTGCACTTAACAGCATATCAAGAACAGTTCCATATCAATCTGAAGCCATTTTAACACAGTACTTTCTGTGTGTTACACTCTCTGTGCTTCTCCTGTGTGTGAACATTTGTCTGGCCATACATTCCTGCGGGGCACTAACGCTGACACCAACCAAGAACTTACTCCCATTTGGGTTAAGCCATATGTGGAACGCTGCTACTCCTGCTATGTCAACTTCTCTGCACATTCCACATCTAATCTTGGTAATGCCGACTGTTTAGTTTGTGAGTTTTTAGAGCATCTGAGCTTCGGTCATATTGGTTGGCTTTCAATCTAACCTGCCATCTAATAGCCTAGAAAAAATTTGAACCGGAGGGAGGGATCCAAGATGGCCAATTAGGAGCAGGCTCAGGATTGCAGCTCCCAGCGAAAGCATGGAGGGTGAGTGGACGCCGCATATCCAGACGTATTCTTATTGCTCACAGACCAGGAGATTCCCAGGCAGAGGAGCCCCCACGGGTCGCCAGCGTGGCTGTTTTGGCTGGCGCAGCTGTTTTGGCCAGTGCAGCTGTTTTGCTGGCACCCCGGCGCGGCGGTTCTCCTTACAAAATACATGGGTCCTGGCGCCTTTTTAGCTGGACATTGGAGTTCCTGGGGAGACAGAGTCGCCAATTCATCTGATTAAAAAGGGGGCTGAAACAGGGAGCCAGGCCAGGAGAGTTCTGGGCAAAAAAGCGCCACGAATCTCAGCGCGGCTGTTTAAGCCAGCACAGTGGGTCACCACATGGGAAATCACACAGATCCCGGTGCCTTTTCAACAGGCGACTGGACTGGAACACCTGGGAGAGAGTCGACCGTTCAACTACCAAAAAGAAAAAAAAACAGGAGCTCTGAGGCAGGGAGCCTGGTGATCAGGCTCGGCTGGTCCCACCCCCCACAAAAAACAGCAATCTGAAACACTCTCAATTGAGAGTTTCACAGCAAGCAAAGCTGAACCCCAGACGGTCCAGCTCTGTGGGGGAGGGGCGTCCGCCATTACTGAGGCAGTCCACCACTACGGAGGTAATTTGCCATTGCTGAGGCAGCCCGCCATTACACAGAGAGTCCACAATTCTACAGGTGGGCCGCCATTGCTGAGGCAGTTCTAGCTACACCCATATAAACAGGACTGCAGGGAAGTTCACATGGCAGCTGGGCAGAGCCCACAGCAGCTCAGCAAAGCCTCTGCGGGCAGACAGTGATTAGGCTGCCTCCTTGCTGGGCAGGGCAGCCCTGAAAAAAGGCAGCAGCACAACAGAAACTCATAAATAAAGCCTTAACTCCCCCGGGACAGAGCACCTGGGAAAAAAAAAGGGCAGGGGTTTATGAGTTCTGCTGCAGCAGACTTAAACGTACCTGCACAGCAGCTCTGAATGAACAATGGAGCTCACAGCTGAGCACTTGAGCTCTTACAAAGGACAGACTGTCTCCTCAAGCAGCCCCCTGACCCCCCGTATATCCAAAGAGTCACCTCATAAAGGAGAGCTCAAACTGACATCTGGCGGGTATCCTTCTGGGACAAAGACACCAGAAGAAGAAACTGGCAGCAACCCTTACAGTTTCGCAGCCGCTACAGGTGATCAAATCACCCAGGCAAGCAGGGCCTGGAGTGGACCTCAGCAGTCCTACAGCAGAGGGGCCTGTTAGAAGGAAAACTAAGAAACAGAAAGAAATAACTTCATCATCAACAAACTGGACGTTCAGAGACCCAATCTGAAAGTCAACAACTACAAAGACGACAGGTGGATAAATCCACACAGATGGGAAGAAACCAGTGCAAAAAGAAGGAAAACACCCGAAACCAGAACGCCTCTCCTTCTACAAGGGACTACAACTCCTCACCAGCAAGGGAACAAGGCTGGATGGAGAATGAGTGTGATGAATTGACAGAATCAGGCTTCAGAAGGTGGGTAATAAGAAACTTCTGTGAGCTAAAAGAACATGTTCTAACCCAATGCAAAGAAACTAAGAACCTTGAAAAAAGATTTGAGGAAATGCTAACAAGAATAAACAACTTAGAGAGGAATAAAAGTGAATTGATGGAGCTGAAAAACACAACATGAGAACTTCGTGAAGCATACACAAGTTTCAACAGCCAAATTGACCAAGCAGAAGAAAGGATATCAGAGGTCGAAGATCAACTCAACGAAATAAAATGAGAAGGCAAGATTAGAGAAAAAAGGGTAAAAAGGAACGAACAAAGTCTCCAAGAAATATGGGACGATGTGAAAAGACCTAATCTACGTTTGATAGGTGTACCTGAATGTGAAGGAGAGAATGAATCCAAGCTAGAAAATACTCTTCAGGATATTATCCAGGAAAACTTCCCCCAACCTAGGAAGGCAAGCCAACGTTCAAGTCCAGGAAATACAGAGAACACCATAAAGACATTCCCCCAAGAAGACACCCCCCGAGGCACATAATCGTCAGATTCACCAGGGTTGAAATGAAGGAGAAAATGCTAAGGGCAGCCAGAGAGAAAGGTCGGGTTACCCACAAAGGGAAGCCCATCAGACTCACAGCAGATCTCTCAGCAGAAACCCTACAAGCCAGAAGAGAGTGGGGGCCAATATTCAACATCCTTAAAGAAAAGAACTTCCAACCCAGAATTTCATATCCAGCCAAACTGCGCTTCATAAGTGAAGGAAAAATAAAATCCTTTGCGAACAAGCAAGTACTAAGAGATTTCATCACCACCAGGCCTGCTTTACAAGAGCTCCTGAAAGAGGCACTAAACATAGGAACAACCAGTACCAGCCACTCCAAAAACATACCAAATGGTAAAGAGCATCAACACAATGAAGAAACTGCATCAACTAATGGGCAAAACAGCCAGCTAGCATCAAAATGGCAGGATCAAATTCACACATAACAATATTAACCCTAAATGTAAATGGGCTAAATGCCCCAATCAAAAGACAAAGACTGGCAAATTGGATAAAAAGCCAAAACCCATCAGTGTGCTGTATCCGGGAAACCCATCTCACATGCAAGGATGCACAAAGGCTCAAAATAAAGGGATGGAAGAAGATTTACCAAGCAAGTGGAGAGCAAAAAAAGCAGGAGATGCAATTCTTGTCTCTGATAAAATAGACTTTAAACCAACAAAGATCAAAAGAGACAAAGAAGAACATTACATAATGGTAAAAGGATCAATGCAAGAAGAAGAGCTAACAATCCTAAATATATACGCACCCAATACAGGAGCACCCAGATACATAAGGCAAGTTCTTAATGACTTACAAAGAGACTTAGACTCCCACACAATAATAGTGGGAGACTTTAACACCCCATTGTCAATACTAGACAGATCAACGAGACAGAAAATTAACAAGGATATCCAGGATTTGAACTCAGACCTGGACCAAGCAAACCTAATACACATTTACAGAACTCTCCACCCCAAATCCACAGAACATACATTCTTCTCAGCACCACATAGCACCTACTCTAAAACTGACCACATAATTGGAAGTAAATCACTCAGCAAATGCAAAAGAACAGAAATCATAACAAACAGTCTCTAGACCACAGTGCAATCAAGTTAGAACTCAGAATTGAGAAACTAACTCAGAACCGCACAGCTTCATGGAAACTGAACAACTGGCTCTTGAATGTTGACTAGATAAACAATGAAATGAAGGCAGAAATAAAGATATCCTTCGAAACCAACAAGAACGAAAACACAACATATCAGAATCTCTGGGACACATTTAAAGCAGTGTCTAGAGGAAAATATATAGCAATAAATGCCCACATGAGAAGCAAGGAGAGATCTAAAATCGACACCCTATCGTCAAAATTGAAAGACCTAGAGGAACAAGATAAAAAAAACTCAAAACCTAGCAGAAGACAAGAAATAACTAAGACCAGAGCAGAACTGAAGGATATAGAGACACAAAAAACTCTTCAAGAAAATCAAAAAATCCAGGAGCTGGTTTTTCGAAAGATCAACAAAATAGACCACTAGGCAGATTAATAAAAAGAAAGAGAGAAGAATCAAATAGATGCAATAAAAAACAATAAAGGGGGTATCAACACAGATTCCACAGAAATACAAACCATCATCAGAGATTATTACAAACAACTCTATGCACATAAACTAGTAAACCTGGAAGAAATGGATAAATTCCTGGACACTTGAATCCTCCCAAGCCTAAACCAGGAAGAAGTCAAAATCCTGAATAGACCAATAAGAAGGGCAGAAGTTGAGGCAGCAATTAAGAGCCTACCACCCAATAAAAGCCCAGGTCCAGATGGGTTCACAGCCGAATTCTACCAGACATACAAAGAGGAGCTGGTATCATTCCTTCTGAAACTATTCCAAACAATCCAAAAGAGGGAATCCTTCCCAAATCATTTTATGAGACCAACATCATCCTGATACCAAAACCCAGCAGAGACTCAGCAAGAAAAGAAAACTTCAGGCCAATATCCATGATGAACACAGATGCAAAAATCTTCAATAAAATACTGGCAAACCGATTGCAACAGCACATCAAAACGCTTATCCATCACGATCAAGTAGGCTTCATCTTGAGGATGCAAGACTGTTTCAACATACGCAAGTCTATAAACGTAATTCACCACATAAACAGAACCAAAGACAAAAACAACATTATTATCTCAATTGATGCAGAGAAGGCCTTTGACAAAATTCTACAGCCCTTTGTGCTAAAAACCCTAAATAAACTAGGTATTGACGGAACATATCTCAAAACAATAAAAGCTATTTACGACAAACCAACGGCCAATATCATACTGAATGGGCAAAAATTGGAAGCATTCCCTTTGAAATCTGGCACTAGACAAGGATGCCCTCTCTCACCACTCCTATTCAATATAGTATTGGAAGTTCTAGCCAGAACACTCAGGCAAGAAAAAGAAATAAAGCGTATTCAAATAGGAAAGAAGGAAGTCAAATTGTCTCTATTTGCAGATGACATGATTGTATATCTAGAAGATCCCATCTCTCAGCCCAAAATCTGAAACTGACAAGCAACTTCAGCAAAGTCTCAGGATACAAAATCAATGTGCAGAAATCACAAGCATTCCTATACACCAATAACAGACTTAAAGAGAGCCAAATCAAGAACGAACTGCCATTCACAATTGCTACAAAGAGAATAAAATACCTAGGAATACAACTAACAAGGAACGTAAAGGAACCTCTTCTTCAAGGAGAACTACACACCATTGCTCAACGAAATAAGAGAGGACACAAACAGATGGAGAAACATTCCATGTTCATGGTTAGGAAGAATCAATATCATGAAAATGGCCATACTCCCCAAAGTAATTTACAGATTCAACACTATCCCCATCAAGCTACCAATGACCTTCTTCACAGAACTGGAAAAAACCACCTTAAACTTCATATGGAACCAAAAGAGAGCCCGCATAGCCAAGTCAATTCTAACCAAAAAGAACAAAGCGGGAGGCATCACACTCCCGGACTTCAAACTATACTACAAGGCTACACTAATCAAAACAGCATGGTAGTGGTACCAAAACAGAGATATAGACCAATGGAACAGAACAGAGGCCTCGGAGGCAACACAACACATCTACAACCATTCAATCTTAGACAAACCTGACAAAAACAAGCAATGGGGAATGGATTCCCCTGTTTAATAAATGGTGTTGGGAAAACTGGCTTGCCATGTGCAGAAAGCAGAAACTGGACCCCTTCCTGATACCTTACACTAAAATTAACTCCAGATGGATTAAAGACTTAAACATAAGACCTAACACCATAAAAACCCTAGAAGAAAATCTAGGCAAAACCATTCAGGACATAGGTGTAGACAAGAACTTCATGACCAAAACACCAAAAGCATTGGCAACAAAAGCCAAAATAGACAAATGGGACCTAATCAAACTCCACAGCTTCTGCACAGCAAAAGAAACAGTGATTAGAGTGAATCGGCAACCAACAGAATGGGAAAACATTTTTGCAGTCTACCCATCTGACAAAGGGCTGATATCCAGAATCTACAAAGACCTAAAACAGATTTACAAGAAAAAACAAACAAGCCCATTCAAAAGTAGGCAAAGGATATGAACAGACACTTTATAAAAGAAGACATACATGAGGCCAACAAATATATGAAAAAATGCTCATCATCACTGGTCATTAGAGAAATGCAAATCAAAACTACATTGAGATACCATCTCACGCCAGTTAAAATGGCGATCATTAAAAAATCTGGAGACAACAGATGCTGGAGAGGATGTGGAGAAATAGAAACATTTTTACACTGTTGGTGGGAGTGTAAATTAGTTCAACCATTGTGGAAGACAGTGTGGCAATTCCTCAAGGACCTAGAAATAGAAATTCCATTTGACCCAGCAATCCCATTACTGGGTATATATCCAAAGGATTATAAATCGTTCTACTATAAGGACACGTGCACACGAATGTTCATTGCAGCACGGTTTACAATAGCAAAGACCTGGAACCAACCCAAATATGCCCATCGATGATAAACTGGACAGGGAAAATGTGGCACATATACACCATGGAATATTATGCAGCCATCAAAAACGATGAGTTCGTGTCTTTTGTAGGGACATGGATGAACCTGGAAACCATCATTCTCAGCAAACTGACACAAGAACAGAAAATCAAACACCACATGTTCTCACTCATAGGCGGGTGTTGAACAAAGAGAATACATGGACACAGGGAGGGAGCATCACACACTGGGGTCTGTCGGGAGGAAATAGGGGAGGGACAGCGGGGGGTGGGGAGTTGGGGAGAGATAGCATGGGGAGAAATGCCAGATATAGGTGACGGGGAGGAAGGCAGCAAATCACACTGCCATGTGTGTACCTATGCAACAATCTTGCATGTTCTTCACATGTACCCCAAAACCTAAAATGCAATAAAAAAAATTAAATAAATAAATAAATAAAAAGAAAAAAGATTAAAGAAAGGTGAACAAGTCCAAGGGATCTGTGGAACACCATCAGGTGAACAAACATGTATAATGGGAGTCTAGAAGGAGAAGAGAGAAAGAGAGAGATTATCTGAAGAAATAATAACCAAAACTTCTCAAGTTTGATGAAAGACAGTAATATAAACATCCAGAAGCTCAATAAACTTCAGATAGGACGAACTAACAAAGACTCACACACATTAAAACCAAACTGACAAAAGACAAAGACAAAGAGATAAGCTTGAAAGCAGAAAGAAAGGCCAGGGCAACATGGTGAGACCCCATCCTACAGAAAATTTTAAAAATTAGCCAGTCATGGTGGTGTGCTCCTGTGGTCCCTGTTACTTGGGAAGCTGAGGTAAGAGAATCACTTGAACTCAGAAGGTCAAAGCTACAGTGAGCTGTGATTGTACCACTGCACTCCAACCTGGGCGACAGGGCAAGACCCCATCTAAAAAAAAAAAGTGACTTGTCACACACAAAGGGTCCTGAATAAGATTATCAGCCAATTTCTTATAAACTTTGGAGGCTAGAAGGCAGTGGGCTGATATATTCAAAGTGTTGAAAGAAAAAAAAAATCTGTTAACCACGCATCCTATACCTGGCAAAACTGTCCTTCAACTGTGAGGGAGACATTAAGACATCCCCAGACAAATAAAAACTAAATGAGTTCACTACCACTAGACCTGTCCTGTAAGAAATATAAAAAGGGTCCTGTAAGATGAAATCAAAGGACACTGGACAGTAACTTGAAGTCATATGAAAAATAAAGATCTCAGTAAAGGTAAATACATGGGGAGTTATAAAAGCTAGTATATTGTAACTCTGATTTATAACTCCACCTTTTATAATCTACAGAATTTAAGAGACTAGCATATTTTTTAAAACTATTAGATTAAAAGCCAGTATTATTATAACTTCAAACTTTATTTTCTATATAATTTAAGTGATTTATGCACAAAAACAAAACAACTATTAATGTTTTGGACACACCTGTATAAAGACATAAATCTGTGACAACAGTAACTAAAAGAGGGTAGAGACGAAGCCATATAGGAGCAGAGTTTTTGTATACAATTGAAGTTAAGGTGGCATAAATTCTAATTAGAATGTTACAACCTTAGGATGTTAAATTTAAACCTGTGGTAGCCACAAAGAAAACAGTTATAGAATATACACATATACACAAAAGGAAATGACAAGGACATTAAAACATTTCACTGCAAAAAATAAACATAAAAGAAGCCAGTACTGCAGGAAACAAGGAACAACGGCAACAAAAAAGCTTCTATATAAGGAATATAGAAAATAAATAGCCAAATTACACAAGTAAGTCTCTCATCAGTAATTACTTTAAATGTAAAAGATTAAATTTTCCAATCACAAGACGAGAGAATGGCAGAATGAATTAAAAACATGATCCAACTATATGCTGTTTACAAGAGACTTGCTTCAGCTCTAGGGACACAAATAGATTAAAAGTAAAATCACAGGAAAATATATTCCTTATAAATAGTAACCGAAGAGAGCAGGGGTGGCTATAAATAAGCCAGTCACAAAAGGACAAACACTGTATGATTTTGCTTCTATGAGGTAGCTAGAATAGTCAAATTCATAGAGACAGAAAGCAGAATGGTGGATACTGGGGGTTAAAGGAAAAGGGGAATGAAGAGTTATTGTTTAAGGAGTACAGAGTTTCAGTTTTGCAAAATAAAAGGAATTCTGAACATAAATGGTGGTGATGGTTACACAAGAATATAAATATGTTAATTTCACTGAACTATGCACTTAAAAATGGTTAAGATGGTAAATTTTATGTTATGTGTATTTTACCACAATAAAAAATGTTCTATTAAATTAAAACAAACAAAGAAACCGAGCTGTTTTAGTTGAAGCAGGATTGAGGCAAGTGATCAACAGTTTGGCCTCCCTCTTATCCACAGGCAAACACAGACCCTGAACTGCCACCATGAGCTCCAGAGGCAAAATTCAGAGTTTGATGGCTTTAGAAACTCTAAAGTGAAACCCTGAACAGCTATCACACTTCTTATTTCCTCATTTCCTATTATTCCCATCTTTCCAACCTACAGAAGCACATTCCATCCCCCCACTGTGCATTATTCCCGACAATACCAATTTTACTTTTTCATAATGTTAATAGTTACTGTTGTTTTATTGAAACACATTTAAAGTCTATCTCCTCTCGATAAGAGGTTAGCTCCCTGAGACTAAAGAGTATCCAATTTCTGCTCTGATCCCAGCTCCCAGAATGGTGTCTAGGACATAGGAGGCATTAGTAAATATTCACTGTCTTCTTGCTAATTTTTAGAACTTCCCACAAATCCTACCCCCTTCTTCTCAGCCATAAGGGTCCCATGTTAATCAACCTGACGCTAAAGATATATACAAGATTACAGAAGCTCTTATTTGTCAATTCTAAAGAGCATCACATAACCTTAGTCAGGAAGGTGTACTAAAGGTGCAAACAGTTCAAACAGTACTACATTTGCTTCACCTACTATACTATCAAGAAATCACAGGGTGGGTGCAGTGGCTCATGCCTGTAATCCCAGAACTTTGGGAGGCTGAGGTGGGTCATTCACCTAAGGTCAGGAGTTCAAGATCAGCCTGGCCAACATTGTGAAACCCTGTCTCTACAAAAATATAAAAATTAGCTGGGCATGATGGTGCATAGCTGTAGTCCCAGCTACTCAGGAGGCTGAGGCAGGACAACCACTTGAACCCAAGAGGTGGAGGATGCAGTAAGCTGAAATAGCACTACTGCACTCCAGCCTGGGTGACAGAGTAAGACTGCATCTCAAAAAGAAAAGAAAAAAAAAAAAGAAAACAAATTGCCCAACAATTCCTATCTTTTATTCATAAAAATGAATAGACTAATTCAGCATATGGTCCAATATTCTCAAATAAGATTTTTGGTTTCTATTCTAACATTTTGTTCAGCTAACTCTTTTAACTAAGATTAATATTAATACGCCAATTCATATTGTTCAAATGAGCGGCTGGTGCTAACAGTCCCATATTTCAAGGAACATAATAGAACTGGAAGTGCTTTCAAAGATCTACTACTCTACTCATTTCATCTTACAAATGAGAAAACTGATACACAAGGAAATGAAGTGAGTCTCCCAACATCAAAATACAGCTTGGAGGCAAATACAGAACTAGAACCCAATTCTCTAATTTCCCAATCTAGTCATTAGACATTCCAAGGTTTCTATTTTACAGGTAATCCAACTACTTCTGTGCCAGGCATCTGCTTACCAAGCAGAGGACATGCTGTGACCCAAACAGTCCAATTTTCAAAGGAGTTCATGTGTCCCCATAGTTTGGTTGGATGGCAATCTCTCCACTGCTGTCAATCAGCCTAGTCAAGTCAGATTTAGGTTCCTCACCTGAGCTTCTACTCTGACACACTGAGCCAGGCCCACCCACTGAATTTATAGGGGTAGACGAGCAGGCAAACTGCCAGCTAAACTAATCTTTAAAAATCTAATCATCTACTGTTACACCGATCTGGAGATCAATGGAACACAGATAATTCCATTGGTCCAATAAGTCTCCTGTCTCTCCTGTATTCAAACTGAGAGAAATCTTACTAATATACTAGAATATCCCTTACTACCCTCCACCAATCCCCAAGAAACATCTAACTACCATGCAAATCAAACCAGAAAAGAGTGGGTGTATTTGTTCTTATATTGAGGCTGAACGCTTCATTTTCCCCAGTGAACCCATGCTTTTTGTAAGTCTGTGAACACTTAGGCCAAGACTTATTTACAAGAAAAACAAACAAAAAAACCCCAAGTAGTCACCAGGCAAATGTTACACTCCCAGTTAATACACAATGCCACAATGCTGTCTATAGGTATGATGTGATGTCTGGTATACATATATTTTCTCAAATTCACAATTAGAAGAAATAAGACTCAGAATACAAGGTATGATTTTCTTCAGCTGCAGAAGTATGGAAAATAGTCCCTTATTTAATGGACGTCCATCTCAGACTGCAGGAATTAGTCTTCCCTCTGAAGAACTGCCTAGAAGCACTCAAAAAATAGGATAATTTTTAACAGATTGGCTGGATCTCCAGAGAGGGAAAGCCAGCATTTGGCAGAGTTGTGAAAGAACATTTTGGACATCTTAGCCATTTGTTTTTTGGAGAGCTAGAAAACTAATCTGGAATAACTATAACTCACCATTATTATTAAAAACTCTAACCTCTCGCTCCTAGCCCTGGAAACAGGAAGTAGGTTGCTTTCTGTATACATGCAAATGAAATTTATTAAATTAGGTAATCCAAGATGAGAGTCCTGTGTTTGGTTTTCTAACAAATGCTGGATTTTTTAAGTACTCTGAAGTTAGTAGACTGCCACCTCTTATAGACCCTGGAAAGGAATTTGTTTGGCCCTAAGAGCAGCCTGTACACTGAAATCACACAGAGGCAGCCTTTCAACATGGCTGGAAGTCATTCCCTTACATGTGTGTTTCCCCTTAACAGCCAGACCCCAAATTGTTCAAAGGCTAAAGTTGTGTTTGCTGCTTCAACTATATTTCTTATTCACCTAGCAGAGGAAAATGGCATAGCATGCACTTTCTACATTTCATTTTTTTTTAAGAGACAGGGTCTCGCTCCGTCACCCAGGCCAGAATGCAGTGGCGCGCATTCATGGCTCACTGGGCTCAAGTGATCCTTCTGCCTCAACCTTCCAAGTAGCTAGGACTACAAGCATGCACTACCATGCCTGGCTAATTCTTTTTTGTCGAGATAGGGTCTCGCTATATTGCCCAGACTGGTTTTAAACTCCTGGTCTCAAGCGATCCTCCTGCCTTGGCCTGCCAACTTTTTTTTTTTAATCTTTTTTTTTTCTTTTTTTTTGAGACAGAGTTTTGCTTTTGCTGCCCAGGCTGGAATACAATGGAGCAATCTCGGCTCACTGCAACCTCCACCTCCCGGGTTCAAGCAATTCTCCTGCCTCAGCCTCCCGAGTAGCTGGGATTACAGGTATGTGCCACCACGCCTGGCTAATTTTGTATTTTTCGTAGAAATGGGGTTTCTCCATGTTGGTCAGGCTAGTCTTGAACTCCCGACCTCAGGTGATCCACCCACCTCGGCCTCCCAAAGTGCTGGGATTACAGGCATGAGCCACCATGCACGGCCAATGTTTTTTTTTTTTTTAATAAATAAAGGAATAAATCTGGTCTCTTTTCTTTCCTTCTCTTTAGTTATATTCTATTAATTGCAATATGCACTCATCTTTAAAAAATAGGCAATATACAAATAAGTAAGTAGTAAGAGAAATTTCACTTTGCCCATTCTATATATGCACATATAAAAACATTAAATTAGCCAGGTTCAGTTGCTCGTGCCCGTAATCCTAACATTTTGGGAGGCTGAGGTGGGAGAATTGCTTGAGTCCAGGAGTTCAAGAACAGCCTGGGCAACAGGGTGAAAACCCATCTCCACAAAAAATATAAACATCAGCCAGGTGTGGTAGTGTGAGCCTGTAGTCCCAGCTACTTGGGCGGCTGAGAAGTGAAGATCTCTTGAGCCCAAGAGGTCAAGGCTGCAGTGAGCCAAGATCTCACCACTGCACTCCAGCCTGAGTGACAGAAGAAGAACCTGTCTCAAAAAAACAAAAAACAAAAAAACACCATAAACACACACACATTAAATTACACATACATAGTTATGTTACATAATATTGTTTGGCAAATAACTTTTAAAAAATACTTAGGTACTGTACTCATGTATGTCCTGGAAAGAAAAAGATGCCTTCCTTGACCTTAATTTAAAAGAAAACTTAAGAAGGAAATCATATGCTCTCAGAATTTTGAAGGTAATGCTCCATTAACTTCTAACTTCTAAGTCCATTGTCATTTTGATTCTTAATTCTCTGTATGTGAGCTATTTTTTTTTCCTCTCACTTCATAAAATTTTGGAAATGATGACAAGTCTTGGTGTGAATAATTTTTCATTCACTGTACTAGGATTCATGTTCTTTAGTTCTACATTTTCTTTTGCTATTTGACAATTTTCTCTGCTCTCCTTTCTGAACTTCTGTAAGTTGAATGCTGAACTGCCTGATAATCTTCTAATCTTATTTCTTCTCTCCCATGTTCCATCTCCCTCTGTCTAGGTCAATCTTTGGAAGTGTCCTTTTACTATCTTCCCTACTATGTACTGTAAGTTTTACTTGAGCTATCATATTTTTTAATTTTCTAAAGCTCCTTCTTATTCACAGACAGCTCTTAATCAATTTCATCTCATCTCCCTGAGAATGCAAATTACTTTTTTTTCCATCTGTTCCCTATACTATATAATACCTGCTTCTACGGAATTCCCTTTTAAAAAAAATCTCTATTTTTCTTTCTACTGCTGATTATAAATTTTAGGTGGCAGCTGTTTCTTGGTATGACTGTAGTACTCTCTCTGTCATACAAACACATTGTCTCTCTCGCATGCACATGTGCTCTCTCTCTCTCTCACACACACATACACTACAATGCAAAGAGTAATTCTGTCAGTTAAAAACAGGAACATGTTAAATGTTATAATGTGTGAAACAAGGGTCAGAGAGCAGGCTAACAAGAAGAGAGACAGAAAAGAAGCCTATCCTGAAGAAGCAGTATTGTAGAAAGGCATTTATGCAAAGGATAGGTTCTGGCTTATTCTCATCCAAACACACTTTCCACTATGTAAATCTGAAAAACATCAATTCTAAATGCAGAATTAAAAGATTTTTCTCTTCTTTCCTATTCAGCTATGACTAAGGAAATACAGACACAATAGTTACTAAGGAGGTAGGAAATCTTTCCAGCTAACCAACTTTTACATTCTGTTCCTTATGGTCAAAATGTTGACCACACTGCAGTAACTCTTTTTTACTTTATGACCTTATTACTAAGACCATCAATTATATTCACTGTTATTTGAGCAGAGGAACTGCTCAATTGCCAAAAGACTACTCTACAGTGCTATTTAACCTTTCCCAACAGAGACTCATTGAAACTGGGAATTTGGTAAAATGTTTTACCTAACCTTGCAAAGATACTTCCTAGTAAATATTTGAAGTATATAAATACTTCCAAGTAGTGTTAAAAATGTGCAAAACTCATCACAGTTAAGGTAAATACCCATTTAAATTATATAATCACATTAAAAGTTTAAAAAATGTCATGCATTCAAAGGTAATATTCCATATAAACTAAAGCAGTTTAATTACTACTTACTTATCTGCCTATATTCAGCCTATTTCCAACAGCAATTTTAAAAAATAATATGCACAGCATTTCATTTTAGAAAAGGCTGCTACTACATGATGGAATAGAATGTGAAACCATGTTCCACAGATTATTTATTCTGTGGTGGGGTAGGAATGAGGAAACGCAAAGTAGAGAAAGAGCAAAGGTCTAGAAGCAGCCTGACCAGAGAAACACTACACAGTGGTAGTGTAACCTTGGGTGATTTGTTCAGCCTTGCTAAATAATTTTACCTTTGTTTTCTATAAAATGGGAATAATAGTGCCTACTGAGTGGAATTGCTGTGAGAAATGAGATAATGCATCAACAAATCACAAATCTAACTTTGTACCTTCTCAATAAATTACACACACATTGTTCTTTTGTCCTGGCTGTTGCCACTCAGTCCTCTTCCTTTCCCTCAGCACTTTAAAGATGAGATGAAAAGAACAGGGGAAGAAATTAGTATAAATCACCATTAAGTTCAACACACTTGAGATACTAAGATCCAAGAGTACACCAGAGAAGACAACTCACTTTCAAAATTACAATGCAAATAGCTTTTAAAAATACACAAAGTACAGGCATTGAAAATATGATTAAAATTTGGGTGTGGCATGGAAAATTTTACACAGTATTCTGAACACGTTAACACCTAATACTTTTGAAGGAATCAAACACTAAATTTTATAAATGCATGCCAAAGGCAAGGAAGAAAGCTATGAAGTGGATGGAATGTTCCACATCAGCAGAGAAAACACATTTAGGATATCTACACACACACATACACACACACACACACACATGCACGCACACAGTGTGTGAGGTGATTAAAGGAGAAGAAAATGGCAGTATACACAATGCTGCTCTCACACTGTCCTACTCACACATAATAGGAGAACAATATTTGGTTCTGATGTGCCCATTCTAGTAGCAAAAGTTAGACCCTCTGGTTGGGCATGGTGGCTCACGCCTGTAATCCCAACACTCTGGGAGGCCGAGGCGGGTGGATCACGAGGTCAGGAGTTCAAGACCAGCCTGGCCAAGATGGTGAAACCCCGTCTCTACTAAAAATACAAAAATTAGCTGGGCGTGGTGGTAGGCGCCTGTAATTCCAGCTACTCGGGAGGCTGAGGCAGAGGCTGCAGTGAGCTGAGATCACACCACTGCACTCCAGCCTGGGCAACAGAGTGATACTCCATCTCAAAAAAAAAAAAAGGTAGACATTTCAAAATGTTACTGCTTTACTTTTTTCTCCTATAAGTCCAATTTCATTCTTTTTATTCACTTCCACTTTCTTTCTTTGCCCTTCAACAAGCAGTACTCCATTATGAAGTCTATTATGTGAACATATACACAAATAGGTGGAGATTCTTCAATAACAAGTTTACTTCCTTTTGGAAAGGGAAATCATATTTCTCATAATTATTTGTAATTACAACAGACTAGCTAGTAGTTGAGTCTCTACTAAAATAATTTAAAGTCACTCTAACTTTTCCAAAAACATCTTCAAATTTGCCAGAAAACAAGGAGTCTACAAAAATGACCGATACAAAGACTAAATAAAAACAACAAATTGAAGGAACAGTTACTGATAGTTTTCATATGTAAATTCTGGCATTCCATCTTATTTTTAATTAATTCAATTAAATTGGTACTTCATAGGTCAGAGGATTTTATGACTATACACCAAAAATGTTCTTTAAAAGCCAGTTACAGTGAACGGCCCACAAATATTTTCTAATGCTTTTTTTTCCTTTTTTCCAATATAAAATTGTTATTGCTTCACTTTTTCTCCTTTAAATCCAATTTCATTCTTTTCATTCACTTCCACTTCCTTTCTTTGCCCTTCAACAAGAAGTACTCCATTGTAAAGTCTATCCCATTCTTTCTGCAATTTACATAGCACCAAATTAATCTGCAAGTATACTAAGGAAGAGAAAGGGGAAAAAAATCCCAGGTGATAGGGGATATCCTTACATACACACAAAGTCTCACTGTCCTCCAACTCTCGACAAAAAAGAAAAAAAAAACAAGCCATAAATTGAGTAGCCAAGGCTTATTTATAGACAGGACAAAGGGTGGCAGAGGACAAAATGAAAATACAGCCAAAGAAGACTTAGTCCCCTCTGGCCTAATTTAAATGGGGTTACTCAAGTTCATGGATTGGTAATGGATGATGCTGCAAGATAAGATGAATCAAAGAGTCATCACTAAAATATTGTTTTATTCTAAGGACAGACTGCATCATATGTTTTGACCTAAAAGATATGACTCACAGGGAGACCAGGATTCCTTTTCCTGTCTTCCCTGAAATGAGAGCAAAAGCAAAACGGGAGAAGGTGTCACATACCAAGAGTCCAACATCACTTGCAAGATGGTTTCAATTGTGCTAGTCATCACTTGGGTAAGTCACCTAACTTCTGAGTCTCAGTTTCCACATCTATTAAATGGGGATACTATACCTAACCAAATTAACTTCCTCACATGGTTACCATTAGGATCTAATGAGATAAGAGATCTGCAAGTACTCTGAAATCACCAAGTTCTGCTGATCTGACCACCTGTCTCTCAATTCTGTTCACTTCTTCCAATCCCCACTGTCATTATCCTAATTCCGATCACCAACATTTTCATCCTAACCTACATCTCTGGTTTACAAATATCAGACCACACACCAGCGCCCATTCACGAAGAAAATGAAAACAACAACAACAAAAACGCACAGAGCAACGCAGTAAATTCTGGATAAAGCTAAAGGTATTCTATTTAAATACCTAATATTAATTTGACATTCCTAAGGGGGGGATAAATATAATGTGGTTATATGTGAAAATGTCCTTTAATTATGACATGATTCTGACATGTAATATGCTTTTTATTGTACTTATTTAACAAAATTAAAAGTTTGATAACTATATTATGCTGATCCTCAAAATAAAAAAAAATTTTGCTGGTTCACAAAATAGAAAAGTCTAGATAACATTTGTTTACTTTATTCTAACAAACAAAATTATTCAAACAAACTGATCTCCCCAGTCTTGAGCTCTCCTTTCCAACCCAGCCACAGTGTGTTGTCCACACATCGGCCAAAATGATCATACTAAAGCAAATCCTGCTATACTCGCGCTCAAGGTACTTTCTTTGCTCCCACATCCCTGAGTTGGCTGAAAAGGTACCCAGTTCACTTCAGGCTGCCCTCTCTACCCTGTGCATTTTTATCCCCAGACTTTTGCACCGGAGCGGTCACCCTCACCTCCACTGCACTTTCCCAACTCAATATTGCATATCCTTCCTCTCACCCATTATCTTTCTTGCTCTGGGGTGTCTTCCTTGACTCCCCCAATCCCAGGTTATATGTATTTCCCATGTGCTTTTATAAGCGTCGACATCCCTTCTTGTAGACCTTCTTTCACACATTTAACTAATACTTACTGAGCTTCTGCTATGTCAGGCACTGCTCTAGGTGTTGAAGATACAACACTGAATGAGGCAAATGCTCACCCTCCAAAGAGCTGATATTCTAATAAAAGAAAATAGACTAGACACTAAAAGCCAAAATAATAAGGAAGTAAAATATCCCGTGGCTGTTCATCACTGTATCTCATGAACCTAGTGCAATGCCTGGGTCCTAGCTGGTTCTCAAAGAATATTTGTTGAATGAATAAATACACACATGTCAAACAGTGCTGTGTGAATGTCAGGGACTGACTACTGTGTACATAGGTCCATACTGGCTATTAAAATCTCTCAGAGCCTGGCCCAAGCTTCCAGAAGCCGAAGCACATGCTGTGTCAGTCAGACAGGGCATTCATTATTGTAGACTTGGTTTTTAAAAACCAAGTTTGCCGATTTGTTTTTTTTTAAAAACCAAGTTGGCAAAAGTAGAAATTTTATCAGTAATTTTCAGACCAAATGAGTTCAGCACTGAAGTCTCAAAAGCCACAACTTGGCAAAATATGCATCTTCCTCAAACTCAAAACACATAAAATTAAAAGAAAATCAGTTCCTTATATAGTTCAGACACAAGGAGGCTGGCTTCATGCTATATCTAAAAGGTTAACACTGGAAAAGTCAATAGCTACCATGAACAAAGACCCTGTCAGATCACTGTCAAGGCGTAATCCCACCTGAGTTATCATCTGCTAAAGTGAATGAAAGTCAAGAAAGTAAACATTTAATGAATATTCACTTGCCTTTGCTCCAAATAGGATCTTAGGAATAAGCTTTCCCTTAATTAAAAAAAAAAAAAGTAAGCCAGAAAGCTGAAATGAGATCTGAGGAACACTTCAACGTGGGTCAGCCAGTCAGCATAAGAAAGTGTTGGCAGTACACAGGTGAAACTGCTCCAGAGTGTGACTGTAACACCATTCTGTTCATGCAAAGATTTGGAAAATAGATTTTCTGGACAGAACTGGGCCTAACATCTCCACTACCGAGTTGAAAAGCCAAAAATTAACCTGGTACAAAGGTACTCAGTGGTTCTGAAAATAGCTTGCTGTCTTTAGAGACTGCAAAGAAATCAAGCCCTGGGCCTGAGATATGCAGCAACCAATCAAACAACCGCCAGGTATATATTAAGCTTTATGCTAAGTGCTCTGGAGGACACTTGTACATAAAAGATACAATTCTAAGCCTCAAGGAACTTTATCAAGTTTACAAAACAAGACAGAAATGAATGGGAAAACAAAAACCAACCACAAATGAAGGGTCGGCATGGTAAGAGCCATAGAAGTGTATAACATGACTCTGGAGGCCAAACTGGTGGGGGAAGAGCCCACAGAGGAATGCTCCAGGAAAGCCCATTTCACAAGAGGGATTAACCAGGATATAGACACATTTGGAAAAGCAGAGGTCCTAAAGTATTCTAAGTAAGGCTTGGCCTTGCGGAATGTTAGGATTCACCTCTCTCAGGAGTGTGGCGAGGCTGGAGGAGGAGGAGAAAAGTGGGTAGAGAAGTGAATGGCAGAAGGACACTGTTGAGGCAGAGGTATGTTAGGCTTGCCTGGGGACAACAGTTAAGGCTACAGTAGAAAGCTCTAGGAGAAAGCAGGCTGGACTGTGGAAGGTCTCAAATGTCAAGCTAATGAATTTGAACCTTATTTCTCAAATACTGGAAAGTTACTTGAAGTGTTGGCATAGGAGTAACATAATGAACTGTGTCTGGGTCTGTGCTGAAAAGTTTCTCCTAAGTCTACACTGCCCACACAAAATATTAAAGAGAGAATTTTTAAACAATGTGCCAAAAGTTTAAAAACCAACAAATTTTCATAGGTATCTAAGTAAAATCATATCACTGTGACTAACTTTTCGATCATTCAGTAAATCGCATATATTTCAGTAAGTGCAGGAACCAATGAAAGGTCCATTTTAAGCACTAAAAAATGATTTTTGAAAGGTAAACCCAGTCCTAACTACATCCATTCCCTGACTTGGCCCTCCCCTAAACCTGACTAGGGTCTTTATTTTGCTTTAAGCATTACAGATTTCCTTATGTACCTGGAAGGAAGAGCTGTTAGTCATCAATCTGGATGGTGTGGGTTAATAGAGTCTTTGTTCAGAAAATTTAATTATAGGTTTGAGCCTTGGATGAATGCAAAATGAAAATACTGGAGGGGACTTGGCTAATCTGCCAACTCGGCAGTCCCATGGCCCTGTAGAGATGCCCCCTGTGCATCGTTTGGAGAAGCAGTTTCTCCCCCTGGTATCTGTGGCATGGCCGGTCCTAGTTTACTCCTCCTTGCTTCTCTGGCCTAATCTCTGGCTACCCTGCACTACTGCTTCCAGCAAAGGTTCTACAATCAAAGGCCTGAAAATGTTCAAATTAATTCTGGCAGTTTCATACCCCTCAGAGGTTTCTGCCTTCACACGGGCAACTCAACTGTGTTAGTTTGCCCTGGCTCCAGGCAATACCACAGCTTCACCACCTTTGACCCTCAAAAGGTGCCCAGAGGGAACGGAGTTTAAACCCATGCTTTAATCTATCTTAACATTTACCAAATAATTTCACTCTGGCAAGGAAGTATCTGAGGAAGGCTGCTGAAGCAAGGGTATTTTGGGCTGCCTTTTATACTTTGTTGGTTACTATAGAGATGCTAGAATTTAAAAACAATAAATAAGGAACCAAATAACATTTTAAGATACTATATTTTGAAAATGTTCTGAGCAACAAAGGAGAAATCTCCGGTTAATAAAACACCTGCTTTCCAAACCAAGAGCCACGTAGAGGCATCTTTCCACAGAAACTCTAAGATTCCTGCCAGTGTCACAAAAGGGGAAGGAGCTGACCAAAAAATGTCCGTAAAGCCATCTGAAAAGTATAAAGAGAATTTCCCAAAATAGTAAGGTGAACTTCGAGTGCCTGAAAAATCTCTAAGTCAGGTTCTAAAGCACAGTAAAGTCAAGGTAAACATTTCTAGTTTAAAAAAGGATAGGGGGAGGCTACCTTTTAGTTTGATGTTTTAATTTCAAACTCAAATAAAAAGTAACAACTCTAATATGTTCAAACATTCAGATTCCTAGAGAAAAGTAATATTTACATATAATATATGGAAATTATTAAAGCAACATTTAATTGAAAAGTGAAAACAAACTAAACTCAGAATAGGCCATTTTGGAAGGAAGACCAAAGAACTTTGGTTTCTCTTCATTTCTATCATTCTCTCATACACTGAGCCCTATGGTTGGCACTTGCAGGAATACAAAGATGAATTTGGCTTTCAGTTCTCCCTCAGTGTTGGGGGGAACTCCAAATCAAAATCACAAAACAAAAAGCCATCTTTTTTGGAAAACTGTCTTAATATTAAAAGGCATTTCCAGTTCAAAATATAAAGGTAAACACTCTCACAGAGACACAATTATTTGGGTAGAGACATGTGGTTAATATTTCCTAGGGAAGAAGCAAATGAGAAAAGGTCAACGGCAAAAGTCAACTGAGACAAGCTGCAACATCTCAGCAATTTACAAATTTAAAGGAGAGCAACAGTTTGAGGGTGAGGAATACACATACCACCTCCATTCATCATGAGCTGAGGTTTAAGGGAACATCTCTTGCTTCTCTGGGGTGAATACCACAACATCTGTTCTCTGGTCATAACAGCAACTAAGCTGATTTAAGAAAATATTCTCTCCCTCTTTTTTAGAGCTGTTCATTCATAACTACATGATTTCTCTTGAGTCTTCCTTAAGATGTGTTTATTCTGCACATCTGCTCTCCCTATACCTGATTACACAAAGGTATCAGAAAGAGCAAACCAACAGGTATAAAGAGACCAGTCCTCAAAACAGATCAAAGCAAACAGCCCATGGAGTCCTTTGGAAATCTTGGCTGGCAGCTCTTGTAAATAAAAGTGCTTCTAAAGCAGAAAGCATTCAACTACCGTATTTATATAGGGCGTGATTGACAGGTCAGTTATTAACTTCATAAAAACACAGGCAATGTTAACTAGCAAGAATGTTTGTTCTAGCTGTTCTATCTGAAGGAAAATGAAATCCAAGATAGAATGGCTTGCTCTCTGTTTCTTTTAAGTATTTATTTTAGAACCGTGCAGTATAAAAGAATGTTTTTTCAAGTCAGTGAACTTAAGCTATTTTGCTTACTGTTCTGGAATTTAAGTATGTTGTTATAATTCTTTAGAAAACAAATGTTACATTTACTAAAGGCAAATTCCAATGGTGCACCATGATCTTTTCAAGCCCTGAAAAAATTTGTATTCTTTGAATTACTAAAATCAAAGAAATTTTACATTAATTAATCTTTCTTCCAGTAACTAAAGTATATGAAATCACGGAAGCAAAGAGCAAGACGATTTCCTCCCAGTGCTCTAGATGCAGGCATGCATTCCTTGAATTGCTTATAGTAGCAAGTTTAAAATTTGCTGGAATTTAAGAATAAACTGATCTCTATTTTATTAGTTATTTTGAGGGGTTTTCTTTATTACTAATACATTCTACTATGTAAGATCATTTACCACAATATTATAGGGTAGTATATTTTATTTTTAAAGTTATCTCAGATAATCTCAGTTGTATATTGATACATTGTCAGAAAATTCTGTAGAAGAACTAAAATCCACTTTTGCATGCAGTGGTTTTCATCCACGAGGTTCAACATGGTTAGCACTCACTCCCATCCCCAGTGGGTAAAAAGAAAAATGTCAGCCTATGTTTCTCCAACTTGAAGAGCAACTTCTGTAATAGTAGCTTTGAACAACTACATAACAAAGGAATCTAAAACTTTCGCTTCTATCCAGTCAATACTCTCACTCATCTGTAAAATGAGTAACTTAAAACAAAAAGTAACAAAAAAAGAAGTAGAAGGAAAAGCAAGTTTTACTTTTTTGAATCAATCAATGAATACTCTCAAAACTGGAATTCTATAATGTTGGCATTCCTAGCCAAATTAATGCTTATGAAGTGGACTGGTATTTATGTGCAAGTTTGTTTATGTGTGTTTAATATCCTCAGGCCTGCGTTTTTTCCATGTAAACATAAGTTTTGTTAAATGCCTCTTGAATTATGTTAAGAAGGCTATTTGTTAGCAAAATGTATCACTCTTAGCAAAGGCTGTCATCACATGAAGGATATAACAAGCACAAGAACAATCAAAATTCCCCAGAAAATTCATCCTTGCTCATCAGTACATTTAATGTACCACAATCCCGCTTCCTCCAGCATTCCTACAAACAAGTCTTTCAGAACACAGAATTCTTATGAAATAAATACTCAGCCTTAGAACATGCCCTGGCCTCCTCCCCTATCCACTCCTCCCGCTTCCCCCGCAGGACTATATTTCAAACTAGAATATTTGTTTTGACAGACTTCTGCTTGCTTAATTCTCTGGCAAAGGATTTCTTGTATACCCCTAGCCAGTAACGAACATTGTGCCAGAAATATGCAACTGTTGGCATGACAAGAATAGGGGGAAAAAACCCTGCCAGCAAAGATTTCCAGAAATGAAGATAAAAGCAGGTACATTTGGATGAAAAGAATCTCTTCCCTTAACGTATTATAATTTCCTCTTGTTTTCCCTGCTTCTCATTATCATGAGGAAAACCTTGATTTGGCAGTTTCACATACCTTCTCTACACTATGTAAAGCAATGGGAACTATTCTCTAAATCTTGGTTTCTAATTAAAGAACTATTTATCCAAATGAAAAATGTAGGTTAGCTAATCCTACTCGAAGAGTAAATCTCCAAAACAATTTCTTAATAACAGTTTATCAGGAATATTAAAATTCATTGAACTTGTTTAATCCAGTGGAATACTTCCCTTTCATTATTTCTCTAGTTACATTTAAGGACTTAACACTCCCAAAACTTAACAATGCAAGATGGCTCCACCTTCCCGGAATGAGCTCAGACGGGCTGGGCTGGGTCTCACACAGCTCTCCTCTGAGAGCACAGGGGTGTGGGTGAAGTGCCTCCTTCTACAACTACCCAGAATCCTGGGAGGAGGAGCCTACAAAGTAGATTTTCTGCATGGGTGGATTCAAGCACTTTCCAGAAAAACACAACACAACAAAATACTCACAGATCTTGAAAAGAGCAAGTCTGTCCCAAAGAATATCAGTTTACTAAAATAATCTCTCCTGAGAGAGCCTCTTCCTCCATATATCACTTAAATATTGATACTTCCCAGACTCTACCCTGACCTCTCTGGGTGACCTCATTCACTTTCCTGGCATAAAATACCGCCTATACATGGAGGACTCCTTCATCTGGCCTAGACCTCACTCCTATGCTCCAGACCCCA
Organism: Ateles fusciceps; assembly: GCA_036589455.1. Taxonomy (NCBI): domain Eukaryota; kingdom Metazoa; phylum Chordata; class Mammalia; order Primates; family Atelidae; genus Ateles; species Ateles fusciceps. The sequence continues at coordinate 5,573,553 of JAZHEH010003310.1, forward strand.
CATATCTAACTGCCAAATAGACGTCATTTTCGATCTGCCATTGGATGTCCCCCAAGCATCTCAAAACACAGGGGCAAAACTGAACTTGGTATCTTCCTCCACCAGTCTGTTCCATCTCCTAAATCCTCACCGCTGTAAATGGCACCATTAGCCCCAGAATCCGCCCAAGCCACAAATCTGCTGTCCTGCCACTATGTTTCCTCTTCCCTGGTCCCCTTGTTTTGCATCAAGTCCTATCAAATCTACTATCTTAATATCAGTATCTGTCTCTCTATCCTCCTTGTCTGCCTTATTTCCAACCTGAACTCATGCTCCTCTCTTCTCACCAGTTGGTCCATCCAGAATTTCCCAAAGTGTGTCCTATAAAACACACCTCTTCACTGGATATTCCACTAAAAGGATTCCATGAGTCAATATTTTAAATGAGTAGTCAGTGCTATGACCAGAGAGTCATAATGCATAGCAGCACATTAAAGTCTTCAAGAAATTCCAAATTGAAAAAACATGTTCACATGAACCTTTTACTATCATCTGTCCTCCTGGCTCCCTTTCCCCCTACAGTTTTCTTCACTTGGTTAACTTCTACTCATCCTCCAAGCTCAGGCTCTGACTCTCACAGGCTCTACTCATCCCTACTCTGTGTGTCCACACCTCCTTGCACACCTCTATATGAGAATATTCACGCTACTAGCACCTAGTTTGGAGTATGCCTACTCTGCTTGATTCTGAGACCTCTGTGGGCAAAGACTTTGACTTATTTATCTCCTAATGCCCAGCACATTACCTGGCACATAGCAGTAGGTCAATATACTCTACCGAGTAACTGAATGCTTATAAGAGCCAATTGTATTGTGCATTTACTCTGTGCCAAGTACTCTCCTAATCTCCTGGCATGTAAGAACTCACTCAACTGCACAAAAACCCTAAGAGATATTTTCCCCATTCGAGACATGAGGCAACTGAGGCAGAAAGAATGAACAGGTTTCATTATTCTTCCAATATGACCTTATTTTCTTATCTTCAGCAGGGTAAATGTGAGTAATTTTACTTCCAAGGAAAGAGGATGTGATTAAACACCACAGGAATGCTGCTTGGCAGAACTCTGTTACTTTAAGAAATACTGTATATTATTAAACAAAAAAACTTTCATGTAGTGCAAAAATAACTGTGCTAGAAGTTATATCTGAATTTGGACACCAGCTCTGCTTCACACTAGATATGAGACCATGTAGCAAATAAATAATCCCAATTCCAAGTGTGCCATTAGAAAAGGAGCAATAATACTTACAGAGTATTACTGCCAGGAATACAGGACATAAGTGTGTAAAAGCCCTTTACAGCACTGAAGGCTACTATACTGATGCTACCACCATCATGAATAATACAATGGAATAATGTTTACCTTCGCACATATCAAATATTTAGAACTGATTACTATATACTTCTAATTTTATTGCCCTGTGGGTAAACTGGCCCAAATAATTGGAAAAGTTTTCGAATCTGCAGAGATTTCTCCTGAAAGTTGAGAAAATTTCTACTAAATTGAACCAATCAAACTACATCTGTTTTGAGGCTCACAGCATAAACTGGGAATAAGAAAAATCACTGACTATTAATTTAAAAAAGCTTGACAACAGTCTTAAAAATTTCAACAAAATTATGACTACCACAACTGACTAAACTATCTACACTGTAGAGACTGTCTACACTCTTCTGTCACTAATGGAATCTTATATAATACAGCCAGTGCTCTCAGCCCTAAAAACTATGAACAGCTCAGTAGATAAATCTCAATAAGCCTCCACATCAAACAGACTGGAAGAAATCAAAAGACCGCTGAGCTAAGCCAGACCAGGCTGATATTTTGGTTTATTGGTTAACTGTTATGCTTGGAAAGGCATAAAGCTTAATTGCAAGGCTTGAGGTGTATGTAAAAAATGCCTGACTTAAGTAAAAATACTGATCATAGCATCTGTCACTAGTTAAAATATGTGGAGATCTTTATCCAGGATATTTTCCTTGTTTATATTTTAAATAAGTGAAAATAGCCAGTCACAGGGTGACTAAACATGAATCATTGTTTCAGCTTTTTGAGAAAGCTTGGTGTAAATTAGGGAGTAACGCTGTTGCTAATCCAAGTCATGTGCAAGTTTCAAAGGGGGAAAATCTGGTTTAGTTTATGACTTCTTGAGGTATTAACCATAGATTTTTGCACAAATATTAATGAATACAACACTTTGAAACACTATATGGAAAAGTGAAATCCGGTGGTGTTATTTGGATCTTTTTACCATTTTCTACTGAATAACTAACTCCATTTGGCTGAACAAGCAACAAAATTAAATATTTTTTAAAGGTCCTAAGAGAAAGTTCTCCAATAAAGGGTCAGTAAAGCTTTTAGTAAAAGACTGAAAATGAGGTCCTCCTCACTGAGTTGCCCTCATTTTCACTGCTACCAAAGCTACTTGGTTATATTCAATCAGCATTTACAAAGTGCTTTAGGACAGGCAAAAAATTTAAAATACAATCCCCTACTATCTTAAGAACTTGGTATCTGAGAGCATATAACAATTCACAAGAAACAATACCAACGCAAGAAAGAGAGGTGTATAGAATCTGGGGCACATCAGAAAGGGTCCTAAGGAAAGAAAGACCAAGTGCTGGGATGATCATTACCTCGTTTATTCCTCACAACTCTAGAAGCAGATACTATTATCATCCCCATTTTATGATGACCCTGAGGCGAAGCAACTGAGGCGCAGAGGACTAAACTAACTTGCCCAAAGTCAGAGCCAAAAGTTAAGTCTAGGTCTGCCTATTTCAACATGTATTTTATAGCAACATCATCGCTGCCCACCTACTACTTTAGGCAGACCCTGTATAAGGCACTGGGGTACAAAGGAGCATTAGCTCCTGACCCTCCCCTCGAGCAAGCCAGTCAGCTCAGGGAAGATTTCCAAGAGGAAAAAAGATTTGGGTGGAACTCAAAGGATTGGGGGAAATCAGCATACTGTAAGCAAAAGAGGAGGGATAGGCATTGTAGGAGTAGAAAAAGCATGAACAAAAGCATCAAAAGGAAAAGCCTAACAAGTTCAAGGGAACAATAGGGAGATTGACTTGATTAGAGTGTGTTTATTTGTTGGGGGTGGGAGAAGTTAGCCAGTAGGGGTTTAGTAAATATTTGTGGGTTTGAATAATAGCAGATAAGGTGAAAAGGGCAGGTCCAACTTACAGAGGGCCTTGAAAGCTAAGCCGGAAGAAAATACAATTAACAACAAATAATGTGGACAAACATGCACCCTCACTAATAATAAGAGCAGTGAAGATTGAAAACACATGGAAATTCCCCTCACATTCCCTTAAATGTGCATTAAAAAAATAATTACACTCACTACCAGGAGGACTACACATAACTGGTAAATTTGTAAATTAATAAATCTTATTTTTAAAAATGCTTGGCTATTAGTTTCATTGAATGTTTATATTCTTTAACCCAGAATTTTCATTGCTGATAATTTATCCCCCCCAAACAAATCCAAAAACATGCCTCTCTCTGCGTAAGAGAATATTCACTGCACCACTTTTTATAACATAGAAAAATCAGATGGAATGTAATGCTCAATGATAAGCAACTGGTTAAAACAAAAAAAGTTTTTTAGAAAGTGTTTTAAAAACGCGAAGGACCAATTAGATGGGTACAGACTTTAGACTGCAGGCAACAGAAAGCTACTAAAAATTCCTAAGTAGGAAGGTAACATGGGAAAAAATGATTTTCAAGATCAACTTATCAAGAAATCTGACAATGGCCGGGTGCAGCGGCTCACGCCTGTAACCTTAGCAATGTGAGAGGCCCAGGCAGGCAGATCACAAGAGTGAAACACAGAGAGGCTAGACCTAGCCTAGACCACACCATAATCCATTCATCACCTGGCTCCCGAAGACTCTGCAGTGTCACTAGACTTAGCTAAGCTATAAAATCAGCAGGGAACTGGTAGCAAGGAAAAGATCACCTCCATTGAATAATATTCATTTTGAATATAAGGAAACAGAGCTCATCTATGGGATGGGTACTGATACTGGGGAGAACCCAAGGGACAAAAGACTGACTGTAGTAAGAAAAAATAAATGTAGGAAAAGGGTTGGAGTCGACAGGCTTACTGAAAATATACAGGTGTTTTTCTTCGATTCACAATTGCACTCAGGTCTCTTAAAGATCCGTGGTTCTAAGTAAATATATCAAAAATTACAAATTTTAGGGGAACAGAGAATATAGCTAAATGCTCATTTACTGTCATCCCCAAAATAAAAATACCAACAATTATATCATAGAGTATCTCTGATTATAAAGAATATACATCTGGATGGGCATGGTGGCTCATGCCTATAACCCCAGCACTTTGGGAGATGGAGGCAGAAGGATCACTTGAGCCTAGGACTTTGAGATCAGCCTGGGCAATGTAGTGAGACTCTATTTCTACAAAAAATTTAAAACTTTGTGGGCCGGGCATGGTGGCTCATGCCTGTAATCCCAGCACTTTGGGAGGCCGAGGCGGGCAAATCACAAGGTCAGGAGATCGAGACCACCCTGGCCAACATGGTGAAACCCCACCTCTACTAAAAATACAAAATTAGCTGGGCATGGTGGCACATGCCTGTAATCCCAGCTACTCGGGAGGCTGAGGCAGGAGATGAGCTCGACCAGGAGTTGGAGGTTGCAGTGAGCCAAGATCAAGTCGCTGCACTACAGCCTGGAGACAGTGCAAGACTCCGACTCAAAAAAAAAAAAAAAAATTCGCTAGGCATCGTGGTACACATCTGTAGTCCCAGCTCCTCAGGGGGCAGGGCTGAGGTGGGAGGATCACTTGAGCCTGGGAGGTCAAGGTTGCAGTGAACTGTGATTGTGCTACTGCACTCCAGCCTAGGCGACAAAACAAGACCCTGTCTCAAAAAGCAAAATAAAGTAATATAAAGAGTACACATCAAAAATTAGTAAGTTTCTCTGAGAAGTAGGAAAACCTCTTGTAAACAGCAAACACAACTCCAAGCATTTCCTAACACACAGGCTATAGCATATACATCATAGACAGAATATGTAACAATAATCAAATATTTCTTGGGTTATACTAGAATAATACTATAACATTTGGTTCCTAATTCCTGATCATTCCCCCTTCTTCATTCTTATTGCTACTGTCACTTCACAGTAAGACTTACCGGTTCAATAATTATTTTGTGCCTGTTGGTTTTTGTTGTTTTGTTTCATTTCAAGCACACTGTATGCTCCCTAAGAGTAAGTCGCTCTCGTGCCTTCATAATGGTGGCACTAAGTCTGGCATACAGTTTGCACACAAAGCCACTCAAGACTAAGATAAATGAACCAAGAAACATGTTTCCTTTTGCTATTTTGATTAAAGAAATTCTACAAAGAGTGATATTATACATAAGGCCCTGAAAAATCATTAAACTTCGATTTAACAGGGATTGGGGGAAGAAAAGTTTCTAGAGAAAGAAACCTCGACAGAAAATGCCATGGATCCCATGGAATCCGATTTTCACAGGAGAGCCAACCAGTTTGGCAGTGCATGACAGCATGATTTTGAAGGTAGCCAGGGCTGAAACAGAAAGGATAAAAACAGGCAAGAATGGTATGTCCAGGTGTGGAAAGGCCACAACTTATAAATTGTCATATGGCAACTGAAATACATTTTTCCAAAGACATAAATGCTATTAATGATGACGCTGCAGAGAGCCCACAGAAATTACTTACTTTACCATTGAAACATTATACTTTATAACAATGAAAAATTGAAACCTATGCTACTGTAATACTGATAACTAATCAAAACAAGAGAATACTATTGAAAGAACCTCTTTTATTTCCTTGAAATGTTTGTTGAAGCTAAATGAAAGTTGGCTTAATTAAAGCATAAAAGAGATGGAGATGCTGACCTGGTGCTAGGTTCTGGGGAAAACTGGGCACTTGCCACTCTTAAAGGCAAGTGACACTGTGTTTTTAGTACATATAATTTCATTTCCAAATACAGTCACCTGTCATTTAACAAAGGGATATACTCTCAAAAATGTGTTATTAGGCAAATTGCATTGTTGAGTAAACAAGGTAGAGTGTACTTATACAACCCTACATGGTATAACCCATTATATCCCTAGGTCATATGATATAGCCTATTACTCCTAGGTTACAAACCTGTACAACATGTTATCATACTAAATACTGTAGGCAATGCTAACACAAGGGTAAGTCTATGTGCATCTAAACATACTAAGCAAAGAAAAATAATACAATATGCTGTGAAAGATAAAAAACGGTTCACCCGTCTAGGGCAGTTACCATGAATGGAGCCCGCAAGACTGGAAGCTGTTCTGGGGTGAGTCAGTGAGTGGTAAATGAACATGAAGGCCTAGAACATTACTGTGCACTACCAAAGACTTTATAAAAACGCTGGATATTTAGGCTACAATAAATTTGTTTTTAAAAAAATTTCCTTCTTCAATAGTAAATTAATCTTAGCTTATTGTAACTTTTACTTTATAAACTTAAAATTTTTAACTTTTTGATCTTTTGTAATAACAAAGGTTAAAAAACACTATTCAGCTCTATAAAAATATTTTCTTTCTTTATACACTTATTCTATAAGCTTTTCCTATTTTTAAAATTTATTATTTTACTTTTTAAACTTATTTGTTAAAAAGAAAACTGGGGCTGGGCACGGTGGCTCAAGCCTGTAATCCCCGCACTTTGGGAGGCCAAGGTGGGCGGATCACGAGGTCAAGAGATTGAGACCATCCTGGTCAACATGGTGAAATCCCGTCTCTACTAAAAATACAAAAAAAATTAGCTGGGCGTGGTGGCGTGCACCTGTACTCCCAGCTACCTGGGAGGCTGAAGCAGGAGAATTGTTTGAACCCGGGAGGCGGAGGCTGCAGTGAGCCGAGATCGTGCCACTGCACTCCAGCCTGGCGCCTGGCAACAGAACAAGACTCTGTCTCAAAAAACAAAAAAAGAAAAGAAAACATGAACATTATCCTAGGCCTATACAAGGTAAAGATCATCAACATTAGCCTAGACCTACCCAAGGTCAAGATCATCAATATCCCACCTCTACACTCTGTCCCACTGAAAGGTCACTAGGAGCAATAACAAGCATGGAACGGTTGTCTCCTATGACAACAACGTCTTCTGGATATCCCACCTGAACCTGTTTTAGTTAACTTTTTTTTTTTAAGTAAGTAGGAGTACACTCTAAAATAATGATAAAAGGTATATTATAGTAAATACATAAACCAGTAACACTGATTTTTTTCCCCCAAGCATCATGCTATTATATATAATTGTACATGCTAGACATTTTTTTTTTTTTGACAGAGTATCACTCTGTTGCCTAGGCTGGAGTGCAGTGGCACAATCTTGGCTCACAGCAACCTCCACCTCCCGGGTTCAAGCGATTTTCCTGCCTCAACCTCCCAAGTAGCTGGGATTACAGGTCCTCGCCACCACACTCATTTAATTTTTGTATTTTTAGTAGAGACAAGGTTTCACCATGTTGGCCAGGCTGGTCTCGAACTCCTGACCTCAGGTGATCCACCTGCCTCAGCCTCCCAGAGTACTCGGATTGCAGGCGTGAGCCACAGCACCTAGCCCATGCTAGACTTTTATATAACTGACAGCACAGCAGAGGTAGGTTTGTTTAAACCAGCATCACCACAAACATGTGACTAACACATTGTGCTAAGACATCATAGGGGATAGGAATTTTTCAGCTCCACTATAATCTTATGGAACCACCGTCATATATGTGGTCTGTCATTGACTGAAATGTTATGCAGGGCATGACTTTACAGGCAAGAGAGGCATATCATCAATACTGCTCTGTGCTTGTCAACCATGACCTGAATCACTTACTGTCCTACAGATAGAACAAAAGAAGGAAGAAAGATACAGAAATAGGTGAGATTTTCTCACCTTAATGGAAGAAGAATTAAAGAGATAGGGAGGAGGAAAGCATTTAAAGAAGATGTGTGTTTTAAGAGCATGAGGAAAAGCTCTGTTCCGGGTACAATTTCACAGTGGAGCTAAAGTGAGGAAATGGGAGGAGTAGAACACGCTGGCTCTGCCCCTGAGAGAGAGGAAAGGAGTTCACAGAGTACTGATAGCTTTCCACTTTGTTTTACAGTTGTGTTTACAGCTGAGTTCGAGTCTTATCTCTCCTCCTCCACTGTTCTCCAAAGATTTCGACCATATTTTATAAATGTCTGTACTCCCCTCAGTGCTGAGATCCTTGAACCTAGCAAATGTCTCTGCTGAATGAATGATGAAGAAAAAAAATGTTGAATCACCCAACAGGACACCAATCATAGTAAAGGAAACCAGTGGCATAGGAAGGCTCTGCTTATGGGGGCAAAGAGGGAATCAAGTGAATTAAAGGAGGGAAGTATGTAACTGACCATTTAAATGTATCTAAATCAACTTCAGGTATTTAGAATTTGAGTGATCACAGAGATAAATAAAAGACAGACAAAGAGCATTAGATGCCTCTAGAATTGTGCTTACAGAGTGAAAATTCCAACCCTCCAAGATTTAGTAACCTCACTGTTTCTTTCTCAAGAGAAGTTAGTCTGATCCCATCTTTTACTGAGCCTGAATGATCTGCCCTGACCCAGACCATCTCATGGATCACTTCTATGGAGGCAGTAAGTGCTGGAAAAAACATTTATTAGAGTTTAGAGGATGGAAAAGAAAGAAACTTAGCAGACAGACAAAGAGAGATTGTTCAGGACAATTGGCCTAAGTTGAGTTCAGAGACCAAAAAGTCACATCAAAATACTTTGGTTCATAAATAAAAATAATTAAGTAATAATTCCAACAAATTTAGAAAGATGGCTGGGCACGGTGGATCACACCTGTTAATTCCATCACTTTGGGAGGGTGAGGCAAGCGGATCACTTGAGCTAGGAATTTGAGACCAGCCTGGGCAAATGGCGAAACCCCATCTCTACAAGAAATACAAAAATCAGCCAGGCATGGTGGCGCACACATGTAGTCCCAGCTACTAGGGAGGTTGAGGCAAGAGGATGGCTTGAGCCCAGGAGGCAGAGGCTGCAATAAGCCAAGATTGTGTCACTGCACTCTAGCCTGGGTGACAGAGCCAGACCCTGTCTCAACAAAAAAAAGAAAAGACTATTTGACTTCACACCATTTGGCCTTACAAGAAGAAAATCAATGTTATAATATACAGGTCAAATTCCAGAGTGAATTAGAGTTTATACTAAAAAACAATGTTAACATTCTGTTAGCCTGTTAGAGATTAGCTCTGAACCAGAGAGACATCTCATATCACAGAATAGCATTTTCTTCGTTAGTAACTGATCATATTCTACTCAGAATCTCTATTTTAACATTCCACAAAACTTTGTAAAGTCATGTGTAAAGACACAGACTTTGTTCCTGGGTGAAATTTTTATAATGCAAGCTGCTTACAGGAATGAATTTTATGAACCTTATATCCAGACACTTGCACTACTTCACATCTTTTAATAATTACATAAAGGAAATACATAAAGGAAAAAAATTTGCCTATTAAGCTAAAATACTGCAAATATATTCTTCCTATGTAAGTCACTGTTCTTAACACAAACATTTTCAAAGCTTTTCAGATAGCCTAGAAGAATGTAGCAACAGACATCATTAGTTGCCTAATCAATAGTTACTCCTCTATCTCATCCTTCCTTTTAAAAGAATTGATTTTGGTTGGGTATTCACCCTTCTCAGTAGTCACGTGCTTCAGGGAGGACTAGCACCAACCCCAGACCCAACTGATGAATCCTGATTAGTCTAATTATAGTGGATCTCTTTCCCTCACCAGGGATAAGCTGGAGCATGCTAAGATGTTAACTCTGGTCAACTAGATATGAAGAAAAGTATGTAGAGTGTGGAGGTGGGGTCATGGGGACATAAACAGGAGGAAATACTGTTGCTCTTAAAAAGAAACAGAAATGCACAAGGCCACTGGGTATCGTGCCTAGACACTGTAGTATCTGGATATGGCTGGAAATGTAGCCATCTTGCAACCATGAAGGAAGCTTGCCTGGGGCTCATGGCATGTCAAGGATGGCATAGTAGAAACATAAGGAGAAATTCGAGTCTCTGATGATGTTTTCAACCTTAAAAGAAGGAATCCTCTTTAAAACTTCCTGGTTATATATGGGATAATAAGTTTTCTGTGTTTAAATTTTGATTTGGGTTTACTTGCAGCCAAAAGCGTTCTAACTGCGTAAGTCTGAATTATTTCAAGCCTCTGGGTAAATGTTTAAAGATGGCGCTGTTACTGTGGGGGATTAGGGATGACAACAGAGTATGCCACTTAATTTACTAGCAAGACTGTATTTCAAAGCTGGTTACTATGCTATGTCCCTCTCCCTGTCCACACTCTTCCCCTACCCCACAACAGATACATAAATCGCAGTCCTACCAGTTGGGTACTAAGCTTGCTGATCAGTTCATCAACTGTATTATAGGCACTATCTTCCCCATATTAATAGTAAAGTCTTTGGGAAAATGGAAATTAACTTCTTCTGACAAAATGGTAGAAGATTCTAATGCAGAATACAAAGTTCATCTCTCAAAGAGGCATTTTAGTCTAGAATTTTTAAAGGCTTGCAATTATGAAATTTTCCTAGATTCAAATGTATTGACTACCTACTATATGTAGGACACTATTTTAAATTTTTATCTGACAACTTGGGATACATTACAGTGTTTTCAGCTGTAACTAAAACTAAGTGAGGGGGAGGGGAGGGGGGGAGGGGAGAATCAAATCTCCATGGTCAAATAACTTAGGGAAATGCACATACTGCATGCTATATCCCACTCTTGAAGATTCTCAAAATGCATTATAGCACATTAAATGGTCTGAGAAACCTATCATTATTTAATTCAGCATTTCTAGTCGGTGAATAACAGAAAAATCTATTTTTCACTAAATATCTTTTAATTTCTTGAGAAAACTAGCATTCCTTAAAACAAACACAGGACATACATTCCCCTTAACATAGCCACTACTCAATTGAGAAGTGGTACACAAAAAATAAATGCAGAAATAATCACACCAAGCTGTCACCGAGAGCTACTTACTCATGAGCAACTACCTTCCAAGGCCTTGCATCACATTCTCAATGCCCAACAGCCAGTGGTACAGAATACAATCACTTTTCAAATAATTCCTAAAGCAATTGTTTTTATCACAGAATACTCTGATACAAAGACTTCTAAATGAATCCTAATGTTCTGTAAAATTCAAACTAGTCTCCTGACATGTCTCTTTTACTCACTCACTGATAGTCTCAGAACCTAGTACGGCACCTATGCAGATTAGGTGACCAGTGAATCCTTGCTCTAGGAATGAATGACTGAATGAAAACTTCCATCACGTCCTCTCTGTCCTAGTCTGATTCATCTTCTAATTTTCTTAGACATGTACAATGTGTGTTCCAACTTCTACATCTCTGTTTATGTTACATAATCCCATATGCAACACTCTTCCCTACCTATTCAATATATACCTATTTAATCTGGACCATCCTTTCATGTCCAGATTCAACCCAGACTGCTATATGGAGACTAACCTCATCCTCCTCTGACCTCTTCTTATCCCCTGACGGTCAGTACCAGAGAGTTTGATACTCACATTTCCTAAACTAGTTCCCATGCTGGTCTTACCCCTCAATAAATGCTAAACTCCTACAAATCTCGGACATGCTATAAACTACTTTTGTATATACTAGGATGCCAAGGTACGTAAGGAGTATTCAATGAAAAAATTAAGAGTACATTTTATTAAAAAGTTCAATGTATCACAATAGTTGGAAATTCCTGAAATTTCCAAACTGTACATGACTAAAATCAATAGCTACAAGGACCAAGTTCTGAATAAAGAAATATTATCCAAGTTCTAAAGAAACTGTTCCCTCTGGCTTTAGCTTCTTTGACTCCATTTTCTCATTTGGAAAATAGCTCTGCGGTATTTCTCTACAGGTACTGAATGAGCAAGAAATACTGCTTGTAAACCCCCTGATAAATGAAGACTTTATCTCATAGTCCTGGAAGCAATCCTGACGTCTTGAATTATGTAATCCTGGTATTACATTATATTAGTCTGGCTCATATAAAATGTAAGCTACAAAAATACCAAAGCTAAGAAAAAATATTTACTCATGCTTTTACTAAGATGCAGAAAGAGGATGCATGCATTGCCAAAATTCCATAGAACATGCTCAAACTAAAGCAACAATGCCTTAGTTATTAAAGAAGGAATGGCCTGAAGCACTACTTAGAAATAAAGATTACTTGGTCCACGCAAGAGTCAATATTTAAGAACACAATGACTAATTCCCACTTCAAGTTCATGAAAACATTTCAAGAACTTCTTTTCAGTTAAAAACTTTATTTGTGGTTTTCTTACCTGTAATCTATGAAACTAAGAATGAACAAAAACTTGTAACATGAAACTCTCCAGCAGGCCAAAGTGTCAGTATAGACTTAATTCTGACTTTAAGAACATCTCAACCGGGATTACACAAAACTTGTACTTTACCTCTCAGGCTCCAAAAATACTCATTTATCTACTCTGCCGAAAGAACCAGAATGAATGTTCATTCTACAAACAACTCTGGAAAATGCACGAATGACACTGCAGACTATACCAAAACACTGGAGCTCTTAACTTACTTTCAAATAATTAATATTTACAATGCTTTGATAATCAAAGTGACTCTTTGAGAAAATAAGCTTCCTATTTTAAACTAGAATAATCTGAATCCAAACTAGTATTATTGTTGCTAACAGAAACTTCATATCTAAACAATGGACTGATTTTTTTAAATGTTCTAGTTGAGCTTATTGTGAACCAAAAATAACCATTAAATTATATCACCAGCACTATCTCTGTGACCTTGCGAAAATTGCTTAACTTTTCTGCACCTCAATTTTAAGATCTGCAAAATGTGAATAAGACTGGATGACTTCCTAGATCCTCTCAAAGATAAAAACAAATAATAATGGTTATTAGTATCAATTTAATTAAAGATATCAATGAAAGATATAAGCACAGACTCTAAAAAAGTTTATGTCTACAGAAATCATATCATAAGCAAGAACTGTCATAAACCTCAAAATCCTCTATCAATAGCACCAAACTATTATCAAATATAAGTTTTATAGAGATAAATTGTTGAAAAAAAAAGTTAACTTCTTGCTAGCAACAGTGATATCCTGTTTGGGGTAATTTAGTTCATTCTCTACTTTCTAACCAGAAAACTAAGATTTCTACCTCCTTGGTTTTACGACAGTCCTGGTTGACATTAGAAACCTTGCACCTTGCTATTCTCTCACCCCTGTCTACATGAGAATATCGAGGGGGCTCACTGAAGTAAATAACATTCATGCACCAAAAAGTATACAATCCTTATTGTCTTTCACCATCCAGAGAAAGAATCTTAAAAGTCAACTCAAACCAAATTCTCCTCCGGTTGGCTCCTACCTTTCCTTCTAAAATCATCCTACCACGTGGGAGATGTGAGATTATTGGTCAACATTCAGACTCTAGGTGAAGTGGCTAATTTCCCATAGAGTCTGACAAAATAAAATCTAAAGCCAACTCCAAAAAGGTGACTCCCTGCTCTTGAGAGAATCCACGTTTGGTGTGTAACATCATGTGCTCTGCAGATGGAACTCTCTTTGTGTTCTAGTTCTGCCACTTTCTGGCTGTATGGCCACAGGCAAGTAGCTAAACCTCACCAGCCTTAGGTTCCTCTTCTGTGAAATGAGGAGGACACTACCTACCAAGCAGAGCTGCGATCCCGGCTAAGTTAGACATGTATAAAGGGTCTGACATGGCCCACACACTAAAGAAATGTTACCTTCCTTCACAACTTCTCCTTTCCTTCTAGACAACTGAACAGGGACTCCAGCACCACAGATAATTACCATATTCTTCATCAGACCAGGAGTCCCCTGGGGCAGAGAGTATTTCTGATTTATCATTGAATCACAGTAACAGAGGGCCTGGCCCACAGTAAAAATACAATAAATGCTTGTTCAGTGGAGAAATGAGAACTCTTTGGGTTTGAGGATGTTAATATTACCCTGGCTGCTCACGCCTGTAATCCCAGCACTTAGGGAGGCTGAGGCAGGTGGATCACAAGGTCAGGAATTTGAGGCTAGTCTGGCCAACATAGTGAAACCCCATCTCTACTAAAAAAAAAAAAATACAAAAAATTAGCCTGGTGTGGTAGTGTACGCCTGTAATCCCAGCTACTCAGGAGGCTGAGGCAGAAGAATCACATGAACCTGGGAGGCAGAGGTTGCAGTGAGCCAAGATTGCGCCATTGCACTCCAGCCCGGGATAAATAACCCTGGCCAGAGTCAAAAGAAAATTCTGATTTTCAACTTGGCCAAATAGGGCTTGCTACAAGCTACTATGTAGTTCAAAGCGAATAAGCTATTCTGAATTCTAATAATTACATTCTCTAAAATATGAAAACCCAATTGCCCTGCAGCTTTCAATTTTAGCTTTGAGAATTCAATTCTTTCTCCAACAATAGAGTGGGTAACCACAGAAACTTGTGGAATCTCTTTTCCTAGAAAACATGAAGAACAGGAGAGAAGCCAGTCTGTCTGGAAACTGCTTCAAAAATCTCTCTATAAGCAGGATGCTGGTCTGGATTAGATGCCCCTTGAAGGATCCTTCCAGACCTACAGCACTAAAATGTTAAGAAAAATAACTAAAATAATTCTCTGTCACTTATACCGTGGAAAATAAAATAAACACAATTTAACATCTCCCAACACAGTCACTGGAAACAATTTTACTTGGATCTTGCCATGTGTTTAGAAACGCATTTTCTTCTTAAATTGCACTAAATCATTCTAAGCTATTAATTTGACTATGAGCTCTCTTTAATAAGCCAGAATAGAGACTGTACTTAACACAGTAAACAAGACTACTATTTTTTGTTACTCTTTCATTCTATCTGTTTCCATGTACGCCAAATCTAGTCATTTTCCAAGACTTTGGAAGAAATACTACTTTCCCCAACAAATACTCACTCCATTCTCCCGTTAATAAATTTCTAATGTGCTCATTACTCCCATCACACTGTACAGGTGATTCTTATATGTGTCTCCTATTGGTATCTGACTCACATGTAACAATTTTTGTCTCCCTAACTGAACAGTAAACTCCTAGAGTAAGATCCAAGTTTTATATTCCTCATGTACTCCCCTATTAGGTTAATACTAACTTCATGATAAGTGCTTTCAAGTTCTCATTGGCTCACTGATTGATTTAAAGTGGAGAAAGAGAGCAAAAGCTAGACGACGCTGTACATTAAGCACCTGTATGAAGCTTTGGAAAAGGAGACACTCCAAGAAGTCAAAAATAAACCTTTTCTGATTGGTACATATTGACATGTGTCATTAGCTGGGACTCAGCTGAAAGTTCATACACACAGGTGCTAAAGGCAAAGACCTAGAGCTAAACGCCATATTAGTTTAGCTCCCGTCCTGCAAGGAATGAGGAGCTATGAAGGTGAGCCCACTCACAGGGAGAAGGAGAACATTTTAGAAAGCACAGCATACTCCACAGGTTGCAGAGCTCTGCTGGTTCTGATTTTACATAGAATCAGTTCTTCATTCTATCAGACCAAGTCAGTCAGGCAGCAATAAACAGAAAGAAAAAACATTTTAAAAATTAAAATGTAATAACACTATTTTAAAAGTACAAGTAAAACTTGTATTTTCTTATTCTTTAAAATCCAAAAAACACATCTAAAATAAGACTAATGGGTGTAAAAATTCAGTCATTACAAGTACACTCTACACACTTAACAGAGAGGCAGATCCTCTGCTCTTTTCTTTATATATGAAACTGGAACTTCCTGTCTCTACTATGTGGTAGGTACTGTTCTATGGCACTGGGAATACATCATTTTACCAAATTTACAATTCCAGTAACATTATGTAAAGCCCTACTTTAGTATTTTAAAGACAGAAATGACCTCAGGGATATTCTAAACCTCTTACTTTACAGAGAAGAAAAACAAAGCCCAGAGAGGCTGGCTATCTTGTCTCAGTTGGTTATAGTGGCTATATGGTAACATAGGCAGGAGTAGAAACCAGATTTCTTATTTCTCCTCTAGTAACAAAATTTACTTATTCATTAAGCAATTATTCCTATATGCCTCCTGTATGCCAGAGACTATGCTAGGCACTAGGTACCCAAAAATGGTTAAGATACTGACCTTGTCCTGAAAAAGCACAGTCTTAAGAGGAAGACAATCACATGAGTATAATCACAGAAGCGGTAATAGAAAGAAAAAACAAACTGTATCTCTAATCGCCTAGGACTTCCAATATTTTAAAGGAAATAAACTTCTAATAGTTTGTTTTATCCTCACAACAGCCCTAGGATTACACAGCACAGATCTTATTATTCCTGGTATATAGATGGAGAAACTGAAGTGCAAAGCGGATAGGGAGCCTATTAAGGTAATCTCCAGTGGCAGCAAAATGCCTACAAACCAGGTTTGTTTACTTCAAGTTAGACCTTTTTCCCCATTAGATGGAAAAAGCAGATGTTCTTTTCATGTCCAGTTCCCTCTGACCAAGAATACACATTTCCAAGATTGTGAGCAGGACAATCTGTGACTGTGAAAGGAAACAACTGACTTGTGAGGTGTGTCACCAGCTGAGGTTAGTTATCCAATGGGTAAGAAACCAATTAAGACATCACTATTACTAGCATTCTTCAAGTGCCCATTACATACACAGAACAGATGAAAAAGGTCCTTCCCTCAGGAAGTTAATATTGTAAGGAACAGACATACAAACATTTCAACAAAAAGTGACATAATTAAACAAACTACAACTAAAACAACCATCACAAGCAACTGCAAATTTAAGACACTAAAGGTTTTGCAGAGCAAACCTAATGGGAGCTGTCAAGAAATATACCTTCATGGGTTAAACAGGGAACAGAAGTCTTGTAAGCCTAATGGTCTATACCGAACTTCGGATTACTCAGATTAAAAGCTCTCACCAAAAATGTTCTTCACATTTAAAAACTTAAATGTCTCATTTCTATTTCCTTTTTTATAGGAACCTTATATATTTTGTAACCTTTCCTATCCAAGGGTAATAAATTTATAATGGAAGTTTCTACCAGTGTGACTTTGGCAGAAAATTAAAATTGTATGGTATCACTGCCATATTCTTCCACCCTCAGATATAAACTAAATGAAATAAAACTGATCATTTTCTCCCACACGTTAAAATTTACATATATTTATGTATATACTCAAGAATCACTTCATAAAAACCAAAAACTAGGCTGGGCGCAGTGGCTCACGCCTATAATCCCAGCACTTTGGGAGGCTGAGGCAGGTGGATCATGAAGTCAAGAGATCGAGACCATCCTGGTCAACATGGTGAAACCCCGTCTCTACTAAAAATACAAAAATTAGCTGGGCATGGTGGCGCGTGCCTGTAGTCCCAGCTACTCGGGAGGCTGAGGCAGGAGAATTGCTTGAACCCAGGAGGTGGAGGTTGCAGTGAGCCGAGATCACGCCATTGTACTCCAGCCTGGGTAACAAGAGCGGAACTCCATCTCAAAAAAACAAAACAAAAACTATTTTTCTTCAAGTTCAGTTTTAAACATTAATTTTACTTGTTTGATGACTTAATGTCTTATTTATACCAGTGTTTACCAAGGCCTTATAACATGACCCAACTGTTTTAAACTGCAGCTCACTGGAGAATTATTAACAAAATAGACAAAACTAAGGAGAAACAAGCATTAGTGACTTCCAGTTAGTGACAGGAAGAATTTCTTTAAGAACAGGCTAAAAAATAAGAAATATAATCATCCTTCCAAAAGAGTAATGTTTATTTATTTAAAAAATACTACTCAGTTAAAAATAATAATAATTAAAAAGCTCTCAGGTATTGCCTGAACATACTCAAGGGATTTATACTTACAGCCAGTTACCTTCCTTTCAAATATCTGGTGAATGTTACAGGGTGACAAGAAGCAATTTAAATGACATTTCAGAACTACCACAGTGGGCTTCACTAGTTACCAGTAGCACATCACAAAATGATTTCATATTTTTTTAATTCCTAATATCTAGTTCCATCACACAAACATACATTTTAATAAATAACAGCTTAAAACTTAAATTTTGAAGCATGATGACTTTTTAAGGTAGGAAGGAAATAGAGCTTTGAATGTAACTCTAGATCCTCAAGAGAAAGACCACTGGGCCAAACTGGATCCTAAATAGTGAAGGAAGGAAGTAAACATGCAGCAACAGTGACATCTAGTGTTAACAATTTCGAGCCAATTAGATTACCATTAAATCCTCTTAAATGCTAAAGAATAACCATTTAAAGCTTTTCTTCTTCAAAAACAAACAATTCTTGTGCATTTTTATCTAAAAACTACCCAAAATCAAAATGGTTCTACAGGTTTCTTTCCAGGCGTAACAAAAAAGTTGTTTTGTCAAGACAAAAACAAATCAGAGGGTAAACATAAAACTAAAGACCAAAAGTAAAAAGCACTGTTTATTTCTTGTGGTTAACATGCATAGGTGCTCCTCTTAGTACCAAGAGTTTAATGCAAAGGTAATCAGAAATATGTTCTAATGAGATCATAAACATTTAAACTTCCACTTATAAAACTAAAGATACTATGCAAGCTAGGATAACATCTACAAGTAAAGTTAGGACATTTCAGGAATACTTAAGATGCAATTTTTAAAAAAAAACTAGCTTTTGCACAGAGAAACAAGCTCTACATTTCACCCCTTGTTACCCTGCTAAATTTGTGTTGCTTTGAAAGGTACGCTTATTAAACAGTTGATATTTTTGCCCAAGAGTTTAGAACTTGGCAGCGTAGGTTCATTCATTATAGTATTTTTACAGTTTTATGCTCTACATGAATCTATAACAGCAGGCACAATTTCAAAAATTGTTTTTGGCCAGGACAACACTGTATTTTTTAAAAAAGTAAAGTTAGCCTTAGATGGAGCTTACCTATTTGTTTTGGAATGTTCATCCTTTCCCTTTTAACTCCAAAAATTCTTGTGATCAAGGCACTAAAGAGAAGTGTGGATGAGTTCGCACCTAATGTACAAATGAAAACACAGTAAGAGTTAAATATTCATGGCATGAAACCAACATTTACAATGCTCAAACTAGATGATTCAAAATCATTATCTAACTGGCTAATGTGAAGCTAAAAAAATAGGTTTGTCTTCATAAAATAATTTTAAAAAATACTTTACAGTAATCAATTCAATGACTTAAATTGAGCTCTACAACCAAATCACATCCACACAACACATCCTTTTCCTATATTTCTAACATTACCATCAACAGTTTTCATTATATCTCTGCACTTACAGCACTAAATAACACTTCTTTTTAAAAATTCGTTTTTCCATATTCTTCCTGACAACGAATATCCCAGTAAAACCTCAGCTCTTTCCACTTATTTTCTGACATCATTTACCTATGAGAAAATACTTATAAAACCTAACTTCAAAGAACCAGATACAGTGGCGGACACCTATAATCCCAGCTACTTGGGAGGCTAAAGTCGAAGGATTGCTTGGGCAAGAAGTTTGAGACCAGCCTGGACAATATAGGGAAACCCCCCATTTCTTAAAAAAAAAAAAAAAAAAAAAAAAATTTTTTTAAATAAAATCAGCTGGGTGCCATGGCACATGCCTGTAATCCCAGGTAGTCGAGAGACTGAGGCAGGAGGATTGCTTAAGCCCAGGAGTTTGAGGCTGCAGTAAGCTATGATTCTGCTAGTGCGCCCAAGCCTGGGCAACAGAGTGAGAACGTGTCTCTAAAAACATAAAAACAAAACCCAAAAATCCTAACTTCAAAGAATACAGGTAATTAATATGGCCAATAAAATAGTTAACATCCAAAATGTTGCTTATCAGCTTCACAATGCAAGTAACTTATCAAGTAATTTCAACATTGAAATTATCTGATAATTTATTAGTAAAGATAAGAGGTAGGCTTTATCATTAATAAACATAAATTATTTCTCCAAGACGATAATAATCTTTTCCATATCTTTTCCAAACCAATGTGTCAAGATACTTTGGAAGATCCTAAAAGGGTCTTGACTGTTTTGGCCTTGCAGGGTTCCTCAATTACTCTGTCAAATCAGTGTAGAGAAGTCTATGTACTCACTTTGCTACAGTGTGTAAGACCCTATACCAGCATCATAGATAAGATCCAGAAACAGAAAACACATACTTACTGGTATTACAGACCTTATGCTCTAATTCAGTAAGTGCCATAACCATATGGTGTGTTAAATAGCAATATAAGTAGAAAGATCACTAAAACCAACAACATAAGGTTTAGAAAACAGCTTCCTGAAAGTGCTGCCCTTAGAGTCACAAGCTCAAATGCCCACGGGAACAATGAAGACAGAGGCAGCAGTGGACTTTGTCTAATGTAGTCAGTGTCAGCTGAGTTGCTGCCATGAGGAAATATAAGCCCAGTTTTGCCAGATCTTCTGCTTTTTCAAGAGAAGTCAGAAACCCTGGTTTTTATGTGAAATCTATTTTGAAATGCTGGCAGGAAATTAAAGGAAAAAAAAAAAGAACCATGAAAGCCAAATAAAACAGTGGTGGGCTAGTTTGTCCTACTGGCCACCAGTTTGTAACCTCTCTTCTAGAAGCCCAGAAGTGATTCAAGTCATGCATGGTAACCCTAGAAGTGAACTCTACAGATAGACTAGCATGACCCATATCAAAACCGCAATAAAACCCTAAAACTGGACAGATCCACTTACGTTCATTCAATAGCCAACAAACATTCATGGAGGTCCTACTGTGTGCCCTAATTTACTCCCCAAACAACAAATCAATCCATGCTGTTACTTCATCAATATAATCTCTGCCCTCGTTTAGGTCTGAATTATCTCTTACCTAATCTAGTGAAGTAGTTTCCAAAGGCTTTAGGTCTAAGATGACTTGGTAAAGACATCTGAAACCTTCACTCCTCTCAGAAATCAACACAAAAACACAAAAAGAAAAGGAAAACAGAAACACGGACTCCATCTTGCCCCCAAGACATACTTTCTGACAAAGGCTGCCAGATGCAGTAAAATTAAACCAGGAGTGCCTAGAGATGTTGAGAAATGCACATCTTAAACAACACTGTAGAGGGCTATTTTACAAAATGAATGGGCACCCTCAGAAACAAAACTCTGACTCAATAGGCTGCCTGCAGGAGACACATAATGTCTTTTTAGTAATATTAAGATGGACTAGAGGGTTCCAAACCTATCTGCCTGATCTATCCTGATATGGTCTGAATATTTGTGTTCCCCCAAAATTCATTTGTTGAAATTCTAACCTCCAAGGCATTAGGTGGTGGAGGCCTCTGGGAAATGATTAAGTCAGGAAGTAGAGCTCTCATGAATGGGATTAGTGCCCTTATAAAAATGGCCCCAGTGAGTTGCCTCACCTCTTCCGCCATGTGAGGACACAGCGAAAAGGTGCCATCTATGAACCAGAAAGTAGGCCTTCACCAGACACTACATGTGCCAGCATCCTGATCTTGGACTTCCCAGCCTCCAAACTGTGAGAAATAAATTTGTGGCATTTTGTTATAGCAGCCCAAAGGAACTAAGACATCTCTTATAAAGTGCCCTCATTAGGAATCAATGATGATCATTATGTTTTCCATTAGGTGTAGCAAAATCACGATATTCTATAGGCCTCCTGCATTAATCATTTACATCCTCAGAAAAACTAAAAAAAAAAAAAGCTTTTCCTCATCTGCTATTTGGTTACCCTGCTCATCAGTTAGTAAAGAATTATTTCCATATATTGGCCGTTTTCAGAATAATGAGTTCATGCCATACCAACCTCCAAAGGGGGTTGAATGTTTTTTTGGTTTTAAAAATAATTTTCAAATTATTTTTTAATTGAGGTATAACTCACATAAAATTTACTATTTTAAAGAATGCCATTCAGTGGTTTTTACTATATTCACAAAATGTGAAGCTATCGCCACTAACCAGATTTCACGATATTTCCATTACCTCAAAATGAAACCCTGGATCCGTGGGTCCTCACTCCCTATTCTCCTGCAGTAGGAAAGCAGAATCTACTTTCTGTCTCAAAAAACTTGCCTTTTCTGGATACTTCATATACATGGGGTCATGCAATATGTGGCCTTTTATGTTTGGCTTCTTTCACTTAGCAAAATGTTCTCAAGGTTCCCCCATGTTGTAGCATATGTTATTCCTTTTTATGGCTGAATAATCACATTGTCTATATATACCATATTTTAAAAATCTGTTCTTCATTTGATGAATATTTGGGCTATTTCCAATTTGGAATATTATGAATAATTTTCCTAAGAATATTCATGTACAAGTTTTTGTGTGAACATGTTTTCATTTCTCATGGCTATATACCTAGAAGTGGTATTGCTTGGTCATATAGTGACTCTATGTTTAACCTTTAAAAGAACCGCCAAAGTGGTAACACCATTTCATAGTCCACTACCAATGTACAAGCGTTCCAATTTCACCAGTTCTCTAATTTCTCTACAACCTCCCCAATACTAGTTATTGTCTGGACATTTTATTTTAGTGGGCATCGAATGGTATCTCACTGTAGCATTTCCCTAATGACTAATGATGTTAAGCATCTTTTTCTGTGCTTATTGGCCATCTGCCTATCTTTATTTGGAGATATATATATATTCTTTGTCTATTTTAAAATTGGGTTGTCTTTTATTATTGAGTTGTAAGAGTTCTTTATATATTCTGGGCACTCCACTCATCAGATATATAATTTGCAAATATTTTCTCCCATTCTGTGGGTTGTCTATACTTTCTTGATGGTGTCCTTTGAAAAACATTTTTTTCTTGATGCTGGTTAAGTTTTATTTAAAAATATACACATATATTTTTAACTTTTTTAGAGACAGCTTCTTACACTGTCACCCAAGATGGAGTACAGCAGTGTGTGATCATAGCTCACTGCAGCCTTGAACTCCTGGGCTCAAGCAATCCTCCAGCCTCAGCCTTCTGAGTAGCTGGGACTACAGGTGCACACCACTATGCCCAGCTAGACATTTTTAATTTTGATCAAGTCTATTAATTGTTTTCATTCGTTGCTTGTACTTTAGGTGTCATATCTAACTAAATGTTACCTAATCCAAGGTACAAAAATTTACCTATGTCCTCTTCTAAAAGTTTTATCGTTTTAGTTTTACATTTAGGTTTTTAATACATTGAGTTATCTGAATATGGTATGAGATGGGGATCAAATTCATTCTTTTGCATGTGGATATCCAGTTGTCCCCGTACCATTTGTTGAAGGCTATTCTTTTCCCATTGAATTGTCTTGGCAACTTTGTTTATTAAATGTGGGGGTTTATTTCTGTACAATCAATCCTAATCTGCTGATTTATATGCCTATCCTTATGTCAATGTCACAATATCTTATTTACTGTTGCTTTGCAGTAAGTTTGAAACTGGGACCTGTGGGGCCTCCAACTTTGCTCTTTTTCAAGATTGTTTTGGCTATTATGAGTCCTTTGCATTTCTATATGTATTTTAAGATCGGGGGGAAAAAAAAGCCAGAAAGGATTTAACAGAGGTTGGGCTGAATCTATAGATTAATTTGGGGAATATGTCATCTTAATAATATTAAGTCTGCCAGTGACGAACACAGGCCATCTTTCCATTTATTTAGGTCTATAATTTCTTCAGAAAATATTTTATAATTTTCAGTGAACTCTTGTACTTCCTTTGCTAAATTTATTCCTGTGCATTTTATGGTTTTTGATGCTATTACAAATTGAACTTTCTTAATTTCATTTTTAGATTTTTCATTGCTAGTGTATAATTAATTTTTGTATGATGACCTTGTGCCCTGAAACCTTGCTAAACTTGTATATTAGCTTTAATTTCATGTGTGTGGGTTCCCTAGGATTTTCTGTATTTAAGATCATGTTACCAGAAAATAGAGATAGTTTTGCATCTTCCTTTACAAACTGGGTAACTTTTATTTTTTATTCTTTTCTAGTTAGCCTAGCTAGAACCTCCAGTACAATGCTGAATAGGAGTGGCGAGTGTGGATTTCCTTGTCTTGTTCCTGATTTTAGAGGGAAAGCTTTCAGTCTTTTATCATCAAGTATATTGTTAGCTATGGATTTTCTACTGATACCCTTCATCAGGCTGAGAAATTTCCCTTCGATTCTGAAGTTTGTTTTTACATGAAATAGCACTAGATTTTGTCAAATGCCTCTTCCGTATCTGCATGAACACTCACATGGTTTTTGTTCTTTAGTCTAATCACATGGCATATTACATTACAATGGTCCTCCCTCATCTGCAGTTTTGCTTTCTGTGATTTCAGTTACCTGTGTTATAGTACAATAAGGTATTTTGAGAGAGATCATATTCACTTAACTTTTATTATGGTCTATAGCTATAATTGTTATCTCTTATGATATCTAATTTATAAATTAAACTTTATCAAAGGTATGTATGTATAGGAAAAAACATAAGCTATAGGGTTTAGTACTAACCATGGTTTCAGGCATCCACTGGGGGTCTTGGAATAGATCCTCCTCGAACTTGAGGAGGGGGACTACTGTAATTGACTTTTGTATGTTGAAAAATATATACTCTGTTGTGTAACTGTATAAGTTATACAGAAGAACATTTAAAATAGTTATTGAAAATGTAGAGCAAAATAGCATGAAAGCCTACTTCCTACTTAAGACAGAAGAGTGTCTCCTAGGTTTCTATGTGTGCTATAAATGGCTCAAGGATATTTGTTTCAGATATTGCTTTTTATGTTTTAGTATTTCATCCATATTTTCTGTTCCCACCCATTACAAATAAAGCTAACAAGGAGGAAACTAAAGCAGACAAAGAACTGAGAAAGAGGTTGTGACTAACAAACTGCATCATCGACTCCTAATTCACTGAACAATAAATGCGAATATGAATCACCGCTAGCAATCTTAATGTGAGTAATACAAAAGGTCATTAGCAGGGCTAATGTATTTTGAAAAATTCATAGTAGTAATGACAATAAAAACATGTCCCTTTTTGGAAGGATGGATGGAAAACAGTAGGTTGGTGCAAAAGTAACTGTAGCTATTGCCATTGATAAGAAAAAGGAGAGCGAAGAC
This sequence comes from Ateles fusciceps, assembly GCA_036589455.1. Lineage (NCBI taxonomy): Eukaryota > Metazoa > Chordata > Mammalia > Primates > Atelidae > Ateles > Ateles fusciceps. Next base: position 5,598,817 of record JAZHEH010003310.1, read on the forward strand.
AGGAAACAGTGAGTAGTAGCAAAGTTAAAATTCGAGAAATAATAGCTGTAAGGAGCCACAAAATGATGCTGTGGTCAACAATGGACCACATATTTAATGATAGTCCCATACGATTATACCACCATATTTTTACTGTACTTTTTCTATGTTTAGATATACAAATAATTATCACTGTGTTACAACTGCCTACATACTCAGTATGGTAGCATGCTGTACAGGTTTGCAGCCTAGGAATAATAGGCTATATCATACAGCCTAGGTGTGGATATACATCTAGGTTTGTGCAAGTATACGCTATGATGTTCACCCAACAATAAAACTCCCTAGTGACAGATTTCTCAGAATGAATTCTTGTCATTAAGTAATGTGTGACTGTAATTCCAGGTAAAATCTATCCTTCTCATAAATGAAACATTTCCTGCTCCTGACCTCCTTCTCCATCAAGCCCTAAAAAATATGGTTGATAGGAACTTGGAATTTGACTGCAAACTGACAACTGTTACCAAAGTTTTTCTTTTCTATTCACTGAGTGTATAACTTTTTCTTTCTATTCTTGCATGAAAAGTTTTCATGTAGACTTGTTTAAGATACAGAAGAGGCTGGACGCGGTGGCTCACACCTGTAATCCCAGCACTTTGGGAGGCGAAGGCAGATGGATCACTTGAGGTCAGGAGTTCAAGACCAGCCTGGCCAACATGGTGAAACCCTGTCTCTATTAAAAATACAAAAATTAGCCGAACGTGGTCACAGGCACCTGTAATCCCAGCTGCTTGGGAGGCTGAGGTAGAAGAATCACTTGAACCTGGAAGACAGATGTTGAAGTGAGCTGAGATCACACCACTGCACTCCAGCCTGGACAACAGAGTGAGACTCTGCCACAAAAACAAAACAAAACAAAACAAAAAACCAGAATAGTTAGGTAATTAAAACTGGGTTACACAAAGTTTTCTATCGTATGTACGTGTATATATGTGTATATTTTTTTTATCTATGTATAGCTTTTCTTATATAATAGAAACACTCCCTTGAAAGATATTCAAAAAGTATTAATGAACAGCCTACTATGTGCAATCACTATGTAATATGGTCATTTACACACTATACACCTTACTTTTATCAGGCAGTCACTTGCTTAGGGGCAATTTCTTACGGATGACACTTAATATTTTGTCCAGTGTACATGGCATGAATTTATAGCAGAAAAAAACATTTTCTGAAAAAACTAAATGAGATTTGGGTTCTAACTCACCTTCCATCACTTCTTAGCCATGTGACCTTGAAAAGACAGTTAAAACTCTGGGTCACAAGTCTATCATCTGTAACCCAGGAAAACTGTGCTGAGATTTTGGGGCCTATGATTAAAGGAAGGGCCAGCCATGTTCTAGAGTTCCTGGTGACCCCTCTTCCAAAGTAGAACCACACTTCACTTATGAGCAGACAAAAGAAGAGACAGGGTTTCCACTACCCCATATAGTACATATGAGTGAATTAGAAAAAAAGGTACCTCTTCCTCTAGGTCAATGAAGCTCCATGCCAAGGCATGTAGCATAATGAATAGAGCACAGCTAGGTTTCAGCAGTACACAGCTTTCAGCCTGGTACCCTTGTGGCAACCTCATAACTATCAGAGGGCCTGGAGATGCTGCTGCCAACAGAGGCAAAGAGTAGTCATGGCAGCACTACCTGGCAGCTCTGAGAGGATCTTCTTCCTACTCCTCTGAAACCCACTGCATGTTGTGAACCAGATTAGCCTGGGGGAAGCAAGCTAAATATACACCAGATAAAAACATAAATCTAGCTAGGTGTGGTGGCTCATGCCTGTAATCCCAGCACTTTGGGAGGCCAAGGCGGGTGGATAACCTAAGGTCAGGAGTTTGAGACTAGCCTGGCCAACATGGTGAAACCCCGTCTCTACTAAAAATACAAAATTTAGCCGGGTGTGGTGGCAGGAGTCTGCAATCCCAGCTACTTGGGTGGCTGAGGCAGGAGAATAGCTTGAACTGGGAGGTGGAGGTTGTAGTGAGCCAAGATTGCACCATTGTACTCCAACCTGGGCAACAAGAGTGAAACTTCATCTCAAAAAAATAAATAAATTAATAAACCCAGTATGGGTCTTAGAAAGACCCTAAGTGGCATACTCAGTGGAGTTTTGGGCAGGCTCCACTGGGAAAGCTGAGAATTGCCTATCTTGCAATAAGGATGCAGGGAAAGAAGATCAGGCCTCCCCTAGTCACTGAACATAATTAAAAGAGATGAGTGATATTTTTAAACAAAAATTGCCCAATAAATTCTCACGTTCCACAAATTATTTTCTGTTATTTAAAGTTTAAACTGGTTGGTTTTAGCTCTGAAATATTAAATAAATATAAGTAATATATTAAATACTACCAATTCTCACCATCTTTACTGAGCCACCACCATCTTTTGGTAGAATTATTACAATAGCTTCCTGATTGGTCTTCCTCCTTCCCTCTTGCCACCTTACAATCAAGTCTCCATGTCTACCTACATTAATCATATCCCATGACTCCCTGCTATAAATTTCTTTTATGCAATGTTTTTCAACAGCAGTGGAAGTCATTATTTCAAACCTCAGGTCTGTCCCAACTATATCCATGGAGGTTCTTGTTCAGCCATTTTCAGACTCAGATGAGATGCTACATCACAGGACATGGGCTCTGGCTTCCCTAGCAGCTGTGCAAGGGCTGTGCCAACACCAGCCCAAGTTGTGGTAATGCCCCAAGAGATGAACTTTGACCAGTAAGAGACTAACATATTGGACTGTTCCAAAAGGTTGTAGTTTCACATGGTCTGGATAGAAGATGTACCATGTACAAGACAACCAGCTCAGATTTTCTGCAACATTAAGGTAACCTTGGTAATATTGTTCATCCTTCCTTGCCTTACTTCCCTTTCTCCTTCATTCCTGCTGGTCTTGGTTAGTACCATTCAATAAAATGTTAGGACCCAGGCTTTACTTCCAGCTCTGTTTCCTAAGAAAACAGGGCCAAAACCCTAGAAGGCAGGTAAAATATACTTCCTTTGTATTCCTAAAACACTCAAACCTCTCCTCTACAATAGCACAGATTGTGGAGTCAGACAGATAATAGTTCTGTGTCCTCAAGCAAAGTTATTTCATCTCTCTGAGCCTTGTTTCCTTCATCTGCAAAATGAGGATTATACCAGAACCTACCAAGTTAATAGAACCTACTAAGATAATCAATCAATAAATTATGCCAGGTACATGAGAAATACTCAAAAAGACAGCCATTATTATGATTATGTGTTATCTATCCTTGTATTTCTAGTGCTTAATATAACATCTACAATAGAGTAAGTAGGTATGTCTAATGCCTAAAATATTTACATATTTTCTCTGTATTTTAAAATGTTTACTAGGTAGCAAAGTTTGAGAGAGCTGTATGGTTTCAATACAAAAGACTGAGGAATCTGTAAAAACAAATTAAATATATACACGAATGCTTTCTGAAACATATTTCTTTACCACAAATTAAAATTAAGTTCATTTTACATGTATGTTTTTCCTAAATATCAGGAAAAACAAGTCAAAAACTACAACTGCAGCCAGCTTTAGGCACAGATATATTACTGAGACAACAGGTACAAATCGAACTTCTGCAAATCAAACCATATTTCACATGCACTAAGGAAAAATCACTTAAAATCGCTTCAACAGAGAATGCTTTTGTAAACTGTCTTTATAAGTGAATACTTCTTCACATCCATTAAGTAGGTTGACTTATAATTTTTATCTTAATTTAGATTTTTATACGGAAGAGAACCCTCGATAATATTAAGTAACAGTATTGATCATTATAGCTATGATATTTATTTCCTCTAGTAAAGCAAACTGAATAGAAATGATTCCTTCATAAACATTGTTAAAAACAAAGATCCCAAGAAATAAAATTATTAGAATTATGAAATTAGAGAGAGAAAATAAAAGCACTTTATAAATATTTATGCAGCCTTTTGTGGATACGTGTGCATACATGTACTATGCACATGTAAAGTCCACACATAAAAGAGAAAGAAAATGAATCAGAATGCTCAAATCTGTATGGTAATTTAACAGGTGACTTTTACTGTTCCTATTATGCTTTTCTTAGTTTTCAAAATTGCTGCAGTGAACATGTATTATTGTTTAGGGTCTCAAAAAATAATCTTTTCAAAAAAAATGAATCACTGATTTCTGATAGTTTCAATTGTACTAAAAAGTTGGATAAATCACCAGGCTTCACTCTCTGAAAGTTCTTTAACGGAAAATGTTTCTTGGTTCATTTGGAACTAATGGCTTGAAAATATTGATATTTCTGGCAATCACTTTAATGATTTCCAGTATTCTTGATGGTCAAGCCACATTCCTACCTCTCTGACTCTACTGACAGTATAAAGACATTGCTCTACTTCTTGTAAGTGCAAAAGGTAAACTCTGTTTCCTCAAGAGTAGTTATGCAATGCTCTCAGACAGAATTCCATAAGTGTGTATCTCTTACAGGAAGACGCACGCTTTTCTAGGCAAGAGTTGGCAACCTCAAAGAATTCCTCTTCACAATGGGAGTCTGTGTCTTCGGCTTCCACTGCAAAATACTTACTTTCAATTAGAGGCTTATCATACAGGTAAGAAATGGTTTGTGTAGCTTACTAACTGGAAAGCCTGACTTTCTAGTAAATACTCCACTCTGTAGGTTATGCATTAAGATCTAGCGTCTTCTCTCCTCTCCTTTGCCAGGCTTTGTATGCTAAGCCACATTTTCAAGCATCTAAAAACCAGAGGTTATTCTCCTTACTCCAGAAGACACAATGATATAGGAAAACAAACTATAATGTTTCTCCCAGAAATCATAAGAAAACATATGAAAAATTACTGTCTTAAATCCAACAACTGTACTGGGTATTGCCCACTATCTTTAAAGTTTTGAATCAAAACACTTCTGGACAGTGACTATATTACAAAAGAAAATGTGACTCAGTATTTAACCCCTTCCATTTCAATGCTGTGCATCTGTTTTTTCAACTTTTGATAGAGTTTTATTCGTAGCACTAACTCAAAACACTAATACCAGAGTCCATACATTCCAAAATACAGACACATTTAGATACTCAGAGTTGTTTTGTTTCCAGACCAACATCATTAATCGTTAGGGAAATGCAAATCAAAATCAGAATGAGATACCGCTTCACACCCATTAAGATGGCTATTGTAAAAAAAAAAAAAATAAACGGTAACAAGTTTTGGTAAAGATGTAAAGATACTGGAACTTGTGTATAGCTGATGGCAGTATAAAATGGTGCTGCTGCTGGGGAAGAAGTTTGTTCATTCCTCAAAAAGTTAAACATGGAATTACCATATGATATACCCAAAAGAAATAAAATGACTCAGATAATTTATACATTGATATTCACTGCAGCATTATTCATAACAGCCAAAAAGTGAAAAAAAAAAAAACAAAACCGAAATGTCAATCAGTGAATGAATTTGGATAAAGAAAATGTGGTAGCTCAACATCACCAATCATTAGAGAAATGCAACCAAAACCACAATGAGATATCATCTCATGCCAGTCAGAATGATGATTATTAAAAAGTCAAGAAACAACAGATGCTGGTAAGGCTGTGGAGAAATAAGAATGCTTTTACACTGCCCATGAGAATGTAAATTAGTTCAACCATTGTGGAAGATGGTGTGGTGATTCCTCAAGGACCTAGAACCAGAAATACCATTTGCCCCAACAATGCCATTACTGGATATATATCCAAAGGAATATAAATCATTCGATTATAAAGATACATGCAATGTATATATATTGCAGCACTATTTACAGTAGCAAAGACGTGGAACCAAACCAAATGCCCATTAATGATAGACTGGATAAAGAAAATGTGGTATATATATATCATGGAACACTATGTAACCATAAAAAGGAATGAGATCATGTCCTTTGCAGGGACACGGTTGAAGCTGGAAGCCATCATCCTCAGCAAACTAATACAGGAACAGAAAATCAAACACCGCATGTTCTCACTCATAAGTGGGAGTTGAACAATGAAAACACATACACACAGGGAGGGGAACAACACACACTAGGGCCTGTTGGAGGTGGGAAGGGAGGGGAGAACATCAGGACAAATAGCTAATGTATGTGAGACTTAAAACCTAGATGACAGGTGGGACGTGATGTCTCACGCCTGTATCCCCAAAACTTTGGGAGGCCAAGGCAGGCGGATCACAAGGTCAGGAGTTCAAGACCAGCCTGGCTAACATAGTGAAACCCCACCTCTGCTAAAAATACAAAAATTAGCTGGGTATGGTGGTGTGGATTGTAGTCCCGGCTACTCAGGAGGCTGAGAGGCAAGAGAATCACTTGAACCCGGGAGGCGGAGGTTGCAGTGAGCTGTGATCACACCACCGTACTCCAGCCTGGGTAACAGAGCAAGACTCTGTTTCAATTAAAAATATATATAGAGAGATGACAGGTCGATAGGTGCAGCAAACCACCATGGCATGTGTTTATCTATGTAACAAACCTGCACATTCTGCACATGTATTCCAGAACTTAAAGTAAAATAAAAATTAAAAAAAGAAAATGTGGGGTGTGTGTCTGTGTGTGAGTGTGCGTGTGTGTGTGTACTGATAAACCAATACACACGCACCCCACAATATGAATGAACTTTTCATATACTAAATGCAAGAAGCCAATAACAAAAGGCCAAATATTGTATGATTCCATTTATATGAAGTATTAGACGAGGCAAATCCACAGAGACAGAAAGTAGAACAGAGGTTACTGGGGACGAGGGAGATGAGAGACGGGAATCAGTGTTTAATGAGTACAGAGTCTCTGCTCAGGATGATGAAAATGTTCCAGAAACGCACAGTGCTGATAAACATTGCTGTCAGTGCACATAATGCCACTGCACTGTGTATACTTAAAAATGGCTGAAGTGGTAAATTAAAAAGAAAGATAACTGGCTGCTTAAAGAAAAATAATAACAATGTAGTGTGGGTTTACAACACACATAAAAGTAAAATGTGTGATAATAACAGTACATAGAATGGGAGGAGAGAAACACAAGTGCACTATTATTAAGTTCTTATACTTTAAGTGACACGGTGTAATATCACTTGAGGGGGAGACTGTGATAAGTTAAACACGCCTACTATAAACCCTAAAGCAATCACTAAATAAGAAAACAAAGAATGATGGCTAATAAGCCAACAAATGAGTGAAAATGGAACCATGAAATATCAAAAATCAAAAATGTAGCTTGATCCAAAGATTTCTCCCTTAGAGAAACTTCAAGGTAAAGTGCAGGAAATATTTTTATCATCCAGTGAAAGATTAGGTTATTAAAACCTACTCAGACACATAATTAAATCAATGAAAATAAATAGCAACAGCACTTACTGCCCAGACCGGTGATGTAAAACCCAGAATTGCAGCCTTAGCTCCATCAGCTACATAAGGAATAATATTTTCTCCCAGGCGTGTATCTCTGAACAACGCTCTAAGGATATTTAAAGCATGAACCTAAAACAAGAAGTTCAAAATTAGTTGTGGGTTGAAAGCTGTGACAATTCTAAATCTAAACATATCCAATAGCACAGCCTCAAAACAAAATATTTACAGCTAAGTACATTAACAAACCCAAAAGCTGATTCTCTGAAATAGAAATAAACCTCTGACAAGACTAACCAAGAAGACAGGAGAGAAAGAAGGCACAAATACATAATATCATGAATGCCGAAGTGGACATGACTACAAATAAATCAAAGAATACATAAAAAATAATATTAAACCAAATAAAAAATAATAGGTAATCCTAATCTTAAGCTGTGAAGAGCAGACTCTCAAATTTCTAAGTCTAGTATAGCCTATCAAAACAAGGTGAGGGAAAATGATAGCATCCACTAAAGTTAACATATATATACCCATTAACCGCTCCTGAGCATATCCTAAATGGAAATGTACATGTGTTCATCATTCAGCATGTACAAGAATGTTCTTAAAAATGCTATTTTTAATACCCCAAATTAAAAACTATCCAAATGTTCATAAACAGTGGAAAAGATAACTAAATTATATATGACTACACAGCACTAAGAATCAATAGCTTACAACATGGAGGAAGATCAGAAACATAATGTTGCCAAAAAAAAAATCATGTCAGAAGTATGGTTTATAATGTTTTTAAACCATTGTTTCACCAGTCTGGGCAACAAAGCAAGACCCCTATCTCTACAAAAAATAAGAATAAAAAAACTGGCTGGGCACAGTGGCACACACCTGCAGTCCCAATCACTCGGGAAACCGAGGCAATACCATCACTTGCACCCAGGAGTTTGAAGCTACAGTAAGCCATGATTGCACCACTCCACTCCAGCCTGAGTAACAAAACAAGATCCTGTATCTAAAATAAATATAATAATAATAATGTATGATCTCACTTAGGTAAAACTCAAAAAACAGATAAAACTAAAACTAGAGTGTTGGAAGTTAGGCTAGTGGCTACTCTTGGAGAGAACAGTACGGACTGGAAGAGAGCAAGAGGGGGCTTTCAGGTGCTACAAATGTTCTATTTGCTGATGGCTGCAAAAGCGTGTTCACTTTGTGAAACTGTACTGAGGTACACATATGATTTGTACACTTGTCTGTATGTGTACTATAACTCCATCAAAAGATGCACATTTAAAAACACAGGGCAGGGACAGCATGAAAAGGAAAACTACAGATGGCAAAAATAATATTAAACTGAAAAATCGATACAATTCACGACATTTGCAAATTCCAGAAGAAAAGATATTTATCCCAAAAGATGCAAAAAATATTCAATAAAATTTAATTTCCTTAATAACATAATGGGTAGATTAAAAATTCCAGCAAATATCAGAAACAATATAAGGATGCCTGCTATCTCTCTTTCTATACCAAACTGTACTATAGGTTCCAGGAGTAAAGTACAATAATAAAAGACTAAAAATTAGAAAGCTAAAACAAACTTAGCATTATTTGTCAAAGATATGATTATCCATAAAAAAAATCCAAAAGAATTTATAGATAAGTCATTTGCTGTGTTACAGCAAAATTCTGGTAGGTGCTGAATATAAGCACAATAATAACCCAAAAATTAACTGCATTCTTCTGCAACAGCAACAGATAATGTAATTTTTTAAAAATATCATTCATAATTGCAAAACAATAAAATATTAGAAATAAATCTCAAAAATAATCTATAAGACTTTCACGGGCGGAGCAGGGTGGCTCACACCTGTAATCCCAGCACTTTGGGAGTCTGAGGCAGGCAGATCACCTGAGGTCAAGAGTTCAAAACCAGCCTGGCCAACATGGTAAAACTCCATTTCTACTAAAAATAAAAAAATTAGCCAGGTATAGTAGTGCATGCCTGTAATCTCAGCTACTCAGGAGGCTGAGGCAGAAGGACTGCTTGAATCCAGGAGGCAGAGGCTGCAGTGAGCCAAGATCACGCCATTGCACTCCAGCCTGAACAATGAGAGTGAAATTCTATCTCAAAAAAAAAAAAAAAAAAGACTTGTGGGAATTATTTTAAAAAATAATAAATAACATTAAATGATCTGAATAAATGGTGAAATGAGCTATGCTCATTAAAGATTCAATATTTAAAAAGATAATTTTTTCCAAATAAATCAATACATTTAAATTCCAAACAAAAATCCAAAGGGCTTTTTACTAACAAGCTAATTCCAATCTTTTTATGGAAGAGCAATGGGACAAACATAGCCAAGTTCATTCTGAAGGGAAATCAAAAAAAGAGAGATTCACCTTGCCAGCTATTATAACTTTTTATAAAGACACATAATTAAAATAGTGATTTTAGGCCAGGTGTGGTGGCTCACACCTGTAATCCCAGCACTTTGGGAGGCTGAGGCAGGCAGATCACTTGAGGTCAGGAGTTCAAGACCAGCCTGGCCAACACGGTGAAACCCAGTCTCTACTAAAAATACAAAAATTAGCCAGACATAGTGGCACATGCCTGTAATCCCTGCTACTCGGGAGGATGAAGTGGGAGAATAGCTTGAACCCAGGAGGTGGAGGTTGCAGTGAACCGAAATCATGCCACTGCACTCCAGCCTGGGCAACAGAGCAAGACTCCATCTCAAAAAAATAAAAACAAAAATAAAATAGTGGTTTTGCTCCAGGCATAGATTAATAGACCAATGGAAGACAGCACAGAAACAGAACCACCTATCTATGAAAACACATAATACAGGCAGTATAAATCAAGAAGAAAAGGATGTATTATATCAGAAATGTTTCTGTATTCATTATCCAAATGGCAAACATTAAATTACTTTATTTTATACATAAACAAAGACAAATTACAGGTAATATAAAGACTTGTATACACTCCAGCCTGGGTAACAGAGCAAGATCCAGCTGTAAAAAGAAAAACAATAATAAAAATAATATGGTTTCATTTACATAAAATTATGACAAGTGTGACAAAAAACCCTTTAAAATTTTTAAAAGAAAATATAAAATATCTTTCTTGGTTGAGCACTTTGGGAGGTCAAGGCCAGGGTATCACCTGAGGTCAGAAGTTCGAGACTAGCCTGGCCAACATGGGGAAACCCCATCTCTACTAAAATACAAAATTAGCGAGTATGATGATGGAAGTCTGTAATCCCAGCTACTCAGGAGGCTGAGGCAGGAGAATCGCTTGAACCTGGGAGGCAGAGGTGCCGTGAGCTGAGATCATGCCATTGCACTCCAGCCTAGGAGACAGAGTGAGACTCTGTCTTAAAAAAAAAAAAAAAAAAAAAAAAAAAAGAAAAAGTATAAAATATCTTTCTGATCTTGGGGTTTAATTTCTGAAATAAGATCTAAATGTACAACCCATAGAGGAGAAAGCTGACATATTCTATTTTATTAAAATTTAAAATTTCTACATAATAATAGAGACCACAAGCAAAGTAAAAAGAGAAACCATAAACTGGGAGAAGATATGCGTAATTCAAATAATCAAAAAGAAATCAGTATCAAGAAAATATTTTTGAAACAACAAAACAATCCAACTCCTACAAAACAAAAATGAAGGGACAAATAACCAATATTAAAGTAAGCCAAGTCTTTCAACAAATAATTCTCAGAGGTAAACCAAAAGGCTAATAAATATATGAAAAGACGTTAAAGCTAACTAGTAATAAGAAAAATGCAAAATAAAACTAGAAAACACCTTTCACACTAAGCAGAAAGTCAAAAACTGATAATACAAAGGTGTTGGTAAGCAACAGAAATTCTTACACTCTGCTGTTAGGAATATAAATTAGTTCAACCACTTTGGGGACAACACAACAGCATCGAATTGAATGTATGTACCCTAGCCCTGCAATCCTACTGCTAGGTATATAACCTGGCGAAACATTCACGTGTGTAAGGAGACACACCAGAATGTTTGCTTTAGCACTGTTTGTAACAGAAGAAAACCAGAAACAACCCAAATGTCCATTCAAAGAAGAAGGGATGAAATGAAATAGAATAAGATAAAATACTGTTCAGAAATGAAAATGAACAGGAGCTGAACAGGAGCTTTCTAATCTTAAAATATAATGTTGCTAGACAAAACCAAAGTATAAAAAGTGTGGATAACAACATTCATGTAAAAGGAGATAAAAGTAGGACGACAATGCTTGGGAACGATTATCACTAATTTGGGTTGTGATAACAGCCGAGGAGGAATAAAGGGGAATGAGACGTGGAAGAATCCACAACATAACTAACAGTGTCTATAATGTTTAATTTCTTAAAACTGGAATTGGTTTCAAAGATGTTTATTATTCACTATACATTTCTGTATGCTGAAATATTTCAAAGATACATAATAAAAATAATAAAGAAATGAACTATGGGAGGGGAGAAAGCAAATTATCAACTAAAAAGCTTAGAAGATTGATCAGAGACAAAATTTTTAAATTTCATCAATTTCAGAAAAATGATCACTAAAATGCCATTAATCAACTTGGAGTAGGGCAATAATTATCCAGCACTCGTTAAAACCAAGCCTCATTATATTTAGATGTTCTTATAAAAATAGCACAGGTTCAGCATCCCAAATCCAAAAATCTGAAATCCAAAATCCGAAACCTTCTTGAGCACCAACCAACATGACATTCTAAGGAAACAGTCATTGGAGCATTTTAGATTTTCAGATTAGAGATGTTGACTTGTTCAGTATAATGCAAATATGCAAAAATAAAAAATAAAAAAATCTGAAATCCAAAACATTTCTGGTCCCCAGCATTTCAGATAAAAGATACTCAACATGAACTTTTTTAAAGTGATAGTCTAGGAAAACAGAATCAATTATATTTTTTCACATTTCACTGAAAAATGTCTTGAAATAATCATTTTTGAAAGTTAATTAACAACATTTTAGACAATGTTTTAAAGAAATAAAGACATTTCATATCTGTGGGCGATGGCCACTATGAGCCATATGACTATGTTCCATATGACTGTGGAAAAGAATCCCCATTCTTTGCCACAGTCCACATTCTGGCCCATGGGCTCCCTTTAACACCTCCCACAGCCTCTGAAATAAAATCATATGTACTTATTGTACTTGATTGTAAACTTCAGCTCTCAATCTGTTCCCTGACCTAGCATGGCCCTTTACAGTTGGGTAGGAGTGTCCTACTATAGAGCTGGGCATGGTAGCTCACACCTGTAATCCTAGCACTTTGGAAAGCCAAGGCAGGCAGATTCCTGAGGTCGGGAGTTCCGAAACCAGCCTGTTGGCCAGGCTGGCTGGTCTCAGGTGATTTGCCAGGTATAGTGGCCCACGCCTGTAATCCCAGCTACTGGGGAGGCTGAGGCATGGGAATCGCTTACGCCCAGGAGGTCAAGGTTGCAGTGAGCCAAGATGGCACCACTGCACTCCTGCCTGGGCAACAGAGCAAGTCTGTCTCAAAAAAAACAACAAAAGGAGTGTCCTACTATGAAGCATTAATTGAGGAAGCCCAGACTATAACGTACAAGCAGTACTTGATAGGTATCAATATTTACTCCCTAGAGGTGAAGTGGAGCTATGAGGAGCGCTTTAACGTCATACATATAGGTAGTGGCTAAAAGAAACTAAATGTTAGTAAAATATAAACATCCCAAAACTTAGATACTATATTTAAAGGAAATTTTCAAAATGTACACAGACTCAAAGAAGCACACATGAAATTCTAAAGTGCTAGCATATACATTTTCAAATTTTTAGATGCAATATTATAAAATATCTTATATAAGCTGGATGTTTTCACCAGAGTTTAAAAATTGTTTGTTTTGATATTCAACTAAAGCAATGATTTATTTTGTGGACGATAAAGACCAAAAAAAGAAAAACTATTCAAACAAGCTTGAAATGTCTGTCCAATGTTCAAGAGTTCTTTATCGCCAGCCGATACTGTTTGTTAAAAAACAAAGCAAAATTTAAAACCACTGCGGGGTTTGGGTATTTCCATGATTACCTGGGGGACTGTGCTCTCTAAGTCATCTGTAGGCCCAGCCAAAGAGATTAACTCTTTCATTGTTATTTTCAACAAATCCATTTTGCCTTTCTTTGGTTCAGATGCCAACAGTGCCTATGGAAAATGTAAAAATTACAGGGTTCTTAGTTTTCATACACTTTTTGCTGCGTCCCTGGAGCAACCCCAAAATGCAAAATTCCCTTAATAAAAATGTGGTTATCAAACAAAGTTAATTAAGCCATGTGGCCCTGGGCAAGTGGTTTAACATCACAGTTTAACTTACAGATTCTTCATCTCTAAATTTAGGTGAAGGTGAAATCATGTCATCTCTAAGATCACTTCCAGTTTGTTCATTAAATTTTACAATTCTAAAAGGCTAAAAAAAATGACTCTTATTGACAACTCCTTAAGAACCCTAAGTAGATGGCAGTTCTCAGATACAGTAAACAAATCAGTTTTAGTAACAAATTTATCCAACAAGAAAATTCTCTACTTAAAAAACAAAAAATCTCTGGATTAAATTTCTTGTAAGAATGTTAAGGCTCCCTGAAGATTAAGAAGTTAGTTAATTCTTCAGAAAAGAATCATTACTTGGAGGAGTAATCAAATCAAAGCATTTGAAACTCCATGGAACCAAAAGAAATACTACAAACACCAAAGAGGCCCTATATTTGAATTTTTCAGTAGCTTCTTATTTACTTTGTATCTAACACTTTGCAAATATCCAATAAACGTAAAAATAGGGTATTAAACAACTTGAGGCAACAAAAAGGAATGAGGTACTAATGCATATTACAACATGGATGAACTCTGAAAACATTATGCTACGTGAAAGAAGCCAGACACGAAAGATCACATATTGCATGATTCCATATATTTAAAATGTGCAGAATGGGCAAATCTATAAAGCTGGAAGGTAGATTAGTGCTTGCCTAGAGCTGAGTGGCAGAGGCAGAGAGAAATGGGAAGTAACTGCTAATGAGTATGAGAGGTTTCATGAGTTGAAGCTCTAACACAAAATAATGGTTGTACAGCTCTGTGAATATACTAAAAACCACTGAATTGTACACTTTAAAGGGGTGAATATATAGCATGTAAATTATATCTCATTAAAGCTGTTAAAAAAAATCACTTTAGTCACATTCTCAGACTACCTTCCTCCATATCTACTTTTCATGTTTATAGCCACAGGCTCTCAAGAATGAAAGTTTCAAGGCAGCCAGCTTCTTCTGAAGCATTTCAAATCTACAGAAGAGGAAAATAAAGACATACAAAAAAACAGTTTGGTCTAGAAGAAATTTCTCATAGTTTATTTATGCTCAGATAACATATATTTTTTAAATGACTTCAAAAAAACTTCATGTCTATATTGAACATAATTTTTAATAAGTCTACACAAAAGGTAAACTCATAAACTATGTAGACAGTTCTTTTCCATACCTAACACTACACAGATTTCCACCAAAACAGGAATATAACTTTGTTAGTAAGTCACACTAAGAGAAATAAAGACTCTCTTTAAGCACGTATTTCTTTAAATTTAGACTTCGTTCAATTAAAATAAAATGAAAAGCTACATGCAATTACTGAAATGTCTTCAGGGAACCCTGGCTTTTTTCTCCCAAAGAGTTGGGTAAAGTTATGGCATTCTTGCCAAGGCTAGGGTAAGAAAGCGCACCTTCTGATTACTCACTACGACCAGTGCTTAGTACAAGCTGGGCACCAGAGCTGAAAAAAGCACACTGCACAAATATGCAGTGAGACCTTGATGCTGTCTTAACATCTGATCACAGACAGACAAATGACATGTAAAAACACAGGTCAGAGTGAAGTATGGGAAGGAGAATGAACTACACTGATCTAGAATGGGTCAGATCAGATAAAAGTTGATTTATGAAGGCCACCAAAATCCGTAGGGCAGAACAACTTCAATGATCTTGTCACCAAAAACTCCTAAAGAAACTTTACGAATTTAAGGGAGGAGTAAGAAAGAGAAGGAAAAAACGTAGGGGCATGAAAAAAACCAGAGACTTCATTCCATTTATTTTCAGTGCTTTTATTATACCACTGCATTACTGGATTTAATCTTACTATATTAAACAAAGGCCTTTCAGGATGGGGTCTGATTTAGTATTATGAAGACACTGGTTTTTATTCTCTGGGTTCATGAAGGTAATAGTCTTAATTTCTAAATAAAATATTTTCCCCGCTGGGTGCAGTGGCTCACGCCTATAATCCCAGCACTTTGGGATACCAAGGTGGGCAGATCACGAGGTCAAGAGATTGAGACCATCCTGACCAACACGGTGAAACCTATTTCCACTAAAAATTCAAAAAAAATAGCTGGGCATGGTGGCGTGTACCTGTAGTCTCAGCTACTCGGGAGGCTGAGGCAGGAGAATTGCTTGAACCCAGGAGGAGGAGGTTGCAGTGAGCCAAGATCACGCCACTGCACTCCAGCCTGGGACAGAGTGAGACTATGTTTCAAAAAAAAAATTTTTTTCCCCTATCAACAGCCATATCTAAATGTGCTGATATGCAGCAATCTTTAAGGTAGACTATTAAGTGAAATCAAAGAGCAAACAGTATATACAGCATGTTTTCATATATGTTGAAAAGGAAAACGGATTCACACACACATATTCTCATATGCAGAGAGGTTTGGGAGTCAGGCTGCCTGGGTTCAAGTCAGTCAGTTCTTACTGTCTCTGTGGCCTTTGGCAAGTCACTTAACTTGCCTAAACCCCCAGCTTCTTCATCTGGAAAACATGGATGATGATAGGGTACAGGAAAGGAGTTAATGAGGTAATGTATGTGAAATAATCACTAATAAATGTTAGCTACTATTATGATTATGATTATTTTACGGATGGATGTTTTATAGAAGAATTGAAAAGAGACTGTTAACACTGGTTGCCTACAGAGAGTATTGAAGGTCTTGAGATGAAAGGAAGACATTTTTTTAAAAAATAAAGTGGGGGTGGTGGGGCAACATGTGCATTTCCTGGAAGTGAGCAATGAATGTCCCAAAGTGATGTCTGCCTGCTTAATACACAGACAGAAATCTATACCACCCTCTGTTTATACTACAAGATTGACCTTTTAGAGGGTTTGTTCCAAGAACAGATCTTGTCACAGGAACACACCGTCCCCACATTAAAACAAAGCCACAAATGCTATGTTGCTGAAAAGACAGAAATGTCCTTTATGTAATATACTCACATGTCAAACAGGTTAGGATGTACTATCATCAAAAGACAAATATACACAAACAGCTAGGGTCCCACAGATAAGTACCTGTATGTAGAAAGGAATTCCAGCACTGCGCCTTGTAGCACAGAGTTTAGATGAAGGATCACTGCATTTAATTTCCTCTAAAACACTCCATAGCCACTGTTCCGGCAGCTTTTGTAGATCCACATTTGGGCACCTAAAAGGCATATATGATCAAACATTCGGAATTAGGTATCAAAGTTAAAAGTATAAACTATTGATGTACATTTACACTGTTAGGAAATATTCTTATGTTCTTATATTCTTAAATTGAGAAGTAGGCGTGAACTAAAAAATGTCTCACTTATACTTTTCACCTACTTTCCTCTTTATTATGGTTCTTAAGATCTAAACATTTCATTTCATTACTTGCAACTGTGGTGTTTAAAGCATGTGTCTTGTGTGCAAAATAAATTTTAATACGTAGGTTTGCAACCACACTCAAAATGTCCTGAGAGAGGGTGATCATGCTCTCGCAGATATTTCATACGCTGCAACTCGAGACTTACAACAAAGAAGAATATAACTTTATGGTTTACTATAATTTATGTTCCATGTATACAGGGATTACATATATTCAAAAAAACCAGTTTTAAACTGTACTTGAGTAATCATTGTCATCTCTCTCAAAATGAGGCCTACCACAAATAAAACTTTCGACTAGATCCTCTGGAGAATTAAAGCAATTTACCTGGGATGAGGCATAAAACGTTTTGAGGCTATTTGAACATTACATCGGTGAGCTTCTAGATTATTACATTAAGTGTTATCTTAGAGTGCTCAAGAACATTTAATTTTTAGAAAATTTTTAAATGTATGCCTTACTAGACTATATAACATTGCCCAAGAGATGACAAATTCAGTGGTAGGTAAACACAATTATCTTAGGAAGACAGTATCTGGTTTTAACAGAAATTAATATATGAAAATGAACAGATAAAGTCTAAAGGAAAAACACCCTTTTTTAAGTTGATGAAGAAATGTTGCAGAAAGATAACCGATTTCCAATTTATAGCGAGAATTAGATCTCTTAGGAACACATTTGGGATTTTTTTTTCCTTTATTCTAGTTTGGTGTAAAATAGGTAACTTCAGTTACTGACTAAACATTCTAAACAGCAACTCAGATTCACTATATGTTTCACATAGAACAAAATATATAAATACTACTACTATAAAGGAGGCATTCTTAAAAGTTTGACATGGACCTAAAAAATATTATTTCGGCCATAAATGTTACAATTACATCTCCCTATTTCTAGCAGGCTCTGTGATTCTAAAGGTTTCCTTTTAGCAAGTCTTAAAATCCATCACCTCCCCCTGCCTCTTCGACACTCCTGTCCTCAGCCACCAGAACCAGCTATCAAAACTCTCAACCACTAGAGATTAAAAGAAATTCTGAAACATAACAACTAAATGCAGTGTGTGAACCTTGCTTAGAACTTGATTTAAACAAATGAAATGTTAAACAGACACTGTCAAGTAATAGAGTATTGTTTTTCTTTTTTTTTTTCTCACTTTACTCTTCTATAAAATGAAGGTTGTTGGGTTGGATTGAGTTTGTTCTTACGTCTTATAAATTGTTAATGATCATTTTCTACAATCATCTGTTATTACGAGAAAAGCAAGTATTAAAAGAGTTTCAATTGAACAAACAGAGATACAACAGATGAGTTTCCATTTTGACAGGACACTTCCCTACACATACAATGCAAGTTAATATTAATAATATGAAAAATATACAAATATAAACCCCAAAACCAGCTGAGTTCAAAAACAAGATAATCATCTGGGTAAAAATGAAAAGAAATACAAAGTAGTGAGTGTGCTGATACCAGAAACCCACAGGATTACAGATTTAGAAGCAGTAGTGGCAGCCAAAGAATTTCAGCAGCCTCATCTCTGTTGAAAAGAATCTGAAAAAGGTCTACTGGCAGAGTTGCCTGAGGCTGTAGCAGTAGGAAAAGCCATGGGCACAGGGGGCTTCTTAATCAGGCTGACTACTAACTCAGTGACTAGATCTATGATATCTCCAATTTCACTGTGGGGTGGGAGACCCAAAATGCCACTACACAATCTAGTTCCTCTGACAGAAAGAGCCTAGAAAGAGATCAACAAAGAAAACAAAAAGCTCCCATCATAACCAGCAAGCCAAAATTCAAAATTCAGAAATAAATTTTATATTAAGAAAGACAATTAAAAAAATCAGTAATTAAAACATAGATTCACTCCATATAAACTAATTTTATGGAACAGTCTGACAAAGACCTTAAATTACTATGTTTAGGATACTGAAGCAATAAATAAAGGATAACTTCTATTTAAGGAGAGTAACTGGGCGTGGTGGCTCACGTCTGTAGTCTCAGCAACTCAGGAGGCTGAGGCAGGAGGATCACTTGAGCCCAGGAATCCAAGGCTACAGTGAGTTATGATGGCACCACTGGACTCCAGCATGGGTGACACAGATCTGTCCCTTAAAAAATAAATAAAGAGCAAGAAATCGTGAAAAACAAGCCATGCTGAAATAAGAACAGGCATGTATAAAAATACAAAAGATTAGAAATATCGCAAATGAAAGTATACTTTCAGCCAAGGGTGGTGGCTCACGCCTGTAATCCCAGCACTTTGGGAGGACAGGCAGGCAGATCACTTGAGCCCAGGAGTTTGAGACCAGCCTGGGCAACATGGTGAAACCCTGTCTCTACAAAAAAAAATAAAATTAGCTGGGCATGGTGGCACTTTCTTGTAATCCCAGCTACCTGGGAGGCTGAGGTGGGAGGACTGCTTGAGCCCAAGAGGCAGAGGCTACAGTGAGCCGAGATCATGCCAAGGCACTCAAGCCTGGGTGACAGAGTGAGACCCTGTCTCAAAATACATAGATAGATAGTTAGATAAATAGATAGATAGAAACAGGTAAGATGAACTCTAAAGAATTCATGACTTAGAAGATAGTTTTCTGGGAAATTTACCCAAAACAGTATACAGAATGAAAAAAAACATAAAACATATATGTGTGTGTTTATACATATGATAGTTCCAGACCTAGACATAGCATAGCAAAATTGTGATTAATAAAAAAACTTAAAAGCCATATGCGAGTTAAAGAAAATAGGAGATTTACAAAGGAATATCAGTTATACCAAAGACAAGTTTCTCATTGGCAATAACAAAAAGCACTAAAGGAAAATAACTGTCCACCAAAATTGTATACCCAATTAAAGTACATTCAAAAGCATAGGTAAGAAAAAGACAGTCTGAGATTTACAAAGAGTAAGTCTGCCTCCCAGAGACTCTCACCAAAAGAAATTCTAAAGGATGTACTTCAACAAAGTATAAACCCACAGTAGTTTCAATGGGGTGTCTACTAGACATACCAAATTTAACATGCCCCAAACTAAACTCCTGATCTTCCTCCAAAAACCTACTCTACCCACAGTCTTGCTAAGCCTAATAAAAGAATAACAAATCGATCTCTTCAGGGGCTCAAGCCAAAAACTTTGTAGTTATCCTCTCTCTCAAACAGCAAATTTAATCTGTCAACAGACCTTGTCTACTGTATCTTCACATTATATCCAGATCCAGATCACATTTTACTATCTCCACCACTTTCCAAGTCATCACTATCTCTTTCCTGCAGCATAGCAATATTGCAACCCTGTAATCAGTCCTTCTGTTTTCACTATTACAGTCTATTATCAACACAGCAGTAAGAGTTATCCTTTTAAAAGACCAGATTATGTCACTCCTCTGTTCACAAACACTCTAATGGCTCCCCATTTTACTCAGAGTAAAAGCCAAAGTCTTCACACAATGGTCTTAGGCTGTCTAGTCCTCATAACTTCTCTGATCTCATCTACAACTCTTTCCCATGCTCACACTACTCTAGTCATAAATGGTTAATCTGATGTACCCTAAATATCTACCCTAAGCCCATACCTTTCAGGACTTTTGTACCTAACATTCTCTCTGCCATGAATGCTCTGCCTCCAGGTATTCCCATTGTGACTGTACAACTGCTAATTTTAGTATTCACTATCCCTTCTAGTACACACAATATTTCACACTAATGTTTAAAAATTGAGTAAAATAAGGGGGTAGAAAAGAGAGAAGCTAAATAATTTGTTCAAGGTTACATAGCAAGTAAGTGGCAGACAGAGAATTAAAACGTATACTGACACCAAAGCCCTTGCCTAATAAAAAGACATTATTTCAATATGCCTGCCCTAAACGCTAGGGCTGGCTCATGATGAAGACACTATCAACTCTCTATTGTTTGTTTTAGTGGATTTCACTATTTCAGTTTTTAAAGGACTCTATCAAGTACCTAGTAGTTGCATTGCACTACGCTACGCCTTAAAACAGAACTGTAAAATAAAAATTCCAAAGGACACATAATTAACCAAATGTTTTCATGTGGCTTTGGAATGTATTACCAGATAATATTATTTTTAAGATATTATCTTCCTCAATCATGTTTTATTCAGGTTACTTTTCAGATTGATTTCAATCCCTGAACATCTATCATTAGGGTGGGAGGGTTAAAGTTTTAATAGTTCTAAATGAACTGGATGGCACGAATGGAGAGCTAACTAGAAAATTAAAATCTCTATGGAAAAGTTACTCAGTGGATAACCTATTTGTGATTGACTTGAAGTAAACTGTGTCTCATTTGTTTTTGAGGTACTCCACTCCCTTGGGGAACTGGGGAAATTTATTACTATTAATAAACTGTTTTCTTATATTAACTGAATGATTCATGGTAGCCTAAAGAAATTATTTCACCTGCAAACACAAAGCAATTAATTTCACATTTAAACATGAAGTACATTTAAAGCCAATATATTGAAGGAAAATTCCCAGAAAAGTATCAAGACTCAAAGTGCCAGGAAGATAATCATGCATAACTTCAACTGAGTAAGGGTAAGCCTCTGCCAATATTTATATTTACCAAACAATAATTTACTTTCCAAGCACAAGAAGGAAGAAAATCCTTTCCCTTTCCCATAAACACAGACTTTTACTTTGTTAGGTGTAAGAACAAAGTGGCAGCTTAGAAAAGAATAGTTACTTTCTGGGAACAGAAACTTTATGTCCATTTATTTTACACATTCATGAAGTTCCTCATTTTTTCATCCAGTCCCCTCCCCCGCTTCTATGCAACTCTATCACACACACACGTGTATGTTATTTGTTCATAAACTTAAAGCAACCTACTAGGGTCCACAAGTATTAATGTTTGTACAATTTCCAAGATACCTTCTATTTTTATATCCATGTGGTTAGAGACTGTCAGAAAACAAAAAGATTCCCAGGGAGCACAAAATCCAAACTCCTCATCCTGGCTCACAAAGTCCTATGTATTTGGACAATCTTATTAAACTTCATCTTATACCATTCTGTTCTTTTTTTTTTTTTTGAGACGGAGTCTTGCTCTGACGCCAGGCTGGAGTGCAGTAGCGCGATCTCAGCTCACTGCAACCTCCACATCCTGGGTTCAAGTGATTCCCCTGCCTTAGCCTCCCGAGTAACTGGGACTACAGGCGCGTGCCACCACGCCCGGCTAGTTTTTTGTGTTTTAGTAGAGATGGGGTTTCATCATGTTGGCCAGGATGGTCTCGATCTGCTGACCTCATGATCCACCTGCCTTGGCCTCCCAAAGCACTAGGATTATAGGCATGAGCCACCACGCCCCGTCCATTCTGTTCTTTAATACACCATGGACTTTGGCACTAGCGGTTCTCATTGCTTGGAAAGCTCTTCTACAGAAAGCCGCTGCTTCTTGCCATTCAGGCCTTGGCTGAAATATTACTTTAGTAAGAAAAAATCTTCCTTATCACCAAACTTTATCACATAAAATACATATTGCTAGCAGATCATTATTTTCTACATCTCCATGTATCAAGGACACATTCCTTCCTGTTTATTTCTCTATTCCCAGCACCTATAACAGGGCCTGGCACCCTACAGGGAGCTCAATAAATATTTGTTGAATAAATGGATGACATATAATTTACTAACTTCATTGAGTATAGTATTCTAACAAACCAGGTTGACAAAGAGGATATAACAACTAGAAAAGAAAGTATAACCAAAAATGTTTTCCAATGAGAAGTGTCACTGTTAGTGCCAGCAGCTGATTCCACTGCTTAGCTTCCTATAACAAGCACAAACACATTCAGCAAATCTCCACCTATCAGGGTGATAGTATTCATACAAGAATACTTCCTACTGAAATCCTCAAACAGCCTATCAAAATCAGCTCTATTAACCTAACTGCTGCCCCAGGAGATCATTTTTCTCTCCAAGAACAAAACCAAGTACAGGGTTCAAGAGCAAGTATAGTTCGGGTTCATGAAAAGTGTTATTCAACCTATGTACACTTGTGAACATGAAGTAGAAACTACGTTTCATATGAGCAATGTCTCTGAGTGTTAACAATAGTTAGAAAATTTAATTCAAGATGGTAACTTTTTCCTTTCTTTCTTAAGGCTCTTTAGGAGATCTCCTCCAGGCCCATAGCTTCATCTATTTCCTCTGCTTGGGTGACTTTCAAATACATACCTCCAGCTGGAGTGACCAACTGTCCCTATTTGCCTAGAACTAAGGGATTTCCCAGAATGCTGGACATTCACTGCTAAAATACTGGGGGAGACCCAGGTCACGCTATCTATAGCCTAGACCCCTCTGCCAATCTCCTGACCGGTATTTCCAACTGTCTGCTATTTGTTAGGCAGTCACCCAACACCACTTGAAACTCAGCATGTTTAAAGCATTAGCTTCCCTCCCTCCCATCATGCCCTTCTTGTCTTGCTTTTTTTCATTATTGGCATTAATTATTCTTCTTATCAACTAGGACAGACAATTCAGTGAGTGGATCTTTGTCTTGGTCTTTAACGTCTATCCTGTAAATTATTTGACTTACTTGTCTAATCCCAAAGATTAAAATGCTAGGTTGAAAGTTCCTCTAACAACAAGGTCCATGGTTTACCAATATTGTTATCCTACATATAATGCCTACCTATCACAATTCCTTACAGAAAGCAATAATCAATAAACTTTTGTTGAACTGCTAATCTCTGAAACACTATGAAATTCCAGAAAAACATTTAGATTCTAGTGCTGGCTCAGTCACCAACTACATGTGTGGCTATAGATTAATCACTTGATTTCTCAGTGCTTAAGAATGAAAATAAAATTATAAAAATGCTTTGAAAATTCAATGAAAATTCCCTGGGTTATAAATAGAGAAGGAAATGACTCTAAAATACATAAATACCCAAAGTTCCTGATGAGAATGTCCCCATAATGCCTCATCATGGTCTCATACAATCCTTAGTCCCTTGTTCAAGTCCTCACATCCCTCTCCTAGTTCCACAGAGTTAAATGTTTCCTATTTAGATTCTGGTAATTATGTCTAGGTTAACAGTAACTCTGGTCTACCATATCATATTCTCAATGGTCAAAGAGAGTTCAATCAAACACAGCATCTGGCACACAGCAGATGTTTAAGGAATCTTCTGCTGAATAATTAAATAAGGAGCAACTAGTGCTGGTGCCAGCTGGCACACATTAGTTATGCCTGCAGGTAGGCATAAAATTGACAAACCAAGTATAGAAAGGGGGGAGGTGGAACTGTAAGTCTTCTCAATGGTGAGGTCACTGTGCCTATAAAAAACAGAATACAGTTCTGACTATTCAATGAACCTTCTGTCTGCTCTCCAGCAAGGAACGATTTCTTTGTAAGGAAGTGATTTCAAAACTCCAGGGTTGCTGGTGTTTATGATAATGACGGAATTGAAAGGTAAAAATGAAACCATGCGAGGTTCCTAAGAACAATGCAGCAAACCCTAGTTGTTTGTTTTGGTTCTTCATCACACAATCCAGGGGCTAGCAAGGATATAGAAAGAAGGATTCTGGGGTGAAACAGTCCTTGGTTCTTTGAGCCAACTCCATGTAGTCACCAACCACAGCCGCGGGGAATTCCTAAGTCCTGCTTTTGTTAGTCCTGCTTTTGTTATTGACAAGTAAGTCAAATAATTCCTAAGTCCTGTTTTAGTCCACTAAATAAGCAGACATCCTCTTTGTCTGAAGGTTTTTTGTTTTATTTGACTATCTTGTCAAATTGATACAAAATATACAGTGTCTTTAGCCTCTGTGTACATTGTAAAATTGCAACTTTCTTAAAAGGGGTTCAAGGTTCATCATAAACAACTCAGTAACACAAAATGTTATTAATCTACAAAATATGGCCAGACGCAGTGGGTCATGCTTGTAATCCCAACACTTTGGGAGGCCCAGGTAGGAGGATCTCTTGATCCCAGGAGTTGGAGACCAGCCTGGGCAACATAGCACAAGCCCATCTCTACAAAAAAAAAAATACAAAAAAATTAGGTGGGCATGGTGGTGCACACCTGTAATCCCAGCTACTTAGGAAGCTGAGGTGAGAGGACTGCTTGAGCCCAGGAGGTTGAGGCTGCAATGAGCCAATATCACACCACTGTGCTCCAGCCTAGGCAAAAGAGCAAGACCCTATCTAAAATATTTAAACATACACATACACACACACACACACACACACACACACACACACACACACACATATATAAAACAACAAAAATAGTTTACCAGTTCTCAAGGAATCTTACTAAAGATGTATCCAGCTTCCCTCAGTCTTTCATATCCAAAATCCTGAGTTTCCCAATCAGAAACTAGAAAGCAGCACTGTATGGAGAGTAGAAATTCTTAGAGGGAGGGGAGGGAGGGAGGGGAAGAAAGGATACAGGGAGGGAGGAAGGGAGGGAAGGAGGGAGTGAGGGAGGGAAGGAGGGAGGGAGGGGAGGGGAAGGAAGGAAGGAAGGAAGGAGGGGGGGGGGGGAGGGAGGGAGGAAGGAAGGAAGGAAGGAAGGACGGACAAAGAGGTAGGGAGGGCCGGGCATGGTGGCTCATGCCTGTAATCCCACCACTTTGGGAGGCAGAGGCAGGTGGATCACCTGAGGTCAGGAGATCAAGGCCAGCCTGGCCAACATGGCGAAATCCTGTCTCTACAAAAACACATTAAAAAAATTAGCCAGGCATGGTTGTGCGCTCTTGTAATCCCAGCTACTCGGGAGGCTGAGGTGGGAGAATCACTTGAACCCTGAAGGCGGAGACTGACTGCACCACTGCATTCCAGCCGGGGCAACAGAGCAAGACTCTGTCTCCAAAAAAAAAAGAGTTAGGGAGTTTTGTTGTCGTTGTTTCTGTGCTAAGTGCTAAGTGCTATGGCCTAAGCCCCTACTAAAAGTAACAGAAATGAACAGGCCAGGCTATAGCTGGTATTTTCAGGCCTTTGCATTGTCTTGAGCAGATCACTGAAGCAAATTATTGTTCCATAAACAGATTACTCCAATTTCTATCCACAGAGCTATCTCACTCCTACTCGGTAAGTATTCTAAGATAAGCATAAAACCCGCAGACTAAAATCAAATTACCTAAGCTGTATACCCAACTAATTGGTCATTAGACTATTTTGTACCAATAAATCCGATTCCCTGACTACAAAGTGGCTTTCCAAAGGCTTCATCTATCAAACTACATGTAGTAGCACAGAGCTATTTTTAACTTATGTAAGTATTGTTAAATGAGAAATGTCACCTTCATTTCCTCAAACTCTTTCAGTATGATTATTTTTTCTAACTTAGAGTATTTCCCAATCTCTAATTATTCCATAAGCTAAATTCCCCACTCCATTCAATCTTTGGTCAATTATTATATTTATTATTTCAAGGTTCACGTTTATTATTTCAATGAAACTAAACACTAACAGATGTGTGCGGGAAGGTTGTGTGCATGCACGTTTTAAAAAGGGAACATAATCCTGAAGCACGAGGAAACTTTAAGCCTGAAAAATGATTTGCCCAAATGAAAACCTGTTAGAAAGCTACATATCAAGAGAAGCCATCTTAACCTCCCTCATCACTATTATATATTATTGACGCTTACTGCAGGCTAAAACATTAGGGGGCTATTTTGAAGACTTAGCTGCAGGCACAGGCGATAATAACAATGACCAAATATAAATTGAATTACCAATCAGAGGGCCATGGGGAAAAGGGCAACATACAGTGGATTAAAAGAAGTGTTTGGAAGATGTACCAGATAGTTGGTTCTCTCAATTATTTAATATAATCATTCCCTAAGATCTAGGAGAAAAAAATAACATTAAAAATAATTCTAAAACTTTACTTAAAAAGCTGGCACAGAGGTTACTCTCTGAGAACAAAGTACCTCTGCTATTGTGTCTAAATGACAAAGTGTTATTATGAAAACTTTAAATGAGTGTTCAAATATGAAGAAAAAATGGTAATATCTGACCCAACTACTATAGTAGGCTTAAAAATGAAAATAAAAATGCAGGAGTCACTAACAAATCACAAACCAAATACACGAAAACTTAGAATTTATACATCAAGACATTCTAGTTTTCTCCAAATTCTTTTAATCCACAACAGAAATGGGAAATTAAAAGGATTTTCTCTCTATAAAGAATATGACTCCCAGGGTGGCTCATCCCTTAGTTCTTCTTTATTTAATTATTATTCATATTTCCAATAAAATTCATAGGACACTTAGTGAGAAATAAGTGTCTTATTTAGACACATTTGCCAATTGAAATGTAAATAAAAGTTTAGGTTGGGCCTGGTGGCTCATACCTGTAATCCCAGCACTTTGGGAGGCCGAGGTGGGGGATATTGCTTGAGCCCAGGAGTTTGAGACCAGCCTGAGCAACATGGCAAAACCCTGTCTCTACAAAAAGTACAAAAATTAGCCGGGCGTGGTGGTGGGCACCTGTAAGTCCCAGCTACTTGGGAGGCTGAGACAGGAAAATTGCTTGAACCCAGGAGGCACAGGCTGCAATGAGCCAAGATTGTGCTACTGCACTCCAGCCTGGGCAACAGAGAGATGCTGTCTCAAATAAATAAACTGTATTAAAAATAACGTTCACACAAAATTGTATATTCAGCTAAAGTGAGTAACTTTTCCCCCAAATCTTACATATTATATTCTGCATTTATTTCTTGCTCAACTGCATATTCTTTAGAGACTTGGTCTTTCATTCTCCTGAAAGGTAGAATAAATAATTTTTGCACTATTATATTTAAATTGCTTATTAAAAGTTTTCTGTTGAATTTGAATCATAGTAGCTATAATTAACAGATGAAAGTTTAAATACATATTTAAATGATTTCTGTCCACTGTAATTGTTGATGTCCCATGAGTCAGTACTAGTATTTTACGACAAAAACTGCCAAATGTTCCAATTTAATTTTTTCAGGCCAATAACGTGAAAATGATTATAATTACTGCAATAAATAGCTGTAGATTAAGCTACATTTCAACAACTAAAGCAATTCGATTATTTGAAGAGTAAGACAACATCAAGCACTCACAAATCTCCCTTCTAGATTTAGAATTATAATCAATGATTTTGTACCCTTATAGTTAAGTTTATAACTTATGGTTGGACAAATGAAAGTTAGATTCCCAATTTAACATCCTAGTTTAGAATTCTGTTCATTTTCATTAGAAGAACTACTTCAAATAAGATCATAGTAAGTAAACAAGCAAATATGAATGTCACCAGAAACTTGAATTTAGAGTTTTATGACATTAATAAACTTAACCATGCCAATCAAATGCTTAGACAAGTTATTATGCATAGGCAAGCAATTATATTTTTTAAGGAGAATATGAATATTTCACTTAATTCTAAATAGAAAGTACTATATAAGAAAATCAGATTACAGAAAATTAATACACTACTTGTGTGTTATGTGTGTTGCAAGTGTTGCTTACAAAAGATTCCCAGAAAAAATAATGTCTCCATTCCTATTTATTCTTAGATGATTGTTTAATAGTGCAGCCAGTTTACATTTGAAGACATTTTGCATAATCCTATTAAAAACCTATTCAAACAATGTGGCTGATGTTTAACTCCTCAGTTATGTATCCATTAATCATCTTTAAGTGCTTCCTTCCTTACCACAGCTGTAGTTCAAGAGGTGGCCAGCAGTTGGCCTCCATTTTTGTGGATTTCACAAATGCCCAGATTTCTCTTTGCAAACTTTTTAAATGTTGTATGCCTAAACAACTTTTTCATAACTTAAGAGCTTACAAAATGCTTTCAAAAGGACTCCAAAAGAAACAAATTTTCTTTTAAAAATAAAAACCAAACAAAAAGAAGCCACCCACACTGTAAAGATGTTCTCTGCAAAACATTCTGTTCAGCAGATTTGAAATGTCTCTAAAGGGATCAAGAACTACTTGGTTTGAAAGCAACAGTTGAGAACTCATAAAAGGATGGTTAATAGCCAACAGTAACAGCCATGAGAAAATCTTTAAAGTAGATGAGGAGTGGCTAAGATACCACGCATTGGGCCTTCCCTAGTCTCCCCCACTCCTTTTATTTGGAATGCCTTCAGCTGTACCATTCAACCACAGTTGTTCAAAAGCCTCTGTCCTTAGTCCTCTGTTCTTTTTTCCTTTCATGCTCTCCTCCAAAGACTGCAATCTTACTATGATATTTTTTGGAGACAATTCACAAATCTACATCTCTGTTTCTGTTACATCACCCAAACTAATCCTCTAACAGCTAACTTAAATATTTCCACCAGGGTATGCCATCATTATCTCATACTCAATACATAAAAAACAAAAAAAACTTGTTCATCTTTATGAAACCATTCCCTCTTCAACTTCCTTGGTTTTGTTAACCCAAATCCATCCCATTTGTCTGGTGACCACGACTCAGAATCACAGAAGCAACCATGAACTTCCTGGTAACCTCCACTACTCACATTCAGTTGGTTCATGTGGCAGATGGCATTTTTCAAAGATGGCCACCACAATATCTCCTATGTACATATACTTCTACAATATGATCTTGCCACTTTGCCATCAAAAGGTGGGCTGAATCCAGGCTGGCCCTAAGATGCACTTATAATTAAATGTGACTAAAGCAATGCAATGAGACTTCCAAGGCTAGGTCAGAAAAGATCATATAGCTTCTGGGTGGTTCTCTTGGAATACTCCCTCTGGGGGAAGCATGCTGCCATATAAGAATTTTAATCCCAAGACTGCCATGCTAGGATGAGAGGCTACATGTAGTCCCAACTGGCCCAATCTTCTAGCTAGTCCCACCAAGGTACCATAAATGCAAGTGAAGCTGTCTTAGATCCCTGTGACCAGTTCGTCTGCCAGCTGAATGCCACCAATTGAACTCAATAAATACCCTAAGGAGAAGAATCACCCAGCTAAGCCCTGCCCAAATTCTTCAGATACAAAATCATAAATGTAATAAAATGTGTCCGTAGCTTTCCTTCTAAGTATACAATACATCATGGGAGGAGTTGTTACTACCTATGTGGGGTCAAAAGTTAACTTTTACCCCACCTTTGTCTCTATTCCCAGAGCCATCACCGAAGAGGAAGCCCTCATCACCTTAGATCTACTTTGTTATAACTGATTCCAGGCTCTCCTTACTATATTCTGTCATTACAATCTATCTAACCTAACATTTCCAACCAAAAAACTATTTTTACATGCCAACCCCACAACCAACATCAATCTCACATTTTACATTTGTGGGAAATTCTACAATGCAAAGGAGTCTTCATAAATATCTATTTCATTTGATTCATAAAACAAAAGCCAGAGATCTGTCAATAAGGCAAATAATCTCTTCCTTAAAGATGAAGAGATCAAAGGTTAGGGAGGTTAATTTTTGTACAATCTCATTGCCAATATAAATGGAATGAATACACATAGAACTAAGAGCCTAAGTCATAGATTACTGCTATTCCTCCATTCTATGATGCCTCCTATGATATATTTCAGAGGAAAAATATTTGATGTCTCTCTCCATCCCTGCTACAGTAAATCTATTTCCAAGATACTCTATAATTTGGCCTCAACCTATCAACTTGCTTGGTATTTCATACTAACCCCACCACTACAGGAAGACTGGCTTATTTATTCACCTAACAACAAACCAATTCTAGCCTCTGAACATTTACTCACAATGTTTCCTTCTTTCAACTCATACATTAGCACAAATTCCACCTCCTCCCTGAAGCCCTACAAGCCTATCCCCATTGCTTTCTCTCTGCTATTCCTATATGATTTATAAATTTCATCCATAATTTGGCAGTTTTGTCTTGTTCAAGTGTGTTGGTGTTACTTCCAGGCTGGTATTCAGTCAACACACATCCATACACAGAGGCTGGGTGTGGTATACAGCCAGTGTTGGTTCTGACCAGTCAGTGCTCACAACATACCTTTTGTTAAATATTTTGAATTTCATCTGTACTTATTTCTGAATCTAAACCATCTTTTTTATAAGATGAAGTTCTTTAATAACAGGAACTTCATCTTATAAAAAGCATATAATCATCCAAACCAAGCACAGTACTAAGCACACAGCTGGTATTCATATATTCTTGTTAATTGATTTGATGGGAGTGCAGTGTGTTGTTTTGAGGGAAAAAAATGTTCATAAGTCATGTCTACACTGCAAACAAAAAGTTGAAAAGATAAAATATTTTCAAGATAGGCAGTTTAATGTCAGAGACTTTTTTTTTTAAGTATCATTTAAAGACACTCTGTGCAGCCCATAAGTGCCAAAATGTTTTATAAATGTTCTTACCAGGCATGTGAAAAAAAAAAAAGTTTCAAAGATATTCAAGTAATAGATGTCTTAACAGCCCAAAATAAAATGTTTGCTGAGGCTACAAGGCTGGCAGAACTCTGCCTCATTTCAAAAAGTTTCCAGGCAATGGAAATGTTTTCCTGGAAAATACTACCTTTTATTTAGAGAACACTTGCCATGAACACTTAGTCATTAAGTAATTTAAGGTTTCCTTACAAGCTCTTTGGAGGAAATCTATTATATGAATGAATGAAATTATCTGTAACTATAATGTCAAAAAATACATTTGGTTAAATATATGAAATCTAAGTAATTTTCCAAGTAAAAGAGAAAAATCTTTTGTACTTTTTAGTCTACTTACTGTTCTTTTAAACTTTTCTATAAGATAAATTTATGAAGAAAAAAACCAAAATCCTTAAGTATGTCTCTAATACAAACCCCCAAAATTACAAGGCTTATTTTATTCCAAATGCCAAGTAATTTTCAAACAGACAAAACATTCATTTCATTCAATGAAAAAAAAAAACAACAGTAATTTCAAGCTATTTTTAGCAAAATCTTTGAGTTTGCTTCAAATCACCTTTCGATGAGAGAATAACTCAGTTTACACATTTCAATCAATCATCTGCAGTAAATCATAACAATGAAACCTAAGAAAACAATTTCTTCCAAGAGTTTTGTAGTCAACCAAGTCTTATTCTTTTAAACATCAAAAGCCACAACTAAATTCTACTCCAAGCACATGCTTTGTACATTTAGTCTCTTTAAATATAGAAAAAAGGATATTTGTTTTACCTGTTAAGTACGTCAGTGAGTTTCACAAAACCAGTATAAGCCAGTTCAAATGCTCCTCTGTGCCTGGACTGTAAAAGGTTTTGTTTAAAGTAATCTCCTATTTCTTTTACCTTTAAAAAAAAGCAAAAACAAATGTTCAAGTTATGTTTACATTTGCCACTGTATTTATATCAGTAATATTTTTTAGAACCCAGGTCTAGGGCTCCATCCATTTAGCACTTACCATGTGACAGAACATGTTTTAAACATTTTTTCTCCTTTGAGACGGAGTTTTGCTCTGTGGTCCAGGCTGGAGTACAGTGGCGCAGTCTTGGCTCACTGCAATCTCTGCCTCCAAGGTTCAAGTAATTCTCCTGCCTATGCCTCCTAAGTAGCTAGCTGGGATTACAGGCACCTGCAACCACCCCTGGCTAATTTTTATATTTTTAGTAGAGACGGGGTTTCACCATGTTGGCCAGGCTGGTGTCGAACTCCTGACCTCAAGTGATTTGCCCGCCTCGGCCTCCCTAAGTGCTGGGATTACATGCATGAGCCACTGCACCTGGCTGTTTTACGCTTTTTTTTTTTTTTGAGACAGAGTCTCACTCTGTCTCCCAAGCTGGAGTACAGTGGCGCAATCTCGGTTCACTGCAACCTCTGCCTCCCGAGTTCAAGCAATTCTCGTGCCTCATCCTCCCAAGTAGCTGGGACTATAGGCACTTGCCACCACGCTGGCTAATTTTTTGTATTTTTAGTAGAGACGGGGTTTCACCGTGTCAGCCAGGATAGTCTCGATCTCCTGACCTTGTGATCCACCCGCCTCGGCCTCCCAAAGTGCTGGGATTACAGGTGTGATCCACTGCGTGCCCAGCCTTTTTTTTTTTTTTTGAGACGGAGTCTCGCTCTTGTGGCCCACGCTGGAGTGCAATGATACAATCCTGGCTCATCGCAACCTCCACCTTCCAGGTTCAAGCTATTCTCCGGCCTCAGCCTCCAGAGTAGCTGGGATTACAGGCATGTGTCAGCACGCCTGGCTAATTTTTTTGTATTTTTAATAAAGACAGGGTTTCTCCATGTTGTTCAGGCTGATCTCGAACTCCTGACCTCAGGTGATCTGCCTGCCTCAGCCTCCCAAAGTGCTGGGATTACAGGCATAAGCCACTGCGCCTGACTTCTTTTTTTTTTTAAACAATACCTCATCTAATCCTCACAATAATTCCATGAAATAAGTACTATCATTATCTCTACTTCACAATGGGAAAACTGAGGCCCAGAAAGGCTAAGAAACTTACCCAAGGTTACACAGCAGGAAAGCAGTGGAAGCAGAACATGAAGCCAGGCAGTCTGGCTCCAGAGCTGACCGTCTTTAACTGCTCCACTAGAACCACCTTCCGGTGTCATCTTCACAAACCTCAGTGTGTTTTCTGTTACAGCGCTTATCATTCAACTCCAGCAGAAAATCACACAAAGGGACAACACGCACACACATAGGTCTAGGTGAAATAATTACCTTTTTATCTTTTTTAAAATTTTCTTTTTTATTGTGGTAAAATATATGTAATATTTATCACTGTAACCCTTTTCAAGTGTACAGCTAAGTGGCTTAAGTACATTCACACTTTTGTACAACCATCACCATCATATATTTATAAAACTTTTCATCTTCCCAAAAGGAAACTCCATACCCATTAAGAAATAACCCATATTACCTTTCAGAGACATAAAATTGTTCCTGACCTGCAGGATATGGTACAAAGGACCTCCGGAAAAATTACTAGGCTTCACCGCAAGACAGAACCATGGAATTTGCCAGAATGTCACCCAATGGCTTTCCTACATGTTGTCTTCTCCACAGATGATTAGACAAATAAGAAAGATGACCTTTTGGTTGTTCTTGTTTTTTGTTTGTTTGCTTTTTGGTTTTTGGTTTTTTCTCTCTTTTTTTTAAGAGACAGGATCTGGTCTTGCTTTATCACTCAGGCTGGAGTGCAGTGATGCAATCATAGCTCACTGTAACCTCAAACTCCTAGGCTCAAGCAATCCCCCCCACCTCAGCTTCCTGAGTAGCTAGGACTCTTAAGTGTGTGTCACCACACCCACCTAATTTTTTAATTTTTTGTAGAGACACGGTCTTACTATGTTGCCTAGCCGTAAGTACAGTGGCTATTCACAGGTGTGATCATTGTGCATTACAGTCTCCAACTCCTGGGCTCAAGGAGTCCTTCTGCATCAGCCTCCCGAGTAGCTATAACTACAGGCAGGCACCAGTGTGGCCAGCCAGATTATTTGTTTTAAAGAAAACATAACTGACAATTCATTGTTGACTAAGGTTTTGAAGAGAATTAACTTTAAGCTGATTGGGCTATAAAAGCCCATTAGATTTGGTGACTACTGTCTTCTAAAAATCAAGATTTTATATAAAACTCAGGACCAAAGCTGTAATCAGCTATCTCTTGATCCAGGTCTCCCCCAACAGATCACAGGATGGTAAAAGACAAGTTGTCTCAAGATATCTCAGATATGCTTACCTAGAAACACCTTGTACCTCAGCATAGGGACTGGATTAGTATTCTGTACACATTAGAGATAATAAACAGTAGAATAGTTAACCGTGTAATCATGGGCAAGTATCTAAGTTTCCTCATCCATAAACTAGGGATAATACCACCATTTAGCACATAGGTTGTATTAAAATGAGTAATAAATTGAAAAGCTCAGAACAGGCTCATAACCTATAACCCAATTAAGTTCAATATGAGCTGTGACTAGGATTCTAAATACAGGAAAAATAAAGATGTAATCCACACTCAAAGTACATCTGATTATAAAGACATACTAAGTGATAACACGTGGAAAAACAAGAATCAGATAAAAGACTAACAAAGAACCAAAAAAGCAGTATATAATGAATTTTTTTAAAATTCTAACTCTTTAGTACCCCAAAGAGTGATAGGTCATCTTCTTCAGCTAGTTTTCCTATAAAGATCTGATGATACTCTTCATCTTAATATCTTTTAAAGACCACATACTACTAGTTGTCAAGATCCACAGTCAGGTAAGCCTTATTTTATCTTTAATATGGTAATTTGAGGGCATAGTTTGAACAGAATTATCAAAGCTTAATCCGAATTAAACCCATAAAATAGGGATGAAGCCCAATAATCCTATAAAATAAATAGCTCATGATAGCCAGCTTAAAAAAATAATACTAATACGAAATAAGAACTAGAACAGCAGTTAGCTTATTTGTAATGACCATCATTATCACTTATTACAGAAACAAAAGATTTCTAAGACAGTACTTAAAGTCAAAAAAATTAAAACAGAAAGTCAATGAGATGAGGTTTCTCTAACTTCCTAAATTTTTTCCCCAAAATGTTGCAGATATTAAAACAGAAATTTTGTCATTACTGACAAAAAGTGCTTCTCTGGATTTACAACAGTTCACAATTTACTCCTTAGGCAAAGATCAGATTTTCATTGCTTCCTTTATTCAAACTCCCTTTGGAGGGGTCTAAAACAAAAAGCATATAATAAAAATCAAAGACCTCAGAAGTATGATCAGTAGGTGGTCTTCTCAAGGATGGACCTCAACCCTAGGTATTCCTGACACAGAAAACAGAATGACAGTCGAAGGTCAAAACTGACATGCAGACAGTTTTTCCTCATCTCATTTTATACTTAATAATTTCCCAATAAACCCACATAGGTAATACCTAGGCTTTTTTTTTTTTCCTTTCAAAGATAATATAAAATTCCTCTTAGACAACAGTATTTCTTCAGCAGCACATAAAATGCTTAGCAGCTTAATGCTGTGGTAGACAGAAAAGACGAAAACAAGACGCCTGTCCTCAGTAGAGGCTTTTAGTTCACACTGGCAAAGAAAACCAATATGCTGTCTGGTACCCATTAGATGCGTAAGTTCCAAAAAATGGAAGATCCTTCTGCACTGGAATAATGAGAAAAGGCTTCACATTCAGACCTTGAACAGGTTATTACAGTAATTGGTGGACCAAAATGAAAGAGGGTAATTAACATGAGAAGAGGCTGGGAGACCAGAATGAATATACAAACATTAAATAAGTACGTGCTTGCTACCTGCCAGATACTTTGCGAGGTCTTTTTATATCAAAGAATGAGTGTACACAGACAAGTGTAAGTAAGCATGGCTGAATGACCTAGAAGTTTCATGCTAGAACACAGTAAGGACAAGGCTACAAGGTAGAGACGAACCCAATTACAAATGAGTAGTGGGCATAGCAGTGTGGTCTATGAGCAGCTGAACAGAGAAGAAAGGTCAGGCTGACAGCCTCCCAATGGATAATCAGACTACAGGAAACAGATTTAACTCAAACCACTTATAAAATTAGTAACAATAAAATCAGAAAAATAGAATTTCAAATTTTGATTTTTAAAATGAAAAAGTCCTCTGAAAATTCCAACCCAATTGCCTATGAGATACCACTGAGTTTCCATTTAAAGTTCACAGAAAGTTTTCTTTTTGGGCAATGTCTGTACAAAATAATATTTTAGAGTTAACTATTAATTTTTATTGCATTTCTTTCTAGTCCTTTTCTTTTTTCCCAATGAAATTCAACATCTACTCACAATTTTTTTTAAAAACCTCTTAGCAAACTTGGAAGAGACAAAAACTTCCTTAACATCATAAAGAATACCTATAAAAACCCAACAGGCAAACATCATAGACAACAGTGTAGTTTGTTGTTTTTTAAAAAAAATCCTCTTTAAAATCAGGAACAAGATAAGGATTCCTACTGTCACAACTTCTACTGAATTCTATTCTGGAACCACTATCCAGCACACTAAAACAAGAAGAAATGAGAAGTGTAAAAAATATGAAAGAGGCCAGGTGCAGTGGCTCACGCCTGTAATCCTAGCACTTTGGGAGGCTGGGGCTGGTGGACTGCCTGAGCTTAGGAGTTCGATACCAGCCTGGGCAACATGGTGAAACGCCTGTCTCTACTAAAATACAAAAAATTAGCCGAGAGTGGCAGTGTGCCCCTGAAGTCCCAGCTACTCAGGAGACTGAGGCAAGAGAAATGCTTGAACCCAGGAGGTAGAGGTTGCAGTGAGCTGGCATAGCGTCACTGCATTCCAGCCTGGGCAAGAGAGCAAGACTCCATCTCCAAAATAAAAAATAAAAGCATACACAAATCAATAAACATAATCCATCACATAACAGAACCAATAACAAAAACCACATGATTATCTCAATAGATGTAGAAAAGGCCTTTGATAAAATTCAATACCCCTTCATGCTAAAAACTCTTAATAACCTAGGTACTGATGGAACATATCTCAAAATAATGAGCTGTTTATGACAAACCCACAGCCAACATCATACTGCATGGGCAAAAGCTGGAAGCACTCCCTTTGAAAACTGGCACAAGACAAGGATGCCCTCTATCACCACTTCTATTCAACACAGTATTAAAGTTCTGGCCAGAGCAATCAGGCAAGAGGAAGAAATAAAACCATAAAAACCCTAAAAGAAAATCTAGGCAATATAATTCAGGACATAGACATGGGTAAAGACTTCATGACTAAAACACCAAAAGCAATGGCAACAAAAGACAAAACTGACAAATGGGATCTAATTAAAGAGCTTCTGCTCAGCAAAAAAAACTACCATCAGAGTGAACAGGCAACCTACAAAATGAGAAAAAATGTTTGCAATCTATCCATCTGACAAAGGTCTAATATCCAGAATCTACAGGGAAATTAAACAAATTTACAAGGAAAAAAAACCCCATCAAAAAGTGGGTGAAGGATATGAACAGATACTTCTCAAAAGAAGACATTTATGCTGCCAACAAACATGAAAAAAAGCTCATTATCACTGGTGATTAAAGAAACGCAAATCAAAATCACAATAAGATACCATCTTACGCCAGTTAGAATGATGAACATTAAAGGTCTGGAAACAACAGATGCTGGCAAGGATGCAGAGAAAAACGCTTTTACACTGTTGGTGGGAGTATAAATTAGTACAACCATTGTGGAAGACAGTGTGGCAATTCCTCAAGGATCTAGAACCAGAAATACCATTTGACCCAGCAATCCTATTACTGGGTAATTACCCAAAGGATTATAAATCATTCTACTATAAAGACACATGCAAACGTATGTTTATTACAGCACTATTTACAACAGCAAAGACTTGGAACCAATCCAAATGCCCATCCACAATAGACTGGATAAGAAAATGTGGTATATATACACCACGGAATGCAGCCATAAAAATGAATGAGTTCATGTCCTTTGCAGGGACATGGATAAGCTGAAAACTATCATCCTCAGCAAACTAATAGAGGAACAGAAAATCAAACACCACATGTTCTCATTCATAAGTGGGAGTTGAACAATGAGAACACATGGACACAGGGAGGGGAGCATCACACACCGGGGCCTGTTGGGGGGTGGAGGGCAAGGAGAGGGAGAGCATTAGGACAAATAATCTAATGCATGTGGGGCTTAAATCCTAGATGATCGTTTGATAGGTGCAGCAAACCACCATGGCACATGTATACCTATGTAACAAACCTGCACATTCAGCACATGTATCCCAGAACTTAAAGTAAAATTTTTTTTCAAAAACTCTTACTGTTTACAGATATTATCGACATATAATCTACAAATAGTCCACAAATTATTAAAAGTTTAGTAATATAGATGAATATAAGATAAATATTTAAAAAGCAGTTGTATTTTTATAGCTCAACAAGATAAAGTTCAAAAATGTAATTTTTATAAAGATGCATTTACAGTAACATCAAAAATTAAACTGTACCTTGAAATAATTTAACAAAGACATGTAAACCCTTTTATGGAGAGAGATTTTTTAAAAACATTTTTAAACATTCTCTTTCATAGACAGATAATTATCCGTATTTATGGGGTACACAGTAATGTTTCAATACATATAATAAACAGTGATCAGATCAGAGTAATTAGCTTATCCATTATTTCCAACATTTATCATTTCTTTGTGTTGGGAACATTCAACATCCTGCTTCTAGCTATTTGGAACTATTAATATATTTAATATGGCGAACTATAATCATCCTATCATGGTAAAGAACAACAGAGCTTATTCTTCCTACCTAGTTGTAATTTTGTATCCTTTCAACTCTACCTATCTTCCCCCCTCAACTACTCTTCCTAGCCTCTACTATCCTCTGTTCTACATTTTACTTCTTTGAGATCAACTTTTTTAACTTCCACATGTATGAGAATATGTAGTGGTTTATTTTCTGTTCCTGGCTTATTTCACTTAACATAACGTCCTCCAGTTCCATCCATGTAGCGGCAAATGACAGTATTTCATTCTTTACTATGGTTGAATAGTATTCCACTCTGTATATATACCACATTCCTTTATCCATTCATCTGTTGTTGGACACCCAGGTTGATTACGTATCTTGTCTATTTTGAACATTGCTGCAATAATCATGGGGTTGCAACACTCTATCTCTTCAATATACTGATTTCCTTTTCTTTGGATAAATGCCCAGTAGTGGGATTGCTCGATCACGTGGTATTTCTACGTACAGTTTTTTAAAGAAACCTCCATACTGTTCTCCACAGTAGCTATACTAGTTTACAATAGCACCAATAATAAGAGTTCCCTTTTCTCCACATAATTGCCATCATTTGTTATTTTTTTTTTGTCTTTTTGATAAAATCCTAACTGGAATGAGATGGTATCTCATTGTGGTTTTGATTTGCATTTCCCTGATTTGTGATGTTGAACATTTTTTCATGTATTTGTTGGTGATTTCCATGTTTTTGAGAAATGTCTGTTCAGATTGTTTGTCCATTTTTTTTGCTGAGATATTTGAGATCCCTGGACATTCTGGACACTAATCTTGTCAGATGAATAGTTTACAAATTTTTTTCTCCCATTCTGGAGGTTGTCTTTTTGCTCTGTTAATTGTTTCCTTTGCTGTGCAGAAGGTTTTTAGTTTGACATAATCCCACTTGTTTATTTTGTTGTTGTCTACGCTTTTGAGGTCTTATTTATAAATACCTTTTCCCAGGCCAGACGGTGGATCATGAATGTAATCCCAACACTTTGGGAGTCCAAGGCAGGCAAATCACCTGAGGTCAGGAGTTTGAGACCAGCCTGGCCAACATGGTGAAACCTCATCTCTACTAAAAAAATATATAAAAATTAGCCAGACAAGGTGGTACATGCCTGTAATCCCAGCTACTAAGAGAGGCCGAGGCAAGAGAATCATTTGAACCCGGGAGGCAGAGGTTCGTTTGAACCTGAGACTGTGCCAATGCAGTCTGGGTGACAGAGTGAGAATCCATCTCAAAAAAAAAAAAAAAAGAAAGAAAGAAAGAAAGAAAAAACATGTATGTTTTCCCAGATTAATGTCCTGAATAAATGCCACTATTCAAGTAGTTTTATAGTAGTCTTTACCATTTATTATTTTCAGTCTTACATTTAGGTCTTTTATCCATTTTGAGTTTTTTTTTTTTTTTTTTTTTTTTTGAGACAGAGTCTTGCTCTGTTGCTAGGCTGCAGTGCAGTGGTGTGATCTCGGCTTACTGCAACCTCCACCCCCCTGGGCTCAAGTGATTCTCCTGCCTCAGCCTCCCGAGTAGTTGGAACTACAAGTGTGCACCACCATGCTCAGCTAATCTTTGTATTTTTAGTAGAGACAGGGTTTCACCGAGTTGGCCAGGATGGTCTCTATCTCATGACCTCATGATCCACCCACCTCAGACTCCCAAAGTGCTGGGATTACAGCTGAGAGTCACCGCACCTGGTCTATCCGTTTTGAGTTGATTTTTGTATAGGATGAGAGGTGGGGATTTAGTTTTATCCTTCTGCATATGAAGAAAGCATACTCAGTTTTCCCAGCACCTTTTATTGAAGAGACATTCCTTTCCAAAATGAATGTTCTTGGAGCCTTTATCGAAAATCAGTTGGCTGTAGATACATTAAATCTGGGTTCTCTGTTCTGTTCCATTGGTCTAGGTGTCTGTTTTTATGCCAGTACCACACTTTTTTGTTGCTACAGGTTTACAGTATATTTTGAAGTCTGGTAGCATGTTACCTCTAACAAAGTAATTTTTAATAACATACATCTCAGGATTTTAATAAAGGAAATTAAGATCAAAATGCAAGAATAAGACACTGGTTTCTGTTCTTAAAATTAAAAAACACAAATTTAAATTCTAATCACTTCTCTTTTTTAAATTAGGATATCCTGCTCCTTTTTATAAAAGTATCTCTATAGGGAAATTAACATTATTTTATATACTTATAGGGTATAAATTTCCACAGGGGAAGAAGTTACATGCCATGTTTCCAGGCATCTATAATTCACCAACAGACTAATTAAGGGATCTAAACGTTCATCTAAAGCATAAAGCACACGAAAGACAAATATAAATATATTTTAAATATCCTCTTTATCTAGAGAAGGTAAATTTTGAAATCTACTACTAATGCAAAGTAATTAAACACAGTTCTCTTATTTGTGAAATGGAGCTAACACCAGAACCTACTTCACAGGATTATTGTAAGAAATAAATAAGATTATGCATTTAAGTGTTTATCACAGTAACTGGTAAAGAGTAGCAAACAATAAATGTCCATTTTATTTTTATTTTATACTATAAAATATTAAGACTTAATATACGCCTTAATTTAAATTCTGCCTTTAAGACACAGCCACTTCTAATTTCACTCTGGTTAAATGGGATGTTTTACAAAAGTTTACATTCTGGCAAAATAGTTAATGTTTTAAACTGTACCTTCTCTCCTACAGTGATTTCTTACTAATTTTTGGGATTTCTTCAATGCTGAAACACTGTTCTCTACATATCAACAAAGGTAATAATTTTCTACCACTCAGATATCATCTTACGAGAATGTTTATTCTTTGCTTTCTAGTGAATTCTTAACTATGAGCATTTTAACTGTTGCCCTGTACTCTGACTTTTTAAAATGAATTTCTGTCTGGCATCCCCTATTGTGTTTCTAAGCCCTTTAAGGTCACAGAAGCACATATTATGTATTTCTTTATTTTCCCACAATATCCTTGTAGTAAGGCAGTCAATAAATAGGATGTGGTTACATGCACAACTTCATTTCAAAACTTAAACATTGGAACTTGCATTGAGTGCAATGCAATAAAATTACTTATAATTTCAAAAAATTAAACTTTGGCAAAAGAAAATACAAAAGGCAATTTCTTTAAGACTTGTGAATAAACATACACCCCATTTGTAGTCCATTACAGAAAACCTAAAATAACAACAAAAGACACTACTGAGGGAATATATCAATACAGTTAGCTCTGGGTATCATAAAAGTTACAACACAACCTAACATAGAATTTTCAGGCCGGGCATGGTAGCTCACACCTGTAATCTTAGCCCTCTGGGAGGCTGAGGTAGGAGGATCACTTTAGTTCAGGAGTTCAAAACCAGCCTGGCAACATGCTGAGATCCTGTCTCTACAAAAAATACAAAAATTAGCCAGGAGCTGTAGCACATGCCTGTAGTCCCAATTACTTGGGAGGCGTAAGCCCAGGACGTTGAGGCTGCAGTGAGTCGAAATCGAACCACTGCACTCTAGCCTGGGCGCCGAAGTAAAACTCTGCCTCAAAAAAAAACTAAAAAAGAATTTTTAAAAATAGCAATTTCTAATAGTTGGCATGTGATTTCTGTGGTGATAAGTACTTGGGGGAGGGGAGGAAGCATAAATGAAAAAAAATGAAAAAAAAAATCTACACAGTAGTTTCTTTTAGGAATACTAGAGAAATACATATAAACTTAAGTTCATATAGCACTCCAGGTAGAGGAAGCTATTTAAAAAAAAATCAGTAGGCACTGGGTATCAGATAGCCCATGGAAAGAACCAACAAAATGTAACAAGCAAAAGCTCTACATCAGCAAAACATCAAGCTTGAAAACTCCATACACATCAGCTAGTCAGGAAGTTGTGAGATAAGGTTGTATGTGCTGCTTACTCTTGAAGGGTCTCCACTTACATCCCTCAAAGTTGGTTTTATCTCTGCCTGTTGTACAGCGATACTATGAAAGAACCTTTCATTATGTGATTACAGTGGAAATCTGACATGCCTCTGAATGAACATATTTTCCTACTGGAGAAACTGGTGAGAGCACATTGCTTCACAAGAAGTGCTCTAGAGAAATCAATCATTTGAGAAAAAGTTCAGTAGCAAGTCATCTTACTGTCCTGTTGCTTGTGAAAGTTTACCTGGGTATAGGAAACAGGGAAATTTAAATTTAAAGAAAAATTAAATGAGCAGCTCAGAACAAAGGCAGCACTGTGCCATGTCAGAATACAGCCTGGCAAGGAGAAGAACTGGGTTCCTGTCCCAGAGCTGCCACAAACCAGCTTTGCAATCTTTGGCAAACCAGGTAACATCCAGTGTTCAGCTTCCTCTTATTCAAGAGAGCTGGATAGTATCATCTCTATGATCCTTCCAGTTCTAATGGTTTGTGAATATGTCACTGAAAACTCAGAATTATAAACAAGCACCATTTCTTCTCCCCACACAGCAACAAAAAACCTCAAATTGTAATCTCCCTATCTGTTATATACTCCTATATGGAGGATTTAAGTGGCCACCCCTTCAACAAGGGGCTGAAAAATCAGGATGATCTTAAAGGGACTGTTATCTACATTCAAGTCATCAAATTTCAAAATAGAACAGAATAGAATTGTATTTTAGACTATATGGAACGGCTTCCTTCATTCAATGAGAGAAAAGTAGATCACAGTTATTACTTTGAAGAGTAAGAAATCCAAGTTCCACATTCTCCCCTAGAACTAGGGTTGCATTCTGCCTGCAAGTCACTTCACTGCCTCCGTGTATCCTGGTCTGTGGCAATCACATTCACCTAAGGTTTGACTCTGAAATTCACAGTTTTGCCACTAGGCACAGCAGATCTAGCTCTGCCAGGGCAACTACGCCCTTGGAGGGTGTACCTCAGGTGTGGCCCAGCCATTCCAATGCAAATGACATTCTTCTCTGTCATCTACATTTTTAACTCTTAAAGGTTTTAAGCACATGCAAGTATATTTAATTATTAATTTAAAGGACGTTCATGAGACAAAATGTTATGTTTGAAAGCAGGAATCCTCCAGTAATGCAAATAATACTAATTTGATGACTTTGGATTTTTATTGACTCCTAAACTGAGGTATTTCTTTAGCTAAAGTCAGCAAGATGAATAATCAAGTTTTCCACAGACAGTGGGGTTTCAATGTTAGA
The DNA here is from genome assembly GCA_036589455.1 of Ateles fusciceps. NCBI lineage: Eukaryota > Metazoa > Chordata > Mammalia > Primates > Atelidae > Ateles > Ateles fusciceps. The sequence goes on from JAZHEH010003310.1 coordinate 5,643,351, forward strand.
ACACTGCTATCACATACACATTTCATCATTCGTTCAGTCATTAGTTTCTTCTCACACCTATGTGAGGTTATCATGTGAATGGCAACATGGAAAAATGACTGGACCTCATTAGAATGAAAAACTAATCTTTTGCAGAAAAACAGGATCTTATTTTTTATTCAAGCAGTCATTGGAAAAATTCTTTGGTTTATAAGAGCCTTTTTGTGATAATTATTGTTTTGTTTTGCTTACAAACATCTCTTTTATTTTACATCAATTCCCAATTTTAACATGGTTATCGCACATAAATTAAATAAGATCTGGGTGCTATGCAAAAGGTGTCAAGGCAAAATATGTTCATAGGAAACTTTCAGGTCTTTCTCAGTTACAGTAAAAGCAAAATACATTACCCTTAATTTGTTTTTTAAACACTACCCAACAAACCCAAAAAACTAAATGTTTTAACTTGTCCTTGGAAAGAGAAGTTGGGAAATCAAAGGCCTCCAGCACATGTTTACTTCTTAGCAAGATGGTGAGCATCGGTGAAGTAATCATTAATCATAGCTGGATTCCTCAGCAAAGATGCTGGCATTGGCACCATAGCCAGTCACCAGCAATGACTGCAAGTAACTCTAGGACACTAACGCCTATTTGATTTGGAAGAGAATAAGGAACATAATGATGCCTGAAGTGTACTGTGTGCCTTTGCCTTTCTTCATCTCGGGGCCTTGCAACATCACAAGCCCAGCTGTTAACCAGATGCATGCAACATAAGCCACAGAGTGTGAGGGAAAAAAAGTATCAACATTATTTCCATGGAACTAGTCATGTCATTATTAGAGAAATAACCAGCATTAGCATACTACAGTATTTGTTTTATTCTTGAATTGTAACACCCTAAGGAAAAAGTTGTCTTTATCTTTAAAAAGTTAAAAATGAAAGTACATGTTATATATCTTTGCTGAAAAATGGTGGGAAATGGATTTGTCAAAACCATACGGAAAGGAAGAAGGAATCAATTAAAAACAGAAATCTAATAAATCTAAAATATTTCCAAATGAAATGTTTGTGGTAAACTAATTTCTTGTAAACACTGCACTCAAGTCACTTGAACAGTCCCAGATGGTGAACTAACTCTGTGGTCTTAAAACAAAAGTTAGCCAAAAAAACCAAGAGAATACAACTTTATTATCAATCCAGTGGGAAACATGAGATCCATAATCAACCAACATGTTACTTTTTTTTCTTTTGCAAAATTTAAGAGATCTGTGGAGTTTTAATAAATAGACATATGTGAAATGGAGAAATAAAAATTAAAGTGATAATACTACAGTTAAAAGTGAGGTAAAATCTACAGCTATTTATACACCTTAGAAAAATATTTCCAAAAATGCCACAGTTTTGAAATGTATTATAAAGTCTAACATTCGAAATTACCATGAACTTTCTTCAGTTGACATTTGTATGATTTTATTCAAGAAAAATTTTAAACCTTTTTTAAAGTTGGATTATAAAAGAAAGTTTGTGATTTATGGGTTGATCAGAAATTGTACACAGTGGAATAAACATCTGCCTTACCTGCTCTACTGTCAATAATGCATCAGAAGATTCTGGCACAGACCGCATGGGCAGAAGCTTGCATAACATGCCTAAAAGTAAAGCAACTTCCTTCATACTTCTCCAACAACATACCAGCACCATCTGAGCAGTTACATCACATGTTTTTTCTTCTTTACCTTAAACATGAAAACACAACTATTGCAACCTTGATTACTCATACCCCAGATTTCTAAAAACAAGCTTATTCATAATTTCCCCAAGCATAATTGGCTTGAACAAACCAATTTGTCAAATGTTGTATTTATTCAGGAGGAAAAAAGCTAACATTTGTCAAGCATGTGTCATGAGAAGAAATCACGCTAAGTTTTTTTTTTCTTCTTTTTTTGGAGACAGGGTTTTGCTCTGTCACCCAGGCTGGGGTACAGTAGCACGCTTACGGCTCACTGCAGCCTTGACCTCCCAGGCTCATGCAATCCTTCCACCTCAGCCTCCCTAGTAGCTGGGACTACAGGTATGTACCACCACACCAAGTTAATTTTTGTATTTTTTTGTAGAGACAGGGTTTCATCACGTCACTCCAGCTGGTCTCAAACTCCTGGACTTAAAGCGATCCTCCCACCTCGGGCCTCCCACAGTGCTGGGATTATAGACATGAGCCACCATGCCAGGCCCAGTATTTTTTTAATTTATTATTTTCAAATTAAATTTTAAAATAAAACACAGTATTGTTCCAAAACTTAAGTTTAATCTTTGGAAATCAGTAAAACAAACTCTGCCTCTCTGTCATAAAGTATGATATGGATGACTATAATACATACCTTATTTATTTTGGGAGGATGTCTGTTGCAATTGTAAAGGAGTAGAATAGAACTTTTAAAATCGAAGGAAAATACAAATTATCTTTCAAAATATATTTAATTCCCATGGCCAATAAGCTATAATTAGCCCTACTTACTCTCTTATTCTAGTTTTAGGAATATTTTGGAACTGATTTTTTTTTAAATCCAAGATGGACTATTATATTAAACAAAAGAGCAGGCTGACAAAATGCTACTTACAGTGTAATCTCATTTGTGTTTTTATTTAAAAAGCCCAATGCATTAAATGGATAAGTATACATACACATAAATATATAGAGTAAGTATGAAAGAATATATTGCACTAAAGAAGGAAGATGTGGAATCAGAGAAGAAAATTTAGAGGAATTTAATTGTTTTTAATTCATATTTACCTCTGTTGCTTGAAACTATTACAATAGGCATTATATTTATGTTATTTTGTATAATTTAAAAAATTTAAGTGTGGAGAATTTTTTGTATAACAATATCCCCACCTAGTGGAGAATGTAGAACATGTAATAAATCACCAAGAAATTAGTGCTTCTGATGACTTTTTGCAGCACTGCAGAAAATTCAATAATAACTAACGATCAAACAAGATATAAGAACTCGAATTCTAGAGGCTTGATACAACAAAGCAGCTCACATTTTACTAATAAGGTTTGTTTCCTTTAAAAGGCTGCTTGGCTTTAAGAATTCCCACAGCAGACAATAATTTTAGAACCACAGGGCTGGGAGAAGTTCATTGCTGCCCAAACCCAGGTTCATCATACAGCACTGCTCTTACATCACCTGGGCTGTCAGGGCAGGTTTTATCACACAAAGGTTTTTTGTTCTAACAGCTTGTATGCTGCACAACAGCACCTAATATTTTGGTTAAAGTCTTATAAATGCATTCCTAAACCCAAATCTTTCCCAAAACCAAATTTTTTAAAAACTTTATTTTCTAGAAATGTTCTGCACAGATTTGCAACCTTTAATTTACTACATAAAAAGGGCATTCTGTACATTTTACTTGTTACTTAAACATGAATTACAGTATCACTTTTATACAAGTTACCTTTGATTTCTGTAGAAGTATCAATATTCAGCACACTGGCATTCAAGTCCTCCATATCAAAGTTACTACATACTTTCAATATTTTGGCTTGGTTAAAATAATCATTAGTATCTCGTGGCTGAATCTCATTCAGAATCATCTGTAAGCGGTTTGCTGACTCTGAAGGAAAGAAATGAGAGTACATGAAACCCCAGTAACACATCAGATGCCAGATTTCCCTTAGGGATACTTGCCATCAAAAAATCTACAATTTTCAATACTTGATAATCAGCTCTATTAGAAGGGACTCACAAGGTGGATGACATGAAAATTATTTAGTTTTCATGATGCTTGAGTGTATTTTTAAAACATGGCAATTTAGACTAAAATATAACCAAAAAAAAAAAAACCTAAATGAAACTGTCCACAGGACGAAGGCTGCTATGTTATCTACACTGCTTTTTTTAGTGTTGTCCAACTATCTCAATGCAATAAACTTCAATACATTTAGTTTTAAGAGGCTATTTCTCTATGAAGAAAAAATGAAGTAGGCAACAGAAAAATAGAAAAAAAAAATCCGTATTTGATTTAAAAAAATAACAATAAATAGAAAAGAGGTTATTTCCCTATCTACAATACAAGTTATCAAAGTTTAAAGATAGGTAAAAAAGACATTTAAAAAAAAAAAAACCCATCAACAACGAAAATAATATTTCATAAGACAGGAATATCATAAAGACTCCACAGCTTTGAAACACATTATGTAATATACTGCTTTCTAATTATGATTTATAGTCTTCATATTTACATTAAGCTTCATTTTTATTCCCTAAGCACTCACTGGATTAGGAAATGTAAGCTCCATGAATGCAACACTTTGTTCATTACTGAGTGGCCAGTGCCTGTAGCAGAAACTGGCTCACGGCAGAGGTTCAGGAACATGAGTTGAAGGAATGAATGGATGCCTAGGTAATAAGGAGTTAGCCAGGCTCAGATATTCAAAACTAGCCATGAGTAATCATCTGAAATCAATCAACAAATCAAAGAACCGATATTTATCGGACATCTCTTATTTTTACTTATATTTAGGTACTATGGGAGATATAAACACTCAAATTACACTCAAATTACTATCATGATGATTCAATCAACATCTTATGTTCCTTCCCTGGAATTTTGCCAAAAATAAATTTTAACAGTCATAAAAAAGTAACACTGGCCCCAAAAAGAAACCATGCAAAGACCAAGAAAAGATCAGAGAATAAATCTGTAAGAATCCTATCCATTCAATTTTACAGCTTTTAGGGGGAGACTTTTCTCAAGAAATTCAGAATGCATGGCAGATAACAAAGGGAAGCAGCAGCAAAAATGAAGACAACCAGAGGCAATAAATAAAGCAGGCAGAATGAAGGAAAAGTCTGTGGGCCAAAGACAGTTTTTGAGACCAACTGATATCTTAAAACCCTTCACTAATAAAGGTAATGTTAGTATCCTCTGCAGGATCTACTCACAGTAGGTAACAGAAATATTCAAGGTTTCTCATCCAGAATATATGGGTACTTCGCTGACCCAAATATTAGCTATAAGACTGCATGTTCCTTGTTCTTATGCACTGCTCAAGCAGAAAATCCAAAGTGTCAAAGTTTGGTATTTAAGGCCAGCACAGCGGCTCATGCCTGTAATCTCAATGCCTTGGGAGACCAAGGCAGAAGGACTGCTTGAGGTCAGGAGTTCAAGAGCAGCCTGTGCAACACAGGAAGATCCTACCCAAAAAAAATTAATTAAATAAAATAATCAGGCTACATAAGTGTGTCTTGGTATCATGAACCATCACCAATCTTCTAACTCATTGTTAGGAAGAAACAAAAACCTAATATTCTCAATACAAAACACGTAACTCCACATTACCTTAATTACCAGCCCAAGATATTCAGTGTACGGTATAGTGCATGTTTATGATACACTCAGTTTTTCTAATACAAGCCTCTCATTTGCACTCTACAATACATTTACAAACTGTATTTCAACACCAAATGTAAATTTATTTCATGATTTTTCTGTATATAAACAGGGACACTCCATTTTAGTACAGGTTAAGTATCACTTATCTGAAATGCTTGGGACCAAAAATGTTTTGAATTTCAGATTTTTTTTGGATATTGAAATATGTGCATCGCTGAGCATCCCTAATCTGAAAATCCAAAATCCAGATGCTCCAATAAGCATTTCTTTTGCGCATCCCACTGGTGTTCAAAAAGTTCCCAATCCTGGAGCATTTCGTATTTGCAACTTTCTGATTTGGGATGCTCAACTTATATAGTATTACATAACTCAAGTTACCCTGGGGTAGGAGGTACCTTGCTCATCCCCCTGGTTTGAGGTTTTTTTTTTTTTGCTACCTTTTAATAGTTAAAACTATTGCTAAAAAGCAGAAATACTGCAAATAATAATTTTTATTATTTTCTCTGCAATTTAGCTTTTATATCTCCACAAAGTAATTAGGAAAAAAAAAAAGAAAGACATAATAATCAAACCACAGCACTGTAGACTGTGTTCTTCGTTTGCTGACCTGAATCAGTGTCCATTGGGATGAGACCTTCAGGCGATGAGCTCTGAATGACTGGAGACACCACAGCAGAAAGCCTGTAGGACATCAAAAGGAGCCTCTCTACCACAGGTTTCCACTCGCTCACCAACTGCAGGCTGCTGCAACAAGGACATTAGGGAAATTTATACTAAAAGCAAAAAATCAGATTTTAAAAATGGAAATTATTAGATAAAAGGAGTTGAATTTGTGTTTCAAAACTGTGCAATATACAAAATATGTGAGACATAAAAATATATACAGATATGTATGTTTTTAAATCTGATTTTCAATTTTATTCAAAGCAATAGACTACATTCCTTTCCCAGGACACATTCCAGTAAGAAGTTAAAGCTCAGAAATGAATGGATTTCTGAGACAGGAGACAGCTGTGGAAATACTTACTTTAGAGGTAACTTCTGCAAAGCTCCTGTTATACAGTGGACTCGCCCATACATTGGAAATGATGCTGCTGCCTGAAGCAGAGAATTTTCAGCCTGAGATACTTCTTCCTCAAGATTTTCCATCAAGCATTTGATAACTAGAAAAAGCAAACACAAAATCAAAATAATATCAGTTTTAAAACATTTATAAATGTGCAAACAGCACAACAGCTCCTATTAATATACCCAACTCAAATGAACTTCACACTAGAGTTTTTTAATCAAAAGAGATCTTTAAAGGTTATCCAGCAGGGTTGCTCATTTCTAGTTAAGGCAAAACTGAATGTCTTTCCCTAAACTGCCTGTATCCATTACAGCATTCAGTCTTAGTCCTTCCTCCAAAACATCCTCTGGCGAGGGTATCAAACCTGAGGCTTTGGCATGTGCTAATTGGAAAGCAGATGTCTTTCAAATTAAAAAAGAAAAAAAAAGTTTCAGATTTTAGATTTTTCAGATTTTGAAATATCTGCATCATACTTTCAACACCCCAAATGTGAAAATCCAAAATCCAAAATGCTCCAATGAGCATTTCCTTTGAGTGTCATGTTGGTACTCAAAATGCTTTGCATTTTGGAGCATTTCAGATATTGGATTACGGATGCTCAATCCATATGTAGAAGACCTACGTGAGAATGTTTACACTGGCATTATTTATTTAGGGAAAAAAAGTCCATCAACAGAAGAACAGATTTATAAATTGTGGTAAATTTGTATAATATATAAAGTACTACTGAGATAAAATTCAGTATCATGTAAACTGAATATTTTTTAATAGTATATATACCAGAGGCAATATCATAAAGAAAAACAAGATAAAAATTAACAAAATATGCAGCTACGATAAAGGAAAGGTTTCAAAGATATGGATGCTATTGTATGACTTAAGCTAAGTGTGATCACCGAGCTCGTGAACAAAACTTGTGAATTTTTTACATATTATTTATATAAATTACATGTATATATATATTTAAGCCTTCTATATGTAAATATTCTTTGTATGTTTGAAATATCTCATAAAGTCCTAGAATGTCTTGAATTGAAAGCCTTTATGTGAGGCATGCACTCCCTATTCACCTCAACTGCAGTCCTCTTCCCACTGTCTCAATAGGGTCTCCTTCTAAGTCCAGCAGTGAAGCAATTCAAGCAGGCAAGTGTCATCCTCCACGGTACTGTCATCTATCTCCAGATCTCTGGCCACATTCCTACCAGAACTACTCATAGCCTCCTCTTTTTCTCCCATCACTAGTTCTCTTTTTCATGGTTGTTTCTACCATCTTGGAAATAATCATTTTTAACTCTCTTTCTATATCCGATCCCCCTTTTCCTATTAAAAAAAAAATCCCTATCTGTCCTTATTTCTAGTACAATTCCAAAATAAAGACTGACTAGCATAAAATTAAGTACATGAATCCCCAAGAAATATTTGTTGAAAATCACTAGATCTGAACAATCTCAGACCCTAGGTTTTGGAACTGGCTATCTGGGAAGCATAAAAGGCATGGGCGTGACAGTTAATTAAAACATAAACCCTGACAGACAAAGGAATTCTGCCTATATAGAAATAATGAAGATGGTCTCTCTCTAGTCATAGTGTAACTTATACAGGAAAAAAAGTTTTTTGTTGGAGAAAGAAGTCATTCTCATTTAAGAAGAGCTTTATTATACACATTTGTATATGTACTTATTCAACATAAATCCTGTTTAGAAAAAAGTACTACAGATGAGTAAACTGTTCATTTGCATAAGAACCCACGGTGCTTTTATATGCTGATAAACTTTTAAATAAAAAAACAAAAGTGTATGTTTAACCATCAGATAGTCTAACCAAATGAATACTGAAAGAGTAAGATATTGGTTTTGATAAGAGCAAACATCAACACAAACCCATTAGTGTGTTCATTTCCACCACAGCAGCAGACCTATCTCCATCACCACATGCAAGCTGAGTTATGTAGGCAGACAAGGATGAAGGTAGAGCATCCTGCCAGATTAAGAAGTTCAGCAGGTAGGAAGCTGTCACACAGTCGTATGGTTTGGTGCTTGTGCTGAGCTCCAATGCTGCCTGAAATAAGCCTTGAAGTTTCTCCGAATCCTAGAATAAAGCATAGACTCAGTAACTGTCAAATTAAAGATTTCTTTAATTTAAAAAAAATAGTAAATATTTTAAAGCACAGCCTGGAGCTGGGTACAGTGGCTCGAGCCTATAGTCCCAGCGACTCAAGAGGCTGTTGTAGGAGGATTACTTGAGACCAGGAGCTCAAAATCAGCCAAGAGAACATATGAGACCCCATCTCAAAACAACAACAACAACAACAAAACACAGGCTGGGTGCAGGGGCTCATCTCTGTAACCCCAGCACTTTGGAAGGTCAAGGTAGGAGGATCACTTGAGGGTTAGGAGTTTGAGACCAGCCTGGGCAACATGGTGAGACCTCATCACTACAAAAAAACTTAAAACTTTTTTTTTAAACTGCCTCTTTCCTCAGCAAAAGTGTACTTTGTCCTGCAGAATTTTGCTATGACCACAGCCAGACTACCTTCATTATTTCTATGCAGGGCAGTTCGTCAGTCTCTGAGGGCTTATGTTTCACCTGGGCATCATACGGCTGCTCTTCTCCCTTCCTCCTTCCTATACAGGTAGTTCACTGGAGAAAACTGGAAACCCACTGGGAGGCTGTACCTGGCGAAACTTCATGCGTGTGGAAAATAACAGTGATCAGCTCAGCCTCAGAAATTACACCTCAGAGCTCCCACACCTAGATCTCCCAGAAACATCCACTCCCATCACCTGTCCTAAAGACGCAACAAAGGACAGTGTGCTGCTGCAGTCACGGAAAGGCACTGGGCTGACAACAGAAGACACGATTCCTAGTCCCAACTTCAACAACGAGCAAGCTGTGTGTTCACCAGTCTGGAAGTCAGGATTTGGCTGTTCAATAATATTTTGATTCTACCAGGATTATTCCATAACTATCTAATGTAAGGAAAAAATAATTATAAACTCAATTTTCAAGTTGATTATAGGTCTACTAATATTTGATGATGTTTCATAATTTCACAACAGCAAATATCAAATGTGCTGATTTAAACACTGGTTTATTTAAATTTAAATTCTTTACCATTTGATATGTTTATTTTCTGTGACCTAAATAAAAAAACTTAAAAGTGGTGGCCAAAAGTTCAAGTTTAATTAAATAAGTATTAGAAAGAACCAATTAAGCATCTACACCATTTTTTAACTGACAGTTAAGTCCCTGAACTGCTTTATTAACCATTAGTGAGAAAGATAATAAACAGCCTTTGAAGTCTAAAATGTCTTTGTTCCATCATCTTAGGTCAATCAAAGTATACTACGAAGAAAAACCTAGGATATATAGCTCCACAGAAAAAAAGGGAGTAAACTAGGTAGTAGAGTCAAGCCATTTATGAGAAAAATATGTCATCAAAAATATGTATGTACATGTCCTTAGAGAGATCAGGTTAGCATTCAAAAACTGCTGTAAACGTAACTATATGAAAAATTTAATTATATATTATGTAAGAGACACCCAAAGAAAGACTCTGGAAATATAATATTGTGATGGTTAATACTAAGGGTCAACTTGAATGGACTGAAGGATGCAAAGTATTGTTCCTGTATTGCCTGTGAGGGTGTTGCCAAAGGCGATTAATATTTGAACCAGTGGACTGGGAAAGACAGACCCATCCTCCATCTGGGTGGACACAATCTAATCAGCTGCCAGTGCAGCCCAAATAAAAGCAGGCAGAAGAACGTGGAAAGACTAGACTGGGTTAGTTTTCTGGCCTATATCTCTCTCCCATGCTGGATGCTTCCTGCCCTGGAATATCGGATTCTCCCAATTCTTTAGCTTTGGCTTCCTTGCTCCTCAGCTTGCAGACGGACACTGTGGGACCTCACCTTGTGATCATGTGAGTCCATACTCCTTAATAAACTCCCCTTTATATATACATCTATCCTATTAGGTCTGTCCCTCTAGAAAACCCTAATACAAATATATAATTAATATTTTTAAATCTTGAATGCCTATTTCTCTGACTATTTTACTAATCTGTAAGCCAAACAAAGAGTGTAACCAAAATCCTATAGCAAACCATATGTGGTACTAAATTTCCTGAATTCTACAGTTAGTGTCAATATACCAAGCATGAGTTTATCAAATTAGAGATACAGAGGTCCCCTAAGCCCCTTCATAGTTTATGTAAGGGCCAGGTCTTTCACATTTATGCCATCATATGCCTTCTCCATCCAGGTACTCTCAAAATATTTGCCAAGAATGAGGCATAGCTATAGACACAATACAAGGTGACATGTGATGAATGATAAGGTGAGGAGGGATAGACAGAGGAAGAGAAAAATCTCATCTTTAAAAACTGTGTATAATAACGAAAGTTAGCAACCTGAGCACCAAGGAACTTTCTCGCACAAGGGTACCTGAAAAATCACAGGAATAGGTGGATACTGGACAGCAATTTCCAACATGGACCCCAAGTCAAAAAAGATAGATGTTCTGAGATCTTACATAGCCACCTAGAAGCCACAGAAACAGATGCTGTCCTCTCTGACATGTGATCCTACAGAATCCCACTGCACCTACAAGCTACCATGCCCTAAACACAGCTGAACGACCACAGCCTAGACCATGGCTCAGCTGCAGCAGGCACCCTCAGCCTTTATAGAGTTCTAATAGAAAACCATAGTTAAGCTCCAGAACCAGTACTCTGCTGGTGACCCAAAAGCCCTAGGAGAAGCCTCAAGTGCAGAGCTGAGAGCCTGGGTCTGGAGGTTCCCTACAGACTCATCCCCCATGCAATGCCTTCACTTCCAAGCCCACTTTTAATTCCTACCCCAAAGTGGGAAGAGCAATGTGTCACGAAGAATGGAGGGGTTGAGGATGAGGTAGAGCACCTAGGGACTGTTGTTAACCTCAAGTACTCGGTAAGTTTCTGTCTCAGTTTAGCTATTGCTGGTTGAAAAACCAGAACATGCTCTCTACCTCTTTTACACTCAGTTTCTCAAATGTATGAAGAAGGGAGATTATCTCAAAAAATGCAAGTTACTGTAAGCAATGTGCTCTGATCGAATATTACATGTCCAAGGGAACAGGGGGAAACCAGTTAACCGAAATCTACCAATAATCTTGTCAACAATAAAACCTACAGCCTCCTACACGTCTCTTTTTATCAAAGCAATTAAAAAAAGCAAAGCTCACTGATTTGGGCCTTACTTACTTTTTACTATTTCCTCCTTTCCCACCAACCCAGAAATAGGAGAGAGGTGTTAATGACAACTGAAAGTAGTCCAAAAACATAAAAAGGCAGATGCAAACGCATGGATAATCCTCAGATTGGTTTATCTGCTGATAGAAAGTTTCCATGCATATACCACATTTATACTGGAAAAGTCCAGATACCTGAAAATGTACAGCTGTTTCCGATAACTTCATCAGAAGATCAAATGCTAAAATTTTCACGTCTTCAAAAGTGCTGGTGAAACATTCCATGAGTGTTTTGAAACGACCAACATCAATATCATGACTCAGCTGATACACTGTATAAATTCTACCTAAAAATATTTTTAAAACCAAAAGATTTAAAAGTGAACAGAAGGAAATCAATCTTCTGAAGTTATATGACCAAATTTATAGAAAATTAGTACCAAAAAAACCACACTTCATACTTTACCCATGATAGCATAAAATAACTTTTCCATTATTTTATTTCTCAAAATGACAAAATAAGTACTACATTTCTCCAAGTTAAAAAATATTTTTAAACCATTCCATTCTCTCTCAAAAGATATTCTATGAAAGATTCCTAAGTTATTGCTAAAAATAAACAAAAACAAGTAAATTTAGAAACATATCTTTTTTAAAATCTTAATAAAACTTCTTGACCTAGAATACAAAGTCCTGGGCAGGCGCAGTGGCTCACACCTGTAATCCCAGCACTTTGGGAGGCCAAGGCGGATACGGCGGATCACCTGAGATCAAGAGCTCGAGACCAGCCTGCCCAACATAGTGAAACCCCATATCCACTAAAAATACAAAAATTAGCTGGGTGTGGTGGTGCATGCCTATAGTCCCAGCTACCTGGGAGGCTGAGACAGGAAAATCGCTTGAACCTGGAAGGCGGAGGTTGCAGTTAGCTGAGATCACACCACTGCATTCCAGCCTGGGCAACAGAGTAAGACTCAGTCTCCAAAAAAAACAAAATCCTACCATATCTTAGAATGAACGGACACAGAATGATCAGTATGATGAGTCAAAGATAAAGAAGGACACTTTTGGCCATTCAGGGAAAAAGCTCAATTCCTCTACAAAATGGAAAAAATTAAACTGGTTTCACTCATCCCTATAACAACATGTAGTGCTAAAAGATAATGGAGCAATGCTTAGAAAATCCTCAGGGAAGGAAGGTGTGAAGAACTTTGCATATCAAACTCTTATTCAAGTGTAAGAGCGACAGAAACATTTTATAATACGCAAGAAATTAAGAACTACTTATCTCCAGAAACTCTTAAAGAAAAAGGAATTTCAGCCAACAAAGGGATGAAAAGAAAAAACTATCCCAAAAGTATGATGGCAATCACTGAATCCACTTAATTCTAGGATGAAGACTCAAGAACTGTGGAAAAACAGGTTTCACGGCAAAATGTGAAGAACATTTAAAAACATTTAACAAGTGAACTCCTAAGGAGAACTGAAAACATGCTTAGGTAATTTCAGGAATGTAATTGGGATACAAGTTTCTCCTTTAATCTTAATTTACAAGTTAGCACAACCCTATGAAATTCCTGAAGCCGACACCTTAAGTTTTCGTCACTTTAACAACTCTGCTCAGGTGTGCTTCTTGTTTTCCAATCTGACTGCTTCTTTTTTTCTTGTATAATTGCTCTGGCTAGAACTTTCAGTACAATGGTGAACAGCAGTGGTGACAGTGGGCATCTGTGTCTTCTTCCTGATCTTAGTGCAAAAGCTTTCTCACCATTGAGTATGATGTTACCTGTGGATGTGTTATAAATATCCTTCATCATCTTGTCCTTCCTATTCCTAGTTTTGTTGTGTTCGTTTTTAATCATAAAGCATTCTGAATTTTGTCAAATGCTTTTTCTGCATAAATTGAGATGATCACACGGTATTTCCCCTTCGTTTTAAGGTGGTGTATTACATTGACTGTTATATTGACCCAACCTTACATTCCTCAGATAAATTCTACTTACTCATGGTATATAACACTTTCAATACGCTGCTGGATTTGGTTTGCTAGTCCATAAGAAACATTGGTCTTTGGTTTTCTTTCTTTTTTTTTTTTCATTTTTTTGAGACCAAGTCTTGCTCTTGTCCCCAGGCTGGAGTGCAAGGGCACGATCTCGGCTCACTGCAACCTCGGCCTCCTGGGTTCAGGTGATTCTCCTGCCTCAGCCTTCCGAGTAGCTGGGATTACAGGCACCCACCATAAATTTTTTGTATTTTAGTAGAGACGGGGTTTCACCATGTTGGCCAGGCTGGTCTCCTGACCTCAGGTGATTCACCTGCAACGGCCTCCCAAAGTACTGGAATTACAGGCATGAGCCATCACGCCCAGCTGTTTTTCATTTCTTACAGTGTCTTTTGTCTGGTTTTGGTATCAGGGTAATGACGGCCTTATAAAATGAGTTAGGAGGTGTTCCCTTCAGTCCAATTTTTTGAAAGAGTCTGAGAAGGGCTGTTGTTAATTCTTCTTTAAATGTTTTGTAGATTTCACTAGAGAAGTCACTCACCCTGAACTTTTCTTTGCTGTGAGCCTTTTGAATATTGATTCAATCTCTTGTTATAGGTTTGTTCACATTTTCTATTTCTTCTCAAGTCAGAAATTCTCATGTTCCCAGAAACCTGTCCATTTCATGTAATTATCTTCTTGGTGTTAACAGTTGTTCACTGTATTGTCTTATAATCATTTTTATTTCTGCAAACTTAATAGAAATGTTCCTTTCATTTCTGATTTTAGTTATTTGTACTGTCTTTTCTCTTAGTTTAGCAAACTTTGTCTATGTTGTTAATCTTTAAAAAGCACAACTGGTTTCGCTGACTCTTTGCATTGTTTTTCTATTCTCTATTTCGTTTATCTCTGTTCTAATCTTGTTGTTTCCTTCCTTTTAAGTTTGTTTTCTTCTAATTGCTTGAGGTAGAAAGTTAACTTGGTTATTAACTGAAGATCTTTTAATGTAGGCATTTACAGCTATAACTTTCCCTATAAGCACTGATTTTGCTGCATTGCTTACATTTTGGTATGTTGTATTTTTGCTTTCATTCATCTCAAAATGTTTTCTAACTTCCTTCATGATTTCTTCTTTTATCCATCAGTTGTTTAAGAGCTTTGTTCAAATTTAAAGTCTTTTCTGATACCAATGTATGAAGCCACTAACACTCCCCATCCTCCTAAGTCTTCTATATATCCCCCTTATCTTCTTGAAATATTTTTCATAGAACCTATCTACATCTTGTACATACCTAATCTACATAATCTGGTATCTATATAATGTACCGGTAATACATACAAATGCTACGTATTATTTTGTTCATTACTGTCTCCCACCACTGAAACATAAGCTCCAAATGAAGAAGCACCTTGTTTGGGACAGTGAATATCCTTGGCTACTACACATGTAATAAGCACTAAATTAGTATTTAATTGTTGAATTTTTTACCATCAATATTGTGGCATTTGATTCCACATAAGAAAGATGCATGCAACTTACTCTTCTTGGTCTAGGAAAGGCAGAAACCATTTGACTAATCTCAAATCACATTCCTATCACTGAAGTTCTTGAGATGATGATGAAAGGAAGAATTTACATCTCCAAGCCTGTACTTTACAGTCAACTTCTTAAGCCTCTTTTAAAAGTAATGGCTACAGTATGGCTTGCTCCATTCGCATTACCTCCCAGTTGTCTAACATAATTACGATGGCATAAGTCACTGCCCAATTATATGCAACTCATTCATTAGGAAGGTGACTCAGGTTTTTCATTTTTAAAGTACATTTAAATTTATTAAATTACTCTGTTGACTGAAAAATTATAGGTATGCTTCAGCCTAGTTTTATTTTCCACACACTTACGTGCAGCTACAACCACATTAAATGTGCAGGAAACTTTTCGTTATATGATTGAAGTAATCAATCACTCTCAGGTAAAAACATATTTTCTAAATAAAGCTGAAGTAGTATTAAAATTCTATGAATTGATGGGAGACTCCTGCATTCACTCAATGGTATAACCAATGACCACATATTTGGTGGCTTAAAATCGCAGAAATCTATTGTCTCATAATTCTGGAAGCCAGAAGTTCAAAATCAAGGTGTCAGTAGGGCCACGCACTCCAGCGGCTCTAAAGGAGAACCTGCTGCTTGCCTCTTCCAGGTTCTAGCAGCTGCAAGCATTCCATGGCCTGTAACCATATCACACCAATCTCTACCTATGCTGTCACACAGCTTCCTCTTTCTTTTGTCTGTCAAATCTCTGCCTCTGTCTTGTAGGGATACTTGTGATGACGTTTTTGTTCCATCAGGAAAATCTAGGTTTATCTCACCTCAGTTCCTAAACTTAAGCACATCTGCAAGGACACTTTTTCCATGCAAGGTTTGCATTCACAACTTCTAAGGATTTGATGTGGGTGTGTTTTGGAGACCATTTTTCGGCCTGCCATCCCCACTTAAATAAGGTGATCATATTTCTCATTATGAATACTGGAACAAGCCAATATCATCAATACCGCTATAGGATGCCCTGTGAAGAATACCACATCACCTATGAAATATTCCTGCAAAAATGTACAGCATGAATCAAATCATCAGGAAACGAGACAAATCCCAACTGAGACATATTCTTCCCAAATGTTAGTATCATGAAACAAGAAACCTTCCAGATTAAAGGAAGCTAAAAAAGAGGCATAACAACAAAATGCAATGCGTGATCTAGGATTGCTTCCAAGATTGTGGGAAGTTTTTTTTTTACTATAAAATAAATGACCATTTGGTGGGACAACTGGCAAAATTTAAATACAGATTGCATGTTAGATTAAAGCATTGTCTCGACATTCAATTTCCTGAATTTGATCATTGTATTAAGGTTATAAAATTAATAAAAGACAGAGATAAAGCAAATATTGCAAAATATTAATAACTGACAAATTGGCCGGGCATGGTGGCTCATGCCTGTAATCCCAACCCTTTGGGAGGCTGAGGTGGGCAGATCACAAGGTCAGGACTTTGAGGCTAGCCCGACCAACATGGTGAAACCCCGTCTCTACTAAAAATACATAAATTAGCTGGGTATGGTGGCACGTGCCTGTAATCCCAGCTACTCAGGAGGCTGAGGCAGAAGAATTGCTTGAACCCGGAGGCAGAGGTTGCAGTGAACTGAGATTGCGCCACTGCACTCAGCCTGGGCAACAAGAACGAAACTCTAACTCAAAAAAAAAAAACAAAAAACCTGATGAATCTAGGTAGAGGGTACGTGGCTATTCAACGAACCAGTCTTCAAACTTTGCTGTTGATTTAAATTTTTTCAAAATAAAAACTTTTAAAAACTGATTTTCCTCAAATGAAGCAAGCCTCTATTACATCAGCTAACTGTCGTCCTGTCAAAAAATTACACTTTACCCAATGATTTAAAATAAAAAAGAATCTGGCCAGGCATGGTGGCTCATGCCTGTAATCCCAGCACTTTGGAAGGCCAAGGCAGGCACATCACGATGTCAGGAGTTCGAGATTAGCCTCGTCAACATGGTAAAACCCTGTCTCCACTAAAAATACAAAAATTAGTCGGGTGTAGTGGCAGGCGCCTATAATCCCAGCTACTTGGGAGGCTAAGGCAGGACAATCACTTGAAACCAGAAGACAAAGGTTGCAGTGAGCCGAGATCGCGCCACTGCACTCCAGCTTGGGCAATAAGAACAAAACTCCACCTCAAAAAAAAATAAAATAAAAAGAATCCAATGATAGCTTAAAGCTCCCTGATGCTTCGGCCACTCCCTGTGAAAGAGCAGCTGAGCAGGATATTTTCCTGTTTAACCACAGTAAAGGAAGACCTAGCACAAGCAAGAAATCCCACTTTATAACACACATACACACATGTACAAGGAAAAAAGAATCATTTCTTGTCAAAAAGGAAAAAAACAAACCAAAAAAGATTCAAAGAGGGAAATGAAATTTCACCCTCTTGAGAGCCACGCAGAAGGAAAAACAAGGGTAACATTAAACCAGAATACTTGGAAATTATATCCTCATGTTGTCTTTCCGAAACCAGACTGAGGCCTATGAAACAGACAGCGTTAAGGGAAACCATATTTTAACCACAGAGACTCACTCAGAAATATTAAATATAATAGAAGCTATTATTATTTCAAATTTTAAATCTTAAATAACAGATTGGGTACTATCTTAAAACAGCAAAAAACAAATTAGGGAGGTAAGAGCTGGAACTCTTTCCATAATAAGCATAATCCATGAAAATTATAGTTTGGGGCTGACAAATAATGATCAATGAAAACGGAGATAGTTTCTTTCTCTTCTGTCCTTTACTGGCAATTTCATTATATACAAGCAACAATTATATGGTAAGAATAAAACCTCAAAGAAAGGCAACAAAACTGAAACTTCAAATTAAGCAAATAAAAAAAATTCTTTCCCCAAACATTATTAAACACTTACCTTCTGGAACATGAAAAACTTCAGCTATTGAGCCTAAAATGGTTAAAGCTGAAAATCTAGTTGAGTAGGAAGATCCAGGAAACAATGCTTCAAAAAGACTATTGCAAATAGATGACATAAAATTCTTAAAAAGAAAAAATTACAGTCAGTATAATGATATCATAATAGGTTATATTTAGAGTATTAAACACCCTTTAAGAGTGGGTGTTTTTGTTTTTAATTTAAAAAGTAAATTTCAAAAATGATACCAATTGTTTACTTTCTTAATAATTCAGGTTGGCACCCTGACCATAAGCTATATCATGACTTTAATGAACCCTATCTTTGCAGAATCAACAAGAAATATAACTTCTATTGTAGCCCAGACAGATATTTATACTTTTTTTTTTAAAGGCAGAGTCTTGCTGGGTTCAACAGCCCTAGTCTTAACTGACTCTACGTAAGATCCCTGCAGTCATTTCTCAGCTGAAGGACATGCAACCTTGGGGGATTGATCCTTTAGGTCCCCACAAGCCCTAAGAGTTTACTAGGTTATTAATTCTATTAGGTTTCAAAGGAATAGGACCATTACTGAAAAATATCCTAGTTAAACTACTTTTAAGTAAAACAGTATTCACGTTAAAACACAACAAGGGCCAGGCGCAGTGGCTCACGCCTATAATCCCAGCACTTTGGGAGGCTGACGGGGGTGGATCACCTGAGGTCAGGAGTTTGAGACCAGGCTGGCCAACATGGTGAAACCCTGTCTCTACTAAAAATACAAAAATTAGCCAGGCGTGGTGGCAGGGGCCTGCAGTTCCAGCTACTCAGGAGGCTAAGGCAGGAGAACTGCTTGAACCTGGGAGGCGGAGGTTGCAGTAAGCCAAGATGGTGCCACTGCAGTCTAGCCTGGGTGAACAGACTGAGATCCTGTCTCAAAAAGAAAAAAAAAAGTGGATGTATCCTAGTGATACATCCACTAGGGAGTATCATTCCAACTGTACTGTCATTTACATGCTTATAGTTCCTGTTTCCTGCAATCAGACTGTATCCACAATGCAGGCAGGGACCACAGTTCTATGTTTGGATCCCTAGTGCTGAGCACAGTATCCTACATACACAGTAAGTTCTCAGTATATGCTCTAATCACTTTTAATGGTTCTCAGTGAAGCTTCCAAATCCCTTGGCCTATCATTGAAAACTATCCATTTTCAACTCGATTCTCTGGATTCACTTCCGATTACTCAAATTCTCCAATCCCCGAGGTATTTTATATGTCATTCACTATAAACATCCTCGAGTTCTCTGGGTGCTTTCTTATCTCCAAGCCTTCATTAAGCTAGTACTAGGGGTGGGAGGGGGGAACTACTTTGATTTTGGAGTCAAGAGCAGGTCTGGATTAGAATTCTGACTCTACCACTTACTAGCTGAGGAACCTTACGCAGCTTACTGAACTTCACTGAGCTTCAGCTTTCTCACTTGCTAAGTGGGGGATAAGAGTGTTTATCTCACAGCCTTTTTATTAAAGGTTAAATAAGAACATGGACATCTAACATTTTATAAATTTAAAAGTACTCTAGATATTAATATCAATTATTTAGGTACAAAATTATCTCCACTAGACTAGAAGACGTCTTTTTCAACTAACAGCCTCTTGTCCCCCAGTATTTCGTCTATTGACTGGCACTGAGCCTACCACACACGGTGCATGGCACCCACTGTTATGACAATGTGACAATCATGACAATACAGTGCCAAGGTTACAACCTCCAAAAGCCACAGGTGTACCAGTAGGGAAAAAGCACCACAACCACGAGACTGACTCAGATTAAGACGCTAAGGATTAATTTTGGAAGCATGCATACCTATAAGCAGAGACCAAGAAAGAATGCATACATGAAAATTAAGACTCTCAATCCAAAAAACAGCTTCTGTGTTTCCAAGTACCTAATTGAGTTTTCACAAATGTCATTTTACCCCTTGCAAAAACAAAGCAAACAAGATATGCTCTGTTAAATCTAGCAGTGATCTAAGAGAAACTATAAAATAACTAAGCTGGGTATAATATCCATAATAATGCATGATAATGTTTAGAGTAGGTAATATGTCATGCTGTAATCCCACCACTTTTGGAGGTGGGGGCGGGAGGATCACCTGAGGCCAGGATTTTGAAACCAGCCTGGGCAACATAGCAAGAATTATAAAAAATTAATTAATTTAAAAAAAAAACTTTTTTAACTGTCCCACACACACAGTAGGGGCTTTAATATATATTCTAGTCACTTCTAAATTTTTATTTATTAATTTTTTGACACAGGGTCTCGCTGCTCTGTTGTCCAGGCTGGAAAGCAGTTAAGGCTCACCAAAGCCTTGACCTTCTGGACTCTAGTAACCTTTAAGCCTCAGCCTCCTGAGTATCTGGGACCACAGGTGCACATCACCATGTTCGTCTCAGAGTTTTTGTTTTTTTTTTTAAATAGAGATGAGGTCTTGCTATGTTGCCCAGGCTGGTCTTGAAGTCCTGGGCTCAAGTGATCCTCCTGCCTCAGCCTCCCAAAGAGCTGAGATTACAGGCATAAGCCACAGCTAGTCACTTTTAATAATTCTCAGCAGAGTTTTTTAGAGAGATACATAGTTTACAAAGGCTTTTTAGAGAGATATAGAGTTTACAAAGAGCTTTTTCATTTAATCCTCAAATCAACCTTTTGAGAAAGATTACTAATTCTGCTTATACTTGATGAGACTCAAGTCAGCCAACTAATAAGTAGCAGAATCAGGAGTAAATCTATGCCCTTAAAGTTCAGGTTGTGACTTCCCAAGCTTTGTTTTAAAAAGACAAAGCTGTTTTAGCCTTTGTATAGAAATATTCTTTGTTTGATGGCTTTTTATCTTTTAAATACAAAATTGAAAACCAAGGGCATCCATAAGAATGTTTACAGTCATTAGTATGTCATAGTTCAAATGCATCATTAATCTATTAATCTACCTCTTTCTCAAAATACATAGGTAAGCTCTGTCTTCCATCTGGACCTGAGAAGAAAAAAAGGATCTGCTTCTCAAAGGCGAAATTTGGGGGAAGAACAGTGAAAATCTCAATCTGTTCTGCTGAAAAGAAATTCAAGATTGTCAAACTAAGCCCTGGCCCAGACTGGAGCTGCTGTACCCAGGTTTCCATCCATTTTATTAACATAATGCCCGAAAATCCAGCCCTACTCTTCAAGCTCACTCCAACGCAAGACAGACAGCAAGCTTCCTCCACAGCTGAACCATGGGCCAAGACTCATTAATATCAAGCCACTGTAAGTCATGTCAATCTAAAGAGAAAACAGGCCCAGCAACAGCAGTCTTCTGCCCTGGAGAGGGAAGGAGTACCATCAATTACCCTTCTGTTAAAGTACTAAATTCATCTGGCCCACATAAGCTGAAAGTGATTGAGGTTAGCCAATGAACGTCATTCTGTAACAATCCTCCACTACAGCACTGGTTTCATCACTCAGGGCTACATCAAGTAGAGTACCAAAGCACCAGAAGAAATATGTAATACTTGGCTTGAAAAAAAGAAGCACAGAAACGCAATTCAACAGACTTCCATTTATTTCCCTTTAATGCTTATTCATAGTACTTTTTAGTTTTTAAACAATCTCTATGTTTAGAAATATATCACCTACCTTATACTGCTGTAAAGAAACAAAAGGGTGCTGTTTGGTTAACTCATTCTGTGGTTCATGTTTGGATTTACTCTGCTCCAATTTATAAAGCACCTGAGAACTTTCCTGGATCCTACAAAACAACTTTTGAGATAAAAGAAATGAAGCATAGGTGAGCCACACATTAAATTTAAATGTCAGCCTGAGAGGCAAAATTCTTTAGAATAAAACTTCAAGGAAGAAGAGTACTGATTTTTAGTCTCTTAATATTTTATAATGTTTCTTTTGGACAGAAAATTAACATTTTTATACCAAAAACAAAGTATTATTGCAAAGCAGAATACAATCATCAAACCACAGTTTTCCTATTTCCTTTAAGTTGGCACAAACCTGAAGATGATATAGTCACTTCCCTACTCCACCAATTCTTCACCTCATAAATGTGTTATGCCACTAATTCAAGTTGGATTATTTGATAATGACCATTTTATGAGGTGCTTAAAACTATAAAAATGCAAGGGTGTTCTTTCTCCTGTTACCAAGTTTTCTTAAAATTACCTTACACCCTAAGAACTCCAGCACAGGTTTTATCTTTAAAAAAAGAGCCCAAGGTTGATTTACTACACCAAAATGAAAGACTTTTGGCCACACGTGGTGGCTCATACCTGTAATCCCAATACTTTAGGAGGCTAGGTGAGAGGATCACCAGAGCCCAGGAGTTTAAGACCAGCCTGGGCAACAGTGCGAGACCCTATCTCTACAAAAAATTTAAATATTAGCCAGGCATGGTGGTGTGCCCCTGTCATCCCAGCTACTTGAGAGGCTGGGGTGGAAGAATCGCTTGAGCCCAGGAGGTTGAGGCTACGGTGAGCTATGATCACACCACTGCACTCCAACCTGAGTGACAGAGCAAGACCCTGCCTTTAAAAAAAAAAAGGTGGGGGGGAGGGGTGTGTGCTTTTCACTCTGGATTGTAATCCCAAATGTAAGCTTTACGGAATCAGAGAACAGGTCACAGGAGGGACATCATGAACAGATGTGGTAGCCCAATTCCGTGACCATTCCCACGCACTCCCAAAACCTGGGCTCTTTTTAAAAACGCTTTCCCAAACAAAGTTCACCACTTCCCTTTGCCTTCTGATGGGAAATTCTACCTTTTTAAGAAGAGAACAGATCTGCTGCCGCACTCCTGGAGACTGGCTGTTAAGATTGTATGTAATAAAGAACTGAATCCACTGCATTTCTTCCACGGAAACAACTTCTGTGCTTCGATTACTTTCACAAAGCAAGCCTAATGTATCTATCCTTACCTAAAAAACACCAAGCAAGAAAATGTTAATTTTCTAATAAATAAGCAAAGCCTAAATCACCTGAATTGTTTAATTACATAGACTACAAAGAAAAAAGTAAACGTCAGTGCACCGATCGGTATCTCAGAACGATTTCTTAATCTCAAAGATCCTATGGCTATTTCCTATAAAATTCTTTTATTAAATATGTAAATTGGGGATTTATAAAATGCAACAATCTTTAAGATTTTTATTCCATGGTAATGCTCAGCTTCATTCCTTTTTCTCTTTTTTTTTTTAGTTACCCCTTTATCCCATCACCTCACTCTTATATTACTGCCAGGCACTTCTAACTGGTTTCCTGGTTTCTTTTTGCTCCAACTCTGGAAACTTATGTTTCCACTAATGTAATTCCTTGCTGAAAACAGAGTGGCTTTGGTTTAGCTTAATAAAACCAACTGGTGCCTGGGAACCAATGAAGTCTTTACCCTATCGTTAGACCCTTCCAAAAAATGTACAGAACACCCCACCCTTGATAGGCAATGTCCTTAATCATCCTCCAGACCTTGTTCATTTAGGTCCCTCCATTTTGTATGCTGTTCCAAGGCTTCCTCTCTCCTAATCATATCTATCGCTTTTCTAATCAAGCAACACTTACTCTGATCAGTCTATTCTGAGCCTTCAGAGCAAGTCCTTATGTATTTAAGGGCACACAATGGCACACTTGTATCTGTACTGTCAGTTCTAAGAGTTTCCCATTGTTTAATACAAGTCTTCTTACATCCTCAACTAAACTTTCAGTAGTCTGAAGAAATGATCTACTGAAGCCGGGTGCGGTAGCTCACGCCTGTAATCCCAGCACTTTGGGAGGCTGAGGCAGGTGAATCATGAGGTTAGGAGTTCAAGACCAGCCTGGCCAAGATGGTGAAACCCTGTCTCTACTAAAAGTACAAAAATTAGCCAGGCGTGGTGGCAGGTGCCTGTAATCCCAGCTACTTGGGAGGCTAAGGCAGAGAACTTTGTGAACCCAGGAAGCAGAGGTTGCAGTGAGCCAAGATTGCACCACTGCACTCCAGTGTGGGTGACAGAGTGAGACTCCATCTAAAAGAAAAAGAAAAGAAAGAAGAAGAAAGGATCTACTGAAAGTTTAGTTGGGAGACTGGAGTTCTATTCATTCTCTTTATGAACTCCCTAAAACAGTGCAGGACACAATGGGGTGCCCTCTATATTGAACTGCTACATGAAAGGGATCTACTGCATATACAAATCCAGGTAATTTTCTTTACTTACTTGGCAATGGTGATGAACTAAGCCTTGCTTTATTCTTGCACCAGACACGAGGTTCTCCCAAGTATCAGCTGCAGACTGAAGATGTCCATGAGCTCTAGCTATTCGCAGGCATGCCATCAAAGCCCCCAGAGCCCCCCCTGCTATTACAAGACCCTAAGGGTGAGAAAGACTGCTCTTGTCCTGAAAGCACAGTAACAAAGACCATTACTGCATTATGCAATGACTACTACACTTATCAGCTGCTAATTTTCATGTTTCCAATTAATATTTTATTTCAATAAATAAAAATCACATTTTAAACTAAATTCTAACACAAAGTTCCTATTCTAAAATAATCATTATTTAAAATGATTTGTCCTTTTGTCAATCATTTCAAGTAAGCATAATTCTCTTATTGTTAACATAAAGATGTCATTATTCACTTGCTAACATTTTCGCTTTTTCCTAACACCTAGAAAGTGAATCAGGAAGTAAAGTAAGAAAAAAATCAAGTGGAGAAATAAACACATTAGTGGCTACCAACTATTATTTCTCTAAAAGAAAACGCTAAATCTGTTTGCATATTTTGGAGTGACTGTTTCTAGTCACTAGTAAAGAAGATTAAAAAGTAAAGACTAATAAAGAAGATTAAAAAAGGATCACAAAGGGTCTGCTGGTTTCAGAGGCTAGGACATCAGCCATTACCAAGAAGACAGGGCAGCTTGATATAAAAATAAAGACAACCTTACTTCAGAACAGATTCTTGAATCCTGCATTTCAGATGGCTTTGTAAAACGGCAAGAACAATCATTGTCAAAAATTACAAATAATGGCTTATTTATGCAGACAGGAATCAAATTTTCCTGCTATCTCATGGTTACTCTTTGAAGTATGAAAGTTTTTAAAAATTTTAGTTGAAAATATTTCTTAAAATTATACTGTAGCATACTACATTCTTGCTTTGTTAAACAGAAATAATAATTTTAAGATTTATATGCTGTGTCATGATCATCACTTTAAACATCCTGAATTATGTTTGAATGCAGTGATTCCTGTAGGGTTTGTGAGTTTCAATGGGATGTTTACCCCTAGTCTAAGTAATGACAGATGGCTATTTCTTGAGATCATGCCTCTGAATTTTGTCACTTCCCCAGAAAAAAAACTTGCTACTGTCAAGTTACCTGTCTTTAACCTTGCCTAACACAACTTTTAATTATTGTCTCAATAACTTGAATAAATTATATAAGACAGACTTTTATTCCAATAATACAACAAAATAAATTCAGAACTTGAAAAAATGAATTAAAACCTTGTAACAAAGGGAAGTTTACCATTGTAAGTGGAATCATTCTTTAGCTTGTAGAAATGACTTCGGCCAAAAAACTCCATTCAGCTATATATAGGAACATTCGTTTTAAACTGAAACATCTATCATTAATCTCCTCCTTTACTATTAACAGAAGTGATAATATTTCAATTTGAATATGCTTAGTATCTGCGTAGCTGCTTACATTTAAGCATCATAACTAGAAATTACTAAAACAAAAATGCATTTTTCTTACCAGTTTTAGCATCAATAGAAGTCTGAAGAATCTTTACCATGTACTGTAAGCTTTCAGGGCTGTAACTTAATAATTTTGGCAAGTAATAATCAATCACGTAAGACTTTTGATCCAAGTTTCCTTCACACAGTATAAAAAGGAGAGGAGAAACCCAAGTCTCATGCCACTGGTCAATCCAAGTACTCTCAGCAGTCTGAGATTTCAAATGACTCTTATGATTTTTAAACATGGTTTCCAACAGGTCACTTGCATAAGGTACCAATGACTGGTCCCCCATCACCTCTAAGATTTGAGATGGAATAGTTTTATCTATAGCCAAAATATGTTCAATTCCTATGCACTCTACCAAACAGCCAAGGCATGTGTACTTTCCTTTAATATGCCATTCCAATCGTAGAAGACTCTCAGTCAATTCCACAAAGAAAGGATCAGGGACCAAATCTGCACCTTCCACAGTGAGCCGGTGCATTTGGAGAAGATTTCTGAACATGATTTTGGTTTGGTGTCTCAGAGCATCCAAAGGATGTTCCCAATGGGTATAGACATATTCCAAAAGTCTCCCAACTATACTTGGATTCCCATCCAGGCTGTCCCTTAGGCTCGGGGAACTTGATTCAAGAACTTGTATAGCTGAATTAGTCCAGGATGCCAAGATTCTAGACAGAAACATTTCCAGCGTTGGCTCTTTAATCCTGAAGAAAAATGAGCCATGAGCCATTATCGTAAACTGACTAGTAAAAGAAATTTCATTTTCTAATAATTTAGACTTTAAAATGTTAAATACAAAGAATGAACACAAATTTCAATCATTATTAAATTTATAAGAACAAAAAACTACAAGCCAAAACAGATCTGAAATTTCTATATGAATCTTTTCACTCGTAAAAAATAATCCAGAAAGGAGTTCAAGACCAGCATAGGCAATACAGTGAGATCTGTCTATAAATAATTTAAAAAGTTAGCTGGGTGTGGTGACACACACCTGCAGTCCCCGGTACTTTGGAGGCTGAGGTAGGAGGATTGCTTGAGCTTCGGAGTGAGACTGGAATGAGCTGTGATCACATCACTACACTCTAGCCTGGGTGACAGAGCGAGACTTTGTCACAAAAATAGCAGTAATAGTCCAGAATGGGACATAGGAAAATTTGGGGGATGACGGAAGTACTCAATATTCACTACCTTGATTGTGGTGATGATTACACATGTAATTTATTTATTTATTTATTTATGTTTTTGAGACGGGGTCTTGCTCTGTCGCTGAGGCTGGAGTGCAATGGCATGATCTCAGCTCATTGTAACCTCCAACTCCCAGGTTCAAGCAATTCTCCTGCCTCAGCCTCCCCAGTAGCTGGGATTACAGGTGCCCACCACCATGCCTGGCTAATTTTTTGTATTTTTAGTAGAAACAAGGTTTCACCATTTTGACCAGGCTAGTCTCAAACTCCTGACCTCAAGTGATCCACCCGCCTCAGCCTCCCAAAGTGCTGGGATTACAGGTGTGAGCCACTGCACTCGGCCTACACATGTAATTTAAAACATAAGGAGAGCCAAGGGTTGGAGATGACTGGGGAAATGGGGCTTCTCTGTGATAAAAAATATTCTAAAGTTGTTTGAATTAATTTTTTAAATGTTAAAAATTAATTTTAGAGATGTTGATGGTTTACCAGACTTGTGAGGATCATTTTAGATTACCTATATTAAAGTTCTTCATAAATTCTAAAGCACTACACACATAGAAATTTTTATACTTTTTAAAAAATGATGGTAAAAAAGAATTTGAGGAAAAAAATTTTAAAAAAGAAAAAAATGATAGCATAGAGAATATTAAAAATTAATTTAGAAATGCTGGTTGTACAACTTTGTGAATAATAAACTGAATTGTAAGCTTTAAATTCAAGAACTGCATAGTATATAAATTATAGCTCCAATATTTAAAAAATTTTTTTAGTTTTCCTCCTTTATTCATTTTTCATTATTATCAAGCCAGATACATGTTTTGACATTTCATATACATGATCACTTTCAGCCATTATGGCAAAAACACAAAAATACAAAATACTGCCCTATGAAGTCAGAAGACCTTCTAACATTGCTGCTTCAGGTTCTTATTAGCAACATGCTTGTAGGCAAGCATTTACTTTTCTAAGGCTCCCTTTGCCCATTCAACAAATTAGATTTCTTATCCTATTTATTAGCCATATGAGGATCACATTAAATTACTTATGTTGAAGGTCTTCATAAATTCTAAAGTATTATACATATAAAAATTTTTATAGTTTTAAAAAATGGTAATATTGAAAATGTTAAAAATTAATTTTAGAAATGTTCTTTACAGGCTAATCTGCAGCAATAATTTTATTGATTGACTGACTGATTGAGACAGGATCTCACTCTGTCCCCCAGGCTTGAGGTGCAATCATACCTCACAGCATCCTCGGACTCCTGGGTTCAAGCAATCCTCCCACCTCAGCCTCCCAAGCAGTTGAAACTATAGGCACATGCCCCACACAGATGGGGTCTCACTATGTCACCGAGGCTGGTTTTGAACTCCTGGCCTCAAGTGATCCTCTTGCCTCAGCCTACTGGGAGGGTAGCTGGGATTAGAGGCACAAACCACTCCAGCTTTTGGGCTGCAACTTTTAAATGTCTTACAAGTGAAACAAAATATGAAACAGTCACATCAGAACTCACTGTGAACTCAAGGTGAACAAAACATGTGCGGTATCCAAGAGCAGGGCCTCCCCACTTGGGCCCATGCTCCCATTCTCCCAGTCCAACATGGCAAGTGTCCCCTGACACAGGAATAAGACAGCTGAGTCAGAGACGTCAGCACAACAGAGGCTCCTGCAGCTGCTCATGAACCACTCGGGGGTGCTGGTGCAGTCCACTGAATGAAGCAGCAAACCGCTAACCTGGAAAAATATGGCAGAGCTAATACACACAAAGCTTTCAAAACTTGTTCAGAGAGATTTCAAAATACAAACCCAAAACATCTCTTTCCCCTAAAAAATCCTAGGAAAAATGACTAAACCCAACAATAAAACAGCCACAAATGTTACAATAATTATACTAATATTAAAGGGAAAAAAATTACATCAAGTATGTGAATGATTTTGCTGGTTGGAATGTACTGGCAGAGCACAACACATCGCCATCTGCAGGTGGATAAGCTTAACAAGTGCTTTTTTTCTTTAACAAATGCTTTTAGAGGTGATTTGAGAAATAAACATTTTCAACTCATCCAAAGATAACTACTTTGTGTGATCTCATAAGATAATGCACATATATTTTTCTAAGGTCAGCTAAAAAAAAAGTAAGTTTCCATATAATCAACAAGCAAAAAAAAGAAACCTACTAGTAAAAAATACAAGGATTGTGGGCTAAATTATCAAACTATACTTTCTATAAGAAGCAAATTTACTGAACAATTGACTCTGTCTAGCATGCTGCCCGTCTAAAGTAAA
This sequence comes from Ateles fusciceps, assembly GCA_036589455.1. Taxonomy (NCBI): domain Eukaryota; kingdom Metazoa; phylum Chordata; class Mammalia; order Primates; family Atelidae; genus Ateles; species Ateles fusciceps. Next base: position 5,672,716 of record JAZHEH010003310.1, read on the forward strand.
CGATTTGGGTTATTCTTAAAAAAGAACATATTTATCAGAAAAGTTATTACTGTGTATATATCTATGCATTAATATGCATAATTTTAACATTAAAAATATCATTTAAGATACTAATCAGAGGTGACACTGAACAAACAGCACTAGAAAAAAAACTACAAGAATATACATCAAAAATATTAACAGTGATTATCTTTCTGAGATGGACTTACAGGTGACTGTTCCTGTCTTTTTGTTATTTTTGATTTATCTGAATTTTTTGGAATTGTTTCTTATTATAAGAGAAAAGGGTCATCAGAAGGATCCAGACAATGCAAAAAAAAAAAAATTAATTCACTTCTTTAAAAATATTTTTAATTTTTTTAAGAGACAAGGTCTCACTCTGTTGTCCAGGCTGGTGCAATCTTACCTCACTGCTGCCTTAAACTCCTGGTCTCAAGCGATCCTCCCACCTCAACCTCTCAAAGAGCTGGGATACACGTGTGCGCCACCATACCTAGCTAATTTTTTTATTTTTTGTAGAGACAACGTCTTGCTAAACTGCCCAGGCTGAACTCAAGCTCCTGGCCTCAAGTGATTCTCCCACCTTGGCCTCACAAAGTGTCGGGATTATAAATGTAAGCCACTGCACCAAGCCAAAAATATTTTTTAAACATACTCTCTCAATAAAGTACAATTCTAAAAAGGAGATGCACTTACCAAATGAGGAATCTTTTCAGATGGGTGCAACATAGTCTTAATAAAAAGAATAATAGCTAATCCAGATGTGCTCTGTATAGTCTGTAATAGATCATCTATTGGGAAAAAAGGAGAGAGCTTGTGTCAAATGATGAATATTCTGGTACAGCGGAAAGAGCAGATGCTGAGCAGCCAGACAGGCCTGGCTACAATTTCTAGTCTAACCATTTCCTGGGTGAATAGGTCTTACAGAAGCTATTCAACATCCCACGGACTCTGTTTTATCTTCTGTAAAATGGGATAACTCTTAACTGACACAGTGTTTGTCAGGTTTAGATGAATAATGAATATAAAGGCTTTTAAGCCCAGCATGCAGATACTCAATAAATGTGATTCCTTCCTCTCTCCTCTAATATCCATTTTCTTCCTCTCCAACTACTGCTTCCCAGAACACCTAACAGCAACACCACCTGTCCCCTCCCCTCCACCAATGCCTCTGAATCCCAACCACCACATACAGACTTCTTCATAAAGAGATCTCAGGGCTTGTGTAAAGAATGTACATAAGTAAGTGCTAATTACAAACTGTGCTAGCACTGACATTGTACCCATAGCAACCAAACAGTTTTGACTTGGTATCTTCTTTTTGTTTTATCTCTATTAGCCTCGAATACCTGGGGCTATTACTCAATCTGGGGAAAGAAGTACGACATCATAAATTATGTACTAAATATCCACTCTGCCCTTCATCCCTGATAACAAAACTGTGACTCTGATTGAGGAAGCTACATGCCCAGCCAAAAGAGGATACTTGCTTCTTCAATCTTCTTTGCAACTAAAGGTAAGCATATAAGAGAGTTCAGGCCAATAGGATGTAAGCCAAAGTCATTTGAGTATCCTGATTAAAAGTAAAGATGCAACTGGCCTTCCTTCTTCCTGCCTTGAATAAAGACATGTCTGGAGCTATAGCAGTCATAAGGCGACCATGAGGCAACAAATGTGGATGAAAGCCAACCTGCTGAAAATGGCACAGCAGAAAAAGAGAAAATGTAGGGGTCATACACTGCCTATAGCAGTTCTGGATTCCTGCCTCTGAACTTGTTATGTGGGAAAGGAGGTCTGGTTTTCAGTTACTTGCAGCTAAACACTTTACTGATTATGAAGCTTTAAAATGATGGAAAAGAATAGTACTGATTAGATGCCATCAACTTTTCAGAAAAGAAGATACCTCATATTAAAATCATGTCTTCTCTACATTTCATTAGAGAATCTTTTTTTAAAGACTAACACAGTCCTCTTTAAAGAGCAAATAACCTCTGAAAAGTTTTCTGTAAGTTATGTCTTAATAAAAGTACTTTAATTACTTTCCTTTCAATACCTGAGAACCCAGGCAAAAAGAAAAATGGAAATACTAATTGGACAAAATATAGCTAGGACTTTCATTACCAGGGTTAAAAACAATGAGATGCTATTGTTTTCCAATCAGCCTAGCAAAACCAGAGTCGGTTACTGTTTTTTACTAACAAGAGCTTTAAAGAGACCCCATGAGCATGTTTTAATTAAGTTACATTCACACATATATTACCATATAGAATGGGAGATGAAGAGAGAAAGGATAATTTAACTTTCTATATAAATAGTTGTGTTAGGTATCACTTTTTTATTAATCTTATAATAATAAACCACTGATTCCAAGAGCATGTAAGAGAGTTATAACCACCGATTCCAAAAAAGTGACTGAAAACAAATGTATAGCTTCATAAATTATTAAAAGGTGATCACCCTTGAACCTATCTTCTAAGGCAAGAACTAGAACTCAGCCATCCAGGCTGGGTGCAGTGGTTCACCTATAATCCCAGCACTCTGGGAGGCTAATGTGGGCAGATCACTTGAGGCCAGGAGTTTGAGAACAGCCTGGCCAACATGGCGGGACTTTGTCTCTACTAAATACAAAAAATTAGTCAGGTGTGGTGGCACCCTCCCGTAATCCCAGCTACTCAGGAGGCTGAGGCATGAGAATCGCTTGAACCTGGGATGTGAAACCCAAGATGTGGAGGTTACAGTAAACCAAGATCTCAACACTGTGCGCCAGCCTGGGTGGCAGAGCAGGATTTGGTTTCAAAAAAAAGAAAAAAGGATTAAAACCATGTAATCCAGGGCCTTCCTCCATGTTGAGAGGCATCTCAGTTAAGTATCATATTTCATACTATCAGAAGGAAAAGCTGACTGGCACTCAATTTTAACTGTCAATTATATATCATTTGCATACAATTTGTTACACTTACCATCGATTAAAAACTTGGTAAAAATACTCAGCAATCCACACATATGTTGCCATATGGGAGAACCAGAAGCCTTCCAAAGATCTTCCTGGAAATCCTGTACTTTCTGTACTAACACCATTGAAACTCTAATGCCTACCAGTAAGTCATTCATTAACTGTGTTTGAATAATATGATTTCCAGCACATTTTCTATAAAGAAGAAAAGACATTACAAAAGGAAATTCAAATAAAAGTGTGAACATTTCTAATTCTCTGCAAAATAAATACATTCCTCAAAGGCCCAAAATCAGTTTTAAATTATAACATATTCCTCTTTCTTCCATCCCCATAAACATTCCAATTATGTAGACATTAATTGCAAACTTTCAACACCCTTCACTTACCAACATGTCCCTCTTTCTCAGCCAATAACTAACTTCACTTCTTTTAGGGCAAAGATAAGAAATCAAGAATGAATGACAGAACTCAGACCGGGTGAAGTGGCTCACACCTGTAATCCCAGCACTTTGGGAGGCTGAGGCAGGCAGATCATTTGGGAGGCTGAGGCAGGCAGATTATTTGAGGTCTAGAGTTTGGGACCAGCTTGGCCAATGTGGCGAAACCATGTCTCTACTAAAAATACAAAAAGTAGGCCAGGCGTAGTGGCACACACCTGTAATCCCAGCTACTCAGGAGACTGAAACAGGAGAATCATTTGAACCCGAGGCAGAGGTTGCAGTGAGCCAAGATGGCACCACCGCACTCCAGCCTGGGCAACAGAGCAAGACACCATATAAAAAAAGAAAAAGAATAAATGACAGAACTTACAAACTTGAACACTCCCTCAATGTTGATATATTTTTCCTCCTAGCTTCTTTTTTTCTTTTTTTTTGAGACAGACTCTCACTCTGTTTCCCAGGAGTGCAGTGGCGCAATCTGGGCTCACTGCAACCTCTGCCTCCTGGGGTTCAAGCAATTCTCCTGCCTCATCCTCCTGAGTAGCTGGGATTACAGGCATGCCATCCTGCCTGGCTAATGTTTATATTTTTAGTAGAGACGGGGGTTTCTCCATGTTGGTTAGGCTGGTCTCGAACTCCTGACCTCAAATGATCAGCCCACCTTGTCCTCCCAAAGTGTTGGGATTACAGGGGTGAGCCATCATACCCAGCCCCTCCCTGACTTCTAAAATGCAAGGCTCTCCTAGATTTTCACCTACTTCACCAACACTCCTTCTCAGCTACCTTGACTAAATCAACCTCTTCTCCCTGATCTTTTTATGCTAGGAATCCCCAGGACTCAATCTTTATTCCTCTTCTTTTCTCCATCTAATTCTCTCCCTTGCTGATCTCTTTTAGCTCATCAGCTTTAAATTATAATCTACATGCTGATAATTCCCAAATTTTTAACTCTAACACAGACCTTTCTAATTCCTTCCTGGTATATCTAACTTCCTGGTATTTTTACTTGGCTGTCTAACAGACATCTCTAAATGAGTGAACTTATCTTCAACTCCAAATCTGCTGTACCTGCTGGATCTTCATCCTACAAAAACACTGCAATCACCCTTGCCTCCTCTCCTCTCCATCCAATCTATAAGAAAATCCTGTTGGTTCTACCTTCAAAATACATCTAGAATCAGACCAACTCCACTGCTACATCTTGGCCTGAGCTACTCTCCTCTCCCTTTGGTTATTGCCATAGCCTCCTAACTGGTCTCGCAGCTTCTGTCCTTGTCCCTCTCAGTCAGTTCTCAACACAGCAAAACACAGAATAATCCTACTAAGGCAAAAGTTAGGAAATACAACTTGGTAGTTCCTCAAAAAGTTAAAAATAGAATTATAATTCCACTTCTACGTGTATTTCCACGACAGCTGAAAGCAGAGACTCAAAGATATATATACTTGTACACCAATGTTTATAGCAGTATTATTCACAATAGCCAAAAGGTAGAAAGAGACCAAATGTCCACTGACAGATGGATTAACAACATGTGGTCTACACATACAATGGGACTTTACTCAGCCACAAAAAGGAATGAAATTCTGATATATGCTACAAACATGGATGACCCTTGAAAACAAACCTGTAATCCCAGCACTTTGGGAGGCTAAAGCAGAGGGATTGCTTGAGCGCAGGAGTTTGAAACCAGCCAGGGCAACATGGTGAAACCCCATCTCTACCAAAAATATAAAAACTAGCAGGGCATAGTGGTGGACGTCTGTGGTCCCAGCTACTCCAGAGGCTGAGATGGAAGGATTGCTTGAGCTTGGGAGGCAGAGGCTGCAGTGAGCCAAGATCCTGCACTCCAGCTTGGGTGACAGAATCAGAGCTTATCTCAAAAAAAAAAAGGAAACATAAATGAAATAAGCCTGACACAAAAGGGCAAATATCATATGATTCTATTCATAAGCAGCACCTAGAATAGGCAAATTCCAAAAGACAGAAAGTAGAATAGAGGTACTTGGGGCTATAGGAAAATATTTTTTTTAAAAATAAAATTTTCTTTCTTTTAGACACACTGAATTTGCGGTACCTATAAAATATCCAAGCTGAGATGTCCACAAGCCAACTCACTGTATCAGTTTACCACTCAGGAAAGAGACCTAACTTGGAGTAATAAATTTGGGAATCCTGAGTATATAGGTCATGGCTGACACCAAAGTCGATGTTAATCAACAGTTCGAACAAACAAAATAAAAAGGACAGAACCCTCCTTTACACAATGAGCACAAAAAGAAGAACCCCCCCCCCCAAAAAAAAAGACAGCCAAAGAGCTCCTGCTGAGGCAAAAGGCTACCCTGAGTGAAAGACGACATACAGGTATTTCTCTTCTCTCCCAGAAACTCCTTAAACCAATAGCCATGGGATTTAAAATGTAAAAGAAGATAAATTCTTAAAAGCAACCAACATGCAGCAAGACAATAACGATAGTATTTCAGAAGCTGCAAAGCAGATGGACGAGTGATAACTGAGAGCAGAATCAAGAAATGTGGATACTGGCCGGGCGCGGTGGCTCACACCTGTAATCCCAGCACTTTGGAAGGCCAAGGCGGGTGGATTGCCTGAGGTCAAGAGTTCGTAACTAGCCTGACCAACATAGTGAAACCCCATCTCTACTAAAAATGCAAAAAAATTAGCTGGGCATGGTGGCAGGTGCCTGTAATCCCAGCTACTCCGGAGGCTGAGGCAGGAGAATCACCTGAACCCGGGAGGCGGAGTTTGCAGTGGGCCAAGATCGCACCATTGCACTCCAGCCTGGGCGACAAGAGCGAGACTCCATCTCAAAAAAAAAAAAGAAATGTGGATACTAAGCCAGGGAACAAGCCCAGAAGCCATTTGATTTGTAGAGTCCCAAATAGCTCAGAAACTGTTGGCACTAGGTATTCCTTGATGTGGAGGTAAATGTAGGATTGAAAACAGGAAGACTGAATACCTCCAAGCCAGCAGACAACTTGTTTATCTTTAGAGAAAGTAAAACAGGTGTCCGGAGAGGAAAATAGTACACACCGATAAGGCAGCAACATATTCCAAAAAGGAGAATTAGGTAAACATAGGCACAATGCATGCCAAATGCTGAGACCTCAGCCTTCTTCCCTCACTCAGCAACCAGAATATTAAGACAATGGTTTGGAAGATTCTTCCATGGCAAATCTAGTACCTAAGCAAAAATGCCTAAAAATACTGACAACTTTAGGTTTCCCCAAGAAAGAGTTCCCCCAAGAAAAGGCGCAGCTAGACTAGCCTACAATAAAACCTGCAGTCAACTCCACCCATAGGCACAGACATTCAAATCAATTCTCAGTGTCCCATTATTAAATATGACTACCCTGGCTGGGCACGGTGGCTCATGCCTACAATCCAAGCACTCTGGGAGCCAAGGAGGGAGGATCACTTGAGCCAATGAGTTCAAGACTAACCTGGGCATTACAGTGAGACCCCATCCCTATAAAAAATTTAAATAAAAAAAAAAAAAAATTAGCCAAGCATGGTGGCATGCACCAGTAGACCCAGCTACTTGGGAGACTGAGGTGGGAGTATCACTTGAACCCGGGGAGGCAGAGGTGCAGTGAGCCAAGATCATGCCACTGCACTCAAGCCTGGGCAACAGAGCAAGACCCTGTAACAAAGAAAAAAAAAGTTTATATATAGATATAGACAGATAGACAGACAGACAGGCAGATACACATAATTGCCCAGCCAAAGATCACCAGACTTCTGAGGAAAGCTTCTAGTAGGAAATATACCAAACAAAATCAGCAAACAGATAAAAGCAACTTGGAAGAAACAGACTATGTAAAAATGATTAAAAAAAAAAAAATGAAAAAACTATCGTTAATATATCCTCAAAGAAATAACAGAGGATATTTCACTCATGAAATAAAAACAAGATGCTATGAAAAAGGAACATGCTTAGGTGAGGAAAAGAGTTCTTTCGTTTATTCTCATAACAATTTATTACATTTTTAATTTTTCATTTAAATATTTTAATAAACTTTAAATATTAAAATTTTGTATTTATTAAAATTAAACATCAAACCTCTAAAAAATACGTTTAAATAATTGGATCTAATATTAATGGAGTAGGGGTTGGGCATAGTAGCTAACGCCTGTAATCCCAACACTTTGGGAGGACAAGGTGGGTAGGTTACTTGCGTCTAAGAGTTGAAGACCAGCTGACTGTCTCCAAAAAAATACAAAAATTAGTCAGGTGTGGTGGTGCATGCCTGTAGTTGCACCTACTTGGGAGGCTGAGGTGATAGGAACACTAGAGCCCAGGAGGTTGAAGCTGCAATGAGCTATGATCATACCACTGGACTCCAACCTGGGTGACAAAGACAGACACTGACTCAAAAAAAAATAAGAGTAATAATATTAATAAAGAGGGATGAAAATACCACATTCTGAGACTTTTAAATTTTTCTTTGTACAAAGACAATGTACAACTGCAAGTGTGTGCACACAAATGCCAACATACAGCACTTGCCTATTTTCTTCCAGGATTTCAATTAAACTCTTCTGCAGAAAACGAAGCACTGAAACAAAAAGAATATGACAAACCAGAATTTAAAACTATGAACTTCAACTTCAATAAAAGAAAATCTTTTATATCACTGTTATCTAAAATGATATCATGATAGAGAAGTAAAAATTTAAAAAGAAGGAGCATGATGGACCTTAGTTATCTACAATGTTCTACCTATTGCCAGGAAACTTAAAAGACCCAGTTCCAAAATGACTCATGCAAGCCATCAACTCATGGAACAAAATAACATAATAGGACTTACCGTTTTTAAGCAGATTATTAACACTTGCTCTACCTGTAGAGGAAAAAATGAACACTGATAAGGAGTTTCATGATTGAAATCAGTGTCATTTAAAAAACTCTGATGTGATGAGAAGGGTTAGCCAGAAAAAGGACTAGAAAAGTGCTGCCTTACCCAAGTTAAAGTTCTCCATACAGGAAGATATATTGTCAATTACTTTCCTATAAGAGTATAAGTCAGTAGTATTCAATTCTTCCTGAAGACGAGAAGTAAAACTGTGTATAGCCGCAGTTAGAAAAAATTCAGGTAGGCTATTTAGTGAGCTAGAAAAAGAAACAAGTATTAAAAATCTAACAATCTAATAGCCCCAGAATATGTGGGGAGGGAAGAGAATCATACAAATGTGGGAATATTGAACTAAACCTTTAAAACACAGCCAGAAAACTACAACTCCACACTACCAACACTGGAATTTCCTGGCCTATCAGTTCTTGTCTGGTCTCCCTGCTTCCACCTTGATTCTCTCCCCCTCTCCCAGATTATTCTCAACAGAGCAGGTAGAGTGACACTGTTAAAACACCATGTCACTTCTCTTCCTAAAGCCTCCAACGACATCCTTCTCGGCTATAGTACTAGCCAAAGTGTTTACAGTGACCTATAAGATCCTCCCTACACAATCTGACCCTACCATTAGCTCCTGACCTCATCGTTATTTTTTTTTTTCTTTTCTATTTTTAAAATGCGCCCATCACAATCTTGACCTCATCTTGACCTTTGTTCACTTAGCTCTAGCTACATGGCCTTGCTCTGTTCTGACATGCCAGTCTTTGCTCCTGCTGTTTCCTCCAACCAAAATACTCGTCCCTCAAATAAACCCAACAATCATTGCCCCATCCCTTTCAGGTCAACCTCAATTACCTTATCACATCTGAACAAAGCTATATGAAGTGATCATAACATTTTAAATTGTAACCCTCACCCCATCCTTGATATCCCCTTTCCTCCCTCCCTGCTTTTTCTCCATAGCACTCAAGCCAATCTAATATCCTATAAATGTTAATTATTTTGTCTATTTTCTATCTTCCCCTTAGAATGGAACCTCCATTCTAGACTGTTTCATTTATTCTACCTCCAATTCCTAGAAGAGTACTGAAACATAGTAGGCAGTTGATACAAATTTATCGAATGAATAAATTAAACATATCAATTTTGCCTCAATGAATCTAAATCAAAACCGATAGGCTTTGTTTTAAATATAACTGGACAGTTCAAAGTTTTTCTAGAAGAAAAGAATTCAAAAATGGGAATATTTAGAATAAGAAGAATCACTAGAGGGATGACTTACACTGATACATAATTAAAATATATTATCAAACTATAGTAAATAGAAGTGTGGTGTTGGTGTATGAACAAATGGACCCAAATCAGAAATCAAACCATGTTTATATAGGAACATATAACATAATGAAGTGGCATTCCAAATATGTGGGCAAAGATGGACTATACAACACTTTGGGTAAGTGGTTCCCCATATAAAAAAAAAAACTAAATTGAATCCCTACCTCACACTACACTCAAAACTTCATTCCAGATGGACATAAAGGTTAAACAAACAAAAAACAAAATTGCATAAGGCCTGCAAATAATGTTTTAAATAATCTTGTATTAAAGAAAGTATACATAGCAAGATACAAAACTCAGAAAAACACATACAAACAAATTAGCTGAGTTGATAACCAAAATAAAATTTTAATTTTTGTAAAGACAAGACACCATGAGAAAGTTTAAAGACAAGTAACAAAAGAATATATTTGGCAAATAATCTATAGAGAAGTCTTATAAACCAAGAAAACATTCTAACAAGAAAATTTACAAAGAACATGTAATGAAAAAAAAAATAGCGACTCAAACTCCACACATGAAAAAATGTTCAATAACACTAGTAATCTGGGATATGCAAATTATAATGATAGCCTTTTCACTCATTAGATTTTAAAAGATTTAAAGATTGATATTATCCAATGTTGGAAATACATGAAGAAGAAACAAGTACTCTAACTCAATTGGTAGTTTGAGGGAGTACAATTTAACAGTATCCATCAAAAATTTCAATAGGCCTAATTTTTGGTCCAGAAATTCCACATCTTGGAATTTATCTCAGAGAAATACACATATACATACATGATTAAGAATATCACCGTAATGGGGAAGTGATTAAATTGCTTTAAACCATGCAATATAAATCATGTAATATATACCATATATAGATGTATACGTGTCATATATATGGTACATTTAAATTTTGGTATATTTGTATTATGGAATATTTATAGCTGTTAAGAGTAAGGACTGTTAGCGGGAATGTAAAATGTTGCATATGGAAAACAGCATGACAGTTGCTCAAAAAATTAAAAATAGAATTACCATATGGTCTAGCAATCCCACTTTTGGATAGGTATATATCCAAAAGAACTGAAAGCAGTATCTCAAAGAGATATTTGCACCCCCATGTTCATAGCAGCATTATTCACAAGAGCCCAGCAGTGGAAGCAACCCTGGGCTTCGAAATGTCCATTGAAAAGAAGAATGGATGAACAAAACGCAGTATATACATACAACAGAATATTAAGCCTTATGAAAAGAAATTCCTGCCATATGCTACAACAGGGATGAACCTTAAGAACATTATGTCAAGTGAAATAAGCCAGTCACAAAAATATAAATACAAATATTCCACTAAGATGAGGTAATCAAATTCATGAACGGAAAGTGGCTGCCAATGGCTGGGCGGGAAATGGGGAGTTGTTACTTAATGGACATAGCATCTCAGAGCTTTGCAGACAACTAGGTTCTAGAGATCACTGCACTGCAATGTGAATATACTTAACACTACTGAACTACATACATTTAAAAATGGTTAGACTCATGCACGCCTGTAATCCCAGCACTTTGGGAGGCCAAGGCGGGAGGATCACGAGGTCAAGAGATCGAGACCATCCCGGTCAACATGGTGAAACCCCATCTCTACTAAAAATACAAAAAAATTAGCTGGGCGTGGTGGCACACGCCTGTAGTCCCAGCTACTCGGGAGGCTGAGGCAGGAGAATTGCTTGAACCCAGGACGTGGAGATTGCAGTGAGCCGAGGTCGCGCCACCACACTCCAGCCTGGCGCCTGGTGACGGAGTAAGACTCTGTCTCAAAAAAAAAAAAAAAAAAAAAAAAAAAGGCTGGGTGTGGTGGTTCACACCTTTGTAATCCAAGCACTTTGGAGGCCAAGGCGGGCGGATCACCTGAGGTTGGGAGTTCAAGACCAGCCTGACCAACATGGTGAAATCCCATCTTAATTTTTAAAAAATAAAAAAAAATAAAAGACTCAAACATCGTATGTTCTCACTCAAAAGTGGGAGCTAAGCTATGAGGATACAAAGTCCTAAGAATGATATAATGAACTCTGGGGACTCGGGGGAAAGGGTGAGAAGTGGGTAAGGGAGAAAAGACTACAAATTGTTAAGTATAGTATACACTGCTCAGGTGATGGATGTGTGCACCAAAATCTCAGAAATCACCACTTATTATTATTATGCAATATTATGTACTTGTTATGTAACCAAATACCACCTGTCCCCCAAAAACCTATAGAAATAAAAAATAAAAAGAATTCATTTAAAAAAAAAATTAAGACTGATGTTTTAACTTATGTGTCGTTTATTATAATTTTTTTTTGAAAAGGATTATATGTGACATGGAAAGACATTCTTTAGTGAAAAAAAAACAGAGCATTATGTAGAGTAAAATCTCGCTTATATACAAATATACATATATATAAAAGTGAATGTAACACACATATGCTGACCTCAAAGAAAAGGTCTAGAAAGACAAACACCAAAATGTTAAGTGACAATCTTTACTAAGAAAAGTGAGATAAGCCAGAAACAATGAAATGGAAGCCTTACTTTTTATTTTGTATAATTTTATATAGTTTGAAATTTTTACATCAATCCTATATTCCTATGTTATCTGTGTAAATATATATTTAAACCAAGAACAAATAGGACAAAAAGAGGAAAAAACAGCAAGATGACATTTAAACATAACCAATCAATGTAAATGGATTGAGCCAGGAGTAAGCAAACTACAGCCCACAGCCTGTTTTTTAAGTCTGTGACCTAAGAAGGCCTTTTACATTTTTAAAAAGCTGTTAACTAATCATTAAAAACAGAGAAAAAAACCACATGAATGAACTTTTTGTGACCTGTATCGGTTCAGCTTTATCAAACCAGGGAAGGAACTTTAGTTACTTTTGGTCAAATTCAACATTTATAACACCCAACTCCCCTTCCTTTTTTTCTTACCTTGACAGTACTTTCTTCAAGGGATTCTTTAGACTCAAAGAAAGATAAATGCCTGCTAAAATATCCAAACAACTTTGAATAGTGGGATCACACACGCCATTTTTATCTACTTTCTCCAGTAGAGGCACAATCTATAATATAAAACAGTGAAGTAATTTTTCTGATATCAAGTATAGCAAAGTAACACAGTTAGATATTCTTTAAAGTCTCAATTGCTGGGCACAGCGGCTCACCCCTATAATCCCAGCACTTTGGGAGGCCAAGGTGAGCAGATCACTTGAGCCCAGGAGAGTTCAAGACCAGCTTGGGCAACATGGCAAAACCCTCTCTCTACAAAAAAAAATACAAAAATTAGCCAGGCATGGTGGAGCATGGCTGTAGTCCCAGCTACTTAGGAGGCTGAGGCAGGAGGATCACTTGAGCCCAGGCGGTTGAGGCTGCAGTTGAGCCAATATCGCACCCGTGCACTCCAGCCTGGATAGAGAGTGAGACCCTGTCTCAAAAAAAATAAATAAAGTGTCAATTATAATGTGAAGTGTTTTCCATACTCCACTGTCAAGGATACTGATTTAAACACCTATTTCGCTACTTATTAACTTTTTAAACTTATGTCCCCAACTCTCCCTTTACCCTCCAGACTAACCTCCACAGAGAATCACAGACATGTTACTGGCTTAAGGTAAAGAACAGTTGTAGCACTATTTAAAAAACCAGTAATACATTTACTTGCTTTTCAAAAAAAAAAAAAAAACTATGTGTGCTCAAATGGTAAATCCTAATACTGAAATACTAATAAGTAAAATCTTTATATTTTAAATTAACTTTTAAATGTGCCTGCTAAAAAGTTTTGAAGATTCATATATTTGAAAATTTATCTCCACAAAAGAAGTATGCACAATTATCTTCTACCTTATCTGTTTACAGCTCAATTATGACAGAAGCCTGAATACGGCTTCTATTGCTGCTTAGAATAAAAGGATGTTATACAATGAGCAGAAAAGAAAAAAATACCTATTCGTTAATGATAAACTGATATGCAATAATTAGGAGCCAAAAACTGTCAGTGATTTTTTAAAATCCTTAATAGCATAATACTCTTAAAAATGCATTCATGAATATCAATTCAGACTTACCTGTTTAACATAATGGATTTGTGACACTCCATCTGTGAGTTGTACACAGTGTAACAGCAAAGAAGCTAGATTTTTCCCTTCCACATCAGCAAAAGCTATATAACACATACAGAAAAAAAAAATTCAATGAATCAATAAGTTAAATATGTTTGCTTTTGTTGTGCATTCTACATAATTTTTGATGTATAAACCAACACAACAGGCAGAACACAGTCTGCAGACAGAATTTTAAGAAAATCGTTTTACATCCAAAACATAAAGAAAACTAGAAAGAATTTGAGTATTATGTGCTAAGGGGTCCCAGAGATTAAAATACTCTGCTAGCAAACTAGAAAAGAAATATATTGGGCCAGGCGCGACGGCTCACGCCTGTAATGCCAACACTTTGGGAGGCCAAAGTGTGTGGAAGTCAGGAGTTCAAGACCAGCCTGGCCAAGATGGTGAAACCCCATCTCTACTAAAAATACAAAAATTAGCCAGGCGTGGTGGCAGGTGCCTGTAATCCCAGCTACTCAGGAGGCTGAGGCAGAGAACTCCTTGCACCTGGGAAGAAGAGGTTGCAGTGAGCCAAAATTACGCCACTGCACTCCAGCCGGGACAGCAGAGTGATACTCCATCTCAAAAAAAAAAGAAAAAAAGAAAAGAAAAGCAATATATTAAATAAGGGAAATCAGAAGTCACCTACATTTCAAAGTTTCGAGGTCCTGATGACAAATGGTCAACGCAGCAACTTGCATTTCTTTCCTCTTCTTTATACCCATTTTAAATAGAATTAACAGTAGTCACTGCAAGAAAGAAGACTTTAAGGCATTAATGTAAGGTTTCTCAACATCAGTACTATTAATTTTTGGACAGACTCATTCTTTTGTTGAACAGGATTATCCTACGCTTTATGTTTCATGCACCCCCAGTCTCTACCCACTAGATGCCAGTAGCAACCTCCTCCCTCCCACGTTGTGACAACCAAAAAGCATCTCCAAACATTGCCAAGTGTCCCCTGGGGGAGCAAAAATGCCCCAGAATGAGAACCTGTCTAAGAATTGCTGCTGATCTGAAAGAGAAAAATTATTTAAGCTCAAGAGTTTATTACTGTCTGAAGTTACTTTTACTTGCTATGACTCAGTCTTTGTATTTTAAAATACAGCAAACTTTCCTTTTAGTGAACACACACAAAAAACAAACTAGCATAGTTTTTCCAAAAATAAATTACTTCAAACTAACCTGTGACTTATTAGATTAACAGGAGGTGCCACTGTATCTTGATTTCTGCAAAAATGAAAAAAAACTTTTTTGAATACTATTTTCTTGAGTTTGTTTTTATTGATACTTAACAAATCAATGGGTTCATAACAGCTAAACAACCCAACTCAAAGACTACACACTAATAGCACCATGCCATCTGGAAAGAAGTTGCTGGGGAAATGTCATAGGGCCCTTTTCCTGGTACAGTAGCATTTTTAGCAGCACTTATGATGCAAATATTAGAGGGTATAATGTAGTACGTGTATAAAATACACAAATCTGGAAGAACATGTTGGATGATGGAATCAGGATTAAAAACAGGTCAATACACTGGAATAATGAGCAATATGAAATTTACCAAGATGAAATAGAAATAAATGTAATGGGCTGCATTTAGTTTAGGGAAAAAAACCACAGAAATCGAGGATGGGGAGGCAGAGGGAGGCAAAACGTAGTTTGAAACACCTCAACAGCAGAAGATGACTACCAAAAACCACAGAAGTCAGCCACATCAAAGGAGTGCGTGATTCTTCACTTATCCAAACAGGTCAGGTGACAAGTAGAGCATTAGGTACAGCGCTGGTGGCTATACTTTAAGGAGCCATAACAAAAAATGGAGCTGATTTCTGAAGGACCTAGAGAGCACGTCCTTCAGAGAACAGCTCAGTTAACCAAAGGTGTTTGGCCTGGAGAAAAGTCAACAGGACAAGAGCCTTAGCTGCTAGACTGTTTTGGAGAAAAAGGGAGATTTCTTCTGTCTTGCTACAAAATTAGTAAAAATCAGTACAAGCTACAGAGAGACAGATTCCAGATCAATACAAAGGAAAAGCTCTACAGTCCCACTAAGGACTGGGCTACCTTTTGAACAAAGAATTTTCCAGCACCAGGAATATTCAAACAGAAGATGACTGAAGACTGAGTAGTTTCTCTTGGCCACCTGAAATAGCCCCCTAACTAGTCTCCTAACTTCTACACTTACATCCAAAGAGTTCATTCTGTTTACAGTCATCAAAGCAATCTCTTTTTAAAAAACTCTCATCAAATTGAATTACTTACTCTCTTCCTTAAAACTTTCCAAGGGTTTCCAAATACACTTACAATAAAATATAAACTTGAGGCTGGGCGTGGGGGCTCTCACGCCTGTAATCCTGGCACTTAGAGAGACCTCGGTGGGCGGATCTCCTGAGGTCAGGAGTTCAAAATCAGCCTGGCCAACATGGTGAAACCCTATCTGTACTTTAAAAAAGAAATACAAAAATTAGCCAGGTGTAGTGGCGGGCGCCTGTAATTCCAGCTACTGCGGAGGCTAAAGTCAGGAGAATCGCCTGAACACAGGAGGCAGAGGTTGCAGTGAGCTGAGATCATGCCACTGCACTCCAGCCTGGGCAACAAGAGCAAAATTCCATCTCAAAAGAAAAAGAAAAAAAAGAGATTTTGCCCTTCAGGGCTCTAAATAACCTGGCCCTGCCTTCCTCCACTCTTCATCTCAAACCAATCTCCTCTTCACCATCTCAAGAACTTTGCACTTCCTGATGCTCTTACTCCCACCTAAGAGGCTTTACACTTCCCAATTATCTCTGCCCCTTAACAATCATTCCACATCTTTGCAACGCTGACTCCTCTCACCATTCATGTTTCTGCTACAATATTACCTCCTAGAAGCCTTCCATGACAATTCTATCTAAAATGCCACCAATCCAACACACACACACACCATTTCTGCTAATTTTCTTCACAGCACTTACTACTACCATAAATTACACTAACTTGTACATTTATATATTGTCTGTCCACCCTAGCAGCAAACAATGAAGGCAGCAACCTTAATCTGTTTTGTTCGTGTTTGAAGTCTCAATTCCTAAACCAGTGCCTGACACATAGTGGGTGTTTAATAAACACTTGATGAATAAACAAATTAACAAATATTTGTCAAAGACGTTCTAGAAGGGATATATGTCTTTAAGGGCAGGAGGGTGGACTACCTAGCATCTAAAATCCATTCTACATCTAAGTGGCATTCTACATCTTAAAAACTTATGGTTTGGAAAGTAAGAAGTCGATATAGTAATGGCAGGTGACCAACCACTTAACCAAAAATGGACCCAACTAGAAAAGTGTTGACAACAGAGTAATTTGTAAAGGGATGGTCAGATCTAGAGGAACTGAGGCACGCTTCCTCAGGAAGTGACCATCGTACAAAGCCAAAAGAGACTGGGAAACGTAACTAGGGAGACTATTCTCTGGTGAAAGGTAAGCAAGTTTACAGGAGGATTTGATCTTGCAACTCTGAGGGCTACACAAGAGCAGACTCAATTATGCCTGCTCGAAGTATGCCTAAAAGTGTCCTGAAGAACCGAGCTCCCCAAGGGGAGTAAATACCATGTCTACCGCAAGGCCAGAAGGTGCCCAGTAAATTACACTCCTCTTAGGTTCCACTTACTGCTTCCCTTTAGAACGCTGCTTCACTCTACACCTTCCTGGCTGACTTCCACAAACATTCTCTGGGCGATTTCTGAACCACGTGGAGTCGAGGAAAGACAGTGGGAGCAAGTGGTTAAAGTGCTGTCTCCATGGAGACCTTAGCGACCGGAAATCAGTTTCACAGCCGCAGAATCCTGGCGATACTAAAAGACGGGAACTGGTGTGGCTCGCAAGGCGGCCCTACCAAAACTGGCCGAGCCAAGAGGTGGACAGTCACGCGCTACTGCGGGTCTGGCAGGCAGGACACCTGGGGAGCCAAACCTCGTGCTCGTGGACGTCTGAGAAGAGTCGCAGGCGTCTGGTCGAGTACCGGAAGCTGGTCTAGTTCTACCGCGCCGCCGAAGCTCGCAAGCAGTCCGCGGTCAACTACCGGGTCAGGGCGAAGAGAGGGAGGGAGGAGTAACCTGTGGGAGTCATCGCGAGAATTGACCAAATGCAGCTTCTCCAATCAGGAGTTCGGCGAGGCCGTGACGTTACCGGGTTTGGTGAATCCGCGACTTCACCTTTAGTGCGGCGCGTTTCTCGTGGCGTTGGGGCTGACGGGTCCTCTTGGGACGACGGTCAGTTCATCCTCACAGGCTTGGACGTCTGGGAAGCGCTTTTGTCCCAGTCCAGACCTTCCACCTTTCTCCCACTCTCTTGGCCTAGTGCAGAGTCGAGGTGAAAACTGCGTCCGAGTCCAGGGAGTTTAGAGCCTGCGAGATGGGGCAGGGGGGTTGGGCGGCGACTAAACGGAAGCCACGAGAATTCGGACTGAAATGAGAAGTGCTGAACTAACTTGTACCAAAGTGCATTTATTCATTCAATAAATAGTTAATGAACTCTATTGTCAGAGCGTCGCCGGGCGCTAGCTTTGAAAGTTATCCCCTACTGAGGATATATTACGCAGCACATACAAATTGTCAGATGGTTCAGTCCTTGAAAAATAAATACAATAAGGGCCACTGGGAGCTGCGACAAGGGCAAGATCAGGAAATAGACATGATGCTGTCTTCACGAGTATTTGGAAAATAGTGAGAAACAGTTCCCTAAACGTTGATAACTTAAGTTTTTAATGATTATTTTCTGAATTTTTTAAGTCACTTTGCCTTGTTTTTCTTTGTAGTTTTACTAGATATGTGTGTATCACTATCTTGTTTTGTTCAATTTTGAACTTTATGGAATTGTGTATGTATTATCCAGCAGTTTGCTTCTTTCAGCATTGCTTTTTGTATACACCTACATAAAAGCAGGTGGCTGTAGTTCTTCATTCACTGTTGCATAATTTTCTGTTGTTTAATATACTTCATTATGTATCCATCCTGCTGCCTCAACATTTGGATTATTTCCAGCTTTTGCTCTAACAGTGCTGCTGTGAACTCTGTTGTGCATGTCAGCTGGTGAGTGTGTGCAGACGGTTCTATGCCGTGTTTTTTTCTCATATTTTTGACCTGGACTGATAGTAAGAAATACATTGTAGACTTTGGAACCGTGGACATGTAAGTACTCACACATAACTGAAATAAAAATTCCTTGAAATATTATTTTACAGGAGCTGTGAGATTTTCTTTATTTCCTTTTTTTTCTAAATTATGGTAAAATATGCATAACAAAACTTATTTTAGCCATTTTTAAGTCTTATGTTTTTTAAAAATATATATATTGTTCCAGGCCTACTGAAATAATTATATAACTCAGTGGGTCCCAACTCTTTTTTTTTATTCTGACCTAACCATTTTAAAGCGTCAGACACTGCGACTCTTCACCCTACACAATGGGAGGTGGGATAGGAGGCAAACCTAATAAACATCTGTTGAAAATTGAAACTATTGTTAAAACTTCAAATTAAACGTAACAGAGTTAAATTGAGCAAGGGGAAAAAACGATTCACAATTCCGGCAGCCTCCAGAATCACAGCAGATTCAGAGAGACTCCAGGGATGCCTAGTGGTCAGAGCAAATTTGTAGACAAAAAAAGGAAAGTGATGTACAGAAAACAGAAGTGAGATACGAAGCAGCTGGATGGGTTACAGCTTGGCGTTTGCCTTACCTGAGCACAGTTTGAACAGTCAGCATTGTATGAATAGTTGAAGTATGACTGCTGGGATTGGCTGAGACTCAGCTATTGTTATAGAAGCATACTCCTAAATTAGGTTTTCAGTCTTGTCTACCTACTAAGTTAGGTTATGGTTCATCCTCGAGTACTCAAATATGGTAGTACAGAGGCTGTCTCAGGCTGTATTTAGTTCAATTAAACACTACCATGAAAAAATAGGGGAATGCAAGGTGAGAGTATATGGGAGATAAGCTGCAACTTTAAATAGGGTAATCAAGGTAGGCCTCATGGAATAAAGATTTGCAAGAGAGGTAGACACTTGGGGAAGGGGAAGTGTTCAGTACAGAGGGAGTACAAAGTTTCCAGGACAGGGCTTGCCTGTTGGGAGAATAGCAAGAAGGCAAGAGTGGCTGGAGCCAAGCGAGGTCAGTGGTAAGGAATGGGACAAGGGGCTTCGGATTATGAAAGGCTTTCACATTACTTTATGGACTCTGACTTTCACTCTTAAGTGAAATGAAGAGTGACTTTGAGCAAAAGAATAGCTAATTTACATTTCAAAATAATCACTGGAGCTACTTTGTTAACAAGAGACTGTAGGTCGGGCACGGTGGCTCATGCCTGTAATCCCAGCACTTTGGGAGGCTGCAGCGGGTGGATCGTCTGAGCTCAGGAGTTCGAGACCACTCTGGGCAACGTGGTGAAACCTCGTCTCTACAAAAATACGAAAAAATTAGCTGGGCGTGGTGGTGTGCGCCTGTAGTCACAGCTACTTGGAAGACAGGCACAAGAATCACTTGAGCCCCGGAGGCAGAGGTTGTAATGAGCTGAGAGCGCGCCACTGCACTCCAGCTTGAGCTGCTGAGTGAGACTCCATCTCAAACAAGAAAAAAAAAAAGGGAGAGAGACCGTAGAGCCTGCAGGAAGCCCAGTAAGGCTGTTGCGATAAACTAGGTAGGCAGGTAGGATGCTGGTGGCACCGACCAGGGTAGTAGCAGTGGAGAGCAAGAAGTGGACAGATTTTGGATCTAATTTGAAAGCAGAGCTAACAATTATTTTCTGAGGGATAGAATATGGGTATGAAGAAATGAAGAGTCAAAGATGAGTCCAAAGTTTCTGGCCTGAGCACCTGGAAGGATGGAGTTGCCACAGTTTACTTGGAACAGATTTGAATGGGTTTAAAAGAGACTGGGAAGAGAGGAATCGGCAAGATCAAGTAAAAGCAACTCCTAGTCCTTCTGTTACACAAGGGGCAGATGAGTGGTAACACCTGGAGGAAGTAGGGGCAAGAGAAGGTGTAAGCAGACAGGGAGAGTCTCCAGAGATTCTAGAAATGTAATCAACTTAAACAATCAGCTTGCTTTACAGCATGCTGTCCTGCAGCCTAGTTTCTGCAAACCCTCTGTAAAATGTGGTCACCTTGATGTCAGAATCAGCTTCTGTAGAGGTATGGTGGTTTGTGTCTGTAAACCCAGCACTTTGGGAGGCAGAGGCAGGAAAATCGCATAAGGCCAGGACCTGGTCCCTACCAAAAAAAATAATAGCCAGGTGTAGTCCTAGCTACTCAGGAGGCTGAGGTGGGAGGATCGCTTGAGCCCGGGAATTGGAGGCTGCAGTGAGCCATGATCACACCACTGCATTCCAGATTGGGGTGACAGAGCAACACCCTGTACCTAAAAAAAAAAGAAAAGAAACTAACTTCTGACAGACCCTGACAATTTACAGATAACCCCAAGTAAACTTTCCTCATTACTACACTAAAGTCTCCACCCCAAATGTGCTGACATAATGACTCACTACATCCACACAACTGGGACCCCTCCTCTACACTTCCCTTTCTCTCACCCCGTAAAACCCTCCATCACTTTCCCTTAGGAAAACACTGCTTTAAAAAATTCTCCCAGTATCCTTATCTGTGCCAAGTAATAAAACTCCTGTTAATCAAAACCTACATTCTCCTGATAAAAGAATTCAGCAAAATTTCCAGATACAAGATTAATGTACACACATTTGTAGCTCTTTTATACACTGACAGCGACTAAGCAGAGAATTAAATCAAGAACTCAACCTCTTTTACAATAGCTTAAAAAAAATACTTAGAAATATACCTAACCAAGGAGGCAAAAGATTTCTATGAGGAAAACTACAAAACACTGCTGAAAGAAATCATAGACAACACAAACAAATGGAAACACATCCCATGCTCATGGATGGGGAGAATCAATACCGTGAAAATGATCATACTGCCAAAAGCAATCTACAAATTCAATGTAATCACCATTGAAATACCACCATCACTCTTCACAGAATTAGAAAAAAAAAATTCTAAAATTCATATGGAACCAAAAAAGAGCCCGCATAGCCAAAGCAGGACTAAGCAAAGAGAGCAAATCTGGAGGCAACACACTACCTGATTTCAAACTATACTATAAGGCCAGAGTCACCAAAACAGTGTGGTACTGGTTTAAAAATCAGCACATAGACCAAGGGAACAGAATAGAGAACGCAGAAATAAACCCAAATTTTTATGGCCAACTGAACTTCAACAAAGAAAACAAAAACATAAAGTTGGAAAAGGACACCTTCTTCAACAAATGATACTGGGATAATTGGCTAGTCACATGTAGGAGAATGAAACTGAACCCTCATCTCTCACTTTATATGATAATCAACTCAAGATGAATTAAGGTCTTAAATCTAAGACCTGAAACTATAAAAACTAAAAGATAACATTGGAAAAGCCCCTCCTGACATTGGCTTAGGCAAAGATTTCATGACCAGGAACCCAAATAAAAGCAAATGCAATAAAAACAAAGATAAATAGTTGGGACTTAATTAAACTGAAGAACTTTTGCACTGCAAATATAACAGTCAGCAGTTTAAACAGGCAACCCACAGAGTGGGAGAAAATCTTACAATCTATACATCTGACAAAGGACTAATATCCAGAATCTACAACAAACTCAAACAAATTAGTAAGAAAAAAACAAAATCTCATCAAAAAGTGGTCTAAGGACATAATAAACAGTTCTCAAAAGAAGATACACAAATGGCCAACAAACACGAAAAAATGCTCCACATCACTAATGATCAGGGAAATGCAAATCAAAACCGCAATGCAATACCACCTTACTCCCGCAAGAATGGCCATAATCAAAAAAATAAAAACACAGTAGATGTTCGCGTGGATACGGTGATCAGGGAACACTTCTACACTTCTGGTGGGAGTGTAAACTAGTACATCCACTATGGAAAACAGTGTAGAGAGTCCTTAAAGAACTATAAGTAGAACTACCATTTGATCTAGCAGTCCCACTACTGGATATCTACCCAGAAGAAAAGAAGTCATTATGCAAAAAAGACACTTGCACGTGCATGTTTATAGCAGCACAATTCACAATTGCAAAATCTTGGAACCAACCCAAATGCCCGTCAATCAACGAGTGGGTAAAGAAACTGATTTTATATATATATATATATATATATATACACATATACATACATACATACACATATACATATATATGATAGAGTACTGCTCACTTGTAAAAAGGAATGAATTAATAGCATTTGCAGTGACCTGGATGAGATTGGAGACTATTATTCTACGTGAAGTAACAGGAATGGAAAACCAAACATCGAATGTTCTCACTGATACATGGGAGCTAGGCTATGAGGACACAAAGGCATAAGAATGACACAGTGGACTGTGGGGGACTTGGGGGGAAGGGTGGGAGGGAGGTGAGGGATAAAAGATGACAAATATGGTGTAGTGTATACTGCTTGGGTGATGGGTGCACCAAAACCTCACAAAGCACCACTAAAGAACTTACTCATGTAACCAAATACCACTTGTACCCCAACAACTTATGGGGAAAAAATTAAAAATAAATAAAGTTCTAAAGAAAAAAACCTACATTCTCATAGAGAGTCATTTGTTACTTGCCAGACAGCCAAACCCCAATTATTTCCAGGTAACAAAGGTTTGGTTTTAAAGATTGAAATAATGACGTCTTTGAAGAAGATATCCTCATTTTTGCTAGGCACCTGGTGGCACTGTCAACCTGAGACCACTTTAAATTCTCTGCTTGAGGATTTTCAGCATGAATTTGAACTACAAACTTTTATAAAGTATTTGTAAAAATATGTTCCAAAGAAATTTTTAAAGGATCCTTAGTATATAAAAGTGTAAAGGAAAACACTTGACAAGGCTGGACGTGGTGGCTCATGCCTGTAATCCCAATATTTTGGAAGGCCAAGGCAGGTGGATCACTAAGGTCAGGAGTTTGAGGCCAGCTTGGCCAACGTAGTGAAACCCTATCTCTACTAAAAATACAAAAATTAGCTGCCATGATGGCAGGTGCCTGTTGTCCCAGCTATTCAGGAGGCCGAGGCAGGAGAATCACTTGAACTCCAGGAGGCAGAGGTTGCAGTGAGTCGAGATCACACCACTGCACTCCAACCTGGGTGACAGAGGGAGACTCTAGATCAAAAAATAAAGAAAGAAAGAAAGAGAGAAAGAAAATACTTGACATAGTAACAGTGGACTAGATAAAATCATAAAAAGTAATCCTTCTGTCCACATTTTCTTCAATGTAGTTTAGCATTGTAAATAGGTACCTGTTAAAATAATATTTACCACTCAATTAGAAAAAGGAATTTTAAAAATAATTAGTTAGAGCTGGGCGCAGTGGCTTCTGACTGTAATCCCAGCTACTTGGGAAGCCAAAGCAGGAGGACTGTTTGAGCCCAGAAGTTCGAGGCTGATCCACCTGTGAATAGCCACTGCACTCCAGTGTGGGCAACAGAGAGAGACCCTATCTCTACCAAAAAAATTTATTATTATTTAATGACATAATTTTATACGTAATTATTAAGATTCTTTTACATTTGAATGGACGTTTGAATAAGTAAAATTGACCTTTTAAGACCAGAAAAAAAATACTTTAATTGCCTACGTAATTACTACCTGTTCATGAAGGTCTCTCCATCAACCAAGACTTCAGAAGCAGCATGACTGACCAGTCAAAAGTAAGGTTCTTTCTCAGGTATTATTTTCCATATAGAAAAATGTAATGGTGTTTCCCAGTTTCATAGTCACTCTTACATCTCCCAAAATGATCATGTATGGTACTCTGTGAACAATGCATGGTGCCATGTATAATTAAGCAATCCCCCATAAAAAGCCTTATTGAATTTTGTTGTTGTTGTTGTTTTAGACAGAGTTTCTCTCTTGTTGCTCAAGCTGGATTGCAGTGGCACAATCTCGGTTCACCACAATCTCTGCCTCCCAAGTTCAAGTGATTCTCCTGCCTCAGTCTCCCTAGCAGCTGGGATTATAGGCATGCACCACCACGCCTGGCTAATTTTGTATTTTTAGTAGAGACAGGGTTTCTCCATGTTGGTCAGGCTGGTCTTGAACTTCCGACCTCCGGTGATCCGCCTGCCTTGGCCCCCCAAAGTGCTGGGATTACAGTTGTGAGCCACCACGCCCTGCCTGAATAGTTTTATATCTAAAATGAAGCTCAAAAGTATATACTAGAGCTATGAATATGAATATTTTGTTATTTAATGTTTGGCCCCAAGTCAGTGAAAGAAAGCAAAGTATTGTACTATTACTTATATATCTATTTATCTATCTTAAAACAATAAACATGTATTATCTTATTATCTCTTAGTTTTCATGGGTAAGAAATTCAGTTTGGCTGGGTGCATCTGGCTAGGAGTCCTCATGAGGTTTCAGTGAAAATATTGGCTGGGGCTATGGTCCCCTGAAGGTTTGGCTGAGGCTGAAGAATCAGCATCCAAGTTGACTGACTGACTTCTTGGTGCTGGTTGCTGACACAAGCCTCCAGCTCCTCCCTGCACGGACCTCTTCCCAGTTGCTTGAGCCATCTTACAACGTGATGAATAAGCAAGAGAATACAAGATAGAAGTTTCAGTGACTTTAATGGCCTAGCCACAAAGCAACACAGCATCATTTTGACAGTATCCTATTGGTTACAAAGATAAACTCTATTCAGTGAGGGGAGGCGCTTCACAAGGGTGTGCATACCAGGAAGTCAGTATCATTGGAGGGCCATTTTGGAGGCTGGCTACCATAGTGTATTAGGCCATTCTTGCATTGCTATAAAAAAATACCTGACACCGGGGCATGGTAGCTCACACCTGTAATCCCAGCACTTTGGGAGGCCAACGCAGGTGGATCACCTGAGGTCAGAAGTTGGACAACAGCCTGGACAATATCTTGCAGCCCCATCTGTACTAAAATTACAAAAATTAGCTGGTCATGGTGATGGCCACCTGTAATCCCAGCTACTCAGTATGCTGAGGCAGGAGAATTGCTTGAACCCAGGAGGTAGAGGTTGCAGTGAGCCAAAATCGTGTCATTGCACTCCAGCCTGGGTGACAAGAGCAAGATTCCGTCTTAAAAAAAATAAATACCTGAGGCTGGGGAATTTATTAAAAAAAAAAAAAGAGGGGGGTTATAATTGGCTCATAGTTCTGCAGGGTGTCCAGAAAGCATTACACCAGCATCTGCTTCTAGGAAGACCTCAGGAAGCTTACAATCATGACGGAAGGCAGAGGGAACAGACACATCACATGGCGAAAGCATAAGCAACAGAGAGACAGAGTGTGGCGGGAGGTAGGTGCTCCACACTTTTACAAAACCAGATCTTTCCAGAACTGACTCACTTATCTCCAAGGGGATGAGCTAAGCCATTCATGAGGGATATGCCCCCATGATCCAAATACCTCCTACCAGGCCCCACCTCCAACACAGGGGATTACATTTCAACCTAAGATTTGGTGGCGACACAGATCCAAACAATATCACGTAGTAATGAAAACACCTTTGCAGATTTCCCTTGCTGCTTAAAATGCACTAAGGGATCTTAACTAAGGAATGATTTATTTATGATTTATTTGAATACAATTTCCATAGAGTTAAAGAAACAATAATGTTCATGTTTTCTTACAGTTATTTACCTTTAATGACACATTTTCATAAGTCAGCATAGAATTTAAACATAAAACTAGGCTGATTTTAAGAAGCATTTCAGATGTTCTGCAAACTTTCTCTTCCTAAACAATCCCTTCCTGAGGACCAGGCACTGTGGCTCATGCTTATAATCCCAACACTTTGGGAGGCTGAGGCAGGCAGATTACTTGCGGTCAGGAGTTCAAGACCAACCTAGCCAACATGGTGAAACCCCGTGCCTAGTAAAACTACAACAATTAGCCAGCCATGGTGGCAGGAGCCTGTAATCCCAGCTCCTGGGGAGGCTGAGGCAGGGGAATCGCTTGAACCCAGGACGCAGAGGTTGTAGTGAGCCAAGATCTCGCCATTGCACTCCAGCCTGGGCGACAGAGCTAGATTCCATCTCAAACAACAACAACAACAACAACAAAACCAAAAAAACCCCCACAATCCCTTCCCACATAAGAATATGTTGTTGCTGTTGTCTGTTCCTTCCCCATACACCAACTTCCAACCTGAGTGACCTCAATATTCCCTGAAAGTATTGTCCTTTCATCGACCGTGCTCTCTGCTAGGAAGTCTTTCTTACTCTCACCTGAGAAACTTCCTCACACTTGAGGCTCCATCTCAAATTTTAGCTCCTCAATGAAACCTGACAAGAAATTCTTATTCTCCATCGTACTTAGATTTCTGTCTCAGTGATAGCATCATCAGTTAGTTAGTCCATATTAATGATTCGTATGCTTGTTGGTCTTCCTACTAATTTACAAACTTTTCCACGTTGGACACCATCTTTAGATTCCTAGTGCCCAGCACAGAGCCTAGCTTGAGTAGCTCTGCGAATTGTTGAGTTAAACCAGTCCACCAATTCCTCTGCAGTGGCAGTTCGCAATGCTGCTTACTTTACCACTGTGTGGCAGCAAACTACAGAAGTATTTCCACCTTTTAATAAGGAGTAGAGCTGAGATGAGTATTCACAAGCTATAGACAATGTTTCTTCTGGGAATGGAATTACAGGGGACCCCCATTGTCCGTGCTGTATATTTCTGGATTGTTTTAATGATAGCATATTTTTAATGTGAAATATGGCATCGATACAGAAAAGTACACAAAACAAATATTTATAGAGAGATGCAAAAGTATGTTAGAATAATTTGTCAGCTCAGCTGAAATAATATACTGAATTTATTATGAAATACAACTAATTTTCAAGCAAACTTTATTATGAAATACAACTAATTTTCAAATAGAAAATTACTTTGTTCACAAAATTGCTCAATACTGTTTTTAAATTTCATCCATATTGTTGCTTGTATTTTTCATACCAAAATTTAGTAATAAGTAAAAATAATTTTAAAATAATACGACCTAAAAATATTAGAACAGAAGATTGTATATACATTGTATTTTCAACTTTATAAAAGAATGGGTACTATGGACAAGGATTGGGAAAGAATGGGCTTAGAAAAGCAATTTGTCAGGCCAGTAAGATTATGAGTGAATTTTTGTTTAAACTTTCTTTAATGTTCTAACACTGGCTTAATAAACATTTAAGGCCTGTTTTTATAAGTTGTAGAGTTGCTAATTAGAACATGCCCAAATTACCACAGAGCTGCCATTTATCATTTGGATTATATTACTGTCATCTTAAAGAAAGCCAGTGGTTGTGCTGGGCACAGACAGAAAACCGTTTGGTTAAATTGAATTTGGCCTCCCTACATATTTTAAGTTTTGCCTAGTGTTTTCTCCATACTTAGCTAGTTGTAACCTAACTTGATGTTAAACAGACTGTATACCCCATCTCTTAAGTAGCAGAGTCTCAGCCAATCGCAAGCAGCCAATTATTTGAACCAGGTTCAAGTAAAGCAAATGCCCAGCTGTAACCAATCCAGCTGTTTCTGTTCATCACTTCTACAGGTCACTTTTCTTTTCCTGTCCGTAAATGTTATCCAACCATGCCAAAGCCCTGGGATCACCCTGAACATATTATGCTTCTGGGGGCTGCCCAGTTTGAGAATCATTCATTACTCAAACTCTGTTAGATTTAATTTGTCTAAATTTTTTCTTTTAAGCATATAAAACTTTAAAATGCATGGCTGTGCACAGTGGCTCACGTCTGTAATCCCAGCACTTTGGGAGGCTGAGGCAGGCAGATTACCCGAGGTCGGGAGTTTGAGACCAGTTTGACCGTGGTAAAACCTCGTCTCTACCAAAAAAAAAATACAAAAATTAGCCATGCGTAGTGGCGGACACCTGTAATCCTAGCTATTCAGGAGGCTGAGGCAGGAGAAGAGCTTGAATGAGGTACAGTGAGCTGAGATCACGCCATTGCACTCCAGCCTGGACAACAGAGTAAAACTCCATCTCAAAATAAAAAAATAAAAATTTAAAATGCATAGTACATCTTCGATTAAAATGCTTTTGAAAAGAAAGTTTTTGTTTCATTCTTGTTGTACAAAGAATTCTCATATCTCCACGTTATTTCCCAACTCAAAAATATCTGTTTATACGGCAAGGCCAATTCTTAGCCCTCTCTGTGGGAGAGAGGACTAGTAGCTCATTACTATGGTTTTTTGAGGACATCTAAAGAAGGAACCCCTGGGACAGGAAGAGATGAAAAGGTTGGATTTCATTTTTGACGGTAGAATTCCATTCTACCAGGGTTCTGCAAAGGGAGAAGACAGTGTATAAAACATAGCTCCAATCTTTTGAAAAAGGAAAATATTGTGTCAGGGTTTGTTGTTGAGACAGCGTCTCACTTTTTACTCCGGCTGGAGAGCAATGGTTGTGATGATGACTCACTTCAACCTCGACCTCAATGGGCTCAAGTGATCCTCCCACCTCAGCCTGCAGAGTAGCTGGGACTACAGGCTGGTGCCACCATACCCAGCTTTTTTTTAAATTTATTTTTTTAATTTGTAGAGATGGAGTTTCACCATCTCGCCCAGGCTGGTCTCGAACTCCTGAGCTCAGGCAATCCCCTGGCCTCGGCCTCCCAAAGTGCTGGGATTATAGATGTGAGCCACCACACTCGTTATTGTGTTATGTTTTTGATATCCATATTAACTAATATTATTCTGTATGCACACCTAAGACTTCTGGAGCAGAACAGATTATTGTTATTTACTTACAGCCAACAACAACCCCATGGTTCCTCCAGACCCAAATTCTTATCCCTTAATGATACGATAGAAGGTGATTGAACAGAACTCTACATGTAAGTAATATGTATTATAAATGAGGAACCCCCCCCCAGATTTAATCTAGGTGTTTATGTAGAAGGGAGAAGCAGCTGTGCTTCTCCCTTCTTCTGAGAGTTTCTCTGGAAACACAATGGGAAGATTCCTGGGTTTTTGCTTTAACCCTTTGCAATATAAATAAATTTCTTCTGGGGGAAAGGTAAACCCAGTGTACCACTTTACCACCCTGGGATGTCTCCACAATCCAGGTCTCATCCCTGGTGTTAGTCCCTTTGTGTTGCTATAAAGGGGTACCCAGGGCTGGGCAATTTATAGAGAGGTTTATCTGGGCTCATGGTTCTGCAGGCTGTATAAGCAGCGTGGCCCTGGCATCTGCTTCTGGTGAGGCTTCGGGAAACACAATCATGGCGGGGGGGAGGTAAAGGGGGAGCCAGCCTGTCACATAGCAAGACAAGGAGCAAGAGAGAGCGAGGTGGGAGGTGCCAGGCTTTTGTATAAACTAAGCAAGAACTCACGCATTACCATGGGGA
This sequence comes from Ateles fusciceps, assembly GCA_036589455.1. Lineage (NCBI taxonomy): Eukaryota > Metazoa > Chordata > Mammalia > Primates > Atelidae > Ateles > Ateles fusciceps. The sequence continues at coordinate 5,702,870 of JAZHEH010003310.1, forward strand.
GGGCAACGAGCCATTCGTGATGAATCTGCCCCCATCACCCAAATACCTCCACCAGGCTCCACCTCCAACTTTGGGATTACGTTTTAACATGAGATTTGGAGAGGACAAAACATCCAAACCATATCATTTGCACCCCTTGAAAAGTAAACTCATAACTCCAGGTTTACCAGGAGGTAAATTTCTCTCCAGAAGGTAAATCTCCAGCAGAGATATGTGTGTTATAAAGGTCTCCTGATTATGTCTAGTAAATCTCTCTTTATGTTTCAGATTTCTCTCACTATCTGATCCATAAATTACTGTCCATGTCCCTGGTAAAGAAAGCCCTCACTTGCAAAAACATAAAAATATTTGCTGCCTGATTGGTTGAAACTACACTCCAAAATTTTCATGTTCGGATTAGTGTGACTGTTCACATTTCTTTTAATTTTCTTGCAATTACTTTGAGTTTATAAAACTTTTTTTTTTCCATTGTTTTGTGTATTTTGATGACATAAGAAAGTCAACCTTGCTATTAATGGCTTAGCTTCGCTTTTGTCTATTTGATGAATTGATCACCACCCCCACCCCCCATCATACCTGCCAAGTCTTAAAATTACTGCTGGTGGTTTCTGAAAATGAAATCCAGTTCCAAAGAATAAAGATGTCTATGGCATTAAGGAAGCTGCAGAGAATGTTTTAAAAGCCATATCCAAAAGGATCTCCAAAAATATTAGAAACTATACGAATTTTTGAAGAAACAAAGATATGCCCCCCAAGGTGATTTCTCTAAAGGGGACTAATCTTATTTGAATGTGTAAACTCCAGGATGTTCTGGTTTTAAAAAAAATCACATAGCTTTATGTAAGAAACAAGTAGATAAAGATGTGTCCTCGTCCTGACCTGATGTCACTAGTACTAACATTTGATTGAGGTAGGTGGCCTATAAAATTTACCCTACTCTACTATCCTTCCTACCTTGCCTATAAGACAATGGAGTATTCTTTTCTAAAATCCACATTGTAACATTTCAGGAGCTGCTGTTCTATCTTTACTTTACCCCGAGGTCTGAGCCTCAAGAGGGCCTAGAAACCCAGGCAGTACCCCTCCACCCACACAGACTGGATCCCGCTTCCCATACTCAGAGCTCCCCTGGACTAGGGAGAACTTCAATCAGGCCCCTTCTTCCAACCCCAGTAATTTTCATTTATTCCTCACAAAAGACCTGTGAAGCACACAGGGCTGGAATTCTCTCTCTCTTTTTTTTTTAACTGATGAAGAATCATGTTCAAATGGAGTAAGTGGCTGGTGTGCAGTAATTCTGATGCTCAGTCCAGGGCTCTTTCCATTATATTCCAAACTCTCCTTTTTATATGCAAATAAACCAATTGTGGCAGTGACACTTTCATACAAAATGAAACAATGCCATAATTACAAGGGCTTGGGAATTAATGGCACTAAATGGGTAATTTGGGTTTAATGTTAAATCCTGGAATAGGCGACCCAGGGCCAGAAAGAGAGACTTTCCAAGTGTCACCTCTGCCATCTGGTGGTCAAATGACAATATAACTGTAACAAGTCAGTATGGATACTATCATCATATGAAAGTCATGCATGACCCCAGGGTCGGGTGAATGATTTGAGGCTGGGCTCCGAATTTTAGGGCCTGAGATGAGAAAATAAAATGTTGAATACACAAATAAAGGTCAGAGTTTTTCCACTATCTCTCTGCTCAGGGTGAGGAACCGCATAGTTTACAATGGAAGAGACCATTCATCCATTTATTCAACAAATATTTATTAAGCACTGTCTTAGGTTGGCTTCCCAGGAAACAGATTCTAGGCAGAGATTTGCTTAGGGAGGATTACTGGGAAACATTCTTGAGGATCACCCTTGTAAGTGGTTGAGGGAAACAGAACTGGTCAGAAAGAGTTGAACTGGAATGAATTTGCAACAGTGGCCTCAGCCAGTCTTACTGGGAGCTCTGGTGTTGGCTTGGAGAAGGCACTGAGCCTCTGTACTTCTTTATCCACCAGTTATTGGGTTCGTTGTGAGCTGTAACAGAACTGCATCTAGGGGGATGAGTTCCTTGGTCCTAAAAGTAGGGATCTGGGCAGTGCCCTACAGCATCCACTACAGACCGCTACTATGTTCTGGGCACTGTGCCAAGGTCAGGAGATGTAATGTTGAACAAGGTGACATCTCTGCCTTCAGAGGCACCCAGAGGTGCAGAGTTATAGAAAATAAATACATGGACACATGAATAAAGGAATACATAAATAAAAGGAGGTTAAAAACTCCAGGAAATACAAAGCAACTGTCTTATGGCTAGAAAATCTATCTCATAAGCATAAACAACAAAGAAAATTCTTGTCGGAAGTAGTGACTTACACCTGTAATCCCAATACCTTGAGAGGCCAAGGCAGGAGGATTGCTTGAGGCCAGGAATTCACGACCAGCCTGCACAACATAGGAAGACCCTGTCTCTACAAAAAAAAAATTAGCTGGGCATGATGGCATGCACCCATAGTCGTAACTACTTGGGAGATGGAGGCAGGAGGATTGCTTGGACCCAGGAGTTCAAGGTTGCAGTCAGCCATAATCGTACCACTGCAGTCTGGCCTGGACAAGAGAGTGAGAGCCTGTCTCTAAAACAAACAAACAAAACCTTGCCTTTTCTTTTTATGTTTGAGACAGTGTCTTGCTCTGCTGCCCAGACTTGTTTCAAACTCCTAGGCTCAAGCAATCCTCCTACCTCAGCCTACCAAAGTCCTGGGATTACAGGTACGCAACACAGTGCGAGGATCCTTACCTTTTATTTTATTATTATTATTTTTTGAGACGGGGTCTCACTCTATCATCCAGGCTGCAGTGGTGTGATCATGGCTCACTTCAGCCTTGACCTCCCTGGGCTTAGGTGATCCTCCCACCTCAGCCTCTGAAGTAGCTGAGACTACAAGCACATGCCACCATGCCTGGCTAATTTTGTATTCTTTGTAGAGACGAGGTTTCGCCATGTTGCCCAGGCTGTTCTCAAACTCCTGGGCTCAGGCGATCTGCCCACCTTGTTCTCTCAAAGCGCTAGGATTACAGGTGTGAGCCACTGCGTCTGGCCCTTGCCTTTTATTAATGGCAATAAAGAAAGCTGAAAATACTTGGGAAGAAAACTGAATTTACCTGCTGCTGATTTAAAAACTGAAAAAGAAGAAAAAACCATCTAGAAACAATTCTAGAGAAACACTTATGAAACTTAACCAAAGCAGTGGGATTCATCTTGGCATTCACCTGCAATGGAATGTGGCTCCCTTCAGTACCTAAGAATAGGTGATGAGGCTTTCCCTATACCCTGGGGCCTGCACCTGTTCTGAACTATTGGGAAGAAGGGCTGCCCAGAGGTAGGTGTCATTCCTGGGGGATGTTCTGGCTGCTGATGCTGTATTGATTGCCCCAGATATAGCACCTTGGAAAAACCAGGAAAGACAGCTCCTTGGTACCTGCTTAGGTGGAACCCAGGGAAGTTTTGATGCTGATTCTGCCTGTGTCCACATGGTGCATCCCGAGCCAATCCTGTTGTCCCAGACATTTCTTTCTCTACGTCCTTTTTGTTTCTCTTCTTGCCACACTGTAGAATCTTTATTTCCCCCACAGGGAAAAGAGAAAAGTACTTGGATCCTTGCCTGTTGTCCCTAGCCTGTTACTTACAGCATGACAATGAACTCCATCCTATGAGCTCTTTAGGCCTAAATATTTGAAATGTACAAAACTATTTCTCCATCATGAGTTTCAGAAAAATCATTTGGGACTTTAAAAGCCTAAAATTTCCTTTCTTGTCTCCTGGTTTTGCTGTGGCATCCAATCTCTAAGGCAGCGGGGATATAGAGGTGCTGGGCGGGGCAGAGGTTCACAATAGAGGTACCTGTTGACAGGTCTAAAATCTCTGTCTTCAGAACTTTCAGATGCTTGCCCTCAAACAAACACCTTCATTTGATGCCCTGCCTCAAATTCCTATCTCTTTTTGCCTAGCTTCTTTCTCCCTCTGCCCTCCACCTGAATTTGCTGTACTAACTTTTGCCCTAAACAAGAAAAAATTCTGAAAGTCTTTTTTCTCAAACTCCACTTCCTCCTAGCTGATTAATCATTGAGTTCTAGACAGTTCCATATTTGCTATCACTGCCCCATTTTGGGACACTGTTAACAACCTCCTTTCCCTGTAGAGCAGAGTTGACCAATCTCAGTACTGTTGACGTTTTGGATGGAACAAGTCCTTGTTGTGGGGGGCTGTCCCATGCATTGTAGGGTGTTTAGCAGCATCCTTGACCACTCCCTACTAGATGCCAGTAGCACCCCCAAGTTGTGATCATCAAAAAATGTCTCCAGACATGTACCGTGCTAAGTCACATCGGTGCCTGAGGCAAAAGAAAAAAATATGTGCCCTATGTACACTTACCAAAATGTCCCCTCATATTTTGAACCAAATGGAAAAAGTTAATAAAAGTTCTACAACAAAAATAAAAAGACCGAATTTACACTATGCTGGTATAAAATTTGAAGGGGAGGGAAAAAGACCCCCCAGAACAATTTCACAGAAACTTTGAGGGCCCAGTGCAAAATGAAAAGGCAGGTCCTCTTCTTCAAAACTTATTAAGAATTTCAAAACAGTGACAGCAGAGTATTAAACCAAGTATGGAGCCCTTTTAAATATGGAAGGTCCTGTGCTGTATGGGGTCTCAACAGCTGGAACTGACCCATTTCACTCCATCTATCCACTCGTGTTTGTCCATCCCCATAAATCTGCCTGATGGGGAATGTGACGGCCATGTGGACTTTGGGAAGCTGATTGAAAACAACTGTCCCCATTGCGCAATAATGCAGGGTCTGAAAACAAACAGCCTGCCTTTATTTAGAATTTTGGGTCGGGTGCAGTGGCGTCTGTAATCCCAGCACTTTGGGAGGCCAAGGTGGGAGGACTGCTTGAGGCTAGGAATTTAGAAGAGCCTGGTCAACAGACCAAGATACCATCTCTACAAAATAATTTTTTTAAATTAGTCAGCTGTGGTGGTATGCACCTGTAGTCCCAGCTACTTGGGAGGCTGAGGTGTGAGGATCACTTGAGCATAGGAGTTCAAGGCTACAGTAAGTTATGATTGCACCACTAAAAAAAAAGTTTAATTATTACCTTTTTTAAGAGATGGAGTCTAAAAGTCTTAATTACTTTTTAATAAGAGATGGAGTCTCCAAAAAAATAATTAATTGAACTAGAATTTTGATAGTTTGGTCATGATGGATTTTTTTGGTATTAATTTTGATTTTAAAATATATGGTATTAAAATGTTACTTCTTTTGATTACTGAGGATTTTGGAGCTTTTTAAATTTTGCACCTTGCTGCCTTGACCCTAATCTAAGCCCTGCTCCAGACATTGTCAAGGGTTTCCTGCTGATTTACAGCCGTGGTCCTCAAACTTTGATTGATAGCAGAATCACCTGGAGGTTTGATTAAAACACTGATGGCTGGGCCCCACTTCCAGAGTTTCTGATTCAATAGGTCTGGGATGGGGTTTGAGAATTTGTGTTTCGTTTTTTTTTTTTTTTCTTTTTTTCTCTCTTTTTTTTTTTTTGAGATAGAGTCTCACTCTGTCACCCAGACTAAAGTGCAGTGGCATGATCTTGGCTCACTGCAACCTCTGCCTCCCAAGTTCAAGCAATTCTCCTGCCTCAGCCTCCCAAGTAGCTGGGACTACAGGTGCATGCCACCACACCCAGCTATTTTTTGTGTTTTTGGTAGAGAAAGGGTTTCACCATGTTGGCCAGGCTGGTCTTGAACTCCTGACCGCAGGTGATCCGCCCGCCCCACCTTGGCCTCCAAAACTGCTGGGATTACAGGCATGAGCCACCATGCCCGACCCCGAGAATTTGCTTTTCTAACACATTCCAGGAGATGCTGAAGCTGCTCATCCAGGCACATTAAGAACCACTGCTTTAGAGCCATCCTTCATGTCATGCCAGTGCAATTTTTTTTCCAAAGTCCAAGGGACTTCTCTGTTTAAAACTCTTCAGTGGGTCCCCATGGCCTATAGAATACAGTAGCTGCTCCTCGGTGACACACATTACCCCCATGGGCTACCTTTCCAACCTCCCCTCGTTGCCTGCACATAATACTCTAGTAATATGGGACTGGCTGACTCATACACACCTTTTAAGACTCAAATCAGCAGTTATTGCCTCTAGAAACCTTTCTTAACCCCTAGATTGTTCTAAGTGCCTGTTATTTGTCCTCTGATAGCACACCATATATACCTCTTCGTTAGCATTTACAAGTTTGTATGGAAATGATCTGTTTGTGTGAATGTCTACCCCATCAGATGGCAGGATCCTGGAGGGCTGGTACTATCTTTATTCTTCTAGTTTCTGTTATAGTGTCTGGCAAACAAGTGCCCCAGTAGAATTTTATGAACTGACCTGAATAGACCCGAATGCCGTTCTGTAGTCTGGTGAAAACGCAGATAAAAAGAATGCCTGCTTGAGTGAGAGCTAGTGATATAAGTGCATAGGGGTATACATATGATACAGCTGATACTTCAAGATCCTTGAGGTTTGAGGGCCTGGTAGACTATTTTTCAATTGTCTATAAGAGTTTAATTCTTGGCCGGGCGTGGTGGCTCACGACTGTAATCCTAGCATTTTGGGAGGCTGAGGCCGGTAGATCACTTGAGGCCAGGAATTTGAGACAAGCCTAGGCAATGTAGGGGGGACCCTGTCTCTACAAAATATAAAAGTTAGCCAGGCGTGGTGGCACATGCTTGTGGTCCCAGCTACCAGGGAGGCTGAGGCAGGAGAATTGCTCAAACCCGGGAGGTCAAGGTTGCAGTGATCAGAGATCACACCACTGCACTCCAGCCTGAGCAAGACCCTGTCTCTCAAAAAATAAAAGTTTAATTCTTTTTTAAGCCCTTAGTATGCTCTATGTGACCTCTGGATCCTATTGGTAGCAATATCCATGTAAGCTGTGAAAGAAAAGAGCTAAGAAAGAAATCTTGAAGCATTGGCTAGAACAGGTAAGAAATGCAGTCCTGAAGAAAGAGCAATAGTATTACGTTGGTGCAAAAGTAATTGCAATTTTTGCCATTACTTTTAGTAGCAGAGAATAGGATGGTCTAGGGTGACACAGGTAAGAAAAAAGGAGACCAAGAGGAAAAAAATCATTAGATGCAGAGGAAAAGTGTTGTTGTTGTTGTTTTCAAATAAAAAGGTAAATTTTTTTCCCCTAAGGAAACAAAAAAGATACATTTATAAGTAAAATTCTTCAATAATATATATCATGTTAAACAAATTTCAAGAAATCAGTTGGTTTTGTTGCTTTAAAAAAGGTTCAAATAATTATTTATTTATTTATTTTTGGAGACAGAGTCTCACTATGTTGTCCAGGTGGGAGTGCAGTGGTGTGTCTTGGCTCATTGCAGCCTCAACCTCCCAGGTTCAAGTGATCCTCCCGCCTCAGCCCCCCAAGTCGCTGGGACTACAGTTGTGTGCCACCACACCCAGCTAATTTTTGTATTTTTTGTAGAGACGGAGTTTCATCATCTTGCCCAAGCTGGTCTCTAACTCCTGGGCTCAAGCAATCCTCCTGCCTCAGCCTCCCAAAGTGCTGGGATAGGCGTGAGCCACCGTGCCCAGCTGAATTATTTTATAATATAAAAGAATAACACTGAACTTCAAATTGTAGGGCTACCATATGAATCAGTTTAAGTATGATTTATTTGGATAGTAGGCTCCTAATATCATGGAAAAGGGATGGGAAAAATGAAATTCACAGGACAGAGTGATCTGCAATCTGCCATGGAAAATGTGAGACATTTTAAGGGATGCAGTAAACCAAAATCCTGGCATAAAAGTATTGCCCATCAAATTTAAAGGAAGCAACAGCTTCAAATGCCAATAATATCTCTGAGAAAATGTATTTTTAGTATATATTCCAATATATTGATGTCTATCATACATCTTTGATGTTTTCCAAACCTTTTAAAATATATACATTGTTGTTAGAGAAATTTGAACATAACCTACCTCATTTGAAATTATGACTGTATGTTTTTGGAGTAAGACTTCAGTAGATACAGGGATCCTACTTCAAGGAAGGATGTGTTGCTCTGGCTGCTGGAAATGTGGTGAACAGAGAGTCTCCAGCTCTCACTCCCATTGAGGTTTCCCTTAACTGTTGTTACACTCAAGCACATGCCCTTCCAGGAGGCAAGAGGGCAAGGCTGCAGTGGGGCAGAATTGTGCCACTGCACTGTAGCCTGAGCAACAGAGCAAGACTCTGACTCAAAGAAAAAAAAAAAAGGAAGAAAGAAGGTAAAAGGCGACTTCCAGAACAGGAGAAAATATTTGCAAATCCTGTATTTGATAAGGGAATTATATCCAGAATACATAAAGAACATTTACAACTTAATAATAAAAAGACAGATAACTCTGGCCAGGCACAGCAGCTCACTCCTGTAATCCTAGCATTTTGGGAAGCCAAGGTGGGCACATCACTTGAGATCAGGAGTTAGAGACCAGCGTGGCCAATACAGTGAAACCCTGTCTCTACTAAAATACAAAAATTATCTGGGCATGGTGGCAGGTGCCTGTAGTCCCAGCTATTTGGGAGGCTGAGGCAGGAGGATTGCTTGAATCCAGGAGGTGGAGGTTGCAGTGAGCTGAGATTGCACCACTGCACTCCAGCCTGGGGGACAAGAGTGAAACTCCATCTCAAAAAAAACAAACAAACAAACAAAAAAACCTCAAATGAAAAATTAGCAAAGGAGTTGAATAGACTTTCTCCAAAGAAGATATACAAATGGACAATAAGTACATGAAAAGATGCTTAACATTGTTAGTCATTAGGGAAATGCAAATAACAGACAATGACACACTGCTTCACAACCATTAGGATGTCTACAATAAAAAAAAAAACAAAAACAGATAATAACAAGTATTGGTGAGGATGTGGTGAAAGTGAAATCCTTACTCACTGCTAGGGAGATTGTAAAATGATGCAGCCACTTTGAAAAACAGTGTGGAAGTTCCTCAAAAGGTTAAACATAAAGTTCATATGATCCAGGAATTCCATTCTTAGGATATACCCAAAGCAATGAAAACATATGTCCACACAAAAATTTGTATATAGATGTTTATAGCAACATTAATTATAATAGCTAAAAAGTCAAAAGAACCCAAATAAATGTCCATTAAGTGCTCAATGGATAAACAAAATGTGGTCTATCCATACAATGGAGTATTATTTAGCCATAAAAGGAATATATTACTGATAAATGCCACAACATGGATAAACCTTAAAAACAAGATGCTAAGTGAAAAATCCAGTCACAAAGATAACATATCATACGGTTCAATTTGTATGAAATGCCCAGAATAGGTAAACTGATAGCAGCAGGAAGTGGATTAGTGGTTGAGTGCCTAGCGTTGACGGGAATGGGAGGATTGGGAGGTGATGGTTAAAGTATACAATGTTTCTTTTTAGGTTGATGAAAATGTTCTAAGATTGATTATGATAGTGGTTGCACACTTCTGTTAATATACTAAAAACTATTAAATTATATACTGTAAGTAGGTGAATTGTATAGTATGTGAGTGATATCTCATTAAAGCCACTATTAAAGTTATCCAAAATTAGGGAAACAGAAAAGCTTTGAAAAAGTTCTGCTGTTTTTATACTAGTTAAAAATAAAAAATGATCTAACTGTACAATAATAAATGCTTAAATACATTAGGATAAAATCTTGTGATGGACTATTAACCAATCATAAAAAAGCATTTTCAAATAATACTTAATGACAAGGAAAATGCTCACAATAACATGTTAACTATAAAAGCCTGATAAAAGTAAGAATTCAGCATAATCCCATATTCTAAGAGAAATTAGTGTATGTATAGAAAAAAAGACTGAAAGACAACAAAATGTTAAAGTGTTTATAAAGATTACTTGTGGATAATTTAGGTTTTCTTTGTTCTTTCTATATTTTTATGTTTTCCAGTAAAAATGAGTTTATATTGCTTTAGAATCAGGAAACAAAATATTGTGAAGCAAATACAGCTATGGGACTCTTAAGAAAAGGTTTTTATATTGATTTGAGTATATAACAGAGTAACATAGCATTAAAGTTCAATGTACAAGGCCACCATTGAATTTGGTTAAGTAAAGGAAAAGACTTATTGAAAACAAGGATGCGAGTAATTACTTTTTCATTTTGATTATTTGTTCAAAATGTTGCTGCCAAGTTATTTCATTTCAGCCACGCTGAGAGAGAACTCAACCTCTCTAGTTCAACGTGACATTGTTCTGTTCCTACACATTGCCCTCTTGCATTTTTTCATTTCCCTTGCTTCAACTTCCTACTCCTCCCAACCTTAACTCTTGGGATCGTCCTGCTGTGTATCTGCTATTTTTCAAATAAATGCTTTATGCACGTTTCTGATACCCACCAAATACAGTAGGATTGTACTTCTTTCAATACAGTGCAATTAAATACAGGTTGAGTATTCCTTATCTAAAGTGCTAGGGACCAGAAGTGTTGCAGGTTTGGGAATGTTTTGCATTTTGGAATATTTGCATATACATAATGAGATACCTTGGGGATGGGACCCAAGCCTAAACATGAAATTCACTTATGTTTCTCATGTACCTTATATACATAGTCTGAAGGTTAATTTTATACAATATTTTAATAAATTTTATAAGATATTTAAAATAACATACAATATTTCAAATGCATGAAACAAAGTTGGTTGACATTGGACTATCAGAAAGCAAAGGTGGCTCAATCTCAGTTACCTGTATGGACAATCTGTGATTATTTGGCATCATCAACATTCCTGACTCTGAATTTATATGCTACCAACAAGCAATCACTTTCTTATACTTATTTTCGCATACTTTTTTTTTTTTGAGATGGAGTTTCACTCTTGTTGCCCAGGCTGGAGTACAATGGCGCAATCTCAGCTCACTGCAACCTCTGCCTCCCAGGTTCAAGCGATTCTCCTGCCTCAGCCTCCTGAGTAGCTGGGATTACAGGCATACGCCGCCAAGCCTGGCTAATTTTGTATTTTTAGTAGAGATGGGGTTTCACCATGTTGGCCAGGCTGGTCTCGAACTCCCGACCTCAGGTGATCCGCCGGTCTTGGCCTCCAAACGTGCTGGGATTACAGGCGTGAGCCACTACGCCTGACCTCACATACTTATTTAACAGGGAAAAAAAATCACACGTCACTAATACAGTGAAAAAAATGATGTGTTCAGGGTCACTAAGCAGCACAGCAGCCTTACCAGAATACCCGCATCAGCTGTGAAACAAAGCAACAACAAACAATGGTGGGTTTTAAGCCTCCACGTGCTACGCTGTGTTTGATTCACAGGTTATTGTATGCTGTATTTTATTTCATTTTTTAGGTGAAAAAAACATTAGAACCAGTCGAGGGACCAGGAAGTGGGTCCCCTAATGATGAGGAGACCTACTGCTGGATAGTTTTTTAAAAATATTTCCCCTAGAGTCATCTGCCTTATTGACAATGGTTTTTGTCTTAGAAGTTTTTCTTTGATTTTATAAGTAAACATGATTTTTGTTCTGTTATGAATGCATACTGCTCTAGTACTTCAATAAGCCCATCATGAATTTCCAGCATGTCACATGTCACTTGGCACTTATTCTGTAGTGTTAACAATGCCATCTTCATTGTCACTATTGTCACAATCACCTTGATTCAGAACCATTTCAGCTATTTCGCCGTAGGTCAATGAGTAAACAACTAATGCCTCCTCATTGATGTTAAAACCTTCATCAATCTCCACTTCTTCAAGCTTACTGCTGGACTCTGAAGGTATATTTTTTACATATGAAAAGGGGTCAGACGTCATATTTTTCTTACTTGATGTAGAGAATCCTTCAAAGTCATCACCTTGTTCTTTATCGCCAAACATAGCCACAAGCCAGAGGCTGTGCCAGACATGCACAACTGGGTCCCTAGTCACTGTGTTTCACACACTGGCAACAACATATATGGCATCCTTCATGCTAAATTCCTTTTGAAAATCTTCCATATCCATACTTCTGTTCACTGCTGCTAGCATGCAGTTCAAAAAAGTACTGTTATGTTTACTATTCATTGATCTAAGGACACTCTGGTCACATGGCTGAACTAATAAAGCCACATTTGTGGGGAAAGTGCATGGCATAAACATTATTTTCGATGAGAATTTTAACTGGATGATTATCAGAAGACTTGTCAAGGAATAACAAAATCTTGCAGTTGTCATCCAGTTCAGATTCCCTGAGGCTAGCATGAGCCACTGGTACAAAATGTTTGTGAAACCAATCAGAAAAGGTGTCCCTGGCAATCCATGCCTTTTTCTTAGCATAATGGACTGGTAAGAAATTCACTCCTTGAAAACAGTGAGGAGTCAAGCTCTTGCTTATCATGCAAGTTTACACACATGTAGGCCAGCTGCATTAGCACATCCTAGCACAGTTATTCTTTCTGTGGCATGCTTAATTCTTGTAGGGTCTGTCTCATCAGCTGTGGTCAGTGTCTGCCTGGGGTAGCAACGCCAAAATAGTAATGTTTCATGAGCGTTGTAGAATTTTCTGGCATCATTTTTTTTTTTTTTGACAGGGTCTCACTCTGTCACCTAGGGTGGAGTGCAGTGGCATGATCTTTGCTCACTACACCTCAACCTCCAGGGCTCAAGCAATCCTCCCTCCTTGGTTCCCTGGGTAGCTGGGACTACAGGCATGCACCACCATGCCTGGCTATTACTGTACTTTTTTGTAGAGGTGGGGTTTTGCCATGTTGCCCAGGCTAGTCTCAAACTTCTGGGCTCAAGCAACCCTCCCACCTTGGCCTTCCAAAGTGCTGGGATTACAGGTATGAGTCACTGTGCTCAGCCTGGTATGAGATTTTTATCAGTGATGACTTTGCAAATTCATCAATGAACTTATCCACTGCTTTGTGATCAGCGGATGCGCCATCACCAAGGATCTTAAAAAATTTAATGCTGTGTCTTTTCTTAAATTTTTGCAACCATCCTGTTGAATATTCACAGTTCACTTCAATTTTCGGTTCACTGTGATAGATGTTTGCTTTTTTCTTGCTCAGCATTACCATTAACTGGCACGTGTTCACTGTAACACTGATGGATTCAGTCTTTCAATACACGATGGAGATGTTAATTTTTAGCTTTATGGAGAGTTTTTCAATTTTTCATTCACTTCAGTTCATCATTTTCGAACAGGACTTCAACAGTTTATCCTTCTGTTTCTTCAGGTCATATATGGTGTTCATTACAACACCACACTCTTCTGTAAGATGTTTCACACACTGTTGTGCAGTTTTTCCAACAGTCTGAGTTTCTGTGCTATAGATAAACACAAAGGCATCCTCTTTTTCTTATCACTGTTACCCATACGGGTACCTGCAGGCCTTTTTTATATTTGCAATAATAACTTTAGGCCACAGAGCAGAGAATAAACAAAAAAACCACAGTGAGTGTTGCATGTAGGTCTTGGCTCCATATGGGGCATTGCGGAAAACCTGCTGTCAGCATGTGCAGCCTGAACATGTGCCATTTAATTACCCTTTGTGTGTGTGCATGGAAAAGTTATATCATACCTGAAGAGGGCTGGGAGGGTCGTTTTCCCTTGGGGATGCTAAATAAACTGTGTTGTACACCTGCATTTTGTCTGAGACTCATAACATGAGGTCAGATGTGGAATTTTCCACTTCTGATGTCATGCTGGCACTCAGAATGTTTCAGATTTTGGAGCATTTAGGATTTTGGATTTTCCAATTAGAGATGCTCAACTTGTATCTCTTCAACCACTCTGCCAAGTTCTGAAATCTCCATAGTATATTCCACAGACAATGATATAATAGAAGAAACTGTTGCAGTCACTTCTGATTATGTTGTTTTGGACCTGCTTCCCCAATACTTCAATGTCATCTGGTAGAACTGGATACTATCAACTGATGCCAAACCTCTTTCCTCTCCATCTGGGCAAGATGGCTCACTCTCCCTCGTGGATACCACCATCAATCATTCATTCATCCATTCACTCATGCTCACAGGCTAGTGCCTCCTGTTGCAGCCTTGGTTCAGTCTGTGCCTCACACCGACCCTAACAATGCAGTAACCAGATCCTTCTGATTAACAAGTTCAAGTCCTGCCTCCACACTGAGCAGTCTGTACTTGTTACCATCGTGTTGACCTCAGCTTTCTCTGGAGTCTTTTGAAGATCTAGTTTCATTTTACAATTATTAAACAGCACATAATAATGTTCTTGAAGTGTGTCTTTTTTCTCTAATCGTCAGTGTCAGGGGATGTTGTGGTCAGTTTTGCTGTGCTTTTTGTTCCCTTAATTCTGGCATAAACTGTCTCTATGCAATACTTAAAGAGAGAAGGAAGACTCTTAGTTGTCAGCTGTAATAAGATTCTGTACCAGAATTGCTGCCTTTGCCTGGTAGGTACTGACCCCAAACAAGAAAAATAATCTGTTCACATTTAACACTTTTATACTGTCTGGGTCACTGTTTTCTTGTGTGATTTTTCTTTTTTCTTTTTCTTTTCTTTTTTTTTTTTTTTTTTTTAGACAGAGTCTTGCTCTATCGCCCAGGCTGGAGTGCAATGGCGAGATTTTGACTCGACTGCAACCTCTGCTTCCTGGGTTCAAGTGATTCTCCCTGCCTCAGCCTCCCAAGTAGCTGGTATTACAGGTGTGCCCCACTACCCCTGGCTATTTTTTTTTTTAATTTTTTTTATTTTTAGTAGAGATGGAGTTTCACCATGTGGGCCTGGCTAGTTTTGAACTCCTGACCTTAGGTGATCCTCCCATCTGGCCCTCCCAAAGTGCTGGACAAGCATGGGCCACTGCGCCCACTTTTCTTGTGTGATTTCAATGTTCAGCGTCTTTTTTTTTTTTTTTTAATACTTCATGGGTCCTGACCAAACTATTATTGGCTTTCCCTCAGTCTGGTTCAACAATTCTTTTCCTCTTTTCAGTTGCCTTAAAGTGATGCTCAGAGTACCCACCTCAGTGCTTTTGTTATACCTCCGTACACACTTGTATTCGTTTCGTGACCTTAGCTATGCCCATTAGTCCTTCACCTTCACCAGTCCTGGCCCTGGCCTAGCATCACCTATGCTACCCATAAGCAGTCTGTGATAGTGGGGTTCCAGCTCACCTGCGGAGGTGAGATTGAAGCAAATTCTGCCTTCATTGCAGACCCAAAGGACTGGAGAAAGCCATTATGCCCTGGACACTGGGGACACATCAAGCAAACTGTTTTCCTGCTCCACCCCCACTAGGAGGGCCAAGATGCTTGTCTATCTCCTTGTTTGCTGGGCCTCCTTCATGCCAAAGTTTTGCTGGTCTCCCGGGTTGCAGGTAAATGGCCTGGAGTGCCTAGACCTGTGCCCTACTCAGCTAAAGAGAGCTGTTCCTGCTAGCTCTATTCCTTTTTCCCAGTCTTCTCCCCCTGGTCTTTGATATCCTTTCCCAGGCGCTGGGGTTTATACTTTCTCCGTGCCAGAAGCCACAAGCTTACTCTAATGGAGTCTGTGTCTCTACTCTCCTTGTTTCTTTTTGGATTTTATGTGTGATAGATTAAAGAATCATCAATTAGGAAAGGAGTAAGTCAAATTGTCTCTATTTGCAGACGACATGATTGTATGTTTAGAAGACCCCATTGTCTCAGCCCAAACTCTCCTTAAGCTGATAAGCAACTTCAGCAAAATCTCAGGATACAAAATCAATGTGCAGAAATCACAAGCATTCCTATACACCAATACAGAGAGCCAAATTAAGAACAAACTCCCATTCACAATTGCTACAAAGAGAATAAATTATCTAGGAATACAACTAACAAAGGATGTAAAGGACCTCTTCAAGGAGAACTACAAACCACTGCTCAAGGAAGTAAGAGAGGACACAAACAGGTGGAAAAACATTCCATGCTCATGGTTATGAAGAATTAGTATTGTGAAAACGGCCATACTGCCCAAAGCAATTTATAGATTGAACACTATCCCCATCAAACTACCAATGACCTTCTTCACAGAACTGGAAAAAACATTTTAAACTTCATATGGAACCAAAACAGAGCCCACATAGCCAAGACAATCCTAAGCAAAAAGAACAAAGCTGGCAGCATCATGCTGCCGGACTTCAAGCTATACTACAAGGCAACAGTAATAAAAACAGCATGGTACTGGTATCAAAACAAAGACATGGACCAATGCAAACCACACATCTACAACCATCTGATCTTTGACAAACCTGAGATAAACGAACAATGGAGAAAGGGTCCCCCTGTTTAATAAATGGTGTTGGGGAAACCTGGCTAGCAATGTGCAGAAAGCAGAAACTGGACCCCTTCTTGACCCCTTACACTAAAATTAACTCCAGATGGATTAAGGACTTAAACATAACACCTAACACCATAAAAACCCTAGAAGAAAACCTAGGCAAAACCATTCAGGGCATAGGCATAGGCAAGGATTTCATGACTAAAACACCAAAAAGCAATGGCAATAAAAGCCAAAATAGACAAATGGGACCTAATTAAACTTCAGAGCTTCTGTACAGCAAAAGAAACAATCATTAGAGTGAACCGGCAACCAACAGAATGGGAAAAAATTTTTGCAATTTACCCATCTGACAAAGGGCTAATATCCAGAATCTACAAAGAACTAAAGCAGATACACAAGAAAAACAAACAAACAAACCCATTCAAAAGTGGGCGAAGGATATGAACAGACACTTTTCGAAAGAAGACATATGTGAAGCCAACAAACATGAAAAAATGCTCAACATCACTGGTCATTAGAGAAATGCAAATCAAAACCACATTGAGATACCATCTCACACCAGTTAGAATGGTGATCATTAAAAAATCTGGAGACAACAGATGCTGGAGAGGATGTGAAGAAATAGGAACACTTTTACACTGTTGGTGGGAGTGCAAATTAGTGCAACCATTGTGGAAGACAGTGTGGCGATTCCTTAAGGATCTAGAAATAGAAATTCCATTTGAATCAGCAACCTGATTATTGGATATATACCCAAAGGATTATAAATCGTTCTGTTATAAAGACACATGCACATGCATGTTCATCACGGCACTGTTTACAATAGCAAAGACTGGGAACCAACCCAAATGCCCATCAATGATAGACTGGATAAGAAAATGTGGCACATATACACCAGGGAATACTATGCAGCCATAAAAAACGATGAGTTTGTGTCCTTTGTAGGGACATGGATATACCTGGAAACCATCATTCTCAGCAAACTGACACAAGAACAGAAAATCAAACACCACATATTCTCACTCATAGGCAGGTTTTGAACAACGAGAACACTTGGACACAAGGAGGGGAGCATCACACCTAGGTGTCCATTGTGGGGGCTAAGGGAGGGAGGGTCGGGGGAGGAATAATGTGGGGGAGAAATGTCAGGTATAGGCAATGGGGGGATGGTGGCAACAAACCACCTTGCCATGAATGTACCTATGCAACAATCTTGCATGATCTGCACATGTACCCCAGAATCTAAAGCACAATTTTAAAAAAAGAGAGATTTAAAAAAAAAAGAATCAGACACTTCTTCCCTGATATTTACCCAGTTCCATATCTCTGCTCCCTTCAACCCCTCTATCCTTGCTCCCAGGGTGCAGTAATTATTCTACAATTTACAGTAATATCCCCCCTATGCCGAAATATACCTTGAAATGTACACCCAAATCCAAACCTTTCTCCCCAACTCAGCCTGACTGATTTTCTGCTGGCTGTGTCCTGGATATTTCACTCGCACCTCAAGTTGTGCTCAGTACCTCCAAGCCAGATCTTATTCTTCTTGTTCCCTCTCCTTGTTTCCCTGCTTTTGGTAATGGTCCCATTATTTCCAGATAATGCAGAGACAAAGCTTCCCTTCTAATCCCCCTTCTAATCAGTTGTTAGACCTTATAAGTTCAATTTCTTGAAAGAAGTTGAGATGTATAGACAGCTCCTGATTTATGGTGGTTTGACTTATGAATTTCACTAGATACTGGACATACATTAAAGAGCAAAACCAGAAAAATTTTCTACTTTTCTGGCACTTACAGTCTTGTGGGGGGGGAAACAGATAATAAAATAATCACAAATAAACATAATATTACAATTGAGATTAATGCTTATAAAACAAAGGTACCTATTGCTACTAACATTCATGATGGCTGGTCAGATATTTTCTATCTGCTGCTACCTAATATAAAAACACAAAATTCAACATGTATTTTTCTTTTTTAAAACAGCTTTATTGAGATATAATTCATATAACGTACAATTTATCCATTTAAATTGCATATGTCCATGGCTTTTTGTATGTTCAAAGTTGTGTAATCATCACCATAAATTTTAGAATGTTTTCATTATCCCAAAAAGAAATCTCACTCATCTTAGCCATTATTCCTATCCTCCCCAACCCTAAGCAACCACTAATCCACTTCTGTCTCTGTGGATTTGGCTATTCTGAACATTTCATATAAATTGGATCATACAGTATGTGCTTTTTAAAAATTGTACTTTAAGTTCTGGGGTACATGTGCAGCTCTTGCAGGACTGTTGCATAGGTACACACATGCCACGATGGTTTGCTGCCTCCATCCCCTCGTCACCTACATCAGGCATTTCTTCCAATGTTATCCCTCGCCAACCTCCCCACCCCCCCCCACTGTCCCTTCCCTAACCCCCCCACCCCACAACAGACGCCAGTGTGTGATGCTCCCCTCCCTGTGCCCTTGTGTTCTCATTGTTCAACACCCACCTATAAGTGAAAACATGCAGTGTTTGGTTTTCTGTTCTTGTGTCAGTTTGCTGAGAATGAAGGTTTCCAGATTCATCCATATCTCTACAAAGGACACGAACTCATTGTTTTTTATGGCTGCATAGTATTCCATGGTGTATATGTGCCACATTTTCTTTATGCAGTCTATCATTGATGGGCATTTGGGTTGGTTCTAGGTCTTTGCTATTGTAAACAGTGCCACAATGAACATACGAGTGCATGTGTCCTTATAATAGAACGATTTATAGTCCTTTGGGTATATAACCAGTAATGGGTTTGCTGGGCCAAATGGAATTTCTATTTCTAGATCCTTGAGGAATCGCCACACTGTCTTCCACAATGGTTGCACTAATTTACACTCCCACCCACAGTGTAAAAGTGTTCCTATTTCTTCACATCCTCTCCAGCATCTGTTGTCTCCAGATTTTTTAATGATCATCATTGTAACCGGTGTGAGATGGTATCTCTATGTGGTTTTGATTTTTTGCATTTCTTTAATGACCATTGATGTTGAGCATTTTTTCATATGTTTGTTGGTCTCATAAATGTTTTCTTTTGCAAAGCGTCTGTTCATATCCTTTGACCACTTTTGAATGGGTTTGTTTGTTTGTTTTTTTCTTGTGAATCTGCTTTAGTTCTTTGTAGATTCTGGATATTAGCCGTTTGTCAGATGGGTAAATTGCAAAAACTTTTTCTCATTCTGTTGTGCAATCAAATTAGAACTCAGGATTAAGAAACTCACTCAAAACCACACAACTAGATGGAAACTGAACAACTTGTTCCTAAATGATGACTGGATAAACATGAAATGAAGGCAGAAATAAAGATGTTCGTCGAAACCAATGAGAACGAAGACACAATGAACCAGAATCTCTGGGACAAATTTAAAGCAGGGTCTAGAGGGAAATTTATAGTAATAAATGCCCACAGGAGAAGCGAGGAAAGATCTAAAATTGACACCCTATCATCAAAATTGAAAGATCTAGAGGAGCAAGATCAAAAAAATTCAAAAGCTAGCAACTAAGATCAGAGCAGAACTGAAGGAGATAGAGACAAAAAAACCCTTCAAAAAAAAAATCAATAAATCCAGGAGCTGGTTTTTTGAAAAGATCAACAGAATAGACAAACTGCTAACCAGACTAACAAAAAAGAAAAGAGAAGAGTCGAACAGATACAATTAAACATGATAAAGGGGATATCACCATTGATTCCACAGAAATACAAACTACCATTGGAGATCACTACATACAACTCTATGCACATAAACCAGTAAATCTGGGAGAAATAGATAAACTCCTGGACAGTTACACCCTCCCAAGACTAAACCAGGAAGAAGTTGAATCCCTGAATAGACCAATAACAAGGGCTGAAATTGAGGCAGCAATTAATAGCTTGCTAACCAAAAAAAAAGCCCAGGTCCAGACGGGTTCACAGCTGAATTCTACCAGACATACAAAGAGGAGCTGGTACCATTCCTTCTGAAACTATTCCAAACAATACAAAAAGAGGGAATCCTCCCTAACTCATTTTATGAGACCAACATCATCCTGATACCAAAACCTGGCAGAGACACAACTAAAAAAGAAAACTTCAGGCCAATATCCATGATGAACATCAATGCAAAAATCTTCAATAAAATACTGGCAAACCGAATGCAACAGCGCATCAAAAACTTATCCATCACGATCAAGTAGGCTTCATCCTGGGGATGCAAGGCTGGTTCAACATATGAAAAATAAACATAATCTATCACATAAACAGAACCAAAGACAAAAACCACATGATCATCTCAACAGATGCAGAGAAGGCCTTTGACAAAATTCTACAGCCCTTTATGCTAAAAACTCTCAATAAACTAGTTATCGATGGAATGTATCTCAAAAAAATAAAAGCTATTTATGACAAACCCACAGCCAACATCATACTAAACGGGCAAAAACAGCATGTGCTTTTTAAATGACTGGCTTCTTTCCTTAAGTATAGTGTTTTCAAGGGTTATCAAATTTGCAGCATGCATCAGTACTTTATTTCTTTTTACTGCTGAATAATACTCCATTGTACCATGTGTTTTTCTCAGCACAGACAGAGATAGGATGCTGTTCCACTGTATTCTCCACAGCCAGACAAATTCAGTTTGTCATGTTTCTAGAAAAAGGTGACAGTAAGTAAATATTGGCTGAGCCTTAGAGGGGTGGCAGCCGTATTTAGAAAGCAGCTTTCATGAGTGACTTTATTCACTCAGTTCTCTTAGTCTATTTAGTATTTCTGACTCACAAACGGAAGTTATTCTATTTTGGCATTCTTTCTCTCTTTCTCCTTCTTGGTCTCTACTGGCTTGCTGTGTTAAATTATGCAAGTTACTGAAATTCTGTTTGTTTAACTCCTGCATGTTCTATAAAATACGCCCAGTCCAGTCTGCTTGTTTGCCAAAGCTGTTTGGAGACAATTTTTCATATGATATGCATCATCAGCTCCCACAGAAGGCAAAAGGAATTTGATGTGTGGGGGTAGTCTGGGATCCTATCCAAAATTAGTGCTCATCTGGAAGAAATATGGAAGCTTGATACTTGCTTACTGGCCTTTTAGTTGTATTCACTTACTGCTTTTCCTCTAAGGAAATTAGAAAATCTTTATCCATTTTGTGGTTTTTTTCTTTTCTTTCTTTTTTTTTTTTTTTTTTTTTTTGAGACAGAGTCTTGCTCTGTCACCCAAGCTGGAGTGCGGTGGTGCCATCTCAGCTCACTGCAACCTCTGCCTCCCTAGCTCAAGTGATTCTCCTGTCTCAGCCTCCTGAATAGCTGGTATTACAGGTGTGTGCCACCATGTTCGGCCAATTTTTGCATTTTTAGTAGAGAAGGGGTTTCGATACATTGACCAGGATGATCTCAAGTGATCTCCTGGCTTGGCCTCCCAAAGTGCTGGGATTACAGGCATGAGCCACTGCGACCATCTGTGTGTGTGTGTGTGTGTGTGTGTGTGTGTGTGTGTGTGTGTGTCTTATGTATAAGATGAGATAAAGCTTAAACAAAAAGATTGCAGTAGAAAAAGTTTTCTGATACCCTCTATTGGACAACTGTGAACCAAAGAGAGTAATCTGTCTGACCTAGCTTTGTGACCTGGGAAATGATTATCCATGACATTCAGAATTCTCTTTATTTTAACTGACTTCTCCAGACCCTAGGTTGGGATGTAAAATTCAATTAGATTTAAATTATCACTCATTTACTTATGCAATATGCTCTGTGCCGAGTGTCAGGAGGATGCAAAAAAATAACACAAAGAGATGTAAGGAGCTGTGCATAAGACAGAGGGAGCTAAGCCCCAAGAGAGGCGAAAACCTAGATGCTCAAGGAGCAGAAACCAGAGAAGACATTTCTGCTAGGTGGGGCGACAGATATGGTTACCTGGAGAAGACGATGATGATGATGATGATGATGATGATGATGATTTGAGACAGGATCTTGCTCTGTTGCCCAGACTCCAGTGCAGTGGTGTGATCACTGCTCCCTGCAGCCTCCATCTTGTGTTCGAGTAGTCCTCTAGCCTCAGCGTCCGTCCGGAGTAGCTGAGACTGCAAATGAGCACCACCAGGCCTAGCTAATTTTTTTTTTTTTTTTTGTAGGGACAGGATTTCACCAGGTTGCCAGACTCGTCTCGAATTCCTGGCCTCAAGTGATCCACCTGCCTCCGCCTCCCAACATATTGGGATTACAAGCATGAGCCACCACCCCTGGTGAGAAGATTATTCCAAGCTGTGCAGAACTTTTAAAAGTGGAGACAGGAAATAGCATGTAAACGCTCCCAGTGAACTTCCTTTGGGTGGTGAGGTGCACAGTAGTAGACTCAGGTGTGTGAAGGGAGCTATAAGAAATAAACCTGAAAAGATGGGATGGAGACCTTGAAAACTAGACTAGGGTATCTGTTTTTGATCATTTAAGCAAAAGGAAGCCAATGAAAGTCTTTGGCACACCGTACATCAAAACTGCTCTTAAGGAAATTCACCTGGCAGGAAGATGAAGGGTGGATTGGCAAGGGAGAGACTTCAAGCTGAGAAACCAAGGGAGGTTGCTGCAACAGTACAGGCAGTGGGAGTGGAATGGAGGTGACCGACCGTTGCAGCAGGCTCTGGAGTCTTGCAGTGGGGACGTTAGAGGTACCACTCCGGGACGGAGCTCCCTCCTGGGGCAGGGACTGGGAGGAGCCAGAGTTATAGCCACACCCCCGGTGACGCCAGGTGGTCGGCTGTAGCCTTCTATTGGCTACGCTGGCCGCCAGTCCGGGAGGAGGCGGTGTCCTCCCCGCCCTCTCCGGGCTGGGCTTGAGGCTGGCGCGGGCTGGGAGCCCGTGGAGCCCGGGGGCCAGGCGCGGCCGGGATATCGGGCGCTGCGGCCGGGGACCAGCTGCTGAGATAGGCAGGTGAGAAGGCCCGGGGCCGAGGGGTGATCCCAGCGTCTCTGCCACCGTGGGATTCCCCGCCCCCCCCGAGAGCGCGCCGTCCCGGGGGGCTCGCGGGGCGGAGGTTGGGGGCGCCGGGCGGAGCGGGCGAGCGGGGACAAGGGGACAGAGTGGGCTGGCTGGGACCCGTCGCTGCACCTCCCGCTGCAGCCCCAGGTCTGCCCCCAGGTCTAAGTGTCGCCAGGAGAGGTGGGCAGGGGGCGGTGGCCGGCGGCCCCTCGTGCCCTTGGGCTCCCTTGACGTTCTGTTTGGAAACACCGGGCCCGCGCTTCTGGAGCGGCGCAAGCGGTCCCGGGGGGCGCAGCGGGGCAACCTAGGGTCCCCGCGCCGAGGGACCCGCGCGGCCAGGGATGCCGCGCTCGGCTTCGGCTTCGGCTTCGGGAGCTCCACTAGGATCTCCGGGGCGAAACTTTAAAGTCAAAACTTTAAAGAGGCATTTTGTACACCTCGAGTTGCTGGTGCGTCAGAGCACCCTGAGGTGACCTACCCTGAAACCACTGTCCCCGAAGTTAGTGGGGCACTTTTTAAAGGACAGCACTTTTTAGCCGTGGGTTTTGTTGTGCGAAACGCTGTGGAAATAGAAGTTGAACCATTTACATTGGAAAAGCTCTGGTGGTGGGCTACCTGAGGGTCACTGCTTCCTTTGTGAAAATGCCAGTCTTACAAGCCTGGCCTGCACAGCGGTGTGTCCCAGAGGAGTGTGCAGTGAGGAGCTCTGCTGTTCTGGGCAGTGCCACCGATGGGCAGGCGTTGCCCAAGTGGGGCTAGGTGGTGGTCAGAAAGGTTCCTTAAACAAGGCATGCTTCAGTCTCGTCGAGAAAGGTCTTTCACACACACACACACACACACACACACACGCACGCACACGATTACCTAGCCCAGTTAAGCGGTCCTTAGTCAGAAGATTCCTTAAACAAGGCATGCTTCAGTCTCAGTCTCGTCGAGAAAGATCTTTTACACACACACACACACACACACACACGATTACCTAGCCCAGTAAAGATCTTTTACACACACACACACGCACGATTACCTAGTCCAGTTAAGCTGTCCCTTAAGAGGCAAAAACTAAAGAGTATCATAGAGGCTGACGCTGCGCTTCATCAGGGTAAGCCTAAGTAGAAGAATTCTTTCATTTCTTTTTCTTTCCTTTTTGGGGTTTGGACGAGAAACAGGAAGTCAGAGATTCAGAGAAAAGAGCATTCACTCCACAATTGTAAACAGTTTATCTTGTGTCAGTAAATATTTCCAAAAGTCACTGGTGGTATTTGGAACACTAAGACTTTTTCCTGTACCCTGAAGTGAAGATAGATTACTTTCAAATTCAGAATCTAGACATGATAGATTACTTTCAAATTCAGAATCTAGATGTGATAATTTATTTATTTAGCAGTTGGTTATGTTATATAGTTATATATACAGTCCCAATGTTACATAGTTCTGTAACATTAGTGGTAATGAAAAGGATGGTGTCTATTGTATAAAATTTGAATTTTTAACTACCCAAGATGGTGCACTAATACAATGGTTGCTTTATACTTGTTAACTAACTGCAATTACTGAATGAAATGAGGGAATCAGGTGTCTAGATCTCAGTGTAGACCATCATCCTACCAATTTGCTGTTTCGATTTTTTTTATTATGGCCCTCGAAGAGGGAATATAGATGTTAAATGCTGATTTAATGATATTCTTAAAGCTTTGCTACTTCACTATAAAATATATGATTAGCATAACTAAATAAACAAGTATGTTTAATTTTGAATTAATTTATTGTGTCATTATCATAGCAAAGTATCTTCCAGGTAAGATATATGTATGATACTTTTCATATTTGAGGTTAACAGTTACCTCTCAATTTTTTGAGCGGATCGTGAAATTCTTGGCAGGGATAACCACAAATAATAGATCATTAAATTTGTAAATGTGGTCCTAGTATACATCCATTTAAACTGTGACTTTATTCATTTGTAAATATGTGATCTTTTTTTATTGAGATCTCAATATAAGACACAAACTATAAGATTTATCCTTTTAAAGTATACAGTTCACTGGGTTTCGGTGTATTCACAGGGTTGTATAGCCATCACCAATATCTAATTCTAGAATATTTTCATCACCCCAAAAAGAAACCACATATCCATTGTAGTCAGTCTTCACTACCTTCTCCTCCATGGCCTTTGGCAACCACTAACCTACTTTCTGTCCTTTGTATTTGCCTACTATGGACATTTCACATAAATAGACTCATATAATATGTGGCCTTTTGTGTCTGGCATCTTTCACTTAGCATGTTTTCAAGACTCAACCAGGGCTATATTAGTACTGTATTCCTTTTTTATGGCTGAATAATATTCCATTGTATGGATACACCACATTTTTTTTTTGAGACAGAGTCTCACTCTGTTGCCCAGGCTGGAGTTCAGTCGTGCAATTTCAGCTCACTGCAACCTCCGCCTCCTAGGTTCAAGCGATTCCCTTGTTTCAGCCTCCCTAGTAGCTGGGATATAGTCCCGCACCACCACGCCCAGCTAATTTTTGTATTTTAAGTGGAGACAGGTTTTGCCATGTTGGCCAGGCTTGTCTCAAACTCCTGACCTCAGGTGATCCTCCTGCCTCAGCCTCCCAAAGTGCTGGTATTACAGACATGAGCCACTGCACCCTGCTGGATCTACCACATTTTATTCATTCATCTGATGGCGGACACAGGTTGTTTCTACTCTTTGGCTATAATGAATACTGCTGCTCTGAACATTTATAGACAAGTTTTGGTGTGGACACGTATTTCATCTCTTGGCGTATGACCCCATCCCTTGGCATGTGACCCAGCAACTCCAATGCCAAGTATAAAGTTACCAATACTTTGTATTGGTATACCAAATATAAAGTTACTCCAATAACTTGATAACTTTATATTTACACTTTTTTTTTTTTTGAGACAGGGTCTCACTCTGTTACCCAGGCTGGAGTGCAGTGCATGATCATAGCTCACTGCTCAAGTGATCCTCTTACCCAGGCCTCCGGAGTAGCTGGGACCACAGATAAGGTCCCTGATGCCCAGCTAATTTTTAAATATTTTGATAGAGATAAGATCTTGCTATGTTGCATAGTCTGGTCTTGAACTCCTGAGCTCAATGAATTGTCCCACCTCAACCTCTCAAACTGTTGGGATTATAGGTGTGAGCCACCATGCTGGCCTGTTTAAACTTTTGAGGAACTGTAAAACTGTTTACAAAGCAGTTGTAAAATTTTTATATTCTCACCAATAATGTATGAGGGTCCCAATTTCTCTACATCCTCACCAACACTTGTTATTAGATGTCTTTTTCATTAGAACATCCTATTTGATATGAAGTGGAATGTTGTTGTGACTTTGATTTGCATTTTCCCTTATAGCAAATAATGTACTTTTTGGCCATTTGTATTTCTTCTTTGGAGAAATGTCTATTCAGATACTTTGCCCATTTTTATTTATTCATTTTTAATTTATTATTATTATTATTTTTAGAGATGGGGTCTCCCTCTGTTGCCCAGGCTGGAGTGCAATGGTATCAACATGGTTTACTGCAGCCTCAACCTCCTGGGCTCAGGTAATCTTTCTGCCTCAGCCCCCTGGTAGCTGGGACTATAGGCATGCACCACCATGCCTGGCTAATTTTTTTTGTGTGTGTGTATTTTTACAAAGACAGTGTTTTGCAGCATTGCCCAGGCTGGTCTCAAACTCCTGAGCTCAGGCCGTACCCGCCTCAGACTCCCAAAGAGCTGGGATTACAGGCATGAGCCACCTTGCCTAGGCCTTTGCCCACTTTTTAACTGGGTTATCTTTATTAATCATTGAGTCCTAAGAGTCCTTTATATATTCTAGACACAAATCCCTGAGATGCATATGTGTGTGTGACATGTGTGTATTACTGTTTTTAAAATGTAAACACATTGGTGCAGAACCATGAGATACTCAGTGTTAAAGCAATCTGATAAGCGAGACCTTCTCCAGACACTAAATCTAAAGATGTCTCACCCCGTAATTTTTTTATTTTAATTTATTGTTTGTTCTTTGTAACGTGTTTCACTTTTTTAAATTACTCTTTACTTCTCTCTGGTCTGCCTCCTCCACTTGATAACTCTTAAAGTGAGGATTTTGTTTTTCACTGGGTTTTCTCCCTTCTTTAAGCTTGTCATTCTTCAATTCAAGGTTAAGAATACTCTTTTTAAAAATGTGTGCAGTATTTATGTGGTAGGGAAAAATAGTTACAGATTTAGCTGGAGCTGAAAAGTCATTGTTTACAGAGAATGGATCTGTGCATTAATTCACTTATTAAGTCCTCACTAATCTTCAGGGATACATGCTAGATTCTGGGTAAAGTGAGTCCTTGTCATAAAATAACCCATCATTAATGGGGAAGATTAGCATTCAAACAAACAAATCCAAGACATGCTACTCTGTTGCATGAGCAAGAACAAGGGGAAGACTCTTAGGATAAGATAGAAATGTTTTTGCAGGGATGACCTTTAGTTTTGATCATTAATGTTGAGCAAACATTGTACTTGTGGAAAGAAGAGAAAGCACTCTCTAGAAAGACAAAGAGTGAAAGGGCATATTGTTTTCAGGAATACCAAAGAGTTAGATGCAACATTCATGGTGTATGCAGGGAAGGTGAGGACAAATGGGGGCAAGGAAGAGGCAATTTCTGGTTCTGAATTACACTGAAGGTGTTGATTACTGTTTTCTGTCTTCACTAAGGTTATAATAAATTGAGATGATTTAGGTGGAAGCTAGTCACATTTAAATTAGAATTTCAAGGAAGATGATAGACTTCCCATCTTTGATAATCTTGCAAACAACTAGCCTGTTGCTATAGCCTAGATGAGTTTGATAATGGAGAACTAGAAGAGATACAGGGTCACTTTGATTCTTCTGAATATAATGTCTTGAGAAAATAATTGTTTTTGTAATATAATATGTGAAATTTGAGGTTGAGATTATACCTCTAGAAATGAGAATTTTGAAAACTTAAAGACTTATTACAAACATTTTTCTATATTCTCATGTATGTATAAATGTATAATTTACTGACTACAGCCCAAAGGTAAAGCTGTATATGGAACAATTATAAATATTCATCTCATTTGTCTCCTCTTACATGGTGAGTAAAAACACTGAAATTTCAGAGATATACACAATCATTTCAGTAATATCATAAAAGATAAAATGTTACTATATCTGTCAACATTTTTCAACTTTACATTGATTTCTAGTTAATAATCATAAATTTATCATGTATTTTTAAAAATTTTTTGATAGATAAGGATCGCCATGAAGATAACTTAAAGATTCCCAATGTACTACATTGGAGGACTACCCTGAAGGCTGAGAGAAAAATGTAGTATTTAATATCATAACAGGCTAACTTACCAGAAATAAGCAGAGCCCATGAGGAGGGGAGCCTGGAACTCCCAGGACTGCACAGTAGGCTCACATTTCAAATGCCAATATCTGGAGGCAGAGCCGTGGTCTTTACAGGGTACCTTAGTTCATTCAGACTGCTGTAACAAAATACCATAAACTGGGTGGCTTACAAACAATAGAAATTTATTTCTCACAGTTTTGGAGGCTTGGAAATCCAAGATCAATGTACTGTCAGATCTGGTGTCCGGTGAGGGCTCAATTTCTGGTTCAGAAATGATTCGTTCTAGCTGTGTCCTCATGTGGTAAAAGCGGAAGGATGGGTTTCTGAGACTTGTTTTAGGAGGACACTAATCCTTTTTCTTTTTTTTTGAGACAGATTTTCCCTCTGTTGCCCAGGCTAGAGGGCAGTGGGGTGATCTCGGCTCACTGCAAGCTCCACCTCCTGGATTCAAGTGATGCTCATGCCTCAGCCTCCAGAATAGCTGGGATTACAGATGTGTACCACCACGCCCAGCTAATTTTTGCATTTTTAGTAAAGATGGGGTTTCACCGTGATGGCCAGGCTGGTCTCGATCTCCTAGCCTCAAGAGATCCTCCTGCCTAGGCCTCCCAAAGTGCTGGGATTATAAGCATGAGCTACCATGCTCAACCAGGAGGACACTAATCCTATTTCTAAGAGCTTCATCCTGATAATAGTATCACCCACCAAAGGCGACACCTCTTAATACCAGCACGTTGGTAATTCAACATGTAAATTATGGGTGGACACAAATGTTCAGACCACAGCACAAGGTGACAGTGCTTTTTATTTCACTGAGATTATTGATGCCATGCACAATGTGATCGTGCCCTGTATTCTTCACAGGGGTATTCTAATGATCATATTCTCAATTATTACGCTATGCTTTCCTCAAATCTCACATATATTTTGCAATGGGGAACGAACCTTATAGTGGGAAACTCTATGAGGCCTTCTTTCTCCTGCACATTTTGCTATTGAAATTATTCCCTCATCTCAATCTTTCTGAGACAGTTTCCTCAAGACATTCTATCTTTTTTTTCTTGGCATTCATGCTAAGAAAATAGTTAGCATTTCTGTCTTTGAAGTTATTCCTAAGAGATATAAAAGAAATGAAAATTGAGGGCTCTGTTTACGGGCAATCAATGGGCCATGTATGTACCTGTGAACAATCTTGCATGTTCTTCACATGTACCCTCAAACCTAAAATGTAATAAAATATATATTAAAAAAAAAAAGAATTGAGCCAATGTACTGTTTGGGTTCCCCCAGCCTCGTATCCTTTTAGGTCTGGCTCTATCCTAACTCAAATATTTATTCTGTCTTAAAAGTAGCAGACCTCACCACTATGTAATATATCCATATAACAAAATTGCATTTGTACACCTTAAATTTATACAATTTTTAAAGTGCCCATTTGGTTTATTACTCTCTCCCTTTCCACTCTCTCTGGACTTTATCCACTCTAGTACTCCTTTTACTGCTTACATTTTCCTTTCTTCTTTACTGGATGTTACTCAGTAGCTCACAAATGAGAACTCATTTTTCATGTGTTTCATGTCTACATAAACACACAAACATGTGTGCACACATCTCCCTTTCCACACTTTCTGTCTTGTTTATATCACTCAATTCCTCACAGCTGAATTTCTCAAAAGATACTCATTGTCTCACTTTTTTACCTTCCATGAACTTCTTAGCCCTCACCTTAGTTCCTCTGATACTTGCATGAAAAAAAAAAAAGAAAACAGCCATGACACAAACTGAAATTTAGTCCACTCTATGTCTCTGTGGCAGTTTACTGACGTCATTTCAAATTCACTATCTTCTTTATAAAACATTTCCTTGAACTTGAGTTACTGTCCTCATACTAGACTCCTGATCACTGAAGGATAGCCATCTCCAGTGGTACCTTACCTTCATATTCTTTTTTTTTTTTTGGAAGGCGAGGGATGGAATTTTTCTCTTGTTGCCCAGGCTAGAGTACAGTGGCGTGATCTCAGCTCAATACAACCTCTACCTCCTGGGTTCAAGCAATTCTCCTGCCTCAGCCTATCAATAACATAGCTGGGATAACAGCCATGCACCACCACACCCAGGTAATTTTGTATTTTTAGTAGAGACAGGGTTTCTTCATTGTTGGTCAAGCTTGTCTCAAACTCCCAACGTCAGGTGATCCCGCCCTCCTTAGCCTCCCAAAGTGCTGGAATTACAGGTGTGACTCACCGTGACTGGCCTACCTTCATATTGTTAAAAGAAAGCATACAAACATGATTTTATCTCTGTCGTTTCTTCTAACTTTCTTCTTCCTTTGAGAACAGTGCCAAATTTAGGCTTAGGAGGCTCAAGCTTAAGCTTTTGTAATTCTATAATCACATTACAAATGCTTCTGAGTACTGTGTAACCAAAGCAACAACATGACAACATCAATTATTGCACTAATATAATTTCTTGCTCAGTTTATCTGTGTTGACTCATCTTCTCAACCAAAAAGATCCATGAGTAGAAATTTGAAAGATAGATTCTGCAACACCATTTGCCTCTATGATAGTACTGTATTAACAACAGTCTACTCCAGGTCATCTGTACCTTCATGTATTTATTTGTTCCAACAGAAGACAGTGTCCATGCCAATTTACTTGCTCTGAGGCAAAATGGGAGGCGCAGACACACAGACAAATACACAAATCAAGAACGTAAACAAGATCAAGATAATCAAATGGCTTCCAGAGAGGATATGTGTACTATAAAGTTTGGGTGACCAGGAACACTAACGACTGAGGACAATTTTTACAACATTTTCTCATGTCTTTAAAACAAATTATTGCTTTTGAAACTTGATTAGAAAGAGTTTCTTTCCCATTGGCATTCTAGATATATAAATTTTACAATGTTATCAATACACTAATTTATTATTACAGAAAAACCAATTAACTAAGGCCAATTTTTCATTGTGACCCAAGCCACCTTGCAGGCAGAGAGCTGTGTAGGTGACTGGCATATGAAGATAAGTTATTTTGTTATTGCTACTAAGTCCCTGTGGTAGATAAGGTTTTATTTGTTGGAAAATGCTCTAAGATACTCATTACAAGTAAAACATTAATAAATACTTCTCAGACATTATAAAAAGCCAAGCCATTCTTGTCTTTTGTTCTTTAAATGGCTCAAAATAGGATCAATTAAATACATACATACATATATATATATATATAATTATACTTAAGAAGTACAATTAGTAATAAAACGCCTAAAATAAATACACATTTTTAATGACTTGTTTAGAGCAGTTTCAGATTTACAGCAAAATTGAGAGGAAGATAAAAAGATTTCCCATAAACCTCTTGCCCCAACACATGCATAGTCTCAGCCATTATCAATATCCCCCGCCAGAGGGGGAACATACATTACAACTGATAAATCTGTATTAACACATCGTTATCACTCAGAGTCCAGAGTACCTTAGAGTTTACTCTTTGTGTTGTACATCCTAAGAGATTGGACAAATGTATACTGATACGTTTCCACCACTTTGGTATTCTACAGAGTATTTTCACAACGGTAAAAAATCCTCTGTGTTCCTTCTGCCTATTCATTCCTTCCTCTCTGAAATCCCTGATCTTTTTACTGTCTCCATGGTTTCTGCCTTGTTCAGAACATCATATACAGTCATCTCTTGGTTTGCATGGGGAATTGGTTCCGGGACACACTTTGTTTACCAATATCTGTGCATACTAAAACATCCCTTCAATGCTGCATTTTCAATCTGCATTTGTTTGAAGATGAAGTCTTTGCCTAAGTGGACCCACACAGTTTAAACGCATGTTATTCCAAGGTCAGCTGTAGTTGGAATCATATCATATGTAACCTTTTCAGATTGACTTCTTTCACTTAATAGTAAGTATTTAAGTTTTCCCCATGTCTTTTCATGGCTACTTTATTTCATTTTAGCATTGCTTAATATTTTATTGCCTAAATATATCACAGTTTATTTAACTATATACCTACTGAAGAGCATCTTGATTGCTTCCAAGTTTGACAATTACGAATAAAACTGCTATAAACATCCATGTGCACTTTTGGAGTGTACATATGTTTTCAACCTCTTTGGGTAAATATAAAGGAGTAGGATTGCCGGATTGTGTGGTAAGGGCATATTTAGTTCTATAAGAGGAAGCCAAACTGTCTTCCAAAGTAGCGTTACCATTTTCCGTTCTACCAGTGATAAATGAGAACTACTGTTGTTCCATATCCTTGCCAGCATTTGGTGTCATCACTGTTCTGGATTCTGGCTATTCTAATAGACATATATTGAAATCTTATTGTTTTAATCTGTATTTCCCTGATGACATATGATGTGCAGCATGTTTTTATATGTTTATTTGCCATCTGTATATCTGTTTTGATGATATGTCTGTGGGTCTTCGGCCAATTTTAATGAAATTATTTCTTTTCAGAGCATAATAATTAAATTGTATTTTCATGAGCATGTTATACATTTTGGAAAATAGCACTTTATCAGATACATACTTAAAATATTTCCCTTATTCTGTGACTTATTTATTCTCTTGATGATGTCTTTCTTAGAGCAGAGTTTGTTTTTAATTGTAATGAAGTCCCACTTATCAATTATGTTTTTTATGGATTGTGCCTATGGTTTCATATCCAAAACATCATCACAAAACCAAAAGCCATTCTCGATTTTCTCCTTTGTTATCTTCTAGAGTTTTATAGTTTTGCACTTTATATTTAGGTCTGTGATGCATTTTGAGTTACTTTTTATGAAGGATATTAGAGTATGTGTCTGGATTTATTTATTTTTATTTTTTTAAATGTGGATCTTTACTTGTTCAGCACCATTGTTTGAAAGAAGTATCTTTGCTCTATTGCATTGCCTTTGCTTCTTTGTGAAAGATCATTTGAGTATATTTATGTGCATTTATTTCTTGGCTTTCTATTCTGTTCCATTGATGATCAGTCTGTTCTTTCACCAAAACCACACTGTCTTGATTACTACAGCTTTACAATATATGGTATAGTAAATATGTCATAGTTGGGTATTGTCAGTCTACCAAATTTGTTGGTTTTCAGTCTTGTGCTGGCTATTCTGGGTCTTTTGCCTTTCCATGTAAACTTTAGTATCAGTTTGTCAATATCCAAAAAACAGCTTATTGGGATTTTTATTGGGATTATGTTGATACTATGGATCAAATTGGAAAGAACTAATATCTTAACAATATTGTCTTATTATACATGAAAATGAAATATTTCTTCATTTAATTCTTTGTACTATGATGTTTTTAATTCAATCTGTAGTACTGTAAAACCTTTTGAAAATCTCTAATTTTGGTAGATTTGTCCTTAAATTTTCTGAGTCTTTTAAACCAAAAATTAGACAGGTTATAAACAGTTTCTATGATATCGAAAAACATAAATGTTCCCCAGAACTTGTTCTTTTTCCTGGAAAATACTACAGATTTTAGGGAAAACATATTCTTCTGTGTATAATCATTTTTTATATGTCATATAAGTTGACATCACCATGGGTATTCCTGAGTTTCAATTATAATAGTAAAAATATTCAGTATTATCTCAAGGAGAAATTTATTTATGTGTGACTAAGAATTTAAAAAATAATTTCCAAAGTTATTTGGACACCATATTTAGACAAATTACATAATAATCCATGACTTGATTAAATTTGGTTATTATATTAGTGTTTGCCTTTCCATTAATCCTTTCTTTTATACAAAGAAATGGTTTGAAAAATGAGATGCTTTTCTGAATACATATTATTAGGGAATACTATTATCTGTTTAGGCTAAGTAAGAATGAATTGGGCATTTTTCATAGGATCACACTTAAAATATATTATAAGAGGCTTTACTTATAAGCAATCAAGTGCATTGTGTAAATTGTGTGTTCAGCCCCTCTCTTTTCATGCACTCCAATTTTGCTATGATTCTCTCGTCCACAGGTATGTTTCTTGCTGCCAGTCATAGGATTTTCTCAATGTTAAACTATCTTAGTTAAATATATATATATATATATGCTTCATGCTAGTACATAGCAATAATTATTCACATTGTAGCTTATATTTTATTAATAGGAATTTAATTGAATGGTATGGCTATTTAACTACATGTAAAAGATTTATTGATAAATGCAATGTCGTTGACAAATATTCTCAGCATTCTTATAAATAATACATATTTATTTTAGTTTATTCATTAGGAAACATATACATAGCACTCGAAAGCATTTATATTTCCATGGTCATTATTTGCTATAAAGGAATTGAATGCAATGTTGGTTTCATTTAAAAATACCTATTTCTAGTTAAGAGACATTATTTCAATAACTATTCTTTACATAATGAAACAAAAAATTTAAGCACCATCTGAAAGTTAAAAATGAAAGCTATATTGTTCCACTTTTGGTGGCAGCAGTGTTCAAAGACAGAGGTTGGTCAATCTTCAGATGAGTAATAAGAAGAATTCAATTCAAGGACTGTTGTACTCCGTATGTGACCCAATTGTCTCAAACCCCTATTGTAACTGAAGCCAAAAAGGGATAAAACATATATTGAAAATGGAATCAGAACTATTGATAATTATAGATAAAAATTAACTTTTCAG
This sequence comes from Ateles fusciceps, assembly GCA_036589455.1. NCBI lineage: Eukaryota > Metazoa > Chordata > Mammalia > Primates > Atelidae > Ateles > Ateles fusciceps. Next base: position 5,738,237 of record JAZHEH010003310.1, read on the forward strand.
ACTCAGAGCATATATTAGTGGTCGTAAAATGGGTGAAGGCAATGCTTTCTGTGTATCTTGGAGAGGAATATGCTATATTGTTCGGTTCAGTTTTTGTTTGTTTTTTAACTTACACAATTTTCACTCTTTCCTACCTGAGTGTTTTGAAACAAAGGTAAACAAAAGTTATTTATTTTAATATTTAATGCTAAAATAGTAGTGTGGCATCTGTGATATTCCAGTTGAATACAATTTCATCTATCCTCTTCCCTCTTATTCACTATCTATACACCTACTATATATCTCTCTCCTTTCATTATTAAAATCCCACTCAGCAGAAAGAAGATGATGAGTCAGAGGTTGTCAACATGCCTTTTCAAAGCTATAAAGCTGCAACAGTTGCTTGTTAGTATAAAACCTCTAGAGTAAAAAGTGAAATGTAAGGATATTATTGTACCAGCTTGTTGAAGGCATATAGGAACAGAAGCTACATTGACAATTTATGGCATTAGTGAGGAGCACTGAAGTTTGTCATTTCTGACCTCAGTGTATTTTCAAGGGAGAGGATACTGACTCCAAGGGACTTGACCACTCAGATTCTAGCCAAGTAGGAATCTATTGTAAATAATTGAACTATTAGCACTTTACAAATAATTTTAGATGTGCCAAGAAATTTTATGAATGAAGCTTGGCTCCCTTTGTTTTATTTATAATCATGAATTGATAATTTATAATCTGTATTTATTGAAGAAAATGTTAATAGAGAGGAGTTTTCTATCCCAATGTGTTGCTCATCTTAGTCATTTTTCGTCAAATTTCTTATTCTACCTTTATCTGTGTGAAGTCACTTTCATTATTTAATCCTCCTCTTTGTGCTTGTTTTTTTAAATAGATGAAGCCCAAAATTCCCACAAAGTTTATACCTTCTGATTTAATGTGAACAGAACACTTTTCTTTTCCTTTTTTTTTTTGAGATGGAGTTTCACTCTTGTTGCCCAGACTGGAGTGCAATGACATGATCTCAGCTCATGTCTCAACCTCTGCCTCCCAGGTTCAAGGGATTCTTCTGCTTCAGCCTCCCCAGTAGCTGGGACTACAGGCTTGTGCCACCACGCCCGGCTAATTTTGTATTTTTAGTAGACACGTGATTGCTTTATGTTGATGAGGTTGGTCTCAAACTCCTGACCTCAAGTCATCCGCCAGCCTCAGCCTCCCAAGGTATCAGGATTATAGGTGTGAGCCACCATGCCTGAGAGTTTTTTTGTTTTTTTTTTTGTTTTGTTTTGTTTGTTTGTTTTTTGACAGAGTCTCGCTCTGTTAACCAGCCTGGAGTACAATGGCCTGATCTTGGCTCACTGCAACCTCCACCTCCCAGGTTTGAGCAATTCTCCTGCCTCAGCCTCCCGAGTAGCTGGGACTACAGGTGTGAGTCACAATACTGGGCTAAGTTTTGTAGTTTTAGTAGAGACGGGGTTTCACTATGTTGGCCAGGCTAGTCACGAACTCCTGACCTCATGATCCACCTGCCTTGGCCTCCCAAAGTGCTGGGATTACAGGCATGAGCCGCCCTGCCCAGCCCATTTTTTATATATTCTATGATAGCATGGATCACCATGTGGTATAATTATGTGGTTAAATCTGACTGCCATAACTGAAGGTGAGCTTTTCAAGAACTGGGTCAATATGTTTTTTCTAATCCTTTAAAATTAACAGAACATTGGTTCAGTTGCTCAATTGTTATTGTTGAGTTACCAAATGAATGTTGAATGATTATAGCAGCTTTATTCGTAATTGTCAAACTTGGAAGCAATCAAGATGCTCTTCACTAGGTATATAGATAAATAAGCTGTGATACATTTAGGCAATAAAATATTAAGCAATGCTAAAATGAAATAAAGTAGCCATGAAAAGACATGGAGAAAACTTAAATGCTTACTGTTAAGTGAAAAAGTCAATCTGAAAATGTTACATATGATAGGATTCCAACTACAGCTGACCTCGGAACACATGCGTTTAAACTGTGTGGGTCCACTTAGGCAAAGAATTCATCTTCAAACAAATGCAGATTGAAAATGCAGCATTGAAGGGATGCTTTAGTATGCACAGATATTGGTAAACAAAGTGTGTCCTGGAACCAATTCCCCATGCAAACCAAGAGATGACTGTATATGATGTTCTGAACAAGGCAGAAACCATGGAGACAGTAAAAAGGTCAGGGATTTCAGAGAGGAAGGAATGAATAGGCAGAAGGAACACAGAGGATTTTTTACCGTTGTGAAAATACTCTGTAGAATACCAAAGTGGTGGAAACATGCCAATATACATTTGTCCAATCTCTTAGGATGTACAACACAAAGAGTAAACTCTAAGGTACTCTGGACTCTGAGTGATAACGATGTGTTAATACAGATTTATCAGTTGTAATGTATGTTCCCCTCTGGCGGGGGATGTTTATAATGGCTGAGACTATGCATGCGTGGGGGCAAGAGGTTTATGGGAAATCTTTTTACCTTCCTCTCAATTTTGCTGTAAATTTGAAACTGCTCTAAACAAGTCATTAAAAATGTGTATTTATTTTAAGCGTTTTATTACTAATTGTACTTCTTAATTAGTTATATACATATGTATGTATGATTTTATTTTTCTAACTATACAATTGTTATCTTGTGTTTATTAAAATGAAAAGTGAGAGGAAAATGCAATCCTGGTAGACTAACAACAATCAACATTAAAAATATAATTATATGTACAATTGTATACATATGTATGTATATGTATTACATATGTTGTCATGTAAGTATACACCTACATATACCTATATACATACATATATAGTCATATGCCACTTAAGAATGTTTTGGTCAACAATGGAACACATGTATGATTATGGTCCTGTAAGATTATAATAGAGTTGAAAAATTGCTATCTCCTAGTTTTATTTTAGCTATTGCAATGTCATAGAACAACACATTACTCACATTTGTGGTGATGCTGGTGTAAGCAAACCTACTGTACTGTACCAGTTGTGAAAAATTTGTAGTATATACGATTATGTACAGTATAATAGTACCTGATAATAATAAACAACTATTTTACTGATTTGTGGATTTACTATACTGTAATTTTATTATTATTTTGCAGTGTACTCTGTACTTATAAAAAAAATTAACTGCAAAACAGCCTCAGGCAGGTCCTTCAAGAAATATTCCAGAAGAAGACATCATTTTATTATAGGAGATGACAGCTCCATGAGCATTACTGCCCCTGAAGACCTTCCAGTGGGACAATATGTGGAGGTGGAAGACAGTGATATTGATGATCCTGACCCTGGGTAGACCTAGGCTAATATGTGTGTTTGTGGCTTCGTTTTTAGCAAAAATTTAAAAGGTAATAAATAAATTGAAATAAATTAAAAATATCTAAATAGCTTATGGAATAAAGACATAAAAATAATTGTGTACAGCTATAAAAAGTGTTTTTGTTTCAAAGTGTTTTGTTACAAAAGAGTCAAAAGGTTAAAAAAATTAAAAAGTCTATAAAATAAATAGCTGAAACCAGCTAAGATTCATTTATTATTGAAGAAAGAAAAATGATTTAATAAATTCATTTTAGCCTAAGGGTACAGTATTTCTAAAATCTTCAGTCTTTTATAGTAATGTACTACGGCTTCACATTCACACACCACTCACTCACTGACCCGTCTAGAGCAACTTCTAGTCCCACAAGCTCCATTTATGGCAAGTGCAATGTTTTACCTTTTATGCTATTCTTTTACTGTACCTTATCTGCATTTAAATGTTTCTATGCACCAACACTTAGCATTGTGTTATAATTCCCTACAGTGTTCAGTACAGTAACATGATAAATAGGTTTATAACCTAAGAGCAATTGGTTATACCATATAACGTAGGTGTATAGTAAGCTATACCATCCAGATTTGTGTAGGTACACTCTTATGTTGTTGTACAATGATGAATATGCTTAAGGATGTATTTCTTCTTTTTTTTTTTTTTTTTTTGAGATGTCTTACTCTGTCGCCAGGCTGGAGTGCAGTGGCATGACCTTGGCTCATTGCAACCTCTGCCTTCTGGGTTCAAGAGATTCTCCTCAGACTCCTGAGCTGGTACTACAGGCACATGCCACCATGCCCAGCTAATTTTGCATTTTTAGTAGAGACAGAGTTTCACCATGTTGGCCAGGATAGTCTCGATCTCTTGACCTCTTGATCTTCCAACCTTGGCCTCCCAAAGTGCTGGGATTACAGGTGTGAGCCACCACGCCTTGCCTATTCATTTTTAATGATGCATGACTATGCCAAAAATGAAATACCAGATAGACATTTTAGTATAATACTCAGGAACCTCCATATATTGGCCTGGTAAGACGTCTTACCAGCTTCATTTATACTTTCTTTTCCAGTTTCATAATCTGGTTATTTTATTCTGGATTTCCTTAATGGAAATATTTGTTCACATCCATTACTAAAATTTTCATTTGTAAATCTGTAAAATAAAAAAAAATCCACGTTGTTTAAACTGCTTTTTGCATTTTTTCAAATGAATTTGTTTCCACTTGGATGATACTTCCTATTGAACTTTTATTTTAATGTTTCAGCTTACATGTAAAAATCACACTTTATTTATGGTTGTAGATTTTTTTTCTGATTTGGCCAGGATCTCTTACAATCATTTCATATATTTATAATCAATCGTACTACAATTAATGAACAAATAATTTAATAAAACAGTATCTCAAATGATAACAGGGAGGATACTCCCTCTCAAAAGTATTAAATATTTTGCAGTAGAGAAAAAAGACTTAAGATAGGAGATGTAGGAAGCTGGGCATTAATGAGAACTCTATTAGCTAAGGGTACTAGTTGATTATAGTAACTTTATTAGGGTTTTGTGTGAATTGTACTTAAAAAGACTATATATATATTTTTCTTTTTAGGTTAGTGAGCAGGGAAGTTCAAATTTTTTAAAATATTAATTAAATAGAATACTTTTTTTTCAAAATTTTCTGCCCCAGGTCACATTCCATTTATCTTAATTTTCTCTCACATAGCTGAGGCTCAAAGTAGAATACATTATAATCACATGTTCTTAAACGTGATTGTTACAGGCATTTTGTGATTAATGCAAGCGGGCATTACAGGTATAGAAATGCTGATGAGCAGTTGGTATTGGAAAAGGATGTTCTTCATTATCGTAATAAAGAACAGACAAATGTCTCAAAAAGTCATCCAGTAATTTGTAAATGGTTGACATTGTTGCTCAATGAAAGAATCACTTATTAGACAAAGTTTTACATATATATGAAGATTTTAATGTTTTTCAAGTTTTCTTGCAAGGTGATTGGTCTTAAATACCTTTACAGAACTTACAGTACCCATTAAATGCATACTGACAGTACCCACTAAGTGCATACTTCTGGTGCTGGGCACTGTAGGACTTGTTCATAGTTCTGTATGATCTCCTATCCGGCACCTTCCTTCACAACATCATAGAGGTTGGATAGTTGCTGGAAGTATTCCTGAAAGTTATTCCTATTGTTGGATGTTTAGCTGTAATCTAACTAAAATATAAGAGACTACGAATCGCATAAATATGCAACACAAAATTGAAACTAAATGAGCAGCCAACTCATGTCACTCATGGTCTCTCTGATGCCACATAGAGCTAGATAAAGTGTGGAAGAGTGAAAATTAGAGTATGAAGAAGATGTCTTAAACGACTAAAATTATTAGTTTTTGCAAACTTTACAAAAATATATGCCCATGAGAGTCTTAGTCAATAGTAATTATTATCTTTTTCAAATTTTACAAAAATATATGACCATGAGAGTATATTGCAGTAACGATTCTCTGGGCATAGAAAGGAACCCTTGTAAGTCGGGGCTTAATAGGTTAAGCTTCATTAATCCACATGCCTTTGAACAGCAGCTGGCCATAGCCATGCGTTGAAGCAAATGGATGGAAAAGCAACAGATAAAATAGACAAGCTGAAATATACAAGGCTGGTTTTAAAGATACTGAGCATGAGGATCACGATTTAGGCATTTTAATTCATTCTCCTCTGCACAATCACTTGGACAACTGTGACATCTGAATTAGTGAGAATCACTTTGCTTTTCAGATACATATTGAATGTCTATTATGTTCAAGGCACTGGTTACTTTCCCCTCAATCTATATAGCGGTTTAGAATAATGATGGAACATGTTACAGAGATTATAAAAACAAGCAACTAAGTTATTAGAGCCATAAAATATAAATTAGGTGTGACAGAATTGATATAATGGAGCAAATTACTTTATCTATTTGAGAGGAACAATTTTCAAGTAGTATATAAGGTTTGAGGGGTCTTGAAAGTTAACAGGTTTAAGAGGAAAAAAAAACCCAGTGAGGACAGGAGATATCAACATGAGTAAATGTGTTTTGAAAGGTAAAATTTACAAAGATAATAGCCTAGAATGCAAGGTCTTTGATAATCTCTGAAGAAGTTTTATTTGGCCAACTTAACTGCCTCCGTTTATCCCACACACATGAGCACTGGCTGAATTGGTATTTCCAAACCCTGAGTCACCTCCCAGTTCCTGAGTCCTTCACCTGCACTTCCGTGTACCAGGATTGCCTTTTGTCCTTTGCTTCCAATGACCTCCCGTTCATCCTTAAGTTCCACCTCATTGTTGCTCTCCTGTAAACTCCTTTCTCCTTGTTGGTAGCATAATGAATTACTCTTCCCTTTGTGTTTTCATAGCATTTTGCATATTATATTTTATTATTGTGATTTTGTATCTGATAATGCTTATTAAACTGAAATATTTCAGGTTTAGGATAATGATTAATTTATCTTAGTGTCCTGTATGTGCTTTTCGCAGTATGCTGCATTTAGAGATTTTCAATAAACATTTGATGAATAGAGGAAGATATTTTTTAAAATATGCAGTGGCATTGTCAATATCCCTTAAGGGTCTTCTTTCATTACTATTGTATTCCTGAGAAAAATTGCAGGTAAATTCATTCTAGTTTGCAGTGTATTTTAGTTTGGAAAAATAAAAACTTACCAAAATAAAACAAAAAAACAAACATTGAAGATACACACACACACACACACACACACATACTTATAAATATATTTAGATATTTATGGCCTAAAATGTGTATACAGAATATATTTTGTTTAAACTAAAAGAATACAAATATATAAATCTGTTGAAATTGCTAAATATTACAAATCCTCTGTCTCATCCATATTTATTGACTTGCCTTTTTATGAACATCACAAAAAGAATAGGAAAGTAACAGTGAGTTTTACAATAGTCTACCTAAACATGTCAGCTAATTGCTTTCCCTTTTTTGATATATAATCAAGGCGGTAAAAAACTGATTACTGAATTTTGGTAAACTATGTTAAGTGATGCATTGATAAGTTCTAAAGAATGACAATATAACAAATTATGTAAATGCTATCACCATCTTTATCAAAAAGAGAAAATCTTCAATTTTACTGGAACTACTCTTTGATCAAGACAAAGAGTGTTTTCTATATAAACTATTTGATTGCCTAGTTTTAATTTTCAATGTGTATTTTTTAAATCACACTATTATATAGTATCCCTCATTGCTGAGTTTGGAGCATATGTGGAACCTCAAAGTATAAACTTGAACAAAAGTCATATCTAGAAAAAGTAGAAATAATTCATACAGTGAATGATGTTTATTAATAAACTGTATAATTCATCCAATCCTTCTTTTGAATATGTTGCCCATGATTTGAAAATAATAATAATTTTTTTTCTCATGAAAGGCTTTTTAAGTCTGCAAAGTTATTGGTTTTTGGATTCCAAAACAAATTCATTATCAAAGCAGATGATCACAATACTGCATACACATGTCACAATATTATGCCGAAAATTTATATACTCATCTTTAGGAACCTTGCAGAAATTAACACTGCATTTTTTGCATGAGGAGTACTCAGAAATGGTGTAGATTTTATTGCAATATTTCTAAAGGAAATGTATTGGGAAGTATTACTAGCTAAAGGTTTTAGAACGATATTAATACTTCCTTTCAATCAGATCCAAAGCAGTAAAGGGTATGTAGCTAAATGTAAGTGAGGGGGATGAATCTTTGAAAATAACACAAAAATAAACCAAATATTGAAAATAATCTTGGAAATAGAAAATGCTAATTAACTCAAATAGTTGAAAAAAGGTATTAGACTGGTAACATAGATCATCTCAATTGACTGGTAAACCTTTCTGGTATTTTCTACTGAAAATTCTCATGTCTGCAAAACATATCTTGATGTAATATATTGATGTATAAATATAAATATAATATTGTATACACACACACATACAGAAATACAAATGTGAATAATACACTTTCAATATATTTACATGTTCTCCCCCAGGTAGGTATGCCAGAACAAGTAATGAGGAATCCAAATCATTCCCTCTTGGGCGTAAAGTATGAAACAACAATTGTGTTATATGCATAGAATCACATAGTAGTTTCCAACAAGACACCTGGAAACTTGCAGTTAGAGTCATCAGAGGTTGCCTAGAAATGTAGTTAATGTGAATGTTCTTAACTCCTACATGACATGTTTAACAGGTCTTGAGAGCTTGATACCTCCCTGTTTTATTTATTTAGAAAATAATTACTCACTTCTCTGAGTCAAAAAGGAATGCCTGTAATTTGATTTCAAGAGATTTTGTGATGTTTGTGAGCTGGAATGAACAAAAGTATACAGAAAAAGAATAACACAGAAGTCTGTCCACGTATCTTTGTATGTATGAAGAGAAATTTTATCTATACTAGATAGAGTTATATGGAGGCAATTATTTCCTAAGGCAATTATTTCATTTGCAAAGGGATAGGAGAAAAGGGAAAGTAATTATAGTGTAAAGTCATGTAGTCTAATAAAGAAGAGGCCACTATATCAGCAGTGATGAAGATAACCATCATTTCATTTGCAGTCAAATAGCATAGAGATATGCATTAGTAAACTTTCCTTCTCAAACATTTATTGGCAGTTTATCTTGTTGTTTTCTTAGTCAATTTATGTACCCCGTTAATCATTCAGTTTGACACGAGAAATCTTATTTTATACACTGCCAATATAGGCTAATATTGCAAAGGTGTAGTTTCTTGCATGAACATGAAAATATTAGAAGGATGATATATTTCATTTTATTATTTCTAAAAAAAAGTGGTTCTGCAATAAAACAAATTAATTAAAATCCTGTGTTAATACTGAGTCACTATAATAAATTCATGAACTTAACAAGTCAAACTTGTATTAAAAATATAAATATATATGCATGTCTCCCCTCTTCTTACTTTGGAAAAAGGCCTGGCCTACAATATATATAATAACCACATGGAAAAGATTTAGATTTCTTCCCCCCTGGCAACCAGTTTTCCATTTCCTAAAGATGCCAGGCTGAATTCTCTTACTGCGTGAAAAGAATATCAGTTTGTCTATAAATTGAACATGAGTGAAAATTGCACAGAAGTCTCATTTCTAATAATATGTTTGGCTATTCTATAGAGCATGATGTGTAAACCATTAAAAGTAAGACTTAAACCCAGAGTACTCTAACATGACTATAAGTAAAATGATTTAGATTGTGATATTGTATGGTCTGAATACATTTCATTTACAAAGGTCACGGAGGCCATACATACCTAAGAGTTAATATATGTTCAATTTCGGAACATTTAAATATAAGACCAGTTAAAGGAAAAGAAAATAACTACTATCACAATGTTAAAATTAATTTTAAGTGATTGATAGGGAGAATAATTGGGTCCAAGAATAATCAAACTTTTAACTTGTAAAGAGTTTTTGAAATTTAAATGATTCCTGGAGATGTCCTTATACACAGAAAAAGGTCTTCTCAGGCATAGCCATATCTTGGTCTTTCTTTTTTGCTATGGATAATGAGATAACATGGAGGGGAAGAAAAGAAAAACAATCGTTCTCCTTGGTGGGTCTGGATTATAGGCAGATAGAGGAACTTCAGCTTGTTTAGAAGAGACAATGAAGAGAGAGGTCAGAGAGGCATTGAGGCTGCTTCAGTTTAGCATATTAAAATGCCATATTTCGGGATATTGCTTTCTGCATCCCAACAATTACAACATGATGGTTGGGTTAAATAACAAACATCCTGATAAATAAATGCTGCTGGCTGGGCACAGTGGCTCACACCTGTAATCCCATCATTTTGGGAAGGCTAGGCAGGTGAACCACATGATGTTAGGAGTTCAAGACCAGCCTGACCAACATGGTGAAACCCTGTCTCTACTAAAAATACAAAAATTAGCCAGAAGTGATGGTGCATGCCTGTAATCTCAGCTACTTGGGAAGCTGAGGCAGGAGAATTGCTTGAGCAGGAGAGACGGAGGTTGCAGTGAGCAGAAATCATGCCATTGTATGATCCTGTTGCCTGGGCAACAGGAGTGAAACTCCATCTCAAAAAAAAAAAAAAAAATGATGCTACATGTAAATGTCTTTTAATTTTCTGGTTTTCAGGCTAGAGGGTGGAATTTTCCACAAGCGCTTGCTCTGTAGCTGTAAACCCGCAAGCAAAGAGAAACATACTGGAATGGCTCCTCATCTCCCCCTCCTCCAATCAGGCACATACTTCCTACCAGGGTCACTTTGCTTCTCTTCACTCTTCAGTTCTTTTAGATAATTGGGGTTTTTGTTTGTTTTTGTATAATATGCAGGTTTTATTGTTCAATTATCAGGCTTTGTTATCTAGTAAGTTATTTTGCCATACTTAGGAGCAGAAATAACAAAACCCACAATAATGAATTTTGAGAGTGTTTGTGACAGACACGGGTTTCATCTGTGGGAAACTTTTTGGGAGCCTCCAGAGGTGTTTTATATTTATTTATATTAGATTTTCTAGGGCACTACCACTCTTGGAAATTGTTTTATTATATTATCAGTTTGTAATTTACTAGATTATGAAAGTAATGCAAATTTAAATTATAAAATAGTGCAGAGGTAAGCCTCAGTTACGTATTTTCAGGCAAGACTTTGTTTTCTGCCTAGAACCCATACCAAGGCAGACAGGCTTCACTGTCCTGTTCCTCTGTGATTTTTATTTTAAAAATAATTCCATTATTTCACTGAGGACGTGACATTCGAAAGCCCCTGCTTTGGATATTGTATTGTTTTTAAATTCATCCAAGGCAACATCAGCTGTTAGTTTTGGTCCTTAATATCCCATTCTTGTGTCCTGATACTAGCAGAATTCTCCATGACAGAAATGCCTTTAGAGCACTCTTATATTTTTAACTCACATTATATATTTTTTTGTTCCAAAGGGCTTTTTTTTTTAACTCTCTCCTGATCTAAGGTGTTTATGCAACAGCAAATTATACATTCCAATATTTTGAAGTATCTTTTCAAGATACATCTTTTTGCTAAAACAGAATACTATTTATCCTGAAGAAAGGGCAAAAAAATCCTGTCATTGGCAATAACATGGATGGATCTATAGGACATTGTGCCAAATGAGAAAAGCCAGATACATAAAGACAATTTCTATGCCATCTCACTTTTCTGTGAAATCTGAAAAAGAGGAACTCAAAAACAGAAAGTAGAATGGGGTTTGACACAGTCTGGGGGTCAAGGGTGATGGGGTGATATATGTCAAACCACATAAAGTTTCCATTAGACAAGTTCTAGAGATCTGTTATACAGCATGGTGTCTACAGTTAGTAATAATGTACTGTATACTTGAAAATTGCTAGAGATCAGATCATAACTCTTCTCAACACAAAAATCATGCATATATCAAATGAAGGATATGTTAATTAGCTTGATTTAACCATTTCACAAGGGATTTATATATCAAGGTATTATGTTGTACTCTGTAAATATATATGATTTTTATTTGTCAAGGATACCTCAATACAAATAAATAATAAAAAATAAAAACAAGTTATCGCATTGCTTAAAAAAAATCAAAAGTATTCCACTGTACCAAATGAGGAGCTACTTTGCATAATTCTGAGAGGTGGTGATGGGGGTGGAATCCCTCAACCAAAGACTAAATGGCATAAGGGTATAAATGTCCTGAACTCCTTGCTTTAATGTGGAATTAACTCTTTGGTATAACTTATGCTTCAGAGCACCCCTGCAAGATAAACCTGAACCCAGAGTCTAGCTGGAATCACATTTTTGCTTATTTTTCTTTCTTTCCTTATCCTGTTTTCCTCAACCACTTTTTCGTGGGAGCACCCCTTCAACAAATCTCATGCACACAGTCCCTGGATCAGGCTGTTTTTTAGGACCCCTAGCTTAAGGTACTAATTGACTCCAAATTAATGATTTTACTCTTTTTATTTTCTTCCTCTTCATGAAAAGAAACAAAGCTTGGGTATCAGAGAGAATATTGTCTATTAATATCACTTTTTCCTTCTAAAAAATGGTGAGTTTTTTTGTCATAATGGGACATTCAAGTATACTTCACCCATAGGGGAGTGGATATAATAGTGATCATTCGCTGAACAATGATAAGTAGTATCAAACTTTATCGAAGATAGTCTTAAAAAGGAGAGGATGCATAACACGCCTAAGTAAGGAAAAAGTATTAATGGAAGAAAACAGGCAATATTTAGAAAACACTGACTGACACACATCTAAAAGTTCAAGGGCTTTAGAGAATTTATAAGAGCTAGAATTCCTTTATTTGATGTCACTAGTCAGCTGGCTAAAAGTAGACTGATCAGAATGGGCTTTTTGTGAGCCAGTAGTGAATCAATTCATTGTAATATACAAAGCAAGAGTTACTATTCCCAAATGGTCTTCGGGTTATAGTTTTCTCTTCTCTCTATTCAAGTTGAGATTTTGACTTTTATTATTTAATTATCACTTTTTTTCTCTTTTTTCGTCTCTGATTTTCAAACTCTCCTCAATTTGCAAATGGTTGAACTATTTTTTTGAACAAACTTCTTGTGTGACAAAAGCCCTGAATGAAGCTTAAGCATAAATATATGAATATTATTGAAATAAATAAATCTCAACACAGTTTGTAATTAGCTACACATTTTAGCAAGCATGTGAAAATAATCCCTGCCAGAAAGTAAATTCTTATTAAATAGGGTACTAAAATATCGTGAGTGGCTCTCAATCTTATAGGATGGCGATATTTTAAGGGGAGAAGCTCTCAAAATTCTGTCCTTAAAAACTATAGCATTAAATTTCTTTTAAAAAGCAATGCAAGAGAAAAAAAAATAGAAAGTGAAAAAAGTAGAAAACAGAAATTAAAACAGGGAAGAAAAGAAGGGAAGAAATAGATCCTGAGTATTCCTTAGTGATGTTGAAATAGTTGAAAGTTAACCTCTATGGAAAAAAATAAATATGTCACTTCAAAGAAAGAGAAAATTTTAATTTGTCAGATTAGTATGTTTTATATTTTGATAATCAAGAGTATGAGGTGATGATTATTTTTCTTAAGCCAGCCAAGAGAAAAGTTAACTAACTAGTCCACTCTTCAATTATCATAATTTATTTTCCTTTATTTGGAAAAGTGAAATATCATGAGATTAATACGGTATACCATGTTATGTAATGAAAGAAATGTATCATTTCAGCAACAAAATTATTAGCAAAATTTGTTGTGAATAACTATTCTATTTTTATATATGTTGAGCTAGTAAAAATGTATGCATTAATTTTTAATTGAAGTTGCCAAGACAATGAGACATTTTAACTTTGGAAGGCCAGGCGTGGTGGCTCACGCCTGTAATCCAAGCACTTTGGAGGCCAAGGCGGGCGGATCACCTGAGGTCAGGAGTTCAAGACTTTAGATTAGTATTCTACTACCAGTAGCAATTTAAACTACTAAAAATATTTTTCCCTGCTAACACTGGTAATATGCATCTCTTTTATAGAAAAGCAAAAGAAGACTAATAAAATAAATTTTGATTTTGACCTATAATTATGGCAGTTATTGCATACCTTTACATTTTACAAAATACTGGATTGAAAAAAACTTTCATAATCTCTAATTTCATAAATATTTTTTATTCATATAAGAGCTAATGTTGTAAAAGCAGCTAACAATAAGGATTATTGGAAGGCCAAATAAATAAATGTTAAAGGAGCTTCCTTTATGTCAATTTTCTTCTATTTCCTTATTCTATCAGAGGTACCAATATTGGAAATTAAATAGGTTTTGTGAGTCATGTAATTTCTGCACACAGAAAAGTAACTCCACAGAAAAAATTGACACCAATTCTTAATACATTTTTTAATATGAAGTTTCCTCAGGGAAACATAATGTCAGTTGCCAAAAATATTCAAGAACCACGTACAGAAAATGCCTGAATTTATACAGAGTAATTGCACTATATAATGTAATCTTCGAATTATGTTTTGCTGATGAAGTCACTGTGATAATTTTAGTTTCATTTTTATCTTATTTTGATTTATGGATTCTGCTTATATGATGCCTATTACCATTATTTCTTGCTAGCTGAGGCAAAAATATGATTTTCCATTGTAATTATCTTCTATTTCACTTCCCAGAGTGGAAAGTCACAGTAAATGCATGAATTATAATTGGAAAAAAATGTATTATTATGATAATTGAGTAAAACAACAGTAGTAGTCTCTTCTGAGGATCAGGATACTCACTGTACTATGCAGAAATAAGGATATAAAAGTAAGCAGTAGGTGGATATCACTAAAAATGGCAGAACAGGGAAATCTAGGGCTCTGTCTCTGCACATTTGCAACTAATAAATGAGGAAAAATTCTCTAAATTTGCTTCTGCAGACTCTGGAATCCAGTCAGAAAATGACACAGCCAATACCAAACTTAAGGAAAAAAAGAAGCTCTTGCATTGAATTAAGAGTTCCATTGCTCTTAAAAACAATTGCCTACTATTTCACCCTTCTTAGATGAGCAGAAGCTATGAAGACAGTAGCCTATACTCTTGGTGCAGGTTTTGAGTACCAGAGTTAACAAAACAGATCATCTTCTTAAAGAATTGTGGCTGTGTGCTCTGCCTGTCTTCTGGAGTCTCCCTTAAGAAATGACGCAAGGGATTACCATTGTTTCACCCAATTTGAAACACTCATAGGGCTGGGATGGCTTTCTGGGGACTTTTTGCTGAAAACATTCAGAGGCTAAATAAAATATTGGCTGTAGTAGCCTGGGGCTAGGGAAAAAGAGAAAGGAAAAACAATAGACAGACCAAAAATTTTAGAAGAGGTTAGAAAAGGAGAATCACTAGAAATAAAGGACTTATAAAGCTCCCAGGTATATCAGGAAATATCTGATGGCCACATGCCTGCCCAAGGCTGGTCACATGCTCATAAAAGGCCTGATAAGACCTTAAATGTTCACCTCTGTGAATCTTCAGGCTCTATGCAAGCCGAAAGTAAAGGTTAACACAGAGTTGTCAATGGCCTGATGAGCAGTAAAGGTATGCTCAGACACAGATCCAACATCCAAAGATTAAGAGAGTACTGTATTTCTGTTTTGCTTTGTTTTCTTTTATTGAATAAAAAAAAACAAAAGGAAACTATCAAAACAATAGGTATTGCTAAGCTAAAGAACAGACTTCAGTGGTCCCATTTGACAAAATACAGATTTTGCAAGATAGCTAAGTAGGACACTAAACAACAAGAAAAAACAGCCACCATGCACAATAAGCAGCAAAAACAACCACAACCCACAACAAGCTTCAAACTTCTTGGGGTTGAAGACACAAAGATATCCACATCTGATTTTAAGAGTCTTCATATTATAATATTCAAAATGTCCACAGAACACAGTGTGAGCACTCAGTAGTGTATAAAGTTCACATTATAATATTCAAAAAGGCCATTGTAATAGTAAAAAAAAATTCCAACACAGTATGGTGCATTCCCGGGAATAAAAGAAACTAATAAAAACAGTCAGGGAAGTGCAGGCATTAGACTTATTAGACAAAGACATCTCATATGGTGTAAACATTTGTGCCCTCCCAATATTCACAAGTTGAAATCTAATCCCCAATGTGATGGTATTAAAGTAATCAAAGGTGATTAATTGATGGGGATGGAGCCTTTACAAATGGGATTAGTGAGCTTATAAAAGAGACCCCAGCGAGAAGTCTTGTCTCTTCCACCATGTGAGGAAACAATAGGTACTATTCTATGAAGCAGGAAGTAGATCCAGACACTGAATCTGTCCGCACCTTCATCTTGGACCTCCTAGCCTCTAGAGCCATAATATAAAAATTTCTGTTTATAAGCCACCCAATTTATGATATTTTTTATAGCACCATGAATAGAATAAGACAAACTATATCAACTGTCTTAAATACCTTCAAAGAACTAACAGAACTGTAAACAAAGGACCAAATGAAACTGGAAAATTGATGGCTTATCAAATAGAAAATATTAACCAAAAAAGCAAATTATAAAAATGAACCAAAAATTCTGAAGCTAGAAAGTCCAACAAGTAAAATAAAAGCATTCACTAGAGAGGTTCAACAAAAGATGTAGACAACCAGAAAGAAAGAGCAAACGTGATGGTAAGTTATTTGAGATCATCAAGTCTGAGAACAAAGGTTAAATACAACAACAACCACAACAACCAAAAAGGACAATATATGGAGGTTTAGAGGGCTGTGGAATACTGTCCGGCATAATGGTATATGTGTAATGAAAGTCCCGGAAAGAGAGAAGGGAAATAAAGGATTCAAAAATATTTGAAAAGTAGTGCTCAAAAAATTCCAAAATTTAATGAAAGACAGGAAACTATATATCCAAGAGACTCGGCAAACTCCAAGCAATGTAAATTCAAAGATATCCACGTCAAGAAACATTACATTCAGAATTGTCAAAAGCCAGAAGGAATCTTGAAGTACCAGGAGAGAATTGACTCTTAATGTACAATGCATCCTCAAAAAGATTAATGGCTAATTTCTCAAAGAAAATAATAAGGCCAAAAATAAGTGAAATAACATGTATAAATGCTGAAAATTAAAAAAAAAAAAAAACCTATCAGCTGAGAATTCTTATATCTGGCAAACGACCTAAGTTTCCATTAGGAGTAGAATTGATAATAAAGTCTGGACTATTGATACAATAGAATACTAAGTGATAATTAAACTAAATGAACTCATCTATAGGCAACACAATGGCAGGTAAACCTGGGCACTCTGAAGGCTCACTTACTTCACACTTTTGGTGAATTAAATTTGAAGATACCAGGAAGCTAATTTCAATATACCAGCCATTTAAGACCATTCCCTTAAATGGGCCCTTGGTGTGAGGACCTTGCCACACAAACTGCTTGGTTCCTGGTATTGTTCTGGGCCTTAGAATCCCTCACTGTAGTTCTTGTTACTTACAGAAGGCCAATATTCCCTACTCTATTTTCAGCTATCCTATGAAAAAGCTAAGTGAGCCAGCATGGTAGTGCATGCCTGTAGTCCCAGCTACTGGAAAGGCCAAGGCAGGAAGATCACTTATGCCCAGGAATTCAAGGCTGTAGTTCATCATGACTGCATCTGTGAATAGCGGCTGTGCTTCAGCTTGGGCAACATAGCAAGACTCTGTCTCTAAAAAAAAAAAAAAAAATTAAAAATAAATAAAAAATAAATAAAAATGCAAGGAGGTGTGGGGGAACCATTTGTGTTCTCTTTTCCAGTGTTTCTGTTGCATGACTGGCCTGCTGGCCAACCCTGAACCCTTTCTGCTTACATTTTGGCCACAATGCACACAACCTATAGCCCCTGCTTAGGCTTCTGAAAAAATGAGCATTCATGAGAGTGCTTGTGCTTTCCTGCTTCTCTGGATGTAAGTTTCCCCCCATATATCCTATGATATATCTACACTGTATGTGATTAGAGTTCTGTGGCTGTGATGCACTTGCCTGTCCTAACAATTTGGAGAGAACTTATCTACATAATGTTAAGCAAAAGAAGCCACTCAGAAAAACATACAAATGGAATTATTCTGTTTACATAAATTCTAAAACAAGCAAAGCTAAATTATAGTATTTGTCATCAAGATATTAGTGCTTCCAGAAGGGGAGAATGAGTAGTGATTGATCGTTGACACAAAGGCAGCTCTAGTGTGCCAATAATGTACTAATTTTCATCTATTAGTTACATCTATGGTTGATGTGATGATTCATTCATCAGTGCATACATGTTTGGTGTGTTTTACCTTGGCATCAAATGATGCTGTTTAAATATACGTTAAAAAATAAAGTTTTAAGTATATGTGGCATAATAAACATATTGCAAAGACTGTTGTGCTCACTAAATATTTCCTGCTTTTGTCTACTTTTCCCAGCCTGCCTTGCAGTTACTTTTGAGACCTGTGAGCAGAGCAGACAGTGAGCAGATGAGTATAAGCCACTTCTGGGCTGAGGCTTTTAAGACCTAGTGTCTTCCTGAGTCTTTCTTTCCCACTGCCATGGTGCCCTTGGAGGCCACATATTCCAGATGGTGTCACTTCCAGATGGAAGGAGGCTTCTTAACCCCCATTAATCTGTATGTGTGTGGGAAATGAACCTGTGTTGCATTAAGCAGCTGATATTTTTCTTTAAGAAACCGACTAATTAATACCAAATGTCAGCATTACAAACCATAAACAAATCAATAAAATTTGATGGTAAAAAGCAACAGGACAAAAGGATATATACTTCTTTTCCCTTGCTACTCAGGGTAAGGAGTAAAATATATTAATATAGAAAACTTTTACATAATTACATTTAAAAATTTTCTATTAGATAAAGCATGCCTTTCAAATTATATTACAAAAAATCTACAAAGAAAAGTTAGTTTCTTGTGTATGCATAGAACGTATATGGAAAATACAAAATAAAATTTTAACATTGGTTGTCTCCAGATATAGGAACATACGATTGTAATATACATACAAGCCATGAATAATCATTAAATTTATGAAATGTTATAGCTGATTGCAATAAAAACAAGCATTTTGTTTAGATGTGCACTTTCCATTTTAAAAATTATTTGCAATTATTATTGGAGCACCTCCTTAAATATGTGTGTCTATCCTTCCTAAAATGTTCTTGAAAATGTCAGTGAAGTATAAATACAGAGACAAACAGTATCTGATTTATATAGCTGGCCTCAGCAAGTGGTAATTCAATTTATCAAATACTCCACAGTCAATAAGTAAAGCATTACATAACAATTAAACTTTTCTCTTTTCTTTCTTTCATGATAGCTCATATGCTTCATGAATTAAAGTTTCCAAAGTTCTGTGGGATTTAACATGCAAGGTTAGGATTCCTTCTTTTCGGATCATTCTTATTTTCTCCAGATAAAATTTAGCAATAGTACTAATTCTGGAAGCACAAAAGGTTAAACAAAATATAAACAGAATTTTATTAATAACATAATGGTTTTGACTTTGCCTCAATGAAGACATAAAATAGACATTTAAATATATTGTTTTCTCTGTTAGAGTTTGATTTTTCAATTCAACACAGTATTCTCAAATTTACCCCTTTGACAGGGAACCAAATATATGTTTTATATATGTACTTTCCACCATAAAAATGACCTTAGTTGATCAATGATAAGTTCTTTAATATAACAGACACACATATATATATATATATATATATATATATATATACACACATATATATATATATATATATCCAATGAGGAAAATGCCAGCAATAATTTTATATGATCTTATCAATACTTCCTATAGATAACTCCACTTGGGATAATAATAGCTGCACAACTCATGAAGACACTTTTAATAATGTGCCTTGAAAATGCATTTTAATAGTGAAAGCATGCATTGAATTTCTCTTTTACAACTTTGAGAACATACCGTCCTCTTCAACAATCTTCTTGACTTTCAATAGCCTTTGGACTTTTGAAAAAGTTAAGCCTAAGCCACATTATGATCAGATGATTTAGTTTAAACTCGTATGAAAGCCACTTCATCCCCTTCATCATTCTGGCTGCCCCTTTCTGACCCTTCTCAACTCTATTACATTTGTCTGATGATGTGGTATTATTTCATAGCTTGACTGAGGGGGTTATTGATTTCAGGTACTGCTCTCTACTGTATATAAATAAGTCTAAAATTGAGAAGGTTTAAATTTGGTAATGAAATAGAAGGCTATTTCATGACACATGCATGATTTCTTTGATGGTTTATCCGATGGTCTGTTAAAAGAGGGCATACCCAGAAAACTCAACACCTATGAAAGAAAACGACCCAGCCAGTAAAGGCCAGTGCTATAGCTTTAGGAATTTCATGATGTCTAATGGGAAACTGAAAGATTGTTTGTGATGGTATTTTCATTTCTTTTATATAAAAGTAAATATTTGAGAGAGAAAAGGCTTGCAAGAAGTGAATAGTTGAACATGAACATGATTTACACACACACACACACACATATAAACAGTTATATGTTGCTTAATGACAGGAATGTGTTCTGGGAAATACATAGTTAGGTCATTTTGTCCTTGTGCAAATATTCTAGAGTGCATTTACACAAACCTATATAGCGTATCCTACTACACACCTAGGTTATATGGCACATCCTATTGTTCCTAGGCTACAGACCAATATAACATGTTACTTTACTGAACACTATAGGCAGCTGTAACACAGTGATTAAGTATTTGTGCACTAAACATATCTAAACATAGAAAATGTTCGGTAAAAATATGTTATAAGCTTATGGGACAACTGTTGCATACATAGTCTGTCATTGACCAAAATGTTTTTATGTGGTTCATGACTATATATGTTTTCCTTATTCACTGAAAGCAAACCCAAAACAAAGGGTTTCATATGGATAATTTATTTAAAAAGTTATCCAAGGAATCATGAGTGCCATACATAAAGATTGGAAAGAGAAAGGAGGAAGACAAGACAGGAGGATGTGTGATCCATTTTGCAGGTGCTGCATGTGGCTGGTGCTTGATGTGATTGGATGGTCTGAGGAGACTTTTGAAATGTATTTCAGAATAGTTAGCCTGGGAGGCAAAAGTGAAAAGCATTTAGTTCTTGGTTTCAATTCTTCCATTAAATAAAGATGGCATATTGAACTTGATTTTCCTACCTTTTAAGGTGTCTATAAGAGAGCACTGAGCTGGTTCCCTGGGTGCCCCACATTGCAGGGTCATAAAAGCCTTGGAACAGGAATGAATATTTGTTCTGAAAAAGACCAGAGATGACCCTTTGCTAAACTGTTCAAAGCTTCATTGGCACCTCTTTGCTGCAGCAGTGGCCTGAGCAAGAATAGGGCCAAGAGGCCTTTATAAGCAATCTTGGGTAGCTGACTGAATTTTCTATTGTAAAATTAAATACATACCTTATTTTTGTCATTATCAATATTCAATCTTCTGTATTTGAAGGATCCTCATTATACATTACAATCTGTAGTTGACCCGAATTTTTAAAAAATATTTAATACATAGACCCTTAATAAATGACTATATTATAAACTAATACTTAACAGAACTAACTTAATAATATTTTACATTTAGGAAAGTATTAGTGCATGAATTTTTTTTTTCATATCTGGGATTACCTAAATGGTAATCTTGGCCTTACTTCCTGTTTCTAACACATAAATCTTGATGGAATATTTAGATGGAGTTTCACTCTTGCTGCCCAGGCTGGAGTGCAGTGACATGATCTTGTCTCACTGCAACCTCTGCCACCAGGTTCGAGTGATTCTCATGCCTCAGCCTCCTGAGTAGCTGGGATTACAGGCACATGCCACCAGGCCCAGCTCATTTTGTATTATTAATACAGATAGTGTTTCACAATGTTGGCCAGGCTGGTCTTGAATTCCTGACCTCAAGTGATCCTCCTCCTCAGCCTCCCAAAGCGATGGGATTACAAACGTGAGCCACCACACCCAGCCTAGTTGTGTCTTCTTTAACCATTGCAAACACATTGACCAATTTTCTTCCTCACCAATAGAGCACTCAGAGAGTCCAGTGAAAGAATGGATATTTGGCGGGGAGTGGTGGCTCATGCCTGTAATACCAGAACTTTGGGAGGCAAAGGCAGGAGGATCACAAGGTCAGGAGTTGGAGACCAGCCTGGCCAACATAGTGAAACCCTGTATCTACTAAAAATACAAAAAAAAAAAAAAAAAATAGCTGGGCATGGTGATATATGCCTGTAATCTCGGCTCCTCGGGAGGCTGAGGCAAGAGAATTGCTTGAATCTAGGAGGTGGAGGTTGCAGTAAGCCGAGACTGCACCACTGCATTCCAGCCTGTGTGACAAAGTGAGACTCCATCTCAAAAAAAAAAAAAAAAAAAAAAAGAACAGATTTTTCTGAGTCTAAATACAAGGTTTGAAGTGTAAAAACAAATGCTGTGCAAAGGCTTCCGTAGTACAAAGACTTGTTAGAGTGTTTTGGAAAGTTCTAATCTTTAGAAAAGATTATCTCTTATGAATGTAAAAAAGATAATTTATACCATGAAATGAGATCTAAACATGAGATGAAAAGTGCAACTAAATTTTGTGCAATGTTCACAATTGCAAAGTTGTCTTTACTAAACTTTTTCCTTTTGGTCTTTGTTCTTAATAGTTCTTTTCCTCTTTTGCTCACTCTATTTTCACTTTAGTCATATTCTCTGTTAATTCTTTTGTCGTAATATTTGATTATTATTTTCATTCTTTATTTGATTTTCTTGTTTCCTCCGTATTTGTTCAGTATGTCTCAGATTCTTGCATTTCTGTCCTTAGATTTCTTTTATATCTTTTTAAATTTTAAATTGTATTTCATTTTTATTTACTCCTATTTCTATATATTTTAAAAATGTTGCGGGTACATAGTAGGTATATAAATTTATGGGGTACATGAGATGTTTTGATACAGGCATGCAATGTGAAATAAGCATGTCATGGAGAATGTGGTATCCATACACTCAAGCATTTATCCTTACAGTTACAAAGAACCCAATTACACTCCTTTTAGAATGTACAATTATTATTGACTATAATCACCTTATTGTGCTACCGAATAGTAGGTCTTATTCATCCGTTCTATTTTTTCTGTACCCATTAACCAATCCCACTCCACCCCACAATCCTTCCCAGCCTCTGGTAACCATCCTTCTAGTGTCTATGCCCAGGAGTTCAATTGCTTTTGACTTTTAGATCCACAAATGAGTGAGAATATAAGATATTTGTCTTTCTGTGTCTGGCTTATCACTTCTTGAATTTCTTAAAATTTTAAAGATTTGATTCAGAAACAAATGGATCTACATATACTACAAACAAAATATCATTTTTGTCACCAACTAGTGTTAACATTTTGCAGTTAATATGTGTATTTTTATGTGATCACTTGACATCCTATATTCACGGGCTTGAATGCTACTAGAGCAAACCTACGTAAGTTTTAATTAATTTTTATAGCAATTATTCACTGTACACAGTGGAAGTACAAATCTAAAATAAGAAGAAAGAGAATGATTTGAATGTAATTATGAAATATTTACTAGATGAAATATGAAAGATGGAATTCCATATGTGCAATTGTGAATTATTGAGGAGGAATAAATAAATATGTTTAAAGACTAAAATATGATAGTCAGTGGCTTACAGAATAAAATACTTAATGATAACAAGATTTTCAAAGATTACGAGGATAAATGTTTTATTAGATGAAGTCTAAGAACAAAGGTTGTTATTGGATTGAGTTGATGTTAATATCAGAATGAATGAACAGTAGCAGGATCATATAATGACTAGGCAGATTTTGAAAATGGTAGCTCAAGTAAACTCTCTTATATAGCTTCCTAAATTTGGAGTGATTATGTTATCCTCTCTTTGTACTGGTGTCTTCATCATTAAAGTGAAAAAAAGCATAATAATATTCCAACAAAAAATTGAATAAGGATAAGTACAGTGGCTCACACCTGTAACCTCAGCACTCTGGAAGGCTAAGGTGGGCAGATCACGAGATCAAGAGGTCAAGACCATCCTGGCCAACATGATGAAACTCCATCACTACTAAAAATACAAAAACAAAAATAAAAACCAACAAAAAACAAAAGCAAAAAAACATTAGCTGAGCGTTGTGGCGTGCCTGTAGTCCCAGCTACTCAGGAGGCTGTGGCAGGAGAATCCCTTGAACCCGGGAGGTGGAGGTTGCAGAGAGCAGAGATTGCACCACTGCACTCCAGCCTGGCAACAGAGCAAGACTCCATCTCAAAAAAATAATAATAATTAATTTATACTTGTTAAAAATGTTAAGAGTTTGGGTGATTAAAGTTATCAATAAAAGTTTGTTGTCATACATACATATGTGTATATATGTGTTTACATATATGTATATATGACAATAAATATATATGGCATATACGCATATTATGTGTGTTCATACATATGTATGACATATATATGACAATAAATATATATATGCACACACATATGATATGTATAAGTTCATGACCTAGAAAGAGTTAGTTGATACCCACTAAATTTTGAATTGGTTGAATGGTTCTGCAACTTGAGAGAAAGAAGTAGTCAGGGGAGAGACTGGGATTTATTTTACATCGACATGTGTTCTAGAATAAGTATCCAAATGATAATGGGACTATAAGCTATATCTTAGGAGGAATTGGTAAAGAGACTGGCTATTCTTAACCTTTACCAAGAAGACATAATTGTTTTGAAAAAAGTTTAGAATTGAGATTTATACCTAAGATTAGAGTGGTTGGTGGGATATTCCAGTGATACAATATCCCTCCCAATATTACAAAACTTTTTAAGTTTTATATTTTGAAGTATAGAAATACTTGCCTTGGGACGTAAAGCTGTGATAACATGTATGGTATTGATGACAGCTTGACAGTAATGCTGTGCCAAGCGGTAAATGTAGTGTGTAGGTGGTTATGTAGCATATAGGTGGTTATGTAGCTTATAGGCAGTTATGTAGCATATAGGTGGTTATGTAGCGTATAGGCGGTTATGTAGTGTATAGGCGGTTATGTAGCATATAGGCGGTTATGTAGCGTATAGCAGGAAACTTTTGAGGTCTTTCTTAATCCTGGGATTCCATGACACATACATTAGCAAAAACAAGATGCCACGATGGAGAGACCACATAGTACAAAAATATATAACAAAATGAAGAAGATAAGCAAAATGTCACAGTTGAAGGCACATGTTTTGGTGTATTCTAGCTGCATCTTCATATGATAGAAGGTAGAAAGGCTCTCTCTCTGGGATCTCTTTTATAAGAGCACTACTGCCTTTCATTAGCGCTCTGTCTTCATAACCTAATAAACTCCTATGTTCCTAAACAGTCCTATGTTCTAATACTACCAATTTAGTGGTGGCACTAGATTAGTTTTCAACATGTGAATATTTTGGGGACACTCAAACTTTCAGACTACAGCACCTGTGAATTTGAATCTGACTCTGAATTATACTATTTCTAAAGAAAGATTTTTTAAAAATCTCCATATTCTATTGTTACTTGACAACAGCTATTTGGTGACGAATCTGAAAGAAGGATAATGAAAAAGACAGGAGTCAAGAGTTCTTTTGCTTTCTGGCTCGAATGTATAGGTTTTGTTAATAAACATTACTAATTTCTAACCATTTTTTCAAATGCATTCTAAATACTGTGAAAGTCTTTGTGCAATCTCTTTAATTTTTGATATAGCCACCCAACAGCATAGAATTGAAAATTTTCATTATAATCCTGATTTAATATCTGAAAAAAAATCAAAGTATACTATGTATACTAGAGCAAAAATCATTCTAATAACTCAGTTTGATATGGAGAAGCCATATAAACTACACACTTATATAACCTGTCTTAATAAAAATAAATAATGACAATTAGAAAAAGATTATTCAGTGCATTCATTATTGTTACACACATTCCTATGTCCTTTTTTTTCAATCAAACTCACGCTCCATGCATCCTCATGAAACACCTATTTAGACATAATAGCAATTTCAGGTGATTTGTTGAGATAATCAATTAATCAAATACAGCTATGAAAGTAACTACGTTGGGTGTGTTATCTAGATGGACTTCACAGTCTACTAAATCAACAGAAGTATTGCTTAATCCTCTGCTTTCCCAACTTTAACTTTAATGTCTATTACCTAGAGACCTTGCTAAAATGCACCTCACATTAAGAATTTTTAAGATTGTTCCATGCTTTCTGCTCTTGTCTTCGAAATTCACTGATACTTGACAGTTTCAGCCTGTTCTCCTGTTGTTTACTCATTATAATGTTATATTAAGTTGTTCACTTTTTTCTTAGAGTTGTTATTACATAGCAGCATCAAAAGCTTTTCTCTATTCCCTTGAATCTCAGGGTTTCAATGAGAGCCAGGCCTCCGGTGGAAAGCTTTAGTCTTTTGCCCTGACACTCAAAGTCCTCCGTACATTTCACATATTCTTCCATGACTACTTTTTCCAGACTGTGTAGCCCCTCTTGATTCCATCTGAAACCCTGTATTCTTTTGCATGTTTCAAAAGCCAGAGTAAGACATTATGCCACATTTTTCTGCAATGATAATTATATATTATTCATTTCCTTTTGTTAATATATTTGCAGTTTAATATTCTTATACAGTTTCTTAACCAAATAATTCTGCACACTACCTTTTGTTTATTTTCATTTATAAACTCTAGCAGTTTGATGCAGATCTGCTTGAATGAAATGAATAAACATGATGGTATACTTTTTATTGCAAAATTATTCTCTAAAAAATCTTAAATTATTAATCAAATGAATAGTCAGATATAACTAGGTATGGCCTTATATATTATCAGTTTCAATAAATAAAACTGTATAAATATACGCTCACTGAAAAAAATATTGGTGCTCTAAAATTACAAAAATATGTTACTCTGGATTTTAAAATAGCACCAACAAATATAGTAATTAATTCACTTTTCTAATTAGAAATGTTCACAGTAGCAAGCTTTACCTTGAATTTAATTACTTAAACCATCACAACAAACATACTAGCAAGCCAAAAGTCAGTGAAGGAAAGCAAATCCACAGGGAGGAAACTACTAAATCTTCCATATACTGTGAGAACTATCAGTATTAGAAAATACCATTTTCAAAAAAAATTTGCCATTCTCAGTGTGGATGTTTTTAGAAGGAAATTAGCTGGCATATTAAAATAGTGATGAGCTCACAGTCTTTTTAAAAAATTAAATGTCAATTTAGTAATAAATGGGCTTTCCAAAAATATTATAGATATATGAGAGGGGTAAAATATAAATATACATGTTAGGACGGCTGCACCATTAAGAGGAAAATTGCTCCTTTCTTGTCTTTTAGTTACTTAAGATTAAATTGTTGGCTCAGTATCTATGACCATCCCAGTGGCTGCACGCCAGATTAGCAATATTGCAAACCTGAGTCTATCAGCTCGAGGTAGTGTTGCTGGCGTGAGCCTTTACAGCACTTAATTTAATTAGATGAGGCTTCCATTGTTGAAACTGCTGAACACAGTATTTTTGACTGAGCCAAGGAAGAATCTAATTTATTAGACCTTTGAAACTGTGCTGTAGAATTGTTATTATGGTGTCTCACAGCAACCGCAGTGTTTTGTGTATAAATTCTGAATCCTAAGGAAAGCAGTATTTCAGGGATCTACCCTATGTTTATTGCTGATGCAGTAGGCATTTTTCTTTGGATCTATATCCTATTATGATCTTGGTTATTGCTGGCCTGCAAGTTCAAATACAGTTTTCCATTATTATTCCATGAAGAAATTTGGTACTGTGATGCAAGTAGTGAGCTGGGATAAAGGAGACCTACATTTTGTTTCACCTTTGTTTCATTATGTGATATTGAACTTTCCATTTTATTCCAGCAGTTTTATATACAAGAAAAAAAAATTTCCCTAGAAGCAGAAGATGTTATAAAACTTATAAAATAAATTCTAAAAGGAGTTTTGAAATTTTTAGGAGAAAAGAAATTAATTTTTATTGAGCAACTTCTCCATGCTTGGTAAAAAATGGCAAACATAAAAACAAATTAAACAGAATCTCTTGGTTTTCATCTCAAAAGAGATTGTATCTTAAGGGACGAACTAAACATGATCTATATATTTTCTAAGTACATGTCTGATATATAAATTCAACTAAAAATCATTTGTAGACTATATTCAACTTGAGTAAATGAAGGGATATTTAGATTTTATGCTATGTGCAAAAGAGGTATTAAATTACAGAATTTTTTAAGGAAGGCATTTATAGTTTTGGCTCTTTCTTTAGAAGCAATTGACAATATTTGTTTTGGACATCAATTATCTCTGTATAAGGCAGTGGACATAAATGTTAAAGGTTTAAGATTTAGGTATGAATTTTTATTACATCACTCAGCAGTTATATTTTCATTTACTGAGAAAATACTAATCAATTGTATCATTCACGATTTAAGCAGTGTCCTAGTTCTTAAGCATACTGCAAAGTAAGTAAGATAGCTATGGTCTCTGTTCTAAGCTCTTAGTAGAATTACAATGTACCAGGACATTGGCATATACACAAAAACCTATCCAGTGTTGTGTTATAAAGGATATTATGGTTCATGGCAGGAGACAATAGAAGGATCTAACCTTGGCCAATCATCCAAAGTAGGGTTCCCTAAGGAAATTATATTCAAGCCTTTATCTGATAGGTGGACAAAAGTTAGAAAGGGGAGGTTTGATGACACTGCATTATTATTTCTTTATAGTCTTACTGACACACACATAGCTTTCTGTTTTAGTAGCTTAAATAGGGAAACACAAAGTATGTATAAAGAAAAATAAATGTGTTTCTTTATAGTCTCTTTTAGTCTTTTCTTTATAGTTTTTTCCACTTTAGGACTGAATGTCTGTACAGATTCAAATAATTTAGTTATTTTTAAAAGAAAAATAGAAAGGAAAGTGAAATTTTTCATTAAAAACATATTTGTATATGTTTGATTTTTATTATGGAAAAATAAGTGAAAAATGAAAATATTTAGGAACCTTAAAAGATAAAATTCAAAGTAAGTTGCTACTGAGAAAATACGTACCACCCTAAAAATAGAAATTATTCTACTACTGTTATTATTTTCATAATTATTATTTAAATAAGTGATCTTCCATAATTTTTATTCATCTGAAATTTAATAAGGACCTTTTTTTAAGCACAATGATATTCTTTGTTATGAAGTTGCTACTGGATGGGATGGTGGTCCACAGTATGGGTAGGGGAAGGATATGGAGCAAAGATCATGGAAGAACTTCAAACCACTGCCTTTGAACTTCTGTGTGCCTCCAAGTCATCTTGGGATCTTGATAGTATGTCAGTGATGACCCAATATTACTAGGGTCATCAAGGTGATGCATGTGAATCTTTAGCTTTTAGGGGATTGTATTTTCTTATTTATACACCATACTTTGAGTAGCACAGTTTTAGTCTTTACTGAGAATTTTAAACTCTAGTAGTATAACAATGGGAAGGTATCAAGGAATTCTAAGCAGGATAGTGACAGATGTGATTTTTACTTTTATAAGATTGCTCTGTGAAAACAATGCAGAGTAACCTACATTCATATTGCTGAGTCAGAGAAGATGATATGAAAACACTGCATAATATGTGACTGTAACTACATGACATTTTAGTAAGGATAAAACTGGGAAGAGAGTAAAAAGACACATGATTTCCAAGGATTAGGGGCAAGGAATAGAGGGAGAAAGACATGGAAGGGAGGATTTTTAAGCAATTGAAACTATTTTGTATGATATTGTAAAGGTGGAATTATGTTGTTATACTTTTTCAAAACCAAACAGATACATAGCACAGAGTAAAATCTAATGGTAAACTATAAGTTTTAATTAATAATAATGTGTCAATATTGGCTTATTAATTGCAACAAATGTATCACACTAATGCAAGATATTAATAACATACAAAACTGTAGTGACTGAGAGTAGGTTATGTAGGGAATCTACTTTCTGTTCAATTATTCTGTAAACCTAAATCTACTCCAGGAAAGAAAGTCTCAATATGTAAAAACAAAAAGATCACTCTTATAGCAGTGTAAAAAAAAAAAGAGTAGAATAAAAAAAGATGTAGTGAAGAAACTAATTTTACCTTGCAATTATTTTCAACATCAAATCAGTACTGCATAATCATGAGTCCATTATCATGAATCTATGGTTCATGACACAAAAGTTGTGTTCCCTTGATTGCTACATTAGTAAAAATAAAAAAGAAACAAATACAAACTAAGCATGTGATTCAAATGGTACAATCAAAGCAACAACAGACTTTTACCAGACCCACGAATATAGAACTATGTTTTATTTATTTCATATGTTATGCCTTAGTTTGCGGTTCATGTTACTATAGATGGAAGGTGGCAAGGGTTTAAAACACTCTGATGAGAGTACTAAGGGAGAAAAATACACTAAATCATAGAACCTTTACAAAATGGAATATTTAGAACTTAATGAGTCACAGTATATGAGGAACAAAGAGAATGTGGCATCTAGAATTACTCACAAGCACCTGGCCTAAAGAACTGAGTAGTTGGTGATGCTTTCTACTGGTACAGAGCTTATGAGATAATCGTTTATTAGGAGGATAATAATGTAAACAGCAGATTGTGGAGTATGTGTTGACTTAAAAGAGAAACAAAAGATAGTAATTGGTGGGTAAATATGTACAAATAATAAGAAAATAAATCATGATATAATTTTTGATAAAGTCAAAATAAAATTGTTTTGGGGTAGCTGGGAAAAGAGGATTATCTTGTTCTAGTGGATATTATTTAAAATATTAATTTCAGAAATGATTACATCTTGGCTTCTGTAAGTTCAAATTTATAAACCTGGATCTTTTTACTTACAAATTGCAGAAAATGTAGTCAAAGGAAGAGGTTCAAGAGAACTGAAAGATCTACATTTTGGATGAGTAATCTGTGAGGATAACAGAATCATACTGAGAAACACAAAGAACAATCAGGAAAATTAAGAGTGTATGACAGGCACTAATATCTTAAATAAATGAAGGGATGTACTTAGGAGCTCAGAAGTTGACTGAAATAAAAGGAAACAGTCATGTATTTGAGTTTTTTGAATCTTGAAAAAGTAGTATTTAAAGGAAAACATCACTTTTTTCTTTATTCAGAAACTGGCATCCAAGAACAATGAGGATAATAATCACATTTCCAACCCTGGGGGTCATGGGGTGAGAGAATAAGGAAAATCACCACTAAAGAAGACTTCATGTATATATGGGAGGTTATTGACTATGCAGAGTGCTCAGTCTAAGGAGCTGCGATACAAGGAGAGAAAGAGGTTTTGAAAGAACAAAGAGGTTAAATGTATGATGGCAAGTAAAAGATCCTTCTACTTTGAACAGATGCAGAAAGAGGATTCTACTCTTCTCAGGAAGGTACAGGAAAAAGCTGATTGAGACACAGAAAATTTTACATCCACAAATTCCAGGAAGATACAGATTATTTTGCTGTCTTATAAAGGATTCTCTGTAGTTGTATTTATGAGTTTGAATGTTTCTTTCAGTTCCTACGGTGTTAAAGCTTTAAGTCATGCATGAACGACTCATAAGAAGCAAGCAAGTATCCATCTCATGATGTAAATAAGTGGAGCTGGAGGAAGACCCAGAAAATTAGGTTCCCAATAGCATGGTGCCAATGATTTCAATGGGACAGTTCAGTTGAATGTTGTGCGTACCAGTTCTGAACTCCAAATAGTCTTGAATGGATGAAATGAAACCGGTCAGCCTATTTTTATGACTTCATATTTTATGAATGAACTTTAACTTCTAAATGAACAATAAATAAAAATATAATTTGAAATAATTGGAATTCTCAATTATAATCCTTTTAATTTAATCAGCATTTAATAGTTTCAAACTGCAGAGTTAATCAACAAGGAAAAAATATTTCCATTTACCTATATTATCAGAACTATTATTTGAAAATTAATCTTCAGGAAATTCAACCATAAAGAAACATATTTCTATTTATTTAAGGTGACTCTTGAGAATTGCAGTAAAAGTTGTTTTCCTTTATGTAGACTAGTGATTCAGAATATATTTAGAGCACTGAGAGTGCTTTTTAGCAATTCTCCTCATGGTGAGCTCCAGGTCATTTAAAATTTATGCTACTCACTCAACAGGAAAGTTATCAGGATCCTGGGCTGTGAGAAAACTGATAATATTCATTGATCAATGATGTATGAACTGAATCTACAACTTGTTTATTTGGCTTCACCTGCACTTCCTTGACATTTTGATTCATATTCTTGGCAATATTTGTATGAAGTCACATGCATGCTGGAAAATAATCAAACCATTTTGATACTCTAATGACATACAATTTGTGCAGTAGCCTCTGACTCTTAATCTTATCCAGGGATTCAAGATATCTGGATGATTTTATACAGAACACATAAATCCCATGAGAATTTTCTTGGGATTTTCTCCTTTTGTAATACAGGTATCACAAATTCCACACACATTCAAATGAAGGATATATCTATTTTCTATGTCTAGAGAATTTTGCCATAAATATAAAATTGCATGATATTCAATTGACTTTTTTAGAAAAGGTCAAATATGTAAGAAGTTGTTAAGATTATTGTATTAGAAAAAACTGGAAAATCACTGGGATCGATTTACTGTGGTCTGTTAGGTGATCGTCCTTTGTCATGATCTGCTGGCAAAGACTTCACTGATTTCTGGACAATTTTTTCTTTTTATTGCATGTCCTTTAAAGTAGACTCCTAAGTTCATTTCTGAGCCAGAATTACTACTGACTCTTCTCTTCCCTTGGTGTATGAGGATTTCATTCTGAGGTTCATGATGTTTTACCATGGTTCTTTAGGGAGAAATACCTAATGTAGATTACGGGGTGATGGATGCAGCAAACCACCACTATGGCACGTACATACCTGTGTAACAAACCTGCAGGATCTGTACATGTACCCTAGAACTTAAAGTATAATAAATAATTTTTTTAAAAAAAGGAAGTCAAGCCTTTGCTTTTTTGTACTAGCTCACCCTATTGCTCAAATCTTCTTTGCTACCTAATTCCCCCGTAGAATGAACATCCTAACCCTAAATCTTAATCGGTTTGAACACTGGAATGTAAATATGCTTTCTCTATTCTACATTGTGTCCTGTAATCTCCAATTGAATTCAACATAAAATTCTGCTGCTTAAATTCTGCTGCTCATATTCTGCTGCTTGAAAGTTTGGACCCTAGAACCAAACTAACAGAATGTGAACCACTGACTATCTATATGAGCTTGGACTATTTACTGAATTAGCCCATGTGTGTCTACGGTTTTGTATTTTTTTTCTATAATATGGACAGTGATTACAAAAGTGCCTACTATATAGGGTTGTTCTGAAGATTAGAGGAGTTAATAGCCATTAGTGCTTAAACAGTTCCTGGCACTCCATAGGTATTTACAAAATGAAATGCCTATGTAAATACGTATTTATGTTTATTCATTTATTTTAGTTTATATCTGTTGCTAATGATATTTACAGTCAGCCTAACACTTTTACCTACTAAAACTCCTCTGTAAATTATTTTCTTATCTAGAATTTATCTTAGGTTTCATAATTATAAATTCTTTTTACATTTTTTCTTGCAATAACTTACCATTGGCTTTGTCTGTATCTGTTTTCAAATTGCTAGTGGCTTGCATGAGTTACTCACTAAAGATTTTTCATGCATAAAATATATCTCTTATGTAGTTGTTTCAAGGACAAAATAGATAATATATGGTAAACACATGCCAGAGTGCTGAGCACTCAGTAATGCTCAATAATTCTTAGCTCGCCACCCATCTGCTATTCCTATTTTGAATGAAAAGTCTCAACTCGTCCTACTGCAGACAAAGGCGTGTTTATGACATGTAGGTAATGGTGATTTAGAGCCAATAAACTTTGGGGCAATAGCTTGAAACACAATCTCTTCCCTTACAAGTGATAAACATATTTAATTTTAGCTTTTCATTATCTTAGGGGTTAAACATCAGGTAACACTCATTAAATGTGACCATTAACTACATTTGCTGTAAAAATAGAATAATTGAGACGGGAAAGCACAAAGTAACTGAACAAATTGCAAAATTAAAAACATAAACAGGTCTAATTCATAAAATAACTACAGCCATATTAGGTAACAACTATTACGCTTAACCAAAATCAAGGGTAGGGTTGTTTTCCTACAGAAAACGAAAAACACACAAAGAAATAAATCTTTATGAGTATGTCAGAAACAAATGCATTTAAAGGAGGCTATATTGATCTAACTAGAAACCTCTGTGGACAAAACACTCAATAAAGTGTATTCTTCATTTCCCACTAGAATATGTTTTTTCCTTCAAAGCTCTTTAACGAGTAAATTAAATTTTTCATGATCTATGTATGCACAATATATGTACAAGAAAATATATAGGTATAACAAAATATAAATTTTGAATGCCTGATTCAAATCCATCATCCATAATTTCTTGATTGTAGGGCATTTTAGATAGTCACATAATTTTTGAGAATAATTTACTGTAATTTTTTTCAGATTTTGATTGTGGATTATGCATTACCTGCCACATATTCAGAATAAAGTCTGAGAGAGACTTCACTGATACATTGTTTATTTAATGACTATAAATCATAAAACTAACCTAGAGATAGTTTGGAAAATTGCGACATAAAAGGAGTAACAAAATTTCAGTGAAAAAAATGCCTTAGGCTGATAAATTATTAAAAATACAGTATCAAATTCTTATGTTAGCTATGTAAATTAATAGATGTAATACATTTTGTGATCAGATCTGAAACACTCTTTGACATCTTTATCTATATCAAATGAATGACAGTTAGAAAACCGTTTTTGACACGTATCATTACCTAAAATTATTCATATAAAATCATAGCAACCATAAGCAGAACTCAGTTACTGTTATTTTTTTCTTAATGTATTAATTGATCTTCATGGGTTACATATTTACTAATATATACTGAATGCATTTATTTACTCATTTAATAAACACTTATTGAACAACTTACTATGTGCCTTTAATTGTCTGTTTACATATTGTATGCTATTTGCCTTCCAAAAATTAAATAATGTTGTTTTATATAAATAAATAGATATTTTACTTGCAAAATGGCTAAAATGAGATACAGAACTACAAGATGATA
Organism: Ateles fusciceps; assembly: GCA_036589455.1. Classification (NCBI taxonomy): domain Eukaryota; kingdom Metazoa; phylum Chordata; class Mammalia; order Primates; family Atelidae; genus Ateles; species Ateles fusciceps. The sequence goes on from JAZHEH010003310.1 coordinate 5,773,421, forward strand.
TTTTTGGTGTGTATAGTCTCACACAAACTAATCCTTAAGAAAATGATATATATATTTAAATAAGATGTGTATTTAAATAAGATTATGTATATTTTTGTAAAATATATACATTTGAGATTTTATTAATTATAAAGAGAGAGGCTTAAAATAGTATTGGTCTATGGAGTAAGTATTAATTAGAAACAGAGTGTTTTTGAAAATGTAAAACAGAAATTTATTCTCACAGCTGTGGAGGCTGGCAAGTCCAAAGTCTAAGTACCAGCACCTGGTGAGGGCTTTCTTACTGTGCGCTCAGTTGACTAAAGGCAAAAGGGCAAGAGAGAAACTCTGTGTCATCACATGATAGTAGAGCTGACGGGGTGAACTCACACCTCAAAGCCCTTTTTATACTGCCTTCAATCTATTCATGAGATTTTTGCACTCATGATTGAAACATCTCCCATTAGGCCACACCTCTCAACACTGTTTTGTTTGGGATTAACTTTTCAACACATGATTTGGGGAGATACATTCAGACTATAGTAGTTGTTATCTTAGAGTTGCTTTATGTGCCACAGCAGTGTCCTGTACCCAATGCCTGTTCCCTCATTGTATCTAGGAAGTAACTTGCTATTGATTTTTCATGCTCATAGGTGGAAGAGACGTACCTTGTCTTATATGATACTTTGGATTTGGACTTTTGGATTAATGTTGGTATGAGTTAAGATTTTGGGGGACTGTAAGACAGGCAAGTTTGATTTTGAAATGTGAGGACATGAGATTTGGGAAGGGCCAGGAGTGGAATGACATGGTTTGGCTGTGTCTCTACCCAAATCCATCTTATATATATATACCACTCGTTAATTGATGGGCATTTTGGCCGGTTCCATATTTTTGCAATTGCAAATGGTGTTGCTATAAACATGTGTGTAAGAACCTTTTTCATATGACTACTTTTCCTCTGGGTAGACAGCCAGTAGTGGGATTGCTGGATCAAATGGTAGTTCTACTTTTAGTTATTTAAAAAATTTTGCTATCTAAAACAAGTATAAATTGGAACTATATATAATACATATGTCTTATATATTATATTTAGATCATACATGTGTTAGGTTATATATATATTTATATGCTTTTTAAAGTAAATATTTTACATATTTTAATATGCTTTTGTTTACATATACTTTAATATTTCTATGCCTACATATTTTAATATACTTTTTAACTATAGGAAAACACTAGTATTTACTAGTGTTTGTAATAAATATACAGAGGTAAAATTTTCAAGTTAACATATTTGTTTATTAAACTATCATAAGTTCTAACAAAACAATAACAAAATAAAGCTGGGTAAATTAGTGTTGTTTCAGGAGTTTATTCATAATTAAATATTGTGGCAATACAGAATTTTTAGGCAATTGGCAACAAAAGACTATTTTTAGAAATGTCGTTTATATCCTTCGCCACTTTAAAATGGGGTTGTTTGTTCAGCAGGGATCTTGTTTGATTCCATGTGAATTTTGGAACTGTTTTTTCTAATTCTGTGAAAAATTACATCAGTATTTTGATAGGGAATTCATTGAATCTATAGATTGTTTTAGATAGCATCAAATAATCTTCAAACAGGGACATAGTATGCATATTAAATTCCATATTTGATAATTATTCCATTTTAAAATTATATTTAATGAGGTAGGAAAAAAGTCAGCTGACACCTTAACATCAGTAGAATCCAGGCAGATTCTTCAAAACAAGTATTTTTGTTTGTTTACCAACTGAATTTATGTAACTATCACCATCTAAAATCCTTTCTTTGTGCTTTTTGATTTTCTCTTGCAATTATGTCAGGACATTCTGTACCAGTATGCACTCAGCATTGGTTAAACTTGTTATAGGTAATCAGATTTACTTCACTTTATCTTTGCAAAATAATCACATTATGTTCCTTTCCAGGGCTTGTCACCTTGAGTCCATTCAAGAACTATGTTTTTGATATTCATCAGAAAGTTGAATAGCGAAATTTTTCTCCAAAGTTAAAGATGGGTCAATAATATTTTTAAAAAGCCACAAATTCATATGCATTGTGCCATAAATGTAGCATCCTTTCATGTTTATTATATATTCATACTTTTAATTTCAAGAGTACAATAGATGAGTAAATCTTATTTCTCTTTTAAAAATAAACATGACAAAATTTCATAAATATGTTTGCTTTTTAAAAATATGTGGTTTAAAATTTATATCTGAGTCAAAGCTACCTTACTTGAGCTTATAACTTCTTTGTGAAATGCCTATCTATCTCTCAGGAATGCTTTGTAAATTAGTGAATTCAATGTGAGCAAAGCACTAGGACATTCCAAATACTGTATGCATGATAGTTTGTTTTCTTCTTTCTTGTTATACATTAATCAGGCTCCAAATAATGAGGAAGGGAAAAATACAGCACTCATGAGCACTGAATTGGAAAATTTCACAGGAATAATCCTCTCTCTATTTGTGTTTAGACCAACATTTTCAATACTATTTCTAAATTGCTGTTATTCTGCCTTCTTTAAATACTACAGTGCATAACGTTGGTTAATCTGACAAACTGATTCACGTCAAAATGGCATAGCCACTACTTGTCTCAGGCAGCATATTTGCATTTTCACTAGCACCTTCATAATATGCAGTCATGTGTATTACAGAAAAACCTGCTGGTGTGGTGGCTCACACCTGTAATCCCAGCACTTTGGGAAGCTGAGATGGGGTGCATCATATGAGGTCAGGAGTTTGAGACCAGCCTTGCCCAAACGGTGAAACCCCATCTCTACTAAAAATACAAAAATTAGCCAGGCATGGTGGTGCACGCCTGTATTCCCAGCTACTTGGGAGGCTGAGACAGGAGAATTGTTTGAACCTTGGAGGTAGAGGTTGCAGTGAGCAGAGATTGCACCTCTGCACTCCAGCCTGGGAGACAGAGGGAGATTTTGTCTCAAAAGAAACAAACAAACACACAAACAAACAGAAAAATAAAAACACGTGTGACAGATTTGTAAATAATAAAGTTGTGATAGTAATCTTCAAAAATATCTCCTTCACGGCTGCCTGTATATCTTAAAGTGTTACTGTATATTTACCTTCATTTTAATTTAGAGAACATCATCCCACAAGATAAATTTAAATTTTTCTCCACCCATAAGTGTATTAGAAAATTTCAATATCGACACAAAATACAAAGTAAAAAATGGAAAACAAGATTTAATCTTCTTAGGGGAAGAGTGTGGTCTAAGTATGGTACCTCTTCAGCTGTTGAAGACTAATAGCCAATATGATGGCATTTGAAGGTGGGACATTTGGGAGATAATTAAACCATGAGACTGAAACCCTCATGAATAGGATTAGTGCCCTTATAAGAAGAGACACTAGAGGAATTATATCTCTCTCCATCATGTAAGGATACAGCAAGAACACAGCCACCTGCCAACTGGAAATGTGCCCTCCCTAGACACTGGATCTACTGAGTTTGCTGGAACTTTATTTTGGACTTCCTAGCCTCTGAAACAATGAAAAATACATTTCTGTTGTCTATGCTACTCAGTCTATTCTATTTTTGTTATAACTGCCCAAAATACCTCAGACAATTATCAACACTATTCAACCTCCACTATTATGAGAAGCACAAACCAACAATAAAGGAGAGCACTTGTGAGGCAGAATCCTATTAAAGTCCTCATTTAAAGGCAGCATATTGATGATATAGGTCCAGTTAATTACGTTAATGTGAAGGCAAAAATACCAACTTAAGAACTTTGTTTTAGCCTGGGCACAAGAGAAATCTGTCTATTCACTTTTTCTCCCTGATGTTATCTCCACTGGAGAATTATATGAAGACGTGTAAAGACTTCCTTCTTTTTCTCCTATACCACTGGCAGAAGTATTTGGAACTCTGTCTATTCTTGACTTACTTGACCATGAATCAGCATTTAACACCTTGGCCTTCATATTTATGCAAGAAGCCTAAAGAATCCAAAATATACTGACTTCATGCTGGATCTTCAGCGCTCCAAATAGTAGTCAGAAAATTGCTTGCTTTGTAAACTATCCACAGGCAAATATAAGCAATGCCCACAGATCCCAAGTTCCTCTTCTAGCTAATCATCCTTCCCCAAGTTACAATTGGTCCTACTTTACAAGTTTTAAGAAATGGATTCAAAGGAAGAGGTCTGCTTATGTTTTCCTTACTTCTAAACTGAACATCTAAAATCTAAACATCATCACCTAGACTTTTATCTTTCTTATTTCTAATATACTTCCTATTTTATTCAATATTATTGCCCTCTTTGACTATCATATTTTCTACTGTGTCTTCTGAAATTCATGGTGTGTCCTCAGGCAAAACTATGCTCTAATTCAATTCTAGCCTGTGAGGACATTGTTTTCCCTAAAGTCCTTTAAAATCTAGATGGATATTCTCCCATGTCCCATTACAAAATATTCTGATCGCCATTTCTAAACTATTGTCCCTTTCATTATGTAAAGGAACTCATCTTTTACTTTGTTCCATCAACTCATACTATTCTCTGCCCTTCTATGTTGAAGAAAATTTCCAAATCCTCTACTGCTTTGCTAAAAAAAATTGTAATATGGTTCTTCTATGCCACTATAATTATTATTTACAGAATCATCTAATTTAAACAATAAAATCTTTAAAATCCATGTGATATTTTGTGCTAATTTAGCAAAATAACAAACATATGTTTCTGTATATTTATCAGAGTAGAAATACAGGAACATCACAATGTTTGTATACATATATTATATATGTATATATGCACACGTACATGCTATATATAAAATGTAAACAATATATAAAAACATATATTTCTACTCTGATATATATATATATATATATATATAAACAGAGTATACATGAAGTACTATATATAGTATGATATATGTATATATCAGAATAGAAATATAGATAGAATTGTATAGATAGAATGTAGATAGATACATAGGTAGATACTGAATTTTATCTTATTCTCAATCAGCAGATAAAATGCAAGGTAACAGCTGATATGTATATAGAAAAGGGTATTACAAATGAGGATAATTTAATAGTAAATAAATTGAGGTAAAAAATTCTAAATTGTGTTTAATAGAATTTTTCTTGAAGAATACTTTATAATATAAAAATGGAAATATGAACAAATTGATGGAAAATAAAGAATCATTATTAATTTATCTTTTTAATAATGCATAAAAGTCCTTTTAAATTTCATGGTAAAATTTTCAGTGAAAAAATCATTTTCTGGTACTTTTGAAAGAAACATGATAGGAAATAAGGACAGTAGCATGCGGTCTTCAAGTGCACAATTTACTTAATTCCTAAATTGTATATTCCAAAGGAAGATAGAAAAGGTCTTGTTTTAAACAACCATGTCTCCATTTATAAATATTTAATTTCTATTTCATTTCTACTGCTGGAACTTCATCTCTTTTATTTTCAATAATGGTTCTTGAAGAGATATAATAATAGTTTTTAAAGTTTTAAAATGTTGTAGGGAAGATGGCTGGGAGGTGGGGGGCGGTTGTGCCATAAACTAAAACTTCATGACAACTTTATTTTTCATACCCCAAACTAGGTATTCTGTTTTTTAGATAATAATGGTAATAGCAATGGATATTTACTGTTTATTTTCCCAAGTAGACAGTTGGGATAGTTAGATAGAACGGATAGTTATTACTATTCATTGTAATTACTATTATTATTTAAAATAAACACAAAAGAAATACAAAATATGACTAAGGTCAGATTTTGAAATGTCTGTAATGATTTAGAATGAAGATTTCACATGCCCAAATGAGTAATAACAAAAATTAAAATATGTAAGAATATATAGAAAATAAGAAAGGAAAAGTTTGGGGAGTATTTTATTGACAAATGAGGCACGAAGGATGAAAGTGCTAAGGGTAAGCAAGAGACATTCGAGAAAAACCTATTTATAATCAGATATAGAAAGCAATATCAAAATAGAAATACAATTTGATTAAACTGTTCGACATGGTTACAGAGAAAGTATCAACCTCAATCATAAATAAAGCTGGAGATAATTTTAAAATTTTGAAAGATGTCTTATTCTATGAAAAAGTAAATTGCACTTATCCATACAATAAAATGGTCTGTTTTCTTCATATTTAGTCAAACAAACAAGTAAATCAGGTGTTGAATTACTTGGAACATTGTAAAATAAATTAAGAATGGGCTGAAGGATCCAGACTTGTTTTTTACTTAAATACTGTTATTTTGTGCATCTGTGCTCTTATGAGAAATCTGTAAGAAAGATGGGCAATAAACCTCCTTTATTATTCTTTGATTAAGCTTTACTTGAATAGCAGCAGAATCAATAAAACTGAAATGAGTGAAGGAACAGCATAGCTATTTAACATTCTCTGAATTTTTCATATGTGTTAAATTATTTAGTCTTGAACAAAATGTGCATGTTAACATGATAAGTTTCTATGGCTTTTTATTGAACTTGATGCACTTAGTGTGTTATTTTTACTGAGTAAATACTTTATCATTTTGCTGTAATCTATTTTTCCACAAAGGCGTTGATTCATACTATCAAGAATCCAGTAAGTTTAGGTTTGTCAAAATTTTCTCTTGTTAAATGCAAATGTCAGAAGCGTTGCTTTTACAGAGATACATGTACTTTATGTATCCATTAAATATTAAAAACTACTTACATTTTGAAAATATTTCTTTTAAATCAAAAGTAACAAGCTCAGACATTTAAAAGCATTTACGATACAGATAGAGGCTTTATATTAGCTTAGGTAAATACCCAAAAATTATACTCAAAGTAAATCCTATAAAATTAGCATTTTTGAAAAACTTCAGAAATAGCAGTTCATCTGATGATAAATAGACTCCTGAGAGCCCATTGTATGATAATCTAGATATGTTTTAGTGAAGTCACTTTCAAGTAAATTTTTGTATAAGGATTTTTTAATTTATTGCCTTCATTTAATGTGAAATCAAAATTGTGATCTTAAAAATGTAATTTTCCTATATTTGGGTAATTATGTTAATTTAAACATCAATCAGAAGAGAAAGCCATCAAAAAGCTATTTCTACTAGATATCACAATTATAGAATATTAAAGGCACATCTTTAAATATTATCTAGTTTAACTCCCTCACTGCAGAGAGAGGAACAGGGGAAAGGGTCCCCCATTAATGTTAAAAACTAAAATATACTATTTCTAAGAAGTAATTTAATTTTATTCATCATTTTTAGATATCTTATTTATCTGTATTACTTAGAAGATTAGTGAGTATACCATGTACTGCTCTGGTCTGTGGTTTTATAGCAGTTAACAAAAGAGAAGGCATTACTAACTGAGACGGTTTGGCTCTGTCCCCACCAACATCTCATCTTGAATTGTAATTCCCATAATCCTTACTTATTGTGGCATGGACCAGGTGTAGATAATGGAATAATGGAGCAGTTCCTCCCATGCAGTTCTTGTGATAGTGAGTTCATCCTCACGAGATTTGATGGTTTTATAAGGGGCTTCTGTCTTCACTGGGCACTCATTCCCTCCCCTGCTGACCTATGAAGAGGTGCCTTCTGCCATGATTGTAAGTTTACTGAGGCCTCCCTAGTCATGTGGAACTGTGAGTCAATTAAACCTCATTTCTTTATAAATTACCCAGTCCAAGGTATTTCTTCATAGCAGCATGAGAACAGACTAATACACTAATTCATTGCATTTACTTTCAGTTAGGAAAATAAACATAAGCAAATGCAAATAAGTCAATAGATGGAATGTGAGATGGTAAGAAGTTCTACAGGAAAAAAATAAACTGAGACTAGGTCAATAAGTCTTGCACTGCAAACAAGGTATTGCTTTAGACTAGGGTAGGCCTTTTTGAAGTGGTGACATTAAATAATGATCTGAAATAGACAAGGCAGCCATGTAGAGTATCAAGGGAAAAATACTTTCAAGAAGAGAAAATTATATGTACAATGACCATAAGACAGGAGTGTTGTTCATGTGTATAAAGAATCACATTGCATGTTAGCTGCATTCTTGGACCTGAAAGAGCAGGAAGGAATATAGTAGGAGATGAGGTACAAGTAACACCTGGACCATCTAACATGCCCTGTCTTTACTTTGGATAAGATGAAAGTCCACATTTTTTTTTTTTAACAAAAATGAAGTAACTGAACTTAAGTTTCAAAAGACTTATTCTAACTACTGTTCTGAGAGTCATTGTAGGAGGACAATAGCAGAAGCAGGGACAGGAAGCTATTGTGAGTGTCGTCTAAACTGCTGGACATCCACGTCTGAAATTCCAAGTGGCGATCTTAAGAAAAATGCTAGATAGGACTCATAGGGGTTAGTGGATATTTACAACCATAAGATCAATAAAAATCTCAGAAAAGTAGAAAGTACAGACAATGAAACAAAGAAGATTGAGAATTGAGCCTTTGGCATACGAAATTTAGAGACTGGGAGACACAGAAGGATAAAAAAAAAGCTGACAGTGAAGGAGCATTCAAAGAAAAGAGGGAAAGTATGGTATTAAAAACCAAATGGAAAAAAAGACATGAGTAATTATGTGAGCCAAATGCTCTTGATAATTCAATTACGAGTCCAGAATATTGATTATTAGTTTTAACAACGCAGAGATTTTTGTTGGCCTTTACTAGAGGTGTTTTGGTGTAAGAGTAGGAAGAAAATATGTCTGTACAAAGTTCAGGAAACAATTAGAGGAGTGGAATTGGAGACAGAGAGTACAGATAGCTGTACCGAAGAGCTCTGATGTAAAAAAGGGGAAAAAAATGACAGTAGCAATAAAGACATTAAAAATAAAGAGAGTTTCTCTCTCTTCCTTGCGGGACAAATCGGAACCTGTTTATACGCTTTGGTATAACATATAGTAAAAAGAAGAAAAGTTAACGATGTAGAAGGAAATGAGACAAATACTAGAGCAATGGCTTTTAGTAGGAGGTAAGTGTTAAGGACACAGTGATTATTTGGTCATCCTGGTAATCTCTGAACTGGGTAGAATCATCTCATTATAACAGGGTATTCTAGCTGCTAAAGATGAGGCTTAGACATTACTTCATTGACTCAACTCTTTCTACCATTGCTTTAATCCTTATCTGTTTAAAAGTGACATTAGGTTTATTATTGTTATCATTATTATTACTTTATTTTAGTTGGAGAATGGATAGGATTGAGAATGCACAGACAATGGAGTTGATGGCAAATAATTTGTAGCCCACTAGGATTGTTTCCTTAGTGATCTGAAGGAGGGGTCAGAACACAAGGAACTAAAGGAACAGCGAAATCTAAAGTAGAATTGGGTCTAATGAAGAAGTGAGTTAAAGAGACTGGGAGAGGATCCTTCTCCCTACTTTTCCACAAGCACAAACTCTGTCTTTATAAATGCAGAATCAATGACATTGGAGAGACAATCACCAGAGTTTTACCAAAATAATTTATTATTTAATAAAAGCCTTTTATAGAAGTGATAATTTCTACAAGATTTTCAGAGAGCTACTATTAAAAAAAAAAAGAGCATAATGGTGGTTGTGGGGGCAGGAATCTGACAGTCACTCTTCAGTGGTACATTTGTAACCACATCCTAAATGCCCTTTGACTTGCATTACATATAGCAGTGCAAAGTACAAAAGAGAGGGATATGAAGTTAATTCAGCAGAAGGTCCTAGCTTCCCAATCCCTACTACTTTTTCAAGCACAAAAAGCAATCATACCACCTAAGACATTTTATGTTATTGTATTGTTTTGCTTGTCTTTCTTGTAATATTTGGCAGTCTTAAGCTTCTCCTGCATATATCTAGCACCATCATTTCTTCCAAGCATGTTGATACATTAAGCCATGCTCATGATCCTGAACATATCTTATCTTTAATTTGATGAATTTTTCTTTCATTCACTAAATATCTAGTGATCACTCATCATGTGTTATATCCTTACTGAGACATAAGAAACAAAATGGTGATCAGAGTAAGAGTATTAAAAAAGTTAAAATTGCGGCCAGATGCCGTGGCTTACGCCTGTAATCCCAGCACTTTGGGAGGCTAAGGTGGGCAGATCATAAGGTCAGGAGTTTGAGACCAGCCTGGACAATATGGTGAAACCCCAACTCTACTAAAAATACCAAAATTAGCTTGATGTGGTGGCACACGCCTGTAGTTCCAGCTACTTGGGAGGCTGAGGCAGAAGAATGACTTGAACCCAGGAGGCAGAGTTTGCAGTGAGCCAAGATCATACCACTACACTCCAGCCTGGGTGACAGAGAGAACTCCGTCAAAAAAAAAAAAGTTACAATTGTTCAAAGCAGAGAGATCAGATTGTGCAAAGACTACAGGAGGGGACATAGCACATTCAAGAAATTAAAAGCCAGTGTGTTTATAATGTTCAGAGGGACAGAAAGCATAGAGAAAAAAATTTAGAGTCTAGAAAATAAACAGAAATACAGAGTTTTAAAACATACCTAATCATGGTGTATTTCCTTTTGATATGCTGTTGAATTTGATTTGCTAGTATTTGGGGGAAGATTTTTGCATTGATACTCAGCTGGGATATGGGTTTGTAGTTTTGTTTTTTGTTGTATTTTTGTCTGGCTTTGGTATCAGGGTGAGACTGAGTCTTATTCTAGGAATGCAACGATGATGCAACATATGCAAATCAATAAATGTGATTGATCACATAGAATGAAGGACAAAAACCATATGATTATCTCAATAGTTACAGAAAAAGCATTTGGTAAAATTCAGCATAGCTTCATGATAAAAGCCTACAGCACAGAAGAAATGTACCTCAAAATAATAAAAGTCACAGATGACAAACTGATAGCCAGCATCACACTGAACATGGAAAAGTTGAAAGCATTTCCCATGAGTACTAGAACAAGACAAGAATGCCCACTTTTACAACTCCTATTCAACATAGTAACAGAATTTGTAGCCAGAGAAATCAGGCAAGAGAAAGAAATAAAAGGCATCTAGATTGGAAAATAGGAAGTCAAAGTATCTCTTTTTGTTTATGATATAATGTTGTACCTAAAAATCAATAAAAACTCCTCCAAAAAATTATTAGATTTGATTAAAAAATTCAGTAAAGTTTCAGGATACAAAATTAATGTACAAAAATCAGAAGCATTTGTTTACGCCCCTAAAGATCAAGCTAGAACCAACTCAAAAGGCAATTTTATTTACAATAGTTACAAGAAAATAAAATTCCTAGGAATATATTTTATCAAGGAAGTAAAAATATCTCCACAGGGAAAACTTCAAAACACTGATGAAAGAAATTATAGGTAACACAAACAAACACATCCCATTCTCAAGGATTAACAAAACAAATAATTTTGTTAATATGACCATTTTGCCCAAAGCAATTTACAGTTTCAACACAATCCCTACCAAAATACCAAGATCTTTTTCCACAGAATTAGAAAAGCAGTCCACCAATTCATATGGAAGTGCAAAAGAGCCTGACTAACCAAAGCTATCCTTAACAAAACAAGCAAAGATGGAGGCATAACATTGCCTGACTTCAAAATATACTATAAGATTACAGTAATGAAAAACACATGGTACTAGTATGAATATAGACACATAGACAAATGGAAAATAATAGATAACCCAGAGGTAACACCACATATGTACAGCCAATATTTTTGACAAAGTCAACAAAAGCATATGCTGGGGAAAGCACATTCTTTTCAATAAATGGTGCTGGGAATAGTACAAAATAATAAAACTGGACCCCATCTCTCATCATAAACAAAAAATTAATGTAAAATTTATCTAAAAATTAAATTTAAGACCTTAAAACTATAAAAATATTAGAAGAAAACCAGGGAACACACTTCTGGACATTGGTATAGACAAAAAATACATGACAGAGACCTCAAAAACCAAAGCAAAAAAAACTAAAAATATATAAATGAGATTTAATTAAATTAAAAGCTTTTAATCTACAGAGTGAATAGACAACCTGCAGAATGGCAAAAAAAATACTTGCAAACTATGCATTCGACAAATGACCCATAATGTTGGACCTACTATTTATCTGAAGAAAACTTTTAGTTCATTGAAACTCATGTGTGAGTGTGTATATATATATATATATTATATTACATTACTTTTATAAACTTGTATATTTCTTTAAGAATTTGATCAATTTCTCACATATTAGGAAGTAATTATGTGTTGGTGCAATTGCTTTTGCACCAACCTGATAGTAATATAACTCAAAACTATTATTATGTATGTCAAATTTAGAGCAAAATTTATCTGTGCATTAATTAATTTCTCAACTTTGCACAATCACTACTTCTAAAATAGCCTCTTAATATTTGGAGAATGGATTCTTTCTGTAATCTAGCTAAGGTGTCCAAAAGGTAGTGACAGTCTCTTTATATGTCTTGTCATCACCACCCTCACTTTTCTGGTCAAAGTGAGATTGATTCATTGATGAAACACACCTTACCTTAATCAGACCAGTGGAATGATGTCCTAGAATTTCTCAAACTATATAAAGAGTAGAAGAGTATTTTACACAATATACATTTACACAACTCTTTAAAAATATCACATACAAACTTCCAGAGATTCTATTTTATTGCTGAATTTGCTGATAGAATTAAGTCAACGTGCTTGAGAGTTTTTGAAGTCCTTCCACTAATGACAGTTTATTTTTCACAGCTCTCTGAGATTCTTGCACTACCCCAATATATTCCTAATACAATTTCTTTTAGTTTTACTCAGTTTCCCAATGAAGTACTTTTATTAATGAAGACCTAATACTCTCTTCTCAGAAATTAATATTTTATAAAATAAAATGTATTAAGTTATTGGTCGTAAATTACATTGAGGATAAAATTATTTTGGCTAGTCTTAGAATATGTGAATGCTGCCTTTGCTATTCATTCTATTATGGGATATTTTTAAAATTTGATGCAAGAAAAGTTGACTAGTTCCCATATTTGTTTGCAAAAGTAAAATTAATTTTAAGAGCATTTTTAGAATCTAAAGTTTTTATTTTTACATAATCTATCATGAAGGTAAAATAAATGAATGAATGAATGAAATCTTAGTTCTAGTCCTCCAGTAGTAATGATGAGGAAGAAGGGGAGGAGGAGGACAGAGGAAGAAGGAAAGAAAAGAAGAAAAGAAAGAGAAGGAAGAGGACAAAGTGTATGGAATTTTTATAATCTGTGTGACATATATATATATATCATGAATCTATCAAAAGGTATGTTTTTAATTTTGGAAATTATTTTATATGAAGATGTGAATATTATTTTTTACTTAACATTATATTGTGAGCTTCAAGAACTCAAAAATAGGGTTCATATAAATAAATCATATTTTTTATGTGAAAAATCTAAATTCAAAAGAAACTTCAAAATATTTATCCTTGATAACTCTTTGGAACATTCAGACTAATAACCCTAATAGCATCTTTGAAAGGTGTACATACAGTCCTTAAATTTGAAAGTCATAACTTCTCACTTGTTTTCTTGAATAGCTTCTTGATGTCTTTCTTAGGTTAAGCTCAACATAAGATTCACATAATTACTATCACTTATAAAGCATTATACACACACAAAAACACACATGAACAATATAAAATCCAGCTAGATAGTTGCATTCATAAAGCTAATATTTTAATTTCTACCATGGTTAGCTTTCTAATACTTTAACTCTTTTTGTACATTACTTAGGATGAAAATTATATGCTTTAGTATACAATTTGCTTGATAATATTTAACTTAAATGATTATAAATTATTCAATTATACTATGATCAGTAGATTTTAAAATTTATTCACAATACGATAGTATTTTATGTTCATTCTAACAAGGTCAGTACAATTTTGAGTAAGTTAAATACAATGATGTATTATCAGAAAAAGTAAAGTTTTATTATAAAAGACATTTTATTTGTTCAGTCTAAATCTTATTTCTATTTAATTTTGTTTTACTTCTTTCTATTTTTCTCATTTTAATTTATTTTTTATGAAAATTGAAGTAGTAAGTCTATCATTTCTCAATGCTTCTGAGTCATTGGTTAACTAATGTGTATATTACTTTGACTAAATAATCTTTCCATTAATAATGTAGTTGTTTATTTGACTCAGTATCCAAATAATTGAGCAATAATTCACTTCATTAATTTTGGTTATGAAAACTAAATCAGTATTACGTTCTTATTTTCTTTTTCTCAATTATGTGCATCACCGATCCCTTTCTGTTGACAATATTGTCCTAGTATATTGCACTACTTAGTTTTCAGGAGACTCAAACTAGCATATGCAAAATTCTTAGACTCTGACACAAACTATACTATGTCAAGACTTTCAACCAATAAATGACATTTTATCATGGCTGAGGAATTATAAACAGGGGGAGACTAATCTTTAAGAATAAGAAAAGCTAGCAACAGAGTGAGACCTCATCTCAAAAAAATAAAAATAAATAAATAAATAAAAAGAAAAGCCAAGGGAAGATTTTTTTATTGTTAAAGCAAGAGCTACATAAGTTTACTTGGATCCCTTGCTTCTAATTATCAGCTATTCTACTTCCAACATAAGTTATGTTATTCTGTCACTTAGTGTTTGTTCATCAAACATTTTATTTACATCATTTTGATAGCCTCCTAATATCCATTTTGTCTCTCTAGTGTTTTTCATCATTTTATTCACAGCTAACTCACCCTGTATATTGTTAACAGATTAGTCTAACAATAATAAATAAAATAAGCAAGCAAAAATTTTGATCACCTCTCTTTATTGCTTAAGCAAAAACACTACTGTCAGTATCAACCAGACAACCAGACAACCCATCAGCAATAAACACAAAAAGAAAGTCTCAGCTCCTTGGTTTGGTTTTCAGACACAGATATTCTCTCCCTAAGCAACTTTTCAGCCAGCTCTATGATCAATCCTTAGCAAAAACACGTATGAACCTAACCAGTTTTGCCACTTTTCTTAAGGCAAAATGCCTTCTGAAAACCCATTGTGAACACTGGTATTTTATGTTCATTCAAGAACCAGCTTAAATACCAACTTTTTGATATTCCATTTTTGATGTGCTTTTGATCATTTTATTCTACTTCCTAAATATTTATATTTCATACCACTTAATCTGATACTTTTGACTTATCAGTCAGTAATGAAAATACATGTCATCTTTCTTAATTCAAAGATATTTGCTGTCAAAGATTATATGGTATAATTTTGCACTTGTAGAATGCATGCCTGTAATGTACATTTCATGTTCTGTTATGGAGTCTTACTGAATGCCAGTTACTGCATAATTTAAAAGTTTAGGCTAGGTTTTGGGATACAAAAGTCAGATAGAATTCTCCCATGATAAGTGTTAGATGCAAACAAAAACAAGCCAATCACAACACAATTTTTAAAGAATACACGTAGATACTAGTGATGTGTATACTTTTGAAATGGACAACCTGGAGAGAAATTTCTTAAATTGTATCAAAAACCTTGATAATATATATGATGTGATTCAGCAATCTTACTTCTTACATTTTGAGGAGAATAAAAATCAATTACAAATGAAATGTTCTTAGCATAGTTTACACTGGACGATCTTTTCAGGTATTATAATAAGCTGAGATAATTGTAGGGTTTACCTCATTTGTTTTCTGTCTTCAAACATTATTATTTCTTGCTGGTTAAAATCTAATATCTTGAATTATCTTTGTTTAAGAGATATTATATTTCTTTTATAGCTGTTGCAAATAGTTAGGAAATTCTGGCCACTGTATCTATATCTTGGCCAGGAATAGGAATTTGTTATTTTCACATTTATGCAATGGTTCATTTCATTCTTGTTGATCAAAACAAAAACAACAAAACCTCTCTTTACCTTTGATTTACAACAGTTTTACTATAATGTGCCTCAGTGTGATTTTTATATAATTATCTTGCTTGAGATTTTCTGAACTTCTTGGACATGAAATTTACTATTTTTCATTAAGCTGGGAAAAATCTTAGCCATTATATTGTTTGTGTATATTTTCTTGTCCCCCTCTCTATTCTGCTTCTAAAACTAAAATTACATGTACATTAGGTATTTGATATTATCCTTTTGGAATTGCTAATCTGTTTTGATTCTTTGTGTGTTTGCTTGCTTGCTACTTTAGATAATTCAGTTTGTGTAATTTTGATGAACCTATCCTCAACTTTACTCATTCTTTCCCCTAGTGAGTCCAGTTGTCCAGTTAGTTGATACCTCTACTCACTAAAAAAATTCTTCATTTTTGATATCATATTTTCAACTTTTAGTGTTTTTACATTTTATATTTTATTTTATTCTAATGATATATCTCACTTCTCCATTCTTACTATTTTTTCACTATATTTTTAATGCATTAATTATACTTGGTTATCAACCATTTTTGAGATTCAATGTCTGGACATATCTATTCCTATATATCTTGCCTATTTTATCTCTTCATAAGGAATAGATAATCCTTCCTTATTTTGTGTGTTTCATAGATTTTTATAATATGCCAGATATTGTGTGCAAAATAACTATAGAAACAGAGTTAATATGTATTCCTACAAATGAAATTGCCCCTTCCTTCAGCTCTCTATTTCATAGGCTTGAATCAATCTAGATAGTAATTAATATTTGTTGAAGTATCATTGTTGTCATAACTACTTTCATTGTACCAAAGGCTTCACATTCTTTCAGTGATTGACAGCTACTATTTTATTTTTAATATGAGGCCAAAGTGCTGGATTACTTTTCTTATTATTCTTTCTTCACATTCAGTTTTCAGCTAGACCTGAAAACTGGTTTCACAGACTTAATGTCTCTCCAAATATTTGCCTCGCCTCATCCCAAGCAGCATCAGATTAGTAATACTCCTTCTCCAGCATCAGTGAGATTTTGCTTCCTTTCCAAGAAGGACCATGGTGCTGGCAGGTATTATCTTTATTATCAACTGCAGCTGATCACTACCTTAATCTATGTAGGGCCGGGAGCACAAACAGTTCTACTTAGTACTTTTACTTTTAATCTCAGAATTCAGCATAATCTCATAATGTTATTCCAGAATCAGGTTGGAAATTAAGTCGCAATATATAGGTTTAAATAAAACCCATCTGATGAGAATTTCTGGTTTGTAGGTCAGGTATCCCCATACCGCTTAGATAGGAATTTGGTAAAGATAAAAAAAAAAATCAGAGCTTAGTCTTCAATAGTCATGTGCTGAAATTAATTTTTTTAATGTACTGTATTAGAGTTCTCTAGAGGAACAGAACTAATGACATTTATTCTAAACTAAAGGGGAGTTTAGTATGAACTCACAGGATCACAATGTCCCACACTAGGCTGTCTGTAGGCTGAGGAGCAAAGAGAGCCAGTCTGGGTTCCAGAAATGAAGAACCTGGAGTCTGATGTTTGAGGGCAGGAAGCATCCAGCACAGGAGAGATTTATGCTGGGAGGCTAGATCAGTCTCTCCTTTTCCATTTTTCTGCCTGCTTATATTCTAGCCACACTGGTAGCTGATTAGATTGTGCCCAGCCAGATTAAGTGTGGGTCTACCTTTCCCAGCCCACTGACTCAAATGTTAATCTCCTTTGGCAACACCCTCACAGACACACCCAGGATCAATAATTTTTATTCTTCAAATCCAATCAAGTTGACACTCAGTATTAACCATCATATGTACTTTTATAGTTGCTCATGGAGGAAGGTAAAGGTGGTGGCCAAGAACTCCACCATGGCCATAAGTAAAAGGCTTTTAAATGTTGTTATGCTTTGGAATTTCCTCCTCTCTGCTGGAATTTTCTCAAGAGGATTTACACATATTCTAAAAGCTTTTGTTTTACCTTCCAGGTTTGCATAAATTTAAAAATTTGTCTCTTATATTCTAGTGATCTGATTATTAATCATACTTTGCTTTAATGGGAATCTTTTAAAATTTTGACAGAGTACACAATTAATTGTAAAATAAATGCCACATTATGTAATCTTTCATTTCCAGAACATTGTATGTATTCTGTTTAACCTTTAGTTTCATAAATTTTGCTATATTATTTATATAGTTTATAAAACTGTTATCTATAATTTTAAAAAAAATTTTTTCTGTGGAATATGCAAACAGTATCTTAGTATTGGTCTTTGAGAACTGGCCTATACAGATGTACATATTTTCTGTACTACAGAAAGCTTGTATAACCAACATTTTTGCATGAAAATGTAATGGCAGGAAGCCACTCATCATTTAAAAAGTGAAGTCTGGTTCATGCAGGTAGTGCACTTACCTTATTAAAATGGTCCTTTAAGGCATTACTTAATCAAAAAAATTGAACACATGGAGAAACGAATCTCTAGCATTTTAATTTAATTGTTACAGAAAATACTATATTAACTGCTGATCCTTTGAGAAATTCAGAACAAGAGAAAATATGCCTCTCCATAAAAGCACTGGCAACTTCCTATTGAGTTTGGAAAGGAGTGTATATATCCATCCAGCAAGCACTAATTTATCAGATCATTAGGCTAAAAGCCATAGGTGTTTGCATTTCAATTTGAAATAAAACTTGATATAATAAATTAAAAGAAAAAATCAAATAATTGCTATCTATTTAAAACATGTCTATGTTGTAAAATATGGCTATTGAAGTAAACAAAAGAATGAAATCAATACATTCCTTGGTGAATCAAATTAGTGCAGTGTGACACTGTGGATTATACAAAGCCCGAAATGTATTCGTTTGCTATGAAGTCAAATTAAAGGTTTCATTAGTGCCAATATGGATGTGGCTGCATTGTTTGATTTTATACATGTGGATATTTCACAAACTGTTATTTTATGTATATCCATATACACGTGATCACAAGAAAGTACAAGCGAATGTTTTACAAGTAATACATCATAAACTCCAGATGTCATGTAGCCTTTCCTGCTCCAATTTCCTGAGAAAAAAATTTGAAAAGAATAAAACTCTACACTACTCCAAATATAAATTTCTTCCAACTAGGTTTTGCATACACAACACAATTTGTCTTTTTTAGAAATGCTGTGTGCATCATAATAATATATGCTTTTATTACCAATTCTTTCTCAGAACAAATTGTAATGTGGAAAGTCAATTATTTAAATTCTGTCTTATTGCCTTTGTAATTAAGAAAGGAAAAAGAAGTGAAGAACTAGAAAATGGCAGTAAAATATCACAATTAGGAAGTTTGACACAATTATCTGTAGCCAGATACCAATACAACTCTTGGCCTACATTTTACCCTCAGGATATTACGAGAGATGCTGGAAAAATTCTTAGATAAATGTAATAAGTAGTCAGCTGGGGTTAACCAAATAGGGGTGGCTGCCTTGCTTATCATTGGCATTATATAAGTTTGTATGGCACAGGGCCATAAGGAGAGAATTTGTCCTTTGCCAAAATCATTAGTCCAGTCCATGCGATTCCACCTCAATTTGCAACCTACTCTGTTCATCAGCAATATTTGGTAATATTTTCTATTTAAAAAAGTTCTCAAGGGGGTGAAGGGCTAGGAGAGGAATAGCAGGAAGTGGGGGGGGGGATTGGGGGAGAGATAGCATTAGGAGAAATACCTAATGTAGATGACGGAGTGATGGATGCAGCAAACCACCACCACGGCATGTGTATACCTATGCAACAAACCTGCATGATCTGTCCATCTACCACAGAACTTAAAGTATCATAATTGTTGCATAGGTACATACATGGCAATGTGGTTTACTGACTCTATCCCCCCCGTCACCTATATCTGGCATTTCTCCCCATGTTATCCCTCCCCAACCTCTATACCCGCTGCTGTCATTCCCCTATTCCCCGCCAAGGGATCCCAGTGTGTGATGCTCCCCCTCTTTGTGTCCATGTGTTCTCATTGTTCAACACCCGCCTATGAGTGAGTTTGTCGTAAATAGATTTTATTATTTTGAGGTATGTTCCATCGATACCTTTTTTTAATCGTTATCCCATGTTGCCTTTGATATTTCCTCAAAGTTAATGTTTCACTGAACTAAATGAGTTGTTATAAAGGGACAACTGACACAGAGTATATGCTTAATTCTGAGGATTATATAATTTGTTCTACAATCTGGTATTTCCCTTATTGGCTTCATATATATTAAAAAGGGTCATTGTCTGTTTTTAGGCAAGTATACTATCAATAACACAAATGAACAAAAGTACCAACTAAGGGCCTGCCATGGCTCTTAGTTACCTTAATGATGATCAGAAATCAAGGTCTCTTTTAAAAAAAAATGTTGTTTACCTACCAGCACAATTTTAAGATGAAGTATGAAAATAATAAATAGCTGATTCTTGCTCATAAAGTAGCTTCCTGGTGACACAGCATAAATCGTACCTTGTAGATCCTTTACAGTTCTATTGTTTTCTTCACTTGAAGTATTATTTGCATTTGTTGTTAATATTTTAATTAGACAATGATAATACATTTTATCTTTACATGTACTGATAATAATGATTAAGAACTAACAGTTCAATTGCAATATCATTTTCTAAAACTTTTTGAATTTATGTATAATTAATTCAAAAAATTCTATTCTGATTGATGAGTCGTATTTTATTTTCTGGCATTGTTGTGAAATTATAGCTTATGGATTGGAACACATTACTGCAGAGGTTTTACTGTTCTTTCCAGGAATACTCTTTGGACCTTTTTATCTCTTTGTAAAACGTGTGCACAATTTTATACTTTCATTTTGTCTCATTGTTCATATTTTATTCTCTTTTAAACTGCCTTACTTACATAAATCACTCTCCTTAGATTGGGTATTAGTAATTTCATATAAGACAGGAGCAATTTGATGGTCAATCCAATCTAATTTTTTCAAGGTTAAAAAAAGACAGGTATCTTAGGTATCTGTCTGAAGTAATTGAAATGATCGCATTTCAAGTGTGAATGCCTCAAGAATCTTCCATGTTACTAAGTAACAAATTCCAAGCCTTATCGTTGTTCAGCAAATATAAATATTAATTGCTGCTCTCTTGTTTCTCTTGGCCCAATGTGCATTTTCAACCCTTGATATCTACCTATCCATGTCTTGTAAAGCAGCATGCTTTAATAAAATATCTATAGATACTATACACACAGTAGCCATAAGGACATTATGGAAAGGTAAAATAATGTGTTAATGACAATGATAGAAATAAAAAGGAAGCATGATGACTACAGGTAGACACTTTGGAGTCAAAAAGTAATTAACTTGACACTATAAACCACTTCTTAATAGCTTTGTGATATTAGACACTTATCAATACTTTTTAAAATAGTTCTTCACCATAAAATGGGTCTAATAGTGGCTACTATATAGCTTCTATTGAGCAAGTGACACTTGTTCCTTCTGGGGAGGAGTCCCACTGAGGGAAGGATAGCAAAGAGCTTAACAACGGTATCGCCAGGAGCAGCAGTCCCAGGATATCAAGCCACTGTGTGATATGCAAGTAAGAAGACACATATAGGCTCTGGGTAAAACAGTGATTTACTCCAATAGAGAAGAGACAGGGAAGGCTAGGCTTCAACAGTGAATATCAATCCCCTATGGCCCGTGGGTCTCATTCCACAGCCAACACAGAGAGATTATCTGTATACATCCATCTTGTGCTAAGGGTGAGGGACCCCATTCCTCTCTACTGGCGACATTTGCTTCTACGCAAATTAAAGAAATTCACATCAAGTCCAGAATGGGGAAAGATATACTCCAAAAAGGTGATATGTCCAGCACACAACTCTTTATCTCCACATTAGAAAACATTACTGGCCCAAGGCAAGCTCTTATTCAACTAAGCAAGGGTGTGCAGGCTGCTCCTGACTGCTTTCCCAGTAGGTTTTTTTTTTTTCCAACATTTAATAAGCTAACGTATGGAGTTTTTAAATATATTAATGGATAGATATGTCATATTCTTGCATATAGAAATATATCTTATACATGCCCATTGTTTAAAATACTTTATAGTTTATGTGAATTTAAAATAAAATACCAGTAGCATTTGTTTTGGAACTTGGAAAAATGTTTCTAAAAATTATATGACTAAAACAAATAGCAAAATATAATATATTTTCTGTGAAAGGAGACAGACTAGTCATAATAAAGTATCAGTAATGGCTTAAGAATAGTGAAAGCAATAGAATGAACATTTCCACAGGAATAAATTATGTTTATGAATGAAAAAGAGAGCAACAAATAGCATTCAAATAGCATTAAGAGAATGAAAAAGTCATTCAATGAATAAATAGTCAATAAATTAAAAAAACTATTTTCTACAAGGTAGCAAATACGTTTCAGATTTATCGGTAAGTCTAATAAAAGATTTCAAACATAAAATTGAATTAAGTGTATTTCAAATTCAGTATTTTCTTCCAATTTAAAAATATAACACCTCAAGAAAGAATGTAATAAGAATACCATCATTGTAAACTGACTTTGCAAAAAGTGATGCAAAACACACAACCAGTTATAAATAGAGTTGTTTTTCCTAGAACTATTTTTTTCACAGAATATCTTTGTGATCAAAAGCATGAGTTCTGATGCCTGATTGCCTGGTGTTGAATCTGAATTCACCATTTTCTTGTTTTGCGGTCATATCAAGTGAAATAATCTCTCTCTGTTTCGCTTTCCACACCAATTACATAGAAATATTATAAGAGTATCTACCTTGTAGGGCTCACATTATGTTTCAACACATATGTGTTCAAATTATATGTTGACATTAAAACTCATAAAATTCTAACACCACGCCTGTAATATTATAAATGCTAAATAGAGCTTTATTGCATACAAGACAAAGAAAGAATATAAATGTTACGTATGTATTTAACAAAATGATCACTTCTGTAACAAAAACACATGCATGTCTAATTAAATATAAAATTCAAACTTATATACACAACTTATATATTAAATAATTTATTTTCACTTAATAAATAAAAACTGTCTCACCAAGCTCTAGTTAATTGATTTTTATAATTTGATAAAAGTGGGAATTTGTATAACAACCAAATAATGAGCCATTGTTAATTTCAGTTTTTAAAAGATGCCTTTCTCCTTTCATTATCCATATTGTGTAGCTGGGAAAATTCTATGAAGTAGTGCATGTCTAGATCTTATTATTCAGATATCATACAGTTTTGAGAGTTATATGACTGGCTAATGTTTTATATATATTTATTTTTTCCTCTTCACAAACTTTTTGGGATATACTTCCAAATTTACTTTTTCAACATTATTTTGAGTTTTTCATATCTGTTTCTGAGTATATATTTTTATTTCTAAGAGTTCTTTTCCTTTCTCTGAATATTATAATGCTATCTGTTTTGTTTTAAGGATATAGTACAAAATTTCCTCAATAAAATTATAAAAATTTCTTCATTCATAGAGTTTTTTTTTTACTTGTGTAGATTCCTGTTTTCTTGAAGTTGCTGTTTTCAATTCCACTGTTTCATTCATGTCAAAGATTTGTTCAGACAGGTAATGAATTGTGTCTATTATTTTGAAAATTGGAGTACTGAAAGTTTGCTGGGAGTTTGTTAATGGGATTTCCTCTGTAGGATGATAGTCTAGTTTTGGCCTGAGGGGTGATCAGGATACCTAGAGAAGAATTTTTCAATATCTAATACGAAAGATAAAACCTTAATGTTTATGGTTTGGAACTTGAGTTTATGAAATTGGCCATGTATTTCAGCATCCCAGGCACTTATTACTTACTTATCTTCACATCATTTTTCTTCCTCAGTCATCAACCCTGCTTAATGTTCTCCAGTCTAGAAAGCCTATTTTCATACACTCCTCAATACCAATCTTCAGTCTCTGGCTAGTTTTGGAGAAAAGGTGTTTATCAGTTTATATTTTCTCCAACAGAATGTAAAAGAGATCTGAAGATTTAACTTTTCATTCAACTTTCTTCATTTTATTCAGTAATAAGAGAAGACACATGCAAATGCATATGGAATATTAATGAAAATGACCATACACGAGTCCCCAAAACCTAGGTCTCAATAAATTTACCAAGTTCTAAATTCTCTTGGGTATATTTATTTACCCAAATATAAATAATTCAGAAAATTAATACAAAACAATACCTTAAAATTCACACTATGCTAAGAAACTAAACAACTCACTACTAAATAACTCATGTTTCAAGGATTATTTCACAAAAGAAAAAAGTACTTTGTCATAAATTAAAATAAAATTATAGTATATCAAAATTTGTAAAATGTGCTAAAGCAATACTGAAAGGTTATTAATATGGGACCTTAAAATTCATGTACTGGAGTAGAAGAAACATCTGAAATCAATGATCTAAGTTTCTGCAACAGTAAGTGAGGAAGCAAATTAAGATCAAATAAGTACAAAAAATATCAAAACAAAGCATAACCAATGAAAGAGTAAATAGACAAACAATGGAGAGAATTAGTAAAATTAAAGCTTGTCCTTCCAAATTATCAACAGATCTGATACAGTTTTAATAGAATTATTGATTTAAAAGAGAAAACAAAACAACTGATTATCAATAGTAGCATTTAAAAAGAAACCCTACATACTCTAAAATTAAGAAATTATTATAAACAATTTTATGCCAATAAAATCAACAGAAAGACGCATTATTCAACAGATACAGACTAGAAAAATGACTCAGAACATAAGAGAAAACATGAATGGTCCAATATATACACAATAAATTCAGTTTTATTAGAAAAATTCTTCCAACATAAAAAATTAGAGGTTTAGTTTATTGATCTAATTAGGAAAGAAGATATTACAAAAATAACTAATATAATATTCTTCATTAACATAGATGAAAAAGAGCCTTTTAAATTATTAACAAATAAAACATAGGCATATGTAAAAAGGATGCTACATGCCTATCAGGAGGATAGGAATGCAAGGTTAATTTTTTTAAAGTCAAAGTAATTGTATCATAATCTCAACAGGCACAGCAAAATCATCTGACAAAATATAACCTCCAATTACAATGAAACTCTCAGAAAATTAGAAATAAAAGTTTTTCAATCAGAGGAATGGCATCTACAAAAATAGCTTATATCTAGTATTAAATACAGTGGTTAAACACAATGATTTTAATTAAAAATAGAGGAAGAAAATAAAATAACCACTTTGACTATTAATAGTAAATATTTCACTGAAGTTCTAACTAAAAAAATACAAGAATAGAAAAAGTGAAAGGAAAAAATTGATAGCATATAAATAAGAAAGAGAAAATTTAGTCGATCTATAGAAGACATTACTAAGTACTCTAAAATCTTAATAAATATTTTAAAATGTTATCAGAAATAATAAGTGAACTTCAGAAGATCACAAGATACAAGATCAACATATAGAGTTCATGTATGTTTTAAAATGACAGCAATAAAACAATAGAAATTTAATAATACAATTTAAAAGTAGCATCATCGTGGTGTGTGCCTGTAACCCCAGCTACTCCAGAGGCTGAGGCATAAGAACTACTTAACCCGTAAGGCAGAGGTTTCAGTGAGCAGAGATCATGCCTTGACACTGTAGCCTGGGCAACAGAGCAAGACTCCATCTCAAAAAAAAAAAAAAAAAAAAAAAGCATCAGAAACAAAATATTTACAAATAAATTGAAAAAAGTATATGTAAGTTCTGTAAACTATAATTTACAAAGCATGGTTAAGAGAAATTAAGAAAGTCCTAAGTAAATGGATAAAAATTATATGTCTATGGATTAGGTAACTCAAATATATAAAATTTTAATTCTTGTCAAAATCACTCTTACAATCAATGTGCTCTAAATAAAAAATAACTTGTAGAAATTAACAAGTTTTTCTAAAAAACACATGGATGTATATATCACAATAAATAAATGACTCTCAACAGAATAATAAGACAAAAATACTAAATATTCTTCATCAGGAAAATGTACAAACCTCTACATATGTAAGATTCAGCAAAAAAAAAAAGTAGAAGACAAAATACCAGTGAAGACTTATAGCAACTGAAATGTTCATCCATTACTATTGTAAGATGAAAATTTTGGACAGGAGTTTGAAAATATTTTATAAAGTTAAATATGCATTTACTGTAGGACCCCACAATTCCAGCCATAGGTATGTTATAATTTGTAGCAATTGTTTTACAACAGGAAAAATCTTGAAACAACTCAAATGTCTATCAGCAGGGTAATGAATAAATAAATTTTGCTATATCCATCCTGTAGATAACCAATAAACAATAAAAATTCACAAACTCTTGCCACTTAAGCAACATAAATCTCAAGAACATTATGATGAATGAAAGAAGCTGTACACATACTACATAATTCTATTTATTTGGAATTCTAGAAAATGTATGATTTATCATGATAGAAAGATAACTAACAGTTGCCTAGTTTTGAAAATAGTGTAGAATTAACTGGCAAAAACAAAATGTTGAGGTGACACAAATATTTTACATGTTAAATGTGGTAGTGTTTACATATGTTTATTAATTTGTCAAAATGTATAAAACTACACACTTAAGTGCATATTACTTCAATAAGTTTTTTTTTAGTTTTTAAAATTAAGCACAGAGATTTATACATTACATGTAAAATATAACTAAATATTACTGAAGTGAATTATGGGATCAGTACACACGACGTTTTTTCACTGGAATGCCCGTATGTATTTAAATGATAATTTTGTATTTTATTTTCAAAGTTGTAAGCTTGAGAAATATGTTATTTCTCAGAATTTGGGTTAGGGAAGAAAGAGAAGCATATAAAAGGTGGAGAAATAAAACAGAGTGACAGAAAGTAGTAACCCAAAGAGAAAGGTGACCAAAACTTGTGTGGTGCCACTCACTCTCGATGTGAATATCTCTGGAGCCCGCAATGCACCAAATACATTGTAAAAGTTGTTTGTATTAAGAAAAGCATGGAGCAAAAATAAGTGATGAACCCCAACTTTGTCTCAGTGGGAAAGAACCTCAAAATTATTTGAAACTCAAGTAAGGATGAGTAAAGCAAAAATCCTAAAACTGATGGCAAAGTCCACCCTGAAAACATAGAGGACATTAGGCTTGCCTCACCAATTGATCAATATATTTACATCTCAAAAGTGAGGGCCACTACAACAGACATCTTGGAGATTCTCTTCCTTGTTTCTCTCTTCATGAGGCATAGATAAATACATAAAAATATCCATGTTGAATTAAGAAAAATAAAGCACAAAAGAAGGACCTATATCATGTCAACAACAATTTCCCTATTTTTTGCAATTTAAATAAAATAGCTTTTGTGTGGTATATTTGTATATGTCAAAAAATAGGCTTAATTTTATATATAATATATTATGTAATTATGTATTTAATGTGCAGATTGTACATGCCATTATGAACCAATATTTTAAAAATATACAAAGATACATAGATCAATATTCAATAAATGTCTCTTTAAAAAGAAAGAGAAGCAATTATGCAGGGACAGGAACAGTGAATATATACAATCTATATTTATCAGAAACTCATTGAAATGAACAAGATCTTGATATTCTGAGAAAATTAAATTATGAAAGGTTTTGTTCACATCTTATTGAATATAAATATAGACATATGTGTATCCGTTTGATTTACGTATTCATAGATCAAATTATTCCTAAGATTTTATGAGCCTGTATTTGATATCTAAATTAAATTAAATGATAAAAGTTTAAGCAGCAAAATATTACCCATATTTTATTAATATAATTTAGATAATACAAATTACCCAGATTTTATTAAATTTTATTACCCATATTTTATTAATTTTTATTACCCATATTTTATTCCCAATTACCCATATTTTTTAAATGCTTAAGTTTCTCCCATGCTTTTACTAAAAATCATTATAATGAAATTTTAATGATTACAGATCCTTTTTATTATTAGTTTTAATAAAACTGGAAAATGAAGTGAGTGTTTAGCTATAAGAACATTTGACGTGAAAATGTTACCTTCTACAGTTTCTTAGCCTTAACTACGTTTAAAAATACTTCATCAGCTGTAAAATAGTAAGGTAATTTTATATTATTGGATAAAGTACGAATTATAAGTAACCATTCAAATGAAAACTGGACACTAATTGTATTCATTAAATTAATTAAATTTTATTCTGTTTGGAAAGATTTCAAGAATAATATTTACAACCAATTAACATAAAAATTCATGTTTTTCCACTTGATCTATAGCTCTAACATCAGGAAAAATTTTGTTGCAGTGAAGTATTAATAGGCTAGATTAAAAGTATAATAAATAATATTTTTGAAGAATCTATTCTAAGTAAATGATTTTGTCTGCAGTTGACAGTGATGAAATGATCAATGTTATGCTGCACTTTCTGCTCCTTCATTTGTCTTTGTTGGTAAAATGAAGAATGTCAGAGATTGAGAGGGTCGAGCTCACAGCAAATTTAACATGACTTGCTGTATCTCTGTTCCAAACAGGATTTCACAGTATGAAATATTAAACATACAGTACATGAAGATATATTTCTTATATTTAATAACAAGTTTGTAATGTCTTGTTTTATTTTTAATCATGACAAGCTCATAAAATAGACACAATCTGAGCATAAGGACTAAATATGGTCTCAGAAATAAAGTTGTGGACCATTCCTTTGCTTGCTTATATCTTTGAAAATATTGACATTTTAATTAGAGGTATAAGTTATCAATTATCATGAATATAGGTAGATGTTATGTATCCATATTCATAATAAAATAAAACGTTGTAAAATTGTATGCATTCTATTTGTAAGTCCTATGGATAGCTGATAAAACATACAATTGCACATGGTGAGAAATTCAGTGGCATTCATAAAAGTAACAAAATTGCTACTACTTCTGTAAAAGCAGCTTTGCTAAAACAAATTTAATAATAAAAATAAAAGAACTACAGTGACTCAAAACTATTTGTCTAATTTAGAATTATTTTCAAAGGAATTTATATGAAGTCATAATGTGAAGTCATGTTAATAAAACATCATTAGTAATTTTTCTAAAATAACATCATGCATACTATAGGCACACTAGGAAAGTAATAAATATTTTATTAATTATGAAAGTATTTTGTTATTCAGCATAATATAACTCTCCATTAAAAGAATACACAGTTAATGTAAAATGATAATTAAATCCCATTACCTCTGTTACTTTGCCAACTTTCAGTCATATGACTATAAATATATATGTGTGAGTATATGCTTTTGATGATGTATATAGAAATGTATAACATTTATAAGCTGAAAATACCTCAAACTTTACAAATAAATAAAAAGTACCTAAATCCACAAGAAGCTCAGAAAACCCTAAAAAAATACCCCAAGGAAATACCCATCCAGAAACATTACACTCAAACAGTTGAAAATTAATGATTTAACATATCTAAATGAAAAGAATTTATAACCCAGAATGCTACATTCAGCAAAAGTACCCTTCAGGAATAAAGTTGAATGAAGAAATAAGGCTTAAAAAAGACAAGAATTGTATGCAAGCAGATCTTTTCTAAATGAATTGCTGAAAGTGAATTATAAGAGATAAAGAACATAATTTAATAATTATAAATGGGTCAGTGTTTCAAAATGGTAAAAAACCCTATGTGTAGACAGAACAGAAGAATCTCAAAATACAGAAAGCAAAAAGTAAAAGAAATAAACAAGTCTCCAAATACAATTGGAGATTTCAACACTGTTCATGTAATCAATGGAACTAGTACATGAAAAGTCAACATTCAAGAATAGAAAAGACTGATAAAAAATATCAACCACTTGGACTTAGTTTACATTTACAAAACACTGCATTTAACAAGACTAGAATACAGATTCTGTTCAAATGCACACACATTCTTCAAGGTAGATAATATTCTGTGTTATGTAATAAACCATTAAAAACTTAAAATAATTGAAATCATACCAAAAATGTTCTGATTGTTATCAAATTAAACTGGAAATCAATGTCATAATGATAACTGGAATCTCATATATCTAAACATTAATCAACTCTTCTAAATAATCCATAGGTTAATAAGGAAGTTTAAATGTAAATTATTAAATATTTTGATCTGATAAAATTGAAAATGCAATATATAAAATTTTAGGGGATATAGCTAAAGCAGTATTGCTTTAGATATATACAGCAGTCATTGTTTAGAATAAGGAAGAATACTTTTTTAAAGTAATATTATCAGCTTAATCTTAAGAGAGTAGGATAACATCAGCAAAATAAACCAAAAGCAGTCACAGGAGAAAATAATATACATGAAAGCAGAGATATACAAAATTTAAAATAAGCAAAGAAAAGTAATGAAAGCAAAATTTTTATAAGTAGCAATAAATGAGTAAATTGCTAGTAATACAGACCAAAGAATGAGATAATAATTAACTATATTAGAAATAAAAGAATATCACTCCCTAAACATGTATTAATTACAATTAAAAGAATTGTAAGTACATACCATGAACATTTCTACACAAATGAATTTTAGAAAATAATAAAAATAAAGCAATTCCTCAGGAAAAAAAAAACCTAACAACACTTAGCTAACAAAAAGATACAATCTGAATATTTCTATGACTCTTAAATAAATTTAATGTTTAATTCAAAAACTTTTAAAATAATCTTTGGCCCAGAAATTTTTTCAAGAGTTTCAGAAGAAAAAATTAAACCAAATTTACACATTTCTTTTGGACAATCTAGGGAAGTGAACACTTTCCAAAACATTTTTCAAAGCCAGTCTTATCCTGACATCAAAAGCAGGGCAAAAGAGAACAAAAAGAAAAAACTTGAAGCAATTATCTTTCAGAAATATAGATGTAAAAGTTATGAGCAAAATTTGAACAAATCAAAGATGTGTATTATAGATAGATAGATGGATAGATAGATATATGCATATACA
Source organism: Ateles fusciceps (assembly GCA_036589455.1). Classification (NCBI taxonomy): domain Eukaryota; kingdom Metazoa; phylum Chordata; class Mammalia; order Primates; family Atelidae; genus Ateles; species Ateles fusciceps. The sequence continues at coordinate 5,804,365 of JAZHEH010003310.1, forward strand.
TATATACAGATGCAAACACACACATACAAACACATAATGGCCAAGTGGGGTTGATACTGCCAATGGAAGGTTGGATTCACATACGAAGATTACTGCAATACACCATTAAGAGCCTAAAGAAAAATCAATGTATCATATTAACTGATGCAGAAAAAAATAATATTCAGTGTACGTCAATGATAGAAACTCTCTGCACAGTAAGAATAGAGAAGACATCTTCTACCTAGTAAAAGATATCTATAAAACAAAACAAAACAAAAAGCAACAACAAAAACAATTACAGCTGACATTATACTGAATGGTGAAAGACAATGTAACTTCCCACTCATGATTAGGAACAAGGCATGTGTATCCATTCTCAACATTTCTAGTCAGCATCATATTGGAATGTCCTAGATAATAAAAAATTAAAAATGGAAATTGTCCCTATTTACAGATGATATGATTATTTACATTGAAAATCCCAAATAATCTACAAAACACTCAATATACTAATATATGGGATAGAAAAGTTTCAGTATACAAGGTCCATACAACAAAAAATATATGTTTATAAAGCAATAAACAATTGAATACTCATATCCTAAAACAAATTTACAATAGCTACAACAATGAAATAATTACATAATTCTAAAATATCTCTACGAGACCTGTATGATGCTTACTATAAAATGCTGGTAGAAAAGATCCAGAAACACATAAATACACGTAAATACCAACTGAGTTCATGAATTTTATGATTCAGATTAGTAAAAGTGTCAATTTTCTTCAAATGGATCTATAGATTGAACATAATTTTAATACAAATTCATGTAGGATTTTTTTTTTAGTTTTATACATGCCAATTTTAAAATGCTTAAGGAAAGTCAAAGAAATTAAACAGCCAAAGGAAGTTTGAAAAATAAAATGAAATTGGAGGAATCGCACTAATTTTAAGACATACTATACATCAGGACGGTGCTGTATTGGCAAAAGGACAAACACATACATTTGTGGAAGTATGGAGAATCCAAATGTAGCCACACTCAAATATGGCCATTTAATTTTTGATAAAAGTACAAAGATTATTTTAACAAGTCAGGCTGGAGCAATTGGGCATCCAGATAAAAATGAGTATCTACATAAAACTCATGCTGTATGTAAAATTAACTCAAAATCAATCACAGACCTCAATTTAAAACCTCAAACTATAAAACACTTAGAAGAAAAGGTAGGAAAATATTTTTGTGAGTTGAGTTTAGGCAGTGTTTAGATATGACAAGAAAAATGTTAAATGATAAATTGAATTTTATAAAAATTTAAAAATGTCTATGAAAATAACATTAAGTGAATAAAGCCAATAGAGAAATATAAATTAGCACACAATTAGCCAATACAGAAATGTAAGTTGAAACTATAAAAATATTGCTACATAACTGCTAGAGTGGTTTAAGTAAAAAATGCTGAAAAATACCAAGTGTTGACAAGGCCACAGAGCAACTCAATCTCTCATGCAAATCTGGTGGACTAAAAACTAGTACAGCCACTCTGGAAAACAGAAAATGTTTGGCAATACTTTATAAAGAGTCACACATATGTGGGCACTTGGTATTTCCTCAAGAAATATGAAAACTTGTGTTCATATAAAAAAACAGCACACAAATGCTTATAAAAGTTCCTTTTCATATTTCCAACAACTAGAAACTACTGAAATGCCCATTACTGGGTAAAAGGAGATACACACTTTGGTATATTCATCTAATAGAATATCACAGCAGTAAAAGGGAATGGGCTATTCATCCAACTTGGGTGGATCTCAAAGACATAATGCTGAATGAAAAGAAAGTCAGTCTCAAGAAGTCACATACTATATGCTTCCATTTATATGATATCCACGAAATGACAAAACTATAGTGAGGGAGAATCAGTCTGTGATTGTAAGAATTAAGGATGTGTGGAAGGTGCATCACTGAAAAGGAACAGCAAAGAGGGAATTTATGGAATGGTGTAACTGTGCTGTATCCTGACTAAGCTACTAGTTACATGAATCTCTACATGTGTTGAAATTCATGGTACTTTATTTTTAAAAATCCCACTGAATATTCATATTTAAATACATAATAAAATATCAACTATAATGTTAATATTAACCAAAGAAAAGTAATTGTGAGAAGAATTTCTAGAGTTGATTATCCATATAAAGTCTAGAATCTTATTTTAAAAATATCCCCTTGCTTATTAAAATTTCTCTAAATATAATAGTGCCATTTGGTCTGTGATAAGAGGAAAGGAAGGAAGGAAGGACGAAAGGAAAGAAGGAAGGAGGGAGGGAGGGAGGGGGATATTTATTACTAATCAAATAGAATGACAATTCTATGGTTTTATACTTTATTTCACAGGAATACAAGCATTAACGTTCAGGTTCTAAATATATAAACTAAAGATACAATTATAAGACAAATTAATTTATATTTTAATATTTATAAATTGATGTGATAAAATGAACAGCAAAGAACTGAGAAAAATGTTTGCAAATATGAGTTGTGTGTCTTTTCCACTATTCTCTATTTACAGCTTTGCATAGTTATCTAGATGCAGTAACTTAAACTTTCTGAATCTTCCGTTGGGGTGATGATAAGCCATACTTTACTAAGTTATTGTGGGGGATTAAATGAGAAAATATATACAAACATACCTGTTCAGAATGTGACTTTAGTGGAACCAAATAAATATAACTAAACAACCAAAGAGAAAAAGTAAACGAATATGAAGCCATGATCTATCACAGAAACAAAAATACTAAGCCTTTCAAAACGATTCACGATAGGCTCATTGATTTGAAATGGCAAAAAAAAAAAAAAAAAAAAAGCAGACAGGAATGAAAGTTTCAGCGTAAGTTTTTGGTGATATGATAGTGTGTATTTACAGATAATGAAAAAAACTTAGTCACTCCCACCTCTGTATTATCCTTCCCACCATACACTGAAACACACCTACAATCTAGTGTGTCAGAAATTAGCTGAAGGGAACTTTAAATATAAAGCCAGCCTTGCCCACACCCCTTCTCAGATACTCTAATGGCTAAAATTCTGTTTAGGGGAAGAAAAAAATAAGAAAAAAGAAAAGAAAAAGAAAGAAAGAAAGAAAAAGAGAAAGAAAGAAAGAAGAAGAAAGAGAAAGAAAGAGAAAGAAAGAAGAAAGAAAAAGAAAGAAAGAAAGAAAGAAAGAAAGAAAGAAAGAAAGAAAGAAAGAAAGAAAGAAAGAAAGAAAGAAAGAAAGAAAGAAAGAAAGAAAAGCCAGGAGCCCTGGCTCACGCCTGTAATCCCAGCACTTTGGGAGGTCGAGGCGGGTGGATCACCTGAAGTCAGGGTTGGACACCAGCCTGGCCAAAATGGCGAAACCCCGTCGCTATTAAAAATACAAAAATTAGTGGGCATGGTGTCACGTACCTGTAATCCCAGCTACTTGAGAGTCTGAGGCAGAAGAATCGCTTGAAAGTGGGAGGCAGAGGTTGCAGTGAACAGAGATTGCGCCAATGCACTCCAGCCTGGGCGACTGTGTCTAACTCATTCATCTGTTTTGCCTCTGAACATGTACACTCTTGAACGCTCCCTCCGTGGTTCTTAGTACTGCTTGTCTACTGGTATCCCTTGAACCTAGGTTTAGGTGGTACCTTCTGTAGAGGCTTTCTGACAACCCTATTTAAACGGACTTCTTTCACTTACTATCAGCTTCATTCATATAACTTATTTGTAATTATCTAGGCTTTTTATTTATGTTAAGTATATGTCATTCCTAGAGGAATATAAGCTTCATCATTCATGTCTTATTAGTTCCAGCAGTTGGAAGAATGTCTAATATAGAAGAGATAAATTATAGCATTAATTTTGTTGTTGAATTTCATTAACCTTTATTTTTTCATCAGGTAGCTTAGCTTTGAATGACCCTGAGTATAAAAGGGAAAAAAACGAAAAGAAAAGAATGGACCTCCATTTGTAGTAGTGTTAAGTCAAGGAAAAGAATAAAATGATTAAAATATGCCCAAGCAACAGTTGTTTTCTACATAAATATTAAGATTATATTTCTATTTAATAAAATTAGAGTTCTATTTGAACTGAGCTCTATTTAATACATATCTGACTTAAGCTTATTGATTTTCCTTTCTTATAACCCAAATATATGTATATTCTAAAATCTAAATATTAGTTGAAACACTTAAATTACAAAATACACTGTAGCAGTGTATTTTGATTTGCAAAAGAGAAAATTCTGACAAGACCACTCTTCTCAGAAATTTGATTTCTTTTAAAAAATATTCTGTTCCTTAAACTACAAGTAGTTTAATCAGGAAATTGATTCACAGAAATGACTTTCCAGATAAAATATATTGAATTAATGATTTTCTTAAAATTAACTACCTTTAATTTTTCTCCTTTAAGGTGTTAGAGTTTAATAAATAAAATTTACCAAAGGGAACTAAGTTATTTGGGTTTAGATGCTCACATTCTTTGGCATTAGCTTTCTAGAGAGACAAGGACTTTATCCTGTCTTTATGCTTAACACCCTAGATGAATTTGTGTGTCATCTTTTTTAATTTAAATAGGCAACATTGAGGATTCTTAACAATACCTCTGACCCCTGAGAAACAGGATATATAGCAGCCCATTAATTAGTTTTTGAAGTGCAGGAATATGGCACATCAAATATGCCTTTCTGCTCCATTGCACAGCACACCCACACCACACCGTCCATTTATATTTCTCACGACTACCAAAGAGCCAATACCCTTGAGAAATATCATAAGTTAGCACTTTGATTGATATACATTAGGCACTCAATGACTTGTTGTATATGGAGTATTTTCTTTTTTGCATAAAGGAAAGATGGTCAAAATATGTATCAGACCTCAAATCAAATTAAAGCCCAGAAGATTTCATTGTCATTCTGCTTTTTGTTTCATACATAAATTTACATAAAATTGAGTTACTTAAGATTTCATATCCGTTTCAATTTTCTTCCTATTTTATATATTCTAAAATGACAAGCAGTTTAATAGAACATGCATTAATTGTTTCAGGAGAGTTACACAATCAACTCAACTGTTTTCTAATTGTTCTTTGTGCATATTCTCCCTTGTTATAAATTTGTAAATTATTCACATTCATAGTCACTAAAAGAAACATGAACAGAAAGAGTGTTATCAAGGCGCAGTAAAATGACAACTGGGAGGTCTGGACTTTCTTCAATATTTTAAATGATCATTTGACCTTCAATGAAGGGAAATTTATCTTGCATAGAATCATTAATAATAATTAGTAATTATAGTCCACTGAAGACTTTTATGTGAGATATCTTTCAGTTACTTTTTTGACAAAATAAGCATTAAGACTATTCCTAATGTTGGCACTAGTAAAGTACAAGTACTTTTAGTAATATAGTGACTATTAAGAATAATCCGATTTGTTAGATATACTAAAGGTTTGAGGGTAAATGAGTTTCTAAAGACCTTTATAGAAGATCATGTTAATTCAACTTAAAAACCTACATTATAAAAACTGACAGAAGTGTCAGTTCTGAGAAAATTGACAGCCACTCTTAACACAATATTTCTAAATTTAGAATTAAATAATTCTTATACAGATAATTGTAAATTTAGGCCAATCTACTACGCTATGTACATTTAGTTGAAGTTTAAGCAAATCCCTGTTGGGGGTGGTGGTGTATAAGGAATGGTCTGTTTTTTGTCTGTGGCCCATTTGCTCTTCTTTTCCATCTCAATAATTTGATTAATCTCTATTTGGTATTAGGGATTAGGACCTACTGTTAAAAGTTCTCAGATATCTCCTCAACTCATTGTTGCATTTTTTTCTTATGTTAATTCCTAAATCCATTAATACCCCTGCAGTACACAGTTTTCCTGTTAGTTTTGTTATGCAATTTTATGCAAATCTCTCTGACATGGGTTAACCAGACATTTTCTTTCCTCTATAATAATAATACACTTTGAATCTTCCATTTTGCTGTTTAGAGACCCCTTAACATCCTTTTTTGACTATATGAATATATGTCTTCTCGTTTTGAAACATAACCTAAGAGAGCAAACATACTTTATTATTATAATTATTCAAAAGGGTTAGTCTTACACATTACTAGCTCATTATTTGTTTTATTCTATTCTGTCCTTCAACTGAACTGAGTTAAAAGATGCACAGAAAGATGAATCTTAAAAGCAGAATAAGTTATCTTTCAAGCAAATGGAATTCAGCTCACTTTACCACAAACTTGGGTAGAGAGTACAGCATTCTAAATTAAATTTACTAAAAAAAAAATTCCTCAAATATGTTAGGAATTAAAGTGTATTTTGAATATTACATAACCTCTTTACCATACATTGCTCACATGGGTAACACGAGTATCCCAATTACTGGGGGGTAGGTTTTGGTGGGACAGAAGAAAAAACAAAACAAACAAACCAAAAAAGTCTTTCATTTGAGGTTTACAGGGACTAATTCTTTCTGAAAGTCATGATTCATGAACATTTGAGTCTCCCTTATCACTGACCAGCCATAGGACCATAAAATAAAGCAATAGACCACTCTATTTTGTTTTTTGTTTTTTGTTTTCCTTTTTCATATGGAGTTTCACTCTTGTTGCCCAGGCTGGAGTGCAATGGCGCGATCTTGGCTCACTGCAACCTCGGTCTCCTGGGTTCAAGCGATTCCCCTGCCTCAGCTTCCCAAGTAGCTGGGATTACAGGCATGTGCCGCCATGCCCGGCTAATTTTGTATTTTTTAGGAGAGACGGGGTTTGTCCATATTGGTCAGGCTGGTCTCAAACTCCTGACTTCAGGTGATCCACCCCCTCGACCTCCCAAACTGCTGGGATTACAGGTGTGAGCCACCGTGCCTGGCCGACCACTCTTATTTTCAATATTTTCAAACTTTGTGCCTTTCTTTCCTCCTAGACTTTTTGCCTTCTAAATCAATTATAATATTGTATTTATCTTTGTAGGCCTAAAGCTTAGCATAGTTTCTTGCTCTTTTCATGCTGTTAGAAAGAATAGAAGCAAGAATGAAAGAAGAATGCAGATGAGGAGGTAGGAAGACAAAAAATGCAGGAGAAAAACAAATTGGCACAATAGTCTACCTACTTTACAAAGCTATTTTACAGATGAAATATGTGGAAAATGCCTCAAAAAGAAAACATTATAGTAAAAATATTATGCATTAGTTTTGCTATATGTCAGACACTACTATATGTGTATATATGTGTATGTGTATATATGTGTGTATATATACATGTGTGTGTATTTGTATGTATACGTATGTGTGTTTATATACATGTATGTGTGTGTATGCATGTGTGTGTGTATGTGTGTGTGTATTCTAAGTCTTATAACACCCCTTTAAAGTTGATGCTATAGCTTTCATAATACAGGGGAGGAAACTGTGTCACTAGGAAGAAAAGTAAACTTTCTAAGATTTCAAAGCTAGAAAGTGGCAGAACAAGGTTTTAACCCAGTCTGTCTAACCAAGGAATGCCTCATTCTAATATTCATCTAAAAATTAATGCTATCATTTAATTTTCAACTTGATAAAAATTATAATCTACATTAGTTCAAATAAAGTTAAGCCATTAAAATGAGAATTTATCAATTTTATTTCTGTCTTCTGACTTTCAACATTTCAACAAGCAAGAAAACAGGAAGAAAGGAACAAATGAATGAAGGAAAGATGAAAGGAAAAGAGAAAGAATGAGAAGCAAGAGAAAGAGGTGAAAGAAAAAAGGTAGGAAAGAAGGGAAGGAGGGAGGGAGGAGGGAGGGAGAAAAGAAAGGTGAAAGGAAGGAGGGAAGGAAGGAAGGAGGGAGGGAGGGAAAGGAAGGGAGAAGGAAGGAAGGAAGGGAGGAAGGGTCTTCTGTTCTCCAAGCCTATATTTTAAATTGCCTATGGTTTCAAATGTTTCTGATCATCAGGAGTTTGTTGCAGATTCGATTTGTACATCATGTAATTTTTACTTACTAGATTTGATATCAATTTTAAAAAGCTACATTATTCTTTTCTAGATTATTACTCAGATGAATTCATTTGATGGTAGCTATTACTTCTTTTGCAGATATCATTTTTAATTCAGCGAAATAATGGTTTTAGCATATCCTAAGAAATTAGAAATCAAGTCCCAATATTACATATTTTATCTCCTTTATTTAACTACTCTAGGTCATATTATTAAAATTGATTGTCTAGCCTTGTCAGGTATATGATGGATTTCTTTGCTTAGATATCTAGTCCTCAGCTTCTCCCTGTACAGGTTTATAGATTTATTATTTATAAATGATAAAGTAAAAAGCTATACCTAGGTTTTCACCATCACATTGAAATTTACAACTCAGAAATCTAACATCATAAATTGTTTATTTCATATTCCAAATGCAAAAATTTTCAGAACAATTATAGATAATAATAGGAATTAAAATATATTCTATATATTTAATATAGTCATTATATGCACATAGTTTTACACTAAATGGCTACAAATACAGTTGAGTCTCCCCTTTGTGCCCCTGCCTGATCTAACTGTGAACTTTCCCTTATGCTCAAGGGCAATGTTAATAAATCTGACGCTTATACTTCCATTAAAAACAGATATGTACATATGATATTTTTTCACTAAAAATGTATAATAATTTTATTATATTGGATGTATCCTTCTCCAAATTGTTTTCTATTCAACATTATGGATAAATTTCTACCATTAAATAAATATTTCAATGTATAAATAAGAACTTTATAATCCCACATCCTCTTCAACTACACAGCTCTCTTATTCTCATCTATCAAATCTTCTGTAAAGTGTTTTCTGCAGCTGTCCTTGCCATACCCTCCCCTCCCACTTCCCTTCAGCTTTTACTCTGGTCACTCTATAGTCCTCACTAAGATTATTTTTTACTTTTGACACATTAGGCAGGTATGTTTAGATATCATTTTACCTTTCAATATCATTCAAAAATGGTTATGACTCCTTATTCCAGATTTTTTCTCTTCCAATTAGCTCTACTCTGTGGTCTACAACACCACCTTAGGTTTTGAACTGGATCTTTAAATATTTGTTTCCTACCTATACTTTTTCTCTGTCAGTAATCACACATCTAGTTTAAACAAAATTAAAAAAAATTCTTATCAATTCTTATCATAAAATATTGGTTGGGCTTATTAACAAATTACTAGACCTAATGCTGTGGGAGTCGCTCCAGCGTAGAGACCCCCCAAGAGTGTCTCCGCCATAATGGAGTTTGACCCCAGAAGCATTTTCCCCCTCCTGGAGGCAGTCCAACTATGGGAAAGCAGGAACTAAGGATGAGGAATCGTGTAAAAGGGCTATTTTGAACTTCTAGATACTTATGCAGTGGCCTGGTAATGGCTGTGTGGTTTTACTAAGACATTGTGTTTTGTCTCGGTTCCGGCTTTGGACTAGTTTTGTGACTCTGTTTATCAAGTACTGCTTGAACCCTGTTATTATTCATGTGATTCTTTAAGATTACTGTTCCTGGAATGTATGGTGGGCCTGACCTTTAAAGAATGTTACTTTGATAAATATAAAACTCTTTAACAATAGATAAGAAGAAGAGCATCTGCTTGTTTTGCATCATTTTGTTACTTTAAAGACTTCAGTACTGTTCTCTTTTAACTTGTATCTTATCTACTTTGCCAGACTTTGTAACCTTCTGTTCCCTTTAATGTTTTAACTGAAACAATGTGGACTGACGTCAGTGTCTGAAAGCTGACAGTATATATTGGGACCCTATGCACAAATAAAATTGCTGTTTAGGCATTGCTGTTTAGGCATTGCCTTTCAGCCCTCCAGACCCTGCTTCTCTGTCTACTATGTTTTCCTGCGCACTCTCTCTTCCAGGTATTGGGACCCTCTTGCTGGCTGAGAGTTCCCCCGGCATTAATGCCGGCCCCAACATAATGCTTCTATCTTTCTTTCTGTTGTTTAGTTCATTCTGCTGGCACTTTGAAACAAGAGATAGTAAAAAATAAATAACAATCCATGCAAACCAATTTTCAGTCAAGTAGAGTATCTCTAGAAGCCTACTATTTAAGAGCACTGTTAAATTTTAAATTTGTTTGATAGACTCAAGTTGTTCTCTTTCTAAAAATCTTTGGCTTATGTTTCATATATTATGCAAAACAAACCCCATCCTTGATGTATTAAACCAAAAATCATTGTAACAGTTACAACAAAAACTACAAGAGCTGGGTCTTATTGGGGTTAATATCTTCAGGTACAAATTGGTGAAGAATGCTGCCCGAGAACACTTCTACAAGACAGCCAAGTGGCCATGGCAACCAAGTTGCCTACTTAGGCTCTCAATTTTGCAAAGCATATATACGTGATTAAAAGAGCAGAGAGTCACTGGCACTCCAGTGTGAATATGTGAATGTGGCCTGCTGTACTTCTACGGAAATGCAAAACCACATAGTGGTAGAGTGTAAAATCTATTCCCCCCAAATATCTGTGTGATCTCTGGAAAGATATACATTCTTTTTGAGCCTCAATTTCTCTACTAGTAAAATGAAAATTACAATCATACTCAGTAATTTGAGATATTCAGAGTGATTGTTAATTGCAAGAATATAAATGTCCAATATTGAATTTATAGTAATCAATAAATGATCACATTTATCATCATGTTAGTTTGGAAAAACTGTTGCTAAACTTCCCTAGAGAGCTAGTGAAACAGCATATTTTGCTTATTTATATTGTTTTATCTTTAAAAATCCAAACAAATAGTACTATAGCTCTTTTTCTTCTATGCAATCTTAAAAAGCCATGCTAATGAAAGGTCAAATACAAAAGAAAATCTCTGTTATGTAAATTAAACTGAGTTGATTGAATGGATCTTTCAAAAATAGAGTAAACACACATATGCACACCAAAAAAATGTGATCATATACATCCTTATGTCAAATATTTCAGTTATTCTAAGATTTCTTTTATTTAAAAAATTTGGATTCTATTTCTTTTTGCAGGAATAGCACTAAGTAAAAGCAAACAGATATACAGGCACCAACCATTGTTAATTCTGCAATAGCTGGGAGTCAGGGTTTCTCAAAAAATTTAAACAACAACAAAAAACAATAAAGCTGTATTAATTTATGTGGGCTACTATAACAAACTATCATGAATGAGGTGGCTTTTAAGCAACAGAAATTTATTTCTGACAGTTCTGGAGACTGGAATGTTCAAAATCAAGGCACTGACAAATTTAGTGTTTGATGAGGGTCTACTTCTTCATAGACAGCATCCTTCTCCCTATATATTCACATGGCAGAAAGGTTGGTGGCTCTCTGAGGCTTCTTTTACAAGCGCACTAATCCCATTCATGAAGGTTCTATCCTTGTGACCAATCACCTTTCAAATGCCTCACCATCTAACACTATCACATTGGTGACTGCATTTGAATATGCGAATTTTGAGGGCACAAAAACGTTCAGACCTTTGAAAAAGCCAACCAACATATATTAAGAAGCAATGAAACCTGATCAATTTTCAATAGAGTACAAACCCCATAGATTTTGAATAGGAAATAGTACATAATTTCTCTAGGTTACTTAGTTACATATATCAATCATGGTTATGAAAAGGGTAGACAGAGGCAATTAATATTATCCAGCTATCTGCTTAACAGATTTTACATTAAACAAAAGTATAATTTAGAAAAATTACTGGCTAATATATTCTTTTTTTTTTTTTTTTTTTTTTTTAGAATTAGACACTCTGCTCAATTATCAGTCTTTTAAAACTGAGCTTATGGTAGTCTAGTCTCAGTCATAGCTGTGATGCGTTTTAAGATGAAGACATACACCAAATCATATCCCTGCTTGGAAGAAAGAAAAACCCTCCCATCACTCCTAACTCACTCAGGATAAAATCTCAGGCTCCTACCTCAGCTTACCAAGTTCCAGTTACTACAACCTTATGATTATTTTCCCAGACCTAAAATTCTATCTTTCCTCTTTTCACTAAGTGGGTCTTAGTTACTGGTCTTTTTTTACACTTTTGAATCCGCCAAGAATGCTTCTTGCATTGTTACATTTACTGTTCCTTATAGTTTGATTTTTTTTCCCCTAATATGTCTGAAAGTCTTCTTCATTATCACCTCATTCAGGTTTCTACTCAAATGCTTCTATATCTAGAATACTACCCTACTCCACCCACTGTCTGCCATGCCGTTAAGCAGCTTTCATCTTCATAACTCTTGTTGCCATTAACATAATAGACATTGACCAGTTTGCATTCTCTATGTTCCCAGTTGAATGTAAACTCCAGGAGAGCAGGAATTTATTTCCCAGTTGTATTTGCAGCACCTGGGAGAGTTCTTGGCACATAACACGAGCAAAATAAATATTTGCTGAATCAATCAAATGAATGAATGAATGAGAAGATAGTCATTAAGGACTTTTTAAAGTGTAAGCATTTGAAGGTGGCAATTAAAAGAGAATACAGATCTCTGGCTAACAGGCAGATACAAGATAAAAATACAGATTTGTGTTTTATGCTTTTAATATTTTAATTAAGATAGATGATAAAACATTGTGCTAGATATAAAATACTCCTGGGAATCTGCTACTATAGGTTCATGTTATGTTACCATAAAGATGATAATTGTACATTCTTTATCAGCTATTAACTTAAGTTATTTAAATATGTTGTAAAATTTTATAGTCTTTATTCACTTGCTAAATTAACATAAATTTTTAGAGAAACTACATTGTATTACATGTTATGTGTATGCCATTCTAATCTCAAGTTTAATTTTTCCTTTCGCTACCTAAATGAGTCACACATTGTAAAAGGGAGATTTTCAAATCATCACTAGAGATTTAAAAAGTCATCCCCTCCCAAATATGTGAAACTTGAAGGAATTAGGTTAGAAAATATTTTTTAAAAAATACAAGTGACACCTCCACTCCGTGGAGCCCTACATGGAACAAGAGAACTAAAGCACTACCTAGTTGGTAGCTGGAGCTACAGATACTACAAATGTGCTGGTGAAGAGGGACTAATGGTAATGGGACACCCAATAATGCACATTTCATAGGCTGGCTTGAAAGCAGGACTCTTTCCTTGTTCAATTTAACCTTAACGGGCAGCCACATTTAGGTTGTGCTTGAATAAATGCAAAATTCAATATCCTATCACCTAACAATATTACCTGTTCTCCACACAAATAATGGAATCTCTAGGATCTTGAAAATTACAATGACTATAATCTCTTTCCCATTGGTTTTGCTCTGATATTGAATAAAGTATGGAAAATTTCCACAGTCATTAGGAGCCTTGCTTGATTTCCATTATGTAACAAAGAACATTCATGTTTGTAAGTATGAACATATGGGGAAAAAAAAAAAAACCACAGATACAGACGTGAGAAAATTCAAAGAAAACCAACTCAAAGAAAATTATATAAGTTGCCTATAAGCATCAACGTGGTGAAACCCCATCTCTACTAAAATTACAAAAATTAGCTGGGGATGGTGGTGTGCACCTGTAAGGCTGAGAGGAGAATGCTTAGACCCAGGAGGTGGGGGATAGTACCATTGCACTCCAGCTGGGTAACAGACCAAGGTTCCATCTCAAAATAAATAAATAATAAAATAATATAAATAAAAAAACATATGTTAATAGTAAAACATATATATATAATATACATACATAATATTATCACAAACATCAATATTCTATAAATAACAGCACTCCAGGTTATCGAAAAAGATAATCTTTTAAAGTCATGTTTAAGATTATCATTAAATCAACAGCAACCATCAATCCAGCTATCCCAAATAAAACTAGAGAGCAATTTCATTTATGAATATAAGTAGAAAATAATTTTTTAAAATGTAAAACATATTCAATATTGTAATATAATAGAACTTATAAAATCCAAGTAATGTTTATTCCAATAATATGTATTATGTTGTATATTTGTATATTAAGATGTGTAATAATATATTTCACTGAAGTGATACTTTAAGAAAAGAAAATGAAGGTAGATCACATCAATAGCTGCTGACATATAATTTGATATAATTAAGGAGCTGTTAATGAGTAAAGCAAATGATAAACTCCTGTTGACTTAAGTGTTTATTCTTAAAAGTGGCATAAGATCTATCTGAAATCAACAGCATAAATTATTTATTACATGTGACTCTTCAAGCTCAAATTCTTAGAAGTAAAACATGGAAACAAAGCATGAAAATAAATTACTTTAAAGACAAGGTTTATGAAAAAAGAAAGTCTTTTGAAAAGTATGCACTTTTTGATGTGGTTGTTTTTTCCTTGCAAATTTAAGTTCCTTGTAGTTTCTGGATATTAGCCCTTTGTCAGATGGATAGGGTGCAAAATTTTTCTCCCATTCTGTAGGTTTCCTGGTCACTCTGATAATAGTTTATTTTGCTGTATAGAAGCACTTTAGTTTAACTAGAACATATTTGTCAATTTTGGCTTTTGTTGCAATTGGTTTTGGTGTTTTAGTCATGATATTTATGTGGCCAACAAACATGAATAAAAGCTCATCATCAATTGTCACTAGAGAAATGCAAATAAAAACCACAATGAGATACCATCTCACGCCAGTTAGAATGGCGATCATTAAAAAATCAGGAAACAACAGATGGAGAACATGGGGAGAAATAGGAACACTTTTATACTGTTGCTGGGAGTTCAATCATTTGGAAGACAGTGTGATGATGCCTCAAGGATCTAGAACTAGAAATACCATTTAACCTAGTAATTCCATTACTGGATATATACCCGAAGGATTATAAATCATTCTATTATAAAGACACATGCACATGTATGTTTATTGCAGCATTATTTACAATAGCAAAGACTTGGAACTGACCCAAATGCCCATCAATGATAGATTGGACAAAGAAAACGTGGCACATGTATACCATGGAATACTATGCAGCCATAAAAAGAGTGAATTCATGCCCTTTGAAGGGACATGGATGAAGCTGGAAACCATCATTTGCAGGAAACTAACACAGAAACAGAAAACCAAACACTGCATGTTCTCACTCATAAGTGGGAGTTGAACAATGACAAATATGGGCACAGGAAAGGGAACATCACACACTAAGGGGCCTGTCGGGAGGTGGGGGCAAGGGAAGGAATAACATTAGGAGAAATACCTAATGTAGATGACAGGTTGATGGGTGCAGCAAACCAACATTCTTATAACAAGGATGGCCTTTCCTTCATTATACAATAATATGTACTTCATTTCCATTTGATATCTCGTTAGACTTGTTTTTGCCATTCCTATTTCTAACAAATTATGTTCAGGATTGTATAAGTATTCTCCAAGAAAGCTGAGTCTTTCTCAATAGTCTTCTTTCTGAGTCTTCACCAGAGTGACCCATACCAGTACATTCAGAACAATAGAGGCTTTTTCTAGCATGCACTCCCAAATTCTTCCACCCTCTACCCATTACCCAGTTCCAACGAATACAGTAGTTTTAGTTAACATTACTAACTAGTAATAGTATATACTTCCAAACTGATATCCAATTTACTGTAACTTCAATGTATGAGAGTTTTCATTTCTCAAAACTTATCAGATACTAATTTGCCAATCTAATATATCAAATCATTCCTAATTTTTGCTTAATTTATACTTCTTTGATTACTCTTAGTTTAACTGTATTTTTTTTTTTTTTTTTTTTTTGAGATAGAGTCTCGTTCTGTCACCAGGTGCCAGGCTGGAGTGCAGTGGCACAATCTTGGCTCACTGCAACATCCGCCTCCTGGGTTCAAGCAATTCTCCTGCCTCAGCTTCCCAAGTAGCTGGGACTACAGGCATGAGCCACCTTGCCCAGCTAATTTTTGTATTTTTGGTAGAGACAGGGTTTCACCATGTTGGCCAGGATGGTTTCGATCTCTTGACCTTGTGATCCACCCGCCTTGGCTTCCCAAAGTGCTGGGATTACAGGCGTGAGCCACCGCGCCCAGCAGGTTTAACTGTATTTTATATTCTGTTTTGATACTCTGAATATGTCAAAATATCCTTTCAATTTTCTGCAGGTCCTGCTCATTCTCATCTACAAGTTCTCAGCACAAATAACATTGCTTTAGAGAGGTTAGTTTGGATTATCCTGTATGTGGTTTCTGATTACATTTTTTCTCATCTCTTTGAAAATGTCCTTTATGACACTGGTCACAACTTATACTGTCTTGCCTAATTATTTGTTGTTTACTGCCTCTGTTTCCCAACCCACAAATCAATGCACTTCATGTTGACATGTATATAACTTTTTTATACTGTACCCCAATGTCAAAAAGAACTTCATGCATAGTATGTATTATATAAACGATTGTGCCATAAATTAATTAATAATAAAACAATTATGTGCCAATTGTAGAAAATTTCCACTAAAGTATAATTTCTAGGAAAGGAGAGACTTTTTTCCTATTAATTATTGACCTAAAACAGTACCTGGCATTTAATATATATTTAATATTTATTTACAAAATTGAATTATTTTGGTTCCTCAGAAGTTACTTAGGGTTAGTTGCTATTTTTAGTCCAAATAATATATAGTTAAAATTGTTAAAGAACACATAAATAGAAACAGTATTAGTTTCCAATTAAATAAGTATTGGATTTTATATCATACACACACAAACTTATTCTCTGAAAGATATATTTTGAGGGCTAATTTAAATCATGGTGAAGATTTTCCTTTAAAAAAAAATTAGAGAAAAAAAGGCAAAGTCAATATTAACATATTAAAGTCAGTAATAGTGAACAATTGAACAAGATTATGAAGGATCACGTTTAAGCCCTTCTAAGCGTTATAGAATAACTTCCTTATGTTGGCCAGTACATGAAACAGCTCACAAATGAGTTGACACTTTGCAGGAAGCAATTATTGCCTAAGGTAGGAAGTTTAAATGTTTGCTTTTCTTTTATGCATCATGAAGGGGGAAAGGTCTTCCCAAAGTAAAGAAGATAATGATGTTGACACAAAGATTATAAAAAGCCATATTTCTTTGAAAATCTCCCTGAAATTCTAGTTAAAGATCAAAAGACTCTTTTACAAAGCACATCTGAACAATGTGTGATCTGAAGATGGCAAGAGTTGTACTACCAAATCTTTGCTGGTAGTACAGCTTTTCCACATACTACTCATCCCTCCTCCCTTTGTTTCTCATTTTTGAACAGTTATGTCAGCACAAAGAAAGCTGATTATATGTCTTCCTGTAGGCAAAGGAGATCAAACTGCTCAACGTGATTATGTTGGCTTGTGAATATAAACAGCAGTTTTTCTTATTGTTTAGCTGGATCTATATGTGTCACAGTTTTATACTTTTTCATAAACCAGCAAGTTTGCTACAGCTAACACAGGGAAAAACATTGCTAGAGAAGTTCTTTTTGTTAATTGGAAAATAAACTTCATGAAAAAAATTAAGTTATTCTGCTCAGCTTATCTAGGCTGGGCCGCTGGTTTAACTCAGCCCTTCATCGTGCATCTCAAATGCTCCAACCAGGCAAGCAGAACAGCCAAGTCATATCCTCAAAATAATGGGAGGGACACACACTTGCAAATGGAAACCTACCCATAAATCATCTCCTAAAGTCCGGGCTTAGAAAGGTTATTATTTACTTTTGCTTCAGTCCTTGACCAAGCACACAAATACCTAAAGGGTAAAGCTGGTCATTCTACACATGGTAAAAGGGTACTGCTGTATACCAGGTAAAAGTGTGGAAACAGACCACAGAAAGAAGGAAGAGATCTGATCTATTGGTTCATTGACCACTGGTTTTGTAAGACCTTCCAGCAATGATAACTTACTTTATAATATTAATATAGGTTAGTTCAGACAAAACATTTCAGAGAACTTTGGTCTTTAAACTGTCAAATGCAGGAGTCTGGATACCCACATTAGGGTGGTAACTACAATAGAAGTCTAATAGATTATGTGAGAGACATTATATTTTTCCACTTTAACTGCTGTAAGCCTTGATGGTTATAATTCTTATTTTCAGAGTCACATGATTATGGTATTATAGGCTAAGAGCTTGATAAAAGTATACCAATATAAACATTATCATTAGTGCAAAGGAGTATCAGATTCAAGATTAAATCCTTAAGTAATTAACTTAATAAGTTGCTTTAAAGATAATACAATGACAATCTTCAGCTAACCGGAGTTAAATCATTTTATCTAATTTTGTAATCTTATTTATTGATAGAAAGATGTATGGCATGAGATTTTGAGATATGCACAATTTTCTGCATCTTCACATTTGTACAGTAATCCCTAACTGGTTTAATATCTCCTAGTAAACTGAAATTCTATTTGACATATAGTATAGAATTAAGATCACCGATTCAAAAGGCATGATATATGCTAACTCCTGTATAATGCAGTCATCAAAATTGACAGCCTGCAACCTGTTTTCAAAGTTAAAGAAACAAGATTTTAATAATATATTGTCTAATATGTTTGTAGTAAACAAAACGTTTTTGCCAAATTAAGTGTTCTTGAATTGAAATTCTAAATCATGCTGTTAGGGTAGAGGGCTTAGTCACAACAGCTGTATACATTGTTTCGGAAATCGTACAGGAAAAGAGAGCCATAGAAACACACACAAAAATGTGAAAAGTGCATTACTTCAGAAATGTATACACTATGGCACTCATTCGTAGAAAGACTCTGAGTTCTGACATTGCCTCATACATTTTTACTATCTTTTACAACATAGTGAAGGGCGGTTACTCATTCCTTTGGAAAATGCAGAAATCGAGGTGGGGAATTAAATAAATGAGATCAAGTATGACTGTAATAAGCATTATTATGTACCTATGAATTCAGCCCTCTTTTAGCTTATATAAAAGGTACCTCATGTATGGATTAAGTCTGGTAATACAATGACTTAGTCAATTAGTGATTGGAGCAAGAAAATTATAAGTGCCCTTTCTCTGAAACTACATACAGGATACTGAACAAAAGGTGGGAAAAGAAAAATAACATTCTAGTAAAAATATTTGTAACTGTGAATACTCAATTTTAAATTTAATACTGCTGAAAATCTTCACAATATCAACATCAGGTAGTATGTTTATAGCTACATTCAGGAAAATGCACTTAGTAACAAAATTATAATTTCAATTTATATTTAAAAATAAGGATGCAATCTCCAACAAATAAAATACATAGAAGAAAATATTAAATTTTTGTATCATGTAAAGATATGAAAATATATTGTAAAGTCCAACCTGAACATGGTCTCCTCTTATTACTCTGGGATCATTGCTTACTATCCCCATTCCCTGATCTTTTTTTATTTTTTGAGACAGATGGAGTCTTGCTCTTTTGTACAGGCTGGGGTGCAGTGGCATGATCTGGGCCCACTGCAACCTTCGTCCCTGGGTTCAAGAGATCCTCCTGCCTCAGCCTCTCAAGTAGCTGAGATTACAGGCGCCCACCGCCACCCCCAGCTTATTATTTTTATTTTATTTTTATTTTTATTTTTTAGTAGAGATGGGTTTTCCCTGTTTGGCCAGGTTGGTCTTAAACTCCTGACCTCATGTGATCCACCCGCCTCAGCCTCCCAAAGTGTAGGATTACAGGTATGAACCACCGTGCCTGACCTCCCTGGTCTTTAAAACACTCAAAGCACACACAAACACAAAACAAATGACAACCAGGTCACATTAAGTATACTTCAGTTGCTGCACTCTGCCATGCTATCTCTTGCCATGGTTTTACCCATGTCGATCTCTCTGCCAAGATAACTATTTCTTCTTGCCTTCATCTTCTTACCTTTTTTGACGTCTCATCATTTTTAACTATTTTATTTTTAAAAGGAGATCATAAGAATTAGCATTATTTTTGTGAGAATTAAATGAGTTAATACATGCAAAACATATAGGGTAGTTACAGAAATATACAAAGGTAATATACATCATCTTTAATATTACTACTCACCCTACAGATAACTGCCTAAGAATCACTTCCAACTGCAAGTCTCCTCTGGCCTTTCTAATAGTACGTTTACATCCCAAATATGTAACACCTATGTGCCCTGACATATATCACATTGTGTTACAAATGGGGATTTACTTATCTGAATACTCCCTTCACTCATCTGTAACATCACTGAACAATGGTTCTCTATCTTTTTATCACATATAATAATTATCAAAAAGAGAAAAATAAAGATGATATACAAAAAACTACATGCATA
The DNA here is from genome assembly GCA_036589455.1 of Ateles fusciceps. Lineage (NCBI taxonomy): Eukaryota > Metazoa > Chordata > Mammalia > Primates > Atelidae > Ateles > Ateles fusciceps. The sequence continues at coordinate 5,824,609 of JAZHEH010003310.1, forward strand.
GGGGCATGCCAGAAGATCATATGGACAGTAGACTAATCCCTATCAACATTGTTTGAGCACTGCCAATATAGTCCTTCAAAGATGAAGCGAAAAATTTTCTATGGTGATTAAAAAGAAAGGTCAAAATGCTAACAAAATATTCAGTGAAAAGCACTGGAAATTATAAAGGTGGAGTATACATATATACACATTTGGTGAAGAAATTTTAAAAAATAGGTTAGGAAGGCAGCAAATCACACTGCCATGTGTGTACCTATGCAACAATCTTGCAGGTTCTTCACATGTATCCCAAAACCTAAAATGCAATTGAAAAAATACTGTATAAATAAATAAAACATGAAAAGAGACATTTAAAAAATGGTTACAATAACATATTCACCAACTGTGTTAAACAGAGTTACTCAGAGAAACATAACCAATAGAATACTAGATATAGATAGATTAGACAGGTAGAGTAAGAGGGAGTTTCATTTTAAGGAATTCACTTATGTAATTTTGGAGTCTAAGTCAAAAATCTGCAAGGTAGGCCAGAAGCTGGAAGACTCAAGGAAGAGGTCATGTTGCAGCTCCAGTCCGAAAGTAGTCTGTTGGCCAAATACTTTGTCGTTCAGACATCAGTCTTTTTTCCCTTAGAGTCTTCAAGTAACCATTAGATGACGTATACCTACATTATGGAAGGTAATCTGGTGTATTTCAAGTCTACTGATTTAAATGTTATCTTCTAGAAATAACCACACTGCAACATCTAGACCTACCTAAGTTGACACATAAAATTAACCATTAGGACACTAGAAAAGTCAGGTTCTCTCCATGTTTTAGCCATTGGCCAGTTACTTAGTCTCCTTCATTTCAAAACAAAAGTCATAAAGGGATTGGGTTTGGAAAATGAGGTGCCCGATGGAATCCATCTGCCCTAGGTCTTGCTTTTGAAGAATTAATGGCTGCTTTTTATTTGTAGTAGTATTCTCGTTATTAATTTGAGTAATTCTTTGCTATATTTTGCTGCTATAAGCACAGACTTTCAAGTGATGTAATCAACAACTTCCACAGCCTTATATTCCAAAGGCTTGAATCTAAATTATTGAATATCATTAGTAAAGCAACTCTAATCAAATATTCACAAACTCTTGTGACAGCCTTCAAATATCTACAGAAAAGCAAACAAAAATTTATCATTGTAAGTGTTACAAGGTCATTACAAATTTAAAATGAAAAGTGTTTATAAAACAGACTAGTGCACAGCAGATTGCAAATTCACAATAAATGATATTGTCATTTTGATTGCCACTTTATATTTCTGTTAGAAGAGCAATTAGGAAAATAAAAATAAAAATCAGGTCAATGTGTACTAAGGCCTGTTTTAATCCAACCATAAACTTATGCATTACTTAATATACTTTACACCTTTCCAAATTTTCACATGAAAACATACTAAAATATAATTTCAGCCTATTAAAAAATAAATGAACAACAAAGTAAGATTACCACAATTATCTTAATATTCTTTATAAAGAAAGAAATTGACTACGGAGTATTGTACCAACTTCAATATGTATCTTGCAATTATGTATTTCTTGTTATAATAGAGATTGATTTGTAATAATATAGCCACATATGAATCTAGCCTGTCAGTGCAAAATGCCATCAAAAGGAGAAAATAACTACTTAGGGAGAAGTTAGATAAAGAGCTCTTTAGGCTGACCTTTTGCTGATAAATTGATGATGTTCTCATTAGCAGCAACCCTGCTGTTTGCCCTCAATAAAAGATAATATCCTGCTGTTAACGTGATTTCCATTTTTGTAATTTAATGACACAATTATATTAAAGATGCTTTTTTCAAATGGATTAGGGTTTAAAAAAGATAAAAATGTTTTACAGGTATTTATTCCACAAACCAAAAAATATTTTTCACATTGTGCCATTGTATATGATAAATCTATCAAAAAGGTGGATGAAATTGAAGTCATTTTTCTAAACATACTTGTTACTAAACAAATAATTAGTTATTAAAACTTGTATTATAAATATTTAATATTTTTTCTTGTGGTACAGCTACCATTATTGTCCATAGGATAATCAATTTAATTTCTTTTGTACCATGAAAAACATTACATTTTTTTCTGAAATTCAGATAACTCTTTTCATAATTTAATTGGATCGTGATATTGCAGAAGCCTGGTCATTAGATATATTTTCTGAAGGAAAGCAACCTATCATTATGGGAAAAGCAGAGACTTTGAAATCTGGCAGATCTATGTTTAAATTTTGGCTTTAACCTTTATTAGATTTTGAACAAATTATAGTCCCCAGAACAATATTAGTTTTTTTCCATCTGATTAAGTAGTGAATGGAAAATTAGATAATGAATATAAATCACATGGTTTATACCTGGTGCCAAAGCTTAGGCTTTTTAACTTGGGGTATCTAACGACTTAATGAAGGAGGACACCAAGAAGGAGTTTCTTTCATTTTTGAGTCTCTTGATTCATGGGACACTTACATAATCTGTAAATTGTCATATATATATTTATATGTTTCTGTGGAAATCATTGTTTTTTTTTTATTTTATTATGATTCAAAAGTTTGTCCATAAAATACTATTAGTATATTTTTTAATTTTACTGGTCAGTTTGTTTTTGAGAAAACGACATAAAAAAGAAAAGCTCAAGAAAAAACATGTAAATATTGAAAGCATATGTAGAGCACTGAGGCTCCTGTATTCAATCCCAAAATAAAGAGAAGGCTGTTGTGAGACTGTCCTCCCACCACACACACACACACACACACACACACACACACACACTCTCTCTCTCTCTCTCTCTCCACACACACACACACACACACACACACACTCTCTCTCTCTTCCTTCCTTCCCATAGACATGAATACCTGGAAAAGAAAAGACAGAACAGTGGCACCTTAGTTGGGCAACTGCTGTGCTCAGAGGAAAACCAGGGATTCCTTAAATGTCAAAAGCCAGTAGACATTGCCATCCTCTGTAGAGTGCAAAAAGTATATTGTTGGCTGGTGGAGTACTATAGACACTGTTATGACCAAGGCAGAAACTCCTCCAAATTTCCTAGAAATATTAGGGGCTAGATTTTGTAGATATTTAGATGTATATTATAAACAATCAGAGACAGAAAGCAGGGAAAACTTGAAAATGTTTGTTTTCAAAGTTATGTAATAATGTAGCTTTCTATAACTGTATGGCATATTACCACTGTGCTGTGTTAAAAACAGCAGAGATTTGTCCTTTATAAAAACAACATTGTATGTGTTTATACACATATATATGCATGTGTGTATATATAGAGGATATAGAGACATTTTATATAATGTAGTAAATACAATATATATTAAATTGACCATGAAATATGTGGATCTGTAGACTCATGTAGATCTGTATATTTAAGTAGACTATGAAATATATGAATCTGAAGAAAAAATGTTCAGCAGCAGAACAGCTCTAAACAATGTCAAAAGTCTTAATTCTACAATTCATTTTTCTGTATACCCATATATAAGTAAATATTTCAACATTCTACACATTAATATTGTAATATGCTTAGCTTTCTACATTTTTATATTCTAAAGTTATCTATTGCAAACATACTGTTAATACCTCAAGTGAATATAAACATTTTAACTCATCATTTTGCTACATAAAATTTATTATTAAGGTTATTAAATTATTAATATACTGTATAAATTACATAAAAGTAGACATTTTAATCATCTCAATTGGAAACTTCAACTGTAATATTTTCTGAACTTTTATAAAAAAGAATGAGTTTGTTTTTACATGATTTATGCTGTGAATTCAGCATTAGCAAATTGTTGACAATACAACAATTAAAATCCATCACATCATTGAATTCATTGTATGTATTTAAATAAAAAATATTTTTTCTTGCTAAAGTGCTTACTTTTCCATGGTTGTTTAATTCAAGGCTGACCAGTGATCACTTATTTCAACGTTGAACAATGCTTTTAACTTTCTAGAGCAAAGGCTATTAAATTAAATAATATCTAAAATTATTATTTTTAATATATTTTAAATTGAGAATTTTATATTTCATTTAATCAAGTATATTTGATCTTTCATAATTTCCAAAAACCACAATTAAGTGGGCTTCCAGAAGACAATTAACAGTATCACGATTAACACTGATTATTGACAATATGCCTTTCTTTCATCTTATGTTTTTCAACCTTACTGATCCTTTTTATCCTCACCCTTCATACATAAACTGGGCATTGGCCTCCTGAATTCAACCTGAGCTCAATGTCATCACCATTCATAACCTTTGTCTTATTCTACTGCTTTTAGACAATTCAGCTTTGTTGAAGTCACTACAGTGTCTCCATCTCTTAGCACTTCCTGTATGAATGGTGATCCTGCAGCCATATAAATAACTAGCAAGGTAAATGGAAATTTTGATCAAATGCATTTATATAATTAAGACAAGAATAATGAGATAAATACTTAACTATGTCCTCCACAATATAGTTAGAAAGAGCACAGGGGCATTTTCAAAGTTTAGATGTTACTCATATCTTTAAATTACTATCATGTGTAGTTACTGAAATAATGAAAGATTTTACAAGTTTGCACTTAAGGGTCCCATGAAGCTCATGAATTCCACTGTGTTAATTCCATACTATAGATATCAAAGATGGGTTCATTCAAACTGAGTTTACAGAAACAGCATAAATTCTAATCTGGTCACAGAATAGATATCACTATGAAACATTCCATGGTACTATCATTTCAAAAACTCCAACTGGGCCATGGGAATAAATAAATAAATAAATAGATGAAATATTAATCATCAACAGATTTATAAATATACATCTGTATATGAATTAATATTAACATTCATTTTGCCATAGATCAAGAAAGCTTGAGAATGCAAGGGTGTGATGAAGGCAGAAAATATGGTTAAGGAAGTGAGCAAAGTATTATCTGACAGCTTAAGATTAGTAAATTCTCATATGAGATATTAGAAGCAAAGAACAATCCTAAAAGTTAATAGGATAATTTGTTGTAATAGAATACATGTATCCTAAATTATTCTATGAATTGTATCTCTATTTATTATTTCATGTTTTTGTATTTTTTGTTTTAAAGCTTTACTATAGTATTGTGCAATAAAATGACAATAGAAATGATTCCATTGTATTAGAAAGTTAAAGTGAAAGTTTATGAAACGTTAAACTTCACAGAAAAGATAGTAAAATATTCTAATCAGTTGCATTTCAAAGTATAACTCCTTTTAAAATATATATATGAGATACTATAAATTAATTAGATTGAAGAAACATAGATCAGTGTTTTATTCCAAAATTGTTTTACTAACTAATGTCAAAAAGGTGTCTAGAAATTAGTACTTCTATCTCCTGTTCACTGTTCTTTCCTCATCAAATCCTTACTTCTTTTAGATATAAATTACCAGTTTAAAAGTAAATATGGCATAGTTACAACTCTCTATAATTACGTTTTCTTCCACTAACTTTTAAATTTATCTTCCACTGTTTTTCTTCTATTATTCTGGATCTAGTGTCTTACCATATAAAAGATATTGATTATGACTTAGTTGGTATTTGAGGTTTGAAGAAGTGTTTCTGCTTTGAGTCCAGAATGTGTGTTTGAAAATTAAAACAACAACAACAAACGCATTTCTTTGATTGTAAGAGTACTTTTTGTTTGAATGGGAAAAAAAGCTTAGTAATATATTCAGTTAAATAATCTAAAACAATTATTACATTTAGCACATTGGAGAGAAATATTGTTTTTAAAATGTAGCATATGCAATTTTCCAATTATATGCAAAGTACTTTTGCGGGTGATGGGCAGAATCAACACATCGTAAAATGTCATTCACATTTGTGGACAATATTGACACTGAACGATAACCAGTTTCCTTTCCTTGATCATGACATACACAATAGTTCATGCTCATTTCCAGTTAGGCACTGTTATAGGACTGGTTTTGGGCAATGAAATGTGAGTAGAAGTAACCTTTGTTTTTTACAGTTGAGATAGTGTACAGCTCACGTGACATTCTCTTTTCACTCTTTCTCTCTCTCTAGCAGTGATTGTAAACGTTCTGAGGTTGTTATTGCATCAAAATTTAGTCTATATTGACTGTAACACTTTTAATCATAATTTCAAACATCTAGACCACTCTTTACAACCCTGTATAGGAAGGCCAATGGTAGAAGTCAAAGCCTGGCAGGAATCCTGCTTACCTAAAGATAAAAGCGGATGGTAGAAGTGACATCTACCAACAGACATATGAGGAGAATACAGAAAAATTCACATAGTGCATACACGATTTGAGTTACCCTCAGCACCTGTGTTTTCAATAGGAATTGGATTAGCTAATATATGATCTCGAGGATAAGAACACCAGAGTCAAAGAATCAGGAGAGCAAAACAATAGTTTTCAATCTGGCCTGAATCATTTCTAAATTATCAACAACATTCAAATTCTGTAAGACTACAAGTTATATAATATTCCACCTACTCTGTGAATGATTTTAGAGGAGAGAAGAACCATGACCACGGCATGTTAAAGCTCAACTATTAATATTTCTCTTTATTTAATTAACTCACTTTCTAGGAGAGCCTGATGTTTGGTTTGACTACTTAGCTTTTACTTTATGAGCACTACAGCGTCTATTTTTTAGGATCTTCCTTCTATGTATCATAAGTTTCTGCAATTTACCATCTGATCACTGCATAATTTTAACCTCCAGACAATTAATCTCTTCTCATTATGCTATGCAAAACTGATTGATTCTTATCCCACATTCTTTCATCCTATCCTGGTCTCCAAACACACATTCACACACACACACACACACACACACACACACACACACACACACACGATTACATTACCCCAAGTCTCTGGTTTTACCTCTGGTTCTATTGGGGGAACTGACTGCAGCACAGTGATCTGGACCTGAAAGTAAGAAACCATGAATTGACACATGACAGAATACATAGAGACTCTAGGTAAGAGCAGAAAATCAGCAATATCATCTAATGAGCCAGCCAGCCAATCCTGGCATTAAGTGGGTATGAAATTTGACTGCAGGGCTTCCTTTGCAGATCCATTGTAAGTAAGCAATGATAAAAGTCTTACCTATACTATGCAAATTATAATAGTTTCTAACATTTTTAAGGAAAACTAAGACACTTGGAAATACATTTCTATATTAATCATAAAAAGTCAAACTCATGGTTAAGCCTTCAATTAGTTGCTACACTCTTTAAATGGTTTTCCAATATACTAACAGCTAGAAGGGAAAAATAAAACTTGTTATAATAAAAAAAGATGCACTTTGTTGAGCAATCAATAGGTAATTTTGTCCATTGACCCATTATTTTTTCCTTGCCCCTAGGTGCGTGAAAAGAAATAGCTAGACAGTGGTTTCAGATTTTTATATATAATTGCAAATCCTTTAATTCAGGCTTAGGTATAGGCATTTGTCATATTATAGCTGATATATATTGATATACAATTTCCTAAATTTACAAAGTAATAATGAGAAAATAAATATATAATTTCTTTTTTTTTTTTGCTTTTTTTAATTATCAGAATTTTCATTAAAACTTCAGATACTCTTCTGAGAATCCATTACATTGTCTGACATTGTAGTTAAAAGAGATCTCTGTGATTAAAAGGGATGGGAACCTCTAAATAAATGCACTATCTACTGGGGGAAAAAATTAAGATTTCTTTTACTTTGTCAATTTTGATTTAACAGAATCTCATTCTAAAAATTATGAAGAGTGATCATATCAGTAATAAATTAACAGTGATATATTTTAATTTAAAAGATACTTGGAGGTTCTTACAAATTTTAAACATCCAGTTTCTTGGATGTTTAAAATTTGTAAGAACCTCCAAATATCTTTAAAATAATTTTTATTTTTATAAGCCATTGCCTGTAGTATTACCAGTGTTTAAAACACCTTATGGTATCTGCAATGACATTTTTCTTATGAGGCATAATTTTATATAAATGCTATATGTCATGCTTTGAAGACTCAGTGGTAGAGTCTTAGTATAGAAAATAATGCATGCCCTTCATACAAACAACCTAGGAACAAGTACAAAAGCATGGTGCCTTGAGGAGGGCACTGTGGAGAATAATGTAAGAGGAAGAGGCTGACTGAGCTGACAATCTGAGCCCACTTCCCAATTTGCCCTAAGACAGGCAGGAGAGGGAGACAGCACAAAATTTATTTTTTAATATATATCAACATCTATTTGAAGTTCCAGGGTACATGTAACAGGATGTGCAGATTTGTTACATAGGTAAGTGCAGTTTGCCATGGTGGTTTGCTACACAGATCAACCCATCATCCAGGTGTTAAGCCTAGTCATTAGGGAAGACTCTCAAGGATTCAAGAGAGAATAAAAATTAATTTTAAAATAAATTATTATCGGGTAATTGTTATTTAATACTGATTGAAAAAAGTTAATTCTATTAGAAAAAGCAGGCATTAATTCTTATTTTTTTTAGATTCAAAGTAAATGGAAATAATACACTGAATAAAAAATACAGAGTTAATGCCTTTTAAACCTTATTAACTCAGGCTACTGGAGCCACATAATAACCTTAATGTGTAATGAATAAATTATTTTAGAATAAAGTTATTTTCAGAGAGTAGTATTTAACTGTTGAATACCCTTTATCCCAAGAGAATTGATTTGCATTTAAATGAGGAGTCCATCAAGTAATTATCCATGTAGGTTTTTTTATTAATATAAAAAGTGTTGAGTACCTGTTTTAGTACATATGGAAATTATGGTGTGCTTTGGTTAACGTTGATGATGTTAGACAATTAAATTAATACTTTAAAAATTATATTCTCTACCACTTAATAAACTAAATTAATTAAAGATTCTTAAGGAAATAATACATTATCCACTTCAACTTAAGCAACAAAAATTTTTTACTATTTCAAGCATAAATATACATCTTGATAGGGTAATTGTGTATGTGTTATTTAATAATATAAACAAATCCTCAATTATCATCACCATTTATTAATATAAAATTTTTTTTCTACAGTAGAAATATACCTGAGATATTGTGAGTTTGTTCTCAGACCACTGCAATAAAGTGAATATCACAATAAAGCAAGCCCTATGAATCCTTTTGGCTTCCCCATGCATATAAAAGTTACATCTATACAGTAGTGTATTAAGTATGCAATAGTATTATGCCTAAAAAACAGTGTACATACCTTAATTACAAATACATTACTGCTTAAAAATGCTAATGATCATCTGATATTTTGGTGACTCATAAACTTTTTGCTGGTGAATGATCATAACTCCATGTTATTGCCTACTGATTGATCAGGGTGGTGGTTGCTGAAGATTGAGATGGCCGTGGCAATTTCTGTAAAATAAGTTAACAACAAAATTTGCTGTATCGATTGACTCTTCCTTTCATGAAAGATTTTCCTGTAGCATGCAATGCTATGGATAGCATTTTATTCACAGTAGGACTTCTTTCAAAATTAGAATCAACCTTCTCAAAACCTACCATTGCTTTATAAACTAGGTTTATGCAATATTCTAAATCTTTTGTTTTTTCAACAATGTTCTATAGCATCTTCACCAAGATTAGATTTCATCTCAAGAAGCAACTTTCTTTGTTTATTCAAAGAAACAAATTCTCAACCATTCAAGTTTTACCATGAGATAGCAGCAACTGAGTCACATTTTCAAACTCCACTTCTAATTCTAGTTATTTTGCTTTTTCTACCACATTTGCAGTTATTTCCCCCACTGAAGCCTTGAGCCTCTCAAAGGTATCTATGAGGGCTGAAATCAATTTCTTCCAAACTTCTGTTAATGTTGATATTTTGACCTTCTCCCATGTTTTGTAAATGTTCTCAATGAGATCTGGAAGGATTAATCCTTTCTGATTTTGCCCAGATCCATCAGAAGAATCAATATCTTTGACAACCACAGACTTAGAAAATGTATTTATGAAATATAAGACTTGAAAATCAAAATTCTCCTTGATCAATGAGCTTCAGAATGGAAGTTGTATTAGTAGGCATGAAAACAACATTAATCTCCCCAGACATCTCTATTAGAGCTATCAGGTGACCAGGTGCATTGTCATTGAGCAGTAATATTTTTAAAGAAATATTTTTTCTAAGTAAAAGTTCTCAACATTGGGCTTAAAATATTCAGTAAACCATGATGTGAACAGATACGTTTTTATCCAGGCTTTGTTATTTCATCTCTAGAGCACAAGCAAAATAGATTTAGTATAATTTTTAATAGCACTAGAGTTTTGAAATAGTAGATGAGCATTGGCTCATCATTACTGGCAAAGTTCAATAAAACAACTTAAATTCACCAGCTGCATAATCTTCTGTCCAGAGAGTCAATTGGTTCTTTGAATATTTGAAGCTGGGAAGTAACCTTTCTTTAGCTATAAAAGCTCTAGATGGTAACTTCTTCTAATAAAAGACTGTTTTGTCTATATTAAAAATCACTTGATCAGTATAGCCACATTCATCCGTGATCTTAGCCTGATCTTCAGGATAACTTGCTACAGCTTCTACATCAGCCTTTGCTGCTTCACCTTGTACTTTTATTTGATGCTCTCTTAAACTTCCTGAACCAACCTCACCAACCTCTGCTAGCTTCAAACTCTTATTATTATTATTATTTTGGTACCTTTCTCACCTCTCTTTTAGCCTTCATGGAATTAAAGAGAGTAAGAGCCTTGCTCTGAATTAGGCTTTTGCTTAAGGAAATATTCTAGCTGATTTGATCTTCTATCCAGCCAGCCTAAACTTCCTTCATGTCAGTAATAAGGCTGTTTTACCTTCTTATCATTTTTGCATTCACTGGAGTAGCACTTCTAGCACTTCTAATTTCTTTCAAGAACTTTGCTTTTGCATTCACACCATCGCTAATTGGTACAAGAGGCTTAGTTTGGAGCTTATTTCAGCTTTTGACGTTCCTTTTTTCACTATACTTAATCATTCTTAGCTTTTTATTTACAGTTAAAGACATGCAACTTTTCCTTCCACTTGAACACTTAGAGGCCATTGTATGATTATTATTTGGCCTAAATCTAATATTGTTGTGTCTCAGAGAATAGGGAGGCCTGAGGAAAGGAAGGCCCCAAGACTGGTCAATGGAGCAGTCAGAACTCATAAAACATTTGTTGCATAAGTTTGACTACTTACATAGGCACAGTTTGTGTCACCCCAAAGCAATTAGTAACATCAAGGATTGCTAATGGCACATCACTATAGCACATATAATCATAATATAAAGTTAAAAACATTATGAAAATTATCAAAATGTGAAAAAGACAAAAAGAGAGCACATGCTGTTGTAAAAATGCTGCTGATACACTTGCTCAATGCAGGGTTGTCACAAACCTTCAATATGTAAAAAATGCATGATATGCAAAGAGCAATAAAGCAAAGTTCAACAAAACAAGTTATACCTGTATGTGTCAACCTTTAAAAACCATCCAGCACAAACAAGTAAAACTAAAAAATGTGAAAACTGAATATATGTATTATCTTATAAATCTAAAACATGCTTTAAAAGTGTTTAAAATTAATAAAGTAATTTTGAATAAGTGCTATAGAATGTTTATGATTACTTAAAACTCTATGAAAAACTGTAGCTCTAATGCACTTCTAAGATTATCTTGCCATTATTTTTAATGTAAAGAAATTACAGCCATACATTTACTCCATTAAGCTAGTAATATTGCCCTTTACCAATATTGAATATTTTCTGATTTCTGTTAAATCTATTTCCTTTCTTCCAACTCATTTATAAAGAATAATGAATCAACCCTAATTTAAAAAGAAGAAAGAAAATTAAAAACAACTATATTTACATGTATATTTTTCTAATTCTAGCAAGAGTGGGCTGTCCCTTCCAGCTCTCTTTAACATGCAATATAAAATGAGGATTAACTTGCAGCTGATATGAAATAGCTCTTTGGTTGTGTCCAGAGATGTATGGAACTACAGCACTGAGCACTGGCCAAGACAGTATTAAAATGTAATAATATTGATTTATAATATACTGTTCAAAGTCCTGAAATCATGCTGGATATTCCTTGTGTAAACTGGTACATATTGTTTATTACAATGCATAGAATAATTTTTCATCATCTGAATCTTATTTGGGATATGTAACCAGTGGGATATAAAATATTTCAGTGTATCTATGTCTGTACCTTTGTTTATCTGAGAGTGAAATACCTTGAATATATTGGTGGTTTATGAGCCACAGGCAAATTTTTTCCTTTGCAGTTCTTTAACCTGAGCTTGGATATATCAGAACATTTAAATTGTGTCTATGTATTTTGTACATCTTCCTAGGAAAATGAACCATGACTTTTGAAAACTATATTTTTAAAAATTCAGATCTCAGCTCATGTAACATACAGCAAGCAAATGAAACATTTAAGAAAATCTTCTAAATCTTGGTAAGAAGAAGAAAATCTTGTGCACTTGTTCTGCAATCTGCTATTCCCTGTGTGATATCCCAGCCCAGGCATTGAAGGCTCTATTCTGGAATGTGTTTTCAAGAACAAATGGTTTCCTCTCCCCGATTCTCAGTCTAAGAACAGCCTTCCTAGAATGGGAAGGCTATTGACATTCCTAGAATGGGAAGGCTGTTGAGATTTCTCATCTCACCCTCATTGGTAGGGTGGAAAGTCTACTTCAGCAAGACAAGAATCTTGGGCCCCAGTCACCCTGCCGTGGCTCATTTATAGTGCATACTGCAAGATATTGAGAAGAACTGAGACTATTGCCCCGACCCAATAACCCATGCATACAAAAGGGCCATCATTTTGAGAGAAGTCAGCCGCTGTTCCTGCCACCAGCATCAGAGAAATTGCACAGAGTATTATCCCATAAAGAAAAATAGGGTTGTTGCTCTCTCTAAATGGACTAACTTTATTTGTGAGAAGGTCAAGCCTAAGGATACAGTCAAAAACAATGGTGATTTTTGTGAGAAGTAATTATAAGGAGTCTGGTAGCTACATAACAGCAACAAGCGAAACAAGTTAGACGTTAAAAGAGAAAAACAGTGCTAACAGTTAGGAAGAGCCTTCCTGAGATCAAAACAAGATTCATGATGACTCAATGATTCTTCCTGCAAAGATTCCGCATTTCACTGTATTAGGTTTTGGAAGAGTTTATGCCTGGAATATTGACAACAATACTGTTTTTGTTTTCAGTGAGCAAATAGTGGAGGCTACCAGACGGATGTGATACCAGTAGAGGTATATCTACTAGATTTTGACAAAACCATCACGGGAAGAGTCAGTCAAAGGGAACCCAGCTAAACTACTGTCATCCTAGGGTGGCTGTGTGAAGCCTTAGAAAACTTATTTCAGCATGCTACTTATGCCCTATGAGTGAGCCATGGTTTGCATGCTCTACAAAATGAAATCAGATGATACATATTGCAGAGAAAACAGGCTTCACTGAAGTAGCACAGGCAAGTAACTAAACAAAAACAAACAACAAGTCCTGGAAGTGAGTTCAGGTTTAGCAAATCAGTAGAATTGCAACAGTATATTATCTAAAATATTCAGTTTTCAACAACATATTATGAGACATGCAAAGAAACAGGAATCCAATGCACAAGAAAAAAAGAAAACAGGCAAAAGGGACTGTTTGAAAAGACTGAGGTATCAGCAGACAATGGCTTAAATAGATAGTATAAATATATTTTAAAAAAACTAAAAAAATGCTTAAAGAAGTAAAGGAAGGTATGAGGACACTTTCATTAAATCAAGAACATCAATAAAGATATTAAAATTATAACAATCAGGTAGAAATTTTTGAAGGTGAAAAGTACAATAATTGAAATGAAAAAAATAATTACAAACCCTCACCAGTAGTTGTGAGCTGGCAAAAGAAAATACATTTAAGGACAGATTGATAGATTATGCAATCTGCAAAACAGAGGGATAAAAAGAGAATGAGGAAAAATCAATAGAATGTCAGAGAATGTGGGACACCATTAAGCACATCAACATGCCTATAATGGGAATACCAGAGAGATTGGAAGGGGCAGAGGAAATGCTTAAAGAAGTAATAACTGAAAATCTCACCAATTTCATGAAAACATTTCCATACACAGTCAAGAAACTCAACAAACTCTAAACAGTATAAATGCAAAGAGGTCCTGTGGACCCAGCCACAAAATAGTTAAAACGTTGAAAGATGACAAAGAGCATGATTTAGTTTATTTTCAGTATTACCACTTGACAAAGGAGTATAGTATCTTTCTTCCTCATGCCTTAGGTCTATTGGTTTAAGATTGCCTTGCACAATTAAAGCTGCAGCTTATTGTCAGTTAACCTGGAATATTCTAGAGCTGGAAATACTGCTGCCTGACATAATACAAACTGTAGAAGATAGGTGGGTTTTCCCAACCTATTGATCAGTATAAAGAAGACACATTTATGTTGACAAGAAAACAGGGGATAAAAGTAACCTCTGTTAAATCTCGTTTGCTAGTCTTTTTAATTATAGAAAAAAAAGTTGTCTTTTTTGTATTTGCACTGTTATCACTTTGAGTATTAATATAAGAATGAGACAGCTCATTGTTGAATAAACATTATGTTAATGAAGGCATATTATTTAAAAAAGAAAGATGACAAAGAGAAAATCATGAAAGAAACAAAAACTACTTCTTCCATATGATAGAACCAAAATAAGATTAAAAACTGAATTCTAAACAGAAACACTGGATAATTTCTTAGAATTTCTGAATAATCTCAAATCTAGTGTCTTAAACAGAAATTTTAGGCCAGTTAAGAGACAGGAGAATATTGAAAAACATTTTTTTGTGACTTATTAGTCATGATTCTCCAGAGAAACAGAATTGATAAGATGTAGCTAGATGGATGGATGGATGCATGGATGCATGGGTGGATAGACAGAGAGATTTATTTCTTATTTTAAGGAAGTGGCTCATGTGATTGTAGAGGCATGATGAAATCAAAATCTGACATGGGAAGGTGATTGGCTGGAGACTCAGGAAAGAGTTGCAGTTTAAGTTCAAAGATAGTGAGGTGGGAGACCAGGTGCAGCCAATGCTGCAGATGAAGACTGAAGACAGTCTGCTGGAGAATTCTCTCTTGTTTGGGGGAGGTCACCCTTGTATTCTACTTAGGCCTTTAACTGATTGGATAAGGTCAACCCATATCATAAGCTACAATCTGCTTTATTCAAAGTCTACCAATTAAATCTCATCCAAAAGTATATTCATGGAAACATCTAGAATAATGTTTGACCAATTATCTGGACACTAAATGAACCACCACAGGAACCAGTAAAGAGTTCCTTTACTGACAAAGAACAGTATTCCCTTTGATTCAAGAACGAAGGGAATGACATTGGTGGCTTAACAAAGAGCACTGTCAGTCATCTGAGTGCTGTCCAATATTGTGTAATGATCTTTTATTTAATTTAAAAATACTCTTAGAATATATTCATTTGATAACTTGTAAAAATTCTTTAAAGGAGAGAAGTAAAATTTAACATACAGCTCTGCAAAACTTGAAGATTGCTGAATTGTTTTAGGTAACATGATCTAAAGCATTCTCTCAATAACATCAGTACTTTTGACCTTTGCTGTTTAGGTTATTTTACAGTGTTAATTTTTTTCTTGCAATGCATTCCCTTTCTTAGAAGCAGTTGAAAGTATGCCAATTAATTACTTTTCATTTTATTTCACAATGAGTTTTTTCTTTATTTTCATAACCTCATGCTAATTTTCTGCTTCAGAGAATTTAAGACAAAACAAAATGAATCTATTTTAAATAGGCAAAAATTAACCCAGCATTTCTTTTTCTATTAAGAGACACAAAATCCTTTTAAACTTTCATCTATTGTTAATTTATATTTATTTTTACCCCAAAACAAAGGTTATCACTCCTCTCTCATTTAAATTTGTTTTTGGCTAACTTCTCCATCATTTCAATGATAGTACTAGTTTAAATAGTACAAGGTTATGAAATGCTATGTCATTGCAGTCTGACAACATCAAGTTAAGGTGGTTTGCAAGGCCAGATTACTGCCATTAATGGCCTACTAGTGGTCAGTTTCTTACCATGGTCACCATTCACCAGAGTGTTCCTCCTTCCCATAGTGTGGTTACCATGTACCAGAGTTCCCTCTTCTGCTAACCATCTTGCAGAGCCTGAAATTTTGTCATATTCAGATACAGAGGCTTTATTTGTTCTTACCCACTGGCGAGAAGTATTAAATAGTGTTAATTGTGGATATTCAGGAAAGATATATAGCTTTCTGATAATCTAATTGTCTGTGCTTGATATTAAGTGCATCTACTTCCTAAGATCAACAGAATTTGCAACCAGAAATTTCCTTCACAATGTCAATTTTTAAATCTAGAATCACAGAGTGCTGAAAAATGATTCATGCAGATATATGGTGGTTACACCTGTCCAGGTATTCTTATGATACCAAATAATCTCGTCAGAACATGTATCTTCTGGGTTCAGAGGCTTTCTTCCCTGAATAGACTTAGATGTCTATGTCACATTCTTGTTGCTTGGTTTCCTTTTTGGAGACTGTATTAATATTTTATGGATGTCACAATAATATAACACAGATCTGGGGTGACTTAAATAACAGAAGTGTATTATCTTACAGTTATGGAGACTAGAAATCTGAGATAAACGTTGTCAGTAGGGTTGGTTTCTTCTAAGGCTTGGTCCTCTCTCCTTGCCTGGTACCTAGCTGTCTTCTCCCTTGTCTTCACATGGTCTTCCCTCTGTGTGTTTCTGTGTCCCCATCTCCTCTTGTTATAAGGCACAAGTCCTACTTGACTAGGGCCAATCATAATGGCCTCATCTTAACTTAATAACCTCTTTAAGGGCCTTATCTCCAAATGTAGTCACATTCTGAGGTATTTGGGGGTTAGAACTTGAACATAGGAATTTAAAGGGAACACAATTCACTATAGAGACCCCCAAAGATTACCCCTGTTCTTTAAGAGTAGTCCTCTTTAAACTTGGTTTGAGAAAACATGGAACAGAGTTAGCAAGTAGAGTGTAGTTGAGGTGTAAGAGGTGTAAGAGGCAGGTGCAATTGGCGACAATTTCTGCAGGGGAATGTAAGAAATTTGGCATTTACTCTGTAATAAAAATGCCATGGCAGATTTTAGGACATAATGGTGACCACAGATTACACTTTGTATAAATAGAAAATAAAAGTTACTAATACTTTCAAATGTTCACTGATTTGAAGTACTAAAATTTGATAATTAGGCAAGTGTATAAAATAACCTGATACAGCTGTATAAACGTGTGTATATAAAATATTTTCTGTAGGACAAATAATCTGTTATACAATCATGCTATTCATAAATGTCACTGCTATGAAGAAATACCCAAGACTGGGTAATTTATAAAGGAAAGAGATTTGACTCACAGTTCCGCATTGCTGGGGAGGCCTCGGGGAAACTTACAATCATGGTGGAAGGCAAAGGAGAAGCAGGCATCTTTGTCACAGGGTGGCAGGACAGAGTGAGTGGGAGCAGGGGCAATGCTGGAATCTTATAAAACCATCGGATCTTGTGAGACTCACTCACTCTCAGGAGAACAGCATGGGGAAATCCGCCTGTCTTCAGCTGGGATATTGATACTCTGTCTTCAGAGTTGTACACAGATTGGGATTTATGCCATCAACTTTCCTAATTCTCAGGCCCCCTCCTCCCACTCACTCTGTCCTGCCACCCTGTGACAAAGATGCCTGCTTCTCCTTTGCCTTCCACCATGATTATAAGTTTCCTGAGGCCTCCCAAGCAATGCGGAACTGTGAGTCAAACCTCTTTCCTTTATAAATTACCCAGTCTTGGGTATTTCTTCATAGCAGTGTGAGAAGGGACTAATACACTTATCCGAGCCTTGAGTCATTCATAAATGAGTTAGAGAAGAAAGGCATATAAAAGAGCAGAATTTAATCCTTGTCCAAGTGAAATTTCCTTGAAAAGAGAGTCAAAATATCATGTCCAGATGAAAACTGGTACACTCTCTATCACTCTTCCTATCAAGATGTGAGGTTTATTGTCCTTTCAATTGAATGTGGACTGGCTCTGTGACTTTTTCACCAAAGAAAAATCACCATTAACAACTAATCCAGTTTGTTAATGCTACTGGCAACCTCTGATCCATCTGTCTTGGCATGCATGCTTTGGGAAAAGCCAGCTTCAATGTAAAGGATTTGAATACACTAGACTACTATGCCGTGAGGAAACCTAAGCTAGCCACATGGAGAAGCCACATAAAGGGGACACATGGAGAGAGAGAGAAGGGGGAGAGATAGGGAGGGAGAGATAAGGGGTGGAGAGAGAGAGAGAGAGAGAGAGAGAAAGAGAGAGAAAGAGACCCTTAAACCCCAGATGTTCCAGGCATCCAATCTGAGTTTCTAGGCATATATGTAAAGAACACATCTAGCCTATTCACTCAGTCAAGCTTACACATGACTCTGGTCCTATTTTGCAACCACATGAGAAATCAAAAGCATGAAGTGTCCACCTCAGACAATTAACTATCAGAAATATGAGAGATGATGACAAATTTTTGCTTTGAGAGGTTGTCTGTTACATAAGCTTTGGGAGTGATTTGTTACACAGAAATAGTTAATCAGAAAAAAAAAAAAATTGTGAGAGTGTATTGCTGCTGTGAATTTTTCCTCAATGAAGACTTGTGAGATTGGCCTAGGAATGGACAGCAGGCCCCTTTGAAATGCCTTAGAAAGACTGTTCATAAATGGCAGGTAGCAGTTTGTTAGGAGGCTACTTACAAAAATATGTTTCTTAGTGACAAAAATTGGTCATACCCTCATGTGTGCTAAAGTGGAAGTAGAATATATTTCTACTGAACTTGTGGACTTTGCTAAGTAGATTTCCAGGTAGGACTTTATAAAGCCCATCTGGTTTCTTATAGCTCTGCTTAATAATGTACAGGTAAAGAAGAAAATGTTCCATTTCAAAGTAGTAGATAGAGAAAATTGTTTCTGAGGCAGGATTTGTTGTGTTCAAAAATAAAATGTTTTCTAATCTCCAATCTCTCCCAGGAAAATACTCTTAAAATAAAAAATTGTCTTGAGGGCAACCAATGAATTCAGGACACTGGTCACGTCCATAATGACACTCTGAGATTTTCAGTTAAACCATCAGAAACATGTAATGCAGTGGTTCATAAATCCTCTCTGCTAGACAAGCAGTCCTGTAAGATTCTCAAGGGTATTGTCCTATGGCACACTGACTTGGGTGACTTGTCTAGTGAAGTGAGTTATAATTTGAAGTCCAAAAATTTTTAAAGTAATTTTACCTATTTTGACTAATTTATGTATAAATTAAGTGCACCATCTTTTATGGGTACAGTTTGTGGTGCCCTAAAACAATTACAATATTAGTATCAATTTTGTTATGGGTGGAAGCAGGCTATGAAATCTACTCAGCTTGAAAGAAAGAAAGATAAAGAAAAGAGAGAAAGGGAGAAGGAGGGAGGGAGGGAGGCAAGGAAGGAGTACCACTTAATATGCAAAAGAATATGATTTCAAAAACAGAGGTTAGCAGGTGGAGTGAAGAGCCACATAGAACCACACTCACAGAGCAGGGCTGGGCTCTAATCCAGGAACAAGTGACAAGAGGCGGACTGTATTTTAGAATTGCTCTGGACCTGTGACTTCTGCATGCTTTCCTGTTTCTCCTTACTTTGAAATAAGAGTCATCTAATGCAGATTCCCATGCCTCTTCCCATTGTATGTCAGGACAGATGGGTTGCTCCTTTAGTTTGCATCTTTACATAAAAAGAAATAACAGAAATAACATGAAAAAAAAAACAGAAATAACACTTAAGAATCCAAATACAAGGAGCCTTATTTTCACCTGGAGCTGGTTTAAATGACAAGATTGCTAACTAAAAACTGAAATTGATTTCATTATGGGATAAAATTTTGGGAATTTTAGGAGGAGATTAATATGTTTTGCATTTACAAGAAATGCAAGTAATATGTGCCCAGAGGGTAGGTTAAAGATGGCCAGCCTCCACCAAAAGCTGAATTTAGCTGTGATTACTCTATAACTAGCAGAATGTGTCTGAGTCTTGCTGTGTCACTTTCAGTTCTAGTATTTGAGAGTAACGGGGGCAGGCATAGTGCCTCATGCATCTAATCCCAGCACTTTGGGAGACTGAGGATCACTTGACCAATATAGCGAGATCTTACCTTTAAAAAAATTGAAAACAACAGAATAAAGAGTAAGAGGAACTTCTGCTTCCTAATATCTAGGAACACAGGGAGGAGAGCCAACTGCCAAGTTTAAAGTCTAGTTAACCTGAGAGTAGCTCACTGCAAAAGAGCTCAAGACTGTCATATGGACTGACCTCCTAGAGGAAGAGTGAACCCAATTATTCCACTCCTTGTATTGAAATTAGTTTCTTATTGCTGCTGTAAAAAATGACTGCAAATTCTGTGCCTTAAAACAACACAATTTATTATCTTATAATTGTGGAGATCAGAAGTAAAAATTTGTAACTATGTGCTAAAGTCAAGGTGTCAGTAGGTCTGACCCTTCTGGAGACTTTGGAAGGAAGATTGCTTTCTCTGTCTTTTCTAGAATCTAGAGGTCACCTGCATTCTCTTCAACCTCAGCTGCTTGGTCATACCTTTTTTTTTCCCTCTGTCTTACCCCTCTCTTTTAAGGACGCTTGTGATTATATGAGTCCACCCAGATAGTCCAGGATATTCTTCTTCATTTTAAGATCCTTTTGATAATTACATGTGCAAAGTCCCTTTTGTGATATATTCACATGGTGCAAGGATTATCAGGTATGCACATTTATTTTGGTATAAAAGGGGCACTACTCTACCATATCATCTGAAGTATCAGAACATGTATATTGGTGTGTAAGCTCTCTTGGCTCATCCAGTCAATTTGAGCCTTCAAAAGACTGCAGCTTCAGTCGCCATCTGATAGCAAATACATTGCAGATTATACACAAGAACTGTTGAACTGAGCACAATCTACAGAAATATAGAAGTTAATATTAAATTTTTATTTTAAGACTTAGCTTATGGTTGTTTATTACACAGCAATAAGTAACTATAATTATATAATTGATAAGACTTGGATTTTCTAATCATGTATCCAGGAAAATAAATGAGGTTCTATACTGGGTTAAGGTATGTTGGTTTGTGAATAAAGAGGAGTGCTTCCGTGGGATTCTAAATACTGGTACTTCATGCAGTCATTCCCAGTCCCTGTGATAAAGGTTGCAAGATTCCATAAGTCTATTGGTGGATGTGCGGCAAAAGAAAGTACTTCATACACAAATTGCTAACATGTTTTCCAAAGAATTTGTTGTTATTTCAATAATGGAACACTATTAATGCAAATATAATGAAGAAATTTTTTAAAAACAGTGTCACTGTTATCTAAATGAACAGTTTAAAATGTCTTCCTTGCTGATATTTAATTGGTTTTGTGGAGTGAGTTTGCATCAAATATGCAGATTGTGAAAAATATGAAACACTGTGAATTCCCCAACATAATTCTAATTGTTGTTCAATATCTGTTTCGTTTTACTTTTTATAATAGTTGAATGTTGCTCATATACCTAAGAATGGACTACATTTTCCATCTTCCCTCATATTATTGGTAAAAGTTGGGTTGGTACATGCCACTTCTGTGTCTTGATTGTAACATATGGGTGTTCTTCTTTCCTTTTTTTTTTGTGCATTCATATAGATATGGATATGGAAGACTGCATCCACGTGAATAGGAGACTATTTGGTAAAGAGATGAAAAGACATTGGGACTCTAATGGTCTTTGTGAAATTGAGGTAATCCTCCAAATAGAGCCACTAACTTCCAGACTATGAAGTAAAAGGGAAAACAGCCATAACGATGACAAGAACTATCAATCTTATTTAAGCCATTACATTTTATAATTTTTTTTTTTTTTGGTTAGGGTAAAACCTAAGTAAGATAAAAGCATAGTAGTTAGTTAAGATAAAAGCTGTATTTACCCTAAGTACTATAAACCTTGAGGAAGCTTTATTCTCACCATTATATAATCCTGGAGAAATAAAAGTAAGACTTTTATTGCAAAAATAGTGACTGCATAAATCTTGTATGATAGCCTTGGTTAGCTAGTAACCAAAAACAGCAACGAGATGAAATTACACAAACTGGACAATAGTCATTCCTCCAGATGTGGTGATTGTGATTGTATTAGTTTTGCATTGCTGTGTACTCTAAAATGTAGCATCTTAAATGACAAACATTTCTTATCTCTCCATTTCTGTGTGTCAAAAATCAAAGCATAGCTTAGTTGGGTGTTTCTGAATTAAATTTTTTTATGAGATTGTAGCAAGCTGTTGACTAGCAATCAGGCATCTCAAGACTTGAGTAGGCCAGAAGGTTTCAATTCTGTGCTCACTCATGGCTGGGTTTGTTCCTCCTAGGCTTTTGGGCTAAGGCATCACTGTCTCACATTGGCCTCTGCATAGGACCATTCACAGAAATGAGGTGTCTTGCTTCTCCCAACACTAGAGGTAAAAGAAAGGAGAAAACACAATACAGAACCTAACGTCTTTACAAATATGACTTCAAAAGTGAAGTGTCATCACTTTGCTGTACTTTTTATAAGCCCATGAATAAGCTCCTCCCATCTGCCGCAGGAGGAATTTCTATAGGGGAATCGATATTAGAAGACTGGGATCACAGGTGGCCATCTTGGAGACTGCTTTTTTACCAACCATGGAAAACAAAGTTTGGCAAACTCAAGGAAAATGTGTTTTAGATAGAACTTGCTGACAGCTTCTTTTTCATCTCTTTTGCAAAGACACTTAGAGCAATCTGATTTTTCACCAGGAAGAATGATGCGTATTTTTGCAGAGCTGCCTGAAATACGCTAATTATTTCTTGTTATTTTCTCAAATAGTGAAGAATTTTCTAAACTAGTAAAAAATTCTTGTAGAGATGTTCATCCTTTGTGTGGTTATCCATTATGCTGATGATAAGGTAGTAAGGATGATAGTGGCAGGAAAGCGTTTTGATTTGGTAAAAGTATCAGAACATGTTATGAGTGTGTCAGTTTGTTCTGTTTAAAATATAAGAAATATGTGGACCATTTCACAAATTACCTGCTATATCTACCTTGGACTGGAGCTGACAGGCCACTTAGGGATAATCTAGCAAGGTAAACCATAAATTGCTGATCACTGAAAACATTCAGAGATGGAAATGAAACACAGACATAGTAAGAATATTTAGAGTTTGAAGAAATAATTTCTAACACCTGCACCAATTATAAGAACCTAAGTGCCAATTTAAAACATAATAAAGTGTTTCCTTTAAACTGAAGTGAATAGTGAGTGAACATTGGAGCAGTGGTCACTGGATGAATCTATAAAACTTCTAGAACAAGCATCTTTTATGAATATTGTGGAGCCCAGTTGATACAGTTTGGCTGTGTCCCCACCCAAATATCAACTTTAATTGTGTCTCCCAGAATTCCCACATATTGTGGAAGGGACACAGGGGGAGGTAAATGAATCATGGGGGCTGGTCTTTCCTGTGATATTCTTGTGATTGCTTATCACAAGATCTGATGGGCTTATCAAGGGTTTCTCCTTTTGCTTCTTTCTCATTGTCTCTTGCTGCTTCCATGTCAAAAGTGCCTTTCCACATATACACCATGGAATACTATGCAGCCATAAAAAAGGATGAATTCATTTCCTTTGCAGGTACATGGATGAAACTGGAAACATCATTCTCAGCAATCTGAATAGAAAAATAAACACTGCATATTATCACTCGTAAGTGAGTGTTGAACAATGAGAACACACAGACACAGGGAGTGGAACATCAGGCACCAGGTCCTATGGGTGGGGGACTAGAGGAGGAATAGCAGGGGGTTGGGGCATTGGGGGAGATATAGCATTAGGAGAAATACCTAATGTAGATAACGGGGCAATGGATGCAGCAAAACACCACCATGGCACATGTATCCCTATGTAACTTACATGATCTGCACACATACCCAAGAAGGTAAAGTATAACAAATAAATTTTTTTTAAAAGTGCCTTTCACCTCCAGCCATGATTCTGAGGCCTCCATAGCCATGTGGAACTGCAAGTCCAATTGAACCTTTTTTTCTTTCCGGTCTCAGGTATGTGTTTATCAGCAGCATGGAAATGGATTAATACCATACGTTGGTGCCAGTAGAGTGGGTACTGCTGAAAAGATACCTGGAAATGTGGAAGCAACTTTTTAACTGGGTAAAAGGCAGAGATTGCAACAGTCTGAAGGGCTCAGAAGGACACAGAAAATGTGGGAAAGTTTGGAATTTCCTAGAGACTTGTTGAATGGCTTTGCTTAAAATGTTGATAGCAATATATGGACAATAAAATCCAGGCTGAAGTGGTCTTGGATGGAGATGAGGAACTTGTTGGGAACTGGAGCAAAGGCGACTCTTGTTATGTTTTAGCACAAAGACTGGTGGCATTTTGCCCCTGCCCTAGAGATTTGTGGAACAATGCACTTGAGAGAGATGATTTAGGGTACCTGGTGGAAGAAATTTCTAAGCAGTAAAGCATTCAAAAGGTGGCTTGAGTACTGTTAAAGGCATTTAGTTGTAAGGGGGAAACAGAGCATACAAGTTCAGAAAATTTACAGACTGACAATGGGATAAAAAAGGAAAACCCATTTCTGGGGGGAGAAATTCAAGCAGGCTGCAGAAATTTGCATAAGTAGCAAGGAGCCTAATGTTAATCCCCAAGACCATGAGGAAAATATCTCCAGGTCCTGTTGGAGACCTTCCTGGCAGCCCTTCTCATCACAGGTCTGGAGACCCAGGAGGAAAAAGTAGTTTCAACAGCTGGGGCCAGGGTCCTTATGCTGTATCCAGCCTGGGGGACTTCGTGCCCTGTGTCCCACCTGCTCTAGCTGTGGCTGAAAGGGCCAACATACAGCTCGGGCTGTGGCTTCAGAGGGTGAAAGCTTCAAGCCTTGGCAGCTTCCATGTGGTGTTGAACTTGTGGGTACATAGAAGTCAAGAACTGAGGTTTGGGATCTTCCACCTAGATTTCAGAAGATATATGGAAACACCTGGATGCCCAAACAAAAGTTTGCTGTGGGGGCGGGACCCTCATGGAGAACCTCTGCTAGGGCAGTGTGGCAGGGAAATGTGGGGTCAGAGCTCCCACACAGAATCCTTACTGGGGTGCTGCCTAGTGGAGTTATGAGAAGGCCACTGTCCTCCAGACCCCAGAATGGTAGATCCACTGATAGCTTGAACCCTGGGCCTGCAAAAGCCACAGACACTCAATTGCCAGCCTGCGAAAGCAGCCCGGAGGGAGGCTGTACCCTGCAAAGCCACAGGGGCGGAGCTGCCCAAGATGATGGGAACCTACCTCTTACATCAGTGTGACCTGGATGTGAGACATGAGTCAAAGGAGATCATTTTGGAGCTTTAAGATTTGACTACCCCGCTGGATTTCGGACTTGTGTGGTTCCTGTAACCCACTTGTTTTGGCCAATTTCTCCCATTTAGAATAGCTGTGTTTGCCCAATACCTGCACCCCCGTTGTATCTAGAAAGTAACTAGCTTGCTTTTGATTTTACAGGCTCATAGGTGAAAGGGACTTGCTTTGTCTCAGAAGAGACTTTAGACTGTGGGCTTTTGGGTTAATGCTGAAATAAGACTTTGGGGGACTATTGGGAAGACATGATTGGTTTTGAAATGCTAGGACATGAGATTTGGAGGGGCCAGGAGCAGAATAATATGGTTTGACTCTGTCTCCAACCAAATCTCAACTTGAATTGTATCTCCCAGAATTCCCATATGTTGTGGGAGGGACCCAGGGAGAGGTAATTGAATCATGGGAGCTGGTCTTTCCCATGCTATTCTCATGAGAGTGAGTAGGTCTTATAAGTTCTGATAGGTTTATCATGAGTTTCTGTTTTTGCTTCTTCCACATTTTCTCTTGCTGCTGCCATGTAAGAAGTATCTTTCACCTCCTGCCATGATTTTTGAGGCCTCCCCAGCCATGTGGGACTGTAAGTCCAAATAAATCTCTTTTTCTTCCCAGTCTCGGGCATGTCTTCATCAGCAGAGTGAAAACAGACTAATATGCCAGTGATTCTATAATATTTGAGTATCAACTACAAAGCTACAAACTGACAGCTCCAGGAAAGCAGAGATAAAGCAAGAGGAGTGAGTTTATTTGACCTGAGAGTTCTTGAAGACACTATTCACTAGTTTATTTTAAAAAGACAATCAAGCTATTATTTAAGTATACGCAGAACTGTTCTTACCACCAAAGGATGTTAAATAGCGCTAAGAGAACAAATTCAATAATCTCTTGGGTGATTCTAGACAAATATTTAAAGAAACCTGAGGTGCTTAAAATAATTATATTTCAATAATATGTAAAAAGTATTTGATATTAACTGTATGTGCCTCTGAATTTTAGAGAATGTTTTTGAACCTGATTTACCTATGGCAATGGTTGATTAACTGAGAACAAGTAAGCTCACAGCGTGAAACCATCTGTTTAGCTGCAGAAAGACCCATGCAAATCAATCCAATAAGCTGGATTTAAAGCAATGTGACTCTATGTACTTATCCAATTCACACAGTATGATTCTGAAATTGAGCCAGAAGGAATAGACTGTTAAAGAGATCTTGTTTGGGCCCAGGCAACATTATGGCCTTTTTATGTCAATGTTGACACATCAGTCACATCTGTAAGAGGGAACTGCTGAAGACTGGAACAAGACAGTTGATTATTTACTGCAGCCTGTGGAGGTGGCAATTATTTGCAGCAATGAAATGAGCAGATACAAGTGCACACAAAGTGCTAAAGGTTCAATGGCAATATACTTCCCTGACCTAATCTAAAGCCATTTCCAGTGTTCCGAATTTTCTGGCATGTTATCAGCAGTGACACATTTGCCTCCAGTCTGGAAAGATCCAGAGAACATCAGCAAGTTTAAAGTAGATTTTGACTAGTACTGACATTTCAGTGGGTTTGAACTTCAGCTGTTAAAGCCTACCCTGTAATTGAACTTGCTTAGCCTTCTCTTACTACATAATGAATTGTCCAAAAGTTTGAAGTCTAATAAAACAATAACAAATTGTTATTTCACAGTTCCCATGGACTAGGGTGTGGCACATTTTAGATGGGTTTCTGGTTCAGGTGTTCACCAGCTGTGTTCTCATCTGGAAGCTGGATTAGCGAATGCTCCTGCAGACTGTTGGTAGAATTTATTTCCTTGCAGTTGTGGAACTTGTATCCCCATTGTGCTGCTGGCTGTGGATCTAACACTTCTCTCGGTTCCACCACTTTCAAGTCAGTTCAATAGTAATGGACCTCCTTCATCTCAGCCGTGGAGAATCTCTCTCACATGGAATCTGTCTAAAGCTCTCTGACTTCTACTGCAGCCAGTAGAGGGAAAACTCTCTAAAGGATTTATGTGATTAAATCAGGCACATGCAGATAATCTTTCTTTCTAAATGTCACCTACGCCATAAAACATAATCATAGGAGTAAATCTCATCATATTTACAGTCCCAGGGATTATGTAGGCAAGTACACTAGAAACAGGGAGCCTTGGGGAGCTCCTCTGAATAATGCCTACCACAGAATTTATGGCAAAGACAACAATAGAAACTAAAATTCTAAATTGTCTACCCAAGGTCACTGACTTACATTTGAGCAGGCCAGGAAACATGTATTATAGCCCAAAGTATGTGAAAGCAGTGCATGTCTTTAAGTTAACATTTTATACTTACATCACCTAAAAAGGAATTAAGACAACATTTTATGTTATGTTACCCAATAAGGAATAACAAGCACACAAAAGGAGTGGGAAACTGTAACAAATTCAACAGAATACAGGTGTAAGAGGCTGGAATGAAGGAGACAAGGGCTTGACTGGATAGAAGAATGGGATGTCATCAGTCTAAATTTATGGGTTTACAAGGGAGTGTTGCTTTTTTAATGTTTCCCAGATGATATAGTTGAAATGACTATAGTGAGAATGTATTATATAACTGATAGCAAAATACAAAAAAAAAACTACTTTTTGAGAAAACATTTTATTTGAGATACGATTATTTCAGCACTAATAATAATGCATTCCCCAAGGTAGGCACACGAGAATCCGAAACAACTGTGACCATCATCTGAAAGTGATTCATTACTGCGTGGTCCACTGGGATGAAGATCCTAAAGTGACCAGATGAAAGTGTAAAGACTGAATTAAAAAAAAAATGTTACAGCTGCATCTTCATTTTTTCTTACTATTGTCTGCTCCTACTCCCTTTATTTCCCTTGGACTTCCCTATTTACACCAAACTTTGCCATCTCATGCCCACTAACTCTAAATCTAAATTATCTTCCATGTTCTCTTTTTGTTTTTATTTTATTCTATTAATTTACTTATTATACTTTAACTTCTTGTGTACATATGCAGATGGTGAAGGTTTGCCACATATGTATACACGTGCCATGGTGTTGGCTTGCTGCATGGATCGCTCCGTCATCTACATGAGGTATTTCTCCTAACGTTATCTCTCCTGGATGGAATTGGAGACTATTATTCTAAGTGAAGTAACTGAGGCATAGAAAATCAAACATATGCCATCACTTACAAGTGGGAGCTAAGCTATGAGGATGCAAAGGCATATAAATAATACAATGGGCTCTGGGAACTTGGGGGGGAAGTGTGGGAGGGGATGAGGGGTAAAGTCTACACTTTGGGTACAGTGTGAGATGCTTGAGTCATGGGTGCACAAAAATCTCAGAAATTACCACTGAAGAACGTATCCATGTAACCAAACACCACCTGGTCCCCAAAAACTATTGAAATAATAATTTTTAAAAACTAAAGAAATAAGATAGACTTAATTTACAGAGAACATGTGCCATGTATTCTGATATATAAGCAGCCAAAAATTAAATACAAAAATAACAAGAATATAAATATTATTCTTTCAAAACCTAAATTATACATTGGATAACAATTAATAAGGTCTGACAAACAGATGACCAACTCTCCTAATATTTACAGTTGACTTTCCAGTGGTTTCAGCCATTTTGACATTTAATAACTTTGGAGGAATCTTGAAGCATCACCACTTTCATGTAGTTAGCAATTTACTGATGCTATTATTTGTTAAATAGATATTTCCTATTTGCAATATGCAGGTCACTGATCTCTAAAGAGAAGAACATTAAAGGCTCATTAAAATAGCCACAGACCTGGATAGAATGCATTATGTATGTGAAAATATTGCTGTCATCTAAAGGGAAGAATTATTTCTAATAGTATTGAGAGATGATTAGGAGAGAAGGAGATCAATTTATTTTAAAAGTAGTATGTAATGTAATATGACCTAAAAAATACTCCATAGGCTTTTAAAAGTAGTACGTAATGTAATATGACCTAAAAAAAAAATATTACTCCATTTTCCCCAAGCAATTACTAGGTATGTCTACTGGATTATCTAATATATAAAGGCAAATGGCCTCAAATATTTAACTTATCTAAAAATGTATACTTCTCTGCAAGCAGAGATGCACATGTATTGACATAATGTACCTCAAATGTACAATCAAAAATATATTTACTCACATATTTACTCTACAACTTACAAATACAAGTCTATAAATATGTGGGAGTGATCAAATAAAGATGACCTGATTACAAATCAACAGCAATGTCTCTGAAAATGACAAAGCATGCAACAAAAAGTCTCAGTGTTCATGGTGTCAGAATCTATGGTAACTATATATTAGATATCGATAGTTTAGGGAGGGCATGTCTACATTGTCTCTGCATTGTATTAAGAGAGCTTAAGTCACATACAACTTCAGCCTTAATTAAAGAAACTCTATGATATATGATGTTCTTTTATTATTTTAGAATAGTTGAAAGTTCATTCTACTCACACTATCAAGGCAAACATTTTTTAGTAACATGCATCTCAATGCCATCTTTCTGAATTTTACTTTAAAAATTTAATAGAATTATTTAAGGTATGCTTATTAACAAACAGGGAAATGTTTTTACTTTATTATTTAAAAATTGTAATGCAATATACATTATTCCAAATTGACAGCTTTTCCCCCCATGACTACCTACATAAATTGGTTTGAAATGAAAAGGTAAAGACATTTAAAGGGCTTTTCATTTTCAGAAACTTAAAGCAATACAGCTGTTTCAGCTAGAGCAAATGATTATAAATTATTAGTGTCAATCAAAGACGTGATTTCCATTTCCTGATTAAATCTATACAAAAGATCTTCAAACACACAGTTCAGCTGCCACCAAATGACAAATCAATCAGGAAAGACAATACAAGTGAGTGATTAGACTGCAGGAAAAAGACAATAGTATGTGCTTGGCATTTTCCCCCTCATTCAAAGCCCTGTTATTAATCAGAAAATGGGAGTAACCATTTATTGCATCTACTTGTATTTAAACATTAAAAGGTTTCAATATGAACCTTCTATATCCTGAGACATTGAAACAACAAAAAAAAATGGCTTCAATGGCTTTTAAATACGTTGGCTTAAGAGAACAATATAGGTTTACTTAAATGCATTTTAAAAATATAAGTGGGTAGCAATTGCTTTGAAGAGAAAAAATCCCCTATAGATCACTTAACTAAAGAACAAAAATGTCAAGCTTTTTGCATGTGTTCTAGATTGATTTACACCCTTATCAGCTTGGTTGTCATGTCCAATAGAGTTTGGTTTCTATCACTGAAGTCAACAGACTTTAGGCACCAATACATGAAATGTGATAACATGTTAGAAATGTTGAATTCATAGCTTAGAGAGAAACTTTGATTTTAAGGAATTAAGCATATATTGTTTTCAATTTCAACAGTAACCTTTCTGATAAGTCATTACCCTCGACATATTTAAATTTAAAGCATTTAAGCTTGTAAATTTTCAGAATAAGTGTTATGAAAAAATATCAACTAGTTAATGTAGAGGTTTTTATATATTTTACCTATATATCTATAAAAATCTCTACATTAAAACTTAATTGATTTAAAATAAAGCACTAAATCTAGAGAGTATACCTATATACCTATATATACATATATCTGTACATATATATGTATATAAGTATTTACCTGCATATACATACCTTCATATACATATGAAGGTATATAGGCATACTCTATAGATACAGTACTTTATAGATACAATATATATATGTATATAGATATAGAATATAGGTCTATAGATATAGATTATACCTATATATTACCTATATATAATTATACCTATTATAGTTATATAATTATACCATTATACTTATATAATTATACCCATACCTATTATATATATATATAATTATAGCTATTATATCTAGATAATATCTATATTATAGATATAGTATATTGGTATAGATTATACCTGTATAGATTTAACTGATAGATATTGACATATACCTGTAGGTATATATATATATGTATACAGGAATAATACCTGGATATGTAGGTATATAGGTATAATCTCTTGATTTAATATTGTGTTTTAAAATATTAGGTATATAGATGTAATCTCTAGATTTAGTACTTTATTTTAGAATGAAATAGGTATTTTGATGTCTAATTTTAGGAGTGATTTAAAGTTATCCTTAGAAAAGCATTGGCAATAGATCAGTATACAAAATACTTTCAAAAAATTATCAAAATAAGTGTTTCCATTCAAATGTATAACTACAAAGTGTTGTTGTTTTTTTAAAAGTACACACTAATTAATTTATGCGTTTAATTTATATTGAGGAGTCTTAAACTTAATACGCTATTTCCTCTTTATCCCTGGAGAATTCTTCCAGAAACCTCTTCAGATGCCAAAATTTGAGGCTGTTCAAATCCCTTACATAAAAATGTAGTATTTAATGTAACCTATGCACATCCTCCCATGTACTTTAAATAATCTCTTGATTACTTATAGTACCTAATAAAATGTAAATGCTGTGTAAATAGTCATTAACTGTATTTTTATTTGTATTTTTTATTGTTGCTCTGTTATTTTTTTTCAAATATTTTCAATCCACGGTTGGGATGAATCCGCAGATACAGAAGCCATGGACACAGAGAGATGACTATATTTTTAAAATTACTTTTTGATGTATTCATGAAATAAAAATAATATTAATACATTAGCAGTATTGCAAACAAAACTTCCAGAGTAGTAATACTTCAGGATAGACTGTTAATCTCATTTTATAGATCAGACACCTGAGATAAGACAGTTTATAAAAAATTATAAAAGTTGTACAGGATACTAGTGACTAGTGCTAAGTTTTTAAATTATCCACCTATCTGTTTTTAACATTCAGAGATTACATAGCAATTTCTCTAGAAATGTAGGCATTTAGTGACACTTTATATTAATGAGGAAATGTGATTGCATTTTTTTTGAGATACAGAATATGCCAGGAATCTTCTCATTATATTCTGTACTCCCGTCCCCATCTACCACTTTTTTAATTGGGCTACAGTAGGATGATCAATGTCACACCAAGCCAATTTATCCACCACTGACCTATGTAACTGTTTTTGTTATTTTCTGCAGCTTTGAATATGAAAATAAATGCTTTTAAAAACACTTCATTGTCATTATTTTGATGTTTCTCTGAAATGCTCTTAATTTTTCCCTCTGACAGTAATGAACTTCCCAGGCTTTATATATCTAGAACACAAGTGAATTTTGAATGTTTATATGTGGGCAGAAATGTGTGTTTTTGCACATAAGTTTTGAAAAAAAATGATTTTGTTTTTACCACCAAATGACTGCACAACTAATCAACATATTTTATTTTATATAAGTGTATTTCAATGTTTTATTTAAATTTTCAAAAAATATTGATTTTATACAAAATCTACTCACTATTAGCTCTACCAAGAACATACAGCAGAATGCATACTTTATGTGAAGATAAATATTAACTTACATGGTTTTTAATTTAACCACATTTATCCTGGTAATGGACATAGAGAGGGGACAATCTTTGTTTTGTTATTTAGTTGATAACTTGCCTTAAAAGAAAAGCTTGTTGTAAAAATATTTTTACCTCCATAAGTAAGTATTTTGAATAAAATATCTTCAAAATTCACCTTGATCAGGCTTTCATATGCACAATTTATTATGCAGAAAAATATATTCACCCAACCTTTTTGTTTCAAAGAATTAAACTTTACAAAAGGATTACTTAGTATCAAAAATTAGATTGTGTAGTAGATTGCATTATTATATGATGTGACTAATATGCCTCTTTCTTTCTTCTTAGAGAATTATGTTCATTTCATCTATATCTGCCTTTGTTATGAAATGTTATCTGTTATATGCATGTTCTGAGCAGAAAGTTTCAATCCCATTGATTAGATTCAACAAGTTCTCTTCTCTGAGCCATAATACATGCAAAGTCCCAGATAGGCACTGTTTCTTTAGCCTTTACTTCCAAATTATGAATGAACTGTAGCATAGATCCAGCCTGCCCAGCATAGATATAAACATTTTGTTTGCTTGTTTTTGTTGGAAGCCTCTGAGGTTTAGAGTTGTTTATTATCACAATGACTGTATCATAAACTGATTGATACAGCTAAAGAGAAAAACTTTAAATTCTTACTCTTCCCTCTCTCTGAGCACTCAAAATTTATATTGTCTTAACAAAATAACATTTGGTTATTTTGACGTATCATAGTAATACACATTTGAGTACCTACTATTTGGGAAAAAAAAGAAAAGAAAAAAAAAACTTGATTAAGTATATAAGTTATTTGTAAAGGATAAGTAGCCATAGTTGCATACAGGACCTAATGCTACAGTTTGTGTAGTAAGACAGGAACATGGAGTATAAGAACGTCACAAGGCAATGTGTGATTGTTCACCAATTAAGTTTTGAACAAGAGACTCCCATGGGTTGGAGATGTCTTTGTTAAATATTTCTGAAGAATATGGGAAATTAGCAGTACATTGAGTGATGGTAAATTTCAGATTTGGTGTGGAAAATACATTGAACATCTAACACAGTGAAGAAATGCACAGAAATTAGAAGGAATGGGGTATGCTCAAGGTCAGACTTTTGGAGGCTGTTTGGGACAGTTGTTGAATAAAAGAATAGAAACTGTCTTTGGATCCTGGTTTCCGCAGCTGTTCTGCTACAAAACCCTATTCAATAAGTACACTCCAAAATTTGAGTTCTATATTCTAGTTAGTGGGAAATATAGAAATAGAAAAATAAAGAACAGTTTTATTCATGCTGAGCCCCCCAAAGAATTTAATACACTAACATACATTGTGAATCTCCACTATGTGAATAACAGTGTGATATGGTTTGGCTGTGTCCCTACCCAAACCTCAATTTGAATTTTAGTTCCCATAATTCCCACATGTCATGGGAGGGACCTGGTGGAAGGTAATTGAATCATGGGGGTGGCTACCTTCATGCTTTTCTTGTGATTATGAATTCTCATGAGATCTGATGTTTGCATAAGGGACTTTCCCCCTTTTGCTCAGCACTTCTCTTTCCTGCCATCATATGAAGAAGTACATGTTTGCCTCCCCTTCTGTGATAAGTGTAAGTTTCCCAACTGTGTGGAACTCTGAGTCAATTAAATTTCTTTGCTTTATAAATTACCCAGTCACAGGCAATCCTTGAATAACAGTGTGACAGTGGACTAATACAGTAAATTGGTACTGGAAGTATGGTACTGTGATAAAGATACCAGAAAATGTGGAAGCAACTTTGGAACTGGGCATCAGACAGAGGCTGGAACAGTTTTCAGGACTCAGAAGAAGACAGAAGGATATGAGCAAGTTTGGAACTTCCTAGAGACTTGTTGAATGGCTTTGACCAAAATGCTAATAGTGATATGGACAAAGAAGTCCAGGCTGAAGTGGTCTCAGACGGAAATGAGAAACATCTTGGGAACTGAAACAAAGGTGGCTGTTGTGTTTTAGCAAAGAGACTGGCAGCATTTTGCCCCTGCCCTAGAGATCTGTGTAACTTTTGTACGTGGGAGAGATGATTTAGGGTATCTCGCAGAAGAAATTTCTAAACAGCAAAGCATTCAAGAGGAAGCAGAGCATAAATTGAAAAATTTGCAGCCTGACAATGCAATAGAAAAGAAAACCCCATTTTCTGGAGAGAAATTTAAGCCTGATCCAGTAATTTCCATAAGTAATGAGGAGCTGAATGTCAATCAGCAAGACAATGTGAAAAATGTTCCCAGGGCATGTGAGAGACCTTCACAGCAGCCCTTCTCATCACAGGCTCAGAGGCCTAAGTGGAAAAAATGGTTTTTTAGGCAGGTCCAGGGCCCCCTGCTGTGTGCAGCCTCTGGACTGACTTCCCCACCACTCCATCCATGGCTATAAAGTGCCAAGGTATGGCTCAGGATGTTGCTTCAGAGAGTGCCCATCTTGGCAGCTTCCACCTGGTGGTGGTCCTGCAAGTAGGCAGAATACAAGAATTGAGGTTTGGGAACATGTGCCTAGATTTCAGAGAATGTAGGGAAATACCTGGATGTCCAGGATGTCCTCTGCTGCAGAGGCAGAGCCCTCAGGCAGAACCTCTGCTAGGGTAGAATGGAATGGAAATGTGGGATTGGAGCCCCATCACCAACTCCCCCACTGGGGTACTGCCTGGTAGCCATGAGAAGAGGGTGACCTTTCTCTAGGCCCCACAATAGTAGATCTACTGACAGCTTGTACTGTGCATGCAAAAATCCACAGGTACTCAATGCCAGCCCATGAAAGCAGCCAAGAGGGGTGCTATAACCTGAAATGTCACAGGGGTGGACCTGCCCAAGGCCATGGGAGTTCACCTCTTGCATCAGCATGACCTAGATGTGAGCCATGAAGTCAAAGGAAATCATTTTCAAACTTTGAGGTTTCATGACTGCCCTATTGAATTTCAGAGTTTAATGGGGCCTGTAGCCCCTTTGTTTTGGCCCATGTCTTCCCTTTTGAGGGGGTGTATTTACCCAATGCCTGTACCCCCATTGTATCTAGGAAGTACCTATCTTGTTTTTGGTTTTTCAGGCTCATAGGTTGAAGACATGTGCCTTGTCAGAGATGAGACTTTGGACTTGGACTTTTGAATTGCTGATGAAATGAGTTAAGAATTTGGGGGACTGTAGGAAAGGCATACTCATGTTCTGAAATGTGAGGATATGAGATTTTGGAGAGACCTGGGGCATAATGATATGGTTTGGCTGCGTTCCTACTAAAATCTCATCTTGAATTGTAGTTTTCTTTATCCCCAGGTGTCATGGCAGGAATCTAGTGGGATGTAATTAAATCATAGGGGGTAGTTACCTCCACGCTTTTCTCATGATAGTGTGTTCTCATGAGATCTGGTGGTTTTATGAGAGTTTGTTTCTCCTTTTGCTCAGTACTTCTCCTTTCTCCCATCTGGTGAAGAAAGATGTGTTTGCTTTCACCTCTGCCATGATTATGAGTTTTCTGAGGCCTCTCTAGCCATGCAGAACTGTGAGTCAATTAAACCTCTTTCCTTTATAAATTACCCAGTCATGGGCAGTCCTTTATAGCAGCATGAGAATTGACTAATGGTTTCAGTTTTTTTCTAAGATTACATGACCACAAACTTTCTTACATTGTGTCTTTGTTAAGATTTCCTGAAACCACTATATTTGAAACCCAATTTAGGAAATTATTGTAGCACAACTTTCAATAATTTTTGAAATAATAAATATGTGCTTAATTATTTACAGTATTGGATTTCTAACTTTTTAAATACAAGGATTATTAAAATAAAAAATAGTTTTATGGACACCACCCATAAAATAGTAGTTACACTGGATGTGTGATTTAAAGTATTTATCACTGAATTGAAATTCCTAAGTTCAAATCCCAATTTACTACTTAGATGTGTAACCTTGTGCAAGCAAGTTATTTTACTTCTCTTTACTTCACTTTCTCAACAGCAAATTGAAAATAGCAATCATATGTGTCTCATTCTCATGTGGATGTTATGTCTGTGTGTGCATGTGTTGAGTGGGTATATTTGTGAATGTGTCTGTGCGCCTGTGAGTGTGTGTGCTAAGAATAAATGAGACTAATCTAGGTAAAACTGACTGGGACAAAACAAAATCTCAAAAATATAATAACTGTTTATTGAGGAATATGTATAATATCCACAAGTTAAAAATTAAGCAGCATTTCAAATGAATATTTAATTAACATCATCACACATATTTGGAATATAATAGCACCTATTTGTGCAAGATATTTAACTAGTCTGCCTTCAGTACATGGTGTCTACATGAATTTACAATTCTTTGTAACACTCTGGGGAGTAACTGTTCCAGCTGTTTGAGAGTGACTGAAGGTTTTTGAAGAGAGAAATGACAGAAAGAAGGGTGTATTTAAGACGATAAATTTTCTGGAAAGAATGTAGAGAGGATTCAGTCAATGAGAGAGAGGTGGCAATGAAATCAGTGGAAAAGCCATCGTGTTCCCCAAGGTCTGTGTGCATGTAAGCATTATTTCACTAAAATTTCAATAAATAGCTTCAAGGCAAGAATTTTATCATATGATTTTAAAATGGCCAACCCTTTTCAGCATAAATGAAATAAATCAATCCAAGAAAGTTTTAAAAGGACGCACAGAAAGAGAAATTAAAGAGAAAGTTAGGAGATATCTGATTCCTAATGTATAAAACTGACGCTGATGCCATTCTTCACCAGTGCTGTTCAATACTGTGACCTTGGGTGACCCATATCCAGGCCAATAAAGGAAACTTTGACATAAAATGAAAGATGAAGAAAGATGTATCAAGTATAAGTCCCTGCCTGAAATGAGCTCTATGAATTCCTAACAGATTGCTTATCTAAACTGTAAGATTTAAAAAGTCATTGAGATAACATTTATATTCAAACAACATTTGCATATGCATCATACCTGAATTTAGTATTTTCTAACATATTTCTAAAGTAGATGATTTGAGGCAATGCCAGCTTACATTTGGGGATAAAGAAGAGTCTGTGGATTGAACCTGCATGCATTTTTGCTGAAATATGGATTACAATCAGAAAATAGGTTAAAATTCAGGGGGAATCAGGTTAAATGAAATTTAGATAATCGATATAAAAAATGTAACCATTTCTCAGAGAGACAACATAATGCTTATTACAGTATTGCTAAATCCCAGGTTTGTTAATTAACAGATAAAGCAATCTAGTTTAATTGCATCTAATTAAGATAATTTAGACTCTAGGGTAATCTGTGTTGTTGCAGAAAAGAAAGTAAGAATGAAGACTAATGGTACAGAATGTAGGTCTCTCTGTATCTGCAGATACTTGTTAAAACTAATAATTTAAAATATTTAAATATTTTATTTAGAAAGATTTAAGTAACTAATTGAATTAGAAATATTTAAGAGCATTATAATTTTATCACAAATACTTTAAAAAAAACACACACATCTACAGCCCATATGTTATTATAATGTATTTAATGTACTTAATAATATGGGGGTTTTTTGTTCCTTTTTTCATTGTGCTTTAGATTCTGGGGTACATGTGCAGTGCATGCAGATTATTGCATATGTACATACATGGCAATGTGGTTTGCAGCATCCATTCCCTGTCACCTGTATCTGGCATTTCTCCCCATGTTATCCTTCCCCAACCTCCCCACCCCCCTGCTGTCCCTCCACTAACCTTCACCAACAGACCCGTCCGACGCTCCCCTCCCTGTGTCCATGTGTTCTCATTGTTTCATTGTTCAACACTCATCTATGAGTGAGAACATGTGGTGTTTGATTTTCTGTTCTTGTGTCAGTTTGTTGAGAATGAGTATTTCCAGATTCATCCATCTCCCTGCAAAAGACATAAACTCATCATTTTTATGGTTGCCTAGTATTCCATGGTGTATATGTGCCACATTTTCCTTGTGCAGTCTATCATCAGTGGGCATTTTGGTTAGTTCCAGGTCTTTGCTATTGTAAACAGTGCCCCTGGGAACACATGTGTGCATGTTTCTTTATAGTAGAACAATTTATAATCATTTGGGTATATACCAGTAATGGGATTGCTGGGTCAAATGGTATTTCTATTTCTAGGTCCTTGAGGAATCACCACACTGTCTTCCACAATGGTTGAACCAATTTACATTCCCACTAACTGTGTAAAAGTATTCCTATTTCTCCACACCTTCAGCATCTGTTGTCTCCAGATTTTTTAATGATTGCCATTCTAAATGACATGAGATGGTATCTCAATGTGGTTTTGATATGCATTTCTCTAATGACCATGATGATAAGGTTTTTTTTAATATGTTTGTTGGCCTCATATATGTCTTCTTTTGAAAGGTGTCTGTTCATATCCTTTGCCCACTTTTGAATGGGTTTGTTTGCTTTTTTCCTGTAAATCTGTATTAGTTCTTGGTAGATTCTGAATATTAGCCCTTTGTCAGAAGTGTAGACAGCAAAAATTTTTTTTCCCATTCTATTGGTTGCAGGTTTACTCTAACGATTGTTTCTTTTGCTGTACAGAAGCTCTGGAGTTTAATTAGATCCCATTTGTCTATTTTGGCCTTTGTTGCCAATGCTTTCGGTGTTTTAGTCATGAAATCCTTGCCTATTCCTATGTCCTGAATGATTTTTCCTAGGTTTTCTTCTAAAATTTTTATGATATTAGGTCTTATGTTTAAGTCTTTAAGCCATCTGGAGTTAATTCTAATCTAGTATGTCAGGAATGGGTCCAGTTTCTGCTTTCTGCACTTGGCTAGCCAGTTTTACCAACATCGTATTTATTAAACAGGGAATCCTTTCCCTATTGCTTGTTTTTGTCAGGTGTGTCAAAGATCAGATGGTTGTAAATGTATTGCATTGCCTCCAAGGCCTCTGATTTGTTCCATTGGTCTATATCTCTGTTTTGGTATCACTACCATGCTGTTTTGATTACTGTAGCCTTGTAGTATAGTTTTAAGTCAAGTAGCGTGATACCTCCAGCTTTGTTCTTTTTGCTTAGGATTGTCTTGGCTATGTGGACTCTCATTTGGTTCCATATGAAGTTTAAGGTGCTTTTTTCCAGTTATTTGAAGAAGGTCATTTGTAGCTTGAGGGGGATAGCATTGAAGCTACAAATTACTTTGGCAATTTTTATGACATTGATTCTTCCTAACCATGAGCATGAAATGTTTTTCCATATGTTTGAGTCCTCTCTTATTTTCTTGAGCAGTGGTTTGTAGTTCTCCTTGAAGAGTTCCTTTACATCCTTTGTTAGTTGTATTCCTAGGAATTTTATTTTCTTTGCAGCAATTGCAAATGGGAGTTTGCTCTTGATTTGGTTCTCTGTTAGTCTGTTATTTGTATATAGGAATGCTTGTGATTTCTGCACATTGATTTTGTATCCTAGACTTCACTGAAGTTGCTTATCAGGTTAAGGAGTTTTTGGGCTGAGATGATGGTGTCTCCTAAATATACAATCATATCATCTGCAAATAGAGACAATTTGACTTCCTCCTTTGCTAATTGAATACCCTTTATTTATTTATTTATTTATTTATTTTTGGTCTGATTGCTCTGGCTAGAACTTCCAATACTATATTGAATAGGAATGATGAGAGAGCGCATCCTTGTCTAGTGTCGGATTTCAAAGGGAATGCTTTCACATTTGCCCATTCAGTATGACATTGACTGGGTTTTTCATAAATACCTTTTATTATTTGAGATACGTTCCATTGATACCTTGTTTATTGAAAGTTTTTAGCATAAAGGGCTGTTGAACTTTGTTGAAGGCCTTCTCTGCATCTATTGACATAATTCTGTGGTTTTTGTCTTTGGTTCTATTTATGTGAAGGATTACCTTTATAGACTTGTGTACATTGAACCAGCCTTGCATCCCTGGGATGAAGCCTACTTGATTGTGATGAATAAGCTTTTTGATGTGCTGCTGCAATCGGCTTGTGAGTATTTTGTTGAAGATTTTTGCACTGATGTTCATCATGGATATTGGCCTGAAGTTTTCTTTTCTTGTTGAGTCTCTGCCGGGTTTTGGTATCAGGATGATGTTGGTCTCATAAAATGATTTGGGAAGGATTTTCTCCTTTTGGATTGTTTGGAATAGTTTCAGAAGGAGTGGTACCAGCTCCTCTTTGTACGTCTGGTAGAATTTGGCTGTGAACTCATCTGGATCTGGACTTTTTTTGGTTGGTAGGCTATTAATTGCTGCCTCAACTTCAGCCCTTGTTATTGGTCTATTCAGGGATTCAACTTCTTCCTGGTTTAGGCTTGGGAGGGTGCAAGTGTCCAGGAATTTATCCATTTCTTCCAGCTTTACTGGTTTATATGCATAGAGTTGTTTGTAGTAATCTCTGATGGTAGTTTGTATTTCTGTAGACTCAGTGGTGATATCCACTTTATCATTACTGTATCTATTTGATTCTTCTCTCTTTTCTTATTAATCTGGCTAGCTGTCTGTCTATTTTGTTGATCTTTTCAAAAAATCAGCTCCTGGATTTATTGATTTTTTGAAGGGTTATTTATGTCTCTATCTCCTTCAGTTCTGCTCTGATCTTAGTTATTTCTTGTCTTGTGCTAGCTTTTGAGTTTTTTTGATCTTGCTCTTCTAGCTCTTTCAATTTTGATGATAGGGTGTCAATTTTAGACCTTTCCTCACTTCTCATGTGGGCATTTATTGCTATAAATTTCCCCTAGACACTGCTTTAAATATGTCCCAAGGATTCTGGTACATTGTGTCTTTGTTCTCATTGGTTTTGAAGAACATCTTTATTTTTGCCTTCATTTACTTGTTTATTTAGTTGATATTCAGCATCCAGTTGTTCAGTTTCCATGAAATTGTGTGGTTCTGAGTTAGTTTCTTAATACTGAGTTTTAATTTAATTGCACTATGGTCTGAGAGACTGTTTGCTATGATTTCCATTCTTTTGCAGGAGTGATTTACTTCTGATTATATGGTCAATTTTATAGAAAGTGTGATGTGGTGCTGAGAAGAATGTATATTCTGTGGATTTGAGGTGGAGAGTTCTGTAGATGTCTACTAGGACCACTTGGTCCAGATCTGAGTTCAAGTCTTGGATATCCTTGTTAATTTTCTCTCTTGTTGATCTGTCTAATAATGACAGTGAAGTGTTAAAGTCTTCCACTGTTATTGTGTGGGAGTCTAAGTCTCTTTGTTGGTCATTAAGAACTTGCTTTATGTATCTGGGTGCTACTGTATTGGGTGCGTATACATGTAGGATCATTAGCTCTTCTTGTTGCATTGACCTTTTCACTATTTTGCAATGCTCTTCTGTGTCTCCTTTGATTTTTGTTGGCTTAAAGTCCATTTTATCAGAGACTAGGTTGAAACTCTGCTTTTTTTATTTTTATTTTTATTTTTTATTTTTTGCTCTCTATTTGCTTGGTACATCTTCCTCCATCCCATTATTTTGGGCCTATGTGTGTCCTTGCATGTGAGATGGGTTTCCTGAATACAGCACACTGATGAATTTTGTTTTTATACAAGTTGCCAGTCTGTGTCTTTTGATTGGGGCATTTAGCCCATTTACCTTTAATGTTAACACTGTTATCTGTGAATTTGACCCTGCTATTTTGTTGCTAGCTGGTTGTTTTGCCTGTTAGTTGATGCAGTTTCTTCATTGTGTCAATAGTCTTTACCATTTGGTACGTTTTTGGAGTGTCTTGTACTGATTGTTCCTTTCCATGTTTAGTGATTCTTTCAAGAACTCTTGTAAAGCAAGCCTGGTGGTGATGAAATCTCTCAGCAATTGCTTGTCCATAAAGGATTTTATTTTTCCTTTGCTTATGAATCTTAGTTTGGCTAGATATGAAATCTAGGTTGAAAGTTCTTTTCTTTAAGGATGTCGAATATTGGCCCCCACTTTGTTCTGGCTTGTAGGGTTTCTGCTAAGAGATCCATTGTGAGTCTGATGGGCTTCCCTTTGTGGGTAACCCGACCTTTCTCTCTGGCTGCCCTTAGCATTTTTTCCTTCATTTCAACTCTGATGAATCTGACGATTATGTGCCTTGGGGTTGTTCTTCTTGAGGAATATCTTTATGGTGTTCTGTATATTTTCTGGACTTGAAAGTTGGCCTGCCTTGCTAGGTTGTGGGAAGTTCTCCTGGATAATCTCCTGAAGAGTGTTTTCCAGCTTGGATTC
Source organism: Ateles fusciceps (assembly GCA_036589455.1). Lineage (NCBI taxonomy): Eukaryota > Metazoa > Chordata > Mammalia > Primates > Atelidae > Ateles > Ateles fusciceps. The sequence goes on from JAZHEH010003310.1 coordinate 5,867,880, forward strand.
ATTCTCTCGGTCACATTCAGGTACACCTATCAAATGTAGATTAGGTCTTTTCACATAATCCCATATTTCTTAGAGGATTTTTCATTTCTTTTCACTCTTTTTTCTCTAATCTTGCCTTCTCATTTTATTTCATTGAGTTGATCCTCAATCTCTGATACCCTTTCTTCTGCTTGGTCAATTTGGCTATTGAAACTTGTGTATTCTTTGCAAAGTTCTCATGTTGTGTTTTTCAGCTCCATCAAGTTGTTTATATTCTTCTCTAAGCTGTTTATTCTAGTTAGGATTTTGTCTAACCTTTTTTCAAGTTTCTTTGCATTGGATTAGAACATGTTCTTTTAGCTCAGAGAAGTTTGCTATTTCCACCTTCTGAAGCCTGTTTCTATCAATTCATCAAACTCATTCTCCATCCAGCTTTATTCCCTTGATGGTGAGGAGTTGTGATCCCTTGGAGGAGGAGAGACATTCTAGTTTGGGGTGTTTTCAGACTTTTTGTGCTGGTTTCTTCCCATCTTTGTGGATTTATCTACTTGTGGTCTTTCTAGTTGGTGACTTTTGGACAGGGTCTCTGAGAGGACGTCCTTTTTGTTGATGTTGAAGCTATTTCTTTCTGTTTTTTAGTTTTCCTTCTAACAGGCGCCTCTGCTGCAAGACTGCTGGAGGTCTACTCCATACCCTGCTTGCCTGGGGATCACCCCTGGGTGCTGCAGAACATCAAGTGTTGCTTCCAGTTTCTTCTGTTATTTTTGTCCCAGAAGGGTACCCACCAGATGTTGGCCTGAGCTTTCCTTTATAAGGTGTCTCTTTGGATATACTGGGGTTGGGGGACTGTTTGAGGAGACAGTCTGTCCCTTACAGGAGCTCAAATGCTGTGCTGGGAGCTCTGTTGTTCCATTCAGAGATGCTGGATGGGCATGTGTAAGTCTGCTGCAGCAGAACTCGTAACCGCCTCTTTTCCAAGGTGCTCTGTCCTGGGAAGGTGGGGCTTTATTTATAAGTTCCTGATGTGCTGTTGCCTTTTTTCAGAGTGCCCTGCCCAGCGAGGAGGTTGCCTAGTCACAGTCTGCCAGCAGAGGCATTGCTGAGCTGCCATGGGCTCTGCCCAGCTGCTGTGTAAATTTCCTAGTTGAAACCCACCCAGATTTGTGTGAGTTTTTTTGCAGAAACCTGCAGTGCTGGCTGAAACAGCCATGCTGGAAACTGGTGGTGCTTTTCGACCCGGTAATCTCCTGGTATGTGGAGAGTAAAAACTTGTTTGGAAATGCTGTGATCACTCACCCTCTGCATTGTGCTCACTGGGAACTGCACTCCAGAGCTGTTCCTATTTGGCTGTTTTGGATCTCCCAATAATAAGTTTTGACTTACTTCCGTTACATTAAAATGAGTCTTTACTGACAATGTGTCTCATTAAAGTTAAATACAAGATTTGTTTTAGAAATACTTTGTGTGCAAGCCATACATTTGCATGATTTACCTCAGGTTAAAGGAGGTAATTCATGTGGAGGGAACCCAATAAAGGACAAATTACCATACCTCAAAGCAGAAGAAATTCTAGTACATACAGCTAGGACCTGATGCATCTGAAGGTGTTCTGGAATACAAGATAAAACTAGAGGCCCATCTTTAAGAGGTATCTTTGCTATTCAAAGGCTAATAGTGCTAGCTCACAAATGTCTTCTGGTCAATCTACTGTCTATCTTTGGCCCTTTCCATATATTTGTCCACATTATAGTATAGTAATAGACTTGTAATTCTACCAAAAAAGGAGTTATTGTGTTATAACAGTTCTCCTTAAATAGGGCTGTTATTATGACATATTTCATAACAGACATGCCATACATATAATTTTATGAAGATAATGTAATCAGCCCCTTATACTTCTAAAATACTCAGATATTTTAAAAAATGCAGTGTCTTCATTATGTCTAAAATAAATGTAGTCCCTAAAACCCAGCATCAAAGGTATTTTTAAGCATTCCCTTTTTTACAAGAGAAACCTGAGAGACAAATTATTTCATTTAGAAATTTCAGTATAACTAATACAGTGAAAGATCTGTCCAAATTTTTGTTTTAATTAAAATCATGTAATAAAAAACAGATAACACATCATCTATATTTAGCTTCATTCTTTCTGAAGAAGAAAAGTGAGAAAAATAGTGAGGAAGGAAAGGAGAGTAGGAGGAAGGGAAGCAGGGAAAAAGGACTAGGGCAGAGGAAGAGAGGAAAGGAGGAAAGCAGGAAGTAAGAAAAAATGATTTTGGTGCTTTAATTTTAGCACTATAAAGCAGGAAGCTCTCTCAGAATCACTGATGTGGTTTCTTTATCTCTAGGCGCAAGACAATAGGAGAAGAGTCCTATAAGCCTTTTTGATAAAGTGCTCTAGCAGTTTCTAACTATTAAAAAACCTGCAAATAGTAAAAAAAATTATCTGATTTATTGCTATTTCTAACATTAAATTCACATACAGAAAAGGAATTCACTGTAATCCACTAAGGAATGGAAAAGACATACAGCAGCAGAGATCATAAAATGTTTTGATGTATCCCTTTAATCATATTCATTCGAAATTGGTTATTCATCGCTATTTTGTTCCAGATGCGTAGCTAGGAATTTGGTGTACATTATTATTTTCAAGCCTCACAACAACTCTTTGAGGTAGTTAGTTTTCTAATTTCATAGATGAGGAAACTAAAACTAAGGAATACCTCAGTTGCCAGTATTATGAGCTGTTGTCTTGTGGAGCCAAGATTCAATGTGAAGTCTGTTGCCAAAGCTGACTTGCTCCTCCTTCATAACTTATTATCCCCCAAGAAATACTGGCAGAGGTAGTGAGTAGTTTATAAACATGAAGCTTTTTCCTGTTTTGTAGAAACTTACAATATATTTAATAACTAAAGAGGACCACTCAAAATAACAAGCCAGTATATCACCAGTGAATACACTGAAGGGTAACAAAATATGGACTCTACATCTGTAATCCAGACGTAAATGTTTCAAGAAAAATTTAATGAATAAAATAGTTGTTTCTTTAATTTTCTTTTGTCCTAGTTTATATACCAAATACAAATATTTCTCAGCTTTTAGGAAGCATTGTTTATAGACCTAATTGTTAAGCATTAATTGACCTTAACTGCCTAATAAAATGAACTAGGTATACTTAGAAACTAACAGATCACTGCATAGACTTTGAGTCTTTTTTATTGAGGAATCTTCCCTCTGCTCCATCCTGCACTGTTCACATGCATTACCCCCACAGATAAGTCTTTACAGTAGTGCAGACTCTAGGCAATTCTGACCCTCCCTGAAGAAGTTAAAATTCCATTTTTAAACACTTTTTAAAGATAAAGGGAATGAAACATACAAAAATGGCACTTAAAAACATGTGTCTCTCAGAGACCCTTTTTAAAAATGCAAAGTGATATATCACTACCATCACATAAATATAAGAGAGGAGTCAGAGAACGATATGGCCCATGGCCTCAGATGATATGCCAGAAAATGTTAATGCTCTATTTTTTATTATTATCACACAAAATTCTGTGTCCATTGCTTATTTTGATTTATTTGCCTTCCACTAAAGGCTCAATCATACTACGTAGGATTAAGACACATTCTGTGGAATGGTTACAGAGCTGCAAAGAGAAAGCAGTATTCTTTTCAGCACCCTCACACAGGACAAGGTGGTGGTTGCAGAGGTAATTAGCAAGTGGTCCCCAGGAGAATGTGAGAATTGGGGATTAAATTTAGTATTGGGGTTTCAAGTACCAATTCCAATATGGAGTTTTCCATTTAATGGCAAACAGAAACTCTTTTGTTGAGGGAGGTGATGGTGTTTTCTGCTTCCCAAAATTACCAATGTGAGAGTTTCACAAAATTAACATATTTTGGATATGCTTTTATCACATTCATTTCCAACATATAGTAAACAAAAGAGAGGTTATTATGCAATATCCTAGTGTTATAGTAAGAAGAAAGTAAATTGTTTTCATGGACAAATAGTCTCACGGAATTACTTTTTCTTTCAAAGCTAAAACTATTTCTAGGGACCTAGAAATAAGAACCATGGACAGAGACCTTGTTTTAAAATCAAATGACATCAAATGCAATCAAATATATGGCTCATTCAGTGTCACTTCAGGGTCCAGAAAATATCAAGAGAATGTTATTTGCTCAACAGGGGTCTCCCTGAACTTTTCTGTATCAAAGTCTGATGCTTAGGTAGCTCTTGCTTTTTGGAATTCACTCTCAAGTTTTGTTATGCAGATTTGGATTTGTTTAGAAGCAGCAGCTGGAGATTCTGCTTTTATAGATACCTAAACTAGACAGACCTGACTTTGGAAGTAGCTATTGACTTTCTGTATCCTAGGCAGTTTCATATTGATCTTGAGGCAACTCAATTACCCGCACCTGGAAGAGGCAATGAATTTGAATAGTGTTCATGGCTTTTTTATACATCTTTTTCTCCCTTTGTGAAGGGCAATGACTTACACTTTACAAAATGAATTAGCAAGGAGATACTCTTGTTCTCTTCTTGATGGTAAAAGAAAAGAGTCTTTAAGATAAAGCACTATCTAGTTGAGTGTTGAGATTATTTATGAATGCCTATTCTATTCAATTTTCATAGTGTAGATGACTTGTGTTTTTCTTTTAAAAAAAAATAAGGCTAGCTAAATGTTGAACTTCAGATAGTTGAGGGTTAAAGAAGTAATCGATGTCTTTTTTTACAAAATTAATAACAGAAAAAAAACATTATCTCCAGAGAAGAAGAAAGGCATATTGCAGAACAATCAAATTACTTTTTTATTGAACAGTGACTAGGGGATTCCTTTTTTATATGGAACTATAGCATTTCAGAGGTGGAAGGAAATTCAAGAATGAGCTTTCAGATAAGAACTGAAATAATATCTACAGTGTGACTCCATCAGATACTATTGGTGTAATATCTGGTAAGCTACTTGGCACTATGATCCAAGTAACTTCAGGGCTCCTGGAATAAATGCAGATTATTACCACACCATCTCATAAGCATTGTTATCAAGGGTAAATTAGATAACATGTACAAATACTTTATTCCAGTTCCTGGCACAAATTAAATAATCAAGCACATTATTAACAAGTTCAAATCTATTATTTAGCAGGTGAAACAAGACCCAGAAATTATAAATTACTTAATTAAGGTAACAAGGCTAATTGTCAGCAAAACTATAATTGAAAGTATAAAGTCTGGCATTTTGAAATTTTTATTTCAAATAGAATTATGTTCAATTCTTATATTCCTGTCAATAAACATATTTTTTGAGCATTGCTTCTTCTATTCTAGGAATTAAACTAAACACTGTTGGAAATGAACAGATAAATCAGCACTTTCATGAAGCTTATCATTTAATAGAAAAAATAAAAATGTAAGACTAGAATTATAAGACAGGAACAACATTCCCTAAGAGAAAAGATCACTTTTAGTTGAATACAACTGGAAACGATTTTCTAGATAAACTATCATTGAGACGTCTTTTTTAAAAAGATTTACCTTTTCCCTGTCAAAGGCTTACTTATAACTAATGTGTCTACTTTCTTCCTCCGCAGTGTATGTAACTCACCACTCTGCTTCCTCTGACTCTGTCCTTCATATCTTTTTGTTGTTACTACATTTTATTTCATGCTGAATTTATAATCACCCAGAAAGTTTATTGTTTAAAAGCTATAATCACATCATATTTTAAAAACATAAAATGAAAAAAAAGACTAATAAAATTGCCTGGTTTTAGAAGTTTCTCTAGCCTTTTGTTTGCTCCTATTCATTTTTGCATGACAATCGTGGAAGCCACACAAAGAAAAGAACATTTTCTTTATCTCTAAGTATCTGTCCTTTTACATGATTGACTCCAAATTTTATTTTAAAAACATTGGAAAAAATAAGAAGGCTTGTCATAGTGCCTGATTAACTTTTTAATTGTACTTTAAATCTTGGCTCAGCTTTAACCATCTGTCCATATATCACTTCACTCTCCATAGCTGGTAGGCTCAATTAGGGACCCATCTGAGGAGTTGTCTCAGCACTTTGGGACACAGTACTTATCACATTGAAGGGTCATCATATGTGTTTCAATTTTTTTCTCTGCAGGAAAGTGAGCTTCTGGAAGACTGGATCTGAGTCCTGTTCCTCCAATATTCAATAAACGCTTTCCGAATGTATCAGTCAAATAGAGCTCTGTTTCAGTAAGAATTTACCCCACAAAACAAGAAGACAAAGAAGGTTTAAAAATGGAGGGGGTATCAAAAGTAGTCTAGGAGTAGGATTAATCAAACAGTTTACACATTATCAGAAAATTAGTAACAGTAGGACTTGTCCTAAGATAAAAGAAAAGAAGGCCAAAAATAGAAAGAAATCTAAGCTGTTAGACAGTTATTATAATGGCTTGTTTGCTTTAATTTTCTCATTTAATTATGATATTTCTGTTCATTCAATATACTTGGATGAATAATATTGTTTAAACATGTTTTATGAATATTACAGCAAAAACAGAGTAATAATTCTAAATAGAAAAAGGTTAAAAAACATAAAGCTCACTTTAAAAGAAAATGTCTAAAGAAGCTTTGAATAAAAGCTATGATGCCCTCTGGTGTGCACACATTTTAGAAACATTCTAATACAGACTTTACATATATATTCACTATGTACTAATTGCTTAAAAATTTCATTAGAAAGTGCAACAATTCACAATATACTTAACTTGGAAAGTCCCAAAATACTAACATAAACTACTTGGTAAATTTTTAAAATATAAATGCAAATGAGCCTAGTTTTTTCTGTTTGTGGGTAAAGGTAGTAATTTCTGACTTACATACCAAAGCCTTAAGTTCTCAGTGAGCTTGTCTGCAACTCATCAGTGGATTATGAATAAACATGGATGAAGGAGTATGCAGATTTCCTAATAGAAAAGTCATGAATGTTTTAACACCCAGGGGTTCAAATTATAATAAAGGGATAGCACCTGTCACTGGAGGCAAAATACAAGACCACGTTTTCAATCCCAGGAGCAATTATATCACTGACAATTTAGCCTCTCTCTGGAAACTAGAGTCTCCAAAGAATCCATGTGTGTATATATCTCTGAGTGCCACATGTAAGGCCTTTGCTTTAAATTCCTTTTATTGGTATTTCCCCTGTATCTTATGAAAACGTCCCCCCCTCCAACCAACTATAGGGTGATTTCCTGTATTTTATTAAATTATGAGAGGAGAAACTTATATGGCGTCTTCTGATTATGACAGCTGATCACTAATATGATGTGACCTCCCTACTTCATCAAAATATCACTCTGTAGTTTTGTGCAGACGTGATTTCTGCATTGAAGCTTTGGTAAAAAATATTTCAATTCATTTGTCTAATGACATATTTTTACAGGAAAAATACAGAGAAAAATTATATTGAATGCTCTGGAGAATCTATGCAGCTTATTTAATAGATGTGTATTCATCTGAGAAATGCATGCATTGGTCATGCTTATATCCTATTGTGAAGGATGATGGAAACAGTTTCCTGCATTTCTAACATCAATGTGCCACCACTCTGACCACAGCTTTTTACTCTAGGGATTTGTGTACAAGAGGAGTTTTCTGTGACAGAGACTGATCCTTGGCCTCTCATCCAGGTGGCTGAGTGGAATGAAAGGCAAGAATGCAGGGGAAGAGAGAAGCTCAAAACAGAAGAATCCAGGAGGAAGCACAAGCCCTGGGGTAGAAACAAGTCCCACTGAGCAGAGCAATGAAGCAAAGAGGTTTGAAGCTGAAATGTCAAATAGGGGAGAACTACAGTGAGAGGGGGAAGTGTATGCTTCTGAAACAAACTCTGGCTGGCTGCAGGAGAATCAAACTTCTGAAGCAGGGCACACATATCTGTTCCAGGAATTGCAAGCATGCTCTTCCATACACTACAACCTCTACACTCTGAGGTCTGCCAAGGCAGCAACATAGATGATTTTCTATCTTTCTGGCTGTTCTTAAAGAACTTATATTAACTGAAGTTACCTTAACAACTATCCATTCTTTTTAGCCTAAAATGCCTATGCAGAATATGCACTGTACTCCAGTGACTTCACTATTTGCATAACACATATTCAATAGTGTCATTTCCAAATATGGTCCATTACAGTGAAGGAAAAAATAACAGAAAATAGGATTAAAAATGCCAGAAATTTAGTTCTGTGAAAGCATGCAAATAATGATTATTTTACAGCATTTGATATGGAGAAGATAAAAGGTTTGAACACTACAGTGTTCCTGAATTTACTGCATTAATGATGGAAGTCAAGAATAGCAATCAAGAATTAATTCACGTATTACATAGCATTTTTGAGCTTCTTTTATATACCATGCTTTTTAAAATTAACTACTAGCAATTGAAAGAATGTAAAATATACTCCTATGTTCAAAATTTATTTTTAGATATTTTTAGGACCAAATACAAAGAAAAATACTATGAAATCATTAATGAAAAACAAACATGTAACAGTAAAAGATTTTAAGGTCAAATACAGGCTGGGCATAGTGGCTCGTTACGCCTGTAATCCCAGCACTTTGGGAAGCCAAAGTGGGTGGATCACTTAAGGTCAGAAGTTCAAGACCAGCCTGGCCAAAAAGATGAAACCACGTCTCTACTAAAAATACCAAAAATTGGCAGAGCATGGTGGCATGTGCCTGTAATCCCAGCTACTTGGGAGGCTGAGTCAGGAGAATCACTTGAACCCAGGAGACAGAGGTTGAACTGAGCCAAGATTGCCCCCCATTGCACTCTAGCCTGGGCAGTAAGCAAAACTCAGTCTCAAAAAAGAAAAAGTGTTAAATATAAATATAAATGTAAATAAATAAACCTTAGAATAAAGAATTAATTTACAAAAGGACTATGCTTTTTAAATATCCTAATGATGTAGTCTGTCAAATTTCTATATGTGAAAATGGAAAATAAATAAGTATATAATTACATATAATGTATTGTTATGCAAATATATCCATATAATATATATATAAAGTTGGAAATATGAGTGTGCACATGCACACATGAATGTCTAAAAACAATCTTTTGGTAACAATGCCTTTACTGGAAATCTTAATTTGGTTGAATAAAATCTAACCTAACCCAAGAATTGCCACATGAAAGTTATTTCTGCCGAGTCTATACTGATATCTATTTTCCTAAAAATATATATGAATATGCATAACTTTCTCTAGCTTTTATCTTATTATTTTCATCTTTTTTAAACCACTTATGCTTGTGTACAAAATACCACAAACTATGTGATTATAAACAACAGTAATTTATTTCTTACAATTCTGAAGACTGGAACATCCAAGATCATGGTGCCAGCAGATTCAGTGTCTGGTAAGAATCTGCTTTCTCTTAGACAGCTATATTCTCATCCTAACCTCATATAGTAGAATGGGGGAGGGGTACCTTTTGACCCTCTCCTGTAAGAGCAATGATCTTATTTATTTGCATTCCAATCCTATGACATAATCACCTCCCAAAGGCCCCACAACCTAATACAATCTTTTTGGAAGTGAGGATTACAACATATGTATTTTGGAGAGACATAAACATTTATACCATAGTACCATACATATACAGGTTGAACATCCTTAATCTGAAAATATTAAATTCAAAATGTACCATACTCTGAACCTTTTTGAGTGCCAACATGACACCAGAAGTAAAAGATTCATACTTGGCCTCATGTGACAGGTGCACAAAATTATTTAAAGTATCATATAAGATAACCTTCAGGTTATGTGTATATGGAACAAAAATGAATTTTGTGTTTTTACTTTGGTCCCAACTCCAAGGTATTTCATTATGTATATTCAAATATTCCCAGATCTTCCCAAAATATGAAATCTATAAGAAAAACTTCTTGACCCAAGTATCTTGGATTAGGAATATTTAACCTGTAGCTGGAGGACACCGATATTTAAAAAGGACAAACTTAGGTTCAATTTGCTAAAAGGTAGAGGAGATCTAGACGTAAGTTAATGACAAGAAAAGAGACCACAGAGTTGAGTAATATTTCAAATCAACATAATCTCTTTCTCATTTTTTTTAAATTCACAAAACATTAGGGAAATGGGCAATTGCTAACATGTACTGAAATTTCCAGTGCTATCTGCTTTACACAGCAATTTCCATTTTTTAATAGAAATTGGATCTTCTTCATACTAAGTCCTGAGAGGCTGATTACTTTTAAAATAGTAATCACCCTTTTAAAATATTGTCATTGAAAAACAAAATAAAGCTTTGATTTTGAGGAAAGAAAACACTATATGTGTATGTGTGCATGTATATGTATTTCTGTGTGTGTGTGTGTGTGTGTGTGTATGCCACAATAAAACAAGTTCACATTTGCTCACTCTTTAGCAGGAAATGGAAGATTTTGCTACTTCGAATTGCTTAGTTGAAATGTTTAGCATTTCTGGCTGTAAAATGTAAAAAAGAAAAGCCTTTCAATGCAAACTATCCAGTGTAAGGTCAAAATGAAGAGTACAGTTATGTATACCAATTATTACATCAAAAATATGCTACTTAGAATAGAAGTTCTCAAGTTATCAGGTCATGGTACATTCCTAAGATGTCTACTAAATTTCCTTATTTCTGGATACTGACTCTGAAATATTGAATGAAAATATCCCAAGAAGATATTATAAGTCTAAATGGTAATTATTTCCCCAAGTGTCTCATTATTCAGATAAATTTGGGAAATATTTCTTTCTTAGTGGTCAATAATAAGAAAGGTATGGAGAATGTGCATTAAAGCACTGTTTGTCAAATCAGATTTTTCAAATCTGATTTCTCCTTAAAATCACTTATTAAGTTCTATAGAACCCAGATTTAGGGGCCTTGTTATAAATGTACCTGGTTAAGAAACTCTAGAAATCATAATCTTTTAAAAGCTTCCCAAATCAAATTTGTATTAGATTTGTCTGAAGACATCTGAGAGTCTTCTGGAAAGCAGAGACGAAAAATTGCTCTGATAAATGAATCACTAAATTTGCATCTCTTAGACTCCTAACAGTTTTAATTTAATTTAATTTTACTGTAATACTTACACACTGTCATTTTGAATTTAATCCATTTTCTACTCTAAACTGTTGACAAATTTATCCTTGTCCACTCCTTATTTAATAAATTTCTAGGGTTCCTCATATTGTACACAAAGAACTCCAAACAACTCAATATTTGCTCATCGATCTATTTATTCATTAATTCTTTCACCAAAGACTTATTAAGTATATGTGTGGTGTTCTAAGAATGCCCGTTGATCGATAAACAAAAGACCAAGTCTATGTTCTCACAGTGTTTTTGTTCTAGAGGGAGGAGACATAAAATCAGATAAACACCACCAACATATATTGATACAGAAATAGATAAAGCACAATTTCTATCATTTTCCTGATAGTTATAACCAAGCCAATTAATTACAGTCACTTGAAGTCCATAGAACTCGAGGAAGTCTACAAATTAGTTAGATGGGGGATATATTAAACTCTGGAATTAAATGCAAACTTTTACGTATATATGTTCACAATTTTCTGTAGAAATTATCCGTTGTTTTTGTCAGATGTTCAGAGGTGTCATTGCTACCTCAAAGTTTAAGAATTTTCTTATAGAAGATGTGTCTTACAAATTCAAAAGATTTCAGGTATCAGTTAGAAAGTTTATTACTTTATTATTGCTGCTATAAAAAACTACCAAAAACTTAGTGGCTTAAAACCACACCAGTTGAGTGCAGAAATATTAAATCAATTTCCCTGGGCTGAAGTCCAGGTGTCACTAGGCTAGATCTTCTTGAGGATCTGGAGGGGATTCAATTTTTCTGTTTCTTCTAGCTTCCGTAAGTCCCCTGTATTTCTTGCCTAGTACCTTTTCCTCCATCTTCAAAGCATATCACAAAGTGTTTGCTACTGCAGCCACATCTTCCATGATCCACTCTGATCGTCTGCTTCTCTCTTATGAGGACTCTCATGATTCTATTTGGGACCCACCTGAATAATCCGGGAATAGCTCCTCCACCTCAACATTCTTAATTTAATCACATTGACAAGATCTCTTTGCTGCTTAAGATAACATTAACAGATTCTGAGGATTAGAATGTGGACATTTTTGGATGGGAGTAGCAATATTCAGTCTACCACAGTGGATAAAGGAAGTATTTGGGGAAGGCAGTTACATAATTTATAATCACTAAATTCATAAAATCTATATGGTCATCTTCTTCATGTTGATATACAGTCATCTGAACATTTTTACACAGAGATTTATGTAATATAGTTTACATCAGAGATTGGCAAGCCTTTTCTAAAAAGTAACTATTTTAGGCTTTGTGGGGAATATGATGTCTAGTGTAACTTACAAACTCTGCCACTCTACTGGGAAAGCATCCATACGCAATGCATAAGTGAATAGAAATATGTTCAAATAAAATTTATTTACAAAAACAGGAAGTGGAAGCATTTGAGCCATGGTTCACAGTTATCTGATTCCTGGTTTAGATAAGTATGAACACATTAAGCATTTAGTAAGCAGCTGTTTTATGTGATATTGTTTGCTAATAAGGTTGTAACATGTTTAATAACCTGGTCTTTGGACACAAACACAAAATTCATTTTCGTCACAAGCATTATAAAGTTATAGAAATTAATTAGGTGTCTAAACATAACCCCATGTGTCACATAGCCACATTTACCTATGGATTATGTTTTTAAGAAATGATATTATAGGTAAAGAACACGTCCCGGAGGTTGGCAGATATTAAGGGCCAATAAACATGTTATATGACATTCAAGCACAGATGCTAGGGTATAACATTATTTTACTTGACTATAGAGACACACATACAGATCCAGTCAGTAAAACAGTATAAAGTATATTATATGAACTATAGGGGTAGATATTAGTATTAAAAGAAGTTGACTGGGCAGGGTGGCTGACGCCTGTAATACCAGCCCTTTGGAAGGCCAAGGCGGGTGGATCACCTGAGGTCGGGAATTTCAGACTAGCCTGACCAACATGGAGAAACCCTGTCTTTACTAAAAATACAAAATTAGCTAGGCATGGTGACACATATCTCTAATCCCAGATAAAATTTTGACTTTAAAAGACATTCCAGCCTGTTTGGAGAAACCCTGTCTCTACTAAAAATACAAACATTAGCCAGGCATGGTGACAAGGTGCCTGTAGTCCCAGCTACTCAGGGGGTTGAGGCAGGAGAATTGCTTGAACTCGGTAGTCAGAAGTTGCAATGAGCCAAGATCTCAATATTGCACTCCAGCCTAGGCAACAGAGTCAGACTCCGTTTGGGGGGAGGGGAGGGAAGTACATCAACATTATAAATGATGGGCTTAAAAATGAATTAAAAGGCAAGTCATCTTCCCTGTTATGATTATGAAACTATTTCAGACACTTTTCAAAGAGGATTCTATTTAGAATAGACAGTGCTGTTATTTGGTAGGTACTCTTCTCTAATTTGAAGGTCACAGTTCACTTATTCAATTTTGGAATTATTCATGTTAGAGTCAATTTTGTACAGCCTCAAATGAAGTAAACGATTGACAGTGCCCAATAATTTTAACTAGTTTACAGTATGTTTAGACTTACATAAAAATTATTCACTTTCATAATGATAATATATGAAATTATTTTGGCCAAACTATTAAAACATCAAGGCTTAAGGGAAACAATGTAAATAACTCTATTTCTTCCTGCAACAGAGAGTTATTAAATGTTGTTTTACCATTTTGATACTTATTATTCTATAACCATAAAAGCCAAATCAGGCTATTTCAAACTTACTTATCTCAAGCATCTTTCCTAGTAGAAAGCTTCTTATCACTTTGCTTTGGAATATAAATACTGTAGGGATTTTTTCTTTGGTGGTTGATCTCAAATGCCAGATTAAAAAACTACATATCCTCTTTTGCTGTCAATTGTTTTATATCATATAACGAAGAATTCTACACTTGAAGAAACTATAAAAGTATTTTTTATAGTATAAATCCAGTTCAGAAAAAAAATATATTTGAGCATCTTTTAAGAAGAAAATAACTTATTTACACATTAATTCTGAAATATTACTCCGAAAATATTTGTATTCTAATAATAAAAGTGATATGCCTGCCTAAGGGAAGTTTGACTCAGTTTTTGGGTGAGCAATAACATTGTATTTTTATTAAATATGCTTAATTCTAAGCAATTCTTAACGTTGTTTTCAGCACAGATCTGATATAGAAAGATTATTCCAATTATATTTAGTAGGATGGATTACCTGTTGACAGAAATCAGAGATAGCAAACAATTTTTAAACAGATTACACAATGGATTAAGTTAGTGGAGGTGGAAAAAATAGAGAAGCACTGACGGACAGAAGAGAAAAGTCGTTTTGAATTTCTCAGGGTACAGTGTTAAGTCATTTTAAAAATTATCTTGGAAGAAGATAGACCTGAATTTGGGGCCTTGCTTTTTTTTACTCATTATGAGAACATTGTGATGTTTTTATCTGAGACCAAGAACTAGTTATATAAACGATCTCAAAAACATAGGAAAATGAAATGAGATACAGTGTGACAGCTCTAGTACACTTTCAGCCGCTGGTAGTCAAGATAGTAATAGAATATCTAATGACATACTAATTGAATGGAGAAGCAAATGAAAAATATAAAGTGAATGTGACTGAAGTTGCAATTCTGTGATTCAGCTATTAAAAGAAACAGAAAAAGTTGGATGAGAAGGGAGTGATAAAGCAAAGAGCTAAATATAAGGTAAAAATCTACTCTTATTCTTCTAACACATTGTATTATTAGTTCTTAAAATATTTTGACTATCTTTAATTGGACTTTGGTTATTTATCCGAATAAGCTAATAGGCTACTTTATTCTAAAACACAATCGTTTTTATTTAAAACTTGGAATACTTTGTCTCATATTTACTACCATAGAGAGCAGTTGGCTTGCTTCTGTCCACACAGGCTTACTTGTCATTCACTGCCTTCTGCTTTATTGATTAAATGACTTTTTGTGAATTTGTATTCAGTCCAACACCTCCCATTCTAAAAGGTAGGACCCAGAAAAATGATGAAGTTTCTGGGGCCAAATAGATTGTGGCACAGCTGAAGCTTTGTTCAAAATCTATACTGATTGCAATAACTGGATCAATCATGCAGCTATCTGCATTGATTTCTAAGACTGCTGACAATTTGAATCAGCTGTCATTTTGCATAGAAAACTGTTGCCAAAACCTATATGATTAAAATCAACTTTCTTTTAAATTGATGGTAAAAAGAAAATGAAAGACAAATCAGAGGAGGAAAAGGGTAATAGCTACCAACCAGAAAAATAATATTATTACTTCATCAACATTACTATTCCTACTAAACATACTTTCATTGCTAAGCCTATAGCACTGTTCAATAAAGTTGAATATAATAAATTTCAAAGAATAGTTTTGAAGACTTGAAGATAGATAATAATTAGTCATAATGAAAGGTACTTAGAAATGTATAGTTCTATGGAAAATATAGGAGTTATCAACTATAACATGTTAACTATTTAACATTGTTAAAAACAATCCTAATTGTACGTCTTTTTTGCTTACTAGCATCAAGCACACATTTTTCCTAAAAACAGATATAAATTTATGTCTCAATTCTAGTGTCCAAAAAGTAATTTTTCTATTTGATAAGACTATAAAGGCAAAAACAAAATCTTCATAAAACTGGTTCATGTCTTGCTTCTCACTATTGTTTATTTATGACGAATAATAATATATTTTTCACAGAACTTTATAAAGAGTTTAGTATGTTTCATAACTATAGGTATGTCAAAAGTGTTTTGTGATTAGTAGGACTAATGAGATATTGTTAATTTTCAATCAGGATAAATTAAGTTCTTCGCCATTCACAGCGTAATATCTGCCTCTAAGAGTAGTAACTTGAGCTCAAAATATGTACTATATTTCCAACAACAACATCTTTAAAATAATTACATATTTTAATAAACAACATAAATGATTTTCTTCCATTTTATTAACTCATCTCTAATTACGAAATTAAAAAATTCAAATACTAAATACTTATGTTATTTAAATCTTTAAAAAGTTTTCACAAGTGAATGTTTCAGATGTTTGTGTCAAAAATCCTGTTTGGAAACTGTTCAGTCATTTAATCATCAATATTTTAATTTTAAGCAAAGCAAATTATAACTGCCATTACTATAATCATAAATTATAAATAGAAGGCACCTTATCATTCATATCTTACAGATTTTATTAAATACTAATTTGCAAATTTGAAATGTTTAATGTACCAATAAATGAGTGGGAATAAGTAGAAGAGAATTTTGATATACAACATTAACTAAATATTTAACTTTCAATTTCTATTTAAATTTGTGTATATTTTACATGTTTATTTTTTTCATTGAACTGAATTGAATAGGTATTTTCCAAATTTAAAATTATGTCTTCAAGAAAACAAATCATGGGTGCTCTGTAGACATCTTTATATTAATTTATTCCTTAAAAATTCAACATATTAGAGATTAAATATATTATTTACAATACTCACTTTTGTATTTCTAACCTTACATTTTTTAACTTTAAGAAAAAATACTCTTAAAATATTTATATTCTTAATTACAGATTATGTATGACTATCACTAAAGGTGAATTTAATTTATGTAGCTGAAATTAAATTAACAAAGTATAGAAGAGAGTATGAGAGGGCAACATACTCATTGTTTCTAAACCTGGCAAAGTGTGAAGGTCACAACTTACATATTAACATAGTCTATCATGTGATTTGTTGTAAACAAAGAATATTAAATACTCTTATTCATTTTCTTCTAATGAACATATATTACTAAGGTGTCTAATGAATAGATAAAACATCTTTTTTCATTAAATATTTATTAAAATAAAATTCTCCATGCTCACCTATTAAGGAACAATTTATTCCAATAAGATAGCAGGGCAAGCGCCAAAGAGACTGACCTGATTTACATGATACGAGCCTCTGGCTATGAAATCAATAATATTCCCTCCTGTTTGTTATTAGATAAATAAAAATAAAATAAAATATAATATAAACTAAAGAAAGTTCAAGCTAAGCTGAATGCAAAAATATTTATTGAATTCCACATTAAATTCAAACTCTTGACTTTAGTGATTTACTAAAATTGTCTATTTGCATTAAAGGCTCTATTCCTTTCTCTTAAATGTGTTTAAAGAGGAGTCTAATAATTCATTTACATCAAAATGGTTTACAACTCCAAAATCCACTCTTTCTCTCTTCCTGTCTCTCCCATTCTATGTCTCTCTGTCTCACACACACACATTCATGCGCATACACAGATTTAACTACGCACAATAGATGAATATAATTACTTAAATGAAAGCAGATCATTTCTTTGTAGTTGTTCTACAAAATTACAAAGATTGTTATCAATAATAATGATACATCATAGGTAAGGATTTACTATAATAAGCATAAGTAACTGTTTATGGTACATAGATACAAATACAGATAAAAACTATAGGTAAATTACAGATGATGATAATGAAAATAAATAGATCAACAGATTTGTACATGTGTTTTCTTTAATAATTGTTCACTGTTTTATAACTTACTAGAGTTTAATTTCTTTTTATAATCGATTCCACCACAAGTATTTGTCAGTTCTGTTTCGCTTTCTTAATTTGTTTTGGGGAAAAAGAAAATGTTCTTTCTTTCTTTTCTAAATAAACTGACAAAGCAATGCAGGTTTATGGAAAAATATTTATAGGGAAGTATTTCGGTTTTTCTCCAAAGCAGGAAATGGGTGCCCTCTGCTGTCGATTTGTAGATTACTTTAGCCATTATGATTCTGCTTTATGTGAAAAGATTCAAAAGTATAAAAACCCATTATTATATTATTTATATGATATATAAATAGAATATACTATATTATACATTACATGAAAATAGAATATGTTGTGTTATATATAAATGACAAATAATATTTACTGTATAAAGTTGATAAATTTTCCAAAATCAAGATTTGGTACAGTTACATGAAAGACGAATGAGCTGAGGAGCTGCAAGAGGAAGTCATTAATTGTTTGTAGATACTTATACAATAGAAAACAAAAAAGATACAAGCACAAAGCTTTTAAATGAATAAAATGCAAAGAATTGAATTTTAGATGAGTAATTATAAGAATAATTATTCTATATTTCCTTACAATCTGCACTATGAATAATGCATTGCACATAGAGCATTTTTTCTGAATAGTTTATCATAATAAAACAAAAAGAAATCACCAGAGTTAACTGATATTTAATTTTTCTGCCTTGTCTTCATTCTCTAACAATCACACAGAAATGCTTTATAAAAATAAAGCAATGTGAATGTTATGCAATAATTTATAAATGTAAGAAAAACTTTTTCTCATCGTTTAACTTTCAGATTTTGTAATATTCTCTCAGGTCTTCTATTTGAATCAAATAATATTATAAATTAAGAAGCATAATATAGAATAAACCAAAAAAACTCCCATTTAATGAATATAATTATATATTTAAATATAATTATTTAAATACATTTAAAACTCTCCTCCTCTTGTAAGTATTCACATTTTTTAAACACTTGAGTATTTACTTAAAAATTATTTATAATCTATCTATAAGGCAATTACTCTGATAAACCTAAGAATAAAGCCATGGATTAGGCAAGGATCCTGGTGTCAATAAGCAGGTGTTACTGTAATACAGTTTGGTTATGCTACCTAAAATATCACCAGCCATTATATAGAAAAATTTATTTTTTAAAAAATAGATACATACCAAAATCTTATTTCTGCATCCAAATATTAGCTCCACTTCATGTTGAAACTCACTAAAGGTGTATATGTGTTGAGATATATGTATGTGTGTGTGCCTGTATGTGTATATATATGTGTGTGTGTGAGAGAGAGAGAGAGAGAGAGAGAGAGGGCAAGACAAAGTGAGAGAAAGACAGAGACAGAAAGCAACAGAGAAAGACACAGAGAGAAATTCAGATATATGATTTTCGAATATAACTTTTTAGCAAGAATCCATAAATTCAAAACAGCGAAAGACAATATATTATCACAGTACTTATCCACAAAATTAAATATATCTATTTTTCAAATGTTTTATTTATATACAAGTTAGAAATGGTCTCTCTTATTGTTCTTATATAATTTGCCTTGCTTTCTAATAGATATAACAGACCTGTTTAATAAATTATTCATTTTTGAGATATAACTTTTCTGAATCTTTTTTAACCAATAAGAAACTACATTTCAAACTATATTCTCCTTTCTTTTAATGTCCTAAGAAAGATGCCCTCAAATTTCACTGCACATTTACTTTGATGTACTTTAGCCCCGAGGTACCTAAAATCCATTAGACTATGATTTAACACAGTGAAAAATTCATTAAAGAAATATGAGTGCTGAATTAAAGTATTTCAAACAAGAACTATTTTAAATAAATCTTTGTGTGGCAGAGAAGTGAATTTAATTTTTCTAACAAGATAACAGAAAGTGATCTATCAGTAGAAAGACTGGTAGACTACTGGTAAAAAGATGTATGCTTCAGAAGTGTCAACTGGTGACAATCAAAAATGACCATATCATGCATAAAAGTGAAAATAATTTCAAAGAAAACCACATTCAAATGATGTTCCAATATACCTGTGGATCTAAAATTCTGTTTTGAAATAGATTTCACAATTTTGAATGGGTTCTCTGAGAAGAGACTTTTTAAAAAATATTTTAATTATTTAAGTTTTTTTGCACATAGTAGGTGTATGTATTTGTGGGGTAAATGAGATGTTTTGATACAGGCATGCAATGTGAAATAAGCGCATTGTGAGAACATATGATGTTTATGTTTCTGTGCCTGTCTTAGTCCAAAAGCCCTGTGCTCTGGTTTTACTGCCTCAACTTACTCTCTCCGGCCCTACTTCTCTATTTACGTGTCCTAAAATTAACTTGCTTGTTATCTACTTTAGGTCCCAAAGTTCAAGAGCTATGGCAAATTTTATATGCAAATTTTATATACAAATTTGCCATCCTTAATAATATAATGATGTTCTTAAGATCCTGAGTCTACAGTCTTCCTCCTTCAGAAGCCTAGCTTTAATTTCTTTTAGATGTAGTTACAACCAAAATGTTAAATTCTCTGAGTCTCAGTTTCCATCTCAGTAAAGTTAGGAATTGCTCTGTTATTCACTGATACAGTTAATCTAAAGTTCCTGACACAAAATAAGGCATGGTGTATGTTAGCTATTATTAATTATTGTTTTTCTTATTGGCTTTTCATTTGACTACTGAAAAGTCTTGTATTTGGGGATATATATCAAAATAAATGTGTTTGGTTTGTGCTATTGAAGATTTGTCAGCATTAAAAGACATTAATGTAGTCACCTTAGGTAAATATCAGAAATATTGCATGGAAATTCATGAAAGTGTCCTTTTGAATTGGTAGTAAGAGAATTCCCTATGGTAAGTTGCTTTTTGTATATTTTTACTGGAAGTTTTTCCTTATACCTCCAAATTTTTATGAATTTTAAGTTGTTATACTTTAAAACATCTATTTTACAGAAACCCCTTAATCAGAGCCCATTTGTAGGTAACTCCCAGTATCCTCTACATTCTAAGAGTTGCAACTGTTTTTACCTGATAATGTTTAACTGAAGGAAAATAACCTCTCCTGGCCTTCAACTAAAAATGTTTTCCAATAATGTGTTTTGAAGTCCTTAAGAGTTTATCTGTCACAGGGGGAAAGCTGGTTTATGAATCTCCACTCTGGATGACTTTTAGAATCTCCCCACCACTGTTTCTTTTAACAGTATCAACTATAATACACATACACACACACACACACACACACACACACACACACAGCATCAGAAAACTTTACCTCTAAGCTATCATATCACAAAACTGTTCTATGCTTGAAATGTTGAGTGGTGGAAAATAATCTTTCCAAATGTGCATCACAATTTGTCCCCTAGGTTCTGAAGCATTACTCTTGAATCCAGAATCTAATAATACTGAATTACTATATCAGCTTCTTTTGGTCCTAACAGCAGTGAACAAACACGTCAGACTTTCCAGCATTTATTCATTCATTCAACAAGTATCTATAATGTTTTTAAGTCTTTTATATGTTCTAATTAAACAATGGTAAGCAAAACACAACTATAACACTCCCTACTGTTACAAAGATAACCATCTAGAGAGGAAGACAAATGTTAAATAATAATCCTTAAATAAATATGTTTATTCTCTCTTGATCTGTTCAACAAATACGTATTCATTTCACTCAACTCATATTTATTTGTCTCCTGCTCCGTGTACTGCCTACAGAGATAAGATTAAAACAAAAAATCTCTACCAAATTGGAGCTTAAATTCTAGTGAAAAAGACAATTATAAGAAAATTCAAAAATAAATATGTAACAATGTAGGTGACAAATTATACAGAAAAGATAAATATGCTAAGGGAGGTAGAATATGTAAATGGTTTGTAATTGCTAAATTAATTTATTAAATATGAATAGAGTAATACTTTTATAAGTGCTATTAATGAAAACATGTGTATCTTAAAAGATAGAAGAAAATGACTAAAAGGATTTACTCCCGGGGGGGAGAAACTAGTCTGTTTTACCCATTAACATCTAGACTTTGGATCACTGCCCACCGTTGTTTATCATTCATCTCTGAGGCTGTATTTCTTAAAGATACATAGAAGTTCAGTATCTTTTGATGCCATGGGGAATTGTGTGGACTAAGCACTAAGTAGACATTTGCATGCAGGATGATTAGCTAGGTAATATAAGTCTGCAGACTTTCATTTCTCCAGTATTTATTGCCCTAGTCCTAACCTCTTGACTACACTGAGTGAGGCACTTCCTCTTGTGTTCCAACTCTGCCTTCCAGCATGTCTTATTGTAGCGTGGCAGCCAGATTACAGCCCTCTCTTGGCTATCTTATTTCTCATTTAAACCTATTCATCTGAACTCAATTTCTAACTGTTTATTTGGTTTTACATTGGTTTGAATGCAGCTGTGGTTCTATCCTTAACAAATGCAGGTTTCTTTGGTAACAATAAATGATATAGTTCATTTAATCATTAATATAAAAAGACTTGCATTCTGTGGTCATAAAATGCCCAGAGTTTTATCTACATTGGTTGAAGAAGCCAACTCATCTTCCATCTCATCTAATTTCCCTCACTTATTTAACATTGTCTCCTATTCCATGTCTGCTTGAATCTGTACTCACCAGTTAAATTCGGAGACATACAGTCCCTGATCAGCTAGAAAGATCCTGTGCTCCAGCTACATTTTTCACAAATCAAGGTGCAGAAGAAAAGGACTCCCTTCAAAATTATTTTCTTTTGTAGTTTGAAATGTTATTTTAAATAACTGATTTCAATGTTACAAGTTGGAAAAGTATCACTACTACATTTCGACTTTTAATCAACTGCCCTCACAGTAACGCCATGCTATTCTGTCTTTTTACCATACGTGGCATCTGTCTGCTTAAGCAAGTGTGGGGAAGATATTTTCTGTATGTTGCCACTGTTAGAAAGAACAAGTCATGTGTGCATGGAGCAAATGTGAAGATTTGGAATTCTACCTGGTGTTCAAACAAACTTTGAACAATCTTCTTGTTTTCATGTCTTTTCTCTTTACAAGTATTTGGGAGTGTCATTGGCAGAAACATCCTATTATTCTATGTGTAAATACACTTTCTTTTTGTTGCATCTCTAGACAAGCAATTAGCTTTGAACTTTGTCTTTCCTACTAAGGTATCACTGTAAAACAGACTCAGTAATTATGGATCCCAAGAGGGGACTCTTAGTGCATGGACAATAGCAAAGATGATTACTATGCCAACTACCAGAAACAGAAGTCTGTATAATGATTCTCATTGCATTCTCGCTACTGTTTATGTCCATCATGTACCAGTTACCTATTTATCTGAGTCCAGTATGACAGAATACACTCACATACAAGTTATGTGAAGCAAGTTTAATACTGACTGATAGGTTGAAAAAAGGCAGAAGACTGGATTCATTATGAGCGGGTTCCCCCAAGGCTTAAGAAAACAGCACAGAGCAGAAAAAGTCTTGACTGTGTGTGCCCCATTTTGCATGATAGGCTAGGGACTCTGAAAGGCAGGTCACCACAGGTTATACAATTCAGAGACTATGTGACTTATCGGGCAAAACTTTGAAGGACATCCTGCTTCTAGGGGTGAGAGGAACAAAACACAGCTATCCTTCCTAATTCAAAACACTGCATTTCCAGCACGCTCTACAGTTATTCTTGAGACCTACAAGCAAGAAAGAGAGGAGCACTAGGTCGTCCCAAGGCCATCTAGAGAAATGTCTTGCTATCACTTGCTCATCTACTTTTCTTCCCACATTTTATTGCCATCTCTTATTTTGTAGAATAACTACCCATGGTAATTTTCCTTAGTGAGATAAAGCAAAGATGTATGTGTATGCCAGTTTATGTTTGTATAGATGTAGATTGTATTAACTATTTTTATAATCCTCGGCTACTATATTTGATTTTTAAGAGTCATTTTTATAAGGGCTTGAGAAAAAACTATTTCCTGCCTTTGTGTCATACTCCCGTCTGGCAAGCCTAGAGAAACTGACAGAGATGTTTTTGCAGAAGGAGCAGTTAGGCAGACATTACCAAAAACATGTGAACACAAATTTGCTGCTTTTTTCCCTTTTCCGTATCTCTTAGGATTTTCTGGCAATTCTGAATTAAGAGAAATGGGCAATGTTCTTCACTGTCTTTTAAAATATCCAAAATGAGAAAAATGTTATTGTATAGATAGATGTGAAAGTGAATATAAAACACATAAAAGAACAGATAGTGTTAGTGTACTTATTTCATGATACATGACTACTATGATTAAAAACATATTGCCGACTAGACAAGAGTTTTGATTTATTAATTCTAAAATAAGAAGATTTACAGTGATTTCTTGTCCAATTTTCTACAAAAATATATTTTTTAATTATTTAACGTTAACATTTATCATAGTTTTGGCCAGAGTTAGCCACAAAACATATAACATAGCTTTCTACTCACTGCTATATGCCATAGCATGCTAAATGAATATTCACATTTTTATAAATTTGTTTTTCAGTTTTAAATAATTTTACTTTTCAATTCTCCATGTAATTTATGTATTTTTTCCTAAATGACTTCATTTGAATATTTTAATAATCTACATTAGAAATTGGTTTTGTAATTATAGTTTGTAACATTACCTGCAACCCTGTGAATGTCAGTGGAGGCAAGCCAGTTATTAATAATATATATGTAGTTTTTTTTACATGTACGGTTAAATTCCAGTTTGTATTTTTGAGATATGAGCATATGGTATTATGCTAAGTGAACTAAACAATTATTAATATTCAAATTTTTTCATTTGTTATTGTGTTTTCCTTAGAGTCACAGAGTAATGGTTTCATTGCTGTTCTTTGTGTATCTTCTCAGTGAGAGTTATTGGGTTAGTAAAACCTTATAATCTCATTTTGGTTTCCCACTGCTAAGTGCTATGCATGTGTCACAAAAAATATTTTTGAACATGTCAAATGTAATGAAAATGTTCAAGTAACAAAGGAAGAAATCAGCTATGATTTTGGTTATGGGGTCATAGTTCCAGAAATAGTTGGCTATGAAACACTTTATCCAATTACATTGCTTTATCCATATTTCTAGGACCGCTTATAATGTGAGTACTGTTTCATCATTAGTTACATTCATTTAAAACTTAATCCACATGGTAAATACAAGATGGTGTGTTTTCACTGGTGAGATTTTTATCTTTTCATTTTTTATTTTGTTTTTTTGATATGGAACTTTTATTTTTTATTTTTTTAAATTATACTTTAAGTTCCTGGGTACATGTGCAGATGGTGCAGGTTTGTTGCATAGGTATACACATGCCATGGTGGTGGTTTGCTGCATCCATCGCCCAGTCATCTACATTAGGTATTTCTCCCAATGCTATGCCTCCCCAATACACCCCACCCCCTGCTATTTCTCCCCTAGCACCCCACCCCCCAGGCCCTGGTGTGTGATGTTTCCCTCCCTGTGTTCATGTGTTATCATTGTTCAACACCTACTTATAAGTGAGAACATGCAGTGTTTGGTTGTCTGTTCTTCTGTCAGTTTGCTGAGAATGATGATTTTATCTTTTTAAATAGTGACTGTTCTCTCAAAGATGACCACATACCTTATTTTCTCCCTTATTCTTACTTAGAAGAGTATATCATTATCTTGCTATCGAGAAATCTTGTGAAATCTGTCCTTCACTTTCAGATGCATAAAACAATGACAATTAGACCATTTCCTTCTAAAGGTATGTTTTGTAGATTCCTTTTATTCTTATTTTTGTCAAAACTTTGTCGTATTTTCTTCTATTTCCTGGATTATCTCCCTCTAATTTTAGTTTATCCAACATATGATTTTAAAATGTAATCTTCCTTAAGTAATGAAGATATTTTTATTTTTCAATAAATAAATTATGTAGTTGACAATATGCATTTCAATTCCATCCTGATATTTAGTAGGCTCTGGATGTGCAAGTAATATAATGTTTTACCTATACTCCAGAGTGTATAGAGTTTTTCAGAATGCTATTTGTGATAGTCATTGAGGAGCTCCACTCATGTCTCCCATCAAGAGAACCTAGTTACTATCATGTGTGTAGTTGGCAAATGGTCTTCAAATATCTGCTGCATCTTTGAATTGATGCTAAGGCCATATTCTTTCATGGGTATTCCCAGCCAGTGACTAAGATTTCTGGGATTAATAGAACTGGGCTATTCCTGATGATCACAGAAATCTTTTCATGGGAAATCTTTACTCTGATTCTCCTCAATAGACGTGGAATGAAATTTCACATAGCTGCACTATGAGAGAAGTTAATGTAAGTCCTTTCTTTCCTTTATACATCACTCGCTGAAGGTTTCTCACAGCCTACGTATTTGTCCTTTCCCCTTAATTTTTCAAAGACAATCTTCCCAGTAAATATTGTGAATGTGTCTTAGTGTCTGCTTACAGAAAGGTCCAAAATGGTGCATTAGTGTTTTTTGAAGTAAAATTACATATTAGTAGCACCTAAAAATTGTTTTGGTAATATTTGTGAACTACTGTGCAAGTCACCATACTTAACTGGTAGTGCTGAAATCTAACATAAGCACACCTACTCAGTTTCTGCATACAAAATAAATCACATTCTCTCCCTTGCCAAGGATCTTGTGAATATATCCAGGGATTTCCAAAAGAGAATCGTACATGTAATTACAGACAAATGTGTGCCCACTGCCTGCTTTGTCCTTTTTCCCAAGCTGAGGATATCCCTTGAAGATAATTATTGCCTTCAACTGGCATGTGAATGCATGTTTGTAAATGCCACCATTGTCTCTCAAGACTCTGAAAAATCACAATTACTGGGGATTCTAGGGAATTACTAGCAACAAGGAATTTCCACACTCCCTATAGAACATGTTGAAGACTCGTTCTAACAGTGTTCAATGTTCTAATCAGTGTTAAACCATTTCAACCAGGCCTTGAAATTAAACTGCATGTGCCTAGAACATTCCAATGTATAGAAACCAGATTCTATATCTTCAAAGAAATTGCCTGTAAAAGAATATTTTGAACATATTTCTACAAGAAGCAGCAGGAATTTGTTGATATATCACAATGTCATAACTTCTTTTAAAAATTAGGCCTATGCCTCAGATGTAAATTTCTTTAGAGTTGCACCTATATTTTTCACTGTAAGCAAGAGTGTTTTGTAGCTTTGTTTTAGGTCAAGTGTATTTATGTTTAAGAATTCTATATCATTTTTCGATATCATGTCTAGGTGATGTATCAGTTATTGAGTGGAACATTGAATTCTTCAACTATTTTTTGCTGAATGTGCACTTTTCTCCTTAACAATATTTTGTTTGTCTATCAGTCAGCTTTATTCCCCAAATTTCAATATTAATCTGACTCATCAAAATTGTCACAGCTTTAAATTTTATTGTATCATTTCTAAACAGAATATTTATCTCTAGGTAAGTCCTGAGAAAATTTTATTAAGATATTCTCCAAATAAAAATTGTACTGGGAGGTAGTAAATTTACAGTGTTTGTTTTTAAAATATACATTAAATCTGAATGAATGTTTGCTCAGGGACCTGGCAGGAAACAGATGGCACAATCAAACTGGGAATTTGAAGAAAGTTAAAAATAAAAAAACTTACAAATATGTGGGCTGGCTTTAGGGAATTTAAGAAGGGAAATTTCAGTACCAGGACTGGGAATCATTTCCATCCTAGGACTAAAATGGCAAAAGGAGAAGGTGCTTACCAGAAGGCAAAGCATAGCCATACAAAGAGGGTTTTGAAAGGACTGGTGCCCAAAGAAAAATGCAGCCAACTATGACCCATCAACTAGGAAACTGAGGTACAAGCACCCCATTCCTCCTTTCTCCTGGTCTCCTAGTTTCTACCAGTGCCTCTCATTGTCTGATCCAAGTAGGAACTGAGTGCAAGCCCTCCTAGTTAATCTTCCTAGGCAGACAGCAAGATGAGAAATAATTAAGAGTGGATGTGGTGAATAGGGGTGGTCAAAATGAGAATCCTTTATATTCAGGGGGGAATGCGTTTAACTTTTCCCCCATTCAGTATGACATTGGCTGAGGGTTTGTTGTATGTGGCTTTTGTTATGTTTAGGTATGTTTTTTCTATGCCTAGTTTCTTGAGGGTTTTCTTTTCTTTTTCTTTTTTTTTAATCTAGAAGAGATCCCAAATTTTATCAAATGCTTTTTCTGCATCTACTAAGATGCCTATATAGGTTTTGTCCTTAATTCTCTTTATTTGGTAAATCACATTTATTGATTTACAAATGCTGAAACATCCTGGAATCTCTGGAATGGAACCCATTTGATTACTGTGTATTATCTTTTGATGTGCTGTTAAATTTGGTTTGCTAGTATTTTGTCAAAGATTTTTGCATTTGTGTTAATCAGGGATATTGGCCTGTAGTTTTATGTTTTTGTTGTTTTGTGTTCTTGACTGGTATTTGTTTCAGAGTGATGCTGGTTTTGTAGATGAGTTAGAGGGGATTCTCTCCTCCTCAGTTTTTTGGAACAGTTTTAGCAGGATTAGTACCAGTTTTTTGTACCTCTGAATACTTCCCAAAGTAATCAACAGATTCAACACAATTCTTATCAAAATACCAATGTCATTTTGCACAGAATTAGGAAAAAGAAGAACTGAAATTCATATGGAATAAAAAAGAGATCAAATGGCCAAAGCAATAGTAAGCAAAAAGAATGAAGCTGGAGATACCACATTACCTGATTTCAGACTGTATTTTAAGGCTATGTAGTAACCCAAACAGCATAGTACTGGTATAAAAATAGACACAAAGATCAATGAAACAGAATGGAAAACCCCAAAGTAAAGTGAAATACCTGTAACCAACTGATCTTTGATAAAGTTGACAAAAATATACACTAGAGAAACAACACTCTATTCAATAAATGGTACTTGGAATATTGGGTAGCTATAGGCAGAAGCATAAACCTGGACCCTTGCCTCTCATCATATAAAAATTAAAATGAATTAAAGTCTTGAAACTATAAATGTGAGACTTAAAACTTATGAAATTCCTTCATAAAATTTATGAAAAACTCTTTTGGATACTGGCTTAAGCAAAGAATTTATGACTTAAGTCCTCAAAAGCAAACACTACCAACAGAAACATAAACAAATTGGACTTAATTAAACTAAAAAGCTTTTTATAGCCAAAGAAAAAGCAGAGTATGTAGGCAACTGACAGAATGGGAAAATATTTGCAAATTATGTACTAGACAAAGGGCTAATATCCAGAAGCTACAAGGAACTCAAAAAACTAAATGAGAAAAAAGCAAATAAGCCAATAAAAAGTGGGCACATGACATAAAAACTTTCTCAAAAGAAGACATACAAGTGACCCAAATACCTATTAAAATGCTAAACATCATTAATTATCAGAGAATGCAAACTAAAATTATAATGAGATATTATCTTAGTCAGTATGACTGTTATTAAAAAGTCAAAAACCAACACATGTTGGCAAGGATATGGAGCAAAGGAGACACATATACTGCTGTGAAGGGAGGGGAATTCTAATTAGTATAACCTCTATAGAAAACAGTGTGGAGATTCCTCAGAGAACTTGAAATAGAATTACTATTTGATTCAGCATTCCTACTACTAGGTTTCATCTACCTTATGGAAAAGAAATCATTATATTAAAATGTCACTGCATTCACCTGTTCTCACACTGTTAATAAAGACATACCTGAGACTGGGTAATTTATAAAGAGGTTTAATTGACTGACAGTTCTACATGCCTGGAGAAGCATAATTATGGCTGAAGGTGAATGAGGAACAAAGTCAAGACTTACATGGCAGCAGGCAAGGGGGCATGTACAGGGAAACTCCCATTTGTAAAACCATCAGATCTCATGAAACTTACTATCACCAGGACAACATGGGAAAACCCTGCACCCATGATTCAATTACCTCCCACCATGTCCCTCCCATGACATTTGGGGATTATTACAATTCTAGGTTAGATTTGGGTGGAGACACAGAGCCAAATTGTATCATTCTACCCTTGGCCCCTCCCAAATCTCATGTCCTCATGTTTTAAAACTAATCATGACTTCAATTCTTAACTCATTTTAGCATTAACTCAAAAGTCCACAGTCTAAAGTCTCCTCTAAGACAAGGCAAGTTCCTTCCACCTATGAGCCTGTAAAATCAAAAGCAAGTTACTTCCTAGATACAATGTGGGTATAGGCATTGGGTAGATACCTATTCCAAATGTGAAAAATTGACCAAAACAAAGCGGTTACAGGCCCTATACAAGTCCAAAATCCAGTGAGGCAGTCAAATCTCAAAGCCCAAAATGATCTCCTTTGACTCCATGTCTTGCATCCTGGTCACACTGAGACATGAGGTTGGTTCCCATGGCCTTGAACAGCTCCACCCCTGTAGCTTTGCAGGGTACAGCCCACTCCCAACTGCTTTCATGGTCTGGCATTGAGTGCAGCTTTTCTAGGTATACATGCACACAGCAAGCTGTCAGTGGATCTGCCATTATGGAGTCTGGAGGATGGTGATCCTCTTCTCATAGCTCCACTAGGCAGTGCCCCAGTGCAGACTCTGTGTGGGGGCTCCAACCCAACATTTCCCTTCTGTACCGCCCTAACAGAGGTTATCCATGAGGGTCAGGCCCCTGCAACAAAATTCTGCCTGGACATTCAGACGTTTTCATACACACTCCAAAATCTAGGCAGAGGTTCCCTAACCTCAATTCTTGACCTTTGTGTACCTGCAGGTTCAACACCATATGGAAGCTGTAAAGGTTTGGGGCATGCATCCTCTGAAGCTGTGGCCTAAGCTGTACCTTAGCCCTTTTTAACCACAGATCAAGTAGCTGGGATGCAGAGTACCAAGTCCATAGACTGCACACAGTGTGGGGGCCCTGGGCCAGGCCTACCGAACCATTTTTTCCTCCTAGGCCTCCAATCCTAGGAGGGATGAGAAGGGGTGACGGGAAGGGCGACTGGGAAGATCTCCGCCATGCCTGGGAGACATTTCCCCACTGTCATGGAGATTAATATTTGACTCCTCATTACTTATGTAAATTTATGTAGCTGGCTTGAATTTTGCCTCAGAAATAGGTTTTCCTTTTCTACTGCATCATCAGGCAGCAAATTATACAAACTTTTATGCTCTGCTTCCTTTTGAAACACAAATTCCAATTCCAAATGATATATTTGTGAATTCTAAAATTGAATGCTTTTAACAGCACCCAAATCACCTCTTGAATGCTTTTCTGCTTAGAAATTTCTTCCACCAGATACCCTAAATCATTTTCCTCAAGTTCAAAGTTCCACAGATCTCTAAGGCAGGGGCAAAATGCCACCAGTCTCTTCGCAAAGTTCTCTAGGAAGTTCCAAACTTTCCCATATCATCTTGTCTTCTGAGCCCTCAAAAGTGTCCCAAACTCTGCCTGTTACGCAGTTCCAATGTTGCTTCCATATTTTTGGGTATCTTTACAGCCACACCCCACTCTACTAGTACCAAGTTACTGTATTAGTTTGTTGTCATGCTGCTAATAAAGACAAATGTGAGACTGGGTAATTTTTAAAAGAAAGAGGTTTAATTGACTCACAGTTCCACATGACTGGGGGAGACCTCACAATGATGGCTGAAGGCAAATGAGGAGCAATGTCACATCTTACATAATGGCAGACAAGAGGGCATGTGCAGGGCAATTCTCCTTTATAAAATTATCAGATCTCATAAGACTTACTCACTATGATCAGACCAGCACAGGAAAACCCTGCCCCCATGATTCAGTTACCTCCCAAAAGTCTCTCCCAGGACATATGGGGACTATTAAAATTCAAGTTTAGATTTGGTTGGGGATACAGAGCCAAATCATATCAGTCACCTTCATTGGTATGTTAATCACCACAATACTCACAATAGCATAGTCATGAAATTAAGTGTCAATGGATAACTGAAACACACACACACACACACACACACACACACACACACGCACGCATATACACACCAGGAATACTACACAACCATAAAAAGGAATGAAATCATACCTTTTGCAGGATGATAGAACTGGAGGGCATTATCCTAAGTGAAGTGACTCAGAAACAGAAAGTAAAAAAAAAAAAGAAAAATGGCACATTCTTACTTATAAGTCAGAGCTAAATAATGGACATACAAAGCAGAGTAATAGATTTTGGAGACTCCAAAAGGTGGTAGGATGGGAGGAGGTAAGAAATGAAATATTATCTACTGGGTACAATGCATGCTATGTAGGTAATAGGTATCCTACAAGCCCAGAATTTCCCACTACACAATATATTCATAAAATATAAATGCACTTGTGTTCATTAAATCTATAAAGATTAAAACAGAAAAAAAAAATAAAACAGAATGGATGTGGAAAGCAAAGATAAAACATTCAGCACAATATCCAAATGTTTAAATCCCCTTTTACTAGTAATTCAAATTAGTGTGAAACAGTAGAAAAGCAAGGGCTTCAGAGTCCCACAGATCTGATTTTGACTCTGGGTCCCCCACCATCTTTTTTTGTTTCCTGAACTTTTTTACTTAACTCCTCTAACTACTTTAAATTTTCCATGGATATTTAAGATAATACATGTAGAGCACTGAGCTCAGTTAGACACCTAATGCATACTAACAGCTCTAATTATTTCTGATTAATGAACAGAATCATAATTTAAATTGCTTTTATGCAAATGAAACCCCACATATCCCTATGCCAGTACACACTCTTCTAAAATGGAAATAATTTTCAATTGAAAATTGAAAATATAAACTAGGGGCAGAAACTTTTCACATCACCTAAGAAGAAGTTTGTTAAAATCTACATTCCTGAACCCTCACATATAGAGTTGGTTCATATTACTGGAAAAGTTCCTGGAAATTTTTCTCTTTAAAAAGAATTTGATTTGCTCCTGATGTTGGTGGCCTATCAGACCTATTTGACTCCCTCCCATAAATATGTATGTGTAAACTATCGTAATGTGTTCATTTATTAATTTGTATGAATATATAAATATAATTCAATTAATACAGTTTCTAACTTTTGGAATTACCTGTAGTTTATATACATTTTTTATGAATACAATTTATTGTAACTGGAGAATGGGGTAGCATATCAAATACAATAAATCTGGTAACATTAGCTATACACTTATACATTAACAACAGAAATTCTGATTGTTGTGAACATCATAGAGTGTATTTACACAATCCTGAATGGTATAGCCTACTACACATCTAGGCTATATAGTATGCTCTATTGCTTCTAGACTACAAACTTATACAGCATATTACTGTACTAAATACTCTAGACAGTTGCATTTGTATATGTAAACACAAAGGTATTTGTATACGTAAGCATATAAATGATATGGTAAAAATATGATATATGAGATAAAAATGATACAGTTGTATAGGAAAGTTACTATGAATGGAGGTTACAGGACAGGAAATTGCTCTGGGTGAGTCAGTGAGTGGGTGGTGAGTGCATTCGAAGGCCTAGGACACTATTTTGTTACTATAGAGTTTATAAACACTGTAAACTTAAACTGCATTAAATTTATTTTTAAAAAATTCTTTCTTCAATAACAAATTAACCTTAGCTCTTTATAGTCTTTTTCTTTATAAACTTTTGTTTTTTTAACCTTTGACTCTTGAAATAACATTTAGCTTAAAACAAACACAAAGTACAGCTGTACAAAATGTTACAGCTGTAGAAAATACTTTATGTTATTATATAAGTTTTCTTAAATGTTTAATTATTTTTACTTTTAAAAATTTTTATTGAAAACTAAGACACAAACATACACATTAGCCTAGGCCTACACAGGATCAGAATCATGAATACCACTGTCTTTCACCTCCACATCTTGTGCCACTGGAAGATCTTCAGGAGCATTAGCATGCATGGAGCTGGCATCACCTAATGATAACAATGCCTTTTTCTAAGATTTATCCTAAAGGAACTGCCTGAGGCTTTTTACATTAACTGTTTTTTTTCTGTAAGTAGAAAAAAAAAATAAAGTAATAGTTTTAAAAAATATTGTATAATAAATACTAAGTGATAGGAATTTTTCAGCTCCATGGTAATCTTATGGGATTGCCATCACATATGCAGTCCACTGTTGACCAAAACATCTTTATGTGGTCCCTGGCTATCTCTTATTATTTGTACAATTTATCTCTATTTATACACTCAAACAGAAGTTGAATGATTAATCTTTTCAGTCAATCCAGATAGCATAATTTTTAGTCATCAAAATTTATGACATTTATTTATTGAAATGTTATCCCTTTTATATGAAATTTACAATTTATGTCATTCTTAATGCACTTTAGTATCTATAGCTACATAATACATACATTTCAGTTTTGTTTTAATATATCATTTGAAATTTTAAATTTAAGATATATTAAGATTATTCTAGTTTTATGAATCAGGGCTTTCATTGCCATACAAATGAGACAACTGTCTGCTAAGTTCTGAATGAATGAATTCTACCTAGTTAATGAGCATGGTGTAAAAGTAACTACCCTTGATACCAAATAACTCTTTATAATGTTATTCACCACTGAAATGTTCCAGCATTTGATTTATAGATGGCTGAATAGGAACAGCTCCAGTCTGCATATACACCATGGAATACTATGCAGCCATAAAAAAGGATGAGTTCATGTCCTTTGCAGTGATATAGATGAAGCTGGAAGCCATCATTCTCAGCAAACTAACACAGGAACAGAAAACCAAACACCGCATATTCTCACTCATAAGTGGGAGTGGAACAATAAAACCACATAGACACGGGGGAGGGGAACATCACACACCAGGGCCTGTCAGGGGTGGGAGTTAGGGGAGGGATAGCATTAGGAGAAACACCTAATGTAGATGAGAAGTTGATGGGTGCACCAAACAACCACGGTACATGTATACCTATGTAACAAACCTGCACATTCTGCACAGGTATCCCAGAACTTAAAATATAATAAAATAAAATTTATAAGATTAGCAAATAATTAATGTTCTGAAATTTTTTTGTGTGCAAGTAAAATATTTATCCTGTCAGATTTTAATTTAAAAGCCTCAATTTAAAATATTTTAAATAAAATCTTAACTAAATTATACTAAATATTCCTTTTGAACGATTTAGAGCTTCAAAGTAAGATTTCCCTGAGGACCTACAAATAAGTTTACTAAAGAAACAGGAAATCAACTAAAAATTTCAACAAAAATACAGAAAATAATTCATTATAGAAATAAGCCAAATAGCATTACACAAGAAAAAAATGAAAAAGGAGGAAACACTTTGAATGAACTTTTCTTACCCAGTCAAACACTTTTCTACACAAATACGTCAGGTTTCCTCTTAGAGGCACTCTGATGAGACCTGCAGTTGTAAGGATTATCAACACACTTTTCCATTAAGAAGAGATTGAAAAACAAGTCCCAGAAGAACATAAGGAAACTAGTCTGTGGCAAGCAGTGCTGTCGACCTTATATCATTTATTTGTTAAACTAGGTTCCCTTTGCGAAGTAGGATTACAGGTTTATGCCTCTTTCATTGCCACTAGTTTCTGTTTGTTTTTTAACCTATTTTTCACAGCATGGTTCAAATATTCATTTCAGATTCTACATGTAATGTATTTGAGGAAAAGTCAAACTTTCTTATATTGTCACAAATTTGTGAATTAAAAAGAATTAAGTATGAAAACTAAGATATAATATGTTTTCTGCTTGTGATTCCCTCCTCTACAATTTGCATGAGATGATTTTAATGCTGATTGGTACATTCCTTGTGACAGAATAATGCTTAATACTACCCTTTGATGTGGAGTTTCTTAATGTGGATGATTTTAAGGAAGATCACTGTAGACTGAGGATATTTTTGAGTGAAAAGACATCGAGAATATTAAGATTATAAATGCTGAAAATTATAGGAAATATAAAACAATCATATTTTTACAGAAAGTTATTCTACTTCAGAAATGGTAGCTTTTCTTTTCCCCTTTTTTTTTTTTTTTTTTTTTTTTTTTTTTTGAGAGGGAGTCTTACTCTGTTGCCCAGGCTGGTGTATAGTGTTGCGATCTCTGCTCACTGTAACCTCAACCCGCTGGGTTCAAGTGCTTCTCCTGTCTCAGTCCCCCAAGTAGCTGGGATTACAGGCAGGCACCACCATACCCAACTAATTTTTGCATTTTTAGTAGAAATGGGGTTTTTGCCATGTTGGCTTGGCTGGTCTCGAACTCCTGGCCTCAAGTGATCTGCCCCCCCCCCTCGAGCTCCCAAACTGCTGGCTTACAGGCATAAGCCACCACACCTGGAAAAGAAATGATAGCTTTTTAATCCAATAGAAATGAATACAAAATATTCAGGCTCTTTAGTGTTTTCTTTAGTAGATTGTCATTTACTTATATTTGCTTTATCTGCCCACCCATCAGCATATATTTATTCAGCACTTATGTAATATAGAGGCATAACACATGGAATATAAAGAATACAATGAGATTGGTGCTTGATAACCTAATTATGGAGGTTAATATCTGCATTAATTGTGATACTTGACATACCTATAATATATATATGTATATATTTTGATTTACATACAGAATTATATATATTATAATTCATGTGTCCTTTGATTATGGCTCAGTGTTTAAATCTTTTATAAGTTTGGCAATGTTCAATACAAAACTCATTATTGGTTAGGAATAAGTGGAAAATTGCTGATACACAAACCTAGCATTACACATTAATTTTTTTAAAAAATGAATCAAAGGTTCAAAGCAGAACAAGGTTTATAGGTTTACCTTTGTGCAAAACTAACTTTTTTTTAATTCATAGAGGCACAGCAAGAATGTACTTAGTCATGTCAGTGGAGGTGTGAAGTTACATTATTTATGTAACTTTCTCAATCACCTCCATATCTTAAAATTACAATACTGTTTTCTAATTCCCTTGATTATATTTCAGACAAGTTAGTGTTATAAGGCTTTAAGGGCAATACCATAACATAAAACATTATATGGCTTCTTTTTTTACACAGTGTGTAAAAACCATTGCATGACATCTGTTTTTTGATGGTAAGAACAATTCTAAAAGGGAACTTACACAATTATATAATTTCCCTCAAATACAGAAAATGAAGACTTTTATAGAACTTATTTTCATAGAAGAATGTTATAGGAGAGAGAATATTTGTGATCTTTAATGACAGTTTTAAATGAGGAGGAAAATAATCATTTTCACATAGACAAGCAACCAAGTAAAGTTTAAAGTATGGTCTCAAATCTGTTTTAAAGTATAACACTAAACTATTATCTTCTGAAGAGTAATGTACAGATAGCCAGTACAAGAAAATTAAGGATGCTCAAAAATCAGAATGTAGCTTTTCAGTTGACAACGCATTACTTTAAGAACAAAATTTACTACAAAGTACTTTTTGATATTTGTATATGTTAAGGAAGGTTGAAATAGACATACTTAAAGGAAAATAAACAAAACCTGAATAGTAAACTACAATGCATTTGATGGGTGGCAGATAAAAAGCAATTGCTGATACCAGAAAAACCTCAAAGGGGGCTTGAACACATCTTAGAGTGAAGTTATAGAAGAGTTTATTTTGGATGAGTGATGGCGTTACTAAACACGTGTTGCTTTCTCTAGAATTTTTCGCACATTAAATATTCGTCTGATCATATGTAATGACTAAAATTGCAAAGAGACGCCATGCCTTTTGAAAAGAATTTATAAATAATATTATACATAAACAAGTATCCTTCTAAAATAGGTTACTTCCTTTGTTTCTTCCAGTAAATGTTCTTTGTAAAATGTTTCAGTTCATGACTTGAAAAAAGTTTGCTTAGCTTACTGCAAAAATGTAATTTTATGCCACAGCTGATAGACAATATGATGTTCTATTCATTATAATTTAAAATAATTTGACATTTGAAATGTAAATTACAAATGTAAGCAATTCACTCAATATAAAAGGATTCTAATTATGAGGCTATATTCAATATACTTAATTGACTATAGTGCATATCACTGCTTATTATCTCTCTAAGCAAATGGCTTCTATTTCTTTTTTCTTTTTCTTTTTTTTTTTTTTTTTTTTTTTGTCTCTATGTAACTTGGGACTGAACACTAGGCATACATTTATCCTAATAAAATTATCACTTTTGTTATAGTATTTAGTTTTTTGGAATGAATCTTTAAGAAGAACCAGGATAAACCCTGATTGTGGTTGCATAGCAGTCAAATATTTCAAAATCTTTCTCCCAGAATCATAAAAGCATGAGACACTTGCAGCTTAATTGTTTTCCTTTAAATGTAAGATATAAGGTTAATTGCTAAGATAACAAAACACAGAGATGCAGTAAAGAGTGGCAATAATAGAAAACCTCCTAGATTGTCAATTTACCAAACGACTTGTAAATTACACAACCTTTCATTATGAAATGTATTCGCCGTATGTCTTACGGCATGCTGTTTAAAAGCAGTTGCTTCTCAGTGTTTACACTGTTGGTGTCATCCACTGGATTACAGAAAAAAATAAAATCCTTCCGTGATTAAGAATCCTAAATATAATTTACTTCAGAGAGTTGTTTTTGGAGAAAAAATAACTTAAGAAATGCATGTGAACATTCAAGAGGGAACAGTGATGCTGAAGGGTTTCAGAGAAAGGAAGAAATAACTTGAGAATACTAATTAAGGACTTCCCATTTGCATACCCTGCAAATAACTCTGACCGAAAGATCAGTCCAAAGCGTTATTACTTGCAGAATTCTGATTGTCATTAGCCTGGCACTGGCATCACTACTCCCGTTAGTACACAGATGGGCTGTGAGAATGGTGTAAACAATTGCTCAAATGAATCTAGCCACCATTGGTCTCTATCAGTCAGACCCGTGGTGTAATTAAGATAATGCCCCTCCTACTGTGGCTTCAGCCATCACCTGGCAAAGCTTCTCTTATGCTTCTGTTTTCACAAATTAAGCAATGTTGAAAGAAAACAAAATTTGTATTTAAAAGATAACTTAAAGAAGAAGAAATGTACACTAGAATTTCAGAGTCCTGGTACTCATTTCTGGTTTCAACTCTTCCTGAATATCTATATATCAATATTAATATCTGTATATATACACACATACATGGAAAGACACACATACACAGAGCTATTTGAAATGTCCGAGCATCAATTTCTACCAAGTGAAAAACATAATATAATCATTTTCTACTCCTGACCCTGTGAGAGGTGGACATATTTATTAAAACAGGCAACAATACTAATCAAACGTAATGTGTTATATTTCTGTCTGGATGCATTTTGTTCTAGTTCACAAATAAATTAGCAATCATTGTGTGTTTTTTGAGATGTATAGTCTAATTTAGAAAATAAATAAACTGATTTATCAAAACTTCCTTCCAGGGCACTTACTCACTCATGCATTTTTTCATTCTTTCACTAAATATTTAGTGAGTAATTTCTATTCTTCAGACATTGTGATTGATCCTGGGCTAGAGATACCCATGTGTGCCCCATGGAACTTACATTGCAGTTGTAAAGACTGATAATAAATGAGGTAACAAATATATACTAACACCTGCAGTAGTGATAACTACTAATAAGCAAAATTAAGCAGAATAAAATCATAGTGATATGCTAGGATATTGGGGATATATATTTGAATGAATATTTACGAAAGGCATCTCTAAAGAAAAGTAATTTATACTCAATAAGGTTGAAGCACTTACCTCAGGTAGAATTCCAGGAAGTCATAAAAGCTAAGTAAAACTCAGATATGCCAAACACTAAAATAATGCCCTAAACATTGTGTGACATTAGTCCTCAATGCAATATTTATAAAATAAGAATGGTCATGTAAACATTTTAATAACAAGTTAAAGTTTAAATAAAATAATACTTAGGTACCATTGCATTTTCCTTGCTATTCATTGATGCCTTCGTTTTTCAGATATTAACAAAAATCTAACTTAGAATATAATTTATATTTCTTTTATATTTTCTTGCACATTATTATAATACACAGCACTGCAAAAATGTGTTAACTTAAATACAATGACACCAAATCAGTATAATCCTATTTTTAAGAAAATATGTAACATTGACAGCTTGGCTGAAAATTCAATTTAAATTTAAAGGCAACCTATACTTCTAGAAAAACAGAGACCAAGGAAATATTCTCTGAACACCTGTAATTCAAGATTTTGGGAGCCATTTAGGGAGACTACAGATGAACACTGAAGAAATTTGCCATTCCTACTGTATGTTTGGAAAGATGGTCAATAACTTTTTCTGTTTGAGTTGTTTTCTTTTTCTTACTAGAGGATATTCTCTAATTACTCTTTCAAACAATGGTTGCAGATCATAAGCTTTTATATTTTCCAATTTCTGTAAATATATCATCATTTTGCCTTATATTACAGTGATGTTTTTGTTTTGTTTCATTTATAATTTAAAGAGTCTATGTTCAAAAGGACCTCCCCTTTCAGCACTTTGAAGACTATTCTATTCTTCTTTTGTGTCAATAATTGATAAAGCCACAAAGAAAGAATAAATGCTACAGATGATGGACACCCCATTTACTCTGTTGTGATCATTACACATTGTATGCCTCAATCAAAATATCTCATATACTCCATAAATATATACTCCTACTATATACACATAAAAATTAAAAATAAAACATTAAAAAATAAAAATCGATAAGAAAAGTTTGTTTTAATATATTTGTAGGCAATCTTTTACCCATTCCCCCTGAAAATTCCAATAGATTTCCCTAATAACTCTTAGAATCTTGTTTTATTTTTCTGATTTGAAATTAAACTCTTATGTGGTGTAGGTGTATTTTTATGCCTGTGTGGTGCAATACGTATATATATGTAAGGATGTATATATTTGCATGTGGTTTTATCATTGACTATTTTCTGAGCCTGGGACATACTTGGATTTTACTTATTCAAATATTACCTTTCATCTCTTTCCAATAGGGTTCCTTCTGAGATCTCTACATAATTGATATTGCAATTTTTAAACATCTAGTCTTTGTTGATTGAAGGAAATGTTTCTCCACAATTTTGATGTTTATTTCCATATTGAGAAGACAAAATTTTGGAATCTTTCAACACCTCCCCGAAGAGTGACGTATTTATTTGTGGGTTTTGAAAAATGTCTCCCTGTCCCTTCTTTAAACTTGGCATCTAATTTTTACACAGAAAACAACATGTACTCTGCTACTACTGGCCTCACTGGAAACCAGTGTTGTTCAGTCATTTGGCTTCTCTCCCACACATTGGAAGAAGAATTGTCTTGGGCCACACATAAAATGTACTAACAATAGCAGACTAAAAGAGTGCCAAATCAACAGTGAACTGCCATTCACAATTGCTACAAAGAGAATGAAATACCTAGGAATATGAGTAACAAAGGATGTAAAGGACCTCTTCAAGGAGAACTACAAACCACTGTTCAAGGAAATAAGAGAGGACACAAACAGATGGAAAAATTAAAAATAAAACATCTATTGCACTGGTGATGTTTTGCACTTTGTGAATTGTGTATATAATGCTGATATCTCTTTTATATATATATATATATAATTATTTCATACACACCTATTACTTTGTCATAAGTGCAAAATCTCCCTACATCCTTTGTGAATAATAATTAATCTTAATGCCCTCTTCTGAGGCTCTATTACCTCTATTTCTAGAGAATGTATTATTTAATTTTTGAGTTTGTCCCCTGCTTCCCATAATGTTATCTTTCTCTATGAGTTCATCAGCCTTTTGCTTTTGAGCTGTTAAGATTGATTGCTAGACTATCTTCTGCCTTTATATATAAAGTTCATTGACAGTTCCAGGAAATAAATCTAACATTCATGTCTATAAGTCCAGAATTCTAGTTATCCTGTGATATGGTTTGGCTGTGTCCCCATGCAAATCTCATCTTGAATTGTAGTTTACATAATCTCCACATGTTGTAGTAGGGACTCAGTGGGTGGTAACTGAATCATGGGGGTCATTACCCCATGCTATTTTCATGATAGTGAGTGAGTTCTCATGAGATCTGATGGTTTTATAAAGGGTTTTTTCTCCCTTTTGCTCAGGGCTTCTTCTTGATGCCATCATGAGAAAACAACTTATTTTCTTCCCCCTTCCACCATGATTGTAAGTTTCCTGAGGCTTCCCCAGTCATGCTGAACTGTGAGTCAATTAAACCTCTGACCTCTGTAAATTACCAAGTCTCAATTTGTCTTTATTTGCAGTGTGAGAATGGACTACCAACTTGCTAAGAAGCAGAAACCCCATATCCTCAGTGTACTGAAAAAAAGACCATGTTACCAGTCATCAGAAGGTTTGTTCTGCCTTTCATCCAAGTTCCTAGACATTGTTTCTACCTGGTGAACAGATCCTCCTTCTCTTCACTAATGTCTCTCACTACAGTAACCAAACCAAGTAACATTTGGGCTTTTCTGCCCCCATGCATAATCCTTGTTTCATCATCTCCACACCCAGAACTCCCTTGGTGTTGATCCTACGTTCCATAGATATAAACTTTAAGAATGTATCTTGGCTTATGTATTTCAACACAAAGTAATCCGTTTTCAGCTTTTCAAGGATTACTCATGAATTCTGGCTCTTCAAGTTTTCTCCTCTTTGATTTCTAATGTTCCATTTATTTATTTTTAAAACTTTCAGTTATTTATTTCTAAGATGTGACTTGAAATGGAAAGACTGCAATATATATTTAGTTCACTGTCATAAAATCAGAAGATTTATCCAGAATAACAAAGAGATATTTACTTCAACAAATGTAAAATATTTTTTCTCTTGTTTTGACAAAACATACTGGCAAAACATGATATATTTGGCTTTCACAAGAAAATCAACAAGATACATTCACCCATTCCATATTACAATAAAGTCCAATTCTAGTATAATATTCTTCTAACACCACTATGGCAGTGATTTATATTTAACTATAAAATAATTAAAAGGTGTTTACATATATGTATATGTATATAAATTATGTAATAGTATCCATCTCAAATAACTTGGTCATTGTCTTTTAAAGTATAGCAATAAAACAGGCCTCTCTGTTGTATATTTAAGAAAAACATTTTATTATAAGTTTGAATAAAACAGTAAATCAATCATCTTTAAGATACAATTAAAAATATACCTCCAGGAAATAATAATTATTCTAAATTTTTAATACTTAAAGGGCCATCTATATTTTTTATCTTCTACTTAATTCCCTTATATGTATTTTTTTTCTCCTTGTTACAGAAAAAAAAAACTGTGTTTTCAGAAATTCCTTTTGTTTTACACTTTCTGGTC
The DNA here is from genome assembly GCA_036589455.1 of Ateles fusciceps. NCBI lineage: Eukaryota > Metazoa > Chordata > Mammalia > Primates > Atelidae > Ateles > Ateles fusciceps. The sequence goes on from JAZHEH010003310.1 coordinate 5,910,970, forward strand.
AGAAACTGCAAATCAGAAAATTGTGCACAATTGGAAAATGAGAAGAGAAGAAGTCACAATTCTTAGCAGGAAGCTCTGCTTAAGATCAGAAAGAGTCCTTGTAAATTACTTGCTTTTCTGTTGTAGAGAGCCGAGAAGCTCTCCAGTATGGTATAAGCTTTCTGCCAGTGCTTGGACTCTGGATGTCCTAAAACTTATTTCCCAGGCATTCTAACAGTTGTGTAGATGAGAATATATAAAATTTAGATAGATGTAATGTATATAAAGATATTTTGATATATTTCAATAAATTCAGCAGATGAAAGTATACATATTTTTAATGTTGAATAAAAGTTACCAGAAACATCTACATAATTCTTTTGCTTGTTTGTTTCTACAGTTTAGTTCTTTATTTTTTATAGCCATGCCATTTTTTCTTTTCGTGAAAATACAAGCATGGCTATTTCTTTAAAGAAACTGCAACCCACAATCACGTTTCAAGGCAATTGCAAGATAGATCACTAAAGCAACTTTTAATGAGTAACTTTCTCCATCATTCCACGATTCACACCACTTAGACTGAAAATGTAACCCACAAACAGATTTAGTGTCAACTCTGGCAGTAATCCTGCTCCCTCAGAAACCTTTTTTTCTTTTTTTAATAATACTTAAGTTCTGGAATACATATGCAGAATATGCAGGTTTGTTACATAGGAATATATGTGCCATGGTGGTTTGCTACACCCATCAACCCGTCATCTACATTAGATATTTCTCCTAATGCTATCCCTTCTCTTGCCCCCCACACCCTGGCAGGCCCCGGTGTGTGATATTCCCTTCCATGTGCTCATATGTTGTCATTGTTCAACTTCCACTTATGAGTGAGATCTATATAATGCTTGTCAAACAATAAATTATACCTAAATTAAGAAATAAATGATAATCTTTTTATTTGTCCAAAGCACTTGACATAAATGTCATTCAAATGTCAATAAGGGAAACTAAACCAATGCAATAAAAACATTTTTTCTTGAAATAAATGCTATAGTTGTTGCAAAATTTTAGGGGTTGAGAAATATGAAATTTATTTTATAATTTTCTAAAATCCTGAAATCTGGTATGTGAATTTGTGTGAATGTACACACACACAGAGACACATATACACACACAATGAAGTTTTAAATAATCTGTATCCATTCAAGTCACTATACTGATTCTCCTTAATAAACTTCATGACTGAGTCTCCAATAACTCACTAAGAAATAGGTAGTTTTTAGTTGCAACTTTTTTTTTTTTTTTGAGACGGAGTCTCACTGTGTCATCAGGCTGGAGTGCAGTGATGCCATCTCAGCTCACTGCAACCTCTGCCTCCCAGGTTCAAGCAATTCTCCTTCCTCAGCCTCCCGAGTAGATGGGACTACAGGCACATGCCACCATGCCCAGTTAATTTTTGCATTTTTAGTAGAGATGGGGTTTCACCATGTTGTCCAGGATGGTCTTAATCCCTTGACCTCGTGATCCACCTGCCTTGGCCTCCCAAAGTGCTGGGATTACAGGAGTGAGCCACTGTGTGCAGCCACAAGGAAGTTCTTTACTGTTGATTTGTGAGGTTTGGGTGCACCCATCACCCAAGCAGTATATACTGCACCATATTTGTAATCTTTTATCCCTTACCGCCTCCCTCTGTTCCCCTCAAGTTCCCAAAGTCCATTGTATCATTCTAATGCTTTTGTGACCTCATAATTTAGTTCATGCATATCTGTGAGAACATACAGTATTTGGTTTTCCACTCCTGAGTTATTTTACTTAGAATAAGAGTCTCCAATCTCATTTAGGTCACTGCAAATGCTGTTAATTATTTCCTTTTTATGGCTGCATATTATTCCATCATATGTATATATACATATGTATGTGTATATATGTGTGTGTGTGTGTATATATATGCCACCATTTCTTTATCTTGATGGGCATATGGTATGTATGTGTATATATATAATATATATATATTATATATATATGAAATGGACACCATTTCTTTATCCACTCATTGATTGATGGGCACTTGAATTGGTTCCATGATTTTACAATTGTGAATTGTGCCACTATAAACATGCGTGTGCAAGTGTCTTTTTCAAATAATGACTTATTTTCTCCGGGTAGATATCCAGTAATGAGATAGCTGGATTAAATAGTAGTTCCACTTTTAGTTATTTAAGGAATCTCCACACTGTTTTCCCTAATGGCTACACTAGTTTGCATTTCCACCAGCAGTGTGGAGGAGTCTCCTGTTCACTGCATCCTCACCAACATCTCCTATTTTTTTATTTTTTTGATTATGGCCATTCTTGCAGGAATAAGATGGTATCACATTGTAGTTTGGATGTGCATTTTCCTGATAATTAGTGATGTTGAGTATTTTTTTCATGTTTATTGGCCATTTGTACATCTTCTTTTGAGAATTGTATATTCTTGTCCTTAGCCCACCTTTTTATGGGATTGTTTGATTTTTTCTTACTGATTTGTTTGAGTTTGTTGTAGTTTCTGTATTTTAGTCCTTTGTCAGATGTATAGATTGTGAATATTTTCTCCCACTTTGTGGGTTCTCTGTTTACTCTCCTGGCTGTTACTTTTGCCAAGCAATAGCTCTTTAGTTTGATTAGGTCCCAGATATTTATCTTTGTTTTACTGCATTTGCTTTTAGGTTCTTGGTAATGAAATCCTTGCCTAAGCCAATATCTGGAAGGGATTTTTCTTCACCTATGTTATCTCCTAGAATTTTTAAAATTTCAGGGTTTAAGTCTTTAATCCATCTTTAGTTGATTTTTGTATAAGGTGAGAGATGAGGATCCAGTTTAATTTTCCTACATGTGGCTAGTCAGTTACCCCAGCACCATTTGTTGAAAGGGGGTGTCCTTTCCCCACTTTCTGGTTTGTGTGTGTGTGTGCTGTGTCAAAGATCAGTTGGCTATAAGTATTTGGGTTTATTTCTGGGTTCTCTATTGTGTTCAATTGGTCCATGTGCCTATTTTTATGCCAGTACCACACTGTTTTGGTGACTATGACCTTATAATATAGTTTGAAATCAGGTGGTTGATGCCTCCAGATTTGTTCTTTCTGCTTAGTCTTGCTTTGGTTCCATATGAACTTTTTGGTTCATATGAATTTCAGAATTGTTTTTACTAATTCTGTGAAGAATGATGGTGGTATTTTGATAGGGATTGTGTTGAATTTGTAGATTGCTCTTGGCAGTATGGTCATTGCACAATATTGGTTCTACCCATCCATGAGCATGGGATGTGTTTCCATTTGTTTGTGTCATCTACAATTTCTTTCAGCAATGTTTTGCAGTTTTCCTAATAGAGGTCTTTTGATTCCTTGGTTAGGTATATTCCTAAGTTTTTTTTTTAAGCTATTGCAAAATCGATTGAGTTCTTGATTTGATTCTCTGCATGGTCACCGTTGGTGTATAGAAGACCTACTGATTTGTGTATATTAATTGTGTATCCAGAAACATTGCTGAATTCTTTTATCAGTTCTAGGAGCTTTCTGGAGGAGTCCTTAGGGTTTTCAATGTAAATGATTATATTGTCAGCAAACAGTGACAGTTTGACTTCCTCTATACTGATGTGGATGCCCTTTATTTCTTTCTGTTGTCTGATTGCTGTGGCTAGGATTTCCAATACTATGTTGAAGAGGAATGGTGAGAGTGGTCATCGTTGTCTTGGTCCAGTTACCAGAGGGAATGCCTTCAACTTTTTCACATTCAGTATTATGTTGGCTGTGGGTTTAACATATAGCTTTTATTATATTAAGGTATGTCCCTTGTATGCCGAATTTGCTGAGAGTTTAAAACATAAAGCAAGCTAGATTTTGTTGAATGCTCTTTCTGCATCTATTGAGAGGATCACGTGATTTTTGTTTTAAATTCTGTTTATGTGGTGTGTCACATTTATTGACTTAGGTATGATAAACCATTCCTGCATCCCTGGTATGAAACCCACTTGATCAAGGTGGATTATCTTCTTGATATATTGTTGGAATCAGTTAGCTTGTATTTTGTTAAAGATTTTAGAATCTATGTTCATCAAGGATATTGATCTGTACTTTTCTTTTTTGGTTATGTCCTTTCCTGGTTTTGGGATTAGGATGATTCTGGCCTCATAGAATCAGTTAGGGAGGGTTCCTTCTTTATGAATCTTGTGGAATAATGTCAAAAGGATTGATACCAATTATTCTTTGACTATCTGGTAGAATTCTGCTGTGAATCCATTACAGACTGTGTTTTTTTGTTTGTTTGTTTTGTTTTTTTGGTAATTTTTAAATTACCATTTCAATCTTGCTGCTTGTTATTGGTCTGTTCAGGGCATCTCTTCTTTCTGATTTAAGCTAGGAGGGTTGCATTTTTTTTCCAGGAATACATCCATCTCTCCTACATTTTCTTGAATATGGGCTGGGTAAAATAAGGGTGAGGTCTATTGGGATGCACTCCCAGTAAGTACATAAAAGTGTTCATAGTAGCCTTGAATAATCTTTTGTGTTTCAGTGGTGTCAGTTGTAATATCGCCTGTTTTATTTTTCAGTGAAGTTATTTGTATTTTATCTCTTCTTTTCTTTGGTTAATCTTCCTAATGGTCTATCAATTTTATTCATCTTTTCAAAGAATCAGTTCTTTATGACCAATTTATTTCCATGGAAGGCTTTATAAAGAGTCTCAAGAATAATCTATGGCTAAACATACTACATTTTTATTTCTTACAATACAGGGTTAGGAATGCTTGGCTTTCACTATTAGATATGAATAAGATTTCAGTTAAAGGTCTTTTATTAGTAAGTCTACAAGGTCTTCTAAAGGTTCAAGTGAATGGAAGATTCACAGATCTCTCATTTTAAATTGAAAAGCTAGAAATGATTAAGCCTAGTGAGGAAGGCACATTCAAAGCTGAGATAGGTCAATAACTAGACCTCTTATGCCATTAGTCAACTTGCGAATGCAAAAGAAAACAAAGGAAAAGTTCTTCAACAAAACTAAAAATGCTACTCAAGTGAACACAAAAATGGTTAAGATAGTGAAACAGCCCTATTGCTGACATGGAGAAAGTTTCTGTGGTCTGGACAGAATATCAAACCAGCAACAACATTTTCTTAAGCAAAAGCATAATCCAGAGCAAAGTCCTAAATAACTCTCTTCAATTCTATGAGAACTGAGAAAGGGAGGAAGCTGCAAAAAAAAATGTGAAAGCTGGCAATGGTTGGTTCATAAAATTTAAGAAAAGTAGCTGTCTCCATAGCATAAAAGTGCAAGTTGCAACAACACATACTGATGCAGAAGATGCAGCTAGTTAGAAGATCTAGCTAAGATCATTGATGAAGTTGTCAGAGGTGTTTGAACCAGAGCAACTCTATCTTGAATAGGGGCTGGGTAAAATAAGGGTGAGATCTACTTGGCTGCAATCCCAGTCAGTGGATCTAAGTCACAGGATGAGACAGGAGGTCAGCACAAGATACAAGTCATAAAGACCTTGCTGATAAAACAGGTTTGCAGAAAGAATTCAGCTAAAACACACCAAGATGGCAATGAGAGTGACCTTTAGTCTTCCTCACTGCTATAGTCCCACTAGCACCATGACAGTTCACAAATGTCATGGTAATGTCATCAAGTTAACCTGTTTGGTCTAAAAAGGTGAAGGAATTTTCAGTTCCAGAAATTGCCCACCCCTTTCCTAGAAAACTCATGAATAACTCACTCCTTTTTAGCACATAATCTATAAATAACCATAAAAATGGGCAACCAGCAGCTCTCAGGGCCGCACTGCCTATGTAGTAGCCATATTTTTATTCCTTTACTTTCCAAATGAACTTGCTTTCACTTTATTCTATGGACTCACCCTGAATACTTTCTTGCACAAAATCCAAGAACCCTCTCTTGGGGTCTGGATTGGGATCCCTTTCCTGTAACAAAAGTGGCTACATTAAACAACAGATTTTCATTGTAGATGAAGTAGCTCTCTATTGGACTTGTCAAAAGTTAGATCTACATTAGCTCCTAACAGAAAGTCAGCATGTCCTTTGAAGCTTTGAAGCCAGGAATTGACTTCTCCTCTCCAGCCATAAAATTCCTACATGAATTTTACCTATGGTGAATAAAAAAGTGGTTTCTTGAGATGAAATCTACTTGTTCTGAAGATGCTGTGAGCATTGTTGAAATGACAAGAAAAATCTTAGAATACTACATAAACTTAGTTGATAATGCAGTAATAGAATTTGAGAGGATTGACTTCAATTTTGAAAGAAGATCTGTGGGTAAACGCTAATATAGATCTGACTTTAAGTTGAAGCTAATGCTCATTTATTATTCTGAAAATCCTAGGGCTCTAAAGAATTATTCTAAAGCTATGCTGCCTGTATTCTAAAAATGGAACAACAAAGCCTGAATGAAAGCACATATGTTCACAGCATTGTTTTCTGAATATTTTAAGTCCACTATTAAGAGCTTCTACTCAGAAAAAATAAAATATTCATTTCAAAATATTACTGCACATGGACAATGCACCACATTAAATAAGAGCTCTGATGTAGGTATACAAGGTGATTGTGTTTTCATGTCTGCTAAGAAAACATCCGTTCTTCAGTCCATGAGAGAATAAGTAATTTTGACTTTCAAGTCTTATTATTTAAGAATACATTTTATAAGATTACTGCAGCCACAGATACTGATTCTTCTGATGGATTTTGGCAAAGTCAATTGAAAACCTTCTGGAAAAAAGTTGAGAACACTCTTGATTCATGGGAGAAAGTCAAAATATCAACATTAACAAAGGTTTGAGAGAAGTTAATTCCAACCTTCTTAAGTGACTTTAAGGAGCTCACGACTTTATGGAGAAAGTAATTACAGTTGTGATGGATATAGGAAGAAAACTAGAATTAGAAGTGCAGCCTGAAAATGTGACTGAATTTGTTAGAATCTTGTGATAAAACTTGAATGGGTAAGGACTTACTCCTTACAGATGAGCAAATAAAGTGGTTTCTTGAGATGAAATCTACCTCTATTGAAGATGCTGTGAGCATTGTTGAAATAACAACAAAAAATTTAGAATATTACATAAATTTCATTGATAATACAGTAACAGAATTTGACTCCAGTTTTTAAGGAAGTTCTGTAGGTAAAACGTTATTAGCACTCCATGCTACAGAAAAATCTTTTATAATAAGGAGAGTCAATTAATGAAGCAAACTTTCTGGCCTCTTTCTTTCTTATTGTAAAAAATTGCCATAGCCACCCAAACGTTCCACAACCACCAGTCTGATTAGTCCACAACCGTTAATGTCGAGGCAAGACCATTCACCAGCCAAAGGAATATGATTTCCCGAAGGCTCAGATAATCATTAGCATTTTTAGCAATATAGTATTCTTAAGGAAGACATATATATTGTTTTGGAAGCAACATTGAGTAAACTTTGTAGACTGCAGTATAGTGTTAACATAACTTTATATGCCCTGGGAAACCAAAAAAATTGTGTGACTTGCTATATTGCAGTATTCACTTTATTGGCATGATCTGGGGCCAAACCTGTAAGCTCTCTAAGATATGACTCTGCTGAGGTCAGAGAGAAGGGTTATTGCTGGAGCAATAACAGCAGGAACAGCAGATAAGAAGAAGGAGCAAGTCTCCTTTCACTATTCCAGCCTCCCAATCTTATTCTCTGCACTCTACTGGCAGATATTAAAAAGTAGCCAGGTGACAAAGAAGAAATTTCATTTGCAGACTCCAATGCCAGAATGATAATGTAAAGTATATAAAGATGAATTTGGAGCTGGAAAACCAGACATTAATAATTCACATAAAATTTTAATTATACAGTTATGCCCAGAGTGCTCAATTGATGTGAGCCTGATGGTAACTGGGATTGATAAAGGCAGTGAAAACATGGAGAAATAAATTTAGAATATAAAAATATGAGTATATAATGATAGAGTATAAATTTTAAGTAACCCAGGAATAATGTAATATATCATTTTTCACTTATATAGTCTTTTAAATTTTTAATGCACTAACTCCATTGAAGATTTAATCTTAGATTTTAATTATACTTGTGAATTACAAAATTGTATCATACTAGTAGAGAGTAATGCTTACACAAACTGTAATTTATGTCTATAAATCTATAAAAATAATTCACCGCATCTTAAGACACATACCACACATGTGTTTGAGGTCATTGTATTAGTCTGTTCTCACGCTGCTAATAAAGACATACCTGAGACTGGGTAATTTATAAAGAAAAAGAGGTTTAATAGCCAGTCTCTTTGGTAAGGCATAACGAGTCACCTTTATTCCAGTTTCCAACAAGTTCCTCATCTCCATCTGAGACCACTTCATTGTCCATCTCACTATCAGCATTTTAGTCAAAGCCATTCAAAAAGTCTTTAGAAAGTTTCAAACTTTCCCACATTTTCCTGTCTTCTGAGTCCTCCGAGTCTCTAGGAAGTGCTAAACTTTCCCACATTATCCGGTCTTTTTTGGAGCCCTCCAAAGTTTTGCAACCTCTGATTGTTACCCAGTTCCAAGGTTGTTCCCATATTTTCGGGTATCCTTATAGCAGTACCCCACTCTCTGAGGTACCAATTTACTGTATTAGTTCATTCTCAGCCTGCTAATAAAGACATACCCAAGACTTGGTAATTTATATAGGAAATACATTTTTTAATTGACTCCCAGTTTAGCATGGCTGGGGGAGACATCAGGAAACTTAGTCATGCCTAAATGGGAAGCAGGCACATTCTTCTTCACATGGCAGCAGGAAAGAGAAGTGCCAAACAAAGGGGGCAGAGCCCCTTACAAAACCATTAAATTTTATGAGAACTGACTCTCTATCATGAGAACACCATGGGGGGTAAATGCCTCCATGATTAAATTACCTCCGATGGAGTCCCTCCAGCCAGCTGTTAGGATTAGGGGAACTACAATACAATTCAAGGTGACATTTGGATGGGGACACAGCCAAGCCATATCATATGGTCAAAATAAGCTCTAGTATTGGGGACAATTTTTGACTTTGAGGACTGCTAATACAATTATATGGGAAGGGTTGAGTGGATAATTGGAAGCATAAAAGAGATAAATTTTATTTCTATTTCAACATCATAAAGTATATGATACCAGTTAGTATATTTTGTCCCTGATGGCAGTTTCAGTATTAGAAGTTTAAGTGGCAGTAGTGACTGAATAAATAAAGACTCTTCAATTTCCAAGTTTGTAAGTAGATACATAGAAGTTAACAACCTGGCTAAGGCTCAAATACCTCATCAGAGGCAGAGAGGTACTCGGAAAAAAAAAGAAAAGAAAAGAAAGTTAACATTGCCTAGTATGTGTTCCAAAATAGCTACCAAGAACACGATATAGTCAACAGAAGCACAAATCTTAAAACTGCCATCCCGAGCCATTTCTCTTTGACATCGAAAGCAAGAGTGATAAAGTAATACCAACATAATCTTTTATGTGCATTAAGATTACAGCATGTGTCTTATTCATCTTCTGACGTTATATTAAAAATTTAGCATGTAGAAAGCAATCAATGAATATCTGGGGAAAAAAGGAATGAAAGGGAGAAGAAAAAATGGGCAAAATGCAATTTCAGCACTGTCAATTCCAGATCAATTGGCAAATCAAAATAAGTCAATAATTGAGAATTACACCCTGAGTTTACATGTAGGTAGAAGCTCTAAGTTCTTATTTTTAATACTCACGTACATCCAATTTCACTTAGCTACCTATATTACCTGTATTTAATATTGAATGTCTGAAGAAATCGTACGAAAGGCTTATATCAGAAAAGAGCAAGTGAATGCACTTAAATAAGTGCAAATTCAAATTTTCTGTACATAAACTTTTAAATACCAATAAATAAAAGTAAACAGAAAAGTTACAAATTGGTCAAAAACTATTTGCAAGAAACATAACAGATAACATCATAAAAACCTTTAAAAAGAGCTTTTGCAATGCAGTTAGATGCAAAGGAAACAACAAAGGAAAGACTATATATCGTCATTAAATTTTTAGAATTTCTAAAGCTGTCTATGATATTAAGCACAAAAGAGATATTATTAAGCAACATACACAGCATCACATATATATACCTTCTTGCAATAACCTTTGGAAAGTTTGTCCTCACTAGGTAAGTAAACATAAGCCCTGCTTTATGGAATTACTATTATCAATTTCTCTCTTTACTTTGTCTCTCAGCAAGTAGCCCTTTATGAAAACAAAATACATAAATAAAATAACATTAAGGAAGAAAAATAACTAGATAATAAAGTAGTTCTAGAATGTGGCCACTTATTAGTATTGAATCAATACGTATAACTCCACTAGACAAAATAAGGCAAAGAATGAGAGCTATATTTAGAGAGGTATTGAGCTGTAATTGGAAAAAACAATAGCTATGGTGTCAATTAATGCTGGACTCAGAATGTATTTTCTTTCTGCCTAATTGTATGGCTATTAGAACATCATCTGCAGCCCCTGTTTACTAAATATCATCTAGTCTCTAAAATTCAGCATTTGTCTAGTATCAGTGTGGGTATAGGCAGGGATGTCCAGGTATATCTAATATTTTTTTTTTGTTCTTATTCTTTGCATTTATTTTGCTTTTTTAAAGTTCTATGTGTGTGTGTGTGTGTGAATGTGTGTGTGTGTGAGTCTACTTTCATACTGCTATAAAGAACTGCCTTAAGCTGGGTAATTTATAAAGGAAAGAAGTCTGATTGACTCACACTTTAACATGGCTGGGGAGGCCCAGGAAATATAATCATGGTGGAAGGGGAAGCAAACATGTCCTTGTTCATATGGAGGCATGAAAGAGAGGTGCAGGAACAGTCCCATATAAAATCATTATATCTCCTGATAACTCACTCACTATTACAAGAACAACATTTGGGAAACTGCCCCTTATGATTCAATTACCTCCACCTAGTCTCCCCTTTGACACATGGGGATTATAGGTATTACCATTCAAGATAAGATTTGGGTGAGGACACAAAGCCTAACCATATCTCTCTCTGCTTGTGGTGTGTGTGTGTGTGTGTGTGTGTGTGTGTGTGTGTTTTAAACTATGTTTTGTTTGGTCACTGTAGTCTATAAGATTTTCCTTTTCTGGCAGCAAATGCTACGTATATTTTCCCTAATAATTTAGTAATTCTTAATCTTTTATTTTAGTGTTATTATTGTTTTAAAAGCCCTTGCAGGATGAAAGATAGAAAAATTGTTGCAAAGCATTGCCTGCTTTGTTTTTTATTTTATTTTTTTACATTTTCCTGTTACAAATGAAATATATTTTTCTCTATCGTACTTTTTCTCTAATATAAAATTATTTCCCAGCAGTAACATTGGAATAATCTTAGTGATATCAAATGTCACCAGAAAAGGAAAAGTAATGCATGTCTTTTTTAGTGTTACACATTTAGGTAAGATAATGTATGTAGAGTACAAATCCAAGTCCTGGTATATAATACAGCTCAGATAATTGTACTTGAATATGAGTGGCTTTGATAATTTTATAATAATTTATTAATTGTCTCTAATAATTGAGAAAATGTGCTAAATTTGATATCTACGTTTTGGGGGAAACACAGAAGACTTATTCTCTACTTATAAAACTATGCTCAAGTTCTTTAATTAGGCATCAGTTGTCTCTTACTAAATGAACTCTAAGGTTCCTTTAAGCTTCAGAAGCTACAATTTTATTATTGGAACCACTAAAAAGATTTTGACATATTATGAGATGTATCAGTGAGTTTATGCTAGTCAAAATATGCTGTCTATACTTTGCCAGTCAATGTGACTAATGATAAGTGGCCAGAATAATATCAGAGGTACATGAATGCACTCTCTAATAAACACCCATGAAATAACTCTTTCCTGTGATACTTTTGTTCACATTAAAGTAAAATAAGTGGCCGGGTGTGGTGGCGCGTGCCTGTGATCCCCAACTACTAGGGAGGCTGAGATGAAAGAATCACTTGAACTCGGGAGGCAGAGGTTGCAGTGAACTGAGATTGCACCACTGCACTCCAGCATGGAGACAGAGCAAGACTCTGTCTCAAAAGAAAGAAAAAGAAAAAGAAGCAAAATCTTAATAAATGAGTTTAACTTTCTTTTCTGGACAAAAAATATATCTCTAACGTAGAGTATGATAAACACTTTTAACTGTATTTTATTTACATACACATTTCACCTGATTTTACTTAACAGAATTAATGCTAAAGTTTCTAACGTGAAATAAAAGTCTTTTGAGATTCCCTGTTGAGATAGAGAAAAGACAGCCACAAATTCTTTGCCACTCTGTCCATGGAAGAAAGTAATCTTCTTTCCCTCCTTTGAATTTGGGCAACATGTAACTGCTTTGTTCAACAATGTATTGAAACTGACACCATGTAAATTCTAGCTAGTCCTTGAGGTGACTGGCAGCTTTTGCACTGGTATCTTAGATCCCTGATATATAACGTAACAGACAATATGGAGAGACCTTGAAATGACCATGAAAAGAGAGCATTCCAGCTATAACCACCAAAGCCTAGATACGTAAGAAAACATTGTGGAAATGGCACTCAAGTTTACGACACATAAATTGGAGATAAGCCATTCAGCCAAGCCTTCTCCAAATTTTTGACCCCAAAAAATTAAGAGACAATAAATTGACTGTTTAAACCCTCAAGTTTTGGGAGTAGTTCTTATAGAGAAAGAGATAACCAATTTGTTTAAAATAGCATTTTCCCAAAAAATTACCAATAAATACCAATATTTCACGATAGTGTTATTAGAACTGACATTTCTGAAACCAAATTTCTAAAAGGTGCATGATTTTGAGGTAGTTTATTCTTTTAAAAACATACTAACAGATTAAAATTTGAAAATAAATAATAAGTGAGAACATGGTTTTTGCTATAAAAGAATTTTTCAAGTGTCTGAAATGTTTTTAATTCAAAGCCTGGAGCATATAGTATACCGTGAACAACCAGGGTGGTTTATTCTTACAATAATGCAGTGCAAATATTTAGATATTTGAAACTAAATATAGCTAGTTTATCTAGCATAATTGGATATACCTACTCTTACACAAGTAGTAAGTGGAAGTAAACATAAAAATTATTGTCAAATAAATCTCTAAAACATATACCAATCCAAGTAATTTAATACTATAATGTCCAAACTGTGTATGAACTACAACTTCAGAATCTCCATTTTGACTAATTTAGTCAATTCATAAAATTAAATTATTGTTGTTATGTAACACTTTTCCAGTATGCAGAATTTAAACTTTTATAATGCTAATTATAAAAACTGAAATGGTCCCAGGCAGTGAATTATGCATATTAGACAAAATATCCTATCAAAGGATTTCTTTCTTTTTTCCTTCTAGTCATTGATAAGGTAGCTGTAATTGCTGAAAGCAGATGTTTATCAACATTTAAAATGCATATAATTTGACTATCAAAAGAAGTGCTAAAGAATTTGGTCCATAGATAAGCACCTCTACTTAGGTGTAGAAGTAAATAGAGACTGATAAACATCTGATCACTCTGACAAGAATTGGGTGAGCTGGATGGTGGAGAAGCAATACAAGAAAAATAGTAGGATAAACTTAAAGGCTGTCTCTATTATGGGAAGTGAATCGATATTTCTGTGTAGTTAAATTTCACATGAGTATTAACATCAAATAAGCATCTCATTTTTAAAGCACTGCAAAATCAAAATCTAGAAATTGTGCATAAAACATAACAATTATATTATTTAATTAAAATGAACTCTCCTAAAAAGTAATGAGGTAGAATTGTTTTCATCTTTCTTTTTTTCATTTTTAAGTACTTTAAAGACCATAATATAATTTTAACTATATTTTCAATGTGACTAAGGGTCATAATCACACAATTTCTCAATTTGTATAGGTACTTGATTAACTACTTTCCAATATGACATGACACAAGTAAGGTAAATAGACTAAAATTTTTAAATTACCTTATATTTCCTCATCTGTTTTCATCACATATGATTCCAATAGAAAGTAATGTAAATTATCAGTGAGTCTCCTGAATATGAACATTATTTTTTTAAAAATAAATTATATTCAAAGTACTGTAGAATATGTATTTCTCCCTTTGGGTTTCTTGGTAACAGCTAACAAAACACATTTAACCACAAATTATTTCTGGGAGCATTATATATCTATGCATATGATAAAGCAAGCTGCAGCAAAGAGATATGTATTCTAATAAGGTGTTTAGATTATATTCCCATTGCATACATGCACGTGTTTGCCAAAGTAAATTAAGCTGGAAAGCTATCATTTTCTTGTTACTGATAGAGTTCATCTATATTCAGTAGCATTTCCTTTTTAATATACATTTTACTATCAAATTTCTTCAATCTCTTTTCCTCCTTTAGACTAATCTTCCCTTACTTTTTCTCATTATAATGGTCGCAGAGTGTAAAGCATATCTTATGAGCTCTTACAAGAGCACTGAGCAAGACAATAAATTTCTATTTTTTGCTCCCAAATGTTAATAACTAATTTTAACAAACGTAAGCCAAATGTTTTGTATTTTCTTTAAATTATCTAACAGGTTTTAGTCGTCTAGATGCCTAATTAACATCTAACATTAAAGACTCCTCATTTTTACATTCTAATAAAGCTCTACAAGCATTAAGGGAAAAAGAACTATGTGAAGTGCTTTTTATATAATTAAAACAATTAGCACATCACTTTCAAATTATTCATTAGTGTGTTTCACAACTCTATAACCTGTGACCTCTCCAATGACAAGATTGTGTCATCATAATTTGTATCACCAGAGCAAACCTCAATGTCTGTTATATAGAGAATTCTCCAAAAAGTTTCACCGAATAAATGGGTGGGTGAGTAGGTGGGTGTAAAGACTGATGGATGAATAGAATAATACATTGACTTTCTGAAGAGGAAAAATTATGACGGAAAGCTAGATGGCAGACATATAAATGCTTTATATCACTATATATTGTCAGAGAAAAATAGCGTCATGATACTTAGCATAAATTTGGCCCACTTTTGTTCAGCATAAGCAGAGCTAATTATACATAGGAAGGCATCTGAAAGAATTCTGAAAGACAATCTAAAATAAAATCTTTAAATTCATTGATGTCATCTCTCAAAAAGCAGTGCTTAGACATGCATGTAATTATGCAAGTCAATCACTTGCATAAGAAGCATAAAAGCATCCTACAGAGGCAGAAAATTAATAAGAATAACAATTTATCTATTCAAACAACTGAAATACCAAAATATAAGTTATTATGCTACACAATACCATTTGTAAACTAGAGAAATGGCACCAAGGAAAAGAAATTATTATTCTCTCTATTCAAAGGTATTGAAAGCAAAAGTAGAAATCAGGGAGTTAAATATAGTTTTAAAACATTTGGCATATCAGTGCAGTTTGGCTGAGTGGTCAGACCTCCTTCTTTATGCCATGTTGTGTGGTGGTCTTGTTCACTTCCATCTGTATTTTCTTGCAGCTCACAGTCTAATCCTCAGCAATCACACTGCAATTAACTCCAAGTATGGCTTCTCCAAATTTACCAGCAAAGAAACCATTAATGTGCCCACCTTATCAAATTGTTTAACTTAGACTTAAGAAGAATGCCTAATCCTATTTTTATGTCAAATTAAGCACCAAGTTATTATCATTTGCCTGTGTATCTCAAAGATTACAATTGGCCCTTGCTCCCAAAAAGAAAAAAATAAAGATTTATTTATTTTCTCCAGGTAGCTTCCCTCTCTCTAAAGATTATAAGCTAGTTCTATAAGGCTTGGCTGGAAAACTAATTATTACTGAGAAAGTCTGTGGGACCCTTTATCCTTACAACTAACTGTTGGGTACCCATGGACAAAATAACTTGCTGATCCTCTTTCAGCTGTACAATTCTTTTCCTTTAATTAAAAATAATATATATATATTAAAATTGACATATAAATTTTAAGCACTTATTGTGTACAACATTATTTTTAAAGCATATATACATTGTGTAAATGGTTAAATTTAAATGGTTAATATGTGTATTATCTCATATAATTGTTTTTGTGGTGAGAACAATTAACATCCACTCTCTCAGCATTTTTCAGGAATACAATATGATATCCTTAAATACGGTCACTATACTATATAATAGATCCCTTGAACTTACTCCCTATTTTTAAAAAATAATCTCAACTTCTATTTTAGATTCAGGGGTACATATGCAGTTTTGTTACATGGGTATATTGCATGGCATTGAGGTTCGGGGTATGAATGGTCCTGTCACCCAGGTAATGAGCATAATACTCAATAGGTAGCTTTTTAGCCCTTGTTTCCCAGTAGACCCAGGTGTCAATTGTTGCCATCTTTATATTCATGTATTTCCAGTGTTAAACTCCTGCTTCTAAGTGAGAACATGCAGTATTTGGTTTTCTGTTCCTATATTAATTCACTCAGGATAATGGCCTCCAGCTGCATCCATGTTGGTGCAAAAGATGTGATACGGTTCTTATTATGGTTGCCTAATATTTTAAGGTGAATATATATATATATATATATATATATATATATATTTTTTTAATCCAACCCAACATTGATGGGCACCTACATTAATTCCATATGTTTGCTATTGTGCACAGTGCTGCAATGAACATATAATTGCAAGTGTCTTTTTGGTAGAACAATTTATTTTCCTTGGGAATATAGGCAGTAATGGAATTGCTGGGTTGAATGGTAGTTGTATTTTAAGTTCCTTGAGAAATTTTCAAACTGCTTTCTACAGTGGCTGAACTAATTTAAATCCCCACCAACAGTGTATAGGTGTTGTCTTTTCTCCACAGTCTTGCCAGCATCTAGAATTTTTGACCTTTTAATAAGAGCCATTCTGACTAGAGTGAGATGGTATCTCGCTGTAGTTTTCATTTGCATTTATCTGATGATTAGTGATGTTGAACTTTTTTTCATATGTCAGTTGGCATCTTGAAGGTCTTCTTTTGAGAAGTGCCTGTTCATGTCTTTTGCTCACTTTTTAATGGGGTTATTTGCGTTTTGCTTGTTGAATTGTTAAATTCCTTGTAGACTGTGGATATTAGACCTTTGTCAGATGCATAATTTGTGAATATTTCCTCCAATTCTGTAGGGTGTCCTTTTAGTCTGTTGACAGTTTCTTTTGCTGTGCAGAAGCTCCTTAGTATTTGCTGCAATTGCTTTTGAGGATTTAGTCATAAATTATTTTCCAAAGTTGATGTCCAGAATGGTATTTCCTAAGTTTTCTCATAGAATTTTTTTATAGTTTAAGGTCTTACATTTAAATATTTATTCCATGTTGAGTTAATTTTTGTATATGATAAAAGGTAGGGGTCCAGGTTCATTCTTCTGCATATTCATGCCAGTTATCCCAGCATCATCCATTGAATAGGGAGAAGATTTGGCCCTGGGATGAGTCATGGGGTAGGTAGTATAATATTAGGCATTGCATAAGTTTCAACGAGTCAACATAAACTTAATGGCTTAAAACAATGCAAATGCCTTACCTTAGAATGTTGAAGGTTACAAATCTAAAATGGTTCAGAGGAAGCTGAAGGAAAGAATTCATTTACTCGCCTGTGCAGCTTCCAGAAGCTGCCCCCATCCCTTGGCTCTTGACTCTGCCTCCCTCCTACTACTGATTATGTCATCACATCTCCTTCCCCGACTCTGACTCTTCTGCCTCCCTCTTTCTCTTATAAGATTCTTTGTGATTATGTTGGGCTTACCTGAATAAACCAGGATAATCTCCTCATTTCAAGATCCTTAATAACATATGCAAAGTCATTTTGCCCCATAATGTATTAACAGGCTCCAGGAATTAAGACGTGGACATTTTTGGGGGGCCATTACTCTGCCAACCACAGGCAAGAAGTAGAGCCTGGGTTCAATTGCACAGACTGTGACTTCAGAGCCTACATACCAGAGTCTTTCTGGATATCAGTTACCCTTTCCAATTACTGTGGAGGGAAGTTCAATTTTGGAGAAAAAAAAATTACTGGCCTAGTGCAGTAAATGTATAGGATTTTAAGATGAAAAGTATTAAAGATCACTTAGTATCCGTCAATTCTTACGCAGAGGAGAGAAGTAGTAGAAAGAATAATTCAATGAGTTTTAGGGTCACTAATTTGTGATAAAGGTAGAACTTAAGTCCAGGTCATTTTACATGCAGCTCCCTACACTCTCCTCTCTATAACAGCATGGTTTTTAACAAACTCATGTTGGATTGTAGACTACCATTTGCTGGACAGCTTGGGATTGAATCCCGGCTCCATCACTTATAAGATATAGGATCTTGGTTATCTCTGTTCCAAGTTTCTCCATCAGCAACACTAAGACAATAATAGCACCTACCTATGAATGTGTTTATCAGGGAGTCCAGGTTCCATCAGGAAAAAAGCATCAATACCATGGAATTTATGATATATGTTAGACCTACAAAACTGAAACCGTGGTGCTCTCCTGCCTACATTTCCTGAATTCACTTGCAATTTTGATGAGACAATGGCGCCAGTTTTGGCTAAGCTATGCAGAAATAGCATGTTCCATTTATTTCTAAGCTGAGTAATCTAAGAGCTACTTTACTACCTACACCTCATCTTTTCCATGGCTGTGTTGACAATAATGATCTGATGTTGAGAATACAAACTTGCAAGAGCCTGCAAGAGAAATCCCAGTGTTCTTTGTCCGTCTTTGTGTAAGGAAAAAATATTGTCTTACACCAGTAATATCTTAATTGTCACTATAACATATAGTAACATATATGAAGTTGGCATATTTGTAACTCAAAATGGGCAAGTGAAATATTAGCAAATCTGTATGTTGCAACTTGTTAGTTAAATTTGATAAATGTAACGTGTTATTAAAAAGTGTTTTAAGAAGGCATTTAATACAATAGAATGCTAATTGTTATACTATGAATTGTGAAAGTGGTTATACTTAGTTGATAATATTGTGGTTCCACAAAGATAATCTTAAAACTTTTATTTGCTTATTTGGGTACTTTTGAAAAGAAATGCAGAAGAAGAGAAGGAAGAGAAATCATAATTAAGTAAAAATGAAGATGACGTTGAATGATTATTGCAAAGATCATCCAAAAGCCCCAAATTCATAGCTGCTTTTCCAGTTATTTTTGTTCCAAAGGACTTTTAATAGAACTTAAAGAGAGGAAACTAAATATTCCCAATTATAGTGTGGGAAATTCAATGTTGCACTTTACTCTGTCATAATATTTCAATTTACCTCTCCTCATATAAAGCTAGAATTAGCCTGGAGACATTTTCTGTGCAGAAAAATGATAGAAACTAAAAGGTTGAAAAACACCTATATTGAATTCTTCTGGCAGAATATTCCTGCTATTTGAAGCCTACAATCTTGGTACACCATTGCTACCAAGTAGCTATCCAGCATCTATTTATTCCAGGGACAGGAAACTTACTAACTATGGAAAAACAAACAAACAAACAAAAAACAAAATAGAACCCTCTCTTCAGCCAGCTATACTATTAGAAAACTCTCCATTATTCAAAATGAGTTATTTCAGTGTGTATTCATAGGTCCTATTTTTGTCCTTTGTGGATATGTAGAGCAACCTAATTATTTCTCATGATTTGTAGCAGAAATAAAATACATGTCTATGTGTCTCATAACACTAATACCAATATATATTTATATACATGGTTTCCTATAATCTCACCTAGTCTTAATAAAAAGTTCCAAGCCAAATTTTAACTAATCTTTTCATGTACCAGCTAATTGGAAGGGCAGATTTGTTATGGTAATTTTTGGCTAACAGTCTGTAATAGCAATTCCCTTTTTATGAAGAAAAAATTAGAGCACTCTGCCTATTCAGTTGTTATATCCACCAACCGAAATGAATATAAGAAATAAATAAATAAAAATTGTGAAAGACAGAACTGAGATAGAGAACAGTAAGTAGGGCAAATTCATGAATTCATTTATTCCTTTCGCTAAAATACATCCCTCAAATCAGTTTGAAGCTGTTTGCACGGTGGGGGTGTTTCACCTACTAATGATTTCACAGCTGGTATGCACATGGCATCAATGTTTATTGGCATCCTCAATGTCAGTTATTTTTAAAAAGCTTTCTTCCAGGACTCTGAATAAATTATCTATCAAGTGCAGCAGTGCATGGCAACACCCAAGACACAATTTGCAGTCTTGAACAGGCTCTCATTATTTGGTGTAAATGAAATCCCAAGTCATTAAACTCTTTAAAAAATGAAGGCAACTTGTATTAAAAATACAAGCGATTGAAAGTTTTCCTGGGTCATTTTTTCAGTCCTTAATATGCATAGTAATGAGCCTGGAAACAGGTTCAATCCCTCAGCAATTGTTTACTTTCCTTTGAAAGACAAAAGTTGTTTTCTGTCAAACACATCACAGAAAAAGTTCAAGCAGGCTAGTTTCATTCTATTCTCCTGGGAATACTCCTGGAAAATTGGCCAGGAAAAAAGACAGCCCAAGCAATGATGATAAGAAATAACATACTCTGAAATTTACAAAGTTATATGTTATAAGTCAACAAACTATGTAGGGCATCTGCTGAATAACTCCATGATTCATAATTCTCTGTCTAAAGGTATTTTTTCTTTCCTCACATATTGTAAGCTTTAAAAAAATATTAAGGAGATGGAAAGAGCTTTTCCTTGATCCGGTTATACAGGCCTTATCAATTTCAGGCAAAATGCCAATACTTTCTTGACAATGAGTTTCAACATATCTGTAGTCTCTCCTGCTGTGTTTACTATGAATTTTGATGATGCTTTATGTAAGCTTCAGAGCTATTTGATGTTGCCATAACTTTAATCCGTGAACTGAGATTCAGAGCCCATCACAAACATTTAGTCACAAACCAATACGAAGGAAATGTTATCTAGCACAGCTTGTTTTGCTGTTGGCTTATCAATGCAATAAATACGTATGATGATACAGTGTAACATCTTTATAATGTGAGTGTTGAGAAAAGCCTTAAACACTTTTAAGTTAACCAAGCATACATGTGATTCCACTCTGCATTACAGAGGAATCTGTGGAGTTAAAAAAAAAGCGTTCTATCGGCATTATCCAGCAAAGTTTAAGTGCAGTTAAACATTTTATTAATGTGGTTATAACATTGTTATTCTCCACTGTAGTTAAGTTCCGCGAGTACAGACACTTTGTTTCTTCTTCAGTATATTTGCATAATTTAACATGTTTCTGGCATGGTAGATACATAGCCAGCATTTGTTAAGTGAGTGAATGTATAACTGAAAGTGACTGGCATATTTGGATTCTTGAATCTTACTGCATTCAAATGACTACTAGAGCAGGATTTGCTTTAAAAATGTGTCTCACAAATAATCACCATATTTCTTTGGTGTTCCAAGTATTGTGATTACAAATTTAATAGAAGTATACTAGCACTGAAAGAAATTTAGAGTTAATCCATGGTAAGCTGCTAATCAATACCAGAATACTCTTTACAAAATACTCTTGATTGTGGAAGGCAGCTTTAAAGATGATCCTAGCCTCCTTATCTTGATGCCTTTCTGTAATATCTTTCCCTTGAATGTGCAAGGGACCTAGTACTTGCTTCTAATTTGGCAAGTGTGAAAGAATGTCAGTTCTGAGATTAGGTTATAGAAAGGCTCTCTCTCTCTCTCTCTGTGTGTAATCAACTGTAGGTTTAATTTCACTATGCATTACAAATATGTTTTAGACACAATTTAATCTTTGGTATATCTGAATCTGTGGAATTTTTTTAAAAAAGAGGCAAGGACTGGTCTCACTGTTCTCATTGTCAGAGTCCTCTGTCACATTCTCTCTGTGTCCCATTCCTCCGTCTGGGAAAAACAAATTGCCATGTGTGAATAGCCCTATGGAGAGCTTCATGTAGCCCTGTAAAGAGGTCCAGGAGCCTTGAAGAACTGAAATCTGACAACAATGATGTAAGTGAGCTTGGAAGTGGATTATTCAATGCCAATCCAGTCCTAAGAAAACTAACAATCTGACTGAAAGCTTGGCTACAAATGACAGACTGAGAGTCAGGTGACCCAAGCTGCCTCAAGATTTCTTACACAGCAACCCTGACATAACAAATGTTTGTTGTTCTCAGTCACTAAATTTTGGGGTGACTTGTTACACGGACTGCTAATATACCGAGAGTGTGATTCTTGCTCTCATTGTACATGTAAGTCATTGACTATAATTTAACATGGGTATCAATGAGGAATTCGTGGATGTAGGAGAGCCTCATTAAAAGAAATATCTTCTTCACTTCTTAATTTTAAGTTGAAGTATGCCACCTTATGGCATCCACCTATCAGTTATCAATACATAAGACAAATCATTCTTCTTAGATTGTATTTTAATAAGGGAGACAGGCAGTAAGCACATTTAAAAATAAACAAAATAATTGCCTATTTTATTATACACTAGTAGGAAACGGACAAGGTAAGAGGTAAGGTGTAGGCTAGGCCTGTGACTCATCCCTGTAATTCCAGCACTCTGGGAGGCTGAGGTGGGAGGATAACCTGAGCTCAGGAGGTTAAGGCTGCAGTGAGCTATGCGCCACTGCATTCCAGCCTGGGCCACAGGATGAGACCCTCTCTCAAAACTAACCAAATAAAAATAAAGAGAAATGTTTAAAAATTCGGGATGAAGTTGGAAAAGGTCTCATTAGATGGTGTAGCAAGGAAGGCATCTCTTAGAAGATGATATTTGAACTAACCAAATAAAAATAAAGAGAAATGTTTAAAAATTCGGGATGAGGTTGGAGAAGGTCTCATTAGATGGTGTAGCAAGGAAGGCATCTCTTAGAAGATGGTATTTGAACTGGCTTTAAAGAATAAGAATCAGCTGGTCATATGAAGAGCTGGAAAGATCAATTAAGACACACTGAACAATAAGAATGACATCCTGGAGGTGAGGGAAAGCTTGTTAATATTTGAGGAATAAAAATAAAAACAATTAGGTTGAAGCATAATGAGAAATGGGAGAAGTGGTTGGTTAGTGATAAAGTAGGAAAAGCTGGCAGGGGCCAGGTGTTGCAGGGCTTTGATAGCCAAGGAAAGGGGGCTTCCTTTTTATTTTCTTTTAACATAGTTGGAAGCCATTGAAGGTTCCAACCAGCAGGATATCCTGACTTACTTAAACTCTCATACTTGGGCCTGCCTCGGCCTTGTTAAGACTGTACCTTACATATGCATTTGACTCTCTCAGGTATATTAAGGCCTAGGAGTTAAGGCTAACGTGTTATTTCATATAAATTACTAAATTATTTTTTTTTCTACTCTTGCTGGTAGGGAAACTTTGGCTCTCTTTCTTGAAAGCATTTTCAGTCAATGTATCCCTTTTATATTCAGAAAGAATGGTAATTTCTTCTCTGGAATTTCTTCTTTTCAAGGTGACCCTTGAAAAACCCATGACAATTTCCTACATTTAGAACCTGGCTGAGAAAGTACTATTGGAGAAATCATTATAATATCAAGAACACAGAATGAGGTATAGGTAACAGAGTGAGGGCCTCCAATATGTGAGAAGTTCGAATCATGGCATCAGAAAATATCAATCAGCAGCAGTGCAGTGTAGAAGGCATCCTACATTTGTACTATTTATTGGACATCTCACACCACCTTCTTAGTCTTTTATCTAATATGAGAAAAACACAAAAAGGTCATTGTCTATATTAAGGTCGTTAATTATTGCTGTGTAACAACAACAAAAAGCATATATAAAATCTCAGTGGCATAAACAATTACACAGATTGGCTGGAGAAGCTCTGCTTCTGGCTGTGATTCAATTCAGCTTTGTTTCAGGCTGTGAGTCTGTATCATGTATTTTCTTCTGGGCCTAAGCTTAAAACATAAACACTACTTTGGGCATCTATTCTTTGCAGAGGTTGGGAGCAACAAGCGAGTAAGTGAAACAAATACTTCATGTCTGGGCTTGTAACTGGTAGATGCGCTCTCTCTGCCCACACACCACTGGCCAAACCAAAGCACAAAACAAAACTCACTCTCGGTGAGGGTAAGCACTACACTTTTCCTGTGAAGAACTATGTATGGTGTGGAGTGATTATTTTTTGACACTAATATGAGCTACCACACTCTAGGTGACCTAATGCTATCCCTACAACAGAAATACACGGTCATTTTATAAGAACTCTTGGGCTGGATTCAGGTAACATTTCTGACTAAAGCTAAGTTGTAATCTGAATACCCATAGGTATTACCTTTATTTGGCCACCTTTCTTAGGTCTTGGCTGTATAGTTCTCTCTGTCCAGCTGACGTGTATAGCCATCCAAATAGATCACTTCCTATGCCTAGCATAGTCTCCATTCTGTAGCCTGTATAGTGTTGATGGCATAGTTTACACATAGATTGTTGACCTAGGTAGATCAGCTCTAACAATTCTAAACCTTAAAAAAAATGATTGGTTGGGCACGGTGACTCACGCCTGTAATCCCAGCATTTGGGATGCCAAGGTGGGTGGATCATCTGAGGTCAGGAGCTCCAGACCAGCCTGGCCAACATGGTGAAACCCCATTTCTACAAAAAAATTAAAAAAAATAGCTGGGTGTGGTGGCAGGTGCCTGTAATCCCAGCTACTCAGGAGGTTGAGACAGAAGAATCACTTGAATTGGAGAGGCAGATGTTGCAGTGAGCTGAGGTCTCACCATTGTACTCCAGTCTGGGTGACAAGAATGAAACTCCATCACACACGCACACACACACACACCATATGACTTAATAATTAGACTTTTTTCATAGAAGCAAAAAGTGATATCATCTAATTTTTAGCAAAACAGGAGGCTCAGCATGTGCCCTGAGGATACTGTAAAAGTATCTTGGGATCACAGTGTCTTGGGATAGTAGGACAGGATCGTCTGCTCTTGGGTTAAATTATTACTATGTCTCTCTCCAGAAATGTGTGTTTGAGGTTTTGATGTTGCTTCTGTGGAAATTGTTTTGTGTCAGGAGAAGTGAGAGAGTGGTAATGGTGTATGTACTAATTTTAAATAACAAATATCTAAAGTATAGATGTCACTTCTGGCATTAATTAGGCATGCCATATTCTATACATTCATGACTTCAAATTTTACTAAGACTTTCCTCTATTTTTAAGAGACATATTTGGGGAATTTTAAAGTCCAGTCAGAAATGTTTGCTCTTGACATCAAACTTTAGGTTAATCATGAAACTTCTATTTAAAAATTATTACCTAGTTAAAAAAATATGAAATATTTCCCATAAAAATATTTTTTCACTTGGAAACTTCTTGTTTGTAAAAAATGAAATTACAGTCGGTGCACTCATTAAAAAGCATGTACTCACTAAGGTTTTAGTAAGCCACTATCATATACCATTAAATGGTCACATACAAAGCATATAAATATGAGACAATGCTTTTTAAAATTCTTTGTTAACATTATTTGTCTAAAATTTTTTATGGTATGAGATAACTAAATCACACTGAAAAGCTACATACATGTTTTCTAATATTGTTTCATAAACTATTTTTTTAAAAATTAATATGTGGAATGTAATATACCCATAGATATCACAGAAATGTTCATTGTAAGACTTTATAATATAGCATAATTTTATTGCTTTATCAGTTTCTTTACATAGTTTTCCTTCAACTTGCTTACATAAAGTCAAATTTTCAAATATTTTACAATTTCTATGATCAATGATCAATTTTTTGAAATAATAAAAATGAACTACACAGGAATTAGTATACGGTCATGTTTTTGAAATGGCATTATTGTCTGGAGTAAATACCCAGGGGGATTCGTTGTCTCATTCCAAGAAGTTTAAGGATAAGAAGATTAAAGAAGTTTAATCGGCAAAATAAAGAGAAAGAACAGCTCTCTCTCACACAAGAGAGAGCGGTTTTCAAAAGGGAAATCTGGCCCAGAATGAGAGTGCACCAGATTTATAGGCAGGCTTGAGAAGGCGGTGTCTAATTTAGGTAGGGCCCATGGATTGATTGGACCAGGTGTGATATTTACCTTATGTCCTAGATTTTCTTCTACCTGTCTGTTCTCTTTGATTTATTTACTGCATTATCTTTTTCCTCTTTTACATCCGTTCAGTAAGAGAACTCCCACTGAATGAATTACCAGTTTTATTTTTTTTTGTATGAGAAATACACTAATCCCCTAATTCAACCCACCTATTTCTGTGAATTACTTTCATTACTCTATGTCCAGCCTTCCATTTTTCCAATGCTTCTGCATTTCTCATTGAAATTTGTTGTAAGTATGCTGAAAAATTGTTCTAGCTCTCTCACTCATTTCTCTTTCCCTCTCTCTTTCTCTGAAACACACACACACACAGCATTGTCATCACCAAATCTATGTTTGTTAATAGCCCCACCATCTTTGTTATTAGACTTAAAATCTTCTGATCACTTTAACGGTGACTCTCTATTATTCATCACATTTCTCAATTGCTTATTTCTTAAAGTTCACAGTATAGTTTTCCTTTCGATCCCTGTAATGACTACATTAATTTAGAAATTGAGAAACTTGCCATTCAGTTTACTACAATATATTTAAAAATACCTGTTTTTCTGTAGCTTTTCCTACCTGTGTAATATCTTAACATGCTAGTCTTTTTTGAAGCATATCTGTGAACACATTAATTTCTTGCTTAACAGCCTTCCTTTATTCTCTATGGACTGTGGAATTCAGACTCCCTAGGATACTTAGACAATTTCCCCCCCATTTGATCGGAATTTATCATGCCAACAATTTTCCATTTCTAACCTTCTATCTTTGCTCTATAGGTGATGTAAACTGTGTCTGATTTTACCTCCACTGTATCTAAATTTACTGCTTTTGCTCATTCAAGTATATCTGCCACAATTCTTTATTAATTTCCATCTGCCCAATTCTTCATATTTTAATGCCCAGCTAACATGACACTTATTTTACTTATGCACTCCATGGTGCTGCTCTGCAATTTATTGTAATACATTCATTAAGTAATGCATTGCCTATTATTTCTCATTAGGTCATATGCTATTTTAGGTTTTCATCTTGGAGAATATCTAATATATTAAAATACAGTTTTTCGATGAGTGAGTGAATTAATAATATTTTCAAACTCACAGTTCAAAATGAGTGAGATGCATTTCAATGTAAATTAAATAATATTCTGAAATAATTTTTGATAAAATAAAAAGCTGTTTATCAATATGTTACTATATTATCTTGCTCTTATAATTTTTAAAATGTATTGTTATTCTCTGTAAGATTATAATTATACTTCCCTATCACTTTTGTTTTTCCACATATAAAGAGGGACTATGTGATTCAGCTGAAATTGATGATCAGAGAAAATAAGCTCCTCCATGTTCTCATACTTGCAAGCTCTGAATCTGTCTTCCTGAGAAGACAAGACGGCTTCTTACAAACATTTTTGGTAACAATACCATATAATCTTATCTTCATTTTTTAAAAGTATTATTGGAATATAATTCACAAAACATAAATGTTTAGCATATTCACACATATGGGCAACCATCACAATGGCCAATTTTAGAAAATTTTCATCATTTCAAGAATAAATGCTGTATCATTTGGCTGTTATCCTGTTACTCTCCTGTCCTGCCACAAGCAATCACTAACCTACTTTTTTCTTTATAGATGTGCATATTCAAGGCATCCTATAGAAGTGCAGTTGTGTTATATAGTCCTTTGCAGGTGGCGTCTTTGACTTGGCATATTATTTTTAAGGTCTATACATGGCATAGCATATATCAATGCTTCATATCTTTTTATAACCAAATAAGACTTCTTTGTATAGATATACCAAATTTTTTATGTATTCGCTTATCACTTGATGGACACCAATTTTTATTTTTATTAGGGGTCCAGAGAAAAAGGGAGAATAAGAAGAATGATTTGTAAATGTTTGAATATTAGTATTTTTTATTGTTTTATTTACTTTCGAATTTTATATGCATGTTTTAAGAGTCTTTGACACCAGGAAGAGAAGAACAAACAGACATGCCAGTTTCACCTTCAATTCCTGATAGTTATTGAAATAATTTTACATGGTTGAAGAGAGACGGGAGCTGAATATATTTGATGTTTCTGAAAAGTGGAGAATAGCAGAGAGATTCAGAATAAAGAGGCATTAATTATTCATGTACCAACGCCTCTTCATTTTACAAAAAGGAAAGTTGTCAGGCCAGGCATAATGGCTCACTTCTGTAATCCCAACATTTTGGGAGGCCAAGGCAGGAGGAGCATCTGAGTCCAGGTGTTTAAGACCAGCTTTGGCAACACGGCAAGGCACCCCTCTCTACAAAACTAAAAAATTACCTGGGTGCGGTGATGTATATCTGCAGTCCCAGCTACTAGGTAGGCTTAGGTGGGAAGACTGCCTAAGCCCTCAAGGTCAAGGCTGCAGTGAGCCATGATTATTTCACTGCATTCAACCTGGATGACTGAGTGAGACCGTGTCTCAAAAAAAAAAAAAAAAAAAAAAAGTCAGTAGCTAACCACTTGTTAAAGAGTTCCTTTATAGCTTGATAAGAATAATGTGTAAATACCAATAGAGCACTCTCTCTACTAAAGGATTACATTGACTCATTGTATTAGGCTGAGCCACATAAAATTGCTCTTTTTACAGGTGAAAAATATTGTCTAATATGGTTAAACCTACTAGAAATGTCTAGAATGCATTGGTAGAAAGAATTTTTTCTTCATTTACTTTCTAAAATGTGTTAGTAAAGAAAAGATAGGGAAAGGTAAATAATAAAGGAATATGTCAGTACTACTGTCATAATAAATATCACATCAAATCATATTAGAAATATTTTACCTTTTTTAATACTATTTTTTGAAAGAATTTTTTGCCGTAACTTTTTTAGTGGGCATTCACCCTTCATAGCACTAAATTATGCACACCTCTCCAAAATCCTTGAGTGCATAAACCCAAATTTGTTTATTTATATGCTGGCTAGTAACTTATGACTTGGTTCAAATTGGGTAACATTGAATAAACAAATTCACGAATAAGAATTTGAAATAAAAGGAAAAAAAAAAAGCAAGGGGAAGAACAGGCAAGACAAAGACAAAAGTAGCCCATACATAAATCCACTGCTGTTACTGTTAGATAAAGCCTATTTTACCGTCTTCTGGATTCCCATGCAAGGTTTACGTATCCAAAAATTAAATCTACATTTTCCTGATTAGTTTATCTTTAGATATGTCTTAAAGTGCCCTCACCACAAGATGGCATATAAAGTAGGAGAAAAATCTCACCCATTTTTATAGTTTGCAAAACTTAAAACTAAAGAAAAACATTCTCTGCTTTCAGTTGTGCATGTCCCTAACCAAGTGAATTCACTCACTCTTATTTAGGTGTTTATTGTAAAAACTTAGCATCGTTTTCTTAGAAAGATGCCTTACCCAGAAAGGTTATAATTTCATCATTTTTTCTCTCTGTGGATGGCATTTTGTAAATGATAATATTAGCACAATAGAGGAGTCATACTTAAAGGAAATTCATTAAATGTGAGGTTTACAAACTGTCACTGTTTTATCAGATGAACAAATAGTAGTGTCATGTATTAAAGTTATTAGTTTTTTTCACACTTAACATGTATGATTGATAGCTGCATGTACATCTATAAAACAAACATCACTAGGGCGGAATGCTATTTGAGATATATCAGGCATACATGATACTCAATATGTGCAAATAAAGGAAAAAAACAGATATGCATATTACAGGTATTGCCATTACTTTTTTCTGGTAAGAATGCACAGACAAGAGTTTCCAGACTACTAATATAGAGCATATGGTATATATTTTTCATTACAAAGTTATTTGAAAAATAAAACACATACAGGTCTACTAGCAAAGATAAAAACTCTTGGAAATGGTAAACAAATAAGATTTATTGTCAGTGTGTGTTAAATCTTAAAAGAAAAACTTCAATTATTTTTTTGTTTAGAGATTCTTTGTCTCTAAACTATAAATACTAGGAAATGAAAAACACTAGGAAGTTTTCACTGTAATAGCAATCAATGAGAAGATAAAAGAATGTAAACTTTATTTGATTTAGAAACAGATCATTATTCTTAATGTTCTATTGTATCACACAAGCTTTCTGTATAATTCATAGCCAAAATTATTATGTTGCAGGGTTATTGGTGCTTTTCAACTTACTATGCTTTAATGCTTACTTTATAAACATGAAATTTAAAAATTACATATCAATTTTTTGCCATTTTTTTCTGTTCAAAGTCATTTGGTTTGTCAACAGATATAAAATAGATTACTATGTGAAAGTACTAAAAGGTGGACCTACTGCTGGAAAACAACAGCAAAGGGATTGATATTAAATATTTTTTAAAAACTACTATTTTTCAAAAAAAGGTAATTTTACAAAATTTTAGAAATATCAATAAAGAAAAATTTAAAAAATCAACTCAGTGAAAGATATTGTCAACCTTTTGATATGCAATTTTAAAATATTTTTGCGTATGTATAATTATGTATGGGTACATACACAAATACACACACACGTATTAAAAAGTGTGGCATTACCATGTACATTTGACTTCATGACTAGCTTTAAAAAGCATTTCTGCCAATTACCCAATATTCTAACATATAATTTGTGGCATGCTTCTAATTAATATATATTTAAATATTAATTCTTTGTAATCAATGTTTGAAGTGTTTTATATTAATCGCTGTTGTAGTAATATGTAAACAACAATATTTGGAATAATTTCTTATAAAATCTTTATTACTTTCTTATAGAAATCCTAAAGGAAATTTTATGAATTAAAAAAAATACACTAAGTATTTAATAAGATATTATTGTGCGGCTTCTGTAATTTAGCAAGAAGGAGGGAATGGCGTTCTGTGTATTTTTCTCTCCCTGTTGCTCCTCGAGCACAAGGGAGGGTTACAGTGTTACAGGAGTCCTTTGGTACCATTTCACCAGCTTGAAATCTCCACAGCTCCCATGACCTCTTTGGGCCTGCCAGGCTCACCCTGCCCACTTGGCCCAGCAGGCTGTGCTTGGTTTGTACCTTGGCCCAAATCCCTCACCTACGCAGGTTCCATTTTCAGCGTTTGACTTAATGGGGTGTGCCACAACCTGCTTCCACCTTGGGTGCCAGCATTTGGAAGAGGGGAACTGAGTGGTGCCTGAAAACTCAGAAATGCCAGCAAATGTGGAGCCCCAAGCTCTCACCAGGGGTGCCCCCAAGAAATGTTACAGTTAGTTTGGTCCCACCACCTGCAGCTTGGTGAATGGGGGCATGTTACTGCTTGTTTAGTTTTGCTGCCCACAGTTGTTCTGTGTTCTTGTCCCCTGACCAAGAAGAATAAGGTATGTGGGCACCCAAGAATGAGTAGGGTGGAGAATAATTTCACTGGGTGACACAAGGAGGCCTACAAGTGAGTAGCATCTGTGTGGCTGAGTCCAGGATTTTTATGGGCTCAGAATGGGGGAAGGGTGTGCTGACTGGTGCATAAGCAGGCCTGGGAAAAGCACCATTTGATTGACTAAAAGACATTCAGGAAGTTCTCACTTCAGTCATGAAATCCACCCGCAGCTCAGTTTTCCAGCTGTAAATTGCCTTTGACTTGAAGGTTGGGTTTCCCTGGGAACCTGTCCCTATCTGCCTAGTAATCTGTGTCTCCTCTCAATATCATCATCACCCATTTTATATGTACAGATTTCAATTCCAAACAAGAATATATGAGAATGTTGATTTCTGCATACAAAACAGTTTTTTGTTTTTCAATGGCAAAACAATTAAGCATTGCTTTTATATTAATTTTCAAATATGAATGAGATCGTATATTTCACCCCATTATGATGTTATTTTGCTCAGTTTTATTTTATTGTTAATTTTATATATTTTATTCTTATTGGTTTAGAAATTAAAAATATCAGTAATTTTCCTATCATATATATATTCAAAAATTTTAGCCTATTTATCTCTCTCTTTCTACTATACAAAAGTTTTGAAATTCATATAATCAAATATGCCACATTATTTTTTATGGGACTTATAAATGGAATAATGTTTACAAAATCCTTTATTTTAGAATCATATAAGTAATTATAAATCTTTAAGCAATTTTACTGCTTCATATGTTAGAGTGAAATGTTAATGCTTTGGGAACTTGAGTCATTCGTTAAAATCAGGAGCTAATTTCATCTGCATTCAAAAACATCATATTCAATACTGTTTTGTTTCTCACTCAAATAAATTTTATTATTTTTCCTGATTCATTTGAAATTTCAACTCTGTTGTCTCAACTATATAAGAATATATATTGTTTCTGGTATTAATACACTGTTGCACATATCTTACTATATTTTCCTGTATCTAGAGTATATTTTAATTTATACAGTTATAATTTAGGATATTTTTGAATGATTACCTAACATGGAACATAGGAAAGATTTAATTTTCATCTAATATTCTCATCTTTCCTTTTTCTGTCACGATTGTGAAAGTGAGAGCCTGAAGTTGAAAAGATCCAGGTGGATTAGAATAAGCTCTCTCTTTGTGTGCATGTGTGTATGTGTGTGTGTTTTAATGTAGTAGAAATAGTGGTGGTAGTAGTAGTTTTAGCTGAACCAACTATGATAAAGCATCTGAATACCTCACCATTCCACCTAACCTTGCACTAAATATGTCCCAAGTGCTCTTACTCATTTATAGATTTTTATTGGAATTATAAAGTTCATGCATAGTGCAGGTCAGGTAAATTTTCATAATACCAGATTCAAATCAATTTCAGAGGCCATTTTTTTCCTTATAAACTAAACTAAAACAAAAACACTAGAGCCTTCGAGGAGACAAAATTTTGCTTTCTGTTTATAGTTTCCAACATTACGTGGCTAAAAATTACTACATCAGATGCTATTGAATTTTGGACATAATTTTAAAAGCATTTAAAATTCATTAACAGCAATAAATGAATATATATATATATATATATATAATATATATCATACTTCCTTTTCTATATCCAAATTAGTTGTCACAGAGACAGAGAAGAAAAAATATAAATGAATTAAATTATTAATTTAATTATAAATTATTGTTATAATAAATTGCTTTATTTAATTATAAATTATTAATAAATTATAAATACATTATAAAGGTTGGGTTACTGGACAATTTACTTTGGTAAAAACATACCTAGATTTATAAACAGAATCTACACTCAAATTAGTAGCCAGTACTGTTAATAAATAACTATTTTTAGAGTAAAAATAATTAAGAAATCTCTGAGTAAAATTCACAGTACAACCTACAGATATGTTGACCAAGTAAATGATTAGATTCATAACTATTTGCAAAATCACTGGAAAATCAGGGTTAAAATTTTAAATTCTTATACCAGTAAATATAGACAAAGAGCTAGCTTTGTAATCTCATACATAAATAAAAGAAAACACTTCAGATAATTTGTATTTTGCTCTTAATTGCGGTTTTTGTTTTGGCATACTTAAAATGAATATTTCTAGTGCTCTGAATAGGCACTTTAAATACAATAAAGAAGGACCAAAAGGAACAGATGATTCATTTGACATTAGAAATGTACCTATTCTGTTCTGACTCCTACTCACCATCTCAATTTGCCTCACTGCATTATGAGAAAGATTGTTTATCTAATACAGCTAAATTACATTATCTCTAAATTTTCATTAAAATGTTTAAGAGCTGCCAAATGGGATAAAACAGGAGAGAAATTTAGAAAGAAAAAGAAGATTGGGGGTGATAGAGAATAAAATGCACATAAAATAAGTAATTTTGCACAGACTGCATTAGTTCATTATGTGAAAATCAAGATACTTTTTATCTGCAAGGTTTATCCTTAGAAAATTGATTCCACTTTATTTATATAGCTAATTGTAGACTAAATAGGCACACCCATTTAAAACAATTAATGAAATGCTATTGTATAAATGAAATAAAAATTTTCAGACTCAGATTTTTCAAAGCATGCAATCTTGTGAAAATAAAAAGCCAAAAATGAGTAATGATCAGAATAAACGTGGTATCAGAATAAAGTGTCCAGGAATAACTTTTTTCCACATATGATAACATCATTTCAAAGTATCACTTTGAAAGATGTAGGTAGTGTTTGATTATTCTGCAGGCTGCAAACACTGACTAGAATTTCCCCAGCTATTTATTCAACAACCTATTGTTTGTGCACTAATCTGTGAAATTTCATAATGAGTTTGCTCTTTTGCTAACTTCCTGTGTCTCTTTTATTTTTATTTAATTTTTGTATTCAGCCAAAAAAAAAAAAAAAACTACAGGTGATAAAGGGAAAGTCGGTGTAATAGTAACACCTTGCACATATTCACTTTTTAAGGGGTGAAAAAGCATATCATGAAAATAGTAAAACTTGATTCCTATTACCTCTGAAGAAAATTATTTCCATGACATTAAAAAAATCATGCTGCTTTCTTTTCCTGAAATGATCTGAAAAATTGAAAACATCAACAGAGGGCACTATCAGTCTGTTCTGGAAAGCCTTTCATTTCATTGCCTGTGACAAGGAAACCCAGCTGGAAAGGCAGTGTCTTTTAGCTGCATATGGTTGCAGATGTGGCATTGGGACAAAAAATTAAAAAGCATCTGTACTGTCCTTAGGCAGAAAGATCAATTCACAAACTTAACTCATTATTATCATTTGCTTTCTCTATATCAAACTATCTCTAACTCTACATATTTTCCAACACATCTAATTTTTCTGTCTGTTGTTTCAAATATAACTTATTTCAAGCTCTACACCTCATTGCATATAACTAAACTCAACCCAAGAGAATATTTAGTCATACAGTCAACTCCGGGTGATGTCCATTGTTGGAGGTATATAGGAATATCCCCCCAAAAAGAACTCTCTACAAATAATAATTGTTCTTGGCATTCTTTTTCCTATATTTCGCTTTTGGGGTCATTTTTCATATTCATCCAAATATGATTATAGGAAAAAGGGCTATGGTAATATTCAAACTTTAAAACGAACAATTAGTAAAGGCAATACAGAAAGAATTGTTTAAACATTTTGGAATATGAGCAAGTTAATAAGTTTACATTGCTCTACAGGTTATAATTTTAGGAACTTTGAGTAAAATTCACTTGTTTTTAACAAAAGCAACCATCAGATAACTCAGTCATGTCCTATATTTTATCAGTATAGTTTTCTCCTGTTACCTGAACATTATATATTTAAGAAACAAAGATTAATGGAAGAAACAATGTATTTCATCATTTGCTTTTACCCATCTCTACTGTTTATCTCATTCCTTCTAAAGAGCAGTGACCAATATTAAGGAAAGAAGAATGTATATAAAATTATTAAGTGCCTTATGAAGGAAGCGGTGGAGGTGGAAAGGAAATATTATTTATGAAGAAAATATTTGGTGCAATAAGGTGCACGAAGCTGTATGCAATCTTTTACTTTATTTAAATTAATCTCTCTGTTCATAGGAACCAGGGACCAACAAGTCTCAAAAATTACCTGTATATGAATATATTCCAGACAAAATTATAAGACATATTTTTAAAGTAGTATAAGAAAACAAAACATATATTTTTAAATTATAATCTGAAAATGTCAAAATTATTAAAAGGGATTAAATTAATATTTGTTACAGATAGTCTTATTAAAAATAGTCTTTGAGAATTGGTATTAAATGTTCTATGTTAGAAGAATACCAGTTGAATAATGAGGTATGAATAATTAATAACTTATAAAGCCTGGAAAAAGTCTCTGCATTTCTGTTTCAGAAAGACTCACTATTAATCTGGAGAAATAATATATGCCCGAAAATTAACACATAAGTCATAAACTATAAGAAAAACAAAATTACACATATTCCATAGTTCAAGTATTTTCTTCAAAATACGAAAGCAATTTAGAAATCTTCCAAAGAATTTTCAGAGAAGATATATTGTCAAAATGCCCACCTGTTGTAATCCTGGATACACGGGAGGCTGAGGTAGGAGAATTGCTTGAACCTGGGAGGCAGAGGTTGCAGTGAGCTGAGATTGTGCCATTGCACTCCAGTCTGGTGACAGAGAGAGACTCTGTCTCAAAAAAAAAAAAAAAAAAAAAAAATTAGTCATTGTGTTTTTGTGAGTATATTCTACTTTAAATACATCTTAGTAAAGATGGAGCTATTATACAGACACTCAGAGGAAACAGAGCCATAAAATCTATGAATTTAGAAACCAAGGCATAAAGTCACAAGAACGACCATTGTATTTTGAATCACAAACGTTTCAAATCTTTGAAAAATAAATTTAAATTATGAACTTTATTGAAGAGTCACCATATATGAACTATTAATCATATAAAACATGATTCATAAAAACCAGCATAATCTCGAACTATAGACATCAAATACCATGAATATAAGACAAGATACTTTGTTTTCCAGAAAGCATAAATTAGAGCACAATTTATCAGTTTGTTGAGACATTATTAGGGGTACCAAGATTTTAGCATCAGAAACACATTATGAAAAATGATGACAAATCTTTGAAAACTGTGAGGGAATCTACAGTAAATTTTAACATCCAATGTGAGAAAAATATCTGAAACACATTTTTTAAATTCCACATTCTTGAGAAATTTCGTAGTAGTGTTGTACAAAGCAAACCAAAGAATTGTACTGGGTTTCTATTTTCTAGCCTCTTTCTTGAAATTCCAAAACAAATGGTATTTTTAAGAAGATATATCCACCATTGTGTTAATAATTTCGCAATCAGTCTAGTGATAGGATTCCCAAAAAGCCTATTTTTATAATGACTCTTTAGTCCAGAGCTACCCATAGAAATTTCAGGAATGAAATTTCTGTATTAAAAATGCTGCTTAGATTGCCTTCTGTAACACCATGACTGATTTCCTTGAACAATGATCTACAGTCTTACTCTTCAGATTGATGACTTCTATATTTGGAATTGTTCGGCTTTAAATATGTTTAATAAATCCCTTATGAATTAGAGTTTGCGAGCTTCTAATAAGTTTCAATATTTTCATTCTAATGCTGTCATGAAATCAATATGTTAAATATCACTTTAATGACCTTAGGAAGTAATGATCTTCCTATTTAGGAATAAGGAGGAGAACATTCCCTCCTATTTTTACTTTTTTCTAACTTGCATTTTTAATAACTTAAATTTTTAATGTTTCCTTCATGTTTTCAGGAAGAAAAATATCACTCTAAAAATAGCACAAATGTATGACTCCGATTTCAATATTCTGTGTTCTCTACCTTCCTTCACTCCTCTGAAGTAAATATTGTTAAATGTTTTTTATATATCTTTCTAACTTTTCTCTACTATTTTATATTTATATAGTTCCTTCTTAACATAAATCATAGTAGATAAGTCATAGTAGAGATATTGCTATGTAATTTTTTACCCACAAGATAATATCTTTTTTCTTTTTTTTTTTTTTTTTGAGACTGAGTCTCCCTCTGTAGCCCAGACTAGAATGCAGTGGCGTGATCTTGGCTCACTGCAACCCGAATAGCTGGGACTACAGGGGCACACCACCATGCCTGGCTAATTTTTGTGTTAGTAGTAGCGACAAGGTTTCACCATGTTGGTCAGGCTGGTCTGGAACTCCTGATCTCAGGTGATCCACCCGCCTCAGCCTCTGAAAGTGCTGGGATTACAGGCATGAGTCACTGCACCCAGACACAAGATAATAGCTGTAAGAAATTTTCCATGCAATTTCTCAAAGGTCTACCTCATATCTCATTCTATGTATAAACCTTTCCCTTCCTTTTTTTGCCTTAGTAAAAATAGCATTTCAAAGGATATTTTTAAAATATATATTTGAATATAAATGCATATATTCCTGAGCTCTAGATTCCTGAGAATAAATTGCTGGGTCAAATAATATGCATATTTGATACTTTAATAGCATATGTTAATTTATATTTTCAAAAGCTCATATAATCTAACATTTCACAACACTGTTTTAGAGTACCCATTTCTGCCCACTTTGCACATTTTATTTTTATACAATTTACCAAGCATTATACAAATGGGATAACATAAACATATTCAAACATTACAGAAAAATTTAATACTTCCTTATATTTTGCCAGGTTTTTTATCCAGTTGGTTTTTTTCTGATGTTTTGTAAGAGTTTTGTTATATATATTATTTTAAATACTTTTTACATATGCATTGTAACAGTCAGGTTTCTATTGTAATAAAAACAAAAAAGAAAACAAGCCCTGAATTTTTGTGGCTTACAAAAGCAGTCATTAGCTTTTCTTGACCATAGGTCTGCAAGTTGCCTGGGTTGACCATAGGTTGCAAGTTGTCTGCAAGATATATTTTTCTCGGTCATGAACGAGCTGGACTCTAGTCTAGAGATCAGGTTTAGGAATCGTTCTCATGCCTCAGTCTAGAAACCATTAGCTACCTGGAAAAGGTTTTCTCATGCTAATGGCAAAAGTGCAAGAGAAGAAGTGTGATCACATAAGTGCATTTAAAAACCCCACTCCAAAATCACATGCATTACACCTTTTCAAATACTAATTGTCAAAGCAGGTCGCACAGCCCTGCCCCAAGTCACAACAAGAGTCATAAAACTGGAAAAATAAAAAATATTTGTGAATAAGTTATCCTATTCACCACTATAATGTATGTTCTCTCAATAAATTGCTTATGGTTATATTTTTGTACAAGTTTTAAAACTAAGAATTCTAATAACCTGTTTTCTTAGCAACTCTGGGTTTTGTGTCTTAAGTCACCATGTTAATAATAATAATATTATCCAATATTGTGTTTTAGTTCTTTTACAGCATTGACGTTTACATTTAGACCCTTGAATCTAATCAAATTTTCAATTCATATACACTTTTTATGCAAAAACACATTTTGTGAACTCTAACTTGTTTTTCCAATTTTCACAACATAATTTCAATTAATTCATTTCTACATGAGTTTTAAATGCTATCTTCTTCATATTCTAAATTGCTATATAAAAATTGGTTTCTTTTTTTATTTTTTTTCTGAATAATCACTGCTGTATTTCTCTACCAAAACCACTTGGTTCTCATTGTTAAAGCTTTATAAAATGTTTGCTATATACTTAAGTCCTAGTTCATTGTTTTTAGAATTTGTTTGTCAATTTTTCTTGTTTTTTTTTCTGCATATTTTCTCCTGTGGATCATCTGAAAATAAGCTTTCCTTACTCAACTTAAAAGTCCTAAAAGTACTTTTGAATTTCAGATAGTTCTCTGTCTCTACATATATATACATATATGTATGTATGTATACATATGCTCAATATATATTTATTCAATCTGAATATATATAGAATATATAAATATATATTTAATTAAAACTGAATATATATCTAATCAGAATCGAATATATATTTGTATATATTCTATGTCTATATAAAATAATCTGAAATGCTAATATTTCTCCTTTTATAACACATATAAAAATAGCAATGTATTAGTTCAATGTAATATATAAAATTCA
Source organism: Ateles fusciceps (assembly GCA_036589455.1). Taxonomy (NCBI): domain Eukaryota; kingdom Metazoa; phylum Chordata; class Mammalia; order Primates; family Atelidae; genus Ateles; species Ateles fusciceps. The sequence continues at coordinate 5,950,555 of JAZHEH010003310.1, forward strand.
CTTGGAGAAAACCACACAATATAGTATTAACTCTTTCTATCCAACACTGAATATTTTGAATCTTATATTTTTGTTTAGTTGGTTTAGTTTACATCTGGGCCTTTCACTATCTTTTCTTGGGTTATTTTTTTAATCTGAATATATATAATACATAAAAATACATATTCATACATGTTTAATTAGAATTGAATATGTATGTTCATATATATTCTATAATATCAGTATATATGTTTATACATAAATATTAATATTAATTAAGTCTTGGAAGTTTAATTTGTTATTAATGAATGAGAATTGCTTTTCTTTATATGTTCTGAAGTGAAAAGTTATCCATTGCTGCTTTTTACAGCAAATCTATTGCTTTTTTGAGTTCAAGTTGAAAGGCAATTGTGTACACTGATTAATCTCAAGTGAAACCAGAACATGTTGGTTCATATCCCAACTTCACCACTTATTTGTTAATGACATTAAATAAGAAATTAGTGCCCTTGACTTCAATTTCTTTCTCTACCGAAAAAAAAAAAAAAAAGGATTTACTATATTAGTACAAGTTCACTGGCTTACACCAGTTAGAATGGCCATTATTTAAAAGTCAGAAAATAATAGATGCTTGCAAGGTTGTGGTGAAAAGGGAACACTTTTACACTGCTGGTAGAAGTTTAAATTACTTCAGCCATTATAAAAAGCAATATAGCTGTTTCTCATATAAGTTAAAACATAATTAATATTTGACTCAGCAATCTCATTATTGGATATACACTCAAAGGAATATAATTTATTCTGTGACAAAGACATGCACATGTACATTTATTGCAGCACTATGCTGAATAAAAAAGACATGGGAACAACCTAAGTGTGTATTAATGGTGGAGTGGATAAAGAGAATGTGGTACATACTTAGCATGGAATACTATACGGCCATAAAAAGAAGAAGATCATGTCCTTTGTTGCAACATGGACAGAGATGGAGCACATTATTCTAAGCAAACTAACACAGGTACAGCAAACCAAATACTATACATTCTCACTTATAAATGGGACCTGAACAGCAAGAAAACATGGACACAAAGAGTAGAGTAACAGACACCAGGACCTACTTGAGGGTGGAGGGCGGGAGGAGCAAGAAAATCAAAAAATATATATACCTACCAGGTGTAATGTTTATTACCTGACTGAATAAATAATCTGTACACCAGATTCTTACAATAGTTTACCTATATAACAATCCCGCACATATACCCCTAAACCTAAAATAAAAGTTAAAAATAAATAAATTATATGTACATGTATAGCATTTAGGAATCATATACTCCGTAAATGTTAGCTACAACCTTGCATTTGTCTACTACCCAAAAGTTTTATATTAACACTAATTAAAACCCTATATTGAATTGGCAATATAAACTGAACAAAATGGGAGAAATTCAGAGAAAAAAGCCAGATGAATAGGTGAGGTTTAACTCACATCATTAATTGGGTAAATTAAAAAACTAATCAACTTGAGTATTTCCTTTTTAAATAACTTTTTATTATTATGTTTTAACTATACAATTTAATTTTTATTATATTTATAGTAAACGCAACCATCATTAGAGTCTATTTTATCGCAATAGAAACATCATATGTACCCTTTAGCTATCACCCCATATACTCCACGCCCCAAAGCCTAAGCAACTACCAATCTACTTTCTGCCCCTATATATTTGCCTATCCTGAACATTTCTTATAAGTGAGCTAATATGTGTTTCTTTGTAATTGGCTTATTTTGATTACCATAATGTTTTCAAGTTCCATCCATGTTATAGCATATATCAGTACTTAATTTTTTTTATGGCTGGATAAGTTTCCATTGTATGAATATATCCCATTTTATTTCTTAATTTATCAGTTGATGGGCTTTGGGGTTGTCTATATATTTTGGTTATTATAAATAATACTGCTATAAACATCCATGCACAAGTTTCTGTTTGGACATATGTTTTCATTTGTATTTGGTATATCCCCAAAACATAAAATTGCTGGGCCATATAGTAACTCTATGTTTAATCATTTGAGGAACTGCTACACTGTTTGGCTATAATATTTTTTCATTTTCACCAACAATGTGGGTGTGTTCTGATATCTTCACATACACTTCTGGTTATTGTTATTGTTGTTGGTAATTCTAGTCATCTTAGTGGGTGTAACGCAGTATCTCACTGTGGTTATAGTCACATTTTCCTGTGGGTTACTGATACTGAACATCTTTTCACAGACTTATTGGCTATTTGTATATCTCCCTGGAAGAAATGTCTATTTAGATCCATTGCCCATTGTTTAATTGGGTTATTTTTATTTTATTTGCTGAATTTCTAGATACAAGTCATTTATCAGATATATGATTTGACAATATGTTCTTTCATTTGGTAGTGTGTCTTTTCAGTTTCTTCGTAGTGTCCTTTGACACATAAAGTCTTACAAAAGCAGCATTCCTTTTCCTTGGTGGTTATTCTGTTGATTTACAAATATTCCATATAAAATGCTGAATAGATTGTAGGGCTGCTGTAACAAGTGTTACTAATTGGGAGGTTTAAGAAACAGCTGTTTATGATTTCACAGTTCTGGAGGCCAGAAGTCGGAAATCAAGGTGTTGGCAGCATTGGTTTCTTTTAAGTGCTGTCATGAAGACCCTGTTCCATGTCTCTCACCCACGTTTTGATGATTTTCTGGTAATATTTGTTATTCCTTGGCTTGTAGAAGCATGACCCTATTCTTTGACTTCTTCTTTACATTCTCCTGTGTGTATGTCTGTGTTCAAATTTCATCTTTTTTATGAGAACATCGGTCATATTGAATTAAGGGCCCACCCCCTTCCAGTGTGATCTCATCAAAACCTGACTAATTAAATCTTCAACAACTTGATTCCAAGTAAGGACACATTCTGAGGTACTGGGGGTTAGGACTTCAACATATAAATTTTTAAGGGAACATAATTCAACTCATAACAGTTGCATTAGCAAATAAATAAATACTTATTACTTAGACAATATTTAGTAAAATACTGAAATATGTATCACTCTTAACTATTTGCAAGGTTTTGTTCCCCACAATCTGTTCCCACTTATTTTTTTCTCATGACCGTCTAGTTTGAGGAGCAATACTTATGCTTTCTTTTTTTTTTTTTTTTTTTTTGAGATGGACTTTCACTCTTGTCACGCAGGCTGGAGTGTAATGGCATGATCTGGGCTCACTGCAACCTCTGCCTCTCAAATTCAAGGGATTCTCCTGTCTCAGCCTCCTGAATAGGATTACAGGCACCTACCACCAAGCCCAGCTAATTTTTGTATTTTTAGTAGAGACAGGGTTTTGCCATGTTGACCAGGCTGGTCTCGAACTCCTGGCCTCAGGTGATTCGCCTGCCTCGACCTCCCAAAGTGCTGGGATTGCTGGTGTGAGCCACTGCACCCAGCTGCTTTATCTTTATTTGATAAATGAAGCAAGTGGCCTCCAGAGAGATATCAGTTTATTAATTGCCTCAGTTTATTAAGTTTCTGTGTAACAAAAACACAGAAGTATGGTCTTCTATCGTATGTTCTCTCTATAGCTTTTTACATCCCTTAGGGTAATACTTATATCTATCTATTTAAAGGAAAGGTAACCTCAATATAAGTAACAATGCTTATAGGCTTCTATGATTATGTGAGAAATAAATATTCTAGAAAAATGGCATAACATTTTATCCTACAAGACTCATGCCTACATTGTGTGAGTTCTGCTCAGCTAGATAATCTAGGAAATATCAAGTAAATAAAGCAAAGTATTCCTGATTTCAATGTGCTTATAGTATATTAGGGAAGATAGAAATAATATGGAATATGGCGTATAAAAAAGAAGATTAGAGAGACTACAATGAATTGCTCATTTTGTGATTCAGACAGCAAACAGGGAATTACATGTGAAAAATTGGAGTATTCTGGGATGGGTTTATTACGAAAATTGAACTGTAATTAGGGGCCAGTGTAAGAGTATGGAGCCTGAAGTCATAGAAAGGAGAAAGTATTCCAGCTGAGGCCAAAACGGGAACCAAGGTAATAAATTGGAGTTGTCAATCCTCTCTCAGAGGAAAAGATACTGTTGAAATTACGGTAGCTGGTGAAAAAAAAAATTGTATACTTAATAGTAATTTTAAAAATTAAACTTATTTTTCTCATTTCAGTATTATATATTTGTTGATTTTTAAATTATTTTACAAATAGTTATAAATTTTTATGTTGATTCCAAAGCATTCATCCAGCACTAAGAAAACAACCCTTGAAAATAATACCAAGTGTTCAATTCACAGTCATAAGGAATATTCAAGTGTATTAAAAGTAATAGATTTTACTCCTTAGCACGTTAAGTGCTTCATTGGTACCTAACAAGTAAGTATGAAGTGAGGGCCAGGAAAGAGCAAAACTCCCCTCCAAGGAAAATCAGTCCTAATCTGGTGGGTCAGTAGTTTAACCTGAAAGCCTACTCAATCCTTCTCTATTTTTCTGAAACTACCAACAAGGATGCCAAATGTGATCCATGCACTTGTCCACTAGAAACTGAATGGGAACCATCAACTCATTTCACACAGGTCAGCAAACAGCAATCAGAGGCTAATGGGTTTCTGTCACCACTAACCAGGGCCAGGTGCAAAGGCCGACCTGGAGGTTAGAGGCTCTGCATCCAATTACCTATCCTAGGAGCTATCTGGTCCCAGTCTAAAAAGTAATTTGCTCAGTGAAAAATTGAAAGTACTACCTGATTTGCTATTTTTTTTCAGTGCTGCTTTTGAAATACCTAAGTTTCTAAAGTGGCAGATCTGATGGGCTGGCCTCTTTGCTCAATATTCAGGAGGTTTGAGGGAACGGTGATAACAGAACTAATAAAAAGTAAAATCAAGTTATGTTATGCCATGAAGTGAATCAAGATTCAATACATGACAAACACTCTTGGACTAAAACACTCATACAATTGTTGCTAAATGCAGAATATATTACAACCACATCAAGGGATTTTTAAGGAAAGATTTTGTTTCAGAAAGCAACAATTAATTGTGATTAGAGAGATAGATTTGTTGAAAATAATTGCTTTTCTGCTGACATCATTAGAAAACTGAAATTTCATGAAAAGCAGTCAACTTAAAACAACATTTAATATTAACATACTATGACTCTAGAAATGTTTGTTTCCAAAGCAGTTTCAAGTTCCATATGTCTTGTATCAGATTTTAGGATAGATTTACCTTAAGATTAATAGAAAAGCTGTCAAAAATGCAAAATCAGGAATCATGGAAAAATATACTCTGAAATGAATTAAGATTAATCTTCAATCATTCTCAAAATCACAGGTTATACACAAAGACCTCGTAATTTTTATTCATTTATTTGATCATTTGTCTTCAAGAAAATCCAAGTAATTTGGATGAATCTTTATCACTAATGATATTATTAATCTATAAAAACCTATAAACACTGTGTCTATTTGTGCTTATTATTCTCACCAAAAATCACCAGAAGCAATGTTCAAACAGATTCCTCTCTGTGGGCCTCTGGGGGGGAGACACAGCCCAAAAAGTGGTTGCAGCATTTTCTAATGCTGATTTATAGCATAACGACACACAGACACACACACACAAAACTAAAAACAAATGCAAACATAAAGGCGAAGTGAAAACAGACACTAAGATCTTAAAATTGCTCAACATATCTACTTAGGAAGAAATCTAAATTATCTCACTTACTTAGATGTCTATGCATTTAGTAAAGCTTAAAATTATATTTAGTTATACAGACATTACATGATTTTCAATTTTTTTAAAGTCCTGGATCGTGACCCTACAAAGCATTTTGAAAGGTGAAATAATTCTTAGAGGTCATAGATCTTATAAGACATCAGATTATTTATTTTAGAGTTTAGCTCAAATTATAAGCATAATGATTAATAGCAGCCATGGACTTGCCCATAAAATGCATGTGTCCCTCTGGATATACCATGTAACTAAAGGAGTTGTGTATTAGGAGGAGTACACCAGTTACTTCTTCAACACATTTTAGAAATCTGTTATAGAATGTCTGCACAGTATTGATACAGTAAACCTATCTTAAGAGTAAGGTCAAAGTTTAGAAATATCCTGAGCCATGTTCTTTTAACAAACAGGTATCATTTAAATTCTAAAATAACTTTCCTTTAAAGCTACAAATTTTTTAGTTTCTTTGCTAATATATTTTGAAATACTTTATTTTAAACTAGCTTTAGGCTCAGAGAAAAGTTTTTGAAAGTACAGAATATTCTTGTGTACTGTTCATCTTTTTTTCATTAATCTTAACACCTTATATAATCATATTACATTAATCAAAACCAGGAAATTAACATAGGTCAAAACTACTAAGTAAACTACAGAGGTTATTTGAATTTCAGTAATTTCCTCTTTAGAATTCTTTTAAGGAAACCAATATCCACATTGTATTTAGTTTCTGTTCAAGAATTCAATGTATAATTCCATATGGTATTATTTTAGACTTTTTTCTCCTTAGGCTCCTCTAATCTGTGAGTTTTACAGTCATTCCTAATCTTTTATTCTGCTGCTTTTAACAGGAATTTCATTTATTTTATGAAGCAAAAGACAGATGCCAATTTCATTGCTTATCTATTGTCACAGTGTTTTTATTTTTACGCCAAGCATTATAAGCTAAAAGTAAAATCAATAATTATGTGAAAATACACAAAACCAAAAAAATATTTAGGATTATATAGGGATGAAATAATATGAACACATATAATGTATAGGCATCATATCATCCATCTTTCCATTATCTAATTCTCATACCTGTTAGAAGTTAGTACTGTTAAATTCTATTTTATATGTAATGAAATTGAAGCTCAGAAAAGTCACTTGCTGAAAATCACTTAGCTGATTAGTAGCAGATCAGGAATTTTAAAACAAGGATTTTTTTAAAAAATTATAATTTATGTGCTCTACACAATATCTAAAGCATGAGTTTTACTGAAAGGTATGTATGTGAGACTTGAATCCTAAAAATTCCATATCTTTTCCTTTTTCTTTTGTCTTGCACAGCTTCAATTGTCCATTAACAATAAAATGAGACACAATTCACAGAACTGGTAGTTGCCTAGCCCTGGCATAATCAACAGACCCTTTGTGCTTAATATTTCCATTTTAATTAAGCAGTGTCAAATATCACACATATGTAAACGAGTCCTAGTAATACCTTTCACATAAATTTCAGTGAATTAAATACTCTTTATCTGAACACTGGTTTTACATTCCATCCCTCACATTGCCTCCCAGGTTTTAGAGGAGTCAGGTTCAGAGAGGTGTATTCATTTATCTCTTTTCCAAATTTTCTTTTCACCAAGTCACCATGTAACCTGAGCCACCCATTATGAAGTGGGTGCTCTTTGCCCTATCAAGCCATAAAGTTAGGTGTGTATAGCAACCCTGCATCATTAAATGGAAGTGGTATATATATATATATATATATATATATATATATATATATATATATTGTTGTTGTTTGTTGTTAGGGCATATCATAGTATTACCATTACTGATTAAGGTCAATGGCAAATTTCAACAACTCAATTCAGCTAGGTCTACTAATATCTGAGACCTTTTAGAAATAAAAGTTTGGGGTCTTCCCACCAGGTGAAAAACCACAATCAGTTGAGGTAATTGATACAGGTAAGGGAATGTAGAATGGGTAATGGAAGAAGGTAGTTTTAAATACTAGCTGTAACAATGTGACCAGTTATAGAAGGAAGGATTGTAGAAACTATATGTATTCATTTTTCTTTTCTGACCACACACACACACACACACACACACACACACACAGAAATATCATTGATTTTCTTCCTCTCTTATTCCCTTATCATGTAACATAAAATGTATTGACTTATAATCAAAATATTTAAATGATGCTAATATTACATCATAATATTTAAGGAATGTAAGGAGAATAAAAACAGTAAACATTACTCAAAGACTGTATCTTATCTTCTGGGAAAGGAGTTAGTGCATTTTAAGTTGTACACAGGATACTTTCCTCATTTTAGGCAGAATTATAACCTTGCTGTTGTCTTATTTGTAGATTAAATATAGCTTAAGGAGTATGTATGAGTGCCAGGGTGACAAAGTCTGAACTTGTGACACTTAATTTTATGTGTCAACCTGACTGGGATACTCAGTGCCCATATATTTGGTTACACATTATTTCTGGGATTGTCTGTGAGAGCATTTCTGGGTGATATTAGCACTTATATCAGTGAACTGAGTAAAACATATTGTCCTCCTGGATGTAAGTGGGTATCATCCAATCCATTGGGGGCCTAAATAGAACAAAAGGTGGGATAAGGGAGAACTCAGATTCTCTTCCTGTTTTTTGAACTGGGTCATTTTGGTCTTATCCTGCACTCAACTAAAACTTATACCATCTGTTCACACCAGAAATTCTTGCTGGTTCTCATGCTTTTCACTTACACTGGCACTATACCACTGGCTCTCCTTATTCTCCATATTTATATGAGCCAGTTTATATATATTAGCCAATTACTACATTATATATTAATAATTACTTAACTGTATTAATTTATATATATATATATATATTCCTTCTTGTTGGTTCTCTTTCAACTCTTTGAGGATACAGAGAGGCAGCAGCTTTCGGCAAGCCAAAATGAGACACCTCAGTAAAACAACAAATCTGCCAACATCTTGAGTTTGACTTCTTGTCTCCAGAATTGTGAGGAAATAAATATCTCCTATTGAAGTATCCTAGTCTCTGGTATTATGTTATGGAAGCCCTGGTAAACTAATATAGGTGCTTATAACCATAGGAATAAACAAGGAAGCCAGACCTGGCTAGCACACAAACTACTTGAAAGAATGTGGAGTGAGTAGTAAGTGACTTTCCCAGGCCATGGGAGGGCTATTCTTCTCTTTCAGTCATATAACTAGTTTTCAGGCACAGTTAGAGAGCTACCTGAATAAGTAGACCCAGCAGACATTCATTCTTGAGGCTGTATTCCTCCAAAAGACTGAATATACCGGCAGCACATCTCAATGAAGAGAATATCTAAATAAGGCTACTCCTAACTGTTCCACAGATCACACGCATTGTGTTAGTTTTCTGTTGCTAACCAATTAGTTAAAACTTTATGGATTAAGGCAATGTTTATTTATGGTATCAAAGTTTCTGTAGATCAGAAACTCTGGCACTGGGCTGGGCATGGTGGCTCACTGCTATAATCCCAGCACTTTGGGAGGCTGAGGTGGGCGGATCATGAGGTCAAGAGTTTGAGAGCAGCCTGGCCAACATAGTGAAACCCCCTCTCTACTAAAAATACAAAAATTAGCTGGGCATGGTGGCATGTTCCTATAATCCCAGGTACTCAGGAGACTGAGGCAGGAGAATCGTTTAAACCCAGGAAGCAGAGGTGCAATGAGCTGAGATCACACCACTACACTCCCTGCTGGGCAAAAGAGCTAGATTCAAGAAGGAAGGAAGGAAGGAAAGAAGAAGGGGGAGGGAAGAAAAAAGGAAAAAAGAGAAAGAAAGAAAGAGAAAGAGAAAGAAAGAAAAGAAAGAAAGAAGAGAAAGAAAGAAAAGAAAGAAAGAGAAAGAAAGGAAAGAAAGGAAGGCACTGGTTAACAGTGTCTTCAGCTAAGTATCTAACAATTTTGAAAAAGGGGGATGCTTTCTGGGCCACATTTTTATCTGGAGCTTGAGGTCTTCTTCCAAAAGTATTCTGATTAATGACAGAATTCAGTTCTCTGAATTTGTAGGATAGAGGTCTTGCTTTTTGTTTGTTTGTTTGTTGTTTGTTTTTCTACTAGCTGATGACAAAAGGTTGCTCTCAGACACTAGAGACTGCTTTCTAGTCTTTAGCACATGGACTCATCATCTTCAAAGCCATCAATGGAGAATGTTCCTACTGTGGAATCTGTCTGGTTTCAGTAAGGGGTCAGTCCCATTTAAGGGCTTACCTGATTAGATTAGCCACACCCACCTAATTTCTCTTTTTATTGACTCAATGTCAACTTATTAGTAGTCTAATCATGAGACTGATATTCCACCATATTGACCAGGAGAAAGAATTTTCCAAGGCATACATAAGAAGGGCAGAAATATCCAGGGCCACCTTAGAATTCTGTCTAATTCTGCCTACCACATATCATATATAATGCAAAGAAACTGTATTCTAGTTGTTGACAGCACAAATTTTAGAGCTATACTTCCTGATTTCAACACCCGGTTGTGCCATATACTAACAACACAATCTTTAGAAAGCTACTTAAATTTAATGTACTTCTGTTTCCTCATCAGTAACATACACATTATAATAGTATACTACCTTCCAGATTGCTGTACAAGTTTTTATCTATCTATAGACATGGAGATAGAAAGAGCGAGAGAGAGAGAGAGGAGAGAGAGAGAGAGAGAGAGAGAGAGAGAGAGAGAGCTTAGAGCAATGTGTAGCACATAGCACTATATACATTTTGGCTATTTTATTATTAATTAGAATAGAAATATGTGAAGCAAGTGATACATTTTATTTAATTAAGCTTTCCTGCCCTGATCTTGGTCCCAGAGCTCTTCCATAAGTCCCTATTTATCCATTTCTTCTCCAGTCTTCTGACTGCCTTACCTAATTGCCAATTAATATTTTCTAACATGTGTGCTAATTAAGTAGTTGTTTCTCAGCTTACATTAAGACCTATTCACATTGTGCTGAGGTGGGAGGTGGCATTTAAAGACCAACAAAACTGCAATGATTTCAAGGATTAATTTCTCATACATGAATACAACACCTGATAATTGATCTGTACAATATTTTGAAGTAAGATTTTCTTAATTTACATACTTATGATATTTATTTGATTTTTATTACTCACAAGAAAATTATAATGATAAGTGATTACCTTTATTAGACTATAATTGCTTAAAATAATTTGATATATACTGATTCATTTTTAAAAATCTGGTCCCATCAATAGAAAAAGGGGCTTGACAATAAAGTTTATAGGACAATCAAACTGATTTACAATTTATGTGGAAAATTTATTAGTTATTTGACTGATGAGGAATGCCTCATGAAATCTTTCATTTGAAATTATTACTAATTGAACAATAAAAATATAACAATGATTAAAAAAAGAACATAGGTAGTGACAAACATGTAGTTTAAAAATAGAGTAATTGTAAATTATGACATCCAGAATCTAAAGACAGTTCCCCAAATAACTTTCTCTGTGACCTTGTGAAAATTCTCAAAATTATTGTAGGATTCTTCACACTTAACAACAAAGGTTGAAAACTCTTCAAATATTAATTCTCTACTTTATGACTAAAAACTAATATCATCATTAACCTCACTGATAAATTTATAATAAATGCCAGTTTCAGTTTTGCTCCATAAGCCAGATAAGCCTGAGTGAACTATTTTTATAATAGCTAACATTCTAATATGAATTTATAATTTAAAAATGTTTTCATAAAATATATTATTTAGTTTTCACATGCACACAATGAGATTAAATACTGTACTAATTGTTATTCCCACATTATCAATGGAATAAGGGTAATTCAGGGAAGTTAAGTCACTTGCAAAGAGGCACGTAGTTAATGAGTCTTAGCACCATGACTTAACTTTAGACTTCTGTGTTTTCTTTTTCAGCACATAATGCTACCATTTTCATGTTATTTGCATTATAACATATACCAAAACTTCTATACTTTTAAACATTTAGAGCAAATAAGACAGGAATTACAAAAAAAAAAAAAATGTTGTTTTCGACCTGGATTGGTTCAGCCCTCCTTAGGCAAGCTGGTTGTGTTTACTTCCAGGAAGTCACGATATTGATTTGGAACTTAGTGCAAACACCAACAGGCTTAGCACAAAAGAGCCAAGAACTCCTGGACTCAAGTGATCCTCCTGCCTCAGCCCCCTGTGTAACTGGGACAGACATTGTTCAAAATAAAACATAGAAATGGATAAAAAGCATATTAATAAATTTTCAACATTACTAATCATCAGAGAAATGCAAATTAAAACAACTATGAAACACCTTCTGACACCCATCAGAATGGCCAATACTAAAAGCACCCCCTCCGCAAAAAAAAGTTGTTGGCAAGGATGAAAAGAAAATAGAACACTTATGCATTGTGGATGGGAATGTAAATTAGTACAATCTCTATGGGAAACAGTATGGAAATTTCTCAGAGAACTAACAGTAGAATTAACATTCCATCCAGCAGTTTCACTCAATGAATACCGTGTATCAACTCAAAGGAAAAGAGATCGTTATATCAAAAAGACATCTGCACTTGTATGCTTACTGCAGCACTATTCACAATGGCAAAGACATGGAATTAATCTAAGTGTCCATTAACAGATGATTAGATTTTAAAATGTGATATAAAACCTTATATATATATATACATATATATATGCAATGGAATATATATTAAATATAATGTATATGCAATGGAATACATATATATTGAATATAACGTATATGCAATGGAATAAATATAAAATATATATATATTATATACATGCAATGGAACACTATTCAGCCATTAAAAATAATGAAATAATATTTTTGTGGCAACATGGATGAAACTGGTGCCATTATCTTAAGTGCAACAGTCAGACACAGAAAGACATGTTCTCATTCATAAGCGGGAGCTAAATTTTATGTATACATAGATGTAGAGTGTGAAGTGATAGACAGTGGAGACTTGGAAGGGTGAGGAGCTGGGAGAGGATTAGGCGATGAGAAATTACTTTAATGGATACAATGTGTGTTATTCAGATAATGGAAACCCTGCCAGCCCTGACTTCACCTCTATGCAATATAGGCATGTAACAAAATTATGCTCCACAGATTTATACAAATAAAAATTTGTCAGACCTGAGTAACACAATACTGTACACTGTCCTTCCCATTGGGGTGGTACTTAGAATAATAAATTTAGTAGTCACAGTGAGTCAAGGTGAGTTTTAATAATTAGATTAATTAGAGACTCATGAAAATTCAATAGTTACTTGGAAAATTTTGGTTCTTACAACTTAAATTAATTCCAAATATTCTAAATTATTTTTTTTTCTTTGAGTTATCTAAAATATCTAGGTCCAAGAGGTGTCTCCATGTAGACTTTGCAACAATAATAAAAGAAATAACTTCAAAAGTGTAATTAGGTGATCAGTAGAGTACTTGAATAGCATATTTCTTCTTGTATCATCTTTAATTTCTCATTATTTACATCTGGGTCATAATTTACACAATTGCAAGCTAAGGTTTAGAGGTGCCAATAGAACCCATGCCATTTTCTTATCTAACCACTATAAAAATTTTTGTTTCAGTGGGACAAGTTGTCACGAAAACTTTTGACTCCATTGATCAGAGTTCATAAGCGAGACAAAAGATCTGCAACACAGTAACTACTGGCAAAATGTAACTTCAGCATTAACTGTATGCATTAAGAGTAACATTCCTAAACACAATTAAAAAATACATTTATCAAGCCTTTTAATTTTTTGTGCGATTTAGCGCAAATAATTTCTTCTGTTGTCTGTATTAATTTATATTCTATGAAGCACTTTTGTGCCTTACCGTATTTCCAAGGTGAAGTAATGTTAAGGAAAAAAAGAGTCATCCGGAAAAGGAGGATAATGATATAGTAATTGTCAAACAGTTTGAATTTTTTGGAAGAAAAAATATGAAGCAATTTGAAGCATTATTATTTAATGAAAACAGCTATATCTCTATCTCATATTCACATAAGCATAACTCTATGAATTATAAATGAATGTTTTTGCTTTGAATAGAAAAAGGGAGGTAAAATTATCATTCATCAACAACTTGATATGTCAAAATATAAAAAAAACTAGCTTTATCTACTAGTTTAAAAAGCAAGTCAACCTAATGGTAAAATGTCTTTCTTTCAATAAGAAAAAGTTTATTTTACTGATTATTTGGCTCCATGTCTTTTTATTTTAATATAAATATTAATTTTAAACAGTTCATCAATATTTTTTATCTTGCCTGTCTCGAAATAATATCATTTCTTTTCCACATCCAAACTTGAATAGAAATCTTTTATCGTAGATAAGATAGCCATAGCCATTATTTTTCATATTTCTTATTAGGTCTTTCCATTGATGGTATTCACTATCCAATAAATACTTATTAGGCACCTGTTAAATGCAGTATACTAGAAGTTTTGAGGTTTTTAGGGATACCACAGCTAGCTATGATACATGATAGATGCTTGCATCTGGCTTATAATGACAGAGTAGCAGGTGTGAACTACCTACACTAGGGTATGGGAGAAGGGTAGTCTATAAGAACATTTAGTGTGTGCCTCTCAGGCCAGTCTTGTTCTTGTCTACATGAAAAGAACATAGTCCAGGGAATCATGCCAAAGTCTTTCTACTGTCTCAACTGTCATTTCTACCTTAAAGTCTTTTGTTGAGATTGGCCGTTAGGAAGCATCTACCATCTTTCTTCAAGGATTCAGAGCTTTTCTGTCTTTTTAGAGATAAATTAAATAAAGATTTGGCCTGCCATTTCAGAAAAGTGTACTTTTCCTTGTTCCACATGTTTCTACAGACATTTTGTTGGTTTAAAAAAAATCAATTTTCAAGTTTTGTTTACAGAAACTTTCACTAAATGTTAACTCAATGATATCTTGACATTTTATGAAAAAATATTTAATATTTATTCACTTTCTGTTTAATAAGAATAATTTGCAATGTCTCGCTTGAAGGAGCTAAGCTAGTAATTTTGGAAATATGCTATTTTAACAACTATTTTTATAACATCCCGTTATATAAAGAGCATTGTGTATATTGCTGTGAATTACAATAAAAATGGTTCATAGCCTCAAAAAGCTAATAGTCAAGCGAGAGAATCTGACATGCACAGTTTGTTACAATAGCATAAAAATATATTAAATGCTTTTTAGCCATGCAAAGTATAAAACAAGCACTAAAGACAAAAGCAAAAAAAGGATAATTTTGCATGAGCATAAGGAAGAGATTAATGGAGGAAATGACATTGAATATGAGTGAGGTTTCTAATGGAGAAAATATTGAATATGAGTAAAGTTTCTGTTAGTGGAAAAATATCAGCATATATTCTCAAAATTAGAATTTTGTTAGAATAATGATTTTAAGGTAAGAAAATGTAGCTTTTTAAAACAAGTCTGACATGGGTTGTACATACAACATCAGAGGTTTGAAAGAGAGAATATGATTAAAATGTAGAAAAATCAATACTGGTTTTAAATCTATTTTAAAAAATGCAGTGCTGAGATAATACTGATTATCTCAGAGACTAACTGATATTGATTTTGATAAAGCAATCCATCAACACATGTAACGGCAGATACTATACTCTTCAAAATTCCTGGAAAAATTGGGGACACATATACTAAACAGGAAATTTTTTTCCTAAGTGGATATTTAAGCCTGGGGTAAATTCAGAGAACCATAAAAATGCTAATTGATGAGAAATATGAAGATTAGAAATATGAAGTCCCCTATGACTTAAACTAAATTGATATCTGGAAGATTTTTGCATCATTTGAAAGAGAAACTGGGAAATTCTTAGAATACTATAATAATTAAATTAAAATATGCTGAGCCACTTAATTGATCCTTTTAAATAGCATATTGTTATGTGTCTGGAAAAAAAAAGATATATTTTTCTAAAGCTGACTTGGATCTTAAGAGCCATTAATAATTTGCACATAACATCAGTCATCTCATTGAAATTAGAAACGCAAAAATATTCTGGAAAATCACGTTTTCTTATAAATCCATCACATTATTCTTAGAGAAGATGGTAGTTATATTACATATAGCTTTATCATTAGAAAAACAAAGTGTCTTAAGTGTTCAGATGTCCACAGTAAAACATAGTGCTAAAGTTTTATAAATATTTGCAGCCTACTCTCTAATAGTAGAAGAGAGAATATAACAATATGAAAAAAGTTTAATTAAACCTTATTTATGTTTTTTACAATTTATCATCTATTTAAAATTGAAATTGTGACTGTAACTTTATTTTATATGATGAAGGTTATGATAAGAAAATTATTTTGATATTTTAAAGTTAAAGTTCATATTATCTTAAGAAGTATCTAATTGAGATTTTCCTCTGAAGAATTAAAATTACATAATCTATGCTTTTGTTAATCAATCGCCAACAAATGAAATGCATCACCATCAAATAGTAATGTGTCTTTATCACTGGAACTTAGAATGAGCATAACCTTATATTAAAAGAGTACAAACTACTACAGCTTCTAAAGCTTCTCATTAAATAGTATGAAAAATACAAATGAAAATAATAAAATCTTAAGTTATAATAAACACTATAGGGATACTGTATCAGAACCCTGCTTTAAGTTTTTTAGTTTGGTAAACTTTAATCATAATAAAAATAATTATGAAAACAAATAACATATACTGAACCACTTAAAAAGATATATATATCTTTTTAAGCCTGTTTACTAAACTTCCATAAAAACTTGCTAATACTAACTCTATTTACTTTAACATTTTTATCGCTGTTAACCCTTTGGACATAATGTTTAGTATAGATAAATGGAAAATATGAGGGCTTTAATATAACATGCTAAGAGCTTCATATTATCAGTAACATTGTAGATTTACTCTGATTTGACATAATATCTTTGAAGTAAATGTTAACTATAAAATGCTATATGATGCAGGGATAGGGATCAATCCACTCTTGCCTATCACAACCAGAGCTTACAAGTATCCCCCGGGCAGCCTAAGGACAGGGCTGCCATCTCCAGTTCTTCTCAACCCCAGGACCCAAGCATAGTTTCTGGGGGCATGGAAGATAAAGGAAGCCTTATTTTCTTTTATCTGCATGTTTATGTTGCAGATATAATATGAATAAAGTTTTCTGCATAGCATTTTATAGTCAAACTATCAAAAGTCAAAGACAGAGAATTCTAAAAACAGCAAGATAAAAGTGTCTAGTCACTTAGAACACTCATCAGACTATAGCAGATTTCTCAGCAGAAATCTTACAGGCTAAAAGAGAATGGGATGATATATTGAAAGTGTTGAGATAAAACAAAACAAAAATAGCTTTCAAGAGATAGTATGCCCAGCAAACTTATCCTTTATAAATAAAGCAGAAATAAAGTCTTTTCTAGACAAGCAACAGCTGACAGACTTTATCGTCACTAGATTGAACCTACATGAAAGGCTTTAAAGAGTCTGACTACAGCTACAAGCAAAAGAATGATGATGTCCAAATTCATGAAAATGCACAAAAGTATAAAACCATTGATAAAAGCAAATGCATAAATAAGGAAAAGATTTAAATGCTACCACTACGAAAACCATCAAACCACAAAGATAAACAACACAGAAAGAAAGGAACAAAAGTTATATAAAATGATCAGAAGTTAATTAGTGAAATGACAGAAATATGCCATCATATAACAATAATGACCTTAAATGTAAACAGATTAAATTTTCCACTTAAGATGTAGACTGGCTGAATTTTTTAAATGACCCAACTATATGCTACCTACATAAGACTCATGTCAATTGTAAAGATACACATAGACTGAAACTAAAGGGAAGAAAAAAGATATTTCATGAAAACGGAAACAAAATGTGAGTAGGAAGAGTTGTATGTATATCAGATAAAACAAATCTCAAGTTAAAAACAGTAAAAAGAGACAAAGTCATCATAATGAAGAAATCATTTCAGCTAGAGGTTATGCTACTTCTGAACATATATGTACCCAATACTGGAGTACTCAGATATATAAGTCAAATATTATTAGATCTAAAGAGAAATAGACACTCTAATACAAAATAGTTGGAGATTTCAATACCCACTCTCAGCATTAAACAGATTACCTAGATGGAAAATTAATAAAGAAACATTGAATTTAAACTGAATATTACACCAAATGGAACTAACAGACATTAACAGAACATTTCACCCCATACCTGCATAGCATACATTCTTCCCATGAGCACATGGAACATTCTCTAGAATAAATCATATATTTAAATAAAAAATAACTAGTCTCGACAAATTTTTAAAACATTGAGATCATATAAAATATCTTCTCAGACCATAAAGGAATAAAACCAGAAATCAATAACAAGAGGAACCTGGGAAAATGTACAAATACAAGCTTGAGAAACCTGAATAATCACTGGAACAATGAAGAAATTAAAGAGAAAATAAAAATATTCCTCCCCCAAAAAGACATTGAAACACAAAATAATAAAACCTATGGAATATAGTAGAAGCAGTGCTAAGAGAAAAGTACACAATAATGAACCCCTAAATCAAAAGAAAGTATAAAGATTCCAAGTTAGAAGTCTAACAGTGAACCTCAAAGAACTAGAAAACTAAGAAGCTAAATCTTGAATTATTATAAAGAAATAAAAATCAGACCTGAAATAAACAATATAGAGACAAAAAATATAAAGCATAAAAAAATTGGTTTCTTGAAAATATAAAAAAATTGGTACACCATTAGCTAGACTAAGATAAAAAGATAAAAGACCTAAATAAACAAAATTATAAATGAAAAAGACATTACAACTGATAGGACAAAAATACAAAGATAAGACAACTGTGAACAACTATAAGCTAACAAGCTGGAAAATCTAGAGAATATAGTGAAATTTCTGGACACATACAACATATTAAGATTGAATCAGAAAGAAGTAGTAAACCTAAACTAATGAATGTGGAATACTGAAACAATTACTGTAACAAAACAAAAAAGAATATAAGACCATATGGCTTTACTGCTAGATTCTACTCAGTATTCAAAGATCCAACATAATTTATTCTCAAATTATTTCTACAAAGTTGGAGAGGAGGGAATTCTTTTAAACTTATTATTTGAGGTCAGCATTACTGATACCAAAACCAGACAAATATGTAAGAAAAATAGAAAACTACACACATAAATGTTCCTGTTGAACGTAGAGGCAAAAATGCTCAACAAAATATTAGCAAACAAAATTCAATAGACCATAAAAAAGATAATGCAACATGATCAAGTCGGATTTATCCTAAATATGTTAAGGATGGTTCAACATACATGAATCAATAAATGCAATATATTATATCAGCAGAATTAAGGACAAAAATTATATAATCATCTTAATAGATCCAAAAATGCAGTTGATAAAATTCAAAATCCCCTCGTGAAAAAAATGGGAAAAATTGGTATTGAAATAACATACCTGAAAAATAACATATGGTAAGAAAAGCCATATGATAAACCCATGGCTAACATCATAATGAATGTTGAAAAGCTGTAAGACTTTCCTTTAAGAACTAGAAGTAGACAAACATGCCCTTTTTTTACTACTTCTATCTAATGGAGTACCAGAAGTCCTAGCCAGAGCAATCAGGCAATTGATATAACCTTTGAAGATGATACCTTCTATTTCTCTTTGCAGGTGATATAATCTTACTTTCAGAAAATCTTAATTACTCTGGCAAAAATACTTTTAGTTTTGATAAATAAATTTTATAAACTACAGGATTTAAAATCAGCATACAAAATCTGGTAGCATTTCTATATATCAATAATAAACTCACTGACAATAAAATCAAGAAGATAATCTCATTTACAATACCTACTTCCTAAAAAAAAAAAAAATACCAGGAAATGAATTTAACCAAAGAGGTGAAAGATCTCTTCAAGGAAAACTACAAAACACTGATAACAAAGAGGATGAAAGCAAATAGAAAAACATACCATGCTCATATATAGAAAGAATCAGTTAAAATGACTATACTGACTAAGGTAATCTACAGATTCAATGCAATCCTTATCGAAGTACCAAAATTATTTTACACAGATTTTCTTAACAAGATTCCAAAACTCATGTCGAATCAGAACAGAGCCCAAATAACCAAAACAATCCTGAGCATTAAGAACAGGCATCACACTACCTGACTTCAGAATATATTATAAAGCTATAGTAAACCAAAGAGAAAAGTACTGTTGTAAATATAGACACACAGACCAGTGAAACGAATAGAAAGATCCAGTAATAAATACACATATTTTCAGCCAACTGATTTACGAAGAAGCATGAGGGAAAAAACATGCTTTTTAAAATTGGATATCCACATGTAGAAGAAAAAAACCATATGAAAAATCAAGTCAAGATATAATATCTGAAACTGTAAAACAACTAGAAGAAAACAGAGAAAACACTTCAGAATCTGGACAAAGATTTTATGAAGACAACCTGTTGAATTGAAGAAAAATATTTCTAAACTATTCATCTGACAAAAAACAAATATTGAGAATATACAAGGAACTCAAACAAGTCAATAGTAAAAACAAAACAAAACAAATAATTCCATTAAAAAATGGTAAAAGACATGAATAGCCATTTCTTAAAAGAAGACATAGAAATGACCAACAGATATATGAAAAAGTGCTCAATCTTACTAACCATCAGAGAAACTTAAATCAAAACCATAATGAGATATCATCTGAACTCAGTTAAAAAGACGATTATGAAAAAGACAAAAAGAAAGAATAATAGATGTTGGTGAGGATGCAGAGAAAAGAGAACTTTTCTACATTGTTAGTGGGAATGTAAATTATTACGGCCATTACAAAAAGAAGTATGAAGATTTCTCAATATAACTAAATGAGTGTGTATGTGTATGTGTGTATATATATATATATATATATATATATATATGTATGTATGTATGTGTGTGTATATATATGTATGTATGTGTGTATATATATGTATGTATGTGTGTGTGTATATATATATATATATATATATATATATATATATATATAACTGCACTCTCATGTTTCTGGCAGTGCCATTTACAACAGCAAAGATATGAAATCAATCTAAGTGTCTATCAATTAACAAATGGATAAAGCATTTATGATATATTTACACAATGGACTGCCACTTAGCCAGAAAAAAGAATAAGATTATCCCATTTGCAGTAACATAGATAAAACTACAGGTCATTATTTTAAGTTCAATAATAAATGTGTTCTCATTTGAATGTGGGAGCTGAAAAATTTAATCTCATGGAGACAGAGAATGGAGTGATATACACCACAAGCTATGCAAGGTGTGTAGGGGAAGCAGGGGTAAAGAGAGGATGGTTAATGAGTACAAACCTGAAGTTAGAGAGAAGAAATAAGCTCTAATGTTTGATAGCTGAGTATGATGACTATAGTTAACTCTCATGTATTGCATATTTAAAAACAGCTAGAAGAAAGGACTTGAATTGTCACCAACACATAGTAATGATAAATACTCAAGATGATAGATATCCTACATACATTGACTTGATCATTACAGTCTATGTATGCAATGAAATATCACTTACACTCTATAAATATGTACAAATATTTGTATAAATTAATTTTTAAATGCACTATTGTTATGTATTTTATACCACATATCAATTATTTCTGTAAATAAAATCATTTAGAAAATATGGTAAAATATATAGTAAAAATACATAACCTAATTTTGAAAGTGGCAATAATAAAATTAATTATCTACCCATATCCTCCCATTCCTCTGTAGAAAATAAAACATGTGACATACATTTAGAAACCATTATCTCAAGTTCCTACAGAAATAATTATGAAATTTATACCATACCTCTTGTTAAATGATTATTATTCTATAAAATATGCTTTCATATTTAAGAAATATTTTGATTTGTCCATTGTTTATCATAATATTAATATATTATGGAGACTTTATATTTTTGTGAAACTCTAGCTTACCATCATATTTTGTGTTTGGTTCTAAGGTGGTCCCATTGATCTCCACCTCCTGGTGTTCATACCCTCATGTCCTTCCTTCATGCATGAGGGCTAGACTTAATGACTTGGTTCTGACTAACAAAATACAGACAAATTTATGCCATTCATTTCTTTGGTTAGGTTATAAAATCTTCGTCATCCATCAGGTTAGCAGATCTTACCTGTTGCCATTTTGGCTTTCCTACTTTGATGTAGCAAGCTGTCATGTTGGAAAAGCCATATGGCAAGAAACTGAGGGTAAACTCCTGCCAAAAGTCAAAAAGGAAATGAAGTCGTCAGTATAATAACCCGTAAGGAACTGAATGTTGTCAACAACAAAGTGAGCTTGGAAATAAATATTTGCTCATCTGAGCCCTTTAGAGGTACAAGCCAGCTGATACCATGAATGCAGGCTGTAAAAGGTCATAAAATACAGTACCCATCTAAAACATGCCCAGATTCTTAACTCATAGGAAGTATGAGAGAATAAATGTGTCTTTTTAAGTCACTAAGTTTTGGGATTTTATGCAGTTATATATTGCCAATATAGTGTTTATACCCTTTCTTATTATTGTATTATTTCTACAGTGTCTCATTTCTGAATGTTCCCCTAGTGTATCATTCTCCAAGTTACTACAGTTTATTAGTGAATAACATAATTTTTCAAACTGAGAACATTGGTTAGTTATTTTCAAAATAACTTGAAAAACTTAATATATGTCTTTCATTTGCATGTCTCTCTATATATACACATAAGCATATATACATAAACATGTTTTGCTGTCAGAGTTCTCAATTCCAAATGTGTTATTTTCAAAATACAGATTCTTCTTGATTGTTGCCTAGTATTTATTATTATGGTATGCAAGGCTACTTTAAAATTATTACCATAATTTTGTATGATTAAAAATGAATGTAGCTTTCAATAACAATATTAGAAAAATAATGCAAAAAAGCACCAAAGCAAGAGAAAATGGGCCAGAACCACAAAATGATCGGAGAATAAGCGAGTGCACATTTCACAAAGTCCTACATAATTATTAAGGATTTGTCACAAATTTAGCCTGGAGGTTTCATGCAGCCAAATAAAAGTGATACATAAATTTCATATGATTATATTTATATCTTAAAAATAGCAATATACTGGATTCAATATGATTTTGTCCTTTAGAAGTATTATATGCTAGTTCTATTCCATTCCAAACACTTTTCTAAGATATCTGTAGAATTTTTATCATTAAAAATCAATGAATTCATCAGAATATTCATGTCATTTGGTGCCTGGCTTGTCTTTTGGAATTCCAGAATCACATCTTCCATTAGCTTAAAAACGTTTGTTATTTTTTATTATATTTTGATCCTATGCATTGCTTTGTCCATTGAAGTTTCCTCATTTGTCTAGAAACTTTACAGAATTTAGATGTTTGGATCTCTGAACACTCTTATTATTTTATTTAGTTGCTCATTTTCTTGGGTCTTATGGAATGTCTCATTAGACTTTTTAATCGAAATTTTGTTTCCATAATGTCCAAAGTAAGACAAAGGCCACTGATGTATTTTTATTTCATAATTTTTTTACTTTATTGCATTTTCCTGATACAATATTATTGCTTGTTAGTTCTAGGTTTACATATATAATAAAATTAAAATATTATTCTATCATAAAGGAGAGATTAGTATGAATATGTACAGAAGGAGATGGTTTCCTTTGTTCAAGGTTGACTCTTCCTTTAAAGTATTTTCATAAAATTGGTAATATTTCACTGATTACTTTTTTTATATGGTACCTTAGATTTACCGTTTTATGGTTAAAAATATAAAATAATCTGAGATGGTGTTTATTAAGCATTGTGAGTAATATAATAAACCTACTTTGCCCATATCAAAAAGCATAAATATAATTTAGATTGGTCAAAAATTCAGATAATTAGTTCATTGATTCTAAATCCTTGTCTTATATCTCTAAAATATTTCATCTCTATAAGATATTTCATGCCTATTCTTTTGCCCTATGAATTGGTAGAATAATACTGGAAAGGAGTATTGGTAGTTGGCAGTTCCTCTTCTATTCTTTTTTAATGTAAATTGGTTCAAGTACAAGACACACAGATAGCCATGTCTCTGGGAAGAAGTCTATAACTAACGTAAATGTTAAAGGTCAGGAGATATGCTTCTGTCTAGGAGAAAATCTACTTTATTCTAGAACACAGAAAGCTGAAAACAGCCTTTATCTCATCCTAATAACAAGAAAAAAAAAAAGAGTTGCTTGGAATCTAGGGAAAGACAGAGACTTGTGAGAAGAGGCAGGATACAAGAATTGGCTGACATGTGACAGACAAAAGGGAGATAGAGATTCTAGGTGAGGTAACAGCAGGTAAGAAATTCAGCTAAATTGTAACAAATTACTAAAAGCTATATGTAGTCAACTTTGAGATTACATAACACCATAGGAACTGCAGACAAAGGGAAGTTGGAATTATTCTTATCTTCTCTATAAACTTTATTGGATGTTCGTGGGAAAGCTTGTACACGGGGTGGGGTATGAGAGGAAGCCTCTCTTAGTGGAGAAGTTGTAGGGAAGGTGCATAGTATCCCTTTGGGAAAGGCAAAATGCCCCACCTGGCCAAGTCCGTCTCAAACAGGTGAAGAAAGGGCAACATCCCCTATCTCCTGAAGGATGGAAATAGGGGTGCATTGGGGCTTAGGAATGAACATGAAACTGCCAAGGGCCTAGACCATGAAAGGGGTCCTACTAGTGAGGTAAGAACAAAATCTCTCCCCAAAAAGAACCATCAAAAAACTATGCAGTTTGATCATGAGAGGCATCACAGAGGATGTGATCTCAAGATGCAGAGGCAGAGACAGTCTAAGACTGATGTTGGACCAGGAACAGAGAGAACACCCTACGCTACTCCCTGCCATGCACGCATGTGCACACACACATACCTGCACTAATTAACAAGCAGCAGCAGTCAACTACTGAAAGAGGGACAAGAGTGTGGACAGAGGTCACATGTGAATCGTAGGTATACAGGGAGGGTGGAAATTTGAAAGACGAAGAGGAGCATTGAGAAAGACCATTTGGCAAGCAAAATCCCACCCAAAACATAAGTGATTTTTATCAAGCCCAAAAGAAATATCAATAAATAAAGGGCAGCCTTTTAAGTAAATTGTGGTAGAACCATTAGATATCTGCATGTTAAATAAATTAATAAAGTAGTATACGTCTGATCTTTGAAAGACCCACATTAAAAAATAAAAAGACAAGCCACAAACTGGGAGAAAAGATTTGCAAACACACATGGGAAAAGATGTAAAATTTAATAAGCAAATAAACAACCCAATTAAAATGGGAAAATTATTTCAAGTTACTTTAACAATGATATGATGGTAAATATGATATTGGCAAAAGTGCTATACATAATTGATCATTAGTAAAACAGAAATTGAAACCATGATGAAATTCCACTACACCTGTTGGGATGACCAATATATGAGTGGTTCTTCTATAATTTATTTTCCTTCAAATGATTGTGATTAGGTTTTTTTCCTTCAAGAGTCTCTATCTATTGGTCCAAGATTAACAAGGTATATATTGAGGTTTTCTAGTGCAGATGTTGTAGTCTGAACTCAAGTTTTAAGTAATGATTTGAAAAGTATTAGGTTTTAGGATTGGCTTTTTTTCTTTACTGCTCTGAATGTTTTCCACTGAAGTTCAAGAGATACACTTTCTGTCTTATTGATGGAGAATATATATATATATATTTTTTTTGTTTCATGCATTGATTTTAAGTACACAAACATGATTTTCAATATTTTAATATATTCACTCAACTGTTTCCAAATGATGTTTATAGGAGTTTTTTTTTTAATTTCACATTTTATTTTGAAATTAAAACTGCTACATGCACGGGAGCTACATGAGCAGGTTTGTTACCTAGGTGTAATTCGTGATGCTGAGGTTTGGGGTATTATTGATTCCGTCATCCAGGTACTAGGCATAGTACACAGTCATTAGTTTTTTAATGTTTTCCCTGATCCTTCCCTCCTTCTCCCCTGTAGTTCCTATGCCTATTGTTGCCATCTTATATCCATGAGTACCCATTGTTTAGCTCACACTTACAAGTGAGAACGTGTGGTATTTGGCTTTCTGCCCAATGCAGAATATTTTTAAAAAGCATAAATTATTTCAATTTGAGGCAAGGAATCAAAGAATTATAATTTGGTAAGGGTTATGTTATTGTATTTGCTTCATGGAAAGCTGAGAAACCAGGAATTTTTCCAAGGTAATTCCATATTATAAATTCACGTATTCCATTATAGATGTGAATTAAACTGATTATTAAAGAATATATTTAGGTAAAGAGGAAACTAGTTTGAAGAAGGCATTGAAAACATTATCAAGGAGTAAAATTGAAACTCTATACTATTTTTTCTTTCTGCCTGCATTCATCTAAAAAAATTTGATACTTTATTCACTTCTGATAATCTACATGCAAAGTGGTATGATCAGTGAACCTTTTAGTAACATTGGCCACTCCTTGGTATAGACTTATCAGTGCTTAGATTTTTACAGGTAAAGCCTCACCAGCAATCTGTTAGGACATGATATGCTATCATACATTTACAGAATAGTGTGAAATCAAGTACAAATTTGCCTTTGCTGAGAGTGCTTGCATTTGATGTCTTTTAACTTTTTGAGAAATAAAAAGTTTGATTCTCAATTAAAAATGTTGGACATGAATGCACACGGTGGGAAGGATGAAGGCAGATAAAAGAACATCTTAGAGACTCTAAATGTATGCTATGCAAGCTGTCTGTGCTCTACCTGTGCCAATTGTATTTATTTTCATTGGCACATTTATTGAATCTAGGTTAAAACATTTTCTATAACTGTTTAAAAGAACACCAGTCAGAATTTTGTATAAATTATTTATCACCCTGCCCCACCCACAGCTTGACAAGAACCCCTCTGAGTTTTGTATAACATCTTTCAGTTGAAAGGACATTTACGGAAAAATACATTCATGCCATAAATTTCAGCATACACCAAGAAACAATCTGCCTTCATAATTTAGTGTGTAGTCTAAGTTAAAAACAGAACCTTCAGTGAATTATTGCTCCCTGTAGTCGTAATGTGCCTTGTTTCACTGCCCATAAAACAATATAGAAAGTGGCATTATGATGCATCCAGTAGTTAGACCATATGCCAGGATATTTTTCTGAAAATATCTTCCCTTAAATATCTAACAAAACAGGTAGCTCATCTTGGGTTGACACAAACCTGATGCACATGCATCTCTAAAATACTTTCTGCATTCTTGAAAAGGTCCTAGAGTATAATGAAAGAATGGTAAGTTGTTAGCATTATTTCAATAATTAAATAATCAGGAAGTTAGATGGTAGCACTTGTAAAGTCCAAGTGTCTGTTTTGTAGTAACATGATCATATCCTCTAAAGGATATATGCTCACAACTTTATTAGGTCTAAATGCTATCATGCCATCTGTGACAATAATTCTAGAGTGTGTCAATTGCTTAACATTTAAATGGTGCTACTCTGGAGCAATAGTAATATTTTCTAAACTAATACAGTATTTGAGGAAGAAATCTCCGTTCTTATAATGTTAATGGTAATAATAACAAATAAGTTAAAAGATCAAAGCAGGAGTCTTTGGGGCTAAAAATTCATTATTTTCTACTATTTAATAATAGCTTAAAAAGATAAATTTATTTTTGAGCTTCGATGCAACTATTTTCAGCCTTGCTCTAGAACAAAGAGGTGAATTCAGAAGTAAGCTATTGCACATATCCTAAGTATTGAGAAGACATTCTAAATTTAGCATGAGGCCGGGCGTAATTGCTCACTGCTGTAATCCCACCACTTTGAGAGGGCAATGCTGATCGCTTGAGCCCAGTAGTTTGAGACTGGCCTGGGCAACATGGTGAAACCTCGTATCTATTAAAAATACAAAAATTAGCTGGGTGTGGTGGTGCAGGCCTGTAATCCCATCTACTGAAGAGGTGGAGGCAAGAGAATCCTTTGAACCTGGGTGGTAGAGTTTACAATGAGCCGAGATCACTCCACTGCATTCCAGCCTGGGTGAGAGAGTGAGACTCTGTCTGAAAATGAAAATAAAATAAAATAATATAAATGTAGCATGGAAAGCGCAACTAAAAGTTTCACCATTTCTTCCATCCATTCCTCTATCTCCACAGCAAACACAGGGTCACCTCTCTAAGGAAGATATAATAAATGGACCTCAAATGAATGAATGAGAAAATGAATAAAATGTTTTCTATAATTTAAGCTACTTTTTTTAAAAAGAGCAGTGTTCCAATTATTTTAAGCCCTTCATTAAACTTATGCAATGTGACATTTCTCCCTTTCTATAGCCTCATCTCATCCTCTGCCATCTTCTCTCCAATTCTATTGTATTTTTTCTGTTTCCACATCCTTTCCAAGTAACTGTTGAAAATGGAAAATACCAAAACCAACTTTTAAAATGTTTTATATATTAAAGAAACTTAGTTCATAATTTGAAGAAAAACTAGTAATTATAAGTAAATTGTTATGCTTCATTTTTTAAAAAAGCTACATAGCTAAAAAATAATTCTAACTGGGCACAATAAGTCCCAGGTTTGATCATGGTAGAAAAAAAGAAAAAACAATAGTAATAAATTTGCTGTGTATATGCTACTTAGTTTCTTTCTGGAAACATTATAAAACTATGACAACAATCTCAAATGTCCTAATTTAAAAGTTTTGTTTTGTTTGTAACGGCATAGAAATTAACATGATGGGCTTGGCCTGGTGGCTTATGCCTATAATTCCAGCACTTTGGGAGGCTGAGGTGTGTGGATCACCTGAGTTCAGGAGTTTGAGACCAGCCTGGCCAATCTAGTGAATCCCACCTCTACTAAAAATATAAAAATTAGCTGGGTATAGTGGTGCGTGCCTGTAGTCCCAGCTACTTGGGAGGTTGAGGCAGGAGAATTGCTTGAACCAGGGAGGTGGAGGTTGCAGTGAGCCTAGATTGTGCCACTGCACTACAGCCTAGAGCAAGACTCAGTCTCAAAAAAAAAAAAAAAAAAAAAACAAAAATTAGCTGAGTGTGATGACAGGCACCTGTAATCCCAGCTACTTGGGAGCCTGAGGAAGGAGAATCACTTGAACCCAGGAGGCAGAGGTGGCAGTGAGCCTAGATTGGGTCATTGCACTCCAGCCTGGGCAACAGAGCATGACTCCATCTCAAAAAAAAAAAGAAAAAAGAAAAGAAATTAACATAATGTATGCTGTGTAATAAGCAGTTGATACTTTTTCTTTCCATAGTGGATATATATGACACTCCATGTTGTTAAAAATAAAATATTGACTAATCCATTTTCACACACCATTAAGTTGTGCCAAAATGTACAACTATTAGTTTATTGTGAATAGAATATGAGACATAGAGGCTTAAGATGAGACATTATTTACTGGATATAATGAACATTATTTCAGTGATGGATATATTAAAAGACCTGACGTCACCACTACACAATATATCAATGTAACCACATTACAACTGGACCCTGTAAACTTATATAAATTTAAAAAAATTGTTAAAGTTATTTGCCTATTAGTTGCACGCTCTTGGGAGATTCATTTAAGATTCAGAGGTTTACTCATCTGTAGAATAGGGACATTATAAATATGTTATATCAGAACAATTGTAATTATTAAGAAGACAATGATAAATTACTGTGTATACTTTAAATAGTAAAATAAATAACTACTTGCTGAGAACAGATTGATTTTTCTTTGTCTGGGAAACTAGGACATTGGTATCTCAGGTGTATGAGGCTCTTGGCTATTTTACATGAGATGATCTTACATGAATTTAGCCAAGCAGAAAACATAAACTGCAACGTAAAGGATATAGTGCCACACAGCTTGGGTTAGTCCATCCCCATGAGATAGTTAATATGACATATTAGAAAGCATAACATATTTGTAAAGCCCAAATAGCCAAAGTAAACCTAATAAAAAAGAACAAAGCTAGAGGCATCATGTTACCCAATTTCAAACTATACCATAATACAAACCCACAATAACCAAAACAGCATAGCACCGGTACAAAAACAGACATGCAGACCACTGGAACAGAACAGAGAGCCAAGAAATAATGCCACAAGCCTACAGCTATCTGATCTTCAACTAGCTGACAAAATCAAGTGATGGGGAAAGGACACCCTATTCAATAAATGGGGCTGGAATAACTGGCTAGTGATAGGCAAAAGATTGACACTGGACCCCTTCCTTATTCCATGTGCAAAAATCAACCCAAGATGGATGAAAGACTTAAATGGAAATCGTAGAACTCTGAAAACCTTGGAAGACAATGTACGAAATGTCATTCTGGACATAGGACCCAACAAAGATTTCATGACAAAGGCACCAAAAGCAGTTGCAACAAAAACAAAAGAAATTGACATATGTGACCTAATTAAACTAGCAAACTTCTGCACAGTAAAAGAAACTAGCAACAGAATAAACAGACAACCTACAGAATAGGACAAAATATTTACAAACTTGCATTAGACAAAGGTGTAATATTCAGAATCTATAAGGACCTTAAAGAAATTTACAAAGAGAAAACAGCCCCATTAAAAAGTAGGCAAAGGATATGAACAGACACTTGTCAAAAGAAGACATACATAGGGCCAAACAAGCATGTGAAAGAATGCTCAACATCACTAATCATTGGACAAATCCATAGCAAAACCACAGTGAGATAGTTTCTCACTCCAGTCAGACTATTAGTAAAAAAAATTAAAAAGAAAAAAAAAAAAACACAGATGCTGGTGAGGTTGCAGAGGAAAGGGGAAACCTTATAAACTGGTGGTGGGAATGTAAATCAGTTTAGCCATTGTGGAAAGTGGTTTGGCAATTACACTATATAGTGATGAATGGCTACACTACGCAGCCATGTAAATAATGAGATCATGTTCTTTCCAGCAAGGTAGATGGAGCTGGAGGTCATTATCCTAAGCAAACTAACATAGCAACAGAAAACCAAATACTGCATGTTCTCACTTACAAGTGGGAGTTAAACATTGAGTAAGTATGAACATGAAGGAGGAAATAACACACACCAGAGCCTACTTGAAGGTGAGTGAGGAAGGAGAGTGAAGATCAAAAACTACCTACTGGTACTATGCTTATTACTTGGTTGATGAAATAATCTGTACACCAAAGCCCCGAGACACAAAATTTAGCTATACAGGAAACCTATACATATACCTCTGAACCTAAAATAAAAATTAATATAAATAAAAGAACACAGTGAGAAAAGATTTACATACATTTACATTGTATCGCATGTCATGAAGAACCTAAAGATTATTTAAGTATAGAAGATGTACATAGGTTATATGTAAATACTATGCCATTTTACACTGGGGACTTGACCATATTTAAATTTTGTTATCTGTAGGGGTCCTGACACAAATCCCTCATTGATTCTGAGGGATGACTGTATACAATATCACAAGCATATGATGCAAAGATGTTCAATGATATTAGTCTTAAGGAAAATACAAGTCAAAACTATAATGAAATAGGACTTCACACCCACTATGATACTAACATAAAAACGAAAGGCAATAAATATCAATGAGAATTTTGACAACTTAGAGCCCCATACACTGCTCTTGGGATTATAAAATACTGTAGCCACTTAAGAAAATGATTTGACAGTTTTTAAGATGTTTAAAAATATGTTTATCATATGACAGGGCAAGTCCACTCCTAAGTACCTAAATGAAAAACAAATATCCACATGTGTACTTGTTCATAAATGTCTATGGCAACCTATATATATATATATATATATATATATACACACACATATATATATACACATATATATATACACACACATATATATATACACACACACATATATATATATATATACTCACACACACAATATATATATATATATATACACACACACATATATATATATATATTTTTTTTTTTTTGAGATAAAGTCTCACACTATCACCCAGGCTGGAGTGCAGTGGCACCATCTCAGCTCACTGCAACCCCGGCCTTCCAGTTTCAAATGATTCTTCTGTCTCAATCTCCTGAGTAACTGGCAGTACAGGCATGCACCACCATGCCTGGCTAATTTTTATTTTATTTTTGTATTTTTAGTAGAGGCAGGGTTTTCACCGTGTTGCCCAGGTGGGTCTTGAACTCCTGACCTCAAGTGATTCACCTGCCTTGACCTCCCAAAGTGCACCCGACCCTATAGCAACCATTTCATAATAGACAAGAAGTGAAGACTATCCAGAAGTCCATAAACTGATGAATGGCTACACAAAACTTGGCATATTTATATAATGGGATATTACTCAACAATCGGAGAAAAGTACTAATACATGCTACAATATGTAGACACATCAAAAAATGTTATGCTAAGTGTGAAAGCCAGGCATTTAAAATATTACAGAATTTCATTTGTATAAAATAACCAGAAGAGGAAAACCTATGGAGACACAAAGTAGATTGCTTGTTGTTTGGTGCTAGAGTTAATAGTGGGAAGTGACTACAAAGGTGAAGGAGGGATCTTTTGAGTGTGAAAGAAATGGTCTAAATTTAGATTGTGATAATGGTTTCACAACCCTGTTAATTTCACTAAAAAAATTAAATTGTACACATAAAAAATACACATTTTATGGTATGAAGTTTATCCTCAATAAGATTTCCTAAAATATATGACAAAAGAGCAGCAGTGAGTTCTGCATCAACATAGAAATGCCACAGACACAGTAACTGGATGGCAGTATGAAGTGTAAAAGACAAAAAAAATTTCATAAAATAAAAGCTGAAAACGTTTCAAATTTGATGAAAATTAATAACCTACACCTCCAATAAGTTCAAGGAATCCCAATCATAAGAAATATGAAGAGAGCTACATAATACTTATAATCAAACTTCTTAAAATGAATGAAAACCAGAGCAACTCAAATCAATATAAATATTCACATACAAAGAATGACAGCAAGACTCTCTGTGGGGACAATATGACTAGAAGACAGTGGAGCAACATATTTAAAATACTGAAAGAAGGGGAGAAAAACTGTCAATCTAGGAATCTCTTCTCATCAAAAAATACCTTTCAAAAATGAAGAAAAAAACGCATTTTACAGACATACAAAAGTTGAAATTGGCCTGGTACAGTGACTCACACCTGTAATCCCAGCACTTTGGGAGGCCGAGGTGAGTGGGTAACTTGTGCCCAAGAGGTCAAGACCAGACTAGGCAACACAGTGAAACCCTATCTCTTCAAAATATACAAAAATTAGCCAGACGTGGTGACAGGTGACTGTTTTCCCAGCTACATGGGAGGCTGAAATGGGAGGATAGCTTGCGTACAGGAGGTCGAGGCTAAGTGAGCTGAGATCACACCACTGTACTCCAGCCTGGATGACAAAGTGAGATCCTGTCTCAAAAAATAAAACAAAAGTTGAAATAATCTATCACTAGCACTCCTGCAGCATATGATATTTTAAAGAAAGTCACTCACGAAAAGAAAAATAATATCAGATGGAAATCTGGTTTTCCTCCAAAGGAACAAAAGGCAATAATAATGGTGATTATATAAACATATATAAAAATTAGACTTTTATTTCAATATCTTTTAAATTTTGAGGTTTATAGACAAAACTATAATAACGTAATTGGGATTTATAACCTATGTACACTAAAGGAATCACTAAAATAAAACAAAAAATGAAGGGCAAATATAATAAGTCCAAGAAAAAAATGGAATAAAAATCTGAAATTACATCAAAAGAAGGTAAAAAATAAAGGGAAACAATGGATGAGACAAAGAGAATACAGCTTTCAGGATGGAGAGTTTAAAGCTAAGCTGATCAACAATAATATCAAAAATAATCTGAATAGTTCAATTATACAGCAGAAATTATCTTATTATCAGAAAAAAATAACTACTGCGTACTAGGTTTAATACTGGGGTTATGAAATAATCAGTACAACAAACCTTCATAAATAATCTGTACAAAAAATCCCCAAGTTTACCTATGTAGCAAACCTGTACATGTACCCCTGAACTTAAAAGCTAAACCAAAGTAAACTTCAACTGTATGCTATGTATGAAAAACCCACCTTAAATATAAAAACGCAAATAGATTAAGAGGAAAAAGATGGAAAAGCTCTTCTTTGCTATTTCTAAAAAGTACACTTGTTTATATTAAGATCACACAAAGTAAATTTTAGAACGACAAACATTACCTGAGATAAAGATGTCATGTAAGAATCATAACAGTATCAATTCAATAAGAGAACTATTATGGACTGAACGGTTGTGTTCCACCAAAATCATATGTTGAAATACTAACAATATGATGGTATTAGGAGTTGAGATGTTTGGGAGGTAATTAGGTCATGAGGCTGTCTCCACCTGAGTTTCAAAAGGTAGCACCAGTGCCACTCAGATCTGCAGGGGCAGGATGCTTACCCTTTAAAGAGAAGAAGACAGGACCACTGCCCCAGTGGGTCTAGAAGGCAGAACATCAGGAGAAATAAAACTATTCTCAGATAAGACTTCATAGAGTTTGACTGTGTAGGTTTGGGACTTGCTTGAGACCCATCATCCCTTTCTTCTTTTTTATTTCTCCCTTTTGGAATGGGAATGTCTATCTTATACCTTTTACACTACTGTAGTTTGGAAGCACATAACTTGTTTGGTTTCACAGATTTATAGCTAGAGAGCAATTTAACTTTTAGATGAATTTTACCTCAAATCTTACCTATATCTGATTTACATAATATTTAGATGAGACTGTGGCCTTCGTATTTTAGAGTTGTTGATGGAAAGAGTTAAGTCTTTTAGGACTACTTGGATAAAAAGAATGTATTTTGCATTTGAGAAAAACATACATTTAGTGGGCTAGGAGTAAAATTTCATTAACTGCATGTTTGTATTATCCTAAAATTAATATGTTGAAAACTGCTCTCCCTCTCTTTTCTCTGCTCTCAGCCATTGGGGAGGCAAAAAGAAAACAGCCAAATGCAAATCAGGAGATGAGATTTCACCAGACAGCAGGTATCTGGGGACTTGATATTGGGCATCCCAGTCTTCAAAATTATGAGAAATAAATACTTGTTATTTGAGCTACACAGTCTATAATATATATTTATAGGCTGTACAATATCCATTATTTTCAAGTGCACTAATATATACTAAGGTAGTTCATACTCTGGGCTACAAACAAGTGTAAATTCATTCTAAAGGTGTATATTATACAAAGTATGTTATTTGACAACAATGTAATTAAAATATAAATAAAAAAATAATCTAGAAATACTCTAATCTCTTGAAACTAAACCTTGATATTGTATGTCCCAGTCTCCAGAATTATGAGAAGTAAACAGTTGTTTTTAAGCCACATAGTCTATGGCATATTTGTTATAACATCCCAAACTGACAGAAACAAGGATAAACAAAATTTCTAAATATTCAGGTACCTAACAAAAGTCTTTCAAAATAAATGCAACAAAAACTGACATGTGAATAAAAAATTAGACAAATTCTTATAGATTTGATGTTTTAACACTACACTCTCAATAACTGGTAGAATGTTGGACAGAAACTCTATCTATGGAACACTTGAACTTGACCTAAATAAGATTTATAAAATATTTTACTAAAAAGTAGTACAATATTCAGTTTTTTTCAGGTGAAGTAATACACTAAGGTAGTTCACACTGTGAGGTACAAAAAGTGTATCATTTTAAGGGATGAACATTATACAAAGTATATTCTTTGACAACAATATTATTAAAATGGAAATTAAATAATATAAAAAATCTGGAAATACTCTAATCCCTTGAAATAAACTGCATACTTTCAAATAACTGATGGGCCAAAGGAGAAATCAAGAGAAAAATTAGAGAGTATTTTGAAGATAACAAAAGAAATACAGATTGTCAAAAATTGGGTTTTAAGATATGTAAGGCGGTTCTTAAAAGAAAATTGATAGCACTAAATGTTTATATTCAAAAAGAAAGACTTTGAATCAATGTCATCTTCCACTGTAATAATTTTTTAAAAAGAGCAAGTTACAGAAAAGCAGAAGAAAAGAGAAACAATAGAGAAATTAATAATACCATAAGCCATTTTTTTTTAAATAAAGTTAATAAAATTGATAAAACTGTAGAGGCAATGATCAGTTAAAAAAAGCCACAGAAAATATAAACTACAAATGTCAAGAATGTAAGAGGGGGACATCAATACTGATCCTACAGATATTAGGAAAAAAATAAGTGCGTATTATAAACAACTTCATGCTAATATATTTGATTATAAAAGAAATGAACATTTTCAAAAGATACAAACTTCCGACACTTAATAAGAAATAGACTACTCAAATGTCCATGTACCTATTAAGTAAATTAAATTTGAGGTTAAAAACTTTTCTAAAAAGGAAAGTCCAGACTCAGATGGCATCACTGATGATTTCTATCAAAGATTTAAAGAAGAAATAATATTTTACAGAGAATTCTATAAAGTTGAGTTATATGAGGCAAAATTATCCTGAAATATAAACAATATATATATATATAATAAATATTATAAATTAATATCCCACATTAACATGATTATAAATATGCAGAATGTGTGGGTGGTTAGAAGAGTGTATGTTAATTGAGATACCTAAGCATGGTTAGATAAATTGCAGCCCTGTCAACTGCCATAAATTATAAGAATTTTAGAAATCTGTAGTTGACAAGGGGATCAATAACTTCATAAGAACATGGAAAACAGTTTAAAATACATAAAGGTAAAATTTGCAGACTTATATATTTCTTGTTCTTAAGTAAGTGTTTTTTTTTTTAAAGAAGGATAATCTAGCATGCACTTAATACCTGCTAATAATAATAATTATTGTCTTAATCCAGGTTTTCTGGTTAGCAGATGTCAAGACTTGATTAATATGCATGACTTTGTATTATGAGATGGTATGTGAAAGAAATGGATAGGAAAGAGGATAAGGCTTGAAGAGTAGGTCTCTCTCCAGGCAAGTCTGACCCTCAGTGAAGAATAGAGGGAAGGAGGTGGGTGGGTGGAAGAGAGTTAGATATTCATACTGTCTATGGAAATTTTAACAAGATCATCAGATATTTCTCAACCAGAGGTCACTCAGCAGCTGAAACCTGTGCCACCAAGGAATGGACCTGCCCTAAGACACAAGCTATAACCAGTCATCTGCTAGGAGCAGCTGAAGAGGAAATATATTCTCAATGAAAGAGTAAACATAGATTCAGAATACAGAAACTGAAACTGTTGATAATTACGTTCCTGTAGTTGGAAATCCATAACATGCATTCTTATAACTACCATAGATCACCATTTGTTCTGTGCAAATATAAATTTATTCTAGATTTTGGGAGCAAATTCTCCAGGGTTCCTCTGGGTCTTTTCTCCCAATGTGAAACTCAGGAGAAGGAGGTGATAGGATGAACTTCAACCTCTGTTGCTACACTTGATCATCAGACCATAATCAATACTTTACTTTTCTATTTTACATTTCCCTATTGATTTTACATTTGCCTCATGCTCTCTTGGGTAAGTCTTGGTCTTACCTGTTTTGTGATCTATGCCTTTATTCCTGAATTATCTGAATCATTGATAATGATATCCTTCTCAATCTTGAGTTGCTACCTGTCCTTTTTACACAATTACAATGTGGAAAAATACTAGTAGGTACGTACTTAAATCACCTGAGTTCCATGTACATTCTTCCTGCCTCCTGCTGATTAGGGGCAAATACCTCTATCGATGTAGTATTCTTTTTGGCTTTATATGCATAAGAAATCCTGTTAGACTATGAGAGCATCTCTATCTCATATTCCACGGTACCCTTAGTTTTCTTACCTGGTAAAAATGTATCCTCTTTGGAGACCAGAACTTCTAAACACTGTGCATTCTAGGGTTTTGTGTACAATAAATACAATCTTCTTCATTGGATCAATGGAAGTATGATAAGTGGAACTATTCATGTTGAATCCTTTGGTTCCCAGATTTATAACCTTGCTATGACATAGCACAATATAGAGTTGCCTTATTCAATACATACACTATACCCTAAAAGGTAACCTCATTGGTTTATCCTGTTTCTTCTGAGTTGTTTCCTCTACACATTTAAAAGGCTGTTAGTTTCAATGAAGTTCTTTGCCTCTAGATGGTACAGTACAGTAATATGACCAGTATATATTATGGCCATATGTTTACTACCATTTTATTTGATGTAAAGCGGTTTCCTTGTTTGGTATTTTGTAGTGTGGAATTCCATACCTGGAAATCAGGCATTTGGTAAGCCCATGGAGAGTGATGATGATTGAAGGCCTTCAGGCAGAAAGGATAAACAAACTTGCACCTAAAAATAAAATCCTGGTGGATGGAAGTAGTCAATTTCATCAACTTGCTTGCAAGTGGATTATTTTCTTGAGGAATAGTACCGGACCAGGGCCTCAATGCTAATCTTTATTGATGAGGAACTGGGCATTAAGAGCTCACAATGGCTAAATCAGCCTCCTGTTGGGTAAAGGGAAGTCCATTTAGTTGGGCATCTTTCTCTGCCACCATGGTTAGCACATCCATGTGCTCACCATGCCAATTCTAAGGAAGTCAAAGATGAAGGTTGAATAACCTCCACTGGCCCTATCATTTATTCTATTTAGCTATCTACTTGCCTCTTCTGTGTTGAATCCATTCTGTTGGGCACTAATACATGAAACATCTTTCCTTCCATTCCCATACGCCTATTGACATGAGCACTTCAGACCTTGTGATGGTTAATATTAAGTGTTAATGACTACACTGAGGGATGCCTAGATGGCTGATGAACTCTTGTTTCTGGATGTGCCTCCAGAGAAGATTGATGTGTGTGAGTCAGTAGACTGGGAGAGGAGGACCCACTCTCAGTGTGTGTGGCCACCATCCAATCAGCTGTCAGCATGCACAGCTAGAACAAAGCAAGTGTAAGAAGATGAACATTCATTCAGCTTGTTGTGTTTCCTATCTTTCTACTGACTTTTCTCATTCCCCATCTTGCAGACGGCCTATTATCAGACTTCACCTTTATAATTATGTACACACACACATACACACAAAATCTTCTCCTATTGGTTATGTCCCTCTGGAGATCCCTGACTAATACAGACCTCCTTATATCCAATATTCCAATCCCTTCCTTGCTAGACTCCTTAGTAAATGTCCAGCCATTAGTTACCGCCATTAGTTATTGTATTCTCACACTTGGACACATCCTTCTAAACCAAGAGGAAGACCAGGTAGACTGTTCACAGCTACACCCACTTGAAAGATACTTTTTTCCCACTAACTTTCAGAGTCATCTCTGAAGGGTGCTGTAATGTTAATTATCATCCATTTTAAGCTTGCATGTACTTCTTGGGTTTATTCATTCATAAACCAAGATTTGGTTTTCTCCACCTGTTTCAGCTGGTTGTAGAGGACTTCCTCCTATTGCCTTAGATACATTTGCAAGATCCTGTTTCCAAATAAGGTTGTGAAGACAACCTTATCTGGACTTAACATATCTTTTTGAGGAAACGATACATTCTGCAACACTTGGTGCCCCATGTTCAACTGTACTGCTTCTACAAGGTTACTAAGAGCTGTTTCTTCTTTTTCCTTTCATTCTTCATTTTTTGTAAAAGTTTTGTTGAGAAATTAGTCACATAATATATATTTCACCCATTTAAATAATAAAATTCAATGATTTTTAGTGCACTTATTGACTTGTGCGACCATCACCACAATTAATTTTCATCACCTCCAAAAAGAAAGCCAAACTGCTTGGTAGTCACTCCTCATCACTTCTCCATATACCAAAAACCTATTCAACCACTCTCTCTATAGATTTCCGTGTTCTAGACATTTCATATGAATTGAATCATATAATATGTGCTTATCTTTGACTGGCTTCTTCTACTTAGCATGGCGTTGTCAAGGTTCATCCATGTTGAAGCAGGCATGCTAAGAGTCTTGTATGTAGTTATTAGCTATTGTTTATCTTCTTTGGAGAAACGTTTATTCAGACTGTTTGGTGCAATCACTCACATTCTCTTTTTATTTTATTCTTGTTTTTTTTATTTTTAAATTTAGAGGTTAAGCAGCACTTTTGTTGGCTGCCTAACACTTGGGATGTACA
The DNA here is from genome assembly GCA_036589455.1 of Ateles fusciceps. Classification (NCBI taxonomy): domain Eukaryota; kingdom Metazoa; phylum Chordata; class Mammalia; order Primates; family Atelidae; genus Ateles; species Ateles fusciceps. Next base: position 5,990,678 of record JAZHEH010003310.1, read on the forward strand.
CTCTGGAGTGGTTTCAAAATAGGAAGTCAGATAAAAATTTCGGCCTGGTTCATCAGTTTTCTCACTTGCAAATTTACAGAAAATGTTAGTGTCGTCTTCATAACGGTTTGTATATAATTGATACCAGTATGTAGCATTTATGAAGAAATCAATATATTATAATTATCATTACCTGTTTACCTATATACAAACTGAAAGTAGTAAGTTACTTAAGAAAATTCTTTCAGGCACAATCCTAGGTGTCACCAGCTCCAAAACTGTGAGGTAACTGAAAGAATAACATATTTTATGTCATGCAAAAATTACCCAGCACATTAAGGTTGGTAAATAACTGTTGATGCTCTCTTTTTTATATAGTACATATACACATTAAAAAAAATTTAAGAGAATATGAGAACTTTATGTTACGGGAAAAAAGCAGAATGATCTTAGTCAAAGCTCCATGAATACACAACAAATGCACAGTAACAGCTTGTAGTTTTAATATTTTGAATAATTATCATCAGAAAAAAGATTAATGAATATTTTTATTAAGATCCAATTGTCCTATTATTTTATGAACAGAGCTCTAATTCTGAGATTAAATAGCAGTTAAAATTTTTAAAAATCTTGTCAAATTTAACTTACTAATATAAATATGACTAGATATATGGGTGACTTGATGGGAAATTGACTTAATGATGGGAAATTGACTTTCATTTTATTTCTGTCATCATTCAAATATAAACTGCATTATTCATATATAAAGACATTGAGGCTTCATTAAGGATAACACACTTGATTTAAAAAAAGAAATAAAGAAAAGCAGATAGATATATTAACCAGTAGACATTCAGTGCATTCTTCCATCTATGTTTTTAGTTTATTTTTTTCTCAACATTATTGATTTTGACCCAGAGATAAACCCAGTCACCATGAGTGATAAACAATCACCAAATCCCACTGACTTTTTCTTTTTTGCTGTAGTTTTTGTCAGGTCAATGAATTACCCTTTGCTTATACTTTGTTCTCTAAGGCATAAATCAAGATTCAAAAAAAAAAAAGTTGAATCCTTATAAGTTTGGAGGGATAAAGCCAAATATAGCCTAAAGAGAATAACTAAGCTTTTGTTTACTTGAAATGTCTTACTTTCATTCTTATGATGTCAGTTTAATTGATATTTATTAATGATTAAAAGTGGGTCATATTTATAAAATTTCAACATATCAATGAACTGACAGAAAAGATTTGCTTTTGTTTTCTTTATGCACTTTGGCTTCTGCAGCTGTAATGTATTGATAAAAATGATTGCTTTAATAGAAACTAGTGAAGATTGACAGTAGAACAATAGCATTAATAATCACAAACTTTTATTAAATGTTCAGCTTTTGCCAGGTGCATATTAAGCATTATCTGTCTATGTATCTATCCATTTCTGCATCCATCCAAAATTATTTTCTCTAACTCTATGAAGTAGTACTATTATTATGTCTATTTCGTAAAGTTGAAAACCATCATAATGAAGCCATGTAACTTTATCAACTCAACAGATCTAGTATGTGCTGAGGTACAAAGCTGAATCTGGGTAGTCTTATTTGGTGTCAATAAGACACTACTATATTACATATACTGTCTTTTTAATGGAACAACAGAACTGTATATAATGGTTATTAAACGTGGTATGTATAATTTTAAAATTAATGATACCTAGGTGAAGCTCTATCAGACTAGCATACCGTTAAAAACATTCAAAATAAGAAAAGACACAATAAATAAGCCATTTAACCCAAAACAATGAATGTGTAATTGTGATATATTCAAATGGACAGTTTCAAGAAACAGGTATGACAATGGCTTGAGATTCATTAGACAGCCAATACAGGATTTAACTTCATGTAAGGTTACAATTTTGACCCTTCTCCCACCCAATAATTGCTCCCCCAATACACCAGTGCATTCATATTTTTTTTTGCACTGTCATGGTAATGTTGTGTGTTCTCATTATAAGCAATATATTTGACATTGTATAATTTTAGCAATTAAAAGAAGTAACTCATTGAGAAAAATAATAGCATAACAGCATACACTAACTTCTTTTTAATTTGAAAATATATTGAATTCAATATTTTGACTTTCTTGCAAACATATTTCTTTCTTTATCATTTCTATTAATATGACCAAAAATACTCCAAACACTACCTATACTATACAAAAGTTTTGTTAAATACCAGTATTTTATTAAATATTATAAATTAAAGATAATCATATAATTACCTTTCAATATTCTGACAACCAGTGTAACACACATAATTTAGGTCTTAATCAAAAGCGTGGTTGCTCATGACTATAATCCCAGCACGTGGGGGGGCCGAGGCAGGTTGATCACCTGAGGTTGGGAGTATGAGACCACCATGGCTAATATGGCAAAACCCCATCTATACTAAAAATACAAATATTATCCAGCATGGTGGTAGGTGCCTGTGATTCCAGCTACTCAGGGGACTGAGGTAGGAGAATCACTTGAACCTGGGAGGTAGAGTTTGCATTGAGCTGAGATTCCACCACTCACTCCTGCCTGGGACACAGAGCAAGACTCTGTTAAAAAGAAAGAAAGAGAGAGAGAGAGAGAGAGAGAGAGAGAGAGAGAGAGAGAAAGAAAGAAGAAGAAAAAATAAATACAATTTTTAAAAAGTTATATAGATATAACATTTTATATGTCCTCAAAACTTTACAAATAGATCCTAAGTTTCTATTTGCATGTTTTCAAGCCTTATATTTGAGAGATATCAGGCAAAGAAACAGCAACATAGGTATAACAGGAGTGTTAAAAAGAAAAACAAAGAATGAAACATAAAACAGGAAAAAATCTTCTAAAAAGTTGCAGCAAAACTTGAAACAATGTATTGAAATGCTATGAAGTAACTCCTGGATTTATGAGGAATCTGGTAGGTGATTTCTTCAAGACATGTCATATTATGTCACTTCCTTGTCTAAACCCTTATATTTTTTCCCATTGCACTTCAAACTCTTGTTCCTTACTTTAGGGTTCAAGGCCGTATATAATCTGGTTTACAGTTCTCCTGAACTCAACTCTTACTTCTCTGTATTATTATCTACACTGTAGTCCCAGTGTCCAATTTTCTTGTTAAGAAAATATTAAGCTTATTTCTGCCTTAGTGGCCTTATCCATGCTATTATTTTCTGAAAACATTTTTCCATGCATTTCTTGCATGACTAATATTTGTATCATTTCAAATTTCCAATTGAATGTCAACTACCTAGAGAGACTTTTTCTGCACATACAATCTTAATATCTCCATCCCTCATTATCACATTACTCTGCTTACTATTCGTAAATGACTTGTAATTTCCTGAAGTTTTAACCTTCAATTTATTTGTTTCCTTGTTTACTGGCTGTCTTCTCACTTCTAGAATGTAACTTTTATGAGAGTAAGGCTATTGCATACCGCATTCACTACTATACCATGTTGCATATTATATCCAGCACTATACCGCTAGCATTATAAATATTGACATGACTAAATGCTTGACAAAAATTTGTAAAATTAAGAAAAACAGTTCTTTAGAAATAGATTATGTTTTACTCTATTATCATGTATCCACTCCTCCACTTTTCTATGATATGATACATATGAGCATGATGGCTAATGAAAATTGTCATTTGGAATGACAAATCAATGCCAAGGTTTGTGAAGCTAGTGTGAGTTGATACAACAAGCAACATGAATTATAGATTGTTTGCTTTTTTTCACTCTGATTACCTTCTTCAGGGATAAATAGCTCAAATGAATGTTTCCCCTTTAAATTAAATCTTGAGTTTAATCCATAAAGAAGGGAAAAATAGACACCGGGACCTACTTGAGGGTGGAGGGTGAGAGGAGGGCGAGGATTGAAAAACTACCTATCAGGTATTGTGCTCATTACTTGGGTAACAAAATTATCTGTACACCAAATCCACACAACACACAATTTACCCAGTAACAAACCTGTATGTGTGCCCACTGAACCTAAAATAAATTTGGATAGAAAAAAATCTTATGTTTAATCTTTGTTTTTTAAAAAAGGGATATTTGTTTATATTGCTATATAACAAATTTGGCACCCGCTTAGAAACTTAAACAATAACCATACATTAGCTCAAAATTCTGGAGGACAGGAATCTGGACATGGAATGACTAGATTCTTTCCTTAGCACCTCATAAGGTTAGTCTTGGTAGTCAAAGTCAGGAAATTTTCTCATCTAAAGCTCAAGATTCTCTTCCTAGCTCATATGGTTGCTAGAATTTACTTCCCTGTGCTTGTGAGACTGAGGTTCTTCTACCTTGCCAGCTATCTGCTAAGAGCTATAAGGCTGCAGATGTGACTCTCATTCATTCCCATATCACCCTCTTCATCTTCAAAGTTAGTAACAGAGATTTTGCCTCATGTCAAATTCTTCTCATACTTCTAATCTCTTTTTAAGTTTCACATAATAATCTATGACCACCAATGATAATCTCTCTCACTTTCTCTCTGAATCAACTGCTATCGAACAGAACCAATTCCCAGGAGTGGTCATGCATTATTTTCACAGTTTAGGCCCACATACAAAGGCATGGGAAGACTATTCAGTGTTTATAATTAGCAGGCACAAATATTGAGGACCAATTTAGAATTCTGCCTACCATAAACAGATATAACCTTGATATTTAAACAATATAGAAATTTTATAAATATAATTTATATGAGTAGTTTATCTAAAAAACAACATAATTCCTATAAAATAGGGAATAAAATATTAAAACAGTAAATACATCCTAATTTTACAGATGCATAACTTATACATAGATTGTTAAAGTCTTAGAGGACAAGTTAATCATAAATTGCATCATTCTCTGCTACTGGTAAAAGATTCTCAGATAAGTAAAATTTGCAGTTCAAGGTATTTGTATAGGCATTTCATCTATCCTTGAATGAGTACTTTCAGTTAATTAACATCCAGGAGATAACCAGTTTCCTTAGTAATCAACTTTAAATAAGATTTAATTTTATAATTAGATTATAATTTATACATAAAATGTGCAAATATAAACTATTACCTGTTTATAATGCATGGAAGCAGGGCAAATGCTTTTGAGCTAATCAGCCATGTGAAGGGCATGTAATGTATTTTTGCTTTATAAGGGTTTATTCTTTCATTTAATTGAAAGGGAACCAGCTCAACCTGCAACTAATTGAAATTAAGTTTTTTGGGCTATAAGTAACATCCAGAGAAGGAAGACCTAGCATTCTGTCCCACTTTACCATTTACTAGCTATACAGCCCTGGCAAGATTTTCTGCAAGATATCTTTTCAATTACTCTTTTCAAAACATCCTAGAATTGCTCCTATCAATGTATACACACTTTTCATCTCCCTCAAATTCATTACCATCACCATCAATCTTGAGACTATGACTAAACTCTTAACTCCTATTTATCTTGTTCACAGCAAAAAGTCCAGGCTAGGATCACTCCTCATCTTCCACACTCTAATCTCCATACTGTTGAGGGCACTTCTCATTCTAACTTGATCTGTCACTCTTTTCTTAGTTTCAAAGCCCTATACTTGGCTCTAAAACTCAACAACTGTTATAGGAATAATCCTTTCTTTCCTCGGACTCTGGCTAGTTCTTTTCTCTTTTCGCTCCAACTTAAAATTGACTTCTCCAAGGACATGCCTCATAGGCCTCTCAAGTGGTGGATGATCTTTGTCCTCGGACTTCTGGTAATGCTGGGTCTTCAGGTATTGTAGGTTTCTTCCTTCTCAATGCAGCTTCTGGACTTTCCTCCAATTCCTTCTCTACAACTCTCTAGATTTTAACTTTTTTTTTTTAGGATTCTGTTTTAATCTTTCTAGTTGTATTTTATTACTGACTGCAAAATCAGTCTTTTCTCTTGAACATTTTTTTTCTGCAATATTTTCTGTCTTTTCTGTGCTAAAACTCCTGTTTTAACTCATAATGCTTATATTTTAGTGTGTAGAAACATTCAATGGAACTTCCAAGAAAATTTTAGAAAACATTGAAAATAAAGGATTTCTCTAGAAACTATTTGTAGTTCGGTTTTTGTGTATGATAAATAATTTTTTATAAACCTATTAGCAACAGAGGGAAAGCATCTTACCTGTAGAGGAGCAAAGACAAGAATTAAATCTGGTTTCTCATCAGAGACCAGGCAAGCAAAAAGATACTGTAGTAAAATGTGTAAAATTTTGTGAGAGACAAGAAAAGAAAATAATGTAAAATGTTGTATCTTAGAAAATTATCCTTCAAATATGAAGGCGAAATATTTTCTCAGACAGAAATTAAGGGAATTTGTTGTCAGTAGACCTGCCTTGAAAGAAATGTTAAAAGACTTTCTTTAGAAAAGAAGAAAAACCAACAAATGCAGGCAGACTATAGAATTAGAAAGGTTAAAGAAAAAGATTAAGGGATGTAGCCTTGCCTATATCTTGGTTTTACAACTTCTGAACCCCAGAATTGTCAGATAATAAATATGTGTTTGTTTAAGGGGATAAAATATTAAGAGTTTATCATAAATAAAATCTTAATAGTAACAAAAAAGGGTACTTTTCATCACTATAGAAGCCTAGAAAAAAATGGAATACCCATAGCAATAGCACTTCTATTAATAGAGCAAAAATTCCAATTTTGAGAAATATAATTTCTCATTTTTAGTGACCAAGATTCCTTAGAGAAATAACTGATTTTATTTATGAGAAAGGAAATGGGCATGAGGAGCCTGAAACGCATTGTCCTAACAAAAAGCTGTGAAGCTTAAATATATATATATATTTTACACACATTGTGAAATGGTTATATCAAGCTAATTAAAGTATGTACTGACTCACATATTTATTTTTGTGGTGAGAACCTTTAAAATCTATTCAGCAATTTTCAGGGATACATTTTTATTAACTATAGTCATCATGTTGTACAATAGATCTCCTGTAGATATATATATAGATCTCTTGTATGTGTGTGTGTGTGTGTGTGTGTGTGTGTATATATATATATATATATATATATGCTTTATTATGATCTATTATGTTTATCCATTAAAGCTAATCCAAAATTGAATTTCTATCTTCCAATTTAAAGTGAAGAAGTATGGGGTGTAAGTCACAAATACTATTACAAGTAATATAAAGCTATTGATTGTTTTTCTGGGTAGAAATACCCAAAACCACCAGAATAAGGCTATATTGCTTACATCTAATGATCTACCATTAGATTAATAAACAGAGATCTTAATTTGTCAGTCTCCTTTAAATTTGATTCATTTAATCTGTACTTCATTTTGGCAATACCTCTGCTATTCAAAGGGTTGGGAAAATCCTGCAATATAGACTATATTATTTAACTATAACATTGATGTAGACTGGCTCAAATCTCTCTACATTTAGGAATTTCTTTTACAGATTCTGACTCTAATTTAAGTATTACATATTTTTAGTTTTATTGCCAATAACATCACTTCAGTTTAAACCTACATCTGCTCATACACTGTTTAAAAAGCAGTGACATTCGTAGAACCTTATCACTGTTTATGTGCATTAGTTCCAACATGCATATTAACATCTTTCCTCCTCTCTACGTAAATGAATCTCCCAAGATACAGTTTAAATACAGGCTTATCTGTAAAATCTTTCTTTAGTATTCTTATCCATGACATTCTCCCTTTTTTGAATTCATAGTGAGCATGAGCCCTGCCATCAAATAGTTTAAAATCCCTTGTTGATTCAATGAAACCAAACTTCAAAAAATAACTAATGAAATGAACTGGGGCCAAAGGAGTTATATAAACCACAAGTGCATGTCTGAGGCAAGGAAAACCACCAGGAGTGGGTAATATCTGTGTTTATTTAAAAAAAGACAACCGGACCACAAAGAGAAATGCTGTCCACTTCATGAATAAGAACTGGAAATGATACTTTTGTAAATGAATATAACAGTGAGAAAAAAAAAATTATCATTACTCATTTCTAGAAAATTCATTAGTAAATGTATATACGGACACAATATGTTAAAAACAACCTGTGAAACTAAAATATTTACCCCAAATCACCATGTTTCCTAAGTTCTATCCTAAAATAACTTTAGAAAGATACCACACCATGAACCAAATACAAATAGTCATAATTTAAATCATTGTAAGGTGCAACAGGAGACATTTTTATTAATGGCTAGAACTTTTGTTGCCTTAAAGGAATATTATTAACAGAGCTATATAGTGAAAATTTGCCTAAATTTTTCTGTCATCATTCAGAAAAGAAATAATCTGATTCTTTAGAGGGGGAAAAGGGCATTTTGTCTCCTTACTACAGCATAATAGAAATATTTCTTAAAGAACATCAAACTCCCTTTGGTCCAATTCAACGCTTTCCAGGTAACAATAAGATCTACCTTTTTTTTTCCCTTGAGTAGACATAGTCTATCCCACTATCCAAGAAACTGGAATAGTTTCTTATGATCTACTCCAGTTAATGGGGCAGTATTTCCCATTTAAAGTGAATAAGCAGGCAGTGTGTTTCATTAATCAATATCCTGTGAAATTGGTTCGCTTGATTTGTTACTCATTTTGACAACTCCTTTAAATGAATGAAACAAAAATCTTAATACAGAAAATTTAGAATAACTATATCTTTCCCTACGGTGTTCCAAAAATAATAATTTAACTATAGTAGTTTTTATCTTAAATTAACTGTTTGAAGTAATCCAGAACTAAAATATCAATAAGTATATTATTGATAAAATATTCATAAGTATATTCAATAAATAATCAGAATTAATTTAAATCTGATTAAAAAGAAAAAATGTTCCCTTTGGCTTGCGTTTATAATTATTGGGATCAATAAAGTAATACCTTCTAAGTGTCTTTTTCCACCCTATGTTCCTCTTGAGCTACAAAACCACGAACCAAAATAGTTATGAGCATCTCCATGTATCCTCCAACATATGCAAATCCTTCCTCTTATAATATTTCTCTTGCAAAGTCCCTTACTTTAGTCAATACTTACACAATTCAGCCCACTGGGACAATTAGAAACTTGTCTGCATTGACTCTTCATTGTCTCTCAACACTAACCCCCAATCATCACCAGACCCTGTTGTTGTCTTAATATTATCTTTTCAATATTCTCACATCTCTTCTTATCCATATTCATGCTTATGGTCCAAAACACTTGGTTGACAACATTCTCCTGAGTTCTCCTCATTCAAGTAAAATCTATCATTTACAGAGCAGATCAGAGTAATGTTTCTAAATTATACAACTGATGATGCTGTCTAAAAATCTTAACATGCTTCAAAGGCTCATATCTCCAAGAAAAACGTCAATTTCTCTAATGTGACACAGAAGTCTCCTCCTGCCCACCTGAATGTTCCAGTAGAAGATGTATTACTTATTCACCACTTTTCCTTCCCTTCATGAGAGCAGCGAATACTAGTTTTTCCCTTGAAACAGTACAAGATAAGGATGCCTTCTCTCACAACTCCTACTCAACATAGTATTAGAAGTCCTGACAAGAGCAATCAGGTAAGAGAGAGAATTTATTTATAAAAGGCATCCAAATAGGAAGAGAGGAAGTCAAGCTATCCCTATTTGCAGATAACATTATTCTATATCTAGAAAACCTCATAGTTTCTGCCCCTAAACTCCTTGAGCTAACAAACAACTTCAAAAAAGTTTCAGGATACAAAATTGATATATAAAAATCAGTAGCATTCATATGCACCAACAACATTCAAGCTGATAGCCAAATCAGGAACACAATCCCAGTCACAAATGCCACAAAAAAAGAATAAAATATCTAGAAATACAGCTAACCAGTGAGGTGAAACATCTCTACAATGTGAATTACAAAACACTGCTCAAATAAATCAATAATGAGGGCGGGGTGCAGTGGCTCACGCCTGCAATCCCAGCATGTAGGGAGGCCAAGGTGGGCAGATCACCTGAGGTCAGGAGTTGGAGACCAGTCTGGCCAACATGGAGAAATGCTGTCTCTACTAAAAATAGAAAAATTAACCTGATGTGGTAGCAGGTGCCCGTAATCCCAGCTACTTGAAAGGCTGAGGCAGGAGAATCACTTGAACACAGGAGGCAGAAGTTGCAGAGAGCTGAGAGTAGGTGACTGCACTCAGCCTCGGCAGAGAGTGAGATTCTGTCTCAGAAAACAAAAAAAAAAGAGAGAGGGAGAGAGAGAAACAATGATGACACAAACAAATGGAAAACCCTCCCATGCTCATGGATAGAAAGAATTGATATTGTTAAAATAGTCATACTGATGACAGTGGTGGCCTGTCTGCAATTGCTGCTGCCATGACACCAGCTGCATTGGGGGAGGGGTAGCTTGGGCTGTGTGCTCCACAGGGTATGCAGGAGCCAGAAACAGGCAGAAGCTCCACCTCCTTCCAAGTTGGGGGGGTGGGGGCAGAGCCCTGCCCTCCTGGGCACAGCTGCAGCTGCCCAGTTGCTGCTGAGGACCTGGGTATCTCTGCACTCTTGGAGGCCTGGGAAACCCCCTCACACCCCAACAGGTCTGGAAGTGCCTGCTCCCGCTGCCTGGCCCCTCCTTGCTCCTGCCCTCGCTCAGATTCTGGAGCAAAGTTGTGGCCAAGCTGTGGTGCAGTCACAACCCAGCAAGGTGTGCATGCACTCAAGGCAGTGCTGACACACCAGCCCCTGCCACTTTGGCCAGCTCTGGATTTTGGGCACTGATGAACATGGTAGGGAGGCCATGGGAGGTTGAGGGAGGGATAATGGTTGCTTAGCACTGGCCTCCAGGCACCCCTCAGTATGAACAGCCTGGGCACTGCTGGCACAATGGGTGGCAGGTTAATGGCAGCAGGATGCAGACAGGTTCCCAGATGGAGAGTGGTAGATCCCAGCGAAATCCCACCTTCAGGCCAGAGAGAGTTTGAGGCCTGGGGCCAGACTGCCAGTTCTGCAGACAGGAGTGAGAACTTATGGAGCGTTTTCTGGGTCCACCTATGGCTGTCCGTGGACCAAGCAGCATGCACTTCCTCCCCTCTGAAGCCCATAATAACCATACTGGACTCAGCCAGATTCAGGCAGATTATGGGAGGACCTCCCTGCAGAGAGGAGCTACCCACTCTGGGTTTCCTTTCTGCTGAGAAGCTGAGCAGACAATGGGACAACCTGCCTGCAGAGAAGTTACCCACTGCAGGTCTCCTCTCTGCTGAGCTCTGCACACTCGTTCACATGACCTGCCTGCAGAGAGGAGTTACTCACTGTGGGTCTCCTCTGAGCTGTTCTGTCACTTAATAAAGCAATGAAGCACCTCTTTGCTTTGCTCACCCTCTACTTGTCCACATACCTCATTTTTTCTGGGCACAGGACAAGAACTTGAGAACCCCCCAATGGCACACCTGAAAGAGCTGTAACACAAACAAAGCTGAAACGTGCCCCTTGCTCACCACATTGTGGGTAACAAGAAGGAGAGAAGAGAGGAGAGAAGAGCTGTGGCCCAGAACTAGGAGCCAGGGCTGTGACACCCTCTTTGGAGATCCACAGTTCCTGGCATCTTCAAGCTTCCAGGCATTCCAGGCTTCCAGCACATTCCCTGTTGCCCTCTGTGGAAGCTGCTTTCAGTGCACCTGTTTCAGCTACAGCTTCACAGGGCACTGGCACCCGTGTCCATGCTTGGAACTGCCTGCTCCCCTGCAGCCAGTGTGCATGACTGTGCACAGTTGCTGGACCCCAGGATTATTCACACATCCCTCAATGCTTTGCCGCTGGCTCACTCTTGGCAGGCATGGGATACAGTTCAGTAGCATGAGCCAAACACAACTTGCCAGGCCATGTAAGCAGAACAAGTCCAGCAGGCCTGAGCAAAACTCAGGCAAAGGCACCACAGGTCACAGAGGTTTCTGGCTGGAAAAGCAACACCCCAAGGATCCTATGACAATACTACCCAGATAAATTTATAGATTCCATGCTATTCCTATCAAACTACCAATAACATTCTTCGAAGAACTAGAAAAAAAGTATTTTAAAATTCACATGAAACTAAAAATGAGCCCAAATAAACAAGACAACACTAAGCAAAAAGAACAAAGCTGGAGGTAATGCATTACCTGACTGCAAGCTATAGTATAGTGCTAGGGTAACCAAAACAGCATGTGCCAATCAAAAACAGACACGTAGACCAATGGAACAGAAAAAGAGCCCAGAAATAATGCTGCACAGCTATAGTCCTCTGATCATCAACATAGCTGACAAAAATAAGCAATGGGGAATGTGCTCCCTATTCAATAAATAGTTCTGGTATAACAGGCTAGCCATATGCAGAAGATTGAAATTGGACTCGTCCTTATAAAATATACAATAATCAACTCAATATGGGTTAAAGTATTAAATGTAAAACCTAAAAGTGTTAGAACCCTGGAAGAAAACTTAGGAAATACCATTTTGGACATAGAAAGTTTTCATGATGAAAACACTAAAAGCAATTGCAGCAAAAGCAAAACTTGACCTGAGAGAACTAATTAAACTATAGATCTTCTGCACAGCAAAAGATACTACCAACAGAGTAAACAGACGACCTGCAGAATAGGAAAAATACTTGCAAATTATGCATTCAAAAAAGGTGTAATATCTAAAAACTATCGGAAACTTAAATAAATTTACAAGCAAAAACAACCCCATCCAAAAGTAAGCAAGGGATATGAACAGACACTTCTCAAAAGAGGAAATTTATGCAGCCAACAAACATATGAAAAATAGCTCATCACTGGTCATTAGAGAAATGTGAATCAAAACCACAAAACCATCTTATGCCAGTTAGAATGGTTATCATTAAAAAGTCAGGAAACAACAGATGCTGGAGAGGGGTGTGGAGAAATAGGAACGCTTCTACACTGTAGATGGGAGTTTAAATCAGTTCAACCATTGTGGAAGACAGTGTGGTGATTCCTTAAGGATCTAGAACCAGAAATACCAATACCACTTGACCCAGCAATCCCATTACTGAGTGTATACCCACAGGACTACAAATCATTGTACTATAAAGACAAATGCACATGTATGTTTATTGCAGCACTGTTCACAATAGCAAAGACTTGGAACCAACCTAAATGCCCATCAATGAGAGACTGGATAAAGAAAATGTGGCATATTTACACCATGGAATACTATGCAGCCATAAAAAAGAATGAGTTCATGTCTTTTTCAGGGACATGGATGAAGCTGGAAACCATCATTCTCAGCAAAGTAACACAGGAATAGAAAATCAAACAGCACATGTTCTCACTCATAAGTAGGAATTGAACAATGAGAATACATGGATACAGGGAGGGAAACATCACACATCAGGGGCTGTTGGTGGGTAGGGAGTTAGGAGAGGGATAATATTCTGAGAAATATCTAACGTAGATGGCAGGTTGATGGGTGCAGCAAACCGCCGTGGCATGTGTATACTTAATGTAACAAACCTGCACGTTTTACACATGTATTCCAGAACTCAAAGCATAATCTAAAAAATAAGACATACATGTGGCCAATAAGCATATGAAAAATCCTCAGTGTCAGAAATGATACAAATGAGAACCACAATGAGATACTATCTGACACTAGTCAGAAGAGCTATTATTAAAAAATAAATAAAATAACAGACATTGGCAAGGTTGCAGAGAAAGGGAAAACTAATAGATTGTTGGTGGGAGTATATTTAATATATTAGTTCAGCCTTGTGAAAGCCAGTGTGACAATCCCTCAAAGAACTAAAAACAGAATTACCATTTGACCCAACAATCCCATTATTGGGTGTATAACCAAAGAAATATAAATCAGTCTGTCATAAAGATACATATGCATGTATGCTCAATGCAGCACTTTTCACAATAGCAAAAATATGGAACCAATCTAAATGCCCATCAATGGTAGACTGCATAAAAAATAAATGGTACCTATACCATGAAATAGTATGCAGCCATTAAAATAGTGAGATCATATTCTTTGTAGCAACAGGGATGGAGCTGGATACCATTAATCTTAGCAAACTAATGCAGGAACAGAAAACCAAATACCACATATTCTCACTTGTAAGTGGGAGCTAATTGGTAACACCACATAAATACAAAGAGGAGATCAACAGATACTAGGGCCTACTCAATGGTGGAGAGTAGGAGGAGGGTGTGGATCAGAAAAAATATATATACCCTAGCATCTATTCAGTACTATGCCTAGTGCCTGGGTGACAAAATAATCTACACACCAAGCCCACACGACATGAGTTTACCTATATAACAAACCTGTACATGAATCTAAAATAAAAGTTAAAAGAAATTTTTAAAAAGACTTTTCCTAATTGGAAACTTTATTTCTTCTTCCGTGTTCCTGTGACTCTAATCTATTTTGAGGGCCTCCAGATTCCCTTTGCTTTGTCATACACATGCAGAGGACCCACTGAAAGTCTCCAGGATCTAAATAATGACTGAGCCATGTAATGGAAAAAGTTTCTGTCTTTCTGAAATGCAGAACCCACGGGTTTTCAGTGGACAATTTCTTTTTGTGATAAACACCAAGCGTTTTTTTTTTCTGTGTGTGTGATAGACCATAAAGGTACCCTTTTTGTTACTAACTGTGGCAACAAGCAAGTTACATTACCATAAACATTAGTTATACTGCCATAATTAGTATATTTAGTGGAAGAAATTTTGATTATAAAAATAAAATTCTCCATAGATGGGTTGGTTAGCACAATAGACTAAATGAAAAGAGGGATTTTTTTTTTTGCCATAGAGATAATGTCTGTGAATACTCACAAAATTTAGTACAAAAGTAGGAATAGATAAAAATTACAAAATGAATGCTAATAGTTATGAAAAATCCCAGCTATAGTTACAGGAATGTAAAATTAGTTCCAGAAAGCAAGATATGTGAGAATGAAGAGGAAAAAAAAATTATTAGAGAAATTTTAAGAAAAAAACTCCGTTAGTCATACATGGAATTTCAAATGTAAATTACTCATCCAGTGATAAACAGAATAAATTAACTACATTAAACTTGTCCTTGGAAAATATAGCATTCCAAAGACAAGTGGACTCTAAATTTTTATGAAAGAGAAACAAAAATAAATCAATTCATTTCAAAGGACCTGTAGTTGCACTTTCACCGGATTTCCTAGTAGTAATACTGAGTATAACAACGAAGGCCTTCAGAGGGATGAGAAAAAATAATTTTCACTCCAGAAATGTATTCACTCAAATTGCAAACTGAGTGTCGGGGAAACAAGAAAACGTTTGCAGACAGACAAGGACAGCTGAAAGTTTTTTGTTTATATTTTCTATTAAAAATATGACATCATGTACTTAAAAAAATGAAAAACAAGAAAGAAATACTTGGAGAAAACAAGGAGGTAGTGAAGAGAGGCCACTGCTTCATAGTTCTGAAGCATATCAAGATTCTATGGATGCAGATTAGTGTGGAGAAAGGAAGTACGCAATATAGTAGACAGATGATTAATGAACAAAGTAAAATTGAGGCAAAGACTTTTTTAAATTATTAATTTAGAGATTTAAAGTAAACTAAACTAAACTAAAACTAAAAGCAAACTAAAATAACATAGCATTAAGTGATTAACACAAGGAATAAGAAAACCTTTTGACCCTGATGCTCTTACCTTGGTCTTTGAATTACAGAGGTTAATTTACGCTTAATTACTTGGCCTAAGAGAAACAAATATTATATGGATGTATAATAAATACAATAAATTTGTGTTTTTCACCTTTGGAATCAACTGATAAACAAAGCTCAGGAATCTTGATAATGATTCCAGAATATATTGAAAATAGTGAAGTCTTGGGAATGTAAACATAAAGACATCACTGATGGGTAGTTATCAGCGGGAGAGCCATAAAAAAGTTTAAGCACATAAGAATACTAATAGGGAGGCCGGGTGCAGTGGATCACACCTGTAAACTCAGCACTTTGGAGGCTGAGGCACCGAGAATCATGAGATCAAAAGATTGAGACCATCCTAGTGAACATGGTGAAACTCCATCTCTACTAAAAATACAAATACCAAAAGTAGCTGAGTTTGGTGATGCTCGCCTGTAGTCCCAGCTACTCAGGAGGCTGAGGCAAGAGAATCAATTGAATCCGGGAGACGGAGGTTGCAGTGAGCTGAGATGGCACCACTGTGCTCCTGGTAACAGAGGGAGACTCTATATCAAAAAGAAAGAAAGAAGAAAAAGAATACTAATACCGTCACCATACACAGATAGAATCAAAATGCAAAAGAACAAAATAAAGGTTTAAGTATTTATAATAAACAGAAACATACATGAAACTACTAAATCCTTGATATAACAATTTAACTTCAGGAAACAAAGAAAGAAATAAAAATGAAAATCATGTAAGGGAGCTATGATTTCTCACCAGTTCAACATAGTCAATCCATAACTTGAAGATATAAATGTATTGTTTACTACTGTGAAGATACCTATGAGAGAGAATTTGTTTTACAAAAAAAGATTTTAAAGAAGTTATATCAGAGGTATTAGGTAATTTAATTATATACCATTTACTGCATTCTTTGTGCAAATAAAATATATTAGATATTAACATTTTTATATAAATACAAATACTATTAATAAAATGTAACATATCTGAAAGATTTAGAGAAAATTTTGCACCTAACCAACAGAAGATTGGTATCCAGAATACATAATCCAAAATAAAAAAAGAGGCAATGATTATGTACAGGCAAAAACAGATGTAGATCTATAAGTGACATGGATGAGATAACAAATATCTTTAATATATGTTATATTTATTAACATTATTTATGTAATGTTCAAGGTTACTTGAAAAAACAAACATGAATAAGAATTTTGTTTTTCTCACTCTTTTGCAAAAGTTTTTAAAATACAGATAAACTAGGAATTTGATAAAATGCTGGTGAAGCAGTAAATTTAAATTATTTCTACAAGGAAATTAATGATTAACCACCTGACCTTAAAATTCAAAATGTTCATGCACACTAATTAAAATACTGAGAAACCTTTCCTATAAAAGTATCTTCTTGTTAAACACACATGCAGCGTTTCTTCTTTTAATTTTGTCACTTTTTTGTTTCTATAAACATGTAGAAACAATATAAATATAAATCAGTAAGAGAGGTTTCAATTAATAGGTTATGATATAGAATAGCATGGAATTGTTATAAACAGCAAAGCAGAATGTTACACAAAAATTTTTTAAAAAAGGTTTTAAAGTGTGTGTTAGAATCATGTGTAATTAATAATCTCACAAATGTAAAAATATGTATAAGCACATGCATGGTCTGTGTGGACCTGTATAAAATGTTTACGTGTGTAAATCAGAATGTGGTGGTGTGCATGTCACCTTATAACCTTTGGGGAGGCAAGGGGATGTAGGCCACAGATTTGTTTATTGTTCAGATCTATTTTATAACAATTGTATTTTACATTACTATTGTAATTTTAATCTTTCATAACTGGTATTCCTGTGATGTTGTCTCCTTTCTCTGCCCAGGAGCTTAGAAGCACATGCAAACCCATCTATCAAGAATATCAAGAATCCCTGGTTAACTACTCAGGCCTATTGAACAGCTATTATGTTAAACCTATTTTGTTTTTTAAAAATCAAATTAAGTAACTTTAGAGAGCTTTGCTTCATGCAGTCTGCATGACACTGAACGAAAAAAATGAGTGTCTTTGACATTGCCTGAATGAAGACATAAGAAAAATAAAAAGATATATATTACATTTTCCTTCAGATTACCATAATTTTTGAAATATCTGCTATATATATGTGTATTTTCTAAATGACAAAGTTTTATTTTATTACTGAAGAATGACATGCTTTAAGAGAACAAACACCAGATAACAAAAAAAGAATATATAAAGGTGCCTTTTATGAGATATTCCTTTAATAAGTAAATTTTAATTACTTTTTCTGGTTTAATTTCATATTATCAGTAGTATTTTAGTTTTTGCAAATCCATATTTTCAGATTTGCCTTTGTGAATCTAGATTTCTTCAAGTTAACAATAAAAAAACATGATTATGAAATGATAAGGACATAAGGACTTCTTTACATTTTAAATCATTGAGTTTATAAGTGGATACTTTCTGAAGCTACCAAAGTAGTTAATGACAGATCCAGAACTAATTAGAGACCAGGTCTTTTAATTTTCAACAATCTACAATCTACATTCTTTTTTCTATTCTTTTTCGTTTCTTTTTCTTTTTTTTTTTTTTTTTGAGATGAAGTCTTGCTCTGTCAGCCACGCTGGAGTGCAGTGGTGCAATCTTGGCTTACTGCAAACTCTGCCTCCTGTTTCAATCAATTCTCCTGTCTCAGCCTCCTCAGTAGCTGGAATGACAGGTGCATGCCACCATTCCTGGCTAATTTTTGTATTTTTAGTAGAGATGGGTTTTTGCCACATTGTCCTGGCTGGTCTTGAACTCCTGAGCTCAAAGCAATCGGTCTGCTTTGGCCTCCCAAAATGCTGGGATTACAGAAATAGCCACCATGCCCAGCCAACTTTATTCTATCTTAAAATAAAGTTTATTATATTTATTTGATTATGATGTCTCTTTGATTTCTCTTACTTTTATTCATTGCAAAGATCATTTCCTGGGAACCCAACCAAGTCTGTTTAAGAAAAAAACCTCATAGATTTTCTGAGTTATTTTCTGGTATTTCATCTGGCAAAACAATAGAATCATTCCGGGAATAAGGGACTTAAGGATTTTCTACAACCCACATGGGATGTGTTCTTAGTAGATGCCATCAGAGCCATAATTAATACATGTTTTCACAAATAATAAATTTTGACAATCAAACACTACAATTCATACTTTGGATGCCATTGAAATGAAAGGGACAAGTGTAATTTTTAGAAAATATTTTCGGAGGTTGTTTGTTCCACAAAATTCTCACACTTTTTGGAGATACATTTTTTGCCTTCAATGAGGAAAGACTAGACTTTGAGGAATAGACGTAACAGTAAATGAGATGAACTAATCCAAAGCGACACTTATCTGACTTACATGAGGAATCTCAAAAAGGTAAGAACTCACAGAAGCAGAAAGTAGAATGGTATAGTCACTAGGTTTGGAGAGCACAGGCCTGGACCGGAGAGATTCAGATGAAAGGGTACAAAATTACAGTTAGGAGGAATGCATTCAAGAAATTAATTGTGGCTTTAGTCAACATGGTGAGTATAGTTAATAGCAATATATTGTATACTTGAAAACTGCTGTAAGAGTAGAGTGTCAGTGTTCTCACTACAAAAATAATATGTGAAGTAGTGCATATGTTACTTAGCTTGATTTAGCCATTCCGCTATGTATACATATACATATCTCAGCCTCTTGAATAGTTAGGATCACAGGTGCATGCCACTAGGCCTGACTAATTTTTGTGTTTTTAGTAGAGAGGGGGTTTCACCATGTTGGCCAAGGTGGTCTCAAATCCCTGACTTCAAGTGATCCATCCATCTCAGCCTCCCAAAATTTTGTGATTACAGTCTTGAGCCACAGCGCAAGGCCAATTATCCATGTTTTTAAAATAAAACTTCACACATTAAAAATTAAAGATTATAAAAATTAAAGCTTGAAAGATTGCATTTAAAAGAGAAAATGATGGGATTCATCATGAAAATATCATAGTTATCACTAAAATAATGTTTTGTTTACCATATATAAATCTAGCAGTAACTTTAGATGGATAGATATAATCGGCATCACTTGTTACTTGTTGGAAGGAGAAGGTTTTACTTGCTTATTAGCTTTATTTGAACTGAATATATATTGTAATAAGGACTATATTTCATGTTCATAGAGCACACAGAAAATGAATTAGTTGATTTTTTATATGTCCAAATATGAAAAAGATCAGGATTTTATTTTATTTTATTTTTCTTTAAAACTCTGGAGGGATTTGAGATCAAGCAATTAAAACAAGTTATTTGTGTGATCATAAATGCTAGGATTACCATCATTGTGGCTTATATTGCACAGCACAAAAAGCCATGATAGGAATAAATACAATGCTTTCTGATAAGGATGTGAAGTTGTGGCAAGCAGGTGGCAAAATGACAAAAGTCAACAAAACTGTGTTCTGCAGTGTGGTTAATGCCGTCTTGAAATCTAGGCTAAAAATAGAATTAAATGAAAACAAGAGGGGGGTTGAAAACATTGGAAGACATAGAATTTAGTGAGGTGGAAATAATTATACAGAGGGAGAGTACAATCAAGGGAGCAGTAATATTAGGAGATTATACTCACAAAGTGGAAAATTGGAAGTGGAACAAATTTAGCTGACGTTGGGAAATTGAATGCCTGGACCTGAGAATAAACAGGTTGTCCAGCAGAACTGAAGCTCACCTTTAGCAGTAAGGAGTCAACTGGAACCAAATTTCGAGCTGGAAAAGAAACTATAGAGCCAAGTAAGGCTTAGCCCTGCCTACAAGAGTAAGGCTTCACCACCCATGGAAATACAACAGGGGGAGTTATAAGTGTTTATTACACAGAAATATGATGATGGTAGCTAGGTGACAAAAGAATAACAAAGAGGGGTAATACATATGTGCAGTAGATTTGGGGCAGGGAGGTGTATGCAAGGAGATTCTACAACAGTGTGGAAATGGGTAGGAAAAAGCAGAGGAGGCTGGGAAAATGATGACCAATACTATATATGATAGAACATTTGACCAATGGATGCCTGTGATAACAGGAAGACAAAAATTACATATATACAATTGTGCCATTACAGTAAAATGATCCTGAGGTAATATGTTGAAAATTTGAGCTGGTTGCTTTTAGCTGCATTTGATGAGGAATGGTAAGAAAAATTAGCCCAGAAAAAGTACTGGGCCAGTGTGATAAAGAAAATTTAGGGAAAATATAAAGACCTCAGACCTTGAGGATTAGAAAGTAAATCTACATTTTTTAAATTACCAATTAGATTAGTTTTCTAAGACTGCAATATCAAAATGCCACAAACTAGGTGAGTTAAAACAATAGAAACTTACTGTTTCACAGTTTTGGAGGCTAGGAGCCTGAAATCAAATTTTAAATTGTGCTGCTTTAGGATCCTGTTTGTGGAGAAATCCATTCTTGCTTCTAACTCCGGGTAGTTCCATTCCAGTTGACTTGCAGCAGCATAACTCAAATCTTCCGATGGTCTGTGTTCCTGTCTCTTCTCATAGTCTTCTCTCTGTGCATATCTGTCTCTGTGTCCAAATTTTTACTTTTTATAGGGGCATCGGTCATATTAGAATAAGATCCATGTTAATGATCTCATTTAACTCGATTATCTCTGTAAGAACTATTTCCAATAGAATCACATGCAGAAGTACTAGTGGTTAAGACTGCAACATATCTTTCTTAGAGGATGCAGTTCAACTCACAACACCAATTTTTCCACATAGGACAAGATTCTTAAGAATAGCCTAAGGAATCATTAAGAGTATTAAGATATACCATGTGGCCACAGACCAAACTATGAAAGGTCATCCTGATTTTTTTAAGACTTCATAAAGATTAAAGTGGTTGTTGGTAGATCCTCTTGTCTGATAAAAACTACTCATCAATATTGAGACTATGAGCCAGGCACAGTAGCTCATACCTGTAATCCTGGCACTTTAGGAGGTGGAGGTGGGTGGATCACTTGAGATCAGGAGTTCTAGACTGGCCAAAATAGTGAAACACTGTCTCACTGAAAAATGTAAAAATTAGCCAGGCATGGTGTCATGCACCTGTAATCCCAGCTACTTGGGAGGCTGAAGCACGAAATAGCTTGAACCCAGGAGGTGCAATTGCAGTGAGCCAAGATCATGCCGCTGCACTTCAGCCTGGGCAGCAAAGTGAGATTCCATCTCAAAAAAAAAAAAAAAAATTAAGACGATGGTCCAACCAAAATCCAAGGTACCTGAAATACTCATAATTAAGTATATATTTAGAAATGTGTTATAAAACATTTATAGTATGGCCTTTTCACTAACTAAAATCAAATATGTGAAACATTTAAACATTTTTGAGATAATTAGCAAAAGCATTACCAGCCTGAAATAAAAGAAAATGGGATTAAGAGAAAAGACTCTGGCCTCAAATTCCTACATAACATGAAGCGGGCTGAAAAACCTTCAGATAACAAAATAGGAATATCATTTAGAAATTTGTCATACATTTCCTACCAAGCAGGGTAATTGCAGGAACTTTGAGAAAGAGGAGCAATGGACTATGGAGAAAAATAGGCTATGGTCAATTGTTAAGGAGATTGATGAAAGTGTGGTTTTTAAACCAAGGGTAGAGAGATCTGACGACGTTTCCTCAGTGAGATTTTGGACTTGCAATGAAAGTGACTCCTATGGCCTCCCAGTCTTTCATTCTCTGAAATAAGCGTTTATTATTATATTTTCCCTGTTTCAACATTCTATGGTGGGTGGAAAGATTGGTAATTTGTATCACAGATCTTCATTTCAAATGTAGATGTCTGAAGACAGATCATGAATCCTGAATTTCAAGCTGATGTTGTAACTGAATGAGACTTTTGGCATTCATAGGATTGGGTAAGTTGATTTTGCAGATGAAAGAGAAGTGAATATTTATGGAAAAATGGACAAAGTACAGTAGATAAGATTCTTGTTAAAACAACATTTACTCCCCTTCTCCTTTGACCCCCCAATGAACACACTTGAAGCAGACTTGAGCCAAGCCTACAACAGTGAGGAGTCAATAACAGTCAGACCAGCTTCTCAAGGCCGAGCTGCCTAAGTATGATGGATCTCTATCAGCTGAGCCTCAGCCAGCTCTTAGCCATGCAAATGATCCCAGCTGATGTAAGAGAGCTGCACGGACTGGCTCAATTTTGTGGTCCTTTGCTACACAGCTTTACTGGAGCAACAGCTAACCAATATTTTCTCAGATAAAAAGAAAAATGCTTGTGGAGTATGTAATCTACTCTTCTATATGAACTGATGAAAAAGGATTTCTTTCTCTTTTGTTCATATGACTGTCTTGCCATTATAAATGTTTTAAATTCACATGAGTTAACGTGTGCCTTTTTGTTGTCTCTTATTATAAACAAAGGTTGTTTTAAATCAAATAATAACTCATCACCTATGAAAGAAACAAAATCGTTAATGATTGTTATATTACTTTATAATGTTTTGTTTTAGAATATCGTATCATAATTCTAGAAAACAAGAGGATCAAAGGTCTGACTACCTCTTGTTTTCATGCACTTTTACTCGAGTTTAATTGGCTAAGTAGTCACTCATAAACTTCCTTTTTATGTCATCCTACGTAAGACACTAAATTAAAAATGATAAAACTCCTTATGAGTTTCGCACCCAATTCATCCTTATCACTTCCCAGAAAGATGGCAGGAAGCACCAAAACTTCACGCCTTCACCTAATAAAAGCAGATATATTAGAAATACTTAGATATCTTTGGAATTCTCTATATTTTAATAGCTCAATTATGTTTTAAGAGCTATCCTATTTCTTAAACACACAATGTAAGAAGTTATTCAATAAAGATGGGTCACCCTGCCCTAGCTTATTTTTATGAGGTTAAGTGAGTTTATTTTTAAGGGAGTTTGTTTTTCTGAAAGAAACATCTAGGGTATCACATGAAAAACCATATAGTATTCCAAAATAATTTCAGTACAGAAGTAGATGACTGCCTGCCAGTAAACTCTAATATAAGACTTTCCTAACATAAAACTGAGAAAAGAATTTTCATTTTGATTGCTTTACTTGATGAAGTTTTGAGTGCTAGTATTCCTATTTTACATTCCAACAGGCTAACATATTTTCTTCATCAGTGGATGAAACACAAAAATCTAAGTTCTATTTTATCTAGCCAAATTGTAGGATACAGATCTGACTCCATAATATGTTTGGATGTCCCCTCCAAATCTCATGTTGATATGTGCTCCCCAGTGTTAAAGGTGAAACCTGGCTGGATTAGTCTGTTCTTGCACGGCTATTGACAAATACCTGAGACTGGGTAATTTATAAGAAAAGAGGTTTAATTGGCTCATGGTTCTGCAGACTGTACAGGAAGCATAGTGGCATCTGCTTCTGGGAAGGCCTCAGGAAGCTTCCAATCACGGCAGAAGGCTAAAAGGAGCACAGACACACCACATGGCAAAAACAGGAGCCAGAGAGACAGAGGCGGGTGGGGCTTGGGGAGAGGTGACACACATTTTTTAAATGACTAGATCTCATGAGAACTCACCGTTATGAATATAGCATCAAGTCACGAGGGGCCCCAGAACCCAAACACCTCCCACAAGACCAACCTGCAGCACTGGAAATTATAATTCAACATGGTATTTGGGTAGCAATAAATAAATACCCAAACTATATCAAAGGTGTTTGGGTCGTGGGAGGCAGATTCCTCATGAATGTCTTGGAGCCAAGCTTGCAGTAATAAGAGAGTTCTCGCGCTGTTCAAGCGAGATCTGATTGTCTAAAAGAGTGGAATGCTCCCTCTTATTCCCTTTGCCATATGATATCCACCATGCGATGTCTTCCCTGTGATTATAAGCTCCCTGAGGCCTTCACCAGAAGAAAACACTGGTATCACATTTCCTATACAGCCTACAAAACCATGAGTTAATTAAACTTCTATTCGTTGTAGATTACCCAGCCTCAGGGAGCAACACAAGGATAGACTAACACATTCTGGTTGGAGATATAAGATATCTCTGTGTCTCTATGTGAATATGTGAGGGACTGTGTTAAGGACAATTGCCTGTGTTTCAAAGGCAGGAATTTCCCAACGCCATACCTCCATCCACACCACGCCCAAATCCAGGAATGTAAAGTTCTTTTTCTAACTTTCCCTCACATGGGCTAGGTAGAAATTCCAGGTGAGCTGCTTTGTTCAGAAAGCCAGCAAAAAGCCCTGGAAGGAGAGGCTCTGTTGTGGGCCCAAGCAACAAATCTGGGTTCAGAGTCGACGATCAGCCACTCCAGAGGAAGTTCGAAAGAACTCCTCTAATTGAACAGAACATGGATGGGGCGGGAATAACTCCAGGGTTAAAATTCCCCTGCCCCTTACCTGTGT
This sequence comes from Ateles fusciceps, assembly GCA_036589455.1. Lineage (NCBI taxonomy): Eukaryota > Metazoa > Chordata > Mammalia > Primates > Atelidae > Ateles > Ateles fusciceps. The sequence continues at coordinate 6,015,778 of JAZHEH010003310.1, forward strand.
GGATTTCCCTCTCTGGAACCCCCCTCCCACAACAATGTGGGGAGCTGTCTTTCCCCTCCCTCCCTGTAGGGATATCCACTTCGAATTCCCCCTCGCACACCAGCATGGGAGCTCTCTCTCTTTTCTCTCTCTCTCTCTCTCTCTGTCTAATAAATAGCTTTCTGCTAAACTCTTTGGGTCCAATATTTACTTGAATGGTAAGTTCACCGCACTGCCAGGGCCCTTTCCCCATTTGTGGGGCAAAGAGAAGCCAAGAACCTCGGGCACACCAAACTGGGGAGAGAGCTGAGCCGCCGGTAACATATGAACAGTTAGCATTTATAAACATGTATCTGTCTACTTTCTCTTGTTTAAAATAAGAAAAAACAATTTTAAAAAATGGGGTTATAGAAGGTCAGCAAAGGGTATGTTTGAGATGTTTGGGTGGTTAAGTGGGCATTTTGACAACATGGCTTCCCCTGTGGCATGTTTAGTTGTGATATTTGACAGATATCCTTGCAGTTTAAGATGACACTTTTAAAATACATTCTCTCCTAATAATAAAAATAGATATCCATAGTTTAGCCTTAAACAATTTTAGCCTATGAGGTATAATGAACAGAGTTCGAATCCCAATGTAATTTAGTACAATATTTTTTACTCAGTACTGTGGGACTAGGCACCTAATGGACAATTGTGATGCTTAATTATATGTGCTAACTTGGATAGGCTGTGGTACCTTGCTGTTTCATCAAATGCCAGTCTGGATGTTGCTGTGAAGGTGCTTTTCAAATGTGATTAACATTTAAGTTATAGACTATGAATAAAGCAGATTGCCTTCCATAATGTGGATGGGTCTCATCCAATCAGTTGAAAGCCATAAGAACAAAGACATCAGTTTACTGAGGAGAAAGAAATTCAGATTCAACACTGCAACACAGAACTGCTCCCTGAGATTCCAGTCTGCCTGGCTTGCTCTGGAGAATTTCAACTCAAGACTTCACCTTTAGCTCTTAACTGAATTTACAGCCTGCTGGCTTGTCCTGAAGATTTAGGAGTTGACAGCACCAACAATCCTATGAGCTAACCCCCTAAAATAAATCTCATTCCTGTAATCCCAGCTCTTTGGGAGGCCAAGTCAGGTGGATCACCTGAGGTCAGGAGTCCAAGACCAGCCTGACCAACATGGTGAAACCCGATCTCTGATAAAAATGAATTAAAAAAAAAAAATTAGCTGCATGTAGTGGTGGGCATCTGTAATCCCAGCTACTCGGGAAGCTGAGGCAGAAGAATTGCTCAAACCCGGGAGGCAGAAGTTGCAGTGAGCCAAAGTCACACCATTGCACTCCAGCCTGGGCAAGAGGAGTGAAACTCCATCTCAAAAAATAAATAAATTAATTAATTAATTAATTTTGTTCTTCTCCAATTTTATGTTTTTATAAAATAGGATATATAGAGATATATGTGTATACATCCTAGTAACTAGTCAATAACTAGGACAGACTGAATATATAGCACAACAGAATATTCACATACACAACTAATTGCTGAATTTTTAGGTAAACTCAGAACACTACAACAGCTATTTAGCTTCATTGTGTCCTTCCTTTCTGAGCCACAGGAATACAAGGTCTTAACATTATATACTGGTATAGTTAGATCCCTTCACCATCTTAGCATTATTGTCCTTTCATTTAACGTTTTGTATTAATCTATGGGATTACCAAGTGCTCTTAATTTTTCTTATAAAGCTTTCTGATGATGCATTTATACAACCAGGAGCTATGCAGCCCAGGGCAGCACAGTCAGAAAAAAATAGCCCATAATACCACAAGACTGTGAGAATGAAAAATGTCAGTATTATCACCATATACTATTTGACAGCTGTGGTTTTAGAAAGTAGATATTCCCAGAGAAACTCAGAGACAATAGGTACTTCTATTATCATGCTTACAAGAAGTTTCAAACTTCCAGCAGTCATCTCTGGCTATTCCCTTCTACATCCAAATACCAAAAGGGTATATTTGCATCCAGGCTAAACAGTAATCTGATAAACGTATTGCTTGCTTTTACAAAAAGTCTCTTTAGCAGAGGAAAACAAATCAGAAGTGTCTAGAATGGGTTTTGAGTAAAGTAACCAACAGAGTACACATCCTTTGTTCTTCAATTTTGAAATACACATTCCTTCCCACATTTACACTTAAAGGCTATAATACCTCATTTATTCTGACATAATTATTGTTTATTGTATCAAAATATCTCATGTACTCCATAAATATATATACATACTATGTACTTATAAAAATAAAAGTAAAATAACAGTAACATAGCTTTGCATAATATAAAGCATGGCTATTTTTAGATGATTCTTTGATTTTATCCTGCCTATTATTTTCTCATTATTATATTGATATTATGCATTTTTATAAAAATACCAGGTAAGTAATCTGCTCTTCTTAGTGTGTCAAATCAAAGGTTACATGCCATTGATATGTCTTGTTAGAAGAGATGCTAACCTTGATCATATGGATGAAGTGTTGTCTGCTAGGTTTCTTTACTGTGAAATTACCAATTTTCTTTTTGAAATTAATCAACATTTAGCAGAATAGCTTTTAAACGTATGCAAATATCTTAATTTTTAAAAAGCTTTTATTCACTGAGTTTTAGCATGCATTGCTAGGTCTTATCTGCAGCAATTATTACAATGATGTCTTGCATCAATTTTTTGACCACTCTGGTATTTTCCATTAATTTCTAACAACTGGACTTGTCAATAGGAGGAAACAGAAAGGATTCAGTGTCTAAGATGTATTTTTCTTTGTACCACTTTTGTGGCATCATTCTTATTCTCTCTCACAACTAAAATTACTCTCCCTTTCTTTCCTATTGATCCAGTAATATGCGGAGTCCAAGAAGCCTTCATCTTAGTCTCTAGTACAATAAAACCATTACTGTGTTCCTTGGTAGAACATGTCTCTGTTTGATACATAGATCTCAAATCATCAGTTCATCTATAGTCCTGGGATGGAGGCAAATATTTTGTCAGTGGCTCATCAGGTGAAATATTTTCCAGTTTATGTATTCCATCTGTGGGAGAAACAACACTCTGTACATGGTCACTAATTTAAAACATGTTTTTTATCCCATAAGTAGATTGCACAGTCTTGCAGGGCATTGCCTGTCAGATGGCATCGTAACAGAGATACCATTTCCACTACCCTGTAATAGAATAATAATAGGACAGGCCATTCCATCATTCTGCAATGTCAGCTGCTTCTGATGATGTGGTACATGGAAACAACAATGAAACATATAGGTGTCAGACCATTGCTTTACTTCTCTGGCTGAAAAGTAAATTATTTTATCAGAACCCATTCTATGTTTAATGCAATGATGATGATTACAGCATTCAGTGATCTACAAATGGTGTTGCTTTCTGAAGATTCTCAATCCTTTTTGTAAGCAGTGTCTAGGGTAATCAACATGCTAACAGGTATCTGGTATATTATAGAAAGTTTGCCATATCAAGAACTTGCCATAGATCTTTGCTGGTGGTTTATTGGCTTTCAGTGGTGGCCACAGCCTTTATGATGGGGAGTCCCTGCTATGGAGCACATCCAGAGCCAGGTTTTCTAGTGCTATGCCTGTCGGTTCACAAGCTCAGTTCACAAGCTCATGGAGCAAACACTAAGGTGCGTGGGGAAGAGAAGCAGATCATCCTGTCACATGACTGATATGTGATGCAGAGACAGCATTCTCATGATATACAAAAGTGATCTAAGTCCAGGTCTATTACAAAAGATCCATCCACTTATTTTCTAATCACTTCATCAATGATCTTTCTATCTTTTTTTTTTTTTTTTCAATTCCTTGTTAAAGCAGACGAACAGCTAAATTCTGCTTGTTAATCAATATGCATTCATTTTACTGTCCATCTCCCCCTTCCAGGAAAAGCAGTTCCTGTGTAAAATTATTGGTTTTTGTCAGAAAAGTTTTCCTTACCCATTGTATTATTCCATTCTCATACTACTAATAAAGACATATGCACGACTGGGTAATTTACAAAGAAAACAGTTTTAATTGACTCACAGTTCCTCAGTGCTGGGGGAGGCCTCAAGAACTTGCAACCATGACGGAAGGAGAAGCAAACATATCCTTCTTCACATGGCAGCATTAAGGAGAAGTGCAGAGCTGAGTGGAGAAAAACCCTCATAAAACCATCACGAGAACTCCCTCACTACCAAGAGAACAGCATGGGGTAACCACCCTCATAGTTCAACCACCTCCCACCAGGTCCTTCTCACAACACATGGGGATTATGGGAACTACAGTTCAAGTTGAGATTTGGGTGGGGACACAGCCAAACCATATCACCCATTGTCCATCAGGGTCACCCTGAAGCACTGGTGTTTCAGCTTACATCAGTATACTATTTTAAAAATCTGTATATTAGTCTTGAATTCTTTTTTCTAGTTCATTCCTTGTGCATTAAGAATTCCCATGTGGCCATAGATGAGTGTTTAGTTGCCAGTGCATCAAGAATACATTCACTGAGGGTTCACCTACTGATGCAACTTGTGATTTCTCCACTAGCTTTAGCCAGCGATATATATATATATATATATATATACACACACACATATAAAATTGTGATTTCTCAACCAGATTTAGCCATAATGCATGCACGGCCAGTAGCAATATATATATATATATATATTGCTACTATATATATATTGTATTATATATATATAATATTTATATATTGTATAGAATAATATATATACCTGAATATATATATTTCCACTATATATATATATATATATATATATATATATCTGAATATATATATTTCCACTATATATATATATATACACATATATATTGCTACTGGCCATGCATGCATTATGGCTTCATGAATAAACAAACATCAATTTCACAAAGAGCAGTTCAAGTTTATGGTCATTTTGTACCACATATTTAAGTATTCTGGTTCTACTAGGACCCAATCTTGTTGCACTGCAGACTGGGCAACAAGAGCTAAACTCCGTCAAAAAAACAAAACAAAACAAATACTCATTGCCTAATGAGAGCCCTCAGAATTTGTTTTCACTCTCTACCCCCCTTTTTTGTCTCTTGCATTAATGAAAATGTCAAATATTATCTTCACCTTCTACCCCTAAATAATACTATAGTGAACATTTTATTTTAACAGGAATATCCTGTTATATAAATGGACCAGAGATGATGCCTGTATATGAACCTAAAATGACCCCCATGCTGTTTGCCTCTTCACAGCAGCTTAGATTATATTAACCTGAAGACTGCCAGCTCCAAACTCAACTTCTTATACATATATAATTGCTTTAAATATAGCCATAATAAACAAATTGTTAGCCATTTATAGCCTACCAATGTTGTGTACTCCAAAAAACTACACCCAGTATTTGCCAACCATAGGTTAGACAAACCCTGTAGTTGTAAATATATTTTTTAAAAGCCCAAACTGCTACTACACTTTGGGGCTCTCTGTTCCGGGTACTCCCTACCTGGCTGCTGAGCTATGTCACCTAGGCACATCAAGACCTTCTCTAATTTCCTCTCCTTTCCTCCCCAACTAGGTCCATTGCACATTCCCCTTCTGGCAGTGGCCTTTTGCTGCTGTCTTTGAAATGTCTTTTTCTAGTAGGAAATTCTCTTCTCATAGACCCCTATTCAAGATCCACCCAGGAAAGCTTGTTGTATATTGTCTCTTGCAGTCCTCTCTCTTCTTGATCAACCCCACACTCTCAAAACTTAGCAAACTTCCAACCACCTGGCAATTAACATGCTTAGCTTACAAGCTTTTGAGGCCATTTTATCAATTGTCAGTCTTTCCAAAACCTCACAGAAAGGAAGGCAATCTTCAGTTACAGAGAGATGCAGGAGGAAGGGAAATGAGAAGTTTAAGAATGTGAACAGTGAAGGGCCACAGGTGGATTCTATGTCTCTAAAAACACAAAGAGAAGCCACTTAGTGTTTGAAACATCAAAATTATTGGTGGTCTGGGAGGCTGAGGTGGGTGGATCACATGAGGTCAGGAGTTTGAGACCAGCCTGGCCAACACGGTGAAACCCCAGCTCTACTAAAAATACAAAATTTAGCCGGGTGTGGTGGTGGGTACCTGTAATCCCAGATACTGGAGAGATTGAGGCAGGAGAATTGCTTGAACCTGGGAGGCAGAGGTTGCAGTGAGCTGAGATTGTGCCTCTGCACTCCAGCCTGGGCAACAAGAACAAAATTCTGTCTCAAAACAAAACAAAACAACAACAACAAAAAAAACTGGTGGTCATAGGAATACAGTGTGAAAGAAATTATGTACAGAATTCAGACAATAGTAATACCAGACAGACTCTAGTGCAGGGAAATGGCGGCAGAGACATAACAACCAATGGCAGCAGGAAAAAAAAATGTGTCCCCAGATGCTCCCTACGGTGCTAATTACAATATTTCTTAAAAACCAAATGTAATTTCTGTTTGTGCCAGTCTCTCTCTCTCTCATTTTTTTTTTTTTTGAGTTGTTGGCTCTATAAGTCATGTCCTTAGTTTCTCTGCTGGAACAGTAAAAAAAAAAAAAGGAAATTAACACAAACACTTCTGCTTCTTTTCTCTAAAGCACTAAAATAATAGAGAAAAAAAATGAAATGTTGATTATATGGTAGCGCGAGATAGGAACAGGAAAAGGATGATTTTTATGAGCTCATGTTCTTGCAACACAATTCATCAGTTTAAAATTCAAACACTTGTCAAACAGGACAAGTTCTGCATGGTTATAACTTGGAAGCACGACAGCTATTGATTTTTAAATTTAGATTCTTTGTCTTTTTTGATTCATAGGAATGCACTGAGTTTATTAAAATTTACTGCAATTTTAGTGGGAAGAAAATGACACAGTAAATATAAGAAAATAAGAAAAATACTCAAAAAGTATTTTTCAGAGAATTGTATATACTCACAGGGCAAGCACATTTGTCAGATTTTCCAGTACAGAACTGATTATAATATTCTCCGTTTCCTTTTCTTGAGACAACACATTGAACTATATGTCCCATTTTTTGGCTCAGACAATAAAATTGTTACATGTATATTTTGCATGCATGCTGAAATAGGGAAACCAATTAAAACCTATAATGTGTTGCATGTTCATTAAGATTGTTACATTTATTGATCAGGATATATAACCTCAAAAGTTATATTTATAATGGTTTTTGATAAGGCTGAAAATAAGCAATAACAACATTTATTGCAGACACAAATCCTGAAATTAAAACTGGTTTTAAAATCAAAGGTAATAATAATATACTTATTAAGTTATTAGAATTACTACTGTTTAATAACAACCAAGTGATAGTTTAAAAAATAGCTATGTAAAATAACAAGTCTGAATAATATTAAGTATACAAGAGGTTAATTAAGATATAATAGTGATAAAGTTAATTCCATCATTAAAAGGTTAAGAGTCTTCCCTATTCATGTTATTACCTAGCTTTATTTACCAATCAATTTTGGGGAGATTTGGAGACTGATCATTCAATTCTACATAAATGTGTATATATCAGCTTATGCTGATTTTTCTTTGTGCCTGATTACTACAATATTATTTCCAAATACTATCTTAACCCTATCCTACTACTGTATTTTCAAGTTACTAATATTTGATAGTTATTTTATAGGCAATACAAGAAAAGGAACCTAGTGACTTAGTTTTGATGAATAGTATGCCAAAAATGTGACTAGATATTACTTCCAAGATTAGCTTATAAATATACTCTGCCTTCCATTTTGCTCACTTCTCTTGATCTCTTGTTTGCTCACTCTGATGGAATAATGTAAGCTACTGTGATGGGAGCTGCCTTATAGAGAGACCAATGTGATCAAAACAAAACAAACACCTAAGGGAGTCCTCTAGCTAATAGCCAGGGAAAAACCGAAGCCTACCTTTCAACAGCTGAATCCCACTCACAGCCAGGTGACTGAGTGAGACGGGAAGTGGATCATTCCCCAATCAAGCCTTGAGATGACTACAGCTCTGCTTACTTCAGTTGTCACCTTATGAGGGACTTCTGAGTCTGAAGCCACTAAGCTCGTTCAGATTCCTGACTCACAGAAACTAAGAGAAAAATAAATGTTGCTGTAAGTCACTAAGTTATAGGGTAATTTATTATACTGCAATAGATAATTAAGACATATGGTTTCAATGAAAGCCTCAAAGCAACAGATAGAGGGATGTCATGTACATTCTTTATGTGAGATGCTGGCAAGGAAAATAGACATGCTCACCACAGTTGTGCTGGGCTCAGGTATGTGACGTAATGTTATATTGATGGGGAGATGTATGCTTTAGTCCATTCATTATATCCTTAGATTCATTTGTGCCTCACATTTGATCTATACTGTCAAACAGTCTTCAACTTTATGGTTCTTGATTGATAGATAGATAGTAGATGGATATATGGATTAAAGAAGGTTAGTTAACTATAGATCTCATAGTTGTACTTGCTCCCAAGGCAAAATAGTGTGTGTCACCTGCCTTCTCTGTCATCCAACCTAGAGTTCCCTTACACTTTTCCAGCTCTTCAGTTAGCATAAATTGGTTGATTATAGAGATAATTCAGATCCTCATGTCTGGGAGTTCGGACTACCTGTTCTTATAATTCTTCCTTTAGAGTTATTACCAGAATAGAAGTCCAAGTATGGGGCTCAATTTCCACATTAACTTCACCTTAATCTCATTTTATTTCAGCAACACTATCTCCTAATAATAATCAGAATCAATTACACTGTCAAAATAGTCAATAGCAATTCCTTTTTTGTCTACTTGTTCACTAGCATAAGAAGCCCAAAATGATATGGTGATAAACATATGAATTGAGTGCCAATTATAAGAAAAACTGCTACGATGTTCAGAATGAAAAGGGAACAATGTGGTTCGCTTGAGATCAAATGACTGGCAGCGTTTCTCAACAGATGGTGCAATATCAAGATATTACTTTCTTCTCAGCAGCTGACTGGTGAATGCCTAGCATTGGCACTTGCCAGCAGTCTTAATGAGATGCATCCCTTGCTGTTAGAACCATTAATAGCCTCCATTCCTGACACTTTGGCTACCATATTTATACTCATTGTGCAAGCACTGGGCTGGTAGAGAACATAGGCTGATTAATCCTCACAAGACAAATCATTCTACTTCATTTATGCATGCAATTGACCAGTGCTTCCTCTGTGGTGGATGATATTAAGTGGCCATTGGCATGAAATACAAGCATCTACCAAATTTGTGCCTATTTTTTATAAATTGCCTCGTATGCCTCTTTTAAAGACTACTTTGTTTCTAAATTTCTAAACTCTTCTTCTGACTCTGTCTAGTTAACTAAATGAGTCTCATTGCCCAGTAGGCTGTATATAGTGACACCAAGTCACTTATTTATCATATTAATGGATGATCTATGAGGTCTCTAAGTTCTGCCTAACAAAGAATGTCTACTACCTTTTAGGACCACTACTAATAAGAACTGTAGGACTTGCACACACATATTAGGCTGACTCATCTGTGAAGCAAGCCAATAATTTCCTTCTTCCAACATATTTTAGTAGGAACCACCATTAATCCATATGTGTACGCTGAGATAAAGGTTGCAATAGAGTTCCCATGGGTATCTGGGAACCCATACGTCGGCCCACAGGATCTGTCTAGGAAAAATTTCTAATGATTGCAACTGCATTTGTCCAATATGATAACTGAGTGAGCCCAATAATATATAGTTCACGAGGTGCAGCTCTGACTGCAGTCACTTCATTTCCCACAGTCAGGTGCTCAAGCTCCACTTGTCACAGCAGCTGCATTTTGAACAATGAGGACTTCTTTGCTGATGTACTGCAAAATCCAAGTGTATAGACTGCAAATCTCTTAATGAGACTTGCCATAGATTCCACTACCTTCATATCTGTGATGAACACCCCTAGCACTATTGGATCTGCTCTGTCATATGAGCCAATTGACAGAAATTTTGCACTATATTCTGAAAATTATGTGGAACCCTCTCTTGCTATGATCACCTCATACATTAATCAGAGGAGTAATCAGAGGCGAAATACATGTTGACAAACAGACCCCAATAATGACTGAATCTCTCTATTAGCAATAGATCATTCTGGCTACAATAAATTATTTTGAATATTAGATTAGATGCCATTCCCTGCCACCAGATTATTAGTCCCATGAAAATTTTGCTGTAATTTAAAACACAGATACCCTGTGGAGATTTTTTTTCTATCTGTAGCATACATTTGTCCTCCTAGTGCTTCCAGAGTTTCTTCCACTCCCTGATAATAAAACCTAACACAATGTTGCCAATAGTATAACACAAAACAAAGTTCTGAGGAACATCAAAATAATCAAGTCTTTGAAGTCTATATAGTGACAAAAATGCCTATATAAAAATAACTGTGGAATGATATTGTCATGTCATTATTATGTGAAGGCAAACTGACTGTGATCCTTTTGAAAAAGAAGATATGATCCAGATCAATAGCAGCATAGAAAGTATGTTGATTAGTTCTTGTTAAAGTACCATATCCATCACAGCATCCACTATTGAAGCTACAGCTTGATTAAATTTCTATAGTTTTTATTATCTGACCATAGTAAGGGCAGTAAGATTTATAATGACATCCTGGTGACTCCCAGGGATGATTTGTTTACAAATAGTTTTTACCTGTGATGCCTGGTTAGAGAACCTGGCTTGACTAATGGGCTCAGGGGACATAAAACGACTCCACTAGGAACTAGGACCTTACACTCTTGTGAAGTCAAGATTTATCACATATTATTTTGGCTAAATCTGGAAGCAAATCTCATGCATGTGCCAAAGGTGTCTGTGTCTGGATGTCTCTAAGATCCACAATGCTTGTCTGCACTCTTTCTCTTTAGGCAATAAATTATTTGCCTTTAAATAAAAATCTTCATGACTATGTGTCGTGGAGTCGTTTGAGTTTTTTTCAAATATCTGGTCTTGAAAAATTTTGCATAGGGGAAGGCTAAAGAAGATAAATTTAATTAGTTGGCTTCAGCTGTGGGCAACTGTAGTTCAACTTGCTTAAAACTCATTTAGAAAAATCATAGTTAAAAATTGCAATACTAAAGGATTGGGAGGCTGGCTCTTCTAATGACCGTATTCCCTATTTATTGAGCATTTCCTCAGATCAATTAATACTTCTATACTTGGAGGTCATGCTTGTAGGTAGACTGAAGACCTTTTTCATCTCTGGCAAAGCTTCAACATGTAAGATGGAGAAATGTCTTAATTGGAAGCTTTATATACTGAGTACCGGGAAAATACTTGAAATTGTTTACTACAGTTCTTACGAAATCAAGTGGACCCATGGGCTTATCACAAGTGTCTGCTACATTGTTTTAAAAATAATGTTTATGTCTATATGAGTATGTGAAGAGAGGAGTGAAAGGTTAGAGCCCGTGTAAGAGACATTAAACATTGAAGATTTTTTAATAAAGTAAAAATACTTTTTATTCTTAAAGAATTTTGCTGATTTATCACTCACTCTCCTTCACCACCATGGAATAATTCCAATATCAAAAGTAATATTATTCAAAACTATTTTGAAAAAAAGAATAACTGTAGAAGTGGCTTCATAGGAGAAAAATACTATTTTTACATTATCTATGACTTATTTCTAAGATAAAAATATCATATTTTACCATTTATGTGATTCATCTTGTCTAATTGTCACCCCACACATGGCTTTGCATTCCCAGGGTTCAGAATTTCACACAAGTCTGAACCAATAACAAGATGTTGTTACTTTGGAGGAATGAGCAGGGAGAGTAGGTGATCCACCAATAAAGAACAGTTAGGTTCTTTCCCTAAAACTAATATCTAGATACTGGAAGAAAAAATCCATCTATTTCCTGAGTTCTGTATGCCATGAGAATATGAATCATGGGCTGTTGACCATTCTTCTTATGGTTTGGATAAAGCCCGTCAACAAAATGAAGACAAGCAAAGTAAGGCATAAGTAAGACATGGGTTAATGAGATAGTTCTTGAAACCCTTCGAGAACTTGCTGCTGCCATCCAAAATCAACAGTTTGAATTGCCTTTGTATTATTTAAAGATATCTAACTCTGAAATAATTTTTAATTTTATTTGGAGGAATGGGCAGGGAGAATATATGATCCATCAATTAAGGAAAATAGGTTATTTCCCTAAAACTAATATCTAGATACTGGAAGAAAGAAGCTATGTATTTCCTGAGTTCTCTGTGCCATGAGAATAAGCTTATTTTAATTTTGTTTCAGTTAAATAAATTCCTGACTAAAATATAAAATATAGCATAAATCAAAACAACTTAGCTACAACAAATACAACTATTATTTTCTCCATGTCTAACTACTTAAATACCATTTTTCAATAACTTTAATATGCGAGGCTCTTAGCTTTACAAAATATTACAAACTGTCATGGGAAAATTGATGAAAAAAGAGACTTGTTTAACAGTTAATGTGACTGAAATTTTGGGAGTAGGAGCTATGACATACGTCATTGCAAATTTTAACGTCATAAAATTTTAAGAAAGCCTATGTTAAAGATTTTAATTACTTTAAAATATTCTGATATTATAATTTATATTTAATCTGAATGCATATTCTTGAAGAATTGGGTCATGTGATGCTAATGACATATTACATTCATAGATAGTAAGAAAGACAAGATAAAAATTTTAAAAATGGCCATGAATGCTGGCAGTAGACACAGGATATAGTACTCCACTGAGTATGAACAGTTCTGCAGAATGTCAACAATATTAGACAAGACCCTTAAGGTCCATGGTGAATTTATGCAAATAGAAGAATACTTTGTAATCCTATCCTAACCTAAGATGAACAAATTGAACTATGCAAACAGAAAACATACCGTGCAAACCCCTATTTGTACTGTCTAAAATTAGTAAGTACTGCTTCTTTACCAATTACAATTCTAGTCATGCTCCCACATCTTAAATCAAACGAATACCTGTATATCCCATCCCCAAATTTCCCTCTGTCTGGAGACCATTCAATGCTTAAAAACCCTTACTTCTTAGAGGCTTTCCTAAGAAATAGCCCAAAATAACTCCTTTTCTCTAGGTCAATTTCCTAAGATGTCTATTCTATTTGAGGCTGCAGATTAATTTTGCACTCTCCTTAGGACTGAAATCAAATTTAGTTTGACTTCAGATGTGTCTCTGATAGTTTTCTGGCACTGGGTATCATGGGTAACAAAGACGTGCGTGTGTATATTCTTGCATGTGCGCATCGATATATAGTATATTGGAGAATAAAAGAGCAAAATTCAGAAGTGACTACAAATTAGTAATGTCTAATTTTATCACAAATTCTGTTTAAATTTTTAATAAACTATATGTTTATATAAAAAATTTAATAGAATGTATGTGTGTATTTCATAAAATCTATTTTTATATAAAATGTGTATTTAATACAAATATACAATATGTTAAACATTAAAAAAATTAATCCTAAAAATTTTTTAAATCCAAAATTACATGAAAATCCAAAACTTACAATAGGCAAAAAAAATTGAAAAGAAAGAAGTAATATTGGGGTAAATGCACAACCTGACTCTTAAACACATTTAAAGTGACAGTAGTCGTAATAGTATAACATTGGCATAAAGGTAGATATATAAAACGATAGAACAGAAGAGTCTCCAGAAATAGACTCACATGTAAGTCAATTGATTTTTGACAAGCTTCTGAGTTAGTTCAGTGGAGAAGTAATAATGAAATAATTAAAAACATGCCGCCTTGGGATATTGACTATTTAAGTTAAAGACACTTGAAAAACAGCAGGTGCAGAAAGATCACTCTGACCTTTGTGCTGTTTCTTAAAAGCAGAAGACGAAATTTCCATGTGAAAGATACTCTTTCTATGCTAAAAGAAAAGGCAACATCTTTATCCTAAAAGATGAGAATTCAAAACCAAGAGAATTCTGTTCAGACTCTTCTAAAATAACTGTTGTCTTTTAAGCTTTTCCACATAATTTAGTTGCTTCTTCACAATCAGGTCTTCTTTGTCTAAATCTGTATGTAGGTACCAGACTCTAATTGATTTTTCAGGTCTTCCTTTCTTTATGAGGGCCCCTGTGCCTGTAAAACACGTAAAACGCATATTGTGCTTTCCTCCTCTTAATCTATGTTAAACCAATTTAATTCTCAAACCCAGCCAAGACTCTAAAGAGGGGATGAAAGTAGAGTTTTTCCTATGTAATTTTATCTACAATAAGATTTTCAAGAAATGGTGCTGAAGCAATTGAACACCCATGTGCAAAAAGATGAAAATTACTTCTTACCTCACATCATATAAAAACTGTCAGTTTTGCTATTACATGAAGATAGATATAAATTCACTATGTATCCCAGCAATCCCACTCCTAGGTATTTATTTAAGATAAATTAAAACATAAGTGCACATAAAGACTTGTACACAAATGTACCTTGTGGCTACTTTTATACCAAAAGTTGTAAACAGCCCACATGTATTTCCTGTAGGACTGGTTAAATACATTGTGTTACATACATATGATGAAATAGTACTCAGCAATGAAAGTAATGACAGCAAAGCTGAAAATCACAGCTTTGACTGCCTGATGAAGCTAAGGTTAGATAAAGATTGACTTCAAAGGGACTCAGAGAAACTTTTGCGGATGATGGATATAGTCTACATTTTGATTGTGAGAGTTTTTATGTGATTATATACACTTCTCAAGCACATCGAACTGAAAACCTAGGAACAGTAGATTTTCTTGTAAGTTATACCTCAATATGACTAAAAAATAAAAATAAGCACTGTGCCAGGTAAAATTGCAGGTAGCATATATTTAGAAGCAGAAAAATTTATGATAATTAATTGCAATAGTCCAATTTTAAAGTGGCTAGAATCTGGACTTGTCTTAAGGTAAAAATGAAAAAAATGGTCAAGTCAAAGGATTTTTTAAAATAATGAATCTATAAACTGTATTAAAATATGGGTTATGAAAAGGAAAAAGAGCAAAAATGAGAAATGTTTAATCTCACAACTGCAGAACATGCATGTTAGTGATAGAAATGATGAATTTGGGAATAAAAGTCACCTGAGCATCAAAGGCAAATGAACTAAACTTTGGGCAATATTGAGGAAATTGTGGGGCATTCAAAGATTAGGAAATGTCAAGTTATAAATAAGATGAATGGTTACAGCTGAAAATTTATATTTTGGAATCAGATTAAGATACTTAAAACTAGAGAGCAATCGAAAGATTTTTCATTTATACATCATTTGAAGTATGACAAAAAGGGTTCCCAGAAATTTATTTACTATGCAAAATATAATACTATTATTTGGAATATAGAATTGGGGTTCCTAATCTGGTTCAGTCCACGGTTTGCTCTTTTTTCCCACTCAGTCTCTTACTGACATCTCAGACATGGATAAGCTCATTGAGGCACATAATGTGGAGAGAGTAGAAACAATATATAATAGTACTTAATAATGGCTCAGTATTTATATCGATCATACGATGAGCACTTTGTTTTCATTTCTTTATTCAGTTTGAAAAATAGCACTTAAAATAGTAGGAAGTGTTATTAGCTTTATTTTACTATAAGAAAACAAAGGTCTAAGAAAGTATTAATACATTTATGATACTTAATAGCATATTCAGATATATTGTGGAAATCAGGGACTTGAAGCTGAGTTGATCAAGATCTGAGTAATTTGGGCACCAATTCTGGAAAAGTTAAGACCATTATGACAAATAATACATAACAATACAAATGTTTGTCCAACCTACATGTCAGATGCAATCTAGCATGAGTGTTGTCCTCAAAGCTAACATAGATTTTAATTTCATGTTGCTTGTTTGTAACAACAGTCAACTTGCATTTCCCGTCACAAATACTGATCTGATCTGATTTTAGTCAAATGTAAAGTAATGAAAACAACCCTGTTAAATATTAAGGTGTAGAAAATAATGAAAACAATACTTGATCAAAGAATGTAAGGGCTAGTTTTTAAGAAATTATCTGAAAGTAAAAGGGTTTGCATTATAAGTGAAAGGGAAATTTTCTGTTAATTAATATTACTGTACACATCCTAATGAAAGGTTTCTTTTTTATAAAGGTGAAGTATAACTTCAAATATGCTTATCTGAGATTCCCTGCAAAAAAATGATTTTTAAGGCATGATTCCAAGAAAAATGCTATATATAAATATATATATATATATATATATATATTACATTATCTTCACATATCATGTTCTTTTTGTTGGCCAACAAGGACAATACATTATTGCATGAAAATATATACAATGTTAATTATGATATAATATCATTGAAAGTTCCCAAATCAATGTATTTAAGCATTGAAAAAAAATTGTTTCTAATTCTGTTTTGAAATGTTTTGAAGTTACTTTTCATTATCTTATAATTTATGAGTGTCGTTTTTAGCCCACTGACTAATCATTTGTCATTCTTTATAATGAGCCCAGGAAAGAGTGGTACAAGTCACTTTTATTTAAACAAATTCAATACAGGAAACATAAACATACATTGATATGTGTTCATTCATGTTTCAAAATCCTCATGAACACTCAGGCAGTTGGTCCATGTGTATTTCTAAAACAAAAAGTTAAAAATATTGGGGTAATATATTTACCAGGGAAAGAAGCAGTGCATGTGTCATGTTTTTTCTACTCAAATTTAAATGCCCTAATAAAATCAAATATATTTGTTAATGTGATCTCTTGTAACTTAAATTTTTAATTAAGAAAATATTAATACTTTGTAAGGTGTTTTCATCTTTGTTTCACATTACATAATTAAGAAGCCTGCATTTCATTCAGAACAGTATAAGCACTAAATAAATATTGACCGACTGACAGGCTGCAGCAAATTTTGCATTTAAGTTTCAGCAATGTTATCATCTTAAGGACAAAAACTAACATACATGAGTTCAAGCTGATAAATTATTTTTTTTCCTTTGTGTTTAGCTTTTACTTAGGCAGGATTTATTAAGACGGGAAAAAGAAAAGGATGTGTGATTATAAAACCAAAAGAACTTTTGTGCAAATATAATACAGAAAATTTTGCACAGGACACTTATAACTTTTGTCAGCATCTTTTTCAATAGAAATTTGAAATTAGGAATTCCAATGAAACATTTCATTTGGCTAATATGGTACTTTTGTCTCCTTTTTTCTCTATGTGTCTTTATTCCTGTCTGTAACAATAAGGTGGATATGAGATATATGTCTCTGATTTTCTGTTTTTTTCAAATTTTTGGCAAGAGTAGTATTTGTTCGTCTAAAATTTTCTCCATATTAACTTGCATTTGTTAATTGATTTGCTCATCCAATAATTTTACAAAAAGGTAAATAGAGTAAAAAAGAAAGATAACACTAAAAGTATGAACTCTTTTTTTTTTTTTATTGCATTTTAGGTTTGGGGGTACATGTGAAGAACATGGAAGATTGTTGCATAGGTACACACATGGCAGTGTGATTTGCTGCCTTCTTCCCCCATCACCTATATCTGGCATTTCTCCCCATGCTATCCCTCCCCACCTCCCCACCCCCCACTGTCCCTCCCCTTTTCCCCTGACAGACCCCAGTGTGTGATACTCCCCTCCCTGTGTCCATGTGTTCGCATTGTTCAACACCCGCCTATGAGTGAGAACATGCGGTGTTTGATTTTCTGTTCTTGTGTCAGTTTGCTGAGAATGATGGTTTCCAGGTTCATCCATGTCCCTACGAAGGACACGAACTCATCGTTTTTGATGGCTGCATAATATTCCATGGTGTATATGTGCCACATTAAGGTATGAACTCTTGATTATGTAAAGTCCCTAGTAAAAGTTTTGTATTAAGTTACCATCCATCAGTGAAATACACTGTCTTGTTTTTCCTACCAGTGAGAATTTTAACATTCATATTATTAATACTAAGTTGCATATGTAAAACACTTTATAAAATATTTCTATTAACATTTTCCACTTAGCTATCTCCTGGTGTGGTCAGGACAGACATTTTACTCATTAAGAAAATATAAATTTATAATCAGAGAAAGTGGACTAATCAAGACTGAGACTCAGTAAACAATGAAATAGTGATTGTAGCCCAGATCTTCAGACACCAAGTATTATTTCCAAATTATCTTATTTCTATAGCACACTGACCTGAAGATTATTGAATCCAACAGAGGCACACAGTGTTCTCTGTGTATTACTTCAGATTTTAAATGAAATTAACAACACACTCAGTATAGCTTAGGTGGGCTACCCCACTGTTTAGCTTTTCGAATTAGAGTCTAAAGCAAATGGTCTCATAATGAAAAGTGCAAGTGAAAGTAGAAACAGGAAAGAAGACTTAAAGGCTTGCACCAGTAAGTTGTTTTTGAGTATACTCATGACGCTGAGAGATGGTATGATCCTGAAGTCAACATGTTCTTGATGCATGGAGATCACATCAGTATGTTACGGTTTTAGGGGGTGGAAACCAGCCTAAGCAAAATAGTGTGTGTGTGTGTGTGTGTGTGTGTGTGTGTGTATAATTATACATATAATCTTCATGTAATTATATATCATTAAAATAAAATTAAAATATATTATATATTATTTTAATTATATACATTTCTTAATATAATTATATATAATTATATGTATTAATTAATATAATTATATGCAGTAGATTTTTTCCATTTCAGTCAGTTATTTCACAGTCTAGTGAAAATAAAGTAAAAATTACAATCAAATTTAAAACGTTAAAAACAACTCACAATGAAATTTTGCCTTTATGGTGTCTTCTGTTCATTTCAGTGCTATTTTGACCTTGTATTATCATCTGTATTTTATTACATGTTTTTTTGCCTTTGTGTTTTAGCCAAAGAGATGATAGTTTTTGCAGAAAAAAGTTCAGCATTGCCAATTAAATAAAAAGCAATAACAATGTATTGTCTGAATAGAATTTAATTCCATAACATTTTTAAGAAATATTGACTGAGGATTTATTAATTTAAGCTATAGAAATTTTAAAAATCTACTTTTTTAAATTTGAAAAGCTCTTATTGGGCTTTTCATCCCACCTGCCATATTTTCAATACAATAATTACATTTTAAATAACTTTTCTCACAGAAAGATCTTATACATATAAAAATAAAATTGAAATTATTAGATCAAAAAAAGTGAGTCTTAATTCTATTAAAAATTTGAAAGTTACAAAAGATAAATGAATGAATCACTGCCTTTAACACACTTATATTTGATCTCTGCCTTATAATGGAGTCATTTCAATACATCAAGGTTTTGAAAGGATTTTGATATCTTCTAACATAATTTGTTATCTATATGAAATATCAGGCAGCAAACCTACGTATGAAAAGCTGATTATTTATCTAGCACAAAACTAAACAATTTGTCTAGTTCAAAACCTTAGTTGGTTGGAGGTTGTGAAGCCAAGGGAGCTTTTTAACTAAACTTATAATTTCTAACTTGGTTTCTTTCATTCCAAACTAGTTTAGTAAATGTCAAACCAAGTAGATAATACATATATATTACCTCAGCTAAAACGAATTCGTTTGTCATCGTATATTTGTTATTTGTAGTGAAAGAAACATGAAGATGAAGTTGTCAAAGTTCACTTTTGAAAGGTTTATCAAAGCTTCAATTACTTAACATGGCTATTTGCACTACAGGTCAGGACATACAATCAATAGTCCACTGTGTTTGTCCACTGGAAGAACTACAAGAGAAGTGAGAAAGACGGATAGAGAGAGAGGGAAGAAAGAAAAATATAAATATGCCCTGGCAAATAATAAAGCTGTTATGGTAATACATTTAACTTTCAACATAGAATGTCGAAAACACTTTAGGAATTATTTCCATGTTACCAAATCTTTCAAAGAAATTGTTTTATGTCAAAATTGAGTTGAAAATTTTTGCCTTCTTCCTTAATAAATTAAAGGTATAGGGCTGGGCGTGGTGGCTCACTCCTATAATCCCAGCACTTTGGGAGGCCGAGGCCGGTGGATCACCTGAGGTCAGGAGTTCAAAACCAGCCTGACCAACAAGACGAAACCCAGTCACTAAAAAAAATAAACAAATAATAAAATAAATTTAAGATATAGAAAATGAAATTACTGGCATTAAAATTTTGCAATCATTGACACATCATTTTAAGATGATTTTTATATTACTCTTCTAATGTATAATTAGTATTTTTGTTAGCAGATTCAGATTTCTTTTACAAATAAAATTCAATTTTCTAAATTATAAAAAGGGAATATTTTTATAATCAAAAAGTATAATATCAAACAGTGAATCTCTAACTCTTCAAGACAATAGTGTCCTCATGTAAATAGACAACTAACTCAGAGAAGTGACTCACAGAGTTTCATTCTAAAATTGTATGACTTCTGAAATTTGGAGGCATTTTACATGTGTAATGTTATTTCCAGTGCATGATAAATTTAATTGAGCATATTGAGCTATATAGGTTTTAGGTAGTCAAAAACTCTACATCTAATTGACTGCTAATAGTGAAAAAGACTTAATTCAATAATTCAGCAGCTAACTGAATTGTATATTTGACTGTAAGCCTACCCTATTTTTTAATGTCAGCTTTGATTCTATTAAGTATGAGAAACCTCTTCATGCTAATTATATGAAACATATAAGATCATTAAAATTCATATAATCGTGTCACAAACACAGAGAGTTTTAAAAATTATCCATGTCTCTATATCTTTAGGTACAACTAAAAATGTCATAATAAAAACTGGATAAGAAGAAATCCTGCTAACGCCAGTGAAGCACAATATTAGAAAAGATTCATAGCCAAAATAGAAAACTGACAGTAGCTATGCTGGAAGAAAAATGGAGCTACCAAGAATATTTCAGTTAACACTGACATTCTTAGTAAAAGTATTTAAAGTATTTCAAATTGTTGTTCATATATGATGGGGTGGTTAAAAACAAAGAGATGCCCAAATAAGGCTGAGAATTGTAATTTACATATAAAATGTAATAGGTTTAAGATTTAATACCATCTAAATAATTAATTCATAAACCAAATATAGCCAAAAATTAAATGAAGACCCCATCGTCTCGGCCCAAATCTCCTTCAACTGATAAGCAACTTCAGCAAAGTCTCAGGATACAAAATCAATGTGCAGAAATCACAAGCATTCCTATACACCAATAACAGACTAACAGAGAGCCAAATCAAAAGCAAACTCCCATTCACAATTGTTACAAAAGAGAATAAAATAGCTAGGAATACAACTAGCTATTTTATTTACAAAGGATGTAAAGGACCTCTTCAAGGAGAACTACAAACCACTGCTCAAGGAAATAAGAGAGGACACAAACAGATGGAATAATATTCCATGCTCATGGTTAGAAAGAATCAATTTCTTGAAAATGGCCATACTGCCCAAAGTAATTTATAGATTCAATGCTATCCCCATCAAGCTACCAAAGTCCTTCTTCACAGAACTGGAAAATAATCACCGTAAACTTCATACGGAATGAAAAGAAAGCCCAAATAGCCAAGACAGTCCTAAGCAAAAGGAACAAAGCTGGAGGCATCAGGCTACCTGACTTCAAACTATACTGCAGGGCTACATTAATCAAAATAGCATGGTACTGGTACCAAAACAGAGATATAGACCAATGGAACAGAACAGAGGACTCGGAGGCAAGGCCACACATCTACAACAATCTGATCTTTGACAATGAGCATTTGTAGCAAATTCCTTGGTGCTGCTAGTACTGGTGGTCTAATGAACAGATCTTTGAGAACCACTGTTCCACTCTGTCTAGTTCATTTGTATTTTAATTTACATTATTACCTAAAATTAATCACTAATATAATTCCCAATATACATTTTCCTAGAGTTTTACTTCCAACTTGGGGTGGGAGAAATTCACCTGTGTAAATATCATAGCATTCCCTCCTATTATTTTAAACCACACTGTGCTTCAACCTGTTCAAAAAGTAATTTTAAATCTCAATTCCATATGATTTTAACCTAGATTTCTTATGCCAGTATAAGGCTAATTCTTTATTTAAATTCACCTGTAGATAAAAAATAACTGTGCTTTTGCTTTATTAATGACAATTCTCAAATGTGAAATATGAAATAATTGACAGGAAGTAGGTAATTGAGTCTTTCCCGTCTTCAAGGACCTAGAAATAGAAATTCCATTTGACCCAGCAATCCAATTACTGAATATATATCCAAAGGATTATAAATGGTTCTATTATAAAGACACATGCACATGTATTCATGGCGGCACTGTTTACAATAGCAAAGACCTGGAGCCAACCCAAATGTCCATCGATGACAGACTAGACAAAGAAAATGTGGCTCATATACACCATGGAGTACTATGGACACAGGGAGGGGAGCATCACACACTGAGGTCTGTTGGCGGGGACCAGGGAAGGGACAGCTGGGGGGTGGGAAGTTGGGGGAGGGGACAACATGGGGAGAAATGCCAGATATAGGTGACAGAGGGATGAAGGCAACAAACCACATTGCCATCTATTCACCTATGCAAAAAACCTGCACGATCTACACATGTATCCCAGAACCTAAAGTACAATTAAAAAAAAAAAACCTCCTAAAACAAATAAGCTATTATTGTAAGGTTGCATGATATAAAAAAATAATTCTCTCGTGAACAAACACTTATTGCAAGTCTTGATGAAAGGGTTCAAAATTGGTGAGTTGTGAACGACAGCCTGCTGGGTACGGTGGGAATTATTCAATCACCTTAATTTTCCTTCTACAGCCTTTATCTTATCAGAAATTTCACCTGTTAACTTGTTCTCCCTTTGACGTTACTTTACTCTTCACATTCTAATTGAAATGTGGAACCAAAAAATGAATTCACAGAGAGTGAAATATATTTTGAATTTGTACATTCACTAAAACATGTATAGTTCAAAGCATGTGTGTTCAGCTTCTGTAGAACTCTTGTGAAGGCAATGATTTTCCCTCTTATATAACGCTTCCTCAAATGTAGTTTTTATATATTATTAGATCAAATTATTAAGCATTTAATATTATACAATTGCCTACCAAAATGGAATTGCCAAAGAACAAAATTAAGAACTTGTAGATATGTCAAAATCTGTAAAAGAATATCAAGTTGCTGAAATAACAGCGGTAAATTTCATGATAAAGATAGTGCCATAGGCATTTCTGAGTTCAAACTCATATTCACTGATGAGCTGTAAAACTCACTGGAGGATTCTTAAAGTTAATTGTGATTATTCTAAACGCACATGTATGTTGGATTTAATGGGAGGTATATTATTCTTAATGAACTGCTTTTAAAATTCAGGATAACCTAGTATTCTATAAAATGCTGAAGTATAGGGCCTCTATATTTTTAGCACAAAAGATCATAATTGGATCTGTAATATTTCAAAAGCTGGCCATGGAGTTACACACATGAAGGTTCCCATTCTTTAAATTCTTCTTCAGAAGAAAATATAAGCAGAATGTTTCTTTCTCCTAGTCTCCTAGAATCTTGAGTTCGGATACTACCAGGAAAAATCTTACAATCTAGTCTGTAGTACCTGAAAGAGAAACTTCAAGGCCATGAATATCTCAAGGAGCATCAATATGTACCCACATGTTCCACTCAGGAATGAAGGCTTGCTTTAGTAGTGAGGTTCTAAGAATTTGTCACTGAAATTTTAAAGAACTTTTTGTGTTTTGCATTATAATTCTCAACTATAATGTGGTCATTTTTCCAGTATTCCATTTGGAAATAAAATTTAATAACTGTAGCTCCATTATAAAGTTAAACAAGCATAATTTATCCTGATTACTTTATCAATTGATCTAATAATTTCTTTTTAAAATTGTATGAATATCTGCCATAAAAAGCAACTAAATACTTTTTAGAAGTATATTACTTTTTAAAATATCTCATTAAAACAATTTTCAGATTGATCTGTATTACAGTTACATACCCTCAACCTTCCCACCAAAGGGCATGTTCCTGAACCACAGAGCTGTATTACTTCCACATGTATAAATAATACTTCATGCAAAGCCTTACATATAGAATGAATGTAAGGGAAGGGTAACTAACTTTTATAGAGTGCCTACTATATGCTAAATACTGTGTATGTTTATTGTTTTGGCTATTCCTCTGCATAACAAACCATCCCAAAACTTAGGGATTTGAAATGATAATAATTTATTATTTATGTACAATTCTGGGGGATTTTTCTGGACTGAGCTGGCTACAGTGGGTCTGAATAATGGGTGGAGTCACTCACACATCTGAGCCCTCAGCTAAAATGGCTAAAATTCTGGGCTATCCAGGCACTGTCCATTGGGCCTCTCTCCATGTGTACTCTTGTCATCTAGGACATTAGCCCTGGCTTCTTCATGCAGACTCCTATTTACATCATATTTGCTGATTCTTTTTTTGCCCAAAGCAAGTCATAAGTTGTTATGGGTTGAATTTTGATTCTCCAAAATATGTGCTGAATCCTAATCTTATTGAAAGACTCTACTTGGGCTTATGAAGAAGGTATAATCAAGGCAAACAATCACTGAAAGAGACACGATCTCTCACGTGTTACCAATCACCTGCATAGCTGTTTTTGCTTTGTTTTTTCCTTCTTTAAAAAAAATGTAATGCTGATGATACTAGCTTACACATAAAGGGTGCTTATTATGTGCCAGGTATTCTTCTAAGTAAGTGACACAGAGTATCTGATTTAGTCTTCCCAGGTTTTATAGTAGGATCTGAAAACTGAGAACCAGAGATATGAGATAATGTATTCATGGTCACTAAGTTAGTAAATGGTTATATTTGATTAAGCACTTTTTATTATCATTTAATGTTGTCTCCTTTAATTAATTGTAAACCTTAGAATTTGAAACTTCTAGTCTTAACACTTTTAAAATGGGGTGACAATTATAAATGTCATGTGAAAGTATGTCTTTTATGATGTATTTTGTATTATCCAACTTAAAAGACTTGAAGAGTAAAAACAAAGACTAAAACTAAACTTCCCTCATGCTCTTGCTATACTAAAACAGTACAAAGAGTTTCCAATGTAATATCTCAACTCTTTATTAAATAGCAGAAATGAAATTTTGCCTCTTGGCCCTTGCAGTTGCATTTCACTTTGCACAAGAAACACTTCATAGTGTGCATTTAAGATCAGATTCAGAGGGACATACAGTATTTATTTATAAATAATCTGTTACTTTTACATTAAAAATTCATAGTGTGCATTTAAGATCGGATTCAGAGGGACATACAGTACTTATTTATGAGTAATATGTTACTTTTACAGTAAAAAATCCAATATTGTTTTTACAATAAAATGTTAGAAAGTTGTAAGAAAATACATTTCAGTTGAACTAACATGTGTTTAGTGCTCCTAGTCTCGACAATTTCAGAGATGTAAATACAATAATTAAAAAAAAAAATTCCTTAAGAAGTTAGTAGATACCCTTCATAGCAAGAAAGAGTATTATATGTAATTAACATAAAGGCTTATATAGTTGCTTTCTCTATACTAGTTATGAAATTTTAGAAGTTTACTTTGTTTTATATTTTGGCCTAAATTATATCATTGATTTTCAGGTAGATAATAAACACAGTAAATATTCTGAAAAATAAAAATGGAGGCACAGATGTAAATCTTCTTTCCTACATCACCACAACCTCTCAGATTTCCTCTTCAGAAGTAACTACGGTTTCTAGTTTCTTATGTCTCCTTGGAGAGATATTTCATGCAAATACAAATGATATTAAAAAGATTTAAAGTGGATATTCTGTCATGTCAAGGAAATGAAACATATTTAATAGCGTATAGATTTTCATAATTATGTTCTGTCTTCCAAATTTGGGTTTTACGTGTTCTCTTTAGTAAAAATAAATTACATAATGTATTTCTTAGTCTTAGGTTTTTTGGATAATATTCAAATTAATAAGGTATTTATAAATAAATATATTCCAAAATATTTCAGTTTTATATCTTCACTTCTTTGTGATTCTTTTTGATTATTTTATAAAGTAGTTCTAGCTCAAATACTTTCAAAACTTTCTATAAGCATAAAGATAACCTTATGTCATATACATTTATTTCATATATATAATAAGTTTTATTCATTCATTACTGTTTCATTCTCAGAAACATGGTGATACGCTTTGGCTTTGTGTCCCCACCCAAATCTCACCTTGAATCATAATATTCCCCGTGTGTCAAAGGCAGGACCAGGTGGAGGTAACTGATTCATTGGACACTTTCCCCTATGCTGTTCTCGTGATAATGAGTGAGTCTCATGAAATCTGTTAGCTTTATAAGCAATTGTCATTTCCACTCCTGGCACACATTCTCACTCTTGCCACCCTGTGAAGGGTTGCCTTCGCCATGATTGTAAGTTTCTTGAGGTCTCCTCAGCTATGCAGAAATTTGAGTCAATTAAACCTCTTTCCTTTATAAATTACCTAGTCTCAGGTATTTCCTCATAGCAGCATGGGAATGAACTAATACAGTAATTCGATACTACGGTAGTGGGTCACTGCTGTAAAGATACCTGAAAATGTGGAAGCAAATTTGCACTGGTAACAGGCAGAGGTTGGAACAGTTTGGAGGTTTCAGAAGAACACAGGAAGATGTGGGAACATTTGGAACTTCCTAGAGACTTGTTGAATGGCTTTGAGCAAAATGCTGATAGTGATACTAACAACGAAGGCTTAGGTGTTCTCAGAGATGAGAAACTCCTTGGGAAATGGAATAAAGATGACTCTTCCTATGCTGTAGCAAAGAGTCTAGTGGCATTTGGACCTTGCCCTAGAGATCTGTGAAACTTTAAACTAGAGAGAGATGATTTAAGGTATCTAGTGGATGAAATTTCTAAGGAGTATAAGCATTTAAGAGGAAGCAGAGCATAAAAGTTTGAAAAGTTTGCAGCCTGGCAATGTGCTACAAAAGAAAAACCTATTTTCTGGGGGAGAAATTCAAACCTACTCCAGAAATTTGCATAAGTAACAAAATGCCACATGTTAACCATCAAGACATTGGGGAAAATGTTTCCAGGAATGTCAGATACCTTCACAGCAGCACTCCCATCATAGACCCAGAGGTCTGGGAGGGACAAATGGTTTCATGGGCCAGGTTCAGGAGCCCCCTGCTCAGTGCAGCATTGGGACATGGTGCCCTTCATCCCAGCTGCTTCAGCTCCAGCTATGGCTAAAAGGGACCCATGTATAGCTTGGACCATTACTTCAGAGGGGGACAAACTGCAAGACTTTGTGGCTTCCATGTGGTATTAAGCCTGTAGGTGCACAGAAGTCCGGAATTGAGGTATAGGAACATCCGCCTAGATATCAGAGGATATGTGTGAATGCCTGGGTGTCCAGGCAGAATTTTGCTGCAGGGCAGAACCCTCAAGGAAAACCTCTGTGAGGAAAGTATGAAGGGGAAATGTAGGGTGGGAGACCCCATATAGAGTCTCTACTGAGGCACTGCCTAATAGATCTGGGAGAAGAGGGCCACTGTCCCCCAGACTCCAGAATAGTAAATTTTCCAACTTGCACCATGCACCTGGAAAAGCCACAGGCACCCAACAACAGCCCATGAAAGCAGCCAGGAGGCGGGCTTTACCCAGCAAAGTCACAGGGGCAGAGCTACCCTATGGCTGTGGGAGCCCAACTCTTGCATCAGCGTGACCTGGATCATTTTTGAACTTTTAGGTTTAATGACTGCCCTATTGGATTTCAGACTTGCATGAGGCCTGTAGCTCCCATGTTTTAGCCAATTTCTCCCATTTGGAATGGGTGTATTTACCCAATACCTGCACCTCCGTTGTATCTAGGAAGTAACTAACTTGCTTTTGATTTTACAGGTTCATAGGCAGAAGAAACTTGCCTTGTCTCAGATCATACTTTGGACTTGGACTTTTGGGTTAATGCTAGAATAAGTTAAGACTTTGAGGGACTGTTGGAAAGACATGATTGTGTTTTGAAATGTGAAGATATGAGATTTTGGAGGGCCAAGTGCCAAATGCTATAATTTGATTGTGTCCCTACCCAAATCTCCTCTTAACTGTAATAATCCCTGTGTGTCAAGGGCAGGACCAAGTGGAAGTAATTGAGTCATGGGGGCACTTTTCTCCATGCTGTTCTCATGATAATGAGTGAGTCTCATGAGATATGATGGTTTTATAATCATCTGTCATTTCCTCTACTGGCACACATTTTCTCTCTTGCTGTTCTGTGAAGAGGTGCCATCCACCATGACTGTAAGTTTCCTCAGCCACCACAGCCATGCAGAACTTCAAGTCAATTAAACCTATTTTCTTTATAAATTACCCCAGACTCAGGTATTTCTTCATAGCAGCATAAGAACTGACTAGTATATATTGTATATTTTAGCATTCTCCATTTCTAGAAGAGTTAATTTAGTTTATATTGTACATATATAATAACTTTCACTAATTTTTAAGCATTCTGAGATTTAGGAATTGAAAAATTACATAATGAAAATGTCAATTTTGATTTTGTTTCAAAAACTGAAAATTGAATGACAATTCAATTCTATTCAATGAATTTTACACAATTCTTTTATTTCAAATCCAGGAGTTAAACTCACTATTTACTGGAGTTTTAAAATTGATGTACTTTAAAGTTGATATACTACCTTTACCTGTCCAGTATCTTTTGTTCCTTTAAAAACTGCAGTCTTTAAACAAACACATTTGTCCCAATGCTGAAAAATGTGATTCTATTGTTTTGTAAATATGGAAATAATCTCATGAATACTAAATACTTAAGAGCCTTTGCCAATATACTCTAACAACACAAATTACCTTTAAAATATTATTTTAAGTTATTGCAACTCTAGCTTTGATAGTGATGCTGGTACTGATATCTACACATAATAATTAGATATATACATTTGTTAGAAGAGCGTTTCATTTCACCCTAAAAACCATTACCTCTATTCTGAAAATTGGGTAGATCAGAAGAGCTCTCTCTAAACTCATTAACTGCTTTTGTTTTGTATTAATTTAGAAAATTTGGAAAGAAAATGTATTTATCTAAGTGGTAGATTTTATTCTTATTTACTATTTCATTTCATCTGATTCTTAATCATCTTACTATTTCAGGAAAAAATAAACAGCCTGTGGTAGAAATGTAGGTGGCTGAGCAAGAAGTTACATAAATAGATGGATGATAAACAGATGATAACAGAGTTAGACATAGAAATATAAATGTAGGCTAGGTACTGACAGATATCTATCTCTACCTATACCTACACTATCTGTCTGTCTATATTTATCTATCCAGCTCAAGAAATCTCAAGTGCAGGAATCTCAGATCCATAGAACTGAGTTACTCATACTTTATTCATTCATTATTGTTATCTTTTTCATTATTGCTATCATCTTGCTCATTATAGTTGTTCGAATGCTTTGGTCTTAAACCCTTGCTTGAATTTTCTTCTCTTCCTGACATTGGCACTCACTGTCCTGGATTCACTGATGTATACATACATGTCTAAGTGATATATGCATATACATAAATACACATGGTACTATTCAGAGGTTAATTATATAAATGTTTCAAACATGTTGATAGTTTTGTCATTTTTAAGTCAATATTTTTTAGTCCAAGATTCTTACATATAGCGTTTGTTCTCTTTAAAGTTGATGAAAAATGAATTGACTCTATATAACATGTTTTGTTCTTATATTCTATCATAGATAGGAAACTAGTATTTACTCTACACGTTACCTTCATGAGCAATGTGTTGCCAAAGCTTTTGGTTCTGTAGGACCACCTATGACACGAAGTTCCCATGCATACAGAAGCATCCCATTTCTTGAAAAAAGAAATTAAAATTTTCTTGTTTTCTGCTTCGATAAAAGCAAAAGAAGCTTCCTCAATCAAAAAGTGTGGGGAATTAACTC
Organism: Ateles fusciceps; assembly: GCA_036589455.1. Taxonomy (NCBI): domain Eukaryota; kingdom Metazoa; phylum Chordata; class Mammalia; order Primates; family Atelidae; genus Ateles; species Ateles fusciceps. The sequence continues at coordinate 6,045,801 of JAZHEH010003310.1, forward strand.
CTAAGAATTATCTTCAACAAGTATAGGACTGAATAAATGACCCAAGCCCAGTCTGGAGGGAACAATTCAGAAGGACAATTTCCATGCTTCCTCAGATGGACAATAAGAGAATTCGGCTCTAGTTGTCCACATAGATTACCATCTCCATAAAATGTACTTGACTTATTTTCCTTTTTTCTCTGTCACACTGTTCCCACTCCTTTTCTCCAAAATTTTCAGATCATTTTCCAGATAAGTTAGCTTCACTCAATTCCTTGTCACTGGCTTTGAGAAGAATCAAATGATGACACAATATATGTCAGACCTTCCTACATATGTTTTCCTGTAAATTTATGTTGGCTTGAGGATGGTAGAATATAAATACCATCAATGTGAAATGTTGGATTATAGTCCCCAACCATAACTCCTCCCTGTAATAGAATTACATATTTCTGCCAGAGGTCATGTGACCTAGAGTGCCTTCCACTGTCATATGTTCCTGTAGGCTCACTGTCCCTGCATCAACGCTGCAGTTTAATAACTATACCTTTGCAATATTCCTGAAATATCTGGTAGAACAGGCTTCCTCCTCCACCCCCACCGCACGTGATATCTTTTACAAAATAGCTTTAGTAATTTGTCAGTTTTTATTGTAACATACTAATGTTAGAATCATTTTTCCAAAACCTCTTTAAAATCCTGCTTCTCTATGGAATGGAATTGCATTGGGTTTTAGAATAATTGAGGGAAAATATGCATCCCTCCAACGTTAGTATCCATACAAATGTAATAACATTTTCAGTATATTTATGTCTTTTAAGAATAATATTTAATGGATTTTTTTTAAATGCCAGCCAAGTACCTATAGACACCCTACTCCAGGCAGAAGGCTTTTGCATGAGCTCTAAATGTTCTCTCCAAAAGGAAAAGCCCCCAGCACACTGGGTAAAAACTCACTGAATTTTTACTCTTCATAAAGCTCACATTTTAAGCCTGATTTCTTCAGGGATAGCTTGCTTTACCAAGATGACTATATACAATATCTCTATTTATATTTAATAAGCATAATGTGGAGATTAGTCAGAGTAAACATTTTCAATAAACTAAAAGTGAAAAACAAATTTCTATGCTCTACACAACTTTTAAAAAATATGTATGACTATAAAGATGAGCTGTAGTTAATACAGTTAATAAAGATAAGTTTTATGTACCTAAATCTTGGAAGGATTGCTATCTTAACTGACTAAATCTACTTTTGCCAATGAAGTTTGCACATGAGTTTCTTAGATTCTAGTACCAAATAGGAAATTTTAAAAGAGTGGCAGAGCTGATTATATTTTCCTGTCAAAGAAATAATCACTCTCTAATAAGAAAGGGATTGTCTTTAAAAGCAAGCTAATTTGCCAAGAGAAAAGGAAGAGAAAAAATAAAACCATACCTTACTAAAGAGATGCTTGAATAGACAACAGCTGTAAATGGGGATTCAGATATTGCTGTCAGGACATCTTAATTCCCTAAGAGTCAGATTCTATTTTCTTTCTTTTTCTTTTTTTGAGACAGAGTCTTTCTCTGTCATCCAGGCTAGAGTGCAGTGGTGCAATCTCGACTCACTGCAACCTCTGCCTCCTAGGTTCAATCAATTCTGCCTCAGCCTCCCTAGTAGCTGGGACCACAGGTGCACGTCACCACACTGGCTAATTTCTGTATGTTTAATAGAGACGGGGTTTCACCATGGTGGTCAGGCTGATCTCGAACTCCTGAGCTCAGGTGATCCACCCACCTTGGCCTCCCAAAGTGCTTTACAGGCATGAGCTACCACAGCTGGCCTGGTCAGTATTCTTGACAAAGCATTGTAGAAATATTGTGTAATACATTTATAGGAGTTAATTTAACTTTTCTATTTTTAGACCTCCAGATTCTCTGTTGCAAAACAAACAAACAAAAATCATTGCTATGAAAAAGTAGATATTCCAATTTGTAAAATGTAATTTTAATATGTGCCAGACATTGAACTATAATTTATATATTATCCTAGTCCATTGAATGTCTATAAAAATGTCTTAGGTTTGGGAGGCCAAGGTGGGGGGATCACCTGAGGTCAGGAGTTCAAGACCCTCCTGACCAACATGGAGAAACCCCACCATCTCTACTAAAAATACAAAATTAGCCAGGCATGGTGGTGCATGCCTGTAGTCACAGCTACTTTCTTTTTCAAAGAAAACAGTTGAAAATTTAGAGAATCACTAGAACTCGGGAAGCAGAGGTTGCAGTGAGTCAAGATCATGCCGCTGCACTATAGCCTGGGCAACAAGAGTGAGACTCCATCTCAAAAACAAACAAAAAAAACCAGACTTGGTAATATATGAACAAAAATAATCAGAAATTTATTGCTCACAGTTCTTCTGGAAGTTGGAAAGTCCGAGATCAAGACATAACAGATTTGGTGTCTGGTGAGGGCCTGTAACTCATAGATGGTGTCTTCTGTGTTCTCACATGGTGGATGGGCAAACAGGAGCTTTCACCCTCTTTTTAAGGGCACTATTTCCATTCCTGAGGGCTGTACCCTCATGATTTAATAACTTCCCTAAATGCTCTACTCTTTAACAGTACCCCATTGGGTATTAGGTTCCAACATATGAATTTTGAAAGTGACAACAATATTCAGACCATAGTTTAGATGTATTCTGTATAACTGTATAATGTATGTGTGTTTATCTACAGCGGCAAGCGAAATTATGAAATGCTCACTTCCAGGGCACTGATTTAAGTGTATTCACAAATATTAATTTAATACTTAACGATATGAGGTAAGTATTATTATCGTAATCCTCATTTTAGAAAAACTGTGGGGAAAATAGATGAAGTAAATTCCCCAGGTCACACTGTCAAAAAGTGGTAGAGCTAATATTTAAACCCTGCAATCTGACAATGTTTGTAAGCACTATGCAACCTGTCTTTGTTTATAAGTCTCATGTTATTTAATCTTGAGAATAAATTGACACAGTAGATAAATATATTGAATTCATTAACTAAATTAAGCATCTGAAAATTACAGAAGTTTAATTCCATTTAATGAGCACATACATATAAAGTTCTGAAGCAGGTACTTAGAGTTGCCTAACTTTATATCATATTGTCTAACAGCTATCAGATAAATGAACACTACATTTTATTACATATTATGTCTTGTAGGAAATGGTCTCTTTTATGGTCATAAATGTTCAAAAATTTTATTAATTTTTATATATTTTTGAAGTACAATGTGTAATTATTGTTTATACTAACATATGCATTTTCCTGTTGGAAACCAGGCTTAAAGATCAAAGACTTGGCTGGGTGCAGTGGCTCACGCCTGTAATTCCAGCACTTTGGGAAGCAGAGGCGGGCAGATCACCTGAGTTCAGGAATTCGAGACCAGCCTGACCAAAATGGAGAAACCCTGTTTCTACTAAAAATACAAAAATTGGCTGGGCATGGTGGTGAGTGCCTGCAATCCCAGCTACTTGGGAGGCGGAGCCAGGAGAATCGCTTGAACCGGGGAGGTGGAGGTTGTGGTGAGCAGAGATAGCGCCATTGCACTCCAGCCTGGGCAACAAGAGTGAAACTCCATCTCAAAAAAAAAAAAAAAAAAAAAAAACAAGTGACTTCTCCATATGGAGCAATACAGGTGATAATAAACAGAATGTCACTTAACAAAGAAAACAGCTGAATATTTAGAACCTCTTATTAGCAAACTTTATTAATTTGCACTTACTCTCACAAAGATTATAGGGTTGCAAAGGATTGTAGTAGTAAAAAGAGCACTTAAATTTAGTAATTGAATATTGGATTCCCTAGATGTGGTCTAAATTTTACTGATTATCTTTAAATGTGCTGAGCACAAAGTCGACTTACTTAATCACTCAGAGAAAATTGTCTAAAGCCCAGTCTTTTGTTTGTCTCTTTACTGAAGCATGAAAATTTGAGGGAAAACATAATAGTGTTAAAGATTTCATTAAATTTTAATAAAATGCTAGGCTTTTTCAACATAGATATGCTTCGCAGTAAAAACATTTCAAATCTAGCATATTGCCACAAAATTTTTATTAAACCATTCTTTGAAGTTCCAGATGTTTGCAATTCCAGGAACTTACTTTGACATGATATAGAACAACGTCAGTAATTATAAGATGTTACTGTGAATTCAAAAATTCCCCAAATCCTTAAATTTAGGTATATTTCTCACCTAGAGACAAAAAAATACAAACATTTTACTCTATGTTTTGTGTTTAATGTAGCTCTTAATGAAGAAAAATAGAATGGTAGTTAATGGTGGAAAACTACATAGTTAACAGCATGAACTTAGTTTACTAAGTGATGTCAGCCAATACAGCAACAGCTAAGACAGAAACGTTTTATTACAATAGAAAGGCAAAGTAGTAGACACCTTTTTAAAGCATTTCCTATATATATGAGTTATGTTTAATATTAGTATTCTTGACTAATTATTTTTATTCTTCATCGCAATTAATTCTAGTGCTAAGTGTATGTTTTACATTTTATTTTTTCCCAAATATATAACTATGAAAACTTCTAAACAGAGAAAAGATAAAAGAATCTCTCAGTGAATATAGTAATACTCTATAACTACCACCTTTAACATTAACAAAATGTTAATTTTGATACATTTGTTTCATGATATATTTGTTTATTCATCCTTCAATCATCTTATTTTTTGATATATTTATATACTTTATTCCCAAGTATTTATAAATACATACATTAAGTGGAGTTTCATATTTTAGGGAAGTATAATTTACAGGTGGTGATAGGCAAAAACAAATGAATCCAAATGTCATTTTAAGTCATCTTAGTGTTGTTTCTGTTTTAAATTTTGCATCCTTCTCCTACACCAGATGTCCCTGTTTCACTATAATTCATATATTCTAAATGGCAAAAATCACAAAGAATTCTGTTGCTTCCCAGCCCTTAGCCAATATGCTGTTTATTCTGATCAGGATACTAATATGTCATTTAGCTTTGTTCTAGACTGTTCTTGTAACATTCTTACAAGAATATCAAACCAAAGGAGGCAGCCATCAACATTTAGTAGTAACAGAGGCAAACAGAAGCAAACACACGAAAGCCACAGTACAAGCTAATTAATTCCTAAATGAAAGGTCATTTATAATCAGGGTATAAAAATGTGACATTATGAAAACTAATAATCAAGACTTCATATAGTGGATCTATTTTCCTGACAAAAGATAGCCTACATGAACCTCAGTTGTATTATTATGTGCTATTAAAGGCCATGTTGTTAGCCTAAAGGCATGGTACATTGATAAGGTGAAATGCTGCCTGAGGTATACAAATGACAACACTTGATTTTTAATAAGCCACCCTATAAAATCAATTACCTCTGTTCTAAATAAATTCTCAGTGGCTTTATAAATAATTTAAACTGAGGGCTATATAGTACCAGAGTGTTTCTATTGATCTCAAGAAGAATTTTGTCACTGTAGTCTTAGATCTTCACTAAAGGGCATTTTTCATACAGTTAAAAATTGACAAAATATAATGCATCAAAACTTTAATATCTGCAAAATGTATGACTTTTTTAATTTCCTAGAAAGTTCCATATTCATACAATTTTAATGTAATTTAGGGTCTAAGACACCGCATCTCAAATTCTGTCAATGGGTTTTTTCTAAAGGATTTCACAATAAATATGAAAAATAATTATTTCACACTATGTATTAAAAATATATTTCAAGATATAAGAGTGAATCAAACTTTTAGTGAATATCAAATATTGTTAGGGGAAGCTATAGATTGCTTATGGGGTATAATATGAGCTGAATAATGACATAAGATTATGATCCTTCTTTCTACCTTGTCATCAGTTGAACAATGCCAAAAAAGTTTAGACAAGTGCCATTTACAAATAAAGTACTAAACTTATTTTATTTTTTAAAAGTTATTTGTATTATATTTTAAGTTCTGACATACATGTGCAGAATCTATAGGTTTGTTACATAGGTATATACAGTGGCCATGTTGGTTTGCTGCACCCATCTACCTGTCATCTACATTAAGATTTCTCCTAATGCTATCCCTCCTCTAGCCCCTCACCCCCGACAGGCCTTGGTGTGTGATGTTCCACTCCCTGTGTCTATGTGTACTCATTGTTCAACTCCCACTTATGAGTCAGAACATGCGGTGTTTGTTTTTCTGTTCTTGCATTAGTTTGCTGAAAATGATGGTTTCCAGCTTCAGCCATGTCCTTGCAAAGGACATAAGCTCATCCTTTTTTTATGGCTGCATAGTAACCTATAGTGTATATGTGCCACTTTTAATTTTAATTTTTATTTTTAGATGAAGTCTTGCTCTGTTATCCAGGCTGGAGTGCAATGGCACAGTCCCGGCTCACTGCAATCTCCACCTTCCAGGTTCAAGAGATTCTCCTGCCTCAGCCTCCGAGTATCAGAGATTAAAGAAAGGCAGCCACCATCACGCTCTGGCTAATTTTTGTATTTTTAGTAGAGATGGGTTTTCACCATGTTGGCCAGGCTGGTCTCCAACTTCTGACCTTGTGATTTTACCTCCTTAGCCTCCCAAAGTCCTGGGATTACAGGTGTGAGCCACTGCGCCCAGCCCACATTTTCTTGATCCTGTCTATCATTGTGGGGCATTTGCATTGGTACCAAGTCTTTGCTGTCTTGAATAGTGCTGCAATAAATATACACGTGCATGTGTCTTTATAGTATAATGATTTATAATCCTTTGGGTATACACCCAGTAATGGGTCAAATGGTATTTTTGGTTCTAGATACTTGAGGATTCACTACACTGTCTTCCACAATGATTGAACTAACTTACACTCCCACCAACAGCGTAAAAATGTTCCTATTTCTCCACATTCTCTCCAGTATCTGTTGTTTCCTCATTTTTTTTTTAATGATCACCATTCTAACTGGCATGTTATATCATTGTGGTATTGTGGTTTTGATTTGCATTTCTCTAATAACCAATGATGATGAGCTTATTTTCATATGTTTATTGGTTGCATAAATGTCTTCTTTTGAGAAGTGTGTTTTCATCTCCTTTGCCCACTTTTTTTTTCTTCATAGCAACCCTTTATTAGGATACTTAATATCCAACACCTTCCAAAAAATACATGGTTTCTTTTTTTTTTTTGGCCAAAAAAAACATCTTTATTAGCAGGCCATTAATCACCTTGGTTTATACTTGTTTTTTGTTTCTGTTTATATATATATATATATATTTTTTTTTTATTGCATTTTAGGTTTGCGGTACATGTGAAGAACATGCAAGATTGTTGCATAGGTACACTTTTTGATGGGGTTGTTTGTTGGTTTTTTTCTTCTAAATTTGTTTATGTTCTTTGTTATTAGCCCTTTGTCAGATGGATAGATTGCAAAAACTTTCTCCCACTCCCTACATTGCCTTTTCTTTTATGATGGGTTTTTTTTTTTAATGGCTGTGCAGAAACTTTTTATTTTTATTAGATCTCATTTATCAATTTTTGCTTTGGTTGCCATTGCTTTTGATGTTTTAGTCATGAAGCCTTTGCCCATACCTATGTCCTGAATGGTATTGCCTAGGTTTCCTTCTAGGGTTTTTTATACTTTTAAGTCTTATGCTTAAGTCTTTAATCTATCTTGAGTTAATTTTTGTATAAGGTGTAAAGAAGGGATCCAGTTTCAGTTTTCTGCATATGGCTAGCCAGTTTTCCCAACACCATGTATTAAATAGGGAATCCTTTCCCCATTGCTTGTTTCTGTCAGGTTTGTCAAAGATCAGATCATTTTAGAAGTGTGGCATTATTTCTCAGGCCTCTGTTCTGCTCCATTGGTCTATAAATCTGTTTTGGTACCAGCAGCATGCTGTTTTGGTTACTGTAGCCTTATGATATAGTTTAATAGCCTACCAACCAAAACAACTCCAGAACCAGATGAATTCACTGCTGAATTCTATCACAGTTATAAACAACAGCTGGTACCATTCCTTCTGAAACTATCCCCAACAGTAGAAAAAGAGAATCTCTTCTTTAACTCATTTTATGAGGCCAGCATCATCCTTATACCAAAATCTAGCAGAGACACAACAGAAAAAGAAAACTTCAGGCCAACTTCCCTGATGAACATTGATGAAAAATCTTTGATAAAATACTGGCAAACTGAATCCAAAAGCACATCAAAAAGCTTATCCACCACAATCAGTTGGCTTCATCCCTTGTATACAAGGCTAGTTCAACATATGCAAATCAATAAACATAATCCATCACATAAACAGAACCAATGTTACAAAACCACATGATTATCTCAATAGATACAGAAAAGGTCTTCCATAAAATTCAACAGCCCTTCATGCTAAAAACTTTCAATAAACTAGTTATTGATGGAATACATCTCAAAATGATAAAAGCTATTTATAACAAACCCACAGCCAATATCATACTGAATGGGCAAAAGTTAGAATGATTTCATTAGAAAACTGGCACAAGACAAGAATGCCCTCTCTCACCACTCCTATTTAACATAGTATTGAAAGTTCTGACCAGGGCAATCAGACAAGAGAAACAAATAAAGTGTATTCAAATAGGAAGAGAGGAAGTCAAATTGTCTCCATTTTCAGATGATATAATTGTGCATTTAGAAAATCCTGTCAACTCAGCCCAAAATCTCCTTAAGCTGGTAAGCAACTTCCACGAAATCTCAGGATACAAAATCAATGTGCAAAATTCACAAGCATTTCTATACACCAATAATAGATAAACAGAGAGCTCAATCACGAGTGAACTCCCACTCACAGTTGCTACTAAGAGAATAAAATACGTAGGAAGAAAACTCACAAAGAATGTGAAGGACCTCTTCAAGGAGAACTACAAACCACTGCTCAAAGAAATAAGAGAGGGCACAAACAAATGGAAAATCATTCCACACTCATTGATAGGAAGAAACAATATCGTGAAAATGGCCATACTGCTCAAAGTAACTCATAGATTCAGTGCTATTCCCATCAAGCTACCATTGACTTGCTTCACAGAATTAGGGGAAAACAACTACTTTAAATTGCATATGGAACCAAAAAAGAGCTCGTATAGCCAAGATAATCCTAAGCAAAAAGGAAAAAGCTGGAGGCATCACACTTCCTTACTTAAAACTATACTAGATGTTTATTTTTTAATCCAAAAAAGAGGATCCTCAATATTTAGAAATTAAATGATTTGTATTTTATAATTTCTAATTCTTCACAACCATTTTGTTTTGCAGCCTTTCACGTTTAATCATAGCACAAAAATGATTGCAAATTCTAAAAGTAATAAAGGTAATCCAAACTCAGAGACTGAGTTTCAGTGTTCATTTCAGGTGACCTTGTAATAGTCAACCCAGGATATTAGGTAAGCAGCCTCTTTCTCAGTTATAATCCACAAAGTGCAATCATATCTAACGGTAATTAATTTACTCCTGCTATGAAACTCCTACATTTCAAAACTATTAAATACAAACAATTTTCATTTTATTGAATGACACCGTTATCGCTGTGACAAAATGGTACTATATAAGGTACTACAAAAGGAGCAAGCAAAGAGACCAAGCCATTCAAATAAAAAAGATACAGTGGATTTCTAAAAAATAACAAATTCTCCTACATCCATAGTTTTATTCCAATGCAACATAATAGCACAGTTACTTTATTTAAAAGTTGTTAAAAATGATAAAACATCATCATTGATTATTTTTTCTCATAAAATAATAAAATATTCACTAACAAACAGTTGAAAAGAAGTGTGCTCTTTCAGAAAATGTCCCAGCAAAGCCATTTAAAATAATAATACCTAAAACTATGCAATAACTTTTTTTTCCTTTCAACCTAAATAAGTTTATTTGGCAATAGTCTTATAGCCAATGTGGCATTTCATTTTTAGGTAACAGCAGGGAGATTTGTAGAAGGTGAAGTTGTATATGTTAATAGAAACTTTGAAATATTCTAGAAATAAAAATGCTGCTCATCCATCCGTTTGCTTCTTCATGCTAAAAATAGTCTGTTGATCTAGTTCGTAAATGGATTTTATAGTAAATGCCAAAGCAAACTGCCCTGCCCCAGAAGTAGATTTATTTATGAACCAAATCCAAAGACATAGGGTGACCCAATTCAGCTTGAGAAGGAGAAAGCACATCTAGGTGGAACTGGCATTTGCCTAGGAGTTGGGTATTCAGACAGCAATCTGACCTTAAATATCACTTCTCCTCTGCTCCTCTATCCTCTCTTTTCTGATAAAACTTCTCATGATTTTCACTTTTGTTTTAGCATTCATACTTGATTAAAAAAATATATTATAGATCTCCAAAAGTTATTTGTCAGCCAAAGGGTCCAGTATTAGGCTATTGATTTGCAAATGACCAGGCAAATGACACGTAACTTAATAATTAAACAAATTACTCTAGAGCCAAAGGAATAACTCAAAATCCTGGCTCCATCATTTGCTACCAAGTTGCTTTAAATAGCTTCTCTGTTGTCTCATCTGTAAAATAATTATAATTATAGGAAATACCTTATAGAACACTTCTAAAAGGTATATAAAATGTACTTTAAAATCATAGGACAGAGCTAGGTTCATTTTATGTACTAACTCTTTGGTTTTTCATGGAGCTAAATTATAAAAAGAGATACGTAAAAGACATCTGAAAATAATAAAACAAACGCGTAATTTTGTAAAAGGCTGAAACCCCATGTCAGTTTTTTCTTTGGATCTTAATACACTAGACATGACCACGTGTGGTTTTATATATTTTATTTTCTTTCTGCTGAACTTGCAAGAGAATGTGCTTATGTGGAGTTTTTCTCAATGGTGATACTTTAAATCTAGACCTCAAGTTCAGAAGAATATCTATGGCTCTTTTAGATCTTGGGCCTCTAAAAATCTCTCTGAGGTTTCAGTAATAATAAAAAGAGACCTAAATATGGGTTTTCTGATTGACAAACAGCCTAATAAATGTATCAACTTATCAAAAAACAGACATTCAGGTACCATCTTGTTTTCCAGTCTAGAGAGAGCCAGAGACAAAGAAAATATTAGAAAACAACATGACATTGTTATGATAAAGGACTTCATAAGATGACATGACAACACATCAAAAAGGCACTCAGCTGAATCAAATGCAGTCAGGAAAAAGAGAGGTGCTGAAAGGTGAACTGTAGTTAGCCAAATGGAATGTGAAGAAAACCAAGGAGCCAGGGGAATAGAATATTTAAAGTCTGGCCATGTGATATAAATGAGACGTGAAGTGAAAGATTAAGCTGAAAGGGTAGGCCTAGAACAGGAAATTTTACAATCAGGAATAAATCTATGGCCACACAAGGATTAGGCCGAGAAGAGATGAGGATGCTAAGCAGAATGGTAGACTTTAACAGATACTTAGTTGAAAAATGTATGTGAAAGAGGCTGTTAGCATGTGATCTAGCATGAAAGGGAACATCTACCCACATATTTTTGTATAACTAGAAGAGCTTAAAGAGGAAAAGGATCCCCCAAAGATTGTTTTGTTTTTAAAAATTTTACCCAAAATATTCAAATTGTTTTTGACTACAGAATACTGATGTAACAGGAGCTAGGACCTAACTCAGAGACTTTATGCAAGAGAAAATTAAATATATGAATGGAGAGTCTATCAAACAAAATGCCTTGGCATGAATATTAACTACAAGTAAAAAAAAAAGAAACAGTCACCCTGTGGTATTGAATGTAGGTGGGGGAGATGGAAAATGATAACCTACAAAGATAAGCCTAGATGCAAACGCTTTATTTCTGCCAAGCCAAGTTGGACAATTTTTTTTTTTTTTTTTTTTTTTTTTTGAGACAGAGTCTCACTCTGTCACCTAGGCTGTAGTGCTGTGGTATGATCTCAGCTCACTGCAACCTCTGTCTCCCAAAAGCAAGAGATTCTCCTGTCTGTCTCCCGAGTAGCTGGGACTACGGTATACGCCACCATGCCCAGCTAATTTTTGTATTTTTAGTAGAGATGGGGTTTCACCATGTTGGTCAGGCTGGTCTTGAACTCCTGACCTCAGATGGTCTGCCCGCCTCTTCCTTTCAAAGTGCTGGGATTACAGGTTTGAGCTACCGTGCCCAACCTGGACAATATTCTTAAAGCAGGAAGAAAAGGCCTCAGGTTTTTAGGAAGCGGTTTTGCATGATTATCATTCATCTCACAGAAATATTTCTCTGGACATACTGTGGAAGACTTGTAACAGGCATTGAGGTCAATTTTGTAGTTAAGCCATGTTGCTTTGTTATTGAGAAATGATGAAAGACTGAGCTAAGTCACACAGTATTATTAAATTTCTCGAGATTATAAGAAATGATCCATTATATTATAGTAAAATCTTTAGGCTATTTGAACCCTCTGCCCTAACCTCCACATGGACTCACTGCCATTGATATTTATGTGTGTGTGTTTCATTTGTAGTAGAATAAATAAAAAGAAATTCAGTTGGCCCCATTGTCAGGAGGATAGATGATGACAATAAAGAGGATGGCATGATTTATGAATCCCCAAATACTGGACTATATTTAAAGGACAGATTTTTTTATTGATCTTTTCTTAATTATGTCACATGTGGCTTCTTTAAGGCCCAGGTGAATAAAAAATGTGTGTACTAGATAGATGAGAAATTAGGCTAATTAGCATCCACGTAATGTCTAATTTTGTATATATGATTATTCTGAGCCTCCCCTTCGAGTTGATGTCCTTTGGTAAGCAGTCATACATAATACAAATATCCACATATTTCAGCCCTTTTGTAATATTAATTCACGATCTTCTTCCCTAGATATCCCTGGAATCAAGTTTCCAGTCTTATTTTTTCCACATTTCTACTTGTCAAGTCATTAGCAAGTCTGTTAATCAGTGTAGATCTATAATTTTGACTATCTATTAGTACAGGATGGGTAAATATAATAGATTACATCTGTTAGCCCCAATTGTTATCCCCTCTCTGAATTCCTGCCTTTGCCATGAACATTGTAGTGCCCTTACACTGGCCAGAATGATCTTCCAATCTTAACTATACTAAGTCATATGATTTGTTTTGGCCAATGTCATGCTATTATATTTGATGCAACCAAAGCCTTGAGATGAATGCAAACATTAAGTATTGATCTATAGCCTCTTGATTTCTAACTATCAAAGTAGTTCCCTGATCTCAAAGATGAGAGACATGTAAAGCCAACAGCGTATCTGGCCACATAAGCATGACAGGGGAAATTAAGCCCAGCCTATATCAGTTGACCCTGAAAATACATGAGAAATGAATGCTGATTGCATATCACTGAGGTATTATATATGTTATTTATCAATTTTGGAGGAATATCTAATGGGCACAATAATTTTTAGCAATGGCAAACCAATATGGTACCAACTGAGTTGCTCAACATTCTCCTTAAAAATATTTGTTTACCACTGCTCTTCAGAGACTCTCTTATTTAGAATTATCATGTCATGTTGCCTCAGTACATTTCTGATTAGTGTCAACATATTGTTTAAAACAAAAAAAAAATCAAAATTTTTATTTATGATTTTTGTCAATGATCACAAAGAGCTTCCTATAAAATTATGCTGTGGATTAAGAAAGAGGCAATGAAGCAGGAGTAGGTGTCATAAGTGTGTGAGCTACTTGCTCATACAAATGATTTAAACCTCCAGGACCTACTCGATCTAATCCTGTATGCCACTTCCACTTCATAGTCAATTGAGGACAAAGTTATGTCTTAATGTATTAGATAATATCTAGTTCATTGTGCACAGCTCAAGTCAGATAGTCAACTGATGTCCCTATGGTCAGGTGTTTGGTCAAATAAGAAGCCAAGAGCTGTTTCTAAAAAAAAGACAGTATTTATCTGCAGAATTTGACTCAGTTTCCTCTAGGATCTACGGGTCAGCTCTATGGGTTTCTATCCTTAGATGCTCATGACACATTCCTTTTGACAATTCCAATTTCGAAGATCATTTGGGTATCATGAGACTGTTTTTTCATTGGGTCCAAGTGAAATATTATATCTGAATGCAGTTCAAACAAACCATCTTTTGAGGCTTCAAAGCTGGCATAACCAGGAAATATTTTGTGGCATCAAATTAAAATGTATTTGAGACTTGCTTCTAAATCCAAATAACAAAAAGAATTTAGCCTCTTTTTAGAGCTAGGTACAGCAAGTTATATTTGTCTTTGAAGCAGATATCCTAAATCGTTTTGTACTTTGGATTCCCAGAAAGTGGTTGCAGGCAATATATTTTTGCTTTATGTGCCACCTACTAGAAAAAAGGCGTCTAAGATTCTTACCAAGTTTTTCTCATTAGGTTCAATTATCATGATGCCATTATTTAATAGAACAAGAAAGTACAATTATCTTTGAAAGAATGACAGTAGATACTGGTAACATTGACATAGCTATATGGCAAGGCACAAATGGAGGGTATACCATTGTATATTAGATTTCTCCAGAGAACCAAAAGGGAGAACCAACAGGATGCCATCTCTCTAAGGATGCCATAGATCTGTTTTGCACTCAAGAAATAGTCATGCAGTTCCCATGCTAATCCAAAGTATGTATTCACAGCCCTTTTAATTTGGGCCGAAATGCTATTTTTAATACGACCACTCAAAACACCCATTTTGATTGTTGGACTCTAGTATCATTTTGGGGTTCTCAATAACTGGGTTTAATTTACAGCCAATTTCTAATAACTATCAAAAGAGTGTGTGTTTTCTTTATCATGATGAGATATCCTAGATAGTGGCTATATTTACTCCTGGGGAAGGATTTCAGGTGTAGTTACAATATATACTGATGTGACTATTGTATTTTTCTTTCTCAAGGAATCTCAAGCTTTCATTAATGAGCATTTAAATTGGCTTAAGTCTGAACACTGGATATAAGATGAGTGATTTTCCATTTTAGCTACACAAGTCAGTTTTTTTGACCATGAGCCTCAAGGTTTTCCTGTTATAAATCAAGTAATATTTCAGTTCAGTATCATTTATTGTATTCCTAGATGCATACTGATCAATTAGACTTTGTGGTTACATTGTGAGACAGGGTAGACGATAGCTTTGGGTTCTCAGCCAAGGGGAGAGAATCAGCTGTGGGACCTGAAAGTGTGCACTGACTGCACAATTGCATGTGTTGCTTCCTTTCCTAATCTCTGTTGTTACATGTATGTACTTAAATATGCACATAATTCTACATATAGCCATGTAGTTTATGAGTTAACAAAGCTCCCAGCATTTTATCCTATGTTGGAAAAGCAGCAAAGGAGAAAGGACTTACAGAGTGCCTACATAAATTGGTTATGAGTAACATATAAACAAGGAACAACAAACTTCGGAAAGCCACAAGAGGCCTCTCAGGAAGAAGGCCTCTCCATGCCTCATGTTCTGGTGCAGGGTGACCTAGGCTCTGTTACCATAAACACTGTGCTCAAGGACATAAAACCCCTTCGTAGCACTATGACGTAGCCAGACTTGTAGGTTCCTTGTAAGGCCCAAGTTCCATCAGCTGTACATAGATAATAAGCTAAAGATAACCACATGTTCTTGTTTTGTGAAATTCCCAAACCGTCACTGTTATCAATCCTTGGCATGGCACACCAGTTCCGGCTCACTGATTCACTTCTGGCTCACTGATTCATTCCACGCTACCCTATAGATCAAAGTGATTGTAATCAATAAATAGTGCAGATGATCAGAGCTAGGGGCCTTCACTGTCACCTCCAGAATAATAAAGTGATGGCCCCTGGTCCCACTTTTTCTCTTAATCTTTTTCTCATTCCTTTGTCGCCACAGAACTCGGGGTACCCACGGGTGATGTAGGGCTGGCTCCCTACATTCTGGTGCCCAATGTGGGGCTCATGGATCATGGATCCCTATGTTCTGGAGCACCAATGTGTGGGGCTCATGGATTCCCTACAATCCTATCCTGATTTTTGTTTCTGTTTGCCTTTGTAATCTGTGGTTAAATTCTAGGGACTTATGGTCCTCAAAATGGAGGTGACTCATCCATAATACCAGAATTATGAAAGTATAATTATATATACTTTGAATTTCACCATATCATCTTGGCTGAAATATAATTATTTAATATATATTCTCATTAATGGAAGCCTTAGCCTCCTTGAGAAAGGATAATACAATATTGATATAAGTATATATTGTAACTATGCCTGTGTACTCTTAAAATATATTTGTTTACTTGAGCCTGGAGTACATTTTTCTGAATAATAATTTATTCACTTGGATTTTTACAAATACCAGAAAACATTTGTAATATATATATTAAAAATATATTTTTCATTGTAAATATATTAGTTTTAATATTTCATTTGGTAATCTTTATCTCTTCTGCTCACTCTTTTTTCTCTCCCTCCTTTTTTTCTTTGTTTTTCCTCATCTTTTAAAAATTCTTCACACTATGTTAGCCAGAAAGCATCTCTTCACTAAAGTAAACATTACTGTATATTTATTCTATACCTCATTGGGCACAGCACTGTATGTAAAGAAGATGCCAATCATAAAAAGTATAGAAGTATTTTGCAGTGCCACTTGATCCTCACATATAATTTTTTTTTTTGCAAAAACTTACTTAAGAAGGTAAATAATGAAATAATGATATGAGATACCATCATTTTCTCAACTTAAATGTAGAGAACCACAAATTACACTCAAGCTTGATACTAAATTAAAACAACATCAAAGAAAAGGAAAGATCAAGGGGATCAAGTCTTAGATTAATGACGCTTTCACAGAAATTTCTTACATGCTGCCTAAATGTCAAGTCACCTTGTTAAATGTTGATCATATGTTTATCACCATAAAATTTCTATTAAAGTGGAGAAGGTGTTGATTAAGTCTGACATGCTTAAGGAGGTGATCAGAGAGGGGAGATATTTGAGAAATTAAGAAAATTGAATAACAATCAAAAGCAAAAGTAAAACATTTTACTTTTCAAATATTTTGAGTTTTTATGGATATTGATGAAATTTAATATAAATAAAACTCAAAACATTTGAAAAGTAAAAGCAAAGTGTGATGACTGTTTCTCTAGAAAGACAGTTATCTTGGTCCATAGTGGCAGGTAGCTTTCTAATTACACAAGAAGAACTTAGTACTGGAGATTATGTATGATGTAGCCCCTTAGTGGATTTACTTCAATTAATTGTTGGCAAATGTGTATAAGATGAAAAACAAAATTCTAGAAAAGGTGAAGACTATGGCCAGGAAAAGTTATCACGTTTCTCCCAAGGTTTTCCTTTTTAAACAAAAAGCACAGCAAAAAAAAAAAAGAAAGAAAGAAAAATTCTCAAATCAAATTTTGTAGCCAAAAAGCATCACTCTACTTATGAGCATCCTTCTGAAATACTTTCCTATAACCCTGTTGGAAGTTAAGAGGAAATGATCATATGAACGCTTACATTAAAGACAGCAGATTTCTTAACGTAAATTGAAATGCTCATTTAGAGTTTGCAGGTGAATGAGCACTTTCAATTTATGTTAAGAAATATTAAAATAAATTGAAAGTATTAATGAAAAAGAATTCCCCAAAAATACAGAAATTGCTGGGTTACCTTTAAAATATTTTCCTGGGGTTATCATTACATATTGCTTGACAGAAAGAGATAAATCAAAATTTTACTTTTTAAATTAGAATTAAACACACAAAAACAGAAAAGCTTATTAATGTAAAATGTTTGATAGCTATTAATTATGTAATGAGTAAATAGAAATGATAGTCGAAGCTAAGCAGAAAAGCATGTAGGTAATTTTTAATACTGACAATAAACAGAAGCAATTTACCATTTTGTCCAAGGTAAATACTGGAGGAAACCACCAACATCAAGCAAAGCTAGGATTCAATCTGTATTCAAAGTGTTTGACTTGATTTAAGCCTGAGGCCAGTTGGTTTACCCAGGAAAAAGCA
Source organism: Ateles fusciceps (assembly GCA_036589455.1). Lineage (NCBI taxonomy): Eukaryota > Metazoa > Chordata > Mammalia > Primates > Atelidae > Ateles > Ateles fusciceps. The sequence continues at coordinate 6,063,760 of JAZHEH010003310.1, forward strand.
CAATATTACAAAAATTAGGCTAACCAGATCTTTGGTTGTGTTAGGGAGATGAAATGAGGGAGAAGTATTTTTCTCAGTAAACTCTGGCCTCTGGAATTTCATTTGTCATTTAGCAAGATGACTTAACAGAGTTACATGCTGTATTCCTAGTGAATTCAGAAAATGAAGGCTCCAATCTCTGTGGAAGATTTGCTTCCAATCTTTTAAAAAACAGCTATGCCAGAGCTAACAAGGCACTGTGACAATATAATAAATAGAGAGGGGCAGATTTTTCATAGCTTTTCTGTTTTTTTCAGGAAAGGTTTTATACAATCATTTGAGTCTTAACAGTTGGTACCTAATAGATGAAAGAATATACCTCATGGAATGTTTAAGTTTTAATAAAACAGTTGGAAGAAGTCCCGTTTGGCTGGAAAAATACAAGTATCCACCTGATTTGGTGTCTTTGACTTTCCCCGTAAGCCAGAATTTAGAGACCATTATTACAATTATCAATGAAAGCTTTCACTACGAAAGGGATGAACACAGATTAAAAGAGATCTACTGCATAGAGACAACTGAGAAGCTGTAAGAACTTTGCTTAAAGAAACATTGCCTAGTTATTTTTCTCTTCCCAGTTTATAACCAGAAATCTTAATGAGAGAAAAGATCATAAAAACATAAAAATGTGCACATTGTGGGAGGCATTACAAATCATAGAGTCTGAGGTCCTAGTTGATGACAATGGATATTCAGGATGCTACCGTGAATGCTCCTATTTACAGAGCACTCTCCAAACTGACTTTGTTTAATAATTACCCTGACTCATCTAGAGCCAAAGGCCAAGAGTATTAACTCACAGCACTTTTTAAACCCTGAGATTCATATTGGTCAACCCCAGGAAAACATTCCATACCCTCTACCTGTGCCTCAAGCCTGATTTACAAGATAATATGGTACTTCAAAAAATTATTCATGTGTAGATTAGTTTATTACTTTTTTGATATGTAACTGCATCAGATGTGTAAGTTTTGAATAAACTTTAAATGCTATGCTGGTACTTCATTTGTGCAGAGCTCTACCTAAAATTTTTATTGCTCTTATGTCTGGTATTTTCACAAATTTAAGGTTATACTAGTTGTGCAAATTGCTAGTAGCAGATACAGAAAAATCAGAGCTTTGGATGAGTAAAGGTCAGGAACAATGTCACTGGGACTAAGTATAACCAAACATGGGGACCACAGTCTGAGGAACTTTGACACTTAGCACCAATGAGAAGTTTATAAAGATACCCCATTTACCCTGATGTGATTATTACTGATTGTACACCTGGTTTGAAATACCTCATGTACTATATATATATATATATACATACACACACACACAATAGGTATATATATATATATATATATATATGCCTATTACATACTCGTCAAAATACAAAATTCAATTAATGAAAAAATATAAGGAGCTAAATTAGAAAGTAAACTTTGAAAGGGGATGAAGTGTCTGCCTTATAGGGACAATACAAAGCAGCCCCTTTTTGATGGCCTGCCAGCAGTGACACTCAAGAAATGATGTGAGCAAACTCTCAGAAGAGCACAGTTTTCAAGCAGAGTTGAAGCAGAGTGCCTGGGGAAAGGGCAAAGGTGATAGTAGGTGCTCAACGGACTCAGAAAAGCGCTCATTTGCTATTTGGCATACTGATTTTTCAACATTTTAAAAATGTATAGTGATACCATTGCATACCAGTTACGTAGCAGCAATTCTGGCAGCATTCTCAGCTGTGAAGGAGAGTCATGCAGAGGATCTGGGGACCAGTCACTACACTAGGGTCCCCAGAGAATGCTGGCCCTGCTCTCGAGGCTGCCCAATGCTACTGGTGGAAAGAACCTTCATGTCCTTTAGTTTTTTGAATTGCAGACTACTTTCCTGTTACACCGTTCTATAAATTCAGATTTTTCAGGGCGTAGCTGTTCACCTCTTTCCCCCGCTCGTCCAAGGCCTCAAGAACTTTTTCTTCTTCCTCTTGGTCAGAGCCTCCTTGACTTTCCACGGCCTTATACCGACATCTGCTGTTTTTGTAGATGATGTTTCTGTGGCCACCACTCTGGCTATTTCAACACAGAAAGTTAATATTTTTCTTTATTCTATCTCCTCTTGTTGTTCCCTTGTTGAGGAGTCACCTTTTTCTAAACTTCTTATAAATATTATGAGTCTACCAAAACTTTCTTTTAGTGAAAAAAAATAACAATTCTTAGCAACTGGGATATGTTAATTATAATTTCCTTTCTTCTTGGCAGTTCCTGTTGCAGACTTTTACTCACAGATTTTTTTTCTCTATTCTCCCACAAATGCCTTTGACTTTTATTGTTATTCTGGAATCAAAATCGGAAGAGATTATTTTAGGTCTTAAAGGTCAACATGTTAGTTGACTCTGAGCCCTGAGACTTACTAGGTTTGTGAACTTGACCAAATTATTTCTCTTCTTTGAAAATAGTGGTTCTTTTACCTATAATTATTCCAAATGTCTATTATGGTAAGACATATGGTAAGTCAATAAATAGTAGTTAAGTATACTATTAGAAAGGAGAGAAAGATAAAAATACAGTCAACTCTTCAGATCCTTCCTGATTACCTTCAAGAAACAGAGTGAGGAGGGAGAAAATAAAAAATTTCAAGTGTTGAGTGATTCTCCTAGTCCCTGCCTGCACCATTATCTCCTCATCTTTCTGCTCATTCTTTGATGAGAGAATTTGATCCTGTATTCAAAGTGAGATTAAAATACAACTTCTTGATCCCTTTGGCGTTACAAGTTTTTGAAACCAGTATCAGTCTTCCTATGCAAGCATTTAAAACAAATGTAAAGATATATAGAGTAAAGCAAACTGTTAGGAGTAGTCATTAGAAAACACCAGACAAATAAAAAATAAGAGACATTTTACAATGTACCTAACCTATGCTCTTCCAAATATCAGAAGTCATTGAGAAGATTCCTTGGCCTGATCCCATAGAGAGGCTTTCATATAGGTAATATTTCAACACAGTCTCTCCCTCTCTCTCTCTCCTTACACACACATACACTCACACACACACACACTCCACACACATGCATACACATTTCAGAAAGAAGAAATTGATTTTACCTATGAAAAATATGAAACAGTTAAAATCAGACATTTGAAACAATGAAATCTAAATAATCCAAAGTAGCAAGGCCCATTAGACTAAAATTTGTTGTGTTTAAAGTCAGAATGTAATAAGTGATACAATCAGCTAACATATTACATAAAGGGGGTTACAAAAAGTGCTCCATTGTCCAGTTACAAGCTTCAGGAGTACATTAACCTATGTACTTAAGCAAAAGACCTAGAAACTTTAAAAATAATTGGTCATCTCCTGAAAAAATGGAAAGTGAACTAGTAAAGAAGCAAAACCCTTGTTATATGGTTTTTTCTTTTAACCTTAAAAAGATGGGAATTCAACGCATTCTTAAATATCCCTGCGACACTAACTCAAGACATTTTAAGGAAATTATTCCTTAGTCCCAAAACACATGAGAATCCAGTGGAGTGTTATATACTAGATTTAATGCCTGCGTCTATTGTAAAAGTTGTTTATATTTTAATAACTGATAAATTTTGATGAGCTGAAGAAACGCAATAGAATGGACACTCTTACGTACACCTTGGGAAGCTACATAGATAACTACGTATAAAAATGAAGAGATACTGGAGCTGGGTCTCCCAAGCTGAGGCTGCATGCAGGTACCCAGCACTCCTTGTGTTGCTGTGAATGTGTGGTGTGCCAAAGACTAAGAAAATCAAAAATAGGCCTGGGAATCATAAAAATATTATGATCTTTACATGAGAATGCTCTGTAGTATTCTGTTCTGCATCTGTTTCTAAAAGCTGCGCAAATTTGGTGCTGCTTGAAGTCTGTTGTGTCTCATTGATTTTGATCATAAATCTGTAATGAAGATCACAGCTCCTAATCAAGTAGCTCTAGGAGAGAGAATTAAAAGGCATTTGGAAGATATGCTACCATGCCTTGCCAAAGTGGATCTCTGCTTGGGCATTGCCATATTTAGGAATTATTCCCTTGTTTTCAGTCATCCCTTGTTCACAGTTCTGAAGCATCTTGATTTATGGCTATTTAATCCATTCCTGTTGAAAGTGTCAAGTCATAGTCATCGGTTTATCTCCAGCTGACTTTCACACCCATTTCCCCCTTGTCATTTCCCTAAAGAAACCTGACATGAGCTTTCATCCTTCTAAAACTTTGAACTGCTAATACAGTTTCCTAACTTTTCTTTTAGGCACTTATCTTTTCATTCACATTTTTAAAAAGAATAATTAACAAACCTGTTTTAGCACAGTGAGCCTAAAAGAGATTCATAATTTAATGAAAGGCTTAAGGCAAGAACTTCAGCATTTCATTGAAATACCAAGACCAACATACTAAGATTATCAAAATTGGGTGTCGATTTTCCTAATTAACTTTAAACAAAGCCTGCTTGGATATACTCTACAGAATATTAAACGAAATAAAAGATTTAACAAGCCTGCCAATGTTTTACTTTGAATTATAGGCACAACTTCTCCACTTGCTTTACATTTAAAAAAAAAATAGTTTGTTAGTGTGCAATACAATGTGGTTAAAAAAATATACACAATTGAAATTGCCTTAGCAAAGCACACTTACTACCTTAAACAAGCTTCTGCTTGTAAGTTCAAAATACTGAACATTAAAATTCCAAAAATAATCCCTGATGGCCTTTATTGTAATTATGTAAGCTAGCATTTTCTGAGTGCTTGCTCTGTGCAAGGCACGAATCCATGCACTTTGCGTGAATTTTTTAATTCAATTTTTGCAAAAACTCTTTTGAGGTAAGTACCATTACTGTTATACTGTTTTGACTGTGAGGAGATGAGAGAGTAATTAATTGGCCCAAGTTCATAATTCTAGGAGGTGGTTTGGTCGGATTTGGAAACCAGATATGCTGAACATGTTACATTTTTAAGACTGATAAAATAAATTATTTCTCCTTCTGAAGATAATTTTGATAGACCTGATAATCAGGAATGATCTGATGACCTGAACACATTTTACTTGACACATTAATACCTTGCTTTTGTTCTTTTCATTCTTGCAGGTATGCCACTTTCACAATGAAAATACATATGTATTCGTTACTCCTTGGTTACCTACGCAATCTTTCTTTAAAAGCCACTAATATTTTCCCAGAAAATATTCATCTCTTCTCTGGTCTATGAACTGCTCTCATCTAACCTGTATCCTGCAACAGGAAAATTCTGATAATATTAACTAGTTTAGTTATAGGAGACTTTTCCTGACCTCACAGGAAGTCTATTCAGGCTGTATATGCAAGGCCTGTCCTGACATCATATAATTAGCCTTTTTGTATGCTGTTTAGAAGCAGAAGCTTTTATTAGGTCAAACCAATCTATGCACTGCTCTTAAGACTCCTTTATTTTGCTAGTGCCCTTTTGATTCCTATAAATATTTCCTCATTTCTCACTTTTTTTTTGCAATAATTTCCATTTTTCTCAGAGTCCACATTTTGTATGATGTATTCATGATTCACTACAGTAACCTCTTCTAGTCATTTATATTTTTGATACTTATATTTTTTTCTGGAGAGCTATGTAAATAAATTGTACTTGATTGATTAACATGTCTGATTGTATCTGCTGTACTGATCAACATCACGAACCAATCCTTAACTATCTTAGATTACTCTCACTGAGCCAATCTAAATACTTCTAATATTGCAATCTCTTAATGACAGTTTATTCTTCAAATATTAAAAAAAATCATTTTTAAAAAACCATTATTATTTTCAAATCTGACTCCTCTGGACCTTCAACTTGGTAAATAACCATTTTCCCAAGTTCTTTTTGAAAAATTTGTTCCGTTGGTTTCAGTAGGAGTTAGATACAACAGGTCGCATGGTACCTGCTAGTGTAGACTGAGTTCTCAAAACAATTGGTTGCAATCTGCATTGGAATTTTACACTCCTATGGTGGCCCCTGAGTGAAGAAATGGCACAAAAGAGACAGGCAAGGTAGGATGAAGTTTTATCTTCTACAGAATGTTTGGAGCCTTTGACTTCTCTGTCCATGAAATGATTACTTGATTTTCTCTACTGCAATTCCTTATTAAATGTCATATTTAAATCAGTTTGCTTCATCACAGCATACCTGCCTCGTTCATATATAGCCCATTCTAAGAGTAAGTAAATATTAATAGTAAGTAAATAAAATATTATGGTGTCCAATGTTATTGGTGATCAGAGAGAAATCACTGAGAATAACGCTTTTTAAGTGAAGGAAATTAAGCGGACCAGAACAGTAACAGTTACTTTTTCTTGTAATGATGAATGTTCTTTCCTGATGTATGCTCTACCCTTGTTCTCTACTTTTCTTAGCTACAGTCAAAACCAGAAACATTAGGCAAATCATTCCCAGTGTTGCCAAACAATCACCCTTTTATTTTGAACTCCCATTTTCATCCCTATTTTGTAGAGATGCTGGAAGACATAAGCATAGAAGGTTTGCATACCTGAGAGAGACTATTTAACATCAATTATGAGGCTCTCAAGAACAGGAATATTTGTCTCAGAATATTTTTAGTATTTTTCTGCAACCCATCAATAAGAATTAACAGTGAACTTATGTTTCCATCAGATTTAAAATGAATTTTGTTTAAATAATGAAATTTGTTTACACATTGTATAAGTCATGTTCTATAGTTTAATACTCTGTTTTTCATTTGCAGCATAGACATTTTCCCAGATTATTAAATATTCTTTGTAAATGTGGCTTTTAGTGTCTGCCAAATATTCCGTCTTTAAAAAAGTTTTCTTTATTGATACATAAGATGTGTGTATTTTTGGAATACAAGTGATATTTTGTTACAGGTATAGGATGTATAATTAAATCAGGATATTTAGGACATCCATCATCACAAGCATTTAGTATTTCCTTGTGTTGAGACCAATTCAAGCCCTCACTTCTAGAGACTTTGAAATGTACAATAGATTGCTTTTAACTAGAGTCGCTCTACTCTGCTATTGGACATTAGAATTTATTATTTATATCTAATTGTATGTTTGTACCCATTAACCAACCTCTCTTCATTCCCCCTTCCCCCACACAACCATATCTATTCCAGCCTCTGTTAACTATCATTGTACTCTCTACCTCCATGAGATCAACTTTATTAGCACCCATATATGAGTACATGTGATGTACATTTTTCAGTGCTTGCTTATTTTACATAACATAATGACCTCCGGTTTCATTCATGTTGCTGCAAATGGCATAATTTTATTCTTTCTTATGGTTGAATGGTATTCCATTGTGTAAATTTACAACATATTTGTATGCATTCATTCATTTATGGATTCTTAGATTGATTCCCTCTTTTCCTTTTTGTGAACAGTAATGCAGCAAACATAAAGACGCATATATTCCTTTGATACAGTGATGTCCTTTCCTCTGGATAAATACTAATTAGTGGGATTCCTGGATGGTGTAATAGTTTTATTATTATGTTTGCAAGAAATCACTATACTGTTTTCCATAATGGCTGTACTAATTTACTGTACTCTCATTTACTGTACCAACAGTATATGAGAGGTCCATTTTTTTGCATCTTCACCTGTTTTTATTACTTTTGTCTTTGATAATAGCCATTTTAGATGGGGTAAGATGATATGCATTGTGTTTTTTATCTTATTTCTCTGATGATTAATGATATTAAACATTTTGTATAAACCTGTGGCAATTTGTAGGTTTTCCGTTGAAAATTGTCTACATAGATTCTTTGCCCATTTTTAATAGCATGATTTGTGTTGTTGCTGCTGTTGTTGTGTGTGTGTTGCTGTTGTGTTGTTTGAATTATTTGTGTATGGCAGATAGTAGTCAGAGAAGTATTTTGCAAATGTTTTCTCCCATTCAGCATGTTATCTCTTCACTGTGTTGATTATTTCCTTTACTGTGCATGAGTCTATTGGTTTAATCCACTTCCATTTTTCTATTTTTGTTGTTGTTGTATGTGCTTTTGCAGTCTTAGCCATAACATTTTTGCCTAGACCAACGAGCTGAAGTGTTTCCTCAATGTTTTCTTATAGCAGTTTTATAGTTTTAGGTCTAAGGTCTAACTCCATAAATCAGTTTTGCATTGGTTTTTCAATGTGGTGAGAGATAGGGGTTCTATTTTATGGTTCTGTATATGGTATTCAGTTTTACAAAGACCACTTATCAAAGAGGGTGTCCATTTCCTAATGTACGTTCTTGGTATCTTTGTCAATAATGAGTTGGCTGTAAATATGTGGGATTTATTTCTGGATTCTCTATTCTGTTCCATTGGTTTATGTGTCTTTGTTTGTTTGTGTTTTTGTTTTGTTTTTTGGGTTTTTTGTTTGAGTTTTTAAAAGTCATTCTTTATTTGTGGCTAAAGCATATGATACATTTTCTTAAGCCTACTTTCAAATATTTTTAAATGATTCCAGTTTAAATTTATTATTATTTTTTTTTATACTTTAAGTTCTGGAGTACATGTGCAGATTGTGCAGGTTTGTTACATAGGTATACACATGCCATGGTGGTTTGCTGCATCCATCCCCCCGTCACCTACATTAGGTAATTCTTCTAATGTTATTTCTCCCCAATTCTCTTCACCACCTGCTACTCATCCCCTATCCCTCCCCTGCCCCTCAACAGGCCCTGGTGTGTGATGTTCTCTTTCTGTGTCTATGTGTTCTAATTCAACACCCCCTTATGAGGGAGAACAAACAGTGTTTTGCTTTCTATTCTTGTGTCAGTTTGCTGAAAATGATGGTTTCCAGCTGCATCCATGTCCTTGAAATCGACAGGAACTCATCCTTTTTATGACTTCATAGTATTCCATGGTGTATATACACCACATTTTCTTATCCAATCTATCACTGATAAGCATTTTGGTTAGTTCCAAGTCTTTGCTCTTATGAACAGTACTGCAATAAACATATGCCGGCATGTGTCTTTATAATAGAATGTTTTATAATCATTTGGGTATATACCCAGTAATGGGATTGCTGGGTCAAATGATATTTCTATTTCTAGATCCTTGAGGAATCGCCACACTGTCTTCCACAATGGTTGAACTAATTTACACTCCCACCAACAGTGTAAAGCGTTCTTATTTCTCCATATCCTCTCCAGCATCTATTGTCTCCTGATTTTTGTCTATTTTGGCTTTTGTTGCCATTTCTTTTGGTATTTTAGTTATGAAGTCCTTGCCTATGACCATGTCCTGAATTGGTATTGCCTAAGTTTTCTTCTAGGGTTTTTATGGTGTTAGGTCTTATGTTTAAGTCTTTAATCCATCTGGAGTCAATTTTTGTAAAAGTGTAAGGAAGGGATCTAGTTTCTGCTTTCTGCACATGGCTAGTCAGTTTTCCCAGCAACATTTATTAAATAGGGAATCCTTTCCCCATTGCTTTTTTTGTCAGGTTTGTCAAAGATCACATTGTTTTAGAGGTGTGGTGTTATTTCTGAGGCCTCTGTTCAGTTTTTATCGTGGAATATTCAGTTTTTCACTACAAGTTTTAATGGGTTCTGATATGTCCCTTTGTAGATTCTGCAAAGATAGTGTTTCCATCCTGGTGAATCAAAACACAGGTTTCTTTCTGTGAGATAAATCCACACATCAGAAAGCATTTTCACAGATAGCCTGTTTCTAATTTTTATCACTTATATGCAGTTTTTCACTGTAGGCCTCAATGAGTTTAGAAATGTCCCTTCATAGATTCTAAAAAAGAGTGTTTACAAACCGGTGAATCAAAACACAGTTTTCATTTTGGGGAGATGAATCCACACATACCAAAGCATTTTCTCAGACAGTTTTTTTCTAGTTTTTGTCACAGGATATTCAGTATTTCAGTATAGGCTTCCATGGGCCAATGAAGGCCCCATCATAGATGCTACAAAGAGAGGTTTTCCAACCTGGTAAATAAAACACAGGCTCCATTTTATGAAATGAATCCACATCTAATGAAGAATTTTTTTTTTCTTGGAACGGTGTCTTGCTCTGTCACCACACTGGAGTGCAGTGGCACAATCTCAGCAAACTGGAACCTCCCCCTTCCCAGTTCAAGTGATTCTCCTGCCTTAGCCTCCCAAGTAGCTGGGACTACAGGCGTGCACCACCAGGCCTAGCTAATTTTTGCATATTTAGTAGAGACGGGGTTTCACAATATTGGCTAGAATGGTTTTGATCTCTTGACCTTGTGATTTGCCCACCTTAGCCTCCCAAAGTGCTGGGATTACAGGCATGAGCCACCACGACCAATCTAACCCAGCATTTTCATAGATAACTTGCTTATAGTATTTAACATGGGATATTAGATTTTTCCTTAAGGCCCTCAAAAGCTCAGTAATTTTCCCACATACATTCTACAAAAAGAGTGTTTCTAACCTTGTGAGATAAAACAGAGGTTCCATTCAGTTAGATGAATCCACACATCACAACGTATTTTCAGAGATAGCTTGTTTCTAGTTTTTATCTTGGGGTATTTGATTTTTCCTTATGAGCACCAAATAACCCAGAAATCTCCCTTTGTAGATTCCATCAAAAGAGTTTTTCCAAGCTGCTGAATCAAAACACAGTTTGCATTCTGTGAGATGAACTCACATATCCAAAAGCATTTTCACACAGATAGCTTGTTTCTACTTTTTATTGTGGGATATTCAGCTTTTCCCTATCAGTTTCAATGGTCTCTGAAATGTCCCTTCATGGGTATTACAAAAAGAGTGTCTCCAACCTGGCGAATCAAAATGCAGTTCCCATTTTGTGAGATAAATCCACATATCACAAAGCATTTTCATAGACATCTTGTTTGTAGATTTTATATCGTGATATTCTGTTTTTCAGTATCGGTTTCAATGGGCTCAGAAATGTTCCTTCATGGCTTCTACAAAAAGAGTGTTTCCAAACTCTTGAAAGAAAACAGAGGTTTCATTCTGTGAGATGAATCCAGATGTAACAAAGACTGTTCACAGATAGCTTGTTTCAAGTTTTTATTGCAGAATATTCAGTTTTCATTAGAGGCTACAATAAACTCAGAAATGTCCCTTCATAGATTCTACAAAAAGAGTGTCTACAGGCTTGTGAATAAAAACACAGGTTCCAATCTGTGAGATAAATCCACACATCGCAAAGCATTTTCACTAATAGTTTGTTTCTAGATTATATCAAGGTGTATTTGGTTTTTCTTATGTGTCTCAAAAGGCTCACATATGTCCCTGCATAGAGTCTACAGAAAGAGTGTTTCCAACCTGGTGATCCAAAACACAGGTTCCATTTTGTGAGATGAGTCCACACATCACAAAACATTTTCACAGATTGCTTGTTTCTAGTTTTTATTGTGGGATGTTCAGTTTTTCCACAGGGCCCCAATAAGCTTAGAAATTTCCCTTGGTAGATTCACAAAAAGAGTGTTTCCAACTTGGTAAACGAAAACACAATATTCATTTTTTGATGCAAATCTACACATCACAAAGCATTTTCACAGATAGTTTGTTTCTAGGTTTTATTAAGGGATACATAGTTTTTCACTATAGGATTCAATTGGATCAGAAATGTCCCTTCGTAGATTCTACAAAAAAGTATATACAACCTGGTGAATCAAAACAGGTTCTATAATGTGAGGTGAATTGATACATCATGAAGAATTTTCATAGATACCTTGTTTCTGGTCCAGTTTTTCACCAGAGGCTTCAATGGGTTCAGATGTGTCCCTTTGTAGATTTTACAAAGAGATTGTTTTTGTCCTGGTGAATCAAAACACAGGTCCCAGTCTGTGAGATGTATCTACACATCACAAAGCATTTTCACAGACAGTTTTTTTCTAGTTTTATCATGGGATATTTAATTTTCCTTAGGTCATCAAAGGACTCAGAAACATCCCTTCATAGATTCTACACATGAAGGTGTCCAAGCTTGTGAATCAAAACACAGGCTGCATTTTGTGAAATGAATCTACAAGTTGCAAAGCGTTTGAACAGATAGCTTGTTTCTAGTTTTTAATCACTGGGTATTCTTTTTTCCTTTTTTAACTATTGATTTCAAGGGCTCTAGAATATCCCTTTGTAGATTCTACAAAAAGAGTGTTTCCTACCTGGTGAATCAAAATGCTGGTTCCATTCTGTGTGATAAATTGACACATCACAAAGCATTTTAACAGGTAGCTTTTTTGTAGTTTTTATCACAGGATATTCAGTTTTTCCCTATAGGTTACGATGGGCTCAGAAATGTCCCTTCATAGATTCTACAAACAGACAATTGCCAACCTGTGAATCAAAACAGAGGTTCCATTATGTGAGATGAATGTACACATTAGAAAGCATTTTCAGCAATTGCTTGTTTGTAGTTTCTATTGCGGGATATTCCATTTTTCACCATTGGCTTCAATGGATTTGGAAATGTACCTTCATAGACTCTACAAAAGGGGTGTTTACAACCTGGTGAATCTAAATACATGTTCCATTCTGTGAAATGAATCCACACATCACAAAGCATTTTCACAGATAGCTTGCTTGTAGTTTTTATATCAATATATTCTGTTTTTCTCTATTGGTTTCAACAAGCTCAGAAATATCCCTTCATGGATTCCACAGAAAAGTGTGTTTATAAACTCTTGAAAAAAAAAAAAAACCACAAGTTGCATTCTGTGAGATGAAACCAGAATGACAAAACATTTTCAGTGATAGCTTGTTTCTAATTTTTATCGCGTAATATTTGGTTTTCCACTACAGACTACCATAGTCTCAGCAATGTCCCTTTGTAGATCCTGGAAACAGACTTTTTCCAACCTGGTGTGCAAAACAGAAGTTCCATTTTGTGAGATGAATCCACACATTATAAAACATTTTCAAAGAAAACTTGTTAATAGTTTATATCATGGGATATTCAGTTTTTCACTATGATCTTCAAAGGCCTCAGAAATGTCAATTCATAGGTTCTACAAAAGGAATGTTTCCACTCTGGTGAATCAAAGGACAGTTTCCATTCTGTGAGATTAATTCACACATCAAAAAGCATTTTCACAGATAGCTTGTATTGAGTTTATATTGTGGAATATTCAATTTTCTTTACAGGCCTCAATGGCCTTAGAAATTTCCCTTCATAGATTCTACTAATAGCCTGATTTCAACCTGCAGAATCAAACCACAGGTTCCATTCTTTGAGATGAATCCACACATCACAATGCTAATAGCTTGTTTCTAGATTATATAAGGAATAATCAGTTATTTCCTATGGGACTCAATAGGATCACATACCTCCCTTCGTATATTCTTCACAAAAAGTGTTTCCAACCTGTTGATTCAAAACACAGCTTCGATTATGTGAGATGAATCTACATATCACAAACCATACCTAGGAATACAACTAACAAAGGAGGTAAAAGATCTCTTCAAGGAGACCTACAAACCACTGATCAAGGAAATAAGAGAGGACACAATGATAGACTGGATAAAGAAAATGTGGCACATATATACCATTGAATATTATGCAGCCATAAAAAAGGATGAGTTCGTGTCCTTTGCAGAGACATGGTTATAGCTGGAAACCATCGATCTCAGCAAACTGACACAAGAACAGAAAACCAAACACTGCATGTTCTCACTCATAAGTGGGTGTTGAACAATGAGAACACATGGACACAGGGAGGAGAATATCACACAGTGGCCCTTCAGGGGCTGGAGGGCTAGGAGAGGGATAGCAGAGAGTGGGGGGATATGGGAGGGGATAGCATTAGGAGAAATACCTAATGTAGATGATGGGGTGATGGATACAGTCAACCACCATGGCATGTGTGTACCTATGTAACAAACCTGCACGTTCTGCACATGTACCCCAGAACTTAAAGTATAATAAAAAATAATAAAGCACCCTAAAAAAGAGAATGCTTTATTCTTGGTCGTGTAATATGATGCTCACAATTCAGCATAACTTCATAACGTTTTGTTGTTTGTTTACTTGAGCATATTGTTTACACTGGCAACATTAAAAATATATCAACAAAAATAAGGACATTTCCTTTATACATAAAATGAAAAAAAAAAGATTTCATGTATCAGCAGGAATTTTATTCACTCAGATCCTTTCTCATGCTTTGGCAACAAGAGTTAGAATTCTTTTCTCTGATGACATCCTTGAGGACCCATATTGGCTGTATTAACCAACACCTCTTTTGGAACATTCTCCAGTTGAGATAGGTAGCTCATTCCTCCCTCAGTGCTCCTTCCTGATTGTAGGAGCCTGTTATGCTCCGATCTTACCAGAGGAGCCAGATACCCTCTGTGATCAAGTCACTCCTGTATATATGCTAGCTTTTCTGACTTCCTTCTCTTCTTCAGCATGGCATACTTTCTTTCTCATTAACTACATTTCACAACAAATTTAAACTGTATTGTGATTCTGTAGCTTCAGGAAAGTGTTTATGAAGCAGCACACATCCTGTTTCCAAAACCCACCTGGTCACAGCTTAATATCTGAATTTATGGTTTACTCTAAATTCTAGAGGCTTGTGAACTCTGATTAAAGAGGTGATTTCAGAATTACCCAGTACCAACTCATTTTATCCTACTCCCTACGGCAGCTATATTCTGGGCTTTGTAATTTATTTTAAATTAATGTTATACTTATGCTTATTTTATTTCCTATCTTCTACTCCTCTTCTAAAAAAATATTTTGGGTTTGTATTTCCAGATAACTTTTTTCTTTGGATTACTAATTTAGACATAGCAAGTTTGAAATTTAATTCATCTAATTTTCCATGGCATACTTTAACAACTTCCTATACTCTTGGAAGTCTATATGTTTTATTTTTAATCTTACAATTTCCATATAAAATGCTAATCTAGCTTCTAGGAAGCTCATCAATAGTATTCAAGAAGAAAAGCACATGAATACAATATTCAGATTTTCATTGTTTAAATCATCAAATTATTAGATTTTTAAAAAGTTATCCTGAAGATATAAGGTAGTTGAATTGATTTCTGTGCTTTGCAACCAAAGGATACCCACTCATTTTTCTGTAATAGATCCAATTTTCAAAATGTGTCAATATGAGTATTTTAAAAATTTCAATCATTTTCTTACTCTTGAGAGTTAAAGGACCCACCAAGTAACACAAATTTGATACTGAGAAACATGTAATTGTTCCTAGATAATGGCCAACTGTAACATCTTCCCAAAACATACTGAATGATTCTCATTTGCTGAAACTTAAAACAGGAAAATTTACACACCAATTTCTTCCTAAGATTGTTATATAGTTGTTGTTGGTTTTTTTTTTTCTGCTTAATGTTGCTATTGGAACTCACAATTTGCTTGTAAAGTAATCTCAGCCCAGATGCTCCATGCCTGACATGGAAAATGGGACCCTTAAAAGCTTTACCTCACTACTCTTCTCTTTATTTTCTCTGCACTTGTGGTAATAAGGAAAGCAGCAGCTGCTTCCATTGATTGCCTCACCGTTCCAGAATTATACTGGACATAGATGATAATGCCTTTCCTATTACCTGTTTATGGAACATGCAACTGAGTCTGAAAGAGAGCAAAGGAAATATCTATGAAAGCATCTTGCTGATAATTAGATAATTCAAAAGATCTAGATGTGTCCACACTGGTTAGAGCTCATGGTAACGAAGAGTGTTTTTCCCTCCCTCATATAGAAAGTAAAGAGTGAGAGATGTGGATACACTAATTAAAAAAAATAAAATGTGTGGGCCTGCTGTCAGGCCAGAAGGAAATTTAATATACAACAGTGACTGCATGTGTTTGACATACATGGTGACAGTTTGAAAGGCTTTTTACATTCACCACATTTTCATTAAAATTGAGCATGTAAACCAGACATTCTATTACAAGATCATAAAACCAATATATTCTTGGTTGTTTCTTGAAACGAGATTTTCACAAATTTGCAACTCTAAGAATGTAACTTAGGGAAAGGCTCTGAGGGGCCAATCAAAAGTTAATACAAAAGTGTGCTCAAGGAAAAGATTTGTAAGTTAAAAATGAAAAGTTGTTCTATTCGCCTGAAAACATTACTCAATAGAAATAGAATTCCTAAGTTAGGATGAGGCTAGGCAATAATCATACTATTCTGAATATCTATCCTATTTTAACAATAATACATTAAGCTTTTAGTTTATAGTAATGTTGGTATATAGAAGGGCACTAATTCTTTTTAATCTGCTTTTAGGAGACAGATGATTCAATCCAACAGTAACACAAATAAATTACAGAATAAATGTAAAGTATGTGATTTACGTATGTCTGTGATTTTTATCTCATCTTTCTGTACGTTCTTCTTTCATTTAGGGTTACTTCTCTTATATCTGCATTTAATCTGTCCCGCCTCATTGCCTCTTTTCTTTGATTCAGTCAACAATATGGTGGTCACTTACTTGGCTATGATATTTTTGTAGATTTCATTAACAAAGGATGATATTTTAAAAGAGATTTTAGATTAACCAATTATCTTCTCAATAAGTACATTTTTTCAGTCAATTCACTTAGTTTGAAGTCTTACTTCAAAACGAAATTAAGACTGTGTGAAGGATAAAAGCTAACATAATGGCACCATGCATTCCTTATCTAAGATTTTGCTTTTGACATTTGCTTTGATGCCAAAGGAAGTCACTTCCATAGTAACTATAGAAACAGATTGTACTGCGTATTAGAGCCATTTTTATCTATTAGTGATTGCTAAGGAATACATTTGGTGCATTGCAATGAACACTAATTATACCAACTATGTAGTAACAGACATCAAATGGTGTGATTCTGTTTAGGCAGTCAGATTTGCATAGTAGTTTAAACTCCCCTACACTCCTCAAAGTATTAGCTCTCACTGCTTTAATAACAAATACTGACTATGCATCCATATTGGTCTAGGGACTAGACTAATTAATAGAAATAATTGTTAATAGAGTTGTGAAAGCTGGCAAAGAACTATAGTAGCTAAACTCTAGTAAAATGCTATTTCAGGAATTGCAAGTCACCAAGCTAGAAATCATACAACGTTGACTTTTAAAATAAGTCCAAGGAGACAGAGACAGTGTTTTGAGGAAAGTAGTAGGCACTAGCAAATGATTGCAGAGCATATGAAAAGGTCACTATACAAAACACCACTGGAGACATTTCAAAATCCCATTATTCAGACAACATACAAAGTCACTTCTAAAATTACAGGACTCTATTTGCAAGGACAAAACATACTCTCCCTGGGTGGTGGTATATTGTAGTTTTAAAATCTTGAGATTTTTATAATTATTTGACAGTCAACTCATGACAACATTGGATGTAGAATAGGAATGGGGACCCGACATGGGGAGAAGGGATTAGAGGCATTTAAACAGGATAACAAAGTGAAATGATGATTTTTTTTCCTAAATATTTAATGCTAAATATTGAACACAAATAACAGTGCAACTCCAACCTTCCACCATGGCAAGCACCACTAGCTGGTCAAAGCCTTCTTTCCCATCAAGCTGTTTCTCAATCCAAAATTAGTGAGCCACTTTTGATCAACATAGTTTAAAATTAGTTGAAACTTACTGAATTGCCCTAGCCTTCTCCAGATAACAACTAGAAAATAAAAAGGCTTAAATCAAAAGCACAGCATTATCACATATTATCAGACCAGAAATAGGATGGAATAGAACAGAGCTGTCAAAATAATAGAGAGTTTTATAAATACCAAGCGTTGTGTGTGGCAGCAAAGTGCATAGATATGCTCGGATATCCTGAGGTTTAACCAGAAGTTGTTATTTCACTTCTATGTATAACACATGCTAGAACTTTCCCCTTAACCTGGACCCTATGATTTTTAAAAGATTTTAGGTCCTTTCACTCACTGATTTCCAAATTAATGTCAAGCAAATAATCAAATGATCTATTATCAACAACTGAATAAAAATCAAATTGTACTTCCAAACAGAAAGTAAACTATATGCACGAGAACTTAAGAATTAATTATCACTAGTAGAATCAGTCTTATATTTAACAAGTCATAAATGCCCCCCACATATTTGCAGATGCTGCTTGTTCTGCCCATAAATGTTTTACCCAGTAATATGGTTTAGCTTAGTGTCCCCACCCAAATCTCATGATGAATTGTCATCCCCAGTGTTGGGTGAGGGACACAGTGGAAGGTGATAGGATCATGCGGTGAATCTGCCCTTGCTGTTCTTATGATAGGAATGATGAGTTCTCACAAGATCTGGTTGTTTGAAAATGAGTGGTACTTTTCCCTTCTCTCTCTCTCTCTGTCTCTGTCTCGCTCTCTCTCTCCTGTCACTATGTAAAGAAGGTCCTTATTGGCCCTTCACCTCCTGCCAGTTTGTAAGTTTCCGAGGCCTCCTAGTCATGCTTTCTGTTAAGTCTGTGGAACTGTGAGTAAATTAAACCTCTTTTCTTCACAAATTACCCAGGCTCAGGTAGTTCTTTATAGCAGTGTGAAAATGAACTAATATAGAAAATTGGTACTGGGGGTGGGACATTGCCATAAAGATACCTGAAAATGCAAAAGCAACTTTAGAACTGGGTAATGGGCAGCAGCTGGAACAGTTTGGAGGGCTCAGAAGTCAGAAAGATGTGGAAAAATTCGGAACTTCATAGAGACTTGTTGAATGATTTTGACCAAATGCTGATAGTGATATGGACAGTGATCAGTCCAGGCTGAGAGATGAAGATTTTATTGGGAACTGAAGCAAAGGTTACTTTTGCTGTGCTTTACCGAAGAAACTGAAAGTATTGTGCCTCTGCTCTAGGGATCTCTGGAAATTTGAACCTGAGAAAGATGATTTAGGTATCTGGTGGATGAAACTTCTAAGCAGCTAAGTTTTCAAGATTTGGCGTGGCTGCTCTTAACAGCATATAGTAATATGTGTTCACGAAGAGATAGTCTGAAATTGGAACTTATATATAAAAGGAAAGCAGAACACAAAAGTTTGGAAAATTTTCAGCATGACCATATAGTATAAAAGAAAAACCCATTTTTTTCTGGGGAAAAATTCAAGGAAGCTACAGAAATTTGCATGACTGAAGAGAAACTGAAAGTTCATAGCCAAGACAATGGAGAAAATGTCTCCAGGGCATGTCAGAGACCTTCACAGCAGCCCCTCCCATCACAGACCTGGAGGCCTATGTGTAAAAAAGTGATTTTGAGGGCCCGGTCCAGGTCACCACTGCTCTGTAGAGCCTCAAGCTCCAGTCGTGGCTAAAAGGGACCGAGGTACAGTTTACACCATGGCTTCAGAAGGTGTAAGTTCCAAGACTTGGCAGCTTCCATGTGGTGTTGTGCCTGCAGGTGAACAGAAGACAAGAGCTGAGACTTGGGAGCCTCTGCCTAGATTTCAGAGGATGTACAGAAACACCTGGATGTCCAGGCAGAAATCTGCTGCAGGAGCAGACCTTCATGAAGAATGTCTACTACGACAGTGCAAAGGGAAAATGTGAGGTTGGAGGCCACACTGTGTCCCCACTGGGATACTGCCTAGTGGCGCTGTGAGAAGAGGGCCACCATCCTCCAGCCCCCAGAATGCTAGATCCACTGACTGCTTGTACTGTATACCTGGAAGTGCTGGAGGTATCCATAGGCATTCAACATTAGTCCTTGAGAGCAGTCATGGGAGCTGTACTCTCCTGAGCTACAGGGACATAACTGCCCAAGGCCTTGGTGCCCACCCCTTGCATCAGTGTGCCTGGGATGTGAGACATGGAGTCAAAGGAGATTATTTTGGAGCTTTGAAAGTAAATGACTACCCTGCTCTGTTTCAGACATGCATGAGGCCTGTAGTCCCTTTGTTTGGCCAGTTTCTAACTTGTTTTTGACTTTACAGGCTCATAGGCCTTCTCTCAGATACGACTTTGGACTTGAAATTTTAAGTTAATGCTGGAATGGGTTAAGACTTTGGGGGACAGTTGGGAAGGCATGAATACTATTTAACATCATTCATTGTAAGATACAGTATTTTTAAATTTTAATTTAATTGTTTTTTTTGGTGTGTGTGTGTGTGTGTGAGTCAGGATCTCCCTCTGCCATCCAGGCTGCAGTGCAGAGGCATGATTGGTTTTGCAACGGGAGAAGGACATGAAATTTGGGAGTGATCATGGGTGGAATAATATGGTTTTGCTCAGTTTTCCCACGCAAATCCTCATGTTAAATTATAATCTTCAGCATTGGGAGAGGGACAGAGTAGACAGTGATTGGATCATGGAGGGAGATTTGCTCCTTGCTGGTTTCATAAACATGAGTGCATTTCATAATATCTAGTTGTTTGAAAATGTGTGGCACTTCCCTCTTTGATTTCTCTCTTTCCTTCCACCATAGAAGAAGACTGTTGCTTCCTCTTCACTTTCTGCCATGATTGTAAGTGTCCTGAGGTCTCCAAGTCATGCTTTCTGTTAAACCTGTGGAACTGTGAATTAATTAAACCTCTTCTCTTCATAAGTTACCCAGGCTCAGGTAGTTCTTTGCAGCAGTGTGAAAACAGCCTGATACACTCAGCTTCTATCTTCTCCAGGTTTCTGACTCCTTCAGGATTCAGCTAAATGTTACTTCTTCCACAAAACATTTCTATTCATCCAAGTAACAACAGGTGCCAACTGTCTTTGATCCTTTAGTATCCAAGTGGTATTTCAACAGCATTTTTCACATATGTTGTGATTGTTAGGTTACTTGGCTGCCATACTGGACCATGAGGTCTTTAATTATGTAACATATTCTACTGGACACCTTTAATTATAATCAATACTGCCTTTAATTATGACAAACAGAAGAAAAAAGAGGCAAGAAATTAGAAGGGGTAGCTAATAAAACTAATAGACATCTCAATTGTAACAAGCACGCAGGAGAACAGTGTACTCCACAGCCCTGGCCAGTACTGCTCCTCTCTCTAATTTGTTTCCTCCTGACATGACACAGTTATTTACAAGTTGTTCAGATCTAGAACTATGTAATAAAGAGTCTGACTCTACTTGTGAGGATTGATTGATAACAGTTTTACGACACTATACTTTGTTTTCCCTTTCCCCCAATTCTGGGCAACCTGATGCTGCCTCCTTTGACGCAAGTGGGAGATTTACACCATGAATGGGAACTCCTACCCCAGGCCCACACCTAGCCTCAGTAAAACCTTTAGCCAGTTTCCTTTCCTGTTTTCTCAAGCCATTTTTGTCTTGCTTGAGAGGGTTGCCGTATTAAGTACAAAGGTCTCCATTTATATAAATAAGGAAACTTTTCATAATCTCTTAGTGTGTGTGGCATCATTAGTCTGGACATTCAAACTAAATTTGAGGTGAGATCTCTTCAGTTTGGGGGGTTAACTACAATAATCTTGCATGTTACCCTTAAATTCTTTTTCCCACATACATATTATAAATCCTTCATCCTCATCTATCACTTATACTTTCAAATTCAGATAACTAGTCTTTTGCCCTTTCATGGTCTCACTAGTCTAAGCCATTATCTTAACTCTTGGGCCATTTATCAGAACCCTTCTATTTTTGCCTCTTAATAATTTATTTCCACAAAACCACCACAGCAATATATTTAAAAGATAAGTAATATCCAAGTATTTTATTGCTAAATACCATCTGTTGGCCTTTCAACACATTTAGAATGAAATTCTAATAGTTAACACCTACGTGAGCTAAGCCATACCCTAATCTGATCTCATCTTCTTCCATTTTTTACAATTCTACCTTCCCCTTAACCTACTTAAACTACTTCAGCCACACTGGTTTACTGCTCCTCAGTATATCAAATATATTCTCTTTTTGGACCTTTACATATGCTTGATCAGAAAGACTTCTCTGATTACCCATATTAATTAGAGTTCTTCAAAAACAGAACCCATGGAAGACGTGTGTAAGAATGTGTGTGTGTGTGTAACTTTCTACATAGATATATACATATAGAGAGAAGTAGGAAGAAAGAGATTTTAAGGAATTAGTTTGCACAACTATAGAGGCCTATATGTACCATGATTTATTGTCTGCAAACTAAACACCCAGGGGAGCTGGTAGTGTAGTTCCTGTCTGATTCTTTATGCCTGAGAACCATGAAGGACAATGGTATAAGTCTCAGTACAAAGGTGGGAGAAGACAAACATCCCAGCTTAAGTAGTTAGAGAGAGCAAATTCTTTCATCTTCAACCTTTTAGTTTTATTTAAGTGCTCAGTGGATTGGATGATACCCACTTGCACTGGCAAGGATAATCTGCTTTACTCACTCTACTGATTCAAATGCTGATCTCTTCCAAAAACACCTCACATTCACACTGAGAAATACTATTTAACAAAATATTGGAACACTTCATGACCAGTCAGGTCGATGGATAAATTTAGCCATTTTGTCACCCCCTGCCTCAACTATTCACCATCAACTTCCATCACAATGCATCCCTTTATCATGCTTTATTACTTTTTACATTTAATTGCATCTGTTTTCATTATAGGGCAGCATTCAAACTCTGTTTCTCTCATTTATTGTAAAATAGGGAGAAATTATTTAATTTAGTATCCTCAGTTTCTACAAGTGCAAAGTATTGCACAACTTACCTCATTAGGTCATTGAAGAATAAATAAAATAACGACTTCAGAGTGCTCAGCACATATTTGCAAAACAAACAATAGAAAACTGGATCATCATGGAAATAAGCATTAACAGATGCTCTAATTGTTTTCATTATTCTCCCATAAGTATTTGATTTTGTAAGATAATATATATTTATGGGGATCTCTGGGCACATTCCTTAGGTAAATAAAAATTATGATTTTATTAAAATATAGTTTATTGATATGTATATGTAGGTACATTTATATGTCACATATATCATAGTAAAATATATATCTTTACTATATCATAGTAAACTATGCTACATATTTATCAATAAACTATATTTTAATTTAATTTTTTTAATAAATAATATTTAACAATTATTTTTTTTTTACTAAATAACATTATTTCTTTTATTTCCCATAGGCAACCATTGTTCATTGTAAGATACAGTATTTTTAAATTTTAATTTAATTGTTTTTCTGGGTGTGGTGTGTGTGTGTGAGCCAGGATCTCCCTCTGTCACCTAGGCTAGAGTGCAGTGGCATGATTATGGTTCATTGCAACCTCAACCTACTGAGCTCAAGCAATCCTGCCACTTCAGCCTCCCAAATAGGACTACAGACAAGCACTAGCACCCTAGCTAATTTTTTGTATGTTATTTAGAGACAGGGTTTTACTATGCTGTCCAGGTTGGTCTCAAACTCCTGGGCTCAAGGGATCTGCCCATCTCAGCCTTCCAAAGTGCTGGGACTACAGGTGTGAACCACTGTACCAAGCCTAGGATATAGGATTTTTAAAAAAAGTTTTATTTTAGGTTTGGGGGTGCATGTGAAGGTTTGCTACATAGGTAAGCACATGTCACAGGGGTGTGTTGTAAATATTACTTCATCACCCCAGTATTAAACCCTGTACCCAATAGTTACCTTTCTTGCTACTCTCTATCTTGCCACCCTCCTCCATCAATTAGACCCTAGTGTCTGTTGTTTCCTTCTTTATGTTCATGAGTTCTTATTGTTTTAGCTCACACTTCTAAGTGAGAACATGTTGTATTGGTTTTCTGTTCCTGCATTAGTTTGTTAAGGATAATAGCATCCAGCTCCATCCATGTTCCCACAAAAGACATGATCTAGTTTTTTCATGGCTGCATAGTATTTCATGGTGTATATGTACCACATTGCCTTTATCCAATCTGTCATTTATGGGTATTTAAGTTTATGCCTTATCTTTGCTATTGTGAATAATGCTGCAATAACATTCACATGTGTGTGTCTTTATGGTAGAATAATTTATATTCCTCTGGATATATACCAAGGAATAGAATTTCTGAGTTGAATTATAGGAAAACAAGACATGAAAAGTCATTTAAAAGATCAAAGAGTCCAGGAGTTGGGCTTTTGCAAAAATTTATAAGATGGATAGGCCACTAGCTAGACTAATAAAGAGAAAAGAGAGGAGGTCAAAATAAACCCAATTAGAAATGATGCAGGGAATGTTACTACTGACCATACTGAAATAAAAACAACCATCAGAAACTACTACAAACACCTCTACACACAAACTAGAAAACCTAGAAGAGATGGATAAATTCCCAGACGCATACAGCCTCCCAAGACTGAGCCAGGAAGAAATTTATTCCCTGAACAGATCACAAATGAGCTTCAAAATTGAATCAGTGATAAATATCCTACCAACCAGAAAAAGCCTGGGACCTGACAGATTCACAGTCAAATTCTACCAGATGCACCAAGAAGATCTGATACCATTCCTACAGAAACTATTCCAAAAATGTGTGGAGGAGACCCACATTTGAAGTTCTCCTCAACTTATTCAGTGAGGCCAGCATCATCTTCATAACAAAACCTGGCAGAGACACACAAAAAAGAAAACTTCAGGTCAGTATCTTTGATGACCACCAATGCAAAAATCCTCAACAAAATATTTGCAAACTGAATCCAGCCCCACATCAGAAAGCTAATTCGCCACGATCAAGTAGGCTTCATCTCCAGGATTCCAGGTTGGTTCAGCCTATAAAATCAATAAATGTAATTCATCATGTAAAGAGAAATAAAGACAAAAACCACATGATTATTTCAATAGATGTAGAAAAAGCTTTTGATAAAAGTCAACATTGCTTCATGTTAAAACTCTCAACAGACTAGGGTTTGAAGAAACATACCTCAAAATAATAACAGCTATCTATGACACATCAACAGCCAACATTATACTGAGTGGAAAAATGCTGGAAGCTTTACTCTTGAAAACTGGCACCAGACAAGGATGCCCTCCCTCTCACCACTTCTATTCAACAAAGTATTGGAAGTCCTAGCCAGGGCAATCAGCTAGGAGAAAGAAATAAAGGACATCTGTATAGGAAGAGAGGAAGTCAAACTATCTCTGTTTGTGGATGACATGATTCCATATGTAGGAAATTCCATAGTCTCAGCCCCAAAGCTCCTCCAGCTGATAAACAACTTCAGCAAAGTTGCAAGATACAAAATTAATGTAAAAGAATCACAAGCATTTCTATACACTAACAACAGCCAAATCATAATTGAACTGTATTTACAATTGCCACAGTAAGAATAAACTACCTAGGAATACAGCTAATCAGGGAGGTGAAAAATCTCTACCATGAGAATTACAAAACACTGCTCAAAGAAATCAAAGAAGACACAAACAAATGAAAACACATTCCATACTCATGGATAGAAATAATCAATATTATTAAAATGACCATTCTACCCGAAGCAATGTACAAATGTACAGATTCAGTGCTATTCCTATTAAACTATCAACAACATTCTTCATAGAACTAAAAAAGAAACTATTTTAAAATTCATACGGAACCAAAAAAAAAAAAAAAAAAAAACCAAAAACGGAATAGCCAAGACAATCCTAAGCAAAAAGAACAGGGCTTGAAGCCCCATGTTACCCAACTTCAAACTATACTACAAGGCTACAGTAACCAAAATAGCATGGCACTGTTACAAAAATGGGTATATAAATGAATGGAAAAGGTTAGAGAACCCAGAAATAAGGCCACATATCTATGACTATCTGATCTTCAGCAAAGCTGACAAAAACAAGCAATGAAGAAAAAACTTCCTGGTCAATAAATGATGCTGGGATAACTGGCCAACCATATGCAGAAGATTGAAGCTGGACTCCTCCTTACACCATACATAAAAAAAAAAATCAACTCAAGATGAATTAAAGTCTTAAATCTAAAATCCAAAAACTCTAAAAACCCTGAAAGACAACCTTGGCAATACCACCATCCTAGACATAGTAATGGGGAAAGATTTTATGACAAAACACAAAAAGCAATCACAACAAAAGCAAAAAATGACAAGTGGGATCTAATTAAACTTAAGAATTTCTGCACAGCGAAAGAAACTGTTAACACAGTAAACAGACTGCCTACAGAATGAGAGAATATATTTGCAAACTATGCAATGGACAAAGTTCTAATACCCAACATCTATAACAAACTTAAACAAATTGACAGGTGAAAAACAACCCCATAAGAAAGTGGGCAAAGGAGAGCAACAGACACTCCTCAAGAGAACACATACATGTGGCCAACAAGCATATGAAAAAAAGGTCAATATCACTGATCATTGGAGAAATGCAAATCAAAACCACAATGAGATACCAACTCACACCTGCTAGAATACCTATTATTAAAAAGTCAAAAAATAACAGATGCTAGCAAGGTTGTGGAGCAAATGGAACACTTACGCACTGTTGGTTGGAGTGTATATTAGTTCAATCATTGTGGAAAGCAGTATGGCAATTCCTCAAAGAGCTAATAATTATTATTAAATGTACTATTTTTTTCAGAAAACATATTACATACTCCTTTGTACCTGTAAAATCTTTAAAGACATGGAGAGGGCTATTTAGTGGTATTTAAATTCATAATATTTAGAATGACTTTCTTTAATATAACGCTGACCATGTGCCAAGGCCTGTGCTATTTGGCAAAATTTTTTTTCATGATTTCACAAAAAGAAAAAAATTATGCATGTTTTAATTCAAAATCTGGATCAATAAATTCAAACTTTTATTACTTTATCTTTTTATATCTTAGCAAGAAAGAAGGAGAGATCTGTATATTAAATCTTAATAAAGTTAAAATGGTTATATAGATATACTATATTGCTTCAGCAATATCATTTTCAATCACATGGAAAAAACTCAACCAGAAACTTTAGAGTTCTATAACCATGAAAGGTATTGGGAAAAGGGCAATAGTAAAAGAATTGAGTTTTTGTTGTGGTGGTGGTTTCATATGGACACTATACAATAAAACAAAGAAATGAAGCCAAGCTTCCACTGCCACTTAAGCATTCAATTAAAATTGTTAACGATGGTGTAATGCATCAACAAAGCCACTGATGGGGACACATACATACATAGCTGAAACTATCTGTTCCCTAGCGGAGGAATGGCAACATTTACAATCAATAAATTGTTTGATTTGGTCTATGGACATTCTTCCTGAGCTATTGCAGAAATCAATTGACTACCTATTTAAGTATTTGATACTCGAATGCATTTCATTTCAGCCTATGACTAGTAATTTGGAAGATATTCCCTTCAGTATTACTAAAATATTTACTGTTAATAGTCTAATAAATGCATATGCAAAAATCAACGATCCTTTTCTACCTTTAATTATACTGAAAATTTTCACTATCTTACTACTTTTATAAAATGATCTAGCTAGCCCTAACACACTTAAATATTATAGTATACAATTTTAACATAATTTTGGATAGTTTCAAGGTTTATATTCAGGGATGGTTAATATTAGGTGTCAGCTCGACTGGATTGAGAGATGCCTGAATGGATGATAAAATATTGTTTCTGGGTGTGTTTGTGAGGCTGTTGCCAAGAGAGATTGATATTTGAGTTGGTGGACTGGGAGAGAAAGACCCACCCTCAAAGTGGGTGGGCACCATCCAATTGGCTGCCAGCATGACTAGAACAAAACAGACAGAAGAGGGTGGAAACAGCTTTGCTGGCTGACTTTTCTATCTTTCTTATTCTCTGTGGCTAATGCTTGCTTCTGCTCCTCACACTCTTGGACATTAAACACCAGGTTTGTATTAGTCTGTTTTCACACCGCTATAAAACAACTACCAGAGACTGGGTAATTCATAGAAAAGAGGTTTAACCGACTTACAGTTCCACATGGCTGGGGTGGCCTCAGAAAACTTACAGTCACAGTGGAAGACAAAGGGGAAGCAAGACATGTCTTACATGGTGGCAGCAGAGAAAGAAAGTCGGGGGGGGGGACTGCCACACACATCTAGGCTATCAGATCTCATGAGAATTCACTCACTATTAGAAGAATGGCATGAGAGGAACCATCACCATGATCCAATCACTTCCCACCAGGACCCTTGTCTGTTACATGGGGATTACAATTCGAGATGAGATTTGGGTGGGAGCACAAAGCCAAACCATATCAAGGTTCTTCAGCTTTTGTACCCTAAAAATGGCAGCAGCAGGTTCCTGGGGTCTCTTATGCCTTTAGACAGTAGACTGTAGGCTACACTGTCAAATTCCTTGATTTTGGGACTTTCAGACATGCACTGAGGCACTACTGGCTTCTTTCTCCCCAACTTGTAGATGGCCTATCGACTTTGCCTTGTAATCACATGAGCCAATTCTCCCTAATAGACTCCCTTTATATATGCATATATCTTATTAGTTCTATCCCTCTGGAGAAAGCTGACTAATACATATCCCAAAGTATTATATGAGAAATACATTTTATTAAATATACATTCATTAAAACCTGAAGATAAAGATTTATTTTACTTCAATTCTAGAAAGTAATTGCTATATAGCTGTGTTGGAAATACCTATCCATATCATGAAACAAACAAATTAGAAATAATTTATCAGAGAGCAACCTAACTTTATTTTTAAATGTAAATAAATGGGTTAATAAGTATCCATATGAAAATGTTCTCACTCTGAATTTTAATTTTAAAACAAAAATAGATAAATCAACAATAAAGTGCCACTTCCCTTGGAATGTCTTGTTAAATCTCTTATGGTTTACTTCAGTGGTTCTTAGTTTTAGGCGCAGTGCATTTCCTAACAGTGCCTTTGTTTGGTCCCTTGGAGAGTCTCATACCTGAAACAACACACCTTTTGTCTAAAAAATGGGAGAAAAACAACTGTGAAAGGAGGGAGGGAAATCAAGGGTTAATATATTGATATTCAGTCTTATCAATTTCAGAAAAGTCTATTGTCTTAGTCCATTTTGTGCTGCTATAACAAAATACCTGAAGGGGCCGGGCATGGTGGCTCACACCTGTAATCCCAGCACTTTGGGAGGCAGAGATGGGCGGATCACGAGGTCAAGAGATCGAGACCATCCTGGTCAACACGGTGAAACCCCGTCTCTACTAAAAATACAAAAAAAATTTAGCTGGGCATGGTGGCACGGGCCTGTAGTCCCAGCTACTTGAGAGGCTGAGGCAGGAGAATTGCTTGAACCCGGGAGGTGGAGGTTGCAGTGAGCCGAGGTCGCGCCACTGCACTCCAGCCTGGTGACTGAGTGAGACTCTGTCTCAAAAAAGAAAAAAAGAAAGAAAAAGAAAAAAAAAAATACCTGAGACTGGGTAATTTATAATGAACATAATTTATCGACTTCTGGTTATGGAGGCTGGGAAATCCAAGTTGAAGGATTAAACACCTGGTGAATGTCTCTTTGGTGTACCATCCCATGATAGACGGCAAAGAGAGAGGAAGAAGAGCAAGAGATTGAACTGGGCCTCAAGCCCTTTTACAGTCAGCATTAATCCATTCAGGAGGGTGAAACCCTCATGATATAAAGACCTCTTGTCAAGCCCAACCTCTCAATACTGTTGCATTGAGGATTACATTTCTAACACATGCTTTTGGGGTAGACACATTCCAACCATAGTATCTACCTATGGAATTGAATATTTGGAAATTGGCATTTATGATCAAGCTAACACCTGAAAGTCTTCCTTTTCTTTAATTTGAAGCTTTTTGTTCAAATCTTCTCCCTTGTGTTTTCTATAATCTCTATTAAAATCTTACCGCAATTATATAAAACGAGTTGTAAAACATTTAGAGACAGGATATGCTTTCTGGACATGTTTTATTAAACAAGGGGTGTAATTAAATTCTGAAGACTACATCTATGTGCCTGATTTTAACACCTAACAACTTTTTTTTTTTCCAAATCGCTTAACAGTTGACTTGTAAACTCCAGGGTAACAGAAATACCAGTTGCCTAATTCACATCAACTTAGTCTTATTTATTGCTCCATTCAAACCTTGGGTGGGTAGTACCCTACAGACCTCTCAGGCCACAGTTTACTTGAAGGTGACAGGACATTGCTTTATGTGCATATCACCACTTTATTTTTAGCCCTGGGACTCTGCCTATACAGTGGCCACCTGAAATGGCAAGAGTGCCACAAAAAGATAGGGAAGTGATCCTTCAGGGGCCTTCTTCAGTAATGAAAAAAGTAAGAGCTGATTGAAAAGCAAATAGCTATCAGAGATATTCTGTGTGCTTAGCCAAAGATCCCTGCTGAAACAAGCCTCTCATCATGATGATCTCAATAACAATACCTTGTACAGGCTTTTTCTTCTTCTTCATCTCATGTTTTCTCTTCCTCAACTCGTATTCTTACATCTAATAAACAAATTTAACATAAGACCTGTTTCAAACTGTGCAGTTAGGGAACATAAGCTAAGGCACTATTGTGGAGGCTAAAGCAACCCCATCTTGGATGCAGACCTGCTGTGTTGACTTCTGATTAACTCCAGTTCCAGAAATGTTTCTAACATTTTCACTTTCACTTACTTACTGCAAATGCTGCCTTAGGTTAAACAATCTTGATGTTACTACAAATACTCACTTACCATAAATTCCACCCTAGGCAATTTCTCTAAGGTATGTAAATCCTGGGTCTAGGGGATAATGGCTAAGGATCTATCATCTCACCACAAAACATGACTTCTGTTGCTAAGTCTCTTGAATGTTTCTCTCTGGGAAACTGGATTTGTGAGCCTCTTTCTCCTCTTCTCAGAGTTTTCGGCCTTTGTGGGGTAAGTTTGCATAGAACTGCTTGCCACAAAATAATCATTAATAGGAGTAACTCTAGACAGCAGACCCTGAGGATTCTAGAACTGCTCACTCACTGATTAGACAGTAATAAAAATTCCCCTACTGGTAAGGAGTGAAATTGTGATAACTCCTGGTACAATCATTAAGACCCTCATCTATAGTGGATTGGAATAAAGTACAGGTAAAAGGATATCCTTGGATTGTGCTTTTGAACAATTTTGTGTTTGCCTCATTTTACTGTTTTGATAACTTTGTTAACTATTACTAATTTGTTAACTTCTCTTATTTTAGAAGTCATAGGAAAAAACGCACATTTAGTTTAATCAGGTGTGAATTCAAGGAATGATGTGAAAGTCAGAAGTTCTGTATGACAGTGTTTATAAAGATCCATGTCACAATGACCTTGAGGAGGCTGGAACACTCCAGCTCACTGATGGACCTGAAAAGGGGTTGCTGTTGAACAATAACCCTAATCAGGGACATTCTGAGTTATAAGTGGTATATTTGGTTATTTTATCTTATGCAGAGGGAGGATCTACCTGAGGTAAAAAATATATATATATAAACGCCTTGGAAGGGACAAATGACTTAATGTTTGATAGGGGTTCTTAGAAGGTCTGATAAAATGAGATCAGAGAATGAGAATATGGACGGATTTACAGAAGTGGGCAAAAGACGTGTATTTTTTGTGTTTTATATTTATGCCTAGCAAACATTACTCACTGCACAGGAAGCACTTAACAATAAGCCAGGTAGACTAGTGTATCTTTACTTGAAAGGACAATTGCTTCTCATTTCCTATTGCTTTTGTTATGATTCCTTATAAAATAAATTGTAAAAGGGATAAAAATCTGTACATGGCTTTAGCTCCCCTTAACCAAAGCTACTCTCACTACTGATAATGCTGAATATACAGATTGTCATCAGCACAGATGAATAGATATGGCTTTTAACATAAATAAATAAATACAAAGTATATAATAATATAGTAGGTGGAGGCCAATATTGCAAATCAAAATAAATCAGTACGACAAAGAGGTGGATGTCTTTTCAAACAGGATAAACAGGTTTTTGGATAAGAGGATATTGGAGCAGAGACCTAAAAGAAAAGAAGGAAAAAGGAATACAGATATTGAGAATGAATATTTCAGGAAGGTAGAAATTTAAGTTCAAAGTCTCTGAGGGCAGAAGTAGGTCTTGTGTGATGAAATAATAGCCAGTATGCAAGTGTAGCTGGTGTATCTGAATAAGTAAGAGAATATAACTATATGAAGTCCACAGTATAGTAGGAGGGATGATTGGAAGACTGCAAAAATATAAGTTAACGGGTATTATTTTGAGTGAAGTAAGAAGCCATTGGAGAATTTGAGAAGGGGAGTCATATGACCTTAGAGAATCTCTCTGTGAGGCACGTTTTCTCCATGGAATAATATTAATACCAGATACAGGGAGCTACAGTAAGACTCTTAGGGAGAAATGATTACTGTTTAGACTAGGTTAGTACAAAGAAGATGGTGAAGAGAAGTGGTCAAATCCTGGATATATATTTGTATACACACACAGACACACACACACACACTTATGTACATATTTGTAAATAGATCAACTAAATTAGAAGGGAGATTAGGAATGATGGGCTCAAAAGTCTATTTTAACTCTCAATTTTTTTAGTCATGAGTCAAAGGGATTAATCAAATAAATATATTTTCTCTATATAATTAGTAACCCTAGAATTTGGATTATCTATATAAACGTACATAAACATAGTACTATGTAAGATATATATATTTCCAGATTAGGATCAACATTCATTGTCTTTCAAACTTTTAATTATATATAAATATTTGGGTAAACATGTTGTGTAACTTGGATTTTCTTTCACATAGCCCAGAGATTCCTTAAAATTTCACTCACAGCTTTAAGTTAAGAATATGTGTTCTCTATTGGTATTAATACTTATGCATTTTTATTAACTTTTTTCTTTAGATTGCCAATGTTTTCATATTACTTCACAAGAATTATGGTAAATGACAAAACTGTTTAAACCTTAAAAGTTACTATTTTAGAAATAGAGACAGAATTACTGTGACTTTCATTAGAGATTGCTTTTATGTCATGACTTCAACTGATGCACTTTCAGAAAACCTGCAACCTGGATGCAGCACCATGATGTGTGAGACGCCACATTGTGAATCACAGCTGAGACGTAATTCATTTCCACTTAGACACACGTCTTCAACTTTTACAATAAAGTTTATTGAAAAATGAATTTGTTAAAAAGATCAACTTTCTTCAATAATATTTTTTCCCTTGATGTTGACTTTTATAGTCCTTTTCAATGGCTTTCCATTAGTATTTTAAATTGACATTTGAAATGACCTATCTAAAGATAAGAGCCCAAACACCAGAGACAATAAACCCCATTCACCTAAGGGAGTTCAGGGTGAGTTCTTTCATCCCAGGTCTTGTTTTCTTCTCCGGGAAGCCACAGATTCCTCACCTCTAAAGACTTCTGCCATCCCAAACTCTCCCTTGTTCCTTATGCTATCTTTCCTCTGCAGCTGCCATAAATATTTTCCATCATTTTCATGGTTTAGCAGATCTAGAATTAAAAAATAATAAATCCATAGAGTTTAACTTAAACTCTATGGATTTACTCATCATTAAAGTTTCACATAAATGCTTCTCCCACCAAAATACAATGTGCTTAGTTGACAGAATGGTTGTGTGGTTAAAACACAGACGAGGAAGCCAATCTTTAATTCTATATGTATTATCTTTGCAGATCCAACTGAGGAAGGACACCCAAGCATCTAAGACCACCTCCCCCTTGACTTCCACACTGCATTTCAATAGAAGAAAAGGCTGGCCAACTAGCTCCTCCTCAATCACCTTCCTATAGATAGCAGGTATGGTATGGGGGAATCTCTCCAGAAGACTTTGTTTTTATTAAACAAGATCAAACCCCCACCCCACTCTTCCTCCATCCACTCCTCCTCCATCGACCAACACCCTTTCACAGGTAATTTCTAAGGCTGTAAACCTAAGATCCTTTTACGTGTAATATCCAGAGTGTAAGCCTGTAAAAAGGCAGAGCTTCTCTTTGTTGAGTGAGCTTTGTTGTTAGATAAATTGTCACCTTGCTCCCGGCCCTAATAATAATAAAACACCTCTTCCTTCCTAGTTTCCGAGAGGTCTGTTTCTTGCCACTGATCCTGCTTCACAACTATCATTTTGCAAGTCACCTACTATCATTTTTCTCCTAACTAATTTGAATTGGCTTATATATGTATTCATAATTATTTAGGTTATGCCTTAGATCCACGCTCATATTCACACAGACACTGAGGGTATATGTGTAGGATTGCATGTAACTTGAGGATAAAGATTTCAATCTGTTTATAAATTAGTTGCTCTGGATACCGATTTGTCAAAGAGTTTTAGATTAGAAAAAAAAAAAATAGCATGCAAACTTAATGTTCAATTTACAGATGAGAAAAACAAAGCCCAAGGAGAGGAAGTGACCTATTCCATGGCAGATGGATAATTATTGGGGGAGTGGTAACTAGAAGTCATGTCCCTTGTCATTCAATCACACATTTTTTAAATGGATAACACCATATTACTAATTGATTAGGGTGTTTGAAAAACTAGCAAACTAATGATGTATTTCCTAAAAATGTTAAATTTACAGGAATAATTCATAGATGAAAACATCTACCATTTCCTATTAGGAAAAATATGAAGCACGCAGCCTACAGCATGCTTGTAAGTTTTTAAACTACAAATAAAACGAATCCTCTTGATACTAACCTCGTTTAAATTGGTAAATCATACGTAATTACAGTTCGGTGTTTAAATAGGATTTACATGAGAAGGGATTGCTTCAGTTTTAAACAGAAGCTGACAGAATGCCTAAAGTTAATATACTCCTCCAGGCTAACATTGCATCTGCTATGAAGGCAAACTTCATCTTTACTCAAATTTCAGAGATGAGGAATGTGAATTATTGCCTAGATGGATAATGATTATTCACTACAACACTCTATCCTCTTTTTTAAAAAGATGTTTCTCTGCATAAGACATAAATATTACTAAAGGCTTTTGTTCAGGAATCAGTACTATGATCAGAGAAGTATGAGGAATCCATACTTCTACATTTGAGTTAGCATAAGAGGAAACAGAAATACCTGACCTATATTAGATCACCCTAGCAATCACTGAAGGAGTTAACAAATCTCAAATCAAGCAATCACCATTTCCTAAGGATAGAAATACTTCTGAGGACAATGGATAAAGCAGAAACATTTGCTTTGGAACTGCCCTAGAAATGAGGCATGAAAGGGGTACTCCAAACACAATGGTACTTTCTTTTCATCTAAGACAAAAAGAAAGGGGGAAAGGTGAGATGTGTATGTTGAAAGTATTCAGAACTCACACACAGCAAAGCGTCTCTTGTAGCCATATGAATTTCACACATCCAGCTCTTTATTTGTAGTTTAAAGGAGGCACTTATTTCAAAACTTTATGATTAAAAGGTGATACATAGTCCAGAAACAAGGATCTTTGAACTTTATGTGAACCCATCATCTTTCTCTTCCGTAACTGCTGAGGCATTGTCCATATGTTGCTTTGGGAAACATGTTAGTCTAGTATCTCACTACTGTATTCTTAGAAGGGCCTAATCTTTGAAATAAATGTGCTACTTAATTTCTGCATAACTCTTATCAGGTGACTTTAAAATATCAGAAACAATTTTATTCTGAGCTACTCTATTATTTTTCTTTTAAATTGAGGGGATGGAGGCAAGAGATATTAACATTGTTAGTCAAATGCATATGTCATAAAATAATTAGAAAATCTACTCTATTGGGAATATTTCAAGTATACTTGCATTCACTCTAATTCCTTGATAAACTGCCTATCTGAAAAGTTTAACGTAGAAAATTATTAAATTATGTCTTAAATGTCCTGAAACTATGTGGCAAACATATCCAACAGGTGTATGATGACCTAAATGGAAAACATGGACCAAAATTATAACGTAGCAATTTATGAGTAAGTATAATGTACTAGCTCAGGATCTGCATTGGATCACTCTACCTCCAAATTCACACCTTGTTTTTTCTCATGTGTTAGACCAAAGTCTTCAGTGTGAGGTCACTCAGACTCTAACTTAATCTGAATGAGATATTTTAGCTGTCATTAAACTATTGAAAACATTTGTTAAGAATATTTTATTCAAATATTTTAGATTGTCTTTAGTAGTTTTATTTTTAGAGGAAAAAAAAGTTTTAAAAATAACGTGTGAGGTTTTAGAATTTTTTATGTTAACAATGCTAGACCTACAGTAAGGTGTATTAAATGATGTTTAAAGAAAAATAAAACTCTATGGAATCACTTATTTCTTAAAAAACTATCTCCAGTGCTGAAAACATTAATTAGCAGCTAGATTATTGGTGGGGAGAGTTCTTTAAAGATAACTGGGCAGTTACATCCTTGGGACCAGAAAGAGAAGATCCCATGGCTATAATCAATGGCTAGTCACTAAGGGAGCAAAAACACAAATGTCAAGAAAGTACAAACAAAGATTCAATAGTGTTACTAAGAAACATTCATCTGGATCAAGCTGTTCTGCTAAGTAGTAATTTTAGCTTGGTCTCAAATGTCTCCCAAAGAAGTCTGAGATTTTTCAAAACACATTTCACCTATGCCCATTGGACAACTTCTACTGACATCCAGGTGGCATGCTTATCATTTAAACCCCTTCCCCATATATCTCTTGTAGGTTCAGTTAATCTCTTCTTCTAGGCAATTTGTGAGCACCTCCTGAACTCTGAGATTGACAATGCTTAATGTGGAGGGTGAAGATGTCTGCCTTGAGGCATTGTTTCACCTTGCTGCCAAAACAGCTGGCAATGCTTTCCATTGCTGCAGAGGCTGCTGGCACCAATAACCACAGCTGCTTTGTGCTCCCCCAAGTCTTAGGGAGATGTTTGAACTTTTACTCCTTGTTAATTACAGGTCTTAAAGACTCAGGTATAAACCAATGGGGTATCAGGGGAAGGGGAGCTTTGAATGACTAACTGAATTCCAGTTTAGAATAATGTCTCCAGTCTTATCTGGTCTTTGAACTAAATTTTGGCAACCAATTTTTCTTAATAAAAATCATGCTTTCCTGAGAAATTCTGTATTTCTTTTTTTTATATTGTTCACAAAGCAATTGCTGGCAACTCAAAGCTTCCCAAGACTTAACTCTATTATACCAAAGCTCTGTTTTTCATCTAAAAGTGTTCTGTATAGAAAAGTCAATATTCCTATTATATATTACATTCATTCTAAATAATGCTATTACTTGACACTCTTTCATAAGGCTGATATTTGCAAAACTCATGGGTTACACTGGTACAATAATCGTGTTCTGTCTTCCTCATTTCCTCATTCAACCTGCTCACACAGTAGTTAACATTTATTCATGGTAAGAACTTGGAAAAGTCCATGATTTCTTTAGTAATTTGAGGGTAATTCAAAGTTCTAGCATCAACTTAAATCATGAACACAGACTTAGATACCGGATCAAGCAATTAATTAAATCATGAATATAAAGTGAATTCTTCTCTACTCATTGGTTTGGGAAATGCAATAGGTAGGTAGCCTGCCTTAGCAAAGAGGTCATCGTGAGCTGCTTCTAATGTCCAATAAATGAACTCTGGCCTTTCTCTTTTTTTAAATAAGGCTTACTAGAGATATATTAATTTTATTAATTTTCAAAGCACTTAACTTTAATGATTTTTGTATATTATTTGCACAAATTATTGATTTTCACTTATATTTTGTTATTTCATCCTTTGTATTCATTTAGTTTAATTTATTCTTCTTTTCCCAGTATTTTAATGTAGAATCTTAAATGTTTATTTTCCAGTATGAGCATTTTCACTTATAACACTTAAAAGTTGAAATATGCCTTTTTTAATAAACACTGTGTGGGTATCCACCTCACAAGTTTTGCTATACTGTTTTCATTATATTTAAATTTTACTTATTTTCTAATGTGCCTTGTTCCTTTCCATTTGTTCTATAATTTATTTAGAATTCTGTAGCTTTATGCTCACATATTTGGTATATTTTAGATACCTTTTTGCACTGACATAATTTATTTATAATTTTGTTATTTTTAAAAATTTGTGTGGGTACATAGTAGGTGCATATGTTTATGAGACACATGAGATGTTTTGACTGGTATGCAATGTGAAATAAGAACATCATGGAATATAATTCTGTTGTGCTCAGAGAACATATTCTGTATTATTGAAATCCTTGGAGATGTATTCCAGCTTATCTTAGGTTATCACATATTGTCATCTTATTAACCTTTCATGTGTATTAGAAAAATAAAGAATACATTGTTTGGGTACAGTATTGTATAAGTGTCAATCAAGTGAGGTTGATGGATGATATCAGAATTCTGTGTTCTTACTACATTTTGTTTTTTTATCCTAATTATTAAGAGATGTGTTTAAATCTTAAATTTTACTTGTATTTCTCCCTTTAGTTTTGTCAATTTTCTATGGACCTGAAGCTCTGTTATATATAGGTAAATATTAAGGATGACTATATTTGTCGATAAATTGACTCTCTTATTATTGTGAAATGTTTTTCTTTTTCTCTAATAATACCCCTTGTCTTGTAATCTACTTTATCTGATATCTACAAAGAAGCCTTCCTGTGAATACTGTTTGCATGGGTTATTTTTCGTATTTTTCATTTTATCTTACCTGCAGCTTTATATTTAAAGTTTTTCTCTTGTAATAATACTCAGATTGGCCTTGCTTTTTTATTCAGCCATACCGTCTCTGCTTTTATTTGAGATGTTTAATGTATTACATTGTATGTTAGTATTAAGACAGGTTTAAATC
Source organism: Ateles fusciceps (assembly GCA_036589455.1). Lineage (NCBI taxonomy): Eukaryota > Metazoa > Chordata > Mammalia > Primates > Atelidae > Ateles > Ateles fusciceps. The sequence continues at coordinate 6,102,431 of JAZHEH010003310.1, forward strand.
AACCACCTTATAATTTGTCATTTGTTTTCTGTGTTCTTGGTCTATCTTTCCTGCATTATTCCATATTAATCAAGCATTTTTAATATTTCATTTTATTTTATGATATTTTGTATACATCTTTGCTTTATTTCATGCTTACTCTAGTGATTTTTGTATGTATTTTTGACTTTTTCAGTGTATTTTGAAATACTATTATAAAACTTCAGGTTTAAAGAACCCTACAAAAGTATATACCTACTTAAACTCTTTCATTCCTAAGAGCTATTATTGGCATATGTTTTACTTTTACATACATTATGAACCAAAAATTATATGTTATTATTGCTATCAAATAGGCCACTGGTTTTTACAGAGAAAATGTCACATTTTTGCATGTTTTTATCAGGATAAATATGCTGGTGTCTTAAAAAGCAAAACAGTAAGGAATGGGTAAATGTGGCAATTACACGTATTAATTTAAAATATATGTTTTGAATACTATTAGAAATATTAATTATATACTAGACAACCTACAGTTTATGTGTATTTCTGTCTACTGCACTTTATCTGCATAAAAATATTTCCTGTTTTAAAGAACAAATTAAGTGTAAAAGTAACATTTACTTTTCAAAGGGATTATTGGAAATTTTTAAAATTTTAAATAAGGTAAGGATCCTGGATAACTTAAAAATATATAAAACAACATACTTGACATGCATTTGGATTTAATTTTAATATTTTGGATAGTTTTATTTCATTGAAACTTAAATGGAAATAATCAAGTTACATTATTTACTCAAGGGAATTAAAATTATTTAAAAATAACTACCTAAATAATTTTATACTTTATATAGTGTCTAATCTCTTAAGAAGCCCTATTGCTCCTTTTGTCATTAAATGAAGTGAATAAATTCTAGCACTTTTCTTATGTTCTTTTTTTGTTTTTTAATAGACCTCATCAAAAGTAGAGTATGGTTTTAAGTTGAATAAATTTAAATCTGGCTTTAAGTTGAATTTAGTCAATCCATATTAAAGCAAAGATAAGTTAACATGTTTGCTCCAATACCCATGACAGTTTGATTACCATGTGTCTATATTATCTGGAGACTTCAACTCTTTATTATCCATAGGATGACTGGAAAACTATTAGGCAGTTAAATTTTGAGAGTTGAGAGCAGGGAAGAGATAAAGGAAAAGCTTAGCAGAGAGTAACTGAGTATTTTATGTTTGTTTATTAAGGAAACAAAAGAATGCTACACTCGATTTGTTCATTTTTCAATCATTGTGTTGAGCTGAGTGGCTTCTAAGTATTTGTTTTCTTCAAATTTTTGTATTTTCCAAATGTTGTTCACATTTTTGATGAATGTGAGTTGGTTTACAAATAAGTGAAATTCATTGCCTGAACTCTGAGTATAAAATGGTGAGTAAATACATTGAAATCTTGTCATTGCTCATAAAACCTTCAAATCCAAGGTTTCATTTCCCAGGAAAAGAAAAACTGAATGTAATTGCTTTTCAACACTGAAATAAAATGCTTGTGTTTTAGGACATTTCAGTTTTGTCTATTGATGGACAGTTGGGGAGGGCTGGTATACCAATGCTAAATTGCTAAATGTTACTAGGAAGGCTTCCTAAGGTTAAGGGTATAAAAATGTCAGTCAACAAACCATATTTGTAGGGAATCATTCAACAGTATTAAACTTGATGTGCCTCCTAGGTTTAATGTTGCATTAACTTCATCTTGCATTAACTTCAAATCCATTACTCAGTGATGGGTCCACAAATACCCTGTTTTTGCCAGCATTTATTGGTAAGATTCTTCTGATTGCACTGAATTTCCTGTGCTGTCTTCCAATAATGACACTGTTTCAGCTGTGAGAACTTATTAGAAAATATATGATGCTTGTAGTTTTGCAGAAGTTGATTCCCCCCTGTGGAATAATCTCCATTCTAATTTGACTGTAAAATCCCCATAAATTATTTCAATCTCATTTTAGACTGGGACATATTTCATTGATTGGTAATAGCCTTAAATTACTTTTTATTGTGATTGCAATGTTTTCTTGTCAAATAGCAGGAAACAGTAAATTATAGAGTAATTTAACAGGTGGAAATGTACACAAGCAAAAACTGCTAGCAACAAAGATAAACCATTAGAACAAATTCCAGTCTGCGCATACCTAATCAGTTCTTCCCTGTCTACAGTTTGAGAAAGCAGTTCTTTATTCCATAAAGTTTAATCTAGAATCCTAAATTAGTTTGTAAAATGTAATCTGTGTATTTGGAAATCAGGGAACCATAAAATTAGAATGCAACAAAATATATTTAATGGTATTTATTTGGGGTAAGAATGCTTTAATACCAGAGACTCCATATTGAAAGCCCAATATTAAACTCTTATGATAGCCATAAACCAGGAAAGACTCCTTGACCTTAAATGAGCTTTTCTAGTACACACTTAGTCAAAATGATGTCATCACTTTTAGTGAAAGAGAAATGGTTTACATACAAGAAATATAACTGCATTGAGAATACTGTGACCACAGAATTTTCACTGAATATGTGTGCACATTTCAGATGGAAGTCCTTGGGGATTTTCTAGTAGACTCTAATCAGAAATAAAAAGTTTTGAAAATCAGTTTTCTTTCATAAAAAGGCTGAATCTGCAAAACCTCCTGGTTATCTGAGTAGCAATATTGTCTAATCAAACATGAGTACTCCATTTCTAAACTCAAATCAGTTCCACTTTAGTGTCCTTAGAAAATAACCCAACATTTCCAGAATCCAGTGACATAATTAAAGGAAAATATCACTTTGGAGAATTTCAACAACCCCTTAATCAAGGACCTGTTTTTTTGAAAATTTTGAAATTATTAAATTTACTACATTGATCACTGAAATTAGCAATAGTTGGTTATTACAAAACCAGATCAGTGAAGAAATGAGGAATTCCAAATGAAATGACATGACAAATAGTAAACTATATTTTATTTTGGGAAATATTAAATAATTATATATGCATGACAGTGTGTAAATTGTATGTGTGACTGCATTTGTGTATCCATATATCTTTAAAATATCTTCAATTAAATATTATATTCAATTTTTAATCACTAGAATAGCATAATATATTGGCATTAAATACAGCTAAAGAAATATACTATATGATTTTTTCAATGAAGTAATGGAATATGGTGGAAATTACATGGATTTCTGAGGCAAGAGGACTGGATTCAATTGCTAGTTTAAGCATATACTTTTTTATATAATTTTGTTCATGGAATTGTTTTTGGCATAAGTATAAAAAAGGGTAAGATAAGACTTATTCTAAGCTATGGCACTAAAATTAAATATCATGTTCATACCTGCCTTAAATCCATTCTGAAACAAATAAATAATGACATAAATTGTTTAGCATAGAATAGATTCTCCGTAAGTTTTAACCATATTATTTTACCAAATCTAAACTGTTACTCACATATGGGTGGGTTCCATTGCTTGGCAGGTGACAGCTCAATGACTACAACCAAGCAGGATTAAGGAAGAGGATTTTATTACTTATCACAAGTAAGAAAACCAGAGACAGATACCAGAGCAGTGCCTCTTTGAACAAAGGTGAAAGTGGGACATTTATTGTGTTGTTCAGCTGAGTCATTGTGTGTAAAGGATAGGTAAAGGCAGCACAGGCACAGTCATGGATCATGCTTCTTCATACATCACAAATACAGAAAATGGTGAATAAGCTCCTCTCTAGGGATGGGTGTTAACATGTGATATGGTTTGGTTCTCTGTCCCCACCCAAATCTCATGTCAAATTGTAATTCCCAGTATTGGGAGAGAGCCATTGTGGGAGGTGATTAGATCAAGAGGGCAGATTTTCCCCTTGCTTATGATAGTGGGTGGGTTTTCATGAGATCTGGTTGTTTGAAAGTGTGAAGTACTTCCCCTTTGGTGTCCTCTCCCTCTCTCCTGCTGCCTTGTGAAGAAGTGCTAGCTTCCCCATTTGCCTTCTACCATGATTCTAAGTTTCCTGAGTACTCTCCAGCCATGCCTCCTATATAGCCTGTGAACTGTGAGTCAATTAAACCTCCTTTCTTTATAAACTACCCAGTCTCAGGTAGTTCTTTATAGGAATGTGAGAACAAACTAATACAGAAAATGGTAATGCAAAGAGTTCACAAAAGTTTGCCTCCAATTCAGGCATCTCTGGATCCAACACATTTTTGTTTGCCAGGGCTGCGCTTCCTCCTGTAATTCTTTGGTGCAACAAAAACTCAAGGTCCAACAGTTATTGATAGGTACTTTTTCACAGTGTGCATCTGAAAATATGGGGGCCCTGGGTTGCAAATCTCCCTGATACATTCCACTCCTGATTCTTACAGGATTTAGAGATGGAGTTCATTCTTTTGTGTCTGCTTCATGCTGATTGAGAGTGTTGTGTCTTTGAAAGTTAGAGGAGTGTCTGCTGAATTCATGTAAGTTTTTGGATTACCTAAAATTGCTTGAAGGGGCTAGTACTGTATTAATAATACAAGCTGAAGATGGAAATGCTGGAGTTTCGAGGATACAAAGTCTGCTATCAACTTAAATGTACAGGGAATAAAAAGTACCCTGAAAAAAATGGCCCCTAGGGACCCAAGCAGAGAAAGAAACCAGGCAAAGTGAGAATGCATTCTAAATCTGGTTGGTTGAGCTAAACTTTTGGTTGAAGGAATCCAGCTATTCTGCTTATTTAAATTTTTTCTTTATATTAACCTCTAATTCCTAAAAGGTGTTTACCCAGGTAGAATAAGAGATATTGGTGACTGAACATATCCCTCCTTGTGCTGTTAGTAAATAGTCTAAGTCTTGACTATCCAATACTACATTAGCTAGTGAATTTAAAGAATGTGCATATTTTGGAGATTCTCCCTTGATTTAACTTCCATAGTCTCTAGTGTTCAGCTTAAATTCTTAGGGTGACCTCATGGTAGGAAAAATTCCCACAAGGGGGCAGCCAGAATTAGTGCAATAACCCTTTATGGTCTATTACAGTGGGTGATCACATTATGAAATATTATCTGATGGGCCCCAGAAGGCCCACAGTACATTTTCCTAGCTGTATTACATTGTCAACACAGGGTGAGCCACTGCAAGTAGTGGAGATTAAACCACAGGGAATTTATAGCTAGGGAGCTTGTGGTGGGGTGAGCCACAGATGAAAACATATCCTAGAGGTGCACACACCCTCGTGGGAATAATGAAGTTTAATAGCCAAGCAATTGGAGGCCCCAAGGGGGACAGGTGGTCCCATCACATTAGGGGAATAACGGTACTCCATAAGTCAGGCTAAGATTTACTTGTCCAGTTGAAGCTCTTCCGTCAGCTTTGAGGGTGGGAAATAATAGTTTCCCATATTCAAGGAATTTCTTTATCCCTTGACAAAGTTTACATTGATTATGATAACCAGTGTTAGGTCTATTATGGTCCCATAGACCTCTGTGAGAAAACACTAATGGTTGGTGTTTAGAGTGCAAGGGCTAGTGAGGTTAAAGGTAAAGAGGTAGATAACAGATTCCTCTCCATAACATGTTTGACACTTTTCCCCTTTTCCTGAACTATTTAAATGAACAAGGCCTCTTCTCCTGGTGACATGGCCCTTAGAGGTGAGTTCCACAGAATCTATAGGCCAGAAAGGACCCTTTCAGATCACAATGGGCTCAGGTGGGATTTCAGACTTCCACTTTGCCACCCTGAGGTTAATGTCTCCCCCTCAAAGATAAGCAACAGACCACCTCATAGGAGCCTGGAGATGCCTATGGTATATTCAACATTGGACAGATTATTCCCACTGGGTATAACATGGGAGAAGTTTACTGTGCATTGGCTTCCCAGAGACCACTGGCTGAGAGGCCAATAGTCTAAATGGCCAACCAGGATAAGGGAAAGAAGAGGGTTCATTCTAAAATATTATATGGGCTCAGTGGGATTTGGGATTCACCAACTAAGAATCTCAACAGAGTATAAAAGAACAATAAGCATGAAGATTCCTACAAGGATAAGAAAGCTGTCTACTATGGCAAAAGGATGACAATGAAACATTTTAATTATCTGAGCTTTTTATTCTGAAAACCAATTTAAGGTCTGTGACAGGTTCACAAGTGTATGCTGCAGAGGGGTTCTCAGGGGGCTTTGTTCACTCTGGAGTGATGGCTCCCAGAAGTTATTCTCTGGAGTTTAAGGGAATAATTTGTAGTTAGAAGAGTTAGGTAGGGCCCTATCCTTATGGGGCTGTTTGTCCTAGAGGAAAATGGTCTTCAGGTCTTAAGCTATACCTAGTCCCCTGGGTTGTATGAGTGAAGTTTTACCTCGGAGGGGACTATGAGGCTTTGATTGCCAAAAGGATTAACAGCAGCTACCATGAAACCCAAATGAATGATGTGTTTTTGTGTCTCTTTCTATATCCTCATCTGGGCAAGAAAGGCAGCTGGTCAGGCTCAGATAAGGCCTTTCATATAACATTTCAAAGCGTTAAGTCCCACTTTGCCTCCATGTGCTGCTTATATGTGGGCCAAAGCTATGTGTGCCAAAGCTGTGTATAATAGCTTCAACCAATTCTCTTTGGCTTCCGGACAAAACCTGACTAAAGCACCCTTGAAAATTCTACTAGCCCTTTCAGTTTACCCTGAGAATTGTGGTCTCCAGGCAGCATGCGACTTCCATTGTATGCCCAAGACATGGAAGTTTTTGCTGTTAGGTTAGAAATTAACAAGGACCTATTATCCCTTCAGATGGACCTAGGAAGACTGAATGGAGGGGGGATAATGTTTTTAAGTAAATCCATTATGATTTCTTGCCTTTTTAGTCCAGCAGAGAAAAACCTCTATCCAACCAATAAGGATATTAACAAGTATAAAGGACTATTTAAATCCTCCAGGAGCCATAGGCCTAAGAGTGAAGTCAATCTGCCAGTCTTCCTTGGGAGGTTCCCCTGAATTGTATCACTTTAACCAAAGGAAGTATGGGAGGTGTGGTTTGAGCATTGTTTTTCTGACAATAGAAACAGTAGTCTATCACTTTGTCATTATTTTCTTGGGGGTTCTCATTATGAGAAGCTGTGCATAGCCTTCTTGCCCTAGTGTGAGGACTCAGCTGAATGTTTTACAATAGCCCACCTGAGATTTCTGGGCACTTTATATTCTGCCTCTCTTGTTAGGACCTACCCTATAACAGCTCATTTAGCCACAGCATCTACCAGGTTGTTCCCCATTATTATTTCAAAGTCCCCATCCCATGACCACAGCGATGGACTACAGCAATCTGTCTAGGCAGTGACCTGCAACATTGCCAATGTTTCTTTTGTATATTTGATTTCCTTACCAGTGGCATTGAGAGGTCCCCTTTTCTTCCAGATTGCACCACAGGCATGGACCACAAAGAACACATATTTTGCGTCTGTATAAAGAAACCAAGGCCTTGTCCTTTCCTAGTGCTAGGGCTGTGTTTAAGGCTATTATCTCAGCCTGTTGGGCTGAAGTCCCTTCAGGGAGATCCTTAGGCTTGATAGTTTCTTACAGGAACACAGCTGTGCATCCTGCCCTTCTTTGACATCCTTCCTTGAACTGACTGCTATCTACAAGCCATATGTCTTCCAAACTAGGAAGAGGGTGGCTCTGCAAATCTTTTCTACTGATATATATTTCCTCTATGGTGTTGGAGCAGTCATGGATTAGGGTATCCTTGGTAACAGGCATTAGGTTAACAGGATTTAGGGTTTGACATAAATGCAGTGGATGTTGGGGGATGTCCACCAGCAGGCCCAATACTGCAGCAATCTGCTGCTCATTAACCAGTGATGCCCCTCAGCTTCCAATACACTTTCTTGTCACTTGGTGGGAGACATGAATTGTCAAATCTTGCCTCGTTGTGAACTTTTCAGCTTCCTGGATAAGTGTACAAATGGCAGTCACTGCCATAATGTAGGGGGATCACCCCCTTGAAACATCATCAAGTTGTTTAGAGAAGTAAGTCACCTCCCTTTTAAAGAGCCTTAGCATCTGGATGAATACTCTTAAGAGCTATTCCCTTTCATGGATGTAGAGATTTGAAATTGACTATGCATTCAATTTCATCTTAATAAAAAACATATAAAGCTTCAACCACTTCCATGATTCTTTAAGAGTTATAAACCATTTTGTAGTTGACTTGTTTCACTCATAAATTGGCACCCTGCTATTATATTCCATGACTGTTTTCATTCTCAATTACTTTTTTTATCAATGCAAAATCAATGAATCATTTATTTTTTTATTTTTAAAAGTTTTTAAAAATAGTTTTCAATGGAAATTATATTCAGCATGTGAAACACCAACAATACATACAAACCTTACCACCAGATTCTAACAGTACATTTTAAAGAAAAATACCCTCATGCTTTCAGCAGGGGGAAGGGAGAAAAGAATCATTTAAAAATACACTAGAGCATTCTGTGCTTGTTAGCAAGATCCTAACCTACTGGGGTATTATCAGAGCCTAAATACCCTGAAGGAAAGGAAAACACTCAACTACAGTAAGGTAGCCATCCTCCCCCACCCAAGAGAGGTGAGGGTGACTGAGAAACATTTGTGAAGTTTGCAGTCTAGCGACATAGGCTCACTAAATGCTAGAGACCTGATCGTAGGACAATAGAAGTATTTCCCTTCCCCTAAACCTCACTACCACCTTACTGAGGTCCTATTTACAATAGTTTATTATTCAAATGCATTATGTTCAACTATCAAGAAAAAGTCACGAAGCACAACAAAAGGAAAAACAAACACACAAATAAAACACACAATTTGAAGAGACAGAGCAAGCAGCAGAACCAGACATGACAAGGATATTGGAATTATCAGAATTTAAAACAATTACAATTAATATGCTGAAAGCATGCAAGAACAGATGGGTAACATAAGCAAATAAATAGAAATCTTAAGAACAACAGCAGCAACAAAACCTAGAGGTTAAAAACACTGTAAAAATTTTTTAAAAAAATAATGTTTTTAATGGATTTGTTTTTAGACTGGACACAGCTGAGGAAGAAATCTATGAGCTTGAGGACATCTCCATAAAAACCTCCAATATTGAAAAAACAAAGCAAACAAAGCCTGATAAACACAGGACAGAATGACCTAGAACTGTGGGGACAACTACAAAAGGCTTGGGACTAGCAGAAAGTAAAGAAAGAGGGAAAAGAATAGAATAAATATTTGAAAATAATAATGACTGAGAATTTCCTTCAAATTAATGTAGACACCACCCCATAGATGCAAGAAGCTCAGAGAACACCAAGCAGTGTAAATGCCAACAAACGACCACCTAAGCATATGATTTTTAAACTAAAAATATTTAATCAGCACAACATAGCTTGTGTAATGATTACCACAACCAAATTAATTAATACAATCATCACCATGTGTATTTAGTGTGTGTAGGTGTGGGGGTGGTAAGAAAACTTAAAATCTTTTCTCTTATCAAATTTCAAAGAAAGCTTGTGTCTTTCAAAAAAATTCATCTGGCCAGGCATGATGGCTCATGCCTGTAATCCCAGCACTTTGGATGGCCGAGGCAGGTGGATTGCCTGAGGTCAGGTGTTCAAGACTAGCCTGGTTAACATGGTGAAACCGCATATCTACTAAAAATACAAAAAATTTAGCCAGGAATGGTCCCAGTTACTTGGCAGGCTGAGGCAGAAGAATCACTTCAACCTGGGAGGTGGAGGTTGCAGTGAGCCGAGATCGCACCACCCCACTCCAACCTGGGCAACAGAGTAAGACTTCGTCTCGAAAAATAAATAAATAAATAAAATCATTCATGTCATCTAGGTTGTTAAATTTGTGGGTATAGAGAGTTGTTCATAATATTTTTTATTATCCTTTCAGTAACTAGGACACCTGTAGTGATGTCCTCTGTTTTATTTCTGATATTAGTAATTTGAATCCTCTCTTTTTCTTAGCCTGGAAACTGATAATGTTTTATTAATTGTATCTATCTTTTCAAAGAACCAGCTTTGGGTTTCATTGTTTTTTTCCTCTATTGATTTCCTAATTTTAGTGTCATTGATGTCAGTCCTCATTCTTATTTTTCTAGTTGTCTGCTTACTTTGGGTTTAACTTGCTCTTTATTTTCTACTTTCCTAAGATGGAAACTTAGGTTATTGATTTTAGATATTTCTTTATGTATACACTCAATACTACAAATTTCTCTCTAAGCGCTGCTGTTACTGCATGCCACAGATTTTTTTATGTTGTGTTTGCATCTTCATGTAATTAAAAAATATAGGTTTAGTTTCTCTAGAGATTATCTTTTTTACTTTCTCTTTTAGTTTCTTTTACTCATGTGTTATATAGAAGTAGATTGTTTTATATTCATGCACTTTAAGGTTTTCCAATTATCTTTCTGTAATTGATTTCTAGTTTAATTACACTGTGGTCTGGGAACAGATATTGTATGATTTCTATTTTTAAAACTTTATTTAGATGTGCTTTTTGGCCCAGAACGTGATATATCTTGATTGTTGTTTGACATTAGCAGGCAGTAGTTCAAAAGGGACACAACATGAGAATATAAAATAAATATTAATGAACTATATTGCAGGAGAGAGCAAATCATCTATGGAAACCAAATGAAATGCTATGCCAATAAAAAAACAGACAAGAATAAAGAGATAATTTTTTTAAAAAAAAGAACAAATAACTCTAATATCAAAGATAGGCATTGGACTAAACTAATGAGGAAACTGAAATTATTATGAACGATCAAAGCACAGGAAAGATGGTTTCTACTTTAAAGCGGTGCAGCCATTTGCTGTGTTATTTGCATGCCAAGCATACTTCTTACCTATCTTAATATCTCACATTAAAATAAAAGGTTTCCTAATATTTATCTATTTTGGGAGCCATCAAGAAAGACAAGGTCGCACTTATGACAGAGCATGTTTATAATTGTTTAAATCAAGATCAAGTCTACATTGATGTTTCAGGAATTTACATTGATACATCTTATATCTAATATCTAGAAGAACATAAAATTAATAATTTCCTAGAAACTTCTTTAAAAATAAACTTCTTGTAAGCAGATATTTCCCCTTTTTCAAAGGCAAGTTTCAATACTGAGTTAGAAGGTCAATCTGTGTCTCTGTCATCTGCTAATATCAGACAAATACCATCATTCTTACAGGTGTGGCCACACTTTTTTTGGATACAAAAGTCGTGCATGTTAATTATTTTAATGTTTTAAATATTAAAGTTGTAAAGACAAGAAGTTTCCAGTGTTGTTTCTGGGTATGCTAATGAGATTACATTGTTTATGACGTGAAGCAAAGTATTAAGCAGCATCACAAAAGACATACTTCATAGTACTTCCTTTAAAGTTTGAACTTTTCTCATTTATAAAATTACACTAATCTGGGGGACTAAAGTTTCCCAGGATATGGGAATTTCTGAATTCACTACAACACTATGTCATTTATTGCAATGTTTCTCTGTGTGCAATAGGATTTCCTATAATAGTCCAGGCCACAACACCCACAGAACACAGATGTGTGCCTTTCTCAAACTGAATGAGCTTAACCTGAAATGGCTTATGATTCATTCTGTTAATATCTGTGCAATTAGAGGAAGTAAAGCTACTTTTGGTTTTCCAGACTTAGCAGTAAAACCAATATTTTCAAAAGCCTTTAAATTTGGGAGCATATTAACTACTACATTTCTTTCAAGCCCTGACTTAACCTCATCATCTACTTGATCCGTAGGTTGTATTTCTTCATTGAGAGCCTCTGCTTTCTGCTTTAGCACTTCTGCTGCCCTGCAAATATTATCTCTCAGAATCCCATGATGACATGACATTAATATGTTTGTTGTTTAAACAAACTTTAAATCACAGAAGAATTGTAAGTTCTGCAGTTTGTAGCAAAATTCAAAATGTCTCTTATAATGTATTTTCTCATTGTTGCTTTCATTTTTTGCCTTCAACACTATTTAGTGTACTTTAATGATTTAATTCTTGCTAAGACTAGATTTGATTCTCTGATTTAACATAGAATAAAATTTCTAACCCTACCAATTATCAATGCTCTAGAAAACAGTTAATATCTGTAGCAGGTTTGACAAATGAAAGTAGATAGAAAGTCAATCTGTAGCCCAGGATACAAGTTTTAACATTAACTTTTAAATTTGACTTTTTTGTCATAGAAAATTAATGTGCAAAAATAAAGAAGCCAGAGCTATAAAGAGAACTATCAAATGTAAATCTCCTGAAATGAAAAATACTGGATTAAAATATATTTGCCCAAAGATATGCCTTTGAATAATGGCAACAAATATAAAAATGTTGCATGACTAAAGAGTAATCTATAAACCTACCTCCCCAATAATATACATCCAGAAGAAGCTATAAAAATAGTTACATATGTGAGTATTGAATAAATATCACTAATAATCTGAGTATTTAAAATTCATCATTTATTCAAACACCTATGAATTATGCAAATAACTTTTTATGTCATTTACAAATAAACTTTGAGTAAATGCCTCATATGACAAGGATTTCATTTAATATCTGAGAGGCAGCCCCTACCTTTGTTGAAGAACAGCTGTAATTATTATAATCTTACCTAACATCATGAGTTAACAACCCTTACCTTATAATTTTCAATTATTGATCCTATTTCTACATCCCTGGAAAACATGAAAGGAGTTGGCTCCAACTGGACATGGTTATTTTAAAAATATTTTGATAACTATGATGTCTTTACATTTTCTTTGCCCATTGAAATACATTAGATTTCTTCAACCATCCATATATATAGTATAGATGTAACTAACCACATGAATCTCTCTGGTTCTTAAGTTCTCTTTTTTGTCAAATTTCATCTTAAAATGTAGTCTCAAAAATTGAACTAATATTTTATAATAACTTGATTTTAACCTGATTAACTTGATATTCATGGTAAGACAAAGGTAATTGGATTAACAATTAAGAACTTATGTGAATTTACAATATCATTCTACTGCAAAATTGACTTTAAGACAGTATGTGATAATTGTTCAACAATCTTACACTTAGGCCTGATGTGATGGCTCAGGTTTGTAATCCCAACACTTTGAGAGGCTGAAGCAGGAGGATCTCTTGAGGCAAGGAGTTTAACACCAGCCTGGATAACATAGTGAGACCCCCATATCCACAAAAATAAAATAAAAAATTATTAGCTATATGTGGTAGTACATGCCTGTAGTCTCATCTACTCTGGAGGCTGAGGGAGGAAGATCACTTGAGCCCGGGAGGTTGAGGCTGCAGTGAGCCATGATTGCACCACTTGCACTCCAGCCTGGGCAACAGAGTGACACTCTGTCTCACTGAAAGAAAAAGAATATTAAACTTATTCTTAAATTCTTCTTTTTAGCCTGTAGGGAAGATATTTCTGATTATCCAAATACTTTAAATAATATTTTGTTTGGTTGTGTAGGTAGACCCGGTGCATTTGGTCTAACTCATTACCACTCTTCCTTTCACCTATTTGCTCATATAGAAATCTGCTTCTCCCCCAGACACTGCCTTTTATGCTTTTCTCTTGAAGCTTGGAGCTTTTTTTCTCCCCTCCACAGCCTCCGTACAACTGTCCTTCTTGTTCTTTATTCAGTTTCCTTTCCATCTCTTTAAAAACTCTCAGTTCCAAATGAGAGTAGATCTGTGAACCTACTCTCATTTCTCAATTACTTAAGCTCCTGACACTCTATCTTATTTCTTGGTGATTAAAATAAAAACACAGATCATCCCTTCCACACCTTACCTCCTCAATTCCTTTTCTTATCTTACCCTGCACCCCTCCTCAACTATGTCTCCCCATGTTCATACTCTAGAAGTTCTAATTACCAATAACTACAGTCCTTCAAAATTTTAATTCCATGCATCTCAATGACCACCAACTTTTCTCTTTCAAGCCAACACTTTAGCACTTTGTATTAGTTGGTTTTCACACTGTTGATAAAGACATACCTGGGACTGGGCAATTTACAAAAGAAAGAGGATTAATGGACTTATAGTTCCACGTGACTAGGGAGGCCTCATAATTATGGTGGAATGTAGGAGGAGCAAGTCACATTTTACAAGGATGGCAGCAGACAAAAGAGAGCTTGTGTAGGGAAACTCCCATTTTTAAAACCATCAGATGATATGAGACTCCTTCACGATCATGAGAACAGCACAGGAAAGACCTGCTCCACAATTCAGTCACCTCTCACTGGGTTCCTCCCATGACACATGGGAATTGTGGGAGTTACAATTTGAGATGAGATTTGGGTGGGACACAGCCAAACCATATCACACCGGGTTCCAACAATCTTTACACTCCACTGAGATCTCTGATTTTGCGTTTGTCACTCTTCCCTTCAATATCTCTCTCCTCTCCTTTTCCAGCTTAAATTTCATAGTCATGGTAACCATTTTTTTGCATATAGTACAGACCCTTGTCCCTATATGACTTGGCTTTTCTCCATTGGTTTCACATAAGTTAGAAGGCAATTATCTTCATAGCATATTATTCCCTGATCATGCACACCTCATCTACAGCTACAGCCACTGCCTTGCTATGTTCTTTAACAGGAAAGGCATGCTCCAGCTCTAGGAGCTGGTCAGAGGAGCCAGTAAGAGTTTGGCTGTCTCTTCTGCCTTGATTGTACTTTCAAAAGATATCTTTGTGGGCTCTTACTTCCTCCAAGTCTTTAACCACATGTTTTCTTGTCACTGAAGTCTCCACTGACCATTTATTTGAAATCTGAATCTGCCTTTTCCCATCTCCATATTGATTTTTCTTAACCTGTTCTTTTTAAAAATTCCTTTGTTACAGAATATACATTTTTTGGCTTTTCTTCACCGGAATGTAAGCACCATTAAGGCCATAAATATTATCAGCATATTCTTTTTAAATATGTACCATGCACATGAGATATTGCCCAATAATTAGGCATTTAATAATTATTTATTTACCAAATTAACAGGTATTTAAGCATTGTAATGTCCCACTCATTTATTATTTTATGTTTTTTAAATCTTCTAAACCAAATTCATGCTTAGGTAAATCTACAATGAACATGTTCTTTAAAAATGGAAATTTACATTCTCACATGTGCAAAATATCTATTCTGGCTCCAGATGAGAACCTTTTAATTTAAAAGAAAAACTTACACCGCAAATGAGTCTTGTCCTTTGATATGACTGCCTTGGGTGACCAAGTTTTTACCTAGTTATGCTGCCATATTTGGATTTTTTTAAATATCTGCTTTGGAATCAATTTTAAAGGATAATGAAGAACAAAAGTCACATAACTATATATTCACATTTTATTTCTTGACCACAAATGGTGCTATCCAATTTGAGAACCCATCTTATTCTTTATGTTTAAAATCGCATCTGGTTTTTACCTCAATTAAAATCTACCCTTAAGGCATAATTATTTGCCAGCGTGTAAGATATTCAAAAGAATGAGTAAGAGATTTTGAAGGCAATTCAAAATATACATCTCTGGAAATAGCAACATCATTTGAATGCACCGAATGAGTGTTTTACAAAGAACACTCACTCGAATATTTGAAATCTGGAATGTTTGTAAGTAACATCACAGTATAGATATACTCTGAATCCTCCACTGACCTCTAGATATAAGGCTCTTTCAAATTTTCCACAAGGCAAAAATGAGGAAATCAAGCCGAATCTCTCCTAATATTGTTCCCAGACAATAAATTGGCAACAACAATTATAAAAAATGAACTTGCTTTCTTTCTTTTGTAAAATCTCAATTTTTATTGTATATTCACAGTCTGTTCTTTTCCTAACTCTTCTCAACTAACATCCTGGAAATATTGGTTTCTGAAATTTTAAATATCTTAATCATATTTTAAGTATGTGCACTATAATCAATACTTAATGTTGATCCTCATGTAATTCATCATAAATCTATTTATATTTATATTTTGAGAATGCACATATCAGATAAATTTGTGACAAACTCTAACCCACAGATAGATCAGCACTTACTATAGAAAGTATAAAATGAACACTTATATCCCACAATACATAAATTTATAATTTGATTCTTTATTCCTTAATGATCTATCTTTATTATTTACTCATCATATATATGAATCCTGCAGTACATAAATTTCTGAAAGTCAAATATTTAAGATTATTTAGAAAAAATAAAGATTAGATGAAAAATGTGAATGGATGGGCATTTTATATTGTTTATGTTCTATGTGTTACATTTTCTTTTGTCTTTGAGCTTCCTCAACATTAACTTTCCAAGTCATGGGTGTGTGGAACCAAACACATGTGACAGGATAAATTCAACAGTGTCTCTGTTTTTCAGATGTATTTTATTTATCTGTGAAGAATAAAAGTATACTGTGATGCTTTTCCCAAGCAACTGTGATATTCTCTTCATAAACATATAATTTCATTCATGTGCCACGTATTTGTGTGGCGGATTAGTTTTCTATTGCTCTAACACAAATTTACACAAAACTAGAACTAAGTAATTGGATTAGAAGCTTTGCTGGAAATAACTGAGGGTAAAGATCCAAGCTTATTTAATCAATAGTCCCGTTTTCTATAAAATTCTAATACTCTAAGGAATGTCACCTGTTTATGCTAAGTTGATTTCCTATGAGGTTAACAAGTGATTTCTATTCCCACAGAAATATCCCTGAGTTGGAAACTCAGAGGGATGTCCGTTTGACTTGGTAATAGCTTGGATTGTTTGATGGTATTTTGTTTGTATATATTATTTGTGTTTTTTATTGTCAAAGATGAGTGACAGATAAGAGTAGAGATTGTGAACATGGCGGAAGTTTTATTTAAAGTGTGGGCTTCGTCACCTCACTTTTACAGGAACTGCTTAGGACAGCAGGTGACTTATGGAAGAATGAGGGCATGTTTGTTGAAGCCATTGTGAGTTGATTTTCCATGTTTTCATTGGTTTTTCCAGAAAGTTTTCTTTCCCTATGGCATAACTGGAAAGCTTTTCATTTCAAACTCCACTACATGTTCTCTGTAGTTGCCTCTCATATCCTATCTTAGTTATAACCTTTCATCTCAAGGAGGTTTTGAAATGCCTTTGAGTAAATGGTCAGGAATTCTGGTAGCCTTGGGTACTTGTAAAATTTTAATACACTGAATTTTTACATAACACAATATTTTATCATTATTTTAAAGCAGTTATAGTTTTGCAAAAAATTTGCACTGATAGTAGAGAGGGTTCCCATATACCCCATCTCTCACCACACAGTTTCTCCTATTAACATTTTGCATTAGTGTGATATGTTTGTTACAGTTGTTGAAACAATATTGATACAGTTATTATTAATTAAAGTCCATAGTTTACATTAATGTTCATGCTTTGTCCTACAGTTCTGTGGGGTTTTGGCAAATGCAAGTCATGTATCCAGCATTAAAGTTTTTTGCAGAATATTTTTCATGTTTTTTGTTGGCTTGTTATTATATATATATATAAAATAACATATATATCTCAAATATGTAATATATATGTATATACATCTCAAAACAATATCCTGTTGCATGAACGCACCACAGTTTAACCACTCATGTACTGAAAGACTACTTGCTCACTTCCAGTTTTAGCAATTATAAAGAAAGCTGCTATAAACATTCACATGCTCCCATCTTATACAAAATAGCAGTAAGACTGCCTGTAAAACAAACAAAAACACATTAACATGCAGGTTTTTGTGTGACTATAAGCTTTCGACTCCTTGGGGAAATATCCAGAAATACCACTGGTGAATCACATGTTAAGCCTCCATTTACCTTTATAAGAAACTGCAAATTGCCTTGCAAAGTGGCTGTACCATTTTGACTCCCAACTTGCAATCAGTGACAGTTCCTGTTGATCCATATCCTCACCAACATTGTTAAATTGTGTATTTTAGCCTTTCTAATAGGTGTGTACTGATATTTTACTGTTGCTTTTTGATTTGTAATTCCCTAATGACACATGAGATTGATCATTTATTTTCATGTGCTTATTTGCCATCTGTATATCTTCTTTGGTGAGTTGCCTTGGTTGTATCTTTTTTAAAAAGCTTTGTAATGTGAACATTAAATAAAATTAATGTTCAGATTTCCTCCTACCACAAATAGTAGTGAGCTTTTGGAGCACTGACCATTCTATTTTAGGGAAAGGGCATATTTTTCCATTTGAAAGAAAGTAAAGCAATGGTTTGGACGTCACAAGGCAGACTACAGCTGACAATGGCTATCTTGATACTATATCTATTTTCTGTTTCTTCTTAACACAAACTAGGCTAAATTTTTTTGCCTTCTCACAGTTAGATGTAGACTTTGACTGAGTTCTAATCAATAAAAATGAGTGAATGTAATGTGATACTCTTTCAGGCCTAACCTGCAAGAAACTTTCACTGATGATTTTCTTTTTTCTATTTATGTTGGATGGATATTGATCACCTTTGGAGTTAAATATTGAGGATGCTAGATCCTCCACAAGTCTGGGGTTCTGAATGACTATATGAAACATAAAAGACTAGGACCACCACCACCACACCAATAACACTCAGTGATTGCACCAATTTAAGCAAGAAGTAAACTTTCATTGCTTTTAATGACTGATATTTCAAGGTTCATTTGCTGTAGTCTCTAGAGACACCTTAATTGATAGAATAATGAAATCCATACTCTCACACCTACAAAGGTCTAGATGACACTTCAAAGAATATTCAGAGGAAATAGGTCTAATAAACAAATTTAACTGCATATATGAAAAGTCTCACTTGTTTGCCACTTTAAATTTCTTTCGATAATTTTAAGGGAAATAACATCCATAAACAATGAATGGATGTGAAAAAGTCAAGTAAATTGGTGAAGGAGTTAGTCAAACACTCCTGTGTCAACTAAGGTCATTAAAGTAATAATAAAACTGGCTGAAGCCTCTTACACACACCCACATGTGTACATACACATTATCACTCAAGGTTTCTCTGCATATAGCTGACTTCACAGAAGGTTTAGTAAAATAATGACATCATAATAAAAACTAGCAACTCGAATTTAAATAAGTATATCTGTCTATTAAGTAAACTAAGCCATTCTGCCACTGTGAATTTTTTTACTACCTCATTCTTATGTAAAAGATAGCCTCATCCTCTCTTCATCTCTCGAGTCTTCTTTTATTCTTCTCTTTTTCTCTGTATTCCTTTTGATTCCAAAGAAATTTAGACTTTCTTTTGTTGTGCCCTCTTTTTCTAGACAGGCTTTTTCTTTTTTTAATATACTCATGGAGTATAAAACTCTCTTCATAAACAAGACAGTTTTTTCTTGCAGAAAAATTTATTTGTAATGCTAAAAGTAATTAATTTATATTATTAAATGTTATAAACAGTTACAAAAAGTTATCTGCCTTTCCAGTTGCACACATTGAAATAGCACACTATTTTAAAATTTTCTGTTAACCCTTTCTGCTGAATATTAACGAAACACACAATTGCATACTAAGTGCACTATTTATTTTAAGTTTTCATTCTTCACTTCTTGAGATTAGACTTGTAAAACTTAGCAAATTTCTTTTTGAAGACATGGAGATTTATGTGTAAATGGCAATGGTTTAAATAATTTATTTAAAAAGTCAGTCTTTCATTTTACTGTAAAAGTACATCTAAGGAACAGTGAAACTTAGTAAAATGTTTACATCTTATAAGTTTTCTTATTGGGAAATGTCAAGCTAGAGTTAAGATACTTAAGATAGAGAAAGCATAAAGATCAATGAGGGTATCAGATAACTGGTAATGACAGCAGACTTCAGCCTCACTAGCATTCACTTTTGTGTTAACATCCTTGGGATTTCAACAGAGCCTCTTACTGTCATGTATTGCATGATGCTCTCACATAGATACCAACAGAAAAGAGTTATTTTTCAAATCCTACATGTGCAAGCTTATGAGGTTTCAGATTTTTTTCATGTTGCTCTAAAATCTTGTCATCAGTGAAAAATGTTCTAAACTCTCCAATAAAGTGACTGATAGCAACATCTATGCCAAATTTTAGTCAAAAAATATTTTCTATTTGATATAATGTACACATTGTTAGACAAGAACCTACAGGTTTTGATATTATCTGGCTGGGAGCAAAGGAATAACAATGGATGGTTAAGGAGATATAAAAAACCTCAAAAATGTTTCCTCAACCTAATTTTTTCCTCCATATCCTGCACAGAAAACAGAAAATTCCATCACTTATATTATTCCCTAGGATTAAGATAGTGACTTTACAGGAAATTTATAAAAGGGTAATCCATGAATCCTCCTGAATTTTATCTCAAGTAATAGGTGCATGAAAACTATATTTTAATGCTGACTATAAGGTTGGGACACAGAAAGCCTAAGACATGAAAGGAATGTTAAATGTCTGAGAGAAGTGAGCAGATGGGGTTGTTTATAGACAATCTTATGTGTATTTTTCACCTAAGAGGGAGTGAAAAATAAGGAGAAAACAGAGGAAGAAAGCAGGGGTTCTTATTTATAAAATCATAGCAATTTAGCATAGTATTTTCCTATCACAATTATCTGATACTTTTTTTTCCTATCACAGATTTGTTAGGAAATGTAGGTAAGTTATTTATTAATTCAAAGTCATACATAGGTAATCTGTTTGAATAAATAAATATATCAGATTTGGTAGAATGAAGGCAAATATCCAAACATAAATTAGATGTGTGTATTTTAGCAAAACTAGTAAAGTTTTAAAATTACATATTATATTAAGTCCCCCAGAAAATGTCAAATACAAAAGAATAATTTGAATGCCACCAAAGTACATGAACTCTACACAAATAAAAACATTATTAAATTAATTTCAACATACCTAAATAATTTGAAGAAAAGTCATTTTTGTCAGTCTTCACTCCCTATCCAACTGCTTTTCTTTATCTGTTTAATATACATCAGTTCTTAAAATGATGTCATTTCCTGTAACTCCTTGTTAGAGATGGACCTCAGGCTGCCAAAGCTCAATACAAATGGGTATAATGGGAACCACAGTGTATGAAATCAAGTCCATGGGGGCAGCTCCTTCCAAAGGCTGATAGGATTGGGCATACAAATACTCCAATTGCCTTTGACTGGTTATCTCTAATGTGTCTTTCTATACTCTCCAGAGCTTTCCTATGAGATTGAGACAAATAAATTTGATGGGAATTCCATGGAAATTTACTTGATACAGACTTTTGTTTGAATTCCTTCTAATAAAAGAGGACTTAGTAACAAGGCTTAACTAGACTAATGGAATTACATCAAACTAAAAGCTTTTGCCCAGCAAAGGAAACAATCAACAAAGAGATAACCTATGGAATGGGAGAAAATATTAGCAAACCATTTATCTCTTAAGGGTTAACATCCAAAATATATAAGGTACTCTAACGACTCAATAGTAAGAAAACAAAGAACACGATTTTTAATATAGTCAAAGAATATGAACAGATATTTCTCAACAGAAGACATTCAAATGGCCAAAAGGTATATGAAAAAATGATTAATAGCAATAATTTCAGGGAAATGCAAATTAAAGCCACAGTGTATCACCTCCCTACCTGTTAGTATACCTGTTATCAAATATACAAAAGATAAATATTGGTGAGAAAAAGGGAACCCTTGCACATCGTTGGTGAACATGTAAATTAGTACAGGCATTAGGAAAAACAGTATTGGGGTTCTTTCATGTAATTAAACATTAGATAATCTTTTGATCTAGCAATTCCATTGTTAGGTACATATCCAAAGGAAGTGAAGTCAGTATGAAAAACATATATCTACAGATCATTTTTATTACAGCATTATTCACAATAGCCAATATATGGATGCAATCTACATGTTATCCATGGATGAACAGATAAAGAAAACATGGTACATATACATAACGGAATACTATTTAGCCATTAAAAAGAAGGAATTTTAATCATTTTTGATGATATGGATGAACCTGGAGGACATTATGTTAAGTGAATTAAGCCAGGCACAGAAAGACAACTACGGCATTACCTTTGCATGTGGAATCTCTAAGAGTTGAACTCAACTAATTGTATGTGGAATCTAAGAGCTGAACTCATAGAAGCAGAGTAGAATGATAGTTTCCAGGGGCTGGGAAGGCAGGAGGTGTTGGGGGAGATGTTGGCCAAAGGATACACAATTTCAGTTGGATAAGGAAGAATAATAAGTTCAAGAGATTTATTGTATGATATGGTACTGTGTCAATAACAATGTATTGTATTCTTGAAAATTGCTAAGACTACAATATGCACTTTCAAAACAAAAAGTGATAAATATGTGAGATAATACTCATGTTAATGAGCTCAGATTAGCCATTTAATAATGCATACACATTTTAAAACAATCTGTTGTGCAGGAAATATGTATATAACCTTTGTTAACTTAAAATAAATACTATGAACTGAGACTTAATCATTACCTTCTGATTATGACAATTATATTCCTTCATTTTTAAGCCTTATATATTTTATTTTTCTTGATTTAGTTCATTAGTCAGAACCCCAAGTACCATGTTGAACAGAAATGGTGATAGTGAGCATCCTTATTTCACTCCCAAACCAGGGAGAAAGCTCTCAATAACTTAAGGTAAATTTTTTTTAAAAAGTTATATTATTTACATCTATGGCAATACTTCTTGCCTTAAAGTTTTTCTATCTAACATCTGGACAGCTACATCAAATTTTGTTTAATTTATATTTTCATATTATTACTGTTTTACCCATGTCTTTCATTATTTATGTGCCATTTTTAAAGTGTATCTTCTTAAAGCAGCATATGCATGATTTGTGTGTGGGGGGGCGGGGTGTGGGGGTGTGTGTGTGTGCAATTTGACAGTTCTCTTTTAAGGAAACAGTATATTTAGGTTTCTTATACTAAAACTTACCTATATGTTTTATATATTTAACTTTTCATTTTTATGTTTCTTTTTCTCTATCTTTTCTCTTATTTTGTCTTCTGGCACATTAATTAAATAAGTTGTTAAAAATTCTGTCTCTTGACATGTCTACAAACTGTAAATCAAATGGCATATGTTGTGTTCAAAACATTTGTAGGTGGTGTTACATTTTCCCCAGAGCTATCTCATTTTTACCAAAGAGCAGTCTGATAGTGATAGTTGGCAGTTTTGGTAATGTGGTTACTTTAGTCCTCCCACAGGTGCATTACTACAATGTTTCTAGATGACTACCTAGCACACTCTCTTGCATCTATTCCACTGATAGGACCTGAGCTCTAATTTTTATCTGCTCACCATAAGGAAAGCAAAAATCCAACTCAAATTTTCATAACACTTTTTGTTTAGCTTTTTATTTTCCCATCTAACACAGCTTTTCAATTCAATATGTTTCTTGAGGGGAATACTAGCCTCCATGAAGTTCAATTTTCATACCATTGCTCCTCACATTCTCCCACAGGTATTGGCCACGTGAGGCTCCAACTTTGTCTTACCATCTCAATGAGACCACAATCTCAGAAACATTAGTTTTCTCAAGTTTCTCTTTCTGTCTTTTTACCTTGTCAAGATGTAGGGTGTCAAATTTCCCTGGTTCCTGGAGACTTTCCTGGTATCACTGCTGAAAGTCCCATGTCCTCAGAAACTAAATAGTTTTAGGCAAACTAGGATGGATGTGTTCTCCCTTCTAGCAAGTAAATACTAAATTCTGTCATTTAAATGGATACAGACAGGTCTAAAGGCACAGTAAGATTTCCACAAAATAATTTACATCAAAATCTGATTTATTAAGAATCTGTTTCAAACACTAAGAAATTAGGCTGAAGAGGATTAGAGAAAATCTGAATGGATTAGCTCAGTAAGTAGAAATAGAGGATAGAGTTAAAACTGATTAGGCTCCATTGAAGAAATGCATACACTAAATGATGGAAACAACTTAAAGAGCTAATTTAGTTTGCCTGATCTGAAAGTTGCATAAAGATAAGTGGTATATTAGTTTGCTAGGGCTCTAGTAATAAAATATCACAGATTGGGTAGCTTAAAAGACAGAAATGCAGTGTCTCATAGCTATGGAGGTGTCAGCAGGATTGGTTTCTTTTAAGGGTGGTAAGGGAAGGAACATTTCCTGGTCTTTATCCTAGATTTGTAGATGGCCATTTTCTTCCTATATCTCTTCATATCATCTTCCTTGTATGCATGACTATCTCTGTGTCCTAATTTCTCATTTTACAAGGACATCAAGCACACTGAATTAGGGCCCAGCCTAGCAATCTCATCTTAACTTAGTTAATTGCATTCTCATTATTTCTAAGTAAGTTCAAATCCTGATGTACTGGGAGTTAAAACTTAAATACATAAATTTTGAGATAAAATAATTCAACCCCTTATAGGTGACAATTCAATAAGTGAACTGTAAGAAAGGAAGCAAGCAGCAATATAATAGGAAAAAGGTAGAGTTTGGGGGTTCAATTACAACAAATCTTTGTCAGACACAGATGTGAATTACCTGTGAATTCATTTCTACAAAGTTAAAAATATATAAAGTGTTGTTTAATCAGCTCGTCTATTTAAACATTTTGTCTTAAATGTTTATATTAGTGCAGACCACAGAAGGATATGACTCATAGAGATTGACACAAAAAGTTTTCTTTTTCTAGATCATGAGAAATTGTACCTATATAACTGCCTACCTCTTAATACTATAGTTGCTATTTTAAATTGATAAACTTTAAAACCATTAAAATATTTATTTAGGTTTTAATTTTATAATTATATTTCATAGGATCATGATAAATTTCTAGACAGAGTCTTAAAATAGTTTAAAGAGCTATGATGTGTTATCTTATAAGAAATGAAAAAGATTATATCAAATTGTCATTTACAAAATATTAAGTTTGACTCTATTCCACTAATTTTTCAGCTCAAAAAACACAATATTATTTAGTATGTAAAAAATAACATTTGGTCATTATTTATTACAAAGCTAATTTATTCAAAATCACTACAAATATCTATGTACCCTTCAAATTTGTTAATATAGGAAATGTATTTCTTGAACAAAAATTTATGAAATCTCTTTTAGCTTGCTAAATGCAGTTTTAAATTTATGAATGGCAGTAAAAATGTACAACTATTTATATTTTAAATATGAGGAGATGATTTCCAAGTTTATGAAGAGAGAAGATGACATTTATATAACCTTTAGGTTTTTTCTCCTCTGGAAGCATTTCTGATTAGATTTCACTAATCAGAACTATCCACTCGTCTTGAGAAACCCTATATATCATTTGACCTTCCCCATAAATTTCAGACGCTTAACCTGACATTCATAACACTCCTTTTCTGTACTGACTGCCAAATTTGCTATCATACCATATGTCCAGCATACAATTTGCATTTGAATTGGGAAATGTAAATGATGCCTTAATGATTTCATGTGCTAAAGTGTAAGGTAAGTGGCAGAAAGGAAAATCAATATACGTGCTATAAACTTTTCATTTGTGATATTACTTCAATCATGACAGTTTCCTAAAGAAAGGCTATGTTCTCTAGAGCTATTAATGAATAATTTTTGAAAATAAATATTAGGTTTAGAAAGTATTCAAAGTATGCTATATATTCTTATGAGAGATCAGTTGTTAAGCCATGTTAAATTGAACATTGACTATACATTCTCTCTAAGATGAATATTATGATTAAATGATAACTGAAACTTCATGATTTGATGCCTCACATTAAAAAAATTGACAACATATATTCAAGGTGCTTTTGAAAAATGAAGCACATTTTATTAATGCTCATATATGTAAATGCTATATATTTATGAAAAATATAACACATCCCACAAAGATACTGAAAAACTCAGAACTGTGAGTTATATTTCTGTTAACATGACCAAAATTCCTTGAGAAAATCAAATGCTGATTATTCAGTTTGTTTTATTAATATTTTAGAGAAAAAACATAATTTTATACCTTATTATAAAGCATAAAATATTTCTATATTAAAAATATGATATATAAATAAATGTATATATTTATATATAAATATGTATTTATAAATTAATAGACTTGCTTATGGTGATTGTTTATATGTTAAATTCCGTCTGAAATTAAAACGCATTGAAAACTAAAACATACACCATAGCTCATTAATATATTTCAACTATTTGTACAGAAATATTTTCAGGTCAGCATAAGACTAACCTAGTAGGGCAACAAGGAAATTACAAAGGAAGACAAATATAAGAAATAATATTTGAAACACTCATATTTATAACTCCTAATTTAATATGATAAATGATTTGTAGAGTATGAGGCCAAAAAATAGCACGAAATATTAAGGAAAATGATAATGCTACCCTGAAGGAACATGCTTTTTCTTTATTAGGCCTAATAATTTGATCTCCATTTTCAGTGAAATTACTAGCAGAAAAGTTTCAAAATTTAGTTGATATGAATATAGGCTGTCACAGATTACTGTGGCATTTGTTTTCACTAGATAATACAAAAAAATTAATAGTTACATTTATCTGTAATATATGTCAATAAATAAATAGATATTTTGAAATATCCAAAGCTTTAGCTGAATTTTAAGTTAATGTCAAACTATCTACAGCTGTATCTTTGCAAAGAGACAAGGTTTAGAATCATATAACTTTAAGCCTAAAATGTAGTATGGCGGTAATCTGATCCAGCCCCTTTTTATTAAGGTGGAAACTGAAGTGCACTGGAATTAAATGGCATGCCTGTTGCTTCACAGAAATCAAAAAGGCATCAAATTCTAGGTCATCTGATTGGCAAGTAAGGAAGCACTACTAACATGGCTGTCTGTAAAGGGATGTAAAGCTCACCAGAAGAGGAATCGACATGTGTGTATCACCAAGAACAGGGTATGTTTAAGATCTTAATTGATAGCAAATACATAATTTAATAACATTACAAGTAAGTAAATCTAA
Source organism: Ateles fusciceps (assembly GCA_036589455.1). Lineage (NCBI taxonomy): Eukaryota > Metazoa > Chordata > Mammalia > Primates > Atelidae > Ateles > Ateles fusciceps. Next base: position 6,129,402 of record JAZHEH010003310.1, read on the forward strand.
ATATTTATGATAAAGAAATGTTATCTCTACCTACCTACCTTCCTCTTTTAATTTTTTCTTTCTTTTCTTAAAAAATCATGGATTGTACTTATAATTGCAACCCAGCTTAAGTCTGGGATATAGTTACCAAGATGGCAATGGCATTCCCAGACTCTATAACTGTGAAATTCAGTGTTATAATTCTGTTGGATCTCAAGGAGAATGAATGAGAGTGCTATGTGCAACTTCCTCACTAACTGCTCGTTGACAAAGCCCCTTGCTCCCTTGCCTTGGGCTTGCTTTTTGTCCTCCTCCTTTTTAGCTGAAAATGGCAGTGATCTGAAAGCAAGTCATGGATGGCAATCAAGTATTCCTTCTATGGCTGTAATTTTTTATAGTGTGGCAGGTAAAGACTACTTTTTAAACTTGTGATAAACATTCACACTTATTCAGGACTTCTGAATCAGTAATGGAATCTAACAAAATCATTTAAAGGGCATAGGAATTTAAACTGAGTCAAGGAGAGCTTGTATCCAAAGACCTTGTTTGGTTTCTTCCTTAACAATTGCTAAAAACACACATGGTGAAATTTGAGTGCGATTGAAATTCCCGCGTGACCTAAAGTTGGTTTTACATTGACCTGTCTTTTTGTGTAAATTCTCATAAATAGATTTATTCACAAAAGACCTATTTAAACATATGTGTATATTCACTGAACTTATTGTTTGGAGTGGAGGAAACATTAGCAGTTTTTTGCCTAGAAAAGTGTAGAATAAGTATATTTGATGAAAAGAGTGAAAGGATAAGAAAAGTTAGTTCCCAATCTCTGGTCAGATAGATTAATGCAATCGTGCAACCCTATATAACATGAGGAAGCATTCAAAAAATTACCATTTGAGGGTTAATATATGTCAAGTACAATTCTAAATAAGTTATGAATTAACTCATTTAATTTGCATTATATGCCTATCATTTATTATTCATAATAATGTTTGTTTATGGACAAGGATATTATTGTCCAAGGTCTTAAACTAATCCTTATTGGTACAGAGATTCACACTCAAACAGTCTTAACTTCAGATTGGTTTTTTAACCACTTTCAGATCCCCCTATTTTTAACCACCTTCAGCTCGCCTATTTTAACTATTAATACTATCCTAACCAGCCTTCCATAATGTTATGAGATATTTGAGAAATTGATAATTATGTGTCTTTGGTTGGGAAATCAAGAGGAAATAGTTTTTTTTAGAGAACAAGGATAGCAAAGAAAATATGTCTGTATTCATACTATGTAGAGCAATGCTTTACAAATAAAATGCTGATGATTTAATTATAGTAATTTTTCCCTGAGATCCTCTTACTTGATGAGTCACAGGAATAATTCTGGAAATCAAATATTCAAAATAAAAAAAGAAAAATATATACTCTTTTTCCAGAGGATAACCAGTAAATATTTGTATTTTGGAAATGTGATACAATAGAGACAACAATTTTTAACATCTACTGTAAGTCACTTTACTCATGCTTTTACATTCATCCAACAACCCTAAAAATAAGCCTCTACCATCAAGGAAAAGTATAATCTAGTGGAAAAGGCACAAAAGTACAAAATAATAAAGAAGTATTAATATAGGGTATTTGGGGATGAGCAGGTGTAGGGAACCAGCCCTACATCACCTGTGAGTACCCCTTGTTCGGTGCCGACAAAGGAATGAGAAATAGATTAAGAGGGAGAGTGGGACCAGGGGCCATCCCTCATTACTTTGGAGGAGACAGTGAAGGCCCCAAGCTCTGATCATCCACACTCTTGACTGGTTATAATCACTTTGATCCATAGGGTAGGGGTGGAGTGATGGTGGGGAGAGGGTGATGGTGGAGTGAATCAATGAGCCGGAACTGAATCAGTGAGCCAGAACTGGTGTATCATTCTAAAGATTGATCACAGTGGCAGTTTGGGGAGTTTCACAAAACAAGAACGTGGTTATCTTTAACTTATTATCTATGGGCAGCTGCTGGAACTCAGGCCTTACAAGGAGCCTACAAGTCTGACTACGTCGTAGTGCTACGAAGGGGTTTTATGCCCTTGAGCACAATGTTTATGGTAACAGAGCCGAGGTCACCCTGCACTGGAACATGAGGCATGGAGAGGCCTTCCCCCTTAGAGGCCTCCTGCGGCCTTCTGCAGTTTGTTGTTCCTGGTTTGTATATTACTCATAACCAATTTATGTAGGCACTCTGTAAGTCCTTTCTCCTTTGCTCCTTTTCCCAAGCAGGTAAATACTGAATGCAAAAGGAGTGAGGCAGCAGCCAGTACTATTTCCAAATTGCACAATGGGAATTTCAGTTTGGATAGGTCACTTTGTAAGCCCTGTTCCTATCACTTCCAACATTAGAAAGTCTTATCCTGACAAAAGGCAGCTAAACAGTCTCCACTCAAGAACTGGTATCTAATTGTCTCTTAGTAGCAAAAACAATGACAGATGTGAATATCTTGGTATTATAAATTAAACTCAATTAATTTATTTTGCTAAAATATCTTAACAAATTAAGGTAGTTTCAGGAAAGTAGCCCAGTGCTGCATGGATCCAGTTTGACGGTGAACCAGCATCACACAGAGAGATGCCCTGAGCCTGCCCGTTCTCTATATGTAGCTGGAATCACTAAGTTTATACCTTATCCATGAGCAAGACCTTTCTGCTGAGATTTAAAATAGAAAGAAAAGCACTCAGTAAATGTCTCAGTTTAATCAGTCATACTTTAGAAAGCCAGCCAACAAGCATACCCATCAACCACCTGGGTAAAAGGCTTTATCAGCTTTTAGACATTAAATGACTCACCCTGCAAAGCTCTTTCCAGACTAATGGTGGCTCTAATTTCTCTATTAGACGGACAAGAATATTAGGGCGGCAAATCTTTCCTATTATGTTCCCAGAGAATGAACTCCGCCAAAGCATAGATGAGTATAATAGCTGATAAAACCTTGAAAAATGCAAGGTTAAAATTGTGTTTATGTGCACCACGCCATCTGTATCCCCTAACAGCTTGAACAGGAAGGATTTGTTCCTTAAGCATTATTAGTTTTGCTAAAAATTGTTCTTGTTTTTTGCTACCCCAGGAAATAAATTGCATTGTGAAAATGAAACCACACTTATTATAACCTAACCTATGGACCACTTTTTCAAAAGCAATTTGGTCATTTGACATTATATTCCTCCCAGTGAGAATACATAGAAATATGCATGGTTATTTTCCCCCTTTTCAAGTTCAACTTGCCCTTTATGTCAACTTTCTTTTCCCATTCTTTTTTTGTCAAATTATTAAAACTTAATTGGTTTATATTATTATCTCCCCAATTCTCTATTGATCTCTCAAAGTTAATATTTTACTATTTTGTTAATCTATTGTGTTAGAAGTCAAGAATGTGTTTTCCCATGGGAGATACTGAATAGAAGAGGGTTAAGGGGACTTCTAGGTGTTGGTAATATTTTGATATCTGGTGATGAGTGAGACGCACCTGGTCCCAGGAACTGCTGTAGCCCCAGGTGACAGGCAATCAACTGCCAGATATTAGAGTGGGGCCATCCAGGACCACTTGGCCCAAGCTGACTTGGAAACTGCTTACAGATGTGTGAGCAAATCATCTGGACCAGTTTATTCTAGAAAATCTACTCTTTAGAATCATGAGGTGTGAACAAGCCAGTTCAACTGTGAGCTCCTGAGCAAAGGCTGCCCATTAATAAAGTCCAGTGGTAGACAGAAATAGGCTTCTTACACTTGTCTTAGTCAGTGGTTTGGGCCGCTCCAAAAAGAACATAACCTAACTAAAAAGCAGTGGAGTGGACGGAATTAATCACTAGGTATAAGAAACTAATCAGACTCCTCCCAGCTAAACAAAGAACATTTTCCTGAGAGGGAATCTGAGCTGTGCCTCTCTACCTTAGATTTAGAAGTATGTAATTGGAGTCAGATGGTAGAGAGAAATCGATTGCTGTAGTCATGGCTCATGACTTGTTCCCACCTATCTGCATCCACCTTTTGGCAAGTATCCTCCAGACTGACTCTGGGCTTTGACCTGTGCTATTTGATTTATGAGAAAATAGTAAATTCATCACAAGATTAAGACTTGAAAAAGGCGTGCTCATTGGAACTTGCTTTCTTGCTACTCTAAAACCCTGATAATGTGGATAATCCCAAGGCAGTCCTGGACTGCCAGCAGCCTAGTACCACTGTGGACTGGCTATGAATTACTGTAAGCCAAGTGTGTTTTAGGCTAGACGCAGATTTAGATGGATTAACCGCCAATTTTATCATAGGTAACGTAGAGGAGCAGAAAATGAGTAGAAAGCAACACGTATAAAGGAAAACTAGCATGAGTAACATTTCTTGGTAAATTCTTAAAGTTTTCAATTATTAACACTTAAAACATATGTTATTATTTAGCAATAAAAATCCTAGGCTTGAACAAATCATGTGGCCACAAAGTTTATGAAATGGAAATTTCAAGACTCAAATCTAATTTTACCACTTCACCACCAGAGAATGAAGTGTCTTGCTATTCACTCACTTACCTATGTTGATCAAATTCTAAATGAGCAATAAGAAAATCTTTGAAATAAATTAGAAACTTCTTTTCATATGCAAGTTTTGCATAAGAAAATTCAATAAATATGTTTTATAGAACTTGCAGAGCAAGTGTTGATGAAATTTTAAAAATTATGTAAATTGATGAAAATCATTTGGGAGAGATCATATTATTTTTAATTGAAGTTTATGGACAATTTTTTTTTATACATCGTGTTGCATTCCTATGACTACAAGCAGTTCTATGCTTTAATTTGTATTGTTACTTATTCTTCTCTGTTTATTTCTATGCATCTTTCCCTCCTTTCCCCTACTCAAAATGAAAGAAAAATTTCCAAAGTTCCCAGAGTTCTTTGTCTCATTGAGTGTTGCACACCATGGCATGATGCCTAATATGAATTGATTACATGCTGTTAAATTCTCGGTTAATGCTCCAACAAGTTATATAAACCAGAGCCATTAAATACAATACTTGGGAAGCTCTGAGGTTAGAACACTGCATTTGCTCTACAGATTGCTTTCCTCAACACTAGGTAAAGGGTTTTATACAAAGTTAAGGTAGCCATAAGATAATTACTTGTTAGAATAAATACATTTACTACTTACTCTTTATGCCAAGAGCTTGGAAACTCAATTGTCAAAATAACATTGGTAGCGAAATGGACAGTAATGACATTTTTGTCATGTTCAAGAACACAGTTTTTATTTCTCCATGGAGTTTGTCTATTGCAAATATATATAATATAATATTTCATGGCATAATTCAAAACTGTTCCTTATACATTTTAATAAGAAACAGTCATATAGTGCTTACTATGTGCAGGCAGTATTCTGACTATACTTATTAATGTTAAATTATTTTCATACCTGTGTAGTATAAAGGTGAAGAAGCAGAAGTATGCAAGGAGAGCTTGTGAAAGGAGAGAAGAAAGGAAGAATAGTTGAGCAGGAAGTGTAGCAGGAGTGGCCGCAGGAAACGGATCTCTCGAATACCGAATACAGGAGGAAGAGGGGTTTAGAAGAGGGGTTTATTCGGCTGGGAGCCTTGGGTGGTAATTTGTCCAAAACCCAGCTCATTTAACAAAGGAAGGGTCTGCCTTTATATAGGCTTATAATTTAGATGTTACACGTGGAAGAATCTTAGGTTTATAGCTTTAGAAATTACATATGAAAAGGGTCTCAGTTTACAGCTTTAAGAATTACATAAGAAAAGGTTTCCGGTTTACAGTTTTAGGAATCACATATGAAAAGGTTTCTGGTTTGATCTTGTTTTAAGTAAAAATAGTGCCTTTCGGAGAGTTCCCCAAGACCCAGCCTGCCACCTACAGGAAGGTGAAACTGGAAGCGCCAGTTGGTTAGCCTTTTCTTCTATTGAAATACAGTGTGATAGTTAAAGGGGAAGTTGATCTGAGATGCCTGGGTCTCCCTCTTCAGAAGAATTGCAGATTGAAGCACAGTTCTAAGAAAGGTTCAGTGAGGCTAATAGGGAGTCCATGAGCCAAAGTTGCCAGTAAGTGAAATCCTGAATATTGCAAGAATGTCAGGGCACTAGAACCTCCATCATGGTAAGTCATTGTGATACAAGCATAGCTTCAGTACAAATGCAGTGATAGGTTCAGAAGGTGACTGCTGGAGAGATCATCATGTCTGCTTCCTTACAGCAAGTTTTAATCAAAGAAATCTGAGACACAATTCTATGCCTACCATTCATGGTAGACAGCAAAGCTATGAATTATTTTTTTACTATAATTTCATGTATGAGAAAATGGAGAAATAGAGATTAAATAAATTGCCCAAGACCTCATCTTACCGTCAATCAAGCTAAATAAATTTTCTTTATTTGTGATGTGACTTTTTTGTGTGTTTTTTGACAAAATCTCAGATAGCTACATATCATTTTCAGTTAATTAAATTACCTGATGATAAAATCATCAGGTAATTCTACCATTCTAGGTGTTAATGTTTAGAGAATATTAAGCGTCCATGAGATACGTTTTTAAACTTTCTCTCAGCAGACATTACACTAAGCAACAAGGAACTGGGGAAGTATAAAGTCAATGATATCATTAGAAAGTGTCTGAAATAGTAAATAAAAATCCTAAAGAAACTCAGAGAGATTAAAATTTACTTACGGTTTTATTGATTTTCATCTTCCCTTTTATATCAAGATAATACTGACAATTCATTAGGTAAAGGAAGAACTCATATGCTTTGAGAACGTCCTTCATATTAAGGGAAAAAGTTTCCTATCATTGCTAAAATAAATATATTGGGTTTTCTCTCCAGGTCAATATTCTGTGATGTATATGTTCATTTTTATTGTTTTCAAATTATACTTCCTCAAAATCTGTGACTACTCTCCACCACTGGAAAACACAGTGACCAAGATGCTATGCACACAGCAAACTATCAAACAGGGCTCTAATCTCCTGTCGAACATTTGTCTGAACTTTCTAGGTCTTCAGTTTCTCATCTATACATAAGGAAAGCTAACCTCTACCCAAAATGTTAAAAAAAAAAAAAATCATCATCATCATCATCATTAAAGTCACCCTAGAAGCTGTCTTAAAAATCAGGTTTCTCAGCCCAAATGCAAAGAATCAGAATCTATAGGCTAGTATGAGCCTGAGGAATTTTCTGAAAGTGTACAATGATTAACCAGGTTTAGGAATCACTGAACTATATAACTTGTCGTTATTAAATTCTTTTTAAAAATCTCCCTGCTTACCTAATGTTAATATTTTAAAACTCCTTTGCATGCAAAATTGAATATTTACATCCAATTACATTTTTATGAGATTTTTGCCTTATACTATGTGAGCAAGAAAAGCAGTAAAATATATATATTTGTTTTTTAGCCAAATATCATATAAAATATACTAAGGCATAATGTAAATTAGAAACATAAACCATTTTTTTACAGGCTAATAAAGTTTTTGTCTAAAATTTTAAATATGTTATCTTCAATGATATGTTAATCTATTACCAGTAGAAATACTTAACATTTATTAAAAATAAAATTTCATATAATGACTTGAGTGTAATTTTTTTCAAGTGGGAATTCTTTGTGCATTTGGAAATACACCCCTCTACGACTATACAGTTTAAAATTTCAATTGAATGATCTTTTTTAATTTGTTTCTCTATTCTCATACGTTATTAGTAGATTACCACTTCATGTTACAATTACTCACAGTCCTTATCTGTAAATGAAATTTGAAAACATGATGGGAACATAATGTGCTTTCAGCACAAGCAGAAACACTGTTGCATGCTCCTATCACACTTATGTCAACATGTTCATTCTTAATAATAAAAAAATGCACCTTCAAGGAAATAATTTGATTAAACCTTATCAGAACAACCAACATTTCCTATTTTAATGTAACATTTCAAACACTTTAAAATCTTACATGCTGATCTACATGGCAGGGAAGCACATCATGGCAACATTTTTCAACACACATAAACAAGACGCTGGCTTCTGTTCTGTCTTTGTTTCTGTCTCCATGAAAGATTGCAGATGAAATGAACATTCCTGAAGTATTTTGCTGTTGTTTTGAAACTCAATCACTAAAGTCTCTCAAGCAGTTACATTAGATAGATTAATTTAAGTATATTTGATAACTTACATCTGCTTCCTGCTATTACCATCACCAGCTCCCCAAATGTATATGCCCAGACATGATTTTTATTCAGAGCTTATCATTCTCTTATAGAAAGGTCATTAGAAACACCTCTACTGTGCTAATTTATTTGATCGGATGCTCTGTTTAATTCTGAAATCGGGGCTAAGTCTGAAATAAAGATTTTTAAAAAGACATGAAGTAACAAAAATTATGTCATCATTACAGGCATTGTGCAAAAATATTTTTAAAAACACAATTGAAATTTGTATTTATATAATTAAAAGAGTGACTCATGACATTTGCAATAAATTACGCAGAAAAGATATGCATACAAAGACAAAAAATATTGTTATCTTTACCACATTCCAATTCCATCTCTTGAGAGTGATCAATATTAACTGTTGAGTGTGCACTCTGCTACACTTTTCCTATATCCATTTATGTATTCATGTATAGATTTTGAGGCTAACATGTTTATTTTATCATAAATTGCACACTGCCTCATAACTTGTTTTTTTCAGTTAACTGGACATTTCAAAGGTAAACAATCTTTTCAAAATGTAATTATGATTTTATTATAAACATGTGTTTATAATTTAAAATTTCAAAATATTACTTGCCTTATAATGAAAAGAAACAATATTCTGCCTGAGGCACACTTTGACTCACATTCCCCATGGGCAACCACTTTTAACTTTTCAGGCTTTTATTTATTCACCAAATACTTATGGAGGGCCAGGTGCTTATTCTTGGCACATGGATATGAAATATAGCAAAGAATAAAACAGCTAACTTTTCTGCTTTCAGAAACAAAACATTCAAGAGAGAGAACTCTACCAAAACGGAAACAAACAAAAAAGCTTCAATTAATAAATTATATGTTAATGGTGATTAGGTGACAGAAAATGAGATGGAGGGATCCAGAGTTATTTATTTTAGATATTTCTTCAAATATTTACTTCTGCATTAAAATGGTTTTACTACTATTTCTTGGTTTTTTCATACTAAACACTGTCTTCTGACTTTGGAAGATGAGAAATGATCTAATTTACATTCCTTTCTCCTTTCTTATACACACACATATATACATATGTGCACACATACAATTTTAGGTTAAAACAATATCCATGGTCCATCCTTATGACTACATATTATTCATAGAAAAATTTAAATATTTTTATGATTGCATTTCTTTTATTGAGCAACCTCTCTACCTGTGATACTTAAAATTATCTTATTTTTTCCCTCCCTCCCTCTCTCCCCTTTCCCTTCCTTCCTTTCTCCCTTCCTTCCTTTCTCCCTTCCTTCCTCCTTTCCTTCCTTCCTTTCTCCTTCTCTTCCTCTCTTCTTCATTTAATCTTCCTAGAAATGTGTGCATGGGACATGTGTTACATAGGGCGTCATCAGGAAATAGAAAGCAATTTAGATTCCAAGCAGGAAAAAGCTGGAAGAGCAACATTCCAGCTAAAAAGTTTGTGGCTTTCAGAACTGAGGTGTAAGGAGTTTGTTGCTTGAAGGACCAAAATGAGTGATATGGAGCAATTAGCACAGAATCCACTGCCAACTTGGTTGTCTCTGTCCTTGCATCTGCCCATTGCTCCTGTAATAGAACATCAATGGCAGCATCTAACTCAGATTTCTACTGGAAAGAGACTCTAGAAAATCTGGTTCACAATTTTATCCCACAAGACGTATAGGGGAATGTGAAGTGAAAGGGATAGTGTAAAATAACAGACAGTCCAACAAATAAATTTTGAAACCTGAGACTTCATATAATTCTAAATTTATTTACCTAACAATTGATAAAAATTAACGGGATAAGATTTATGTTGGAAAGATTTTCTCTTTCTCATTTTTGCTATCTTTTAGGATCTTCTTTCAATCTTCCAGTTGCTGAAATCTAATAAGGGTAAACTTTGATGATGATATTTTTACTTGTTTTGTTTATTTTAATTTACTGAGTTAGGCACAAGTGTGTTTTGCTATCTGAAACTTCATGCTTTTCAATTTTAATACATTTTCTTAGGCAGTAGTCACCTATTATCTGTGGTTGTGCTTTTTTAATTGTTTCAGTTTCTTGAGATCAAGTGAAGTCTGAAAATACTAAATAAAAAATTCCAGAGATAAATAAGTTTTAAATTTCCTGTTCAGGATGGCAGTCATCCCTTGTTCAGTGAGGCCATACTGTACACATACGCACCTGTTAGTCACTTGCTTAGCTCTCTAGATTATCATATCAACCCTCACAGTATCTCAATGTTTGTGTTCAAGAAACCTTTATTTTACTTACTCATGACTCCAAAACATGAGAGTACTGATGCTGGCCATTCACATATGCCAAAGAGAAGCCTTAAAGTGCTTTCTTTAAATGAAAAGATAAAAATTCTTGACCAAAGGGAAAAAAAATCATAGGTTATTAAGTGATAGGAAATAATCACTTAGTGATTATCTCTTAGATAATTTAGTGCCTGGCTTGTATTCAAACAATCATAGGTTGTTAAATGACAGGAACAAATCTATTCCTGAAATTATGAAGAAGGAAAAAGGAATTCATCCTAGTATCACTGTCACACCTCAGATGGCATAAGTTACGGCCACAGTGCATGGTTAATTGTTTAGTTATGTTGAAAAAGACATTAAATTTGTAGGAGAAAGACATAAATAGAAATGAATTTTGATTGACAGAAATTGTGTTTTGTACTGTTCATGGTTTTAGGCAACTATAGGGATCTTAGAATGTATTTCTTACGGTTAAGGCAGGAAGTATTATATATTTGATAATCTCCCAAAGGCATTTTTCTGTGGCTTTTTCAGAAGCTCCTATTAATTGAATATTTGATTTACTGGAGTAGAGTCTATGGTTGCTCTTGTTTTCCATTTGTCTACATTTCAGTTCTATATTCCAAACTATCACTCTCATTTTGTATCTTCTTTTCTAATTACGTTTTTTAAAATCAGCTTTTTAATCTCCAAATTGTGTATTTTTAAAATAAGTTTCTGTTTACAGCATTTTTAATAGATGCAGTATCTTCTCTTAGATTTTGCAAACATAGAATCTAATAGTTCTGTTAAAATTTTGCTCTGCACTAATCCTAAATTTCTCAAATTTTCTCTTTTATTATCTGTCATTTATGTAGAAAAGAGTATTGGAATGCCTGTTGACTTGACCACCATTCTTTGTTTAGTATTGAGGTACTAATAAGCTACATATAGCCGTGGGAACTGTATGGGAAGTATAGATAGATAGGCCTCATCTTGGTGTGATGGTACAGGCACCAGACTCTTTCACTGGACTCTGCCAAATTGTAATCTGTCTATTTGGCAAGCACATTCCTAAAGAAGGATGCCCTATCTCCCACAGAGGGGCTATTTACCTATTCTATATAAATTAGTTGCCAGTTAGGAATAATAATCTCTAAGACATACCTTGTAAACAATTTCTCAGTCAATTTTTTCCTTAGGCTGGGCTTATGGTGAAATTTTGTGTAATTTTAATTTCTTTTCATGTACCAAATATCTTTCACTTATGATTTTGGCTGATGACCCTTGCCTAAGAAAATATTCTTTCAGAGTGTAAATAATGATTTTAAGATAATTTTCAAATATTTGTTTTATTTTTAAAACATAAATGTTAATTTATTCTATTAGGATCTCCCTTCTTCATTGTTTTAACTTTCAAATAAATGGCAAATTATGTTAAAAATAATTGCTAAATTCATCATCATTTTCCACAAATTTGAAAAACCAACTTTGACATATATTGCTTAAATAAATGCTTTGGTTTATAATTGTATAATTTAATAATTTTTAAATAATTTCAAGGTAAATATGCCTATTTTTAGCAGTAACATCATAGAAAATGTTAATCATGGATAGAAAAGATCTTGCTTCACTTTTCTTTTTCTCTACACTCTATTCTATTCTTGGATAGTTTTCTTCCATTTGAACTGTTGCTAAAAGAAAGGAAAACATTTGCTGGGGCTAAAAATGCTAGTCACAATAGTGTGATTTTTTTCTACTTTAGAAGTTCTTAAACTTTTGCCCATTATTTTGTCCACTGATCTAAAGCTAACAGACAAGCTATCTGTCTTCAGCAATAATGAATATACAATAGCAGACATAAAATAGTATACCTGTAATTTTAAAAAAAAACTTTAGAAGACATATCAGAAATTATTAGTGCATAGCTTTTACCAAATACAGCTGTGCAGGCACAACATGAACTCCTGCCTGAGGCCTTCTCTGGTTCTGCTGTCTGAGAGGCATTTTATGGTCATTTTCACTTGACTATAATTAAGGTGGATGATGAGAAGGATATTCAGAGTTCCTAAGGGATATTCAAATTAGCACCTACTTTATGATGGTATGGTTTCAGGGCCTTTGGTGTTTTAAGGCACTTAAAGGCACAGGCAATTGTAGGCAGGAATGAAGTTTCTTTTACAAAGAAAATGATAAATAACAATAATCTCATTTCCAAATATAACAAGTTTCAAAGACACCCTTACAGAGTAACATCAGTGATTAAAATTTAAGGAGTAGGGTACCTGGTAAGACACCTAGTATCTTAGTGAGAAATTTATTTTGGAAAGTGTCATTTTTTGAAGACCTAACAAAATATAAAAGGGTTTAGAATAAGATTTCTGAGAATCTAGGTTCAAGTCTCTATATTTATTTGATATTTGGCTTTGGACAAGTCATAGGCATTCCTTAAGTTAATTTCATCTTCTTAAAAATGCTATTAACCTCTGCAAGGAACAAATGAGATAATACAAATAAAATAGTTTTATGGATTATAAAATAGTTCATTAAATGAGGTATTATTGTTATGACAGCAATCACTGAACAGCACCTACTATAATAGAAAATTTTCATTATGAAAAATATGTCATAAAAGAAAAAAATTATGTAATGCGCTAAGCATGGTATCAAATATTGTATATTGCTCAAGGGGCATTTCTATAAGAACTTGGCATTGCTATTCTCTCAGTGTCAAATACATCATTGTGGCTGCATTATATAACACCATAATATGGGGCATCTTTGACAAATTTCTCACATAATGAATATATACAATTTTCCATATTGAAGCAAAAATGGAGTGCTGGTTTCTTAAGATCGAAAAAGATTATAGTATTTAGTAGAAATAAATTCTTATCAAGGGCTCTGTGCCCTTTGTTTCAACAAGCTTTAAAAGCCTAGCTCAAATATGTTCCTTAATGGCTGATGAACTATACAAAACATACGGAAATACTGGGAAAAATCTGAGGCAACGCAGCATGTGCAAATGTAGATGTCTCAGTCTGCGTTTCCTATTGTGCGGATGGATTTTTCCCCCAGTGTGCCTGGAATGAATCCATAATATGCTGCCATATACACACATGTAGGGCTCAAGCCCACGGCAATCTTCTCATTATCAAACCCACTGTCAAAACATTGGCATCATATCAAGAACATGGAGACAACAAAGCTACATTCTCAATCACTCTGACAGAGAATGCTCGACTGGCTACATAGATATTACTTTTGTGTTAAAGATAATTATTCCAATAAAGAGTGAACGAACCATTTTCATATGACCACAAAATTTCAAATCTTATCTTTCACGGGTTTCTGCATTTAAACATCATATATATGTGACTTTTTGTGGTGTGTATATGTGTGTGTGTCATATCTATATATATGCACATAAAACATGTACATGTATATGTTACATATTACATATATTTATAGAAAATTATCATTATACTTGGTAAAAATCTATCTTGATCCCCCACATCTACTTAACATCCACATCTACCTAAAAATAAAAAAGAATTATTTTTCTCTCTTTAGCTTTTTGATTTTGTCTATATTTACATGTGACAAAGGATATAAAATGTATTCCCCCCTTATTATCTATGAAGTAGCATGCAATCATACAATTCTGTGCCTCACTTTCTTCATTTAATTGTAGATAGTGTACAAATCCTAATATACACATTTCTCATTATTTTGTACAGGAATGAATTTTCCACTTTATGAGAATCCATAATTATTTAATCAGTGGCTTCGTAGAGGTAGACTTAGTAGCATATTACAAATTATTTAATATTTAAAAACTACTTTAATGGAAACCTACACAAGTCATTTCTCAGGAGAGCAAACGCATGTAGACATGCAGTTTAAAAGGTTATATACATTTATAATTGTGAAAGATATTGTCATATTTTCTACATAGACTGTAGAAATTTAATATGCAAATGTAGAAATTTAATAAAATATGCCTGTTTCCTCACAGCCTCACCAATGTATTGTGTAATCTCACTATGAGCTTTGAATGAATATATTATATATTTGGGAAGAGAGTGGCTTGGTGTAATTTTAAATGTAATTTTATCTTACTCGAAGTGGGGTTGAGCATTTCTTTATCTGTTTAAAAAACAGCTATACTTACTGTGTGATTGAATATTCCATAGTTTTGCTTATATCTTAAGGGTATTGACTTCTAGAAACTCTTCATGTTATTGGGATATTATCCCTTTAACAAAGTATGTGATACAAATACTGTTTTTAAAATTATACCTTAAGTTCTGGGGTACATGTGCAGAATGTGCAGGTTAGGTAGGTATACATGTGCCACCGTGGTTTTCTGCATCCATTACCCTCTCATCTACATTAGGTGTTTCTCCTAATGCTATCCCTCCCTTCCCCCTACCCCCTGCTATCCCTTCCCTAGCCCCCTACTCCCTGACAGGCCTTGGTGTGTGATGTTCCCCTCCCTGTGTCCATGTGTTCTCATTGTTCAACACCCACTTATGAGTGACAACATGTGGCGTTGGTTTTCTGTTCTTGTATCAGTTTGCTGAGAATGATGGTTTTCAGCTTTATGTCCCTGCAAAGGACATAAACTCTTCCCTTTTTATGGCTGCATAGTATTCCATGGTGTGTATGTGTCACATTTCCTTTATCCAGTCTATCATTGATGGGCATTCGGGTTTGTTCCAAGTCTTTGCTATTGTGAACAGTGCTTCAATAAACATGATAAACATACTTGACTCAGCAATTCTATTACTGGGTTTATACCCAAAAGATTATAAATCATTATATTATAAAGATACATGCACAAATACCTTTTTAATTCAAGTTTTGTGTTTGCTCTTTTGAAGATGTGCATGATGTGAAGTAACATGTAGAAGTTTGACTTTCATGAAGTCGTAATGATCAGTATTTTCATATACATCTTCAGAATTTTAATATTATTAGAAATGACTTTCTATTTCAATATGATGAATTTTATTTTCTGTTTTTTTCTTCATTTAAAAGTGCCCTTATGACTTATAAATCTAATCTTAATTTTTTTCAAGATTATTATTCACTTTTCCGTCAATTTTTTGGCTTTTTCTTTCATTCATTTGGCTTTATAATTTACCTTTTCTTTTTTTTTAAATGGAATCTCACTGTGCTGTCAGTCTGGAATGTTGTGGCTCAATCTTGGCTCACTGCAACCTCCACCTCCTGGGTTCAAGTGATTTTCCTGCCCCAGCCTCTGGAGCAGCTAGGATTACAGGTGTGTGCCACCACACCCAGCTAATTTTTGTATTTTTAGTAAGATGGGTTTTCCCCTTGTTAGTTAGGCTGGTCTTGAACTCTTGACCACTTGATCCACCTGCTTCAGCCTCTAAAGGGCTGGAATTACAGGCATGTGCCACCGCGCATGGCCTATTTTTTATTTTTTATTAAAATGTGTATGTATTTAAGGTGTACAACATCATACATATAATGTTCACTTTTTTTTTATAAATACATATAGTGAAATTATTACTACAGTCATGCTAATTAACATATCTAGTTTCTTACATATTGACTCTTGTGTTTGTGGTGGAACATTTAAGATCTACTCTTAGTAAATTTCAAGTATATATATTATTGACTATAGTCATTATGCTGTACATTAAATCTCTAGAACTTACTCATTCCACCTAACTGAAACTTTGTACACTTTGACTAACATCCCCTCACCATTGTTAACTACAATTCTGCTTCCTACTTCTAAAAATTTGGTGTTTCTAGATTCCAGATATAAGTGAGATTATACCGTATTTTTCTTTCTCTATCTGGCTTATTTCACTTGGCAAAATGTCCTCCTGTTTCACTCGTGTTTCAAATGGAAGAATTACATTTCTTATAAAGGCTGAATAATATTTCATCTTTTCTTTATCCATCTATTTACCAGATACGATACTTAGAATGTTGCCATACATTGGCTACTGTAAATGTACAGCCATGAACATGGGAGTGCATATATCTCCTTGACACATTGATTTCAAATTCCTTGTATATAAAGCCAGAAGTGAGATTCCTGGATCAAAGGGTAGTTCTATTTTTAACAGTGAGGGAACACTATGCTGTCTTCCATAGTGGCTATATTAATTTACATTCCCCAAATCAGTATTACTACAGTTCCCTTTTCTCCACATTATTGCCAGGTTGCAGTGAGCCGAGATTGCACCACTGCGCTCTAGCCTGGTGACAGAGCAAGAGTCTGTCTCAAAAAAGAAAAAAAAAAAAAAAAAAAAAATATATATATATATATATATGTATGTATATATATAATGACAATAACTATGTTTAGGGACATACTAGACAACTTGTCTCACTTTATATAAAATGCTTAAAGTTAGCCACAGCACATATAGATATAATTTGTATAGTATTACATATAGTTTACTTTATTTCACTATATAAATATATGTAATGTATATATAATGAATATCCAATGTCAGATTTTTTTTTTTTTTTTTTTTTTTTTTTTTTGAGACAGAGTCTTGCTCTGTTACCCAGACTAAAGTGCAGTGGCTCGGCTCACTGCAACTGCCTCCCAGTTCAAGTGATTATTGTGCCTCAGCTTCCCAAGGGGCATGCACCACCACACTGGCTAATTTTTGTTGCTGTTGTATTTTTAGCAGAGATGGGGTTTTGCCAGGTTGCCCAGGCTTGTCTAAAACTCCTGGCCCAAGTGATCCACCAGCCTCGGCCTCCCAAGGTGCTAGGATTACAGACATGAGCCACCACACCTGGTTCAATTTTACGTATTATTTAAATTTATAATACAAAGATATAAAATGTCATATATACAAAATCGAATGATTTCCAGCTGACCAGTTAGCAGATATTTTAACATAAAAAACCATACAATTTTTTTTTTAAGTTTTCAAAGTTAGTAATTCTGGACAGTTCACAGAATTGTAGCACTATTTAGTGTTGTAGGCTTGTCCAAGGTTCTAACTGGAATTCCAAAATTTCACACCACTTAGATTTTGCCAAGTGGCTTGATATTATGATAATGAATCCATGTTCTCCTGAGATCTTAATTCAGCTATGTTCATAATTATATAATGTATTAATTTAGATTTTACAAATATTGGTAGATTTACCAATAATTTTACTTTTACTAATCTGAATTTACTGGTTTGCATACAATATAACAGAGCCCCAGATTCAGAAATCAAATATTCTTTAAACATTCTTTTATAGTTCTCTTAGATTATATTTTAAGCATCTTCGAGGTTGATGCTTGAGATATAATCTGACAGAACTATAAAAGTATAACTAAGAATATTTATGTAGAGATTTGTATAGATACCTATGCTCCTTTTTGTTATAAATCCCATCTTAATGTCTTAAAACATAGAGTTAATATTATTATAATTATTATTCCAAGATCCCTTTGTAAAAAAGATAACACAGAACCATTTTAAATGCTACAAATTGTTTTTATATTTTCCATATCACCAGAAAGTTTCATGAAAATTAGTTATATAATTTTTAATATTAAAAGGAGTGTGTTATTGTAAAATCATTCACACATACTGACATGTAGTATTAAAATCTCCAAAAATATATGTAACCTACCATTAAAATGCCACTAAAATAGCTATTTTCAGGACTTAAAGTATGCCTTTCAAATATTTTTACCTACTAAAATATTGTTGATAATATATAAAAATATATTCATGCTTACTTATGCATAGATATAGAAATCAATATAAATAGAATAGATATAAATAAGCAAGAATGTAAAAATATTATATTCAAAGTCACTGAATAGTTCATAGAATTGTAGCAAAATTGAATATAACCAGATCTTGAAAACTGGAAGTATCAAGATTGTTCTCAACAATTTTCTCATTTATATTTTATAAGTGCCCATTTTTAAATTATTTAAATTTGATTATCATTTTGTTCACTTCTTCCAAAAAAAAAAGCCAGATTAGATTAGTTTAGATTGTTCTATGGTTATTGACATAACAATTCTCACCCTCACATTCCCAATGCCAGCAGAAATGTAAGAACCAGAAAAAAATATAACTTCCTCTACAAAAATAGTGCTATTACCAAAAGAAAATTGTTGCTAACAATTGTTAAAGGCCTATTTTCACGAAGCCTTTTAAAATAGAAAATGTTTTATTTATAATTTTATTTGTATATGTTTATACATATATTCATATGTAGACTTACATTTAAGACATGTATGATCATCAATTTTGTTTCTACAACTTTACAGAAAATACAGAATAATAAAGATACATTTCCACTTTTGCCTTAGAAGAAAAATCTCTTTCACATTTTTCAGGTATGTGAAAGACAATTATGAGATTGATTTCTCCAAATTTTCTTTGTATTCAGGAAAATGTTTGTGCTTTATGTATAAAAATTACAATAATATATTACCTTTTATTATGTTTTTAATGTAATATCCATGTAAAAATCATTTTTACTAATATGCAAACATCAATAGCCAAAAAGATACAATAACATTTGTTTTTAGAGAAAAAAAGGTGATAGGAAAGTGTAAATTCACTGGCGTAATACATGCATTCCAACTATCAGTATAGACATATATTAAAGAGTGTTGGTTACAAGAAGATTATTGAACAGAAACCATTAGAGTGCCTTCTTACCAAGTAATTAACCACTCAGATGCATGGTTCTGCTTAGAAACCATTGTTGAAAGGTTAATGGTGATAGGTATGATGCAAAAGATTTTATTGCCATTTAATTCACTATTCTGAATATGGTATGAGATGCTGAGCATAAAATGGAGCAGGGACTAGATTAAAAGCTTACATTTTTAATAAGCTTTATATAAAACAACTAATTAAGAGTGTTAACTGTAGGGTTAATGTTGAGGCCCCAGTGTAAAACACTGGAAATATAGCATTAAATGTTCTAATTAAAAATACTTTCAGTTGCAATCATATATTTAATAGAAAATTTAATTTTATAGAGTAGTATCGGGAACTAAAATTAGCATTCTTATTACACACACACACACACACACACGCACACACACACACACAGAGTTAACATGTACATCGTATTAGTAATGGGTTTCCAATATTTCTATGCCATTATTACTAAGGTAACTTTATTAAGTAAATTAAATACAAATGTTAACACAAAACTCATTTTTATATAACAAATTTAGAGTAGCATGAATATCAAGCTTTATACTATAAAATAACAATTTTCTTGATAGAACTAAATTATATCTGAAAGTTGTTAGAATCAAGATGGACTTCATATTGTTTTTTAAAAAATTCTGATACAGCCAGCAAAACCTTGAAGAGAGGGTTTATATGCTTATAGGCCTGATGAAAAAAAGTCTCACAAAAGACTGCAAAAACCACAGCCTTGCACAAAGGCTATTTGCAACCTTACACAAAAAAATACCTCTGCTAAAACATCTGCCTGAGAACTGCCTGACCAACATCAAACGAGTTATCCTTGCTATCGATCTTTTTAGCCAAGGACAATTATTTCAAAATAATTATATAGTCTTCCTCATTTTTTCCTTTAAATATCTTTATCTTCTTTTATCTCTCTGAATACACATACAGTTTACTAAAGCACACATTTTCCCACTGCAATGCTCTTTTCCCAAATAAATACCATTTTCTGTTAGAGAACCTGTTTGTTATTTACATTATTTACATAAAAATTGTGGCTCTTACATGCAATGACTTAATCTTTAAATCTATTTTACTACATTGCTGTATCTTAATCTTTATTTATTAGAATCCTTGGCAGAAAATGACTCTTAGGACTGAGTTGTAAGAGTGACAAACCCTTTTTTTTTATTATTTTACTTTAGGTTCAGGGGTACATGTGCAGATCATGCAGGATGGTTGCATAGGGACACACAGGCAAGGTGGTTTGCTGCCTTCATCCCCCCCGGTCACCTATATCTGGTATTTCTCCCTCTTTATCCCTCCCCACCCTGAGCTGTCCCACCCCTAGCCCCCCTCAACTGACCACAGTATGTTATGCTCTCCTCCCTGTGTCCACATGTTCTAATTGTTCAATACCCGCCTATAAGTGATAACATACAGTGTTTGGTTTTCTGTCCTTGTATCAGTTTGTTGAGAATGATGGTTTCCAGCTTCATCCATGTCCCTATGAAGAACACGAATTAATTGTTTTTTATGACTGCATAATATTCCATGGTGTATAGGTGCCACATTTTCTTTATCCAGTCTATCAGTGATGGGCATTTGGGTTGTTTCCAGGTCTTTGTTATTGTAAACAGTGCCACAATGAACATACGTGTGCATGTGTCTTTATAATAGAACAATTTATAATTCTCTGGGTATACACCCAGTAATGGGATTGCTGGGTCAAATGATATTTCTATTTCTAGATCCTTGAGGAATTGCCACACTGTCTTCCACAATGGTTGAACTAATTTGCACTACCACCAACAATGTGAAAGTGTTCCTATTTCTCCACATCCTCTCCAGCATCTATTGTCTCCAGATTTTTTAATGATCGCCATTCTAACTGGTGTGAGATGGTATCTCAATGTGGTTTTGATTTGCATTTCTCTAATGACCAGTGATGATCAGCATTTTTTCATATGTTTGTTGGCCTCACAAATGTCATCTTTTGAAAAGTGTCTGTTCATATCCTTCACCCACTTTTGAATGGGTTTGTTTTTTTCTTGTAAATCTGTTTTAGTTCTTTGTAGATTCTGGATATTAGCCTTTCTCAAATGGGTAGATTGCAAAAATTTTTTCCCATTCTGTTGGTTGCTGTTTCACTCTAATGATTGTTTCCTTTGCTGTACACAAGATTTGGAGTTTAATTAGATCCCATTTTTCTATTTTGGCTTTTGTTGCCATTTCTTTTGGTGTTTTAGCCATGAAGTTTTTGCCTATGCCTATATCCTGAATGGTTTTGCCTAGGTTTTTTTCCTAGGGTTTTTATGGTGTTAGGTGTTATGTTTAGATCTTTAATCCATCTGGAGTTAATTTTAGTATAAGGTGTCAGGAAGGGGTCCAGTTTCTGCTTCCTGCACATTGCTAGCCAGTTTTCCTAATACCATTTATTAAACAGGGAATCTTTTCCCCATTGCTTATTTTTCTCAAGTTTGTCAAAGATCAGATGATTGTAGATGTGTGGTGCTGCGTCTGAGGCCTCTGTTCTGTTCCATTGGTCTATGTCTCTGTTTTGGTACCAGTACCATTCTGTTTTGATTACTGTGGCCTTGTAATATAGTTTGAAGCCAGGCAGCATGATGCCTCCAGCTTTGTTCTTTTTGCTTAGGATTGTTTTGGCTATGTGGGCTCTCTTTTGTTTCCATACGAAGTTTGAAGTGATTTTTTTTCCAGTTCTGTGAAGAATGTCATTGGTAGCTTGATGGAAATAACATTGAATCTATAAATTACTTTGGGCAGTATGGCCATTTTCACAATGTAGTTTCTTCCCAACTATGAGCATGGAATGTTTTTCCATCTGTTTGTGTCCTCCCTTATTACATGGAGCAGTGGTTTGTAGTTCTCCTTGAAGAGGTCCTTTACATTCTTTCTTAGTTGTATTCCTAGGTATTTTATTCTGTTTGTAGCAATTGTAAATGTGAGTTCACTTTTGATTTGTCTCTCTGTTTGTCTGTTATGGGTGTATAGAAATGCTTGTGATTTCTGCACATTGATTTTGTATCCTGAGACTTTGCTGAAGTTACTTATCAGTTTAAAGACATTTTGAGCTGAGACAATGGGGTCTTCTAAATATACAATCATGTCATTTGCAAATACAGACAATTTAGCTTCCTCGTTTCCTAATTGAATATCCTTTATTTCTTTTTCTTGCCTGATTGCTCTGGCTAGAACTTCTAATACTATATTGAATAGGAGTGGTGAGAGAGGGCATCTTTGTCTAGTGCCAGATTTCACAGGGAATGCTTCCAGTTTTTGCCTGTTCAGTATGATATTGGCTGTGGGTTTATCATAAATAGCTTTCATTATTTTGTGATACGTTCCATCAATACCTAGTTTATTGAGGGTTTTTAGCATAAAGTGCTGTTGAATTTTGTCAAAGGCCTTCTCTGCATCTATTGAGATAATCATGTGGTTTTTGTCTTTGGTTCTGTTTATGTGGTGGATTACATTTATAGATTTGCATACGTTGAACCACCCTTGCATCCCCAGGAAAAGCCTACTTGATAATGATGAATAAGCTTTTTGAAATGCTGTTGCATTCTGTTTGCCAGTATTTTATTGAAGATTTTTGCATCTACGTTCATCACAGATATTGGCCTGAAGTTTTCTTTTTTTGTTTGTCTCTGCCTGGTTTTGGTATTAGGATGATGTTGGTCTCATAAAATGAGTTGGGGAGGATTCCCTATTTTTGTATTGTTTGGAATAGTTCCCAAAGGAATGGTACCAGCTCCTCTTTGTACATCTGGTAGAATTCAACTGTAAACCCATCTGGACCTGAGCTTTTTATAGTTGGTAGGCTATTAATTGCTGCCTCAACTTCAGCCCTTGTTATTGTTCTATTCAGAGTTTCAACTTCTTCCTGGTTTAGTATTCGGAGAGTGCAAGTGTCCAGGAATTTATCCATTTCTTCCCAATTTACTGGTTTGTGTGCATCGAGTTGTTTATAGTAATCTCTGATGGTAGTCTGTATTTCTGTGGAATTGATGGTGATGTCCCATTTATCGCTTTTTATTGCTAGAAACGGAGTACAGTTTCAGAAAACTCCAACAATTAAAAAAAATTGGAGGATTAAATTTAATTTGTTTTTCAGTTGCCCATTCAAGAAACTTTTCTCTGAAACATTTTTGACAAATGATTCCCTCTTTGTGTTTAAATAAGTCTCATTGTTAAGAATATATTCTTTTGATCACTATTTCTTGCAAAATGCAGGCGGGGAGCTATGAGTTCCAATCTTCAGTCTACCTCATGTTCCATATGTGACTTTTTACAAAAGCCTAACCTTCATAGTCTCAGTTAACTGTCCCTTATGCCCAGCTGTGAGATAAGGACTAAGTAGAAGAATGTGGCAGAGTAGCAAGCTTCTGCATGGATGAAGCTTCTGAAAATGTTAGTTCCTGTGCTGTTAGAAAGTCCTCTCAGATTCTATTACAGACTGCCTTGATTTTTGTTCATTCTCTATTTCTGTCATGGAGATTCATGCAAACAATGTCAAAATGTTGTTCTACAAAAAACACTTCAAATACCTGAGGATAATTGATATGTTTTCTTTAAATGCACCTGTTATATTTGAACTTAAACAGAATTTTATCTGCATATAAATTTTATCTTGCTATATTTGATCTCTTATTCCAGTCTGTCAGGATTTTAAACTATGGATTCTGGTACATTAAATTATAGCTGTCAATCTCAGCTTGATGTATTTGATAACCATAACTTCTATATCTTATCAATTCATAGATAATAAATATTTCAAAGTGTAGATCCAGAGCAGATCCTGATCTTCTCTTTAAAGAATTCTACCAAGGTTGATTTCAATCAACATACTTTGAATAAATATATTTAATAATCTACAGATCCACCTGTTAGCTTTATATTCCAGCCTATATGTTTTTACCTTGCCCAAAAAGTTGTAATGGAAGACTTTATCAGTCATTTTCTGCAACCAAGATTTCTAGATGTAATATAATGTCAATAGACATAACAAAGTAAAAGCAAATAAGTCTTTATAATACCATAAATTCAATTTTAATAAGATTCATAACTATTGTTTGCCTAATATTCAGAACTGTAACCACACCATATAAAAAATACATGAAATAGTATTTTTATCAAAAGCTAAGAGAAAGATAAAGCAGTATTATGATGATGTAGATTTCATTTATCTTAAATGAAACAACTACCAAAAAAAATAAGTATAATTTGCCCCCAAGTAGTACTCACTGAATTCATGTTGTATTCTAGCAATTACTCCTCTCTAGTCTAACTCCTCCCATGCCATCTGTCTAGTTCCTTATGTATTCTGTAGAGATTTGATGATCCCACATACTGGATGATAATGTTATTTCCTTAGAAATGTTATAAATTATGCTTAGGTTCACAAGTCAGCCTTCAGGGGCCTAATTATCCATAATGTAGATATTTTTACCTTGGCTACATATTACAAATCCCCAAGGAGCTTAAAAAGTTCTAGTGATCAAACAATTAAAAGCAAATTAATTGATTATAGTCTCCACAGAAACCATTTTTAAAGCACTCAAGATTGGTTCTAATGAATGGTCAGACTGGAGAACTGTGGACACCACCATGTCTAAAGTTCTAAAAGCAGCATTGCTAAGATAGTGTGAGAAGAACACTCTTCTATGTCTAAGTTAAATTTATTAAACGGGAAAAATCTATCTTACATCCAACCATACTCTTTTTTTCCTCTATGCCCTAAGAATGTCTTCACGCCTTAGTGGGCTCTGCACTGCAGGGCTTTTCTATTTCCATAGGTAACATGTTTTTTCAGCAAAACTTGTTTTATTTTTCCTCTTCCCACATTCAAAGTTCTTATCCCTTCTCAACCTACAATGTATGTGCTTCTCAAGTAGCTTGTCAGGGATTGAGTTGTTACCCATCTCATGTCTCACTAGAAAAAGAGCTTGTGTCAGAATGCAAATCTAAAAGAACACTGCTTGGTTCACCTGTCATTCTTTTCTTAACCACTTTTTCCATGAAGGAAGACAGGTGCTGATTTTACATTCTTGCACAAGTTTCATATCTCGCTGAAGAAAAGTAATAGTTTCCAGGTTGCTATGGGTCCAGTAGGCCACACAGGGTATCATAGCACCAATAAGTATTTAGCTTCTTAGACACACCATCCTGTAGACCAGAAGCAGCAGGATTACTTGGAAATGCATTAGAATTGCAGAATTTTAGGCTCCACCTTAGTCAAAATCTGAATTTTTAACAAAATGTTCCAAGAAAGTCACTTGCACAGTAAAGTTTGAAAATCAGTAACTTCCCTGCACCTCAAAAACAAAACAAGCTGATAGGAAAATTTACACATGGATTGCTGGTTGGCATGCTGATATAGGAATTATCTTCTCCAAATAAAGTAGCGATGGCATAATATTAGGAAGTACAAACAGAATTGCATATTTATCTATAAATCCTACTCTTGTCTCTATTGACTACCTGATATTACGCTAGTAATTTAATCTCTATGAGCTTCACTTTCTTGTCTCATAAAATGAAATTAAGAAAAACTTGTATTTTCAGAGATTTCATGAGACTTAGTTCTAACGTACACAAAACACCTGGTACAAGTCTGAGATATCATAGGTGCTAAGTCTATGGATTTTATAATATTGTAAAGCAGGAAAATCTGGAAGGAAATCCCTGGACAAAGGTGGTCAGCGTTTATGATGTGACTTATAGTGAGCTGATGGTCAGGAGATGTGGATTCTAGCTATGATTAGGACGTACTCAGCAGCTTGTTTTATGTCCGTGGACCTAACATGCCACTGCCTCAGTTCTCTCATATATAAAAAGAGAACTTAAAAGCAGTAACTTTTGACTTTTAAACTTTTATGAATCTGATAATCAATAGTTGACTGCTTTAATTGAATCAGCATTTTCAATATCCATAAGTTGTATTCTTTGACTATGAAGAGTTGAAGTTACTTTAAAATGGCTAGAAACCACTAATGATTGTCTGATATTATCCCTCAACTTTGGTCTACTCTTTGCATCTGAATTATTCTACATGACAAGAGTGACACAGCAGAACACTGCCTGTGCTGTTTTCATTTCTCTGTCGTTCCTTAATATTATACAATTTATCTAAATTATTGGGCCATCTTGCCATTTCATTTTCTCTTTTGACCTTTAAAGTCCATCTTCAGTGACTACAGACTTTTTCTCAACATACACATTTTTACCTGTGTCTTTCCTGAAACCTTCCTTGTCTGGTTAGTGCCTCTTTTTATATTTATGGAACATAAAATACTGTCTTTCCTAAATTCTACATTCATTTTTCTGTGATAAGAGACTGCTACCTGCTGTATTACCTTGTTGTATTTTTCTATTTGACCCATATCCACTGTCTGCAGATTCTCCTCTCTATTCTCAAAATTGGTGCCTCTCCTACATTGAAAGTAATATACGAGCTACGTTTTTCCGACTTCCAGAATAATGAGAGGGGTCTTTAAATGACATGCCACTATTAAAACTAAGGTATGCCATAGATATTTGTTTTACCATATATTTTAATATCTCCTCCCTCAAATGCAAGTGAATGCTTAACAGATTGAAGAAAATATCAAACTCCATATTTGAAGCCTTTTATGAATATGAGGAAGTTGTCCATCCTGGCCATCTTTCACCTACCTGAAAATTACTAGTCAGATATTTTATTTTTTTTTCTCTTTTGAGTCATAACTGACAGAGCAGGAGCAGTGCCATCTTGGACAAGCACCACCATTTTAAAGTTTCCTTTGATCAAAAACTGCCTAAATCCAAAAGCTATTAGCATAATGGCTAAAGTCAGCATGACCATAAACC
The DNA here is from genome assembly GCA_036589455.1 of Ateles fusciceps. Classification (NCBI taxonomy): domain Eukaryota; kingdom Metazoa; phylum Chordata; class Mammalia; order Primates; family Atelidae; genus Ateles; species Ateles fusciceps. Next base: position 6,156,391 of record JAZHEH010003310.1, read on the forward strand.
ACAAATGGCATCTCCAACCAGGAACATTGCAACCCTAAGATAAACCCCCTCCCCAACCAGAAACACCCCAGCCCTGAGATAACCTCCCCTCCAGCTGGAGAGATGTCAGCCTTAAGATAACCTCCCCTCCGACCAGAGACAATCCAGCCCCACAATAAACTTCTCTATTCCAAGCCTGTGATAAGTTCTCTCACCCTGAACCCTTAAATACTCCTAATCTGTAAGAGAGAGAGCTACTGACCAAAATAGTCCAGAAGCCCCTCTCAGATTTATTCTCCAAAATAATCCTGTCTTTGACTGATGAGCCACTTTTTATGTTTCTTTCCTCTTACTTTAACTCTTACAATAACTTCCATATTAGTCTACACATTCCTCATGCCTAGTAATTAAATATAGTAGAACAAGGGCTCCCAGATATTTTTGTTTACATTCTCTTGTAATAGGGAGTCTACCTTACATACAGCCCAGCAATCTGACGATCACCATCCCATCAGGCAAATAGCCTTCCAGCAAATAGACGGGAAACACAATGCTGTTTACAGCCGTCAGACACCACAGTTCTTTTCTAATTTTCCATGGCTCCTACATCTCAAATTAATCTAAAATTTGTTGCGAATTCCTTGTAAAGCCTGTTTAAATTTATTACTCAAATCATCCTTTTTAAAAAGTATCAAGAATACTACTTAAACTTGCTCCCTAACTTGTGTCATGAATTCTTCACCTACTTTTATATAGGCTTTCATTTTTCAAATTTGAACCAGGAATCTAAATGTAATTTAAAACTGGAAATTATTAGTTTTATCTTAAAGAAGTAGAATCATTCAGGTTTACTGCAGTAAAAGTATGCATCCCTTAAAACAAAGCTTTAATTTAAAGAGGTAGAAAAAGGGAGAAAAGTATATGGTGGTATCTCCTTTTATTCATTGTACAAAACGTGTTCTGCCTTTAGAAGGTGACATTCACATTTTTAAAAATCTACAAATAGCTAGATATTATCAACTCAGCAAACTTTCATAAAATCACCTGGGACCAAACATTATGCAAATACTTACTATATACATTTCACTGGCATTTTTACCTCTTTGATTTATAAATATCAGAGGTTTTGGATTGCTATGAGGGGAAAAGAATGACACATTTTCTTAATAAAGATGGAGAGAGGCAGAATAAAAGGTAGCAATCTTTGTCAGGCTATTGCCTCTAAGATACATTTTATTATAATTTAAAAACAGAAGCATTTGTCCTGAACTTCCAGTTTTTTCAGGCTGAAACATGTTAAAGGAATCACGTTACTACTCAATAAAACCACTTAAGATACTACAATAGTTTAAGTAACCCAGTTTAGGACTTGTCTGTGAAACTATTTGCCACAACAGGAATGAGAGAAAATAACAGAAAAGACAAAATAAAATACAACATGCCGCCCATTATTCACTAAAGCGAATTTTGTATTTGTGTATGCCAAAATGAAATGTAAATGTCCAAAATCTCATATAAAATTCTTGCTCTGATTCTATTGCAACAGCTCTCAGAACAATTTAACATAAAGTCATAACTAATGTAAAGGTATTTACATATTTTAATTAACATGTCTAAGTAATGCAGATATTATCATTCTTCTCAAAAACAATTATAGGAAATATATGTGACATTAAAGGTACTAAAATGTCAAACACACAGTACACACATACACCCACAAGCTGAATGAAGCTGGCTGTAATTACCTCACTCTGTCATTTTCTTTCACAGAAACAGTCATTAGCTTGCCCTGTTCTTTTGGTACTAACAGGTGATCACCCGCCACGTGGAAAATCTACATATTAAGTTCAATTCATCCCAATTTTAAATCTGAAGTAGCTTCACTATATTATGTGTGTCATTTCTGAAAGCAGAGCATAAGTTCAGCTAAATATTTCTGAATATCCAAAAAACTTCAAAGTAATGCTTTTCTATAATGGAGATACATATTTTCAAACATTTTTTGAAGAGTGCTGGAACTTTTAGACTCAAATAAATTCAAACTCTGATGCATATTTAATGGGACTCAGTTCTCTAGCACCCATTATCCACAGTTTTGTCAAATTCTCTAAGGTATGTGTCAAAATTCCTATTCCCCTTAAACTGTTTCAGGATCAGTTTATATGATTCATTATATCTTAAATTTCAAAGTAATATATAACTTACTCATGGAATTTTAAAAGGCTTGTATTACATATAATGTAGAAAGCTAGATGTAATTGAGTCCAAATTCCTCGAATCAATTCTCCCCACTTATCCTACAGATGACAGATAAGGAAGAGCTTTATTATATATAGCTGGTGCCTTAGCATAGAATCAATAGTTACTAACACAACATATCCTTGCCTTGCTCCAGGTCAAGTGATATCCATCATGCTTTGCCAGAGTTCCATTAAGTGACTAAATATAATGAGTTGAATAGTTTCCCCACCAAATCCAGGTCTATTTAGAAGCTCAGAATGTGTCCTTATTTGGAAATACGGCCTGTATTAGTCAGATCTCACACTGCTAATAAAGACATACCCAAGACTGGGTAAATTATAAATCAAAAGAGGTTTAATGGTCTCATAGTTCCACATGGCTGAGAAGGCCTCACAATCACAGCAGAAGGCAAAGGAGAAGAAAGGTTCATCTCACATGGCAGTAGGCAAGTGAGTGTGTGCAGGAGAACTCCCCTTTATAAAACCATCAGATCTTGTGAGACTTATTCACTGTCACAGGAACAGCACTGGATAGAACTGCCCTCATGATTCAATTATCACCCACAGGGTTCCTCCCAGGACACGTGGAAATTATGACAGCTATATTCAAAATGACATTTGGCTGGAGATACAGCCACACCATACCAGAGTCTTTGCAAATGCAATTAGTTAATGAGATGATACTTAATTAGAGTGGGTCCCAAATCCTATGACTTGTGTCCTTAAAAGGAAAAGACACATAGATGTGTGTGTCACATGAAGGCTGTGTGTGTCACATGAAGGCCATGTGACAGTGGAGGCAGAGATTGGAGTGACGCTTCTACAAGTTGAGGAATGCCAAGGATTGCTGGCAATTATCAATCACAAGTGAGGAATGGAAGAGGGTCTCTCAGAGCCTCAAAAGGAACCAGCATTGCCTATACAGGAATTACAGACTCTGGCTTCCTGACCCATGAGAGAATACATTTCTGTTGTTTTAAGTTACTTAGTTTGTGATAATTTAATAGGGTAGCCCTAGGAAAATTATACACTAGGCTTATTTCATTGTAGTTTAACATATCTTCCTGGAGTTAACACTATTAATCTCCAAACTTGTGTAAACTTTATGATCCTTTTTGCTGACTTTACTAAAGGAACAGGAGGAAACCTAACGAAGCTTAAATTTCAGTCTCTGTGATGCAGCAGGCTCTTGCAAGGCCCTGTAACAGATATTCTTTTTACAAAATTATTTACTTAATCGAAGAGAATCCCACAAAACCTTCATTTACTTTTGGCAAAAGAAGTTTCTTGGCACCTATTAGAAGCCCAGTAATGGATTGCTAAATAAATAAATGAATGAATGAATATATTTACATGCTACCTTTCAACTCTAGCCAGCTGAAAAGTAATGTTTAAAACTAAAGCTAGTATCTTTGAATATTCAGGATTCCCATGAGCATCATCCTTCATTCCTAGAAAAAAGCAGGATTTGGGACAACTATAACAGGGTTGGTATGGGTCAACAGGGGCAACATTTAAATTTAAAGTAAACATGCATGTTAAAATATATTCCCCATGACTTTATGGTAAAAATATTTGAGAAATGCTATAAGGTAATTTATTAGTATTTAAAAGAATTCATCAAGCAATCAATTTTAATCCAGTACAAAATATAATTTGAACAGCATTCCACTTGAAAATACTTGTCGTCTTCCCCGCTTCACGTTAAGACTCCTAAATTCCTGTGTCAACGAATATATCATATATAGTCAGTTCTCCTTACTCACGGTGGTTATGTTCTATAAAGGTACCACAAAAATTAGCAAATACTGAACCAATATTCTTAAGGGAAATGCAGAGTTAGATTCCTGCAAGTCTCTGGTCATAATATTTTCATCCATTGACCAATAGATAGCCTAGTTTCATGTGTTCCTCTTTAATCAGGCCTTAGTTAATATACATTGTTGATTCACTAAAATTGAATTCAGGGCCAATAGCACTACTACTCAGGCCTACATCAGCTTATCTAACATACGTATTTCTCCATAAGGCACATCCTAGTCATCATGCAGTTAACACTACACAACACTTAAGCACTAACCTTGAGAACCATTATAAACAACAGCACCAAAAGAAAAGCACAAGAGAACGTGAAGAAAGTGTCACTAAATAGACCACAACAAGGACTCATGTTTACAGTATGGGACAAGAAATAAGAAGGCAAGCGTCACTTTTAACCTAAGCTGGAAATATGTACATCAGGCAACTCAAATTTTTTGCTGCTTTCACATGTCCATGAATGATCATGAAAGTGCCACAACTATTAATTTTTGGGGTTACACATAAATTTTAGGGAGCATGTGAATTTATAAAGATGGAATCCATGAATGAGAGTCTACTGTATTATGGCTTTTTAGTACAACAAGGCTTTTTTTCCTTGATTATGGTAATAGTGCTCTAACTAGATATCCTAAACAGAATAGTGGCTGTACAAATAAAAATTTATTTAAAATAGAAAGCCTCTGTAACAATGATCTATTGAAATATGTGCCCTGATGGTATTATATGTAAGAAACTTGAACATAATGTAGTACATACAATAATTTTATCAAAGTTCAAATACCAAGAGACCAGAGAGAGCAAGAAAAGTTAGACAAGTTACCATTGTGAACATGGAGGTTAAGTCAGATATTTAAGGATGCGTAATATTCAAACACTAGGGAAATATCAGAAAAGGGCACCCTTGCACTGAGAATATAAGCATAGTCACAGAGTAGGCTGCCAGAGTATACTCAGACAGTGAGTTAACCTGCCCGAGTGAAGTAGAAGTTTTGTGTAAAAAAAATGATTGATTTCAATTTGTGAAGAATAGAAATGGCAGCCCATAATTGTGCATGACATCCAAACAGAGGTGTGAAGATTATGTAAGTGGCAATAGAGTGCAAAACCCAGAAGAGGGAATGACTTAGTTCCAGTTTGAGACCTAACTCCTAAAAACAAGGAGATATGATGTTATCCAAGAGGGGAGAACTGTGTCTCAGCTCCACGCAAGTGCAGAGTGCTGAAAATATCTGGGGAAGATTTTTAGATGGCACAATGCCTAGAGAATGCTAGATATTTAACAAATGGAAGCCAAATATTCTAATCTCACCACATTGCAAAAAGTAGTCACATACAACAGAGAAATGCTAGACCTCAAATGTCAATAGTGCCCCAATTGAAAACAACTGAGAGAAAGTGTTTTTAATTAGAAATATATAGACAGACATTGGGAGATAAGGGAATGCCTGGAAATAGTGTACACTGTTATTCCCTCATCTTTCCTATAAAAGCCAGCTGCATGTCTCTGACATTAGAATTACTACCTTAAAGCACAATGGTTTTTGGTTGATAGTATACATAGTTCAGTAGTTCTCAAACTTTAGCCTGCTTCTTAATCACCAGGTGGTCTTGTTAAAGTATGTATTGCTGGACTCCACCCTAGAGTTTCTGATTCACTAGTCTGCCCAAGTAGAATGGAGAATTTGCATATCTAACAAGTTTACATATAATGCTCAATACCATTGCTATAGTCGTGGGGGACAGCAAAAGCACATACAAAATTGAAGAATGACACCTAGAAATTTTCTCCTTGCCTTTTCGTTTCATGGTTAGATGGAAGCCAGGTTGAGGGGATGACACTGGAAGAAGTCTAGCAAGATATGGAAATATTTTGGCTTATATTTGAACCTGATTTATGAATACTATGTGTCCAATAAAATTATTTAAATTGCATATTGCCAAATGTTCTCTGCCTCCCTTTAGGTAATCTCTTTTGCAGTCAGCTGTTATTATAATACTCAGCATTCCCTAATATATGCTGAAAAGAAGCAATCTCAGAAACTTATTGGTGTATGTTTATTTCTCATTTATGTGGAAATAAACAAAGACTGCCTGAATGATAACAAACAAAGGCTACTTATTTAGAGCTTGCTATAGCAAGATTCAGCCACTACCATCTGCATTTACATAGATTTACAGGCAAAGGAGTAGGAAAGCTTTACAGTATAAAGAAGGGAAAGCTCAGGTATGCCTTGACTGGAGGCTATTGGAAAGGGAAGTTGGAGGCATGCTAACTAGAAGTGGAGCATCATATATGGTTGGTTAGGCAATAAAGCATATAATATTTGCTTTATTCTCGTTGGTCATAAGCTGAAAACAGGAGCAAGAATTAGAGAAAGTGTTAGTTATTGATCAAGCCCTGGCTGTTTGGGGCTGATTGCTACAAAGGTTGTAGCTTGGCTTCTTTGGCTAGTTGCTACACACAGGTTGTTAGGAGAGTTCTATATCTGATCTGGCTTTTGTCCATTTGTATGTTCAGTCTCTCACTTCCAGTACCTATCAGCATCTGCAGGTCCAGATGTGTTGCTATAACTCTACTCTAAGCTATAGATAGCATTTAAATCTCTTCCTTCTAATTTTTCAATGCAGATGCTCATACCATTGCCACAAAGCTTTAGCCGTCTGGACAAAATCTTTGGCATTTCTCACACCCTTCACACTTTGCTTCATGTTACTTCCTTTATGTCGAGCCTCTTCTTACATTCGTCCCTCAGAATAACTCTTCCACACCTGATAAGGCCAGTTTGGAGATGTGTCCCCAACCCTCCAGTCAGTACTGTCAGCTTCCTTTGCTAGCCTCCCTGAAGGCCTTATTAACATTTTTAAAATAAATTAATGTATACACACACACACATACACACGTGTGTGTGTATATATATAATTTATTATAATTACATATTTGGTTATTGGTTTTTATTATAATTGAATTCTGACAGGTTAGGAATCAGGCTTTATCTATTCCCATGACACTGTCTGACATGTAGCTGGCGTTCTCATAAAAAAATGCTCTTTATATGAGAAAATAACTGAATATTAATTTATTTTATGAACATCGGCTAAATATGTTGACGCACTATATGCATCAAAACCCCACAAAGCAAAGGTACATAAAGATTTTCATACTTGGTTAATAGTTCAGGATTCCATTAAGTTATTTTCTATTTATACAAAGATGTTCAGGCTTCACTTCAGATATATTAAGTAGCACTTATTCACATAACCCACAAATTCTCATAAAATCTAGAACCAAAGGAATCTTAATATCTTGTAGTATGCTCTTTGAACAAGTGTAATATACATTATATCTTGGAGAGGTGGATTATTAACTTAAATTTCATGTATCCAGTGAGTTTGAGCTTCTGGCCTCACAGTGTTGACTACAACAATGATGAGGAGAACATATAAACTTCTTGCCTATGTTGATTTAAAATCTGCATTCATTTTGTTCTGGTTTTGCTAAGTTATTCATTTTTTAATTGACAAAAACTATATATATTTATAATATATAACAGGTTGTTTTGAAATATGCATATATTGTTATTTAGATATACATTAAGAATGGACAAATCGAGCTAATTAACACATGCATTACCTTGCATACTTATTTTTTGTGGTTATAACACTTAAAATGTACTTTCTCAACAATTTTCATGTATAAAGTACACTGTTACTAACTATAGTCACAATGTACTAATAGATCTCTCAAACATAATCAATATTCATGTAATTTCTCATCTTAAGACAATACTGAGCAAGCATACAATTTCTTACATTTGACAGCTCATCGTGTGTTTGCATACAGCTATTTTTTCCTCTGTGTCTTCTTAATTCTAAGTTAAACAGCTCATATTCCTAACTATTCCTTTTGAAATGAAATCCAAAGTATCTGCCATTTTCCTTACTTCTCATGGGTGCTCTCTGTTTTCATTATGTCATTTTTCTCCTAAAATATATTGAATGTGCTTCCTCTAAATTGAAAGCAATTTGCAAAATGTTTTCTACCTAGATTAGCATATAATGAACACATTACTAATCATGACTACGATACAACACAGTTATTGGTGCAGTCAAAGTCTGTGTTATATTTTAAGTGTAATTGAAGAATACTGAGCTGTGGTCAACTAAAACCCACAGATCATTTACACACAAATTGCACCAAACACGGAGTTTTACTAATTCACATCAAGATGTGGCAAACTAAGCAATTCATCTACTTTATTTGCTTTTGTGCATATTTGGTTATTAAGAAGTATAAATCAAGTAATAAACTATTTAGAACTATCATTTTGAAGGTCCTTAGCAGATTATTTTACAAAGACAATTTAATGTAAGTTGGCTGAAATAATTAGCATGAACATGTAATGATCAAACAGCTAGTGGACTGAATTTTCATTCTTAACTGAATTGTGTAGTTGTGTTTAATTCATTAAATGAATTAAATAGGTCAATACTATTGTAGACTCTAAATTTAATATGTATTCTGAAGCTAAGTTTTTATTACCATGTATTTTATGTGATTATAAAATTTAAAACTGGTTATTTAATAAATTGTGTAAAATAAGCAAAGGCATGAATTATTACAAGAAATGTGTCAACACTTAAAGAGGGCAATTAGTAAAATATTTAGACATATATGAAGAAAAAATACAACTGTAGGATTACATAATTTTTCAAATAAATTCATAACATGAAAATATTTGTATTATTAAATAGTCTTCAAAATTACAATTTTTAACTAATAAACAGGATTTCCTATGCCTTAGTAATCAGTCAATTATAAGTTTGTGGCCTATTTTTTTTATAAAATTATTATGTCCAGCTGAACCCAAGGGATTTACAGAACAGGACTTGTAGCTGCTCTGAGAGCCTTTTAGTATGATGATTCCAAAATGTCTTGATAACAGATCTTTTTGTCGAGTGCCTTATTCTAAGTTAGGAAAGTCTTTAGATTCTTTGTTAGCCTGTGGAATCTGAACGTGATAAATACAGACTGACTTCACGCCTGTGTGCAGTGCACTCCATTGTACTTCATAATCTTAATGTATACCCCATTCCTGGAGATGGATGAAGCATAGCTTGGATAGCTGAGGTGGTCTCTGGCACAGCACCCAGATCCATTTCTGTGCTGTATTTTGTCAGCTTAATTTATGCCAGCTTGGACCAGAATGGTAGCAGTGGAGCGTCCATATAGCATCAAATGTTCTTAATATCTCACACCTAATATCCACAAGAGTGAATCTCATAGTCATGCCTGTTTGAGACCAGGAAATTGGCGCTTTCTTAGTGGCATGTTTCTGATTATGCGACCATGTCTCCTGATTATGTTGATTATGTTCTTTCCTTTAAGAACTTCTGTCATTTAAACCATATTTGATTTATTTCCATGAGATCTACATTTATTACCAATATGCTCATCATGGAAATTTTTCCATTTGGTAGTCATGCATTTGTACATTAAAAGGTGCAGTGTGCAAGAAAGAGAGAAGGGAGATCTTCGTTTCTCATAAAAGTCTCATTAACTCTATCATGCAGAGATGACAAGTTATGAAATAATATATTTTCTTGTCATTGTTTTATATTCTATTTTCTATTTAAATTAGTATTTGTGTTTGAAAAAGAATGGGAATTTCTGTTGTTATATGCCAGATGATAGGGGAAATTTTTTTGAGTTAATAAAAGGATCCAAAATATATATCATACTTGAAGAACCAACACCCTTTTAATCTCAGAATATTCTGTGCTATTTGAATGTAGTCATATAAGTTCTAGTCTAGTAAATAAGTTATATTCTTCCTAATAGTTATATATTCTAATAATTCTAAATAAATATTTCCCAAGGAAAAGTAAAAGTAAAAAATCCTTACATCAAGTGAGCAACCTTTGGAGGTAAGAGGTGTGGCTTCCTAAACATGCCATCCAGCTGAGATTCTGACTGATGTAGAATCTGTTTCTGGGTACCTAGGCTTGCCTTTTTTAATAATAAGCAATGGATCAGATGAATATAATACTTGGGAATACATTGTTATACTATTCAAACCTCTGACCTTTCTGTTGTTTTCTGGCTTCTAATACGTGTTTCTGTCTGAGGCCAGCCTCATCACTTTTTATCTTATTTCCGTCTTTTTAAATATATTGATTCTAATAGATTTATATTTCATTTATGCTCAAAATTCATATATTCATTAGATGGGTTTTTTTGTTTGTTTTTCTTTTTTTTTTTTTTTTTTTTTGAGACGGAGTCTTGCTCTGTCACCAGGCTGGAGTGCAGTGGCGCAATCTCGGCTCACTGCAACCTCAGTCTCCTGGGTTCAAGCGATTCTTCTGTCTCAGCCTCCCGAGTAGCTGGGACCACAGGCATGTGCCACCACCCCTGGCTAACTTTTTTGTATTTTTAGTAGAGACGGGCTTTCACCGTGTTGGCCAGGATGGTCTCGATCTCTTGACCTCGTGATCCACCCGCCTCGTCCTCCCAAAGTGCTGGGATTACAGGCGTGAGCCACTGTACTCAGCCCCACTAGATGGTTTTTATATGCGAAGAATTTTATGTTGTACTTGGCAATCCCGTTTTATTTTCATAATTTATCATCTCTTCACACGGTAATACAAATTAAAAATTATCTCTTAATTATATATTTGATTATTGAGTTTGTTCAACTCTCTTCTTCAGGATAACTAATATTTTGAACTTTGTGCCTCTGTTCTCTTTCTTATATCTCTATCATCTTTTTTTATCTTTTTTACTTCTTATTTTTCTCCATTTTTGACTTTTGATGATATTTCTGTTTTAATTTTTCTAGGGTAAATAATAATTACACTATTCATTCGTAGTTTTCTTATTCTTCCTTATTTCATCTATCTTCATTTTTATTTCCATCTCTTTTTACTAGCACTTTCTTCAATTTAATTGTCCTCCATCTCTTCTATTGTCTCTCTTAACTGAATCCAAGCCTTAATGCTGTCTGACAACACAAAGTAAATGCGTTCTGATTTTTTTCTGCAGTCAATCCTTTAAAGAGTTTATTCTTCTCCAACATGACTCATTATTTTCTCCTTTACTAATAAATTATCTTGTCAAAGTTCTCACTTTTATTTATCTTCAATATACTAATACTTCAACCACGAATATCACTTCTAGTCATATTTTTGTCTATAAACAAGCAGGGATTCCTTGTTTCTCCTTTTTGTATATTTTGATATCAGAAAGTACTCCTTAAGTAAATTCCCTGGAAGACTTGTAGACATCTGTAACTCATCACCAAATTTCAAATAGCAGCAGTCATTATTCAATATTGTGTGGCTGGATGATTAAGGAATGTGTTGTTTCCACTTTTTGGTTATCTTAAATACTCTGAATTTATTCTATTAAAGAGAAAGGGAAGGAGATCAAATATGAATAATAAGCAGGATACCCAGGGGAGAGCTTCCCCATGATTTTCCTTACCTATGTTCTCTGTACTACTTGATCAGCATGCCCTATGTAAACTTCCAAGACCTATCCATTTCTACCCCAGATCTATATAGTATTTCTGGGAACTACCATCTAAAAGGGATGGGAAAAAATGTTATGGTTGCGTAAAAAGGCAGAAGAACAAATGCTGGGTCATAGATACAGGTTCTTGGCAGTTAAATGGCACATTTCTTGTTAGTACAGACCAGGAGTGTCTTACTTTTACAGGTATGTTTGATTTGGTTTGCATAGTCCTTTAAGCTAATTTTTTGTTTTTGTTTTTTTTAACATTTTGAGTTACTTTAGACAGTCCATGTACTCATTTTCTATATAAGCCCAACTTCCCCTATCGATGAGAATAAAGTCTGATTTGTATGTTTCTGTTGTCTGCAATCTCTGGTGGGTATTTGAATTTAAAATCTCAGGACAGACATCAAATTTACAGGACAGGGCAAGCAAACTTTATTATGCTCTATCTGGAGGGTCAGCATGGTGCATTCATTTGAATAAATTTTGGTCTTGTTAGTGAACGTTTCTCCCAGATTTTAGTGATAGTGTACTTTTTAGTATTAGTGTTCAATATAATGATAAAATTTGTCTCATGTTGCGCTATCCTTAGATATTTTAGTTTGAAAATTAAATAATTAAATCACAAAATTGAAAACAATTCAATTTCTAGAAATTATCTTCCAGGTAAATTTAATCCATTCTCCTTGATTGTAGATTTATTTCAAGAGTTTCAAATTGCTTTCCCGAGGTTATATTGATATTTATGGTAGACCTCAATCTAGAGATAATATTCTTTCCACACTCTGCACACGTCAAGTATTTCATATTGAACTTGTTATTTTGCCAATCTTGTTCAACTTTTAAGATACTTTTTACATTTATTATTTTCCCCCTAAAGGCATTCATGAAAGTCATCATGTGAAAATTCATGTAATTCTAATAAAATAAAAACAATTTTAGACAATCTTATTTTAAATTTTATTTCTGAAGTACTGTTGCTAGCCAGTTATTCTATATTTTTTTTTCAAAGCTAAAGTGTCTTAGGTTGTTCAATAGTAGATGATCTCTTAAATTTTCTAGTTAAAATATCCAATATATGTTTTGTCAACTTATGTAGGTTAACATGATAGATGCTAGTATTTCTTATGATATTTAACTTACTAATTTGGATATATATATATATATATATGATATGTAAAATTATAATTAACACAATTTTTAAAAGAAAATTATACTGATGAAAATACAAATAAACACGTGTCAAAGAAGTAGTAAAATGTTACAGCCTGTTCAAAGATCATCCCAGAAGCTGAGATATTTACAGTCAATGTTAGGAAAAGATTGCTATATTAGATTAAAAATGGTTGATATCCAAAAATGTTATAATTATCTGGTTTGTGTGTTACACTGGATGGAAATTATTTTGTAGTTCTACCATACAAAGTCTACAAGTTCACAATTAACCTATTTCTAGAGCCTTTAATCAATATTAAATAGTGAGTTGAAATACATTCCTTAGATAATGTTTTTGTGGCTTTTCAAATTCGTATAAGATTGAAGAATGTGCTGACTACCTTTCTTGTCTTATTTACAAATTTTGGATAATGTTTTCTGACATATCAATTTTAAATTATAGTTTTCCACTTATATTTCACAAAGCAGTTTATCTTATAGGAAGTTTTATTTCAACCAATGTCTTCGTAATTATTGGGACAGGTTGTGTGGTATGAAACACATTTCCTTAAATCACATCATCATTATTTCTCATTTATGAAAAGCATTTTGAATCTATTATTGTTGCTGTTGTTCCTTAGCACAAAGCTCCTCTTCTTATTTGTGATCTCCAAAACTTAACCATTTGCTTTATCATCTTAAGTAACTACAAAAAAGTTTCTTTGGAGCACCAACATTTGAATTTATGAAGTCAAAGTCAAGAATAAATCAATCTATACTAATTCAATTTCTTTACTCTTCATAATTTTTCTAATGACTGTCTTGTATTTTCTCTGTAAGCATTCAAAATTAGCAACAATCAAAGACATTTTATGCTAATGTGTATTCCTAACACATCTTTATTAAGGACAATAAGATAATTGAGATATTGTCCCCATAAAATAAAAATGCAGAAATGAAAAGATCATTAAAAGCCATTCTCAAGTTTTAAGAGAGTTCATTTGGGGGGCCAAATAATAACTTCCATTAATTTACACATTAATGAAATTTTTTCAACTAATGTTTTTTGATTGAGCTATTTATTAAGAAGGACATTTTTGATGCTCTCAAGAGTAATTGTTAAGTTCACTTATGGGCTTTACTAGTATGTGAATTATACTTTATCCTTAAAGCCAGTGCCATTTGTTTTACACTTTGTTTACTGTTTAATCACTTCCTTTAGAATAGATAGTTGCAAATTATCTATTTACAAGATCACGAAGTGTTTGTCTTTTATCTTTGAGGGTTTTGTCTTATGTTCAACATTTTAACACAGTACAGTAGTGAAATATCCAGTGATGCATATTCAAATAACATGCCTATTTATTAGGATCAATGTTTACAAAAGAGATCCTGGTATTAAACAGAAGATACCCTGGTTTCACTAAATAGATATCTGGTAAATTTATCATAATTTTAAAGAAGATGTTGATATTTTATATCATATGAAAATAGCCATTGATTATTAATCATGGTGCTAATAAGTACTACATCTCTTAAATCTACACACACCCTAAGATAATGATAATTTTACATAAATAGTATTTTGAATGACAATGGATAAGAAGATTTGGAGAATATCCCTGGACTATCTATTATACCATCCTTTCTTCTTTTTACTTCTTATCGCTCATTACTCCCTTTCAGTTACTGGACTGTGAAAAATGATAAGACCAAACTTTTAAATACATACAACAATTGGTAGATTCAAGAAAAATGACAGCAAGCTATTAATAGTTTACTCCAGGCATCAGAATCTACAATAAGGGACTCCTAATATTCCATTGTAATTTATTTACAGTTAGATGTATGCTTTATTTCTGCTATTTGCTAAAGTTTATAAATTATAAACTTTGAATAAAATTAGAAAAGGAACTGAACTTCTCTGTAGCTCATTAAATCCATTCCAAGTTACTTATAGGCAGGATTTAAGTAAACTTTATTGTCAGTAGTATCCTCACTAGTTTTAGGTGACAACTGAAAGCCTAACAGCCATGGCTTATCTCATAACAATTTCCTGTTTTGTCCCAGATTTATATATCTTTGCAAATGAGCCTAGCTGTATGCCCACTGCTATTTTACAAAGCCCTATTATTACTCTGATTTTGTTGTTTCATCAGTTTCCAGACAACCAGTAATATGGCAAACACATTCACATGCTAATATGGCCTCAAGGACATACCTGAATTTAAAGTCAAGTAATCACACTACAAAACAAAACTTTCTTTTCTTCTAAAAGGTGGTTCCTTATTTATACCAGGCTTAATAATAAAATGTCTATTGCATTAATCAGGGATAGTCTCTAAAATATGAAAGATCAGATTTCAAAAAATTTCTTACTCTCATCCATTAAAACCTAGACACCAAAGAAATGTTTAGATTCTATGGTGTAAACTGCACATTAATGTATCTTCAATTAAAACTTTGATAACTATCTATAAATGATTCTGAAAGTGAGGTCACAAATTCTTTGAGAATTCAGAGATTTAAATTATTTTTGTTCCCTGCAGCATGCCTTCATCTCTGTCTTTGCAACTATGCCTCTCTCTCTCTAGAGATTGGGAATGAATCAATGCCATTCCATTCAAAGTTGTTCTTTATGGAAGTCTCAACATATGGTTAATTTCTGAGTTTGAGTGATTTCTATTTGTTTTTGTTGTTGTTACTGTTTTTAATGCTTTACATTTTCTTAAGGGAATATGTGAATATCTAAGATATTGCAATACTCTGGCATGGAATAACAAGAAAAGAAAGCTATAAGGATAAAATGTGCTTACAGAAGAAACAGAAAACTTTTCCTCCCAAGAAAAAGAAATTGAGATAGTCTCACATTTGTATATAAATATGAACACAGCACTGTGATTAATTTAATATATAAAAATAATTGAGGAAATTTTTGAATATACAAATAGGAGAAACAGAAAATTTTATACATGGGCAAAAGAGACTTTTGAGTTTTCTTTCAGTGGCATGCCAGCTGTTGCCTAGGAGACTCTGGGGATCATCTGGTGCTATTGGGGTGTGTACCTTTTAATGTCTTTGACTAAGCTGTTAATAGAAGTTAACTTGCAGAAAACTGAGAGTTATCCAAATTCTTCATGGTCATAGCAATGAAATGATTCTAAATCAATGCTGATGCAAATAAATGTTAGCTGATACAACAGCAGTCCCCAGTCTTTTTGGCACCAGTCACCAGTTTTGTGGAAGACAATGTTCCCAGAGACAGGGGGCAGGGGTGGTGGTTTCGGGATGATTCAAGCAAGTTAAATTTATTGTGTACTTTATTTCTATTATTACATGGTAATATATAATGAAACAATTATAAAACTCACCATATTGTAGAATTACTGGGAGCCCTGAGCTTTTTTTCTATAACCAGGTCCCATCTGGGGGTGATGGAGACAGAGACAGATCATCAGGCATTAGATTTTCATAAGCTGTGTAAAACCTACCTCCCTCCCATGTGCAGTTCACAAAAGGGTTGTGCTCCTATGAGAATCTAATGCCACTGCTGATCTGACAGAAGGCAGAGCTCAGGTGATAATATGAGGGATGGGAAGCGGCTGTAAATACAGATGAAGCTTCACTCATTCACCCTCTGTTCACCATCTGCTGTACAGTTCGTGGTCTAGGGGTTAGAAACCCCTGTGGTAGAGAATGTAAATCTCTGTAATTCAAAGCTTTATTTTACTGATTTTAAACTCTTTCTGGTTCCCACACTAATTAGAGTTCAAAATCGATATATGCTTATTTTATGTTTTTATGAGAACAATGGTTTTAACTTTTAATGAACTCAACTTTTACTGAATAATAATTTTGTTTAGAGAATAAAATAAAAATTAAGAAAAATTCTGTTTAGCCCTAAAATGAAAAAGTTACTATTTGCCAGATCTTGTTACTCTAGACAATGTAAATCATGCTAATAAACCAATTATGTTTAAAAACTCGTGGCTTTAATGAATCAAGTGTGTTATATTTTAACATAAGTGATTGTCTATATTGGAAGCAGAACTTCATTTTTCTTTATTTTGCCTTTGGAACATCCTTTTATCCAATTTCATTTTATCCTAGTTCATGCTCTCATGATCTTCATTGCTTTGGTAGATCTGTGTCTACTTGTGTTGAAACGACTTGTCCAAGAAGGATGAACAGTGAGTGTCAGTGTCAGAAGACACCAGAACGTTGTTCAGTGTGGATTGATTCAAAATCAAACTGGCCTAGTAGACCCTAATATAAACTGCATATTGTACTGTTTTTACAGTTTTCTTTAAGGCCAAGTAAACACAACTTTAAATAATGAAAGGAGCAATCTTTTGTGTAAAGTGGAAGGGGACTATAGAAAAGAATGAAATGCTGGCAGGTGGTCAGCAGTAACTCCTGGACAAAGTAAATATGGGTGGCTGAAGCTGCATGAGATGTTCCTCTGACTAATGGAGAATAGAAGCCTGATCTGAATACTGTTGGTGCCCAGGCAGATATAACAGAGAGAGAGGAAATTTCAAAGGGAAGCCTCAGGTTTTCTCAAGTCAGGCATATTTGGACTTTATTTTTGTGACGTCTTTTGTTTCCATTAACTGCTCAGGACTAAAGGACAATCCTTGAGATTTTAACAAAAACCTGAGATGTCTCCCATTATAGGTGCACAGACCCACAGTGAATGGAGTTTCCTAGGCCTATGATTTAAATCAAATAGTTTTTATTAAAAACTTTCTCCAATTACTAATAACTTTCCCTAAAGTTGCTTTTCTTATCCACTATCAAAGATCCTATCTGTAGCAGCAGCTGAAGTTAAAACTAACATAAAAATTGCTTTGCTGAGTTTTCTCCTTTTTCTTTCACTCTTATATTTAAGCAACATGAACAAAGTTTTATAATTTTCAAAATATGTATTGATGGATCCTGGCAGCATTTACCTGAGGTGTAAGAATAAGAATGCTCATGGAATGAAATAATTTAAAAAATTCAACATTGTAGGCTAATTTATGAAGCTATGTAGTATTTTTCTTCATGAATCTACTTCTTTAAATATTGTCTGTGAAAATATTAAATAAGAGAAAGCTTGTTTACATATAGTGTTTTTCTTAAATAAATTATCATTCTGGTAGAATTTTTATATTTAAATGTAGATACCCTAAGAAAGCATTTATCTTAGTTGCAATAATTAAACAAATTAAATTGCATATAATGGGTAAGATACTGTGAACTAAATTCTTAGGTGAGCTGCCTCATGTTTTAAGCGGAATACCTTTCATTGTAGTTTTCATGTTAACACCTGGCAAAAGGTTTTTGTGATTTAAAAACAACAAATATTATTTGCCATTTATGATCAGATTATGCATCTATCCAGTCAATATATTTTTAGTGAGCTCTACTTTGGTCCAGGCGTTTTTGTTCTCCTTTGGGACAGGGCAAAGGTAAAAATGGGATTAGAAAACCATGTAGTCTAGGCCGGGTAAGGTGGCTCACACATGTAACCCCAGCACTTTGGCAGGCCAAGGCAGGCAGATTGCTCCGGAGTTCAAGACCAGCTTGGGCAATATGGTGAAACCCCATCTCTGCAAAAAATACAAAAATTAGCCAGGTGTGGTGTCACGTACCTATAGGCCCAGCTATTCTACTCAGGAAGCTGAGAGGTGGGAGAATCCCTTGAGCCCAGGAGGTCAAGGCTGCAGTGAGCAGAGATCACACCACTACACTTCAGCCTGAGTGACAGAGTGGGACTGTCAAAAAATAAAAAAAGAAAGAAAAAGGAAAACATGTACTCTAGATATCATTGGTAGAGACAGACATATATGCCCTAACTACTTTTCAAATTCTACTATGATTTGTACATTAGAATGGAAAGCAGTGTACTGTGAGACCACAAAGAAGGAAGAAATTAATACCCACAAGGATAACTTATAAAGACTTCAGGAAGTAAGGGGAAACTTTCCTGAGCTCTAAAGATAGGTATAAGTTTATTGAGCAGAGGTGTAGGGAGAGAGGGTGAGTGGGCACTAGCCAGGAAGAGGTACACCACAGAGACAGAGCTATAACCATACACAAGGAGTAGAGAGACTACTAAGAAGTTCAGGATGACCGGGTGGTTTCATATTTATATTGTACATATGGAATGTATATTGTACATATGAAATGTATGGGTGGGATAGGTGGCTGAATGGTTTGATTGCTGAGAACATTGCATGCCAAAATAAAGAATACTGATAAAATGAGACCACAGTGGGGAGCCACTAAAATTGTTGGTCCATTGTGAAGTGATGTAACAGAGCCTCACATTTGCATAAATGAGGTTTATGAAAATGGTATTATTCTCACAAAAATGAATGACTAGTTTAATAACTCAGAAACAGTAAATGACAAAGCTGGTAGTACAACCTAAATCTTGCGTGTACCTCAGTTCAATTTTATCACAGTTACATATAAATTGTGAAAGTTTTCTTAAATATCAGGCATATTATTTTGGTTGGCATTTTTATCTTCCAAAGGAGGTTAAAAAAAGATTGTCTGGAATAAATGCCAAAAAATCATTTTTAAATGTATTGCTCCAAAGATATTCAATGAAGTAATAATTTCAAGTTTTTGCATATAATACTGTAACAGAAATATTGAATATTATTGACAAGTATGTTAAGACAAATAATAAAATCCATTTTAACTATTTTTAAAAGATTCTCAATTATATAGAAAGAAAGGTCATTTTTTAAAGCATGGAACTCAGTATCCAAAATACATCATTGAAAAATTTTTTAAACTAGCAGTGTGTATTTAGAATATATTTTCTGTATTTTAAACATTGCACTCTAGAATATTATCTTTCAATACTAAAAAGGTAACTCCTGTAGCAAAAATTGTACATTTTATGCACAAAAATATGTAAACATATGTTTTAGTTTTACATTTTATGTGGGACTCAAAAATGTCCTGAAAAAGACATCTCTTAAAATGTTTTAAGCATTTCCATTTTTCTACAAAGTCTATGTTACACTTAGGTTTATAAAAAAGAATGAAAATCCCTCAAGCCAGAGCTTATGACTCTTGATGTCACACTGAAAAGTCAAGTGAACTACAGATTTGAACCACGGAGATATGTGCCCCTACTATGAAATGGTCAGTACTATGAAAACTGCTATTATATTTTTATGATGCCTTTTGACCTCTACATAGGTACTTTCATTATCTGACAATAATATTCAATTTGCAAAACCAGCCCCAGTCATTTTAAAGCGCTCAGCATGCGGGAAAGCATTAGGCATTTTGTATTGGTTTTTATAGGGGGCCTGGTAGTGACCAGACTGGTACCTTCCATTTTTCTCTTTTAACAGTTGGGCTGCTGATCTCACAAATCATATTTTGGTTGGAAATGAAAGGTGCACCGCTGCCAGCATTTTGTTAGAAATAATGACACACTTTACTACCTGTAAGTGCTGACTGAGTGCTTCTGCCTTTTCTTCCCAAGGTGACTGTAACACAGATTGATGAAAGATTCTGCAGGACGACAAAGGTTAAAGATGCAGACCCGGAGCTAGAAGCCAGCACTGACACTGATGGAGTAGACTGCGATGAGAATGCCCACATTATTGTCCCATCCTCTGATAACCAATATAATATGAAAACCGACTACAGAAGAAAGGAACAAATTAAATCCATTAATCAAGCATATCTCTGCTAAACAGTTGTTCGAAACTGATGAACAAATGAAAAATTTACTGTTTGTTTTCATGCTTACAAGGATTGGGGAAGAAAATTAATTATAAGGTACTGGCCACACTATTAAGTTTTTCTTGAGCAAACTATTGCTTTGTCAAAGGACAAATGAACCTCATTAGGGAGATTACTTTCAGCTGGTAGTTTTGCATTAGTACAAACTAATAATACACACTTCAAAAGATACCCAGAGTAAAATTATGAAAATTGAAATCCGTTTCTTACTTCTTAATTTACTAACTGTTGGAAAATGACCACTCTATTACTTAACATAGAACCAGAAGGAAGTCAAACATTGCCCACCTTTCACCTAAGTGCCTGAAAGAGAACTGTTTCAGTGTGGGCTTTGTGAGGGCTGTGATGATGAACTTAACACACCCAGGGGTTATAACTTGGCCACAGCGTTTTACTCTTATGTTGAAGCATGTCACGCACAGCTCCATGCCAAATGCAATTTTTGGTAAACTCCTTTGAAATCCTTTTCTTTTCAAAATGTTTTAAGTGACCTGGACAAATAGCAAGCTGACATCCGATATTCTGAAATTCCCCTTAAATCTACACAGTGCAAGAGAAGAGAAAACATTACTTTGCTATCAATCTTGTATGGCCAGTGTACTGAGGCTCCTAAGCTGGCCACAGTGAGTGCAGTCCAGATTCAATGTTCATTAAATCTCTGGCCTTTCTGTCAAAGCAGCTTAGAACAGGGCCAATCACTACTCTGGGTGAGGGGGAGTGCTTGGCTGCAGACACCTGTCTTCTAAAACCTGGAGTGAGACCAGGCTCATTCCAAAGAGTGTATAAATCAGCTGTGAAATAATCATGACTTTTTTGGATTTACCTACCCGGGCTGGATTCAGACTGCTGACCCAGAAAAGAAAGACTTCACACATCCCATTACCAAACCTTTGAGCCATTGAAGACATCCCCATCCAATTCTGACTTGTTTTCCTTTACAGCAGTCTTGCTCTTTTTTATGGGAATGCAAACCAAATTGACATTTACTTACTGCTTTTGTTTGGTTTGTGGATCTAACTTCTCTAATTTAACAGTAGCTTTCCAGGCACAGTGTTTGAATGAATCAGGTCAAATGACTTTCAACTTCACTTTCTCCATGCTTAAGCTCTGTTACTGAGAAATGATGGGGGTAGAGTTTTAAAGTATTCTTCTAAATATAAAACTAAATGTTTTTCTCTAGATATAATGTCTCATGATATTTTTAAAAGCTGGGCATTATTTTTTTCAGGAAAATTAAGTCAGTCTATAACAGTGATTTCCACTGTTTACCCTGTTGCCCTGGAGTGGGTAGGAGCTTTCAGGAGCAGCTAAGGGTTTTCTTTTCCAAAATAGGAAATTTTTGTGTGCCACGTTGAAAGAAAAATACAGGTTGTGTAGGACTGAGAAGTTAGATAACATAGGGGCTCTTTTTAATGAAAAAAAAAAATACAAATTTTCAAATATTAAACAGATGTCTTCATTTTAGTTTTCCAAAAGCAAATTCCAGGAGGAAAGTATGGGCACAATTGGCTTATATGAGAAGTGATTCCAGAAGCACAACAAAATCGTGACGTGGTGACATGAAGAAGGAAGAGAGCCAATAAAAGGGTTATATACAATAGGGAATCTGACTCTGAGCCGTTGGGGCTCACTTGCACCGTGGGGGCCCTCTGGAAGACATTTTAAATCACACCTCAGGATGCCACGCCAAGAGGCAAACGCTGGGGTGTATACTGCTCTATTCCTAACAGACTGAGGATTGTTCCGGGGGTAGTAATTTCCCAGCATTTCTAGCCTTCTCTGTCTTTGCATATGTTCATGGGCTGTGTATATTCACGCAGCAAGAGAAAATCCTAAGGAAGGGGAGAGGCTTAGGTGGAAGCCATAGACATGTATAGGAACCATCCAGCAAAGCCCCAGTTGAGCTCCAGTGTAAGCCTGGGGAGGTGAAGAATACTAGAAAGGTGTGACAGCTTCTCCGTTAGATATAAAATAGAATATTTAATCAAATAAATCACAACAAATAACAAATTTTAGAAGATGACAAATATGGTCATTTCATACTCACCAACATGAAGGTCAGTAGGACAGAGGAGATGTCAGGAGAAGTGTGATAATACTTAGTATAAGCCTAAATGATGGTTGCCAAAGAATCTTATTGTTGCAATAGCAAAATAGTACAAATAAAAATAATAATACCATGTGAACACACTGCTACTGTCTTTCTCAGTGTCTCAAAAGAGATCTGTGTGTGAGCCCCTGAAACCTGGGCTTGAGAAACTTCTTGGTAAATTTCCATGGCTGCTACGACTGAGTTTCTCTAATATCCTATGTATGCGTAGCTATGAAATTAAGTTGAACCTCATCTGTCAAAGCATTTCTGAACAAGAACAACAACAATGAAAACTGGAAAAATTACTTAAAACAGTTATTTTAATATATGCATATATTTATGATAATTGATGAGCCACAATTATTTACAGCCTGGTTTATTACCCCAGAAACCACTGACATTTTTAACTAAAAAGTCCTTTGGTGGGAAACAGGGGAGCTGTCCTGTGCATTTTAGGATATTTACAAATATTAAACAGATGTCTTAGAGTTTTCCAAAAACAAACACCAAAAGGAGAATATGGGCACAGTTTGCATCTATGAGAAGTGATTCCAGAAGCACAACAAATCCGTGAAGTGGTCACATGAAGAAGGAAGAAAGCCTATAAAGGGGTCATAAACAATAGGGAATACTATTTTGACCAAAGTATCCCTGGCCTCTACCCACTAGATACTGATACACATACTAGCACAACTAGATACACATCTTCCCTAGTTTAAGAAATAAAAGTCTCCAAATAGTAACAAATGTAAATAACAAACAAAGAGATAGTTCCTATTAGAACCACTGATTTAAAAGACAGAAAAAGTTGCAAACTAGAGATCTGGCAAACAAAAACTTTCTGAGATCTTTTTACATTCAGTTCTTTGGCTTATTCACCTTGTATCTCCCTCTATGCTACGTATGGATTTTAAAAAATTCTCTAATTCAGTCTTTTTAATATTCAAACAAGAATATTATTGTATAAATGAGAAAACGTTCTTAATGGCTAAACCACAAAATCTTGTTAAGGATACCAAGCAATGAAGATATTTGAAGGAGCTACCTATCATTAAAGTATGAAGCAAGTTAAACAGGCCAAGGGAAAACGAACAGCATTTATTCTACAAACATGTTTTGAGAAATATGAACAAGTGCACAGGTACAACCAGATGCCCCACTGGTCCTTTGCTTACAGATAAATGCCATGGTGCTTAGCCTGATATTTAAAGTTCTTCACAAACTGGCCCAATTTTCAGTAGCTGTCATTCCCAATTTTATCTGACACTCCCCCTCTTCACATAATCTATATTCCAATCTAACTAAATTACTGTCTGTTCAATTAGTTGGGTCTACAAGTCAGAAAGAAAATTAGGAATAGATATATAGATATAGAAGTAATCCACAAGAGATAGTAAATCATTTAGATTAAATAAATCAGTTATGTTGAATAAAATGACTCTTTCCAAAAAATTACTCACAAAACACATCTGAATATACTCTGATATTTGCAGTAATAATAGCAGATATGTGATTTATTGGAATTTATTTACAAGTTGAGGTCCCGACTCTCTGACTAGCTTTGTGACCTTCACTGTGCATCTAATGACAAGCTGCATGGCATAGGAAAGGACTTAACTCTTCTATGCCACAGCTTGCTTGAATTTTAAATAAGGATGATGATAAAATGTATGTTTGTTAAGGAGATAATTGGCATAATGTGCTCAGTACAAGTTTTGGCATGTTACAAGCATTCAATAAATTCTACAACTTATTATCATTAAAATATTAATACATATTATCTGAGCATCACTACTATTTTTTTCTGGAAAATGGAACTATAAATGCATTGAAATCCTTGCAAAGGTATTAAAATCTCAGGTGATCTACCCTATGTAAAAGTGCTGGTAAGTGGAAAGTGCTACCTAAGTAGAAAATATTATATTTTTATTTAAAGTGCTATCTAATTGAAAATATTATGTTCTATTAGAGTAGTTTGTATTTCCACCTAGAGTTGTGCAGCGAGTCAAACTGTTTTCTTCTTGGCATGGAAAGTAGATTTCCAGCTGTACGTTTTACTGAAAAATCATTTATTGGAAGGGTGTCAAGGTAACTCAGATTTGAAGGAAATTCTGAAGGAACCAGGGCTCCTCTGGGAGCCTCGTTGAGTATAAACCAGTGATTTAATCTGGCATATACTCTCACCATCTTCTTCCATTTCATCTCTGCTTTTTTTTTTTTTTTGTAAGTCATTTTATTTATTTATTTTTTTTTTAAAGAGAAAAAAGAGAAAGAAGGAAGAAAAAAAGAATGAAATAAAGAGAAAAAGAAGAAAAAAAAAAAAAAGGAAGAGAGATCGGGAATCTTGCTCTATTGCCCAGGCTAGAATGCAGTCTACAAATGGATATTAAAAGCTTTTTTTATACTAATAATTGTGTTATACAATGGAGACAGGAAGGAATAAGGGAGGAAAATAACAAACAAACAGCCAACCAATATTTCATTTAAACCTATGAAATGCTATGCAATTGCTAGGGAGTGATTTACTCCCAACCATGTGGTCACTTTTAGAATAAATGTGATGCGTTACTGAAAACAAAATGTATATTTTGTGGATTTGGAGTAGAGAGTTCTGTAAATGTTTATTAAGTTTACTTGTTTGAGGTTTAAGTTCAAGTCCCGGGTATCCTTCTTAACCTTCTGTCTCATTAATTTGTCCAATATTGACAATGTAAGGTTAAAGTCTCCCACTATTATTGTGTGGGAGTCCAAGTCTCTTTGTAAGTCACCAAGAAGTTGCCCTGTGTATCTGGGTGCTCCTATATTGGGTGCGCATAGACTTAGGGTCGTTAGCTCTTCCCGTTACATTGATCCCTCTACCGTTATACAATGTCCTTCTTATCGCTTTCAGTTTCTATTACTTTAAAGTCTATTTTATCAGAGATGAGAATTGCAACTACTGCTTTTTTTTTTTTCTCTCCATTTGGTTGGCAAATCTTCCTCCATCCCTTTGTTTTGAGTCTCTGTATATCCTTGCATGTAAGATGGATCTGGATGCAGCTTACTGATGGGTCCTTTGAAGTGGCTGATACTGGTTGTTCCCCCTCTATACATAGTGCCTCCTTCAGAAGCTCTTGTAAAGCAGGCCTGGTGGTAATGAAATCTCTGAGTACTTGCTTGTTTGCAAAAAATTTTATTTTTCCTTCACTTATGAAACTTAGTTTGGCTGGATATGAAATTCTGGGTTGAAAGTTCTTTTCTTTAAGGATGTTGAATATTGGCCCCCACTCTCTTCTGGCTTGTAGGGTTTCTGCTGAGAGATCAGCTGTGAGTCTGATAGGCTTCCCCTTGTGGGTAACCTGACCTTCTCTCTGGCCGCCCGTAGTGTTTTCTCCTTCGTTTCAACCCTGATGAATCTAATGATTATGTGCCTTGGGGTTGCTCTTTTTGAGGAATATCTTTGTGGTGTTCTCTGGATTTCCTGGACTTGAATATTAGTCTGCCTTGCTAGGTTAGGAAAGTTTTCCTGGATAATACCCTGAAAAATATTTTCCAGCTTGGATTCATTCTCTTCGTCACATTCAGGTACACCTATCAAACGTAGATTAGGTCTTTTCACATAGTCCCATATTTCTTGGAGACTTTGCTCATTCCTTTTTACCCTTTTGTCTCTAATCTTGTCTTCTCGTTTTATTTTGTTAAGTTGGTCTTCGACCTCTGAAATCCTTTCTTCTGCTTGATCAATTTGACTGTTAAAACTTGTGCATACTTCTCGAAGTTCTCGTATTGTGTTTTTCAGCTCCATTAATTCACTTATATTCCTCTTTAAATTGTCCATTCTCATGAACATTTTGTGAAACCTTTTTTCAAGGTTCTTAGTTTCCTTGCAGTGGGCTAGAACATGTTCTTTTAGCTCACAGAAGTTTCTCATTATCCACCTTCTGAAGCCTGATTCTGTTGATTCCTCACATTCATTTTCTATCAGGCCTTGTTCAATTGGTGATGAGGCACTGCAATCCTCTGTAGGAGCAGAGGCATTCTGATTTCGGGTGTTTTCAGCCTTTCTGCGCTGGTTTCTTCCCATCTTTGTGGATTTATCCACCTGTCGTCTGTGTAATTGCTGACTTTCAGATTAGGTCTCTGAGTGGACGTCCAGCTTGTTGGTGATAAAGTTTTTTCTATTTCTTAATTTTCCTTCGGCGGATGCCCCTCCCCCCACAGAGCTGGACCTTCCCGGGTTCAGCTGTACTTGGTGTGAAACGCTTAATCCTCAGCAGTTCCAACTGCTGTTTTTTTTGTTATTGTTGTTGGGGGGGGCCAGCTTCCCCTGCGGCGACCCACTACACCGGCTGAAACAGCGGCGTTAAGATTCGTGGCACTTTTCTGCCCGGGAATCTCCCGGTCTGGTTCCCCACTTCAGTCCGCTTTTTAATCAGCTGAATGGGAGACTCTGCTTTCCCGGAGCTCCAACGCCAACCAAAAGGGCACTCAGTCCCCGTATACTCCGGACTGAGAACCGCCGCGTCGGGGTGCCTGCAAAACGGCCGCGCCCTCCAAAAGGGTCGCGCTGGCGACCTGTGGGGCTCCTCCGCCAAGAATCTCTTGGTCCGTAGGCTATGAAAATTCGTCTGAAAATGTGGCGTCCACCCACTCTCTGCGCTTTCAGTGGGAGCTACAATCCTGAACTGCTGCTAATCGGCCATCTTGGATCTCTCTCTCATCTCTGCTTCTTATAGTGGGTCACCTTCATTCATTTAGATTTTTCCTTAGAGGCATGTAAACTGGTGTCTCTGAGACTACATTGTCCTGATCCAGCACCTGAGAGGAAAGGGGATTTCCCTGTGAACTGTGCTTGTAAAATTCTAGGTGAAAGAGTTTCACTGCATCTTTATCATATTTCTATTCTGGTACTGATCCATTCCTCCAGTAACACTGTATAAAGACTTAATAATTTCCAGGTCATTTTCTCAGCTTAGGTTTATAGAAGTGAGCAAGGAAAACTCTCTTTCTTTGTCTATTTTAAATTATAATGTGTGAAGTAGAGAACCAGTAAGGAGAAAAGGAAAATGAAAAGTTAAGTGGAAGTACAGTGAGGAACTTAATACAAGATAGTGTGACATGAAGAGATGGAGTTGAAAGCAGGATGCTTTTAGATTTCCAGAAGAATGGAAGCACTATGATGGGCCACTCCACTCAGGGTTTTCTGAAAGAGAATAATTCAGAAACATAAAGTTGTAGTGAAGAAGAAACAGTTCTCTCAAAGGAAAGGCTTCGGCTATCTCCCAATTTGTAATCCCTAAAGATATGATATTGAGAGTTAAGGTGTGTCTCTGCATCCCCACTCAAATCTCATGCCAAATTTTAATCCTTATGCATCAGGGGAGGGACTTGGTGAGGAGTGATTGAATCATGTGGGTGGATTTCCCCCTTTCTGTTTTTGTGATAGTTAATGAGTTCTCACAGATCTGATGGTTTAAAATTGTGTGGCACTTCCTCCTTTTTTCTCTCTCTCCTTCTCTGTCATCATAAGATGTGCCTGTTTCCCCTTCACCTTCTCCCATGATTGTAAGTTTCCTGAGGCCTCCCAGTCATGCTTCCTGTTAAACCTGCAGAACTGTGAGTCCTCTTTTCTTCATAAATTACCCAGTTTCAGGTAGTTCTTCATAGCAGTGTGAAAATTGAATAATACATTGAGTAAACACAACACAGATGTCTACTACATTCTCTCCTGTTTTATTTTAACTACCCTAGCTTTAAAATTACAGAAAATCAGGCTGGGCATGGTGGCTCACGCCTATAATCTCAGCACTTTGGGAGGACAACGGGGATAATCATTTGAGGCCAGGAGTTCAAGACCAGCCTGGTCAACATGGTGAAACTCATCTCTAATAAAATAAAACAAAACAAAACAAAAAGTAGGTGGGTGTGGTGGTACATAACTGTAGTCCCAGCTACTGGGGAGGCTGAGGCAGGAGAACCACCTAAACACAGGAGGCAGAGGTTGCAGAGAGCCGAGAATGTGCCATTGCACTCCAGCCTGGGAAACAGAGTGAAACTCTGCATCAAAAAATAAAATGATACAATAAAGTAAAATAAAATTACATGAATTGAAGTTTTACACAAGAGTGATTTAAAAAATTATAGACAGCCTCTTAGCCATCATAACTAGAGACTCCATCTACAGAAAATGTTGCTTAAGCATTTGGTAATTTAGTAGTTTATAGAACAATTCCCACATTTTAAACCTTTTATTGAGGAAGTAATAAAACTGTCAAACAATAATCCTGAGAAGTCACTGGAAGTTGTGGCAAAAAAGTATAACCTCTTAAAATGTATGACAAAATAATATATAGTGTATTTGTTGGAATATATTTATTGCATAACTAAAAATGTGAAGCTAAGCCTTGTGATAGTGGCTGAAAGAGCAAAAAATTAATATAATGACCAACCTATATTCAAATTTAGCCAATATTTTATATTTTATATTTAAAATTTAAAAGTTTATATTTTAATTTAATTATAATTAAATTATGAATTATAAATTATAATTTAATTTTATATTTTAAAGTTTATTTTTTGAAATGTTTTATCTTTCTATCAATAAAGTTGTCAAAGTCTGAAAATGACAGAAAAAGTATAAAGAAAAATAATCATTTCCTCCTATGTGCTGCCTGTGATCTTTATGCAATCTTATTACTTTTTATATAATATTTTGTTTTAATGTATTTTATACACATTATTTTAACATGTTCGTATTTGTTTACAGTTCTGTCTCCCTACTGGCCCAGATGTTCATTAAGGCTGGTACTAACTATATTCTAATCTTTATCCCTAATGCCAAGTTCAATAATGCTTGACATATCATCGCCAGTTAATTAACATTTATTAAATAAATGAGATCATAACACTGATTGACATTGGAAAAGTTATCTTTTTCTTTTTACCAGTTGGAGACTACTGGAATAAAACTGAATGATGTGAACAGGAATGAAGTAATTGATTTACATTGTTCAAAATCTATTGCAGAAAAGTGATAACCAAAAAGAAAATGGAATTCTTTTTCCAACTTTAAGTAGGAAATCAAGGGAGCAAAGGGATGTCCTCAATTCCTTCTGTTATAGGAGTCTTTGAAAAGGATATTTTCTCTTTTGTGGCTTCAGCTAAAACGTTTCTGCCCTAGAGAAACAGACTGGATGTTGCAAACTGGTGATTACTTATTTCAGTTTTGAGCATCATGTTGAAAGAGTCATAAAATTGTTTCCCTTCATCGGGGGAGCAACGTGGCAAGTACAGGGGTAGCCATGCAAACTGAGCTCAATCTTTCCAGCCATTTAACTGGACACTATTGGGTGCTGTCTCTGTGGACCATTTCCCATAAGGAAAAGGATCTTTTCTGTGACCTTCAATGCAATGAAAACTATTTGGCTTAGTTTTACCTTTTCTAGAAGAACAGATCCAAGGAAAAATTACAAAAGAAATGTAATAGCATTTTTACTTCCTTCTGCTGGAGGGATTTGAAATGTGACTACTTTAAAACTTACTATTTTCCAAAGGTCAATTTTCTTCAAGAGGTCATTGGCACTCAAATCAGTAGCACAATACCCCTTGTCAGAATCAGACTATGTTGAAAGATGAAAAAAAAGTCACTGAAATTTTATAAAGCAGAATGACTTGCTTTGTGATATTATTTATTTATTTTACTACACAATACATGTTAGAATTGAGATGGAATGGGTGTTTCTGGTTTAAGGTCAATGCTTACTACATAATTTGGTGAACCCCAAAGCAGGCAGTTTATTACACTTTTAGAAAAGGCAGTGTCATAAGAGGTGACCACTTTGACACCTAAGCCTGGCAACCTAATTCAAACCTCAATTATATCACTTATTAGCTGTGTAAAATTATGTAACTTATCTTTGCCTTACTATTTTTCTTTGTAAAATAAGACTAATGTATAATGTGTGTGTTTACATATATATATACTATGACACAGGCCATTATGTGTGTGCATGTGTGTGCGTGTATGTGTGAGAGAGAGAGAGAGAGAGAGAGAGAGAGAGAGAATCTGTGTCTGTGTACATACGCCAATATGTCAATCCCAATTATGTTTTCAGGAACTTGTAAATATACAGAAAATTGGTCCAAAGAACCATCGGACCCACTGGACTTTGGGAATTTTGGGGCATTCACCGACTCAATTGGTCCATTTGTCTCCCATTCTCCACATGGCTCCATTCTAATAAGGGGGCCATAATGAATCTTCAGGTCTTCAGGTATCCATGTTAACTCACATTCTCTGTGCAATAATTCTTTGTATATCTAAGCATGCTGATTTTCTCAATGAACAGTCACCTGAGTAAACTTTCCCCATGGCTGCGACAATTACCTGTCTCCTTGTTCATGAGCTAATATTTCCTTACCCTTGAGTCAAATAACTGCTTATTAGTGTATAACAAAAATGTGCTTCATTCTTTATTTCCCCTCAACTCCAGAATCATGGCTACCTCTTCTTGCTTTTCACTCTATTTCCTTTCTTGACTGCAGACTTGTATATATTTCAAGCATCTACCCCAACCTTTCCCCTTATATTTCCCTCCCAAACATTCTTTTAGCTTCCCAATTCTGGCTTTCTCACTGACACTATGATACTCCTTTGTTCATGCTTTCAGTTCCAAGTAGCATTCCCAGCAAGACCATCCCACAGCTCCACAGCTGAAATTCTTACTGTTTTTAAACTTTCATACTCTCTAATTCTTCCCTTCCCACAGTTGAACTTATGATTATTCCTCTAAAGTATCAATAAACATTTACTTCTTAATTTACCAGACTAACTTTGTAACTGTGTTCACATTTGATTTTATAAAAGACATGGTCACCTTTTTATTGTTTCCTTGCTATCATCTTCCAAATTGATTGTTTATCTTCAACACCTACTTTTTTTTTTGTTCTGGCCGACAAAACAAAAAGTGACTGAAAATTTGAAACACTGTAACACATTAGTACATCCCCTTAGAAATACATGACATTTCATTCTAGCTAAATACTCATTCTACTCAAATATTTTAAGGCCTAGGATACTCCACTGGGGACTGTCTCATATCTTTATGGTTTTCTGACATTTTGCAGATAATATAATATTCACATAACAAACAGGTTTAGCATTCTGATAGCTTCCTTTAGAATTAAACTCTTTTTCATTATGAAATTCCTCTCTTTAGATCTAGTTATAGGTTATGACTGGGTTCTATTTTGGTTAGACTGGAAACTCCTGGCTTACTCCTGTTCCTAAGGTATTGCCTTCTATCTGGGGCTTTTAAGTAAGGGCCTTTGTCACCTCATCACTGTAAGATTACAGGATATATTGAATTCTGCCCATTAGAAGCTTTTAGCTCTTTTTAATATTTAACCACACACACCCTCAAATTTTGGCAAATGCATTGAAGTAAAGAATAGGCATGTTTGTAAAGAGTCCAATATGTCACCTTAGCCCTGTATGGTAAGCAAAATGCCTCCTGGTTTCCTGTTTCTCATTAGTGTACATTTTTTTTATAGGCACAATACCTGAATTCTCAAGCTCTGACTAGCTCTAGTCACTTGTGAAAAAGTGTTCACGTGTAAAAAGTAGCTGTATATCCCCAGTGTCAGTTCACCACTTCCCTTAATGCCATCGCATGAAGCCTCTTTCCTTCTGTTTCCTTACCCTAGATGGATGGGCCTCTGTTTCTAAGCACTGTGAGCTGTGGACCACATTACTCATTCACTCAGAATTCAGAAAACAAGCCATATATTCAAGGCCCCAGAGTCTCCAATTTTGTGACTTTAGCCACCTATGCCACCTCAAAAAGTTCTGTGATTTAGCTTTTGGTGCAGCAGGAGCTCACGGTGTGGTGTACGCCCATACCTGCACCACACCCAGGACCAGCAAATGCATACAGGGAAAAATAATAGCTGCCAATTGTCAGATTCCTTTTGAACAATTCTTTGTTCTCCAGAGGTTCTGTTAGCCCTCATTACTTCCACTGCTCTTGGACACTTTTAAAAATGCAATTTTCACAACTCACCAGGTTTCTCTAGCAGTTTTCAGAGGAAGCGTTGTCCTGCTGTGACCAGCTACACCTAACTCAAAAGCAAGACTTTCATTTTGTTTTAATATTCAATTTTCCCTCTTGGCCTCTAGTTTCCTTCCTTGTAAGTTCTATCAAATCTTACTTAATACAACCTTCCACACTTATGAAAAAAATGCTCTCTTTTGGCAAGGCTCACCTTGAGTTTGTTTGTCCTAAACATGGAATCACTCATTCCACTCAGAATCCTGATTCCTGCTAGTGAAGAATAGCATTAGAGAATGAGAAGCTGAAATCTTGGCATTAAGGTTGTATTTCAGATAATTTTATGTGACAGCTAAGAAAATGTGTTGATACCTAAGGCCTTCATGGAAGACAAAATTCGAGAGTGATGAACTAGGATATCTAACTAAATAAATGTCTAAGCTGCAAAGCATTGAAGAAACTGTGTGGCTTCTTAATTGCATATAGTAAAATTTGAGAAGAGAAAATGATTTAAAGATTGTATTAGTTCATTCTCACACTGCTAAAAAGATTGAGATTCTGATATTTATGAAGAAAGGATGCTTAACTGACCCACAGTTCTGCAGGCTTAACAAGAAGCATGACTGGAGGGATATCAGGAAACTTACAATCATGATGGAAGGCAAAGGGGAAGAAAGCATGCCTTCACATGGTTCCAGGAGGTAGGGGTAAGGTGAGAATGCCACACACTTTTAAACAACTAGCTCTCATTATTATGAGAAGAGCAAGGGGGAAATCCAGCACTCTGTCATGATCTAATCGCCTCCCACCAGGCCCCTCTTTCAACACCGGGAAGTACAATTTGACATGAGATTTGAGTGGGGACACAGAGGCGAACCATATCAAAGATGGAGTTTAAAATTAAAAGAGAAGTAGAATATAAAATCTGAAACATTGCCAGTCATGTAGAGAATAAAAAACGCTGTGTGGAGAGAATACCAAGGGTGTGTGAACAAGAGAAAGTTTGATAAGGAAGCTCATATCCATAGAAGGAAACCAGCTGCCAATCATCAACACAATAAGAAAAAGACCCTGAGGGTATTTTAGGGATCTTCAGGGTTGCTTTTCCCATCACAAGCTCAGAGCCTTATGCCTTGAGTGCTGAACTGTTATTGGTGAAAGGCCCAGGGTGCACATGGGACCTAAGGGAAACCTGTGGCCTCAGCTTTCCAAATTTTGGCACTTCATCTCCCAGCACTCCAGCTGTAGCTCAAATGGGCAAAGTATAGCTGAACCTGCTGCTCTGGATACAATCCATAAACCTTGGCAGCATCCATGTTGTGCCAGTTCTGCAGGTATGCAGAATGTAAGAGCTGTGAAGGCATGACTGCCTCCACCTAGACTTCTAAGAATATAACGGACAGCCTGGATATCCAGGAAGAGATTTGCCACAGGGGTTAATCCACCATAAAATCTCCATTAGGTCTGTGCCATTTGGGCTATGGGGAGTAAAGCTGCCCCAAATACCCCAGAACTGTAGAGTTACCAGCTTGCAACTGTAGCCCGGGAAAGCTGCGGGCAGGAGGTTCCAACTAGTGAGACTGCGGTATGGGCCGAGCTTTAAAAAGCCATAGAGGCAGGAGTGCCTGAGGCCTTAGCAGCCCATCAGCTTCACCACTGTGTCTAGGAGACAGGGCATACACAGTCAAGGAAAATTGTTTTGAAGACTTCAGACTTAATGTTGTTCACCCTGTTGAGGTTTTTACTTACTTGGGACAAGTTATTTCTTTTTCTTGTCTATTTTTTCTTTTTCAAATGGCAATGATGATCCTATGCTTGCACCATCATTGTATCTGGAAGCATGGAATGTATTTTGGTTTTTTTGTTTGTTTGTTTGAGATGGAGTTTCGCTCTTGTTACCCAGGCTGGAGTGCAATGGCGCGATATTGGCTCACCGCAACCTCCGCCTCCCAGGTTCAAGCAATTCTCCTGCCTCAGCCTCCCAAGTAACTGGGACTACAGGGGCGTGCCACCATGCCCAGCTAATTTTTTTGTATTTTTAGTAGAGACAGGGTTTCATCATGTTGACCAGGATGGTCTCGATCTCTTGACCTCATGATCCACCGGCCTCGGCCCCCCAAAATGCTGGGATAATAGGCGTGAGCCACCGTGCCTGGCCCATGGAATGTACTTTGATTTCACAGGCTCACAGAGAAAAACTTACCACAGGATGAATTGTGCTTTAGATTTAGATATGAGTTTGGAGTTTAGACTTTTGAATTGATGCTTAAAGTAAGTTAAGACTTTTGGGACTATTGAGATGGAATTAATGTAGTTTGTATGTCAGCCAGGACAGAATGCTATAGTTTGAATATTTGTTTCCTCCATATTTTAAATATTATATGTAATATATTAAGTATCATTTTTAGTTTGTAATATAAAAGTCAGTAGTAGATGTCTATGAAATACATTATAATCTGCCAAAGTACATTTTAAGAACAGTAAAAACAGGTTATCACTAAAGTGGTTATTAGGTTTCTATGTTCTTGCATTATTGTTATGACTAATTTTTTTGAGATTAAAAAATAGAGCAATTTGTAAAAAAATAAAATTCTCCTGAGGACTGGAACAAAACAAGGATGTCCACTTTCACTACTTCTATACAACATCATACTGGAAGTCCTATCCAAAGCAATCAGGCAAGAGAAAGAAATAAACGACATCCAAATTGAAAAAGAGGAAGTCAAATTATCACTGTTGTCAATGATATGATTGTATACCAAGAAAACCCTAAAGACTCATCCAAAAGACTCCTATATCTGATAAAAGAATTCAGTAAAGTCTCAGATTACAAAACCAATGTACATGAATTAGTAGCACTGTTACTAATCAAGAACTCAATCAATAATTCAATCTCTTTTTAAAACAGTTGCAAAGAAAAAAGTCACCTAGGAAAACACTTAACCAGGGAGGTGAATGATCTCTACAAGGGAAACTATAAAACACTGCTGAAATAAATCAAAGATGACAAAAACAAATGGAAAAATACGTTATACTTATGAATGGGAAGAATCAGTATGGTGAAAATGACCATACCACCGAAAGCAAACTATAGATTCAATGCAATTCCCATCAAAATACTATCCTCAATTTTCACATAACTAGAAAAAAAAATTGAAATTTCATATGGAACCAAAAAAGAACCCAAATAGCCAAAGCAATACTAAGCACAAAAATCACATTTGGAGGCATCACATTATCAGACTTCAAATTATACTCCAAGGTTATGGTTACCAAAGAGCATGGTGCTGGTATGAAAATGGGTATTAATACTACTATTGCAGCAGGATAGAGAACCCAGAAATAAAGTCAAATAATTACAGCCAATTGATCTTTGACAAAGCATACAAATACATAAATTGGGAAAGGACACCCTATTCAATAAAGGGTGCTGGAAAAACTGGCAAGCCACATGTAGAAGAATGAAACTGGATTCTCATCTTTCACCTTATACAAAAATCAATTCAAGATGAATCAAAGACTTAAATCTAAGACACGAAATCGTAAAAATTCTAGAAGATAACATTGGAAAATCTCTTCTAGACGTTGGCATTGGCAAAAAATTTATGTCTATGGCCCCAAAAACAAAGGCAACAAGAACAAAAATAAATAAATGGGACCTAATTAAACTAAATAGCTTTGGCACAGCAAAAGCAATAATCAGCAGAATAAACAGACAACCCACAAAATGGGAGAAAATATTTGCACACTATGCATCCTACAAAGAACCTGCAGTAATCCATTCTCATGCTACCCTAAAGAACTGCCCGAGACTAAGTAATTTATAAAGAAAACAGGTTTAATTGACTCTCAGTTCTACCTGGCTGTGGAGACCTCAGGAAATTTACAATCATGGTGAAAGGGGGAAGGAAACACATTCTTTCTTCACATAATGGTAGGAAGGGGAAGTGCCTAGCAAAAAGGAAAATACTCCTTATAACCATCAGATTTCATGAGAACTCACTATCATGAGAACGGCAACATGAGAATAACTGCCCCTATGATTCAATTACCTCCTACTGTGTCCCTGCCATCACACCCTGGGATTACAGCAACTACAATTAAAGATAAGGTTTGGGCAGGGACACAGCCAAACCATACCTAATTTTCAGAATCTACAAGGAATTCAAACAAATCAGCAAGAAAAAAAACAAATAATCCCACCAAAAGTCGGCAAAGGACATGAATAGATATTTCTCAAAAGAAAATATACAAATGGCCACCAAAAAAAAAAAAAAAAAAACGCTCAACATAACTAATTATCAGGGAAATGCAAGTTAAAACCACAATGAGGTATCACTTTACTCCTGCACAAATGGCCAGAATTAAAATGCCAAGAAACAATAGATATTGGCATGAATGTGATGAATAGGAACCGATTTTACACTGCTGGTGGGAATGTAAATTAGTTCAACCTCTGTGGAAAACAGTATGGAGATTCCTTAATGAAATAAATCTACCATTCAATGCAGCAATCCAAATGAAAATAACTCATTATATAAAAAGACACAAGAACACACATGTTTATAGCAACACATTTCACAATTACAAAGATATGGAATCAACTTAAGTGCCCATTGACCAACAAGTGGATAAAAAAAACAATGTTATATATAATATATATATATATACACATTGTTTTTTTATCCACTTGTTGGTCAATGGGTACTTAAGTTCATTCCATATATATATATATATATGTATATGTATATATCACGGAACACTAGCCACTGAGGTGTAAAATGTGGTATATATACATCATGAATTACTACTCAGCGATAGAAAGAAATAAAATAATGTGAATTGTAACAACTTGGATGAAGCTGGAGGCCATTATTCTAAGTGAAGTAACTCAGGAATGGAAAACCAAATACTGTATGTTCCGGCTTATAAATGGGAGCTAAGAGATGAGGACACAAAGACATAGAGAATGATATAGTAGACTTTGGGAACTTGGTGAGGGAGGTTTAAAGGGAGCGAGTGATAAGATTTCATAGTGGGTACAGCTTACACTTCTCAAGTGATGGGTTCACTAAAAATGTCAGAATTCATCACTGCAGAATTCATTTATATAACCAAAAATGACTTGTACCCCAAAAGCTATTGAAATTAAAATAAATGATAAAAAAATATCTCAAATAATAAACATGTCTCTAAAAATCCCCCAAAGCAAACAAACAAAAATCATTAACCAAGATATGAAAACACCTTAAGTGTTTACTGACAGAAGAATGGATAAAGAAATTGTCAGTGGTGAGTACCAGAAACAGGGAAGGGCAAAAAATGGGGAGAACTATATCAAACAGTACAAAGTTTCAGTTATGTAGAATGAATGTCTAGATATCTAATATATCTAATAAACAGCATGAGGACTATAGTTATATTATATACTGAAATTTTGCTAATATAGATTTTAGAAGCTCTTACTGAAAACATACCTGAAAATAAAAAGATAAGTATGAAAGCTGATGGAAAGCATAATTGACTCAAGTAATTATTTTACTGTGTATATATGTATATCAAAACACCATGTTGTATACCTCAATATACACAATTTTTAAAAGGGTTTCATAATTTCAATAAATGTCATAATTATAGATACAAAACCTAGTAATGATTTAAAATAAAATTTTCATACATTTTATATTAATTTTTTCCATACAGATTTTTATTTTTTCTCAAAAATATAACATACCACCATTTCAGTGACAACTGTTTTTAAATAATTTTGGCAGATTATAATTTATTTTGCAGACATTTGCCATCACTTTTATATTAAAAACAAAAAAATTGTTAATTGATTATATTGAATATATAATATATATAATATTTGCTATATTTGGGTTTTAATTCTGTAGCCTATGTTAGATTTACTGCAAACATACTGATTCCTAAGTTTAATATTAGTAGTGACTTTGCCACAGTTATGATTATTTGAGAGATCACCTAATCAAAGCATTTTCCCAGCATCTGCCAAAGAATCATTAAAGCATTTGGAGTTCTTTTTTTCTGTATAATACACATAAAGACAAAAAGGTGAATTATCCAATTATACTATGATTCATAAAAATTTCATCTTTCTAATACCTATGAGCTGAGGTAGATGTATAGATCCTATTAGTGATAAGATTACATGTAACTTACAGGTGCCATGGTAAATATTTTATTTTATAAAAAAAATACCTTTTCCTTCCTACATTAATTTCTTTCTCTGTACCCTGAGGCAATATTTTCATTTTATTCTACATAAGAGATGTGAGAAAAATACAGTATAACCAGTAACAAGCTTAGACAGGACTAAACTACTAATGATGGGTTCTGATAAACATGTATTTTCTTTAGTTGCCCCATTCTGCACACTAAAATGTTACTTCAATTGTGAATTAGGACCAGTGAAGAGAACCACCTCTCTATAACCACATCATACATTTTTTTTAGTACATAGACAGCCAAAACACTAACATGATGATTAAACCTACATTAATTAATGAAAATATGTAAACTTTACTCCACAGATAAAGCATAAATGTATATAAAATTAACCTAAAACAATCATGGGTAGCTAGTCTTTAAAACTCATTAATTACACAAGTATATTCTCAACAGTGTTTTTAGAACATAGTAGGTTTTTAAAGATCTTTGTGTCTCTTACAGGGACATGGGGACAAGCAAAACTTACAGAAGTGCGCAAATATACATTTTTGCCTCTTCTGCCAAGACATACAAAGCCCTTTAACTCTGACCAAGTATTTAGTGTCCTTTGTCAGTATTGATGAAATTGGAACAGGCTAACTTGCCAGCCTTTAAGTAGACTAAAATCTCAAAGCAATCACAGATCTTAGAAATTCTAGCAATAAGAATAGAACTCTAACAGACATGTATGTCTGTTATGAATGATGAAAGATACAGGCCCTGCTGTGTGATTCAAGTTTATAAGATTCCCCTGTGATTTTGCTGCCAATGTTCTTGTCCAAGTTGTATGTGAGGTAGTTGAAAAATAAGCATCCTTCACTGCCCTATGTTCTAATGAAAGGTCTAAGGCTAAGTGCGGAGAGGTGGGATTGAAACAACTACCCAAAAGTTGCTTTGTTTCCTATGTTATTCTTACCTGGGCTGGTGGAGAAGGAAATTCTATTATGATATAGCACCCCACGTTTCATAGCTCCAGCTAAAATGCAACGTGATTGTGGATGTTGAGTTCCCAAAGCTAAAATAAATGTTCTCCGTGATGAGGACCTTAATATTCAATGTAGAGATTTTGGTGGACCAAATATTACATATTCACTTCATAGAGCAACGAGAAAGCAGAAAATAAAAACCATAAAAACAAAGCCAATGCAGAGCCTTGCTTATGAGGGCAGAGCCTCTCCCCTCCCTCCTCCCACTTTTACTTGGATTAGCTGTTTTAAAGGGATTGATAATTTGGGTTGGGTTTGACATCTTCCTGATCCCAAGGAGGATTAAAGGCCATACACACTGATCCATACATGCTGGGAACTTTTAGGAGTAACTCAAACTTTTATGACTCCATAAAAGTCTCTGTCCTACCTGTTTCCATGTGGGATAAGAGGTGCTACCTTGGGTAGGTTTACAATGTGAAAAAGGTGAGAATATGACCTTGTGGGCTAAAACATTTAGACCAATTCGATTTACCATTGTTGTTGCTAAACTGGAAAATCCAGTAAGTTTTTAAATGACATTAATGTTAGCTAATATAAATATTTAATATATTGTTTGCTATATTAAGGACCTCAGTTAAATTCACTCATTTATTGAATGATTTTTTTAAAAATTCCTACAATAGCACATTGCTGTGGTCATAAAGACATGCTATATGTCTTAATACCTGGTACCTACTAGATACTTAATGATTTATATTAATTTAAAGTAAAGCAAATTTTATTAAAAGCTCCTATATAATGGAGCTTGCAATGTACTGGGTAAGAGGTAACTGCCAGAGTTAAATATAAATCCATCATTCTGAATATATTTGTTGAAGTTCTATGGATGAAGAACAAAAACAATAAATATTTAATTGCAAAGGCAAATAATTATTAAGGAGGTAAGTGAGACAGTTCTAGGGGGACTTTTATGACTCTTTGGAGAAAGTGAGTGTTGGAGGAGGGAGAGAAATTTAAATAATACCACCTATACCCTTAAGTGTCTAATACTATATTTTCTGTCTTCTGTCATCAGCCTGAAATGTGTCTGTGATCTAAAAACCACTTGATTTGCACTATGTAATAATATATATTTGAATAGTAAAGGAGGCAGAGTTCAGAGTACTTCACAGGCTTTTCACAGTACTCAAAAACATTTTGTATAAAGTGGCCTAAAGAAAGTAGGCTCTTTGAGAGGAAACATATACAACATCTATTTTCCCTAAAATATTTTATTTGCAGAAACTAGAAATTTCAGAAAACTGACATATAAAATAGAGTGAAAAATTAAATAAACTAATGATATATAAAATGAACAATGTTTAATACCCAAATCAGTTATTTTCCAGATATTAAAGAAATCAGGATCTTTTGTCCCTAATAAACTAAATTGTCTCAGTGACGTGCATTTTGAATTAGTCAAGATAATAGAAGATAAGGCTTGGTCTACATGTTGTTTGAGTAATTTAATTGCAGAAAATAAATTTTGTCTAAATTCTCTAAGCAGCTAGGGAAAAACTAAAGAATTTGTTTTATTTGTCCCCTATAATTACTATTATATTAATTATTGCTACAATTCAGGCAAAATAAAAAATTGTTCCTGAATTATGCACTTTAAATTGTTCAAATTTTCTCAAAGTTTTTTTCTTATGATAGGAAATGCCAGCCCTTATGAATCTAAAACTTTTATAGTCCAGCTAGTCTTCCTACAAAAGAAAAATAACTCTTATAGACACTCTCAGCACTGGCATTGGCAAGAATGAGATAATTGCATCTGCAAATGTTACAAAGTGAAATCACTCTTCCCAAATGGTTAGCCTCAACCTTGGGAAAAAGTTTAGGTCAGCTCTTAATTTATCCATAGTGGGTAGCTCATCCCTAATGTGTTCTGATAGGACATTAGTATGCTCCTAAAGTTAAACATTTGATTTATTCACTGGGAACAACTATAAAAAAACAACAACAAAAAAAAAAAAAAAAAAAAAACAATGCTGTAGCTGCAGAGTACAATGTGAACTTTTCAGGTTTCTGCTTACTTAAAATCCACTAAGACACTCTTGGAGTAAAAAGGCATTTTCTAGTTGTGCTACATTGCCTAAACACAATAAAAACTAAGGATTTACTTAATTAAGCCAATTTCATCATAAGGTATGTCTCATTAAATTAGTCACCAGAAACTATATGTTTATCTTTCTACGTTTTTTGTTTGGGCAAGAATTCTCAGCTTACATTAACTTTTCTTAAATACGGAAAGTTGGCAGACTTACGAAACTTAACATAATTTATTTCATTATACCATCAAATAATTGATACAAAGATATAAAACCCTTTTGAGGATTTAAAGTTTTATCGTACTTTAAAAATATTTGAATATATACATTTGTGACCTGATTATTATTTCTCAATGGCACTTTTAATAAATGACACCCTGTCTGCATAACATGTCAGATTGTTCAATGTAAAGAATTAGTGCTGAAAACCTAATAAGGAAATTATAATGCACTTTTAAATATTTTATATAATAAATAAACTTTCACTGGATTCTGGTTCAAGATGACTGACTAGAGACATCAGACATCCACTCTCTTCAGAAAGAATAACTAAAATAATAAACATATAATCATACCTTGAATGGATTACCTGGGAGATAACATCAGAGTCCAATGGAGAACTCACAGGAAACACCTGAGGCACGGAAGGAAAAGAAAGCTAGCAGCCAACTTGGTTGAGATTGGCTGAGAGCCTGAAGGGGCTCTGTACTGCAGGAAAAGGGTGACTAGCAGGGCTTAGGTGACTTATATATCAGCTGCGTACTACTGTAATCTGAACCATGAAAAAGCTCTTTTACTTTTACAAACCCAGACACTGGAGTTGGTGGTGATTTGAAGACCCCGCAAGGTCACTGCACCAGATAACTCACACTGGATCACTTACCCACCTGTTGAGACCTGAGAGGCTGCAGCAGGGCAACATTTTGGGAGAATGGCCATCAGAGGACTATAGCTGGCCCTGGGAACCAGAGCCCCCATATCTTTGTATTCTGGGAGCTCCCAATAACATTTCCCGGGGTCCACCTGGAGAGCTGCAGTGGGTGGCACAATGCTAACTAGACCCAAAGATGCTGCAAGGTCCCCAGTACTCTAGCCCACAAGAGTGCTGCTCCCTGAGGAAAGGATGGTGCAGCACAACAAAGAGGTATCCCTGGGGATGAAGGAAACCAAAGTGCTTGTTTTGCAGAGAGTGAAATCCCCTCCTACAGGCAGAGCAGCCTCTGTGCTCGGGCTTTTGTGCAGTGAACAGGACCCCTCCTCTTTCTTTGACTCTGTATTTCTGCATTTGCCAGAGCCTGGAGCAGGTGAATGAGAGTTCTGCCTGTCTGGGCTGTAAGTATCAACTGCAAACCCCCAAATGGTTTGGCCTCTGTGCCCAAGCTCCTGTGGGAAGGGCAGTGTCCTACCCCCCTCTGTGTGGTACAGCAGCACTGCTGCCACAGACAGCAGGAATGCCTGAGAGCAGTTTGTCTGGGAATGTTGGTATCAACCCTGTACTGCAGCCATCACCAACACCAGCCAGTACCACTAGAAACCAAAGGGACATCCCATCACTGCTACTGCCATAGCCCACACCATACTACCTACGCAGGGATGCAAGAACCTGCTCACTTGCTGGGCCCACTGCTGCCACTATCAGCATCTAATAAAGCCACCCTGAGGCTCAGGAATTGACCCTTCTGGACCCAATAAGAACAAAGCCAACATACACTACTTGGGAGCTCAAGGACAGGCATGCTCAGCCCACCCTGCTACCCCTGAGACCTGAAGACTGGCTCATCTACCATCCTTGTCCCAAGCAAAACTTTACCACAGTCTCCACTAATAACTGCATCCTAAGCCGCTGAGGGTTTTACAGATATTGATACTATTTATAACGAAATATATCATGCAGAGACAACAAAACCACATTTCTGCAGAATTGAAGCCAAGTGCCGTATACAACTGATACCACAGATATATCTTCAGGAAAAATTCCTCTAGTACAAAAGAAAATTCAAAAATAAAAAGAAGCAAATGCACACACTTTAACATCAGGACACAGGAAACATGAAAAAGCAAGGAAATATGACATCTCCTAAGGAATACAATAATTCTCCATTAATAGATTTTAGTCAAAAAGAAATTTCTGATATCCCAGATAGAGAGGTCAAAAATTGAACTTAAAAAAGCTCAATGAGAAACAAAAGAGTTCTTTAAAAAATTTGGGATATGATTGAAAAATTTATCAAAGAGTTTTTAAAAGAAAACAAACAAATTTTGGAAAATGAATTTATTGAAAGAAATACAGAATATATTTGAAACCATCAACAATAGACTGGATCTGACAGAAGAAAAAAAACTGAGAAGTTCAAGACAGGTCTTCTGAAATAATCCAGGCGAATAGAATAAAGGAAAAAAGAACAGAAAAAAATGAGCAAATCTTCATGACATTTGTTAGAAAACAAAGAGATTATATATTTAAAATTGTCAGCATCCTGCAGGGCAAAGAGGCAAAGAAAGAATTAGGAATTATATTTAATGAAATAGATGAAAAGTTTAGCAAAAAAGTAAAAACAAGTCCAAGTCTAAAAAAAATAAGAAATTAACATTCAGACACAGGAAGCTCAGTGATCTCTAGGAGGATATAATGCAAAAATGTCTTCTCCAAAGCACATTATGCTTAGACTGCCTACAGTTAAAGATAGGATACGTTCGAATAAGAGCAAGAGAAAAACATCCAGACACCTATAAAGGAAACCCCATTAGACTAACAGCAAACTTCTCAACAGAAATTTTACAGCCAACAAGAGAATGGAATAATGTATT
The DNA here is from genome assembly GCA_036589455.1 of Ateles fusciceps. Classification (NCBI taxonomy): domain Eukaryota; kingdom Metazoa; phylum Chordata; class Mammalia; order Primates; family Atelidae; genus Ateles; species Ateles fusciceps. The sequence continues at coordinate 6,201,035 of JAZHEH010003310.1, forward strand.
AAATGTACTGAAAGGAAAAAGAAAACTAGTAGCCAAGAATACTATTTTTGCAAAATTATCCTTCATAAAAGAAGAAATAAAGTATTTCCCAGCCAAGCTAATGCTGAGGAAATTCATTAGCACTATACCAGACCTACAAGAAATCCTCAAAGGAGTCCTAAACCTGGGAATGAAAGGACAACACTTATTATTATAAAAACATACAAAAATATAAAACTCACTGGCAAAACAATCACACAATAAAGGAAGAGAAAGAACTCAAATAATACCACTTCAGAAACCCAACAAACTATGACAACAATCAATAAGAGAAGAGGGAAGGAATAAAGAACTTAAAACAACCAGAAAACAATTAACAATATGACAGAGAACAAAGCTTCACATATCAATAATAGCCTTGAATATAAATAGATTAAGTTATCCACTTATAAGATCCAGAATGGCTGAATTAATTAAACAGCATGATAAAAGTCTGTACAGGAAGCACAGCTGGGGAAGCTTCAGGAACCTTCAATCATGACAGAAGGGGAAGCAGGCACCATCTACACATGGCGGTACAGGAGAGAGAGAGTGAAGGGGGAGAAGCTATGCACTTTGAAACAACTAGATCTCTTGAGAACTCACTGTCGAGAACAGCAAGAGTGAAGTCCACTCCTATGATTCAATCACCTCCTACTAGGCCCCTCCTTCAACAATGGGTATTACAATTTGACATGAGATTTGGGTGAGGACATAAATTCAAACCATGCCAGGACATAAACACAAAATGAATTATTCATAAAATACTAGTAAACTGAATCTAATAGCATATCAAAAAATAACACTCTACAATCAAGTGGGATTATAGTTCAACATATACAAGTTAATAAATATGGTACAGCATATCAATGGAATGAATGAAGAAAAAACATCTGATCACCTCAATAGATACAGAAAAAGCAACTGATAATTCTTAACAAACCAGCCATGGAAGAAACATTCCTCCAAACACAAAGGCTTATATGACAAGCCAAGAACTAATTTTATACTGACTCTAGAAAAGTTGGAAGTCTTCTTTTTAAGAACTGGTAGAAGAAGTTATGATCACTCTCACCACTGCTATTCACCAGATCAATCAGGTAAGATAAAGAGATAGAAGATATTCAGATTGGTTAAGAGAAAGTCAAATTGTCCCTCTTTGCTGATGATATGATCTTATATTTAGAAAGCCTAAATGCTCCACCTGCCAAAATATTCTCGAATTCATAAAAAAGTTTATTACACTTGCAGGATGTAAAATCAAGATAAATATCAGTAGTGTTTCCATACACCAATAAGGATCCATCTGAGAAAAAAATCAAGAAGTCAACTTCAGTTACAATAGCCATATGTAAATAAATTATCCCAGGAATAATTTTAACCAAGGAAGTGAAAGATCTGCAAGGGAAACCAAAAAACACTGATGAGATAAATTGAAGATAACACAAACAAAATGGAAAAACATGCCACGCTCAAAGATCAGAATAATTATTGTCTTTAAAATGGCTATATTGCTGAAATGAATCAATAGATTCAATGCAATCCTTATCAAAATACCAATTTCATTCTTGAGAATTATTAAAACTTATTTCTATAGTTTGTATGGAACAGAAAAAAATAAAGCCAAATAGCCAAAGCAATCCTAAGCAAAAAGAACAAAGCTGAAGGCATGATAGTACTTAACTTCAAAATACATTACAAGGCTCGGCTGTAGTATACAAAGCAACATGGCACTGGTATGAAAACAGACACATGGACTGACATGGTTAGAATTTGTGTTCCTGCCCAAATCTCATGTTAAATTGTAATCCCTAGCTTTGAAGGAGGGGATTAGTGGGAGGTGACTGGATCATGGCAGTGTAATTTTTCCTTGGTGTTCTCATGATAGTGAGCTCTCATGAGATAATGGTTATTTAAAAGTGTGTGGCACTTCCCCCTTCACTCTCTTCCTACTGCTCCAGCCATGTAAGACATAACTCATTCCTCATTGCCTTTTGCTATAATTGTAAATTCCCTGAAGCCTCCTCAACCATGATTCCCATACAGCCTGCAGAACGATGAGCCAATTAAACCTCTTTTCTTCATAAATTTTAGTCTCAGGTAGTTCTTTACAGTAATATGAGAATGGACTAATACAGTTGGTACTGAGAGTGGGGAATTGCTTATCTCTACATCTTTGTAAGATACCTGAAAATGTGGAAGCAACTTTGAAACTTGGTAATGGGCAGAGGTTGGAACAGTTTAGAGGGCTCAGATGAAGACAGGAAGATGAGGAAAAGTTTGAAACTTCCTAGAGACAGTTTAAATTATGAGCAAAATACTGTGATATGGTCAAAACAGTGATAGGGCCAATGAAATCTTGGCTGAAGGTGGTCTCAGATGAACATAAGAAATTTATTGGGAACTAGAGTATAAGGCACTCTTGCTAGCAAAAAGACTAGCAGCATTTTGCCCCTGCTCTAGGTATCTGTGGAACTTTGAAATTGAGAGTGATGATGTAGCCTATCTGATAAAATAAATTTCCAAGTGACAAAGTGTTTCAAAACAGGCCTGGCTGTTTCTAATAGCATATGGTCATATGCATGAGCAAAGAGATTATCTGAAACTGGAACTTACATTTAACAAGGAAGCAGAGCATAGAGGTTTAGAAAATTTGCAAACTGGCCATGTAGTAGAAAAGAAAAACCAGCTTTTCTTGGGAGGAATTCAAGCTGGCTGCAGAAATTTTCACACGTAAAGAAAAGCAGAATGTTAATAACCAAGACAATGGGAGGAAATGCCTGGAAGGCATTTCAGAAACCTTCACTTGTGCCCAATAAATTTGTACAAATAAAAAAAAAAGTAATAAACTTCATTATTTTAGACTTAACATCACACCACTTGTTTTATCCACCTTGTACAGTTTAGTAGTACAATTGCCGTAAGAATAAGTTGAATTATCTGTCTTGCTCTATAAATTTTAAGCTTCTTAAGGACAAGAAATATATAATTCATCTTGTACAACGTTGGGTTCCCCATACACAGCACAGCACCTAGAACCAAGTAGGTTTTCAGTAACTATTTGATAAATTGAGTTAAAAAGAGAAATGAGAGCAACCCTTCCAGAAGTCTCTCCCAGACAGTTTCCACTTCTAGTGCAGCTCTCTTAGAAGCCTGTACCATTAATGTTGATAGATATCAATTCCTGGTATCTAAATTTTGGCTAGTGTTCACTCTGATTTTAAATCAAAGCTAGGTATTTCCTAAAAGCTTATTTGTGGAAACCTCATTTTTAAATCCTGCAACATTTGAATTTGGTCTAGTTATTATTTAGAATTTTTTTTTCAAATTAACCTATCATCTGCTAATATTATGCAGTTTTATGTGATATATAAATAAAGGATCTAATTTAAACTTTCTCTTAAACATTAGGTTAGTGCAAAAGTAATAGTTGTTTTTGCAATTACTTTTAATAACAAAAACTGCAATAATTTTTTTCACAAACCTAATATAAAGATATTTCAATTGATTATTGGAGATCGCAGTACTTCTAAATAATTTTGCTTTGAGGACATAATAAAAAATATCGAATCAAATTCTCAAACAATAATTGGAAGCTATTGGTTTTCATTGAATAACTGAAATTTTATTGCTTTTGTCATTTTATAAATTTCATTTTCTTAACTTGCAACTCATTCAAATTTTTATTTTATGTGATTAAATTGTAAGCATATCTTAGCCTTTTAATTACTGTTTACAAATTTGTTCTGCTTCCTCCATTTTAGTGTAATTACTTTACTATATATAATGGCTGTTACTAGTATGATTTACAACTGGCATTCAAGTTTAAGGAATAAAAGAAAAATATTTTGGTTAGAAAGGGGGGTGTGTGTGTGTGTGTCTGTGTGTGTGTGTGTGTGTGTGTGTGTGAGAGAGAGAGAGATCAGTCTAGAACATCATTTCTTAAACAGCCTCTCTTTTTCTGGTCAATTTTATTCTTCTCTTTTCTAATAATTGCCTTAATTCTGATCAATTACATTATTTTTATCATCTTTTAGAAACAATTTATTGTTTCTCAAGAATGTTCCTAAAGTATTATAATTGTTCTTTGGTATAGTTGGATAAAATCTTAGCTCAACTTCTTTCCATAGCCAATGTTTTGTGACTTTTTATTCTTACGTGTCTGTCATAATTGGTAAAATAATGCATACCATCTTTTCCTGGAAGCACTCATTTTATCAAACCTAATTAGTACGTTCTCTCTGGTACTTGAGATACAGAAGAGAGCTTATTTTGTAAGTACCCCATTGCACATTCTTATCTCTATGATAAAGTGCTCTGTATGGGCCTTCATGCATTCCTGAAGTTTGTGTCTCTAGGTACAATCCCAAAACAAATTCAAACATAGGGGAAAAGAGATCATCATTAATTCAATCAACAAGTAGTTCTTGAGCACATACTCTTTGCCTAGCAATATTCTATTCTCTAGAGACATATGAGTGAAGAAATAGACAAAAACCCAGTCTGCATGGAGCTTTTTCGGTATGCTGTGATGTCCAATAGAACTTTTTGTGATTATGAAAATGCTCTACATATGCACTTCCAATACTGGAGCTGGCCACTATGTGGTTATTGAACACTTAAGATATAATTAGTCTGACTAAAAACAAATTTGTAATTTTATCTACTTTTAGGAAATTTACCTTTAACTCACCACATGTGGTTAGTAGTTTCTGTGTGGCACAGCCTGGTCCTATAATTTTGTATAGGAATTTTCAGGAGTAGAGTGGGTGACAGGAAGTTGTATGAATATGATATAAGAGATTAAAATGGACAAGGAAGAAAGAGGTCAAAAGAGACCTCTTCCTTCAGACTTCATAGTCCATTGAGAGACTCAGAGGCTAGTTGAAGTGATTTTGAGAGATATGAGAAATATGAGTCCCTGAAATACATAATGAAGCACAAAATGGTCTTTTTACTGACAGGCACTCATGTTGATGTCACAGTTAATGTTTGAACAGCAGTAAACGTCCACATACAGAAGAATAATTACAAAAAGTCATTAATTAGGGCCTATTTACTGTTCCATTGTAAAATCTAATTGCCTGGAGAAAGATGTTGCCTCTTGATTCATGGATTTATACAGGCAAGGCCAAATCTATAAAGGCTAATCTCTGTTTCCCAGGCAAAGTGTTTAGATTTTTGATAATAGTTAACAGCCATATTTTGTGTTCTGGCCACCCAGGTCAGGCCTTACTGCTATAGTAAGAATAGTACATTGAATTTTGGGCACTAAACAGATGATCCACCAAAGTACCACTTATTTTATAAAGGTGCAATTATTTTTTTTAAAAAGAATCTCCTATTTGTTATATAATTACTGCTTTTGTTTTGGAAACTTCAGCCAATAAGTAACATGAAATTATTGTGAAAACTATAATACCCTTTTTTGTTCAGGTTGCTATGTGTATTCACTACACAATTCAACAATTTTATCCACCTTAATTCAGTTTTAAGTTTTTGTTTGGTTGGTTTGGTTTCCATAGAATCCAGACTACACTGACTTAGTGGAGCCTTCAGTGCTGGAGACACATCAAACAGCTACACAGTTCAGCAGTGAAGCTTTCCTGATCTAGTTATAACTAATATACCCTTCCTCCAAGCTTCTAAAGCTTATTCTTTATTCTTCTTTTTAGCACTTAGAACATGTTTTCTCTTGAATGATGGCTTTTTTTTTTTTTTTTTTTTTTTTTGAGACAGCATCTCTCTCTGTCACCCAGGCTAGTGTGCAGTGAATGGCATGATCTTGGCTCACTGCAACCTCCACCTCCCGAGTTTGAGCGATTCAGCTGCCTCAGCCTCCTGAGTCTGCCACCACCCTCAGCTAATTTTTGTATTTTTAGTGGAGATGTAGTTTGACCATATGGGTCAGGCTGGTCTCGAACTCTTGACCTCAGGTGATTTACCTGCCTAGGCCTCCCAAAATGCTGGGATTAGAGGTGTGAGCCACCATGCCCCATCAAATAATGGCAATTTTAATGCCTATTTGTTCCATAGAACAACTTGAGACTTGAGAGGTATTACTCAACTTCAAGTCTGTCCTAATCCAGGAATTCAATACAAGCTTATTGAATAAATGAGGGAATAAAAGCACATTTGAATCCCCTACATTTTGTGTTTTTATAAAAATAAATGGAAGCTTAAATAACAATTTTACATACATTTATTCTCATCAACATATTATAATGATTGTCAGTAGAAATATAAATAGCCCTAATTTCACAGTTAAAAATGTCTTTCCCCTGATAGTGGCAAGGAATGTTATTCAATATTTTAGTCCTAAATGTTTAATATTTATCAGCAATTTGTAATAGTGGGAAGGATGATGGATATAAAATTCTTTGGTGGAGGGGGAGATTTTAACCCACATTTGAGAATAATTAACAAAACCATTACCCATCACTCCAGTGTGTTGTGGTAATAAAAATTGAGAACATTATCTATCTATCTATCTTTATTTATTTATTTATATTTTTATATATACACATACATTTTTCTGATAGCTCTAGCTATGCTATATGGTTTGTTGTTTTTTTTTTAATTTTCATTTTATTTTTTTATTTTTGAGATGATGTCTGGCTCTGTTGCCCAGGCTAGAGTGCAGTGGCACAATCTCAGCTCCCTGTAAACTCTGCCTCCTAAGCTCCAGAGATTCTTGTACCTCAGCCTCTTGACTAGCTAAGATTGCAGGCCCACACAACCACACCCAGCTAATTTTTGTACTTTTAGCAGAAACAGTGTTTTGCCATGATGGCCAGGGTGGTCTCGAACTCCTGACCTCAAGTGATCTACCTGCCTGGACCTCCCAAATAGCTGGAATTACAGGCATGAGTCACCATGCCCAGCCTGCTGTGCTGTACTTCTAAGAAAAAGGGTTTCCTAGACTACTTTAAAAAAAAATCTTTTGAGTCTTCCAAGCAGTTGCCAAGAGTTGGATATGTAAGAGTGGCTCAGAGCTGCCTGAGGAGAGAGTAAGGCCTCTAAGTGAAAGCTAAAGTAAATCCTGAATGTATGGCAATTAGAGATTGTTAGCTAAGTACATCTTCACAGCAGGTACTCTGTGTAAAGGACGTCTGAATGACACATTCCACAGCCACCACAAACTTCAACCACCCTAAGAAGAGGAAGGGTGGCTCTGCCATCCCCAAGTATTCCCACTTACAAAATCTCAGTAACTACCATTATAAAATTCTGTGTTAAAACCATTCTGGACTAATGGAAACTTAAAGGACATAACTAAGGGCAATATCTATTCCTTGTATAGATGCTGGTCTTAACAAACAGTTTAAAATAAAAACAGCTAAAAAAAATTTGCTGGACAATTGGTAACATCTGAATATAGAGTAAATATTCACTGAATTTAGAAAAATATTTTTAGACGAGTTAATAATATTGTGGTTATACAGGAAATATTTATATTTATTGTAAATGCGTGCTGTAATTTTTGAGGCCAAAAGGCCATTATACCATTACTTATAAATATATCAGAAAAATGTAGCACATTAAGTCCAAATGGTAACAGTTGTTAAATAAAAGTTATCAGTACAAATTTGGTGATTAAATATTGTGTCTAATGCAGTGAATGTTTGGATATTTCAAAATAAGGATTTTTAAAAAAATGAAAGCAAAAATATTTCAACCCAAAGAAGCAGCATAACCAGTAATAAAGACAATTTTTTTTCTTCAACTTTTGAGTTCTGGGGTACATATGCAAAATGTGCAGGTTTGTTACATAGGTAAACATGTGCCATGGTGTTTTGCTGCACAGATCAACCCATCACCCAGGTATTAGTCCAGCATCCATTAGCTACTCTTCCTGGTGCTCGCCCTTCCACTTCCCCTCCCCCAATCCCCACCACAAGCCCCAGTAGGCGTTGTTCCCCCTAATGTGTCCATGTGTTTTCAGCCTTCAGCTCCACTTACAAGTGAGAACATGAGGAGTCAGGCTTTCTGTTCCTGTGTTAGTTTGAACAAAGCTAAATTTTACTGCTCTTGATTCTCAGCAAATTTCTAATAAAGAAATTCCGAACCTTTTAGTGAAACCATTTTCAATGTTAATTTTCTCTTCAACAAGATAATCTTTGTGAAACGCATTAATTACTGTTATGGAGTGGTCGACAGAATAACAATTCCTATGTTTCCAGATTTATGTATTGCCGAATTTATAATCTTTGGTTAGTTTTTCAATATTAACATTTTCCTGCTTAGCATATATAAACACTCAGAACATGTGATTAAGGTAAACTATTTATAAAGTTTTACAATAAATAGTAAGAGAATTATTTTGACTGGTATATCTAACAAGAAAATAGCACTAACTAAAGATGCTATTCTAATCAATAGTTACTACTGTGGTTACAAAGAGTAGCTTTATACAAATAAGTTTACATATGTAACATATTAAAAGCATCACCTTTTCATTCAAATTAATGCTTTCAGTAAAAGGTCTGAATTTACAAGCACAGTTAGAGATCACTGAAAAATGATGATCATGTATAGGAAAATATAAAAGTTATCTGAGATTCTATGGGGAAATTAATGTGGCCAGTAACAAAACAGTTTTATTCCTCATGTGCTTTTTTGCAGAAGTAGTTAGTTTACCACAAGGAAAGAGATTTTGTTCAGGTACCCTGCTCAGAATGATGAAGCTAAATGATCAATCCTGCCTCTAATAACTAACTTGAATTTTCTCTTCCAGGTAACATGATAGATTTTCAATAGTAGCTGTGTTTCAAGCTTTGCAGAAATCCCAAATACCATTTGAATTGATCAAGATGTAATTATTTACTGATAATATAAAATACCTATTTTATGATACTTTAGTTATTATTCTTTGCTATGCACAGCTCAACTCTGCTTTTCTAAATAGATTCATATCCGTTATGTAGTGCAACATAGTAATCAAATAGTCGCTAGTACCTCAATGCCTATCAAACACTATTTTTCCCCTCCACTAGCAGAAACAAGTATGAGTGCAATATATTTATTCATTTATTCATTCTCTCAGTCATTCATACATTCTTTCAGCATTTCAATATTATGCTATATTCTAAGAATCTAAAAATAATCAAGGTCCTCTTTCTTATGGAATTGCATAAGGAGAAAGACAAACTATTGATTTTTAATACAAAACAATAAGTACTATCATAAATGTAGGCTGAGGCTCTCACCTGTTGCATTTCCCCAGTTATAGGGTCATCTCTGCCTGCCAAGAAATTCGGTATTTTTAGATTCAAGCTTCCTTGGGTCTATGGCATTTGTTATTATTTTTTTCCAGGTCATTGCATTGAAACCATGTTCAAGGTTGGTAGGGCCATGCTACAAAAGCAAAAATCAAAATGTCCATCTTGATTGTTATGCCTTTTAATTCTGGCTTCCCTGCTTTTGTACAAGGTCCCACCTGCTCAGTTTCTATTCCTTCTGAAGGGATAGGAATAATGGCACATTTACATGTCCCTTAACTTGCTGTATAATGTTCTGTGCGTGGAGGATATGTTCTAGCCCATCTTCTCATTATCATTTTCTCTGTTCCCCCACACTCGTTTCTAACCAAGGCTATCTTCTCTTTTCAGAGAATATTTGTTTTATATGTGTCCATATTCAAGGAAACCAGAAACTTTGTACAATACACTAATGTCTACTGTAACTTTGAACAAAGAAGTCATAAAAGGCAAGGAGACCAAAGCTCCTTCATAATAATATAAGAGTGGAGTGACAGATGTTTGGGTCATTAACCACCGCGCCCCCCGGCACTGTGCATAGAATCATGGTAAGAAAAAGGACAGACAACTTTTAACACTTTTTAATAAAGTCAGGTAAGGTTCTCTCTCTGGGATCTAAGGAGGAGTGCATCAAATTGTACAGCAAAGGAAACTTCTAGAAGATAAAATGACTTTTTCTTGTAAAGAAAGACAAAAAGTGTTCTGTATTGAGAATAACACATAACTTTATAATAGTTGTAGCATAACTTTTGTTGGAGAGTTTTAAGAAATTCATCCAGACAAGTGGCAAGTACCAGCTAATTAAGGACATTGGACCAAGCAAATAAATTTAGATTTTAAGTTATGTATGAGGATATGCCATAAATAATTTTAAGCAGAAAACTAACATGATTCCAATTAGAATTTAGAAAGATCATCCTTACTCAATAGTAAAGGATGAATAGTTAGTTCAGAATCTATGAAGATTAAAGTGCCTAGAATTGAGATGAATACAATCTGGAAACCTATGATTTATTTTATTTTTACTCTCACAATGTCTCTATTAGATAGAAATATAGAGACTGATTTATGCATGTCCCAATAGAAAATCACAGCCACAACAAAACCAGTGTGATGGTGGTAGATGATGTTTTAAACATGCTTGTTTCATAGTAATTTTCTAGCAGATCTAACATGCTGACTTTAGACTTTCTCCACAGCACATTTCCAGGCAAATATCTGTGTCTCTTTCCTGCCAGATATCTCACCAGCAATCTGCCAGCAGCAACCCAACTGAGGATCAATGATATTCACTCTACCTACTATAAAAAATTCCAACTCTTAATACATCCTCGAAGTTTTGTTTAATAAATATAATAAAGTATGACTTGTAGGTAAAATTTGTTTCTAAGACACATTTTATATTTATTTTTGCTTTTCAATATCTACTTTACTTACCTATTTAGTTGTTTATGTAGCTGGCCTAATTCCACAACATATGGGAAAAACTCAATATCAAGAAATGTATAAAATTAACTATAGATTTAAAAGTCAGAATGGACACTGAGATATATAACTGCTGTAAGATGAGAGGAATCATAGTACGCAAATGCATAACACTAAAAAGCCAAAACACCTGCTAGAATTGATCTACACTTTTGATCTTAGCTCCCTGTTAACCAAACAGAAAGAAAAATACTACCAGTTACAAAAATGTTCATTGTCAATGGATCATACTCCAGCTTCTCAGGGAAGCAAAGCTTTTGTTAATATACGGCTCTAAAGTTAACTTCTCTTATATAACTAGAATGAGACATTGCTTAAGATATTTGTTGGTTTTTGATAAATCACTATGGTTTTATTTTCAGTTTATAACATTAAGTAAAGGTATTCCTGGCAAATTAATTCTTCCAAGAGAAGCTAAATTATATGTTAAAGGGCAAATGTTTAGTCTATGGTAATTAAATAATTCTTTATTTTTCTTTCTTTTTTTTAATTTTTATTTATTTATTTTTTTTTTAATTTTTATTTTTTTTAGGGTCCCACTCTTTTCTAAAATAATTCTTTATTTTTCAAGGCAAGGTAGAGAATATGAAATTAGTGTTACTTGGATCACCAGTCTATATATATAATATATTCTACCCCAGTAACATATAATCAATGAAGATTTATTGACCAATAAAACTCTTTAAAATGTTATACTATAAAAATACGATTTTTCTGATACATTTAATAAATTATTGCACAAATAAAACTAAGCATGATAACTTTATCAAGGCTTTTGTTACTGTCAATAAGAGACATCACATATGACCATAAAAAAATCATAAAATTAGTTTAAATAGGTGCAAAAGAGAGTATAAGTATTATACATTTTCTCCATGCATATGATCCCTTTTTAATCTTACATTATAGTAATATTGCTAAGATAAAAATAACCAATGCTCTTTAGGAGTCACAAACAAAACAACAAGCAATGTAAAAAAGGAAGTAATAAATGACAGAAACCTATAGATAAAGAAAAATCAATGAGAAGCCACTTGCCATCTGAAGATACAGAAAGTAGCTATGGGAATTGATTTATCGAAGGGTTACATAAATTTAAAAGAGGTTTAAAGACAATAGCAAGCAAATATATAAATGATAGATAGTTCTATAGCCATTACTAAATGAAAGAAAGAAGGAGGGAAGGAAGGAAGGAAGAAAGAAGGAAAGAAGGAAGGAAAGAAAGAGAGAAGGGAAGAAGAGAAGAAAGAAAGAAGGGACAAAGGGAAGAAAAAAAGAGAGAGAAGGAAGGAGAGAGGAAGGGAAGGAAAGGAAAGGAAAGAATACAAAGCACAGAGAGAAAAATGGAAGGATCTGTCAACATGCTTTATTCTTGTAAGTATATTGACTGGAGAGAAGAAAAAGGGCACACATTTAAGAAAAATTAAAATTGTTCATAATCCTTTAGCATGTGTGGTATGATCTCATTCATAAAAAATTATATGCATGAGAGAATGCATAGATAAAATAGGAAAGTGTATGCAGTTAAATACTGATGTTTTAAATCATCGAGAAAGCAGAAATACATCCAAGACTGGCATCATGGCATTGGGGTTGGCGAAGACGCTGAAATAAGATCGGACTTTTCCTTATACAGTTTCAATCATTTTAAGTCTTCCTTGCATGGTACTTTTACAATGCAAAAGCTTCAAATAAGACTCTCTAAATGTAGATAAACAATAATTTAATAAGCTATACCATTGAGATATCTTGACCATAAATGTCACTTCTTATAAATCACTTTGACAGAACCACACACATTTAAATAGTAAAGAATAGCCCATGACTAAAAAGTTAATAATAGTTTCAGGAAGAAAATTAGTAATTATTTATAAGAACTCAATACTACACAAAAATTATATTAATTTCTATACCAGAAAAATTATCAGACTTATTAATATGATGTAATCACAGAAAAGAGGCTCCTTTTAATCTTGCCTTACAGTTAGAAAATGATCACTTTACCAGAAGCATGATTTTAAAATAGAAGAAATAAATGAATCAAGGATCATTGTCAAAAAAAAATGTGTTTGTGTGTGTGTGTGTATACATATATATATATATATATATAGCTTTTGTCATACACATATGTGGCAAAATATATAATTTTGTTGATACAAGAAAATAATCAAATTTCTCATCTCTACATGAACAGTATAAAATATCAGCAAAACACTCAAGATGGTGGATCTACCTCTGATATGTGCTGTTGTAGAAAAATATATATATATAATATATATTTCAAATGTGTGTATGGTCCCTAATAATATATAATCAGTATTTCAGAGTATATGTCTGACATTTTCTATAAATTCTTCTTAATGTTCTTGTGTCATTTGTTGAGAAACTCGTATGTTCCACCTTTTTGCAGGTTTATGTGTATGTGTGTGCATATACACAGAGAGAGCATAGGAAGACGTGTTTTGAATTTGCCATAGAAGCTAAATTATTCTCTGTACATAACCTTTCAAAAGATAATTACTAGAGATGCATCTGACTGAACACCCAAGGCAGCTGGCAATCACATCTGCCTTTCTGTCCAAAAACTCTTTGAGGGATTGACTCATGTTGATGCTTCTTCCTGCCTGGAGAATGGTATTTAATGTTAGTGGCAATAGCGCCAGTCATCTGAATTGACCAACAACAACAAAAAATAGTGTAGTGGAAATACCAGAGATCTGAAAACCAAAAGACATGGTACTATCAGAACCTTCCCGGACCTTGCTTCCATGGCTGTACATCAATAACTTTTTGATTTAGCAATATTTTACTGGCTGAATTTTAATTTAAAGAAAAACCAATCTCTCAAGCTGTTATTGGGAGTACCATGGCAAATCAACTTATAAATTGTTGCTAATCTGATAAGTATGATCGTAGGAAATCTGTGAAGTCGTGCTTTAGATAAACCAGTTTAAATGCTTTAATTTCAAATATTTAGAACATTCAGACAATTTTAAAAATTTTTGCTCAGAATTTTGAGATTTTATAGAATACAATTTGGGAAATAAGGTGCTAAATTATACATAAAGTTCCCTCCAAGAATAAAATCATAGCCATTTCTCAAAAAGACATACCAATGCTCAACAGATACATGAAAAAATACTCAACATCATTCATCATTAGGGAAGTGCTAATTAAAGCCGCAAAAAGATCTAACTTCACACTTGTTACAATAGCCATTATCAAAAAGACAAAAGATAAGAGTTGGTGAAGATGTGGAGAAAAGAGAACACTTGTACACGGATGATAAGAATGCAAATTTGTACAGACAATTTGGGAACCGCAGAAGTTCATGAAAATAGTAAAATAGAATCATTATAGGACCCAGCAACCTCACTTCTGAGTCTCTATGCAAAGGAAATGAAATCATTATGTCAAAGAGATTGCACTCCCATGTTCAATGCAGCATTATTCACAACAGCCAAGATAGGGAATCAACCTAAGTGCCTCAACAAAAGGATGGTTAGAGAAAATATTGTATATATGCAATAGAATAGCATTTAGCTATAACAATGAAGGGAATTCTACCATATGTGACATCATGAATGAATCTAAAAAACACTGGTAAGTGAAACAAGCCAAATACAGAAAGACAAATAAGTGCATGATCTCACTTACATGTGGAATCTAAAATGGAAAGCTCATAGAAAGAGAGAATAGAATAATGGATGCCAGTGTCTAGGAAAGATTGGGAGATTGAGAGATGTTGGTCAAAGTGCACAAAGTTTCAGTTAGGATGAAAAAATTCCTGCAGATCTATTGTACAGCATAGGAACTACAGTTAATAATTATGTATTTTATACTTGGAAATTGCTAAGAGAATAGATGTTAGACATTCTCACCACAAAAAAAAAGTTAAGTATATGAGATGATGCATATGTTGATTAGCTTGATTTAAACATTTCACAATGTATATTTATATCAACACATTATGTTGTATGCTGTTATACAATCTTTATCAATTATATCCTTATAAAATTAAAATTAATTATATTTGCTTAGAATATTTAATAATGATCACAAATATATAACAAAAGATATAAAAATATGGAACAACTGAGCAAAAATACAAACAAAATTATAGTTTAAAAGTTTGAATATTGGAATTAAATAATTTGAACTGGTTTACCTGAATAGATTATGCAAACTAAGTAGAAAAGTTATATCATTATTATTTTTCAACCCAAACTTGACACAGTATTTCACATCTATCCATACTCTGGCATGACATCAACTAAGCAAGATGACACTTTCTCATTCATAAAACAAAAAAGCAAAAGAAAAGTTTTCTCCCTGCAACGTTTTTTAAAATGTGTGTTTATTATCTGAATCTATTGCTGACAATTTATTAGAATTATAGTCGATATTTCTCACCTATCCAACTGAAAATCATAAAAAGATTGTTTTCTATAAATTGTTCCAAAGCAGTGTTAACAGATACACTGAATATTTAAGAGTCTAAAATTAATTATTTTCCTGCCCTCCTGAAATATGCCTGAGCCCAGAAGATACTGCCATAAAAAGAACTTACTTAATTTATACCAACTTTCAAATAACCTGGCTGTGGCAAAGCATGACCAGACAGCTGCCTGGAGTCAGTTTTACATTCAGTTTATGTTTAATGAACTATTTTGCTCATATAATGAGTATCTCTCAGCTTCCCTGGACCTGTGCTTTCTTGAATAGTTTCCAAAGCTTTGAGAGTTTAAGCAAAGAAATAGTATGAGGTAGAAAAAATAAATGGTTCTGATAATTGCTACCTTCGGCACCAAACAGAGGGAATGGTAGACATCAGTGAGCTGACTCTAAGTCTGCAGAACATATGCTCACCCAGAGTCAGAGGCAGCAAGGAGCACCTCTTCAGTGTACACGTTTTTCTTCTGTTTTCTGCTCTGTTAATTTTTTATTTAAATGCAGAGATCTGACTGGAACATCAAAGAATTGCTTTCCATGGAGTGGATATCCAATTATTATGACAATAGTCAGCAAAGAAAAATTAATTTCATGTGAAAAGTGACAAAGCTCAAACAAAATGTGACCTTGAATACAGATGCATTTATACCGGGAAAAGGAACTGCCCTTTCTTCTCAGTCACTCACAAGTTAGCTTAGTAACATACGGAATAAGATTGCTAGTAAATTTGTTTTAACTTTTCAACATTTAAAAAACATATGAGTACACTATTTTCCACACCAAACCTGAACTTTTTCATCAAAATGTAATAATAGGCCTGGAATGGTGGCTCATGACTATAATCCTGGCACTTTGGGAGGCCGAGGTGGGCAGATCATGAGGTCAGGAGATCGAGACCATCCTGGCCGACATGGTGAAACCCTGTCTCTACTAAAAATACAAAAATTAGGTGTGGTAGTGCACACCTGTAGTCCCAGCTACTCAGGAGGCTGAGGCAGGAGAATCGCTTTAACCCAGGAGGCGCAGGTTGCAGTGAACCCAGATCGTGCCACTGCACCCCAGTCTGGCCACAGAGTGAGACTCAATCTCAAAAAAAGAAAAAAAAATGTAATAATAAAAGATATTATTAGACTTGTTGGCCACACTGGATATTCCTCATGTCATTTAAAAGGCTTTTTAGTTAGGGAACAGAAAACATTTCATTGTGAGGAAAATGCAAACATAACCTCTAGAAACAGAAAGAAAGCAAGCTGATGCAAATGTGGATAGGCAGTGTTGGGGCTGGAAGGGAACCGATCGTATAAAGAACCGCTAGCAATGTCCAGAAGTTTGTTTTTATTCTAATGCCACTAAGTCACTGTAAGTTTTATAAACAAAGGGTATCAGGCGGAGAAACCACTTAATCTGCTGTCTGAAAAATAGATGTCAGGGCAGTATGGGTTGATGGTGTCTTGCACTGGTACAGAAATGCCAGAAATGAGAGAAGTAAAAGATACACAGAATACATGTTCAGTTATGCTGAAAGATTTGCTCTTGAGTTGGATGTTGAGGAGTAGAGTCAGTTCTGTTAATCAATTATGATTCCCTAGACCATTTCCTGTTAGATTCCAAGACTGTATGGTGCTAAGGGGAAATTACTGAGCTAATAGATTACAGATAATTACAATATTCTTAGTTCTTCTACTGGTGAGTTGTGAAGGCTCCCCGACACCTCTTTACTCCTTTGTAAAATGGCCTCCACTTTCCCTTTCTACTTAAAAATGCCATGAATGTTACACACCTCAATCTGTTACTGCTCATTGTTTTCATGCAACCCCTTTCTCTGTCTTAATTGCATTACACCATACTTGTTCCTATTGAATGTCAGTTCCATTTGTTTTTCATAACTTCTTTAATTTATCAAAGTCAACTGAATCCAATCCTATCCTCCCAAGGTGTTGATCTTCTCTTTTTTTTTCCCTTTGTGTTTTCCTCCTGTGTACTTCTAATGAGGCACATTTTCTACTCTATCATTTAGATTTAGGATTCTTCTTTCAGCATCTGCCTCCATTATTTACTGGCTTTTTCCATAGCCCATTGACAACAATGCTTACAGAATACCTCCCTTCCCTATGGTGCTGTCTTTGAAATGGTTTTCACTTTTATGACAAAAGATAGAGTTATGCTTTCTAATGATACATTACAGTCGACATTCTCCGCAATATACTATATCTAAAACACTGGATTCAAGATGGAATAAATTGAACATCACTGGAGAAACTAGAGACTTCGTACTGTATATTATTCTGGCCATTTGAATACATATTTCACATTGTGATAAATCTTTCACATGTTGGAAGTAAATTTGCAAGTATGTAATTCCAGGTTCTGCAGGTAACAAGCATAGATGGGACAGCTCAAAAATCACATATATAATATACATCAAAATCATATATATATATATATATATATAAGTATATCTCATATATATATATATTTAAGACATCGTTTATATATAGTACTTTTATCACTTTTGATACTGGTTTGACTGTTCTCTCTCTCTGTTTGCTTTTACTTAATGCCCATTTAAAAATAGAGGGAGAAGTGAAAGAAAAAAATCCAGCATTAAAATGTCTATTTTTTACAGTGCTTTAAGTAAATTTATTCTCATTTTTCATCTAATAAATACACATATATACGTATATCTTACATTAGGACTATAAGTTAATGTACAATACCCTTCACTTGTGTTTAATACATGACCTTTAAATACTAAGTATTTTAATCTTGCAAACTCCCATCTGCAGAGAAGTAAGTGTCTAATTACGTGGGAAAAATAATTAAAATAAGACTGACCTCTGCCTATGATTGCATATTGTATGTTTTTAATTAGAAAAATTAATATAAACTTGCTAACACAGATAATTATTTAAAAATATCAGTGTGTTCAACTTAATATGGTTTACTTTTCTGAGTCAATGACTATTTTCTCTTTATTAATGCTAATACATCTAACTATAAAAGTATGACTTTTTATAGCAGTGAGCAATTTTTAAATTTCTTATTAGAATTAAATATGAAAGATCTAGCCTGAAGCTAAAAGAAATCTATTAAACTATCTAAAAATACAGTCACAGCATGGAGCAACAGTACAGAATCCAGTTTTCCTAATGCTTCTTATACATATTATATGAAGGTTTATTTCTAGCATTTCTTAATATTTTTTAGCTAATCCGTGTCTGAAATAATACATATATAAAGTAGTTTATATACTTGTGTGCTGGTTCTTAGGGTACATTATTTAAACTAGGAAATATACATTATTTCAATGTTAGAGTCAACTTTATTTATTTCCTTATGCAAATAAAATCAACAGTGTATTTACCATGACTAAAAATAGCAATTCTTTATCTGATGAGTATCTTTAATATGACTAAAAAAGTGATTCTTTATATTTTTTTCAACTTTGTGTCAATGAGTTTTTATTTTCTTTTTCTTGTATTTCTATCTTACAGAAATAGAAACCTTAAAATTTATCACTGGAATAAAACAGTGTAGCATTAGTACATATAACATGACTACAATGAGCCATACATGATAATACAGTTTTAAAACTCTGAAAATGAAATTTTAAATTCTTTTATTAAATCTAAGATAACAATCAATCACTAATTTAGGGAATATGCTCAAAATAACAGCATGCCAATTACTCCACCCACAGTTCAGAGGCACTTTGTGACAATTTTGTGATTGGAATTTCCTTATATACACAATAATAAATGTCTCAATTTTGTGGCAGGGTTTATACATTATTGTAGCTATATAAAATCATGCCTGGCATTCTCAAAATACCAACAAATGAAACATGTATTTTAATCAACTGAATACTTCATCATTAAAAGCCTTGAAATAAATTCTTGAAAAATGTGTTTTAAAAGCAGTCATTCAGCGAGAAGCCAATTGATCCTAGAAAGTGTAATGGATGTCTTTGTGGAAAATCATTTATTTATAAAGGGAATGTCATTAAAAGTTGAAAGTAGTGATCATATAAAAGAAACAATTATGGGAGAAAATTATTTTGGGTTACATAATTATATGTGTCCTAAGGCTCATAATCATTTGAGTCGCTTATTTGAAAATAGAACTTTGATATTAAAAAAAAAAGTATTTTAAAAGTTTTCATACTATATAGTTCAAACTCAGATTTTTAAAAATAATAGAGGTGACAGTTGTATTCCCTTTAATATTGTTTTATATGCTAATAAAACTGTCTGCATAGTTTTAGGAAAATATCAAGAATAACAGGAATGTCAGTTGATGTTTTGTATCTGCACTATCCTATATGGTAGTCACTATTTTAATAGTCAAAACTATTTAAATGTAAAATAATTAAATTAAATTTAAAATTAAGCTTCTTGCTTGCACCAACATTTCAATTCATCAATAGGCACACAGTGCTGCAAGCTTTAATATGGGACAGTGAAGATGTAAACAATTCCAACATTGCATAATGTTCTCTTGGACAACATCAAATTGGACTTTCTGTATATCTTGAATTTTTTAATAAAGTGAAGACTTTATTATTGAATGCCTAGAAATAAAATACTTAAAAATTTTAAAAAATACTTGGAAAATGTATTTTTTAAAACTGACATTCAGCAGGAAGTCAATTAATCCTAGAAAGTATAATGATGTCTTTTTGAAAAGTCATTTGTTTATATAAGGAATGTCATTAAAAGTTGAAAATAGTCATCATATAAAAGAAACAATATTAGAGAAAAATACTTTGGAAAGCATAAATATATGTGTCCTTCTAGGCTCATCTCCTATTTGAGTCACCTATTTGACAACAGATTAACAATCTATTTGTTTTCATGTTTTTCCTAAAACTTTTAGACACAAAATGAAATGAGATGAAATAATGATTTCTTGAAGATGAAAACAATTGAAACCCAGTCAGTTTGGATGTAAAGCCTTTTCAGAAGGCCAGAAAACGGAAGGCCAATGCTAATGTGAAATATCAATGATTTAAAATTATTCACAGAAAAGAAGTATTTATTTATGTTAAAGAAGTATAGCACATTTTCCAAAATTTTTATAATTTAGTATCTACCTTTATGTGACTTTAGAATGTTTGCTATTTTTACTTTAATAGAATATATCTTCCATATTGTATTTTACTTTTACCCCTGTTAATTTTAAAATAGATAATAATTAAGAACAAGAAAGAAAGTCCTAGGGTAATGAGTGAGAAGAGCATAATCAGCCTAGAATCTGAATCTTTTTTAAAAAGTGCAATTTATTGGAAATAATACTCATGTTAATAATTGATGGTTAACCACTGAATTTTTGGCTGCTTTTGTTTTTCATATTTACTTAGAAATAGCAATATTATAGTACAAGTCTACATATGGAGAATGAAGAAATTGATTCTTTATAATTTTATACAATTTATATATAATATTAATTGTATAAAATATATTTATACAATTAATTATATTTATATTTAATTATATTTATAAATTATATTTATACAATTAATTGTATAAATTGTATAATATTAATTGTAATTAGAATTCACAGTTTTACCAGATGTTTCTCCTTTTTAAAAAATAACTTGATATAAACTTAGTAACTTTGAAACAAAGGTTTTTCTGAACATGTGTATTTACAAAGAAAAGCATAAACTTTTTTGTTTTCTCATCATAGAAGTAAAAAACTTAATCATATTTTTCATATTTCTGTGATGAGCTAGCCTTTAAGTGATGTTTAAAACTACTGAGATGCACGGAAGAATACTGAGAAACACGCTACCAACTGATAATGCTAATCCAAGTTTCTCTTTAGGTTTGAAATACAGAATACATTTGCAAAGAATTATTAACAAAAGTCCTTTAGGAGGCTGGCACAGTGGCACATGCCTGTAGTCCCAGCTACTCAAGAGGCTGGGGTGGAGGATCACCTGAGCCCAGGGTTTTGAGTTCAGCCTAAACAACATATCAAGCTCCTGTCTCTAAAAAATAATTAATTAACTACATGAAAAAATGTTTTTAAAAGTTCTCTAACCAAAGTTTTGCTAAAAGAGATATAAAACACAAATAATAAACTTTTAATAAGTGAACTTTTTTATGGATAAATACAATCACAATCTAATTCTATATTTCTTATCCCCTGAATCAAAACTGTTGAATTAACAGGTGGTAGCATTAGATATTTTATGTACAAGCAAGCCAAGGCTTTCAGAGAGTACTGGTTTCATCAAGAAATAGCAGAAACTAGACAATCACATAGCAACTATATGAGCTCTCCCCTTTTGGGGCCAGAGAAAAATAATTTCCTTAGAGGTGACCTTTTAAAAACATAAAACATAGCTTCTAGTCATTTTTCACATAAGAATATTTAAAGCAAAACATTAAATAATTACATATTTTATTTAGAGACAGGATCTTGCTTTGTCTCCCAGGCTGGAAAGCAGTGGTACTATCACAGCTCACTGTAACATCAAATTCCTGGGCTCAAGCAATCCTCTGGCTCCAGCATCCCTAGTAGCTAGGACCACAAGTGCTAATCACCACACCTGGGAATGGTTTTTTTTTGTTTGTTTTTTTTTTTACACAGATAGGGTTTCACTATATTCCCAGGCTGGTCTCAAACTCCTGACCTCAAGCCATCTTTCTGCCTTGGCCTCTCAAAGTTCTGGCATAACAGGCATGAGCCACCACACTGCACTTAGACAGCTGCACACATGGAATGGAGAAATAGGATGATGATCTACTTCATATGTGCAGAAACTAGATAATCTACTTTCTTTTCTATTTGATGATATTTCCTAGAAAAAAAAAACTTTGAGGCAGGGGTATTTTCTTACAGAATATAATAATAAAAACTATTTATTTAATAGTCATCCTGACTTCTATAAGTACTCCCAGTTAATACTGGATTTATCTCCAGAAGTGTGCCTCAATTTCCAGAACAGAACAAATCTAAGTGTTCCCCTGACTTGAGGCAGACAGTAGAATTAATAGTAAGCATATGTTTCTGTTATATAGGAGAGAAGAAAAACTTGTCTGACTAGTCTCCGAAATGAGTATTTCCAGCCTTGACACACTAATGACACACATTCTCTGCTATGTGCCATCTCCAAATAACTCCAAATAACTCCTTAAGGAGTTATTTGGAGATGGCACATAGCAGAGAATATTTAAGAAGTGAGTATCAGTTAAGAGTAACATGTGAAAACAAAAGAAAAGCCAAGCTAAACTGATAGTTTTCTATGTCTTAGGCAGATTAAAAATCTCTATTTAATATTGCTAGCTAATATTTTTTAACTTGAATATTTGTTTTGAAACCTTATCAAAATATAAATTTGATCTAAGAGAGTTAGCAAGATACTGGTTGGATATCAATGTAAGTATATGCATTTAATTAGGTTTTTAAAATAGTTTTTCCATGTAATTTGCTGGTTAAAAGAAGACTGAAAATAGAACTCATGGTTCTATTTTTTAAATCTAACATGAAAAAATACTTTGAAATATGAGTTAGTTTGTTTTTTTCCTTGAGTATCAAAGTACTACTGTTGAGTCGTGACTTCTACACTTGAACAGATATGGGTTCAAATTGAGGCTTCACTCTTCACTTAGTACCTGAGCTTATATTTCTTACTTGGTAAAAGACTAAAGCAAATGTTCCTAGTCATCCAGGACAGGATGGTAGGGAGAAATATGAAACATGAGTTGGTAAAGGACCTATCTTCAATTTCTAACTACCAATGTTGTGTGAATGCTGCTTTTCAGTTATTTGCGAGAAGTAAAGAGCATGTAAGATCAAACACGGAAGTTGTTTCTGTCAATCACATACTACTTCTGCTCATTATGCCAGTGGATATAATTTAATTACATGATCACACCTAACTGTAAAGTAGGCTGAGCCTTTGTTTAGCTAAGTGGCTAGAAATAACAAAAATTTATTTGTTGAATAGCTAGAAATATTTGCCATAAAGTGATGTGATGCTGCTTACCACATAGAGCTATGTCACAGATAAAATGACACAAGGTAAAGTTCAATATTCTCCATGTAGGGGTTAAAAAAATATTTGCTATTGTTATTAATGTCAGTGTTACCATTCTGAACTTCATTTCTCATTACAGAGCTTTCAAGTTGTGAAAGGAACTGTAAATTGGTTAAATATTTACTCTTTCCCAGAGAGTGCCTGAAAATTTCTTTCTAACACTCTGATACAACTTTTTTATTTTGATTTAATGAAAAGAAAACGAACTTTGGAATTATACTAACTAAAAAGTAAACCTCTACTTTCCCATTTAATACTTGGGTAACTACAACCAAATAAATGATTATTGAATATCTACAAAGAGTAGTTGACCTTGTGCTGTGTTTTAAGAACATAAACTGAAGTTTGATGGAATAAACATTAAGATAAGATAATATTTTAAAATAAATACAATTATAGTGATAAATTCAGAGAGTGAATACATTCCATGTGAAATTTAGACTGTATGATGGGATATTATGTTAAAAGGTTAATTGTACTAATCCAGGCAAGAAATGATGGGACTTGAACTTAAGCAGTGGGTGGTGGTGGGGAAGGGGAGAGAAGAGGAAGAAGAGGAAAAAAAGAAACCCATTTGAAAAACATTTTAGGTGGAGGTGAATAGCACTTAGTTAATAATTGTAAGCTGCAGAAATAAAGCAGAATACACCAAAGTTGTTTTCAGGATTTACCACCCGATGAATGCATATTACCTAAGGAGAGAACACATATAAAACTAGGTTTAACAGAGAAGATGATAATTTCGGTCTCAGGTACATAAGCTTGTTTCTAGTATGAATTACACTGAAAATCCCTTTTTATTTATTAAAAATTATCAGGAAAACAGAAGCAATTCATGTTTAGAGATATGTATTTTAAAATAATGAATAGGAATGTGAAATTTTGGGTGAAAGCTAATAAGAAAAATCAAGGAAAGAAACTTTGGAAAGTGACTAAGGAGAGCTCCTAAGAACTAAGAAGAAAACTGACAGAGAGCGATGAGGATGCAGAATCAGATAATGAGACCAACACCAGGAGGAAATGATTCACAAAAAGGCCAGCTGCTACTTTTATTTTTATGTTTATGTTGGTCAGGTATTTTGGAAATGTCATTTTGCACAAGAACCAAATCAACCAGAGGTCTATATTGCAATTGGTTGAAAAATGAAAGCAATCAGAGAAAATTGAGGCTCTAAGTACAGACAAATCATTCAATAACTTTCTTGGAAAAAAGAAGGAAAAAAGAAACATATGGCAGTAATTTAACAAGAAAGCAGGTCAGAAATGTTAACATTTTAGGATAGAGGATACCTCAATATATTTGAAAATTGAGATGAAGAAAGTCAGTGAGAAAGCATGATTTACATTTCAATAGGGGGAAAAGGCAATGTAAAAATTATAAACTTGAAAAGAAATTGAGGTGTTGAAGAGAGTGATGTCAGCAAGATAAAGGAATAAAATCCTCTGGCACTTGTCCCCTCCAACAAAGGTAACCAAAACAATAAATGAACAACTACATTTTGATGAAAATAACAAAAGAGAGTCAGAGTACACCAAAGGATTCACAGAAACCCTATGGAGCACAGAAATTCAAGATGGCCACATTGAGTCTAGGAGGATAAACATTCTTTGCCCTCCTGTTCTGCAGGTGAGATCTGTTCAGAGCCAGGAGCGACTTCTTCCTCTGGGGAAAAGGTAAGCAAGAGGACAACAGGAACTCTCAAAGCCCCCTTGGACACTTACAGTTCTCACCACTGGGGGACTCCTGCAGTTCTCATAGGTACTAAGCCCAGCTGAGAGAGCTGCTTGGAGTCAACACAGCTGTGTACCCCTCCAACCCCCAAACTGAAGATGGAGCTGATGCTGTCCCCTGCCTCCTTTGACCCACAGAACTTCAGTGCTATGCCGTGCTGGGAACAGGACCGCACTGAAGTGTGTTCTGCACTGTAGAGTGAGTAACCACATTGTCCTCCCAGCCCTGAGGCTTTGCTGATGCTGAAACACACCTGCCTCATAGCCCACCATTCCTAAGTAGAGCTGCTACACCCTACTTCATGGGTCCAAGCTGCTATGTAGCCATTCCATCTATGCCATACAGTCACTGCTACACCCTGCCTGAGATGAAGGGAAGTGGTGCCTTGGCCGCCTGGAGCAGTCACACTCCCCAGTGCCTAAACTGAAGCAGCCTCCTGTCTCTCAGAGAAATCATGCCTTGGCTTCCCAGAACAATCATGTCCCTCAATACCTGAGCTAAAGCAGCTCCCTGCATTTTGGGAAATCAGTGCCTTGCCCTCCCAGAGCAGTAATGCTCCCCCAGGTCTGAGCTAAAGCTAAGCATAACCTATCAGGGAATTGACGCCCTAGCTGAGCTGAACAGCTGCTCATCCCAGGGATGAGCGGATGTGGTACCTTGTGTCTCAGGGAAACAGAACATCGACTGAGCTGAGAAACACAGCCCTATAGGCAAAAAACTGTAGTACCTTACTTCCCTGGAATAGGGCTAGCCTCTTAAAGTCTGAGCTGATGAGATACCGATATCTCCCCTGGGGAACAGAATCATGCCTGTGCTTCTCCCTGAGGCCTAGACACCAGGAAACATCTATACTCCAACATCCTGGGATTTTGCTACCACTGTACCTCACTTCACAGTGTCTGGGGTACTGCTGTTTCCCACTATCCCGCAGTCCAGAGTCACCACAAGGTGTTCCGTCATTCCCCAGACCTAAGTTGCCACTGTGCCCACTGTGCCCTATTGGCTCTGTTTCCCAAATTGCAGGCACATCCTGCTCCCCTTGCCTAAATGTCCAAAGCATCCCATCTTTCTCAAAGCTAAGCCAGTGCTGTTCCCTTCCTCCCAGGGTTTGAGTCACAGCAAACCAGGTACCAGGGGAGTGCTTCAGCATCACAGATGCTGGCTTTGTGGGCAATCTCCATTCAACCCTGCCTTAAAGAGTAAACCTTCATGCCAAGACCCAGATCCCAAAATACTTTCCTAAAAGCCACAACCCAAGACCCTGTCTTCGGAGCTGCTCTGAGCCCCTGTGCCTTGGAACTCATCATTGCTGCAGCTGCTTGTAAACTGTGTCAGACTCAAAACCAAGAAGAGTCCTCTCAGCTAATACTCCACATTGTGAGGAAAATTCAAACAGAAGGACTCCAAAAGCCCATTTCACCAAGGACCTTAACAATCTATGCTGCCACCACTGTGGCCAAACTCCTACAGTCTAGGTCAGTAAGACACCCACAGTCACCACTGATGTAATTGCAGCCGAATCAGCTGTATTGAAAATATACAACAATATCCACTGAGAATCAGAGACACCACACACTTTTCAACTAGCAAACTAGGATCCATCTACAGGTGCAAGTTTTTTCCTGAGAAATATACTCCGTAAAGTTTGAAAGTGATTATTGTTTCATCAGTTGTGCAGACATCAATGCAGGGACACAAGAAATATGAAAAAGCAGGAAAACATGGCACTATCACAGGAACACAGTAATTCTCTGGTAACTGACAACCCAGCCCTAGAAAAAAAATTTTAAATGATCTTAAGGAAACTCACCAAGATATAAGATAATACAGATAGACAACCAAAAAAAATCAGGAAAACAATTCATGATCTGAATAAGAAATTCAATAAAGACATAATTATCATAAGAAATAACCAAACTGAAATTTTGGAGCTGAAGAATTCAGTGAGAAAAATAAAAATATATAATAGAGAGTTTCAACAAGAGACTAAATCAAGCATAAGAATCGCTAAACTTGGAGATACATTTTTAAAAGTTACCCAGAGTGAAAAAAAAAAAAAGAAAAAAGAGTGAAAATGGCCTTCGGTACTTATGGAGCACTACTAAGCAAACAAATATTCACAATATTAGAGTTAAAGAAGAAAAAGAGACAAAGATAGGGACAGAAAGCTTATTGAACAAAATATTGTTTAAAAACTTCCCAAGTCTTGAAAGAGATATGGACATCCAGATCCGTGAAGCTCAAAGATCCCCAAATAGATTCAATTGAAAGGCAAGTTATAATTAAGCTGTCAAAAGTCAAAGACCCAGTGAAAAATTTAAAATGGCAAGAGAAAAGTGTCAAGTGACATATATAAGAATTTCATCAGAATTTTAGTGTATTGCTCAGCAGAAACCTTACAAATCAGAAGAGAATGGGATGATATATTTCAAGTGCTAAAAGAAAAAAATAATCTGTCAGTCAAGCATATTATACCTAGAAATGCTATCCTTCAAAAATGAAGGAGAAATAAACTCTTTCTCAGGTAAGCAAAAACTGAGGAAATTCAACACCACTACACCTGTCTTACAGGTTCATGAGAATCCGTCAAGTAAAAACAAAAGAATCCTATTTAGTAACATGAAAACATAGAACAAAATTCGCTAGAAAAGGTAAACATTTCATCAAATCCAGTCTACTCTAATACCAATATGGTGCTCTGATAACAGACAATAATAGACAGATAGAGTGAAGGTTAAAAGTCAAAATATTAAAAATAATAACAGTTACAATAAGTTGTTGAAAAATATATAAGAAAAAAGATGTAAATGTTTAAATCCAAAAAGAAAAACTTTTGGGTGAATGGGAGACGGATCCAGGTTTTGTATGCAACTAAAGTTAAGTTGTTATCACTCTAAAATAGCCTATTATAATTATAAGATGTTTTATATAAGCCTCATGGCAACGATGACACACAAACTAGAGACAGAAATGATAAAGAGAAAAGAATTAAAACAGTACTACAGAAAATCACCAAATTACAAAGATAAAAAACAGAGAGAAAAAAACCAAGAATCTATAAAATAACCAGAAAACCATCAACAAAATGGTAGTGCAGTAGTAAATCCTTCATTATCAATAATTGCTTGGAATATGAATAGTTTAAATTCTCCAATCAAAGACATCAAGTGGTTTAATGGATTAAGAAACAAGATGCAAATATATGCTGCTTGTAGGAGACACATTTTAGCCTAAAGGGCACACATAGGCTAAATGTGAAGGAATGAAAGAATATATTTCATGAAAACAATAATCAAAAGAGAGAAGTAGCTATTTTTATATCAGATATAATATTATTTATGTCAAAACTGTAAAAAGAGCAAAGAATACAATTATTTAATGTTAAATACTCAGCTTATCAAGAGGACATAATTTTAAACATATGCACCCAAAATTGGAGCACCTAAACATATTACATATCTATTAGTGGACATACAGAAAAAAAATAGCAATGCAGTAACAGTAGAGAACTTCAATACCCTGCTTGCAACAATGGAAAGATCAAACAGAGAGAAAATTAATAAGGAAATAGTGGAATTGAATTGTACTTTAGACAAAATGGACCTAATAGATATAAAGAAAATTTTCCATTAATAATGGTAGAAAACACATTCTTCTCGAGTGCACACAGAACATCCTCCAGCATAGACCATATGACATACCAGAAAACAAGTGTGAACAAGTTTAAGATTAAAATTATATTAGGTATTGTTTCTGAGCACAATGGTATGAAAGTAGAAATCAATAACCTGGATAAATTTTGGAAAATTCAATAATATATGAACATCCAGACACAGAGAGAGGGATTTATTATAATAAATTGGCTTACACAATTTTAAGGATTGGAGCTAGCAAAGCAAGTTCAAAATCTATAGAAATTCCCCACTGTCTTTCTCACAAGTCCATGCTTTTAATCCATCTAGATGATTAAATCAGGCCTATGCAGTTTATCCAGTCTCTTTTACTTAAAGTCAACTGACTGGGGACTTTAATTATATCTACCAAATCCCTTCACAGTAGCACCTAATATAAGTTTGATTGAATAACCTGAAACTGAAGCATAGTCAAGTTATTGTATCATAAAAACTATTACAGTTGTTAGATGGGAAGGAAGATGTAGGCTAGGGACTTATTTTGGACTTACCAGGTTGTAGGTAGTACTTTATATCATAAGATTACATGATTTCTCCAAGATAAAAAATATAGAGTGAAATATTTTTAAAATGTCTCAACACATTCTATTATTGAAAACTAATTACCACATCATGCATCCACACACACACACACACACACACACACACACACACACACACGGTCATTTCTGCAAACACATGTGAAAGGGTAGAGGTAGGATTTTAGATGTGTCTCTTCTATTTAACTTACCATTGCAAACTCAAAAGGTATAATATAGTGACTGATAGTCTCAGGGTCACAAAAGAAGGCCAGCTTCTGAGGTCACTAGGAGAAAATATACTCAGATTTAAACTCTGTTTTTCCACCTGCTGTCTCCAAATCAAGTGTCCTTTTATGCCCCTATTTCTTTCACAATACCTTATTTTGTAACTTAATTTCACTCTATTCCAAGACATATATGTGATAAAGACAGAGGAGGATAAAAGGAAAGAAAGAAATCTTATACGAGAAGCAGAGATGAAGAAGAATGAAGAGATCATGTTGGTGGAGCGGTTTCAATGTGTGGAGAAAAGGGATTGAGAAGTGAATTAGAGGTAATTGTGGAAGATTCTTCTGAGAAATAAGAACATCTACTAAAAAGGACAAATAATTAAAATCTGAGAAAGAATGACGTCAAAATTCTGATTGATGTGACCTTGTTTAAATGCTAAGTGAGGGAATTTTTTGAGTTAGAAAGAGGAAGGGTAGAAAGGGGAAGTAGGATTGAGAAAAAACAATCAACTCAGTAAGAGAGTAGAGAACCAGAAGAATTTAGACACCTCCAACAGGCCCCTTGATAGTAGGATTATAGGAAAATGCAATGCCTCAAATGGAAAGATTTACACAGGTAGCAGTGTTAGGGACAAAACCTTTACCCGTGTACATGTGGAAATAAAAGGAAAGTAAAAGGCCTTCAGATGTTTTCTTGGCCTTAGGCATAATGGTAATAATTTAGATTGAATGATAATATATGATCACTTGGAGTTTGAAGATAAACAGAAAGGATATAGGAGACAATTGGACCATTTTTTTTTTCTTAATCTAGCATCTTGGTATGAAGTTGTGATGTTGTAATTAATTCCATACTCTGCACCATGTTTTTAACTATTGTTTTGGTTCTGAGCCACCAAATAAAATGAAATGGACAGTGGCAAGAAATGGGCACCAGAGAGACATTGCCATAGCATTAGAGCTATGAGGAAAGAGAAAATGTCAAGATTTCCCAATCTAGTAATGATTACCTTAAAAGGGCTCTGATTATCAGCTCAGGGAGCTGTAACCCAACAACAGCTTACTGTATCGTGCATAGGTTTACGGAAGCTTTTGGTCACTCTATCAGGGAGTCACTTGAAAACTAAGGACATAAATCAGTAAGTATGTTTCATATATATTTAAATTTCATGGGAGAAAATGTTCTGATTCTAAAATAAAAGAAAGGGCGAAAGAAAGGAAGGAAAACAGTAAGGGGGAGTAAAGGAAGGAAGATGGATATAATGTGCAATTCTTTATCTTAGTATACCCATAATTTTTTTTAAATGCCACATTAAAAAAAAAAAAAAAACACAGTAAGATTGCATTAATTTCCCAGTTCTGCCATAACAAATTGTCACAAATCAGGTCGTTAAAACAATAGAAATTAATCTTCTCAAACTTCTGGAGGTTAGAAATCTGAGATCCAGTTGTCAACAGGGCCACAATCTTTCTGAAAACCCTAAAGAAGAATCTTTCCTTGTCTCTTTCTAGCTTCTCGTGGTTACCTTCCATTCTGCATTCCTTCGCTGCATCATTTCAGTTTCTGCCTCTACTCACACCGTCATCTTTCCTCTGTATGTGTCTGTGATTCTGTCTCCAAATTCTCCCTTTTCATTTTATAAAGACAGCAGTCACTGGATGTATGGCATACCCTAATCCAATATGACCTCATTTTAGCTTGATTGCATATGAAAATATCCTATTTTAAAACAAGAACACATTTCTGGGTTCTGGGATTTAAGACTTGAACACACCATTTTGAGAGACACAATTCAATCCACTACAATCATAAATACTTAGCAAATGATTTTTTCTCTACCTGAAATCAGGTATTTCAAGTTCTAAAATAACTGTATCATTCCTTCCTGCTCTTACCTCAGTATGTTTTCTTACCTATAAAATGGGAGCACTAATAATTTCTATCTTATCAGATTGTTATGAGGATTACAGCTATTAATAGATGTCCAGTGTTTAGACTAGCTCCTGGAACAAACACTTCGTAGGTATGTGTTGGGCAGCCTTGAGACACCTGCCAGCACTTCCCAAAACAATGATTCTGCCAAGACTTTACCCTGAAGAAATGAAAAGATTAGCTAAATCTTATTGTCCAGACAGTGTGGGAAGGAGTTAGCCTATTAGTGAGACAGCACTAATTAGAGTATTTTTATCATGTTTCCCCTGTTGTTTCTGCAACTTACTCTGTAATTGGACAAGTTACTCTATTAGACAATGACCTTGGGCATTGTGGTTGGTTTTAGCAGCCCATTCGAAGTCAATTTTCTAACACAGGCAGATGAACTATCTTAATTGGTATGCCCTAGGAGAAATATAAACATGTCAAATAAATAACCATCAGGTAATACACAGTGTTGGATGACATTCACTTTCCCTTTTGCCAGCTGCCTTTAAGGTAAACTTGGTAACAAAGCAGGACAAGTTTTGCTTGTCTATACAGAGGTAAGATTAGCTTATTTAATAGGTGTAATAGGGAAAGAAGGCAACCTAAAGTGAACATTATAGCCCAGCAAGCACCAATTCTCATCATGTAAGCATGATTAAAAAAACAAACCTTCGCTATAAAAAGTAATTGTGTGCTAAGAAAGTTCATTTTTTCTTTCTACATGTCAAAGTCAAAAGTCTCTTTCCTAATTTTTAACTGTCACAGAAATAAGTGTACTGACCCTCTCCCCAATAATCTGCCCAATTAAATGGTGGTGTTGTTATGCAAGTAGCTAAGTTGGGAAATTCTACTACAACATCTCCTCAACCTGCATTATGTGTGCTGTTTTTTTCCCCAAAAGTACAGATAAGTGAAAAATAAAAATAAAAAATAATAATTCTCTTCTAATTTGTGATCCTATAAATCTACATGAACAATGCATCTCAATATTGTGAGCAATTTATTTTCTATAAGAGCTTCACGAAGCAGAAAGACATAACTAAGAAGCTGTAATAGACACACTGAATCCTACTCCTTTGTTATTTGGGGTTAGCTTGGCATGTTGCTCATTGACCATTGGCAGCAGTCAGACTTTTGAATTCTTCATTTTCACATTGTGGCTACAAAGGAAATGAGGAAAGACGAGGAATCCAGAATTAGTCTGAATATTTCAACTATGAAAAAAGAAAACTGATATTCTGTCTGATTCACATACCTACATACATGCATATATATATATATATATATATATATATATATATACACACACACACACATATATCGAGAGAGATAGCAAAACTGTTTTCTAACTTTTTGTCCTAGTTTCCATAATTTCATTTTCCTCAAACAGGTTTATTTTGGGGCTTCTTTAACTTGGTAGGTCATTAGCATCACCTGAAGTGGTCCTAAGGACTAGTGATGCCTTAACTGGACCTAAACCAATTAAATCGGCATGGAGTCGAGTTAGGGAAGGTGTTGCTCTACAGGTATTTTACAAAGATTTCCTGAATGACTTTAACATGTAGGATTGTGAACCACTTACTTTGCTAGAATTTGACATGTTAGGTGCTTTGGTTTGTTCATCTTCGCATCCGTTCCTTGTTATTTCCCTGACATGTAGAAATCACTACCCAATGCTAATGAGGCTCTCATATTCAGAAAGCACATTGCTTCTTCATTTTTCCTTCCCTCTGGGATTTTCTGCATTTGGTTTTGTAGGTATTAATTTCTTGACCTTTCTAAGACATAACCACGCTAGGTTAGTTTTATGATAATATTAATAACAAAAATGCTTATTAGGGATTCTATTTGTTTAATTTTCTACAAAACAACACAAATAAAGTCAATTTATAACAATGTAAACTTAATAAAAAAATATGTTAGCTTTAAGAAAGTTTCAAGTCTATATTAGAACATCAGAAGAAACTTTGAGATATTTAGTCGTAGCTATGCCAGTTTTTCCTAAAGCATGCCCTTTCTTGCTGCTAAAATAGGCCTTTAGGTGTTATCGGTCAGATTACCTCTCAGCTTTTAAAACTTGTAAATAGTTTAGTAGTGTCAGGAGGCCTAGAACAGCCTCACACACAAGAGAACTATATATTATTCTGTTTCTTAAAGGACAGTGGCCTGAGGAGTAGCATGCATTATAAATAAAAAGCACTTCTGAAGCAGTATAATTTCAATATTTATTCATTTATTTCCACACCACAATGAAAAAAAACTTATGTGTATAGCCAATGGCAGTATACATATTTCTCGCATTATAGCTTCCAAGATGTCCCAAACAATGCTACTTTTAAAAAAGCATTCATTTGCAAATCTGGTAAGCTTTGTTATCTATTCCTAAAATATTCTTAGCAACCTCTAAAACTGAGAGGCAGATGTATTTATTACGGCAATACTATCTGTGCCTGTCCAGTATTGTAAAAATACAATAAAATATTAGTATTTGACAGGAAGTAGTACAAGCATTAAAGGGACTGACTAATAGTTTAACCAACAATACTACAAAATTACCTAAGGGGTAAAGCCACATAAAAGCAGACCTACAGATAACTTCCCTTTGTGACACCTCACTAAATTTGAGCACTGATTGGATTTCTTTCATGTATTTACACTATAGATATTAGAGTTACAGAATCAATTGTACAGGTTGCCCCAAAGACCACTTTGTTAAATTTATGAGTAGCGGCTTAGGATCAACAGTCAGAAAATCAATTTCCTTCTATTCTGTTTCTCATTAGTGTAAAAGTTTTATTTGTTTTTGCAGGATTGCCTAACCCATTTGAGAAAGCAATTTAAATAGTCTGTCCTTGCACATACTATTCAATTCCAATCAAGCCCCTCTATGGCAAACAGGATTTTGCTTAAAGATAAAATAACAACAAATAACAAAATCAAGTGGCTTCTTTAATAATTGTTCTTTCCATTGAATTAACTCAATGAGGTCATTCACACATGGCTAAAATAGGAGGGTCATTTTCATCTTGATTCTGGAAGAGAGGGTATTTGATAGGATTTAGTTGTGAAGACAGAAATAGAATGTTAGCAAAAACTAAAAACTTCTGGATATTTAACTCAACTGTTATGGGTTCCTTATTGTGGAGCCTGTCCTGTCTGTTTGCCAATAAATATGTATTAGTTACCCACAACATCCCAAAAGTAATTAAAAATTAAATAGATTCTTCATCTCTTGGGCCTACAGTTCACCATAAAATCATAATCATCAAAATTCATTCTTATTCACTTGGTTCTCTGATATTTTCAATTCAATCCCATAAATATTTATAGCATTCTGCTTTCTACCATGGAAAAGTTTACAGTCTTCTATGAAAGATAACGCAAACACATATAACTAGCTACCCAAATGAACTAAGTGTCATGAGACAAGCATGAGTGAAGAACTGGGTCAAAGTACAGGCAGCAGGAGCCCATGTGCCAACGTGAGTACTAACATAGGACAGCAAATATTAAAAGAAGATAATTGAATATATGTAATATATAGAGACTATACGTGACCTACAAAATGATGATGTACCAACTTATGTCAAGAATGACATCAAATGTCTTCCACTTCCATTCACAATAAACTGTCTGACATCAGGGAGCTCTCTTACGGTAGATAATAAAATATGGACAAAATATATCTCATATTTTTTTCAGGTACTAGGTAACACAGAACTGTGACTTCTAAAAAAACAAAAACAAAAACAAAAACAAAAACAAGCTCCACTATTATCTGATCCTTCTACATGGATGCATTTTGTATACCATGGCACAAGGAAGAGAAGTCCAAACAGAGAAAAGCAGTCTTGCTGAATTGAGAAGCCAGATTAGAGGTAACTGTACACAGAAGAGGTGTTCCCAAAATCTGTATACCAGTCCCTTTGCATTCATATTGGAATACTAAACTGCATATGAAAAAGATTACAAATGAAAGAAATACTTCAGTTTTTCATGGGCTATGAATTACACAACTGTGTGTATTTGTGAAAACTCAGCCACTCTACACTTACCATCTATGCATTCTACTTTCTGTAAAATATACCTCACTTAGATAGAAAGTAGTGGCATAACTTGGCTAGGCTTTTAATGGGAACAGTCTGGCTGCTTTCTTCAGATTTAAGCTATGTGTGGGGGACACATAGAGGCATGAAGAAAACGTAGGAACTTTTTGCTATAAGTTGAGTAAGAGATAGCCTAACTAGGACTAGGGTTTTATTTGTGGATGGAGTATAAATTGTTACAATTCTGGTTATATTTTGAGGCTACACTCATGAGATTTACTGCTGGATTGAAAGAGGGGTGGGAGACAAAGAAAGAAATCAAGAAAGCAAGTGTTTGGCCTGAACATATAAGGGTGAAATAATAATGTACTGATTGGGGAAGAATGTGGGTGGAGCATGTGAAAAAAAATTCAGAATTCAATTACAGATGTGTTAGAAAAGTTGTATGAGACCATTAAGGGATCATGTGTAGATTAAGAACTGTGTGTGGCTTAATCCCTGGGATACTCTAACTTTAAAAAGCCAGGGAGTTAAGAAGCAGCCAGGAAAAAATTAGATGGAATGGTGAATGATGCAAAATAAAATTCAGGAGAATGCAGCCTCCTATCAGCTGTGTTAATTATGTACACTGATGTGCTGGAGGTTAACCTCTCCCTATCAGCTCCATCCTTATTCTTTAAAACACACTTTATCTCTACTATTTAAGCAAAACCTAACAAATAACTCCTCATCTGCTACAGTTATAAACCTCCTTTTGTTGTTGTTCAAGTCATAGTTTTGCAAAGAGTTGTCTCTTCTCTTCTCCACATTTTCCATTGACTTCTCATTTCCCTCCAAACTGGCCTCACCCCCCAAGTATTTAAGGAAAATACTTATTAAAGTCATCAATAAACCACAGTTCTCTAAACCCAAAGGTTGGGTTTTCCCTTAGATCTGTTCTTACTTGCTCTTTCAGGACTACTTGACATTCTCTACTTCTTAAAACATTTTGCATTAATTTTCAAGACATCACATCTGGTCTTGTTTTTCTTCCTACCTTTTTGCATTCTCCTTCTTAGTTGTATTTGTGAGTGTACCTACTTGCCTTTAAATGTTAGGATTTCTAAAAGTTTAATCAAAAGTTTCTAATTCAATCTACATTTTGTTTGTAAGAAACCTCATTCACAAGAAGTGGTTTAACATGGTAATTAAGAATAATCCTCCCATTCACAATTGTTACAAAGATAATAAAATACCTAGGAATACAACTGACAAAGGATGTAAAGGGCCTCTTCAAGGAGAACTACAAACCACTGCTCAAGGAAATAAGAGAGGACACAAACAGACGGAAAAACATTCCATGCTTATGGTTAGGAAGAATCAATATTTTGAAAATGGCCATACTGCCCAAAGTAATTTATACATTCAATGCTATCGCCATCAAGCTACATATGACCCTCTTCACAGAAGTGGAAAAAACCACCTTAAACTTCATATGGAACTGAAAGAGAGCCCACATAGCCAAGACAATCCTAAGCAAAAGAACAAAGCTGGAGGGATCACTCTACCAGACTTCAAACTATACCACAAGGCTACAGTAATCAAAACAGTATGGTACTGGTGCCAAAACAAAGATATAGACCAGTGGAACAGACAGAAGCCTTGGAGGCAATGCCATACATCTACAACCATCTGATCTTTGACAAACCTGACAAAAACAAGCAGTGGGGAAAGGATTCCCTGTTTAATAAATATGGTGTTAGGAAAACTGGCTAGCCATGTGCAGAAAGCAGAAACTGGACCCCTTCCTGACACCTTACACTAAAATTAACTCCAGATGGATTAAAGACTTAAACATAAGACCTAACACAATAAAAATCCTAGAATAAAACCTAGGCAAAACAATTCAGGACATAGGCATAGGCAAGGACTTCATGACTAAAACACCAAAAGCATTGGCAACAAAAGCCAAAATAGACAAATGGGACCTAATTAAACTCCAGAGCTTCTGTACATCAACATAAAGAATCATTAGAGTGAACTGGCAACCAACAGAATATGAAAAAAATTTTGCAATCTACCCATCTGACAAAGTGCTAATATCCAGAATCTACAAAGAACTAAAACAGATTTACAAGAAAAACAAACCCATTCAAAAGTGGGTGAAGGATAAGAACAGACACTTTTCAAAAAAAGACATATATGAGGCCAACAAACATATGAAAAAATGCTCATCATCCCTGGCCATCAGAGAAATGCAAATCAAAACCACAATGAGATACCATCTCATGCCACTTAGAATGGCAATCATTAAAAAATCTGGAGACAACAGATGCTGGAGAGGATGTGCAGAAATATGAACACTTTTACACTCGTGGTTGGAGTGTAAATTAGTTCAACCATTGTGGAAGACAGTGTGGCGATTCCCCAGGGACCTAGAAATAGAAATTCCATTTGACCCAGCAATTCCATTACTGGGTATATATCCAAAGGATTATAAATCATTCTATTATAAAGACACATGCACATGTATGTACATTTAGGCACTGTTTACAATAGCAAAGACCTGGAACCAATCCAAATGCCCATCAATGATAGACTGGACAAGGAAAATGTAGCATATATACACCATGGAATACTATGCAATGAGTTTGTGTCCTTTTTAGGGACATGGATGAATCTGGGAAACCATCATTCTCAGCAAACAGACACAAGAACAGAAAATCAAACACCACACATTCTCATTCATAGGTGGGTGTTGAACAATGAGAACACATGGACATAGGGGAGGGGAGCATCATACACTGGGGTCTGTTGGGGGGGGACTTGGGGGAGGGGAAAGCACAGGGTAGGGAGGTTAGGGAGGGATAAAATGTGGAGAAATGCCAGATATAGGTAACGAGGGATGGAGGCAGCAAGCCACATTGCCACGTATGTACTTATGCAACAATCCTGCATAATCTGTACATGTACCCCAGAACCTAAAGTACAATAAAAAATATATATATTTTAAAAATTGTAAAAACAACCATTTAAAAACATTTGTAAAAGAGACCAAATATTAAAGAAAAACAAATATCAAAAAAAAAAAAAAGAATATTAATCCCTTTTCCAATCTGCCTTGTTTCAAAATTTAGCTCTAACACCAGTTTTGCCATCGTGGCAAAATCTCAGCCTATCTTTGTCTCAGTTTTAAATTTAAAATTTTAATTTAAAATTACAATAGTCCTTTAGGATTGTCACAAGGAATAAATGAGTCCATGTTAATAAATCATAATACAGATGAGAACAGCTTTAATTACCATACGTAAGTGACTAGCTCACACTTCATTTTCTCTGGCCCAGACCTCCTTTCTAAACTAGCAACCTACATATTCACCATTTCCCTTTTTATCTTAACTTAAATTTTTCAATGGTATCTCCAACTCAACATGTCCAAAACAGAATTCATGATCTGTAAGTCTTGAACAATCCCAACGCTCCCCATCCCAGAAAATGACACAATTCATAAAACTGGATGATATCCTCCACACAGATTTCTGCTCCCCACCACACCCTTCATATCCCTAACCAATCTATCCACAATGTATTGATATAGCTCTTTACATGTTTCTTGAATCTGTTTTTTTTTTCTTGCCAATGAATTCTATACCCACTAACCTATTCTAATTTACTTTTATCTCTAACTTTCATGACTGCAAAAGCTTGCTGTCTGGGCATCCTGTATCTTTTCTTTTCCCTATTCTCCATGCTGCAGCCAGAAACATCTTCTGATTATATTCCCCAAATTCAGCATAAAATGCTTCATTGACTTAATATGATTCAGGGAAAAGCCCTAAATTCCTAACATGGCTTATTAATCCTCCCATGGCTGATTTCTATATTGCCTTATTTCTATCAATTTCTTCATCTTTTGCTCTGATATTGCTTTTGATCAATTCTTAAATAACTCATGCTTCCTTCTACTAAAGTATATTTGTGCATTATTTTCTCCTCCATTTATTTAATTCTTACTATGCATTCAGAGTTCTGCTCCATTATCATTTTTTTCTTGAAGTCTTTCCTAGTCTCCAGGTGCCATAACACCTGCTAATTCATGTATACTTGTCAATATGTACTTTTCCTTATTCCACATATTATTTTGTAAAATTTACATATCACACTATAAAATTTGGTTAATGAAAACTTAAAGAGGGCAGGGCCTTCACATGCTTACCACTGTAAGCCCAAGATATATATAACATGGTTCTTGGTAGAAAGCAGTCAATAAATATTTACTGAATGCATAATTAGGTATCAGTACTTATAGTAGTGAGAAACAACTAAAAAGATTACGTAAGTTATGTGTCAAAATAAAGCAACTAAGTTTAAATAACCATCAAGTACAGAGCTAAAATGTGTCCAAACATTAGCCACAAGGAATATTGACGAACAATCATTTCAGAGTGCTAAGACTGCCAAGCAAACATCAGCCTTTCTAGAAGACCTATCGGAAAAAGCAAAGTCGAGATCTAACATATTTAATGATCTTTAGACTTGAAAAGTGGTGACCTCAGTCTTTGCTTTTGTATGTCCCATGTAAGGGAGAGGAGTTTTTTGTTTTTCTCATTCAACATTACGTTCATGGTTGAGACCCTTATTACAAGAGAAGTCAATAAAAGAAAAGCACGCACATTTATTTAATGTAAGTTTTATGTAACATAGGAGCCTTTGTAATTGCCCAACGGGTTCTTCTTGCCTACTGACCAGGTAGAGCTAAAGGTTTAATGCATGCAGAGCTGGCTAAATGGGAGGATGAAGTTTGATTATTCAAGTCAATCTCCCTGAAAATTCTGAGACTGGGGTTTTTAAAGGATAATTTGCCAGGTTGAGGACTCGGGAGTGGTAGTGCTGATTGTGCAGGCCAGAAGTGAAATCACAGTGAGGGTCAAAGTGGATT
Organism: Ateles fusciceps; assembly: GCA_036589455.1. Taxonomy (NCBI): domain Eukaryota; kingdom Metazoa; phylum Chordata; class Mammalia; order Primates; family Atelidae; genus Ateles; species Ateles fusciceps. Next base: position 6,241,357 of record JAZHEH010003310.1, read on the forward strand.
TTTTTTCCTGTCTTCTGTTCCTGGATGGGATCACATAACTAATTGGGCCAGATTATTTATCCGGGTGGCACCAGCTGATCCATCAGAATGCAGGGTCTGAAAAACACCTCAAACCGCAGTCTTAGGTTTTACAGGGTAGTGATGCTATCCACAGGAGAATTGGGGGAGGTTAGCGATCTTGTAGTCTCCAATTGCATGACTCCTAAATCATAATTTCCAATTTTGTGGCTAATTTGTTAGTTTTATAAGGATGGTTGTCTGCTCTGTAGGTAAGAAGGGGGTTTGTTTCAAGAAAGCACTGTAATCTTAGTTTCAAAATTAAATTATAAACTAAATCCCTCTTATAGTTAGCTTGGCCTACACTCAGAAATGGATAAGGCCTGTTTGGAGGCTGAAGGCAAGATTTTGAGATTAAAGGGACAGTTACATCAGATTTCTTTCACTGTCATAATTTTCTTACTATTATAATTTTTGCAAAGGTAGTTTCACCTTCAGGAAACAATACCCAAAGAAACAGTGAAACCTATGTATTTTTTATGGACAGTCACTGCGGAAGTATGGCTGGAGGATAAAGGAATATGATCTCATAGTAATGATAATAAACTGGTGGGAACCAAGCAAGGTCTTTGTTCAGATTCTTTCTGGCATCTCTATGTCTTAGAAAATAAAGAAGTTATTTTCCTCTGTGTTATAAAAAGAGTACCTCTATAATTAAAGTCTACGACCTACTTTAGAGGAAGGTCAGAAAATTCTTTTATGACTTGCTTCAGGGGGAGAGGGAGAAAGGAAGTTAGAGAGACTTTCTGCTGTTTCTCAAGTGTCAAGGAGCTGCATTTTGGGATAGTGTGTCCTGAATTCCATCATCTGACAAAACCAAATTTACTCACAAAATGTTAGGAGGAAAAAAAATTAGGCAAAACGACTATAACAGGCATCTTGGAGCCAATTAGGAGCACATGGTGGAATGGGTTCAGCCATTAGGATGTTTCTCTCCAGAAATCAGTTTGGTCTACAGACACTTGTAAGCCATTGACTATACTTTCTGTAGGCTCTCTGATTATGGAAAAGGAGATTAAGAGGAAGCAGACAGCAGGAGGCGAGCTATCCTTTATCAGTCTCAGAGATGATAATGTCCATCCCAGCATGGAGCTGATTAGAAGGAGATGCTGAGCAGAGGAAAGGACATAAATTGAGCAGCATTCTAAGTCTCTCCTGAGTCAGCAGTTCCCCCTCTGACTTCTTTACATAGTCTGAATTAATATTAAAAGGGTATAAAGGTATACAGAGTAGATAGCAGGTCACATTTATGTAATACTGAGACCAAATATCTTAGTCACTCCAAATATCTTCCTTATTAAACAATCAGTGAGTTTTAAATCTCTACCATGGGGCCACTGATTAAAAACTGGTCAGAAATAGATACATTTAACCCACTTACAAATATAACATTTTGTAGCTGAGCAAGAAGATGGCTAACTATCATAGATTAGTTTTTCTAAAAAGGAAAACAAAAGACATTTGTGGCAGAAACCAGAGCCATAACATTTAGGATTGCATGAGTTTTGGGAGAATGGTACTGTAGTTTTGGCTGTTGGCATGTGGGGAAAATATTTAACACTGGAATCAGTCACTTAATCATATAAACAGGAAAAGTGAGATAACACTAGTGAGTTAATGACACCTTGAATAGAAGACAAGCAAGGTTTAGCTGCAGCGGGAAACAACACTGCGCATTTTTTTTCTAATCATAGAAAATGAGAGTAAGATAACTACCTTGGATTACCTAGTTCATACTAAATTACCCACAATAAAGCCCTCTACTCATCTTATTTTCCTATTTATGTTTCAGTTCCAGAAAACAAACAACAACAATAGAAACTCTTATTGTTTCTATGAGTATTCCTCATGCATTACTGAATCATTCCTGGTTCATCTGAAGCTCCCTGTGTTCCAGAAATAATCCCTGTGACATGACTGATCTCACAATTTCCCTTCTACGTAATTGTAATCCTCCTACATATTTCTGCCATTTGAGGTTAAGGCACAACCTCCTCTAAGCATCTCTATAATATTTGCTTCAAGAAAAAATTATTTCTCTCAAATCCTATTTGTCTTCTTCAACCAAGTGAACCTCTGTTCCTCGGTTTCACAAATCAAAGGATCTGCATGGATGCTCCTATTATTGTGCCTCCACACATGATGTCCTGTAATAGCAATTGGTACATATTGAGCTCATGTTTACAGCTCTACATGGCTGAAAGGCAGCTCTAACTTCTGCTTTGGGTGATCCTAGATTTCACTTATCTAAGGGAATTCTCTGCAGCCATTCAGAATTCAAGAACATACTTTGTCCCGCAGTGAACAGAATGGAATTGCAACACATCTCTTCCCAATAACTAAGTGAGATTAATTTGACAAATACAAATTAGACCAACCAAGAGCTTGCTCAGTTACTCCTATTTGCTTTAATTTATTTAGCAAAAGACCCTGATCTATCAAGTTAAATGCCTTGATCCTTCATCAGTTTACAGATAGCCAAGTGCCCTAGTCCATAGCCAGGTTATCAATCTGTGAAAGGTGAACATTTGGGTAACTCATTTAACTGAGCAAGGTCTAAAGATTCAAATATTTTAAGTTATTGGAGGTCATATCTGAACTGTAATCTTTCCCTTGTCAAATATTACAAACTTATAAGAAGACATTTGTTTCCATGAACTAACTGAGCTCTAAATAAATTTATTTTCCCCTACAGTTAATTTCTGACTAGGTATTTATTCAGGAGATCTTTCTATTATTATATTGGCTATGCTTTGGTTTGTGCACAGAAATTATGCTGTTCTGACAGCTCTATTATTTTTACTGGTTGGCTTGCAGCAATTTATCTTAAAGTACATGAGAAATTTATTGTTTTTAATTGGCTCTGCCTTTCATTATGAATGTGCTTATGAGACACTACAGCAGCTCAACATTTCAATGTTTCAGTGTTTTCCACCGCTGTGGTGATCCTGTGAACAGCAGTGTTTCTGAAGGGTCTCTAAGCAATTTTGAAAACAGGATTAATAAGAGAAAGCTCGTGAATTTAGTTTCATCTTTACTGCTTTTCTGACAGTGCTACCATGGCATTGACCTTTGCTGTATATAAAAGATGTAGAGATATTTGGGCTCAAGGTAAAATTATATGTAAAAAATCCTGATCAAAAATAAGACATTTTAAATTGATTCTTTTAAATTGCACTAGAAACTTACAAAAGACTTGCTATTAAAGGAATAGAATATTAGTTTTATATTGCTGATATTACCAGATGAGCCTATGTAACTGGTATCCCAGCACATTACATCAAAGACCAAAGTTATGACATCTCAGTATTTAACTATTACCTCAGAATGCTTAACTCAGGAAACTGGAATGAACTAACTTTCAACTGTTGAGCCAAAATTTAAAAGTTAAATAATTTCACAGATAGGACAGGATTTTAGGCTCATTAGTTTTTATAGTATTAAAGCAGATATTGCTTAGTCAGTTAAAGGCATTTTTTTTTGTAATCTAAACCTATGTAATAATCACCTCCAAAATTTATTGCAGTTGTAAAATAGGTAATTCAAGCATTTACTGACCACCATTTTGTTTCACAATAGCTGAAAATAAATCACATAGCTACTCTAAGTTAGATTTGATACAATTTAATAATACATAAAATTTCATCCAAAAAGCCAGCTACTTCTAACACAGGCAAATGCCACTTATTAGACTCAAAGATACATTTACTCATTCAGCAAATATTTAATAAGCACTTTCTAAGTGTAAAATACTATGTTAGGAGTTTTAGGAGATTCAAAGATAAAATTTAATATACTCAGTGTAGATTTTCATTAAGTCTATTTATGTGTACATTAACACTGCAATTTGACATAGAAAAAAATGTACTTTGAGGTAATGTCTATAAAGTGCTTTGGAAATCCGCTGGAAACAGAATTTCTAGGATGTAGGTTTACAGATCATACACAAGAAATGATTGGAAAGGCAACACAGGAGGAGGAAACAGCCTGAATAAGTCCTATCGGATGTCTAATAAAATGTACTTATGGCTCTTAGGTGACATGTCTAACCAGGTGACCACAAAGTATCTGGAGGAGGAAATGTCGCAATGCATGGCAGAATGAGATACAAAGTGACTCTCTCACTCGGTTAAAATCATTTGTCTTTAAGCCCCACATCAGAGCAATTAAATGAAGATTTTTGGTGATTAGAACTGGTTTAGGCATCTTTTTAAAAGGATCTAGGTGATTTAGGTATGTACTCATTGCTGGGAAACACCAGTTACATTCATTGTAGCAAACACCACCAGCCGGCCACGAAATGAAGTTTCAATTTCAGGCATTCCTGCCACTCTGTCTTGTTTGGCTTACAATAGGCATCTTTATAAAGAGAAGGAAATTTAATTTATGTTGTTCAGCCATCTCCTCATTTCCTCTTCACTACAATAATACTGTTAAACCATACTTTTCTGTTATTTAAATAAAAACTTTAGAACGAAAATAATCTTCTTTCTCATTTCTTGATTCTGCCATGGTTCTAAAAACAAAAAAAAAAAGACCAGAACTACTTCTTCTCAAATTCCTTGAGTTTTTGTTTTTTTTAATTTTTTTGGTTTTTATCACACGTCACCTTTCTCTTCCCTTGCTCTCATGGCCACACTCTTGGGCTGTGCTCTCATCACTTGTTTCACCTCGGAAGGATGAATTCAACAGTCCTAGTCTCTAGCGGAAAAGTGTCCTTTCTCTCCACTTTCCCAAGTTCCACTGCAAGAATTTTTTTAACTTCATCATTTCGTATACTCCAGTGACCTTCTCATTTTTACTCTACCCATCATCTCATTACTGTCTTCACCTCTGTTCATGTTGCACTATAACACCATAATAAATCTGTACAATCATTACCTAACACATGCCCTCAGCTTCCCAACACCCCTTCCCCTTCTAATTACCAAAAATAACACCACAATCTGCCTTCTTCATGACTTACTACAAAGGTAATCATTACTGGAGAAGACTCACATAATCAGTGATATTGGCAACATTACACTTCACGATCTCTAACTGGATCCAGGATTTCAACAGCGTTTTACGAGATTGCTCTGGTAATATTTTTTCTCCCATTCTCTGTAACATGTATTTCATGAGATCAAGATTATTCTTAAGCTTTACTCTTCCTTCCCTCCCTGTCCATCTCAGCAGATGACTTTGCCTCACATGTCAAAAATAATATTTGCACTGACTTTTCTCCCCTCTCTCTACATCATCAAGTGCCCCATCTGAACTGGACATTTTTATGAGCATAAATATGGCGATTCCATTTCCCTTTTCATTTACCTGTCCTTTTAAAGATAAACTCTTCAGACAATTGTTTTTAATTTCTTCAACTTTATTCTCTCTTGAGCCCAAACCATTCAAGTTTTCACCAATTACATTCACTTTATTAAATCCAAAGATCAGTTCTTAGCATCTCACTGCACCTATCAGTGATGGTTGACATTGTTGGTTCACTTCTTCCTTTCCTTCTAAAAACACTTTTGTATTTGGTTTCAAGGGTACTACACTGAACTGTTTTTCTTCCTTTATGAAATAACTCCTTTTCAGTCACTTTGGTTGCTTGGTACTCATTTTCTTGACCTCAGAAACTTGAAGTGCCCTACATATCAGTCCTTGAATTTGGTCTGTCTACACACAATTTCTCAGTAATCTCATCCAGTCTCATGACTCCAAATGCCTTCTACACAATGCCTCATAACGTTTACATTATTTAGACTAAAACTTTTCTTTAAACTCTTGACTAATATATACAACTTGATACTTTACATGTTGACCCAAATATCTAATTGATATTTTATACTTAACAAGAGAATGCACAATCCTTATTCTCTCTCCACCTGCATCTTCAAAATCCTGTATCTAAATTATGAAGTTTCCATGCTTGTTATTCAGTCTAAAATATCAGTCATCTCCAATACTATTTTTTCTCACTATCCTTATTCAATTACCTAAATTCTACATACTTTACTATTAAAACATACCCATAATGTCATTTCACACACTCTAAAAACATATCCAGAATTCCATTTTTATTAAATTTACTACTATCACCCTGGAGCAAGCTTGTACTATTTCAATTTTTTAAATTAATTAGTACCTCCAATCCAAAAATCCTAGTTCTTCTTTAAATGATCTCTAGATTCCATCCTTGCCAACTTCAGTGTATTTTTAATATGGCAGCCAGAAGACTTCTGTAAAATATAATCAAAACCATGTTGTTCCTCTCTCTTCATAAACTTCTCATGTCTCTGTGTGTCAGTTGCAGTCAAAACAACTCTCTGTGCTGGAACTGCAGAAACTTCCTGTCTCCCATATTTCAGACATATTCTCACATTAGGGATTTTAGACTTACTTTGGTCTAGAATGGCCATCCTCCAGATATTTGCATTACTCTTTAACCCCCTCAAATCTCACAGTTTCTGAAACCTACTCTGATCATCCTATTTAAAAGTAAACCTCTAAACTTCTCTGTCCTCACTCCTGATTTTACTTCCTTCCATAGACCTCATCATCTAAAATAGTACAGATTTTACATATTTATTTGGAAGACAGTGTGTCTTCCTACGTTCCAATAGAAAATAAGGTAAAATTACTAGTCAAGGTTCTCTAGGACAGAATTAATCAAATATTATATATATAAATTGAAAATATACGGGAGTTTATTAACTCACATGATTACAAGGTCCCACAACAGGCCATCTGCAGGCTGATAAGGAAGGAGAACCAGTCTGCATTCCAAAACTGAAGAACTTGGAGTTCGATGGTCAAGGGCAGGAAGCGTCCAGCACAGGATGTCAGCTGGGAGGCTAGGCCAGTCTCTCTTTTCATATTTTTTTGCCTGCTTATATTCTAGCCATACTGGGTACTGATTAGATTGTGTCCACCCAGTTAAGGGTGGGTTGCCTTCCTCAAATGTTAATTTCCTTTGACAATGCCCTCCCATGTTCCGTGTGAGAACATGCCGTGTTTGGTTTTCTGTTCTTGTCTCAGTTTGCTGAGAATGATGGTTTCCATCTTCATCTGGGGTGTATGTGCAGAACGTGCAAGTTTATTACATAGATATACACGTGCCTTGGTGATTTGCTACATGTTTTCACCCATAAGTGGGTGTTGAACAATGAGAACACATGAACACAGGGAGGGGGAACATCACGCACCAGGGCCTGTTGGCGGGTGGGGGAGCTGGGGGGAGGGATAGCAGGAGGTGGGGGGGGATTAGGGAGGGGATAACATTAGGAGAAATAACTAATGTAGATGACGGGGATGGAAGCAGCAAACCACCAAGGCACGTTTGTACACTCTTTAATATTCTAATTCTCATTGACTCTTCGAGCACTTTTATTCTTAATTCTGCCCCCTAATTCCACTATAGTCTTCTACTTGAAGACACAAATAAGCCTTAGTACATAAGTTTCAGTAATTATTAATATAATTGTGACTTTAGCATCTATTATTATATGCCCAGTCTGTTCTATACATTAAGATTGTTGGGAAAACAAAATTTACAAACATATACACCTTCTAGTCATATCATTATAATTTTGTGAGATGGGCTGTTGGGAAAAGCTGCAAAGGAGAAATGACTTATAGAGTGCCTACATAAATGGGTTATTAGTAACACATAAACAAGGAACCACAAACTGCGGAAGGCCGCAGGAGGCCTCTGAGGAGGAAGCCCTCTCCATGCCTCATGTTCTGGTGCAGAGTGATGTAGGCTCTGTTACCATAAACATCATGCTCAAGGACATAAAACCCTTCATAGCACTACGACGTAGCCAGACTTGTAGGCTCCTTTTAAGGCCCGAGTTCCACGAGCTGCACATGGATAATAAGCTAAAGATAACCACATACTCTTGTTTTTTGAAACTCCCAAACCACCACTGTTATCAACCCTTAGAATGACACACCAGTTCTGGCTCACGGATTCATCCACCATCACTCTACCCCTATCCTATAGGTCAAAGTGATTGTAATAAATAAATAGTGTGGATGATCAGAGCTCTGGGCCTTCAGAGTTTACTGTCACCTCCAGAGTAATGAAGTGATGGGTCTCTGGTCCCACTTTTTCTCTTAATCGGTCTTTCTCTCATTCCTTTGTTGCCACCGAACTTGGGGTACCCACGGGTGATGTAGAGCTGGCTCCCTGCAGTGGGCAATTTGGTTGTCACTGTTTATCACTGGGAAACTGCTGAATAAAGATATTAAGTAACCTATTTCACTTTAAACCTGTATTCAGTAAATATGAAACCCATTATTTGTATCTAAGTCATTTAATTTCAGAGCACTCTTAGAAACGATAGTATATAATTTCTTCTCATTAGCTTAGTGTATTTCGATTTTGGGAATTTTTAATCTATTTCACTGGTTTGTTCAGCACTACCCATCCTATAAATGCTGGAGTTACTTAAAAATTAGTCCTGGACTCTCTTCACCATCTTGGTACATCTTACTAGATTTGCTTATCTCTGATGACTTGCAATACCATCAAATTTCCAACTCCTCAATGCAAATGTTCTATACAGACCTCTTCTAAACTAATTTAACAATAAGCCATCACTCTCTTTCAGATATCTTAAATGTATTTTCAAAGTTTAATTCGTGATCCCTGCCCACCATTTCAATCCATTTTATCTCTAATATTTCCCATGTAATTTACTGTCACCTCCATCCACCCAAATTCTACAGAAACCTGAGTCTTCCTTGACGTCTCCTTCTCCCTTGTTTTTCTCCTCCAATCTGTTAAAACATCCTATTTATTCTAATCCAAAATATATTTTGAGTCATCGCATTCTCCCTGCAATTCTAGCAATTATCTCTTTAGCCTTTTATTCTATTTTTCTTGATTTCACTGTTACTTTTCTTTCATCCATTCCTTACACAGAAAGCATTCTCTTACTTAAATTGTTTGATAGTGCCACATTTTCGTTAGCATAAGATTCTTTTTTTTATAATTTCAACTAGTCTTACAACTCTTACATATCTGGCCCCTGCTTACCTCTAGACTTATCTAGTTTCATTCATCTCTTCACTCACTATACTGCAAGTACACTAGCTTTATCAATTCTACACATATTCCATTACTTCATTCTTACTGAAGCTATAACTGTACTTCCTGGTTTATCTGAGTAATTTGCCTTATATATGAGGCCTTAGTCCTCAGGATTTTTCTTTGGGTGAATAGTTAGCCCTGAATTATCATTATAATAAGTGAACAGACAATTTCATGGAAGCAGAAAAAAATAAGTCTCAGAGGCTTCCTTTGTCAAGAAATAAAAGTACTCGCAATTAGCATTCAAATACATGATAAATGTAGAGTATCTGTAGGTACATAATGATTCTAAATTTAATTTACAATTAGCTGTGATTGTGTGACCCTATGAATAAATTTGTAATAAATAACATTGCATAAATTAAACTTAGTAGATACTATTTTTGCCCTATACTTATTAGTGAATTTAATCACTCTCTAAAATTAGAAAGAAAAGATACCTAGTCTCTATATAACTTCTCGATTTGATAAATGCTCACTTATACTGGGTACATGAAGGAAATAGAGATTGGGAATATTATAATTCAATGGATCCATAATATTTACAATTTAATTACTTATATTGTTAATATAATTATATGTGGAATATGTACAACTTTTAAATAGTTATTAATATTTTAATATTAAGGGAGAAGAGTAGATGTTATTTATCTTTAATATTAGAATACATAACACATTAAGAATACTAGTCATATCCTTAATAGATGGGATATATCTATCAGAAATGGAAGAGAATCACCAGCACTATAAAAATAATAAGCTAATTTCAAAATAACAAGAACTAATTTCTCGGTTTTTCGGAAGTGGTCAACAGATTTCTCTCATATAAATTCTTCTGTTACAACATGTTGGAAGCGGTGAAGAATGGACACACAGTAAAAAGCTATATTATTCGTATTTGTTGTTATAACCTGAATGTTTCTGTCCCCTCAAATTCATATGCTGACAACTAATGGCCAATGTGATGATTCAGAGGTGGGCCATTGGGAAGTGATTAGGTCACAGGTGGAGCCCACATGAATGAGATTAGTACCCTCTGAAAGAGGTCCCACAGGGCTGCTTTGCCCCTTTCCACTATGGGTAGTCATGGCAAAAAGGCACTACTTATGAACTGGAAAACAGATGACATCAGAGACCAAATATGCTGGTGCTTAATCTTGGAACTTCTCAGCCTCTAAAACCACGAGGAATAAATTTCTGTTGTTGATAAGCCACCCAGTCTAAGGTATTTATTGTGTTATAGCAGCCTTAACAGAGTAAGACAACATCTTGTGACAATACAGTATGAAGATTAATGATTATGCTTTAAAAAGTAAGTTTAAGGATATGTTAATAAAAATAAACATGACTTCCTGAGAAAAGGTTAAAATGAAAATCTTTTATTTTAAAAAAGTTTACTCTACATAATAAATCATAGAAGAAATGTTACAAAGAACTTCTTTAAAGTTCGGAATGGAAACTAGTGGGTACATGAAAGATAATAAATAAGACAGCCATCAGAGTAGTAATGCTCCATCACCCCACTTGGTGCCCAGGATGTGTAAGTGAAGGACAGAAAAAATATAATTTTAAAATGACAGGTTTATCAGACATCCACGTAGGATTACTGAATTTAAAATGTATAGGCAAATCAAAACTTTAAAATAGGCTAATAAATAATTCAATAAGCCAAAATGATTTCTAACAATGAATTAAAGTTGGAATTGGATATCATCTATAAAATAATGATAAAGACAATCTTTCCAAAAGTATGTTTTAAAAATAAAAGTAGTGCAAAAAGGCAAAGCTCTTTGGTATTTTCCATTAGAAGTATAGGAAAGACATAGCAAAGAAACAAAATAAAAGAGGAATCCCTATTGTCAAAAACTGCAACCCCTGTGAAAATGAAATAAATAATAATACACTAATAATAAAAGATATAAAAAATGTTTATGATTCAGAAGAAAAAGGTGAAGGGAGTTTCATTAAGATCAAGAAATGTTTGGGATTATTTTGCATTTGTTTCTAATAACAAACAGGGCATATGTTTACCTGTTCACTCACTAATTTTTTAAATATATATTTATTGAGCACTATCCATTGCCAATATTGCTTGATGATAAGGTTGCAGAGATGGAACACAAAATTTATATGGTTAAGGACTCATAGCCTAGCAAGTAACAGAGTTCAGGATGGAGAAAAATATACAATTTTTAAAATATTATGAGAGGTATTTGAAAATTAGAACCACTTCAGTGTCAGCAGAAAAGATAACTTGGGATTTAGAAGTTTGGTAACTGTTTTCAAAGACTGGAAAAGGTCTGTTGATGCCAAGATAATTGGTAGATATCAAAGATACAAAAACTTGAAAACTTTTTAAATTATTGACGATTTTTCTACTGGATTTCAGCATAGGGTGAGAGATTTGATAGCGCATTATATTAGCAATCATTGCTATATAACAAATTACTCAAAATTTAGCAGCTTATAATAGCAAACATTTATTATCTCACAATTGTAAGGGTGAGAAATACCCCCAAAAGTCTCATCCAAATAGAGACGTCACTCACAGTCCAGCGTGTCATTATTTAAACCATGCTCAAGAGTGAATAAGTTTCCTCAGGCAAAATCCATAATTATTGCACTTTGTATAGCATTCCTTTAAATCTGTGCAACTATGAAATAAAGAACGTGTTAGCTGGTTCTAAACATGAAATGAGGGTTGTAAAAACATCACTAGTCTATATCAATTTTTAAATTCCAAGCAAAAATAGAATGTTGAAAGTTTTCTGGAAGTTTTCTAATTAGATCTCATTATCAAGAAATAATTTTCCATAGCTCCGAGTTACTCTCTCTCTTGATTTCCACCCTCTGAGCAAACCTTCCTTTTGCAAGAAAGGCAGCTCTGGTTTGCAGATGAGTAGTTTTCTGTTAGCTTGGTGCCAACAGAACTTGGAGACACCTTCTGCTTTTTTTTTTTTTTCCCATTTTGTACTGTATCTTCCCTTATCAGTTCAAGCTGACAGTGTTTCTCCCAATATAATTTTCTCAAAACTTCATGAGCTTCCTATGTATATCACACACAGGGTTTTTCTCATTAGCCACAAGCTATAACCACAAATCTTTTCCCAATGAGCTTTTAGCTTCTTATAGTCCACATTGCCTGAGTGAGGGAATATATGAGTCAGAAATTTGGCTTCATCTCTAGACCAGACTTTCTGGCAGTGCACTAAGTTTGAACTTTGTTCAGAAGGCATTTCTTAATTTTATTGTCTTTGCCATTTGGAAATTCTGAGAATTTTTAAAACCATAAAGTTACATCCTTTTAAAAAATCCTTTACAAATTTTCTCTCTCATCTCACATTTTACTAGAAGAGGTAAGAACAAACTAGGCTGCACCATAAATATTTTGTTTATAAATATCCTTAACTATCATAACAAATTATTTGGTTACATTTTCTGCTGTCCAGGTCCACATTATTGTAGACAATAGTGGTGGTCAGAAATTTGGCTTCATCTCTAGACCAGACTTTCTGGCAGTGCTCTAAGTTTGAACTTTGTTCAGAAGGCATTTCTTAATTTTATTGTCTTTGCCATTTGGAAATTCTGAGAATTTTTAAAACCATAAAGTTATATCTTTTAAAAAAAATCCTTTACAAATTTTCTCTCTCTTTTCAAATTTTACTAGAAGCAGTAAGAATAAACTAGGCTGCACCATAAATACTTTGTTTATAAATATCCTTAACTATCACAACAAATTATTTGGTTACATTTTCTGCTTTCCAGGTCCACATTATTGTAGACAACAGTGGTGGTAAGCTTTTTGTTCTACAAAGGAAGGATACTTCCTCCAGGCCCAGTAACATGTTACTCACTGTGGTTCTTGCCAGCATACTGAAAATCCATATTTCTCATCTGTCCAGTGTAATTTAGAATTTCTCTAATATCCTCTTAAAATCCTTATAGCTTTTGCTCACCACCCAGATCTAAACCAGGCCTACATTTTTCAGCATTTGTTAAAGCAGCTTCCTACTTTCAGATATAAAAATCTGCATTATTTATCTATCGCTATATAACAAATATTCCAAAATTGGGTGGCTTAAAACAAGAAACTTTTTCTTAATTCTCACTGTTCCCATGGGTAAGAAATTTAGTCATGGCTTACTTGAGCACCTCATTCATGAAATTTAAACACTGTCTCTTATAAAACTGCAGTCAAGGTACTGATCTGGGCTACAGTAATCTCAAATCCCAATTGAGGAAGATTTTACTTCCAAACTCACTCACATAGCTTGGTAGCCTTCAGATTTTTAAGGTATTTAGCCAGAGACATTAGTTACTTGCCCTGTCAGCCACTCCATAGGGTAACTGACAACATAACTGCTGGCTGACCACAACGCAAGTGAAGAAGAAAGTAACAGATTAGGAGAGGGCACTCAACATAGAAGCCACAGTCTTTGTATAATCCAGTCTCAGAAGTGAGATTTCATATCTGTTCTATATTACTCAATGGAAGTAAATTCAACTCATATTAGAAAACAGAGGGGTGGAGAGAAATTACAAAAGGATGTGGATAACTGAGTATGGAGTTTCATTTTTTATTTTTCTGAGACAGAGTTTTGCTCTGTCACCCAGATAGAAGTGAAGTGGTGTGATCTCAGCTCACTGCAGCCTCTGCCTCCTGGGTTCAAGCAAATTCTCCCCCTCAGTCTCCGGAGTAGCTAGGATTACATGCCTGGCTAATTTTTGTATTTTTAGTATAGACAGAATTTCACTATGTTGGCCAGGAAGGTCTCGAACTCCTGACCTCACCATCCACCCACCTCAGCCTCCCAAAGTGCTGGGATTACAGGTGTGAGCCACTGCACCCAGTGGAATGTGGAGATTTTTGAAGGCCATTACAGAGGCAGACTACCACAGATATGAAAGGAGATTAGGAATTGGTTTAACTCTATTTTCTAAAAAAAAAATAATAGGGTACAGACAGATAATCTAAATGTTCAATAGACTTGTGTAATAGGCATAATAATGACCCTCAAAAGGTATCCATATCCTAATGCACAGAACCTGAAAATATGTTACATTATATGACAAAGGGGAATTAAGTCTGCAGATGGAATTAAATTTGCTTATCAACTCACTTAAAATGGGGAGAGTATCTTGGATTATCCCAGTGGACCCAATGTAATCACAGAGGTCTTTAAATGTGGAAAATGAAGATAGAACAGTAGAGTCAGAGAAAGAGCTATGGTAATGCAGTCAGGGTCAATGAGATGCTATGTTGCCGGCTTTGAAGAAAGAGCAAAGGGACCACCAGGCAAAAAATGCAGAGTCTTTATATATACTGGAAAATTCAAAGAAATTGATTCTCTGCTAGAATTTCCAGAAAGCCATGCAGCCCTGCCAATACCTTCATTTGAGCCCAGTAAGCCTGTGTTAGACTTTTAACCTAAAGAATTATGAGGGTACAAACCTAAAGAATTATAAGACTGCTAAATTCATGTTATTTTAAGCCACTAAATTTGTGATCATTTCTTATCACAACAGAAAACTTATACAGTTTATATTTAGACATGTACTTTACCTAGAGAAAACTAAAAATCTATAAAGTTCAAATTGGCTTGTGCATTTAGAAGATGAATATATAGTAAAAGATCATTAAGGTGTTTAACAATACTGAAAACAGGAGAGTAGATCATTTTAACACTGAAGCAAATCTTACTTCAAGCCAATGAGATGGACTCTTAAATATATTATCATTAGATAGAAGATAGATAGATAGACTGATAAATAGATGGATACGGCTTTGATATTTTGTCCGTTTCTAATCTCATGTTGCCATGTGACCTCCAATGTTGGAGGAGGGCCTAGTGGGAGGTGTTTGGGGTATTGGCAGTGGATCCTTCATGAATAGCTTGATTCTATGTCACAGTAATGAGTAAGTTCTCACACTATGAATTCACATGAGCTGTGGTTGTTTAGAACAGCCTGATACCTCCTTCTTCTGTCTCTTGCTCCCTCTCCCACCATGTGACACACTATCTCCCCTTTACCTACTGCCATGATTATAAGCTTTTCTGATACCCATACAAGAAGCAGATTCTGGCACTATGCTTTGTCTACAGCCTGCAGAACCATGAGCCAAAAAAACCTCTTTTCTTTGTAAATTACCCAGTCTTTTCTGCATTAGTCTGTTTGCATGGCTACAAAGGAGTACCATTATAGCCTGGGTACAAAGCCTGGGTGCCTAGAAGTACCTTTATAGCCATGCAAACAGACTAATACAGAAAACTGGTATCCAGAAGTGTGGTATTTTTATAACAATACTTGAAAATGTGGAAGCATTGGAACTGGGTAACAGTCGAGGTTGGAAGAGTTTCAGGGTCTCAAAAGAATACAGGAAAATGAGAGGAAGTTTAGAGCATTTTAGAGACTGGATAAATGGCTGTGACCAAATGCTGATAGAAATATGAACAGTAAATACCAGGCTGGTGAAGTCTCAGATGGAAGAGAAACTTATTGGAAGTGGAACAAAGGTTGCCCTTGTAACATCTTAGCAAGTAACTTGGATACATTGGTGTCCACATCTTAGAGCTTTGTGAAAGGTTGAACTTAAGAATTATGACTTAGGGTATCTGACAGAGGAAATTCGTAAGCTGCAAAGCATTCGAAATATGCCATGGTTGTTTCTAACAGCCTAAATTAGAGATGGGAGCAAAGAAAGACTTAAAGTTGGAATTTATAATTTAAAAGGAATCGAAGCATAAAAATCTGTAGCCTGCCCCACAGTAGAGAAAGAAAAAACCCTTTCAGGAGAATCCAAGAGGGCTATGGGGCAATTACTTGCTAGAGAGATTTGCATTACTAAAATGGAACCAAGTGTTAATATCCAAGAAAATGGGGAAAAGGCCTTGAAGGCATTTCCAAAATTTTTAAGATAGTCCCTTCCATCATAGGCCCAGGGTCCCAG
This sequence comes from Ateles fusciceps, assembly GCA_036589455.1. NCBI lineage: Eukaryota > Metazoa > Chordata > Mammalia > Primates > Atelidae > Ateles > Ateles fusciceps. The sequence goes on from JAZHEH010003310.1 coordinate 6,257,445, forward strand.
GAGCAATCCATGGCTTTGAGAGCTGGGTCCAGGGCCCTGTTGCCCTGCAAAGCCTTTGAACTGTGCTTCCTACATGCCCACTGCTCCAGCTGCAGCCATGGCTCACAGCACAGCCTGGGCCACTGTTTCAGAGGATGCAAGCTGTAAGCCTTGGTGGTTTCCACACAGTGTTAAGCATTCAGGTGCACAGAATGTAAGAGTGTGAAGTTTAGCAGTTTCTACCTAGATTTCAAAGGATTTATTTCAAAGCCTGGGTGCCCAGGCAGAAGACAGTACCAAGGGGAAATGTGGGATTGGTGCTTCAATACAAGGTCTCTATCAGGGCACTGATTAGTGGAGCTGTGGTAAGGGGGCTGTCACCCTCCAGACCCAAGAATGATACAGCCTTGATAAGCCCCAGGCACTTAACGCCAACCCATGAGAAAAGCCAAAGGTCCTTTACCCTGCACAAGGGGAAGCTGCCCAAGGTATTGTGAATTCACTCCTCGTACCAATGTACTCTGGATGTGGGACAAGGACTCAGAGGAAATTATTTTGAGCTTTAAGATTTAATGATTGCACTGCTGGGTTTCAGATTTGCATGGTGCCTGTTGCCCTTTTCTTTTGGCTTGTTTCTCCCTTTCAGAAAGAGAAGGTTTACCCAATGCCTGTACCACCATTGTATCCTGATGTAAATAGCTTGTTTTATAGGTTCATAGGTGGAAATAACTTGCTTTGTGTCTCAGAGGAAACTTTGATCATTGAAATTTTGCATGATGCTGAAATGAGGTAAGACTTTGGGGGACTGTTGGGAAGGGATGATTATATTTTGCAATGTGAGAAGGATATTAGATTTGGGGGTTTAAGGGCAGAAAGACATGGTTTGGAAGTTTCGTCTTCATATCTCCTGTTGACATGTGACCTCTACTGCTGGAGGTAGGCCCATTGGGAGATGTTTGAGTCATGGGAGCAGATCCCTCATGAAAGGCTTGGTAATGCCTTCACAGTAATAAGTGAGTTCTCCTTCTATGAGTTCATGCAAGTTCTGATTGTTTAAAGGAGGCTACCACCTCCTCCCTCTCTCTCTTGCTCCCTCTCTCACCATGTGACATGCTGGTTCCTGTTTGCCTTCCACCATGATTGTAAGCTTCTCAAGGCCCTCACAAGAAGCAGATGCTAGAACAATGCTTTGTGTAAAGCCCATAGGCCCATAAGACAAATAAATCTGTTTTCTTTATAAATTACTCAATATCAGGTACTTCTTTATAATAATGCAAATGGACATATATATATATATATACACACACACTCATCTATGTGTGTGTGTGTATATATATATATACACATCTATATGTGTGTGTATACATATATATACATCTGTGTATGTGTATATATATATGACCATATTATGTGTATGTGTGTAGTATATACACATACATACATACATACACACACACACACATATATATATATATATGTAGCACATATATATACACACACATAGGAATTCACTGCATCCACTTGAAAAATACAGGCTTATAGTTAGGAATGAAAAATCTACTTTTAACATAGCAGAAATATATGTATAGACTGTTCAACACTGTATTTCAGTGTCAAAATTAGATAAAACGTTTTTCTGGGGGGATTTTCATGGGTTTTTTTTTAGTATTTTCTATAATTGAGAGCTTTTGTCTAATCTCAAAGTGTTTTCTGAGTAGTTTTACAGACCAACTATAATCTTTCAAAATAGCCATTACTTTCACTCCTTTTCAAAATGTTTTTCCTACTCTACTTCCTCTTTCAGATTATGGTGATTCTATCCACCTAAGCATGTAACCTGGAAAACAGTCTCCTTAACTCTTCCCTCTCCTTATCATTCATATCTAATTTATCACAGAGCATTATTATGTTGCTAAATATCACCAGCAACCTCACCCACAAATATACATTTTCCTCTGTACACTTTTTATGTCATTATAGTTCAGATCACACCATCATTTTCCTGAACTCTAATCAACACTGAACTCATTTGCTAATCTATATTTTCCCCGTCGCTTCTGGTGCTTCCTCTTATGCTTTGTCCACACTGCAATCTAAGTTCTCTCTGCAAAAGGCAAATCTGATCAAACCTTCCCTTCTAAAGTTTTTATTGATTTTTTTAAATCATATGTAGCAATTTGGAAGCCTCATGAAACAACTTAAAATATTACATTTCATATATAAACATGCATGCTAACATTATTTTTTCAATTATAATGTAAAATGTTTACTTTTACTATTGCACATCATTTTGTAAAAGAAAGAAATTGGTAAATGAAAGTAGAAATAACAAGAACTCAGAATATAGAATATTTTCAAGAGGAAACACAACATACTTTCAGAGATACATATAGAAGCGGAAAGACAGAAAGTAGAAATAGAGAGAAGACAGGAAGGACAAAAAGAAGGACAAATTTTAAATTTGTTTTCCTGTTGAAAAGAACACATCTGACTCCAAAATCACCAAAGAGCAATGTAGATCTCTATTGAATTTTTTTGCTGATGTAATGTGTTTGTGTGATTGGGAGATGATGTATTAGTGTAGATGGGAGATTGGCATAGAAATATATTGCAGGAGGCGTAAGAAAATTTCTCAAAGATCCTCTTTACTAAAGCTACCGATATGTAACTCTCAGCATTTCTGTATGGCTCTTTCTTACCCTTTCACTTCCTCTACTGTAAATGAACCTGCCTTGGAGTCATCCAGTCACTTTTTGTGTATATTTAATTTATATTTTTCTCATTTCACCACTTCTCTGATCAACAAACCTGAAAAGTTGTTTTTGACAAATCTATACATGTAGAAGTTTAGGATGAAGTGAGGAGGGTAAGAAATAGAAAATGTAAATATGGAAAATTTTTCTCATCACAAATTGTTTTATTCATAGATATTTGTAAGTTTTGCAAATAATATTTAAAATCTCTTTGAAAACTTCCATGTGTCCTATTACTGTTTTGACACTGTCCGAAATCTTGGGCCAGAAATTATTACGTTGGTTTAAAAGTAATTTTAGTTTTTGCAATTACTTTAACTGCAAATATCTCTAATATCTAGAACTGCACAGTTCTGGCACCTGATTTGCTAATGAGAAGCTTTCTGGAATTTATGTGAAAGAGGATCAGGACCAAGAATTTTGATCAGCAGCAAGGGGCTCACTATCATTTCTCTCTGATTAAAAAGAAGGGTGAGAGTGCACCTATGGTGCTTTGTTTTGAAGCTACATTTGCATATCAAGCACAGTTTTATCACTTATGCTTATTTGAGAAGGCTTTCCTGAAGGATTAAAGCCTTGGTGCCGTCCTCTGCTGAATCTGTTATTTGTGAGAAAATGTGTTATGAAAACCACTGATCTTTAGAAAAAGATTTAAAATCGTTGGTACGAAATTCAGTCTTTCATAATTCTATTATACCGCCTTTCTTTCCTCAATCATTTCTACTGCATTCACAATATTTCAGACACTCTCTCTACTACCAACAAATGCTACACTTTTTTTTGCTGCTTGACTTTGGTATTATATTACGTTTGCTTGAAAAGCTCTGGATGTTAACCCACATTATCCAGCTACCTTAAATGTAGCACTATCCATATTGTAATTTAATTACACATAATTATTTATGGTCTTTTTCTTCCCTGGAGTGTGGGTTCCATTTGTGTTATACTTCTGTAGAAAGTGCTTCACAGTCAGTCAATTACAACATGAAAGAACTCTTGTCGCAGTAGAGTATCTCAAAATGCCTTTGCCTTCAACCTTATTTGAAGAATCTCTGGTAGATTTAGCCTGGTTCTTTATGTAATGGTGCAGTGAACTGTGGTTTGCTAGTCTGTGGTGCTAATTATTCCTGGCTAGCTGTTTACCTGAAAAGCTATAATCTTAATAATGGTGACTTGAAAGCCCATTTCTCAGTATACACATTGACATGCAAGTTTTTCATATTTTTTTTAGTCACTTAATTATTTAAATAGCGAAAACATAAACTTTATTTTTGCAGAATTCTGTAAAATATTATAGTTCAACATTGATCTATTTCTATTTCTCAGTGCAGGTATTCCCTTCCTCCATTTCAAAATCAATAAATCTGACTGGGTTTTAGCATTGCAGTAGTCTGAAAAATGTCCCTTTTCCTCCCAAAGGATTTTCATATCAAAACCCTGGAATCTATGACTTTTACTTTATTTGAAAAGAAAGGTCTTTGCAGATGTGATCAAGCATCTCCAGATGAGATAATTCTTGATTATACAGGTGGGCCCTAAATCCAATGACAAGTCTCTATAAGAGAGAAAGGCAAAGGAAGGTTTAGGTCAGAAGAGGAGACAATACAAAAGAGAAAGCTATGTAAAACCTCCAAGATTGGATTCATGAGATGGCAAAGAATGCCAATGGATAACAGAAGATGAAAGGCCAGTTGTGGAATCTCCCCTAGAGCCCATGAAAGGAGCATACGCCTACTGATACCTTGATTTCAGACCTCTGGCCTCCAGAACTGGGAAGAATACCCTTCCTTGTGTTCTTAGCCACCAGGTCTGTGAGAATTTCTTACAGTAGCTGTAAAAATCTAATATACTTTGAAAGTTTCAACCCTCCCCCTACACACACACATATCTCCAATACCATTTTCTGATTTGTGCTTCTCCATAGCATTGATGATATTTTAAAATACTGTACATATGATTCATTCACCTTGTTCTGTCTCTCCAGATAGAATTTAATAAGGCTGTAGGTAGCATTTTCCATAATGGAAATCTTGGTCAAATGATAATAAAGTCAAACATACTAAAATACATAATATTTCCTGAATAATACAACAAAAGGGTAATTATTACTTTCAGTTTGCTCTGATATAAAAGTGAGGTGCCACATTTTCATTATTAGCACCTAATCCCACTAAAATTATATCTTTAAAATAATATGGTTAAGGTTATTGAGAAAAATTAAATGAAATAAAAGGCAGATTGTTCAGTTAGTGAGGGAAATAAATAGTTATGTGGGATAGCAGTTTCTAAATGTGGTACTTAGAATCCATAAGGTAGTCAACTTATCATTGTCAACTTTGATATTTCATGTAATGGAAATGAATATAAACTCTTGGTATTTCCAATTGGGAATGATCTACAAAGACGCCTGTAAATGAGGCAAAAAAGTACAAAATAAATCAGCCAGTATATCATGCACTGATAAGGACACCACAGGTTTACAAGAATTTTATTGATGAATGACAGAAATGTATTATATTTTTATAAGCCATTCAATTAAATAAGACAAAACAGTTGTGATGTAAAATAAAGACCTTTAAAAGAATACCTGATGTACTAAAGTTTTATTCACCTATATGAAAACTCTAGTGCATTTTGTGAAATTTGCTTTTGCTCATTACTTGAGATAGAATGTCAAACATTTTTATTTCACCAGATAAACTTAATTTCTTTGGCAATGGAATTGTATAGTTGCAATGGATATCAATTTGGAGGATAATATCAACAACTACACAACCACAAATAAAATGGCAATGTCTATTTTATATTAAAAATAAACCTACATTACTTAAATAAGAGTTACTAAAACAGTAGACAATATTATTCTATACTTCTTTTGTTTTCTTTGTCTAAAATGAAGTTCAATGCTCGCCATCATATTTAAATGATCGACAATCAGATATTATTAAGTATATATTTCTCATGCATACACTTACATACACAGACATAAACTGCACACACATATATACACACACACACATATATCATACAAACATGCACATATATACACACAAGCGCCTTTTTAGTGAATATTAAGGATATTCAAAAGATTTTTTTTCCAAAAATGTCTACCTTTATAGTTTCAAATCTAGGACGCTTGAATAGAAATATTATAATATCCTCTGTCATTTTTAAAGAATGTAAAGTGCATGTGAAATTCTTAGTAAATTCCCAATTCGTATGTGAAACCCTACTTCATTTTATCTTTTATTACAAAGAAAATGTAGATTTATATTCCAAGATACAGTAAAGCCTTCAGCCTATTTTTGGACTTTCTAATCAAAACTAATGCATCGACAAAACACGTGCTCTCACAAAATAAGAGTAATGTTACAGCTTCTACAATTTTAGATATTTGATTTCATGAATATGTATGACTGATCAAAACTTTAAAATGTACATTTTAAAGCGTTTACCTGAATCTCCACAGAAACTGGTAACAAAAAGTTATCGAATAAAACTGATTTTTATTTTTAAAAAAGAACATTTAAAACTGCTATAGGGTAGTAGCAATTCTCTGATAAAACCAAGTCAATTTTACAAATTACTGAATAACCCACCATTGGTAATTGGACCTTGTGCCAAGGTATCATTAATATGTTAGACTTTGTTTTGTCTGCTGTGATTAAACAGATAAATGTAATATTTACTTTCTAATATCTAATTGTTAGTCATTGTTAATAATCTAAAATGTTTTGAGTATTATACAACACAAATATCTTCAGCTGGGACTTATCTTCTAGATTACAAATTGATATGCCTACCACATATTTTGACTTGATGCTTATAGCATTTCAAAATCAATATAAATGAACCCAAGGCCCCCCTACAGCCCCAACCTGTTGTTCTTTCAGTGTTGTTTATCAATAGATATTAATGGATCACATATGATTTGCTAGTTATTGTTGTAGGCACTTGTAATATATCAGTGAACAAAATGGAAGAAAATAACTGTCTTCATGGAACTTACATTCTAGAGATCTAGGTGTTGAATAGAACATCTGAATATCAACACTGATTCTGCTGTTCTTCAAAAGTACATTGCACTGAGTAGTTTTTAAACAGCCTATTTGTATTGCTTACAGCTCTGAAGGGTAAGAAGTCTAAGGTCAAGGCACCAGCAGATTTAATGTCTGTTTAGAATTCACTCTCTGCTTCAAAGATAGCAACTTCTAGCTGTGTCTTTGTGTGGTAGAAAGACAAACAAGTCCCTTCAGGCCTCCTTTGTAAGGCACTAATCCCATTCATAAGAGCTCATCACTCATGATCCAATCACTTTCTGAAGAGAGTTACCTTAGTGGTTAAGTTTCAATATATGAATTTTGGGGGACACAAATATTCAGACCACAACATTTTGCCCCTGGCTTTCTAAAATTCATGTTCCTGTCACATGCAAAATACATTCATTTCATCCTAAGAGCACCAAAACTTTTAATTTGTTCCAGCATCAACTCAAAAGTCTTAAGACTAAAATCTCATTTAAATATCATCTAGATTGGATTCAAATGGGACTCAAGAAGATATGACTCATTCTGAGGCAAATTTCCCTCCTGCTAAGAAGATTGAGACTCTCTATAGCTCTTTTCTCTGATCCTTCAACAGAATCACCCTTAATGCTCTATTTATTGCAGTGCAGGCTTTTCTAGAAGGCACCTTCATATCTTTCAGCTTCTATCCATTACTCAGTTTCAAAGATGCTTGCACATTTTTAGGAATTTGTTATAGCAACAGCCCACACTGAGTAACAATTTCTGTATTAGTACATTTGGGCTACTGTTACAAAATATCTTAGCCTAGGCAGTTTAGAAGTAGCCTACATTTATTGCTCATAGTTTTAGTTTTAGAAGGTGAGAAGTCCAAGAATATTCTCCAATAAGGGTTTGCTTTCTACTTCAAAGATGATGCTTTCTAGCTGGTCCTCCAATTATAGTAGGAGCAAATAAAAGCTCCCTTAGGCTTCTTTTATAAGGGTACTAATTTCATTTATTCATGAGGGCAAAGCTCCTATCACTGAATCACTTTATAAAGACCCATATCTCTTAATATCATCATTTTGGCAGTTAGGTTTCAACATACAAATTTGCTGATGAAAGAAACATTTAGACCACAGCATACCGTAATACCCAATCAATAACCAAGTTTTTTCTATGCTATCATTGAAAGAATTCTCTTAAATTCATTTAACATTCTGCATTTCCATTGGTACTATCCAAATCTAAGCCCAGAATTACATACATACATATGTGTATATATATGTAAGTATATATACAAAATCCCCAAACTTAAAGAAATTAACACATAACAAAAGAAAACAAATCAATCGAAAAAGATCAAAAACATCCTCCTCAGTGAGTCTATATTAATCATTAGATTTGTTTTGTTTGAATCTCTATTATAATCTGTATTATATTCCCTGCCTACTAACCTATTCACTGAAATTCTCAATATTTTCTTTTAATAGCTGGCCACTCTTCCTCATTTTCTCTGTTATATCCAGAAAAACTTAACATATTTTAAATTCCCAGCATTTCACTTTTCATCACATTTAAATCATCATGTTATGGGACTAACAGATATGTATGCCCTCCTCACACTAACAGACCAATTACACCAAAACAGCAGGAATACAGCAGAGAAAGACTAATTATTGCAGGGTGTGGAGTGAGGAGATGGAAGGAAACTCTCAAATCCATCTCCCCCAAGGAATTATGAGGTGAATTATGAAGGGTGAAGGGCTGGAAAATCGGGGTCATTTATTGGCTGGGGACAGGATAATGAAAGCATCAGTATGTGAAAAATGCATTATTTTGTGAGTCAGCTCCTCATGGGGTCCTTCAGATCAGCTGAGTCAGTAGTTTCGTCAGTACACAGGACCTGAAGGAATATTCCAAAGGAAGAACTTAATGTTTCTTAATGTTCAGGTTGTTATCTACAGAGCAGTTAAGGGATCTATAATCTAGGGTCTACATTACTTTAGGACAATAGGGACCAAACAATTATGAGAAAACAGGTCAGGGAGCAAGCTGACCTAATAATTAATACTGAATGTGCTGCAGGTTCAGTTTATTTTTGTTTCTCCCTTCTCTTCTTCTCTGATTAACTTTATAAAGCTCATATGGACAGTTTCAATGCCATCTCTTAAGTTAAGCTGTGATGAATCCATGCCCCCCTTTTAGACTTTATTCACTTACTCTCCAAATGACTATCATTTACATATATTTAATGTGTCATCTGAAAAACAGATGATGAACTGCCTCTGAAGTCGTTTACAGCTGAAGTGACTAAAAGCAGATACAAATATAGGAAAAACATTTATATTTTTAAATTGATGATAATAAGCCTTGTAATAACCTCAGAGAGGTATTAACTCCCTCAGGTTTAGTTATCCGAAAGTCGAGGACACCCAAGTACAGTTATACAGGTTGTGCATTACACAATTCTAGGAGTGCTATTTGTACAAGTTAGCTCACAGCCCATACATTGAAAGATGGTGAATGATGAGTAGCTGAGTCTGAAGGGGCATAGGATGAATGTCCAGTGTATCTCCTCAAGCCTGTTAATCTAGCCCCAGATGATTTGATAAACCATAAGGAACTCCAATAGAAACAGCTAAGTATAGAACTATTTAGATAGTTCACCAAGTTTTCTAGATACATAACAAACTTGAAATCATTGATCAAGTGATATATCTCTTACCAACAATAACCAACCAGAAGCTATAATAGAAAATAAGGTACCATTTTCATTATCAAGAAAACGTTTTAGCATTTTGGAATCAAATGCAGTCAAACACATACACAAACAAACATTCTGGAGAAAGTTTTTAAGTTATAAGACACAAAAGGAGATTTAAATACATGGGAAAATATTTTGTGTTCATGTATGAAATCACTTCTGTATGAATCACTAAGCCAGTTAGAACACAGCTAACCAGTGTCACACAAAGCATGGGGATAGCATTGGTGATGAACAGATAAATATATTAACAACATGGAAAAGAGGATATATAAATATATATGTGTGTGTACTTTATGCACAATGAGATAACATCTCAAAACCATGAAGAAAAAACAGATTGTTTTAATGATATTTTAGGTAAATCTGCCTCACTATAAAATCTGAGTCCCTTTCTTTCACTTTACACACTAAAGTTTCCTTTAAAGATTTAGTTATAGAGAAGCAAAATATAAAGCTAATAAAATAAACTATTACAGAATATACTTGTGATCCAGATATATGAAAAAATATATAAAATATCTAAAATGTACAAATCATAAACAGAAAACTTGGTGGATTTCACCATATCAAAATTAAAGATCACTTAACAGACACTGGGTTAAGAGTTTATTCGCAATATCTAATATTGATGGTAAAGGATTAAGAAAGAGAATATCCAAATAATTGCAAATCACAAAGTCAAAGACAAAAAGCTTGATAGAAAAATGAACAAAAGGGTTTTAAAAGGCAATTCATAGAAAAGAAACGTGTATGTCTGACAAGCATGTGAAGAGTTGTTTAAACTTACTAGTAATTAAATAATTGGAAATTATAACAACAATGAATATAACTTCATAATTCATCAGAATGGTGAAAATCAGAAAATGCAATAATTCTAGTTATTGGCAAAGATGTGGGTAGACAGCAACTTTCATGCCCTGCTGGCGGGATATATGCAGCAGCCATTCTGGAAAGCCAGCTGGCAATATTTAGCAAAATTACGTAGGCATGTTTCCTATGACACAGACATTGCAGTCTTAATATATATTCTAGAAAATACATGTACAAATCAGTGTGGGACATTTATAAAGATACTCATTTTGGCATTTTTTATGGTAATAAAAAAATGATGGCATTCTAGTTCTCCATCATCAGGAAACGGGTCTGTAAAATATGGTGGACATGAACAATACAGAAGCAGTAAGATGCAGCAAGCTGTAAGAACAAATGGCAACACAGACAGTCGAAAATCACAGCATTGCAATATGAAGAAATTAATCAAGGCTTATAGTAAGCTCCCATTTATTTCAATTAACACCACACATAACACGTACATGCAGTATGTATACACACACGTGTGCACACGCACACACACATACAATTAGCTATTTATTTCTAGTTTGAATCAGTTAGAATAATACTAGACCAGATATGGTTAACAATAAATACTTTTAAATATCTATGGAAGATTTAATCAACTATATATATGTAGATATTACATATATTTTTAGAGAGAATATAGTGTATATATGCATATGCACATAGGTGTATACATGTGTGTATGTATGTGTATTTAAAACACATATGCATAAAAACTATAAAGTTATCAAAATACATAAGGATTTAGTATATATTTGTGTAGTTTCATGATTCATTTATAAAATGGTGAGGTTTAAATCTTCTGATATTCAAATATCTAGAAAGGGAGCTTGGAATATTTTCTTAATTCCAACTGTACTGATTCTATAGTTCTGATCATTTACTTTACCAGGACTATTGAACCAATGCAGAGAACTGCTTCATAGCCAAGTGGTGACAGTATCAATTATCCTTCACATGAGTTAAATTCTTTTCTGTGCCTTCTGTGAATTTGCAGATTAAAGTAGGAGTCAGAAGAGGGACACATAAGGGGTAGTAAAATGAATTTGCCCTTAAATCTTTTGACAGAATAGAAAAGGAAATTTAATCAGCCACTTTACATTTACATTATTGATTACCAGCAGGATTTTGACTGTTGTGGATAAATATCAGGAAAACTAATTAGATTATTTTACAATTTGCCTGAAAATTAGCAGCAGGCATTATTGTATATAAAATGCAAACTCAGAAGAAAGGAGTTCGGTTCTCTTAAATCTTTTTCTTTCCTCATAAGGCTGCTTTCTTTTCCTATATCTTTTATATCCGTAGGATAATGGGATCAAACTGTGCACTGCACAGAATATAGATTGGTGCTTCCTTGTTCTACAAGTTTAAGTATGCAGACAGTGTGGTTTTTATCCCTGATATACCAAGGGTCTGCATAGCCACGTGGAAAGATTAATTATGGCTCACATCAATTTTGGCCTCTAGATGTCATGTAAAGAACATAACATCTGAGAGGAAGCTGCAGAATTTTGATTATGGCCATCTGAAAAACTGCGTGAGCCAGAGTGGGAGAAGAAAGGGGGCTCTTACATTGTTTCACAGTGTGTGCACTAGGCAAGCAAAGGAAGCTAGGCTGAAAATTGTGTCTTGGAAATGCTGTTAAGAAAAAAGGCTCAATCACTTGAATTAGTTAACTCATAGGATTAAAGGAGAGAGATGAGGTCTTATAAGAGGTGTGCCCCATTTGACCAATCTTTAAGAGTGAAGGTGATATTGTTGATAGCACTTGAGTATTCGAGGTTTTACAGAATACACTATTGCATATCTGAGAAAGAAAAAAATAGAAATAAGAACTAAGATTTATAAGCACTTTTATGACCTTCCTTTAAAAATAGAATAAATAAGAGAGGGGCAGAATTGAATGAATCTTAACTAAATTATTATATATGTGTAATTCTAGTATTGTGGTGTGAGAAGAGGCAAATGATATGGGCAAGCTGCTTCACAGCAGGAAAATGTGTTTCAGTCTGCTTCACAAAATTGAGCAAAAAGAGAACTAGATGAACCACAGGAAAAAAAAATCCATCACAAAAAAACGTGTAACTTTTATTAGAAAAGGAGACCATATCTGTTCATCTTTATGTTTCTTACAATCTGCAGTTAATTCATCACAGTGTAGCTCCCTAGATATTTAAGGACAATGGGAAATGTCCACAAGCCCTCCTCTTATTTCCATTCACAGCCCTAGAATGCAGTGGGCTGCAAACAACAAGCCATTTAAATGCCTCCCGAGGAGAATAGATATGCTGCAAGTAGGCAAGCTCACTCTAAGATGAGCAAGGAAACATAAAGCAGAAAGACAGTGAGGATAAGGAAATCATGCAGAAGAACCAAAAGAAAGGAAAAGGAGCAGAATATAAGAAAATGAGAGTCTGCTTAAACCGATGTACGGTAATAAGCTCAGACACTGGAAAAACTTCACAGTCAAAACTGAAACAGCACATCTGATTTGCAGAAGCAGAACAGTGGAATAATGAATAGTGTAGAACCTTTTGGTCCTTAAAGCGAGGTTCAGATTCATCCCCCAAGAAATGCCAGTGATTGAAAAAGTACTGCATTCCTCTTGAGTAGTTAAAGTTGAATTTCTTCCTTTTCCCTGGAGCTGCCAAAATTGGGAAAGAAGCTCAGAATAATTGCTGAACTTGGTCTCGTAATTACAGATCTTGTTTGGGTGTCCAAACTGAGCAAACTCTTAACCAAAGAAAGTTTCACTGACTATGCAAGAAAGAACATTATTATCATTTATATTAAGTTATACTTGTATTTGTAGAAAAAAAAAAACAGTGTTTACAAATTATCATATTAACCTCAAGCATTCCTTAAGCCATATGCCAACCATCCTTAATTATCCCTCTTACTACTGATTATTTGGAAAGTTTTCCATAGTAGGAGCAATCTTATAAAATTTACTACGTCCAAATCAAAGTGCCATTAGCAAACAAGACTGGCACCAAACCTGTGTGCCAACACACTAAAAGAAAATGAGAAGTTCCTCTTCGAAAATGGCATTTGTCACTGAGCTCATGACCAAAATATCCTCCAACTTATTACTAGAGTATATATAAAAACATGTACACCCAAAATAGCATATACCAGAACATACATATCATACATGTGCTATACACAATAGCATATACCAGAACTTTTGGTCAGTCTATTTCCAGTCCCTAGGAATTTCCACTAACCAAAAGTTTGTAGAAGCTACTTAGTATATACATTCTGCTTTTTAATTTTATTTTTATGTTTTAGAGACAGAGTCTCCCTCTGTTGCACAGGCTGGAGTGCAGTAGCATGATCTTGGCCCACTGCAATCTCTGCCTCCCAGGTTCAAGCAATTCTCATGCCTCAGCCTCCCAAGTAGATAGGACTACAGGCAAGCGCCACTATGCCTGGCTAATTTTTTGTATGTTAGTGGAGAAGGGGTTTCACCATGTAGCCAGGCTAGTCTTGAACTCCTGAGCTCAGACAATCCATCCACCTTGGCCTCCAGAAGTACTGTGATTACAGGCATGAGCCATCGCACCTGACCTACTTAGTACATATATTTTGTATGTACATCCATCAGCTGTTCATGCTAAGCCATTTGCAATCTTGCTGATTGTAAGTAGAAGGAACACCCTATGTATACCTTCCTTCTGCCACTAGATTAAATATTTGAGCACTTTAAAGATTCTCTATGAACCAGGGAATTGGATTGGACGGAACTAAATATTATTTAAAGACATGGCCCACATCTCCTTAAATAATATTGTGTGCTTCTATCAAGACCCTTCCATTTACAATCATGTTAACTCTGTTTCACTACAAATACTTGCATTAGATTATTGGGTCCCTTCGCATTTTTCCCTTTACTCTCACTTGCTTCCATGTCAAACCTTACACCAAGTATACTATCTCAAGGTTTGGAGAAAAGGGGAATGCAGTGAAGAGGGAAGGGGTGGGGGTTATGAACAGGTCTTATATTAAGCATACAGAAATTCAAGAGATACATCCCAAGTCCTTGGTGCTAAAAGGACAGAGGAACAGAGGAAGTATTTGGGGAACTGAATAACAAGAAAGACCTAGGATCAATAAATCAAATACATGCTCTTTTCTCATCTTCATGTTCTATTTCAATCTGTACTTGCTTGGGGGATAAATAAACCATTTTCTTTTCTCTGTAGTTAATTTTGTGTTCAGTGGAGTATGTAAGTATGCTTCTTAACTCTTAGAAATAATAGTGCATGTGCAGAATACAGGGAGAGAAGTGGCTTAAAGGAAAGACAAACTATAGCCTCTTTTTAAATCAAAATGCCATTTTTCCATGATTTTTCAAAGATACAAGCCAAATTCTACAGAACAGTTTTGTAATACAGAATACAGTGCTCAAAGTGCTTACTCTGATCTGGCCATGCTGTAATTTTCTCTTCTCTCTCTGTCTGTACATATACATACACACACACTTAGCAAAGGCACACCATATACACGTATATGCAAACAGCATAACAAATTCACAAGGCAGGTTTTACGTCATTTTCAGAGGTGGAGTCATAGATTTAAAGAAGCTGGGTAACAAGTAGAAGTTCACAGAACCTGAAAATGGTTGAGCCAGGATTCGATCCCAGCTCTGTGACTACAAATTACATGTGGCCTTTCCAAGTCTACCATTTCTAATTGTATTGTGAGGATTCTAGCCCTATTATTGGCTAAACTATATGCTAATGTTGGCAGAATTCCTAGAAAGTGTTCTTCCATAGAGCCTGAACCCTAACTGTCCCAAGGAGTTAATAAACTATACAAAACCACAAAATATTTGTTGCTCTTAAAGTTGCTTTTTTTTTTTTTTTTTTTTTGAGATGGAGTTTCACTCTGCTGCCAGGCTGGAGTGCAGTGGCATGATCTTTAACCTCGAGTTCAAGGGATTCCCCTGCCTCAGCCTCCTGAGTAGCTGGGACTGTAGGCACGCACCACCACATCCAGCTAATTTTTGTATTTTTAGTAGAGACAGGGTTTCACCATGTCAGCCAGGATGGTCTCGATCTCTTAACCTCGTGATCCACCTGCCTTGGCCCCCCAAAGTGCTGGGATTACAGCCATGAGTCACCGTGCCTGGCCAAAGTGTCTTTTAGCTGTTAAGTTTTAGATTAGGCTCACTGAAATAAAGCAAAATTGATATGACGTATGCAACCAAATGAACACTAAGATGTAAATATTTCTGTATCTAGGATGCAGATATGGACACAGAGAACTACAGGTTTCTTCATCACTAATGTATGTTCATCATTAATGTATGTGCAGAATACAGGGAGAGAAGTGCCTTCAAGGAAAGACAAACTATAGCCTCTTTTTAAACCAATAATTCTGTTTTTCCATGATTTTTCAAAGCTGTAAGCCAAGTTCTAGAGAACAGTTTTGTAATATTGAATACAGTGCTTAAAGTCCTTACTCTGACCCAGGCATATCATTTCCTACAGTGTTGTACTGAAATTTATAAACAAAAAATCCGTCAAGCACTGAATCCTCTACATTCTCCTCTGATGAATGCAATTAAGAAAATAGCAAATATGAAGCTGCCAGTACATCTTAGAGGAGGGGAGGAAGAAAGAGAAGGAGGGAAACTGGGAGTGAAGAATGGAGGGAGCAAGCAAAGAGGGAGGGAGGGAAAAGAGAAAGACTCTTATATTTTATTCTTTTATTTCCATAGGGTTTTAGGGAACTGGTGGTATTTGATTACACGAGTGTTTGTTTTGCTCCCGAAACATAGCTTTTGAAGAAACTTAACTAAAAGCATGTGTGTGGAAAACAATATATTGGCATCCAAAAGTAAAAAGATTTTGACTATATTCCAGCATTTAATTTAACTCATTTATGTGTTCTGCTCCAGTCTTTTCAACCAGAATGTGACACCAATGTGCAACAACTGGCATTTGTCATTCTATTTGTTTCCTGAAAAGGTGAGCAGTAAGACACATATCCCTATCGGTGCCTCAAAGAGCAGTTCCTAGAGATGGAGTTCTACTTGTCTCTTCATTTTGTTGTGATGTGAACTTAGGACTATTAGGTCACTTTTCTGATGCCTGAAATTACTATAAATAATAAAATAGCACTCTAGAAAGATGGCGAAGAAACATTCATTCAAACAAGAAATATTCATATTTATTATTTACTTTTGAGACTGAGTCTCACTCTATTGCCCAGGCTGGAGTTGCAACCTCCACCACCTCCCGGGTTCAAGCGATTCTCCTGCCTCAGCCTCCTGAGTAGCTGGGATTACAGGTGCCCCTAACCACGCCTAGCTAATTTTTAGAATTCTTTAGTAGAGATGGGGTTTTGCTATGCTGGCCAAGCTGGTCTTGAACTCCTAACTTGAGGTGATCCAACCACCTCTGCCTCTCAAAGTGCTGGGATTACAAGTGTGAGCCACTGTGCCCTGCCCGAAACATTCATTTTTAAAACACAAATAAATTTCACAGACAAAAAGTTTCTGACGTAAGATCTTTGATTTTCAGAGTTCTCACTTTTTTATTGCCAATGTCCTAAAGCTAACACGTGTTTGGCTGTTTAACAGATATAAAATGTATACCAATGAAACCTTTTCCTGTCATAACTCTTTCTTTCCAGATTATTTCATTAGAGCCAGGACACCCCAAATCTTGTTTTACTTTGCTCACTGACTGGGGAACTAGGCTGTCAACAATGGGGTTGTGAGGTGGGTTCCTTCCCTGTAAGTAATTAGCTCATCTGCTCTCATCATCCACACTACTTGACCAAAAGAGAATACACCAGGTTTTTCAAATATGTAAAGTACCATGGATACATAGGATAGAGTTCTCAGTTGCCTGCATCAGGATTGCAGGGAAGTCTTGTTAAATCACAGATTGCTGACCCCTAGCTCCAAAGTTTCTGATGTGGTAGGTCTGAAATGGGGCTCAAGAGTACATTCCCAGCTGATGCTGCTGCAGCTGCTCTGGATTTTACATTTGGAGACCCATATGGGAAATTATGGGCATTCATGACACAAGAAAGCTTGTTGCATAATATTTCAACATATATCTATCAGCAATTTTATTCTGTCATATAATAAATGATGAAAATGAAATGATATATCCCTCTAAGAATTGTCAAACCCTGCATTCAAAATACTCTTCTTTTTACATTTTTAACCCACAACTGGTAGTCTTTGCCAGTCTTCTTCTTTTTTTCTTACCATAGCACCTTGATATGTTACTCAATAAATACAATTACTGATTTTCTTGTAACTAGGAAGTGAGAGGAAAACAATCTTTCATACTGTTAAGCCTAGCTATTAGAAACAGGACTTTTTAAAAAACAATAGATTCTGGTCAAGCTTACACAAAATTTTGCAGGCATTTATCTAGTTCTTCTGCCAAATGAGTTGAAGAAATCATTCTCTAGAAAAGACTCCAAATGATAAGTTATTTCTCATCATAGGTGATAAAATCCAAAGGTAAATAAATTAGGCTTCCAATTCCATCTTCTCCAAACCCCACCTTGGGCAGGGTTATGAGGATGATTACCAGCTAACTAGCATTATTTTTAAACAGTTATCATCATTATCACATATATATGTAGATTTCCATTCTAGATAGGACTTATATTACATGACCTAGAATTGCCCTATCAGGCAGCCACTCCAGAGCTACAGTTTGATGCTCTGGAAAGAGGAGCACACTTTCGGTAGACAGACAACTGTCAATTCTGTAATTTTCAATATAACAGTAATTGTTCTCTTGGAATGATATTTAAACTATTTGGAAGATGATGCCTTAGCTGAGTTTTCTCTAAGCCCCCTTACAAGGTAGACGAAGCATTCTTCTTTAAGTAACATAGCCATTTTCCAAAAGCAAAGTAAGAAAGGCCAACAAATATGGACACTGAATAATGAGTAAAAATTATTCAGGTTGTTAAAGAGATAGATACATTGCACCTTGCAGGGTTTACCATAGAAAGTTGTACAAGTTGTACATCAAATAAAGTTGACAGCCACAGAGCTCCTTGGAAGCTGAAGTCCAGCCAGCTACTCTTAGTAAACTATTCACCCTGGTACTTGGCTGTTTCCCACCAATAGAGGCACACTTCTTTTTAAAAAAAAAAAAAATAGTTTAAATTTACTTAAGAAGATGCTTTCATATAATTTGCACAAAGACATCATACAGGCCATCAGCAGCCCTGTCTATCGACTCTATGAAGACAGACATTTTAAATGTTTTATTGTTCTATTCCAGGACCTAAATTAGTCCCCAATGCACAGTAAAAACTCAATAGATATTTGCTGAAAAAATACACGAAAGCATTGAGCCATAGATCGATATGTAACTAGAAAGATGCCTATATTGGCAGAGTTTAATACCCTATAAGCTAAAAGGAACTCAGGCTCCCTGGAAAAATGGCCATTACAGATACGGAGCTGATACATACAAGATGAAACTGGAAGTTTGTACCTCTTAGAAATAAAGACATCAAATACTACCTTATTCATGCCAAAAGGAGTGTAAGTAATTTTGAAGAGGCTTCCATTGGCCAGAGAATGAATGGACAAGAAGGATAATTGCTGCAATGTAGGGAAAATATCAAATATATTTGAAATAATCATTTCATAATTTATTAAAACACACCAAAAAAATCTTATTTGGTTATCATTGAATTATACTATAAAACACACGTTATTTTAAAAGTTGTCAAGGAAAAGAGAAAATTCGGTCATTTACTCCATCTTTTCTATGTGCGTTTTACCTGTAGTAACCAAACAGAGGATGATGGGGTTTTGAATTCCTGGAAATATTACAGGTGATAAACTAAGAAAGAATTTAAATAATCAAAGTAGATCATTACTAACGGTTATCAAATAACAGAAAGAAAGATAAAATTATGTGCCTGCTAATTAAAGATCATGTCACCATCAATGAAGGAGATTTAATAAAAATATCATACCTGAATCTGATCAAGCTTCTAAATTCTGCAACCAATGAATAGGCTACACATTGACAAGACAAATACGCTAAAAGATACCATGAAGATTCAGTAGGCTATGTTTGGATTGTGGGAAACTCTAAAGGAAAACTTATAAAATTTTCCAACACACAAAAACATCAAAGTAAAACAAAAAAAGATGAAAGGAAAACCTCTATCATAAGAGAGGTTAGCAGCACATTTCAAAACAAATGCAATGTGAAAACTGTATTTGGACACTGAGTGAATTAAACTATTAAAAATATATTTGTGAGAAATTGTAAATTAAAATCCTGATTGCTATTTTGTATATTAAGACATTTTGTCATATTTGTGATCATGGTAATGTTCAATTTTTTCAGGAATTCTTAATAGAGATACATATTGAAATACAGATGAAATGTTATTTCAGTGTTATTTGAATCTAACACTGTAAGGTCTTTGTAAGTGAATGTGTTAGCTGAGGTTCCTCAGAAGGAGACCTTGAGTCCAGAATTCATGGGCACATTTTGTTACATGAGTATACACACTGCTACAGAGAGCAGAACAAGAGTACGTCAGAAGAAGTAAGATTTTATCCAAAGTCCTGCAGAAGGTAGCTTTAGCAAAATCCTGCAGTGAAGTCAAAAGTACACACAAATCTTTGACACTTCCTGATTCAATGCAAAGGAGCTATGCTTCTATATTCCACGCCTGCCAATGACTGTTCGAGGGCTACCCAGGGACTAGGAAATTGCCCAACACTTCTGTCTTGGAAATGAAGATATGGAGGCACACAAATATGAAACTGAAGAATTGACTTTGAATGTTACAGTCACTTTACATAGAACAAGATTAGCCAAGAGTTGATAATTGAGGGGACTGGGTGACAGATGGTGGAAACATGGATGTTCTCTGTATTGTTCTGTGTATTTTTGAAACTGCTTAATCTCACCCCCTCCCTTAAAAAGGTTTAAATGATAAAATATTTCAAAAACTAAAATACAAGGGCTTATTTCAAAGTGGTCCCCCATCTAAGGTGTACCTTGGGATACCAGGTTGTAGGATGATGTATCAAGGTGCTAGTGAGGTACTAGAGAAAGGTGCTGCTGAGCTCCATGGAGGAAGCATGAAACAGAGCTCTTCCACTCAAGAGTTCAGTTTCTCATTGTCTCCAGGCCAGCACACTCCTATATCCAGCCAAAGAGGCAGTCACCCCTACATGATGATCAGGGTCAAGAGCCGTCACTCATAAACTCCTTTAGATGGCCAAAGTCTTCACAGAGAAGACTGTTTCCACCAATTAACTAGAACTAACTTAGAAAAAAAAAAATAGGCACATTTAGCCTTATAATTTAACTGCAGGATAAACCTGAATCTAATAAGATGGTCAGCATTTATTCTCAACATGACTTGGTTACAAAAATTCACCTCTGCTCTCATGGTTTTCATGCAATACATTTTAAGGTACAAATAATAATACTCCTATATAAAGGATTTGTTTACCTCACAAAAATTGCACTAAAATAATTTACCACTCTGAAGCCATTAATTTTAACAAGAGCCCAGTCTCCAAAAAATTAGACTATCTTGAGAGTAAGTAAGATTTTCACAAAAACAAAACCTTTCTAACAAGCAGCAAGGTAGGAAAATTGGTTCTGCGTTTTTGTTCTGACTCCATCTCTTAGCTGACTTTGGAAAAATCATTTAACTTTTCTGAGCCTTTATTTTCTTAGCTGTCAAATTAGAAAATAAAATTTTATCAAAATACTATTGTGAAAAATAATTGAGATAGCAAGAGTGTTCATTATAAACTGTAAAGTATTATTCACATATCTACATGTCCTTATTCTGAATCTGATATTTCAACCACATTCAAAGGAATACTGTATAAATTAGAGAATTAGTTATCAAAGTTATTTTACCATTGTTCTTTCTCACTTTTAAATAATATGAATCATACAATCTGAGAAATGGAACAGACACAGAGCTTTTACTTTATGTAAATTTCTGCATTTACCATCTCAAAAATACATTTTACCATTCAATTCATGTATTTATCCAAAAAGTTTACCCAACTACACAAAAATATGCAAAGTAATTGATTTTTTTTTTTTTAATTTACTATGGGGGCCAGATGTGGTGGCTCACACCTGTAATCCCAGCACTTTGGGAGGCCAAGGCAGGCGGATCACGAGGTCAGGAGTTCGAGACCAGCCTGGCCAATATGGTGAAATGCTGTCTCTGCTAAAAATACAAAAATTAGCCGGGTGTGATAGCAATGCCTGTAGTCCCAGCCACTTGGGAGGTTGAGGCAGCAGAATCACTTGAACCTGGGAGGCGGAGTTGCAGTGAGCTAAGATCACGTCAGTGCACTCCAGCCTGGGTGACAGAGCATGACTCTGTCTCAAAAATAAACAAATAAAATAAAAATTTTACTATGGGGCTGAGCTGTTCTTTTTTAAAATTTAACGTTTATTTTAAGTTCAAGGCATGTGTACAGATTTATTACATAGCTAAACTTGTGTCATGAGGGTTTGCTGTGCTATGCAGATTACTTCATCGCAGGTGTTAAGGCTTGTGCTCTTTTTCTTGATCTGTTCTTTGATTAGCAAGGGAAATATTAAGTGTCTAACCTCTATGAACACTTTTTCTGAAATGATCATTTACTAATTCCTTCACTTAATGCTTAGACATCATATTTTTAAAAAAACACCCAGTTGTTCATATTTCTGTCTTCCAACTTTGTCTCAACTCCCCCACTAGCTAACATTTCCAGAATGATCTCTGGTTATCAGTGTTCTGTGGCTGCCTTAATAAATTGCCACACACTTAGTGCCTTAAAAACAACAGAAATTTATTCTCTTATGGTTTTATAGGCCAGAAGTCCCAAATCATGGCGTCAATAGATCTTTTGTCCTGGCCTGTCTTATGCTGCCGTAACAGAATACCACATACTAGGTAATTTATAAATAACAGAGATTTATTTCTATCAGTTTCGGAAGTTGGGAAGTTTAAGGTTAAGGGCTGGCATCTGATGAGGGCCTTCTAGCTGTGTCATCTCATGGTGAAGGGCAAGAGAAAGAACTCACCCCTAAAAGTCCTTTGTAAATAAAAGGCATTAAATCCACCTCTCACAGGCCCTACCTTTCAATACCATTCATACTAACATTCAAACCATAGCATCCTCCTACAGCTATAAGAAATAATCCTTTTTCCCTTTCAGTTTCTGGTGCATCAGGGTGTTCCTTGGCTTAGGTAGCATAGCTTCTATCTTTGCCTTTATCTTCATATGGCTTTCTTCTCCTGTGCGTCGGTATCTCAAATCTCTCCACTCCTTTCTCCGGTGAAAACAATATTCATGGGATTTAAGGCCCACACTTCCTACAGGATTAACTCATTTCAAGATTGTTAATTACAGTTTCAAAGACTCTATTTCCAAAGAAGGCCACATTCACAAGTATTGGGAGTTAGGATTTGGATATATCCTTTTGGGAGGAACATGATTAAGTGCAGGGTATGTGATGTAAAACAACATGGTGTAAAAAAAGGGCGGGGCAGGGTCTTTATACATTGCTGCCTCTCTTTCCTCTAGTTCTTGGTCGATACTCTGGTTACCTCATGGCTGCTTACCCCACAATCATCAGCTGTGTGGTCTGTTTAGTGTGAACTGCTATGTTTACTTTGTGGGGAGCTGATTCATAGGCTGGAAGAAGACAATCTGCAAATCACCTCATCCTAGAATCTAAAAAGGGGCAAGGAATACAGGCCACATACTGACTTAATGCAGCATCTCTCCAGCTAGGACTTTAGCCCAAAGAGGAGAAAACGGGGCCTATCCTTCTAGCTTCCAGAGAATAAGGACACTCTCCTCCTTTCCTTTCTCTGCTTCTCACTCACCATACTCAGGGTTATGAAAATTGCCCTATACCATTTATTTCTTCCATATCTTCTTGTCTTCCTCCAAAATAGAAAGTTGTAGAAACAAAGAATGTAGTCTCTAAACATCAAATGAGCTCTCTGAACTAATTCAGCCAGACTAATCATTGATATATTAAAGAAGTGAATAAAGAAATTTTAAAAATTTACAAATTTGCCTGATTTAAAAGCCTCCTACATCTCATTACCAGATCCTTGTAGAAAATATAAAAAGTTAAAGATTTTCTGTGTGTCTCACTTTGCTTATTTCAGTAGCATTGCTAATAATTTCCCATCCCATCTCCCACTTGCCCTAACCCTGTTCAGATCATAGGCATAAGAAATTAATATTTTGGCTAAATATGGTAAAAATATTGTACTCTGTATCTTAACCTTTTCGATAATAAAATAAAAGGCACTAAATGAAAGAGGTAACCAAAAGATCACAATTAGTAAGAAAAAACACAGAAATGAAAATAAAGTGGCACAAAAGGGCTTATCATGGATCTTTGTGAAGCCAGCAGACTCCAAGCTTCTAGCAATTTCTCTTCATCAGCCCTGTTTCACTAGTCCTCTCCTGTTTTTCTTTTCGTCTTGTTTTCACAGGGGCTCCTCAGCATGCTTTTCTTCATCAGTACTCCAGCAGTTCCTTCTAGAAGATCTTCCTGTGCCAGGGCGAACAGCCTTCCTGCCACAGTTTCACCAGCTGCTCAGCACTGATGCTGACATCTCCTATTTATGGCCTGTATTTTTTTTCCTCCCCCCTGCAGCCCCGTACCCCCACCGCAGACTCAACAAGCAGCTGATTTCCTTTAGCTCCAGTTTAATAGCATTAACTCAAAGACTCAGTGTGACAAAAGCTTAAAAGAGCATCCATCCTGGAACTCCTTGCATATATGGAATGGAGAGAAATCTAAGAACCACACAGAGAGGAGCCCCTTACCTGCCTTCAACCAAATAAAGGGGGGAGAAAAGTTTTGTCAGCATAGGTGGAATGGAGGAGAAGTGAGAGGCTTTCCTTAAACCTACTCTGTGTACATGCTTGAAACTTTACAGTGCATGTTCAGCTTTAATCAGAAGATCTCTGCATAGCCTCAAGACCTAACCTCAGTTTCTAGCAGGCAGCACTCACTGTGCCTTATCCTGTAAAATCAGTGAACGCTCGGGTGCACATATGCACAGTAGCTGACTTTACAAATGGATAGAAATGGCACTCCAGGGCCAGAGCTTGCCCTTTGTTTAAGGATGGATCAGATTCATGTTATAGTTTATTGTTTTAAGATTACAAAAGTCTGATATTATTTCCCTTGCCTGTAATTCATCAGTCCTTTGAATCATCAAATGACATGATGACTCATGAATTTCCTCCTTTATAGATTATATTTTAATCTTATAGGAATTTCATATGAAAAATGAGAAAAGCATCCACTAATCATACAAAAAGGACACAAGTGAGTTTGGACTGAAAACAAAGATGACAAAAAAGAAAAAGAATCCCGCCAATAATGCAGCAAAATTCCATTGTTTGACAGTCTAATCCACTGGAAGAGTCAGAGGTGAGTAAATACACTCCTTTTCTTCAGATTAGTGAGGAGATCAACCTTCTCTTTAGTCAAACTCAGAGTCTTAGTTTTCTTATTTTCACCAAGTTTATTTGTTGTTTCTTTTCCACTTGGTAAAACAAAGCTTCTGCTGAGGCTGGTTACTTAAATGTTCTACCTTGAGTTTAATTTTAATCACATGGCATTTTAGGTCTGAAAACGCACCAAAAACTTTTATTTAAATCATTTAAAAATATCCTTTTCCTGCCATTGAAATTTAATTATTGTAAGAACAGTACCACTATATTAAAATATAATCACCTTACTCCTTTTGGCTTCATGACAATGTTCGTAACGTGTTTAATATTCATGTAACATGCTACCTCACCCTGTAATATCACTATATTTATGGAAAGAAAGCGTAATCCTCTTTACTGGCTCAGGTTAATTCCAATAAAATATTAAATCCATTTTCTAATCTAAATGAGTTCATTAGGAGAGGCATGGTACTGAGAATACCAAACTCTCTACAGAGTTCAGCTTCATTACATTGCCGCACTGTGCGTTTCCAGAGCTGTTGTACTACATTTATAAGGATTTATCTGTACTGTTCCAAAAACATTCATCCTAATTCTACTCCTTCTGTGCATGCTAATCATGAATATGTTAAGTGGAAATACTAAGCTTGTAGCCAATCCCATCCCCAGATGGGTTCAAGTTATGATTACAGAAGCAAATTTGCCATAAGCACTCTTAGAGCAGTGCCAGAGAGGAGGAAATGAAGGTCTGGAGCAGTGCTCAGGAGAAAAAAAAAGAAAGAAAGAAAAAAGAAAGACAGTTTGAGACGGAGTAGGAGTGTCATAGATGTTAGAGACAGAGAGAGAATAAAAAGGTATTTCCAGATTGCTGTGTCTCAGAGAGACTTCCAATAATTTATAAATAGACATGTCTGAAGAAATCTGAAATAAATACAAGAATCAAATTACCTTTAACTGTTTGAGTCTCCACAAGTCCATAATCCAGAGCTGAACTTTACATTATTCAGCTTATTATAACTAGCAAATCTTTGCTCCATTAAGACTTCCATTTGAAAGAAAATAATGGACGTTTTAGGAAGGAAGATAAGACCAACATTGGATGCTCATGTAGTGAATAATTATACAATCCCCAACTGTCTGCCCATGGAGTGCCTTGACCTGGTTTTATTTATTTCCATTTATTTTTATTTTTACATATACTTAGCAGGTTTTTTCTTTCCTCTGAAGGTAAGGAAAACAATAATAGGTAATTCGATTCATGTATTGCAGAGAGTGAACCCATCAAGAACCCTTGTCACATCCTTTATGTTAGCATTGGCAGTGACCTCATAGTAAAACCACTTTAATCTACATTTCAGATATTTACTCAATAAAACAAAGATTTCCGAAATAGACAGGGGGTAGATATCAACCTATTTTAGTAGGAAAAATGAGATGAAGACGAACAGGAAGCAAGTTGTTTCTAACTGCTGGTTATTAAAGCTAGTACAGGTTTATCTCCATAAAGTCAGCAATAACATTCTCAGCAAACTGACACAAGAACAGAAAATCAAACACCGCATGTTCTCACTCATAGGCGGGTGTTGAACAATGGGAACACATGGACACAGGGAGGGGAGTATCACACACTGGGGTCTGTCGGGGGAAAAGGGGAGGGATAGTGGGGGGGTGGGGGAGTTGGGGAGGGATAGCATGGGGAGAAATGCCAGATATAGGTGATGGGGGAGGAAGGCAGCAAATCACACTGCCATGTGTGTACCTATGCAACAATCTTCCATGTTCTTCACATGTACCCCCAAACCTAAAATGCAATTAAAAAAAAAAAAAAAATAGCAATAAATTGTGAGTCTAAAGTGAAATCCAGCTGCCACTGGTTGTCACTGTTGTACCACAAAACAGCAATTGCAGGTCTATTCTTTCAAAAAGCTGCCTCTGAGAACAGTTTGAAATGATGTATTTGACGATTTGGTTTATCATTAAAACTGAGCACACAAACCTGCAAGGCCCCACGGATTTCTGTCTAGTATTAGACATTTTGATGTGGGAGTTTGACAGAAAAAAATAGTTCTATATGAATTACATTGAAATGTGAAATAAAGATTTCATTATATATTTAAACAAATACTCTGGTTTTAAATAGTCATGTGAGATACATGCTACATCTGTTAATTAAAGCACACATTCGTTCTGATATTTAAACTAAATATTATTATGTTAATGCTAGGGTGTATAATTGATCACTTCAGGGCTTAGACACATTATTCAAATGAAGTGTTTTCTAATGATTGAGCTTATATCATGTTTAAGCAATAGATGAGTAGACAGCCTTGACATAATCTTCCCCTTTTCCCAAATCTGATTAAAATTGGCAAGACAAGAAATCAATGGGATCCTAAATATAAAATCCCCAAATATTCTACTGTGTTTGAAATTAATTAAGTACCATGAGGCAGAAGCCTCAAATCAATAAACATCAATGATGGTAGTGTTAAAGATGGAAAGAGTTGGCAAGATATCAGCCTGGTGTTCGTGGTTATAAGATGAGTATCTACTCTTTGAAATTACAGGTTAAAATTAGAACAATCATGCTTTGGCAAAATGCAGAGGCAGGTTTTGAAAGGCAAGAAGAATGACTGTTTCTCAAAGACAAGCTTCTAAATGTGGAAAATTATACTTCTTAAGAAAACATGAGATAGTACACTTCAATTGCACCTTCAATAAAATCAGATGCTTTCCAAGTTGAGTCAATCATCAATTTAAAAAATGGACACTGGTGTCTTCCAGTAACCACAGTGAGAATTCCAAGGAGTAGGTGGGGGAAGCTGAAAGTATTACTGGTGTTTTATATACCATTTCTATGAAACTAGTTCAACTATGGAGTCTACCTTCTCAGGAATTTTCCAGATTAAATACTATTGTGTTTCAAGGTCATTCTTTCCTGCATTATCTCCATATCCTCTACTTCTTTCCCCTTTCCTTCTTTTTACCTTCTTACTTTCTTGCTTTCCATTTTTCTTAACCTCAGGCACAAGCTGTAATCCAAAAGCAATGAGGTAAATGTATAATCAGGAAAGTGAATGTAATTAATGCTTCCCAGGTTGTTAATAAACATTTGTCACATTATTGAATTTTTTCTGATTAAAAATAGGTAAATATGCAAAGAAATCACTACAATCATGCCTCTTGTGTGGGATTCTATTTTCATTCAGAGGTAAGCATTTTAAATACATTGATTTTTTCCTTAATATGGCAAAAGATAATAATTGTCTTCTCTTGAAAGAGGCAATCACAGTGACAGAAACAATTCCACAAGAGAGAGATTTATGTCCAAACAATTAAACTATGCAAAGAAAGCTTATCAATAATGGTATCTGTTCATATAAACTTCTCAATGTGTTCTTTAATCCAAACGTTTTTAAAGTCAGAGGAAGAGCAGCCACATAATCAATACAGGTACTTGTGAAAAGTGACAGCTTCTAGCCTTTATATAACACCTATAGAATCAGGATCTCTCTATAGAGCCTTTAAACACATATTTTCAACAAACTTGAAATGATTAGGATCATTAAACTTTGAGAATCACTGTGTCTCATTAAAGAAGAGAGGAAATGAATATATGACATTACAAACGTTATAATTACATCACTTTCATGGTCAATAGAGTCAAAGAACAAGGTTTATATGATTTAGATGATCAGCCCAGAGTATAAGGTAGCTTCATATTGATGTTTATTTCATAATTATATATTTATAATGACATATTTCATAAATCACATGGAATATGAATACTAATTCAAGAAAGGGGTCTTGTAAAAACATGTAGGATGAAAGGGGTGCTCACTAAATGTATGCACTCATTGGCCACAATAACAACCACCACCACCAAAAAAGATCTCCACATTTCTTCTGTCCTGTGTCAGCTTTTGTATCATTGCCCTGTTTGCTAAGGTTTCATTAGGTATCCACAAGTGGTCAGTAAATTGCTTGAGGAAAGTTTCTTTGCATGTCTAAACTACTCAGCTCTATTCATGGAGTAGGTATAGGGTAACCATTTGGTGAATTAGGAAGTTAATTAAGCACGCACTGCATACTTCCCTAAGGCCATAGATATA
The DNA here is from genome assembly GCA_036589455.1 of Ateles fusciceps. Taxonomy (NCBI): domain Eukaryota; kingdom Metazoa; phylum Chordata; class Mammalia; order Primates; family Atelidae; genus Ateles; species Ateles fusciceps. The sequence goes on from JAZHEH010003310.1 coordinate 6,286,394, forward strand.
GTCTTTAAACATTTAGGGTAAAGCACATTTTTGTAAATTAAATAACCTTCAATTTAGTGCTTAAAATAAAATCATTTAATACCCAACTACACTCTGGTACCGCATCACCTCCTTGTCCTCCAAAAGAAGAACAATGAATGCATAAATGGCCTCAACCAGAGGAGAAGGGACATAAAAGATTAGAAGGAAAGAAGGCCTCAAGGTGTAATGCAGACATGGCCAAGCTGAGATTTAAGGCTGTGACAGTTTCTAGTCTCCTCTCCATTTGAGAGCTAGAAGCCACCTTCAGGTTGTAGCGGGGGGCGGGGGCACAAGCCAACTAGCTGAGACTACAATTCCCAACTTGTCTGGCGGCTAGGTGTGGCCACGTGACTGAGTTCTCTCTGTTGGAATATGAGATTACACATACCATTTTAATAAAAAAGGGAATTCCTTCTCCGTTGTTATTTTCACTTTCTTCTCTAGGAAATTAAAATGCTAGCACAGTGGTAACCTAGCCTCAGTCTTGTGGAACTATAACACTCTTGAGGAAGCACAATAATGAAATAGAGGAAATCCTGGTACTTACCAGACGGATGAGAAGGAAGTACAGTTTTACCTTCTCTGAGGTGCTACTCTGTCTTAGCCTGTAACTGAATTAGACCACACACAAAAATAATGTTATAACTATGTTTAAATGCATTAATTTTGTCAGTGTTTTCATGAGTTGACTGACCATAGTCCTGGCCAGAAGGAATAAGGAAAAGCTTAACTGGTGGAGTGAGAGAAACTCCAAAATAAGGAAGCATAAAAAGCCAATCAAAATCTTGGAAGAGAATTGAGAAGAATGTTTTTCCTACTAAATAAGAGAACTTCAGGGTAGGCAGAAATCGTTAGTCTAAAGATCAAGTGAACTGTTTAATATTTTAAAGTGAAAAGAAACTTAGCTCTTGTCTTCCCTGGGGGTAAATGTCATACCCAGAAGAGACCTAGAGAAAATACAAATTATGTAATAATTACTTAACAAAATTAGACAGCAATCAGTATATGAATGGAATTTAAAATAAAAATGCCCCAGTTTAAAGTAATTTAAAGAATACTTGGTTTCCCATTGTAACTGATTTAATGTGTTTTAAGACAGACACTTCTATTTCTTAAAAATGAAGGTGATACATGACTACTTCTAATATATGAAATAGTTACATCTTAGACTTAGATTTTAAGCTACATACAATACCGTGAGTTTCAATTCAAGAATATACTATGCAAGCTAGATGTTTTATGTCTCAGATTTGTATATGCCACATTTTTCCTTCCTGTGAATCAAAAATATCCATGACTTTAAAGTATGAAACAAGCTACCACCACTTAACATCTGTAAAAACTGTGATCTTTTGAGAAGTCCACATACAGAATAAGCAAAACAGGGTGTTCACAGTGCAGAGAGGGGTTTTGTAAAGACAGAGAAAGCTAAAATAAAATTACAAGATAGGTCACCTTTATGTTCACAGTCTTTCAATTCCCCCACTTTTCTGTTTATCACCCTCACAGAGTGACTTCCAGTGGTTGCCAGTCACTTAGATATATAAGGATTCTCTTAGAATCTTTGTCAGACTCCCAGATTCTGAACCAAGTTATTTTCCTCAGCTATGCAGGAAGAAGGCATGTGTCATCTTACAACAACCCTGCACTCTAGCCATACATCCTCTCTCTTCACCCTTAGCAAAAATGCCTGAGTGGCTCTTACACCCTAAGAAATTAACTTTGTGTCGAAAAATGCCTGAGTCTTATGTTCCAAAAACCTGTCTATACATAATATAAATGCCAGTATAATTTCGCAAGAAACTGTTTCTATGCTTTTTAAGATGCTTTTTAGCCAAATAGATTAAATAGGATATAAAGGGAAGAGTGATGGCCACCCCTTTCTCTTTTCCTCTATAAAATGAATGTGTGTGTGTGTGTGTGTGTGTGTGTGTGTGTGTGTGTGTGTGCGTGTCTGTCTGTGTCTGTGTGTATGTGCGTGTGTACACGTATATGTATTATTTTGAGTGGACTTTTTGATCACTACATCTGATTGGAACAGACAGAGATTCTAATGTTGAAATTTTGAGACAATATGGTAAAGGAAAACTATGTAGTAGGCAGTCTTCTGAAAATTCACTGGGAATAAATTCATATGATTTGTTCTTACCCATTGATATACATTTTTTAAAATTATGGCATACATAAAGTTACTAAATCAGTGAGAGTTTATATTTGCAACATTGACTCAATTTCAAGTCAAACTGCATTCTTTTTATTAAAGTAAAATATTAAGTATGCCTTGAACCTTCAACCGTTATCATTACATTTTACCTATCTAGTATTATAATGATTACTCAATTTGTTCCATTCTTATTTTCCATTCTATGCTTCATGCATTTATAGCAATGAGAATTACTATACATTTGAACTCCTCATCCTCTTAGGCTGCTACGGAACAGCTAAAAAAGAAAAGGAAAGAAAAAAAAAACAACAACACAAGACTGTCATTATTCTTATCTCAACACTGCCAAATAGACAAACTTGAAATATCTAAGATTTTCATCCTTCTTGGAAATGGTTTTCAGCTTAAAGGCATTTGACCTGGAGTGAGGTTGTATTTCAGTCAGCCTACTGAATGGTATCTAGAGAGGCCCGTCAGCAGAAGCTTAGCAGAAAAATGTGAATACAAGTTCAACTGTCTGGTAGCTGGGAAAACTGAAGGAGGGCAAATCAGCTTGAATATCAAAGCTAAATTCTGTGAAAATGGCAAAAGTCATTTCCAAAGCAAGACATCTTGGGAAGGCATTAATTGAGAAATCTCAAAATAAGAGTTGACCTATTTGACTGAAAGTCATCTTAAAGAGTTTTGAAACCATTCCTCGGGACATAGACTAAGACATTTTTATTAGGGGTAAAGAGTTAAGATGCATGGCCAGAAGGTGTTAGTATAATGTGGCATGCAACCTCTTACAGCATCCTCGATGAAAATAAATTATTTCAGAAGCCAAGAGCTTGACAAGGATTCTAGCAGAATACTGACATGGCATATGAGCAAAGAGTCTAAGGAATTTTATTCCAGGATGTCTAGCCAGGATATTTATAAACAGGAATCAATTATAAATTGACAGTAGAGTAGATTATGCCAGGCTGAGCAATGATGGTATTTTATGATATGTGTAGAAATGATCAGGAGAGAGAAAGTGTTTAAAACTCATAGATTGGCACCAGGTTAATCACGACAGTTGTTAGTGCCTGGGTCACTATTCTCAGTATTCAGAGATGATGGCACAAAAGCCAACACTGCCTGGTCCTATACAACGTTTTTTCTCAAATTGAGCAACTTGATCTGCGATGGCTGCACATAAGCATTGTCTGCTGGGCCACTTGGCAGCAATTTTCAGTCTATTTCTGTAAATTGAGCTTCACAGTGCCCTTTGAATGTTTCCCCTTCTAGATTGCAGGGACTCCAATGTTGTTTAGTATACAGGGCTCACTTTCAACTTTAGCTGCCTTCCAGCATAATGGGGCCTAGATAAACTGAATGGTGCCCCTCATTTTTATTACCCCAGTAAAACTCCCACCAGCAGAGCAAGTGGGAGTTCTTTTCAGGTTTAGTGGAAGATAGAGGAAAATGGTCAAAAAGGGAGTTGGTTATCTGTTTCTAGGTTTAGAACAGTGGGAGATTAAAACTGCCCCACTTTCTGGCCCAGAGTTTCTTTGATTCTGTAAGATTATTGTAGGAAGTTCTTCAAGAATAGATGAGCAGAAGTTCTTACGCTTTTGCAAGCTTGTGTTTAAACTAACTGAACAGTAGCAATCAGATATTCCCTTCCTAAGAATGGGGAGGTGACACACACCAGGAATTTCTACGTGAGTGGTGTGCATAGTGTCACATCCCAGTATCCCTATGCTAAGAGCTGTAGCCCAGTTGTCTCTGTAATAGTTACAAAGTAACTGTTCCTGTTCCCTCACTAAGGCTTCAAATGCGTGATATTACTCTAAAAAGCAACTGAAATTTGCTTTGACTACTGTTATTATTAAATGACTACTGTTATTGACGCTAAAAAGCAACTGAAATTTGTTTTTGTGACCAGATAGAAGTAAATCACTGCCTCCCATTACAAATGGATAGCAACACACTCCTGCGTATTGGTGTAACTGTCCTTCCTTCAGACACATTCTCAGCAAGGGCTTGGGGAAGATTTCAAGGAAGACCATGGAGGAAGCATGAGTTCTTTATAAAAACTGGCAAGTGTTAAAAATAGCATGTCCATTTTTCTGATAATTACCTCTTTACCCTGCGAGTATTCACTTTTTTCTATTGGTAGAAAAAGAGAGTTTTGTTACAGCAACAAGTTATTGCAATCCTATTTCAATTTGTAAGTACTAGTGAGCTCATAAATTGAATATCCATTGATTGAACCGATACTGATAAGTTAGGAAGCAAACACTCTGAGTCTGCTAAAACTCATTTACTTGCAGTGACCAATAGGTGTAAAACTAATAGCCCTATGTAGTACATCAGCTATCCTCAAGCATGCAGGACTGGATTTATGCTGTTTAAACAAGTCTAAATCCCCTCCTTCGTGTATTTTTTATTCCACCTATGTTTGCATTTAGTGCCTCTCTCAGAGTTCCAATTCACATTCTCCTGCAGGAAAGTCTCAAAGCACTGTCCCATGTTCATACCCTGCCTGGCTTACACATCACCTGTAGGAAATGGCTTGGTGTCCTTGGCTTCCTCTTGCCACCATCACAATCCTTTCTTGCAGGCAATCCCAAAAACAACTGGCTTTCTTCTAAATATACATAAACTGCAGTATACTTTTGTGGATCAAAACTATGCTTGAATCAGGATTTTATTTTCCATTATATTAGAGATACTGGTTGTTAATAAACTGGCTCATTTTTGTTATACCTCTTATATTTAGGTCTACTTAATTTTTTCCAAAATGTTGTTTCCTTCCAGTCATTAATTCTATTTATTTCAAAGTAATATTTGTACTTGAATACATTAATAGTTTCCATTGTTGCTATTACTACTTATCATTTTACTTCCCCAAACTTTTAAATCCAAAATACCAGTACTCCTTGTTGTAGCTACACCTCCATGAACCCAAAAGTATTCTTTAATACTACTCACACATGAATGTAAAGGCTTCTAAATAAAAGGCCTGTTTGAAGAGTTTAAGAAAATGACTGTGAAAATTTCCAATCATGTGGATTGAAATAAGGCAATGCCTTAATAGTCATAAAAAAAAACTCCATTTATCTGTTTCAAAACACACCATTTAGCCACTTTTCAATAATTCACATACTCTCCCAGTCTTTCTTGCCCATGCTGTCTGAATCTGTGGGATCCTCCTTTAAACTGGATAAAGTTTCCTGAGATTGTGATAAAACCATTGAGGTATAAGTAAACATAAACATCACATACTATTTTACAGGGTTAGAAGTGATTATTTCTCCCTATTACAGATTTCTCACTGCTGTTAGAACTATGAAATGTGCACTTGGCAGTGTGGGTGGGAACCCCATATGCCAGCTTCACCTCTTCTACTTTTGGTGACTGGGGCTTCTTAGGCTCTGCTCCACTCACCACTCCAGCTCTCCTTTTAAACTGGAGCTTAAACGTAAGCTTTTCCTCTTAAGCCCATTGCAGAAAAGGTGCTGTTTCTCAACTGTCCCTGATGAAACCGAATAAAGAACACACTTCCCTTCTGTATGTTATTTTTACTTTTGTTTTTAATAATAACAGTAGTCATTTTCTAATCTGTGTCTTTACTCAAACACGATTCGTCCTAATCCTCTTTATTTCTCTCTAGTGACTCTCTCTTACTGATTTTACTTGAACAAAACAGAGAAAATTTTCTGAATCACTTCGTTTTCCTATCTCCTTTGACAAAAAAGGATAATGAAAATCCAATTTTATTTTTTCAATTTTTTTCTTCCCACATGGATGAATTCTTTTCGTTCAAAGGAAATTTAGCTAAGGGTCAGGTTTATATCAAAGGAGATATCCAAATTCTGTACTCAGTACAATGCCTGAAAAAGTGCAAGTGCTTTCTAAATGTTTAAGTGAATAAGACAATTAATCCCTTTATTATTACTGTATTGATACAGCAAAATAAAATAAAAACAGAAAGTACCAGTTAGCCAAAGTATACTATGTTAATAAGATACAAACAGAAGAGAAAAACATAAACAGATATTCATACATTAAAAATGTAAGTTTCTACCTTTCCTCAAAGTTAAAATTCTTCCTCTATAAAAAAAAAAATTGACTTATTCTAATGTAGATAATCTTTCAATCACTACCCTTTTCAAAGTTTTTGTACAGTGATCTATGAGAGAAAAAAAACAGAGTTCTAAGACACAAGCATTGGTACACATAAAAGCTCAAACTGTAGAAAAATATTTATATATGAAGAGCAACTGCAAACTTGAGTAGGCTCTCTGGGCTGCTGGTTTTAAATCAAAATGAATCAAGTGTTGAGGAAGATTCTTGATTTTATATCACCCATGTCCCCAAGGGCAGGGGTAGAAGCTCAATAAATACTTGTTGAATTGACTTTCAACACTTTGAGAAAGTAACTCTTTGGGGAATTGATGTTTCGCTCTCTCTCAATTTTTCACAGCCCTCCTGCCTAAAAGAGAGAGAAAAGAGAGAAAGAGTACATCGTTTTTAATATTTGTTTTATATTGTTAATATTTTTCTTAAATATTAACATTTCACAATTTGCTTAGTTAATAATTCTAATTTTTATTGGTTTTAATAACAAAATAGTGGAAAGAAGGAAATGAAATATAATTTTTAAAAGGGAATGAAAAGAAATATTTGGAAGAATAGAAAATCTGCCTGAAGTGGCAAAGAGTTTTATTACCATATAACATAAAAATGTGGATTTGTATATGTGTAAATATAGACACACTATAGACTTGGAATTTACTTTTTGTAAAAATGAAATATAAAAGAGTTGAGACATTTTCACTGGGTTAGTTTCATAATATTTAAGTAGTAGAGATGATTACCTTTGGTAAGTTTAAAATATCAGAACTGTTTAATAATTACATTAAAAAACATTATCTAGAAAAATATTTCCTCTCAGGGTCACAAACTATTTGACATATGCATTTTTTCTAAAACAAAATGCAAAATACTGTCTCCCTGACTTTTATAGAACTATTTACTATCACAATACCACAGTCTTTATATTTTCAGGAATTCTGATCATTTCAGTTTTACAACAACAATAATATGTTTGGGAGATGAGAAGCTGTGAAAATACTGGAAAGTTTTCAGGATTTTACGTATTATAAATGTGCATACAAACATGTCATATTTATAATTACAGATGATATTTGGATTGATCACTTTTATTTCAATATTTAAAGTCAGATTCAATCAATTGTGTTTTAGTTTTGTTACAGCAAGGAAATGATAATGGTCTCAAAGACCTGTAAAGCTCATTCTGTTGAGGCTTTTTGTCATTATTATTTTTTTTTAATGTCAGATTAATCACCACTTGGAATACTACAGCTTTAGGAAATCCTCAGGTTTGGTTTTTTTCCTCCTTTGATAGATGTCACATTGAAGACAGTGGGTTGTTAGACCTTGGTAAGTAAACTTCACTACGTAATACTTGCCTGTGTGTAACTGAATTAACACGTTGGGGATAGCAGTGAGTAAACTGAAAGTCATCATCATTAAGTAAGGATTATATAGGTGAGCAAGTTATTCCTAGGCTGTTGCCTCCTGGAAAATATAGCCTCCTTTCTTGTTCCTTGTTCTCTTATATAAAGGTATAAATTATTTCAGCAACTAGATACAGCTAAATTTTCATCAGAGAAAAAAATGGTTAATAGAGTTAATTGAAAACTAAACTTAAAATCAATGTCAAGTATTTTACATATTCAAAACCTATAATGATTACAAGATTACTTCCTACAGACTGAGAAGCATTCTGAGTTATTTAACAGCATCTGAAAATATTAAATGTGGTTGTTTTCCTGATTATATATCTATTGCACCTTGAAAATAGTTACTCCAACATATTTTGATTAAACCAAAAGCACAGTTGCCTATTCATGTGCTGCCCAGAAGTCAAAGTAGGTAATTAACCATCTTCCACTTTGGCTCCTTAGCAAGACCTGAATTGTCTATAGAATCTAAATATTTTTCCACTTCTACTACCTAATGAAGAAACCATAATTTCCATATACGGTGTGATGAAATCCTTCTAATGAGAAATGAATTGGGCTTTCTGTTTATACCATTGCTCCCCCTTTCCCCAGCTGCAAAAGTCTCTGGGGGCTTAGTGGGTTTACTAGTGATTAGTTACTAGGACACCAGTAATACCACAGTTTCTAGATAAGCAATACAAAAAAAAAAATCTTCCTTGGTCAGTCTGTGAGAGGAAGCAGCCAAAAATCGTACTTACATAAGGGCTTATTTTGCATACACAATTTATTTTCAATCAGCCAGAGAGATGTCAAAGTTCAGAATCATGAGTCAACCCTCAACTACAAGAACAAAACATACCTATCTATATAGACGTGGGATGGGAGCAAACGCTATTTTAATTTGAATGTAGTCATTTGATATTTGTCAAACCTGCACCATGCAGAAGGCTCACATGATCTCTGCCCTACATGAGATAGTGTTTCTTCATAATGTTGATATGTAAATACCAATTTTTAAATTTTCAAATCACATATTAAATGATGCCTAACCTTTGGCCATCACAGTAGGCTATTCTTCACCAAGTCAATAATGATAAACTTTTTACAAGATTTAGAGTATTTGTAACAAAAACACATCTAGAAAAATAACTTAAAGGAAGACTGCTAAAAGTATAGCTGAAAAGTTAGAGAGAAATCTAAGCCCTATCAGGGTGATCAGAGAGTTCTTGGGAAAAATCAGATCAGTGAACAAACAAAAGACTGCAGGGCTGGAGTATCATGTTAATTCAAGAAGTTGGTGGTCAATACAAAGCTTAGAAAAACATGTAAGTGGGATCGCAAGATGTGTTTATCTCATTCATAAAATAGGAGAAGCACGTTGCACTAGGGGAAAATGAGCATTTAAATCATTTACAAGGCATTTTCTGTTACAGTTATGGATGTTTCCCTAGACTTTACTCTCTATGGGTAAGATATTTCTTTCTAATACCTCCATTTTGTTCTGATTCCAAATGTATCTATTCAGCAGTTCCAAAACATCCTGATACTGAGGAGGGCTTCCACAGAGTGGTGGAGGCAAATATTCTTGGAATTGGAAAGATCCTTATAAGTTATAATGGGATAAGCCTGATTCATGCATTGGTCCTTGTATATTGTGTTAATATGAGTCAGTCCCTGCCTGTACAACCTTAGCTTTAAGTGAATTAATAGAAAATTGTTTTGGAAAGTTCAAAACTAGGGATCAGACACTGAAGCAAGAGAATCCTTATGATGCAGAAGCCATTAAGTCAGGACACGTTTGTGAAGAAAACTGGCCTCTCTAGATGACATTCGCAGAAAGTTCTCACTCACCATGATCCCTTGTGGGGCAGGAGTCATGTCTTATTAATGTTGGTTTTTCTAGCACTGAGTAATTGCCAGCCACATAGTCGGTGCACAGTTAAGTGCTATGATGTGATTGGATGTATGCCTAAGTTGTTTCTCTCTAAATGTGACACATATTTCTTCATTGTGTTATTTGATTCTCAATTCTTTAGTTTATCCCAAGATGGATATATTTAACAAATATTTACGGGGTGCCCATTATATGCCAGACACTGTTCTACACATATGAATTATACAAATAAACCAAAGATTCTTACCTCTGTGGGTCTATGCGTAGCTCGCATCCTTGTCACTATGGCTACCCTATTCATGAATCCATCATGCCAGAATTATGTTGGCCAATGTCAGCGGCTGGCTGACAACAACCAGCTGAGTCACTTTTGTCTAGCTAGTTATTTTATGGCTCTTCCATGGTAGATAACCTCTGATGAGAGTTATTATCACATCACATGAAAATGTTAACACATTGCCATAGGTCCATCTACATGCCTCTTACTCAGACCACAAGGTCCCTTATCTGTTTTATTCTGTGCACCTGACCAATAAGCCAGGCTACTCACCATGAATATGGTTTAGTATACAGTCTTACCTCAAACAACTCTTTCTACTCAAAGTGAATTATAAGGTATACTTCATGAAGCTCTGCTCATTGAGACAGTCTACTTTAACAGCCATAAAGTCATTCCAATTTGGGTTCTAGAGCAAAAGTAGACCTTGCACTTACACACTGAGGTCACATATCCATGACCTAAGCTCAGCTTTTCTCCTCTACCATCAGTTGATGCTAAGGAATACCCCATGGGAACGTAAGTGTGAACTAATAAAGAACAAAAGTGTAGCAGTGATAGTGACATCTGCTTACTAATAACCTGCTGTTGCTAGATCCTGAGTGTATTAATCAGGGTTCTTCACAGAAATATAACCAATAGGAGATAGATAGATAGATAGATAGATAGATAGATTTATTATAGGATCTGGCTCATGCAATTACAGAAGATGAGAAGTTTCACAATCTACCATTAAAAGTTCTGATCTGAGTTCAAACACCCTAGAACCAGCAGAACCAATGTCTGATGGAAGAAGAGAATAGATGTACTAGCTCAAAAACAGAGAGCAAATTCACTCTTTGATATGGCTATGTCCCCACCCAAATCTCACCTTGAATTATAATCCCCACATGTTGAGGTTGTAGTCAGGTGGAGATAATTGAATCATGGGGGTGGTTTCCCCCAAACTGTTCTCATGGAAGTAAGTCCCATGAGATCTGATAGTTTTACAAATGGGAGTTCCCCCTGCACAATCTCTCTTGCCTGCCACCATGTAAGATGTGCCTTTGCTTCTCCTTTGCTTTCTACCATGATTGTGAGGCCTCCCAGCCATGTGGAACTGTAAGTCCATTAGACCTCTTTCCTTTATAAATTACCTAGCCATGTGGAACTGTGAGTCCATTAGACCTCTTTCCTTTATAAATTACTTGGGTGTATCTTTATTAGCAGCACGAGAACAGACTAATACACCCTTCCTCTGTCTTTTTGTTTTATTCCTGCCCTCAATGGAAAGGATTATGTACCCCTACATTGGTGAGAATGTTCTTCTTTACTACACCTACCAATTTAAATGCTAATATCTTCTGGAAACACACTTAAAGACACACCCTAAAATAATGTTTCACCAGCTAGAGGAGCATCCATTAGCCCAGTCAAGTTGACGCATAAAATTAACCATCACACTAAGTATATTCTTTCCTTCTTATAAAGGATTGCCACCCAATCTTACGATTTGCTCAGTCTGACAGAATTCACCTCATAATGTGTATGTTTAGTTGCATGATTACTCAATTTCCCATGGTTAGGCACTTTGTGCCAGATCTAAGTAACATGCAATAAGCTACTTTCAAATGGTATATAATTTTGTTTTGCAGTTCACATGGCCTTGCTTCACACCCCTATGGCTCCAGGTTGTTATTCTCCTATTAGGGCTTGCCATTAGCTCTATTCAGCAACATAGCCTGTCACAGGTGTGTCTAATATTCTAGGGCTTCTGGATGATATGGACCAAGCAAAAGTATTGTTTGCACCACAGCCCAGACCTACTACACAGCTCTTCTGTGGACCCCTTTCAAACGTGGTGGTTTTCCATGTTACTCAGTAAATGGATTACAGAAGCATTTCTAAGTGTAGAATTTGTCAATCCCAAATCCAAAGAGACCTACAAGGTTTTGTACTTCCTTCACTGTGGTAGGAAGTGTGTGAGATGAAATAATTTGTTCTTTACTTTATAGGAAATGCCCCTAGCATGTCACAGAGCACTAATGAAATGGGTTCCTGAATCTCTGCAGGTTTTTTCCCAGCTTATTGAGTGCATATGATTGAAAATGTCTTTGTTGCGTTTGAAAATCCTTGTCTTGTGTGATTACATTATATAATCGATAATGGAACAATGTGATGTTTTGCAGAACATCCTGATGATCCAAACTAGACTATGATAGGATGAGAGAGAGCAAACACTGACCTGGATCAAGACTGCAGAGGTATCCTCCTCTCTGCCACATGTGAATGTGGACTACTTCTGGTCCTCCTCATAGACAGTGATAGAAAAAAATCTGTTTATCTGACCAGTGGACACATATCAAGTACTTAAGTCCATGTTAACCTTCTTAAGCCAATATACTACGTATAGGACAGCAACTGCAATAGGGGCAAATACTTTGAATTTTCAGAGGTTTGATTACCCTGTAAGATTTGTCTTTCTTTGGTAGTAGGCTAGTAAATTACACTGAGGTAGGATAGGGATCATTACCTCTGCATTATTTAGAAATTTTAGAATGCCACTAGTACATTATTGTTTTTAATGTATTATATTAGCTGGGGGTTACTTTAAAAGATTTCCACTTGGCTTTCCTGTCAGCTCTTATGCTATAGGCAAATAAACTGAGGTTGGGGTTTTGCCAACTACCAAATGTGTCCATTCCAATTATACACTTGGGATTGAGGAAGGCACTCAGGGAGAGGTCCATGAACCCATCAGGGCCAAGCACTCCATTTATTATCTGACTCTCGTATGTACCCTTGAAAGAAAATTCTAATATAGCCCATAAATGAAAAAAAATGATCAAGAGGTAATTGTGCAATAGATTTTTCATTAAAATATGCATATGAGGTCATTAGTATTCACCAATATAGTAACATTGTCCCTCCCAGTAAGAAGTTCCCATAAAGTACCATGGCATTTAGAAAATCATATGAATGTTTGATTCCATTAACAAACTAATCTATCTTAAAACAAACAAAAAGAAAGAAGAAATAAAACAACAGAAGCTTTGTTTTATTAAGTTTACATTTCAAAACTCAAAGCATTTTGAAGGATTTATTCAATATGGAATCACAGGTTCGAAAATAATTTTACATTGAGTAGATAGATTATTTAAGGTAGGAGAAAGATAACGATCAGCAAAACACTTAAGAGATATTTTGGACAAGGAAGAGGCTTAGTCACCAAGGGGTCTAAGAGTAGCAAGTATTTGATTCATTGGCCCTTACTGATTCCTGCTTCATTGCTACTCATTAATTACATTATCACCAATACAAATTAGCCATCACATTCTAACCTCGTCATTCTGTATTTAAGAGTTCTTTTATTGCAGAACCTGAGCTTAGGGTTTTTTGTTGTTGTTAACCCATCTTGTATATGATCTGTCTGACACACGTTTCTGTCACTATAGCCTCAAACACAGCCTGGCAGTTGGTAGAACTTCTGTAAATAAAGATGGACCAAATGAATGTGGGCACATGTCATGATCTGAGAGTACAAGCCTCAGTTCTGGTCCTTGTGGAACAATTGTTCAATATGGAAGATGATCATGTTGCCATATAATCACAGTGTAATACTACCAGCCAAACACAACATAATTGGAGCAACTACAGGGAGCTTCTAAGGCATGGAGCTACAAACTAAGGCTCTCTGTAAGGACCATCACCTAATCAAAGACCTGGAAAATGAGTAGCAGTCAAAGAGGCTATGTACGATGTTCAACTAGGTTTGTGGTGACACAGGAAAGAGCGTTCCAGGTGAAGCATTAGAGCTGATGAAAAGTCCTGGAATCAAGAGAGAATTAGGGATACAGCACTTGGTTTGCCCAAGTCCCTTGATGTATGTATATTTTTCATATTTTGTAGGTTTCAACTTCCAATCCTTCAGAATACTAAAAAGTAATAGACAATGAAAATAATAAAAATGATTTATATTTGGTATTAGGCATATACAACAAACACCTTCATCTTCACAAAAGCTAGATATAATCCTTATGAACAAAGATTTTGATTCCATAAGGTACAATATTGCATTTCATTATGCCCGCCTCTAATGTTTATAATGATAAATAGGTTGTCATCCTAATTCATTAGAGAAACACTTTATGAAACCACATGAAGACTGATACTATGATAATGTGTGTCTATTACACGCTACCTTGAGGAGAAAATCTATAAGTAGTAAATCAGTAATTTTGTGTCATGAAGACATTTCATATTATTAAACAGCAGAAACTGAAAGTTAAAATGTTTACCAGTTTGTAGGCAGGGTGAATTATTTTCATGATGCAGTTTTATTTTTACAATCTATTGGATTAAGAATAACTTAAAAAGACATTTGATTGTATCTAATATTCTGGAAAAGTATGAATATAGCACATTATTTAATACTTACAAATTAATATCTAATAGTTTTCTCAGCGATTATATATATATTTACTGGAAAATGTCAACAGATGTTTTCTTAGACACCTATGTCCGGGTTTATATTGATGTTAAGAGCTAGTGCAGAAAATCTTAAAAATCATGATTTAGCTATAAACTTTTTTAGTAATCTGAGTTTATTGTTTTTACATATTGACTATGAGAGCCACTGGTCATAGAGGAAAACTCCATATTTCCACTGTCAGTTGGTCTGAATCATTAGCAACCTTATGGGGCAAAGTATTTTTAGGGTTAAAAAATATAGAAAGAGTATAATGTCCTTTAAATGTTCTTTTATGTTGGTGTTTGGATCCTAAAAGTAATGGAAAGAATGCTGCAGCCATGGTGATATGAACAGCATTGAACAATGTTGTTTTATATGCAATGATGGTGCATAACAGGAGAAGCCAAAATGAGTCAGACGAGAGTATATCAAGTCTATTTTCCTCGTTTTGATTCATAGGTTTTTTGCTAAAAATCAGAAGCCAGTCTTAGTGGCAAGCTTCAGAAAACTTGCACAGCTCTGATAAGAAAGGACATCGCTCATAAATATTCATTAAAAATTACCTTTTCTGGATCATGAATTTTTCAAGCAGACACTGATTTGACCTCTACAAGGAACAAAATCCAGCCTATGGTGGAGTGTCTCCTATTTCTGACAAAAAAAAAGGTAAAAAATTGGTTTTCCCAGCTAAGCAGCTACTTCGTACACTGTGTGAGGTCCGAGGTCAGTTACCTCTGTGCTCCACATACTTGAGCATTAATATTCATTCGAATTACAATCTTTAAATTCTAAAGTCCTGTTCATACTTCTTTGAAAAATTGATTGTAAGGCAGGCCAAGGTTTGCATTTTAACTAATTTTTAAAGTAACTTCATCTAACTTCTCTGTTGCTTAAAAATGTATGAATTCAGTAATTTTCTTTTTAAAAAAAAAATCACATCTGCCTGTTTTGAATATATATGCCCTCTCAGTAAGGATAAAGCCACTGTTTTTCCTGGTAATTATCTGCAGAGTGGGTGAATGGATGGCAATGCCTATACTTATGTCTATCAGAGGGCTATTGTCATTTTATCTTCATATAGCGCCTCACAGTCGGTACACATATAAAAAGCTTTGCATTATTTTGGGTATGCCTTTTGTTGTCATTGTTCTTCCTACAATATCACAGTGGGGTAGTCAGCATTACCACCTGCATTGTTTAAATAAAGTAACTGATAAGTAGAATATGAATTATGGTAGCTAATAACGTTCAAACTTAGCATCTAAATCAGAGCGTTTTTCCAGAACTTATCTCAGGGTCTTATTTTAGTTTAAATTCTAGGCATATTATGGTTTAAGGTCTAGAACTCATGTTTGGGTTACTTCAATGAGTAACAATAAGTGGCCAAAATAATCCTTTAAACATGGTAATTCAAGCTGCCATGGAGTAATTTTGCTTTTTTCTTATGCAGCTGAACAACAGCAACGGTTTTATTACAGTGAATTCTAATCTTAGCTTCTTTATTTTCTGGATTTGTAACCTTGAACTTAATCTTTCTTTGTATTGCTTTTTTATACGAAAAATGGAGGTATCTAGTTTAGAAGATGTACAAGGCACCTGGATTTATGCCTGGCACTCAAAAATAATTATGCTTTTGTATAGAATTGCTTAATTTGAGTACCTTGTAACTTAGCATAAAGACTGGTGATGTAACTTTTTCTGTGATGTAGTCTTCAAGAGAAATCACAATGGGTCAAATTGGAAGTTTCCTTCCTTGTCCTGTCTAAAAATGTCTGTAAGGAAGTAGCAGAAGAGGAAATATCGCCAAAAAGGTGATTTAATTAGAGGTGTTGTTTCTTCTAGATTCTTCCCTTTTTTATTCAAAATTCAATCCATCCTACTTCCTAAGTTAGGTCCACATTCGATTGACATATGACAATTCTTTGAGGATGAATCCTGCATTTACATCAATGGCCTGGGTGATTTAATAAGTGAGGTTGCTAATGCTGTATCTTGTTGACCCTGTCTCCTTCTCTAAGTCCTATATATAGATGCCTCTAGATACAGGTACCCTCAGCCTGTCCTTCCTAGATACAATCGTGTATGACCCCACTTCCAATTCTTTAATTTTAGAGAGTGGAACAAAGAAGAAAAGTTATGCAAGGAAGGCCCAGGACCAGTCTGGAGTTTCTCCGCTCCCGCTTCCCCTACCATTCCAGTGCTTTCTACACAGCAGGGCTGACAGATTTAACAATGGAAACTATATGACATCCAACTAATTTTGAATTTCAGGTAAACACTGAAGTTTTAGTATAAATATGTCGCACACAATACTTGTGACATAATAACGGTTGCTGTTTAGCTAAACCTTAAATTTAACTGGGAGCCCTGTATTTTATCTGGCAACTTTCTTAGAAACTTCAGATTCATTCAAAGAATCTCTTCCATAAACATTTCTTTTAAACATTTGACCATTATTCTCTTCACTTATATAGAATGACATAATAAGTCCCCAGTGTAGTTTGTACTTCCTTATATACTTCTGACTATGCCATTGATGTAAATAATCAAGTACTTTACCCATGTTTTTATTGCTACTGCAAAGTCATATGCTACTAGAGGGGGTTAGGGTCTACATTCACCAACTTAGTTAGAATTCCTTAATGGTCAAACATACCCTTAAATATTTATTAGGATGTCGTCTTGTAGGCTCTCATGTAATCTCTCAGCAAACCCGTTATGTTCTGTTTTTCTTCTAGCATTAGAAGATGCTGCTATTAGGTTGCTGATGATGTAGTTTTTACTGAGCACCAAATGAAGTAGGTGGCTTGGTATAGGCACCATGTTGTAGAGAAATACATTAGTCTTTGGTTCCTGATGTTAACTTAAAAAAATTTTTTTTAATGTAGTTTTTACAATAGAATTTGATCTGTTGTCAGAAATATTATTTCACTTTATATTTCTAAGAAAAGTCAGGAAGGACGGAGGGATAGATGGATAGATGGAGGAAGGGAGAGAGGGAGGGAGGGAAGGAAGGAAGGAAGGAAAGGAGGAAGGGAGGGAGTGAAGGAGGAAGACGAAAGGGAGAAGGGAAGGAGGAAAAATAAAGAAGGAAAGGAGAGAGGGGAGAAGAGAGGAAGAGAGGGAGAGAGGGAAGGAAAAAGAAAGAGAAAAAAGAAAGAAAGGAGAAGAGAGAAAAGCACTTTCATATTTGTAGTATTCAGAACTAGCATTTTCTACATAGTATCCAAGAAAGACCATGGTATAGAATGAAAATTCATGTAGAAGCCATTTTTAAATAAGAATCAAAAGATTATCAAACACATATATTTATTTAGTGAATATTAATATGTCATCTTAAATGTGAGAGGACACAAATGCAGTGCACACAATTTGGATGAGTGCATTTTATATTAAGACAGGCCTAAAACATATCACTCTACCATAGTGCTTCCAGTACAAATTTTATTTTTTTGTTTAAAGACGTGTCGGTGTTAAGAGCTACTCAAACTTTTTCTCCATTAGGCAAACAAAACAGGACATGAGAATCCAAACGTGTATTCAGACAACTTTTGTAACAGGACAGCTCATGTTAGAAAATGACTGTCTGCTATGGTGACGAGCTCTCAGCTCAGGAGCTTTTGGCTACATCACTCTACAAACACCATAATAGCAACTTTTTCTCAAATGCTAGAGTTCATTTTTAATATTAAAAGCAATATTTCACCATGTTAAACTTCTATTATGTTTTTACATGACACTTAAAATTAGTTTCTGACAGATACAACTCCCATACACAGAATAGTGTCTTGAGCCGATGTGTTTGTTGTGAGAAATACAGTCAGAAGAAGAGACTTTTATTATGTTTTACATTTGATTGTTTATGCACAATACATTTAAACTGGGTTTCAGCAAGCCAGTTGCCAGAGATTCAAAGCCTGACAAATAGCACATTCTCCTCACAAAATAAAGAATGTACAGGAACCCACAACAGCTTACAAGTTATTCTTTATGAACAACAGAATTGCTTTTTGCCCATTTCAAACAGAACCCTAAATGTGCCCAGCACAGCAAGAGAGAGCATAGGAAGCAAAGAGAGTTTAATATTCCAGCCCAGCTCACTGGAAAAAACCACCACAAAAAAACTAAAATGACAGAGCAGTGTTCTGTAGCGCAACATGATTTGTCTGCTTTAAATGGAGAATAATGGTTTTAAGTTTAGAGCAGAACTAAAGGGCTCAATTACTATTCATGGATTCTGAATTGTTCTACTTTAGAAACTCCTTTAGCATGAAATGTTCATCAAAATCAATGCATGGAACTATAGAAAAACAATAAACTCCCAGCTTCCAGTATGAATAAAGGACTTCCCAACTAAGAAAGTCTGAAAAATAGAAGTATCAACAATTTACACAAATCCACCTTAGGCAGTAGGACTAAACATTTTAAAGTAATAACTTCTGGGTAGATGTTGAGAGGTAGAACATTTTATATATATATATATGAAATTCAAAACTCTTCACATAGAAGACTTTACTACTAAGCTACCATTATTTTCTTTAATCTTTAAAAACTATTCTAACAGTTAAATTATATGGACGTGATTTTTACCGAAACAAACAATTGTCCTTGGAATTGAGTAGGGTTATTGAGGACAGTAGTGAAACAGCAAAGTGAAAAATACATGATTTCTTTAACTATTTTTATATCTGAAAATAAGGATCTGATTAGTAGCTTTCACACTAAAGAACTATAGAGCTGTGAAAAAATTATTCAGTAATAGTTGATAATCCTTTAGTAATTAGCAATAAATGACCTTTGTTTGCTTTTTTCTCTATATATTCCCCCAAATACTATGTTTTTCTAAAACTATGCAAACAAAAGTGGATGACCTGACTCCCCAATCATTTATTTAGAAAAATGTCTATTAATTTGTAAAATATATTAATTTTGATTGGTTTTATGAGGATAGTATAATCTGAAAACCATTGATAATAAACAAAGGTAAAAATGCATCACTGTGTACAGACTTCTGTAGGAAAACATTTGCTTTTATATTGACATTGGCAAAATTTCATGTGGACTATTATGGATTATAATTGCATTTCATTTTGCTATATTAAAAAGTGTCAAATCCTAAAACCAAGCAAAACATTATCTGGTTTTTTTTTTTTCATTATGTAGGACAATTGTAAAGTCCTAAAGGCAATTTGAAAGCCTTAGTTAACCAGCTCCTTCTGTTTGCATATTCAATCTCTCAATGTAACATATGCATAATTTTATCATCATTGTGTGCCATCTGGAGTATACTGATTGAACTGCAGTTTGAAAATGAGGGTTAAGAGATAATTTGGTTGCATACATTTAGAACTGAAATGTCTCTCATGGAGCAGAACAGAGTTATTTAAAAACATAACTATGACTAAAAGATGAAAATATATTCCATAAACTCAAGAAAACCAAGGAAGACAATTTTAAGTCCTCATGCTTTTCACTTTAAAACTTCTTAAAATTTTATTAACAATGGTATTCTAGGGGAATTGTGACAAAAACCATTTCTACCTATCTTTTAATGCAGTAATTATACTTTTTCAAGCTGGTTTACATATTTTATCGAAGATTTAACATATTATCAATAACCAATATCAGTTAAAATATTGATATACTACTTTTTTTTCACTATCACTTAGGTTAGGCATAAAACTTGCATGAGTTCATCACATTTGAGTATACTAGCTGAGTGCAATTGCCACAGAAGCTCATGAGTACCATATTGAAGACTGAAGATTTTCAGGTCCAGAATTTGTACTTTCAGATGCCATAGTGTGATGTCAAGTGAGACACTTTATAAAACCAATTTTCAAATGAAATTACCTTTCATATAGTTTTAATAATAATAGATTATCATAGCCTCTTTTTCAAACCTTAATTTTTTTTTCACATTTTCTAATACCATTGAATGGCTGAGCCACCATATTATGATGGGGTACTATATTACATGGTCAAAAGTATGGCCATTAAGAAGGAAATTACGTGAACTAAACTTGCTAAAAAAATAAGTTTGAAAAGGCTTTAGGTGGTTTATGGGCATTAGCCTACTTACATAATACATGCTATCCTTTCTTACTTGTGGGAGAGAACTTTTCTCAAATTTATAGGTTTCCCAATGTGAAATGTAAGAAAGAAGCCTATTATCAAGCAATCTTCTATTACTCTATCACCAAGCAGTACCACCTTAGGTGCTGCTTTCTTGCTCAAACTAAAGGCAAACATTGAGCTTGCCCCTTCAGAACTGGAATCTCCTCCCTCCCTTTATTCCATTAGTAGGCATGAAATTTTCTGGCATGTTCTAATACTACTAGGATTCATTTGCTCCATAACAGAGGAGATGTCAAGGCTTGAGCTTAAATACTTTGGACTGCGAGGTAGAGAGTGTGAGTGTACATTCTCAATCATGGAAATCCTCACCACTGAGTGAGGCAATTCACAACTGCACTTCCCCTTTATTTATCCAGAATAGCAGAGAGGAGCAAGCATCTAATCCGTTACTATCCTGTCACAGAACATGACATTCTAATTCAGTCAGTAGGGACTCACAATAAACTCGAAATCACATTGAGTGCCTCCCTGGTATGACAATTGATTACATCTCTTAACCTTTCTGCATCTGTGGTACCATCTGGAGCATTTAGTGCTTACATTTTTGTACACAAAGAACAGGTAACAGCATATAGACCCCAATACAAACTCAATCCTTCTACTATAAGGCTGCAACAACAATAAAAAGAAAACAGTAGCCAGAATAACCTTGATTTCACAAAAGATGTTATTCTGAAGAAAACTGAACACCTAACTCCAAAATAGTATTTTGTGGGATACCTAATGTAGGATTATCAATTTAAAAAGTTATCCATGTACCCTTTCAAAATTTATTTAGCCATAGAAAAGACAAGACATACATCATATAAGAAACTATTATGTACATACAAATTACGTTTCATTCAAATCTAAGGATAGTAGTGAGTACTAATATCCTATATTAGTATACAACCAAGATTCTGAAATGTTAAGTAACTCGATCAAAGCTACAGAACATTAGAGTAAAAATACAAACCCAGTTCTACTCCCTACATCATTATTCTTTATATTGCATTAAATTTAATCCTGTTTAATATTTATAAAATGGTATACAATGTGTTAGGAACCTCTGTTAGTTGATGAACCAAGTAGCAGATCCCTTTATTATATGTAAAGAATTGTGTTAAGTAAAGGATAAATCTTGTTCCAAGCACAAGTTTCTCATTTGAGATTGGATAATACTTTATGTTATCCGAGAGCTCTCCTGTGCATTGTAGAATATCTAGCAGCATTTCTTCATCACTTGGCATGCCAGGAGCACTCACTCCCTCAGTCATTACAAATGTCTTCAGATACTGCCAATGAATGTCTTCTGGGAGCAGCCGTCCACTCCCACCACTAGCACCATTGAGAACTATTTGTTTAGATTAAGGTGGATGGACAAGTTTTCATAAATTACATAAACATTGTAAACTCTCAGGGAACAGGAATTGTCCTAGTAATCTGCAGCATTTAACACAGGAAGCCTCTCAAAAAGGGAAGGGAAATGTTGATTGATAAAAGGATAAATGAATAAATGAATGAAAAATAAGAGAATAAACTGCCAAAAAGCATACTTCCATTAAAGCCAGAAATCAACACTATTGCAAACACTAGTAAATTCAACTAAGTGAGAGAAAACAGGCTGGTTTTCCCCTTTTAGATTTCTTGCGCTAGTTCCCAGACAGAGGACAAATAGAAAGTATGTGAGAAAAAGCATTACTCAAATTGGCACACATTTCTGCCATCACCATGCTTAGGAGTTTTCTCCTCTCATTTTTCTTAGCCAGGTTCTTGGTGTCTGGCAGCAAGCTCTCATGAGCCATCGCCAGCTGTGAAGTTTGGCAGAAATTCACAAATAATTGTTTTTTTTTTTTTCATAAAATAGAAGAGTTATAATGTTAGTCTTTGATAACATCATTCTAACACTCTTGTGTTTCTAAGTACCTTCTTAAGTGAAAGGAAAAGCAGATTTATGGCAACACATGGGGAAAACTCAGCACCCACAATCTCTGTAATCAGTGTAAAAGCCCTTAGTGAATGTGGTTAGGGCTATACTGATGTACACCTAACTGTTGGGACAATTACAAATCATTGACGTGCTTGGACATGCAACTTTATAATGACTTTCATTTCCTCTCTAAATTTACTCATAAATTTTTAATAATGATAGAAGCAAGGATGCATGAGAATAACAAACAAAAGACAAAATTATTTTAGGGCAACATTCACATCCACATTAACAATGGAAAAACTGCTACTCTGTATGTGCTGTAAATATGAATAATACTATACAGTAACAGCAGGTACTCTTGAGTTCTTTATGAATTCCATACCGTATTATTTAATTCATTCAGCAACGTTTAAAGATAAGGAAATTTAGAAGTAGGAAGTTTACCAATGATGCTCCCTTAAGAGGACACAGGGTCTTTCTGAACATAAGGCACTTCTAAGCCTTCCTCCCTGAATTCTGTTTCATTCCCAGTTCCCAGAATGAGCTTTCAGATGCCAGTGAGACCCAAACAGGACACTTCACTCCAGTACTAAAGATGACAGTTCTTCAAGAATGGTCTCCAATGATTTCCTCTGAGCTGATGGTAGCTTTCTGATTCTGATAGTAGAGGGCTTCTGAGGCTTTGCTAACTTGAGAGCAGGATCAAATCACTCCCAAGTTGTGATCTTAGTCTGAAGAAAGCTGAATCTTAGTCTCATAAACAAGAGCACACAGAAGAGGTTTGGTTGGCAATTTGGGTATCATGAGGACACACTGAAAGCCACTGTCCCTGTACCTGTTTGTTGGTTACCCTTGTAAACATACTTGTTTGGTCTCCCAAGTTTTTAGCAGAAGAGTGTATATATACTCTATATTCAAATCATTTCTCTCTTGTCAAGCACATTTCTGAGTCACCTACTCAGTTGTCATCTTTATTCATGGCAAGATGTCCATTTTTGACAATTCATTGCCTTTCAGCATGAAAAGAGAACACCACTGCTTAAATATGGAGAAAGTTCCACTTTCAACAGTTGAAGTAAACGACAGCATTTTTAAACTCATCAGTGAAGGAGGTTTGCAAATCTTCACTTTCCTGCTGTTTCTACAAAGTGCATTACCTAAGGATTATGTATTCTAAAGATTTTACAAACCATGAGGATCTATCAGGGGACACAAAGAAAAAATCCTTTCAAAAATTGTAGTTTCTCATGAATTACAGTCACTTAAGAAATCCCATGTTGCAATATGTAATTTACAGGTCAAGGCAGGGTCCCAAGTACAAACAACCACTTCAAATACATAGCCCCTGCAACGATGTGCATGGATGAGTGACCACTCTGTCCTTCCCCAGCCTTCATTCTTGTGCTTGCATTGCTGGCTGGCATAGGAAGGAATCAGGCTCCTTCAGTGACTGTCTCTTTTAGTCAAATAGAGGGCTCCTTTTCAAACAAATGACAAGTTGTTTGAGTCCCTAATGTGGGCTGCACATTTATATTACTGTTGCCCCTGGCAAAGGAAACAAGATATCACTTTTTGTGGCAAAAGCCTGTGCTATTTGTATCTATCTGGGGGGAGAAAAATAACATATGAACAAAACAAAAGGAAACTATGGAGGATAAAAAGAATGTGGAAGCAATGGAGAATGTGTGATTGACACATACCTGTAAGACATGCCACTGGCTAAGACACCGAATGGGCTCCTGGCCTTGGAGGAACCTACTTTTTCCTGCCTTGTCTGAGATAGTTAGAACTACAGTCATGAGTCACATCACGATGTTTTGGTCAATGACATAATCAATGATGGTCTCATAAGATTTTAATGGAGGTGAAACATTCCTGTCATCTGGTGGCATTGTAGCTGTGACAGTTATCATGCAACACATCACTCTCATATTTGTGACAATGCTGGGTAATCGAACCTAAGGTGCTGTCATTTAAAAGTCTTCATACATACAATTATGTACAGTACACAATACTTGATAATAAACAACTCTGTTATTGCTTTGGGCATTTACTATATTATACTTTATCATTTTGAGTGTGCTCCTTCTACTCTTGTAGAAATTATTAACTGTAAAACATCCTCAGGCCAGTCCTTCAGAAGGTTCCAGAAGAAGGCATTATCATCATAGGAAATGACAGCTCCATCCACATTACTGACGCTGAAGGGATTCTAGAGGAACAAGGCATGGAGGTGGAATACCCTATGAATATGTGTAGGCCTAGGCTAATGTATGCATTTTTATCTTAGTGTTTAACAAAAAGCAGCTTTCAAACTAAACAGAAAAATGAAAAAATTTGAAAAAAAAGCTTTTAGCATGTCTATGAAGAAAATATTTTTGTATAGCTGTACAAAGCATATTTGTTTTAAATACTATCAGAAAAGAATTAAAAAGTTTAAAAACATTAAAAGTTTCAGTTATAGTAAGATTAATTTATTATTGAAGGAAGAAAATTTTTTTTATAAATTTAGTGTAGCCTAAATATAGTGTTTATAATGTCTACAGTAGTGTACAGTAATATCCTAGGCCTTGACGTTCACTGACCCCTCACTGACTCACTCACAGCTATTTCCAGTCCCATAAGCTCTATACATGCTAAGCTATACAGATATATAGATACATCTGTACAGATATACCATTTTTTAAATCTTTCACTATACTTTTCTATACTTAGATGTGTAGATACAGAAATACTTAATATTGTGTTACTATTTAACAGTCACATGCTGTACAGATCTGTAGCCCAAAAGCAATAGGCTATACCATATAGCCTAGACATGCAGTAGGCTGTACCATCGAAGTTTGTATAGGCAAACTCTGTGTTTGCACCATGAGGAAATCACCTAACAACACGTTTGTCAGAACATTTCTTCATCTTTAAATAAAACATGATGTTCAGAATGACCTTTGTTACTTCCTCCACCAAATATCTTCTTTCTTGAAAGTATGTTGATATGGTTTTCCTCTGTGTCCCCCACCCAGATTATGGTTCTCATTTTGAGTTGTAATCCCTGTAATCCCTACATGTCAAGAGAAGGAACTTGTGGGAATGACTGGATCATGGGAGCAGTTTCCCCCATGCTGTTATTGTAATAGTGAGGGAGTTCTCAGGATATCTGATGGTTTTATAAGGGCTTGACAGTTCCTCCTTCACATGCTCTCTTGCACCTGCTGCCACGTAAGATACATCTGCTTCCCCTTCCACCATGATTGTAAGTTTTCTGAGGCTTCCCTGGTCCTGTGGAATGGTGAGTCAATTAAATCTCTTTTCTTTATAAATTACCCAATCTTGGGCAGTTCGTTACAGAAGTATGAAAATAGGCTAATACACATGTTGACGAAAGGACAAGACAGAGATGAGAAAGGAAAGAAAATGAGAATAAATACTCGCCTGTTTTTCTATCAGCATCTGGCTATTTGGTGACTAGGAAAAATATAGCTGGAACAGTACTACAAAAATATAGATTTAAAACTACAGTTTTTTTTTTCTTCACTAAGTCTGATGTTTGCAGTCTGCCTCCTTTGGTCTTTTCCTTCTCCTTTGTATTTAAATGTTTGTGATCATTCAATCATCTTTACAATATACACATACCCTTGGCAATCTATACATTCCCAAAAGTTAATCATTATTTATCTACACCAGGAATCTGCAAACATTTTATAAAGGGAGGCAGATAGGAAGGACTTTTCACTGTGTGGGCCTTACAGTCTCTATCATAGCAAAGGTATATGTCCTATGCTCTGCCATTTAGAGAAAGCTCCCACAGACCATGTGTAAACAAATGAGTGTGGCTGTGTTCCAGAAAAGTTTATTTACAAAATACTTGCAAGGATGGATTTGGCCTGCTGATCATAGTTTGCCAATATCTGATCTATACTAATAACTCAAAAAGTTTTATCTTTTGCCTAAAGCATCCTATTTTGACAGTTTCTTTCTAACTGATTCATAGCTGTTTCTTCCTTGATGTCCCACTGACCCTTAAAATCTCATTCACTATTTTCTGCAGTAAATCCTGTTTTCATGTTCTATATTTCAGGATTTGGCACTACTATCACTTCCATCTTCCAAGCCAGAGACTTAGAAATTTTCACTAATCATTTTCTTCCTTGTCCCTCTTTAAATACTTTTGTCAAATTTGCCACCTGAATATATTCTTAACTTTCCTCTCACATAATGTCTTCACACCTGCTACTTTAATTCAGTAAAGAAGGATCATTTCTTCCCGTTCTGCCTTCCTTCCAGCTATTACAAGTATGCTCTTTGTAAAGTGCAAATGTGATCATGTTCTGCACCTGTGCAAATCTTTTGGGGCTCTCCTGAGCCTGATACATTGATCCTAAACCAGATTCCAGGGCCTAATTTTAGATCTCCTTAATTAGAGACCTTGGGGATAATATACAATTATTTTAAATGAAAATTCCCTTGCAGGATGGTACTGATAAAGCCTGACACTAACTTATCTTTACATGAAATCTACATTCTCAGATATGTCCCGAAAATCCTTCATGATTTGGTACTGGTATACTTTGTAAACCTCAGCTCTTCCCCAACCCCTTATGCATATGCAAATGTTTTGGATGATCCACACATATCTTATTAATCTCTTTACTTCTAGGGACATACTGGCTATATTGGCTATAGGCATACTGTCATTCCAACAGCCAGAACCTATACTTGTTAGAGAAACGTCCTCAGGCTACTGAGACAGCTTTGTCTGCTCACATGAATACCTGAGAAATATGTCTTCTCAGGAGCCACCATTAACCAATGACTGCAGGAGAGAAAGAATAGATATATTTGCCAGCTCACTGTCCCTGGTTAACATAACTCTTAAAAGGTGACCTAGACTGTGTAGAAAAATGACTAAGTGGGGTTGAGCCAAAGTTACCAGCCATGGGGATTTATGTGACATTGTGCCCTTGTTTGGCCTCCTGATGGCTAATTTTGTATGTCGGCTAGACTAGACCACTGCTCCCCGATACTGGGTCAAACATGGGTATGGATGTTGCTGTGAAAGCATTTTTTTTTTTTTTTTTTTTTTTTTAGATATGATGCATGTTAAAATCAGTGACTCTGAGTAAAGCAGGTTACCTTTCATGAAATGGATGGGCCTCATTTAATCAGCTGACAGCCTTAAGGGAAAAAGACTGAGGTCCCCTGGGAAGAGGGAACTCTGCCAGCAGACTCCCTTCAGACTCAAGAATCAGCATTAGCTCTTCCCCTGGTCTCTAGCCTGCTAGCCTAGCCTGCCGATTTTTGGAATTACCTCACGTGATTGTTGACAATCCTGTGGAAAACCCTGATGAATATATCCTCCTTATTTTCTCCTTTTTCCACGTTTTCACTCCCATGACAGTTTTCTTGGAAACATTTCTTGTGAAAAGTCCCCACTTAGTGACTGAGAACCACAGATTTAGTGAAGAGAGTAATAAGTAAAAGCTAAGATATATTTGACATAGATCAGTTTAATATGAATCAACGGGTCAGATTTCAGGGCACTGAATGTAAGACTACATTCCATACTGTATACACACACACACACACACACACACACACACACACAGTCTTTACCTCATGCATCTTAAGCTCCACACCCTTATCTATCCTGTTCCCATGTCCCCTTCTCTGCTCCACACCTACCAAAAATACTCTATTCATTATTTAAAACCTGCCTGATATATCTTAACTTCTAGAAGACATTTTCAGAATTCTTAATAAATTTGAGTTACCTATATTTTTTCCCTTACCACTCTTAAGGCAGAGGTTCTTTTGAGTCTAAATTTAAAGTATAGTCACCTAGCTGAGTACCTGACATACAGTCAGCACTGAACAACTTTGTCCTGGATAAGCATTAGAAAATAAAATCATCGTCCTATACTTGAAAAAAAACAGTAAGTTTTGCCTGGGTGTGGTGGCTCATGCCTATAATTGCAGCACTTTGGGAGGCTGAGTCAGGAGAATCACGAGGTCAGACGTTTGAGAACAGCCTGATCAACACCAGGAAACCACGTCTCCTCTAAAGATACAAAAATTAGCCAGGCGGGGTGGCGTGTGCTGTAATCCCAGCTACTTGGGAGGCTGAGACAGGAGAATCACTTGAATCCAGGAGGCAGAGGTTGCAATGAACCAAGATGGCGCTATTGCACCTCAATCTGGACAATAGAGTAATACTGTGTCTCAAAAAAAAAAAAAGTGGGGGGGGGAGTAATTTTTAGTGTTCCTTTGCCTCATGAATCAATATTTTGTCTGAAAAATATTTCCAAATAAGTATTTCAATAAACAAATAATTTCCAATTATGATAATACAGACATGTAACAACCAAAAAAATTCCAGTTCTCTCAGCTCATTTTGTAAACAAAAATGAGAAAGCATTTTCAAAAAATGAAACTTATTTTAAAACCTTATAAGGTAGAGTCTTAGAAAAAGCAAGGGACTACAATTTCAACACTAAGTATAAACCACAGATCCTGCCTACCACCCTCTATCTCCCAATTTTCATTAACTAAGTGAAGACTTTTAGGAAGGACCTTTTGCAAATAGTTCTTTGGAAACATACTGCCAAGGAAGACGAGTCATTGACAAAAGAATAAAAAAACTTTATTTTTAAAGCAGCTAGGTATGATGTGTGTAAGTTAACAACTGTAGAAAGAAGGAAACTCATTTTATCACATATCCACATATTTCATTACCAGATAAGCCACATTTTTTTTACTGCTTTGCACATACCTAGTACTATTTATATATATATATATATAAAATCTTAGATATATTTTATATATACACATATAAACTTAGTTGTTAAACTCACCGATTTTCATAGAGTCTAATGATTTTTTAATTAAAATATGTGTAGAGAATTTGGGTTCAGAGAAGGGAAATAGTAATAGAACCTACCTCATACAGTTAAGAATTAAATAAAATTTAATCTGATTTATTGGCATGTGGATTCTTGATCAATGTTACTTATTATTATGGTTTCATGATCTTTATAAGGACAAACGTTTCCTTTGTTTTATTGTCACTGGAATTGTCACATTTGCTTTAATCACAGATGTTTTGTAAAGGTCATATGCCATCCTAACCAGGTCATCTTTCAATCTTATTGAAACATGGGAATCAGGCTTTTAGGATGTAGATTAGTAATGCTTTTCTGTCAACAACCCAGAGAAATATCATAATGGCCTATTTTGATTTGCGATTTTGTTCAAAAATTTGAGTGTTTTTGAAATCATTTAATTTACACAACTACTTTTAATTATCCTTTTTATAAATATCCGGCTTAATACAGATCAAAACAACTCTAAAAGGTAAAGTTTTGCCTAGGTTTATTAAAGAACAATACTTTAATGTGATTTGATCAAAGAAAATCTGTTATATAAAGTCCTTAGTTTGAATTCATCTAATCTATTATTTACCAGAAAAATTCTATTTTAACAAAATATAAAAGCTAACCCAATTCATTTACAATATCTGACTATAAATTCACTTATAAGCAGTAGCTACCTCAATGATTTTCCTGATTTTGGATGCTACTTATATTCCTATCACACATAGTATTTTTAAATGACTAATGAATAAACAGTTGATCATTCCATCACATAAACATATAAATAACAGTTTGAATTTGCATCTTCCAAAAAAAAGTCATCTTTCAATGATCAGTTTTGGATAGTTTATTTACTAATGAACTATGGTTGATTCAAAAGTAATCATTAAGGATCATCTTAGAAGGGACAGCTTGTGCTACATAAACAGACGAGTAACAAAAAGCATCTCAGATAGTTAAGGCCAGTAAGTGGTTTCATATCTTAATGGCTTTAAACTCCATGAATTTCTGAAATGTCTGCTACACTTCATATATATCTCCCTTCTCTATAAATGTAGGATTAACTGTTTCCTTGCTGGCTGAACATAGCTATAGCAACTACTTGAGTGGTTAATTATTGCAAGGTAGGATCAAAATTGAAAATCCCAGAGAAAAGGTGCATTATTTGCTCAAGACTACAAAGTGCCTCTTTTAAAGTGTTCCAGTTCAAATCTTAAAATTGGGATATTAATCTTGGTTCGAGGTTATTAACAAAGTAAATTGCTACAGCAGTATATATAGAATAAAATATGAGGCTGAGGTGCAATATTTTGTTCTTGTAAGTGAATAAGTTAAAATACTTGAAGTTATCATTTTGGGTTTGAAATAGCTGCAGTTTAATACTGCTGTTTCATTAGTTTGTAATAACAGAAAAACTTCTACTTAATAGAT
This sequence comes from Ateles fusciceps, assembly GCA_036589455.1. Lineage (NCBI taxonomy): Eukaryota > Metazoa > Chordata > Mammalia > Primates > Atelidae > Ateles > Ateles fusciceps. Next base: position 6,317,051 of record JAZHEH010003310.1, read on the forward strand.
TTCTTGTCAAGTTGTTGGTGTTTAGGAGGTTAAAATATTTTTCTATTGGCAAAATATAGCATGTGAAAAATTTTCACACTAAGATACGGAATTCTAAGGATGCTGTTTAAATAGAACAGCAACAAGTGAAAGACACTACGTATTATTCAACTTTTGTTAAGCAATGTGACCGATGCTCTTAATGTGGAAATGTAATACTCTTTGTTTCCAATGCTTGTAATATATGATGTCATCTAAATAACCTAAAAGAAATAGAATATTATGGCTAATTGCAATATGAAAATGACACTATTTCTAATGTTCATAAATTTATAAACTTTTAAAAATCATATTTTGAAACATTAAGTATAAAATAGAAGAAGAATTAAAATGATAGAACATTTCTGACATTTTTTAAAGGAAAAACTACTATACCAAAGTTAACATTTTTAATGCAGAAGAATTACTCTTAATCATACTTTTCAGTCAGAAGTCAGCTTTTTTTATTACTAGGCCACTAAAATATATTCAGTGGTCTGTATGCCATGCACCATTATAATGTATTAGACATGAAATGGACTATTTAAAGAGGATAGCATGTCGAGTGTTAAGAATAGAAATCTTTTTAAATAATTGAGTTTTTTTAATTGAAATGAAGCAAGAGTATCAATAATAATGACCAAGCACATCCAAAGAAACAGGTGCTTTCAAATCAACAGGACAGTTTAAAGTATGGGGAGGGAACTCAAGGATTTGCTCCTTAAAGGAATTTGATGTGAGAGCCAAGGTTAGCCTAAAACAGAAAAGAAAGAGCATTAACATTTATGAAGAATTTACTCTATTATACTACTTCTACTAGACAATTTACAAGATCACATAATATCATCAAAACAGTTCTGGGAAGAAGTTTTGCATTTGAGAAATCTGTAATACAGTTAACTTTCAAAATAATAATAAAACTCACACAGCAAGTGAGGGTGATGACGGCCACCTTCAGATTTCATAGCCCTTGCTCTGTATCACCATCCATTCCACCTCGGATATCACTGAAAAGCTCAGGAGACATTATCCAGAACTTGTTGAGTAAAACACTGTAAGCACATCTAGGACCATGAGCAGGCACTGAGCTTCACCAGAATTGAGTCTTCCATGAGTAATTTTGGATTGTGCTGAGAAAACCACCTCTGTTGATGCCAGGCTGGACTGTCATCTTTAGTTAACAAGTTTCTTATCTCTATCAAGACAATGAGCTACTAGAGGAGTTGAAGCCTCCAAAATTACTGAATGGGAACTTTGAACATTAAAAGTGTCATACTTGAGTAGAAAAGCAATAGATGGTAAGTGGAACAGTCTTCCTACAAAAGATGTTATAAGGTTTATATGAGAATGATATCAGACAAATGACATAAAGGTGATGATGATCTCAAACTATGACTGAAGGAGTGAATAAGCATGAAACATTTTCTTGATATATTTACTCTGCTATTAACACACTGAATGGTTTTAAAGAAATGAACCCACCATTCTGGTCTTCAGTTAATCTCTGAAATGCAAGGGTTGTCTTTAATAACTTCTTACTGTTTATCATCGCTGTTCTTTGTTTCTTCCTATCCATCTTATCTGGATTTGTCTGTCATGCTACATGCCTTAAAATGTTGGCCTAAATTACCAAAAATTAAGAAGCCAAGTATAAATTTTTTAGATAATGCAAGTATTTTTCTATTAAAAATATTTTAAATTTTGTAAAGTAAATGATTAAAGGATGGAAAAACCTACTCTAGCTTTTTAACATAAAATTTTAACAAACTCTTAGGGTATTATTGTTGTTACTTAAACAATTTTAAAGCAAGCAAGATGCTTAGGAATCCAGGGCTATTCTGCAATTCTGAATTAGTCCATACTACAAAGAATTTGATGTTTCCCTCACTATGATTTTTTCTGTCTCCTTACCTCTCACATCATGATTTCCTTCTTGGAAATCATAACATAATTATGTTTCTAATATCTTATCCGCTGGGACCTAACCTAAGAACATAAGAAACTGAGCAAAAAGTTAATTGTACACATGGACTAAAGACTGCTCTCAAGCCTTAATGTGTTCCATAACGTTTTTATCTTTACATTTAAATCTTTTTTAATTCCAATTTTTCTATGAATCTCAATTTTTTTATTTCTATCTGTTAGATAGAAAATATACTAATACTGATTTTTTTTTCTCAGAAATATATTAGCTAATATAATATAAGTGGTATCTTGGGGGTACTGAGCAATAGTTCAAATAATAAAGTTTGTGTCTCCTTAGGATAAAATTATCTTCTTCATATATGATACCACCTAGTTAAGTTTAATCACAACATATATTTCCATGTATTTTCTCACTATTCGTTGACACTTATTTTATAAATATTTTCTCAGTAGAGACTCTAACTAATCCATTTTTAAATGTAGGTCTTTTAAGACTTGTCCACGTTTTTGAGAATCATGTACCATAATATTCTCACCTTGATTTAATAATTTACTGATTAAATTTGAATAGGATTTTAGTCATATCACAATAACCAGACAAAATAAGTATATTTCTAAATATAATAATAACATACATTTAGGTTGCACTTTATAGTGTCCTATAAACTTTAATACAGGTTGTCTTATTTCTTAAAATGTTAAATTTATATCTTCTCCTTTTACTGGGAAGAAGAGATTATATATCCATACAAACACTTTTACATGAATGTTCTTAGCTGCTTTTTGTGATAACCAAATGTTAGAAAGAGCTCAATGTCCATCAAGTATGTGAATAAATAAAATGTAGCATACCTAAACAGTGGAATACTACTTAGCAATACAAATAAATGAACCATGAATACATACTACAATGTGGGCAAATCTCAAAATAATTATGCTGAGTTAAAGAAGTCAGGCTAAAGCGTGTGCATGCTCCATGAGTTTATTTCTATAAACTGTTAAAAAAATGCAAACTGATTTATGGTTTATAGGAAGCAGATCAGTGGTAACTCAGGGTAGAGTGAAGAGAAATATCAATGGGAAGACTATGGAAGATAACAAGGAAAACTCAGTGGTTGTCATAAATGTGCACTATTGAAGCTATAGTGATGGTTTTACAGGTATATGCATATGTTGAAATTTATCCACTTGTACACCTTAAGTATGTGCAGTTTGTTATGTATCAATTAAACCTCAATAAGAGCAGTTAAAAATTGTGTCTCATTTCAATCTCAGTATCATCTTGTGAAATATTTTTTAATTTTACAGTTACAAAACTGGTTTAGAGAGGTTATATTAAATTGCACCTTAAAAATCTGTTATATGAAATTTTAAATATAGGTTTAGCTTAGTTGTACAATCTTTTTATGTCAATATTTCCCTTATAGAAGACTATGATTATTACCACTGTTATCATATACAAAAATCTCCACTACTAAATCTGAACAAATGTTATATGACATCTATTTGCTGTTTGAATACTATCTTCAATCTTTCTGATAAACAAGAAAATCCCATTCTTAAATTTGCGTGCTAAAAATTTACGGTTTAATATTATATCTAATAATAAACTTATCAGTTTAATGTCACATAGAGTACCACAAAAATTAAAGGGGTAGCAATGAAAACAGTTATGCATAATGGCACTGAAATTTTAAGTGAACATAAACCAGTCATCAGAATCTGAAATGTCCACTAGCAATAGAAAAACAAAAACAAAAACAAAACTGAGACTTCTATGAGAGACTCAGTTAATGTTCTATGTACTCTCTATGATAGTGAAAACCTTCTAACATAGAAAACAAGGTAAGAAAAAGAAATTTTACCTTCCTCCTGATTGTTCCAAAACCTAAGGTAGGTTTTTCTATCTATACTGATGAGAACTTTTTTTTTTTTAATAGAAGTCTGACTCTATAGCCCTTCCCTCAAAATCAGTTTGATTTCATTCTACATAAAGCCAGGGAAAGGCTGATTCTGATGATTTAGGCAGAGAGGGAAATATAGGTAACAATACTTGGAAAGACATAGTTTATTTCTGTAAACTGATATATATGGTGTAATATCACTGGTAGAAGTACATTACAAAGACTGTAATTTTTAAATAGCGCCTCGGTTTAGAGCTTCAAAAAACATGAGGATGGTTTAGGAGACATATCCATCACAGTTAAGCAGAGCAGTTAATAAATTCTACTTGTTAAGAGTAATTACTGGAAGTATCATTAATAATACCTAAATGATAATGATGCTTAATGACACTTTTTCAGTTGTATATCAGAGAACATTTCGTAGCACTCAAATGAACATGAAGTCAACACAAGCTTACAAATCAACTTTGTTTTCAAATTTTGACTTGAATTTGATAAATTTCTCATTATTGAAGTATGAATATAAAGAAAGGAAGGTAATGAGTCCTGAATAAAGCTATTTCAACATGGAAGATGAAGTGAACATTATTTTGTGGCCTCAGAGAAGGAATAACAACCTCTAAAAATAATTTATTTCTGTAATGAGAGGGAAAAAACTTAAAAATGGTTACATGTGTTTAAAATAGTATGAATAGAGATAGTTTCCATGAAATGTGTGCAGAAATCTATAGAAAGAAAACAAAGTGAAATGAAAGACAGCAGGATATAATAAAGATAAATGGAAAAAGCTAAAAATTTCTTCTGAGTGACGGAAAGAACATTTGCCAGGAAGCTAAATGTTAAACAGCAAAATCAAAGTTCACACTTTTGGGCTTGAAAGCTAGCAGTGAGCATTAAAATGGATTTGCTAAATAAATGAATAAAAATTTTAGAACATGTACCTCAAAGGCAAAGTGGTAAAAATGAGAACAGAAAATGTAATGGATATGGAATATGAGGTAAAGATTAAAACTCAAAATTAAAGATTATAAGAAAAATTAAAACATTGAAGGAAAAAATATTGAGAGATATGTCTAAAGAAAGCTGCACTGATGGTGGTGGTGGTAGGGTTAAATTGAGATAGTATTAATGAAAGAAGAATGACAGACAAATCTATCTCACCTACAATTTGAGAAATATAATAACAAGGTAAAAATATATGCAAATAACTTGATAGAAAAAGAAAAGAAATAGCTGTCTACAAATAGCAAACTCCAGCTAGTTCATATTTGTCCACTGCAAGATTAAATGGAAAAGATACAGGAACACTGCTTAGAGTTTGCAGAGAAAATTTTGCGGATGTCAACATTTTGTGTCCTGCTAAATCACTTTAATTAGTGAAAGAAACAAAAAGATAATTATATATAACAACAATCCTAAAAATATAGAGAATTATTTTTTAAAAAATATGTAGCATACAATAAGTCTAAAAAAACTAAAAGAACAGTCTGTAAAGATAGAGATGTCTAAATAATAACTGCATACATAGACATGAAAATCAAAACAAAAATCAAAAATCATTCTTTAACGAAGACCAGATATGCAATCTAACAGAAAAAAATACAGCCTTAATGAGGACACTGTTTGGAAGTTAAGGAATAATGCACTGGATATACTAAAACATTATTATTTTTGAAAGCAGTGAATAATATGATCAAGGGCTGAAAAAGAGTAAAATTCTGAACAAAAAAACTGCTTTTACCAATTACAGGCAGGTTTCCCAACAACCAATATTAATGTTGTAGTTTTAAAGACATGCAGTAAATAGATCAAACTAGTCAAAATATCAGACATATTCCTAAGATATAAAATTTAAGTTACTAAACTCTTAGCAGTGGTCTTTACTGCTTTGCCATTCTTTGCTTCAAAAAACATAAGGGATGATAGGATTCTCTCTGCATAATAGCAGATGCCTTCATACATCCTTTACGTAGAATTATGAGGAGAATAAGTAAAACCACTCACAACCCATGCCTACAGTACAACTAAGAGACAAATAATTCTTCAAATTTCTGAGTAGATGTAAGTTGAAAAATAAATATCCAAACCAACAGAGCTATTTCCAGATCTGCTGAAAGTTAGGAGACATTCCTTGGAAAAGATGAGGGCGTAGTCAGGGACTACAGAGATTGAACACAGATAAAATCATCTACAGAAAGATAAATCTCTACACAAGGGGGGGAGATACTGAAAACAGGTGTCAGATGTGTTAGACGTGGGCAAAACAGACCTAACAACCAATAAGCAAACTGTGGACTGGGAAAAAGTTTTGCAACAAATATTGATGAAAAATATTTAACATTACTAATGTTCACAATCAAAAAGACAAAAGAAAAATGGTAAACTAATATTAAATCATATTCTCCAAGAATGAGAATTACAAATAACTGCTGATAATCACATAAAAATAGTCAATCTCACTAGTAATCTAAGAAATATATATTTTTTAAGAAACCATAATTTATAATGATTAAAATAAAAATGATTAAGGAGACCATACTCAATACTGTCAATGGTGGGTTTACCGGAAACTAGAATGCAGCATATACAACTTTAAATTATTTGATGACTTTATTAAATAACTTTAAATACTCATTATTTGTGGCCAAGTAATTCTAATTCATAGAAATTTATTCTAGGAAAACCCTCAGGGATTGGTTTACAGATATTTGTTAAAAGTTATATATTGTAATTTTAGATTATGGATAAAATGAAAATGATATAAGGAAATAATGATATTGTTAAATTTTAGTGATAAAATTTGTTATAGGGACTTAAATAATGTTTTAACAAGTTGTTTTTTTTATGAGTAAATGCTAACAATGTGTGCCAATTGAAAAATACAGTATACAAGCAGTAACAATTTTCTAATAGTCTCTTATTGCTTTGTTCCAATGGGGGAAAATTAACTTTTGGTGTTTAAAAATCACTTAAAAAACAGTGAGACTCTTTCCTCTATGGAGAGGTAGACAATTATTTGATGGCACAACTACCTGAAGGCATACTTACATAGAGTTTTCCCTTCAGATTTTCAAATTACATTGCTTGTACTCAGGTGAAAATAAATGTTTTGTTGAAATGATCACAGATGCATCTTTAATAAATGCAAGAAATTAGGTATATTTACAATTTTAAAACATTAAATCAATGCTTTCTTGGAGTTTTCTGAATCAAGCTTAATTCCCCTAACTATTCTAAATGTAAAAGAGCTTCAAGAATTTGTCTGAAAAGGCCAAGATTTAAATAATTGGAAATTGTTTTCTAATTAAGACTAGAACAGTAAGGAGCTTTATTAATAACTTTAGCAAGACATTACATTACCAAGGTATTTAAGGAACATTTACTCAACAACACATTTTTTAAAGTGACTTTTCTTTAGAACTGACAAAAGAAAGAATTATAATTATTTAGTCACTTAAGACGATTTGCGCATGTTCGATTTGATTGTATCATGACAGACTCTGTGTGGTTTGAGGCCACAAGGAACTTGCTCTTTACCATTGCATAAGGAATATCATTTCACATTGAAACTGGACAGGGATCGTTACAGTTCACATTTCACTAACATGAGTTGAAAATCTAATTGACATTTTTCTGGATTGCATCTATACGACACTCCACTGTAAATGGCAGCTTCACAAACTGTCTCCTACAGTGATCACTTAAATTGAAATATCTCAGGGGCCATGTTGTTCACTCAGCACAGCATCTTCTGTTTGTCTAAATTTATTGTTCATTGCCATAGTTAAAAACTCATTAGAAAATCACATTTTTGTTAGGCTTCAGACAATAGTAGATTTGGTAGGAAGGCAAAACTATTAAATTTTATTTTGAAAGAAAACTACTGCTAAAGTGCAAATATACAAGAAAGAAATTATAAGAGTAATATATTAATAATTTTACTTTGGAAGTTAAGAATCTATGGTGGCAAAATCAGTTAAAAATAAAATTTAAATCTTCCTACTGTTTACCGGTATTATCCACTGATTAAACTGAAAGGGATAAAACTATTGAGAAGTTGTCTGCCTAAAACAAAGGAAGTATGAGGATATTATGATCTTTACTAAGATAATAAGTAATGTCATTTAGGACTAGATACTAAAATTAATTACAAAAGAATTACAATGTGTACAAATGCTTAAAATTGTATGGTTTAGTATGCACATAGCAAAAATAAAAAGAGTTGCAGATTTTGTTGTTTTTACAAAATACAGTGTGTCAAGCTCTGGTTCTTTTTTTTTATGCTAGTTGTATTTACACTGGACTTTTTGATACCCTATGTAAGGGTAAAATGATGGAATTTTCTTTGGTAGATAAAAGAGGAGAGGGCACCTTACTCTCCTCCTCTTAGACTGTTCCTTTGAAAATATCATAGGCCTGATAAGAAGCCCAGACTTTTGATTTTACAATGGAAGATCAAAAACCTTATTTCTAACCCTTGAAACTGTGAGTATTTACCTAAAAAAATTAACTCAGGAATCTCTCATAAGGTATATAAAATTCTCTCAAAAGGTGCATCCACTTGTCTGTCAAGGAAATAGGAGAAATTTTATTTGCTTTTATCTTCTACTTTTTTCTAAGTATTTAGGAAATACTTTTTATTTTTTCAGCTTTATTAAGGTATATTTGAAAATATTACATATATTTAAGTGTAAAATGTAATGATTTGGTGCACCTATATACTGTAGAATGATTACTATAGTCAATTTAGTTAACACATTCATTTCCTTTCATAGTTACACGTGTGTGTGTGTGTGTGTGTGTGTGTGTGTGTGTGTGTGTGTGTGTGTCTGTGTTATGGTGAGAATATTTAAGACTAAGATTGTTTTAACTGTAAAACTTTAGAAAAGATAAATTAAAATGAGTCATTTTTAAAGTACTCTCTTGATTTGTATGCCTATTTAAATAGTTTTAATCATTTAGGGTGGTTATCAAGGGGTAATATTCAGAATTTAATCTATATAAATCACTACCCAATATCCCCCCTCATTCCCCAACTGAAATCTAGATCCATTTACATGAAGTACCACATTCTCCATGAACTTTGTCAATACAGGTAGATCCACTATCATTGAATCATTTTAGAAGTTCTAACTCAGCTCAGTGAGAAAATTATTTGATCTCTACCATAAATTATTACACTATTTTGAAGACACTATTTTCCCTGTAGACAATCCTCCATAGAAGTAGCATAGGTCCACCACTTAACCGTTAGAATAGCTAAAGTTAAAAAGACTAACAACTTCCAGTGTTGGTGAGGAAGTAAAGCAACTGCAATTCTCAAGTACAGATGATGGAAGTATAAAATGGTTGAGTCACATGACAAAAGCTTTAAAATTTTCTTATAAAACTAAATATATACTTATCTTCTAACCTTGTGACCCAGTAATTGTATAATTCTATTCCTAGTATTTACCCAAGAACAAAAATGTGTGTATGTGTATGTATGTATATGTATGTTTGTAGATGCTGCATATATCAACAAATGACTTGTGCAAGAATGTCCGTAACAACTTTATTCATAATTGTCCAAAACTGGAAAATGTTCTGGTGTTTATTAACTTATGGATAAAATATTTCTATAAATGACAGATATATGCAACAGCATAGATGAAGTGTGGAAAAAAACCTATGCTGAGTAAAAGAAATGGTAAGAAAAAGTACTTATTTCATTATATCATTTATATGAAATTCTAGAACAGTGAAAACTATGAGAAGAGTGAGAATAGTAGTTGTTGGATAGGATTAAGAGCATAATAGAACTTGCCGGGATAACTAAAATTTCTACATCTCAATATGGATTGTGGTTACAAAGGATTATATTTTCGAAAATACTGAATGGCACACTTGAAATTTATTCATTCCACTGTATGTGAATTCTACCTCAAAAAATCCCAATTGATTGCAATCAAATACCGAACTCTAATGATATTCTTGAGGATGTGCCTGCAAGTAAGGTATGCTGAGGTTAGAGATTTACTTTGAAGGCAGTAAAAACGTGAGTTTATTGTTTGATAGAAGGACATATGGATTCATAGGTATTTGATAAAAATATATAAATGTATATATTATGGAATCTAAGGGATGAGTATTGAGTATTTACTGAATAATTCTTTTAATATTTTTGAATAGTTCAATGTTTTCATAATAATGAAGTAATGAAGGGATTTCTAAAATTATAATAGGCATATAATAGTTGTTAACACATTAGTTATTTGTTGGGTGGGTAATCAATAGCAAAATTTTGGTATGAAGCCTATTGAAGATTTTGTTTAGTTTTTTCCCTCAGTGTCCTTTTTCTCCTCATTCTTTTCTTTAAGTTTGGCACATTTCTCAATATCCCCTGCAACTTAATATGGAAACATTATTAGGTTTGGATTAATGATATGGGGGAAATAAAAATGTCACTTTGGGCCTGTAATACTACAATACATTTCTCTAGCTTTTTTTTTCCTCTCTTTAAGTTAGAATGCAGGTGGAATGCAATGACCCATGTTCAACCATGCAGACTCAGACAGGAACCTAGAAAAGAGGCTTGCAACCTATGGTCTGAAATCTAGTGATCCAGTGCCTGTTTTGTGAATTAAATGTCTTTGGAAGACAGATGCACTCATTGTTTACATATGGTCTATGGCTACTTTTACTCTACCATGGCAGAGTTGAATGGTTGAGTTAGACAGAATACGGTCTTAAACCCTAAAAGTTCTCCTTTACCAAAAACAAACAAACAACAACAACAATGCTAACCCTTTCTCTAGAACAAGAAGATCCCAGAATGAGCTACAGAAAAATAAAGAAAAAGTATGGCACCAGATTAGAATGGCTAGATGTTTTTAAAAACTAATTTTCTACCAATATAGCTGCTGGTTTTTATTTGTGCTTTTGTTGTTTTGATTCTTTTTTGCTGATTTTTTTTGTTCTTTTAATGTGGAATTAAGAAGTATTTTTAACAGACAGAAGTAATATTTTTCTCAGTTTATTTTATTGTGTTTTATTGTTTCAATGTCATCTGTTTTGTTGTCAGTCCATAAGCTCATTTTAACATCTTCTTATTAAAAAATAAACTACTTGCTCCCAGAAAGCAGTATTTCCTGGTATTTGGCATTTTGAAGCTGAAGAAACATAACTTTGATCATTCAGATTGTTTCTCTGTTTTAGTGCAACTCATTGGATTTCAGCATTTCAAAGAAAAAACTTTAGATCTCCTCCACAATCCAAAGAGATAGTCTTTCCCATTTAATTTTTAAACAAGTTTTCTTCGATGACAATACATTTCAATGTTTATCTGTTGAGGGAGCACCGAATAATGCATTTGAAGAGTTGTTTCAGAATGCATTTTTTTCTTTTTATGCAAGAACTGTGCTGAGATAGTTTTGCCTAGAGAAAGTCATCTGTTTTTCACATCCTAACGACTGATTTAACAGACATCAACATCGCTATAAATAGAGACAAGATGCCCTACTAGAGAAAGCTCTAGATTTGGAATCTGAACATCCATAGTGAAGTCCGGGTTCGGTATTTATGCCAGAAGACTTTCTTACCTGACTACTCTCTGGGCTCAGAGCTCTGATGTACCTAAGAAAGAGTCAAGTTACCAGATGATTTCCCGAGTTTCTGTCAGCTTTCAAATCTCAATGACTTAAAATTGCTTAGTAAAAGTCAGTGGGTAAAGGCCATATATAATCATTTAATATCATACCTTTGTATATTTCATCATTTTACTCTGTACGTTTATACAGTTTCTTATAAGAAAACTTACTCGACAGGTCAATTTTAAAACAAAAAAAGGAGTTAATTTTGTACTTCCCGCCATATATTCTTCCTCGTACCATCATCTTTTTCTATCCACAGCAATTAGCAGTGAGTAAAACATCGTAAGACTTCAGCAAATATTTAGTCCAATCTTGCACCCTAAACTGTATTATTAATACATCAACCAGAGTCATTCTTTAAAAATATAAAGTTATATCAAACCATTCCTCTACTTGGAATCCTCCACAGATTCCCCATTTAGAATAAAAGCTAATGTACTTACAATGTGACTATAGTGTAGTTGACAAGGCCTTAGAAAATCTGTTTCCAGCTATTCTCTCCCTCATTCATTCTGCTCCAGTCCAATCCTCCTGGCAAGTCATTGCCTTGGGTGCCTTGTACCAGTTGTTCCCCTAGAAATCCACACAGCTAACTTCACTTTCTTCAATGTTTTGCACAATCTTCACCTGTCCTCAAGAACTTAAATTTTAGCTTCTAGCTGACACCCAACATCCTTGTCATGTTCCCAGTCCTGATCACCCTTCTCTGGGTCTTCCTTCCACAGCAGTCATCACCTTATAATGTGCTACTTACATAGTTATTTTTGTGGTGGTTATTATCTGCCTTTCCCCAGTAGAATATAAGCTTCATAAAAGCATGAAATTTTGTCAGTTTAGTTCATTGAGGTATTTCAAGCAGTTAAGAGGACCTGGCACGAAAGTGATACTCAATAATATTTGTTGAATAAACTGAAAGAAGGAAATAAGTGACTAAATTAGTAGATCTTTTTTCTCATTGTCTCTTGAACTACACCCAAAATGTATACCTTAACCATGTCCATTTACTATAGCTGTGGATTGTAACAATGAAAAACTATTCATGGGAGGCAGTTTCAACATTTTCGAAAAGTATTCCCAAATCATCAACATAAATGCACAATCAATTTATTCAACAAAAGAATTTCAAACATATAAAACTTTTTTTTACTTGTGTAATACATTTTATTCGACATGGATGACAACAAAAGAAAGCCATGTTCTGTGCCCTCAAGGATTTTTTAAACTCCCTAATAGAACAGATACAAAACATGACTTAAAAGTAAGTCCACACATATTATTCAAGGGGAAATGAAGAACTAAAGACAAGGAAGAGGTTTGAATGTAGTTCTTCCAAGCCTTTAGATTCTGACTTGGAACACTAGAGCTGTGAAGTGCCCCTCTTAAAACCCACTGGCAGTAAATGATGATTTAGTCTTAAGGAAGTATGGAGCAGAACAGATGAAAGAATTTTAGTAGTCATAATATCCAGCGTACTGTTTCCCAATTTTTTTTTTTGTAAGAATATCTTTTGTTTAGAACCGTGATCCTCTATTATAAGAAACAGTTATTTCTCTAGAATTATAGATTACGGATATCATATTCCCCTTTACCTTCTCCTGTAACTAATGTGCGTCTCTAGTTATTTGCCACATTGGCCATTTTCACTTTAAATGGAATTTATGAAGCTCCTACTATTGCTTTATAAAACTTTTATTTTCATATTACTCTTTGTTTCCCCCAAATCATTTACAGTTAACTGTCTGAAAGCTTTTATCAAAGGAAAACTCTTTCACCAAGCTAGTCCAAGCATTTAAAGCAGTTAATCCCCTATTTTTTAAAGTACTTGTGCTGCTTTTACTGTTATAATGCGTACTGTTATGACTTCTAGATTAGGTTAATATGGAAACTCTCCAAAGTCTAACACTCACAAAGCATACCATTGTTCAGCCTGCCACAACCCATGCATTTACTCATAGCAATAAATTCAATCACATTACTTCAGTTATGGCAGATTTACACTCAATCGCTATCAGTCAGTACACTGACTTTAAAATTTGGCTCAGAGTTTTTCATTACCTCTGTGGAACTTCTCTTGCATTGCTATCAGAATTGGCCTCCATTTATACATGCCCTCAGTCCTTACTTTCTAATAATAAATCTCAAATTCATCAACCCCCTTGTCAGGTCTGTCATCCATGGGCAACAGAGCATTCACCTGTTATGCCCCAGAGCTCTGGAATTCCCTGATCTGAACACTCCTCTCCAAATCCCCTGAGCTTTATAAATCCCTTTTTGAGTCTCACTTATTAAAATTTGCTTTAAATATTTGATCTGCCACTGACACATGCTGTAGGCTTGGCTGTTGTGAAAAAGAAGAAGAAAGGTATTTTTATTTTCCTTACCATGTATGAGAAGGATTGAAATTTCTTCTTCTTCTTTCTTGGTATTTTATATTTTTCATCATCACTTTCTTTCTCCTTTTCATCACCAGCAGAACAATCAAGCAATAGTTTTTGGTTACTAACTAGGGCTTAGAACTAGAGATTTCATATGTTACGAGACTATAAATAAACTGTCCGCAATATCATTACTTTGCATCCTTCAGATGGGCATAGATTTTTTTTAGGAGATGACATGAAGTTAGAAGAAAAATAGCTACTTCCTCATAGACACCCTCCTCCATTTCCTAGCCTACATGGAAGATTTCTATTTTTATTTTAATTAATAAATATTTTGGCTTACCTCCATTAATTTGTCTAAAGTAAACAGAAAAATACCTTTATTGGTACTAAAGGAGATATTATTTTTGTGCTGCTATCTCAAGCTTTGATAGTTTTCTTCCAAAGTAGTCTATTCTTCCCAGGATTTGCCAACATTAAAATAATCCCTTTTCAAGTCTTCCCTGATACATATCTTAGTGCTATGTACACAGTAGGTGTTTTGTAAATGTAGAAAATGAAATCAATTACTTTTGTCTCAGCTCTTTAATTTTATTTCTATTCCTCTTTTAAAAAGGCTCTGGCTTTCTCTCTGATTCTCTGCTTATTAGAGTACAGTTTTTCCACCATCTTTGTCTCTCTCCTATGGCTGTTGATCAGCCTATTGATCAGGAACCAAAAAGCCAGCCAACAGCCAGAAAAGGGCATTATATTCCAGCACAATTTCCCTCTAAGTGCTTAATGTTCTTTAAACCCCTCATTCAATTATAAGGCACAAGCTATTACATACAAGTGCCCTGCCACAGAAAATTACAAGCTCATATCTGAGAGATACAGAGAAAGGAAGGCAAAGAGTAAGTTCATAGGACATTGTCTGCATGTTTGGTAAATCCTGTGGAGTTTGGGTCTCAAGGTTAATATCAGAGTGCCAGGCTATGGAATTTAAACAGCAGGTAGGTTTCAATAGCACAGAATATGAGAGAGAACAGAGTACTGATAGATACATTATTCTGTTATTTGAAATGGCTACTGTGCAAAATTCAGCATTTCCTCTGAAACATTTTGAAACAGGTGATTTAGGCCATGGAAAATAATGGCAAAGCTAAAACTTTTGTTAAGGTTAAGGTAACATTACTGAAGTAGGTGACCTGATTGAATTTCACTAACTGGTAAAGTTTTGAGAGGTTTGATATATTTAAGGATAGTAAGAAGAAAGCATTATTTCTTTGTGGGAAGGAAGATAAAATTAACATCATAAGACATAAAACTTAACATATGAAGATTATTAGCCATTATAATTGTAGGCAGACACTGAATTTTACAAAAGAATGAAAATCATGGTGCTTCCACCAGCTATTGCATGCTCTTCCAATAGAAAAGCACATGGCTGGGGTAATAGAATGAAAGCTGGTTTTAACCCTACTCACCTCCTCTCTCTGGTGCCTTTGTGCAATGCACAAATGTACAACTGTACCCGGACACCAGAAAAAGTTCTTATAAAAAATGTAAAAAGACGAGCAGACTAGACAATCAGTTTCATCATCTATTGTGGGCAAAGTTTGAAGTTTATAACTATGATACAACCTTTTATTTATCTAACAATGAAATATGCTTACAGTGGAAAATTAATAAATAACAGGCGTAATGATACAAGCTTTGCCAAATCTCAATTAATTTTTAAAATGTCAAACTAATAATCAAAAGAGTTAGAATTTAGATTAAAGATAGTTGATTCAAGTACAAAGTTTGATGATGGTCACCCTGGAAGTACAAATCCCAAAGAATGAAGGTCAGTGTTCTGAAGTGTAGAAGTTTGGGATCATTGACATAGACAAAATTTAGGGAAGGCAAACAGAATTTCAACATCTTTCTATATAAGGCTTACTGGATAGGTTATAACAATTTGATTAATTGAGGTGGTCTTTTTCTTTCAGGAAATGTGTATTCAACATTCTACACCAAAGAAGTAACGGCCACTGGGTCTTGGGTAACATCTGGTCTGAGTCAGGTACAGGACAGTATACAGTTAATCTATAATAAAGATCAGTGATTGAAAAGCGGGCAGGTCCTGGTCTCTGGTTTCTCCTAGTCATTTACAGAAAAAGAGCAATGAGGAGTAAAATTAATGTATAATCTAAGAAACAGAGGTTGGAAACATGCTATGCGACTCAGTCTCTAGGGCTTAACTTCCTTGCTGGCATAATAAATTTAGAGGGTCCTGAAATATCATTGTCTTTCACAAAACTAACTTTATCGAGAGGTAAATTTATTTTACACATCTTACCAAGAGAAAACTTAAAATGAGACAGAAGGAGTTTGGTTGATGTCAAATATAGTTAGTAAGTGGGGCAGTCAGGACTGGAATCCAGAAAACATGATTATACAAGGCTTAACCATAATATAAGCTATCAACCTAAAGCAGATTATAGTGTTTGTTTCATTATTAATGATGTATTCTGTAAAAAATTAAGACTAAATAAACCCCCCAAAACTAAAACTACCCATAATCTCATTATAGAGAAAACTACCATAAATATTTTGGAGATATTTTCAGTTTTTTTTTTTTCTATTGGATAATTTCTGTTAGATAATTTATTTGTTGTTTGCAACCAATCTTTATTACTTAACATTTTCCACTTAAATTTAACACTTCCATAATTTAAGTACATACATATATGCACTTTATATGCATAAAACCTTACCCAAGAAATCTCATATTTTTAAGAATGATTTCAATTTTTGTCCTTGCTGTCAATAAAACAATCCTACAAACATCCTTATCACTAAATTTTCAGAATCATTCTTATTTCCCTACTATTTTGAGTATTTCTTACAACTTGCCAAGTTGACCTCTTAAAAGTTATACTAATTTACAATCAATATACTATATGTAACACCTATCTTTACACTAACCAACTGAAGATATTTTCCTTTAAAACAACAAAAAGCTTTCCAACTGATGAGACAAAGGTGATATTTCCATACTATTTTAATTTTTATTTAAGTAATTTGGCATATTTTTAATGTTCATTGATCTTCTATATTTTGGAAAGTATATTGCCAACATTTTGCCTATCTTTAAGATATTGTCTTTTCTATTAATTTGAAATATCTCTTCATTTTCAAGAATATCGCTGATTACCACATTTACAGTTGTCTTTCCCATTTCGTGATTTGTACTTAATTTTGGTTGGGATGGTTTTGCCATGATAAATTTTAGTATTTTATGCTTACATACCACAATAGTATTTTTTTGTGGTTTGTAGAGTTTTACTTTTTGTGGTTAGAAGGCATTACTACAGAAAGATCAGACAAATTTATCCTTTCTCTAAAATTCTATGATTTTCATATTTAAAATATTAACGTGAAAATTGTTACATGGTATGAAGTAGATGTTTAATTCTCACTTTAAATCAGGAATCACTTGATCCAAAATTGTTCACTGAATTATCCAATGTTTGTCCACTAATTGGAGATGCTACTTCTATCAATTACATAATTGCTATATATCTGGGGGTCTGATTTTGAACTTTCTGGCCTTTTCCTTTGATCGGCTACATAGATTATTTTACTGACTAATAAAAAAGCCACCTCATATTGATTTTCATTCTTAAAGCTTTCTTGGTTATTTGGCTTATTTTGAATGAATTATAAATTCTTGATCAGAATGTGTAAAAGGATGAAAATATTAAAAGAATAAGGAACTCATCAATGTTCAATCCCAAGAATTCAAAAAGAATGACCTCAATATTAAGATGTTTTTAAAATGTTAGCTGAAAATAAAAGAAATGAAATAAGTAAGATAGCCTGGTCTATTAGTTGGATGACTATAAGTACTTTTATTTTAAATGTACAGAATCATCACATGTGTAAAAATTATCCCAAGGAGATGTTGTAGTCATCTCTGAAGGTCTGTATGAAATCCATGAAATGTTTAACTAAAGTCACCTTGCTATTGCCACTAATATTATTAACAGTAACAGGTAGACTATGGGCAGTATTAAATAAAAGAAACTGGATAAATGTAATTAGGCTAACCTTGTGAAAACTAATGTCCTAGGCAACTCAAAGTTTTGAGCCTTTATTAAAGTTATATTTTTCACTGAAATCAAGGAGACAATGTAAAGGCTCACTTAAAATATATCTTCTAGGCTGGACACAATGGTTCATGCCTGTAATCTCAGTACTTTAGGAGGCCAAGGTGGGTGGATCATTTGAAGTCAGGAGTTTCAGAACAGACTGGCCAACATGCAGAAACCCCATCTCTACTGAAAATACAAAAATTAACCATGTGTGGCAGCTCATGCCTGTAATCCCAGCTACTAGGGAGGCTGAGGCAGAAGAATTGCTTGAACCAGGGAGGCAGAGGTTGCAGTGATCCAAGATAATGCCACTGTACTGCAGCCTGGGTGGCAGAACAAGAATTTATCTAATATATATATAATTATATATATAATTCTTGCACTACCTCCTGTCTTTTCTTGTGGTTGTTTTGTTTTCTGTTTTCACATAAAACTTTATCAGAAGCAGCTAGCTAACTATTTAAGTAACTGATTCACTTAAAATATATCTTCTATTACATTCTGTCTTTGTATTTTTGTTGTTATTGTTGTTCCATTTTTTGTTTTAACACAAAAGCCTATCAGAAGCAGCTTGCTACCTTTTCAAGTAACTGAATGGATAAGGCCAGGCTGCAAACAGCTTCTCCAGACATTCACATTGTGTACCAGAGAACACACGTACACTTTGGGTCTCCCTGAAAATGCAGCTCCCTAGTAAATGTCATTTGTTAGAAATGATATATTTCTCTTATTACCTACTTCAGTAGTGGGAAAAATGTTAGAAAATTTTACCAAGGTTACACACCAGACTGTCAGAGTTGTTCCAGGAAAAAGAGAAGCAAAGGGAATGCTCATCTTTCAAGGGTACTCCTATTTTGTCACCACTTAAGAAATATAACACCTACTGCCACCTGCTAAGGTTATGAGACACACAGATTGGTCAGCCAGCTTAAATTTCACAGAACAAGTCTGAAGTAAATAAGCCATTCTATTTAGCTTTTGGGAAAAAAAAAAACTATCGGAAATGACAGAGCGGTTGATGAACAGAGATTATTTTGAAGTGTGCAGCAGAAATTGGCCTTGCTTCAGGACTTTTTTTTTTAAAGGACATTCTTCCTTTTTGTTGTTAGAATGTATAAAATTGGGCAATTTTCCTATAACCACTTGATTCTTTTCCTCTGTTATCAAGATGGAGTTTCCCAAGAAGGGAATCACACTTGCGATTCACAGCAAAAAATGAAAAGTCAGCTGATTCACAGGAAAAATGGTGCATTCTTCATCCTTGCTGTGATAAAAGGAAAATATAGTTCTGTTTCTGATTTAGGAAGCTGCCATTCACAAATGTGGCAAATTCATGCCTGTAGGAGCATATTTAGCTATTAATTTACTGCCTCAGGGAGAGATTCTCATTTTGCTGATCACGTCAGAGAAGACAGTACCAATTGACCAAGACTCACAAACCCGGCCGGGTGTGGTGGCTCATGCCTGTCATTTCAGCACTTTGGGAGGCTGAGGCAGGTGGATCACCTGAGGTCAGGAGTTCAAGACCAGCCTGGCCAACATGGCAAAACCCTCCTTTACTAAAAATACAAAAACATTAGCCGGGCTTGGTGGTGGGCGCCTATAATCCCAGCTGCTCAGGAGTCTGAGGCAAAATGGTTTGAACCCGGGAATTGGAGGTTGCAGTGAGCCAAGACTGTGCCACTGTACTCCAGCCTGGGGGACACAGTGGGACTCTGTCCCCCCCCCAAAAAAAAAAAGAGTCACAAACTTTCCCAATGCTATTATTTCTTCAAGAGTATAATGATAATGAAAATTAGCAATAATTTTAAAAATTATGTAATGTTACTATTTTTAGACCTCATTCTAAGAACTTTTTACATATTAAATTAACATTTAATTTCCATAAAACCCTGTAAGGTAAGTACTATTATTATCTCCATTTTTCAGACAAAAAAACTAAAAAAAAAAAAAAGTTAGGGAACTTGGCCAAAGGCTCAAAGAAAATAAAAAGTACAAGTGATACAGAAATTCTCCCCCTTACTAGAATATAGAATACCATTCCTCTAGAGTTGGGTACTATTCCATTGTAAAGAAATAGTCTTCTATATATTATTTGCATGAGAGCAAAGGTAACAAAGAGTTCTAAACTTTCTCAACTCCTCTAACAGTGCCTTACAAACAGCACAAATTATGAGTTCACCTATACAAAATATCAAAAAAAAAAAAAAAAACAAAGCAAATATAGGGAGAAATATATTTGAGAAATATATTAAGAGATATTGAGACAGAAAGTAGATGAGATGTTGTCCAAGCTTGGGGGATGCGCATGGGGAGTGACTATAAATATTTCTAAGGTTATTAAATGGTTCTAAAATTAGATTGCAATGATGAATACACAGCTCTATAAATATAAATATACTAAAATTTATTTAAATGTACATTTAAAACAGGCACATTTTGTAGTATATAAGCTATGTCTCAATACAGCTTTTTTTTTTCCAAAAAAAAAAAAATAGCATATTTTATTTTACTCTAAAAGAGAAAGTAGCACAATGGTTCTTTTCCAGTCATAAAGGTAATGTTCTTGAAAAATCTCATCATAGGTGAAAACAATTTTAAACCTGTTTGGGGAGACTTTGGAAAAGGAAATATGACTGTGATACAAGGACACCCTTATTATTATTTTAATTGTTCTAAATTAGTAAACAATTGGGAAACTATCAAAAAGAAAATGTGGAGTGTGTATCTGTGTGTGTGTGTATGTATGTATATTTAAGAGAATATCAATGCCACATTATACAGCATGTTTTACTACATAGTAATTATGGATACTTTACCAATATTTTGTATTTACTACTTCCTATACCCTAGAAAAACTCTTCTTTCACTTTCTACATGAAATTTGTAAAGGTACTTTGTGTTACTTTAGACAATATGCACAACAAAAGTCATCCTTTGTGTGTGTGGTCCTTCTTCTAAATATTCTAGCTCAAGTGGCCAGTTAGTGATTTGTAATTGTAAAAGTCTGGATGCTTGAACAAAACTGCTATAACATCGAAGGGATTGCCACATGGCTGGTACAATGATTTAAAAGGTTGTAAATATATCAATCCCTTCTGAATATGTTTATTTATATTATAACATTGAAATTTTCCTTTTTAGCATTTTTGTCCATTATAGAATTGTAGTTTCAAGTATATCAAATGTGATCTATACAAATTAATTATTCTGTGCTTCAGTTTCCTCACCTAAAAAAAAAAAGACCTAAAAAGGGTACCTATGGCCAGACGAGGTGGTTCATATCTGTAATCCCAGCACTTCGGGAGTCCTAGGACGACAGATCACCTGAGGTCAGGAGTTTAAGACCAGCCTGGCTACTATGGTGAAATCCCATCCTTAATAAAAATACCAAAAATTCTCTTGGCATGTTGGTGCATGCCTGTAGTTCCAGATACTTGGGAGGCTGAGACACGAGAATCATTTGAACCCAGAGGCGGAGGCTGTAATGAGCCAAGATCATGCCACTATACTCCAGCCTGGGTGACACAGTCAGATTCTGTCTCAAGAAACAAATAAAAAAAAAGAGTACCTACACCATATTTGTGAGCGTTAAATGCAAACATTAACTTGTGAAAATGTATATCGATGTAAAGCAATTAAAATTCTTTCTGATATAAACGTTACCTGTTATTGTCTTGTAGGTGATTCTCAGTCTGGGAAGGGACACATATGTTTCAGTCACTTGGCAAGGTTTGCACACATTCCATTTAGCCTTTCCCACTCAGAAATACTGTATTATGTGATGAGAGTCGCAAAGATTTTTGTCAGGAAAGAGACATATTTGCCTTTTACAAAAATCTCATTCTGAGGGCACTATGGAGCGGGAGAAAAAAAACAAATTAGGAATGTATTGAAGAAATTCAGATAATGCTCTGAAAGAAAGCTATAGCCATGGGAACAGAAAAAGGTAAAATGGACATGGAAATATTCATGAAAGTAAAAAGGACAGAGTTTAGTCACCAGGTAAGTACAGGACAACACTTGTGTTCTACCACAGGGACGAGAATGGATGGAGCTACCCCTGGCCATGAGGGAATTAGAGACGGAAAAGAATATATAACACCTGTCTTTTTCATAACAAGTGAACTAGTGAAAATATACTCAGAAGCACACTTATTAGGAATAGCTGCAAAACAGAATAAACAAAAAGGGATATTCCTTGTGCCCCTTTTAAGGGAATATGCAACTCTTCTTTACTGCACCCAAATTTACCAGTTACTCTTTTCCAAGATCAGATAGCATGTAGAGCATGGAAGTATCTGTCCCAGGCCTCTCATTAATGTCAAAACTGTATCATCAGTAATTCCACTAGCAACAGACTCCTAAGAACACTGACATAAAGAGTATTTTAGTAATTCAGCTACTCAGTAATGAAGCTCTGAGTTAACATGCTCAGCTGCTGTTTAAAACTGCAATTCAAGAGACAGCACAGGATGGAGGATAGCACTGGAAATGTGAGCACAGCCTGCATGCCCAGACCCACTTTGTTTATGACAGCAGGCTGAGATGGAGAAGTTATCTCTTGCAAACAATCCAAATGATCAGTCCATTCCCAGTGGAAGGATGGTCTTTGTGGGATGAGAGAGGAGTCACGCAACGAAGACCATCAAAGATGTGAGAGAAATAGGTCATTCTAGGATGTGAGATCGGGAAAACGAATGAAGAAATAATGTATTTCCACAGGTCACATGTCATTCCACAATGCACAGGATCAATTCATACAGCAGGGTAGCAAGAGCTGAAATTTCAAGTAAATCCAGGGGGCTCTGGTACCTAGAAATTGTACATGATTCTTAGAGAAAATTGATGTAATGTGGCACATTGATGAAAGGGCCAACAAGGTTTTTATTTTAATGATAGAACTGAATTCTGAAATTAAGCACAGCAGGTAGAAAATGGATCTAGCACAGATGTCAAAAGCTATCATTGGCTTTTGTGATAAAACACTTTTTTTTTCCTTAAGCCCAGGCCAGTGGCTTATGTAGGTCAACGATGTCGAGCAGGAAAAAACAAACATCATAAGTGCTCGTGTCTTTCTGAGGAAGTTTTGAAATGTTACTGACATTCAAAGACCTTTTCTTTTAGCAGATCTTTCATTATTAAATAGGAAAAACAGAGCTGCCATATTTTCCAGGGATCACATTTCACTGCATAACAGGCAAACATGTAAAAAAATAAGTAGTGGAAATCAGCAGCAGTTAAAACAAAACAAATAAATAGAGCCCAGAATTCTAGCGGCTGTCTTGACATCAAGCAAGACCTGGATGGCCAAGAGGGTAGCCTTGGCATTGGGTTCATGCTTGTCCCCCACACAATTTAAATAATCTTTTTTTGATATGTAAATTGTTTCTCCAAGAATGGCTTTTTTCTTCTCCCATTTTCCAGCTCCCTACAAGACAGAAGTGGTATAGCAATTTTGTAACTGATTTTTTAACTGATTTCTTATTGAATTCTTTCCTTATCTTAGACAATGCAATCTTGTATTGAACAGAAAATGGCAAATTCTTCTGTTGTTTATCATTGTTTGAAAGAGAAAACCAGAACAAAGTTGAACTTCTGTTTCTTAATCAAAATGATATTTAGTCACGGAAAATCCAGGCATGCTTTCTCTTTTTGTTTAGGGGGGAGAAACAAACATAATTGCTTTTTGACTAATAGAAAAAGTATTTACTTATGTGGTACGATTCAAATGCCACCAGCAAGCCTTTATCCCCAAAGCAACATCCAAATAAATGTCCAGTAAAAAACGGATTCATTTCACAATTAGATATTGTATGTTTTAAGTCTTTGAAGGGACGCTTAATCTGTTAAGTGAATTTGATAATAACTTAGGGAAAGTCAAATTTAAAATAGTTTTTGTATAAGTCACTGAAATTACTTCTTAAATTTTATATAGAAATTCACCATATAAATACAATTGAACAAACGGGATTAGAACTTTGTCTTTCTTTTGTGTTTCAACCCAAATCCATGTGGCCTCTGAGGCCTTTCTATGAAGTGTCAGTGATCACCGGGAGCAAGTTTGAAAAACATTAAGATAGAGAGTAAACAGGAACAAGCTCGCACTATAGGGAAGTTGGTTTCTTTTTGTAATTATGTATGCATGTGATTTTATCATTAAAGAATCATTCAACATTGAATAAAGCTTCTGCATATTTCAGATATTATGGGAAGAAATGGGCATACAATGATAAAAGACAGGTTTGCAGTTCTTAGAAGCTTAAAGTTTCTTGAAGTAGTAAGATTAAAAAAATTAAAAAGGATAGTAACTACAAAAGTGTGTTAAGAATTAAGTGACATAGATTTCTATTTCAGTCAAGATTGAGTTACAGGGATCAGATAATCCCTAACAAAAAGGACCCAAAAAACAAAAAATATAGATAATGCTAAATAAATTCATGGGAGGCCATTATTTTGGACTAAGCTTCTGTCCTAGACCCTAGCCCACCAGAGCAAACCAGAATGTAGTCATTCATGCTAATAGCCACATAACCAAACTGAACTCTGAAACTTCAATTTTCCAAAAAGAAAAAAAAAAACAAAAAACACCAGAAGATTCACAGCAACAGTTTTCCTGAGCTGGCATGATAGGAAAATTTTCTCTGTTTTAACCTTCATAAGGAAAATCATTTTGAAATGACCAATCCTTTTTTTCCTTCCTCGTTTCTGTTTTCTTCAGCTTTTTTCTGCTTATAAAGCCAACCACCTCTCTTCAGCTCATCAAAATACTCATTTTATCATACAGAATGAGGTATTTTCCAATTCTGGAAAGCAAATAAGAGCAAATTAGACCTTCAAACTAAATCTGTTGTAGCTCTGCTCTTTAACAAATATATACACATACATAATATATATATGTATATACATATATAATATATACATATATGCATAAAAATATATACATATATATAAACTATATATATGCATATACACATATATATATTGAGACAGAGTTTTCACTCTTGTTGTTCAGGCTGGAGTGCAATGGCATGATCTCAGCTCACCACAACCTCTGCCTCCCCAGTTCAAGCAATTCTCCTTCCTCAGCCTTCCGAGTAGTTGGGATTACAGGCATGTGCCACCACACCCAGCTAAGTTTGCATTTTTAGTAGAGACAGGGTTTCTCCATGTTGGTCAGGCCGGTCTAGAACTCCCGACCTCAGGTGATCCATCCGCCTCAGCCTTCCAAAGTTCTGGGATTGCAGGCGTGAGCCACCATGCCCAGCCACAACCAAATATATTAAAAATAGTTTTTAGGACTTTGGATATTAGGCAATGAAGGAACAATCTCTGATAGAAACCGGCTTACAAAGATGGTGAGATCAAGGAGGTGAGTCCCAGGATTGTCCCAGCTTACTGGGTGGACAAAACCAGGATTGTCCCAGCTTACTGCGTGGACAAAACTTCTTGGCTGAAGGGCAGAGAGGAACAACCTCAGCAGAGTTTTGCAGGGGTAGTGGGAGGCACACAGTGAGTTGAAGAGAGAATTTAGAGTAAGGAGAGGTCTAGTCGGCTAGAGTTTACATAGCACTACAGCAAGGAGCTGCACATAAAAAGAGCTCAGAGGGTTGCCTTCTACTTGTCAATGAGCATTTATACATGTGAGGAAACCACCCAAGACCAGGGAAGAAATCACGTGGAAGTAATACCCAGAACACAAACAGGGCCAGAAATAGTTCCTATTCCCACCATCCGGAGTAAAATGTTCCATAATTCCTGAGGTATCAGGTTTAAATCTCAGAAGGGCTTTGTTCCAGTTACAGGGAAAATTAACTGAAGACTAAATACTCAGGTTCCAACTAACAAATATTAAGAGCAAGAACTGAAAAGATCAAACTATTCCACAGGTCACTTAACCACATTCCAGGATAAAGATTAAAAAATATTTATAGAAAAAAATATATAGCACCCCAAAAATGTAAAATTTACAACAGCTGAGACTTTTTCAAACATTTTTAGGCATTCAAACAATCAATTAAATATAACTGATAAGAAAAATCAATCTACACTGATCTAGATATGCCATAGATAATAAAATCATTAAAGAAGTCCAATAAAATAGTTGCAGTTACATTCTGTATTTGGAAGTTGCTGAAGGAAAGACTGACTGCATAAATTAGAGACATGAAAGCTATAAAAAAAACTCAAACTTTTATAAATGTCTTGGTAAACAAAATATGCTGGATAGGATTAACGGTCGATTATACCTGGCAAAAGAGAAGATTAAAATGAAAAATATATCAATTGTAATTATCTCATATGATATAAAGAAATAAAAATAACTAAAAAATGTTACCTGAGCCTCAGTGAGCTATCGGGCAGCTTCAAGAAAGCTAATGTGTGCAAAATTGGAGTCAATGAGGAGGGAGAAAAAGTGAGGAGACCAACAATATATTTGGAAAAATAACCAATTTTTTAAAATTTACTGAACACTATACAACTACAGAAGCAGACAATTCAATGAACTCCAAATGCAAAAGGCATAAAATAAAATAATTAAATTCTGAAAACTTACACGAAGGCACATCATATCCAGTTTCTTCACTAGTGATAAAGAGAAAGTCTTAAAAGCAGCAAGAGAAAAGAGGCATATTGTATACAGGGAAATTAAAAGATGACAGAAAAAATTCAAGTCAAAAAAGAACAGAGAAATATCTATAAAGTAATAAAATAGCAAAAAAGCCACAAACAAAACCCAGACAGCCTAAAATTTAGTCCCAGCAAATATATCTATAGAAAATAAAGGTAAATAGTTTTTTCTACACACATAAAACATGAAAGAATTTGTCACTACCATATGTATCTTTCAAAAAAATTACTAAGGGTGTCTTTTACATACAAAAAAAAAAAGAGATCTTAAAATATAAATAAAACAGAATTTTTTTTTTTAAATCTTATATCCAGAATAAAAGGATTTTGGCCAGGCACAGTGGCTCACACCTGTAATCTTAACACTTTAGGAGGCCAAGGAGGGTGGATCACTTGAGGCCAGGAGTTTGAGACCAGCCAGGCCAACATGGTGAAACTCTGTCTCTACTAAAAATATAAAAATTAGCTGGGCATATTGGCACATGCCTGTAGTCCCAGCTACTTGGAAGGCTGAGGCAGGAGAATCGCTGGAACCCAAGAGGCAGATGTTGCAGTGAGCGGAGATCACACCACTGCACTCCAGCCTGGGCGACAGAGTGAAACTCCTCAAAAAAAAAAAAAAAAAAAAACATAAGGATATATATTTACATGAAAATATTATCGTACCCAAAGAAATTTTAGATATAATACTAAATCACTATGCACTACAAAAAGGACTAATTGGACTTCAATAAAATTAAGAACTGTTCTTCAAAAGATACTGTTAAAGAGAATGAAGAGAATTAAAAATGGTAACTAATGGAAAAATAAAAAAGACTTTTTAATTACTTAAAACTAAAAGATTACTGATTGTTTAAAAGTAAAAATAGAAATGTATTATGAACTATATATTATCAAGTATATATGAAGAAATATAAAACATCTGAAAATATACAATGATCAAAATAATATGGTAGTAATCTGAAGATAGACAATAGACCAAAATAGAGAGTTCAGAAATATCCATGCACATTTATGACAAATTGATTTTTACAAAAATACAAAGAACATTCAGTGGAAAAGAATGGCCTTTGAAAAAAGTGATGCTGGAACAATTGGCTATCCATCTCCAAAAAAATGAACTTACAGTTCATTTTTGAACTCTCAAAAAGTGAAGATACAGTAAATTAACTTAAAATGGATCATAGATTTAAATATAAAATCTAGAATTATAAAGCTTTTAGAAAAAAACAGGATAAAATTTTTGTGACCTTCAGAACCCAATGAGTTTTTAGACATTAGTGCTAAAATCACTATCCATTAAAAGAGGATTAGTTGGACTTCAACAATATTAAAATCTTCTACGTTTCCAAAGATACTGTTAAGAGAATAATATAAAAGTAGGAACCTGGGAGAAAATACTTTCAAACATATGTCTGATAAAGAACATATATCCAAAACATATAAAGAACTCTCAAGAATAAATAATAAAAAAATCAGGCAATTTATTTAAATAGGCCATTAAAGAAGAGATATGAATGGTAAATAAACAGATTTTTAAAGGGATCAATATGTTTAGTCATTAGGCATTTAAGAAAATAAAAATTTAATGTGATACTTCTACATATATATTCAAATGTCTAAAATTAAAAAGATTGACCATAATTACCCATAATTAGAATTGATGAAGATGCGTAGTAACTGAAACTCTCATACACTGCTGATGGATATAAAAATAAAACCACTTTTAATAAGTTTTGCAATTTTTTCAAGGTTATATACCTACTTATATCCAGTCATTCAAATCTTTGATATTCATTGAAAAGAAATAAATACGTGTGGCATACAAATTTTAATGACAGAAGATGAATAAGCTCTAGAAGTGTGCTGAAGCACATTGCCCCTATAGTTAAGAATATCGTATTGTACACTTAAAGATTTGTTAAGAGGGTGACCTCATGTTACATGTCCTTACTAAAATAAAATAAAAGATCGTACATAAATGTTTATAGCTGCTTTATTTTTAGTAACCAAAATTTGGAAACAGCCATCAGGTAAATAACTAAGTAAACCATAGTGTTTCCATATAATAAAATACTACTTCAAAATATAAAAAATAAACTGTTGGTTCATATAACAGAATAGATGAACCTCAAAATAATTATGCCAAGTGAAAGAAGCCAGAAAAATAAATTCACATTCTCCGATCCCATTAATATAAAAATCTATACAATGAAACCTAATCTATAATGAATGAAAGCAGATCAATGTTTGCCTGGGGTGGGGGTTAAGTCTCTGAAAGAGGAGTTTTAAAGGGACTGAGGGACATTTTGGAGGTAATGGCTATGTCTATTACCTTGTTCAAGGTGATGGTTTCATAAGTACATATATACATATATGTCAAAACTTAATCAAATTATGCATTGTTTTTTCAAGTTTTTTAAAATTTATTGTTTAGCCTTTCTATGGATATGTAGTAGGTATATATATTTATGGTGTACATAGATGTTTTGATACAATCACACAATGTAAAATGAGCACTTCATTGAGAATGGGGTATTCATCCCCTCAAGCATTTATCCTTTAAATGTGGGCATTTTATTGTATGTCTATTCTACCTCAATAAAGCTATTAAATACAAATTCCAAATGTGTCAAAAACCTACTAAACATAAACTAAAGAAGGAAATGTAAAACAAAAAAAAAAGAAGAATTACATATTATAGAGGTACGTTTAGAGTATTATGTGACTACATAAAGGTGGCATGCACCCATGCTTGTAAGCTCATGGGAAACGTATTTTTGCCAGACTGGGGATGGGTATTCCACGATGAGAAAGCAAAATATTCTCATGTAGCAGAGGCTACAGTTGAATTAATACAGCAAAGCTAGCCAAAATACAACAAACAAATGTCAGCAATCAAAATGTAAGTACTATTCTCCCCATCATGCTCCTCTGATCTTATGAACCCCAATTTCTAGGGCACAGAGTGGCCATTGACGCAAAAGTGTAATATTGGATGATTTTATGAAACACAGCTATGCTCAATAGAAAAGACTGTATATACATGGAGTGTTCAGACAAAAATACTACTAGGAAAACCTATTTCACCCCACTATCACCTTTGCTTTCACACTATTTTTGTATCAGACCTTTTTTGAAGGGGAGGGGCAGAAAATTCCTGAACTCAGCTTGAGCTATCTGATGGAGGATTTCAGTACACCAAAAAGTACTCCAGAGATAGGTTATAAACAAATTTAGGAGAAAAACTAGGATCAGACCTTTTGATTTTTCTAATTTTGCATATCATTTAAAAAACATCACAACCATAAATATTTAGTTTTTTAATAAATTATATAAATGCAAACGGTCTTAATATAGTTTTATAAGCAGGTACAGATTTAAAGATGTCAATGTCAGTGGCATTTGAACTTTCAAGAACAACCCCATCTTGAATAGGGGCTGGGTAAAAGGAGGCTGAGACCTACTAGGCTGCATTCCCAGAAGGTTAAGGTATTCTAAGTCATGGGATGAGTTAGGAGGTTGGCTCAAGATACTTGGTTATGAAGACCTTGCTGATAAAACAGTTTGCAGTAAAGAAGCAAGCTAAACTCCACCAAAACCAAGATGGCCAGGAGAGTGACCTCTGTCCGACCTCACTGCTACACTCCCACCAGTGCCATGAAGGTTTACAAATGCCAAGGCAATGTCAGGAAGTCTCCCTATATGGTCTAAAAGAGGAAGGCATGAATAACTCATCACTTGTTTAGCATATCATCAAGTAATAACCTTAAAAATGGGCAACCAGCAGCCCTTGGGTCTGCTCTGTCTATGGAGTAGCCATTTTCTTATTCTTTTACTTTCCTAATGAACTTACTTTCGCTTTTCTCTATGGACTCGCCCTGAATTCTTTCTTGCATGAGATCCAAGAACCCTCTCTTGAGATCTGGATCTGGGTCCCTTTCCTGTAACATCAATAAATAATGACAAAATAAAATCATATAGCAATAGAAATTCTAATTTTTCCTTCTGGTGCAAGTCCCCTGTGATAAATTAATTTGGGAGGATCTTGTTACAGAGATTAAGTTATGTGGGAGTGAGATCATCTGAGCTAGTCAGAATCAATGAAAGTACTTATTTTTAAAGTGCTGATTGGTCCTCACCCCATAGACTTAAAAAAATTTTTTTATCTCTGCCTTTAAAAGAGAAACCATTTCCAATTGGCATTATTTCTATTAATACATTAATAGGAATGACTGTGCAGAAAAAAGTCCTTGTTCAAAGTTTCAACTGTAACCGAAACTTTCTTCTTTACAAGATAAGATGGCAAGAAAAAAAAAGAGCTTCTTGGGACATATAAAATCTGGTGAGAACATATTTTCTTAAAGAAAATTAACTGGCTCTCAAAACTGTCCATTGAGATGTGGAGAAGCAAGTAGGTCTTATCAAATGTGAAGCCCTTGTAAAATACATGATGGCAGTTATGAAAGTCGTAACGAGTTTCACTGTTACTGCCCACAAATCCTTGTACATATGCAAACATCCACTGCTAACTCTTTAGAAAAGCAAATATTTGTGAAGAAAGGCTTATGCTAACTAGAAACTAATTACTAATGTTTGTTTCCAGCCAATTTTTGCAAATTAAAATTCTAGTTCAGCCAAGAGAGTGTTTTTTAAAAATAAGCTGGATGATCAATATTTGTAAGTGACTAATCATTAGAACTGATATTACATACTTAAACTGTGACTCACCTAACTTTTTCTCCACTTTTATTGGTACAAAATGTATATTATTCATGAAACATTCTAGCAAAATGGGCACAAATGTTCTTAACTCCACAACCATCCCTAATTCTGAGAAATCAACATGTATTTAAGTATTTTATACGGCGAAACCCATAAAATATTAGTTCTCCTAGTCTATATCATATCATTTCTATCAATTACAATTACAGTAATTACCACTTATTTTCACAAGTGTTCATGTATAATCACTAACTTTTTGTTTTCAATACAGGTCCATGGCAGTATACAGGCACACGTCAGAGAAATTGCAGGTTTGGCTCCAGACCATTGCAATAAAGTACATATTACAATAAAGCAAGTCACACAAATGTTTTAGTTCCCCAGGGCACATAAAATGTTTATACTATAATATACTATAATATAGTATAATGTTTATGTTTATACTATAATATAGTCTATTAAGTTTACAATAGCATTATATCTAAAAACAATATACATACCTGAATTTAAAAATACTTTATTTCTAAAAACTACTAATGATCATCTGAGCCTTCATCGAGTCATAATCTTGACTAGATGTTGATGGCTGCTGACTGATCAGAGTGGTGGTGCCACAGGTTGGGTGGCTGAGGCAATTTTTAAAAATAAGACAACAAAGAAGTAAGTGGCATTGAGTATTCATTTCACTGAAGATTTCTCTGTGGCATGTCATGCTGTTTGATAGCATTTTGCCCATGGTAGAGCTTCTTTCAAAAATTGGATTTAATCCTCTCAAACTCTGCCACTGCTTTGTCAATTACATTTATGTAATATACTAAATTACTTGTTATAAGTTCAACAATGTTTATAGCATCTTCACCAAAAAGAGATTACATCTCAAGAAACCATTTCTTAGCTCATCCATAAGAGGCAACTCAAGTTTTTCTTTTTTCCTCCTCCCATGAATGGGAAGTATTCTTAATGACATCTAAAATGGTGAATCCAAAGTGTTCTCAATTTACTTTGTCCAGATGCATCAAAGGAATTACTGTCTGTGGAAGCTATAGCCTTACAAAATGTATTTCTTAAAAAATAAAACTTTAAAGTCAAAATTAGACCTGATTTATGGGCTGTAAAAATGTAAGCAGGCATTACAAACATCATTCTCCTTGTACAGCTCCAGATTCCTGGGTGACCAGGTACACTGTCAATGAGCAATAATTATTTTAAAAATATATATATATTTTTAGAAGATCTCAACCATGGACTAAAATAGTAAACCATGCTGTAAAACAGATGTTCTGTCATCCAGGTTTTATTATTACATTTATAGAGCATAGGCATAGATTTACCATAATTCTTAAAACCGCTTGAATTTTCAGAATGGTAAATAAACACTGGCTTCAACTTACAGTCACCAGCTGTTTTAATCCCTAACAAGAGCGTCAGCCTGTTCTTTGAATCTTTGAAGCCAGTCATTGACTTCTCCTCTCTAGCTACAGAAATTCTAGACAGCATGTTCTTCCAATAAATGGTTGTTTCATCAACATTAAAAATCTTTTGTTCAGTGAAGCCACCTCATCAACTGTGTTGCTAGATCTTCTGGATAGCTTTCTACAGCTTCTGAATCAGTACATGCAGCTTCACTTTGCACTTTTACATTATGAAGACAGCTTTTTCCCTTAGAAATCATGAACCAACCTCGACTAACTTCAAACGTTTCTTCTGTAGCTTCTTTATTTCTCTCAGCCTTCACAGAATTAAAGAGAGTTAGGGCCTTGCTCTGGATTATGCTTTGGTGTAAGGGAATGTTGTAGTCAGTTTGATCTATCCACAGCACTAAAACTTTCTCTATATCAAAAACAAGACTGTTTCACAGTTTTATCATTTGTGTGTTCACTAGAGAGGCACTTTTCATTTCCTTTAAGAACTCTTCCTTTCATTCTCAACTTGGCTGACTAGCTCAAAAGGCCAAGCTTTTTGCCTGTCTCAGCTTTCAACATGCCTTCTCACTAAGCTTAATCATTTCTAGTTTTTGATTTAAAGTGAGAGACATGTGATTCTGTTTTATATAAATACTGAGAGGCCATTGTAGGGTTATATAAATTGGTCTAATTTCAATATTGTTGTGTTTCAGGGATTAGAGAAGCCTGGGGAGAAGGAGAGAGAGGGCAGAAGAGCCAGTCAGTGGAGCAGTGAGAACACATGCAACATTTACTGATTCAGTTATCCGTCTTATAGGAGAGGTTTGTGGTGCAATGCCCCAAAATAATTACAGTAGTAACATTGAACATCACTGACCATATCAAATTAATGAGTCAGTAAATTACTGATTCGTGATTGTGGAAACGAGGAAATGATTGAGTGATAAATTACTGTATAATAATAAATGAATTCATTAGTTAGCAAGTGAAAAAATCATGACCACAGATCACTGTAACAGATGTAATAATAATAAAGTTTGAAATATTGAAAGAATTATCAAAATGTGACACGGAGACATGAAGTGAGCACATGCTGTTGGAAAAATGGCACCAACAGACTTGCTCCATACAGGATTGCCGCAAACCTTCAATCTGTGAAAAGAAAATGCAGTACCTGTGAAGTTCATGAAAGCAAAGGGCAATCAAATAAGGAATGCCTGTAGCTGGAGATAAATTACATGCTTTCTTTGAAAAAATTGAGTACACAGAAGAAGAAAAGGTAAAAGAGGAAAGCATAAAGATACTAAATGTATACTAATTATTCATTTAGTTTTGTGTCTTGGTTTGCATTTAAGGAAAAAAAACCACAAAATTTATTGATTGAAATTTTTGTGCCTTTTACATTTTGTGCCTCAGTATACTTGGCGTATTGGTTCCACGACTGCCTGTTTATACCCAAATCTAGTCATATTCCAGTCCTGCAGCTGGCTCTGCAGAGGCTTCATATGTGAAAAGTTGGTCCTCTGTATACATGAGTTTTAGAGCCTACAAAAATTGTATTTTAGAGTTTCTTTGAAAAATAATTTGTGCATAAGTGGACTCTCACAGTTCCGACCCATGTTGTTCAAGAGCTTAATGTACTCTCAAGCTGGTTTACATTTTCTAATTTAATTCTCAAAACAATGCCTTGAGGAAGAATAATAATGAAAGAAGATGGCAGGGAGAGGGCACTGAAGCTTGTTCAACTTTACGAATAGGGTCTCCATGCAAGTGTTCACAATTTTTATCATTTTATTTCAAAACCAGTGATATTTCCCTCTACTTTTACCCACATATAATCTAATAAATTTTAGGCTTTAACTCATTTTCTTGTATTATATTTTCATCCTATAATTGTTCATTTTAACCCTAAAATTATAGAAATATTTCTACTGGCGGAAAGAAATTAGTTAGAACCTCTTAGGTATTCTAAGGAAGAAGAAGAATGCTATATATTTAAAAAAAAAAAAAAAAGTCTGAAGAATGTATTTCAGCCTTAAAAAAAATCCTCAGACTCAGTCTGCAGTAAAGTTCATTCAATATTAAGAAGCAGAAACTATTTAAAGAGTTTAATGCAAAGCAAGGTAGAAAAGATGCCCATTGCCAAGTCCTTCACGGCTCACCATAAACGTGAACAGCAAAGTGCTATCCATTTTAAAAATCAATCAAGGTGATGCAACGCTTAAAATGCAATCGATTTTGGCTAATTTGCAAGTAGAAAGGTTTAGAACTTGAATAATTTCTTTCCCACTTTAGCTGGTTCAACAGCCTACTCAATGAGTTGCCTAATTATTAATCTTGTTTCTTTTTAAAAAATTTATTTACTTTAGACAATTCCCGAGTGAGACAACTTTTGATTTTTTTCAACTGCCTTTGGGTAGATGAAAGAGACCACAAATCAAAATTTAAAAAAAAAAGCCACCAGACAGGCTGAGCATGATGAAGAAAAACTTCAAATGCAAGAGCTATAATTTTCAAACTGTGAATTTGGAATTCTTAAAAAGCAAAAACCATTAAGAGACTTTATTTCAGCTACCTATTAGTGATTAGGTTGAAAGACAATGAGGAGAAGAAATGGGAAGAAAATCACTGCAAATTCCATTAGGGGCAGATTAGAATGACGTTAAATTACACTTTTTATCTGCCTTCTCTGGTTAGGAAGCCTAAAGAGCTTTCCAAGGAGTCAGCATATCACTTTAGTGTTTTGTTGTTGTTGTTGTTTACTTGATTGGCTTTACACACACACACACACACACACACACACACAAGGTCTTGCTCTGTCACCCAGGCAGGTGCACAGTGGTGTGATCTTGGCTCACTGCAACCTCCACCCACTAGGCTCAAGTGATCTTCCCACTTTAGCCTCCCAAGTAGTAGAGACCACAGGCACACATCATCATGCTTGACTTTTTATTTTTTTTATTTTTGATAGACAGGTTCTCACCATGTTGCCCAGGCTGTCTCAAACTCCTAAGCTCAAGCAATCTGCCCTCCTCAGCCTCTCAAAGTGCTGGAATTACAAGAGTGAGTCACTGTGCCAGCTTTTAGTGTTCTTCTAAATAACATTCATAATCTTTTAAAATAAGTTTTATAAACACAACATTGTATTTGAATGACATGATGGGGTAGGAGCCTGCCTTCCCTGATCTTTTTGGCTTCCTTTCTTGCATTTTCCCCAAATGACTCTTACAAGAGGAGAGACGGGGACATTCCAAAACCTGACAAAAATAATCAACTATGATAAATATTCCTGTGAACCCAGCATACCTGTGTGCACCAAAGAGAGACATATACAAATACAGAGATGAAACCCTATACCAACATGCACACTGGTAAAGATAAACAATCACAGATTTGAATATTCATATCAGTTAGGAAAATGAGAACTCAGTAAAACTTTCTTAGCAAAGTACGTGGTTCAAAATACCTGCTGTTTTCAGAAATGCCTAATTAATCAGGAATCTCTTTTCAAATTATATATTATGCAAAGTAATTGCCCTACTTTCCTTTGATAACATTATTGGTTTATCTGAATATAGTTACTTTAAAATATGCTTGTGGTAGGCGAATGTGCATCTTACTTTTCTATTTAATGAGGTTTTACTGAATATTCACGCAATTATTCAAGTATTTTCATGGACTTGTATTTAGTTCTCTTATAGCTGAAGTTCTAGCAGCATTTAAATATTTTTATAGAAATTTTAAAACCTGGTGAATTGTTCACAATTTTCATGCTGAAAGACCGTCTGTCAAACTGAAATAGCAACACAATGCAAGCCATTTTGTGACTCAGTTCTTGATTGCAGACAGCTGAGATTCAATAGCTAAAGGGGGATTTGAGGACACCATCCAGACGTCTGTAATAATTTCCCTCCTTTTTTCCCCAAACTTGAATGCTGCATCAGTGTGTCTGCTTATTTCTTGTCTCTATAATTAAACAGGACAGCAGCACTGATACACATCTTGATCATAAAAAATTTACCCACTCACTAGAAGGCTAATGAACATACTAGCATAGTTATCTGGTTAGAAAACTTTCTCATTACAATTCTCAGGGCCCTCGTTCTGACACCTACAAATGAACCAGTAAAACTACTGTGGCTCATCATCATAACCTCAAAGGTATCCTGGAGACTTGAAGCACCTTCAGGATGAGAAGAGATGCAGAGATTATTAGACCCAGTGGAGTCTTTTTCAAAGCCTGGACTCCTCTGAGGTTCACATTCCTTATGGACACATACACATGTAAATATATATACATATACATGCATACATGCATGTATATGTAATTTTTTGTGATGAGTCAGGTAATATACCTTAATATAGGCACAATTCTGCAGCACTAGGCTATGTTTCCTGAAAGGTAAGCAATATACTAAATAGCATTCTGCAACATAGCTGAATTTATAACCTACACTAAAGAGTTGCAGGCTTTTCTTGAGTCTTAATTCAACATTCACACAAATAAACACATACACACCAAAACACCACACACTAGCCAGCACATGATGAGACACAGCCAACACTCTAGAGTTTTGTTCACATCAATCACCTTGATGCCTTTATGAATACTCAGTTTTCATTCTGATCAATACTGCCAAACACTGATTTGTGACTCTTAACTCAGGGCATCAAAGCTGGCATTTGATTAGGTCCTCTTAGCATTCTAGCCAAGGGATCTCTTTCTTTTTCCATCTGGCTTTCAATGCCCAGGGTAATCTCCTGCTTAGAGGCTGCAAGCCCATTCCAAGTCCTTGACCCTGGAAAGGAATACATATAATACTGCTATTCCATGTTATTTTCAGGTTTAACTACAAACTAAAATTCTGAGGCTTCTTTGAGAATCCTCCCAAACTCTCCTCCAACATGTCATCTTCCACTGGGTTCCATGTCCTTGCTCTGCCCAGTAAATGTTTCTGAACTTCCATTCAGTACATCCATAGAATCTGAATTCCCCATCCACAAGCCAAATCCTATTGTCTAACTATGTAGAACACACAGCAGTATGCAGTTATGGCCTTCTATCTGAAAGCATTGCACTGATCGACAGGAGCAAAACCTAGGTACAGAATGATTACAGAGTAATTCTAAATCTTCAAGTAATCACCTCATGCCATTTTGTCATTTCCTAACTGCTTCAACCCTGCCCGACAATGTGTGTGGGAGATTCTCTACCAGCACCATCAGCTTCAGTTAATCTGACACCCAACAATGAATTAGGAGTCTATCCCTAGTGGATAGAGGTTGAACATATTTTAGTGCTCCACCAATTTATGATAATGACTGGATGAATTTTTAGACCCTCTAAGCACTCTGTTGGAATTGAACTTGGTTGGTCCCTGTTATTCTCAGTCAAGCATTAGACGTGGTCATCTATTGATCCAGATAGAAACAGTCACTAAATATCACTATTTCTAAGAAGTTCAACAAAATTGACCTCTAATGTATGAGTATCAAAATGTAATCCCATTAGAAAGGGTACACTTCTACCTTTACTGTCAGGTCAATGCCTCTAATTAAAGCACTTTCCAGTCTGACCTTATTTTACAGGCTGCTACTGATGTTCCCACACCTCTTCAAGGATCATGGATACCTAATAAACAAAGGAATACGCATATAAGCTCTCATCGAGCATATGCTTATGAAGAACACAGACACTAGAATACATTTGAGAGAAACAATATGTAAGGTATTATGGTAATGTTATGAACAAATATTGGATAAGAACAGAACACACACTGACACACTATTTTAATATACTCCCTGGGGATGTGATATTTGAGCCCAGGCTTGGGTCAAATGAGACATTCAAATATCTGGAAAAATGTTCTAGGAAGAGAGATCTGCAAGAGCAAAGATCCAGAGATATATGGGCCATATGGGAACAGAGCTATCAGAAGTTACTCTCATTCTTAGTTATTAGGGACTTTGTAACACTTAGACAGAATCCAACTGGTTTGATCAAATTTTTCTAGAATTTTTTATTTAAAAAAATAGACTTTTTTCTTCTTTCTTTCCAATGTCATGCTCTCAGCTCAGTTCTTGATAACATCTTATAAAGAGTCTCCAGGGTATGCTAGAGTTCATAACTGGCCTCCAAAACTCCCAGTCATTATCCCGTCCAGTCCATCCTACTGTTACAAAAATTACCTTACAAAAACAAGGATGGTCGCAAGGTACTGTCCCAAACACAATCCTACTTTTGAGTTCTGGCCTTAGAAGCACTTCATAATTTGCCACTTGCCTCTTTCTGCAAGCTAAACTACTGATGTATATTTTGAGTGTCGACATGCCTAAGCTGTGGCTATCTCCCCTTTTTTAGAATCTCCTTGCCTGTATGACTCCAAGTTACGATTTTCCACAAGAGAATTCTATTCATCAGTTGGAAGGCAAAGTAAAGATACAGTCATTCTTCTCCAATGATCATGGCAGTAAGACATGAAAATAGACAAAGAAGTGCTGGCAGGCTCTACCTTATCCTTTATCTCCCTGTTCCAGTTAGCTCTTTCTCCCAACTGCTGGCTCTGCTGATGGAATCTCAAATCCCTCATGATACATAAAGGCTACCCACACTACCATCTCTCCTCCAAGGTACCACATCATCAGCTGGAGGGACCTGCTTTTCCAGATCTTTTTGCAAGTTATAATTTGCCACCCACATTAGTACTTCAGAAGTCTCAGGAACTGACATTTTACTGATTCTACAACTCCCTTTTTCAGACCTTCCCTTCTGTGTATCCTGTGGTTGGGTAAGTTCTTTTCCTATAATAAATCCCTTATTCCACAATACTGTTACTCAGTGATTCACCGTCTTTAGTAAACACAGACTCATTCAACCTCTCTCTCACTCACACACACACACACACAACCAAAACATTTTTATGTACACTTCTATTGATCCACATATTCTTCCCCTGTGAGGAAAGGCTAACACTTTATTAACTTTTGATTTCTTTTTTTTCCCCTTCTAAATGTGATCGTGGAAATTGGTAGTCATGTAGAGAATGCAATTGCAGTACCACTTGCTAGTGAGCAAATACAGTCTGTTCTACTCCCACATGTACACTTCTCTAACACTGATTACCTTATACATAATCAGGACTAGAAAATAATGGAAGTTCACACGCAGGTTTTTCTAGGAAAAAGGAGCCCGAATAGCCGGAATACAATTGTAAGTTTCATCAGGAGAGGAAAAAGCCCTCAGTTCAGCTGCTACACTGATAGAAGCCCTTTCAGTTGTACTTTCCAAAAGTAAGAGTGAGCACCTACATGCAGGGCTCTCCCCCAGAGATGTTTGCTGCCAGTTTTGCTCAGCCTCCAGCTTGTGGCATGTTTCTCTTGCTCCTGCGGCCCCTAAATGGCAGCTCCACTGGCTCAGAGCACAGCTTGCTCTGCATCATCCCAGTACCCACAAGCCAGGATTTACAACCTATTTTTCTGGCAATTTTAAAAAAATTATCCTCTGTGGCCATCACCAATCACACTGACCTGCCTGCCTTTGTTATTTGTGTTATTTTCCCATATACCAATTAATATTTTAGTTAAAACTCTAGTAATAAAGTGACATAGGTTTTGAACCTCTGCCCATTTCTATTTCCAATAACCCATGTTATTTTCATTGTGCAATTTTGAAGGAAAAAGATTATCCAAGAACATGCACGTTGTTATGCCAGAAATATCTAAGTATACCCTTATCCCTTTATATGAGTCTATAGGACAGTAATATTGATATTTGTTAACACACTAAAATCATGTTATGAGTATTATGTGTACATATGTGTATATATATATATGTTTATCTTATGTATCGATTTAAATACCTCTTATGTGTGTGAATCTTTGCCTCAAGTTATGGAAAAAAACATTGAGTAAAGTTGACAAAGTGAAAGTGAAAACTGACACCTGTCAAAGTAAAACTGACAAAGGAAAGTTCTAAAGCATAGTTAATTAAAGTTAAATTGCAAAGTAAAGCAAAGTAAAATTGACAAAGCGAAGGTTCTATTAAAGCATAGTCTATTAAAGCATGCTTTAATAGAACTCACAGTCTGTAGGAGAGACATACTATTGAAATTAAATACAATCCTATTTATATAATAGTGGAAGTTGGAGACTTTCTGGAAAGCTGCTCTTGAGACCTAACCTGTTCTAGTGGTCAGGAAGATTCTTCTGAAGAAAACAGTATTTATGATAAGATCTGAAAGGTGAAGAGGTCTTCAGAAGAATGAAGTAGTGGTGAAAGATGAACAACATGTATGAAGGTGATGAATTAAGAGACAATGTAAAAAATTCAAAGAACTAGAAGAAACCAGAATTTGAAACTTTGAGTTGAAGGGGAACATTCCCAGGGATGTGATAAGAAGATACAGGTAGGGCAAAGGTCCCAGACAGTCTTGCTAGTGACGGTAAGGAGTTGGGACTTTATCCTGATGGCAAGAAAGAACTATTGAGAGGTCTTAGGATGGGGTTATCTAAATCAGAATGTGCTTCTTAAAGATTACTGTCTTTATAGATGAATTGCAGATACAAAATACTATGGTATATAAGACATTTAGAAGCTATTACAGAAATTAAAAAACCAGTCTGAGCAAGGACAGAAGAAATGGGGTTAGAAGAAGCTGGCCTTGTAGATGGACGATTCAATAGGTCTTGGCAATTCATTGTCATTAGTGGATAGGGAGTTAAGGCCTTTGCTGGAATCATCAATTACCCTTAGGTATGTTTGTCTGAGTACCTGGAAGAATGAAACAATTTAATGAAATGGGAATTCATGGAAAAGGAATAAATATAAGGTAAAAAGGAAAAAAAATGAATTCAAGTTATAGATGTGCTCTATAAGCCTAAAAGGAAAATTTGCCTTGCAAGTATATATTTGGGTATCATGAGTATATTGACGGTATTTGGATCTCGACACTAGAAGCGATTGCCCAATGAAAGTGTATGGAATGAGAAACGAATTCCTAAACTGAAATAACCCACAGTTAGGAAGTAACTCTAGGGAGATGAGTCTGCAAAGAAGGTGAAAATGTAGAAAAATGAGAGGATTGTGGCACCACAGAAGCTAAATGAATTATGTATTCTAAAGGTGAAAATTAATCATTGTGGTTAAGATAATCACGCATTTTCAGAATCCATTATGTGTAGTTTCATTGTCTACATAGTGAATTGTAATTTCAATGAGATGGGCTTCAGTAGAGGGATGGAGCAGAGGTCACAATACAAAGGCTGAAGATTGACACAGAAGCCAAAAATTGCGAAAAGAATAGAAGGTGACTTGAAAATTTGGCTGTGAAAAGGAGACAATAGATAAGGCAATAGGGGAATGGTGAGGATGGTGAGGAAGGTTTTTCAGACACAGTGTTATGTTTGTGTTTACATGGCCATAAGCTCACTTGCCTTTGCTTCCTCATGATTTTGTTGGTGGTGGTTACTTTTTAGACAGAGTCTTGCTCTGTCACCCAGGCTAGTGTAGAGTGGTACGATCTCTGCTTACTGCAACCCCTCCGCCGCCCAGGTCAGGCCTCAGGCTCCCAAGCAGCTGGGACTGCAGATGCCCACCACCACACCCAGCTAAATTTTTTGTATTTTTAGTAGAGATGGGGTTTCGCCATGTTGGCTAGGCTGGTCTCCAATTACTGACCTCAGGTGATCTGCCTACCTAGGCCTCCCAAAG
Source organism: Ateles fusciceps (assembly GCA_036589455.1). NCBI lineage: Eukaryota > Metazoa > Chordata > Mammalia > Primates > Atelidae > Ateles > Ateles fusciceps. Next base: position 6,359,497 of record JAZHEH010003310.1, read on the forward strand.
TGCTGGGATTACAGGCATGACCCAGACATTATTTCCTTGGAGTAGCAATATCAAATTACTAGGACATAACGCTCCTCCTTCCATTTTATTTTATGTATTTATTTTGCTTTCAACTTTGATCTCAGATCTCAACAGCCTCTGAAACCATTGTTTCTGCTCTAGTGGATTTTTGTAATACCTGTGCCACTTCCATGGCGATTTCCTAGGTTGTCACATGTATCACAGCTTCGGCCACCTCTATACCTCCCAAACTTCTTGATACTCATTGATCTCTCTCTTCTGCCTTCTTTGCTACTGCCGCCACTGTCATAAAGAAATTTTTAGCATCTTTTTAGTACCCTCCTCGCACACATACACACACACACACACACACACACACACAACTAGTGATAGGCTCGAGTTTGTTACAGAAATTCTATTTTGGAACTTGTAATGTTTGATTAATTAATCCAGTTTTACATTTAAAATTACTGGTGCTACAAAACATGAACCTGAATTCCAGCACATGATTTCAACATCTCAACATGCTTCTACCTTGTGGTAACTTTTCTTGCTCTGTGAAGAAATGTACCTGACCAAACCCATACTAACTTACCTCATCTTCACCTACCAGTTTCTAAATCCTCTTAACCTTTCCTCCAGTAATGCCGAATGGGTCTGGTGACACTTAATTGTGTCCAAGGGAGGAACAGAAATTAGGTATCATTATTCCTAATGATACCTAATACACAGTCATTTATCCTCTTGCAGATGAAAAACATATTGTCGACATCCTCCCCCTAAGTTAACTGCCCCCCTCAAGTGAACCTTGGAAATCTGCTTTAAAGGAAACCAAGAATAAACATCACTTGAAAAAGAGCAGTGTGAAATGTGCAGCATATTTCTCAACATCTCATCATAGCAAAGAGAAATCATCAAAGGGAAACCAGTCAAGGTTAAAAGCAGCTCTGAAAAGTGATTCATTTGGTAAACAAGAATAGGTGTAATTATCACAAAAGCAAACTTTGCTAAGGGGATAACTGTCAGAGCTGTTGCAGTAAAAGGTCTCTTTACCATTTTAATCCGACAGGCTGAGAGCTCCCTAGTGAAAACAATTCTCAATAAAATCACAAATGTAGCTCCACATTCTTTTAAACTTTCATGTCAGCCATGGCTACCAAAACAAGTTTAACATTTACTGTTTAAATGACACTGGTAGATTGGCTGATAATACAGATTATGAAAAAACCTTTAGCACTATGTTTTTATGTATTGGGCAATACTATATCAGCAGTCACACTTTGAAAAGTTGTATTTATTTGCTTAATAAAAGTCCAATGAGGCTGACCCTTGAAAGAAACCAAAGTCGAATTTTAGTTTGGGATATAATATGTATCCAGAAATTTTTAAAACATGAGTACCATTCAGGATACTCCAGGTGACTCTGGGCTCTATCCTGTAAAGGAACACAACATTTTTGCATCACTGTTGAGGTATATCTCATGTGTTTCAAGCAAAACCCTCATTTGGAAAAGATGGTAATTGAATTCAAGAAATGGAAGTAACTTGTTCTAGGTCACACAAAATAATAACAAGCCTGACTCAAACCCTGGACTTTTGACACTCAGACCACTGCTCTATTATTCTAGGATATCTTTTCTAGAATATTCCAGGATATTCTTGCAATGTTGTCTGTTGGAACTTTCTGTGATGAAGGTCATATCCTAGCTCAACACTATTCAGTGTGATATCCACAGGCCGCATGTGGTCCCTGGGCAGTTGAAATGTGGTTAATGTGATTTAATTAAAATGGAAAAATTTAACTGTTTTTAATCTTAATTAAATTTGAGTTGCCATACCTAAATCTAGATAGTAGCTACCATACAAGACAGTGTAGTAAGAAGTATGCAGCGGTCAGCCCACTAAGTGTCCTGGATATGTGTCTCCTCCTGTTCCCAGTTAAACTGACACAGAAATGGAGAGGATATGAGATTTGACTATTTTCTCTTTGAAACAGTGGCAATGACTGGTGTTTCCTTTTATTTCCCATAGAATCCAACACCTGGCTTTATATGGAGTAGGCACAAAACAAAAATCTGTTGATGCTGTGTATGTATTTGCTTTGACAAATGCCATTGGTAGAAAAGAACACAGCTTAGAAATTGCTTCCTGGCTGGGCACAGTGGCTCATGCTTGTAATCCCAGCACTTTGGGAGGCCAAGGCGGGTGAATCACCTGACGTCAGGAGTTGGAGATCAGCATGGCCAACATGGTGAAGCCCTGTCTCTACTAAAAATACAAAAATTAGCCGGAGTTGGGTTGCAGGCACCTGTAATCCCAGGTACTCAGGAGGCTGAGGCAGGAGAATCGCTTGAATCCGGGAGGCAAAGGTTGCAGTGAGCCAAGATGCCACCACTGCACTCCAATCTGGGCTGCAGAGAGACACCTTCTCAAAAACAAAAAAAGGAAAGAAAAAGAAATTGCTTCTCTAAAATTGCCTTACTTGTGCCTTCCTGCAGTGAGAGAACCCCATTTCTTACTGAAAATTGACTAAACCTTCTTCCATCAGAGGGCACCTATACATAGTTGTGTGATCTGGGCACAATTCCCATGTAATACAACTGTCAGTGGTGTTCAATCCAGAGAGGAGGAGGGCACCATACGATCACCCCTGAACAGCTCACCACCTCCAATGCCCACATGATGAAAACATGTCCCCCTCTTTATAATAAGCCCTTTACCTCCAACAAGAGAAACAACTTGGCAAGGTCAGTTCACTTTTTTGAAATGGAAAAAAATAATGGACATTATTGATTTTACTTTTCAGATGGCTATTTTAAATGGTAAGTGTGAGCTCTTCATCATTAAAAACAGAGAATATTGACAGGAAAGTTAAAACCAGACTACAACCATAGAATGGCCTTTAATTATCACTTATTTTATTGCAAATATTTTTATTTTTATTTTTCAGATTTCTTATGTAACTATCCCATGAAGGCCCCTCAAATACAAATTGAATTAGCTGTTACCACAGTGTAATAGTGTTTTCCAATTTATTTTATTTTGTTTGCTTGTTTCCAGAAAAGCAGAGCCATTGATACCATATGTTATCAAATAAATACCCTTTTCCAGGGCATGTCTTTTTATTTTTTTATTTTTGAAAATAATAAATTCTTAAAGATTTAAGGAAATAGATGGCTTAGAACAACTACCATCAGTCAAAAACTCTTGTTAAATATATCTCAAGGGAGCTACTTTACAAATCCTTGCAATGCATGTCAAATTCCATCGACTTCTTAAGAGGCCAAAAGGTTCTTTGACAGGGGCTCAGAATTGTTTCATCTCCTTAAGCTGTCCTCTTTGAAGCAAACAGTTTTGATGCTCTGAAAACCAGCGTTTGTATCTATTGCTCCAGTCCCCAAGGATCATAATTTCTTTGAACTGAAGAATCAATGCTGTTACCTACGTGGTTTATTTAAAGAGAACTTTGTTGTTTCTATGTAACCTTAGTGCTATCTCAGGAATTCTTCTCTTAACTCAAATGATCATTTTACTTCATATATTTAGCATTCTATCTGTTCTGTTATTCCAGATTCATGGGAGGTGGCCAATTGTTCATTGGAATTTGTCCTTAACAACTGAATCTTATGCTGTATGTCATGGGTAATGGCCTTTGAGGAATGTTATTAACACCAAGATAACATCTGCCCATACACAAGGGGTAAGGAAACTGGATGGCCACTAAATATTTATAATAGGCCTAATCTGGTGGTATTGAGCTATCATTCAATTAATAAATCATGAATGAAAAATATAGCCATGTAAATATTGTCTTCTGCATTTAAAAGCTACACTTTTGCTCGTTGCAATAGCAATGAGTTTCACAATGTTGCATTTGGAGATGATCTTAAATCACAGTGGCAATTACTGAGACTTTTAGAGTCTGTAGTCAGCAGTACCATAATTTTCACTTAATAGGCTTAAGAATTGGCCTGTCATCCATCCTTCAGAGCCTTCAGCTGAATGATATAAGCCCAAGATACTATCCTTTACATCTCAGGAACAGCCATGAAGAGAATACACACACATACATACACACACACACACACACACACACACACACGATTTGGGGGATTCTAAGGTTATACTTAATACAATTTCTAAAAAGGTCTAACCCCCACTGAGCTTTCCAAATCCCCAAGGCCCAATTATATTTCTTTGCTTCAGCATCACTTTTCAGATGTTTTCACAACAGCTGGTGAACACAGATAACATTGGGGTCACTGGTGAAGGGAATTTTTTAAAAACAGGTAATTAAATATTAAATACTTACAATGTATTAGTGATCACAATCATCATTTTCTAAAAAGGTTAGTATTGTTCACAAAATCATGTAATCTTAGAGTTGAAAGGTCTTCAGGTGTAAAATAGTCTACAGCATTTGCTGAAGTTTAATCTTTCTTCCATATTTAAGTTCTTCAACTACTTTAAAATAGCCGTCATACCTGACCCTAGAATTTACTCTCCTCCAAAGTAAATATCCTTAGTTTCTTTCTACTGTTTTCAATATATGGTTCCCCTACCCCCAACCTCCATCCAACCTCAGTCATATTTCTAATCTAATAAGGCCTTCAGACATATTAGCTTTTAAAAACAAGCACATGACACTTGATTCATATTAAGCTTACAGTCAAATTAAAATCTTGAGTCTCTGTGCATGTTCTTCATGCAGGAAGCTAAAGCTTCTCTGATCTCATTTTGATTAGATTTTTTGAACTGCGAGCAATTTTTCACAGTTCTCATTACAAAATGTAGTCTGTTGTTTCAATTTGCTGTTATGCTCTTGTATTTTGAGTCAATAATCTCAGAAGAATATTTAAAGTATGTGTATCTAAAGCAACAAAAACATGTTCATAGTAAGATGACATTATGAGAGAAAAAGGCAAAAAATGAATGAATACTTTTATTTGCTCTTCACTGTAGGTTAGTAGAGATTTATGGATTCCAGTAAATACAATTATGTAGTCAGAAGCTCTTCTACATAAAGATATATTCAAGCTGAAGTTTTCACTGACTATAAAAAAATTGAAGAATGGTTTTAATACATTTAAAGTCTTAGCATAACTAAAGTTTTATTTTTAGGAAAGTGTAAACTAATTAGTTTTAGTAAGAGGAAAATTAATTTAGTTCACAATGATCTCCAACAAGTAGTTTTGAGACCTATGATTTTTCTACTGTATTAAAAATCACCAGTAATCATTATAATTTATAATTTTTCAGAGAGTTTTCAAAAGTTACCAAATTTTTAAAAAGCTTTTACTAGTTTACATATATGTATATACCCCAAAGATTGTGTCTAATCGAAATGATTACATATTTAAAGTCACTCATGTTCATTAATATTTTAAGAAACCAAAGCATACAAACACAGTATTTGTCATTTGATATTATGAAAAACAAGTAATTATTTTAACTGGTACACATTTTTAACAAAACTGAAGAAAATGTTCTAATGAAAAAGAACATTAAAATAATGCTTATGGTTGAAGTTGTTTTGTAAATATCTCAAAATCAGAAGAGTTTGAACTTGTTTTAATACCATTTTACCAATTAATATCTAAAGATATCTGTTAAAGCTTGAAATCCAATGTTACTTTATTCCTTGAATGTATATTTCACTCTACTATTTGTTACTAGAAACTTTAATCATATTTCATTGGTTTACTTATCCCTAACTCAAAGTTGTGCTAGATGCTGATGTGTCACTAAAATTTCAATGAATAACTGTCTTTAATTCCCCTATGGAAATGTGATCCATGAGAAATAGATTCAAAGTTTGCAAATTAACATATGTTTTGGGGGAGTGTGTGATGTTTTGTCAAACAGCAGTACTTCCTTTGAAAACCCAATGATAGATGCTCTTCCTTCTCATTTCAAATCTGCTCTATTCAAGTTTATATAATTTATGCAAAGCTATTTGCAATATCCAGCTGCCTTGTAGTTCTATATATTTAAGCAATATAAGGAAATTTTCAGCAGCATTTTTACTTTTAGAAGTGCTACAAAGCACATAAAGACCTCATTTTTCTAAGTACTATAAATCACTAAACAGTCCTCCTATTTGGGTTGCATTTGGAGGCAAGTAATATTCTTAATGCATCAGCTATTTTCAGATACAACATTTTGTATTGATTACATTGGAAAATAATCAGGCTTAAGCAAAATAATACCTTCTAATCATTTTAAGTGATGTGGTAAAGCATTTTACATGAGCTGGAAGCTGATTCAGAAGCAAAAAACGGTTAGCAAACCATCTAGTCAGTTTTTACATACACAGATAGTATAGAAAAACGGTCATACAAAACCATACATGTGAAAACAACCCTAATTTGTTCTCTCTTTCTGGAGCTTACCAGCTTATACTATATTGCTAACAAATTCTATAAAATTACAATTATGTATGTTTTCCAGCTTCTCTCCTATCCATGGGATTGTAGTAATTATTGCAATTTTTAAGCCTAGAATTGCAAAGACTGCTTCAGGGAATCATACAGTCATACAGCATCAGTCAATAATTTGTAAGTATGTAAATAAACTTTTTAAATCAACATTTAGAAATTTATGAATAATATAGTAAACCAAAAGGACAATGTTACACAAGCTACAAATTTTTAGCTACAGATTCTGTATCAATTCAACTTGTGTAGAAATTTTTAATGATTAGTGTAATCTTTAGGTATAGTCAACATACAACATTGAGATTAAGCCTGAAACCCCTCAAAAGTTCAACCTACTTGGTATCTTTCTAGACACAGATGTCTGTTTGAACTTTAACACCTAGAACCCGGTGTCACAATGCTATATACCTAGTTCTTATCAACAAAACGTCTAATTCTCCTCATTTGGTTTGCTGGCAGAAAGTCTATCCTTAGATTAAGTAATAAATTTGCTTAGATCATTCTTAATTCAGATTACAAAACAGTGTATTATTCTATTTTGAAAAACATAGATACGTGTGTGTAATTTAGAACCTATTTTGTTTTGGTTCTTGGGACTAAGTTTACTTTCTGTATATTCCATATTCCCCACCTGAGCCATGGATTAAAATATAAATAATAGTTATTACTAAACCCAATAATATAATAACCTTACTAAGTATCAGCAATGACGACATTAAATCTAAGTAACAAAGTCCTGTCTTTCCCCTGCCTACATTCCTATACTAGCTGATAAATTTTGTGAAATGTTAAATTGCATCATAAAAGATTTTCTATGTGTTTATATGCGATAGAAATGCAGAAAAATAGAGAGAACTAATATTTATAAAAAATAAAAGTATCTGTCATGCAATACAGCATTATGGTTGCACAGCAACCATGAAGCTGTCTTTAAACTACCTAGGTAACGTCATTGATTCTTTAGGTCCTTAGTGACCAAGAGAATTATGTATTAGTGTCCAAACTTCAAAAGTGTTTGCTTCAGCAATGACAGCTTCTACAAATGAAATAATTCTGAGTCCCTGTCTGAAGACCCTTGGCCTTTTAGGAAGTGGGAGGGTATTTGATATGCATGGCAGGGTTTTGTAAAGTGGTTTTCTCAAGCTATATATAAATGAACCTATTAGCTAGATTTCTCCTGAGAGGGTATGGATTTGGCAGCTGGGATTCAAGATCAGAGCCCCATACTGAAAAAGATAACTTGGTCATAAAGAGCATGAGACAGAGTGAAATCAAACTCTTCAGCTGTGCACAGTGTTGGAAATAGAAACATTAAAACCAGTAACAATTGCCAAGGGACAGGATACTGAGAGAGTTATCCAAAAGACAGGATATTAGTCCTTCATTATTTCTTAAAAATTATGTAAAACTTAGATTTAGAAAATATTCCTCATTTTATTTATTTAGACAGTCTCACTCTATTGCCCAGGCTGGAGTGCAGTAGCATGATCTTGGCTCACTACAACCTCTGCCTCCTGGGTTCAAGTGATTCTCCTGCCTCACCCTCCTGAGTAACTGGGATTACAGGTGACTGCCAACGTATCCAGCTAATTTTTGTACCTCATTTTAAATTGTACATGTTGTATTCCAGAGTGGTTGGGATACTAGTATTTGTATTCAGTTGAATGGGTCATAGTTTCATATTCCATCGATATTTGATGTTTGTGAAATACAATTTCATGAAACATAAAATTTCCTTTTTATAGGTATTAGGTCTTAAACAAAGAACCCATTGATGGAGTGGAGATGGTTTTCACAAGATCTGCACCTACCAATATTAGGGCAAGACTTGGGAACAGACTAGAACCAGAATATCAAGACATGTATTTTAAACCAACATCAAGTATAGATTAAAAAAACAATCAAACAAACAAAAAACCACATTGTCCCAAACTGTTATATCTCCTCAAGATTCATATTTTGAAATTCTAACCTCCAATGTGATGGTGTTAGAAAGTGGGGTTTTGGAAAGGTAATTAAGTCATGAGTGGGGAATCTTCATGAGTAGGGTTAGTACACTTATAAGAAAATGCCAGAGAGTTAACCCACTCTTTTCCCACACGGTGAGGATATAGAAGTCAGCAGTTTACAACTTAGAAGATGTTCATTCTTCAGCAGATTCCTACCACACTGCCACGCTGATATAAGACTCCTAGCTCTCAGAACTGAGAGAAATAAATTTATGTTCATTATAAGCCATCAAATCTATGGTAGTTTGTTATAGAAACCCAAACTAAGGCAAATACCTTGTCCGCTTTTCCACTCAGCGAGGTACTCTGAGCACACTGAATGCCTCAGCCATCTTTGACTCTCCTATCCCTCAATCTAGCATATTAAATGGGATAATCCTTTTAATTTCATTTTTAAAATGCCCTTCAAATTCATCATGCCTTTCTTCCAAAACTTAGTAATGCCCCCCAAAATCTCTCCAAATTTTAGTAAGCTACACTGTCTCTCCCATTCCTAATTTATCTTAAATAATTTTAGCATATAGTTCACTTTCTAAAACGCATATTTTACCTGTCCCTTCACTGAAAATCATTCTCCAATTCTTACAGGATAACATCTAAATGACCATTGGTATTTTAGTTTTATCTGTTATTCTTTTCCCACGAATAATCTCTAATTAGGAGTGAACTTGTCATATTTTAATAACAGAAAGGAGGCCACAAACTGAACAAATGAAGATAAATGATATAAGAAATAACATCAAATAGGTAAAAGAGAAGAATGTGTATGTCACTGAAGGCCATGGGAAGAAGGTACAGCTTTAATGTGAGTGTAATGGGAAGCCATTTTAGGCATTTGACTAAGGAGTGATTTGATGAGATCACCTTAGCTACTTACTGTGTGGGGAGTAGAAATCAGTTGGGGGAGAAGCAGGCAGAGGGATAGAGGAACAAGAGTGGGAAAGGGGGAACTTAGTAGGAATTACAAATCTACAAGGGAGATGGTGATGGTGGTAGTGGTGGATTGGTCAAAGTAGTAGTATATGAGACTACTAGAAATGGTCACATTTTGGAGATAGTTTTGAGTTAGAAATGCAAAAGTGCAAAATTTGCTAATGGATTGGATGTGGTGTTTGGGAGAGAAAAATGAATTAAGGATGACTCTGAGTTGTTTGGCATGAATAATTAGAAGCATTTAGTTGCCATTAGTGCAGAGAATCAAGACCAAGTTTGGGAGGAAGATCAGATATTGGACATATTATAGCTGACATTTCTATTAGATACTATGCCTATTAGGTATTTAAGTGGAGCTACTGATAGACATTTAATGTCTTATTTCAAAGGGTAGAAAAAAACTAGAATTATAAATATGAAACTATATTTAATGCCAATAAATTGAATGATACCACCAAAGAAGTGAATACAGATGCAGATGAGAAGTCCAAAATTCTTATCTCTGGGGCAATTCAATTCTTACAGGTTATAATAAGAAAAAAAAATAAGCAAAGGAAATTAAGAAAGAGCAGCATGTGAGGTAGAGATAACACCTTTCATAAAGGTGTTTCAAGGAAGAGTGGCCAACTGTGTTTAGAGTAGGATGAAAATTAGACATGTATTTAGACATGGAAGTCATTGCCAATCTTGCAGCAATTATTCTGGTGAAGTGGAGGGATAAGAGAGAGATTGGAAGGATTTAAGAGAACATGGGACCAGAGAACTTATAGAAAGATCATGTTTAAAAAAATTAAAAAAAGAACCTTAGTCGAATTTTGCTGCAAAGAACAGATAAATATGGAGCAGTAAATAGGAGAAAATTTTTTAGATAATAGAAATTGTAGTATATCTGTATATTAATGGGAAATATCCAATAAAAATAATAAAAATCATAACGTAGGAGGATTTCTGGAGTAATGAACTTAGATACGCGAAAGGAAATAAAATCTAGTGTTTAGATGAAGGGATAGAAATTAAAAGCATAAAGGCTTCATGACAGTGGTAAAGCGGAATATGTGTGAATTAATGTGTAAAGGTTTACTACAATACTCTTGCAATTGTTTCTATTTCTTCAGTGTATTAGGAAGTAAGATCATGTGCTTAAAGAGAAGAGAGTAGGTGCTGAGGTTTGTATAAAGAGGAAGGGGTATAAAATAGTCACATGGGTGTATATTTGTACAACGGTACGAGGGGACCCACCTCAGGTTTGAGGCCAGGTAGATCACTGGGGGTTTTCATACAGATCTGTTCAGCCTCCAGGGTTTCAGAAGGAAGAAGGTCGATAATTAAACATAATTTTATTATGGCTGATATTACAACAAAGTGAGATAGAGGCAAGTGAGTTGAAAATGAATGCAAGGGAGTGATTATGACAAGGGATAATGATATTTAAACTACATAAGAAAAGATGTGAGGGAAAGACTATTGCAGATAAACAGACAAAAAAGGAAAAATAAGAGGTGGTAGACATTTGAAAACTAGAATTACGGGAGGGCTGGAAGTTTTCATAATGATAAGTTCTACCATGTGGACGTGGTAATGAGCACATGAGGCAAATAAATCACTCAAAAAGAATTCAAATGAAGATCCACATCACCGAAATAGTATCTATGTGTATAATGGAATCACAAGGACTTTATGACAAAATATTGGAAAGAATGACAGGTAACCCAAAGGAAGAAAAAGAGAACGAGGAGGAGAAGGAGAAAAAGGAAAAAGGGGAAAAGAAAGGGAAAAAGGAAGGAAGGAAGGAAAGAGAAAGAGGCAGAAAGGAAGGAAGGAAGAAAGGAAATAAGGAAGAGAAAAAGAAAGAGAGGAAGGAAGGAAGGAAGGAAGGAAAAGAAGGGAAAGAAATGAAGAGAAAGAAAGGAAGAAAGGAAGAAAGGAAGGAAGGAAAAGAAAAAGAAAGGAAGAAAGAAAGAGAAGGAGGGAGGGGAGGGGAAGGAAGGAGAATGGAAAAATAAAGGGAAGGAAAGGAAAGAAAAAAGGAAAAGAGGGAGGGAGGGAGGATGAAAGAAAAGAAGGGAGGGGTGGGAAGAGTGTCGGACTGTTTGAGGATTAAAGTTGATGCAGACTGTGGGAGAAAAGTGATAGGATTTTGATGTCATGAGATTAAATGCTAGATATTTTGTAAAAGAAAGAATAAGAGCAAATGTCCCAATAGAAAAATTGTGTGGGATACATAATTCTAAATTTTGCAGTAGTCATATTAATAAAGAAAAAAGAAACAAGTGAAATTAAGTTTAAAATATATATTTAACCCAATTTGTCCAATTCAACATGCAGTCAATATGAAAACATATTAATGAAACATATTACATTTGGTTTTTGTGCAATCTTTGAAATCCAGTGTGTATTTTTCCCATATAGCACATCTTAATTCACATTAGTCACATTTCAAGTGCTTAATGGACACATGTAGCTAGTGGCCACCACATGTGATGGTAAAGATTTAGGGCTATCAATTACATATGGGTTGGGGTGGAGAATCCAGTTTCCAGGAAACTACCAATTCAGAGTTTCTGAAGAAATAATGTTATCAGGGAGAAAAGTCAAACTTCTTTTAGATAAAAAAGATGAAGGAAACATTCAAAAAAGTGGAGGAGAAAACAGGGCTCTTGCTAATGAATATCTGTGAGTGCCAGAAGATACAGAGGAGGATTTTCAGGTCTTAAGAAAGGTGACAGAATGGGTAAGAAAAACAGATTGAGCAGAGCCAAATGAGGATATGACTCTGTGTGATAAGGATGACTTAAGAGTTTTGCGTGTGCATGGGTGGCTAATAAAACCAAGAGTAAAATGAAATTTTGCCTGGGTTACCATGCAGAGAGTGATGGTAAAGTGGGAATCCTGGGGTAAGGGTAGGGAAAGAAGGGAGAATATTGCCAGTTAAGTTCAGAATTTCAGGGTCCCTCCTCACCTGAGATGCTCAATGCTGAGTAGAAAGCTAGAAAAGAATAAGACTTATACAAACTAATCTGGGACTCCTAGCTAAGTCCTGAAGCAGAAAAGCTTCCTATGTTTTCTTCTGATTTTTGAAGGTAGAAGACAGAAGTAAAGGGCAGGATTCTGCCCATTTTAATAGTTTCCTGCAATGTATTACTTGCAATGTATTATGTCTTACTTTGAAAAAACATGACCCAAGGCAGGACTTATAGAAATGATAGACTGACATTTTTCCAAGTTTTCTGCCAACACTATGTATATAAATAACACACGTTATTTCAAGCCCACCAGATTTTCTGAAGAAACAAAAATAATAATAGGTACTAGCACTGACAGGCGTTGTTGACTCTAAGGAGAAGCTCTTAACCACTATAACTGAATGAATACCTTGGTAATACCTTATCTTTGTATGGGTACAGGAATAGATATAAATAGGCTTAAACCTGGAATTGCTAACAGAATGGCATATCTGGGAAATTGATCATAAAGATAGAGTTTCACTCAAAAATGAACACACTACAGCTACTACCCGTTACTCTCACCTGTTGAGCCAGCAGATAAAAAGCCAGAGCTGTTACAAAAAAAAATGTGGAGGAGTATTAGAAAAATGTACTGGTTTAGAAAGTAAATGGGACTTCTGAAAAGACCCTCTAGAATCCTCACCTGAATCAGGTGATCTCCCTTGCAGGAGGGCACAGTCACACGCTGAAGGTCAGAAGGCTCCAGGGGGAATTGCTGCTGTAGATTATGTTCTGTGTCACTGACTGTGTGGTAGTCTAACTCATTTACTTATACTAAGGAGTTTGGGCTTTTTTTCTTATATTGGCTGGAATTTTGTGACAACCCTTCCTAAGCTGCTCTATAATTTTAAAAAATTATATCTGTGAACATTCTCACTTCATCTATTATTAGTTAAGGCTTCTTGGGTTGTACATTAGTCCATTCTCATGTTGCTAATAAAGACATACCCAAAACTGGACGACTTGTAAAGGAAAGAGTTTTAACTGTCTCATAGTTCCACATGGCTGAGGAGGCCTCAGGAAACTTACAATCATGGCAGAAGGGGAAGCAAACATGTTCTTCTTCACAAGGCAGCAGCAAGGAGAAATATTGAGCAAAAGGGGGGGAAAGCTCCTTATAAAACCATCAGATCTCGTGACAGCCCACTATCATGAGAACAGCATGGAGGTAACTGTCTCCATAATTCAGTTACCTCCCAGCAGGTCCCTTTCATGGCACATGGGGATTATGGGAACTATAATTAAAGATGAGATTTGTTTGGGGACACAGCCAAATCATATCAGGTTGCAAAGAATCCAATTCAAGCTAACGTTTGCCAGAAAGATTTCTATACAGAAGTTTCACGTGAAACCCAAGGACAGTAGGATTTCTAAGCATCAGAAAGGTATGGAAAACTACCTGAACTCGCACTCATGCCTCATCTTTCTAAGTCTGATTAATAATTCTGTTTCTCTTAAATCTTGTTGTCCTCTTTTTCTCTTGTCCATATGGTGGGTTTGGGGGTGTTCTATATTATGGGTACAGGACAAGTATTTGGGGACAGCAAAATTATCAGTCACTCTCTCATCCACAATTCCAGCCATCAAATAACAGAAGCCCAACTGGCTTAGCTAGGGCCATTGGCTCTCCTTGGTCCGGTGAATCATGGCTGAGGGATGGCACACTAAGGAACAGACATACAAAATGACTTAGGTCATACCACGGTTGTGTGATCCAAATAAGATGTCCACCACAACCTCTGAACAAACCAGAGAGGTGAGGCTTATCATTCTCATCCAGTATATTAGAAAACAGACTGATTTCTTCAAGGGCACAAAGCTATTAAATGGAATCAGAACAATTGCCCCTGACTCCACATAAAGTCTGACATCTTCACCACCTGACTAAACTGATATATTCCCCTCACCTTCACATATTTTAAACTGAACTAGAGAATTAGCCTTCAAAATTCAAATATAGATGAAACTGATGATTATTTTAGGAAGATATATTTCATTCATTGAAGTTATAAAGCTGATATCTTTCACCAGAATCTAAATTGTATAAAAATGCAGATTTTTTTTTCTTAAGTTTTATGTTGTCAATTGTCACATTGTATGTGAGGATAGCTCATTTTTTAAATATACCAATGCTCTATCTTTGAGGTGGTGTGAGAATCAGTACATTTCATAAAAATTTAAGTGACGAACTAGGTATTCTTTCTTCTTCATTCCTAGGACATACTAGCAAAGAAAAACAGTAGGGAGCCCCCATTACTGTCTCCTCTCTATTTATTACTGGAAGTCAGTGGCATTGCTTTCATTTAATTTATGTTCAGTTCTGTGGGAAAAGGCTGTCATTAGTTACTGCAGACAAAAATAACCGTAATAGTAGAAGTCACCTTGATAATTCCACTTAAACTGTCATTTACCTTCAAAACAACTGGGATTTCATAAAATCCCATAAGATGTTTTGTTCAGGATTGTGATATTTTACAACCACCATTTTGTAGGAATAATACATTTTTAAAATATAGAGAGTAACAATTTTGTTTTACAAAATGTCAGAGGGACAATATAATACTTTTAATATTGCTAGTTATAATACAGTTCTTAGCATTTGTATAATTTTTATTTTTGGAACTATCTAAAATGTCCTTTTTGTTTATTTTTCTTTATATAATTTTCATATAGCCTCAAGTAGAGAATATAGACACAGTACAATCCATAACAAAAACTTTCTCTTAGCAAGTCTACAATGCACTAAACAAAATTATATACTAAGCCATCCTTTACATAGTACTGTATATGAGTCAATGTTCTGACCAATAAATAACTGAAGACAAAGAAGTACATCAGAAGCTCCTCTATTCTGACTCACTTTTCTTAAAAATCACAGAAAAGGCATTCTAGATTCTGGAGGTATGTATATGTCCACTCAACCTACGGTCAATGGAGAAAACTGTGTCTCTCATCAAACATTCTTTAGTAATTAGCTTCTGCATGTTGCATTTTTTTCATTTATAATGGCCTTTTAATCCTGTTTATATAAATCTGTTGCTAGATGGAAACTGGGAAAGAGTTTGGGAGTAAGGTCAAGACCAGAGAAGGGATTTCAAACTCTAAGAGATGTGTTGATATATGACAGGAGGATGTCTACAAGATAATTAGTGCTTTCACATGGTTAAAACTCACTTTAGACTTTCCCTTAGTGTTAAACATAGTCTCTGATATAATTGCCCTAAAAATGTTTCTTTCTCTTCCCTGTGTACAAAATTAGATGAGAGGTTGACAGCACCTCAAACCAGATATAGTACTGAATTAAATGCCTGTTCCTGAGACTAAAGAGAGAAGGGGGAGGGGGGGAGGGGGGAGGGAGGGAGGGAGGGAAATAGGCAGTTTTTGCATAGAAATCCAAACCTAATTCCCCTCATTCACATGCCCGCTGGTGTTTTCTGTTGGTAACTTATTTTCTCCCTCTGGGACCATCAAAGCCAGTATTGTCAATTGAATAAACCTACACACACACACATAAGACACGCACACACTCACACACAGGTCACACAGTATTCAGGTATCTGTGAATATAAACTTTGTAGAACTGAAATAAATTACCTATGCAGTTTATGTTGTTGAATCAGCTTTATGTTTCTAGGCAGATCTACACTCCTACATTGCTGCAGATAAGAGATTCTACATGAAAATACCAAATGAACTCTCCTTGGATTTAAAGAAAATAGGACAGGAAAAAAATCAGAACATCATTCTTCAATCTTCTCATTTTAAACATAAGAAATAAGACCCTAAGAGGTGATTTGGCCAAGGTCACACAGCACATAGAGTACGTTTTGAGGGATGGTGCAGGGAGGAATAGGAAGCTTGATTACAAACCCAAAATGAGTCAACAGGCAGCATAGCTACCTCAAAAGCTGATTTAAAAGATATAATACATTAATCAACAAAGGCTCCCTTACTCTATTTTAGGTAGGTGTATATCAGACCTAGGCAGGTTAGCAGCAGGGACAAAACAGGGGGGGGGTAAGCCTGGGATTACTGCCACAATAATGAATGTCATTTTAGCCAAATGCTTTGAAGCATCAAAAATGATTGCAGCTTTTCTTCTTCATCTCTCATTTGGCAGAGAAGGAGTTGGGTATACGACTATTCCATCACTCCAGTTTGAAATTAGACACATGAGGGCATCACCTTGGCCATCTTGAAGTTATTAAAAGTAGTGGCTTGCTAGTGGCCTCCGCAGGAAAGTCATGCCTCTTGGAGGAGGCAAGCAATCAGGGGTCAGGGTTGATTGAATGTGCTGGTCATGCTTAGAGTATGAACTTGGTTGGTGTGGTCACTGGTATTTGATTTATTATCATGTTCTGTAACTTATATATTTATTACATATATGTTCTACATTTATCAAATATTAAAAATAAAATCAACTTTTAAAACATGATACAATAGTCAAATTATTCAACCATGAGAACAATAGACACATATTTTCAAGTATCCAAGAATTCAGGGCATATAATCTACAAACCCTTCCTGACAAAAAACAAGCTGAAGATGAAACTCAGCCAATTAAATCATGAATAGAAACACCATTTAAAAATCTGGTTTTCCTTGCAGAGATCTTTCACCTCCCTAGTTAGCTGTATTCCTTAATATTTTATTCTTTTTTTATGGCAATTGTGAATGGGAGTTTGTTCCTGATTTGGCTCTTGGCTTGATTGTTGTTGGTGTGTAGGAATGCTAGTGATTTTTGTACATTGATTTTGTACCCTGCAACTTTGCTGAAGTTGTTTATCAACTTAAGAAGCTTTGGGGGGTGAGACTGTGGGGTTTTCGATATATAGAATCATGTCACCTGCATACAGTGATACTTTGACTTCCTCTCTATTTGGATGACTTATATTTCTTTCTCTTGCCTGACTACCCTAGCCAGAACTTCTAATACTATGCTGAATAGGAGTGGTTATAGAGGACAGTTTTGTCTTCTGCCCATTTTAAAGGGGAATGCTTCCAGCTATGGCCCATGCAGCATGATGTTGGCTGTGGGTCTGTCATATATGGCTCTTATTAGTTTGAGGTATGTTCCTTCAATATCTATTTTAATGAGTTTTTTTTTTAACATGAATGGATGTTGAAATTTATTGAAAGCCTTTCCTAGCTCTATTGAGAGAGATAATCATGTGGTTTTTATCTTAGTTCTGTTTATGTAATCAATCACATTTGATTTGTGTATGTTGAACCAAACTTGCATCCTGGGTATGAAACCAACTTGATCATGGTGGATAAGCTTTTTGATGTGCTGCTGGATTCCGTTTGCCAGTATTTTGTTGAGGATTTTTGCATTGATGTTCATCAAGGATATTGGCCTGAAGTTTGCTTTTTTTGTTGAATCTTTTCCAGGTTTTGATATCAGGATGATTCTTGCCTCATAGAATTAGTTAGGAAAGAGTTTCTCCTCCTCAATTCTTTGGAATGATTCAGTGGGGAGTTGTACCATCACTTCTTTGTAAATCTGATAGAATTTAACTGTGAATTCATCTGGTCCTGGGCTATTTTTGCTTGGTAGGCTATTTATTACTGCCTCAATTTCAGAACTGGTTATTGGTAACAAACCTACACTTGTACCTTCTGAAATTAAAAGTTAAAAAAAAATTAAAAATACTTAAAAATAATAAAAATGTGATGGTGAGCCTTAAAAACCTTTAAAATATAGAACTAAGGCTAGAAACAATTATGGTAATGGAGAAAGAATATATATGCTAAAAACAAAGACAACATACAAATGGTAATATAACCAGTGATCGGAGAAAGATAAGGTAAAGAGAACATTCTTGAAGTTGATAATAAATTACTAGAGCTATCGATGTGTTAATTTTAAGGCATAAAGATTCACTCTAAGAACCTAGAAATATATAAAATAAGCACCCAAAGGGTTTCTGGGGCAAGTAGGGGCAATGGAGGTTGAAGTAACATTAAGGGTGTCTCTATCTTGTATAATGATTATATGTCTTTTAAGTGTTCAAATGTTACGTTCTTTAACATATATTTCTAGTGAGAAAAGTAAAATTTTAAAAAGAGACAAATACAAATACATCCTTATGAGAAAAATGGCTATAAAATAGATGTCTGTAAAGAAAGAAATTGGTAGATGGTGTAGGAAAGATACTTAACTTTTATAATGTGCTTCTTGCAATTTTACCTTATGTAGTGCATTATTTTGAATAAATAAATAACCAGTAAATTAAAGTTTTCTAGTTAGGATTCCTCTGGAAGATAAAGGGGAATTGTACCAGATGTTTTTGTCTTCATCAATTGATATGATTACCAAGTAATCAATTCTCAGTATTTATATCTTGATTAAAGCAAATCTAAACAACACAACCTATTTAAAGAAGAGGAGGAGGAGGATGAAGAGGAGGAGAGAGAAGAGGGGAAGGGAAGGAGAATAATTCTACTTTCCAAATCAAATCATGTATTGAGAGATTTTCACAACTAGTAACTACCCAGGCGTGACATTTTCAGAGGTTCATCCCTATTCAAATACTGCTAAGATTTGAATATCTAGTTCCAAGTCAAGCAGTGTGATTCTATGCAAGGACTTGTGTTTTAGTGTAAATCATCTTCAGATAGGCATCCTGCGTAGGAAATATTTTCAATTGAATATGTTACTTTTTGTCTAAATATCTTCTACAATAGTGGGCCAGATGAACTATCTATTTGAATACCCTAAGAACTTTATATCCAGCTTATCCATAGTTATTCCTGAATTATCCTTAGTCACTCTCAAAACAACTGGCATGATTTCTCAGGCAGCACTAACTGATGCAGCAGACACGGCAGGATCCTGTGCTCTTCCCCTCTCTCTCCCTCTCTGCCTATGTGTACCTACATCTACAGCTGTAGGTATGCACACACTCAGCTCTTCATTAATTAATGATTGTTTTGCCCTCCCAAGAACATATCGCTTATTCTTTAGAAAAGGCTTCATTTGGTCGATATCTTTTAAAGGACTCACTTTTCAACACTGTGGCTTATAGTTCTGAAGTTTCCCATGATGGATTTTTCCATCCATCTGTGACAGAAAGGACGGTTTTAGGGTTAAATGATTCACAACTGCCCACACCACCCACCCTGGACCCCAGTCCTTCTTCCCTCCTAAATAGTCTGTACAAACTCTCCAGTGATGGTAGCATAGACCTGGAATCAACACCAAAACAACATAATTTTGGTACCTTTGTGCTAAGCCAAGACTGATACTAAATTCTGTAATTAGAGTCTACAAGAGCTTCTTCTCAGCACAGCCTCATAAATATCAATTTAACACTGTGAGGACACTGAGAAACGGTTATCACTCCACACCTAAAAAGTGTGTTTTCTCTTCATTCTTTTTTCACTTATTTAGCATTGCTGATGTTAGAACTAAAGCATCTTTTTTTTTTCCAATCTAGAAATCTTTTAATTAGAATGTTTTAATGTAGTTGCAAGAAAATAAATGTTCAGGAAGTATTTCTTCAGGTTCAAATAACTATCTAGCAAAGCATTTCTGAGCACCTTCCAGACGCCAGATCTTGGTCTTTAAAAGTTTCATTTTTTTTTCAATGTATATATATATTTTTATTGCATTTTAGGTTTCGGGGTACATGTGAAGAACATGCAAGATTGTTGCATACGTACACACAGGGCAGTGTGATTTGCTGCCTTCCTCCCCCATCACCTATATCTGGCATTTCTCCCCATGCTCTCTCCCCAAATCCCTACCCCCCCCCGTTGTCCCTCCCCTTTTTCCCCCCCTGGAACCAACCCAAATGCCCATCGATGATAGACTAGACAGGGAAAATGTGGCACATATACACCATGGAATATTATGCAGCCATCAGAAATAATGAGTTCGTGTCCTTTGTAGGAACATGGATGAACCCGGAAACCATCATTCTCAGCAAACTGACACAAGAACAGAAAACCAAACACCGCATGTTCTCACTCATAGGTGGGTGTTGAACAATGAGAACACATGGACACAGGGAGGGGGAGCACCAAAGCATCTTTTTAAGTGTGTTGTATGTTATGTGGCCATAAGATAGGCTTATTTTAGTGAAGAGCACAAAATTAATTTCTCAAGATTCTCCTTGTGTGTATCCAACCCCCCAATACACAAACACATATTCATGTACATGTACATACACACACACAATATGTTACAAGCTAGCATTAGTAAATAATATCAAAAGCTCCTGGAGTCAGGAAAAGTCAACAGAGTAAATCCACTTGTTTTGGGGTTACAGAAGCATGGATTTCCCAACCTCTTTCTAAATGGTTCTAAGAGACAACAGTTCTAATTTTCCTTAGGGCTTGTGGGGGGAAGGATAATTCTCAAGAGGTACTTTGAAACCTCAGGCTCCCTTTAATTACATGGCTTCTGCTATTCCCAATATTTCTTAATAAAAAAGAAACCCTAATAAGAATACATATGTGCTGATTCACAAAAAAAGTAACTGTACTTCATCTATAGGTCAAGTCCTATTATGACAAAAACTAATGATTTCTAGATAACAAAAATACCCAAGCTGATTATCCTTTATTTCAGAAAATATCTCATCAAAACTGTAGGATAAAGAGCATAGCCACACTCCTGTACAGTTCACCATAATAGAACCTGATTTATTATGAGTCTGTGAATACCCTTATTCACAAAAGCTATTCATAAGCAATTCTCTGTTTTCTGTATTGACAGTTTCTCTATCAGGGATAGATGACATCAAAACTATCATTCTCTTTGTGTGGTTCCAAAACACATAAAATTCATTGTTTTTAATCAAGCCATTTCAATTTCCAATTCACAGACTTTTACTTGCTATGAGTCCCGTTAGTCATTAGTATAAATTAGGATGGGTCTACAATTGTAATGACCCATGCCTTATTAACCTCCTCCCTTTATCAAGCTCTGTGATTTAAGAGGTATCGGTTCAGCCTACACTGCAAAATTAACATCAGTCACTCTGGAAATAATCATGGAAGAAAGCATTTAACCACATAAAAAGAAATCCTTAGCTATATAGGGCTATTATTAATTTATAAGCTTAAAACTTATGACAAGATGAAAGAATAGAGATCTATATGCAAATATATGGGCACCTATCCAAAAATATGCCACTTCAGTTGTGTTGCATTTAGTTACTTCAAATACTGAATTCTAAGTGTGTAAAAGATCTAGTAATAGGTTTTAAATGGAGGCAGCATGGATTAATGGACTAAGCTTTAGGGCTTAATGGAATCAAGGAGTGAATTTTAAAACCTGGTCTGCCACTAACAGGTTATATAAACTTTAGGAGTCACTTAAATTTTTGCTAGTTTCAGCCTCATTACTTCTAGTTAGTAACATCTGAAGTACTGACTGCCAAAACGCACCCTGTTATCAGTTAAAAACTTATTCAGATACATGTGCGTTTCTATATGTGTCCAGTACTTATATTTTCACATAGGTATCTTCTCTTTACACATATGCTTAATTTAAGTTATTGATATATGAGAATTTACCTTTTACTCGTTTTAACTTTCACACAGCACCCTTCTAAATCCCTGGCTGCTGATGAAAGATAACCATCCTCTTTCTTCACCATTGCAAACATTACGCTGCTTGTGTATTTATACCAGAAATGGCACAAAAACATTAATTGTATTTTGCCTTTCTACTAGTCACATTTCCTGTTATCCTAATGATTCGTGTAGAAAGATCACTGGGGACTGAACGTAATCATTAGGCAAGTTGCAATCATCCATTCTTCCATGGTTACTTTTTAAATAATACATGGGGAATGTGCAGATTGCCTCACTCCTCTGACCCTGCAATTTATGCTAACACAAGTCATTTTCACACTGCTTCTGTCAGTAGATTACCTAAAGCAAACTAACAAAAGACGGAAACTATAGAAAGAGGGAGTGTAGATATCATGAATGAGATACTTTCTTGTTTATTTATTGATTCTCAAAAAAAAAAAACCCACATATCTAATATGTCAGTAGCCCCCCTTCTTATATTGTCACTTGTTTCCTGAGGTAAGAAACCTCAAGGGAGGGACTGTGCACTAGCCTAAACACCTCTCTGCTACTCACCCCATCACGTATTCAGCAAGGCCGATGATGCAGAGGAGGCCAAAACAGGAGGACGTCCATCTGCATCTATTGGGAAAACAGACATTGGCCGAGTTAGTATTACCATAATACAAAATACAGCAAATCATCTCTTTATCACTTTCAAAAAGGTAGGCACATTTTAACCTCATAATAATTCTATTGAGATAGGTAAGGTCATTATATGATGTTTTACAGTAAGAAAACGAGGACAAAGAAGGATAAATTATCTTTGTAAAAATCATGTGCTAGAAAGTGGTGCAATGTGGATTTGATCCCTTGTAGTCTATCCGGAAGTATGCATGGGAACTCAGATGACAGCCTGCTAGCTGAAGCAATCCTGCTGCAATTAGTAATAAAACATATTTATTCTCAGAAAATAAAAAAAAAATGTATATTTACTTTCCAAAGGTCTCTTTAGTTGTGATATAGGTCTAAATCAATCTACAAAACCTACCTTGCCTAGATAGTAGTATCTCATGGATTCATGTTTCAGTAGTGTGAGTGTTTTGAGAAAAAGGAAAGAGAAGCTGGTATTCATTATTTATCTTCTAAAGCCACTATACAACATACATTAGTAAATCTTTAAAATAACTCTAATATATAGGGACTGTCAAATCCATTTTTCTGATGAGGAATTGAAAGCTCTAAAAGGTTTCCCAACTCTCAAAGATTATCCTGATTGAAATTCAAACCTACACTTTCAAAATTTAAAAATATGCATGATCTGTTTACCACATAAACACCCTAGGCACTACCTCATTCCTTGCCTATTTCCAGTCCCAGCATACATAGTTGGAGCTGTTTATTCATTTTAAACTCAAGTTTTGTTTCATTTTGTAAGTTCAATAGGATTATATAGTGAAGAAATAATTTCACCGCTTAAGATGTAGTATCTCAAATCTCTAGTTATAAAACAGGCTAAGCTAAGGGTTAAGGATCAGAAAGAGTTCATTTGACCATATAATATCTGTCATCTATTAAAACAGATTACATAAATTGCACTCAATAAGACAAAGGCTTACCATTATTTGATTTGTAATAATAAAACATGTTCACTTTTGAAAACACACAAGGTTGGCTCAGTCTCTTGCAGAATTATGTGCAGATACCATAGCTAATCCTTTGAAAAGAAATCCAAACTGATTGCAAAACCCCTTAAAAGGAAGAAAGGAGGGAGGGGAGGGAGGGAGGGAGGAAGGAAAAGAAGGAGAGAGAGGAAGGGAGGAAGAAGGGAGGAAAGAAAAGTTTGTTTACGTAGAAGAAAATATACATACTGATCAAATTAGTCTTGGAATCAAGTACTTAATTTATAAAATAGTTCATGTTCCAAAAAACCTCAGGAGATTAATGAATGTCAATGGTTAATACAAATATAACCCCCATTATTATAGAACAGCACCAGACCTCAGGAAAGTCATTCTTTCAACTGTGTTCGAGTAAGGTGGGCCCTCGAAGTTTTTATCCTTAATAATACTGAGTAAGTTTTCTAAATGTTACCAGTACTTAATGGGAGTATACTGGGAAATGACTCGAAAGATCCATCAACACCTAAATATGCAAAGTGTCATCAACCTCAATTCAGACAGCTTGAAAGAAAACCTCAACTGGAATTTTACACTGGTGACCATGAATCAGAGACAATGTCTTTGGTTCAGTGACAAGCATTACAAGTTATGACCCTAAATCCTAAATGTGAAGGTTTGAATAAAAGATTCCCTTGCTTCAATAAAACCTGACTCACCAAAAGACTCACCCATATGGAGGTCTAAAATCTCAATTTTGTCTGGATCATATGCAGAAATTCCTTAAATCTCATATAATCTTCAATCACAGTAAGGGAAACCATGAAGGTTCCTATAAACTGTCAAGCCAGAATCTGAGCAGAGTCAAATTTGGCAAACTAAGCTCCACTCGAGATTCATAATTCAAAATTAGAATACATGCAGCCTGTAGGCTGATTGTACCTTTGTGTAATCCAAGGTGATGCAGGTATGTCAGTGGAGCAGGTACATTAACCCAGAGTTGACACATATGCCAAAAGTTTCTAGATAAAAATATGGGACAATGTCCTTGAGGTACATTATGGGACTATGAATTATGGTAACTGGTGTATTAGCATATCCCTTGCCTTTTTGTTTTTGATAAAGCTTCTTTCTGGTAAATATCACTCAACGTATTGTCAGGGAACAGACACCAGGCTGCCCATTGCAGAGAAACTGCCAGGCTATCACATAAATGTAAGTTGGGCCTTCTTGCAAAGGATACAGTTATCAGAGACAACGCAGTGTGGCAGAAGACACGTAGGGCTAGGAGAACAGAGACACAGATCTATGCTCCAGTGTGCCATAAACCGACCTATTTATTCATAAGTAAAATGAACCAGATTGGTGATGTTAATTTATTAACATAACACTTTCTAGAAACAAAACATGATGATATACATATGTATATGCCCACACAGGTGCACACAAACAGAGAGGTATTAGAATTGTTACTTAATTGTATAGAGACACTAAGGTAACTAGAAGCCACTTGCATTTGCTAAAATTCCTTTCAACTTTGTTACCTCAAAATGTTGCGTTTTTAACAATAAGAAACTATTTCTTTCAATTTGCCTTATGAGAGAAAATACACCTACCTGTTGAAACACAATCCTGATGAGATCTTTTGTTTATGCTAAGCAATGAATATGGGGAATGTGATTCAGGAGTCAAGCCTCATGACAAGGAAGAAAGAACTAACAAAAAAATAGCAAATGAGGCTTAAAAGCAAAAGAACACAATCACTTGCAAATAATGTCAATATCTCTTTCTAGGAGAAGCCAACCAAGTCAAACATATCCCTCATATAGAGTCACCTCATTTGGTTTGTCAGAAGGGATAGGAGAGGATGTTCTATCTTCTGAGTGAGTCACTGCGTTACTAACCAGCTGAAATCCCTTCACCTTAAATTAGAGTTCCATATCTTCCCTGTGCAAAAACAAAGACTTAGGTATTATGGTTAAAGGCTGTATGAGCAACGAGACTACCTGCAAGATTCACTACTATTGTTATAGATTTAGGAGGTAGAGTCCAGTTTAGTTACAATGATATATTGTGTAGTGGTGAAGTCTAGACATTTAGCCTAAACAATCACCCCAATAAGGCACATTGTACCCGTTAAGTAATTCTTCATTCCTCACTCACATCCTTCCCAACCTTCCACCCTTCTGAGTCACCAATGTCTATTATTCCACTCTTTATGTTCATGTGTACACATTGTTCAGCTCCTCCTTATAAATGAGAGCATGCAGTATTTACTTTTTATTTCACTTATGATAACGGCTTCCAGTTCCATCCATGTTACTGCAAATGACATAATTTCAAAAAAGATCAACAAATTACAACATAGTTTCTCCTAGAAAGGTAAAAATAAAACACTTCTTCAGCATTATTAGAAACCTCAAAATGAGAGGTCATAAAAAAATCACTTTTGTTATAGAATCCCAGCTACTCGGGAGGCTGAGGCAAGAGAATCGCTTGAACCCAGGAGGTGGAAGTTGCGTTGAGCCGAGATTGCTCCATTGCACTGCAGCCTGGGCAACAAGTGCGAAACTCGATCTCAAAAAAAAAAAAAAAAAGAAAAAAAAAAAAAAAACAGAAAGGCATTCCCATCATTTGCAACAAACCACATGTATAGAACTGGAAATCATTATGTTAAGTGAAATAAGCCAGGTATAGAAAGACAAGCATTGCATGTTCTCACT
Source organism: Ateles fusciceps (assembly GCA_036589455.1). Lineage (NCBI taxonomy): Eukaryota > Metazoa > Chordata > Mammalia > Primates > Atelidae > Ateles > Ateles fusciceps. Next base: position 6,385,748 of record JAZHEH010003310.1, read on the forward strand.
TGTTTTTGAAATCTAAAACTCAAATAGAATATAACGTTTATATGTAATTAAACTGCTCTTTCATCTTGTCTCATTGCTAGAATGCCCTCTTTCATCATTGGATAGAGAAGAAGCTGGGGGAGAACAAACTGTATTTAAGCCTACTCTGTATTAATCCTGAGAGTGAAAGCCAGGAGTAAAAAACTACCCAAGCACTTCTCAAAGTCTGTTCCACAAAACACATTGTACTCTTTTTGTAAAAGTTCATATATAGTCACAAAAAACTTAATGAATTTTGAAGACAATGAGAAATTATGCATTTAAAAGACCTGATTAATTTGGTTTAATGTAACCTTTTACAAAATGGTTTAACTACACAGAAAAATTTACCCAATAATATCTACTAATATGATCTATATTATTATATGGTTATGATGACTTGATATGAGTAATCTTTGGAACACAATTTGAGAAATCCCAATTTATTTTACTTCAAAGTGCTTAAAGGAGAAAAAAGAAAGCCTGTGGACATGATGCATTTTTTTTTCTTGAATCACACTGATCAGTGGAACTATTAAATAATCCCATAAAGTGGTCTTCAAGACTAGAAAAATAATAAACGATTGACCCAGTAACCATACAACTCAAGAGGAGACACATGAAAATTGTGTTTAGGCAGATGGAAACACAGGTCACAGAGCAACTTAGAAGTCAGTGTATATCAGAGAAACCAAAGTCAGGAGATACTATTCCAGTGTTCAAAATACAAAGGTCAACAGACAAAAAGACAAATTGCAGTATTCAGAGTGAAACACTGGAGCATGCCTATTACTCAGCAATGTTTCAGAAGGTGTATCTGTGCTAATGGAAAAGTCAGAAACAGGATGGTGAATAGAGCCATGTAATAGCAACATCATCAGCCCAGTTAGGCCTTTTGTTATGAAAAAAAAAAAAAAGACACTTAAGGAAAAGACTGATAGAAGCCAACATTCCACTCGAAAAAGATTTTACAGCACACAAAACGACCATCAGACACATTTCTACCAGCAGAAGATAGCCAGCCATAAGAATATTAAAAGGTACTGGAATAAAAACAGAAAAAAAAAGTTTATTTTTAAGAACCTGTGTATCAAACAGTAAATCTATCTAGTAACCATGAAAAAACTGGTGATTAACTAGGAGTCAAGTCAGTATTATGTATACATGTAAATTATTTGTAAATCTGTATTGTTTGGCTAATTAACTCATAGCTCAATCTCTTTCATTATTATTTATTGATCAACAATATATAAAATTCTGATGTAATTTCTCATTTAGAATGATGTTTAAATGGACATGTTTGAACATGGGTAAAGTCAATGTTATGATTTTGGCGCCTAAATATAAACTAACTTTGTGTCTAAGAGACGACAGTTTACCAGATAACCAGCCTTTACTTAGGTATTTGGGTTTCACACTGTACCATCAAACAGACAATGATGTTGATCCATCATCAATAAAAGATGGGTTGCAAGGTATTTGCAAGCTCATTTCTTTTTGCTGATTTTTGGTTTTACAGGTTTTGAATATGGTAGATATAATCAAGTTATATTATTTAAAAACAGATTCCTGTCCTAATTTTAATACAATGTTCTAAAACAACCATAAACCTACATGAGAGTTATCTTCACAGAGAAGATCTGTACTTTCAAAGTAACATGCGTTAGCTCTTTTGTGTGTTTTCTTTTTAGTTACACCTGTTAGGAAATGGAGAAGAAAATGTTATGCTTCCATTTTCAAAAATTCCAATTTCTATAAATGTATCTAAAATATTCATAAAATTAAGCTTTTTCAGTATTAAAAACACAGTTTCCTAAGTCGTTTATAAGAGTGACTATAAGCTGATGGAGATATTTTGAGCACAAGGTGCAGCTGAATTTTAAATAACTTCCTCGTCCTCCTCATCAGTATCTATATGATTCCTAATCATTCCTGTACACATCAGCTGTGATGAGGATGAATCCAGGTGTGATGAACATGATGTTCTTGTTATTCTGAAGGACGTTTATTTTTATTTATGCCATTGTGTTTAGGCTGCTCAAGCACTGTTTAGAGCAAATAGGCATGCAAAGCTTCCAAGTTCAAACCTTATGCTAGCTGCCTTTTTGGAGCGGATGTGGGCTCTCTCCTCTTTTGCATATAGATTTCCAATTGTTATGAGTGATGCTAGGATACTCATTCTTAAATTGCCCCTAGTCTACTGTGGTATAAAAAAGTGTTTTCTATATTGTGGGTCTATCTGAAATTTTAAAACTCTTTAGAGAATCTGAGAAAAAAAAATACAAATTTCCCAATGTCAACTTCTGTTAAAGAAAAACTTTCCAAGCCAGATGTCTGTCCATAAAGTTGCTACATCAATAACTTTGCATAATCATAGGTAATTGTGCAAACCTCCTTGGAACACATATTCCATTTATTTTGTTGTTGTTGTTCTTGAGATTACAGAGACTTGGCAAATAGGACATCTTTACTTATCAAGCTAACAGTACATCCAAAAACCTTAGCATAATATAAGCTTTTTCTTAGGCGTTTACTTTCAGACTAAACAAGCAATTTCTGTTTATTTCTACATGATAATAATTTTGAAGCTCAATCCATCTACAAGTCTAATGCTTCATATTTGCTGCTGTGCAAACAGGAAAACTGAACAAGAGCCAACTAGAGAAACAAAGCTTAATGTTAGGAGCCCACCTGATCACACCCAGCAATGGTTATATTTGGCTGATACTTATTAAAGCTGCATATTTGAGTCTATTAAGATGCATTTCATTACCTCCAACAAATGCAAATAGGCTTTCAACCTTTTCAGAGCAGCAGGATTTATTGTACAGTTGAAAGAATGATTGTATCTGCCTGTGGGCTTGGTGTAGTCTAATTTCATAATATATACACAAACAAGATTTGTTCTCAGAGTAACACTGCGACAATTTCAGAGCTGTAAGTCAGGTGCTTGATGAGCTCCTGAAAATATTTGTTTAGTATTCTGAATAATACATATAATTTACAGTGTTATCCTGAGATAACGAGGAAATGTTACTTCAAATAACAGCTTACTTAGTAAACATGGTTTTCAGTGGAGATACTACCCGGCTATCACAAGACACCATACATTCATTTTAGGTAAATTCGTATCTGTAACTCATGTCCCAAGAAAATTATGAATATTGGAGTGAATTAGCTGACATTCTGCCAAAGAAGATTTCACTAGCAGCATCAGAAATACAAATATATTAATGCAAATTAATTGCTTTTAAAATGCTTTATTGCACTGATAAAAATTACATTTTACTTGAAGTGCAATGGGCAAATTGTCACTACTGAAGGTAACCAGAAAAGTGTAATCAAAAAACATTTGAAATAATTGCAATATAAAGTATTAAAAATATGACCACTTTCATCAAAGTTGAGGTCATAAAAAATGTTATTTCCACATATCAATTTTTTACTTGAATTTTTAAAATTTTATTTTTTCAAATTTAATTATACTTTCCACAAAGAAGGAGATACACCTTAAAGGTCCTGGTACACTTTTTTCAACAATTCACTTAAATTTATGTAGTTGCGAGTATTGGGTCTTCTACTATTTAAATAAATATATTTATTTACCAAATCTGCATTTGCTTTTTTCTCTGCTCATTTTTGTATGAACTTAGAAGATTTCAAAATTGATTTCCAATTTTTTTTATCTATTTGCTTCTGGGAAAAGTGTTACTGGATCCTTAAAGGTGTAAACGTTTTAGTCCACAAAATATACACAGGTGATATAGACAGACAGACAGATGTACACGTGTGTAGGTATATATGCATAAAGATTCTTATATAAATTATGCATAGTAATTCTTATATAAATTATAAGAATTTTATCTTAAATAAATTTATCTTAAATTCTTATATAAATTATGTATAGTGGTAATAATCACAATACAGATACTCCTTTCCTTACAAATCTATCTTAGGTAATGTTTGGTGGAGCCTTTTAGATGTGAAAAATGAGACATAATTCCTTCTATTCATAGGTTTCTATTTCCTCGTCATTATTTTAATAAACCAATTTTTTTCTGATTAATGTTCTAATGTGAGAATGCTAGAGAGGTTTTAATACAACAAATTCATCTATTTAACTGAAAGCAAAATAGATTGAAAAGTTTCAGGAAACATCCTGTGTTAATTAAGGCACAATTCCAAATCAATGGTTTTTAGTTGTAAGTCATTGTTTACAGTATTAAATATATTAAAATATTTGACCACCTTAAATTCCCCTAAAGATTAAAGCTTTATTTCTTCATTTTTAACTTTGGACCTACATCAATTTTATGTAAAAATGAAATTTATACCTGGTTTTGTTCTTTGTCATTTAGATATGTTATCATTTAATAAATATATTTCAAATGAATATAGGAAATGAATGAGGGAACTGAATTATAATGAATTAAAAATATAAAAAATATAAAGCATCAATAAGAGACATTTGCACAGTACAATGTGCAAATATACACACACTACCAAATGATGTTAATGTTTTTTCTCTGACCACTAGGTAAATACCTTACTGACAATAAGAAAGAAAATCTGGTTCATTTTATGGTACTACCAACAAGAGTGTTAAAGTGTATTAGATAACCTGAATCTGCCTCCCAGTGACAGAGTTCATATTTTTAAGTAGCCCCCATTTCTTTCTCCCATCCACTTGACCACCCTCATATCTGCCACCACACGCATGCACACATTTCTCATTACCACCCATGGTATTCAGTGTAAAGGAAAAGCATTTTCCGTAAAAGAACAGCTATTGGATACTGATAATTGTCTGATCAGCATGCATCTCTTCTCTATAGAATAAAAGGCAGGCAAGATTTAGAAAGCTTCAGGTCTTTTTAGTTCTCAATCTTACCGGTTAGCAACAGGGTAGGAGAGGTAGACTCCTGTTTAACATGCTCCAATCTCTAATTGAATCGCAGGCAATTAAACGTGTTTTTTTAAAATTGGCAGTAGTTAATAAAAATTATTTCAAAAATATGAAAATGACTCTTGTGGTCTTTGAGTCTCATAACTAACAAAGTGGAATGTCATTCATGCAGCTGCCATGTACCAGGTGTTTTTCACTTCCCTGGGTATGTAGCAGAGAACATAAAAGAAGATCCCTGCTCTTATTCAGCAATAATATTGTGGGATGGAAGGAAAAAAATTATAATAAACAAGATAATGTTAGCCTCCCTAGTCTGGATTACTCAGTGTAAAGTTTCTACATTATCCCAATCATCAAATATTTACTAAAGGTCTATAAAGTACTGGGCACAGTTCCAGTAGTTGTGAATAAACAGAAAGACCTCAGTCCTCATGCACTTACATTCTAATGGCAGAGGATAGACAATAAACTAAATAAGAAGGTAAAACACAAAGTGTGTTAGATGCTAATAAGTACTGTAGTGAGAAAATAACCAAGAAGAGTGCATAGGGAATGCCAGAACAATGGAGATGGAGGTGTCAGGTTTTTATTTAAATTCAGATAGTCAAGAAATTACTCTCTCTAAATCAGGTGAGCAAAGTTCTGAATTAGATGAGATATCCAGGGCTAGAATCAACATGGAACAAAACATTATTGATACCTGCTCGTTCCAAAAATAGTAGGAAAGCAAGCATGCCTAGAATTAGTACTCAGGAAGAATCACAGCACGAGAAGAGATAAGACAGATAAAGACCCGTGTTGGAGGGAGTAAACTAATGGTGGAGTACTTTATCAGCCTTACAAAATCTTCCAGTATCTTATAAAACCCTGTAGACTATTCTAAGGACTTCGAATTTTAATCTTGGTGAAGTGGGAAGTATTTGAGCTGATACGATCTCGGCTCTGCATCCCCACCCAAATCTCATCTCAAACTGGAATTCCCACATGTCCAGGGAGGGAGCTGGTGGCAGGTGATTGGATCTTGGGGGTGATTTCCCCCACGTTGTTCTTGTGATAATGAGTGAGTTCTCTTGAGATCTGATAGCTTAAAAGTGGCAGTTTCCCTGCCCGCACCCTCTCTCTCTCCTGCCACCATGAAAGATGATGCTTTTCTTCTCTTCCTCCTTCCACCATGATTTTAAGTTTCCTGAGGCCTCCCCCAGGCATCCAGAAATGTGAGTCAATTAAACCTCGTTTGTTTATAAATTACCCATCTCAGGTAGTACCTTCATAGCAGTGTGAAAACAGACTAATACCTTGGCATTTTGAGGATATTTCACGTGACCTGATGTATTAACAGAGAAGAGGATAAGAAGACCAATTAGCATAGCATGGCAAGTAGCTGGAGGAGAGAGGAGCATGGACGGTATTGTTATAGCAGAGAAAGGGATGAAGAATAATTGGATTTTGAAGATACAGTCTATAGGGTTTATTGATTAGAGATACTGTGTGAGAGAAAGAGAACAAACAATATTTTTGACCTGAGCCAGGGGAATAATGAAGTTGTTACTAACTGAGATGGAGAGTCAGGGAAGGAACTGCTTTTGGAGGATAGATCAAGAGTTCTATGGACACATACGTTGTAAGATGCCTATTAGGTATCTAGGCTACCAAAGCATGAAGATAAACATAGAAATCTGGAGCTCAGGGGAAAGTTCCAAGATGGAGATTTATATCTGGAAACAATTATAATTAAAAGTATAAGAATTGATGAGAAAAGTATGAACTATGCCTCGGGGAGTTTCTAATGAGAATATTCTCAGACATTTACAATGGACCTCACACAGAATTAAGTTTTTAATATATGTTAGCTGTTGTTGTTTTTTAGGATTCTGCTTTACGTGCAATTACTTTTCATTCATAATAACCACAGTTAGTAACGACCAGAAACCATAGTGTTAAGCCGGACCAAAATATATTACTACCCTTGTAACTGAAGTTATATGTTACAGATTATATGCAAGGTCACAATACAGGTGGAAATAAAAGGCAGTATTCCCAAGGTAGCAGGAGGGTGAAATGCTAAACAGACGGTGGATTTGTGGAGACTTAGCCATAGAGCATTCCTTTCTGCTAATAAGTAACTGTGCCATCAGATTGTCCCCCACAAATAGGCTGATACAGCTCTATATTGGGATAATTCAGAGTCAAACTCAGAAACAACTTGGTTAGCATGTGAAAGTCATAAAATATTAAACTTGGACGTATTCTAAAAGAAAAGTGAAAATAAAGATTGGCAGAAAATATAGAAAATCTGTTGGGATCTGCTCTGTGACTCTTTGTCACTCAAGAAATTCTTCTGTGTAATTAACAAGAATAAGACACATGAGCATTTTTCAGTTATTTCAAAATGCAATTCAAAATTCAATTCCTTCTAGAGCTATAGGAATTGAACTCATACCTGAGAATTCAAAACTCTCCATGCTACCTATTACACCATGCCCTAAAGTAAGGTCAGCTAAAGTAGCCATCGGGCCCATACCCCAAAAATGTTGGTTTAATCCTTCCCATACTAATGAATCCAATAGCCCAACTCACCATCTCCCTTACTATCTTTACAGGAACTTTCATTACAATATTAGGCTCACACTAATTCCTCATCTGAGCAGGTTTAGAAATGTATATATTGGCCATCGTACCAATCCTAATCAAAAGCATTTAGTGGCTCCGCTCCACAGAAGCAGCCACTAAATACTTCCTAACACAAGCAACCGCATCCATAATTCTTATAATAGCTATTCTTTCTAACAACCTGCTCTCTGGACAATGAACAGTTACTCCCCCATTAACCAACTTTCATCTATAATAGTAATAATAGCCCTGGCAATAAAACTAGGAATAGCCACCTTTCACTTTTGACTCCCAGAGGTAAGCCAAGGAACCCCCAATACCTGCCATACTTCTTGTCAAATTTATATTGCTTTGAGTCATAACCTTATTGAGCTATAATTAAAAATAAGAGGAGATAGTAAAGAGTAACAAGTGTTTCCATAATTACATTACACTGATTTTTAGGAATGAGCTTTATGAGTAGTGAGACACTGAGTACCATTTAAGTCCCATCCCCAAGGAAACCCCGATAAAATTCTACGGTAACATTAACTGGTCTTTTTACATTTTTGCAATTATTTTTCAATCAAATTTGGCAAAGCAGATGAGTCACATGCAAAAACACATTTTTCCAGTCAATGTCCGTTGTATTTTTCTTGTATTTTTCTTCTCATTTGAATCACTGTCGAATCGGACAGCTAAATGAAAACTGGTATTTTCTTGGTCAATCATTATATTTCTGTACAAGTTCCAAGATGCAAAGCGTGAACACTGAAGGGGGCAGTTAGGAATAAACCCCATGAGCCATTGCTTCATCAGCATATTTGCACTTGAAGTTTCATTAGCAAACATAACTCAGAGTATCTCACATTATAAAATGTTAAACAGACACCTACACCTTAACAGATAATTGAAAAGCTACATCTATTATGTCACCTAGTGGATAAAAAGAAAATAGCAAGACTACACCATATATATTTGGGGGCAGCAATCAGATCTTAAAATATTTGAGTTTACAGTACCTGACTAGAAAAATTGTAGAAGCAATTGGATAATAGATGTAGTGACTTCTGGTTCTCAGGAGAAGGGGGTCATAATTTAAACATAAAGTTATCTCCAGAAATGAGAGAGAAGTTGAGAATCAAGTGATAAGACGTAAGCAGGTTTTTGTTTTTTTATAAAAGCCAATCCAAGTCCTGTCCAAAGAGAAATATGGTATAGATACTACTAGAACATATCATACAAGCTACTTAAAATTTCTGTCTATATATGAGTTGATATAACTGATGAGACTATCATTTTCACTTTCAACAGGTAAAGATTTATTATTTCTCTCAGAAATAAGGAAGTAAAGCCAAATCCTAATATAGCAAAATCATGAAGAGACATGTGTTTTAAGGGTTTTGGAAACCAGCTTGTAAGACAATTTATAGATTATTCAAAAATCCAATTACTCTCAGGAACAAAAATGATTGAAATACTTTTCTACAAGAGATGAGAAGCTACCTAATCAATGTCAAACACAAACTTAATTGAGTGTCACAATTTTAAACCTCAAGGCCTAACTTTTGGTTAAGGATTTATATTTTTGAGTACATTTTAATAGTACTTGACTCTCAAAATTTTGACTGAAACTTGTGTTTTCCTAACAGAAGTATGTGACCTAGATATGTAGCTTACAACTCGCATAGCACAATCCTCAAAGCTGACAGATACATCATGCAATTTTTCTTTTTTAAATAAAAAAGATTAGCTCTTGTTGGTAAGTTTTACTTACTGGAAAACCAGCAAATTTAAAAAAGAAAAGAAAGCTCACATATCCTTACAGTTCCAAAAGAAGGAAGATGCCCATATTCTCATCAATTTATGTGAACTCCTCTCTTCATCCCACTGATGAATAGTTATGCAGCTGAAAAGCAGGCATAAAATCTGTCAACAATTTTAACATGACTAGTTAAGGAGAACTGCTGCTGGTTCCACTTACACTGATCTGAAGCATTAATATGGTTAGCTTGGGCAAGCTTGTCAACCAGGTCATCTGCCTTAGGCATGAACCTAGTGTACAGCATTTTTCATGATTCTTTACTCGACTCCAACTGTCAAGGAACACTAATGCTGTATTTCCTAGGTGTTCGTGTAATTGTCCCTGACTGAGAAGTGACTTAGTTTCTTCATGTTCCATATATCTGTAGCTTCTTGCCCAAGGGACATGTCCCAGCCTTCACTCATGTCATGTTCCATTAGCTATGGTTAACTAGGAGTAGTTTTAAATAGCCTACAATGTTGTTTGCTTTTTCTAAAAATTGAAAAAGTAAAGGAATTGAATTTTCAATTATTCATAGAGGTTTCTCAGATGAGTGAATATATGTATGGGCTCATATACATACACGCATGGGTTAGCACCTGTTTTCTTCTTTAACCTGTACTGGTAAAAACAGACATAAGATAGAGATAGGCACTTCAATATTTTCATTAGCCTGGGATTCCCCAGTTGGCCAGCAATAAGACTTTCTCTAATTTTTTTGTATTTTATAAAGCCTAACATATACTACTATAAGCATGAATCAAAAATTAATAGTAATATTGAGACCTTGCAATATTACCAGAATTTTAATCATAACATTTTTATAATAGTAATGAATTGATAATGATTATTAAGCATGTGTTAAATATTTAAAATATGAGAAAGGTCTACACTCATTAAAATGGAAAAGTTTTCATTATGTTTTGTTAAATTAAAAAGTAGATTATAAACTCTAGGTATAATTGTGTTTGGAGGGAGAGTAATAACTATTCATAAGTAGATATGTAGACATAGAAAATTATCTGAAGGGATATACTTGAAAATTGTAGTCATCATTATTCCTTGATAAAAGGATTTTAGGTAAAGTTTTGTTTCTTCTTTATTACTTATTGTGTAGACAAAATTTTGGCATATCCGGACAATGAAAGGCTACTCAGCAGTAGTAAAGGATCTAATAATATATATAACATGAATAAATCTCAAAATAATTATGCTAGCAATTATGCTAGTCAGCATGATTTGTCCACCTACAGATCAGTAACCAAAGTTGTATCTAAAAGGTATGTCATCTAGGAGTTTTAGTGAAGGTGAAAAATACTCAATTTCTCATCTCTAGAAATAACTCATCTAATTGCAGTTTTTGCATGTTGGAAATAGAATATTATGTACTGCTGAGCTGGACAGAGAGACCCAGAACAAAACTGGCATTTTCCTTAGAGTCAACATGAGTACTGCTATTATCTAAAGACATCCTCAGTCTCTTCAAAATTGCGTATGCTATGGTTCAAGACTTGAGCATTACATTGGAAGGGAAAAAAGTTCTAACAAGGCTCATAGCAGACCAGATAGAGACTACATTTCTCAGCCTCTCTTGCAATTAAGTAGGACTATGCAACTAAATTCTTACAATGCAAAGTAAGCCAAAAGCAAAGTATGCAATTTCCTAGGCATTTTCTTATAATAAAATTGTTTGCCTTGTATCTCCTTATTTTTCCCTTTCAACAGGCTGTAGGATGGACGTTAGCCAGCTTTGGCCACGTAAATGAGAACAGTACCTAGGTGACAGTGCATTCTAGGGCTAGGCTATCTATTTTTTTTTTTTCTTTTTTTTTCAGACTGAGTCTGGCTCTGTTGCCCAGGCTGGACTGCAGCGGTGCCATCTTACCTCGCTGCAACCTCCATCTCCCAGGTTCAAGCGATTCTCCTGCCTCAGCCTCCCCAGTAGCTGGGATTACAGGCGTGAGCCACTGTGCCTGGCCTGAGCTATATACTTTAACCTCCTTCTAACCTTAAAATTGTTACCTTAAAGAGAAATACCTGTTTCATACTAACTCTTGCATTTTGAGATCTTTTTATGGTAGCTTGGCCTACACCCCTTGACAACATATATTCTATTTTAAATATAATTTGTATTTTTAAAATTCAAGATCAAGAAAACAAGTATATTTTAAAGTAAGATAATCAATGTATAAATCCCGTTACTTATTCACTCACTGCTGATATTTTAACAGCATATAAAACTTCCATTTTAGAAAGATATAGTAATTTACCAGCTGATATTTCTAACATTTAATCTATAAATTCCAAATATTTCCTAACATACTAGTGAAAAAAAAAAAAAAAGTGACGTGTTATCCAAAGGAAGACTAGTTCTTTTCATCTTGTTTCAGAGATTTTTTTTTTATATTCACTTTTCTTCATTTTCCTAGACAACCCTCTCACAGGACTATATTTCATTTTGACAGCTATGATACTGTCACTTGTTTACTTCTCATCAGATAATGGACTTTGGTATCTGATTAGGTTTACTTTATTCTTGAAAGAAAAATGTCATCCCGAGGCTAACATATCTTACTGATAGCTGTCAGTACAGTAATCTTTACCACCTTCCCCAAAATACTCTAACAACTCTCACCAAGCACATTGCAAACAAAACTAGCTGTATTCAAAAATTGACATTTATAATCTGAAAAAGGTTTCTAATAATTATGGTCCAGAAATCTATAAAATTTTTAACTTGTAGGAAAGTTGCATGGCTTATCAATCACTTTCACCATCGGGTACTGCACAAGGACTCATAGCTAGTGTCACTATCAAAATGATTAGTGCGATATGATTTATTTCCATCCAATTCTTCTAAAAGGGAAAATAGTTTTTATTTCAAAACTTATTCTGTACAGTGACATTAGCATTTAGAAACAGATAATTGACTGTTTCTAAAACTCAGTAATCTATAACCAGATACACCATTGCTAATAACAGGGTTAAGGACATGCTACCTCAAACTATGGCACCTTGGCATTTGAGCAAACAGCAGAAGCAAGGAAGCTCCTCTAATTTTCTCCCACACTGCTGCCGTACAGAATGTCATAAGGAATTCTCTGACTATTGTTTGAAGAAATATTCATTCCAGAAATAACATGCCTATATCCAAATGAAAATACACAAAGATGCCAAGAAGACTCTAAATAAAAAGGCCTGAGTTATCCCAGTTTATAGCCATTAGATCACACTTCCTTTTTGTGAAATCATATTTCTTCATGACTTCCTAATCTTTATCAAAGCTAAGCATAAATATACAATTATTTTTCTGTTTCCTTGAGTCTTTATTTTGGAAGGCTCTCATGTCACATAAAACTTATGATTAAATAAATGTATATGGTGTGTATGCTTAATTTTTTTAATTTTTTTTTTTGTTAATCTGTATTTTGTTATAGAGGCCTCTGCCATGAACCTGACAATGGGCTAGAAATTTCTCCCCCTACACTATGACTAACCCTACATTTAAAATGTGTTTATTTACCACATCTCTACTAAAAACACAAAATTAGCTAGGCATGGTGGTGCATGCCTGTAATCCCAGCTACTTGGGAGGCTGAGGTAGAATAATCACTTGAACCTGGGAGGTGGAGGTGGAAATAGGTATTCAGCATCAATTTTTAAAATCTAGTTCAAAATACCAAAATATTTAAGTAACTTTAATTCAGCAAATAATTACTTGACAATTTAGTCCTAGATTTGAGCTGGAGTTTCTCTTAGGGGGGAAATTATAATTATTCAAGAACTCTAAGACATTAGGGGTTAAGTCAATTATTGTAAGAAAGTAACAACATGAAACTACTGCTTTCAAGTAAGGTTACAACACTTTTATTTAGAGATATATAGAAGAATAATAATTGGAAGAAATAGCATTTATGAGGAAAATTTTGCTCTGCTCCTTATCCAGTGTAAGTGCACTGCCTTAAGTCAGCTAAAAAACTTGTCTCAGGCTTGTGAAGACCTAAATATAGAGATTCAAAGGGTTTAGAAACATTTATAACAATTTAAAAATGTGTTTTCAAAACAATAACAAACTGGGGCTTGTGTAAGTTTATATTTGTGATGTTGTTGCTGTTGGTTTTGGTTTGTTTTGCGATGTTGGATTAGAGCTAAATAGAAACTTTCAAAACACAGTCTTCTACCACAGGAAGCCTTTTAGAAGCACTGTGTTAGAGAACAGATAACATGTCTAGCCCAGCACAGTGGCTCATGCCTGTAATCCCAGCACTTTGGGAGGCCAAGGCTGGCGGATCACCTGAGGTCAGGAGTTCAAGACCAGCCTGACCAACATGGAGAAACCCCATCTCTACTAAAAATACAAAATTAGTTGGGCTTGGTGGTGCCTGCCTGTATTCCTAGCTACTCGGGAGGCTGAGGCAGGAGAATTCCTTGAACCTGGGATGCCCAGGTTGCAGTGAGCCGAGATGGTGCCATTACGCTCCTGTCTGGGCAACAAGAGAAACTCCATCTCAAAATAATAATAATAATTTTAAAATAACATGTCTACATAAACATGGGGGGGCATTCCAAGGTTTTTGTAAAGCAAAGCATTGCACAAACTGTAGGAACAGAAAGTCTAGTTTCATTGAAGTATAGTGTGTCTAAAAGTTTGAAGAAAGGGAAGGTGTAAATTAACTTCAGGTTATAATTTAGGATGTCTTGAGTGCTACAGTTTAATTTGTAAATAGTCCCAGAAATATCTCCTAATCTTCAGGCAAGAAAAGGTTATTACTGAAAATGAGACCATAATGTACATAAATATGCTAGTTCAAGTTGCAATTTTTTTGTGAAGACACAATTCTAACACAATTTTTGTGAAGACACAATTCTAACTAGTGATCTTTCTTTTGTTCTCTTACTTTCCCATCAGCAAACAAAGCCTGAAGGACCAACCAATGACAACTAGTCAGTTACATTCTGCTACATTTCCCTATGTAGCCAATGAGTTGTAAAAAAATATTACTTCAAATCTAAGTTTCACCAAACATCTCAGAAAATGAGGTTTTGAATAGTTCCCTATTAGATATTAAATGTAAACTTAAGTCATCCCATTACTTTTTCATGCCAGAGAAACATTGACCCCCATTCCTTTTCCTTATTGCTGAAAAATAACTTATTAATATTAAATTTGAAAAAATTAAAGGCTTATAATCTTGTCCTGGGAGGATTTATTCCAGTTTATTAAGATGTATTATATTTGATTGATGGAAGGAGGAACCACTAAGAAGGAAGAAGGAAAGACTTCTGGGGAAGCCAGATTCCTAAACACTCATGATTTATAAATTGAAGCCCTTAGCATAAATCTCATTCAAGTGAATAGTTTGGTATGGTATTAACTTCAAAAATATGCTCTGTGATGTATTAGCTGAACTCAGATCTTTCCTTTACTCTTAGTCAAAAATAGCTATTGGACAATACGTAAGCTATAATGAAGCAGATGTATTTTAAAGAGCTAATTCAATAATCTCCAAAATTTATGGTTTTTGTTCTGTGATAACATTCATTACAGTGACATTGCTTCAAAGGATACAAATAGAAGACTTGTTTAGAAGCAATCATGAGAGTTTTTCTACCCTAAGCTACTCCTTATATTGTGAAAGTCTAAAGGGAAAAACAATATAATCCTTTATCTTTGATAATCAATGGTTTTAATTATAATTTCAAAAGTCATGCCCTCAACTGAAAATGAGTTTGGAAGAGAGTCAGCACAGATATTATTCTGAACTACAAAAACACAACCAAAAATATTTCTGTATTGATGCTAATAAAAGATATATTTTTAAAAAGTTGGTATAATTTGCATAGAAATATAAAATTAATGTGACAAATATTATATTTAATTCATTAGTAAGAGCACCAGTAAAATGTTACAATTGGTTCATAGGAGAATTTGAACTGTTTACATGTATGCAGACTATCAAGAAAACTGAAATAAATTTGTAAACAAATGTAAATCTGATGAATATCCACATGGCAATAATCAGTTGCATTCTACTGGACAAAAATTTAATAATTTGTATAGACAAGAATTATTTTTGTTACTAAATAGCTCAAAGATGAAAGGTATGAGGCCAAATAGAACCAGGTCACCAGGAAAGGTGTGTTACATTAGACACTCAACACTTTTGAGGTTTTGTCCATTTCTATGCCCTTCACAAATTTTCCCTACAATGCTGTCAGCGGGGAACCTTCTATTTTTGTATGTTGTGTGCTATTGCTGTTCTTGTTATTCTTTTCCCAGTATATCCTAACATAAGAAGAGACAGATAGCTAAGCTTCCTTATGTCCATACAACAGATTTTCAAAAAGGTCAGATACAAGGCATTTGAGAAAGGGACACATTAGGTCACCTGACTCTGTGCCTAATATCTTTTGATGACACGTATAGCAGCCATGTGCTGTATGTATAGGTTTCTTTGTATTCTGTCTATGAAAAAAATACATTTGTTTTTGATCCAATATCATTAACAGGTGCTTAAAAGAGCATGTTTGTTTCAGGAAATCTGCTTGACAGTCTATGGTGCAGAAGTAAAATTCCATAGACACTTTGATCTACCAGTAGAGAGTATGCATACAGTCTTTCAGATGAGGAACTGAATGAGCATATAGCCTTTCAGTAAATGGGAGTGCTAGAAAGCAGTAGGGTATTTAACCAGCTAATGGCTTCTGTGGTGGTGGCCCAAACCTTGACTGTGGCTACTCTATATTACACCATCAATTTAAAGCTCTGACGGAATACAACTTAGGGGTGATTGGTGCCCTCTAAAAAGAGCTACTCGTTTACAGAAAGGCCCTATTAAGCAGGCTTCAGTGTTTCCTGGAAACTTGAAAGGGATATCACAAGCCTGAGGGGCCTTCTAGCTTACTCCTCTGAGCCTTCTTAGTTGATTAAGTCTGAGGTTCTTGTGCGAAGTGCTTTGGGGGAGTCCACACTGTGAGGCTGGCAACACTTCTTTTTGTGATTAACTTCCCCAAGGCTCTCAACTCAAAACCTTGCACTTGCACTCACTTCACTTAAAATTTTACAAAAGCCAGAACCCCTGAGGTCTCATTGGCTTCTATTGAAATTTGTCTTTTCTGCCAAAAATTTAACAGAAGCCTATTTCCTCCCACCCATCCTCCCCGTTGGGAAACTGTCCAGCTGTGGATCAGACCTCATATGCTCTTCTTCTGATATCCAAGATAAATCTGACTTTGTGCGTACGATAATTCTGATTCAAATAATTACATGTTTGGTTTAGTAGGGGGTGCCAGCCACAAATGTGATAATTTCTTCTTCCCACAGCCTCATACAAAGAGGTAATTTGTTCCATGCCCCCAGCAACAGGTGAATGGCACAAAACATGAGCAACGTGTGCATGGAGAGAGAAAGCCACATTTTATGGATAAAATGGGTGACAGAGAAATGATCCATGAGCACAATTACTAAATTTGCATTAATTGTTTTGGGATGGATGCTCTCATTGTATGAGTCTTGGGAAATTTGGCAGAGGAAAGCTGTTGCCTAGAGAATAAAAATAGCTTTATTCTTGCCGTCATAAGCCTGAGCACTGGGGGATTCAATTCCCTTGCCAACTTTTTGAAACTCTAGCCCAAGGCACTGGAGTGTCACTTAAAGCTCTGCACTTCTTAATCAAATTCCAAGTTTTTCATTTCCCAATGCTTAGGTTTTATTTGCTCTCCAACAACAGTATCAAATAAGCTTGGTTTTCATTTTACAATTATGTTATTTTCCTAAACTGGTATGAAAAAAATTAAATGGTATCCCAGAAGAAAATATACAGAAGGTGAAATACAGTTATTAGTGGGTTTTTTTTAAAAAAAAAAAAAGCTTTTATATGTTTCTTACAAACCGTTCATTCTAATTCACAAATTGGCAGGAAGAAATGGTCACCCTTTTAAATGTCACTGAAACAGATGCTTAAGCCAGGTGAAGGTGAAATAAATCTATGCCCCGCAAGCTCTGTATGAAGAAAAGTATACCTTTCCAACTGTACTGTAACTAAGCATTAAAGGGCTTAGAGGAGAACAAACTAAAACGTTATAGTTGATGAGTTAGGGAACCAACCAGTATTTACATATTCATATGAATGAAGGTTATGATGGTTAACTTTCTCTTCCATTAATTATACCTAAATTCTAGATCTTTTTTTTTTTACTTTGAGTATACTTCTTTCCGTGCCTGCAAACTCAGACTGTCATTCTTGAACATCTTCTCCATCACTCCTATGAGCTAACAGCCTCTTCTTGCCTTATCATGATCTCTCTTCCCTGCCCCACACACACATACTTCTTTAAGACTTTTTTGGCCTCCACCTCCTGTATTTGCTTGTATCATCTTTGTGAGCAATGGCATAAGTCCTTTCCATTGGTCCCAGTCTTTTTCCATAGACATTCTTTGGAAACAAAACAAAACAAAAAACTAAACTTTTCCATTTGAGGCCACCCTCACTTGCAAACTGAACTTTGGTTCTCCTCTGTTCTGCCTGCCAGTAACATCTGGAGTAGGCTAAGGAGATGTGGGGTGTGCCAATAACATTTATTACCCCTTTCAACGCCAATATGTCTCCTTCCTCTACATCATTCCCATCTTTTGAAGCTTTTCCCCCATGAACTAGCAAAGACAAGCCATATGTCCTGGTAGAAGGGATGGTAAAGGAGGGAAATGCTAATATTTTACAGGAGAAATTAGACTTTATCTCTAGTAGACAGAATAATGGTTTTTAGCGAACCTAAAAATCATAGCTGAGGCCCACAGAGGAAGGCACCCAGCTCAGATCAGTAAAGCTGCCTGCCCAACCAAAGAAGGACACAGATGAATGATGGAGCCCAGTCATAACCAGAAGAACTGCCAAGCTAAGTCTCATGTAAATTGCCAAACTGCAGAATTATGAGCCAAGTAAATTCTTATTGCTGTAATTTACTAAATATTAAGGTGATAACTGCACAGCAATAGCTAAAATAATATAACATTTGCATCGCTACCATATCACTTCACAGAAAGAGTTTGGATCCCTAATCCTTGCATACCTACTTCTTGCATGCATGGAATTTTTCACAAGCAAGTTGGTAAACTTTGTTAGTTTAGCTCTTAAACTGTTCATCTGTAAAATAAGAAAGTGTTTGCTGGGTTCAATGGCTCATATCGTAACCTCAGTGCTTTGGGAGGCCAAAATAGGATAAACATTTGAGGCCAAAACTTTAAGATCAGTCTGGGCAACATATATATATATTTTTATATCTATATATAAAACATATATAGATATAAAACATATATATATATAAATAAAATGGAGATACGCCATGTGATATACAACACCACATTTAGCTCCATGACTCTAAGAATAAAAAGAGAAAAGGATTTTAAAATATTATTTTACTTTAAAACAGAGTATGATTGTTAGGTGCACCAAAGATGACTACTTCTTATTTAACTGGAAGAGTGAATTTCAGCAACTTTTAAAATGAAATTAACCTGTGAGCTGAATATATACATTTCACACTTGTTTTTCTCATTTATATACCACCACAGCAGAAGAAACTGAAGATGTAGTATAGTAACAAATATAAACAGTAAACAATAGGAAAAAAGGAGTGTTTGAATTTTCAACTATTGAGTCCCATTTCTAACCCCTAATTTAAAAAAAAAAATCACCGTACTCTGTTTCTGTGTAATATAGATTTAATAACTCTGCCTTTGTATTAAAAAATCTAGTCAGTTACTGTGATGGTTAATACTGAGTGTCAACTTGATTGAAGAATGCAAAATATTAAAGTTGGGTGTGTCTGTGAGGGTGTTGCCTAAGAAACTCTACATTTGACTCAGTGGGCTGGGAAAGGCAGACCCACCCTTAATTAGGTGAGCACCATCTAATCAGCTGCCAGCAAATGTAAAGCAGGCAGAAAAATGTGGGAAGTAGAGACCTCCCGAGTCTCCCAGTCTACATCTTCTCCCTGCTGGATACTTCTTTCTCTGGAACATCAGACTTTGAGTTCTTCAGTTTTGAGACTTAGACTGGCTCTCCTTGCTCCTAAGCTTGCAGACATCCTATCATGGGAGCTTGTCATATGTAAGTTAATACTTAATAAACTCCCATTCATATGTATATGGATATATACATGTGTATATATACATAACATACGTATATATAGGATCACATATATGTGTATATATGGATAAATATATATGTATGGTTGGGAGTTTATTATATAGGATATGTAAACATACATGTATTATATATTTTATATATATACATATATATACATATACACACACACATATATATATCTCTCTCCTATTAGTTCTCTCTCTAGAGAACATTGACTAATACAGTTAATTTTTGCTTTCTAAATAGGGTTAATCAGAACAACTAAATTTAATAGATGCTTTATTTTAAATGTAAGACAAAAAATTTTGTGTGTATCATCAATTTATTTCCTCTCAGCTCCAAATTTGCATGTCTTGACTTTTACTTTGTGATGTTGAAGCTGGGACTCTAACATTTCCTCAGGGCAGCTGACACAATATTAGGCTTTGTCAATAGAGGGTGCTGGAGGGGGACGTTGAAAGCTCAAAATAGAGTAGGAGCTTCTCTTCCTGGTTCAGAAGTTTTATCTGGCCAGGTGCAATGTCTCAGGCCTGTAATCCCAGCACTTTGGGAGGCTGAAGAGGGCTGATCACCTGAGGTCAAGAGTACGAGACCAGCCTGGCCAACATGGTGAAACTGTCTCTACTAAAAATATAAAAATTAGCTGGGCGTGGTGGTACACACCTGTAATCCCAGCTACTCAGGAGGCTGAGGCAGAATTGCATGAACCTGGGAGGTGGAGGTTGCAGTGAGCTGAGATCCTACCACTGCACTCTAGCCTTGGCGACAGAGCGGGACACCATCCCAAAAAAATAAAAAAAGTTTCCTGGTGCAGCTCTCAGTAGTTGGGTAACTGACCCAAGGACAGTCACTTTCCAGCTAGTTTCTAGACCACAGAGGTAGAATACACAATGAACGCCACAGTGGCGGACCTGTTCCTATGGGTCAGCTCACTCTGCTGACTCTGCAGCCATTCCCTCTGCTCCCAGCTGGCTGCTTTCTGTGAATGGACTCCAACATTTAGTGTTTATATTAACTAAGTTACATAATAAGCAGTAAGTGCTATCGTGTTGTTTTGATCCTGTTTGACTAGCAGTCAACTATGACATCAAAAATACACAAAAATTATCATATATGCTTTTTTTTTTTTTTTTTGAGATGGAGTCTCACTCTGTCGCCCAGGCTGGAGTGCAGTGGCGTGATCTCTGCTCACTGCCACCTCCGCCTCCCAGGTTCAAGCAATTCTCCTGCCTTAGCCTCCCAAGTAGTTGGGATTACAGGCGAATGGCCATGATGCCCAGCTATTTTTTTTTTCTAAAGTTTTAAAAATAAACTTCAAAGTGGGCAGTATAACTGCTCTATCAAATAGTAAGCAAATTAAGAGAGCTACATCCAGTCTGATTTTTTTTTTTCAGGAGAATATAAGTTCATTTACTATAGTCAAAAGAAAGTAACATTATTCTCAGTATGTAAAATATCAGTTATGGTTTTAGGAAGATAACAATCTAAAATAACATCAGTACTGCAAACACTTATACAGTCTTATAAACATTAAAGAATTTTACTAAAGAGAACTAAATTCTCTAGAAATTCATTATGGGTATGAACCAGAAGCAGTTCCAATTTGGCTCACAGTTTGTCTTAGACCAGGTTCTCCAGAAGCAGCTTCTAAGAAGAGGATTCTTTTGCTAGTGATGTAGTAAAAATTATCTCCAGAATATCACTAAGAATGGAGATGTAGGTATGATGAAAATAGAAGAAATATATGACAGAGAAGGAACAAATGGTACAACTGTAGACAATACCCCAGAAGGATATCATCAGCCTGCTACCACAGAACTCTGGCATATTAATCGAGGAGCTAGGTTAGCATAATCTCATAAGTTCAGTAATTGGCTAAGGGCAATTGAGCAGAACAGCAGTGTGTGCTACTTAGCAAAATAAAATAATCCTTCTGTCTTTCTTGGTGTCTTTATTTCAGATGATTGTCAGAACTCTTCTGAACACAGAACAGAAAAAAGATTTGGAATCAAAAAACTTATCAAAAGATTAGGCATGGTGTAAAATAGTGATTATGGGAGATGGATTTAGCAGTACTATGGCACTCTAAGTCAAGACCCCTTTCTTACAAAATAAACAGTCATGTTCTGAAGAAACAGTGAATCACGAAACTCATATTACATGAAGTTCTGTTTAAGTATAATAATTGGAGGCTATAAAGGTGGAGGGGTTTTCCAGGGATCTCTTGAGCCTCTTTTCTTAACCTTCTCACCTTACATCTGTGAGACTCCAGGCTGAACCCAAATATTTAGACATGTTTTCCAATTTTGGTTCAGAACATTTCTCTTTGATTCTATACAGCCTGATCTCAATCATATTCATCCTCTAACAAAGGTGTAAACAATGAAAGTGAAAGAGTAGAAGATAAACTGCCGAGCCAGAGAATATTCACGATGCAGGGGAAACAGGATTTTTTTTTAAAGCTACAGCTAAAAAGAAATTTGGCAACTGATAAAATTACGATATAAAAAATCTGAATTCCACTCTCTCATAAAAGAAATATAAGGACAAGCAAGACAGCTTCAGCATAGTTTAGTATTACTAGGCAGGGATGGTTAAGAATTAGAGAGCCCCGGTATCTGTATTTATGCCAGGTAATGAAACAGTCATATCCAGAAAGTTTTTACCTGAAAATAAATCTCAGTTAGCTTAAAATGACATTCTAAGAAGGTAGGATACACAGTGAATGCTAAGAATGATGTGTTACAATGTCAAATGGTTTTGTTTCTGCCAGATTTCACCCTACTAAGGTAAATAATATGTATTTACAGTTTCATCTTTGGCAAAGAATGAAAATGCAAATCAGATTTCACTCCTTTTTTTTGAAAGAATTCAGGGTATACCAAGATTAATCAGGTAAGTCAGACAAAAGGAAAACTCAGTCTCAGGTTCACGAAGCTAAAATTAAAGAAACGTTCATGACCTAGGAAGCAATGAGACAGGTTGAAATAAGATACAGAAACAGCAAAATAGAAATTTAGTTATACTAAAAAAGACATGTATTTATTCTTTTTTCTCTTTCCCCTTCCTCTCTTTCCTAATGAGGAATCAACTACATACAGTAAAGTATGTTAAGTGTACTAATTTTGAGCATACAGCTCAACAACTGAGTTTTTACAACACACACACACACACACAATCATTTTCAGCATCCAGACACTCAAATTTCTCCAAATGTAATGATTATTCTGAGCTCTATCACCATACATAAGTTTTGTCTACTTTTTAACTATTTGTAACTTGAAGCATACAATAGTATGTATTATTTGAGTCTGGCTTTTTATAACCCAGGATTAATATTTAAAATTATCCATATGGTTGAATGTACCAGAAATTTATTATTTCTATTGCAATATGTGTTACATTGTGTGAATATGCCATATTTTAAACATTCTAATTAAAAAGAAATTAAATTGTTTCTCTTTGGGAGCTAATATGAATACTGCTACAATAAATATTTTCATAAATGCCTATTAATATACATAAGACTCATTTTGTATGGTATAATCAGGAGTCAGATTGGCAGGACAAAGGGCATGAAGCTTAGATTTATAGATACAAACAGGTTTCCAAAGGGGCTGCTTTAATCTATACTTCCACCAGCAAATATCAGTGTTCCAAATATTCCACATTCCTTCTGGCATTGGTATTTCTCTCCAATTTTTTAACCATTCTTATGGATTTAAGTGGTATAACTTTGTGTTTATTATTTGAATTTCCATTAGTGATAATGACTATCTTCCCATGCTTATTGGATTTTTTTTTTTTTTTTTTTTTTTTTGAGACAGAGTCTCACTCTGTCACCCAGGCTGGACTGCAGTGGCGCAATCTCAGCTCACTACAACCACCGCCTCCCGGATTTAAGTGATTCTTATACCTCAGCCTCCCAAGTAGCTGGGATTACAGGCATGTGCCACCCTGCTCAGCTAATTTATTTTCTAGTTTTAGTAGAGATGGGGTTTCACTATGTGGCCAGGCTGGTCTTAAACTCCTGGCCTCAAGTAGTCCACCCACTTAGCCTCCCAAAGTGCTAGGACTACAGGCGTGAGCCACCATACCAGTGGCTATTAAATATCTCTTGTGAAGTGCTTGTTCATAATTTTTGCTTATTTTTAAGTTGTATTGTCCATCTCTTTCTGTGATTTGCTAATCCTGACTTGGCTAAGGGATGCCCAGAAAATAGGTCAAACATTATTTCTGGTGTGTCTGTGAGGATATTTCTGGAAAAGATCAGCTTTTGATCTGGTGAAATGGGAAAGCAGATGATCCTCTCCAATGTGAGTAGGCATCACCGCCACCACCCCTTGAAGGCCTGAGTAAAACTATTAATAAAAAGCTGAAGAAAATTTCATCTGTACTGAACATGTATGGACTTGTTTTTTGCCATTATTCCCTTAACAATACAGTCCAACAATTATTTACACGATTAGTTCATTCTCACACTGATATAATTACCTGTAACTAGGTATTTATTAAGGAAAAGAGGTTTTAATTGACTCATAGTTCCACAGACTGCACAGGAAATATGGCAGGGGGAGGCCTCAGGAAACTTACAATCATTGTGGAAGTTGAAGGGGAAGCAGACAAGTCTCACATACCCCCCCAGGAGGAAAGAGAAGACTGGAAGGTGCCACACGCTCTCAAACAACCAGATCTCATGAGAACTTTATTCACGAGAAACATAAGGGGTGATTCCACTCCCATGTTTCAGTCACCTCCCAATAGGCTCCTCCCTTCAACACTGAAGATTACAATTAGACATGAGATCTCAGTGGGGACACAGAGCCACACCATATCACATGGCGTATACATTGTATTATTATAAATAATCTAGAGACGACTTAAAATATAGAGGAGGAGCCAAGAGCCATGACTTACTTCTATAATCCCAGCATTTTGGGAAGCCAATGAGAGAAAATTACTTGAGGCCAGGAATTCGAGACGAGCCTTTAGAAAATATTTTAAAATTTAAAAAATTACCCAGGTGCGGTGGTGCATGCATGCAGTCACAGCTACCTTGGAGGCTAAAGTAGGAACATTGCTGGAACCCAGGAGTTTGAGGCATCAGTGACTAATGATCATGCTACTATATTCTAGCATGGGTGACAGAGAACCTGTCTCTAAAATATTTTTTTAAAAATTAAAGATTTATAAAAATAAGGCATACAGGGAGATATGCGTGGTTTACATGCAAATGCTACACCATTTTTTTTGAGAGGAGCATTCACAGGTTTTGGTATCTGAGGGAGTTCTACAATCAATCTCCCAGGATACTGAGGGACAACTGTGCCAGTATTTTACATTAGTTCATTTATTTCTCCTATAAACCTTAAAAATTATGTATTATATAATTATTATGTCTTTTTTGTATAAAAAGGAAAACTCAAGACACAAAAAGGTTAAGAAAGATGTTTAAAGTCACATAGACACTTAGTTTTACAACCAGGATCTAAACTAAGGATCTTACAGTATAGAAGAATGACTTCACATCCCTGTAGTCTTTTATTTTTTTAAGACAAAACCTCACTCTGTCACCCAGGCTGGATCAGTGGCAGGATCTCTACTCACTGCAACCTCCACCTCTCAGGTTTAAGCAATTCTCATGCCTCGCCTCCCAAGTAGCTAGGATGCAAGCACCACGCCCGGCTAATATTTGTATTTTTAGCAGAGATGAGGTTTTACCATGTTGGCCAGGCTGGTCTCAAATTCCTGACCTCAGGTGATCCACCTTCCTTGGCTTCCCAAAGTGCTGGGATTACAGGAGTGAGCCACCATGCCTGGCCACATGCCTACACTCTTAACTATCACTCTATATTAACACTATTTTTCTCTAACTTGTATCAATTGTTTTTAACCAGTAAGTAAATAAAAAATACTACCCAACGACATCTCCTGTTTGATGAAACATGGATGAACCTGGAAACCATCATTCTCAGCAAACTGACACAAGAACAGAAAATCAAACACCACATGTTCTCACTCATAGGCAGGTGTTGAACAATGAGAACACATGGACACAGGGAGGGGAGCATCACACACTGGGGTCTGTGGGGGGGGGGGGGGGAAAAGGGGAGGGACAGCGGGGGGGGGGGGAAAAGGGGAGGGACAGCGGGGGGGTAGGGAGTTGGAGAGAGATAGCATGGGGAGAAATGCCAGATATAGGTGATGGGGGAGGAAGGCAGCAAATCACGCTGCCATGTGTGTACCTATGCAGCAATCTTGCATGTTCTTCACACGTACCCCAAAACCTAAAATGCAATAAAAAATATATATTAAAAAAAAATATATATATATATGTGTGTGTCTGTGTGTGTGCGTGCGTGCGTGTGTGTGTGGGGTATTACAATAACCTGACCCTTATCTACTGGGTTTATAAAAATCAAACATTGAACTCTACTTAGGGATTTAGGAGCCTATATTTCATCTTTTCTAAGCTTGGAAATAAAATGTTTTTTCTCTTTCCCTTACAGGGGGTGAGAGGTGGTCTTTTTTACTAATCTCCAAGAGCGCTTGTAAATTAATTCAAACCCGGTAAAACCTTTCACTTGAAAGAACCAAGGTTGTTATGTTAGGGGACCTCTGTTAAAGAAACAGAGGCTTTGAAGGTACTGCCCTGTCTTCACAAGTTATTTATTCTCAGGAAGAGAACATCAAAACTGCTCCAATTCCCTTCAGAAAAAGTGCTTATTTTGTGTGTTTTATTTTGAGAACCAATCTGCCAAAATTACTTTAATCTTCTGAATCATTCTTAAAAACTTTAAAGAAATTCTAAAATATTCTTTTTGAATAAGAGAATGAGGTGACAGTTCAATGTGCTATCAAGGAAACTTTCAAATAGGACAATCAGAAAGACAAATGAGAAATACCATACAATTAAAACTTCACTGATCTTTTAAAATTTGGTCCTTTAACCTCCATCTGTTTACAAATTTTCATTTAAAAATGAACATCACCAAAGAATTGAAATAAGATTTTTTAAAAACACAACCGGTTTAAACTAGTATTTAAATAAATTTTCCAAGCTCTAGAGCAGTTACTTTTCAGCATGAATTATTTATTTTTCCTTTGAATGACATAAAAGTTTCCACATGCCTACTTTCAAATTGGGAGAAAAACATAAATGCTTCTGTTTTATGCTAAATGCAACAAAAATGTAACTACATATTTTCCATTTTAACACTACGTGTTCCCTTATAGTTATATCAAGGGTTTTCTCAATGAATTGTATTCCTTCCAAAACTGAAAAGTACTACCATCGTCTGGGTATTCATGAAAGTTGCATAAATGATTAAAGTATTCATTGTAACATCTCCCAATATGTTAAATATAAACTTGGTGATCCCTCCTCCTCTGGGAGCTCTCATCCCGGTTAGAAATAGACTACATGCAAAACCTGTGTTGAGACTTTCCCAACTTTTTCAATCAGCCTGTGAAATAAAGTGAAATGATTTCACTAGTTTCAACTAAACATTTCCAAGTAAATCAGAATATAAAAGGGTCGTTTTTAATCCCAAGACATTTTCAGGTCATGTAAAAATTGTTTGTCAAACATAATTGTTCTCTGTCCCTTTTTAAACATCATGATGTTTGGCTTTGAAATGTATTTGACTACACTAAAATTGACAGTACACAGCAATTCGTATGTAGATTCCAAATCGGGAGTACAAAGACCCAGATCCTCAAAGAGAGCCTGAAAAATATAATTATAAACTGGAATAGAGAGTAACCTCAATTTCTGCAATCTACCTAGAAATAGTACTCAGTAGGAATTTAGTATAGAATATTGTTAATATTCAAAAAACTACTCCTGGATATTCACTTGTATTTCCAAGTTGCCTTTGCCGCTCAGAAAGCAATCATTGCACTTCAGGCATAAATCATATATGTAAAATAATATTTCTGTATTATATGTTCTGTATAAAATAACCACACACACACACACACACACACACACACACGTTTCTCTGTATCCACAAGAAATTGCTTTCAGGACCCCTACAGATACAAATAACTGCAGATGCTCATGTCCTTTACACAAAATGATGTATGTAGTACTTGCATATAACCTATACACTTCAAATCATATCTAGCTTACCTATAATACCTAATACAATGTAAATGCTATCTAGATAGTTGTTAATACTGTATTGTTTTTATTTGTATTATTTTTTATTGTTGCATTATTTTGTATTTTTTTTTTGAATGTTTTTGATCATGTTTTACAGATCTGGAACCCATGGATATGGAGGGTGAAACTGTGTAAATGTAAAATTTAGGACTCAGAACAAAATTCTTTGTGATTGACATTATTAATCCCATCTCTAGATGAGGAATCCAAGGCTCAGTAATAATAAATTACCTAAAGTAATGAAATTAGTAAATGTTGGACCTGGATGCAAAGTTAATCCTTTACAGTTGAAGTGCTATGCATTTTCCAGTATACCAGTGAAGGAAAACTATCTTAGACTTACTAGTTTTAAAGACATGTTAATGCAAAGAGACAACTGAGAAGATTTCTGCAAGAGAGTTAAATATTAAACACTAAAATGTCATACTTAGGGGTTCCCACTGCTGAAATGTCCTTGGAGAAGCCACCTTTTTCTACATCCTCACTAATCAGAGCTGCAGTGTAAAGTGATTGCAGGGAAAGGTGAATGAGGTAAATCAATTCTTAAAACAAACCACAGGTGAAACTACACAAATGACTACTTTCAAAGGTTAATTATCTCTCCTGGGGAAATACTACAATCCCAGAAGGAATTTGGAAAACCTAATATATCATGGATTAAGTTCATGCCTTCTAAAATTGCAGTGATTTTCTCTACCCAAAGATAAGCTAACTGAGAGAACACCAGAGGAAACAAAAATAGAAATTGGATTTACCAATTTTTTTAAAAATAAAAAGAATGACTCTGCAAGCTTTTGGCTTAATCATCTCCTATTGACAAATGTAAAGCTCTTAAAGTATTGCAATGGGAGTCATGTTCAAAGATTTATAAAT
Organism: Ateles fusciceps; assembly: GCA_036589455.1. Lineage (NCBI taxonomy): Eukaryota > Metazoa > Chordata > Mammalia > Primates > Atelidae > Ateles > Ateles fusciceps. Next base: position 6,414,253 of record JAZHEH010003310.1, read on the forward strand.
AAGCCCTTGTTTCAAGGAATATCACATATTTCACATCATTCATGCTCTTCACTGTCAGAAGCTGTTATTCTCTCATCTGTTAGATCATCAGCTGGATGATATTTATTGCTCAGAAGTCAATCATCCTTCAGCCAGTGTTCCCTTTAGAACACTTACAAATATCTTTCCTAGCAGGCCAAAAAGAAAACAGAACTAAGATTTGAAAAAAAAAAAAATACTGGAGTAGCTATGTATTTGAAATTATACCAACAGTTTGACAATTCAGAAATTTGTGTGAAATGATTCCAGTAGTGTCCAAGATGAAGTAAGTTTACTGCAGCCTATAGCTTACCATAGTAACTAAAACTCTGGAGAGAATACAATGAGAAACAACGCAAAGACTTTAAAAAATAGACCATAACAGACAGATTGGGAAGGAAAGTCAAAAATTGAATAAAGTCCAGTGTGACAGTAAGTTAGTAGGGTTTTTTCCCTCCTTTATCTCTGACATTTGATCTGAAATCAAGCTGAGACCAAGAACTGCACAGAGAGCATGGGTAGCAAATTCTCTTAAAGAAATCGTATTTTTAAGGCAAAGGGAATGGGAAAAGAAAATTCTTCAGTTACAGAATTCAGAGGAAAGCTGATGGGTTGTTTTTCCTTTTATTTGTTTCTTCACTGAACCTGCTCTGAGTTCAGCCCAGTTTATCTGTTACAGTAGCATAGACACCTAAAACTTTAAGGGAAATGTATCACTCATATATTGCTGGTAGAAATGAAAAAGAGCACAAACACTGAAAAGCAGTACAGCAGTTTCCCATAAAATTAAATATGTGCTTACCACAAAACTCAACATTTCACTCAAGTAATTATCCTATAGAAATGAAAACATATGTTCACACAGAAACTTGTAGAGGAATATTTATAGTAGTTTATTCACAATGGCCCCAAATTAGCCGCCAAATATCTTTCAAAATAAAAAGTGTTGTACATCATGTTAAGAATTCTACTCAGCAATAAAAAAGGAAAAAGGTAGTAATAAATGCAACAAGCTGGATGGATCTCAAGGAAATTATGCTGAGCGAAAAAGCCAATCTCAAATTGTCACTGACTGTATGGTTCCACTTACGTAACATTTCTTCAATGACAAATTATAGAAATAGAGAATAGATTAGTGGTTGATAGAGTTTAGAAAGCAGGGGACACTAGGGCTGGCAAAGGTGGCTGTGATTATTAAGCAGGTAGATTATAGATCCTTGTGATGGAATTGATCTATGTCTTGAGTGTTGTAGTAGTCATACCAATCTACACATGTGAAAAGGTTGCATGGAAGAAATGCATACAGACACAAAAATTAGTGCATGCAGAACAGATGAAATCTGAAGAAGATAGGTAGATTATATCAGTTTCCTAATTGTGATGATGTACTGTAGTTATGCTAGATGTTACTATGGGAAAAAACTGAGGAAATGGTATATGGGATCTATTATTTCTTACACAATCATGTAAATGTACAATATGCTCAAAATTTTTAAAAAAATCTCTGGGGGGAAAAAATCCTGTCCAGCCATGTACAGGTAATTTGTTGCTTAGCATTGTCTTTACTGCATCCCATAAGTTTGGGTAGTTGTGCTTTCATTTTATTTGTCTCTCGGTCCAGGATCCACACTCGGGAGTGTGATCTTTCCTTGTTGATCAAAATATTTTTTTGCAAGCTCCCAGGTCCCATTCTTTGCCTGTTCCCATACCACCTCCCAGTCATGGTCACCAGACACAAACTGTGAGTCAAATCTCTCATTAAGTTCTTGCTGATTCTGTTTGATATGCTTACATTGGATGCTCCACAGGTCGACAGAAATAATAAGGAAGTTATTGGCCATGTCAACATCCAAGGTCACATCCACTTGGAACTTCTGCAACCTAGGGTTCAACTGTAGAAAAGCTTTCAGCTGGGGCTCTATTTCCTTGACACTGGGAATCAGCTTTCTTAGCTGCAGTTAGACCTGATGTCATTGAGAAACCACTATGCAAAAGAGGAACAATAAACCTTTTCCATAAGGCTCTTCTGCAACGAATTGACATTGTTGAGGCAGAAGATGTATCCACATTTCAGGTACATTGGTTTCTCAAGATAGGTTGAGTAGATGGGACATCTGCTTAAAGCTTGTAAGAGTTTGTTCATGTCCACTCTTCTGTGTTAGAATATCCTCTATACTCCATTTACTTCCACCAGTAGTTTAGGTCTGGTGGGGAGGAGACACAGGAGAGAGCCTTATTGATGAGATTCCTTCTTCTCTTTAGCCATTATCCTGCCATGCCTCTTTCTCCTAATCAGATTTTGATTTTTAATTATATTAGAGAATGAGGGATTATATTGTATTTTATTGATATATCATAACTGTACATGTTTTGAAAGTACATTTAATATTTTCATACATATATACAATGGACAATGATCAAATAGGGTAATTGAGATATCTGCCACTGAAAACATTTTTCTTTGTGTTGGGAAAATTACAATTCTCTTCATCTATTTTAAAATATACAATAAGTTACTGTTAATTTTAACTTCTCTATTGTGCTTATGTTTAAAAAATTTTCAAAGTTTATTTAATGAAGCAAGAATAGTGACTTCAGTTGATGATACTGGGGCAACTGGATTTCCACATGTAAAAGAATGAATGTGGATTCTTACCTCACGATATATATAAAAATTAACTAAATTTTTTATTACTAAGTGTAAAAACCAAAACTATAAAACTTTTAGAATAAAACATAAGATTAAATCCTCATAACCTAGGTTTGGGCCATGAATTCTTAGTTATGGCCCTGAAAGCACAAGCAAAAATAACAAAAATAGACTTCATCAAAATTAAAAATATTTTTTGCATTAAAGATTAAGAAGGTAAAAATACTACCCAAAGAATGGGAGAAAAAAATGCAAATTACATATCTGATAAGAGTTTCATATTAATAATAGACAAGGAACTCCTACAAAACAACAAAAAACACACAATACATTAAAATATGATCAAAGAGCTTGAATAAACATTTCTCCAAAGAAGTTATACAAATAGCCAATAAGCACACGAACCATGCTAACATTAGTCACTAGTGAAATGCAAATCAAAACCATGAGATACCATTTGACTCTTAGTAGAATAGCTATAATTAAAAACAAAACATTAGTAAAAATGTAGAGGAATTGGACCTTTGTACATTGCCAGCACATTAAAAAATTTGTTAAGAGGTTAAATCTTATGTTAAGTGTGTACTTACCACAATTTTTTTTTAAAAATGTAATATGGTATAGCCACTGTGGAAAACAGTTTGCTGGCCCCTAGAAAAAATAGTCGTAATAGCCAAAAGGTTGAAAGTATCATAGTATATCTCATCAGATGAATGGATAAACAAAATGTGATCGATAACATACAATGAAATATTACTCAGCCATAAAATTGAAATTTTGATACATACTACAACATAGATGAACATTGAAAACATTATGCTAATAGGCCATACACAAAAGGACAATTATTGTATGATTCCACTTATATGAACTATCTAGAATAGTCAAATTCCTAGATACTTCAATAATTTCCAGAGAGGCTTCCTTCATTGTGTGGTATTATTTTTATTTTACTGGGATCATTTTCTTATAATATGAAAATCTTTCCAAATGATATGTTTCATTTTGGGGAACCTTGGCCATTTTCCTGGTTTGTAACTATAATTTATAGAATATGCACATATCACAAAGCTATCATAAATATTGAACAGGAATATTATTAAGTAGCTCATCAAGCGAAAGGAATATCATGGTTTTCTAATGGAATGGGTTGGCTTAATCTCTCACAATCAACATGCCAAGCCTATCATCATATTTATACCTCTACTCTGCCTCAGGTTCAATTCTGTTCCTGTTAAAGGACAATGGCCATTGGTCCTCTGACCCTTGCCATTAATCATTTTAGAAGTTATGCCACTAAAATTTAATAATTTCCGTAAGATTGAAGATTTTTTTGTTTTTTTTTTTTGCACAATGATAAAAAACTCCAGCTATCTTCTTTATTCTGTTTCTTCCTAAAGATTCATGAGCCACATTAACTGTAACTATTTCTGATTGTCCATACTAGGAGTAATCATTTTTCTTCCAATGTATTTTTAATAAGTCCAATAGTGAGGAGTACTGCAATTTCAATCATTTCAAAGTGTCTATGCGAATAGTGGCCATGTCTGTCATAATTGTTTCTAGGACTTTGAGTTCTTTACCTGACTAGAGGTTTGGCTACTTGCAACTTTCAAGATACTCCCTTTTTTCAGGAAATTGTTCTATATTCCGTCTTTAAATTCCAGTAACTTTTCCTGTCTGTTCTCTGCAGCAAAACTTTCACTGCTGATGCAGAATTCCTCTACAATTGCCCCTTGGACTTAATGTTTCCAAACTTACAGGATGTGCAAAAGTTTAGAACCAACATAATTTTTTCTTTACTGTGATTCCTGATCACTCAAAACCAAAAATCAAACTTTTTAAACTAAGAATTGCATTGAAGTCATAAGTGTTCCTTTAAATACCGTACAGAACATCAATTTCATCGCTGGTCTCACAATAACCATACAAAATGAGATTTGTAGTTGTAGGTGTGACCATGGATGATCTGTAGTAAGTATGTCATATTTATTGAAATCCCACTGGAAAGAAACCTTATGTGTATTCCTTTCCATTAGGTAAGATCCTTTTATTTGAAACATTGTTCACTGAGCTAAAACACTCTGCACAGTGATTTATTGTACTTCATAAACAGATTTTTACAGTTACAATGTAATGGTAATAGAAGCAGAGTTATCAACATGCACTAAAGGCCTTGTAACATTTTCCTCTGTCTTCTGAGGCATAGGCCTATTACAATGTATTTACATCTTACGTTTGAAAGCTTTTAACTTATGCATTACATAGTCATAGGTTTTAAATTATCTGCATCTACTTGAAATAATGTAGACAAATCTTATGTTGCCTTTTGAGTTCTTAATAGATCTTCCTCCTCCCACCATTGGGATTTAAACAAAGGTCCATAGCTAGAAATAATGTCTACCTTTATGTTCTTTCTGCATTTTTCATGCATGGACACACATACACCACACCACTCTAAGTGTAAATGTAAAATAAAATAGGGTTTATTGGGGAAACGCGCAAGCAGAGGTGCAGCAGAGTGCATGACACTTCCATTCTCTTGATGTCAAGTAGAGAGGCATGCTTGGGTAGAGCTCAGCTGGAGAGCCTCTGAGCTTAGCTTCTGGTATCAGGTTGTTTTACTAATTCAAAAGTGTAAATTTTTCAGCAAGTGTCAGCCACTTGCTAAACCACCAGAAGTGTGTAGGTGTTTGTGATGGGGATTTGGGAGGAGGATGAGCCCCAAAGCCATCCAAAGTTTTTTCTCCTCAGTCTATCCTGTGGCCCTTGGTGGCTCATTACACGTGAGCCTTCCTACTAGCTCTAATGGATCCTGAGTCAGAGTGATTCTTGCATAATTGTCTGGGAGCTCTCCTGCTGCCTGGATAGCAAGCCACTGCTTAAAACAACTTTGGCCTTTTCATCTGTATGTGAAATGGGAAATTTACACCCACCACACACGTTCTAGGGTCAGAGATATTCATGCCTGAGGTCTGTCATCTTTTGATTACAAGCCAGGCTTTAGATCTACTTTTATGGAAACAGACAGACAAACAAAAAGTCCTGCAGGGACACAGGAATCATTATTAAAAACAACTTCTGGGGGTAAAAAAAAGTAGTTGTACAACCATAAGAGGCAATGTCACTATCTAGATTCATGTCCCTTCAGGTTTCCCCAGACTGAGCAACATACACTACCCATCCACTCACCAAGGTTATATACCGCCCATCCACCCACCAACACCATAACTCACCCATCCACCTACCAAGGGTCATAAACCACCACCCATCCACCCACCAAGGTCACACACTACCCATCCACCCTCCAAAGTCATAAACCACACATCCATGTATCATTGTAAAAGCAAACATAAGTTTTAAAAATATTGAAGATGGCCAAACTGTTTCTGCTCAAATTCTCCTGGCTTGTTACCCTATGATTCCCAGACATATTTTTGCTCAGCTAAGATAAAGGAGATAGAGTGGTATGCAACTTTTACAGAGGAGGAGGCAGACAGTTCAGCCAATCTTTTAGATGATATTAATGGAGAGGCTAGAATGGGTCGCAAATATAGGATTCTATTAATGTCAAATTTTTTTCCATTGGTCATCCTCATCAAATATGGTGGCTCTATTACTACGATGAGTGCAAACCTGGGTACAACAAGCACGGGTAGAGATGATGGCCACATATGTCTGTCTGGATTTTTCAGCACACATTGCTATTCTCTGCCTCAGCCTCCCGAGTAGCTGAGATTATAGGAACATACCACCACGCTCAGCTATGTTTTTAGTAGAGACTGAGTTTCACTATCTTGGCCAGGCTGGTCTTAAACACCTGATCTCATGATCCGCCCTGACTCAGCCTCCCAAAGTGCTGGAATTACAGGTGTCAGCCACTGCCCTGGGCCCAAATTATTTCTTTTAAATGTGGTCACTTCACATGGACATGTACACATGTAACATTAAGACTGAGCTCATGATTGAGTTGTTTTGTTTCAATAAGAGGTAGCTACTAAAGGCGGCCCTTTCTTGCCTTTAATGGTCTAGTCCTGAGTGACTCAAATCCACACCATATATTTAGTCTATAATAATGTACCATGCATCTATATAGATTTTTATTTCTGTCAGTTTCAGATGGGTGCTCCATGATCAAGATGAAAAAAGTCTAATTTATTGTATAGAACCACCAATGATGTGAGTTATCAATAATTTACCATTACTATGTTTGCCAAATGGTTATGGCATTGCATAGGATTTATCCACCTTGGAGAAGTTATTCTTTTTTAATCATGACTCATGCCTTTCACTAAGGTGGAAAATGTTCTGGCAAAACTCCTACTGTGTTAAGGGTTTCAGTGAACAATGTTTTAAATTTGGGTAAAGGTGTAGGTGGGCCAATATATGAGAAATGAGTAGGGAGTTGCCTGTTCATAAAGATGATTAAGACTCAGAAACCAAGACTTGCTGTTGATTGATTGTATCATGTCCATTTTTCAAACGATTATTTTTGGACTTACCTTTTCTTATGTAATTTTTGGTTTGGTAAGTATGCCTTGCAGAAGAAAGTCACAAATCTTCCTTTAGAGAAAATAATTTGCCTTCACTAGGGCCCAAATCCAAAAACCCAGAAGCCACGGAACACTGGCAGAGATTTTTATTGGTTTATGTTTCTTGTTTGTTTTTGGTAAGGCTCTAAAAAACTGTAAGATTGGTCTTAGGAATAAGGTATTTGGGTCCTGAAGTAATTGATAGCCCAAGAATAGGGTTTGTCTTACTGATTTAGGAGGCATTTCAAGATTGTGACCTGACAGTCAAGCTTGGACACTAATCTATTGCCTTGGGATAGAGATTGCAGTAACATGCACAAGTATAGAATTCATTTTTTCCAATATCCAAAGAGGTCAAACAATAGATGGGCCTCCTCCTTTCTAGGGGGAGACGGAAAGGCCATCAACTTTAACTCAATAGACTGAATTGTCTCTAACGACTGAAATCTAGTTAGCTCCCAAGGCTCATCCTGTGCCAGTCTTAGAGTCTATCTACTTTTAAGGTCCCTATTCATATTTAGTCACCTGGGCTTAGATGCTATGCAATGTAATGAGAAGAGGTTTTTCTTTTTCATTGGAGACAACTATAAAAATAATATCCAGATCCTGGAATGTTTAGACCTCATTCATTAGTCTGCCATGTACTCAGATTTGTCCAGTTTCACTTGCCAGGGAAGCTTGGACAAGTAAAAATCATATTGTTGCCTGTCAAGTAAAGAGAAACCGATGTGGGGGTTTTATTAAAGGGGTATGGAAAAGAGAGCCTTAGCAATATCCTAGGTTACATATAAAGTATCACTGGTGACAGCTATTTGTTCAGTCATCATAATGATATACTGCATTACAAGAGCAACAGTTCCTTGTTTGTAAGTCTCAGTAGTCCACAGTGAATCTCCAAGTACCAGTGACTTTTAATGACTTTCACTGGCAAGAATAGGAGACTGTTTTTATAGCACCCCTGCCTCCAACGATGCTTGGAGGAGGAGAGTACCTTTTATTTATTTATTTATTTATTTATTTTTACTTCTCATGAGAGGTGACATGGTTTCAGTATTACAACCATTGACAAGCTTTAAGCTATCAAACAGTTCTGAGCCATGCATTCAACTACGAAAGAAGCCACCAACAAGAGTCGCAATGAATGCATCTGATCAGCAGATCCACATACCCATACACTCAGAACATTCATATTAATCAAAAGGAAGGATAACAGATAAGAATAAGCAGTCTAGAGCCCCTTCCCTTTCCAGGATCCTCCTCCAATGAAATGATCAGTAGCCAATTGAAGTGTGATTTGTCAAAATTTCCTTAAATCAAACAGTTCAGGTTTTTACATTAATGCATTGAGTTGTCTGCATTTTTCACTGAAGAGGCAGCCAAATACTTTCCAGGCCTTCGTATCAATCAATCTGGATGCATTTCTGAGTAGATTATGTTCTTGGCTTACACGTAGTATTTTCATTCTCTATAAAAAGTCTTGAGCTCCCCTCCAACAAAGTGTTGCTAGTTTTTGTAACATTTAATAATATCTTTTAGTTTCCCTCATCCTTAGTCACTGCCCTCAGTGTAGCCCCCTCTCTACAATTGTATCAGCCATCTGCCTTTAACCTATTTACAATGGATGGGATTTTTCCCACTCCCAGCCTACCACCCTTGCCTACTAACTCAAGGCTCCTGAACCACGTCTTCTTCCTACTAATTACCTACAGCAACATCATTATGTTGTTTTATATCTTTCCCAGGAAACCTCACTCTGAGATTTGAGATCGTGGATTTCAACCACAGCATAGAGCTGAGCAGACACTACAAAGAACCTATTGCCTTTCATGCTTGGAACATATTATGGTTAACTCATCCAGTCTGAGTCTACAGGATATTCAGTCATCAGCCCTTTCACTTTTCTTCCCCAGAGAAGGAATGTAGCTGAACTCTGCTATTTCCAGAAACATAAAGCCCCAAATAGAGTGTTGCATGTTCCTTCATGGATGCCTGTTATTTTGCAAAAGAGTCATTGACCCACCACTGCAAATGTAAGATAAAAAGTTTTTTGGGGGAAACTTGAAGCAAGGGAGAGAGAGGAGGTGGGAGAATTGTAGGCCATTTTTGTTTAATTTGCTTTACCCAATTAAAGAAAAAGTAAACTTTCTTGTATCTTCATAACAGGTGATAGTTTTACAACTTGGAGCAATGTATTTTCTGCTTAAGTTAGGATTCAGCTTTCCCAGAGAGAGTGTAAAATAGAAGCATTTCTATTTTCTTTTTTGATGATTACATTTCAAAGAGGTGGTTCCCAGGTCCTTGAGAAAGATATTCCTGGGTTGTAAAAATGGCAAGAAGCTTTAAAAAGATTTATATCTGAAAGGAGCAGAAAAAAAATTACAATTACAAATTTCTAAAGTAAATGCTCTAAGAGAAGGGAGGTAGTGGCCTACAGTTAAGTGGACACTTGTCTAAAATTAAGCTGAGGGGAAATGTTAAGGACTTCTTGGTCACCAAGCGTCCTTCCTGGACCTAATAATCATCAACTTGGGGTCTTTGAATGAAAGGAGACTAGCTCCATCTCTAAACCATTCAAGTAAACGTCTGTTATTCAGACAGATACTACAGACGGAGCCAGTGACACTAAGCCAAGGAAATAAAATGAGTAAAGAAAAAATAAACTAAGGAGTGGGGGATCTAAAAATTACTTCCTTTGGACAGAAAATGGGATGTGAGTCAAGCAAGGGACCGAAATATCAATATGACCTCTTCCTGACTCAGACCACTACATTCTTCTGCCAGCCATTGGATACTTCGTCAATGGCAGGTGTCTTTAAAGACTCTGGCATCAAAGTAGTTTCTCTTCCCAGGGATGTAATGATTCACCACCCAACAGCTGCATTTCCTTTGACTTGAATGTTCTTGACCCCAAAACCTCTTTAAAACACACTGGAACCGATTCAACTGATTCATGCTGACAAAGCCCTCAATTTACCGAGTCTCACACATTTTCTACAAAGCTACCAAGTAATAGAAACTGATGCTTTCCTCTAAGGCCAGCCAGGAGTCAAGCGTAAGTCAATGGGGCATTTGGATGGAGTAGCCAGAATTACTGGGAAAACAAAATTAGCAGATGGGCACATGAAGTCAAGCAGAAAGGGAGTAAGAGATGCCAACTGCCACCCTGTTTTTATGGCACTCACCATTACCAGTTAAATCAGTTGACACTGTAGACTTTTTTTAACCGTAAATGTATTAAAAACATTCAGTTTTATCTTATCTAAAATGGAACATTGAATAACTTTTCTTTCCCCTCAAATGACTCTCAGTGCTGTCATTTAGCTTTTCAAACCTCAGAAATAATCCCATCATTCATTTCCGTAAAAGTTGACTTTTCTCAATTTCAGGATAAAGTCAACACCAAACCCCTTAACCTAGCAAAAAAAGATTTCTAAAATCTTAAACATATTTCTTCTTAATTCCACACTGGCGGGATTTCATGTACTCATGGACATATGAAAGGCAATCACTAAAATTGTGCTGTACAGTGAACATGTCCAACAAACTTCCAACCATTTCCAAATGAAGCTGCCCTCCCACCGACAAATTGTTATTATATTGTTATTGGAAGCCAAAAAAAAGTTTTCACAGTTGTGGTCAGAGTCTCTCAACTAATCACCCAATGAGCAGAATGTAACCCCTTTAGGAAATGGATATGTTACATTCATTTTTATTGTCTGCACTGCCTATAAAACAGAGCCTGGTTCAAAGTTGATCCTCAGTGAAAATCTACTAAATGACTTAAATTTATTACTTATAAATAAATGAGTGGATAAATGACTATGAAATGACCCTTTGGAAATAACATATCTCTGAAAAGAGAAATATAAATACGCATTGGAAGGGGATGAAAATTGGGTTGTTGCCCTAAATTAACTGGGCTAGACCACTGAATTAATCAACCACAGATTCACCCTACCAGATACACAAAAACGCTATACAGTATACATGGCAAAAATAGCATAAGGATTCTTTTATCTTATTCATCAACTTCTCTGGAAAGTAGGAGAAGGCATTCTGTTTCCTGAAATTACTTTACTTCAGAATCTTTTTCAGTCTCTAGTATTGATTATCTTCATCAATTTTAGCCTTGAAATGATAAAAAGGATGAAACATAAACAAAGAGCTGCCTCCACAGTTTAGGTAGAGAACATTCATCAGCATGAACAGCTCTAACTTAAAAGCAGTGAGGAAGAGTAGTCTCCCAATGCAGAAGTATACTCCTCAGCTTTAATGAAATCGAGACAATTAGAACAAAGGCACTTGCTCGCTTCAAGTCACAATTCATCAAGCTGTCAGAGACAATAAAATGCTACATACCTAATCTTTCCTGTTAACCATAATGTAGGCAATGCAATTACATTGTTGCAGCAAATTGGCAAGAAATAGAGGAAAAATTAATGTAAAAACCTGTGAAATTTTCTGTTCCAGTAAATGATGTCATTCATATTTAAAAATCTGGTAAAGAAATATTAAGTATAAAGTGAATTAGCAATAAATACTTCTTATTAGGCCAGTTTTCTTTCTCAGCAGTTTTAGAGACATGTTTTTAAGTATATAAGCAAGGAAAAATCAGTTAACATCACAAAGTTCACTATTAAAATTAAAACCTAGTGATAATTAAAACCTAGGTGAAATGGAAAGTAGCAACACAAATATTTTATAATACATGGAAATGAGAGGACAGATTAATTTCAATAGTACTCAGAATGCTTTGAGTACAGTTTTTCCATAAATGGTAGCTTCATATGCACATAGAAGAGGAAATTATAGATTATGAAATTACATAATTAAATGTAAAAAGCATTCTAAATGACCTCTGCTTGCAAAACTCAGTTTTGTAAGGAACACAGAGATTCCCCTCTGTAAAGGCACAATCATTAATTAAGGACCTATAAATGCCAGGCCTAGGGATTAAAAAGATGAGGAGGGGCTATAACCCAGAGGAGCCCCAAATCTTCTGAGGGTGTATGAATAAATCATTGCAATTTATAGATTTCTTTTCATGTATGGCAAGAAAATAGAAGACATTTATTTTCACATTTGATCTAATCCTGCCTTATATTTTCTTCTTGGTGCATGGCAGTGATAAGACTGGCTCTCCAGGTTTATTTGACATAGTCATTTTAATTTATTCATTATTCGATTAATTCAAAGTTTAATGCCCATCACTGCTATTTTCCTGGTTCCACCTTTCCCTGTCCCCACCCCCCCACAAGAAAACAATGCCTATTTAGAGACATGGGCTCTATTACTGGACTCTAAAGGATTCCAGTAATGTGGACACTCTCTCTGAACTGCATTCTGTCCAGTGGATTCTGGCTCCACTTGCTGAAGTTTCAGCAAACTGATTTCTTCTTTGCTATCTCATCACTGTTTTGCTTCTTGCTGCCATTTGGGTTTTCTCTGTGTTCTCACGGTGTTGGTCATGTGTGTAATTTGCCCCAACAGGTCAAATCTCCCCTTTCATTTCCCTCCATAGCAAGCTTATCAGTCAGCAGTATCACCAATCTGCATCCTGTCAAATCATGAAATAAGGCCTATCCTTTCCACATGCACCAAAACCACTACTAGCTCTAGCACTTTTTTCTCTTACTTTCTCTCTGTCACTTTGTCTCTTTCACTCTCCTTGCTTTAAGTAGAACACATGTCTATTTCTACTCTGATATATCCACATTATGTTGAATTTTCACTTTAGAGTTCCAAATAGAAAGAACAAAAACATTTCTTCCTTTTGCTTTTCTTCAATAAACCACTCTCCTACCTTTCTCCCTCTCTCTCTCTTCTCTCTCTCTCTCTCCACCCCCACCATGTATTCTGTAATTCCCCTCCTTCTCTAGACAAAAAGAAGAGCCTTCTCATTATATTTTCTGTTAGCAGACACATACCACATACTCTATTAATATGTTTCTTTCAGGGAGTTTAAAGCCACATGCTTTAGCTCTAATTATGGACAGGTTTCAAGGAGAGGAAACACTTCTTTCTGGTAAGCAAAACATTTGCAGAAATTTATCATAAGAATTGTCCCTATTAGATTCATGATATTATTACAAGTATGGCATAAGAAGATAATGTTAATGCTGTGAAAATGTAAATAAGATATAAGATTAACTTAGGAGACTGAATAAGGTTCAGAAAAACCTGAGCATTTATTAAAATAGTAAGGATGAGCAGAATGTCCAAATATTGAAAAGACAAATACTAAAATTCAAAGATTTATTTATAGCTTTAGAAATACATGTATTGATCAACAAAACATAAAACATATATAGTACAGCTGCCTACCAAGATCCCAGCCCCCACATGTACGGCGTCCTGCCGCTAGGGCTAATATCACTGCTGCCTACACTGGGTGAGGATGGAGAAGGGAGGCTGAGCTTGCTCATGTGCCCTGAGGACAACTAGCACCACTGGTGCTATGGGCTGCTGTGCCAGTGAGTCATGGGTGGGGTGTGTGCCCCACAGCTGCCTGTCTATGTTGCTGCACTGAAAACAACCCTGTCCTTACTAGTGGCAAGCCTTCAGTGCAGCTGCGACTCTCCTGACCTAAGCACTCAACCAACAGCCTAGGGACAAACCCGCCCCTGCCTATTAACATCAGCACCTGAATGAACTACCAAGGGGCCTGAAGGCAAGTCCATTGACCTGGTCCCATCTCCCCCAGTACATAAGCATGACACCTAGGGACCTGAAAATTGCCCCAGACTAGCCCACAATCATTGGCACTTGAGCAACTTTCCCAGAGTATAAGATTGGGCCAACACAACTTGTAGATACCACCGAAGTTGGCACCCACTTAGATGTGCCACCAGCAGGCCACAAGACTGGTCCCCCAACCTGATACAGCCACTGTCAATACCAGGTTGGACAGTGCAGGTTCCAGTGGGTTGCCCCAGCACTGCTACTGCCATCACCCATATTACGCACATTGCCCAGGAGCCCAAGACTCCACCCATCCACATGCCCAGCCCACTACTGCCACTACTGGTATCTAAGCAAGCCACCTGGAGGCACAAGAATTGGTCTACCTGGACATGCTAACACTGGACATTTAAACGATCCTGTCCTTCATGCTTGGGGTTGAAAGACAGGCATGCTGAGGTCACTACTGTCACCACAGGGGCCCAAAGACTAGCCCATCTGGAATTCCAGTTCCCAGCAAAACTTCCTCTCAGCCTCCACTAATAACTGTACCCTAAGCTACCAAATAGCAGATACCACTGATGCTGTTTACAAACAGAAAAGAGACTACACCACTGTATACAGCCAAAATTAAACCCAAAGTGCACTATCCAATCAACATCATAGATACATCTTCAAGAAAAAGTCCTTCCCTATAAAGAACATTTTGAAAATTGGAAGAAATGATTGTTACATCAGATGTTCAGAAATAAATATAAGGACACAGAAGACATGAAAAAGCAAGTAAATATGATATCACTAAAGGAACAATAATTCTTCAGTAACAGATCTCAATAAAAAATATTTGCAAAATCCCAGGTAAAGAATTCAAAACACTCATTTTTAAAAAGCACTGCAAGATACAAAATAATTCTGAAACATAATTTTAAAAATCAGAAAAACAATCCAAAGTATGAATGAGATTTTATCAAAGAGATAAATAAAAAAAAGACCCACAGTAATTCTGGAACTGAAGAATTCATTGAATGAAATGAAAAATTCATTTAAAAACACTTAACAATAGAGTGTATCAAGCAGAAGAAAGAACCTCAGAACTTGAAAATAGGTCATTTGAAAAAATATATTCAGATTAAAAATAAAGAAATATAAATAGAATGAGCAAAGCCTTAGTGACATTTGGGTCAACATAAAAGTGACAAAATATTCAAAGTATCAGTGTCCTTGAAGTCAAAGAGAGAATGAAGGGATTACAAAAGCTATTTAGTGAAATAATCAATGAAAACTTTTTTTAAGTTTAGCAAAATAATTTGGCATTCAGATACAGGAGGCTTGGAGACCCCTAAGTAGATACAATGCAAAAAAAGGTCTTCTCCATAGTATATTGTAGTCAAATTATGTAAAGTCAAAGACAAAGATAAGATTCTAAAAATGGAAACAGAGAAGTATCTAGTCATCTACAAAGGAACTGCCATTGGACCAACAGTGGGTTTCCCAACAGAAACCTTACAGGCCTTACAGGATATAAAGGGATGGTATATTTAAAGTGATAAAAAGAAAAAAAGAATTACCACACAAGGATACTACATCCAGCAAAATTATCCCTTATAAATGAATAAGAAATTTCATCCTTCCCAGACAAGCAAACACTGAGAAGATTTATCGCTAGACTAGCCCTACAGGAAATGTTCAAAGAAATCCTAAACCAGGAAGCTAAAGTATGACATTACTATCATGAAAACACCAAAAGCTATAAAACTCACTGGTAAATCAAACACACAAATGAGAAAGAGAAAGAATCTAGTGGTAACACTATGTAAAACCATCAAACTACAATAGCAATATAAAATTTAGAAAAAAGTGCAAAGAATAAAACAACCAGAAAACCATTAGCAATATGACAGGAACATAAGTTCACATATCAAATTCTTTACTCAAAATATATAGACTGGCTGAATAGATTTAAAAAAAAAAAACATGATCCAACTATATGCTGCATATAAGAAATGCACTTTACTATGAAGACACATAGAGATCAAGTTAAAGGGGCAGAAAAATAATCCATGCAAATGGAAACCAAAAGCAAGCAGGAGTAGCTATATTTAAATCAGATAAAACAGACTTTATGTCAAAAACAGTTTATAAAAGACAAATAAGATCATTATATGATGATAAAGTGATAAATTTAGCAAGAGGATATATCAATTCTAAATATATATGCACTCAACCCTGGAGCACTCAGATTTATAAAGCAAATATTACTATATCTAAAGAGAGAATCCAATAAATCAATAATAGCAAAGAACTTCAACACCCACCACTAAACCTTAGACAGATCATCTAGTCAAAAATTCAACAAAGAAACACTGGTTTGAAACTGGACTTTAGACTAAATTGACCTCATAGATATTTACAGATCATTTTATACAAGGCTGAAAAATACACATTTTTCTTATCAACACGTGGAACATTCTCCAGGATAGATTATGTTTTGGGCCACAAAACAAGTCTCAGCAAATTTTCAAAAATCAAAATCATATCAAGTATCTTCTCAGATGACAATAAAATAAAACTAGAATCAATACAAGATAGAACTTTGAAAACTATACAAATTCCTGGAAATTAAACAACATGCTCTTGAATGACCATTGAGTAAATAAAGAAATTAAGATGGAAATAAAAATTTCTTAAATGAAAGTGACAACACATACACCAATATTTGTGGAACATAGAAAAACAGTGCGAAGTGGGAAGTGTATCAAAATAAATGCCTATATCAAACAGGTAGAATGAGATTTCAAATAAACAATCTAATGATGAACCTGGAAAGCAAGAACAAAACAAACCCAATAGTAATAGAAGACAAAAGGAATAATAAAAATCAGAGCAGAAATAAACAAAATGAAGGCTAAAGAAACAATTCAAAGGATCAGTGAAATGAAAAGATGTTTCTTTAAAAATATAAACAAAGTTGACAAATCACTAGGCTAATGAAGAAAGAGAAGACTTTTAGAAATAAGAGACATTACAATAGTTATCACAGAAATACTAAAGATCATCAGAGACTATTACAAATAACTATATGTTAACAAATAGGAACACTTAGAGAAACTGTTAAATTTCTGGAAACATACAATCTACATAGATTGACTCAGGAAGAAATAAAAAAACTTGAACAAGATAACAAACAGCAAGATTGAATGAGAAATGAAAAGTCCAATGAAGAAAAGCCCAAGACTGTATGGATTCACAGCTTAATTCTTCCAAACTTACAAAGAAAAACTAATTTCAAACCTCCTGAAATTGTTTCAAAACATTAAATGGGAGGGAACCCTCCATAATTTAATCTATGAGACAAGCATTACCCTGGGACTGAAACCTGACAAGGGCAACATTTTAAACAAGAAAACTATGGGCCAGTACTTTTCATGAATATGCATGCAAAAATCTCAACAAAATACTAGCAAACCAAATCCAATTGCACATCAAAAATATAATGCACCATGACCAAGTGGAATTTATACCAGAAATGCAAAGATTGTTCAGTATACATATATCAAACATATATACAAATAAATCACAAATACACACAATTGAATATCTCAATCAAGAGAATGAAACAAAAAACCATATGATCTCAAAAGATACAGAAAAAGCATTTGATAAAATTCAACATTGCTTTATGATAAAAATTCTTAATAAAGAAGAAACATACCTAAAAATAATAAAGGTCATATATGACAAGCCCACAGCTAACATCAAATCGAATGGAGAAAAACTAAAAACTTTTTTCTAAGATCTGGAAAAAGACAATGATGCCTGCTTTTAAGTCTTCTATTCAACATAGCACTGGGAGTCCTAGCCAGAGCAATGAGGCAAGAGAAATAAATAAAAGGCACACAAATTGGAAAAGAGAAACTCAAATTATCCCTCTTTGCTGACTGTAAGATCTTATATCTAGAAAAATCTAAAGATTCCACCAAAAAATTCCTGGATTTGATAAATTTAGTAAAGAGGTAGAATACAAAATCAGCATACAAAAATTAGCAGGATTTATAGACATCAATCACACACTAGCCATATGTATAATAATTATTGTTAAAATGACCATCTTACCCAAATCAATCTACATATTCACTGCAATTCTTATCAAAATACCAACAGCATCTTTCACAGAAATAGAAAAAAAAATTCTAAATTTTGTTTGAAACAAAAATAGAGCCTGAATAGCCAAAGAGAACAAAATAGAGGGTCACACTACCTGACTTCAAACTATATTACAAGGTTATGGTAATCAACATAGCATGGTATTGGTATAAAAACAGACATATAGAACATTGGAATGAAAGCAGTCAGAAATAAGTCCACATATTGACAGCCAACTGACTTTTAATAAAGGTGCCAAGGACACACACTGGTGATAGGCCAGTCCCTTCAGTAAATTATTCTGGGAAAACTGGACAACCAACAACCATATACATGTAATAACTGAGTGAGTTAGAAGGAAACACCACTCTCTGAGTTCAAATTATGGCTCCTTTATTCAGCTGGTGACTGAGAGTCAGCTCACACTCAAAATCTCTTGGCCCCGAGGAAGGGGCTTGATTTCCTTTATATCTTGATTTAGGTAGGGGAGGGGGGTAGCCTAGCTGAAGCAGAATTTTACAGAAGCAGAACAAGCAAGTTAGTAGGAGGCTGGTAACCAGGAGGCAGGAGGTTCCCAGGACTGTTGGTTGCTAAGGGTATTTCCAATCACTAAGGTGGGTAGGAGGGGGGAACTTTCCATACAATCAGCACCAACGAGGGTATTCATAATAGCAGGTAGACTTGCCAAGCAGGAGGTGGTTACAATGGTTACAGGTACTGTGAACAGTGTGAACCACTCTTAACGTTCAAATCTTTGAGTGCAGTAGGACCCAGTAATGCACCTGAGGGGCTGTGGCAGGGAGGGAGAGGCTGGAGAGAGCATGTCAGGTTTGCAGCTGAGATGGAGTCAGTAGGCTAACCCAGGTTAGGTTACTACATACAGAAGAATGAAACTGGACTTCTAACTCTTTCCATATACATAAATGAAATCAAGATAAATTAAATACTTAAATGTAAAACTTGAAACTCTAAAACTACTAGAAAAAAAAGAAAAACATTAAAACACATCAATCTAGGCAAAGATTTTATGACTGGGACTTTGAAAGCACAGACAATTATAACAAAAATAGACAAATGAGACTATATTAATTTGAAAAGCTCCCACGCATCAAAGGAAACAATCACCAGAATGAAGACACAATCTGTTAAATGGGAGAAAATATTTGCAAACTATTCATCTGACAAGGGAATAATATCCAGGATATGCAAGGAATTCAAACAACTCTACAACAAAAAACAATTAAATCCACTAAAAAGTGAGCAAAGGGGCAAGGCACAGCAGCTCATGCCTGTTATCTCAGTGCACTGTGGACTGAAGTAAGAAGACTGCTTGAGACCAGGAGTTTAAGACCAGGCTGGGTAACATAACAAGACCACCATCTCTACAAAAAGTTAAATATTGAGCCAGGCATAGTAGAACACACCTGCTGTACCTCTAGCTACTCAGAAGGTCAAGAATGGGAGATCACTTGATCTCGGGAGTTTGAGGCTTTGGTGAGCTGTTATTCCACCACCATGGCACTCTAGCCCGGATGACAGAGTGAGACATTGTCTCTTAGAAAAAAAAAAATGGCCAAAGGCAGTTCTCAGAAGACTTTTCTCAAAAGAAAATGTACAAATGGTTAAGAGGTATATGAAAAATGCTCAACATTACTAATCATTTGGGAAATGCAAATAAAAATCACAAAGAAATATCACCTTGCCCCAGTTATAATGACTATTTTAAAAAGAAAAAAATAACATGTTGGTGAGAATATGTAGAAAAGGGAATTAGTGCACTTTTAGTAGGTATGTAAATTAGTACAACCAGTATGAAAAAACGGTATGAAGATTTCCCAAAAAATGTAAAACAGAGCTACCATATGATCTAGCAATCCCACTGCTGAATATTTGTCCAAAGTAAAAGAAATCTGTATATCAAAGAGATACCTGTGTATTCATCACAGCACTATTCACAACAGCAAAAATATGCAATCGACATAAATGTCCATCAATGGACAAATGGATAAAGAAAATATGGTATATATACATAATGGAATACTACTAAGCCATTAATAAAAACGAAATCATGTCATTTTCTGCAACATGGGTGAAACTGGAAGTCACTATGTTAAGTAAAATAAGTCAGGCACAGAAAGACAGATATCACCATATTTCACCCATATGTGAGAGTTCAAAAACTTAATCACATGGATATAGAGACTAGAATGATGGATACTAGAGGATAGGTAAGGTGTGGGTGGGAGGGGAAATGAAGAGAGGCTGGTGAGTGGGTACAAATATACCGTTAGATAGAAAAAATTAAGCTCCAATATTTGATTGACCAGAGTAGGGCAACTATACTTAACAACATATTGTACATTCCACAGTGGCTAAAGGATGCAAAATATTACCAACATTTAGAAATTATACTCAAGGGAATAGACACCCTGAAGTACTCAGACTTCATCTTTACACATTCTATGCATGTAACAAATACTCACATGTACCCATATATTTTGTATCAATATTTTTAAAGTTCTTTAGTAAACACAGATCAGTGCTGCCCAGAAGCATCCCTTCAAGAATTAACCTGCTGCTATGTTCCTGCACATTTAGCAGATAGTCTTCAGCTCTCAGTTTTTTCAGTGCCTGCCTTAGTTTCAGAAGTCACACTTATACATAATGACTAAGCAAGGTAAGGATATAAAGTCCCAGGAATTTTGCCCTGATATGACACAGTCTGAAGGCCATTACTCACTCCAGATCTCCCTGCCATGTTGGCTGGGGTTTTCTGGGTCCTATATTACAGTTTACTTCCATGGCCAAATTTTGCCTCTTCCCCTTCTTTCCACAAAAACTGACCCTTAATAAACATCTTGAGCCCCAAGCTCCATTTCAGCACCTGCAAAAACAGCAATGGGGGAGAGAGATCCAAGATGGCCGATTAGCAGCAGCTCAGGATTGTAGCTCCCACTGAAAGCGCAGAGAGTGAATGGACGCCACACTTTCAGAAGAATTTTTATTGCCCACGGACCAAGAGATTCTTGGCGGAGGAAGCCCACGGGTCGCCAGCGCGACTCTTTTGGCAGGCGCGGCCATTTTGCAGGTGTCCCAGAGTGGCAGTTCTCAGTCTGGAGTATACAGGACTGAGTGCCCTTTTGGTTGGCGTTGGAGCTCCGGGAAGGCAGAGTCTCCCATTCAGCTGATTGAAAAGTGGACTGAAGTGGGGGAACCAGACCGGGAGATTCCCAGGCAGAAAAGCACCACGAATCTTAACGCCGCTGTTTCAGCCGGCATAGTGGGTCGCAGCAGGGGAAGGCTGGTACCCCCTCCACAAAAAAATAAAAAACAGCAGTTGGAACTCCTGAGGATTGAGAGTTTCACAGCAAGTACAGCTGAACCTGTTGGGGAGGGGCGTCCACCGAAAGAAAATTAGGAAATAGAAAAAACTTTATCACCAACAAGCTGGACATCCACTCAGAGACTTAATCTGAAAGTCAGCAATTACACAGACAACAAGTGGATAAATCCACAAAGATGGGAAGAAACCAGCACAAAAAGGCTGAAAACACCCGAAATCAGAATGCCTTTCCTCCTACAGAGGATTGCAGTGCCTCATCACCAATTGAAAAAGGCCTGATTGAGAATGAATGTGAGGAATCAATAGAATCAGGCTTTAGAAGGAGGATAATTAGAAACTTCTGTGAACTTAAAGAACATGTTCTAGCCCAATGCAAGGAGACTAAGAAACTTGAAAAAAGGTTTCACGAAGTGTTAACGAGAATGGACAATTTAGAAAGGAATATAAGTGAATTAATGGAGCTGAAAAATACAATACGAGAACTTCGCGAAGTATGCACAAGTTTTAACAGTCGAATTGATCAAGCAGAAGAAAGGATTTCAGAGGTCGAAGACCAACTTAACAAAATAAAACGAGAAGACAAGATTAGAGAAAAAGGGTAAGAAGGAATGAGCAAAGTCTCTAAGAAATATGGGACTATGTGAAAAGACCTAATCTACGTTTGATAGGTGTACCTGAATGTGACAAAGAGAATGAATCCAAGCTGGAAAATATTTTTCAGGATATTACCCAGGAAAACTTTCCTAACCTAGCAAGGCAAGACAATACCCAACTCCAGGTAATACAGAGAACACCACAAAGATATGTCTCAAAAGAGCAACCCCAAAGCACATAATCATTAGATTCATCAGGGTTGAAACGAAGGAGAAAATACTACGGGCAGCCAGAGAGAAAGGTCAGGTTACCCACAAGGGGAAGCCTATCAGACTCACAGCACATTTCTCAGCAGAAACTCTACATGCCAGAAGAGAGTGGGGGCCAATATTCAACATCCTTAAAGAAAAGAACTTTCAACCCAGAATTTCATATCCAGCCAAACTAAGTTTCATAAGTGAAGGAAAAATAAAAATTTTTTGCGAACAAGCAAGTACTCAGAGATTTCATTACAACCAGGCCTGCTTTACAAGAGCTTCTGAAAGAGGCCCTATATACAGAAAGGAACAACCAGTATCAGCCATTGCAAAAAACCCATCAGCAAGCTGCATCCAGACCCATCTCACACGCAAGGATATACAGAGACTCAAAACAAAGGGATGGAGGAAGACTTGCCAACAAAATGGAGAGCAAAAAAAAAAGCAGGAGTTGCAATTCTCATCTCTGATAAAATAGACTTTAAAGTAATAGAAACCAAAAGAGATAAGAAGGACATTGTATAATGGTAGAGGGATCAATGTAACGGGAAGAGCTAACGATCCTAAGTCTATGTGCACCCAATATAGGAGTACCCAGATACATAGGGCAACTTCTTGGTGACTTACAAAGAGACTTGGACTCCCACACAATAATAGTGGGAAACTTTAACATTACATTGTCAATATTGGACAGATTAATGAGACAGAAGGTCAACAAGGATACCCGGGACTTGAATTTAGACCCCGAACAAGTAAACTTAATAAACATTTACAGAACTCTCTACTCCAAATCCACAAAACACACATTTTCTTCAGTAACACATCACATCTATTCTAAAAGTGACCACATGGTTGGGAGTAAATTACTCCCCACCAATTGCATAGCATTTCATAGGTTTAAATGAAACATTGGTTGGCTGTTTGTTATTTTCCTCCCTTATTCCTTCCTGTCTCCATTGTATAACACAATTATTAGTATAAAAGAGCTTTTTAACATCCATTTCTAGACTGCATTCTAGCCTGGGCAATAGAGCAAGATTCTCGTTCTCGCTTCCTCTTTTTCTTCTTTTTCACTTTCTTTCATTCTCTTTTTCTTCCTTCTTTTTCTTTTCTAAAAAAAAAGAAAGAAAAAAACAGCAATGGGATGCAAGAAAGTAGGCCATACAATGGAGTTTTCAAGCTGGATTACACACATCCAGCAGGTGATGAGAACATTATCTCCAGTGGTAGGTCAAGAACATTCATTCATAAGGTGGTAGTTAATGCTCTACCAGTGGTAACTTGAGAGGATATACTAGGAACATGGGGAATAAATTAGCACATGTAAGATCAGCCATTGCAATTTAGGAAGACTCTAGAAGGTATAAAGATAACAGGATAGGATGGCTGTGGCTAAACGCCATTGATGGCCTATTTAGAAAAATAACATGCAGTTAGAGTAACAAGTCACCAAAAGCCAGGTACAAAAGCCAGAGGTTTGGTTGTCTACAAAGAAGCTCTAATTACCTGCAGTAGCAGGTAAGAAAAAGCCAAAACCAGGTACAGGACCTAATAAATCAAGTAGTTAAATGCCCAACAACAAGCAAGGTTAAGTGCCCAACCAAGGCAAGTCAGTTTTGCCACATCAGAGCTCCAATTAGGAAATCCTACATCAAAGCTCCAATTAGGAGATCCTAGGATTCTGACATGTGAAATGGTGCAGCTATCCGAAGAGAGATGAGGCAGAATCTAGTGGGTCAACTGACATGCTGTAGTAGATGCGAAGATGTGCCACTCAGATCATTTCTAATGAAAAGCCTTCTGTGAAGAGTGTGCTCAGCACACTGTCCAACTGTCATTCCCTCCAAGGTTTGTCTGAACTGTAGAGAATAGCCTAGCCTGAGATCACACCCTTCCCAGGGCAGCCCACATGCAGTTAACTGAGGGAGGAGCGGGTATAAAGTTTTGACAGTTCAGCCGGATGTAAAACATTCTAACAAATTTGCTCCAGAGCTATCTGCTGAATTGCTGGAATCTTTGTCAAGTCTGTTCCACTGTTTGCTATGCCCAAACCAGTCTCCTCTCTTTTGCTTTAACAGACATTCAGTAGACATTTTGAATCCCAAACTCCAGTATCTTTTTCTAATGATGCCAAGTTATAACTCAAACAGCTCACAAAGAAAACTATAGAGCAGGGATTAAAATGCAATTAGAAAGTATTTGTTTTGTTGCCTATAAAGTTAAGTATTTGATAAAGAAGTATTTGAGATGATTTCTTGCACATCTAAGAAACAAATTTTGGCATTTACTAAAACTATCCAATTCCTTAAATTGCTAAACCAAAATATTGCCTTTTAATCTTCCATTTCAATTGTCCTTTGGTGTATTTCTATGTCTTTAGTTCAGGTTTAATATACTGCTCATTCCTAGCCTGAAAATTCAGTAAATTATATTGATTCTCTGTTGTATCTAAGCTAAGTGTAATAAAGTTCATATTTATAAAGCAGATAATGCGTAAGAATCAACTTAGATACAGTATGTGCTTACTAAGTCATCCAATTATTCATAATAATTATCTCTAAATATCTTATTGAGGTTCAATAAATGAAGCCATAAAATTACACAATATTGCAAAGGGGGTGAGCATAGAATGACAAACAAAAATCTATGGTCTTTCAGCATTAAAACATCAAGGTAATAAAGAGAAACTGAGAATAGTCAAAAAAGAAAGGGTGAACCAATAGAGAAAGTATGCCATAAGGCAAGCGAACATAACTCTCACAAAGGAAGGACTGGTCAATCATGTAAAATCCCATGAGATGTAAACTAAGATGAGAATTACAACAAGTAATTGGATTTTGCAATATGGAGATCATTGGTGGCCTTCACAGAGCGTTTTTTATGGTATAGTGGAGTTAACATATTGACTAGAACAGATAAGGGGGGATAAATTAATGCATCTATAAACATCTTTTTTTGGGATTTTTGTTATAAGAGGACAGAGAAATGGAAAGTTTGCTGAGCATAAAATGAAGGAAAATATTTTCTCATAAAAGATGAATGGAAAGATGCAATAAATAAACTAAGTTCCCTTGCAACTTCAAGATTCAGCAGTCTAACCATATGAAGAACAGGAATGTAAACGCACTATTCTGCCTTGCTAGGTCAATTTTTTTTCATAAAAGAATTTTACCGAAGACTTTAATACATAAATGTAATTTTTAAAGATTCCTATTTTTCAGTCAAGTACTTTAAATTATGATCCGCTCTCTTAAACACCTGCTCACTTGCAATAGTCTTCAAAACAGCTCATTGTTAAACACCCAAGTTAACTTAACAATCTCTTAACAGGTTAAACACTAGCACTTAACTCCTAAAGTATATTAGCTACAAATTGAACATTAAGTAGAAAGCACTCAAGGCTATTTAAGGCTTTAGAGCCTTCTTATAAAGGTAAGTTATTTGCAATCAGGTATGGTTTCATTAGCTATTATGAAAATAAACCAAAGAACAATGTTTCTAATTGGCATTATAGGAAAATGTCTCTCTGTAATCTGAGCACTTTGGGAGGTAGAGATGGGAGGATTGCTTGAGGCCAGAAGCTCAAGACCAGCCTGAGCAACATAGTGAGACCCCAGTCTCTCCACAAAATTACAAAAATTAGCTGAGCATGGTGGTACACACCTGTGGTCTCAGCTACTCAGGGAGGCTGAGGCAGGAGGATCACTGGGTCCCAGGAGGTTGAGACTATAGTGAGCTATGATCACACCACTACACTCGAGCCTGGGCACCAGAGAAAGATTCTGTTTCAAAAAAAAAAAAGGAAGAAAGAAAATATTTTTCTTGAGTCAAGCGCTGAATCTAAGCAAACGTTTAGGTTAAAAGTAGTAGATCTTTGCCCTTTCAGCCAATTTATTTTTGTCTCTCTGTGGTTATTTGGCCAGGAATAGGCAGGGACCCTGGGATGCAGATATTTAATTGACCACCTTTATCAGTACTTGTTTGCTTTGGGAAGCAGGTGGATGCCCGAGCATCTGCTGCCAGAGTTAAGCACACATCTAACTATTCCTGTGGCTCCTGGCAATAACTGCATTACCACTCACTCACCTTTCCAATTCCCCACCCTGCTGCCCAGAGATGAGTTCTAACTGCCCACAGCTCAAGGTGAAGAGGTTGAAGCTAAGGCAAGGAGTTATCCCAATTTCCAGTGAATTTGTATTGTTAACAATTTAACTTTTCAAAGGATCTTGGAGTAAAGCAATCAACTCTCTGCTGGAGCTGGTCAGGACACGAGGCTGAGATTGCTGAATCAATATGTGGAAACCTGACTGACAACTTAGGTAATTTGATGCAGAATTTGGGACAACAACTGGAGATAAATTACTTAACACAGCTGGGAACCAAAACTGTGTTCAGAAAGAGAGATGTGTTTTCCTCAGAGGAGTGAGGAGAATTGTACTGACAGGAAAGTGATGAGCGCAAACAAAACTCTTAAAACATTATTCCATATGCAACTGTAAACGTTCTGGTGAGTATCTTTGAATTGTCTTTGTAGGGGGTGGGGAAGTATTGTGAAATATATGTAAATCAACAGTGATATGAACTTTTGTTTAAAATACGTAACTATAGAAAAGATACGTACTGAATTGTAAGAAAATATAAGAAAATACTTATTTTGTGGAGAGAAAACTGCAGCATACAAAAAGTATTTTTTTGCTTTCTAAATTATAATGAAGTCCTTTTAGAATTCAATTTGACTTATGACTAATCTGTGTAAAAATATTTTTATTACCATTTATTTGAATTTTTAACAAGCTTGTGTTTGTGTAATAAAGGAAGGTTCTCCCTCTTCACACCCTTCATCCTCACCCACTAACCTAGCATCCCCCTGTAATGCAATATATTTCGTATTTGCAGTAACCAAGATAAATAGATCTGGCCACTTGGTCAACCCTAGAATGTGTGCAGTGAAGAGGGAAGGGAGAATGCAGAAAGGGGTAAACTCAATTATTTATTCACTGTCATAGTTACTGCCAACTCAGAGAGATGCATTCTTTTTCACATTTGCAAGCAAACAAATGTTTGAAAGCGTTGCTGCATTTCTGCATCGCTTCAGTGAAGACTTAAAAGAGTAAGGTAAGTGCCTCTGAGATGTAACAGAGATTTGTTTCGGGCTTTTCAAAATTTAATTTTCCCTTTCTGATAGGATCCTAATATTGTTTTGAGGAATTACCTCCTTCAGTAAGGTTTGCTGCTGACATATTCAAGGGAAGTTGACACGTGACCTGGGTTAAGCCAGTCAGATACTTCCTCTTGAGCAGAAAGATAAAGAGAACAGAAATGACAGAAGTTCATTCTAGAGGCCATAACCCACTCCGATTTTTACTTTTCCAAGACTCTTGTGCTTTTTGCTTTCTAGGTTTTGGGACTGCCTGACCTGCTTGTTTTTTTTTTTTTTTTTAATTTTTTTGTTTTCAGTTTTTTTTTTTTTTTTTGAAGCAGAGTCTCACTCTGTCGACCAGGCTGGAGTACAGTGGCGTGATCTCAGCTCACTGCAACGTCCACCCCCCAGGTTCAAGCAATTCTCATTCTCAGCCTCCCCAGTGGCTGAGATGACAGACGCGCATCACTACACTTTGCTAATTTTTGCGTTTTTAGCAGAGACGGGGTTTCACCATGTTGTCGTGGCGTCACATGATCTGCCTACCTCAGCCTTCCAAAGTGCTGGGATTACAGGCACGAGCCGTCATGCCTGGCCCCTGCTTGTTTCTAAGCCCTATGCTTATGCCCAGCATTCCATGAATTCTGTAATCCTCCATTATTTTCCCAATGAATTCCCTTTTATGCAACTCACCAGAGTTGATTTCTGTTATTTACAATCAAAGATCTTAAAACTGATACAGAGGATCGTAATTGGCCCTAATACTGACGATTCCATCATGGTTCTCCAAGAACATATTTCTGTGTATGTGTGCGTGTGTATGAGCAACCTCAATGTGAGCTCTCCAACACTTGTGTTACCTTTTGACCACTTCCTTTAATGTCTTTGGCAACATGTGCATATCATTATAGTAGCAAAACAATCACTTTGCCTTTCTTGGTGAAATTGATCAAAAAGTTGTGATAAATACCAAATACCTAGGAATTATCCTAAGACCTTCCTCTACTCCACTGCCTTTATCCAATACCTCACCAAGTCTTAATGATTATAACTCCTAAATCTCTCTCAGATCTACATGCAGCACTCTACCTCCACCACCACTGCTCTGGATGATGGTCGTTTCTCACCTAAGCAACTGCAAGCAAGAGCTGCCTGACAGCTCTGCTCATTACGTGAGTCCCTTTCCATTCTATTCTTCACATATGGTCACCAGAACAATCTTAATGGAATAATAAACATCCCACATCTTGTTTTTAACACTTTAGTAGCTTCCAGAGGCCCTAGGCAGTGTCCAAAATCATTAGGTGCCCTCTAAGCCAAGCAGATTGACATCCCTCACTTAGCTCCTTATTTCACACAGCATCTGTAGTCCATCCACACTGTCTTTCACCTCCAGCAAGGAGCTCTGATTGCTTCTTCACGGGGCCTCCTTACCTACTTCTACAGATTTGCTTCATTGTCTCCTCTGTACTTTTTTTCTAATTAAATCTTAAGCATCCTTCAGATATCAGCTAAATATCACGTCCCCAGCAATCACTTCCCACTCTTATTAACTAGATAAAACCCCTCTTAGTCTGCTCTCTTAGAACAATAAGAATTTCTTGACACCAGTCATCCCAGTTGTATTTGTACTGTAGGATTGTTTTATTAAATATCACTCCTTTTCACTTCCCAACAATAGGGTACAAGCTATGTAAGGGTAGGGACAAAATCATTTATTTTCATCATACCCACCCAGCCATAACCCACCTAGATTGTTACTCTTCCAAGAATCCTGTTGTGCTTATTTTATAGCTTTTGGGACTAGCTAAGCCCCAAAAGAACTGAGTTTCGTGTCTGACACAGGAGTTTGGTACTTGGTGATGAGTGAATAAGATCATTCTTGGGAAAATATGAATTCTTTGAGAACAGGAAATAAAATGTTTAACATAGGTACTCAAAAATATAGTGGTTAATATATCTTCTACTTGGATTTGGTAAGGAAATTTTTCACCCTGATGACAGACAATGGTTCTACATTTTCTTTATTAAAGTCTTGTATACATTTTAGACACATTCTATAATTTTAAAAAACAAATTTATGATTACAGTCTTATTAATCATGCTCAACAAGCCAGGCATGGTAGTCAATAATCTTTCGTAAACAGTTCATGATGCTATTTTTTATACAACAGGGAACATTTTGGTGGTACGTGCCTGTAGTCCCAACTATTCAGGAGGCTGAGCCAAGAGAATCATTTGAACCCAGGAGGCAGAGGCCGCAGTGAGCCGAGATCATGTCACTGCACTCCAGCCTGGGTGACAGAGAGAGACTCCGTCTCAAAAAAAAAAAAAAATTGAAAATAATCAACTTTAGCAAAATGATTATCTTTTCCTCT
This sequence comes from Ateles fusciceps, assembly GCA_036589455.1. NCBI lineage: Eukaryota > Metazoa > Chordata > Mammalia > Primates > Atelidae > Ateles > Ateles fusciceps. The sequence goes on from JAZHEH010003310.1 coordinate 6,443,989, forward strand.
GGCCGACTGCTTTATTTTAAATGTTTTTAAATAAATTCTTAAGACATTTAGGGAAACTCCAAAGTTACATAACAACACTGCCCCAATTAACTCTCAGACATGTGTCTTTGATTTTCTGGTGGCAATCTAGAAGTATAGATTTAGACTAAAACCTCAGCACCTACATCCACAATCCTCCCAAGGACCACTGTGTTTGACAAGCCTGATTTGATCTGCTCTCATTTTCCAAGATTTCCCCTGGTCCTCTGATGCTCATGAGTGTTGGCAATTGTTCCTGTCTGAAGATAGTCACTTTTCTTTGTTACTAGGAGTGGCCTCATCCATAGATGGGCAAATCTCTTTCTCTCTCTGGTAGCATTCGTCCTCACTGAATTTCAGATTCAAAACCAAAAACACTTACGTAAACCAAAGGACCTTCAAATGTTCACATAATGCTCAAAGCTAGGGAATATGTTTGTATTATGTATGTTTGTTACGTAGTAAGCGCTTAATGTATATTTGTGGGATTAATACAGAATCTGTGAACTACATCATGACTCCCATTGTCAATTCAAACCTGCTATACAGAACTAATTATTTAACACCTGGATGAAATAGAATGCTGATTTTTTTCCCCCTACAACTGTTAGATAATAAAATATGCTAGGAACAACTAATTGTAAAGAGCTAAACATATTTTGGGGTTCAGTAGTCATTATAGCTGATTTATCACAGCTTATGCTCATCTCCCAATCTGTCATAATTGCATTAGAGAGTATCTTCCTGGAGCTACTTTGGGTCAGCACGAGTCAGACCTCCCAATGATGGGCACATTCTCAGAGACATCCAGTACGCATTCAGGAAAATGAACGTTGGAATATTTGGCTGTGATTTTCTACAGGAAATCTGGGAACTTTACTGGTTAGTATCTACATGGCAGTAAGGCAGATAACCTATTTGCAAATTGAGTTTTAGCTTTGCTTTTATCAGCAAGAAGTATGTGTAAAATGGTATCTGCCTTTGTTTTATGTTGCTATAACTAGAATGCCTGAGATTGAGTAATTTTTAAAGGAGCAAGGTTTATTTTTAACAGTTCTGGAAGCTGTAAGTCCAAGACCAAGGAGGCCATAACTGGTGAGGGGCATTCTTGTTGTATTTTCCTATGGTGGAATGTGGAAGGGTAAGAAAGGGGGAGAGGGAGAGAGTGGGAGAGGGAGAGAGGAGGAGGGAGGGAGAGAGGGAGAGGGGGGGAGAGAGGGAGAGGGGGGAGAGAGGGAGAGGGGGGAGAGAGGGAGAGGGGGGAGGGGGGGGGGGAGGGAGGGAGGGAGGGAGGGAGGGAGGGGGGGAGGGGGGGGGAGGGAGGGAGGCGGGGGAGGGAGGGAGGGAGGGAGAGGGGGAGGGAGGGAGGGAGGGAGAGAGGGAGGGAGGGAGGGAGAGGGGGAGGGAGGGAGGGAGGGGAGAGGGGGAGGGGGAGGGGAGGGAGGGAGAGGGGGAGGGAGGGAGGGAGGGGAGAGGGGGGAGGGAGGGAGGGAGGGAGAGGGGGAGGGAGGGAGGGAGGGAGAGGGGGAGGGAGGGAGAGGGGAGGGAGGGAGGGAGGGGAGAGGGGGAGGGAGGGAGGGAGGGAGAGGGGGAGGGAGGGAGGGAGGGAGAGGGGGAGGGAGGGGAGGGAGGGAGAGGGGGAGGGAGGGAGGGAGGGAGAGGGGGAGGGAGGGAGGGGAGGGGAGAGGGGGAGGGAGGGAGGGGAGGGAGAGGGGGAGGGAGGGAGAGGGGGAGGGAGGGAGGGAGGGAGAGGGGGGAGGGAGGGAGGGAGGGAGAGGGGGAGGGAGGGAGGGAGGGAGAGGGGGGGGGAGGGAGGGAGGGAGAGGGGGAGGGAGGGAGGGAGAGGGGGAGGGAGGGAGGGAGAGGGGGAGGAGGGAGGGAGGGAGAGGGGGGGAGGGAGGGGAGGGAGGGAGAGGGGGAGGGAGGGAGGGGGGGGAGGGGGAGGGGAGAGGGAGAGGGAGGGAGGGGGAGAGGGGGGAGAGGGGGAGGAAGGGGGCAGGGGGAGAGGGGAGGAAGGGGCAGGGGGGAGGGGAGAGGGAGAAGGAGAGGAGAGCACACACATACATAAGCCCAAGAGATTGAGCTCACAGCTTACACCCCTTTTGTAATCAGCCCTAATCCATCCATGAGGGTGCACCCCCTCATGATCTAAACACCTTTCATTAGGCCCCAGCTTCCAACACTGTTGCATTGGGATTAAGTTTCCAACATATGCTTTTGGGGGACACATTTAAACTATAGCAGTATCTTTCACAGGTGAATTGAAAATGACATTCTTCCCTGCTCTCTTACCAGTGCTAAACTGGACCCAGTGAGAAAGACTCAGAGAATGCTTTCAATTTTATAATTCATTGTACTAATTTTACAATTCATTGTCATTCAAGATTAAGCAACAGCACCTTAGATACTCTGTGGCATAGGTCTAAACAGGCACTGATAAGAATTGTGGAAATGGGGTTCCAGCCATCTCCCACAAATAGAGGACCTTCTCCCCTATTGAAGGAGGGTGTCTGGCAGTCTAGGACTTTTTTATCCTGTAAATCACAAAATCTACGATTTCACAGGCCTATATTTTTGTTCCTTACTACCCTAGATAAGGAAAGTAGATGAATAAAATGTTCAGAAGATTCACAGTTGAAAGCAGCAAGAAAGAAGCAGTAGTTTTCTCTTAGTAGATGTGCAATTTTTTTTTCTTAAGGCACAAGATATTTACCCCAGAGATTGGAGTATTTTATAAGGCTATGGTTTTTGCATTGACAGCCATATTGTGACATTTGTACCTGAAGGAAGAAAACAAAGATATGGAAGTCAAAAAATATAGAGGACATTTAGATCCTTATTAAAGTTTCAACCCCAGACAAAATTGTTCCCAGATCTATTCAATAATGTTCCTTTTTTGCTTATTGAATCTTTGTGTATTAGTTCATTTTCACACTGCTGATAAAGACATACTCTAGACTGAGTAATTTATAAAGAAAAAGAGGTTTAATGGACTCATGGTTCCACATGGCTTGGGAGGCCTCAAAATCATGGCGGAAAGTGAAAGGCACATCTTACATGGCAGCAGGCAAGAGAGGAAAATGAGAGCCAAGCAAAAAGGGAAACCTCTCATAAACCATCAGTTCTTGTGAGACTTATTTACTACCATGAGAACAGTATGGGGGAAACTGCCCCCCACGATTCAATTATCTCCTACCAGTTTCCTACCACAACAGGTGGGAATTATGGGAGCTGTTATTCAAGATGAGACTTGGGTGAAGAAACAGCCAAACCATATCAATTGGTTTTTAGTTCTATGCATAACCAACTTATGATCAGCCATGAATGCCCAAGGGAGACATTTCCCAGTTGGCTAACTGCTGCCTACTTTAGTTTTTACAGCTATCTTACCCTCAACTCCAAAGACACAAACCCTCTGCCAAGCACAGTGCCTCATACCTGTAATCCCAGCACTTTGGGAGACTGAGGCAGGCAGATCAATCCAAGTGTTCAACACAAGCCTAGGCAATATAGCAAGACCTTGTCTACTTAATGGACTCTCTATGAGTCCATTAAACCTCTTTTTCTTAATACATTTTTTTAAAAAGACACAAATCCAGTCACTGAGGAAAGCTAAACAGTGCTACCTCTTCCAAGAATGCCACTAGAGGGAAAGTGTAACAGGAAGGAATCTTCTTCCCCTCTTCCTTTACTTCCAAACTTGATGGTGAGGAGGTCTTTTGATCCTGCAGTTTGATTATTTTGAAAGATGTAGGCCTACTCGTAACCACAGGCACCAGGAATTGTTGCTGTCAGTTCTCAGGTTATGCCCGAATCTATCTAGGATTTTCTCATGACCTTGACATTAAAGCTTCCTGACACGATGAAGTTAAGATGCTAAGATTCCAAAGAAGAGGACACAAACCACTGGGTAAGATGTATAAGAAACCAGGGCATCGGGGGCAGGGAGAGAAAAAAATAATGTATCAGAGGAGGAGATGACTTCAAAGTGCCGTCTTATCTAGGCACCCCTTGAAAGGTGACAATGTGAAAAGGAAAGACTGTTTTATATCAGCTACCTGTTTCCATCTGCACCCTTTTGTTGTGAAAAATAAGATTGTTTTTCCTTTGCTGACAAATTGTTCTTGCAAAGCCTTTCGAAATGTACCAAAAATACCAGAGCAGTTAGAAAACAAACGGTCCTGGAACATGTTTAAATGTTTCTTTTCCATCTTTCAGTTTTGAATCCCATATCTGACTCCCTTTGGGGGTGACTCTGCCTCTTTATAATAAATCAAGTACTACATGTAAAGGCTATATATGTCATCCTTTTTAGTAAACCCTTAAAGTGGAAAGAAAAGTACCTGTTGCAGTTTTTGGTTTTTACATTCTCCAGGTGTCCATCATAAAATTTGTGCTGGAATCTATACTTTAGCTTATAAAAGACCCACTTCTCTGTGTTTTGGGCAAATTTCTTCTCATTCATCTGCTTGTATATTACTTCCTCTCCACCTCTCCCTGCCCTTCAGATTGCTATGCAATGGTATTTTACTTAGAAGCTATACTAAATCGTCGATATTTTATTGCTGGTTCTAACTATAATAATAATTATTAAAATAACTATACATATGATGTACATTAATAGCTCAACATTTTGCAGAAAGATTCTAAAGATGCTTCTTGCCAAGAAGCAGTGAAAATTTAAATTCCTTTCAAATACAGTTACTACCTGATTCCTAAAAACCTGGAATGTGAAGAAAGGAAATGGGAATATATTGTCTGTCCTGTATCCAGAGGGCAATTGTTTTTTCCCCACTTGCCAAGAAGAGAAGTGAAATGAAAGAATGTGCTTACCCAAAGCTACCATGAGTATGCAAATGCCTTTGGAATTTTTCCAATAATTTTAACCAAATATTCAAATCATAACAAGTATTCCCTGTGGCATCGTTGAAGCATGCTGCAGTTACACATTATAAATGGAAGCCAAATCACACACTTGTGTAAAATGACTGGTATAGCAGAAAAACAAGTTATGTATTTAATAAGCAATCTCAAGCTTGTAATGTAGTGAAACCCACTTGTAATTTCTTTCATATTTGTTTTTTTTCCTTCTGCATACACTGCTCATTTTTAAAGCTCTCTAAAAGGCTTTTATAAAAATCAACTTAGCCAATATACCATCACTCCAATTTTCTTTGCCCATTCCTTTGAAAAACTGTTCACCATTCACCAATATTTGTCTTATCAAAATGCACGAAATGTGTTTGTATGGCATTCCTGAAAGCATGGTTTTTACTCATTAAATATGTAAGAAAAAAGCCAATATGTGTTTATACTCCATACAGGCATGCTTTCTATCTTTTCTAACCTGTGGGATACTTTTACAGACAAAAGCCATTCATTCCTCTACCAAATGAAGGCTGTTATAGTTTCTCATACTGGCATTTACTGCCCCATGATTCCGATTGCCTTAATGAAGTGACATCATGGTCATTTTTGCTGATTAAACATAAGGCTACTGTTAAACATCCAAATACTGGATATGGCAGTCAATTCCCAAACAGCCTAACCTGAAATCTCACCAGAAAATAGCAACTGTCAATTCAAAGATGAAATTATCTATTGTTGCCTTCAGCAGACCCTTTACTAGTTGGGCTCCCTCTCTACTAAATTACTTTGATTCCTGTGACATTTTACATGTCTCTAATTAGATAATTATCTGACTCCATTTGAGCTATCTGTAAACGTGTTTTCATGCATCCAACTCCTCAGAGTGAATTGTATTGTCTAACAGGCATCCAAACACACTGTCCTGTATCAGACAGGTTTAAATATTATACTGATAATTTCCCCGTGAGATAAAATTCTCTTTAGTCAACTTTGATTGAAAAGGAAACAAGACAGTATTTTTACCAGTGACGGCATATTGGCTTAGGTATTCATTGTATGTTAGATCTATTTTTAACCTTGGCTTTATGTTTGAGCCAAAAAGATCATCTACTTCCCGAGGATTTTTCTCCCCCTTTGCTGATTAGCTATAGAATGAGGAGAAGCACCTGACGGGCCACATTAAGAAGGATGCTAAGCGGTTTATAAGTCGCAGTAATTAATGACTTTTTTATCACAAAGAATATAGACTGGCTTCTTCCATCTACTGAAACTCAATGTAAGCCCTTATAAGCCTCAATGCAGCATAATTGGTGCAATAGAGCTGAAAATGAGATGGAGGATATAATGCAGCTTCAGTAATCCTGCCGTTAGCTAAAATGGAACAGAAGCCCCTGGCAGCCTCCAATGTGTCTGCCACTAACATTTAAAGCCAGCCAGCTGTCTATGGTTCCTTGTGAAGTGCACATGACTGCTTATACCCTTAAATAGAGTTCAAATGTTTGAAATAATTATATTTATGAGAATGATTTACTGTGGTAAACAATTTCTCAGCCTTTTGGCTGTAATTGGTTATTTTCTCCAATTAGGAACAATCATGGACTGTGTACTTGCAACAGTTTTTATTCTGACCACCGTGTGCTTATAATGTGCTCTCAAACCTCTTAGATGAAAAAATGGGTTTTGCTTTCTCAGTGTTATTAAAAAAAAAACCACTCTCTTGTAAATCATAATATGCTAATAATAGGTCTGGGGACTCAATTGGGGAAATGAAAACAGCTTCACAGGCACAAAAGCATGCTAAGTGAAACCGCAATAAATGCTGGGTAATGTGTTTGTTTTAGATTTGTGACTATCCCTTCAAATAGCCTGGATAGCACTGCATTGTCTAACCCACCCACAATCACAAATTAGTTCCTGACAGGTTTATACCACATGGCTGAAAGAAACACTAAAAACCAAAAAAAAAAAAAAAAAAAAAAAAAGGATGGGAATGGGAATTTCTTCCAGGAAACCCTGAGACTGTTGGGTTATTTTCAGCAACCTGTTTGAACAGCATGTAAGCATTTCACTCATGTTTTTCCTGAGAGAACTGGCACCACCCACCATAAAAATAAACGACTGGTTTCTTTAAAAGAAGGCTATATCTGAAGATCCGATAGCAGTGTCTTCCATGAGTATTATATAACAGCTACATGCCATCTCTCTCAAAAGTTAGAAAGTCTTTCTTCTCTTGAAATATGCTAGATATTCAGAAATTGAAAAAATCATTGAAGAAACCAAATGGAATAAGATTAACCAGGGGTGTTCTTTAGTTAACCAGCATCCCCAGGGGGCAACTTTTCCCTTCCATCTGATTCACTTTCAAAGTTGAATCTTAGGCACAGTCTGGTGTTCAGGCCGATTATGGTTTCAAGACACATAGTGGGAGCAGACCCGGGGACTGGGCTGGAGGCAGTCAGGGGTCAGATCACCACCAGTCACAGAGGGTGTTTGTCTGGAAAGCATTATCAAATTTGGGGGATTTTTCTCCCTTTCCGACACCTATATTCAGCCTAGGTCAGTTATTAGTTGTTTCTTTCACAAAAGGAGTTTAAGCTATTCTAGTAAGTGTGAACTTTATTTTAAGCTTCATGAAAGTTGCATTTGTGCTCAGGTGACCTTGTCTACAATACAACTAGGTCACATTGGTCACACTGTTATAGAAAGCACATAATCCTCGGGCCAGGGTTGGAAATCTCCAGGCCAGGTTACATCATATTGCTAAGTGACACATAGTGTAGGCCCTGAGAGATATTAGTGGGCCTACAGTCTATCATTAATCTTATAGCTATATATGTCTCTTATACTATACTACAGTTAGATTTATGATAATATGGATAAATCTAATGAGATAGAGAACGAGTTGTTATTCAAATCCTTTAACAACGAGTGTAAATGATGAAATCTTGTGCTTGAATGGGAGTCCCAACACTACCTATTTCATTACGTTACATGTGACAAGGGGCTTTCAACATGAGTTACAGTCTTCTAATATTGTCTATTATCTACTTCATACAGTCTTTAGTAGGGGTAAAACTTTTGTGGGCATCATAAAGGTCCAAGAATGGTTCCAACTGTTAAATGAAAAGCAAAGTGAAACGAAAGTAAAATTTAAATTCACTCACTGCAAGCAAGACACTAACAAAACAATATAGACGTAGTATTAACTCTTCTTTTGACTATTCTTACAAAGCTTAAAATTTTGCTGATTGAAATTATACAATTTCCTGAAATCTAGATTTGGACACACAGAATTTTATTCCTAAGCAGAAAGTTGAATACTATGAAGATCCAAAGTTAAAGCATATAGGCAATATTACACAGGTGATGTAGCACAATGGTTAAGATTGCTGGACTCTGGAGTCAGATCTCCCGGGAGTATTTTCTAATTCTTCCAATTACCAGCTATGTAACCTTGGTAAAAGTTGTTCACTTAATCTGTAAAATGGGGGATAATTGTGAAATGATCAAATAAGTTGATGCATACAAATACTTAGAATAGTACAAGAGGAACAACTCACCCAGCATCAGCTATTGTTATCTTTGCAAAAAAATGTATTGCTAAATATTTGTGTTTGCATATATGTATATGCATATGTATGTATGCTTTATATGTATGTGTGTGTATATATATATACACACACACATCCATTGCAAAGCACATTTCACATATATTATTTGATCATCATCAACCAACAAACTTGCAAGACAGTAAGGATCAATATTATTTAGTAAATGAGTAAATAGAAACCCAAATATGTATGTTACTTTCCCAAGATCACATACTCAAAGTAGTGGGGGCAACAGCAATGACATCCTTTGACTTTGACATTCTGACATGTACTTCAAAGTATTTTCACTTAAACCCTGTCACTGGCTTTTTTATTTCCATAAAATTTTGAGGAACAGGTGGTGTTTGGTTACATGAGTAAGTTCTTTAGTGGTGATCTGTGAGATTTTGGCACACCCATCACCTGAGCAGTATACACTGTACCCAATTCATAAACTTCGTCACTGGCTTTCTAAGAGTACTGATGGTTTTGGTAGGAATGATTCTGGTGGTGACAAAGTACAAGTGAATGTAGGAACAAGCAGGAGGGAGATTACACTTCCCTGAAGCAAATCAGAGAAACTAGAGTTCCCCTTTCCCAAGGTGGGTCATAGAAACAAGACCACCTCTTTCCCAAAGACAACCATAAAAGTTACAAGTTGTAACTTTTTCCCACTTTTGTGTTTAGGAGCTGGTTATAAAAAAAATTATCTGACCCACCCTTGTTTAACAGATCATAATACTCTCATTTTAGAGGTATTCTGGTCTATATGTAGGAAGAAGGAATGTTACAACAGAGAGATCAGAAAGAATCTGAACAGACAGGCTTTGCTGGGTTTATTCACTCAGTCTGTTAGTATTGAATCATACCCCTTTGTCCAATCACATTTCTACATGGTCCATTCTTCATTCAACCTAAACATAAAAATGGATAGTTTTCCCTGTACCTTTTGATCTTCATTTGGCTTCTGTGTCACATAAAACTTCGATTAAATCAAGTTGTTAGGCTATTCTCTTGTTACTGTCTTTTGTTATAGGAGTATCAACCATAACCCTTATGATGGGTAAGGAAAGCTATCATACCCTTTCCACTATCAAACACTGTTTATGCCAAAAATAGTTATTATCATTTTATATTCTCCAATGTCATTGAACATTTTGAAAATATTAATTTTTTCAGTTCAGTACCCCTCCATCCAATTTAAAATTATTTCCTCATGGGATAACCTTGGCTACATCTGACACAGATCAATTCTTTACATTTTCTATAGGATCATCATAGTATTACATGGTTCTGTTGCTACAATGCTATTGCATTAAAATAATAATGCACCCCAGATAGGATTCCAAATTGTAAATCTTTTAAGGCAAGAAAATAAAATCATTTTCTCAACCAGTCTGGAATAGAAGATGCTCATACATGTATTGTTATTTGTGTTTAAAATACCTATACATCTAGGTTTAGTTTTGTCTACTCCCTTTTCAGTCTCACTTGTTATATAAAATACTTTTAACTTTCGTGACAGTCTGGTTATTACAGAATTAGAATCAATGGATGTTCAAGAAGGCAAATATCTGCTCAATAATACAGGATAAAAAACTCAAAAAATTATAGTGGTCCTTGATTGATGTATATGCACATGTCTTATAAGATCAGGTGTTCTTCGCTATTGGAAACGTTTAGAAGAAGCAACACATTTATTTATCACCAATTTTGTAGTGAACATTCCTGACTCAGACAAAATGTTAGACAAAGGAACCTCCAAGATTCCATGATCCCAAAGAAACTCTCAGTAGATCTGTCTCATGAGACGGGCTAAAATGTTTTCAGGAAAATAAATAATATTTTTCATTATATTTTCCATTTGATGTTTGAAGGTGAAGTTATCGGATCATATCGGTATAAAGGAAGCAATAGCCATGGACTCTGGAGTTCTGTGGACTTGGCTATGAATGCCAGCTCTGATGTTTATTAGTTATGCAGAATTGGGCAACTTAACCTCTATAAAACTCATTTGTAATTGGTAAAATGAGATTAATAACACCTATTAGATAGGGTTAATGTAAAGATTGAAACAACATTTTGAATGCTGATACAAATCTCAGCATAAAGTGAGTGCATATTATATCGTTGCTATTATAATACATAAATCAGTAGAAATAAAAATTTTAAAGAGCTATGTTAGCCAGGTACAATGGCTCATGCCTTAGCATTTTGGGAGGTCAAGGCAGGCAGATCGCCTGAGGTCAGGTGTTTAAGACCAGCCTGGCTAACATGGTGAAACCCCATCTCTATTAAAAATACAAAAATTAGCTGGGTGTGGTAGTGCACACCTGTATCCCAGCTACTGAAAAAGCTAAGGCAGGAGAATAACTTAAACCCAGGAAGTGAAGTTTGCAGTGAGCCGAAATTGTGCTACTGCACTCCAGCCTGAGTAACAGAGCTAGATGACACCTCAAAAAAAAAAAAAAAAGCTGTATTAGTGAGATTGTTTGTAAAGGTCATAAAATGCAATTGTATTTGTGTCATAGTTGTGTCTAAAAATTATATCTGAAATGATTAAATAATTTTTATCAGATTAACATATTCATTCTTGTGTTTCAGTTATGACTTCTTGATCTGTTAATATTTCTTTTCTTGTTTGTGGAATCCATCTCATTTATCTTGACATCCTTTGAAATGACTTTAAAATGAATCAAGCAATGTGTTTTCCTTGTTTGGCTGCTTTACCTTTTGAGTTAAATTCAGAGATCATTACCTTTTGGTGAAGATCAGAAGGAACTGGGGTGGGGCAGGGAAGGGGAAATACAAGTGTTCACTGGAAGAAACGTGTTTATAGGAAGAAATATTATTATATACAAAATGAAGATGTTAAAATTCAAGGAGAAAATAAGCATGAAGACCCTGAACACTAGATAGAACCCTCAAAAAAGCTGGGAACCCAACAAAAATAGTGAAAGGAACTTACTGCATATTTGGTTTAGGCTGGGGATTGTAATCTTTTGAAACATGAATTTTAAATTCATTCACTCTTATATTTGGATCACAGAATCTTAGCATTAAGCTACCCAGTCAGCCTCTCTGCCCACCAAGATCTAGTGCTCTGTAGAGCCTGATGAACGCCGGCCTCACAGTGGACTACACAGAACATTCACCTTGACTCCAAACCAGTCCAAGAGTTACTTGTTTGAAGAAAAGCTACTTAATCTCAGTTTTACAAATTACCATCAGATAAGTTATTCTTTACTTAAGCAGTGAGCAATAAAAACTTGTATTTATAATTTTTCATTGATCTTGATTCACTGTTGAAAAGGGAAATAATCAATGTCTCCAAAGAGCAGTTATCCAGTGTCCCTTAATAAAGAAAGTGAACTCCACTTAACCAGAATACAAACTCAGATTCAAGTCTTTTTTACATTCTTAAAAATTCCTAAGTCTCCAAATGTTAATAAAATGGAAATAATTTGTTCTCTCTCATCCCACATTTCATTAGTCTATTGCTGATACCCATTGGCTTGCATACCTCTTATGACCTTCAACTCTGTTCAGCCACATCAGTGCCTAAAGTTTGTGGATTTTAAAATAAAAATAACAATAATTTCAGTTTTTTCCTATCCTCTTTCCACAAAAGATGTTTCTAGCTCTGCCTGCTAAGTTCATTCCTTTTTCTTAAGCAATAAGAAATATTCCAAGTCCAAGCAAATCTTTGCATTATTGTGATACATAATTATGGGAAGGTAAGAGAAAGAAATTGCACTAGAAGGTACAATGTTAGGGAAGACATTTTTCAGGATATTTGGATGTTGAGGTTTGGTACTGGGCTTACTAGAGGCAGGTAGGAGAGGAAGTATGACAATGGACCTTCTATCTTTCATGGATTTTGAGACAAATAATCACTAACTTTTTTTCTCTGTCTCTCCTTCTCTTTTTTTATTAATACATAAGCCTTTTTTACATGCCTTTTATAGTATAAATTCTAGATGTACAACATATTTGATATATACACATACATGTATACATACACTATATATGCCTACATATATGTGTATATGTGTGTATACATATATGTATATATGTATGCATATATACATGTATTATGTATACATATGTATATATGTATATACGTATATGTACATGTACATATATACATATAGCCATCCTTTCTGTGGCAAGAGCACCTAAAATATACTCTTAAAAAATTTCCAGTATATAATACAGTATTATTAACTGTAGTCCTCTTGCTGTACTTTAGATCTCTAGATTATTCACCCTACATAACTTCACATTTTTACTCTTTGACCTGTATCTTCCAATTGTCATCCCCCTTTTTTCCTCAACTTCCCACCTCACCTCTGATAATGACCATTTTGTTATGTTTCTATGTATTCAACTTTTTTGACTTTTTTAAAAAATTCCACATATAAGACAGATCATGTATTTTCTGTCTGTGTGGCTTATTTCACTTAGCAAAAATGTCCCTCAGGTTTATCCATGTTGTCACAATGGCAAGTTCCCTTTTTTAAAGCTGAATATTCAGTGGTATATCTATACACTTAGATGTATACGTATATGTTTACGTACACTGCAATTTCTTTATGCAGTCAACCTTTGCCACACATTTAGATTTGTTCCCCATATCTTCACCATTGTGGATAATGCTGCCATGAATATGAGAGTGCATATTTCTCCACAAATTCATTTCCCTTGCATATATACTCCAAATTAATTTATTTTGACATTTCCTTTTAGTGGCCAGTCTTTGTTTTTATTTGCTCATGACAAGGCTAAAGTCTGCTTATTTGAATCATGATTATATTATGTATACAACAACTACCTTCTAATGCCAGTATACTGAATACCTATTACGCGTATGGGATGGGTAGCAGGGGTTAGTGGAGAAGATTCATAGCAGAAACCTACCGTGTTGGGGAAACAGCAAAAAAAAAGAACCAAAAGTGGTTAGAAAAAGATATTAAACATTTAAATATGTAAATGAGAAACTGTGCAAGTCAGCAACAATACAAACCTTGTTAAAAAAATACAAATTCAAGAGAGAAACAGTAAGACACTGTGTGAAGTTGTTTACACCCATACAATTTAAACATGAAGAGAACCATAAAGGATGTAGAAGATTAAACATGTATGTAAAATTTTCGGTAAAGACTTTCCAGTGCAGACCCCCCACTCCCCTTCACCGTGACAATGGTATCCATCTGCGTGGTTATGCTTTATAACATTGCTTCAAAATTCAGTGCATAGGACAGATTGAATCACGTGAGGTCTATTTAGATCCATCTCTGCAGGTTAGGTTTTGAAATGAGTTTGTTAAGGATTTGTGTTGTAGACAAAAATAAAAGTTCATTATGAAAAGCATTTGAGTTAGGTACAGGAAGGCCAAGTTCCATCTGTAAGTTCAGCTGGCTCCAAGGCTCTGCACACCCTTTTCTTTGCCCACTGACTCTGGTCACATCAATACTCAAAATAAATCGTGAGGTTGCATGGCCATGAACTTTTTCCTGGCCTACTTGTTGGCATCTCTGCCTGGAAGGAAAACCCAAGAAATAAGAAATTAAGAGATTTATCTCTTCTGAGGCCTTTTAAAGTAGCCTAGGATGAGAGGGAATCGGTGCATCTTGACTTTTCTATCACCTAAAGTGGTAGTGAGAAAGAAAGAGGCAATAGTCAGCTGGCACGGTGGCTCACGCCTGTAATCCCAGTACTTTGGGAGGCTGAGGTGGGCAGATCATGAGGTCAGGAGTTCAAGACCAGCCTGGCCAACATGGTGAAACCCCGTCTTTACTAAAAATATAAAAAATTAGCTGGGTATGGTGGCAGGCACCTGCAATCCCAGCTATTTAAGAGGCTGAGACAGGAGAATTGCTTGAACCCAGGAGGCAGAGGTTGCGGTGAGCCAAGATCATGTCACTGCACTCCAGCCTGGGCACAGAGCAAGACTCTGTCAAAAAAATAAAATAAGAAAGAAACAATAGTCCATACTCTTCACATATACCATCTCCTTTAACCCCTGCAACAATCAAATGCAATATGCATTGTGTCTTATATTTTAAGAATAAAGAAACTGACTTTCAGAATTATGTGCTTCAAATCACTCAGCTAGTTTAAGGCCACGTATGAACTAGGCCTACTAGGTCTAACAGAGTGCTTTCTTTATCTTTTTTAAATTTCTGATCGCACTACCACCTTTCAGACTGATTTTCTTTCTTGCATTGCTTTACTATCTATAAGGATATAGCTCCCCAGACTTTATACTCCTTTTTGTCAAAGCTGTTTTAAAAACAAGGGCAGCAGTATCATTGTTAACATAATACACCCCAGACTAACTCACTAAAAGGAAAACTAAAACCTTGATAGAAAAAAAATTAATGTAACAATTAAAGTTCATCCCAAATGAAAATAGTCAGAAAACATAAATCCTTATTTTTTCCCCAAGATTACCATAATATTAATGAACAAACTAAGACAGGCTTTTCAATTGACTTGGAAACCATTAAGAAAATATTAAGATGTATTGAATATAGTATCAGTGTTATATTTTATTGTGTGATAATACCTGGAACAATTTTCAACTTATTTATGATACTAATTGTTACTCTCCGGCAATTCCCTGATCATGATTTGTAAAGGAAAGTTTAATAGAATTGTCTTTGTTCGAAGCTACAGGGTCACTTGGTTCCTTTGCTGCTTTTCCATACTAACATTCACTTTTAAAGTCCTAGAAATTATAATAGATCATGAGAAGAGAAATGTTCCATCTACCAGGGTTAAAAAGTTTCTAAATGTAAAATCAAAGTAGAATATGCATAAATATTTAAATGCTCCTTGGCCTATTATTACCCTTGTATTCATAGTATGAGATTCATCTATGAAAGAAATCAAGGCCTGAATTTAAATTCTCTACAAGGATAATTACCCATTGCATCTAATTTTAAGGGTAAGTTATGAAAGAAACTGGGGTCATCTCATAGCAGACAGACATTAGCAAAAATCACGTTGTAGCCCATCCTCTCATACTGTAAGATTAATACCTTTATTAGCACCCCTGTGGTCATCATTTTGCTTGCTTTCTTGCCACATTAACCAAAAAGTTTCCACAGTGTTGACTGAGAACTGACATCTATTTGCATGTACATTCTTACTATAAAGTTATGTGGTCATGATTCTGAAATAATCCTGTAGGTGAATGTGTATATACTAGTAATCTCTGGTGATGTTTTAAGAGATTCCAAAAAGGGTCTGAACTCACAGGCTTTTAAAGAATTTCGAATCTGTTATCTACTCCTGGATGCTGCCTGCCAGCTTCAATTTCTTTACTTTACAGGCCTAATCTCCTTTTAAGGAAGGGCATTAACTTACCAAAAAGGAAATGGTGTGCTTGTAATGACAAATGAACATGACTCTTCTCTTCTATTTGATAGAGGGCACTTGTTCTGTCTAAATTGTATGTTCTTTTGTAAACAGACTCTCCAGCCCTCCAGCTAGAGGAATCAATGTCCTGTGCAGATGGTGCCAGACCTTTACTTAGAAATGCATGCACTTGATTTATATTAAAGTTTTGGTATTTAACCCTCTGCCTTTACTTTATATCAGGGCCCTAGGGCAAGGAGAAATGTTTTCATCTTTTTAAATTTAAAAATTTGTTTCACACTATAGAAGGGAAATTAAATCTCCAAATGATTTGAGTCTGTGAGCATTAAAAATAGCCCTCTAGCATAGTATGCATTTACAACAAGAGTCATAATCTGAGGATCAGTGTCTCAAAATGAGAATGAGATTCAAAAGAATTAGAGGGAAAAGTTGTGTCTGTAGAAAGACATATATAAAGCCCTATGAATGTAAAAACCAAGCCAACCTAATTAAAATTCAAGCTTTTAAAAATATATCTCTATACCAATTCCTCCAACACACATAATGCAAATATACACATAAAAAATACAATACAACCTAAAATTATGCTATTTAGAATTTTTTAAAAGTAATTATAGGACTTAACTCATATAGCAGCTAGAAAATTATCACACGTTGTAGCTACTGCCACCATAAGAATTGATTTCAATTCAGCCTTTAATGAGATCAGCAATTTCTATTCATTTTCATGGGCACCTACTCCTATAATGAAAAGGATTAATTTGAAGTTACTAGAAATGCATCACCTAGCTTATGTTGGATGCTTGCTAGTCTGTGGGCCACAAATATAAATTCTTCAAGTGCTAGGTTGACTATTTCATTAAAACTGATGATGTTTTAGTATTTTATATGCAGAGCCATGCACAGGTGTGGAAAGTGGGGTTTCAATATAGAATGTATTTGAGGAGGAAAAGCTGTCATAGAAAGGTGATTGTCTGTTACTCAGAGATGTACTAGTGAGCGTGCAGGAACACTTCCTTTGTGGAATAAGTGTAAAATAATCTCTGAATCACAGAGATTATCTCTTAGGGATAAAATAGGCCCAGAAAATGTAGCCCCATTTCTAAAATAAACAATTCATAGGCAGAAGGAGGCCTCTATGCCATGGCTACTCTTTGAAGCCAATGATACTGATGTATGCTATTTCTCCCTAAGTAAAAATCATAATGGTTGGAGGTCAAGGTTAGAGGTTTGAGAGAAAGTAATTTACATATTGCGGACCAGGCTACTACTCAGTCCCCTGTGAGTTGGCCCCTGACTATAAGCGAAGATTTTCCCATAGTCCTTTTCCAACTCCATACCTAATGGCATTCAGATGGACAATTTTGAAAATGGAAACCTACTGTCAAACTAAATGTGAGCCATGCTGCAGAATTTTCAGCAGGCCCACAAAACACAAGTCCATTCAATTTCCTGAAAAATCAGCTATGAGCAATATTCCCTGGGTAATGAGAATTACGCACATACAATGATCAAGCAGGTAATTTAGTCCCAATTTGATCAATTCACTGAGGAAGAAAAATAAAATAGCCAATTTGGTTTCACACAAAAACAGGAGCAATTCATTTCCTGGACATTTCACATTTCAATTAGGAGTGTTATAGACAGGTTTTCCAGACTTCTATGTTAAAAGAAGAGTTCATTAGGATTTTGAGACTCAGTCATTAAAAATGTTTAAAATACCAAAAATTATTTGTAAAATGGTGATACTCTAACTTTTAAAAGTGAAAATCATGCACAAAATGATTAAATGTATATTTCTTTGAAAATTATTTTTAAAAGCCATACTGAATCTTAACACAGTACTCGTCATTTTGCCAGTGGAATAATAACATATAATGAGTCTCAGCTTTGCTGCAGAAATCTTACTTTGGGATCAGCATCCTCTAACATCCATGAACCAAAGATAAGACAAGATCACCAGTAATGATGTCCCAGACAGCAGTCTGCCATAATGCACTAAGGTCCATCCAGGGATATTGTCCTCTCTGAGCCAGACGGGTGAAAAGGGGATGCGTAAATGATGTATGAATCCTTCTGTTGTACCTGACAGAGGCAGGGTGTTTATCTTCCTAAATATGTGTAAGACTCCTGTCACTTAGACATATAACACTGCAGGAAGACTAAAGAAAGAAGAAGAAAAAGGAAGTTTTTTTAAAAAAGTACTTTTTAAGCCATTGTGCTAGGGAATGTGGAAGGAGAAATGACTGGCAAGTTTGAGTAGTTCTAGGCTCTTCAGTGAATGTGTTTATGTAAAATAAAAACCACAAATTATTTCAGTGAGAAGAGGAACAAAAATAATTCTTAGTTATTTCCAAAATTCAGCCCCAACTGCTAGCTGACATTTTTTATTCTCAAGTTTTCACCTGGTTGTTTTATTAGTGTCATGCTAATCAAAGACATAACAGATAGAATGTTATATGCAAAGGAAAATCTTCTTTCCTTAATCTCCAAACTTGTATGGATCTTGACTTATAAAAGAAACATTTATTTGTTTCAACTAGTGACCATGACAATTTAGAGTCTTTAGCGATTGAAGGACCTATAAAATTCATCTTGTAAAATTCTGCTGTTTGGAAGAATTTGAACTAATATTTAGATAACATTGTGCCACAATATCTAACTATTTCAATCTAGAGTTGAGAGAATGACACAATATCTAAATATAACTTTAAAAATAAATTATTTTTGCCCATAATATATAATGTATACAATAAACTTTTCTCAATTAATGATTGTGTATATTCTTACACATGCACACAGTAGCCCAATCAGTGTTTATGACCTCCATATGTCCATGTCCAGTTCATTCAAGTGTTCAGGAGAAGCTGTATAGTGATAAGATCCAGGTTTGATGTTAGACCTAGTTCCCTAAAACATTGCCCCTAGCTCCCAGGACTATAAATTCGGGCAATTACTTCATCACTCTGCCCCTTAGTTTCCATCATAAAATGGGTTAAATAATTCATAGCATCGCTCTAAAGATTAAGTAAAGTAACATATGTAAAGTGGCTAGTGCATTGTAAGCACTCAATAAACATTAAATGTCACTATATTTTCATTTCTACAGGCACGAATATTTTAGTGAATGAATCAGTAAAAATCAACTGTTCCTAAATTTCGACTATGAAGGAAGTGTTAGCCACATTTTGAAAAACATAGGACAGAAGATTGGAAGAAATTGAAGATCTAGATACCGTTACTCACTCTAGTTGAATTTCCAATTGTGATTAAACATCAACTTCTTAATAATTGACAACATAGCAGGATAATAGGTCATAATATTTGTTGTGCATATCTCCACATGTAAAGACTGGTTATTTACGGTTTCAAGGCACCACTTGCTTATATTGTACTTTACAATTAGTTAGAATCCCAAGATAGGCTCCTGGTTAACATGTGAAAGTAGCAGAAAAAGCTTGATCAATTGATGTCCTAAATAGCTCACCTTTTTAAACAGTTAGTCATTGCTTTAGCAAATGTATTTTGAACACCTACTATGTGCCAAACACAGTGCTAGTGCTAGCAGGAGAGACAATAAATGAAACAAGATAGGGTTTACAATTGACATATGAATTATCATACACACATTTGTAATCAACTGAAAACAAATACTGAACAAGATTATTAGCTACAGAATCCAGTGAGATTTTGACAGATACAAAGGAGAAGGGAATTAAGAAAAGTCATATGAACAAATATCCAGAGTATACAAACATGAAGTCTTGTTTATTATTTTCCTCTTTATTTGTCAAAACCGTACTCTTTAAGGCCTAATACAAATTGTAAACTGACTTCTAATTTTCCCCTTACCCTTAATTTTTATCTTCCCATAGTATCTTTTTTTTTTTTGCCTTAGTAAGTTAATTGTTCATCTAAATCAGAAACAATGGCTTGACAAGGCTTACTTCCCTAGGAGCTGACATGGTTCCCTCCCTTCACATGTTAGAATTCAATAAAAAGTCTTCATTCTAAAATATAGGAAGTGAGGAAAAATGAGAATTGAAGCTTGTTGCTAGAATTTAAGATTATGTATAGAAACAGGACAGAAATGTGGAGTCCCAGAATAAAGGAGTAGTTTAAGTTGTTTAGGAAAAAGGACACTCATTGGTGATTTTTGTTTTGATGACAACCCAACATTTGAGCAAATTCTGACCAATGCTTTCACATATAGGATTAGAATTTTAAAAGAGGTCATGAGATTAGAAAGAAATATGAGTGTCATAACTGTGTGTGAAAAAGATGAGGAGTGCTATAATTAAGGAAAAAAAACCCAAGCAACAACTCTATTTGGGAAAGAAAAGAAAATGTTAGAACAGAAAATTGAGAAAAATTAGCAAGAGAACTAGGAGAGCTTACCTTCACAGGATTCCAGGGACAAAATGAAAGGAAAGAAGAGAGATCAAGGAAAACAGAGTAAGAGCTGTTAAATTTATGACTTAAGGGATCACTCACTCTACCATCAAAAATTATTTGAGGGCTGAATGGAAGTCAGTTTATCCAGAGAACGTTTTTTTCTCCTGTTGCGTACACTTACACCTATGAACAGAGTTCCTACAAAGTAGTACAATTTCTCAATGGCTTTATGAAGGGAGAAAATAAGTGCTTATCTCAATATATTACTGTGATTTCCACATAGTGACCTCATTTTAATAGTATATTAAATGATTTTGCACTTATTTATGACTTTATAATATGAATTATTCAAAGCCTATCATTATTAACGTTTCTAAGAGTTAGGAAATTTATACCAACTATCACAATTAAACTACAGCAGGAAGTCATTCTTAATGCAGAAATAAGAGGCTCATGTACTATTTTAGAATCAGGGGTTACTATTTTTGTGAAGAAAAGTAGATGTATGATAAAACACAGTAGGAGGAGAATCATACTACCCTGCAGGTAGTATGGATGCTTTGAATTTTGGAAATTAAGTATAGGTTTGGAGGGAAAAAGTAAAACATGAAGAAATGAATATGGATGACCAGCTTCCCAGAGAAACTGCCTGATTCTGTTTGCAGAAAGTATGTAATTACAAATGATGAAATCTGGTTAGTTGAGCTAGTCTTAAGAAGACAATAGATTCATACTGAGGATGAAATTTCCCTCTGTGTTATATAATGAGAAAAGAAAACATTTCCCACAGTAATATGGAAGTGAATACATATGGTGGAATTTACCATTTAATGGTGAAATTAACTTAGTTATCTATTCTGTGAATCCATGTAGAAGTCAGTATATTATCCTTTTCCCTTTTGGAGTATTGACATTCATCCAACCATCCACTAATTTATCCATTTAAAAAATAATTGAATGCTTATTATATGTCAGGCACTGTGGTAGGCACTGATCACACAATCATAAATAAGACTTATCCCTTGCTCTCAAGAGCTGAAAACCTAGTAGCATTCCGTATGTATTTCAAAAATCAAAGAAAATTTATAGAGTGACTTCAAAAATCCAATAGATATGCCATTTAACACTACTTAAAGTTCTCATCAGCTTGATATCTATTCACTCTACAGTACTATTCACATCTGATGTCCATATATCATACCTTTTGTCCAAAACTTTTGTACTTATATCCAAACAAAGAGGGGGAGGGATAATTAACATGTTATCGGTTTTAGGTTAATAAAACATTTCTAAAGAATGCATATACCAAATTATTACATGAGTTCTTACTATAACCAATTTTTTTTTTTTTTTTTTTTTTTTGAGAGGGAGTCTCACTCTGTCACTCAGGATGGAGTGCAGTGGTGTGATATCAGCTCACTGAAACCTCCACCTCCTGGGTTCAAGGGATTCTTCTGTCTCCGCCTCCAGGATTACAGGTGCCTGCCACCATGCCTGGCTACATTTTTTGTATTGTTTTAGTAGAGACAGGGTTTCACCATGTTGGACAGGCTGGTCTTGAACTCCTGACCTCAGGTGATACACCTGCCTCAACCTCCCAAAGTTCTGGGATTAACAGGCATGAGCCACCATGCCCGGCCCAAGTTTTTTCTATTAATCAACCTACTGGCCATCTAACTTGCATTAGATAGAGGGCGTTTTGCTCTGCCAGTCACTAACCACAACCCCAAAGATGCATGGAGAAAGCAGAAGGATGTGCATACCTACTGCTTATATAGATGGATATCATTTTGCTACTTTGGAACAGAAAAAGATTCTTTTGCGTCTCAGTTTAAAATTAATTTACAAAAAGACAATCCACAAGAACCAAAACGACCTTACACATGCATATATGTCAATTATCCTACAGAAACTAATGTATCTGATGTGCCACATAATACCGCCCAACCTCTTGGAAATTACCAAATGTATTATTTAAACTCAGTCTGTGCTTAGGTGAATATGTCACTTAAAAGTACAGGTTTCATTGGATAAAAATAAGAGCTTGAAACTTCATAGCCCTAAGGCCCTGTTCTTTGCTTGCTTCTTAAGCACAATACTTTTCCCCAGTAGCACGTCCCTGGAAAAGAATGAGATATGAAAGTTTGAAAATTGAATTTCCTGTTGAAAATGTTGAGTTATTTAATTCTCAGTGATTCAGGCTACTGGTAAGTGTTCTTACTTGGAATGTACATCCTTGAATATTACATTGTAAAAATGCCTAGAAAATGGGTTCTGAACAAAGCCATTTTTCTACCATTATATACTAACAAAACAAAGTAAAACAAATGTGTTTATGCACTCTATGCTTTACTAAACTACCATGATATATGAGAACCTTTTCATGTTTTACTCACTTACACCAGGCCACTTAATCATCCCATTTAGTCCCCAATCATTAGCAGGTTTTCTGACTTAACTTGATTACAACGTAAAATTTAAAATAACAATTTATCAAAAACAAATGAAGCATGGAAGGTTTTCTCTTATGAATTTCTGTGCAGAATTTGAAAGACTTGATATACTCAGTTATTTGGCATAAAAGAGATACACAATTCAAATCGTGACTTCTCTCTTCCGTTTTATCCCAGTAGTGGGCTTAATAAAATAGCCATCTTATTTAGCTACTTCCTCCACTTCAGCTTAAATACAATTGTTTGTCAAGTTTCATTGACTCGTTCTTTCCTTGTCTCCTTCACAATTCTCAAAGCTACCACCCAAGTCAAAGCCCTCCTTGTCTGACACCTGCATGAGGACAAAAGTATGTTGAGTATTCACTTCAATTTTGGTATGCTTTTGATATCCACAGTGTACCACAGCACTTTCGGATGAATCTTCCTCATACATTGTTTTCTTAATTCTCCTGCTTAAGAATAAAGCAAGCTAGTGATAACATGATTTATCGAAATACCTCTTCTTATTCCAAGTCTTCCTTAATGTGTTTCCACTCAATCTTATAGCATAGTCTCTTCTAATCTGCTTTTAAGTAGCCCGGGGTTTGAATATATAATTCCTTAAGATCAGCATAAATCATACAGCTTAAAGCAGGAATCTGGAAACAATGGCTTGTGGACGAAATCTGGTCTATCACTTGTTTTTATATGTCTTTATGAGCTCAAAAGACTAATACTTTGTGATGTGTAAAAATTACTTAAAATTCAAATATATATATATAAATCAGGTGTCATCAATTGCTATGTGTATATACACACACAGATATCTTTTTTCTTCCTTATTTAGTACAATGTATACTAGCCAAGTTACATTCTACTATTATAACCATGAATCTCTTTTTAGCAAACTTAGAAAAAGTGTTTTCAGGCTGGGCTCAGTGGTTCATGCCTGTAATCCCAGCACTTTGGGAGGCCAAGTTGGGAGATTACTTAAGTTCAGGAGTTCAAGACCAGCCTGGCCAAAATGATGATACCTTGTTTCTAGTAAAAATACAAAAATTAACTGGGCATGGTGGTGGGCACCTGTAATCCCAGCTACATGGGAGGCTGAGGCATGAGAATCCCTTGAGTCTGGCGGGCAGGCTCACTTGCAGTGAGCCAGGATTATGCCATTGCACTCTATAGCCTGGGCAATAGAGCAAGACTGTCACAAAAATATATTTTTTCCATTAAAACCCATTAATATTTCAGATTTAGTGAAACATAACAGAAGAAATGGGAAAGGGAAGATGAAACATATAGAGCACAAGAAGAACTTCGTGAGAAAGAAAGGTAAAAGAGAGCAAAAGGAAACAGTATGTAGAGACACAGAGGGAGGAAACCCGAATTGGATTGTTAAGGGAGTATAGGACCAGTATTCCCACATGCAGCCATCCTCTGTTGCCTCTTATTAAAACAAACACAAAAACATTACTTTTGGCTTTTATAAGATTTAATTATTCATTCAGTTAACCCCCACAGCAACCCTAATTAAGACAATAATATTATCCTAATTTATAAATGAGGAATAAAACTGAAAGACCGAGAGATGGACCTGTAATCCTAACTCTGGTACAATGCTAACAACGGTTATTCTAATACCACCTTGCTTTTATTCTTTTTCAATATTATCCTTCTTACATGAGAGTGTATATTTAGAACCTTAGAAAATAATACATTTCAAAAATTACTGTAGAATATTGCCATGTTGAAACTCAGCTTGCCTCTTAAAGGCCTCAAAATCTTGTAAAATGCAGGGGTTCATTTTTACTTAAGAGTCTCTTGTCAGAGTAATAGAGATTTTTGTTGACATGAGAAAATAAACTACAATGGTAAGTTTCAAGGCTATTGACTGGTGAATAAATATCATTCTAATAGTGAACATTTACTAGGCCTCTTATTAGGTTTCTGAAGACAGGGCAGCAGAGCATCCCACCCAGCAAACACACATATGCACACACGTATGTGCACAAAAGCATGCACAGATAATTACAATCTCAGTGGTAAGATGGGCTCCTGTAGTCAGAAAAATCCCACACTGCGTTATGATGCTTATCAACACTTAAAAGGAACAAGAAACTCTTCCTATGATAAATTGCATGTTTTGACCGTAGAGGAGTTGCTTAAAGTTCAAGAAGTGTCTCTTATTCAGGCAATGCTCACAACCAGCTTTCCTCATCATAAGATCTTGGTACTGTTAACATAAAAAGGTTGCTATCATTAGTGGCTGTGAATGGTGCATAATGAGCACACAGTCTTGGGTAGCCACGGTTCATATAGTCCCCCAACACTGATGAGCACAGAGACTGAGCTATCTTCTCAACCTTATTACTGTTTTTAAGTCAATTTCAAGATGTGAGAGGTCCCTGGAATGAAGAGGAGGAACCTCACTGCTAGTGGCATAACGTTTGTCAGTCAATTGCTTTGGATGTTTTATCAACACAGTGCACTGCATTTCACAGGACTACGCTATTTTAAAAAACAAATGCTAAAATTACATTGTAATATTTATACATTCTTTCCTGGACGACCAAGTACATTATACCATTGCATAAGATACTTAATTACAAAGGTACATGTTATCTCTACAAGATATTATAGGAATTTCTCATTGCTAAGAAACACTTCCCCCCCCCCCATTTAGGGACTGACACCAGGATACATCTTAACATCCTGAAATCACATGTAAACATGTACATTTAATCAGGTGATACTCTCCCCCAAATGTTGATTGCAATTTAAAGGTACATCTCAAAAAAGAGGTCCTCTTAAAATGGAAGAAGTGAAATAATCTAATACAGGTATGGCATAGACATAGTGTTTAAAAATGAAAAAAAGCTTTTTCAGTGTTTTCCACTCCTGTTAAAATAGAACATGCTTCCCTGCTCACATGGAATGCTTGCCATCCTATCTTGACAAAGCATG
Organism: Ateles fusciceps; assembly: GCA_036589455.1. Taxonomy (NCBI): domain Eukaryota; kingdom Metazoa; phylum Chordata; class Mammalia; order Primates; family Atelidae; genus Ateles; species Ateles fusciceps. The sequence continues at coordinate 6,469,643 of JAZHEH010003310.1, forward strand.
AGTAATGGTAGCAACCACACATCTTGTCTGTCTCGCTGCCAAAACCATCACCCCGTGATGTAGTGAGAATTAAAAGTTCAAAACCTTCAACTCAGTTGATTGGAAAGATTTCATTAGAAGTAAATTCTATTGTGGCCCCATCACCTACATTTTAAAGCACATTAAACAAGACTGTTTAATGATGAGCTGACAACTGTGAAACATTCGTGATAACGCAACTGCAGTCTTGATAAATGCTTCCACTGTGTAATCTATTGCAGCAGTGATCTCTGCATTACAACTACTTCTTCGAAAACCAAAAACATCACAAAATCACATTGTTTACATAAACATACACACGCATATAGCTTACATCGATATCTAAGGATGTAATACTAGGCCTTAAATCTCAGTTTTAGATTGATGTCTTTCACTTTTATTGCCAGGGAATTTTTCCTTCCATACTGTTATAATTATTTCATATGAATAACTTCATTTTTCCATCCATCAAATAGCAGGGCTCACCAGGAATGCAAAGAACTCTAAAACAATCAGTCCTGATAGTCAAGAAAATGATAATCATATGCACCATGGTACATTATCAACTTCTAATATATTGTTTTTCTTTTTCTCAAATAGTGAGTAAAAAAAAATTTAAACCGGATTGCCCAAAAGATTTCTTATAACAGCTACCAAAATGATTAATGTAACACAAAAATAGCAGCAGCCCCTCATTCTTTCAAGAGTAAATGTCCAATGTTTAATCTCAAGTGTAGATTCAGTCATAAATGAAATGTTCTCTTTTTATCTTAATTTAATAAACATATACGTATCAGGACATTAGTTTACAGAAAATATTTCTAAAAGTATTTTCCAACGTATACCCCTATAGACCTCTAGATGGCAAGCTTTAGTAAATTTTTATGACTGGCCTGAATTCAGTTTCTTACCATTTCTGTGTAATCCACCTATTGAAATGATTTTCAGTTTAATAAGCTACTCAGATATATATGTGCTTTCTAGGAACAAAGCATTAAAAAGTGAATTATAGTTTTTTTTCTAAAATTTAATCTTTTTCTTTGTGATTACCTAATTGTAAAAAGATGGTGTCCCAGTGACTTCTAGCAGTGTCTCTTTGGTGTGCTGGAAGTTCTGGAAAAGTTTTACCTAATTAATGATTTCAACTGGCTTCTAAAATGAACTATTCCTTTACAATGATAAAGATTAGTTACAGCTTTTGTTATAGGAATTTTACAGATTTCAAAGGATAATAATAAAAGTCCTTTGTGAAATATGAAGAAGAAACATGTGTGAGTCTGTCCTTAGAATCTTCTCCACCTCAAACATGTCCTTTACAAAATATCTTACACAGCCAATCCCAAATACATGTTTTTATAATATATCATACATATCTGTTTAATTTTATAATCAGTTATTCCTTTAATGAGGTTTAGAAATATTTATTTTCAATGCTAACTACATTGAAGAATTATGGATGAACCGAAATAAAATTAGTAGGAGTTGATAATTAGGTAAAAGTGCCATCAAAATGAAGAAGTTCACTTTGTGTATAACATTATTAGCTATAACGTTGAAGAATAAAATCCAGTTATAGCTGGGTACATATATTAAAGTTGTAATGAGGACTTGCACAATCTCCTAGAATTAACATGCTATGAGAAATTTTTAGCATACTGAATATTGCAGAACCCTCTATTCTGAAAGATGGTTCCTCCCATATATACCTGATAACTATAGGGACAATATTTTATTATGGTATAATACTGGCTACTGACCACAGTTGGGTATCTGACTTAATTGGCGTAAGCATTTGACAAAAGCTGGAACAAAGTTCTTTTCAAATTCCAACTTTTGTCACTAGGATGGGTCCCAATAAGAGTCATTTTTAAAGACTCATAAAACTGTGAAAAAGGAGACCAAGTATCTCTCCAGTGGCTGAAGCCTCTCTCCAGTGACTGACGCTGTAATATATATACATTTTATGAGTTAGTGGCAATCATGTTTTCCTCCTGTGTGGGTTGGAAAAGTTGAGGAAACTGAATGAAAGACAGAGAAAAAGAAATATTAAAGCAGGTGAATGGAGTTCCTTGGGAATTTGTTTCCTGATTTCAGTTATTTCTGAGGCTGAGCCTGCTTATCTTTCCAACTGTAAGAGAGCCTAGAAGCCACTCATTAAGTTACCAATTTACTTAAGCTTGGACAAGTTCTATTTTGAACACGTGAAACCAGTAGAATCTTAACTAATGCTCTTTGTTCTTTTGTAGTTGTGTTTTGAAGGAAAATCATTTTAGAGCTAAATTAAGTTGCTAGGTTTCTAATTCTTAGTTAAGCAAATACTGAGAGTGAACACGTCTTTTAAAATATGACAGATGCAAGATATATGCCTTCTTATAACCTCCAAGCACTTTATTATCAATGTGATATAAATAGTACATTTAACTTAGGAGACTTCCATGCAAAAACAACAACTTTGTGCCATAGAAATGTAGAGAGAACCCAAATAAAGAGATGAGAAGATTCTCTTATTTACAATTATAAATATAAAGCCATTCTTTTGGAAGACATACTCATTTTTTTCACTCAATAAATATACAAAGATTGATCAAATAGTGCAGGTTAAACTACAATGAGCTATAAAAGGGAAACTCTGGCTTGAGTTCAGCTCTCTAATTCATAATCTGGATGCTCATTCAAAACTCATTATAACTCAGAGTCACATTCTTTTCAGGCATTAGACTTCCTCTTTCGTAACGCAAAACCTTGAGGATTGCTTTGCATATGCTTCTTAGATGTTCACAAAATTTCTCTTAATTTTGGGGTACAAAAAATGCAGGTGGTTTCTCCTAGGAGTTTCTAAAGCCCTGCAACATGGAGAACAGCTGCCTGAGAACAAAGTCAACTCACAAGATGTGAAAAAGGTGAAGAGAGAGGCAGTGTCACGAGGATATTGCTTGAGCACATGGATCCACTCAGGCCTGAAGTCAGTCCTGCCTTTTGTGTTTATGTTTGTGTGAGCTAACAATTTCCCATTTTCCCCAAACTAGCTTGTATGTGATTTTATTAGGAAACAAGCAGGCTTGACAAATACAGAGTCAAACTCTACTGCCTGATTCATAGTTTACAATGAAATGTAATTTTTCATGGTTACAAAGAGCAGAATCACAAATATAAGAAAAAAAAAACTAATTGTATTTTATCAATTATTATGGATATATTAGTCCATTCTCAAGCTGCTATAAAGAACTGCCTGAGACTGGGAAATTTATAAAGGAGAGGGTTTCAATTGACTCACAGTTCTGCACGGCTGGGAAGGCCTCAGAAAAACTTACAATCATGGTAGAAGGAGAAGAAAACACTTCCCTCTTCGCTTGGCGGCCGGAAGGAGAAATGGCGAGCAAAAGCGCGGAAAGCCCCTTATATAACAATCAGATCTCGTGAGAACTCACTCGCTATCACGAGAACACGGGGGCACAGAGTTGACCACAGCATGATTCTATTATCTCCACCTGGTCCCTCCCTCAACACCTGAAGATTATGAGAACTACAAAGCAAGATGAGATTTAGGTGGAACAGAGCCAAACCATATCACTAGACGTGTAGAAGAAACCTTAATATATTGATATCTGGATGGAATCACATATACAGAAGCAGCACACATTTCCACAGATCACATACAGAGATATTTATGTTCAAAATGTGATTGGCATACAGTGACGCAATAAAGATTTCAGAAATCTTAAGAATCTTAAAGGAAAAGTAGATTAAAACTAAAAACATGAAATAGCAAAGAAATTATTTTTTTGCAACATAAGATTAGAGTCTCACCTAACAGATCTTTAAGTGAAAAATAAAGAGGAATTTTAGATTACAACAGAGATATTCAGAGTAATTAATGTGACTTAAGTGAAGTATACATTAATAACATTGAGGACACTATTTTGACTATTTTCCTTGCTCTATAATGTGCCAAACTCTAGGAACCAAAATATTCATAAATTTAGTATTTGCAGAAAAGTATAATCAGAAGACTATATTAAGCAAACTTAGCTGAAAACTGGCTAGAAAAAGAGATACCTCTGGGAAAAGACAAAAAGAGACATGCGCCAGAGACCTGAACCAAATATCTTAACCTATCAATTGCAAGAGATACTGTCTTGGATACATTGCCTCATATCTCTAAGTCTCAGCTTCCTCATCCCTAAAATTTAATTGACATAATAGATAGTTGTGTGCTGTCTGCCCAGCAGACTTTCCTAGAAACTATCCGCCGACCGTATAAGATCTGCAACACTCCAACTACACCTGGCTGTTGCGAGTAAAGAAGCATGCTCCTGATTCATCCACCGGGCCCTTCACTGAGATTCCTGAACCAGAGAAGTCAAATTATCATCAATAATCAAAGCTAGAAGATGACAGCTAAGAAGCTGCTATTGATGATAGTTACTGCCAAAGAAAGAAAACCTGCAATAAGAAAGATGCTGATAGAGAGAAGGATAGTTAAGAAATTGTGAGTCATGTTCTGATATCCAAGTCATTGTGAGCTCATCTGCAATACCTGCTGCTTGGTTTTCCAACCTTTCCTTTGAATCACTAGGCAGCACTCTTCCTTTCCTTCATCTTAGAAGTGGTTTTCTATCACTTTCTGCCAAGAAAACTCCTAATCCGTTTAGCTTCTCTAATTTCAAGTAACTTTTTTTTTGGAAATAAAATGCGAATGTAACAAGACTTTAAAATTTTTTAAATGCTACCCAAATATAAGACAGTGTTACTGTAGTTATTATCTACAACTAACTCCAAATGCTGGAGGACTTTCACAGTTAAAAAAGGGATTTATTATTATTAGTAGTTTCAAATGGCAGTACCAGGGAAAATGGTTTGGTGAAATTTAAAGGAAAGGATTTCAGCTGTGTGTGAGAAAGGACGATTTAAAAACTGGAGTTTTCTAGTTTTTAGTAGTCTATTCTAAGATCGTATGGCACTAAGTCTCCATGATTCTGTTGCAAAGGCTGAACTCCTTCTAGTTTACAACAATATTTCTACAGCTCTATTTTTATATTTTTCTTTAGACAAAAATCCACCTTTTCAAGTTCTATATCACCTTTCTTTTAATATATAAACACAGCATACATTACGGATAGATGCACATACATACAAATTACTTATATACATTTTAATTTACTCTAAATTTATTTTTCTGTCTAATATACATATATAGTTTCTAAATCCGTGTTTCTCAAAATGGTAAACTCGATGATGGATTGTTGTAGTTGTTGTTTTCCAGCAACTAATTCCCCTTCTTGAGGCAAGAGCAAACAATTATAATTTGAGGGGGGTCATCCAACCCTATTTTTTGGCCATGTTTTGCAAGTGAAGGTGAATCCTGGGCTGGAATTGTTCAGGGGTAGAGAACATGACATCTATTAAGCCCATTCACGTACTGAATTTCCTTCTTATATAAATTGCTAGAGAGACAGACACAAAACCCAAACTAAGCCAGTTAATGGAAAAATCAAAAAGTTGCTCTGGATTAGTTAAAGGAGCCATCAGGACCTTTACTGGGAATTCTGGGATGAAGATTCTTTTTCTCCTGTTGTAAGCATTTGGCCTTGAGGTCTGCTGGCAGCTTTTATGTGACAGGGGGAAACACTGGCAGAGTAAGGGCTAATATCTTAGAAACTGAGTAAAGAAATAAACACAACTGCGTCCTTGGTGATCAGGTTGAGTCACTAAACTAAACCTAATGTGAAACCTGACAAAGGTAACTTTTATAGTCCCATTTAGTGTTTAAGACTGTTTGAGTTTAGTTGTCTTTAACTTATAACCAAAGGCATCCTAATAACTCAAGTGAGGAGAGTAAAGGGCAAGATTGCTCCACTCTCATTTGTTTGTTTTTTTTAGACATGGGATCTCACAATGTTGCCCAGGCTGGAATGCAATGGTTATTCACAGGTGTGATGACAACACACTGTAGCCCTGAGCACCTGGCCTCAAGTGATCCTTCCACCTCAGCCTGCCTAGTAGCTCGAACAACAGGCAAATGCCACCATGCTCAGTTTACAAAGTGCTGCTACTATATTTTTTCAACCTCTACATATTTGTGCACTTAGACATTTTACTCTAGTGACAACATTCACAAAATCCATGATAGGAAAAGTTGAGATGGAAAATTTTTTAAAGTAAATATTAAAAAGTTTGCATATTTACTGACCTGTCCATGAACTATGAATTGCCTGTTAAAGTGACTGAAGAAAACTCTGAAACATCTGGAACTCTAGGTAAAATGATTTAATAGATAAAACTTGGTTTCAGAACCATATTCATTCCCTATCACTCTGAATCTATATCCTCCCCCTCCAAAAAAGAGATACACAGAATATTTATCTTTGCCCATCAGTAGCTTCAACACATATCATGAATACTTCTTGCATTCCAACATATTTTTTCTCTGCAAGATCTGCATCTGGAAAAGCACTGGAGTGGGGGAAGGGTTTTTATTTTCTAATTCCCAGAGTTATCTACACTCTAAGAATAGTTGCCTATGTAAGCTTTTTTGTTATAGGAGATACACTCCTGTAACAAAAGTTTATAAAGAATATAACACAATATAGTACAAACTACTGTAGTAGATCTGAATCTCACAGAACACCAACCAAATCAGGTATAAAATCAAGAAAAAAAGAACTTTCTTTTTTCATCACTTAATGTCTACCTTCATTCTGCATTCTGCCCCATGACAAAAAACTGACTATATTTTTGCTTCCTCTCTACCTTCTACTATTCTCTTCCAGGAGCAAGGGAGAAGAGGTTGTAGCTGCTGAAACTAATTTTAAGAATATATCCAAGAGGCGGGACATGGTGGCTCACACCTGTAATCCCAGCACTTGGGGGGGGCCAAGGTGGGTGGATCACCAGAGGTCAAGAGTTCGAGATCAGCCTGGCCAACATAGCAAAAAGCTGGGTGTGGTGGTGGGTGCCTCTAATTCCAACTACTCGGGAGGCTGAGGCAGGAGAATCACTTGAACCCTGGAGGTGGAGGTTGCAGTGAGCCGAGATCGTGCCACTGCACTCCAGCCTAGGCAACAAGAGCAAACCTCCATCTCAATACATATATAGAGAGAGAGGAAATACATATATATATATCAACATGTTTTCTACTATTCTATTTGATTAGTAAAGTGCTAATTGAGAATTCTCAATTAATCTTATTGCTACATGTAACTGAAGCTTTATCTTAATCTAACATTGTATTTAAGGCCTCACTTTACCAAAATAATAGGGGAGTTTTGATAGACTTGGAAGGACAATGCTCATGAGAATGAGTAATGCGTGAAATCTCCAACATCAGTGATTAGAAGACAGGAAACAGAAAATTCACCCTATGCTAATGGAATGATTCAGAGAAGGGGAGAGAAAGGAAGAAATGGTTTTCAAAGAGAATGTCTGAGAACCATAATTTGCATATAGTTTCCAGAAAACAGGATTGATAAAGCAAGAATAGAAGATAATAAGCTGGGATATTTTCTCCTCTCCTGCAAGTCTGTGCAACCTCATCAAGATCAAACATAACCTGGCCTGGTTAGAAGTCAATTGGTAAAATAAATTATCAAAAATATAATTAAGTAAGCAGAGAGGCCTGGGCAAGCTTCTTGGACTTTTCCATATCAGAGCTCTAAAAATGGAGCTTTTTGGGGTCATTCTATCAAAATCACTAACAAAGCCTACATCTGGCTTGACTCTGAGCAAAGATCACTCCTCGGAATCAATTAGGGTAATTACAAACTACTGGTGCACAAGGGCACATCTGTGGTTAATTGAGTAACACATAGTTAATCAACCTTTCTGAGTAATAAGTATGTAGAAAATCAAAATCCCTGGTGTCCATTTGTGCTCTGTCTTAAGCCCTGCTACTTAAAATCTGGTCTGGCTCTTTTATGGATATGAAAGAGAAAATGTTTGAAGGAGGAGAACGAACAACTCAGGATGATTTTTCTGGCATAAGAGGGCATGAGAGGGGTCCACTTCCTATCACTACTAAACATTTTCTGTCTCAGAAGACTGTCTTTGCACCCTAGTAAGAGAGCAAAACAAAATTAATCAAAAGCAGCTGATCTAGAAATTGTATTGGTCAGTAAGCTAAATATGAGTTTTGATCCAAAACCCTAGCCCTTAGAATTTTTTACAAGAATGCTAATTTATTATCACTCCCCCTGCTAAAGGTGTATTCTAAAAACTGAGTTTAAAAATAATACTTAAATATTAACAGGACAGCACTCCCTTTTGTTTCCAGGATATTTCAAGAGGAACAATCCATAGAGTTCTTGCTAACATAAGAGAGCAGACAATACTCTCACGATGGAATCCAGCCATCTCCAAACATGGCATTTCAGAGTCATTCTCCAATGTGTCTGGTTTTCATGAGGACAGCTTTGTTACAGAAATAATAGCCAAAAAGTATTTCTAGTGGCCATGGGGGAAGGAAGCTAAGAGCTAATTATGAGTTTGGGTTAAACCATCAAAGTGTATAGATTTTTACCCAGACACACAATTTCTAACCTAAACTACTTGGGGAGTGAGCTCCTGGTGTCTATGGAAAGTCTACCTTCTAATTGTTATTTAAAGCCTGGGCAAAAAAGCCAGAACTACTTTAAAGAACCCAAACAGCTCACATCCTTCACCTGCTGGGGTGTGCTTCTAACAAATTGGCATTAGCACACACCTTCCTCTGAATGGAAGAGAACAAAGAAAAAGAACAAACGAGATATGAAACAGAAAACAAAAATGCCCGAGGGTTGTTCTGAACTCCAACAGCTCAGCCTAGGTGAATGGTGCTTCATCAGCACAGTGGGAAGTTCCCAAACATGCAGGTCCCATGCTCTAGAAAACACCTCTATGGGGCTCTCTAATTAAATTAAACAAAGAATTTTAAAGAAAGGATGAAAAAAACATGGCAGGTTTTTGTGGGAAGGATATTACTTTCCCTGCCCGCTCTGGAGTCAGTGCTCTGGCACCACATAACTTCTGGAGAATTCTCTCCCAGATAAACAAGACTGGAATTATTTACAATTTCACTGTGTCATGTAACATGAGGCTACAATGCATAATAATCCACAAAAAGATGCCTCAGGTGACACAGATGGTAGCACCAATTGTTTAAGAAAAAGATCCTGATCACAAGCTTTGCATTAAAACTGCTCTGAAAAATGAAATCATCATAAGAAGAAAATAGAACTTTGACTGAATAATAATTCTAAGTAAATGTCAATTTTTTTCATATCCAGATTCATCTTTGCCATTAAAGATGGCTTCTGAAATAAAATGAGAAGGATGTCGTTTCTTGTTTCACATGAGTAGAGATTAAGAATGCTTGATCTTTTAAGAATCAAGATTTTCTTCAAGGTGTAGATGGGGTCATATTTTAGAAAATAAGGGTACATGTATGTGCAGCTTATAAACATGCCATCATACTTTTCATATATGCATTGTTTCTATGTGTTCAGTCTCTTAGATATGTGGGAACAGAGGCCAACAATCTAATACAGACACGGGACTAGAAGATGCTGACTTCAGCTTAAAGATATTTTCTCATTTTATTCATGGCCTACATGGAGGTATTAGTGTATATGAAAATAACAGACACATAGAGCATTTAAACAATCTTTTCTGAAATGTTTATGGTTGCGATCTCATGCTGAGAATGTCATTTGTATAACCTTAATATTTAAGATGCCTCTGCAACTCTTTAGTTTTGTGCCCTTTATATTCAACAATACACAGATGACAGTGAGAATATCAAATACAGCTGTCATGTTTGATACGTAACCCGGGGTCCTTCTAAACCCTGGCTTCAGATGGCTATAACCCTGCGTTCACTGCTGCGGGCTTCCTGGGCAGGTCTCATCTCTGGATCTGGCCCTGCCCTTTGCAAACCAGTCGTAACCTCTCTGTTTTTCTCTGTCTGTCTGCTTCTAGAAAGCTAAATCAAATATTTTTCTTTTGTGAGTCTTTGTAGGTTTTGTTGCCTGCCGTTCCCAGTCTGCCCCCTCTGTCATACCATCCATAAGCTATTTCAGCATCTTGCTGTCTTCCCTACCTTGTCCGCGACTTGCCTTGTGAAGCTCACTTACAGCTCCGCATTTTCCATGCAGGTTGACAGGCTGAGCTATAGGATTTCATTTTTAGTGAGCATTGTGGTACTTGATGTCCCTTCCGATGTAAATAGAGCTCTGAAGTTTCTGGGGGGAAAAAAATGGAGCCTTGTGAGTAATGGTAGAAGGCTTAAAGGAGATTAATGAACTAGTCCCACCCAGGAATTCTTCCCCAAGTGTACCCAGAGTGAAAAGCTGGCATCCATGACCTGTTCAATTGACTCATTTTTCACCACACTGAAGGGCGTTCTGGAAAAGGGAATAATGCTTAATAACCCCCATGGATTTCCAAGCTACTTTCGTACCTACAAGCACAGGCAGGGTCTCTTTTCTCACCTGTTGCCATCAATAATCATTTGTCAGAAAGCTTACAAGGCAGCAGAATGTCCCACGTAGACACGTTTCATTTCTGCATCTCAAAATATTATCTTTAGTATTGTGACTGGCCATGATGGTGTAAGGTGGTGTTATTTCAGTCTTCTTCCACATGAAGACACTCTCCTATGTATGTGTCTCTGGTGTGTATGGCTGACTCCACACTCCCAGTGAGTTATCATGTATGCAAAAGTGGTTCCAGAGAGCATTAAAGATACCCACATTTGTTTTTTTAGCTGAAAGGGCTTTCCCCAGTGGCTAAATTTATAATCTAATAACATAATCCTTATGTTTCACCTCCCTAAACAGGCTTTCAGAAAAAAAAAAAAATATGTTCCTGAAGCCAAATCTGCAAGTTATGCATACTTCTACACCATTAGTAAAGAAGAATGGCTCTAATACAACTCCTCAGTTGTCATCTACAAGGCCATGTCCTCATATACTAGCTTTGGCTCATAATTAATTATATTCACATCCATATCTATTTAGAAGCTCCACATCTCTGGCTTGCTAATAATCAGAAATATGTCAATGCAAAGTTCTGAGCGATCTATACAGCCTATTCATATTATTCCTTGCATTTCTCTCATATCAAGAGGAAAGTGTTTTTACAGCAGGCAAAAACAACAAATGACTCCGGAACAGTAATTTAGCAGTGCTCAGTTACTGGCTGAAAGCAGCTCATTCAGGGATTGTGCCAGTGCCGGAGAGAGATGAGAAGTCCCGACAATTGCTGCAGTCAGCATTGCGACTCTTCTTTACAGATGGTGAAGATGGTCTCCATACATCCCGAGGCACATTGCCAGTGCTTTATGGGAATAATTCCTGCAGATGTCTATGAAATTATTTTCTTATTTAGGGATGCTTGGCAAGGATGTGGTAAAGTCCAAGGGTTTCATTATTACTATTTTTTTTGTTTTGCCTGCTTTGTCAAATTCTGTCAAAGTTGAATATTACCCGTTGCAACTTCTTGAGTTCTCAGTATAATAGGGAGCCTGGTGCATAATGGTAGAAGAGTTTAAGGAGACTGATAAATTATTACCACAAAAATTTCTTTCTCCAAAGGCTGTCATGGTAAAGGGGTAGAAGGCTTGCTCTTTCTATAACTTAATTTATAAGAGATTCCACAGTACCAATTAATGGCAGCCCAAAAGATGTACGTGAACATAGGTAAAGGCCAGAAATTACAAACATGCAGTAGGTTTTAAGGTTAGTCTAAGGTTCCCTAACTCCTGAGGTCTGTCAGGACTGATCTACTGATAGGGAGTTGCTCTCTGGATAACTTTGAGAGGAAGTGAACTTAGGCAAGAAGATTTGGGAGTGAGGACATGTGCTTTGTCATGAGTAGGCTTCATCTTATCAGCTTCTAAATTTTCGTATTTTAGTAGAGGATATCATGTGTGTCTATCTCCAAAAATTTCTGTCACCGTTACTTTTATAGTTATCTAAATCTGCTTTACAATTTAGGATTCTGCCTAGTTCTGAGTTTAAAAGAACCATATTATTGAATAAAAATGATAAAACATTAATATTTTAATCCTTCATACATATATAGAACCATACATTATGGTATAGATGAACATAGCATAATATTCACCAAGGGAAAGAATAATGAGGAAATTTATTAAATGAGATCCTATTTGCACATAAAAGCAATAAGTAAAAATTCTTAAGCACGTGTTCCATGCCAGGCACAGTTCTAAGTATTCTACATGTATTCACACACTGAATACCCATAACAAAACTTATGAGGTATAGGCTATTATTTTCCACATTTTATAGGTAAGAAAACAGACATATTGTCACTAATATTGACATTACTAGGGTTTTGATCAAGATCAAACTGCTAGTAAATGGAAAAGACAGGGTTAAAAGCCAAGCAGTCTAGCTTCGGAGCATGCTACCTGAACCATTATTTTATACTGCCTATTGGCAACATAGCAAAGCAGTGTAGCTGGTTTGCTTTTAACAGGGGGTATTGCTGGATTACATTTACTGGTGACCATGGATGTTACCAGCTATATTGTGGCAATAATGCTGCTTAATAGACCACCCAAAATTTCAGTGGCATCTAAAAATTAGCATTTATGCTCAACATTACTTATCATCAGAGAACTACAAATCAAAACAACAATGAGATGCCATCTCACACCAGTCAGAATGGTCATTATTAAAATGTCAGGAAACAATAGATGCTGGCGAGGCTATGGAGAAATAGGAATGCTTTTATACTGTTGGTGGGAATGCAAATTAGTTAAACCATTGTGGGAGACAGTATGGCGATTCCTGGAAGATCTAGAATCAGAAATATCATCTGACCCAACAATCCAATTACTGGGCATATATCCAAAGGAATATAAATCATTCTACTATAAAGACGCATGCACACGTATGTTTATTGCAGCAATATTTATTTATGTATTTTCAGACAGAGTCTCTGTCACCAGGCTGCAGTGCAGTGGCAGAATCTCGGCTCACTGCAATGTCTGCCTCCTGGATTCAAGCAATTCTCCTGCCTCAGCCTCCTGAGTAGCTGGGACTACAGGCACGCATCACCACATCCAGCTAATTTTTACATTTTTAGTAGAGATGGGGTTTCACCATGTTGGCTAGAATGATCTCAATCTCCTGACCACATGATCCATCAGCCTCCGCCTCCCAAAATGCTGGGATTACAGGCTTGAGCCACCGCGCCCGGCCTGCAGCACTATCTACAATAGCAAAGACATGGAACTAACCCAAAAGCCCATCAATGATAGACTGGATAAAGAAATTGTTGTACATATACACCATGGAATACTATGGAGCCATAAACAGGAATGAGATCATGTCCTTTGCAGGGACATGCATGAAGCTGGTAGCCATCATCCTCAGCAAACTAACACAGGAACAGAAAATCAAACACCAAATGTTCTCGTTCATAAGTGGGAGTTGAACATATAGAACACATGGACCCAGAGAGGGGAACATCATACACCGGGGCCTGTTAGCAGATGGGGATGGGGGAGGGAAGTTAAAGGATGGGTCAATAGGAAAAAGAAAAAAAAATGAGCATTTATTTATCATACACCAGTGGGATGTGGCTGCTCTGTACTAGGCTTGGCTGGCTATGGGCAACATAGCAAAGCAGTGTAGCTGGTTTGCTTTTAACAGGGGTATTGCTGGATTACATTTACTGGTGACCATACTGCTAAGCTCACTGATTTTCTGCAGAGCAGTTCTGCTCCATATGCCTCACCATCATTCTTTGCTTGAATCTTGTTTGCCAACATTTCATTGGCTCAATGCAAGCCACATGCTAGAGGTGAAGAGTCAGAGTTGAAGGGCCCTATCAAAGGTATATGGCAATGACTATTGGTACAGGGAGAAGTAAAGAATTGGGTCATTATTTCAATCAAGTTTAATTAGTTACAAGGAAAAGTGAATTGCGTTGAAAGCTAAATTTTATTCTACTCTATTCGTTCCTTTTTTTCAGTAAACTCCCTCCAGTTTTATATATAAGCACTGTCCTTACATCTAGGGCATACCTAGGTAAAATTCACGGTTGCTCCTTCAAAAAGGCTTGCAATCTTATGGGTAAGATAAACAACTCCATAATTACAACACACTATGGTATTGCAAATAGTGTTATGAGAGCAAAGAGCAGAGTTCCAAAAAGGGTTGTATTTAAGCTGAAGAAAAGTGAAAAGTTTGGAATGACTCCCTTAAGACATTGTTTGTGCTGAATCCTGAAGTGTAGATGGCTTAGATTAGAGACTGAGAATAGCAAATGTGCCTGAAGCATTTATTAGATGCAGCAAGATGTCAAGAGATGAAGATATGAAAGTCATACCATAAAGGGATGTGTTTGTCACCCTAAACAGCCCAAAATGTATCCTAAAGGCAATGGGAGGCTATGAAAGACTTTAAGCAAGTTACCAAATTTTGCATAAAAAGTATGAACATGCCTGACAATTTATTGATGGATACTTAAATAAGAAGGTAAGTGGTATTATACAGATGAAAGCCTTCTTTAATATGTCTTCATTTTTATATCCCCAAAGACTCTTTCTTTTTGAGGTCTCTGAGCAACATCAAGTCCTGAATGACTGGTTCACATTCAGTAATCAATAACATGTGAGATATATACCAAAGGGTTGATTTACTTGTATGCACTGAGAAATATCACTTTCACAGAAACCACAAATATTTTAGTGAAAAAGGTTGGCACGTTGGCTCTCGGTGGCCAAATTATGTGATTATGCAGTGATTATAATAAAAACCTGTTTTATTAATTTACTGTGAAATATTACAGTGACAAGAACCACAAACAGAAGGGAGGCAGACATGGGAATCTGATTTCTTGATAAGCATGAAATAAAAATAATGACAGGTAGATAAATTAAATGTTTAATGGTAACAGGCAAGGATAGCTGATGTTTTCATCTCACAGTAGAGTTGGTCTTTTCATTCAGATTAGAAAACTTCAGACTTCCTGGCTCCATATCCAAGCTCTAGCCTTGCCAGTGGGACGTAAATAACTTAATATTCAATGACAAAGGTATCCTCTCCATTTCATGATCATTATCATTTCCTCAAACACATGGCCCCTTTTACTATATTTCCACGGTTGACTGACGTCCCTTCTGTGTGGCACTCTTTATCTTTAAATATGTTAATACTTCAACCAGAAGCCATTTGGTCCATCCTAAGTCTACTGATCTATATTCTAATATTGATTTTATCATTTATCTCCAAGAGAGCCAATTATTTCCTTTATTGTAACATTCCCAGTGGGCTCCTTATTGTAGTCCTTTAAAACTTAAAAACAAGGACACTAGAATGTGCTGTCAACAACTACTATATAAACATACATATGTAGTCAAGTGAAAAAAAGAAAAGAAAAGAAAACAGACATTTGGTTATTTAATGATACACCACTACTGAATTTTGACCTGCAATAAAAGCACATATTTTGTCAAAGTTATTTAGACTAATATATCCATGAAAACATGCCTTTAATACATATGAAATTTTAACTTCAATTAGTACGTCTTTCTAATTGTATAGTAAAGGGCAACAGATATCTCCATTTAATCTTCAAAACAGAAAAAGAAAGAATTTGTTTGTTCTCTGATTTCTCATTTTGTGTGTGTGTGTGTGTGTGTGTGTGTTCTTTATTATCATAACAAAGTATTTGAGTGAAATAGAATGTTTGTTTAATAGATGACTGTCTTCTGTTAAAGTTGAGAAACACTTCTGACACCTAAATAATACTTTAATTACATTATTCCTATTTTTTGGCAACAAATTAAGGAAAGGAAATAATCAGTCTCTGAATTACACACTGATATTGGGTATATATGGCTTTAACTATGTTGAGGCAACACAAACAATGAAAATTAGGTATTGCACAGCACCCATGATATACGAGTTCGGCAGAAAGTCAGAAAATGTTAATACCTCTGCAGAAATATTGCTACTTTGGTTTTGTTTCTGGTTTTTGTTGTGTTTTACATCTGAGTTAGGGATTGCAAGATGGAAGATTACTATTTTTAACAGAATGCTTTTGTTTACAAGTAATAGAAACAATTCAAAGAAACTTAATTAATATATATAATTTATTACTTTTGTGATTGGAAAGAATTGCAGGTAGTGCTTTAATCACAGCTCAAAAGAAATCCCAGGACTTGTCTTTATTCTTTTTGCATTTCGCAACATCTCTTCCTGGGTGTTTGCTTTATTCCTCTCTTGATTCAAGATGGATGGCCTTGGCTCCCCCAAAAATCATACTTCTCCATTCCTATGAAGCAAAGAAAAACATTTCTACCACAATCTCCAGCTACATGCTTTGAGATTCACTCTGATCCAGCCAGCTAAACAACAGGCCCATCTGGGAACAAATATGGCTAGAAAGCCCATGTGCCATGACTGTGTCTAGCAATCGTGTTCAGTTTCCTGTAGCACATGGTTGTTATGGGAGGAGAAAGGAAATGTTCATTAAAATCAGAGTAGTGTACTAAGAGAAAGGGAATAAATTTAGAGGGTCAAATAAATGACCTTACACTCTGGTTTTAATATCAAATACATGCATTAAAAAATTATTTCTGCCCAGAAAAAAATCCATGCATTTGTGGCTAGTTGATTTTCAACAAAGGTGCTAAGAAAACAAAATAAAAAATGGACAATCTCTTCAATAAATGGTGTTGGGAAAACTGGATATCCACGTGCAGAAGAATGAAACTAGACCTTTATCTCACACCATATACAAAACTTAATGGAAAGTGGATTAAAGACTTAAGCACAAGAGCTGAAACTGCTAACTGCTAGAAGAAAACATGGAGGAAAGCTCCATTAGTCTGGGCAATTATTATTATTATTATTTTTTGACATGACTTCAAAAGCACAGGCAACAAAAACAAAAAAAGATAAATGGTATTATGAAAAATAAATAGTTTCTACACAGTAAAGGAAACAATCAGCAGAGTCAGAAAACAACTTATGGAATGGGAGAAAATATTTGCAAACCATACATCTGATAAGGCATTAATGCCCAAAATATATAAGAAACTCAAACTCAATAGAACAAAAATAAATAAACTGATTTAAAAATGGGCAAAGGACCAAGATATATATTTCTCAAGAGAAGAAATATAATGGGCAAGAAATATATTTAAAATTCTTGACATTGCTTATCATCAGAGAAATGCAAATTAAAACCACCAAGATATACCACTTCACACCTGTTTGAATGGCTGTTGTAAAAATAGATTAAAGATAACAAGTGCTGTCAAGGATGGAGAAAAGGGGACCCTGTACACTGTTGGTAGGAATATAAATTTGTACAGCCATTATGGAAAACAGTAAATAGGTCTCTCAAGAAATTAAAAGTAGAGCTATAATATAATCCAGCAAATCCACTCCTGCGTATATACTCAAAAGAAATGAAATCAGCATGTTGAAGAGATACTTGCACTTCCATGTTCATTGCAATATTATTCACAATAGCCAAGATAAGGAATCTATCTAAGTGTCCATCAATGGATGAATGAATAAAGAAAATGTGATATATAAACATAATGGAATACTTTTCAGTCTTAAAAAGACGGAAATCTTGTCAGTTTTGACAACATGGATGATCCTGGAGATTAAGTGAAATAAACCAGGCACAGAAAGACAAATACTGAATTTCCTCACTTATATGTGAAATTTCAAAAATTAAACTCATAGAATAATGGTTACCAGGGACTGGTGTGGAGGGGTAGGGGCTTGGAAGGTTTTGATCTAAGGACAATTTTGGTTAGATAGGAAGAAAAAGTTCAAGTGATCCACTATAGAACATGGTGACTACAGTGAATAACAGCATATTGCATTTCAAAAATCATATTTTTGTGTTCTCATCATAAAAAAACTTTTGTGATATAATGCATACATTAATTACTTGACCGAGCCATTCAACAATGTATACATACTTCAAAACATCATGTTGTACACAATAGATATATACAATTTTTTTGTTAATAAAAGATCTTAAAACTCCTATTCACAGTAATATATTTAAGTACTATGAATAGGACACACACACCAAAAATATGATTTCAGTAGAGTGTTCAATAAAAAACATCTCATTAATCTAGTTTAAAAGGATTAACTATATTGAAATTGTTACTATATGCCTTCCCCCACAACAGAATGCCATAACCACTGCCTTTTGGCCTTAAGATATTCCCAACATACCACTGCTAATCAAAAGCAATTGAGGCTGCTAAGTACAACTTCTCTTTCTAGGAAGCCACAAACTCACAAATTCACTATCCAGTTTGCTTACTGTCTCCTGTCATTGCCCTACTCTGTAACAGTAATATGATGAATAATAAACAGCCAGGAAGAACATGAACACATTACCAACAAGGGACAAATGGCCAACCCAGCTCCAGGGTGCTGAGTTTGCAACCCCGTTACGAGATTGGGTTATTTAGAAACTAGAAAGCAAATAACACATGCAAATTGAAACATATATTTCTGCATTGTAATGTTCTTTGCCTGTTCAGTGTTTTCTTCATATTTCAACTTGTTCTATATTGGCTCTATTGAGAGATTTATGTCTTTCTTTCTTTCTAAAGGGCTACTAATTATCTTTTGGTAGTAACTAAACCAAGTATCTGAATCTCCTTCTTCAGGGATCTTTAAATCTTATATTTCTGTTTCTATTTTCCGGGAAGAATTTATTCTATTTCAGATGGCATAGAAATCTTACTGGCTTTTGCAGAAGTAAATATTTTATCCTGTTTCAAGATGAATTGCAATTTTCTACCAGCCTTGAGCAGTGAGAAAATTTCAAGATGTCCACCTCATAGCATCTAGATTTTGATGAACTGAACCATCAAATAGTTCTGTGCATTTAATAAATTGTGCATTGGCAATGAATATTTCTCTAGTCAAGGTTGGTGTTATAAGGATTTAAGACACAGAAGTTCAGCAGTAAAATGTATATATAACCAATGGCCTTGGAAAATAATTGATTGAATGTAGGTTTAAAATAAGGTTTTATACAATCTTATAAGTGCCTTATGAATTGTTAGGTAGTTTATTCTAACAAAAATTTAACTTATATGCTAAATAGCAAAGGAAAGATATATTTGTCTCAGATTATTATTTCTATATAATGGAACTTAACTTACTTTCAAGGGCTTCTTTTTAAATTATTGCCAGCTTGTACATAATAAAGGGGAAAAACATATTGCAAGTTACAGTTAACTATTTGAACTAGTAAAATATTGTATTGCTTAATCACAACATAAAACTCCTTAACTGTTAGCATTTGTTGTAATCATAGCTGACTTCAGAGGAGTTCTTGATATTACAAATACTTAATTTTATATATAAGGTGAATAGCTGATATAAAGAAAAAGGAAATAAATAAAAAAGAATGCTCCATAGTACATTTTCAAAATTAATATTCAAATACTTTAGCTTTTCCTCTATGTCCTTCCAACTAAAACTGCTCTCAATATTTCTACCTCAAAATAGAAGCTACTGCCTCTTGCCTAGACTTTCTGACTTTACCAATTGATGAGGCTGTGGTGTGACCCTCATTTTCCTCCTGCAGGAATGAGAAACTCATTTCCCAGTTGCTGAGTTACTGCTGGCAACTTTCAACTGAGTATGCCTCAAAATTTCTTGAAGCCAGGGGCTCTCAAATTTCAGTGTGGATTGGGTGAGCTGAAAGCTCAGATGGCTGTTCCCCCAGATTTCTGATTTAGTAAATCTAGGGTGGAGTCCACCATTCTGCCTTTCTAGCAGGCACCAGGGTAGTTCCTGATGTTCTGGGAAGCACACTTTGGGAACCAGGATCTTAAGCTAAAGAGAGCTGCTCACAGAAGGTGACACTGCCCATCCTGATCCAGGCCAGGTCCACTGTGAGTACATAAGCCAGGCCTCCTTGCCTCAAAGAGGTAAAGCTAAAGGACTATCTCAGCTCCAGATCTCCCACTGAAACTGGCTGAGTCATTTGTTATCATTGTTCAGTATTTCAACTATTCTTTCTGTCCAATCCTATTTCCATTCTCTCCCTTATAGGTGTTGATCCTGTGGGTACAATGAGACCCAAATTAATCTGCTTAAAACATTTATCTAAGATTTTAATGGCTGATCAACATTTGTAGAAAGCCGCCCGAACTTGTGTCTATATTTTGCATTCTTCCCAATTTTAGGCTAATAAACTTCTTAGCTTCTACTGGCTGTGTAATGCTGCTACAGAAATGTGTACAAATTCATAACGTATCAAAATGAGCTCCCCACATGGGTGATACCAGAGTGCCTGTCCAGATAGATTTCTCTCCTGCTCTCCAGACTAATATCTTTTCTATTTTCTTCCTACTTCCTATTCCACCATTTATTGACATACTGTCAGACGATGGCCAGTTCATCTCTAGATACCTAGTTACACAAACCAGATGCCAAAGTCATCACCCACCTCTTCCTTTCCCTTATTCTCCAAACCTAACCCAATATCAATTCCTGTTGATTCTACCTAGAAAGTCTCTCTCCAATTTTTCTACATCTCTTCTAAGTGTCCATTTACACCCTAGTGCAGATAAATATCATTTATCACTTAGGTAACATTAGAGTCTTCCTGACTAGACCCAAGTTTTGTTACCAGCAATCTTTTCTATGCCTTGGCATTGGCTCTAAAACAAAAATCTGATTTTGTTTCTCCCTTTTAGTGCATTCCTCCTATCCTCTTTTACTACAAATGTGCCTATGACCCATCCCCACTCTACATATACACAAATTGATAAAGTTCAAAATTCTCAACTTAAGACTGGGCATGGTAGCTCATGCCTGTAATTCCAGCACTTTGGGAGGCCAAGGCAGGTGGATCAGTTGAGGTCAGGAGTTCCAGACCAGCCTGACCAATATAGTAAAACCCTGTCTCTATTAAAAATAAAAAATTAGCCTGGTGTAGTGGAAGGTGCCTGTAATCCCAGCTACTTGGGAGGCTGAGGCAGGAGAATTGCTTGAACTCAGGAGGCGGAGGTTGCAGTGAGCTGAGACCATGCCACTGCACTTCAACCTGGGCAGTAAAAGTGAAATTCTGTCAAGAAAGAAAAGAAAGAAAAGAAAGAAAAGAAAGAAAGAAAAAAAAAAGAAAGAAAGAAAGAAAGAAAGAAAGAAAGAAAGAAAGAAAGAAAGAGAAAGGAAGGAAGGAAGAGAGGGAGGGAGGGAGGGAGGAAGGAAGGAAGGAAGGACGGGAAAAGATCTCAATTTAGATTACAATCCTCCTCATGATCCACTCCTTCTTCTCTCTCTTATTTCATCTTATATTCCCTCATACGATACAATGTGCTCCCACTATACTTAACAACTGGAAGTTCCCAAGACTTTGCATAAGCCACTCATCCAGAAAAATGTGCCTGGGTTACCCAGGCTAAGAAAACAAACAAACAAGTTTATGGAAAAAAAATTTGAAGTTTTATTTTCCTTGATAATAAATCAGATCCTGAGAGGCTGGTAATAAAATCCCCAGTTGAGAAACACTGTCATAGATACAATCCTTTAATATAAAAGCAAAGCCAAAGAATTATAGCATTTGGGGGGATGGAATGGCCTTTAAATAAAAGAAAGACCAACTCCCTTATTTTCCAAATAAAGAAAATATTTTCTCAGAGAAGCTAAATGGACTTGTTTGGTGGATAGTAAGGGAGTCAGAATAAGATCAGGATAAGTATGGGTAAAGTTGAAGGAAATCTATAAAATATCAAAGAATTTAAAAAAAAAATGGTGCTTACAGAGGTGTCACCATTAATTTTGAAACCCAATACAAATAAAGCTAACGTGAGTACAATGGAGAGGGGGAAAAACGGGAGCACAGAATCCCACACTGATTTCCAAGGTCACTGTCTCTTTCAGAAGGTACTGTTGCCAGTGTTGCTTTATTGAGGGCAACAGAGACTTGGAATGAGGGAATTTACATATATCTTCATCTCTTTGAGTATGCCAGTTGTAACACTAATAGTTCATGTCTCAGGAGGAAAAGTATTTTATATTATTAACTATATACACACGTGGAGCAAACATTCTCATCCATAACTAAATAATAAAAAATGTCACAAGCAAACTCTAATATTTTCCACTCTATTTTATTGTATTCTAAAACATTGAGAAAAGGACTGGCTGTGATCTGTTTCACTGTTTTCTCAGTCCAATAGTGGACTGTAAACAATAGTTGGAAAAAACAATGTATTTGATTTCTCATTATTTGACCTCTGAATTTGAGATCTTCTTTGTGTTTTTTTGTCTATAACATCAACAATGGCTTTTTTGGTTTTTGTTTTTGTTTTTGAGACAGAGTATCACTCTGTTACCCAGGTTGGAGTACAATGGCATGGTCTCGGCTCACAAACCTTCGCCTCCCGGGTTCAAGTGATTCTCCCGCCTCAGCCTGCTAAGTGGCTGGGACTACAGGAACATGCCACCGCATCTGGCTAATTTTTGTATTTTTAGTAGAAACGGAGTTTCGTCATGTTGGCCAGGCTGGTCTCGATTTCCTGATCTCGAGATCCACCCGCCCTGGCCTCCCAAAGTGCTGGGATTACAGACATGAGCCACTGCACTTGGCCCCAATGATGCTTTTGAAATAGCACCAGTATATTTTGCCTTCTTGGTAAATTGCATTGGTCAATTAAGATTAAGCCATATAGCAGGAAAATAGAATATAACGTTTCCTACTCAGCTGAGACTGCCATAGCAAAATACCATAAAGGGGGTGGTTTAAACAACAGGTAATTTTTTTTATCAGTTCTGGAGGCTGGACTCTGAGATCAGTGTGCCAGCATGGTCCGGTTCTTGTGAGAGCCCTCATCCTCGCTGGCAGATGGCCTCCTTCTCACTGTGCCCTTGCATGGCAAAGAGAGAGCGAGAGAGACAGAAAACTTCCTGGTGTCTTTACTTATAAGGGTGCTAAGTTTATCATGAGCTCCCCCACTTTAGTGACTGCAACTAAACTTATTCATCTCTTCAAAGCCCTATTTCCAAATACTATTAAAACTGGAGGTTAAGTCTTCAACATATGACTTTTAGGGGGAACACAACAGTCCATGCCATAATGGAAAGCAGCATACCTCCAAATAGAAAGGGACTTCCAGTCCTGGAGTTAAAAAGGACCTTGGGAAAGCAGAAGTGAAAGGTAGCAAGTAGTGTTTCAATCTCAGAATCAAAATTCGAGGAGAGGTTGTTAGAGATACCTTTATAAATGGAGAAGAGTTTATTCCTTATGTTCATGTAATAGTTTATAAAATTTGAAAATCCCTTGGAGAAGCAGCTTGACAACATAAGGTAGCTGCCACAAAGTGTTAACAATGACATGATACGATTAGGCAGAGAACGGATCCTGACATGATGACCTCTCATGCTCCACAGCCAGGGAAAAGCATAAAAGAAGCTGAAAAGTTTTTACATGACACTTAGTGGTTGTTTAGTAGATAGCTCAAAGTCAGACACTTTGATATCCCAGTGTCATGAATCCTGGCAATAACTGAAGTGTATGACCTGGGTAACAGAAGGAAATTTTCTTGCATAAAGGACCTTTATACACTTCACAGAAGATGTAACAAGGACAGAGGCCAAGGCCTGAAAGTAGGCAAAATTGTTGACACCTTAACTGGAGGTACCCAGAAGCCAGCAGATAAGGACAACATAACATTATGCATGTTCCCATGGTGCCCAAACATCACCCAGAGACAGAAGTAGAAGAGGATGGAGACAGATGTGATTTGGATATTTGTTTCCTCCAAGTTTCGTGTTGAAATGTGATTCCCAAATGTTGCAGGTGGGGCCTAGTGGGAGGTGTTGGATATTTAGGGTGAATCCCTCATGAGTGTTTTGGCACCATCCACTTGGTGATGAGTGAGTTCTTGCTGTATTAGACTCCAGGAGAGCTGGTTGTTTAAAAGAGCTTGGCAGTCGGGCGTGGTGGCTCACGCCTGTAATCCCAGCACTTTGAGAGACTGAGATAGGCGGATCACAAGGTCAAGAGATCGAGATCATCTTGGCCAATAGGGTGAAACCCCGTCTCTACTAAAACTACAAAAATTAACTGGTCATGGTGGCACATGACTGTAGTTCCAGCTACTCGGGAGGCTGAGGCAGGAGTATCGCTGGAACTCTGGAGGCAGAGGTTACAGTGAGGTGAGATCATGCCACTGCACTCCAGCCTGGTGAGAGTGAGACTCTGTCTCAAAAAAAGAAAAAAAAAAAAAGCTTGGCACCTCCTCCTTTTCTCTCTTGCTCCTTCTTGTAGTGTGACTGGCTGGCTTGCCTTCACCTTGCACCGTGATTGTAAGCATCCTGAGGCTTTCACCAGGAGCAGATGCTGGCACCATGCTTCCTGTACAGCCTGCAGAACCATAAGCCAAATACATTTCTTTTTTTTATAAATTAGCCAGTCTCAGGTATAGCAATACACATTGACAAACACAGAGACAAAGTCTCAAGTCCATGTATGTAGCACAAAGATATTGAGAAAGGCAGAAAGACATTGTTGTTAAGCTACATCAGACTGCAATATATTTAATTGGCAAGTTTGTGACTTAAAATGTGACTCTGTTATACTTCACTTTTCTTTATATACTCCCTCTCCATTAAAATATTTTGACCTGTCCTTATAATGTAATAAATATATAAGGTGATTTCTAAAAATATAACCTGGGTTTTCATAAGAAGCTTGGGTCAACGATTATGTGATTTTGTGCTAATATATTTAAAACCAAGTAGTTAACTCTTCCCCTTACTCTATATGCCACATGTCGATATCATAGTTGTTGCATAAATTTTCACACAGTTATTTATTTATTTGAGACGGGGTCTGGCTTTGTCAGCTAGGCTGGAGTGCAGTGGCACAATCTTGGCTCACTGTAACCTCTGGCCTCCTGGGCTCATGTGATCCTCCTACCTCAGCCTCCCACGTAGCTGGAATCATAGACATGCACCACCATGCCTGGCCTTTATTTTTTATTTTTATTATTATTTTTTAGCAGTAACGAGGTCTCACCACATTGCCTAGGTTGGTCTTGAACTCTTGAGCTCAAGCCATCCACCCGCCTGAGCCTCTCAAAGTGCAGGGACGACAGACATGAGCCACCATACCCAGACACAGTTCTCATTTATAAAATGAGGGTTCTCTGTACTGTTTTATATAAATACTACTCTTTTCTTGGAGTCCTCCAAAATATGTGAAAAGAAACATGTATAGCAAAAACTAAGTCTGAGATAAATAGTCATTTCTGGATAAATCTGTAAGAATAGGATAACCTTCATTTGGCCACAGAGCATTGTAATGCCATAATACTGTATTTGTCATGCTATGCTTAGCTATTTTTAAGTGATTGTTGACTTTTACTGTATGCCTACCATATACTCATCACTGAGCTAAGTAGTCTCTAAAAATGCAGAGTTAACTGGACAATTTTTCTGCACTATCAAAGCTGGTTGCCTAATTCATAATAGAAAATTAAACATTTACAAACAATAATGCCAGCTGTGCCATATTTCCTATGTTATAGGAGCAGCAGGGTGGGTCTTCTTAGTTATGTGAGGGGGGCTGCATAGGGAAAATTGTGAGGGATAAAAGAAAGTTCCCCAGGTGGCCTTGGAATGACCTAGTCCTCCCTCCTTTCTCACTTATTGTTCTCAGGAATATCTGTAGAATGTGCTTCAGAATGTAATATCATGAGACAGCCAGGTACTGAAAAGCCGTGGTTCCATTCCAGTCTCCCCACCTAGAAACAGGATGTCCTTCAAGCTTTAGCTCAATGAGTCCCATGGCCCAGGACATAAAACCCAGATTGGGCTGCTTTCCTGGGTCCCTCAGCTGTAGTGCAAGTGGGGCACATGCAGATCAGACTCTGTCTGTCCTAGACAGCTTTCTCGAACCTTGGGAGAATGGCTTTTGAATCTTAGGTGTCTGTCATCTTTGTTGCCTATCTGTAAGTAACAAAGCCACTTCATGTAACTTGTATGTGACTGTTCTGTCTCACCAGACTCTGACCACTTGGTAATCAGTGCACAGTGAATGTGCTTCGCAGTAATAACTGGGCTAAATTTTAAATTATAAATCAGAATTTTGTGTGTTTTTAAAATATTTCTTTCTTACACTGAAGAGGCCTGACTGAATCTGGTAGAAATATTAGAATGGAACAAATTGGTGCCACAAAAAAAGTTTGAGATTTAATTTTGAGGTTTTACCTCATGATTTCATATGTTGAGTAATAAAACAAGTCATTGAAACATAACTTTTAAAAGCCATGAAGTGGTTGCTTATTTGAGGAAATTGCAATATATACCTATAAATATGGACAGATACCAATGACCCTAATGTTATCAGGATGGCTACTGTTGGCTTGGAAGAAAACATCCACAGTGAATCACATACCAATTCAAATATTTTTGTACTTCAAATACTTGGACAGGTCTGAAGATGAGGTAACTTGGAAAATCCCTTGATAATTCAAAAATTGGCTCATGATGTTGAGGAGATGAAATTACAAATGCATGAAACCCTGACCCAGATTAGGCCAATCAGATTCACTCCCTCAAGAATTTTAAATTTCAACAGATTCCAAGTGCTGGACTCTGCAGAACTTGTAAAATTAGGAATGGGTCAACCATGGTTACCTACCAGCTTTGTTATTAGGCAAGCAGTGAAAGCCCAACTCCAGAAGAGTCAAGTGCTAAGGAAGGTAGGATTAAGAGTCAGTGGATCCAACAGAGGCAGAGAGAGATGGGGATAATTTCACTGTGTTGGTTTCTGTGTTGCCTTGATTGCCGTGTTTGGGTGCTCTCAATTTCAATCCCTTACAGGGCCTGGCTGAACTTCTTGTTGTTATATTTTATGGGCTACACCAAGATTGCTCCAGGTACTGACTAGATAATTATCAATGGGTTTTGTTACATCCAAACAGATGATGAACACACTTGTACTAGAAAAAAAAATAGAGATAGAAGGCTGCTTAAAACCAAGTCCAAAAAGGTAAAATATTGTGTAGCACAATATATACATCTTTATCACAATGCTTATTTACTTCTTGACTCCATTGAATGAAAACAATAGAATATAAATCAATTCATATGCTGCCTTCATATTCCCCTGGGGTAGACAGTGGTACTAAAATCATATGTAATTTAGCTGAATGAGATGGCTCCATAGTTTCATCCATGATACTCAGTTGAGAGAAAAAGTTATTTGTTTTATAATTTCGATGTTTATTCTTTTCTGAAATAGATTAATTTAAAGTGCTCAAGGTGATCTTGGAACATCACTTGACATTATGACTTTTTCCAGTCAATAAAAAAGGTTAAAAAAAAAAAAAACAGTAGTTGTCAGCCATTTATTTCCAAATGCCCAAATATGTTGGGAGTCAGATTGAATTTTTCTATAATTATCCAGATGTTGAACATATGTAAACTTTCAAAATAGAATCAGCAACTGCCACTTGATAAATCATAAGTTAGGGCAGCATTCGGAATAGAAAAATCTTTGAAGAGGCAAAGTGTCCTTAATGACATCCACGACATTTTTCCATCGAATGGCTGCCCTCACCATCTTATTCTATTATGCAGTAACTTAATAGAGGCTCTCCTTGCCAGTGACCCCCCTCTAAATTCTTTTTCTTATTAACTTTTCAGAAATTCTTTCACACAAAAGGGACTGACAGTTGCTCACCGTAAGCTCTCCCAGGAGAACTGTCATTTTAAGCCTTTAATTAAACAGAGCAATCTTTTACTTTAGGATTTTGCAAAACGTAGTCAATAGAAAAGGGAGTGTTTGAGGAACAAAGAAGTTGCCCTGATTCTCTTACATCATACCAGGTAGGTAACTGTTCTATTTATTCTCCTTAGCAAATCAGGCCTAGCTCGGCAAAAGAATCATTAAGCAAACATAATTCCAATACTTATTCAGTCTTATCATCATAATCTTTATCATTGCTATTCTCCTTCATGAATCATCTTTTTTCTTTGAAATTATATATTTTCCCCCAAAGAGAAGAAAAAAAAGTAAAATGAACTCAAAGAGGCATGAAACATTTTATATCAAGGAGATATGTTACCGATAGCAACTTTTATGAACACATGTAAAATAAAATAATTACAACAACAATAATGTACATACACGTATTCAAATGTTTTCTGCAAGTTTTGATGAAATTTGCAATATACAAGTGCTTAAGGCAAATAATGTTGGTAGAATTCTGAAGTGGTGAATAGATCACCTATCTGCCACATCAAGATAGATCGCCTATCTATGGGATCACATTGGGGTAGCACTACAGATGGACTCTAGTCCATGATTAAGTTAGGAGAGGAGCTGGTACTCCCTTAACTAAGGCAGCAGACGTGGCAGGTCGTGCCATTAGTCAGTACACCAAATAGCTGTATCCATGAGGGTCAGACTCCTGACCATGACAGAGAAAGAATCAGTGCTTCATAATCATGCATCTTAAAAATCATACAGCATTAAGAGCTGAGATTTCTTTCCCAAGTCAGATATCTTTCCTAGCCAAAGTGCAATGGACAACAGCAAACCCCACATAAGCTACTTCTATTGCTTTGTGAATCTTCTCTGAAAAATTCTTCTCCCAATAAGACTAACATATATGAGGTCTGACCATTTGCCTTTGCTTTTATGAAAATATAAAAATATACAATGAAATAATTTAAAAGATATTGATTTATCAAATACTATTTATTAATCTTTCAACAAATAATTTTTGAGACTGTGTGACAGAAACTGTGTATGGACAACATATACACAGCATCGGGATACAAGATAAAGTTCAAGACTGGGCTTTTATATTAGGATTACTGAGTTCAAATTCCAGTGTTGCTTGTGATTAGCAGTGTGAGTTGAGCCAGTTCTACTCTCTGACTCACATTTTTTGTTTCATAAAATAGATACATTTGCAAGGTTTTCATGGGGATTAATGACTATTATGTTTATATGAATAGTACCTAATATAAACACAATGACTATAGAATTCCACTTTGATCAATAGATTATCACATTATTATTTGAAAAAGAATCCTGATAATCAGACCACATAAAGGAATTCTTAATTTAAATATACAAATGATTGAACAGAAAATCAAACACCGCATGTTCTCACTCATAGGCGGGTGTTGAACAATGCAAACACATGGAAACAGGGAGAGGAGTATCACACACTGGGGTCTGTCGGGGGGAAAAAGGGGAGGGACAGTGGGGGGTGGGGAGTTGGGGGAGGGATAGCATGGGTAAAAATGCCAGATATAGGTGATGGGGAGGAAGGCAGCAAATCACACTGCCATGTGTGTACCTATGCAACAATCTTCCATGTTCTTCACATGTACCCCCAAACCTAAAATGCAATAAAAAATAAATAAATAAATAAAATAAAAAATAAAAACCTTTGGGATAAAAATAAATAAATAAAATAAATATACAAATGATTAAGCAATAAATTATAAGAATATTAGAAACAGATTTTCAAAAAACATACTTCTTAGTAAAACATGGGGGTGTCCCTTATTAAAATAGTGTCTTTAAGCATGGATGCACATAACTTAAACAGTATTTATAAACATCTTCTTCCAAAATTCACACTGATAAGCATTAATTATTAGGCCATTTATCAGTGGGAAAAAAAATATCAGTTCTCTGTGACTAAAAACAAAATAGAAAAAAAAAGGCTTCTCAAGAAATCTCCTCCCATACAATTTCATCGAACACATCTAAATAAGTCAGTTGTGTAGGCGGGTTGCTAGGGAATGCTGTAGTCTAAAGCACTTATGTGATAGCTTTGAAAACATGAGTCCATGTAGAAATTAAATTTTAAGAATTAAGTGGTCAAATCCAGCCACAAGCATACATTTTGAAGATATTACATAATGTCACAGACTGTACAGAATCTCCTACTGGTAAGCTATAATAACTAGGTGACTTTTGCATGATAGAGATACCCATGATAAAGCTGAGAGGATGTTATTAATAGAATAGTCTTTGCCATATCTTGCTGTAGATGCAGTTTAAATTTCCTTTAATTTAAGCAAATAAGCCAAAAGCTGCTAGTTCAGAGCTCTGAACACAAGGATTATGCCAGGAATGTTATGTAATAAGTTAACTAAACTGGTTTATTCCTGAGGATTTTATTCCTTTTCCTATGTATTACTGAGGAATTTACTTCCCCTCCCCCACACCCCACCCTCAGTACTGGAATAGAATAAAGTTGCTTTGATGTATATGCAAAGGAAGGCATAAGAAAAAAAATGCATTTTTAAGAAAAAAACAAATGAATTACCCTGGTTTTCTATTTTATGAGTTGAACTTACTCGAAAAACAAGACAAGTACTTTTCTAGTACTCACTTTGGGGAAGAAATTTAAAAATTTGAATAAATAGAACACATTATCCTCAACTAAGTACTAAATGTGGAAGAATAAATGAATGAAGGAAGGAAGGAAGGAATGGTTTCCCAAGTATTAGATGCTTTAAATACATGATTCTATTTCATATCCATCATAATTCCATTTTAAAGAGAATGAAGCTGATACACAATGAGTCTTACTTCAGAAAGTGGAGGTGGGATGCCAGAATTCCAGATAGGGCCATATCCTCAAATCAATCATCTTTGCAATGGGTGTAGGTTGAAATTAAAGGACAATTGAGAAGATACATAAAACACATTATATAATCTAATCATGAAGAAAAGAACATTACTAAAACATATTTCATGTTACTGAGACAGAGTAAAGAAAAATGATCCAATAAGTAGCTTCCAACTTGATTAGTGGAAAACAGAACAGGATTGAAATAACTGAACTTCTGTATAAATGTGCATAGGCTGCCCTTGTAACGATATTAGGTATTACTTTTAAAAACAATGGGTTTCACCTTGAGGCACTATCACCTATTCTGCTTCCTTCCTTAACTGAAGATATTTACTTTATCCTAAATTAAAATAAATTTTAAAAAAGGAACACAGTTTTTGAAATTAAGATCTAAAATAAAGAATGAATTTTACTGTGCTTCTGTAGTTTCACCATCACTTCTAGTGTATACAATTAAATTGCCTGAAGACGGGGTAAAAAGTATGCTCCAGGGGGTCATTCAGTATATTTCTTGGCTAAAGAAATATACTGTATTTTAATGTTTCTTTTACTGTTGTTGATTTCATCACTTCTTTAGAAAATGTAACATCAAGCCCTTGGAAATTCAGACTTCTCAGTTTCGTGCGTGAATTCTTCGGGACTGCAGAATAATTTAAGCTTTTCATCTGAGTTAGAATTTGTATTTCTCTAGTTCATCAACCTCATCTGTCACGTATATGTCACTGAAATGAGAAAAACCTTAGAAGGCAGGAAAAAAATTAAAAACAAATTAATGTGGGAAGATGATATAAATCAAGTGGTGAAGCCAAGAGTGAATTATCAAAAGATCTTTCATCAAAAGTGAATACATTTTCCTTTCTCTCAAGAGGAACCCATTATGTGTTTTTGTTGGCACTATTGTACTTCAAGTGGCATATTAAAGAAATAGATTTATTAGGATTTAGAATGTGTTTTACTCTGATAGGAAAGAATAGTGGTTCTTTAAATTTCATTTGAAAAGACTTAAACCTTGAAAGTTGACATAGGCCCTGGCTAGTAATGAATGCTATGAAAAATAAATACTGTTTTTAACTTAAAACACATGACTGAATCACAAGAAAAGAAAATACCATAACAAGACCAGTTTAGAATAAACATTATTTATTCAATCTAAACCCTCACAGTTTATTCAGTCAAATATGACAGTTTGACATTTTTTAGCAAATGCATACTCTGTTTACTGAGAGGGAAAAAGAAACAATTAAAACAAGGATTGCTTACATTTTCTAAGCTCGTTTTTCCTCCAAGTTAAACTAACTGGCTGTACCAATGGGTTTTGAAAGACACATCTATGTCAAACAGAAATCTCAATTAGGGGTTTGGGATTGCCAAGCAATAAGGAAAGATCACAGACAGACAGAAATTCAAATATAAAGAAAAGGGTGTTTTTTAGTAGCTCACCAATCACCACATCTGTTTTTTTTTTTTAATCAGAGAAACATAAATTGCAATATTGTAGTTTTTCTGGAAAGAGAGAGGAGAGAGAGTTTGTTGTGTGTGTGTGTGTGTGTGTGTGTCTGTGTGTGTGTGTGACAGAGAGACAGAGAGAAAGAGAGAAGGAGCGATGAGAGAGGATGAGATAGTGGCTTCTTAGGAAAGCAGTGTCTAGGCATTTACCTTGGCCTAAGATACCAATAAATGGTATGATTTGGGGAAGGAAACTGTTGCAACAGGAATAATGTTCTGATCATGAGATCTGCAAGTATCTATAACAATAGGCAGAAAAGGATTTTTCTTTTATAGACAGGAATAATAAGGCTAGAAAATATCAGGTTTGGAAAAATGAGATAAAGGGGGGGGCCTAGTGAGACAGTAGATCAGAGAGGTCAGCCTATTCTTGGCAGGGGTGGGTCCTAAATGAGTAGTTGTATGCTGGCTCAGGTGGAAGGTGGTTCAAACAAGGTTCAAGGAAGACAGAAAGAGAGAGATGTTACACATTTGGGTAGGGAGTATTTTGTTCTGATTAACCAGTTGGAACAAGTAGTTCAGCTAATCATTTATGAGTGTCTGGCCTAGTAATAGGTAAACAGGGGGCATCTGTGAGTTGTTTCTAAGACAAATGGGGGGAAGGGTGGTTCTTTGCAGTACACTATTTCCTAGAACACAAAGGATGGGGGGGGATTTCTTTAATGTTCACTGTTTCCAGGACTACAGAGTTAGGGTGAAATTCAACATTGTCAGTCTTGATATCACTCTCAGCTCTGAGCCCTTTTTCTTGCTCTTACCCTAAAAAAGAAAGATTCTTTCTTTTCCTCTCTTGTCACAAAGATCCTGGAAGAACCATGTCACTGCATTGACGTACTAGGGCAAGGGCTGGGGAGGAAGAATCACATGGAAAAGTCTTTAAAGAGGAAAGAAATCACCTAGGACAACAACATCTGAACTAAAAATGGCTCATAAGACACCTAAAATCAGATCATAAAGTCCCCTCAGTGGATTGGAAGATCATGGCTTGATTCTCTGGTTTGTTTCCAAAGCTCTGAGCATGTGAAGGGCATCCTCTGGATGGAACGGAAGAGGAGAAGGTAGCATACAAGGTGGTAAGTGTCTGAAGTCTTCCAGACAAATGTTGGCCACTGGGGCTGGCCCGAACAAGAACATAAAGGTTACATCTTAGAGCAGACCTCATCAGAGCGAGAAAGTGAAAGTATACACTCATGATTTCATCATGTCCCACAAGCTCAGAGTGAGGAGGCATGTGAAATTAAGTGGGTGGTGATTTTTTTTCCCCTCCTGGGAAATGGCACATAAATCTGACCTGCATGAAGTCCGTACATCTTTGAGCTCTGTCTCATTTTCTTAAATCAAAAAAGCTACTTATCACCTTCATGACTTTACGTTTGTCCTGTGAACTCATAGGCCAATAAGAACTTGAGAAAAACGTTCTTCCAAAAAGAACACCATGGATTGTTATTGTTATATACGCTACTACCATAAAGAGCAGTGAAGGTACATCATAAATTCTATAATTAATTCTGTAACAGTGAAAAAAAATTAGTTCTGCTCATCAGTGACAAAATGCCGATAACTCTCATTCAAATTGGCTGTTTAGGAGCAGTTAGACCTTTTATCACTATTGTGATAAATTAGAAGGGGGGAATGAAGTCTGTGTTTTCTGTAATTTAGCAGCAATAATGCTATTTCTGACATACTTTGTCTCTGTCATCAAGGTAATATGATTTGCTTCTTAATTACATTTCTGGTGAAAGTAAAATAACAAAGAACCACACCAGTGAATTATCTCCTTATAATCCATGTTACAGTGAGTCTTGGTTAATGCTAAAGAGGTAGCGAAGAAAGAGGCTTGGCAAACCAGATTAGATTTTCCCTTCCTCTTACTTGTCCTAGTATACAGGATGTTATTATTCTGCATTCCATAAATTAAATGTAATTACATTTTATGTCATCTCCATTTCTCATGTTGAAATGTTCATTGTCGCTTACCGAGAAGCCTTAAATGTGGATGCACGGGAAGCGGGAATGCACAAAATGATGCCAATCCTGATTTCTATATGCTATTATCAAAGCTCCATTTAACCACTCTTCTACAGGTGGGGCAGTCACACCTAAATTACACCACCGACTAATGGAGACCACCTACAGAGACTCCAAAAGTCTTATGGGCAGTCATTTTTAGAGCTATTCCATTATGCTTTAGGCAGCAATATTCACAATAGCCATCTTAGCATTTGGTGAATGATTCTGAATCTGAAACATTACTTTCCCCCCTTCTCACCTAATAATAACAGGTAAGTTCTGTCACCCTCCATCTCTCCTCTAAAAGCTACCGCATTGTTGTACTGCTTACAGCGTTGTCTCAAGCAACAAGTCCCAGCAACTAGAAAAAGCTCCTCTTCCTCCTCCACATTCCCAATTTGGAAGAGCCAGCTGAGAGCAATATGGTGGAGTAGGCTGACCTCAGCTGACACTCCGCAAACATTTATTTAGCACTGTGCTGGATGTGAATAGAAATAAAGATAAATAAAAATAGGGCCCAAGCCCTTCAGAAGCTGACAAATATTAATTCACTTGGGAAGATTCTGATAAGTTTATTCACACTAAACTTTTATTAGCTGACAAGTGTTAGTTCCATCAGGTGTTATTACAACAGGTTCCTTAGCAACCCAGTTTCTCCTTCTGTGGTTGGTAGGAAGCAGGGGGAGAGGCTGAGATACTAGGGTATTGCTGTGTGGGAATAGCTTTAGAAGAAATCTGTCAGAGAATTATAAAATTGCCCAAGTGAAGCTCCAGAGAATCACCTGCTAACCTATTTCATCCTGGGGCTTTTACAGAACGGGTTCCCAGAAATGTCCCTTAACAGATTCTCTGCCAACCAAGAAAGCAAGTATTCAGAGCTGACCTTGGAGCCAGGAGCTTCAGGAGACTTGCCTTTTCATTAAGGATTGTATTCCCTTTAAAAGCACTATAATGTAGCTTGAAAAACTGCCTTCCTTTAAGAGCTTGTTTCATAGCCTGATATAATTGTGGAGTAATGGCCACAGAATTTAGGTTCAATTGGCAGTGATCCTAAAGGGCACCACTGTATCAAATGTTCAGAACGTGAGGGATTTGGGGCTAGAAATCAAGTGGCCTCCTGAGGGAATTTCACATTTCAATGAGTGTATAAATGAGATGTGCCCCCAAAAAAAGATTTGGTGGGGTACAAATTCTAGACAGCCTTTTTACAGGAAATATCTATATCTATTTCTATCTATTCATATTTGTACATATACCATATGTGTGTATATATACATAATTTCTTATATTTAATTTGTGATAATTTAACAATAAAAAATTGAAAAACAGGGACCAGCCTACATATACAAAAAATTATACAATATTACTTTTATTAAGTCTGTAATCATCAAACAGTAAAAATGAAAACTAGGGCTCAGGGGTCAGTTGCGGTGGCTCATGGCTATAATCCCAGCACTTTGGCAGGCCAAGGCAGGTGGATCACAAGGTTAGGAGTTCAAGACCAGCCTGCCCAACATGGTGAAACCCCATCTTTACTAAAAATAAAAAAATTAGCTGGGCATGGTGACATGTTTCTGTAGTCCCAGCTGCTCAGGAGGCTGAGGCAGGAGAATTGCTTGAACTGGGACCCAGGAGGCAGAGGTCACAGGGGTGCCACTGCACCCCAGCCTGGGCTATAGAGCAAGACTCCATCCCCATCCAACCCCCGCCAAAAAAAGAAAAGGAGGGCTCAGGGTACTTACAGAAATCTTGCGACAGAAAATTATGGTAACTTCTACTATCATTTAGACAGGATTTTGTACTCAAAATTTTGGGTTTAAAATATATGCGGTGTGCTTTGAAGATCAAGGCCTGGGCCAGTTGGCTTAGAATAAGGTTCATCTGTGAACATAGAGATTCGGTGAGCTGTCATTAGCCAAGGATGAATCTTGTCTTCACCTGCCTGAGCCCCAGGAGAAAATTTATTTAAGGAGGAAAGAAAACAAGAACAAGGAGCGTTCTATAGCTTGTGTGTCTTGTAACTTGAGATGACATTTTCTACAAACTTGCTACTATGTAATATAGAGTAGAAGATATGGGATATCTACATCTCAGTGGCTCAAGCTGTAAGGAAAAGGCAGTAATTGGATGTCCACACTGTCCATCATCTCAAGGACAACAGAGGCAGGTGGGCCACCTCATGTCCAGAAACCAGATACGGCGAAGGGACTGGAGAGGCTATGAACCATTCTTTATTGAGGAGGGGGTGGGGCTGGGTGAACATCTAGGATGAGATTGGCAGCTATTTCCCATTCTGCTTGAAGCCTTTCCCCACCATGAGATTAGAAATCGGCATGGACCATATCTGAATGTTAAACTAATTTAGAGGATAAAATAAAGGGATTTTGTTAGAAAACTCTTCTGACATCCTGTCTCCTGAAGTTGTGAATATTTCACTCACACTCTTAAAAAGAGAAAATATTATCAATCAGAGACTGATGAGAAGAAATGAGAGTCCTGGACCTTAACTAAGAAGTTCCATGAAACAATAATATATGTCAAAATAAATAACATGTGATAGGCACTCAAGAAATGTTTTCACTGATAATATTAATTATCATAGACAACATTTTGGTGGGAACTTGTATGTGTCAAACACTTGGCTAAACACTATACTAATATGGTTCCAACTCTGAAACTTATTTTTTTTCCACAACTCATTTGGCAACAAAACCTGACTCACCCTGAACTTGCATGATGCCAGCACTTGACCAGAACTGTTGTGCAGCTATTTCTAGTGTTTATTTATTCAACTTAGTGGAAATATTTCTATATTTGCTTGTAGAATTCTTGATGTGTTTGACTCTGAGATGTTTTCCAAACTCTATTATGGGGTATTGTTTAATACATAATATATACTCCACATAATCTTTCCTTAAAAATAAAAATTTCTTATTCTAGGGTACATCTGGTCTCCGAGGGTTTAGACAAGGGTTGTAGACCCTGAGTCTTTTCAACATTTTTTGATTTAGCAATATAAATTATGTTTATTTTTTGGTTGGGATGTCGAAGCATAGAGATGTCAAATAGTTTCTCTGAGGTCACACAGTTGATAACGTTTGAAGCTACAACTTGGTTTTAGTCAGTTTGCCACTAAGCTTATGGTCTTAAGTCACTACTCTGTACTGCTTCTTATATGGACAATGACACATAACAGAGAAACAATCAAGTTTACTAGTAAGGTAGTGGAAATGGAAATACAAATAACAGTAAAAAATATAGTATTATGAACAAGCAAATATGGTTTCTGTCAGATATTTGACAACTAATCTAATGTGTTGACTAAGAGGCATAGGCACAAAGAAAGCAATACTGGATAGAAAAGGAAAGAGGAGAGAGTACCTTATCAGTGGCAGGGCTTGGGAAATTCAGGATGTCAGACAAGAACAATACCAAAGAGATATCTTTGGAACCTCTGTGTTTTTGGGAGAACCCCAAAGCAATCACTAGGACAGGGATCATGGCATTGAAAGTAGGAGAGTCACAGTTCTTGTGGGTCTCAAGAGGCAGTTGAGAATCTCTGCTTGCTCTGCCCTGTGCTTAAAAGGAGATATTCCACTTGAAGGAGCCCATCACATTGGGAGTGTATGGGTCATATATGGTAAACTCTGTTTACCAGTCAGAAGCAAATAAGAGGAATAGCCACCAGTTTGCTACCAGGCAATGTAGAATGCTCCTCATTCCTTGCATATAAATATC
This sequence comes from Ateles fusciceps, assembly GCA_036589455.1. Classification (NCBI taxonomy): domain Eukaryota; kingdom Metazoa; phylum Chordata; class Mammalia; order Primates; family Atelidae; genus Ateles; species Ateles fusciceps. The sequence goes on from JAZHEH010003310.1 coordinate 6,507,537, forward strand.
ATAATCTGTGAAGGACAGTACAGAGGTGATTGGGAGAAAGAGAGAGAGGAACAACTTACATAAAGTTAACTATTCACCTTGAGAACATTTCATTGAAAAAGATGTCTTCCAGTTGTTTTTAATATCTAGGCATTAAAAATAAAGTAGAGCTTCAACAAATGAGACACTGAAACGACGTACCTCAAAATAATAACAGCAATCTCTGACAATCCCACAGCCAAAAATCATACTGAATAGGCAAAGACCAGAAGGATTCCCCCTTGAGAATCAGAGCAAGGCAAGGATGCCTACTCTCACCACTCCTATTCAACACAGTACTGGAAGTCCTAGCCAGAGCAATCAGGCAAGAGAAAGAAATAAAAGGCATCTAAATAGAAAGAGAGGAAGTCAAACTATCTCTTTCATAGATAATATAAGACTATACCTAGAAAAACCCACAGACTCTGACCAAAGGCTCCTAGAGCTGATAAACAACTTCAGCAAAGTTTTGGGATACAAAATCAATGTTAAAAAGTCAGTAATATTTCTATACACTAATAACTTCCAAGCTGACAGCCAAATCAGGAATGCAATCCCATTCACAACAGCCACAAAAGGAATAAAATACCTGGGTATACAGCTAACCAGGGAGGTGAAAGACCTCTACAATGAGAATCACAAAACACTACCCTAAGAAACCACAGACAACACAAACAAATGAAAAAACATTCCATGTTCAGGGATAGAAAGAATCAATATTGTTAAAATGAAGTTTGAGGCCATTATCCTAGGCAAACTAACGCAAGAACAGAAAACCACATGCTGCATGTTTTCACTTGTAAGTGGGAGCTAAACACTGAGTACACATGGACATAAAGAAGGGAACACTGGGGCCTATTTGAGGGTGGCAAGTGAGAAGAGGGTGAAGATAAAAAAAACTACCTATCATGTATTAGGCCGATTACTTGGGTGACAAAATTACCCATATACCAAACCCCCATGACACACAAATTACCTATGTAAAAAACCTGCACATGTACTGCTTTGTGTTATAAAGCTGGAAAAGGCTAAGGTGAAATAATCCTACCAGTAATAAGACAATAGTTGAGTTTGCTAGTGTCTGAGCTAAATGTTGGCCAAGTAGAGTGGATTATTAATGCACCGTCTGGAATGATTTTCAAATTTTTTTTGTGACTCTCAGGCCTTGACTATGAAGTTAGAAGGTAATTTCTTAAAACTAAATAAAGTTGGTTATTGAAGTACATAATGTTTTATTTTCCAGAATGTTTTTACAAAGCAATGGTGTTAGAAGATAATCCGTAGATTATCATGAGGGTGGTGATATATTATTTGGGCAGTGATGTATTGCTGTAGTCATATCGGTCCACTGAAATATAAAATCACTTTGTCCAGAGATCAAGAGGTTATGTTAAAACAAGCTTGCTTAACCTTGAGGTAGTGTTGGAGTTAATTTATATGTGGACAATAGGTGATTTGCATCATAAACTAAAATATAACCCCAAAAAGATTTAAACTCTCTATAATCTCTACACATATAAAATGACCCTTCTCCTAAGAACTCTGATGAGTTTCTAACAGCAAGTTCTTCTAAGGCTTACAAATCAGCTAAATTGACTTTTTTAATCACTATAAAAATGAAGCATCTTGCAGTGATCAGAATGCCAATTATTTGATCTAAAATTTCCTTCAGATAAATTACATTATAAACTATGAAAACCCAGACTAGTACTGATTATATCATGCTATTGCATTCATGGATCTCTCATCAATGGCCAGGAAACATTACTGAGCAATCAAAATATACACACTGTTTCATATTCTACCACGTGTTGGAAGTTTTGAGAAGACAAAGATGATATGACTTCAGTGTTTTAAAAAAAATCTGAGAATTCATTTTACATCAGAGACCCACTGAATTATGTAGCAAAAAGAAACCTGGCATTTTCTTGTTCTGTGGTAGAAGGCAAAGAATAGAGGAAGAATTATTTGGCATAAAACTTCTTTTAAAAATAACTAGTTCAGTATGATTAGCTAATTTAACATTTTATCTGTTCAGCATGCATTTTTCCTTTTTATGACATTACAGTTTTATTTTTCTTTACAAAACAATTTTGATAAGTCTGGCTCCAAACCGTCTTGCTCTGAGGGATGGAGAGTAATCTACATTCAAACAGATTTATAATGAGAAGTTCAGGGACAGGCATGTGACTCTACCTGAACTGGGGTGTAATCCCAATCATCTTTTAATTTTTTAATTTTTAATTTTTTAAGAGATGAACATTTCACCATATTGCAACCAGGCTGCTCAGAAACTTCTAGGCTGAAGGATTCCTCAAGCCTCAGCCTCCCAAGCAGCTGTAACCACAGTCACACACCACTGCATTCAACTCAGCCCAAGACTCTTTCAGATATCATTGGAAAGAGAAGTGAAATTGCTAAGCCAAGACCTGCCAAGGGTCTCTGTATAGTGAAAGCCCACCTAAGAATGGAGCCAACACAGAGTAAAAGAGCAAAGAGATGGATAAAGGGAGGGGGTAGTGGAGACGAGGGAAGGCTGATGAAGTACTGATGACATTCTTCGGATAAAGCTCCTCCTGGCCGGGCGCGGTGGCTCACGCCTGTAATCCCAGCACTTTGGGAGGCCGAGGCGGGCGGATCACGAGGTCAAGAGATCGAGACCGTCCTGGTCAACATGGTGAAACCCCGTCTCTACTAAAAATACAAAAAAATTAGCTGGGCGTGGTGGCGCGCGCCTGTAGTCCCAGCTACTCGGGAGGTTGAGGCAGGAGAATGCTTGAACCCGGGCAGCGGAGGTTGCAGTGAGCCAAGGTTGCGCCACTGCACTCCAGCCTGGCGCCTGGTGACTGAGTGAGACTCTGTCTCAAAAAAAAAAAAAAAAAACTCCTCCTGAAGCTCTCTTACTCCTGGATTTTTCTATTGTATGAACGAGTAATAACCCTTTTGTTTGTGTGTATTATTTTGTTGTAATCACAATTATACTGAGAAATATGTCACTTAAAATTTAAAGATTTATGTTTACAGAAATTGATACTTGAAGGTGGGGATAAATTATAAAATTTTGAAATGACTGAGTCAAAGTGGAATATGAGAAAGCAATTTGTCTCTACCAGGGGAGATCACTGACATTACCTATAATGCAGCAATAAAGTAGTGGACTAAAATGTACTTTGTTACATTTTTTACTTTGTTACATTTTGTTACATTTTAGCTACCCACTGTAGCTACTAACCTAATTTTAGGTTAGTAGGTATAAGAATGTCAGTAAGACAGCTAGCTATATCTTTAACTCAACATCCTGAAAGAGAGACCAAGGGTGTGTCTCCAAATTGGACACATCTGAAAGTAGAAATGAGGGAAAATATACTGTTACTTTTAATTTTTTTTATTTAGTCATTTCTTGTTTGTTTGTTGCTATGAAGCTACAATTATCAAGACAAGAATAAACTGGTAGGATAATAGACTAATAGGTTAATGGAAGGAGAAAGAATGCAGAAATGGATTCGGCTTTCCCCTCAAAGTCACACCGAGGCCATTCAGTGGTGATGGTAAGTCTTTCAATTAATAGTCTGGAAAACTGGGATAAACATATGAAAAAAAAGAGTAATTTCAACCACTATCTCCCAATAGTAAAAATGTAATTTAAGACAACTGTAGACCTAAACATTAAACTTACAACATTTCTAGAAAACAACACAGACAAATATTTCTGTAAACTTGAGGTAGGCAAGAATTTCTGAGAAAAGATCAAAAAGAGAAAAAGACAGCATTAACCACAAAAGATGACGAAATAATGCATTATATTTCATCTAAATTAACAAAAACTTCAGGTTGAGGTGGGCAGATCACAGGCATTCAAGACCAGCCTGGTCAACACGGCGAAACCTCGTCTCTGCTGAAAATGTAAAAATTAGCCAGACATGATGGTGGGTGCCTGTAATCCCAGCTACTCAGGAGACTGAGGCAGGAGAATCGATTGAATCCACGAAGCGGGGGTTGTAGTGAGCCGAGATCGTGCCACTGCACTCCAGCCTGGGTGACAGAGTGAGACTCTGTCTCAAATATAATAAATAAATTATAAGAAAAATTTTACCAAATAAAAAGAAAAATATATTTTTAAAAACAAAATATTACACATAAAATTTTAGAGTAACTTTATTCAAAGGTAGCTTCAAACAGGAAACAGCCTAAATGCCCCTCAGCAGATATATGGAAAAATAATGTGTAGAGTAGTCATTACACTAGCATACTTTTCAACAATAATAATAATAATATCAATAGAATTACTGATGTAACAGCAGTAAATTTCTATCAAAGATATTTTGTTAAACAGACAAATAATACAACCCAGATACAAAAGTCTATCTACTGTGTGTTCCCATTTATACGAAGTTCAAGAAAAGTTTGTTTCTATGAATCAGGTACCTCATAGCACTTAGCTTCACCTTAACCCTAATCCTAATAATGTTACTTCAATTTCAAGTTCAATGCATTCAGGCACGTTCTTCTGCTTACTCAAATTAATCTCCCCTCCTGCATCAATTCCACCCGCTTTCCCTAGGGGGAAGGAGAAAAGGAAACAGGAAGCATTGGTTTGTATACCCTATATGATGGAGTTTATAAGATGGGCAGCAATGGAAACACTCTACCCTACGTTAAGTAGACATGTTTTTTGGGGGACTGGGCAGCAGTAAATCCTTACACCTTTACTATTTCTGACCTAGGTAAGTTGGCAGGAGTACAAAACAATAAAACTACTGACCTATGGTGATAAAACCAGAAGAGTGGTTGCCTATGTTAGGTAAGGACTACTTGAGAAGGGTTCAAGGTAACTTTCTGGGAGTTATACTAGACTTTGACTAGGGTGTTGGATATATGAATATACATATTTTCAAAACTTACTGAATTATATACCTACGAGTTTTAAATTTCCTTATATCTATTTTTTTCAGTAAAAAATGAAAGTTGCTATGTTTAACAATTCAATCCTTCCTTCCTCTCCTTCCTCCCTCCCCTTCTCCCTTCCCTTTTCCCTCTCCCTCCCCTCCCCTCCCCCCCCCCTCTCCTCTCCCTTCCCTTCCCTTCCCTTCCCTTCCCTTGCCTTCTATTCCCTCTCCTCCTTCCCTTCCTTCCTTCTTTCTTTTATTTCTTTCTTTTCAGAGGTGATCTCACTCTGTTGTCCTGGCTAAAGTGACGTGGCACAATCATAGCTCACTGTAACCTTGAATTTCTGGGCTCAAACAATCTTCCCACTTCAGCCAAAGCACTGGGATTACAAGTGTGAGCCACTGCACCTGACCATTAATAATTTTTTTTCTAAGTGTAGGGAACAACAGGCAAACAAAAGATCTTAAGACCATAGGTGGCTGTTTGTGGTCAGTAATCTATGATGCCTGAAAATTGGGTAATCCTCAGTTTTATAAGATTGGAAAAGTTAAATTTTTTTGTGAATAATAGGGCTAGTTCCAGGAGAAAGCAGGATATAAGGTTAAAACCAAGGAAAGCAGAGCTTGGATCTCCGCTCTTACTCTTCTGTAAAATTCCTAATGAAGAAGTTGGTGAAATACCACATTTAAATTTCTGAAATAAAAAGGCTTTCAATCTAAAATCTATATTCAGCACAATGATTAATAAAGCATATGACTGAAATAGAAACATTTTCTGATAAGGAGGAAATGAAAATTTAACCCTGAAGAGCTCCTTCTTAGGAAGATCCTTGAGGATGTGCTTCAAGCAAATAATGTTCTTAGGAACACACAGCATCCGACCTGACCGCACCCAGGATCAAGGAAAGAACACAAGGAAAGTCTCAGGATAGCCATTGTGCATACCAGGAGCAGAAGGCATCCAGTCTAAACTGAGCAGGATGGAGGGTAGTGGGAGAGGCTTCTTCAAAAGCAAAACAAGTATGTGCTTCGAGGTGGGGGTTAAAGGAGGGGTTAGGTCATGAGATGACATCAGAAAGAATGTTTCTCACTTCAAGCAACTGTGCAGGTTGCAGATTACCACAGGCCCTTCAGAGAAGCCTTTCAAGTGATCCCCAAGAGAGTCATCCTGTGAATACCTGCCACACCGAAGACACCAGTGGCTGGATTACAAAAGCACCAATTATATAAGACTTTTGATACATATTTCCTAAACATCTCAGCCCTTTACAGGACCCAAGAAGTAGGGGGTGGTAGGAGAGTTGAAGGCAATGGGAAAGGACAGACTCTATTGTAAGTCTCTGAGCCCACCAGCTGGGACAGACTGAACTTGTTCAGGAGAGAAACTGGGAATTCAAGATGATTCAGGTTTAAATTAGAGTAGTCTGGATACAATACCTAAAGATAGTCACAGTTAACTTTTTCTTCTAAATGAAAGTAACTGGAAAGGGTTGGGGGAAGGAGATTTGATCAAGCAGGTTTAAACACAGTGATTAGAGAACAAATTCTCTCCCCCTCTCCCTCATTTTTACCCATCGAGTTCAAACTATTCAACAGTCTACTGACAGTCTCTGCCACATACCTGTTCTGATGACCAAAGAATAAGGCTTTGCTTCTTCTGTTACAACCACCCATGTTTCATGCCCAGTCACCAAATGGAGGTACACCACAGCATCTGATTCAACATATTGGTTGTTTATACCATTGTGCCTCCCTAAATATTGTTCATGAATCTACATAGACTAATATTCTTAACATTCTTAATGTGGTAAAGCTTTGCACTTTAGTTATATCTTGCCTTGACTTTTCAAGATTCAAATGAGAAATCAGCAACTATGTTTTTAGCACAACAAAGACTCTTAATAATTTGTTAAAATACCTAAGTATGTATTAACTTACTTGTGTTTATTTGTATTGTATATTTGCCTGTTTGTGTTTGAAATTCTGGTTTTGTATATTCTGAGGATGCTGTAGTTTTGGGATTTTGATTTTTTTTTTTTTTTTTTTTTTTTTTTTTTTTTTGCTTAAGCTTAACTTCTGCACACTTTTTGCTGGTTTATTGAGTGAAATAGAGTGAGTCCTCTTACATAGGCTATATGGTAGTTAAGTTTACATAGGCTATATGGTAGAATGTAACCAGTTTTGCATCTGCTTACATTCCGTGGCCAAATAAAACAGTTAGATGGATGATAGGTAGGTAGGTAGAGAGAGGTGGGTAGATAGATATAAATATTTACGTGTACCAATAAGCACATATGGTTCCTACGTATATAATACAAATTGTATAAAATTGGGGTAAGTTACTTCATAGTATTGTGAAGATTTATTGAAATAATTGATATAACAATATTGTCTGTCAAACAAATGCTCAAAAATATTGCTTATTATTTTCAGAATAATTATGCAAAGCTATTCTCTCATCCTATAACATGTTAAGAAATAGGGACACATTCCAATTATATAAAAACTGGAAAACACAGTATTGGGATTTAGAAAAACTGACTTTCAGTCCTGCCTTCTGCAATAAGCTAAATTTGTGACTCTTACCAAAATATCCCACTTCTACGGGTCACAATTTCTTCATCTATAAAATTAAAGGGCTAATATACACTTTCTCTCTAATGTTTACTTCAGCCTTAAACTTATATGATTGTATTACTTTAACAGATTTCCAGTTAGAGAAGTTTTGTAAAACTGAACTAACCAAAAGGAAAATTTGGAGATAAAGACTAAGTTAAAGAAATGCATTTTTTTCATGGCCATGCATGTGCAATAGAACAGATTAAACAATAGTTTGGAGTTATTACGTTTAAGAAGTATTTACTGAACATTTACTATAAACAAGATTATATAGTAAAAAACTAGACTCAGAACTGGGACACAAAGGAATTTTTGCAAATTTGGGGACCATATCTCTAGTAGGATAAAAGTAGGATTCTGTATTCACTAATAATTTCTCTGTAAAGCTGTAGCCGCAGCACAGCACCTCATCTGCACAGCTTTCGTGCTTTCTTTGTATAGTCCTAGCACCTTCAGCTTAGACTGCTAAAGTAACTGAGTGCTATTTGTGAATATGTTTTTCTCCCTGGTAACATTTGGAGCCAAGTCCATCTGTCAATGGCAGACTCTGTGGCAGCTGAAAAACCACTTCGGGAACACTGCCAGCTCCTGCTTCTGGGCTGATTTCTAATAGATGTCCTATCTTTGTGAATGCCTCCTCTTTACTTCAGCTGCTGTCCTCTCCGCTAACAAAAGGAGCCTCTCAGCTATATAATGTACCTGTGGAAAGCCAGGTAGCCCAGTAGACGGAAGCACATCTAGATTAGTATTGCCTTTTCCTACTGAGATGCACACATGTGGTACCTCATTGCAGCTTGCTTGCTCTGCTTCAGAGTTGCTTGTGAAGGGCCAGGTCGTTTGATAGGCTTAATACAATGACTTTGGGTCATAGAACCACAGAACTGACATTAAAGCATTCGATGGATGTAAAATGTTATAATTCAAATGCTTCCCAATTGAACACACACACAAAAATTTACCTGGGATAACAAAAGTATTCAAGTGAAGAGCCTTAAGCATTCAGGAGCAAGCCACATTTGCTCCCTTTAGAAATTATATGACACCTTCTTATAAGCAGTAACTTCAGATTCCCATTTTTAGGACGGTTTCATTAACACTACCAAATGTGGGCCAAAAGTTAAAATAAGACATGTTTATTTCACATGGCACATAATTTCATCTGGTAAATGCTGTGTTCTCCCACAGCTTGACAATAAGTACAAAGCTAAATAAAAATGGTAATTATTTTGCAAGCTTGCCTCCAACTTACAAAAAAATGAAAGAAAGATACCTTGGGACTTATTTTCGAGATACAGATTCTTGAAATTCTTTATTCTTTTATCAGTTCTGTTGCCCAAGGGGAAATCTGTACAACAGGCATCATATGTCTTTAATAATGAAGCAAACTACTGTGGCTCAAATCTTTTGAGCAGCTAAGAAACCCGATTGTGTGTAGGAAATGCCAGAAGAGTTTGTTTTACTAGAGCTATAAATTCAGCAACATTCAGGGGGTAGGCTCATTTCAATTGAAGGCAGTCAGACAAAACAGATGAAAACATTTTAAAGGATAATCCATATGGACTGAGTCTAGGGAAATTTCCCATGAAGCAAATACCTTCCTTATAAACCAGAGAGTTCAAGAACTCTCCTACTCCCTTTTTTTCATTTGTTTAAAGGCTCAAACTCCATAGAACTTCTCAAAAACAATTAAAGTTTCATCCTTCTTGAAAAAGGAAAAGGATATAGTTTTTCAGTGACCTATAAAATTTCTTCAAGTGATAGCTTTCCCCTATAATCTAATTTACGAATCTGCATTTAAGATTGAAATTACCAAACTGCAGTTAGCAAAGTGACAAAATTCTGTTTCTAATGACACTTTATTACATGAGATAGCACATTATATGCCTTACTGGCAAAGAACAATGACTAAAAGATGCTATTAAATAAAATAGATACATGAAAATAATGATAAAAATAATTGTGTTTAAAGCATCTTGTATACATTTTAGCCATTATTTCCATATGATCTAGGATCTTCAAGTTGACGTTCTGTTAAGTACCGTCCTTTAAGATTTAAACTAATCTCAATCTAAAAATGTCAAGTCAAGGTACTGCACATTCAAAGTCACTTTTCTTTGAAAACATCCATGTAGCAGAAAAACGTGTAATTTTAATGTAAGAAAAGGAGCTGGCTTACTTAGATATTTTTATATGGGAGAACTGGGTACTATGGAAAGCATTCTATTGAAAACAGACCAGGTTTGTCCTTCACTGGGTCAGCTGGGGAACACCATTGAAACCACTTGTGTGCTTTTGGTAAACTGAAAGATCACATGAGATCTTACTTAACGTGCTTCCTAGCTTTAAGACTCATCATAGGTCTAAAATTTACAAGTCACTTGACAACGAGCCTAATTCAGGGAAAAATCTAAATGAACACAATGTAAATACTCCTCAAAATAATCCATTATTTTGCGAGATTAATCAGGTTTAAGATTCCTTTTACAAGTGACCTCTTTTAAAATTTACAAGTGGTAAGACTCTATCTGTCCTAAAGTATTTGGGCAGCCCACTAAAATAACTCAATGTTCCTGTTTCAGAACTTAGTATATTAGCCAAATATCCTTACTAAAAACTTTTTTAGATACAATTCTAAAAAGCATGCTTATTTGACTTTCTAATCTAGAATAATTTAGAAGCAGAAAATTAGGAGGGGGCATGACCATATTGGCAGGCCATCAAGAAGCAGCAGGAAATGACAGCTGACAGCCTGACAGAAAGGGGCATGTCCGAGGAACCATAATACACACAAAATCATTTTAAAAGTAAGGGCAACAAACTGACCCAAGAATTTAAAAAAGCATAGCCTTCGAGACAAATGTCTCCTGGGATAATTACTTTACTATACACGGTACAATTGATATGCAAAATGACGACCCTGAGTTGTCAGAAAAGCATTAAATTATGCACCCTGCTCCAATAAGGCAGGAAGTATTGAACACGTCAGAAAAATATTCTTATCAAAATTCTTAGCTTACTTTTTTTAAGCGTCAGTAATTCAAGTGGTTTATTTTGTGGAATATCCTCATTTTCAATGATGTTAGACCACTAAAAACCAACTATGTTTACAGGAGAATACGAGACGCTTAATTTATGGCCAGGTGCTGACTGATAGCTCAGGAAATGAAAGGAAAAACAGATGATTTATTTGTAAATTAAAAAGTGAAATGCTGCTACAAAGTCTTCATAATTATAAGATTTTATATCTTCAAAATATTTCTTTCAGTATCTGAATATTTGTTTTTCACTCCTCTTTGGCCGACCACTTTTGTTGTTTCCAATGATATCCTAATTGAAACTATGTATCTCAGGATACTTCATAAAATAAATACAGGAGAAAAGGCCAGAGATAAATCAGAAGGACATGTGTTTGTTTAGGTAGCTGTCCAAAGGAAGGACAAGCTTGCATTCTCTTAACACAGTGGCTGGCTTTGTTTCTCTGTAATTCCTCAGCTGTGCCAGTTCAGGGGCATTGGTTTAATCCCAGGACTGGCTCCCTTCATGGTTACGAAATGCTTTTAGCTGTTCCAGCTTCACATGTCCACCAATCAAGATGTGTGGCAGAGCAGATAACATTTTTTTTTTTTTAATTCTCTCTCATAGAGCCTCAGAAGACCTCTTTACTGTTATCCTCAAAAAGACTCCCTCTGATTTCACTCTCATGAATTACATTAATCCACGTACCTGAGGCCTGTGGCCAGCAGAACGTCACTCACTTTTTGGCTTAGGTCTGGATCACTGATGTAATCACCATGCTAAGTGACATGAGATTTTCCTGGGACATTCAATCCCACCTTGAGGCTCTGGTAGGAGAGGTGACCCTGTAGGAGTCAACATCTGTATAAAAATTGGGTTTTTATGAGTTTGAGGGGAATTCTAGGTAGCAACAATCACTGATTGTGGCAATAAAACATACGTTGTATGTATAGAATTTCCCTTTCCTTTTGATTTTTTCTTTGGTATGGTTTGCCGTACATAAGAAAAGATGTTTTTTATCTAATAATGGGAACTTCTTGGGTCACAATGCCTGGAATCCATTTAAATTGTTTAAGCAAATGAGGAAACATTGGAGTATAATTAAGATACATTGTCTTGTTTTCCAACACAGTATACTTTCCCTTTTTCTGGGGACAGTATGTTTAATGGGAGCAGCCTCATTTCTTTTTTACGTGCACTTACACTTTTCTGGTAACATGAATTGCTTGAAGGATGAACAGCTGATTCAAGCTCAGCCAATCATAGTTTCCTCTGTCCCAGATTGTAACTGGGGGGATGGACTGTTCAAGCCAGTTCTGACTGACTTCCAAAGAGTTTTATAAGAGGGAATTGTGAAACTTGAGAGAGTGTGATTGAAAGCCCATTTTGTTTTATCTTGAAAAACTGTGCATGCCTAGAGCTGCTAGTGGTCATTGCTCCAGCCTTGTGGAGAAAGCAGGTCTCAAAGAATAAAGCCAGAACTCAAAGACTAGCAGCAGAAAGAGGTGGAACAAAAGAGTCCTGGAGATATCGCAGCACCTGATTCTAGTTGTTCCAGCAGCATTCTTAGTCTTCTAGTTTATTTGTGTAGGCGGTTTCTAGAAGAATCTTTTTCCTGTGTTACTATTATAGATACTGGCTACATATTGCTAATTTTCTTTTCCAAATTATTGAACTAATTTACACTATTACTGACATATTTGATAAATCAGCATGAGCTTATTATTTAAGAGATTATATACCGGATACTTTTAAAATGCATATATTACAGAAAAGTAGAAGTTGTGAAGGAGATCAACTGTAGCAGAAGATACACAGTCTTTGGAGTCAGGCAAGCCTGAACTCAAAAATCTTGTCCTCCTGCTTGCTAACCACATAATTTTTGGACACTTACTTGAGCTTCAATCACTTCCATTACAAGAATGGACATATCAATGCCTAGCCAGCAACCAGTTAAAAGCCCAGCATTTAATTAATACCTCTTCCTTTTTTCCTGGAAGATAAAGATCTGTTTTATTTCTGATTTAGCCACAGACTTTTTTATCTAGGGAGTTTATATTACCCACTTTTGTGTATGTCATCTTTTTACCTGAGAGATTTAAAAATCTTTGTAAACCTATTTTTTATAATGTTTCGTATCTCAAGATTTTTTAAACACTGTTATATCTTAAATTAAAAGTGAGTAATTTGGCCAGGCTCCTGTAATCCCACACCTATAATTCCAGCACTTTGGGAAGCCAGGATGGGATGATCCCTTGAAGCCAGGAGTTTGAGACCAGCCTGGGGAACGTAGTGAGACTTCATCTCTACAAAAAAATTTTAAAATTTGCTGGGCATGATGGTGGGCACCTATAGTCCCAGCTACTTAGGAGGCTGAGGCAGGAGGATCACTTGAGGCTGCAGTGAGCTATGATTAAGGGACTGTGTTAAAGAAATTTCTCTTCTCGGGTTGACTAGGGGAGGGGTTTCAAATGCAGGAATTTCCCACCTCCCAGCATCCAGGGGCTGGGCCTCTTAGAGCACCTCCTCCATGCGGACCAGGTAAAATTCTTTGTCTGATCTTCCTACCTGCAGGAAAGTTAGGTGGGGGCTGCTTTGTCCCAAATTCCTGCGGAAAGCTCTAGGAGGAGAGGACTCTGTAACTCAGGGTTGTAGAACAAGCAGCCAATCTGGTATCAGGGTCAAAGATCAATCACTCCAGAGGAAGTTTGAAAGAACTCCTCTCATTGGATGAGAACATGAATGGGGAGGGAATAACTCAAGGGTTAAAACTTGAGCTGCTCCTACCTGAACAGATTCCTTCTCTGGATCCCCTTCCACAACAGCATGGGAGCTGTCTTCTTTGTCTCTGTCTAATAAATCACTCTTCTGCAAAACTCTTTGGGTCCACGATATTTATTAGAACAGTAAATTCACGGCACCTCAGGAACCCCTTTCCCCATTCTTCAGGGATAGAGAGGCCAAGAACTTACCTACACGAGCTGAGTACTCCCCCTGGTAACATGATCATGCCACTGCACTCTAGCCAAAGTCACAGAATAAGACTGTCTCAAAAAAAAAAAAAAAAAAGAAAAAGTAAACAATTTGTATCAATGCAAAAGAAGAAGCTCTTACCTTTAAAATTCACATTCAGAGAATAATAGTACTTCTTGGTATTATTCCACTACTCTTTGACCACTCATGAGTTAGACTTTCTTTGGTTAGTGTCATTAAGCCAAGTATAAGGCGATTGGGGCTTTGGTATTTCCAAGAAAGCCATTCTCAATTGTCATCCAGGAAAAATACCTCAGAGATAGGCTCTCTGGAACAAATTAGTTTATTTGGGAATAGCAGAGAGTTGAAATCTAGGATTTCATGCTGTAACTGATCACAGAAATATTCAATGGGAGATCATGGGGATAGAGGCAAAAGGAAGATTTGTAAAGCCAAAAAGAATAAATCCACTTAAGTTGCTTTAAAACAAAGGTTCATAGGTCACAGAAGTCATTGCAAGTGTTGGCATTTGGTCAAAGGTGCACCCAGCCATTGCTAGTTAAGTGTCCTTGTGCAGGTGGCTTACCTGGAATATTGCAATCTTGAGGAAGTTCTTGTCATAAGTGTTGCTACTGGTCCATATGCAGAAACGTCTTGTGAAAAGTTCTGTTAAAGGCATAAATACATGAAAACTCCCTGCCATGGCCTCTCAGCTCCATTTTGTTAGAATTGAAATAAGTGACTTCATTTTGGCACCAGCAACTTTCAGATAGTCTTTATATTCTCTTCGCTTTGCTCAGTAATGCTTTGTTGCAATAAGTTTATATCTTTGGAGATTTAAGGGTACACTTAGAATAATGGAAAATCTATGTATGTGAAATCATTGGTTTTGTGAGGTTGCCAATTATATGCTAAAAATGTATACAATCATATAAATGACACGTGTTAATGAACTTTTATAGCAAAATCATGAATCTATATAATTTATCAGAATTTCTATATTGGTAGCTATGTCTTTGTAGATTTTTTTCAACTTAATTTGCAAGCTATATAGGAAATATTCATTAGTATATATTCTTGTAGTTTGAATTATTTTTAAGGGTTTAATGAATCATTTCAGCAAGTTCACTTTAATTCAAAGAGAATACTTTATTGCTTAGCCTGAAATTTTAAATTTATATGTATGCTAACTTCAGAAAAGCACCTTAATTATTTAAAGCTTTTCTTAACATATGCAGATATAAAACAATAGTTTTTTGAAAGCTGAAACATTTTTACATCAGAAGAGATTAGAAGAAATGGATAAGAGTAGAAACACTGCTGTTTTTCATTTCCTTAACATGCATTTGTCAGCTAAAGGTTACTTTTCAGGTCAGGAAAACTTGTATGCTAATCCCCCTCTGATGAGAGAATCAAGGAACCATGTTGCGACTTTTGCTTTTTTAAGTAAAAGAATATTGTAATATTCAGAATGGTAGAGTCGTGTGTAAATATAATGCTACATTCAATTTAAAGTTCCTTTCTTACTTTTATATTTTGGGGAGGAATAAATATCTCTAATCCACAAATATATACTCACATATATCTTTAAATTTATCCTTATTTTTTTCATTTAGCTGATTTTTCTGAACAAGGAGTGAAGTTCTAAAATCTTAAATCTCTTTGTAATTATTGTACTATGCCACTTAATCTGGAAAGCCTCTAGACACTTTTATTCTAGGAGAAAAAGGATCAGATATTATATGAGGCTAGAGCTGTACTCAAGGAACTTGAGGAGTAAAAGGATTTAGGGGAAATTGGAAAAGGGCAGAATGTTGACTGTTACTTTACAGTAAAATAAGCAATTTGATTTCTCTTTCATTTAATCCTTATTCTTCCTTTGGAACACACACACACACACACACACACACACACACACACACACTTATACACATGAACATGCACACGCAAAGATTGCTGTATTTATGGAAACCTTAGTCAATTGATAGTTTGCTGGGTTTTTTTTTCCCCCCAGTGGCTAGAGATAACAAAAGTGAAAGACATCTGTCTTTACTTTTTAACTCTAGACCTGTTCTTGAATTTCAGGAACCCACTGTGGCTAACAATCATGGATATTCTCATACTATGTCTCCAATAGGTAAGAAGGAATGGTAGATTATGGCATTGATTCAGGATGAAAGTTTTGTTTTGTTGGTATCAGGGGGAGGTTTGTGAGGAAGTTGAGTATATAAGTAGTTTATAAGTGTTTTTGTAAAGGCAAAAGCATCTGGTAGTCACTGAGAAATGTTTAGCGTCAGAAGGAATATAGGTGTGAGAGAGACTGAAAGAATGAGAGACTGTGATTATACAGGGGTATATGGGATTTCAAGATGTCCGAGGGGTAGCAGCTGTTCCTCTTGTCAGATCTCAGTATATAGACGAAGCAATGACTATGGTATCTATGCTTCAACATGTTTTTGAGAGTAATAGAAGATTAGAAAATGACAGCTATGAGGAGTGGTGAAATATGGTATGAAACTCAAAGAAGTAAGGGGTTTTGCAAAAGGGAAAAAGAATCGACATTGGGAAACTGCAATGCTTTCTATCATAATGAAAGTGATTTAATCTCTGTTTTGCAGTCATGAAGGGCATTCTGTAAAACACCATAGGTATGCATTCTTGTCTGAGAGTAGTGTCAGTTGAGGGCACTCTCCTGTTTTTTGCTAGCGTCCTACATATGGGCTTGACATTGATACATCACCTTTTAATGAATAAATTCATTGAATAGTCAAGGTGGCAAAGCTAAATAAACACACTGAGCATTTTATTACTCATTAGAGATATTTGGTCATTTGTAAGGTTGGCATATGGCTGCGTTTTCACTTCCATTTTCTTCAGCTAAGTCATAATGCTCAATTGTGACTTCCTTCAAAATGTCTCTTATATTTATACATTCCTCTCCATTCTTTTTCTCAGGAGTAGTTCAGCTGGAAATTGGAAACTATTTTCACCAACTCTCACCTCTCTTCCCTTTCAATCATTTTAGTGCATCAGTATGATTAATCTTTGCAGAAGAATGATGTCATTATCTAATTTTATTGCTCAAGAACATACACAGTATTGATTCTTTACCAGGTATAATATTCAGTTCTATTAAGTCCTTCATCAATCTATGTCTTCAGCCTTGTTCCCCACCACACCCCACCAAGCACAGCCTACTCCACTCTGGCTGTTGCTCTCTCTGTCCTGCGGCATACAATGTTTACACTTCCGTTTGTGCACTTCCTGATCCTATTTCATCTCCTTCAATTGACCTTGCTTTTCCTATCAAGGAATTCAAATTTTACCCTGCTTTGTGGCCAAATTATCGGCCTGTCTAAAAAAAAAATCATTTGAAATATTCCCACCTATCATGGCCTTCTCCCATTTTTATGCATTTAACTATTTCCTTGTTTTGTCTCTTAGAATAGGTTTTATGCTACGTGAAGGAAGGTGCCATCTGGAATGGCACAACTTTGTCTACTGCCATTGTGTTTAGGAACATGATATCGGTGATATACAGGCAATCATACATAACCATCATTGTGTTTCCAGTATGTCATTCAAAACATAACATGTTTATTGACTGATTGCCTTGATATTTTTCAACGAGGTTAATCAACCATCAACTTAGCATGACATTTTTAGGTTGCTTGACTATTTTACATATCAGAATTTGCCAAAAACTACTGCCTTTTCTGGATTAGTCACCTACTAAAATAAGCTTATAATAAAGCCATCACTAAAATTATCAAGGCCAAAGCATAAATGGACTTTGATTACAGGCGGATGTTAACATTCACATAGCAAGTTTTACTATTCAGTTTGTAAGTCTCCATTAAAACACACTCCAGTGACCTCAGCCTTAAGCTTCAGGAAAGTCAATTCAATTTGTAGTTTCATAACCTAAGAAGCCAGGCACTAGGCTACTCAGTTCTGTGGCAGAAAGTAATATTCAGAATCATCTGAAGGTCAATCATGAGTAAAAACTCCAGCTCAATAAAAGAAATAAAAAATGAATAATTTTAAAGTGATGCATAACATAGCATTTCGTTGCAGTTAATTCTATTTTCCACTTCTTTACTATAAGACAGTCCAAACATGAGAAATTCTAATTCTCTTTAAACCCTGGAAAACATTTTCATGAAAAATTAAGTGTGAAAGTGACTTAGATTCAAAAGTAATGAAATTATTCCTATGCCGCAAACTTATATTGTAGAAAATTCAGACAAACTAAATTTCTACAGTAGGGGAAGGGAAGTCAGGTAACGTATTTTAAGGTAGAAGAAAACCCTACTCTAGTTTTGTGTGGGTTTTGCTCTGGCTCTTGCCATTGTTTTTCTCCATTGCCTTCCGTATGTTAAAGTCATCTGAATAAGCATTCTTGTGTCTTCACCTGCAAAACAAAATAGTTAAATCTGATCAGCCCTTCTACATTGAGCCACTACATAACAGAAATTTGATTATAATTTCAGTATGTTGGAGTTAGTGAACTGCATTGCATGAATCTTTTGTAAAACCAGAAAGTAAAATATCAAGGGGTAAATGATGTTTGAGTACAAATTCTCCTATGGGAAAAGTTATTTGTCACACCAAAAATTAATTGAGCATATTCTCTGTACAACCATATGACACTGATATGCTTGGCTGTCTGTTCCCACCCAAATCTCCTCTCAAAGTGTAATCCCCATGTGTTGAGACAGGGAGGTGATTGGATCAGGGGAGTG
Source organism: Ateles fusciceps (assembly GCA_036589455.1). Lineage (NCBI taxonomy): Eukaryota > Metazoa > Chordata > Mammalia > Primates > Atelidae > Ateles > Ateles fusciceps. The sequence goes on from JAZHEH010003310.1 coordinate 6,525,793, forward strand.
GTCTCTGCATGCTGTTCTCATGATAGTGAGTGAGTTCTCATGAGGTCTGATGGTTTTATAAGCATCTGGCATTTTTCCTGCTTGTACTTTTCTCTCCTGCCGCCATGTGAAGGAGGTTCTTCCTTCCTCTTCGCCTTCCACCATGATTGTAAGTTTCCTGATGCCTTCCTAGCCAAGTGGAACTGTGAGTCAATTAAATCTCTTTTCTTTATAAATTACCCAGTCTCAGGTATTTCTTTATAGCAGTGTAAAAATGGACTAATACAGATACACTGCTTTGTGGTTTGAAAAAATGAAAGCAAGCCATAAAATATAAGGACTTGAGCCCTAAGGACACAAGACACACAAACATGAAATGATCACAACAGTGAAACAACATTGCATAAAGATAAGTCGCTGGGAAATGTAGAATGCTATGAGTTCATGAGTACAGGAAATCTGTGGGTCAAAAGATAAAATTCATTTCAGGTATTGTGTTGAAACACAATGGTTGCCTATGTGCTTGATGCATACCTTATCTTTTTCGAGGAAATTTAAAGTGGGCTTTGAGCATGAAGACTTTTAGCACAAAGGGAGTAATCAAAATCTGAGGTCTGCAAGAGGGAGAACAGAAGCATAAATAGGCTAGGCAGAGAAAAAAAAAGTTTGGAAATCAGGGGAGTATGGAAATAAATCAGCCGGTGAAAGCAAAATTTGCCAATTCCTTCAGTGAAACCAAATTATTGTCCTCCTGAGGCCCCTTCACCAGCTCATCACCTTTGCTGTTTAAAGATATCTTCCTGGGTTTCAAAAGCAGCACAGAGTGAGTGTCCTTTCCTTGTAGCTTTATTTAGCACACAACTAGCAACTGACACATCCAAGACAGCTTCTACCCCAACGTTTTGACTACTTATGAATTGCTGTGTAACCCAGTGGTGAACTTGGGAAAGGTTTAGGGTTGCACCTATATAGATTTATTGAATGTGCATATTCATATATAATTGTATTTACTGCCCTTCACTTAAGCCATCTCTTTTTACACCAAGTCTCCTCATCCATGACCTCAGCATGGCCATATTCTCCTCTCCCATTGTCATTGTCATCTCATTATGCTAGGAAAAGGATTTCTCCATCCACAAGCAATATACATTGTGGGAACAGAGTAGTTAAATATGAAAGTCACTGGTATACCAGCTTCAGCAATTATATGAGGTCCTTAGGTTGACCATGACTTTATTTACATTTTTGTTGACTATATTAAGGTTCCATTTCTTAACCTTTAATATTTAATTCTGATTATAAATACTTTTTCTCTGTCAATCTCCAGGTTTAGACTGTGGTGTTTTAAAAGAATTAATTTTTCTTTATATTCCTTGGCTCTGAGCTTAATTCAAGTAAAGTTTCTTCTTTTAATCAAGTATTTTCTTTTTTCTAGGCAGTTTCAAAGCAAGAATTTTACATTAGTTAATAGAACTGACGTATGTGCACCCACACCAAACTCACACAGTGAACAGATAAGACTCAGAGCCAGTTCGTTGTTTATTAAGAACCATATGCCCAAACGGAAATAATTATGTAGAAAGAAAGATACTTGTAACTGTTTTCCAGCTCACTCACCAAAAGGCATCAAGCTATTAGGTTATATTTGTTTAAAAAAATGAGGCAAACTCTTTCTTTTCTTAGAATAATAAGTTGAGTTTTTTTCTCAGCTCTGTAAAAATCAATTTGATAGAAAGGAAATTATACACTGAATAATGTCAGAAATGAGCCCACAGGAAAAAAACCTTCCCAAGAAAAAAATAAGTGGAAAATCCAATAGTCTGACAAAATTCTCTGAAAAAAGTACAAGTAGGGCTGAAGAAGCATGCTGGAGTATGAATCTAATTATGTATTTGAATTTGAAGATAAAGTAGTCGACACTGGTAAATATCCACAGAACACTTGTAGAGACAAAGACTTTTTAAAACAAAGAATTGCTTGCCACTCCTTAATAAACTTGATATTTGCCATCAGCCTGTACTAGACACTATATATACTCAATTATTTTTAACTGGTTTTACTCTTCTTATTCAGACACCCTTTTTAACAATTCTGTTTCTAACACTAAAACATTCCTTTCCTTCATTCCACCTCTCAGAAATTTTCCTAGCTAAGAACTAAAATAGAAAAAAAACAATTCACAAAAATCCGGCTTATCCATGGGTCAAATTCACATGATCTAACCTGCCAGTTGAGATAAAACGAGGCAATTATTTTAGGTATACTTTATCAATTCCTGTAGTGAATATTGCAAACCATTCTCAGCTCTTCATGAGTTCTCAGTTTGGCATTCACTCCTCCTCTTAGTGCAATGAACCTCTCCATTCAACTTCAAGATAAAGTGATACGCCAACGAAGGCGCCACTGAAGGAGGTATCATTGCCTAACAATCTGAGTTGATATCTCCTCCCTTTACTTCCCTCTCAGAAAGAACTGCCCTCCTCATGTCCAAGTCACCCCCAGTCTGTTCTCTTAATCCCAACCCTCTAGCTGGGCTCAGTAGACCACACCAGCAATCCCAGCTACTCAGGAGGCTGAGGCAGGATCACTTGAGCCCAGGAGTTCCAGACTGCAGTGAGCTATGATTGCATCACTGCACTCAAGCCTAAGCAGCAGAGCCAGGCCTCCATCTGTACAAAAGAAAAAGAAAAAAAAAAAGGAAATTCCAACCCTCTTAACCTCTGCTGAACTATCATCCTCAATTGTTGTCTCTCTACTAGTTTAAGGTATATTAGATTTTCTCAAGGTGTATTATAAAGCTATCCTATCTTTCGCTAAAAAAAACCCAAAAAACTAAAAATATAGTTCACATTTGCTAGTCATCAACTGCTCACTCACTTCTCAGATCTTTCCAGCCTCCTCCTTTTATTCCCAAGCATTTTATTGCCAGTTTTCTATAAAGAATCTCCATTAACATTCTAAATCGTAGATTTAATGGTTTTTTGCTTAGGACTTACCCTACGTCTCAGCAATATTTCTTAGCATTGCCTGCCTTTGTTATTGTTGCTGTTACTTTTGGTCTAAAACTCACTGCCCTTTGTTACATAATTGTGCATTTTCTCCATTCCTTATATCTCTCTTCATGCTACCATCTACCATTCTCTGGGCTTATCTGCCTCACACAATGTACCTGGGATCTATTGGAAGGTTCTGAGTTCAGCAATTTTATTTCCTAACTTCACTTTCCACTTCATTGTAGATGGCATTTACATTTGTAGCTCTGGTTCCTGAATCTCCTGAGATGGAGATTGAAATTTTACCAACATGCTTGGTGTTTCCACATGGATTATCCTCATGCACCTAAAATTTAAGAAATTCACGATCAGATTCCTCATATCTCCTCAACGTTTGTACTACTTGTTTCTATGTCAATTATTGCCAGCACTATTCTTCACTTTTAAATTTTACAGTTATTTTTCATTTTTATTTTCCTCAGGATCTCTTCTTGCCACATTTTACACAAAGAAAGAAAAGAGTCTAATTGTCAGTGTTTCTGATGTTTTAAACCACCAGGTACTAAATAAGTGTGAGTTTTGCTATTTTTTTCATTTTCCTATGTGATTTTAACTGACAATAACAGACTCTTTAATAGTTTGAAAAAATTTTTTAAAGGTAGTGAAACAATTATTTTTTTTTTCTTTTTAATTAAGATCATTTTGCATGATTTTAGCTTATACTTTCATTTTTATAATTCCTCATTCCTCTGCAAAGCAAGAAGGCTGGTTACACTATTAATTCAGTTTCAACAGTCTTTGCACATGTACTGCACTGCATGGGGCGTTCTTCCTCAGAAACTTCATTACTCTTTTTAGAGTAAGGGCATCTGCAGATGGCAGAAGGGAAGTTTCGCCGGTGGCTTTCAGCCATCCTCCTGAGAATTAACCACTTCAGTGCTATAGGTAGCTCTGATAATCAACAGAAGCTTCTAGCAATATCTGGTCATCCTCCTGAGAATCACACTGTCCTTAGTGTTTCAGAGAGCTACATTTATTAGAAATGGCTTTTCTGTAGTTCTGTCATTTCTGGAATTTCTGAAAGCCAGAAATACTTCCTGATATTTGCTTTACCAGCACTTCCAACATTTGTCTCTGTGCTCCTACAATAAATCATGTTGTGTTTGTAATACCTTTAGTGATGTCTGTTTTCTTGTCTTCCCCTGACTCATAAATCATTTGGCACCAGAAGCACTTCCTAGGTAAAGAATTACCTGAAGATAGTATTTTTATTGGTTATTTCATTTAGTGAGATTTGAAGGCAGTAATGACTTTACCATCGGTAGAAAATGAGATGGAAGTCCATAAAACGCAGAGACAAAACAGTTACTTAAATTGTCACTTGTAGTTACTTGGAATACAGAGCTTAAGGAAAGTGAAGCTGGAGAGTCCAAGTGACCTGGAAAAGAATGACAAGGAAGTGATGAGCACAAGGACTGTGGGCGAAGATGTCTACGTGGAGATTAAAGAACGAAAATGCTCAGGATTTTAAATTCTCAGCTCAAGGCGTGATCAGAACACTAGAATGCCTATACCTGTATTGGAATAATCTTTTATCTCCTGTAGCCTCAGGACTGATGTATTAAAACATCAGACCCAAACTTTCAGGCTGCAGCCTGCAAAATTACCATGCAAGTTAAATTCACAACCTCAACAGTTCTCTTCAGTAAAAGATAGGGCATTGACCATGAATAAGTCAGGATGCAACTAGAAAAAGAGAAACTGTTCTGAGAGCTTAAAGCACAACGAATTAAAGGCAGAGGTTTGCATATTCTGAAAATCACTACATTAGAGGATTTTAAGTTTTATTCAGCTCTAAATATTATTTTTCCCTCACTTGGTAAACAATCTTTAAAGAGTCTAATCCATAAGAAATTAAATTTAGTCTTCTTAGCTTAGACATTGAAGACTATTTATAAACTGGTTCTGACTTACTATACCTTTATTTTTAAATCGTTTTCTTCGCAGACGTTGTGCTTCCACCAATATGGACTATAAGTGCATGTTGAGGGAATTAGTGCATGTGTAGATAGCATTCAATGTAATTTCCTAGTTCTGATAAACTAATTAACGTGCTTTCTTTCTGTATGTCCACAGCCTCACTCAACTACCTACTTGACTCTTATGTATCCAAGGCCAAGTTCCTGAATGATTTATCAATTGAGATCATTTCGTTTCATTGATAAGTGAATCATTTAGGATTGTATTGACTGCAAATAACAGAAAATCCTAAATCTATTAGTAAATACATAAGGGCTGTTTTTTACATAAGTAAAATGAGTAAAGGCAGCTCGTAATTGTATAATTGGTCTAAAATTATCAGAAATCTTGCATCCTTCTATCTTTCCCATCTGCCATCAAGCATGTAAAGTTGTCTCACAGCTAAGATTGATGCAGATCTCCAGCCATTTTATCCACATTCCAAGCAGCTGAAGGGGAAGCTTCTTAACAGTAAATGTTCCAGTTTTCTGTTTTTCCTTTTTTGTTTGTTTGTTTGTTTTTGTTTTGAGAGGGAGTCTCGCTCTGTCGCCTGAAGTGCAGTGGCGCGATCTCTGCTCACTGCAATGTCCGCTTTCCGGATTCAGGTGATTCTCTTGCCTCTGCCTCCCGAGTAGCTGGGACTTCAGGTGCACCATCACACCCAGCTAATTTTTGTATTTTTAGTAGAAATGGGGTTTCACCACGTTGGCCAGGATGGTCTCGACCTCTTGATCTTGTGATCTCCCCGCCTCGGCCTCCCAAAGTGCTGGGATCACAGGCGTGAGCCACTGCGCCCCGCCTGTTTTTCCTTTTAAGCGGTAATCCCAGAAGTTTCACCGAACTTCCTACTTTGCCTAGAACTAACACATCGGTGAAAACTTGTCTTTTGGCACCTGAAGAATGGTTTTATTATTGTGGAAGGCAGAAGAATGAACATTAGATGAGTAACTTTAGACTCGGACACAATAACAAATCTATTTGTTCCTTTGTGACTACAGTCAATTTACTAAACTGTGAAATTCTCTCTCTTATTCATCTTTACCTTCCTAGAACCTGGCACAGTATCTCAATATATCAATGAATAATAATGAATCAATAACAACATTATCTATTTTAAACTGACACTTGGCTAGCCAGTCTGAATGTCAAGAATAGACCCACTTTTTGCTAGTACTAGTATTAGGAATAACTGGCCAGGAGAGACAAAAATAGTTTATATTTGAGAATGGTCCTTCAAAAGAACACAACTAAAGCTGAACATGACAAACTTATTTTTATGACTTCCTGTCAATAAAGGCAGGGTATAATATATATTCCTGTATCCAATATTATTTTTTATTTTGTCCCATATTAAGTTTCTCTTAACTTTTCATATATCTATGTAAATGATATATAATACATTCTTAATGATTTAGATATATAAAGGAATGGAAGTTTGATTAAGCACATATAAGCATTTATATTGCCACACCCAGAACATTTAATTTTTGTATATACTTTCAAACATTTTACACATTAAATGAGATTTAACATCCTGCTTTTACAACATTAAGCAGAAATCTCCATGAATTTAGAAAATCCAGGTTTTATACTAATAAAATATCAAGGGAAACTCCTGCACTTCTCATTAGCTTTAAGTGGTTCCTCAGCAACCAGTCACAAAATACTGAAACAGATGGACGATGCGTCACCATAACAGAAACCACATTTAAAACATCTATTCATATATCTATCTACGTATCTACCTATCTGTGATCTGTCTATGCATCATCTATTTACTGCCTTGCTCCAAAAATAATGCAAACAATGAACAAATATAGGTATACTACAATAAGTAATATACAAATGAATTTTAAAATATAGGCAACAGTAATCAGCAAGAAAACATTAGGCTAAGAAAAAAACCCAGCAATTAAGTAATTATGAAATGCTTACCCTAATATCCTACTCTTTTTCTAGAAGTTGGTTGTTAATCTGTTTTTCAGATTTCTCATAACTCAGGAATATTCATTAAAGAGAACTTGAGGTCAGTACTTGGGGATCCAATTAAACACCTCTCATGATCCCATGGAGATAGAGAGTAGAATGACAGGTACCAGAGGCTGGGAAGAATGTCTGGGGTTAGCGGCAGAGAGACTGGCTAATGGGTACATACACACAGTTAGATAGAAGGAATAAATTCTAATGCTCTATAGCAGATTAGGGTGACTCCAGTTAACAAAAGTGCATTGTGTATTTCAAAATAGCCATAAAAGAGGACTTGAAATATTCCCAATATACAGACATGATAAATTTTCAAGGTGATGGATATCCTAAATTCCTTGACTTGATCATTACACATTCTATGCATGTAACAAAAATCACACATACTCCATAAATGTGCACAAATATTATTTATAACTTTTAAAAAACCTATCAGGAGAGTTCTGAACCTAAAGAAATAAGATCATCCATTAACAGTTAAATCATGAGATCATCATTTTAATAAAAATGTTGACTCCCAGATCAGGTGACCATGAAGGAAAATGGACTGCAAATGCACAACACACACACAGAAAGGAGTATTGGTCATAGACACATTAGAAAAAAGAGCGATATGGCAGAGACTATAAAGAAAATAATGATGTGCTAAGGAGTCATACAACAGAATAATTATCATGAGGCAAAATGCCCAAGGAGAAATGAAGGAGAGTGTGACAGCAGGAGACAAAAATGGTGAACAAATGCAGATAGAGGATGACCCTGGGACAAGCTCTGTCTTTGGGGCAGTCCTCCAAACTTATGTCTCACAATCTCACAACGAAGTGGGGCATCCCACCCTCCCATGTGGCTTCAAGCGACACCCTCTCCTCGAACAAAGACATTCAGATTCAATTAAAGGAAAACAAGCAAACTAATACAAAAGAGAGAGCCAGCTTTTGATCCCTGATTTAGAGATTTCCGGTGATCCTTTGTGTAAACAGCACAAAAGACAGCTGCGAACAGTGAGATCATCAGCACAGCCTAGACAAAGGTGGTGCAATCATAATAATTTTGCAGTTTAAGATTAAAAATGTGTCCAGCACAGGGACACAGTAAAAGAGAGGGCTCAATACATGGTAGCCAAAACAGTATGTCCTCTAAAAAACAGATGTTTCAGTAAAGAAGTAGGTATTCTACTGCTTTCTCTACATAGAAAAGTCTCACTGAGTGATGTCCACTTACCATAAGAAAGAACAATAGAGGGAATAGAGACTGACTGTGTGTACGTATGCATGTAACATCATATGATTAGTTTTCATCAATAATTGACAGCATGGCTCGGGGCATGTGTGTAATTTACACACAGTATTTTTCATTTATATTACCGGAGTCAATGGAAAGTGACACTACAAACAATTAAAAAGGAATCCTTATTGGACATAAATAAAGAAGTAATAAAGTTGTTTCATCTCCTCCTTTTCCTTTCTAAAGGAAATATAAAAGACTCATAGTTAAATAGTTTGACATGAAAAATTTCTAAAGATTTGAAACATATCTATTGCATTTCTTTGCACAGATCTAGAACCTTCTTTAAATCCAAATAAAATCATTTGTTTGGGTTTGATGCTTGTATGTAACCAGAAAAATACCTAAAATTGAGTACAAGTATCACACACAGAGATCAAGTGATTCACTGGCTCAAGTGAAATATTAGAATTAGTGAACTTTTTTGTGTTTTTAGTTGACTTACAAATTATATATGTCTGTGTTTATTCACACATTCACATGTGTTATAAATATGTATATGTTGGATGAGTTGATTCACACATTTACAGCTATTTCCTGTATTACCTTAGACAAGTATGCATAAACAATTTGGGCACTTACTTCATTTAATTCATATTCTTGTGCGGCAAAGTAATTTGGCACCATAGCTTTTTTGTTTTCTGCCTTGTATTGCCTTAGTGTTACTACCAGACAGATGTTGAAATTTCAGGTCAATGGTTGATATCTCTCCCCCATCTTCAAGAAATTAACATCTAGTGTAAAAACATTTATTTAATAACAATGGGTGTTCTTGAGAGTACAGAATTTCATTCCAAATAAGATGAACCAAACTGTTTCTACCCATGAACTCCCTTTTGCAATTCTTGCTTCCTCTGTCACTTATTCCTTCTGCCTGTAGTCTACCTAGGTTGTGAGTAGGAGGCGAAGAGGGAAAGAAACAGAGAACCTCGACACCTGGTTGCTATGCTGGGATCTGAGATTTTTTATTTTGCATACAGTTTACATTGCCCTATTGGTCACCATAAAGAGATTGTTAAATGTCATTCCCAAGGCTGGGTTATATTAGTGCAAAGCCTGAGAGTAGCTGAAACACTAAGAGAGCATTAAAGTGACTGCAGGGAAAAGGAATTCACTGGGACATCCACATGTCCCAAAAGGAAACATAAGCAATGAGGCACTGAGAGTGAAGAGCTGTAACTTGAGCCCACCTCTCCTAACCACTATACCACACTATTCTTTTAAAATACAGTTCAGGCTTCCAGGTAAAACAGTCTACACAGCATATAAGGCTAAACACCTCTCTCTGGTCCAGCAGAAATGACAAGAAAAACTGTAAGTCATAAGTTAACTTCTGAAAGACATGTCATTAGCATAAGCGTATCTAGCACAAAATACATTTTCTTTTTCACATACATAAACATTGCTTCCTCTGCACGGTTTTTGCCAAGGGTTAAAATCCAGATATAACACTTTATGGAGACAAAAACACTTACAGCTACTGTATTATAATTCCTCACACTACCAATTAAGAAATTCTGCCCTAAAGTATGAATGTTTCTCTGAAATTCTCTGCAAATCACCATTAATAAGATAACAGAGCAGAAAAATTAGCAGGGAGTTCATTTGATTTTCACCCCCCCAAAGGCTGGCTTTAGTTAGAAAATTTATCTACATTTCTATTCTAACACATTGTGAATGATAAATGAACTCTACTGCATAAAGGACATGACATTGCTATGCTATTTTCTTTCATCAGAATATTCTCCCTCGCAAAGTTCATAGCTCAGTGCTTGTCCCCTTATAAGGAATAGAGAGAGAATGAAACTCACTACTCTGAAGACCTCAAGTTTAGGGCATGTCTCAAAATAGCAAAAGAAAATAGTCTGAGAGGCACAAGAGCAGTCAGCAAGCTGATTCACTGTTTTGGTCTCTATCAGGTCTGTCTGTTCCAGCTCATTCTAAACAGTAAGAGCAATAGGGAAGCTATTTTACATTGGTTTCATCATCAGAGTCAATAGCTTCAGGACCAGAGACAGTGAAAAGGTATTTTTCCTGAAGCTGAAAGTGAGTGCAAGAGGAAAACACGTTACCCTTCATCATTTCCCCCCAGATCTGTCTGCACTCTCTTCTGTATTATTTGAAGAACAGGCTTCTTATTCAGACAACTTTCTGTATGATTCCTGTAGCAATGGCTATAACCCTGATGGGTGACAAATGTGGAATTGACATTGCTAAGGGGAGTGCTTCAGTCAGAGAAAAAAATACTTACAGTCTTTTATCGTTGTTACAAGAAAAGTCAATTTCTTGTCACTGGTTACTTTTTGATCATGAGGAACACGGTGGCTAACTCCCTCATTTTAGGTTAGAGATGAACACGTCAGCTAAGAACAGGGCAAAGTGAGAAACATTAAATTTATAGAAAAGAGAATATGAGAAAAGTTGACTCTCAGAGTTCAAGTGGTATAAAGTGGGAAACATTCTAGAAGAAATGTTTACAATTCAATTTTTGGCCATTATGAGCTATGGTATTTTCTGAGTAGGCTATTTATTAAACTAAAACTTTATGCATCACTAGCATTACGTGTAAATCTTATTATGGATAATAGGGTAACTACTAGAACTCCTTTGCTAATATTAGAAAATGATAGCAACAAATCTGTACTCATGTTTTCTAGAACATAAAAAATTAAAACAGCAAAAATATTTATTTTTAAAAAGTCCACAAAGACAGGTCATTTCTGATATTGGTAATAACATGTCAGAGAAAATACACTGTAAGGTACAAAGAGTAAAATTTTGCAACTCTCTGATTATTGAAAACATTTAGCCAATAAAATCTTCCTACAATATGACATAACAATGAGAATGTTGCTGATACATAAATGAAAAGTCCTACAGTAAAAAATACTAGACTATTAGAACGTTTTATAAAGGTCATCTATGCTGTGAGAGAACCCAACTGCTTTCCATTTTGCACTCTAAATATTTTATTTGTTTGTTTGGGTTTTTGTAAATCCTACCTGGCAACATGCACTTATTGCTCTTCTGGGTGGGGGAGAAGGGCACTCGACAGGGGCAATTAACTTACATTACATTGTTAAAGTCTAACTTTAGACTGTGAAATCTAAGGAATCTATTAGCAAAATCAATCAATATAATGAAAATACGGCATATAATTAGTCTGGTCTTCCTCACTTTGCCACAGAGGTCAAAATGAAAAGTAAATGGGTTCTAGGTGTTAAATAATTTATTGTAATCTCAAAACTATTCCTAATAGAAAAACAGTACATCTCTTCATACATAACAAATGCAAAATTAAGGAACTATAAACTAGAACATGAAATATCATTCTTCATGGTTCTATGTTGTTTTTATCAATAACAGTCATAGTGCACAGAACATGGCAGTGCTAAGATATTAATAATGTCCATGCAATGGGAAAACCATTACAGATGACTTTCAATTTTCCCCAGCATGTATCATTATCAACTGGCACTGCTGATTCTGCCAAGAAATCAAAATACTATTCTGTTTAGAAGTTAAAGTAAGTAACACCTTTCACACTTAGATGCTCAAGGCTTTATTTAAAGCAGTTTAAAGATGATGGTTAATATACAGCATAGGTTTGGCTATAAAAATATTTCTGTTGCTTATCTCTCCTACTGAGGTTTTAATGAAATAACTTAAAGCACTTCTAATTAATCACAAATAACCAGGCTAAAAACAAACAAAAAAACCCCAAGCAGTCAGTATTAATATTAGGGAAAATTAGATCTTTAAAAAAAGTAACAGACACTTTATGTGCCATAAGTGCATTATAATCTCTCAGTTATGAATCAATGATCTTGGACCTGTGGCCTGATATTTAATTGACCAAGGGGCACATTCATGAAGAAGTATTCTACTGAGTTGAGATACTTAATTTAGCTTCTAAAAGTGTTCAGGTTTACAGCTAAGGAGTAGCCTAGATATCAAAATTGGTTAGTGTAATTTCAAGCTATAAAATTGCACCTAAAGAAAAAAATCTCCATGCTTCCCAGTCCATCATGTAGGAAGCATGGAGAAGAATGTATGTGGTAAAGGTGTTAGAATTGAGGTAAGGCACAGTAATATTCATTTAAAATCAAGCCCTGTGATAATATAGCAAAATGAATATTAGCAAAGGCAATTTTACAAAAGCTTTTTATTGATTGAAATGAAAGACATTTTCTGAAATGCCACAATTACCATTTTGGGGTTTCAGAAAGACTGAGGTATTGGGATTTAACAAGATACTAAGTGGACAAGAGATCACAAAATAAAACTTACACAAAATGAGACAAGGATGAGTTAATAGGTAATGGCTTTTAAATTATCTTTGATATAATTCTTTTTTATATCACTACTACATATTAATTACAGTATTTCTAAACACAATTTGAAAAAAAAAAAAAAAGCAACAATCTTGGTACCTCATAATTTTAGACCAAAAGATATCAGAACAAATACAGCCACCAAATATCCATCTTAAATACTGTGTACATTTAACAGAAATAATCATACATGACAAATGATTCAAATTTGAATTTAAAAGTATCAAATGATAAGCCAGGAAAGCAGATTTTTTTTAACATATTATATATAACACTTCCATTTGAGAATCCTAGCTTCTATGATGACTTGTAAATATGGTCTAGGATTCCTAATATTTTCAACATATTTTGCTATCTGCTTCTTAAAAGTTTGCTGTATTTGCACATATCAATATTGAATTTTAGACACCTGACGGTTTGGCTATACAACTGTATTCTGAAAAGTATACATGTTATAAGCTGTGTGACAGTGATAACAAGAAAACAAAACACAAATCTGCATCTGGTGGAGCTGAAATCAGGCCTCTTCAATTCGGCGGATCCACATTCTGAAGGATGAGGGCCACTCTGCTTGGAATGTACACCTACATCAAAACAATTATGTCAGTGCAGTTGAAGACAGTACCAAACAGGCTGTCATTATGTCGAAGAAACACAGGCATGATGTAGTTTCACATTTGCCTAAAATTACAGTTATCTTTACTATTTTCCCAGCTCTCAGAAGGCTCAATTTCCCAGTTCCAACAGTTCTGGCAGCAACATGACTACCATAAAGCAACCACCACTAGAGGGCTCCATACGACTTAATGAAAACCAATGCTCCTCACACAACAATGATATAAATGGCCCTGTTTTTGCCATGTTGAGGCTCTATCAGGTGGTGAAGGGAGGCTGCCCTACAGTTTGCAATGTTACTATTTCACTTAGATGAAGACAAGCAATACGCAAAGCACTGGTTTTGCATCAAGACACTTATTTGTAATCTTGTCTTTTTTTTCCCTTCAAGAAAAAAAAACGAAATATAAGGAATCCTAACTCTATTTTAGGACGCTTTCCAATTTAAACCAATGAGTAAGCTTGCCACTGCACTTAAACTAGGATTCAGATTTTCTCCATGGCCTGCACAGCCCTGACCTGCTCCTCCCTGCCTACATCTGGTATCCCAGCTGAGTTCCTTGCTTGCATCTTCACCCACGATACTCCAGCCTCAGGAGTCTTTCAGTTTCCTGGACACATCAAACACTTCTCTTTTGTTGGATCTTTGCCTATGATGTGCCTTCTGCTGTAAACACTCTTTGTCTTTCTGGTTCCTTATGTCTTGGAAAAATCCCAGTTATTTGGAGAGGCTTTCCTTGACAATCCTAGATACCGTAGGTTCTTCATTTCCAATTATAGCGGCTTTTTCGTTTCTTTTCTCAACGCTTGACACAATTGGTGAATGATTTTTCAAGTTTACCATCTACTTCCCTCATTAGACTATGAGCTTTACAAAAGCAGAAGTTACACATTTTATTTCTAACTCTCAGTTGGTGCTATTGGACAAGGCAGATGTCCATGATGACTGAATTTAAAAAATGAACAATGAACAAAGAAATAATAGTGGATCAGCAGGTGCATATTTAGCATATATTAGCCCTCTAATATATCTGAAAATTTTTTTATAATATTGAAAAGTGATTTGAACTGCTTAATGCTTACTTATGTGCTAGTTCAAACAATACTAAGTATTAACAAAGCAAACGGTAAAAATAATGTTATTGATGGTTGTCATTGTGACAATCTCTCTTCATTCCTGACTCTGCTGACATTTTACTATTTTCAGTTACTTTATCTCTACATGAAAGCTTGCCTGATGGAAAAAAAAAGGCTGCAGAGGTTAGAACCACATTGAAGGTGCAAAGCAAACATGACTTTAGGGAAAAAGTTAAAATAAAAGAAATAAAACGGTTGATTTCCGCGGAAGGAGACTTGTATGTCCAATGGATCTCAACTCTGCAAAGGAACACAATGTTTTCTCTTAAGGTTTCACAATAAAGAACTGATATTACTCTTTAAAAAATCAGATATACCAATACAGTTGGTTAGTTTTGAACATCAAAAAAATTATAGCAGTTTTAAAATGGTGGCATTTAAAGAAATTTATATTCTGGATTAAATGGCTACAGAACAGTTTTTCTAATCTTCAATTAAAAGTAATAGTGATTTAGGGAATGAATATCATCTGAAAAAGATTAACAAATGTTAACAGTCACTGTGTAGCTCAGTTTCATGGTCTGTTTTGCAACCCAGTATTTCCAAAAAGATAAATATTACATCCAGGTAGTCACTAAGTGTGAGAAAACCATGTATTTCAGTGCTACAAACTATTTCCCTATAGTTTACACATTGTATTTGTATCTTATAACTATCACACCACATGAGAATTTCACTGCTAATACAATCCTTTCTATGCAATGTTTTCTCTTGGAGATACATAAGATGTTAGTTATGAGACTGATTCAATAAAAGGAAGCTGGAGTTATCCACAAATAAAGCAGGACTATTACCAAAGATCCAGACAGATCCAGTCCAAAGGAGGGCACATTTCCATAATCAAACTACAGATAAAATGAACACAAACCAAAGCGAAGAAAGAGAAAAAAGAAACCAATAGTCTGATTGAACCCATTCCCTCCCTACATCCTATCAAAACAGGTACAAATGGAGACAGCGACCTACCCTTCTAAAGGAGTTTCCCATGTACTTATTAGGGGGTCTAGTCTACGTATTTCAGTTTGGAGACCACAGTAACTGAATTTAACTAATCAGTGGGACAGAAGGTTACAATTTGAGTGGTTCTGAATTGTTCTGCCATGAGTAATCTAAAACTGAAAACCAATCTAAATATTTCAGTAGAACCAGAAACTGGACAAAATAATTTCAGTTCCCTCTACATTCAAAACATTTCTCTTATAGAGTACTGTCCTACAATGCAGGTAAAAAGACTCTAATAAGTCCAAGGCTCCTGAGAAAGTTGCAATGAAACACATTAGTCAGGCCTAGGATAAATAATGATAGGTCCCTGTAAGTGTGTGTTATAGTGATATAGCTCAGATTTGGATCCTATGCTTTCATTCATAACCTCATTATTTCATTAAAGAAACATAATAGTTACATAATGATAATTTAGAAAGAGTCTTACTCTTTGATGTTTTGGCATTTTAGCTTCTTTAAATTTAAGAATTTTTTTTAATGCCATAAACGAAGTTCCATATTTGTAATATATGCAGTGCAATATATTCCCATTTTGGTATTTAATGGTTAAAAATGCTTCAAGAATACTCACTAACTGATGCTGGTCTTTTTATGTAAGGAGATTTATAATAATACTTTGGTGATTTACTTAGAGACCTCTTAATGCAATATGCTAAAAAAAAAAACAAACCTGTGGTTCACAATTGTATAGTATCATTAACAGGAATATTTTATAATATATACATATATTTCACTGCAGTGTTAATTACCAGCATGTGTTTATTTCACTCCAGAGCCCTTGTGGTATAGGCAACATGGAAACATTTCCCTAAGCAAGTGATTTTTCTTAACTATGGCTACTTATGGAATTTTGAGTTTTTTTCTGAGTATGCAAATCAATTTTCTTAGTGGTTAGGAAATTACTACTAATTATACTAAAGGTCTTAAGATAATCAGAGCTAACCCTTATGATGAGACAATTACAGACATGAACAATTTGGGGTTCCTAAAATTTAGTCTAAGTGTTGGCTCTGTAATTCTCATTTTATCATTTTAATTCAGAAAATAGTTTTGATTCATATGGCAAGACAAAAGAAACATGAACATATTTAAGTAGATTTAAACACAATTATTTGAGTATATTTAAATATAAAAAAGCATATTGATGTAACTGTATATAGAAGCCACTTATTATGCATGTTACAGATAATATGCATGCTGATAAACATATCTCTATACCCATTTATTAGTCTGTAAACCCTAAACATTTTATACCTAGAATCACATTAAAAACATGAGACACTGAGCCTCTAATCCCAGCACTTAGGGAAGCCAAGGAGGACAGATCACCTGAGGTCAGGAGTTCAAGACTAGTCTGGCCAACACGGTGAAACCTTGTCTCTACTAAAAATACAAAAATTAGCCAGGCATGATGGCAGGCGCTTGTAATCCCAGCTATTTGGGAGGTTGAAGCAGGAGAATGGCTTGGGACTGGGGGGCGGAGGTTGCAGTGAGCTGAGATTGCATTACTGTATTCCAGTCTGGGCGACTGAGTGAGACTCTGTCTCAAAAGAAAAAAAAAAAGAAAAAGAACATGAAACAATGTAGTATACAGCCATGAGTTTCATTTTTTTCTAGCTATATTAATAGTCAGCTCTTCACAAAGAATCAAAATAGCACAGTACAATCCAATTCATTTATTAAGAGAGTCAAATGCATGCTAATCTACTCAGTTATTTTGACGACTTTAATGAGTTAATTATTACCCTAACCATGAGTGTGACTAAAAAAATAACTGTTCACACAATGGACTATTTTATGTCATTCAGGCAAAATGCTATTTTCCTCTAGGACTAATAATTGAGTTGCAAAATTTAATTACACAATTTTTGAAAACAGGGTGTCAAACATTTTAAAAAAAGAACATTTTAAGCTTAAAAAAATATTTAATACTTTAAAGGCTATTTAAAAAATTATCTTAGAAGTTAAGTTTAGAAATAGCACAGACACATATAATTCTGGTACAATGAAAACATTATGCAGTGGTCTGGGTATGGTGCCTCATGCCTGTAATCCCAGCACTTTAGGAGGCCGAGGCAGGTAGATGACCTGAGGTCACAAGTTCCAGACCAGCCTGGCCAACATGATGAAACCTCGTCTCTACTAAAAATACAAAAATTAGCTGGGAGTGGTGGTATGTGGCTGTGATCCCAGCTATTCAGGAGGCTGAGGCAGGAGAATTGCTTGGGAAGATTTTGCCACTGCACTCCAGCCTGGGCTCTGTCTCACAAAAAACAAACAAAACATCATTCAATGAAAAAGTCTTCAGATTCTTTCATAGTCTACATATACACATTTTTTTCATAATAAAATTACACAGTTTTTTGAAAAATAAAAGGCGATATAAAATAATTTTAGTTTTCACATGTATGCTTTAGTTCATAAAATAATTTTCTAAGAAAAAATGCATTTTATTCTTTAATTCTAATTCTCATTATTTTGCATTGGGGTTAGGAGAAAAGTGATGCTAGTATTCCTGCACAGAAATGCATTTTAGCTCATCTAATTTATAAACATTAAAAAAGTAAACTGAAAATTCGGATTTTCTTTCTTCTAAAAAACAGTATTTTCATAATTTTGAATAGAGCAAAAGATATTTTCCAACTGTTAAGCTGTATTACAACTTACAACTGAGGGGCAATAAAAATGATACATCTATACTAAATCTTATATTTAAATCAAGTCTACTTTTGAATCTACAAATTTAGAATGAGAGTAAACAGATTACTTCTTATTGATAAGAAGCCTAATTGCCAAAATAATTAGTGCTAAACCTGTTGCTTTATTCTCATTTTCATCATCATCATTTAGTTACTATAAAGAAATCTACTTCATTTAAGACTCAATAATCTCTTTTCTCCCATTTGTGCCATGGAATTTGATTTTATGAATCAGAAAAGAGAAAGGAAGTCCCCTGCCTCCAGCACACTGATTAACATACAGGTTAACATACTAAGTTCCTGTATCAGGAATCAAAATATAGAGAAATGATTATGCTAAAACGGAGTTTCCAAAAACTGCCAGTAAAGCAGACTGGCGGAGCGCTGCCCTATTGCTTTTCGACATCTGTGACATACTCTGACTTTAGCAAACAGGTTTCAATGGTGGCATACATGCAGTTATCCCCTGGCTTCACAGTTTCAACTGAGGGAGCACACAGAGACAACTGAGGGAGCTAGAGCAGTACCTGCTGATGCTGCAGCATGTATGGCTATTTTAAGATTGCTTTGAGCTGTTTGCTGCTATCTTTGAAAACAGATTTGACACTTATTCAGCAGATCCTTTGGATTATTAAGCTTGCAAATTAAGCTTTAGCAAATGCTGTGTACTAGTTATGATAGGAAAAAATATTAAGGAAGAAGGAAAAGTTATATCTTGTTCTTCCTTCTTCCTTTTAGACTGTGAGTATGGGAAGTGTGAGTGATCTCACTAGAAGTGGTATAAGACCTACAGGACTAGGCTGGGCATGGTGGCTCATGCCTATAATCCCAGCACTTTGGGAGGCTGAGGCAGGCTGATCACCTGAGGCCAGAAATTTGAGACCAGCCTGACCGATATGGTGAAACCCTGTCTCTACTAAAAATACAAAAATTAGCTGGGTGTGCTGGCTGGTGCCTGTAATCCCAGCTACTTGGGAGGCTATTCAGAAAATAGTTTTGATTTATACGGCAAATAGTTTTGATTCATATGGGAGGCTGAGGCAAAGAATTGCTTGAAACTGGGAGGTGGAGGTTCCAGTGAGCCAAGATTGCACCACTGCACTCCAGCCTGGGCGACAGAGCGAGACTCTGTCTCAAAGTAAAATAAACAAAACAAAACAAAAAGACCTACAGGACTTAACGGTCATGTTTAAGGAACTCCACCGGATCCCAGCACATATGAGTCAATTTAATGAGGAGTTCCCTTATAATGAAGCACTATTAGAATAGGTACATTTGTTAATGTGATTTTTTTTTTCCTCTGGCCCTTTGCTGAACAACTTGGGTAAGAAGGAAACCTGTTTTCCTAGATTTTCTGTATTTTACTGATCTGCGTGGGATCCCTTCATCTGACATTAAAACCAGTGATCATATCATCTGGAGCCTAAAGGTGTATTTAAATGAGTAATTCCTGAAGCACCTGTAGTCATCAGAAACAAGATGTTGCTGCTGGGAAGAGAGGGCTAGCCCTTATCTCACAGACCGCATTGGATTAGAATTCTACTGCAGCAGTGGTTAAGCTCTTTTCTGTGTCTCATGTCCTTGCAGTGCTCTCCTCCTCTATGTATTTATTATTGAGACTTATGAGATATTCTTTATTCCGCCTGATAATTTAAAAATGCATTTTTCACATTGGTGAGATCCATGCAATTAGTGCTTGAAAAGTAATCTCCTGATGTCGCCGAAACTGGTTAGTTGGCTTGTTTTAATAATGCCAGCATATCTTTACTCTCACAAAATTGAAAGGATTCCAAGGTACTTTTTGCCCACCTCCAAAGAGTCTGAGCTGTGGCCTAAGATTATAATCTCCCCAAAGTTGGAAGAAGGTATTCTTAATTGTGTGTCCTTAAAACACTTAGTATTTTGACATGTTGAAAATACTAAATAATAATTGCCTAGCCATGACAATAACAACTTTAAAGTACATGTGAAATAGCATTTTACAGTTTCTATAAAGCTTGGCCATGTTTATGAGTTTATGCTTCCTAAGAATCTCTTGCTGTAGGTAAGATAATATGAATAATCCTCATTTTACAGGTTGGGGAAACTGCAGTGCAAAAAAGTTAAATTACTCAATTTCTCAGTGAGTAAATGGCAGACTAGGGGCAGGATGCCAGGTTCTCTGCCATGCTGTTTTGTGATCTTTTCACAATACCATCAGGCTCTCCTTAACAGGAGCCTGTTGGGATACATGGACATTTAAAAAAGCTGGCTGGGTAAGAATTTTGCTGTCTGAGTTTTTCCAACTCTTTTCAGTCTGGTGAAATTGGTGAAAGTTTGGTTTTATTGCAGTCAGTTGCTCCTTCCCCATGACGCCCCTTTGTGAGCTGAATCATCTTTCCTGATCCCTAAGGGCCTCTAACTCTTTTGATTATTTCAGAACTTTATGGTAATTTTCTTACTCACTTCCAAAACTATTTTTATCAATCTTATTTTACAAGTCAAAATTGAATGTTCTCACAGACTACAGTAATAATTCCTTGAGCCTTCTTTCTTAAAAATATATACCATTCTCCAAATATATCTAAAGCTGTATCAATGTCATCATCAGCACACACCCATATGCACACACATACATTTAGGGCAACACCTAATTCTCATAGGACTTTTCATTGCACTTTCCTCACAGCCCATAATCCAACAACTCAATCTTTGTAATCCCTGCTCTTTTCAGTTATTTTATGCTGTGACCTTTGGCCTACCACCTTTATATATAATACGGAAGCTTACAAAGCTCATTGCTGGCATCACTCTAAGAGGTGAGAAAACAGCAGAAAAATGGAAGACCTAGGGGTGCCATTCTCATGCCTGACTTTATACCTAAACTTTTGAAAAGTGAGAGAATTTAATGAAATGAGAACTTAACAGCTATGGTAAAGTCATATATTTGTTAGATACCTCCTGGAATTAGGAATGGTGGATGTGTTTTTCAGCCTACTATATATATGGCCATAAATTAAATAATGAATTCCCCTGAATCTAGAGACTTACTAAATTCTACATATTAAAATAATTTTAATCTAGTAGTTTAAAGTAACATTCTATCATTCTATTTGTGTCAACATCACAATGTAAAAATTAGTTATATCATATAATGCTTCCTTCAGTAATATAAAAAATCCAGAGAATTTTATAACTAGAATGAATTCAGTCTTCAATTTACTACATGAAAGAAAAGAAAGATACATTTTTCATTGACTCCTTTAAGGTGTTTTAAATTAAACTTCATTTGCTAGTCAATAATGTAGAAATCTGCTTAATATAAAATGTTAGGGAGAAAACAAGAACAGAAGGAAAGTGCAAATTGTTGCATAAAGAATAGAAATGTTCATAATTGAAAGAAAAATAAAAAACTGCCTTCCGCTCATTTCTTGAGAAATAGTTTTGAATACCCTTAATATTTAATTTTTGCCAATTGTCCCCTAAATATCCTTTACTATTAGTTTTTCCAAAACCCAGTTTAGTCCAGTACCACATATTACATCTGGTCAAGTGTAGTCCCCCTCTCCCTAACTCCTTTCCTTCACGCTTTTATTCCATGTTGCTTATTTGAAGAGTTGTTTATTTGAACAAGAACATTACTAAAGGAATAAAAGATTAAATTAAAATGGCAGGAAATATGTTAAGAAACTTACTTACCAAAAGAGAACAGGGACGTCCATTATGTTCAAAAGCCTCAGAAAAAAAGTCGGTGCTGTGGTCCAGTCTCTGATGCCCTCCATATTCTGCTGCATCTGAATCTAGCACAATTTTGAATGTATAGCTCTTAAGGAATTAACAACAGTCGAGGAGATGAATAAGACATTGTAAAATATTTGCTGAGAGAGAAATTTAAAAGTGAGTATTTGAGCAGTGTTAAATCATAATTTCTGCTGAGAACTCAGTTCTTCTTTCAGAAATGCTTCGTTCAGAAATTCTCATGTTTGAAAGGGGTTTCATAGGCTATCTACTGCACACACCCATGAGATCCCTGTTATACTTCCATCACAACTCATCAAGTGATCACCCAGCGTGGGACGAAACACACCTAATCCACTTTTCTCTTCAAGCAACCCATTCCACTTGTTATAAATTCTTCCCCATATTCAATAGACATTTTGCTCCTTGGGATTATATTATTTCTACCTAGACAAGTCATAAAGAGTAAGTTCAACATGTAGTCAACTTTTAAATATTTACTAATAGTTATACTGTCTCCATGTGTCTGCTAGATATATTACTAAATACATATAGTCAGCCTTCCATATCTGTGGATTTTGCATCTGTGAGTTCAACCAACTTCAGATAAAAAAAATTCAAAAAAGAAAATGGATTGTTGCATCTGAACTGAACATCTGATTTTTCACAAGTTGTTAGATAATATTACCATATTTACAGCAAAATTAATAAAAGCTATCATTATGTTCAAACTTATTAGGCTCAAAATGTCTAGAAATGGTACTTGCTACAAAAATCCATAATTAAATATGCACTGGTATCTGAGAAATCTCAAGTTTCTTCTAGCCTAAGTATAAACACAGATAGTTTAAGTGTTTTCTCTTTTGATTTTCTGGTAAATAAATCATTAATCTCATAAATGTTAGTATATTTTCATTACTGCAAAAATTATCACATTAATAGAACCTGTGAGCAATGAACAATGAGCCATCATTTTCAACTGTTGAAAATCTTTGTCTAAGTCAGAGATGAAGATGGACATGCTATAGGAACTTTTGCTAGCAGGGTTGCCTCCATTTTAGTCAATCCAGGTCGGCCTTTTCTAATTCAAATTGAAACTGATAATCAGAATATTACTGTGCTGAAAAAAAGAGAGAAAGACTGAGATTCAAATGATGACTACTAGGCAGAGGGACATTTAAAGTCACTCAGCATAGCACAAAATGACTTAAGCCTACCAATATATTTAGTGCTGAAATATGGATAATGAAAATAAATAATCAAATACATGGCAAATAATGAAACATTGTGGAATAGAAAAACTTTTCAAATAGAAGTTTAGCTTTTGTTCTTCATTCCAGTTCACTAAATACTTGGAAAAAATCTTCCAAAAACTAAAACAGTAGAGTTTAGAAAATAATGTTCTAGAGTACTTTAAAAAACAACTGAGTTAAAATATCAATTAATGAATTACTGGTTCACAACATAGGCTTTTGATAGCAGTGGCTAAATAAGACAAGCATATCATCAAAAGCAATGGTTCCCAACCTAGGCATTAAGAATCACCGACTGGTAGTCATGTTATATTTTAAGTTCTCACTAACTGAGTATATTATAAGGGGCTGGGAATCTATATATGCATTAGGCATTGTCTAAAGACTAAATTATGTTATTATACACATTTGACACTGTATTTTAAAGAATATACATTTTTTTATTATTAAAAGGAAGATTATATTGTTCCCTTCTTTGGGTCCATGTGTACTCAATGTTTAGTGCACACTTATAATTGAGAACATGAGGCATTAGATTTTCCATTCCTGCATTGATTTAACAGACATCAGGGCCTACTTGAGGGTAGAAGGTGGGAGGAGGGTGAGGATGGAAAAACTACCCATCAGGTACTATGCTTATTACCAGGGTGACAAAATAATCTGTGTGCCAAACCCCCAAAACAGCTAATTTACTCAGTAACAAACCTGCACATGTACCCCCGAAACTAAAAGTTAAAATAAAAGAAGAAAAGAAACCATTAGACCCAAAGACTTAATATACCTTTTATATAATAATGATCAGTTATGGGAATGTGATAAGACATAAGAGCTTGTGCTAGGGGTAGTAAATTGTGGGAAAACAATTAGGAAATATATGGGGAAGACTGATGGAAGACAGGGTTATTTTAGTAGGTTTGTTTGTAGAGGTCTATTTCAGTGTGGCTTCCCAATCTCTGGTGATAAGAATGTCCTCCTATTATTGGCACAGGAAAGGGACCTTTCTCATGGGAAATTTTATGATTTGCTTTTAGGTGGAAAGTAGGAGATCAAAGAGCCCTATCAGCATCTGTTGTTTCTCAAACAGCTTCAACTCAAAATAATCAATAAGCCAAAGTGGCATATTTTGGGGTAGCATGTTTCTGAATCCCTTCCTAACCGAATTCAACTTTTCAATAATACTAGAGATGACTACTCCCTCCTATGAACACTTTCATTTTAGTCATCTGAACTATAATTTTTTAAATGTTATAGGAAAATTATTTAAGGTTCCAAAACTAAAAATAAGAATTTCCTCATCTACTTGGCGCATTTTTTTTTTTTTTCTTTTTGAGGCAGGGGCTGGCTGTCTTCCAAGCTGCAGTGTAGTGGCACGATTTTGACTTGCTGAAACCTCTGCCAGTGAGCCAAGGCTCAAGCAATTCATCCCACCTCAGCCTCCCAAGTAGTTGAGGCCACAGCACATGCCACCACACTGATTTTTGTATTTTTTTGTAGATATGGGTTTTACCATGTGGCCCAGGCTTGTCTCAATCGAACTTTTGAGCCCAAGCGATCTGCCCACCTTGGCCTCTTAAAGTGCTGGGATTATAGGCATGAGCTACCATGCCTGGCATGCTTTTTAAAAATTTTTCTTAATAAAGGAAAATGTTGTCAACAAAACTGATTTTCTGATACAGAATGAAATAATATGTAACCATTATTTTCAATGTTACAGTAAAATAAAAATTATGTGTCCATCATTTTACATGCTTTTCCTGTAATAAAGTACAGACTGAGCTTCACAAACCAAAAAATGCAATTTTAAAGTCACAAAAGTTTTTGCCTACACTTTTTCAAAGGACAGTAAAAGAAAAACTATTACATAAGGATTCATTTCTCTTTGACACTGAAAGAGATCATCATATTGAAAATGTTAGAATCTACTTACTTTATATAGTTGGTAGCCATAAAGGAAAAGCTTATAAAAGCCATAGAGAAAATTGCCAAACATTGGTTTAGACATGCTTCTCTGACCTACAATTTAATGAAAAATTTTTCTATATCCAATTGTGCAATCACCCAGTTCTGTGTCTACATTACTTAGGGAACGCAATAGCTTCCTTTAGAAAATGTGGCTTTTAAAATCCAGAAATTTCAAGAAATGTAAACACTAGGTAAAAGATAATGAGTGTGAAAAAGCTTTATAATTGTGAATTGCTACCATATATCATTCAAGTATTAGGAAACTCTATGTTTTATAAATACTGCTTACAATTAGAACAAACCTTTTTAAAGAGGTTATTTGAGCAGCTGATTTGTTTTGGGTGTTCTCCCACTCGAGTACTGCCTCATCTCTCTCTCTCTCATGCGCATGCACATACGCACAGACATACACACACACATACATACACGACACCGGACCTACACAGCACCACAATTCCATCATCCTTTTTCTATGAAAATTATCTCTGAAAATATGACTCAAAGCCACTTTATACTTGTTTTAAACTACCTTCGTTATATGGTGTCCAATCTATAGCTCATAGAATAAATTTAGCAGGACATTTTAAAAGATAATCTGTTATCCAAAGCTACCTACCTACACACAGCAGACGACCTTCTCATAAGCGGTTCCCAAAAAAACTTTGAAACTGATATTCAGAATGACAACATTGACTTACCAAGAAAAGCCAAATTAAGATTTATTTTTTTATAACTGACAAAAGTACAATAAATTATCTTTACTCCCCCCATTCATTTATTATGTACATATAATGTACAAGATATTGTACAAGAAACAAAAATAACTAAGATATGGTCTTCTTTTAAATGTGACTTACAGTCTGTAAAGGGAGATTAGGCATGCATATGAACATGCATAAGTAGAGTAAAAACCAACATGCAATGAGAGGGAGAGTCAAGGAAGAAAAATATAATTGACAAGCCATATATAAAGACTTTTGAAGGCTGGGCTGGGGTCTTAAAACTTACTTTGTTAGTTAAATGTGATAGTGTTTAAAATTCTTAGAAAGGGTATGGCAATCAAGATAATTAACCCGGAGGTTGCAGGGAGTATAAAACAGACAGCGGAAAGACTAAGTAAGGAAAACCGGTCAGGAGTCTAAAACCAGTCCAGGGATAATTAACTATGGCTAACCGCTGACAGTGGGAAAGGAGATAAATAGACTGAGATTTAGAAGTAACAAGCGACAGTACTCAAAAGTAAGGAAACTGAGGCAAAGTTAGGGAAACAGAAGTGGAAGGGGGAGAACAGTTGTGCCCAAAGGTTAAGTGGCAACGCTGGGAGGTACACACAAATCAAATGCAGATCTGATGACCCTACTCTCTACAGGTAACACCAATTTTATGCCAAGAATAAGGCAGTGTTATACAGTTTCTTGTTTATTTCTCAGGTGAACTTCTTTATATCGTTATGTTTGAGATTTTGTAGCTCACAAAGGAAAGAGGTTTATTTTGGCTGATGGTTCTGCAATCCATACACACAGGAAGCATGATGCTGGGACCTGATTTTGGTGAGGGCCCTAAGAAGCTTACACTCATGGCAGAAGGAGAAGGGGTCCAGGAATGTAAAGTTGAAAGAACGGGAGCAAGAGAGAGCAAGGAGGAGGTATGAAGCTCCTTTAAACAACCAGCTCTCATGTGAGTGAGAACTCACTTGTTACCATGGGGAAGGCACCAGCCATTCATGAAGAATCTTCTTTTATGTCCCAAACACCTCCACCAGGACCCACCTCCAACACTGGAATCACATTTCAACATGAGATCTCAAGGGGACAAATATCCAAAACATATCACATTCCAAGAATAAAGAGGTCAGAATGAATATGACAACAGAATAATGAAAATAGGAAAATCAGATAAAATGATATCCATCTAAATTACTGACACAATTAGATTTACGAGTTTGCCATTCTTAACAGTCGTGTTGATGTCTGAATATATGACATTTGCTATACTTGTTCTAGTCCATTTCTTATTCATTTGATCCATCTGATCGTTTTATTAGTAAATACAAAACATTGGACCATAAAATTTACCTTGTTCAACTGGAAAAAACATAGTAGGGAGAGAATGACAATTTTTTTACAGTTTTTTAAGGGAGATCAAATAGGCCCCTATCAATTTGGATAGCATTTTAAAATATTATGATTTCTTATTTTAAATTCAAGAGCTTCCTAAGTATTTGATATATCTATCAACAGGTTTAAGTAGATAAGAAGTTTTCAGCATTATTTTATAATCTAATCCTTCAGTTTGAACCAAGGAAGAGCCAATGTTCTGAAGGAGGCCTGTACTAATAAGATTAAAGAACAGTGAAGGCATGAAGACTCTTAAATTCAATGGCTCTTCAAATACTTCAAAAGCCGCTGTGTTTGCTCAGCCACTTGATAAAGTGTCTGTTCAAAGTATAAGGATTTTGATGTAAGAAGTACTATCATTTATATCATTCTGCACTAAACTCACTTCACTCCCACTGATGAAGCTAAGGAAATTTATTGTAAGGTACAACCCTTGAGGTTTCACATTGAATGACAAAAAGAAGAGTTCTCCAGTGACTAGATGGCTGTAATGATGGCAGAGCAGGTAAGTTACCATGTATCTTCAAATCTAAGACATCACCCATTTCAAGATGAATTATTTTATATATTTCTAATAAAGAGAAAAAAATCACTACCATGTTAATATTGTAAGATATATTCCAACTGAAGACAGGCTAAAATGTGAAAAAATATACATTTTTGGAATATGAATTTAGTATGTTATTTTATATCTAATTATTTAATCAATCCATTCATATTACCATGATTAAAATAACTCCCTGGAGCTAAGTTACCCCAGGAAAGAGAATTTATACTGAAGGCAGAAAATATTAGGTACAAAATTCTAAGGAATATTTTAATTAATGTAAATGTGAACGAATGTCTAGTAGAGTAAGAACAGTGGCTGAAAAGGAAGGAGAGTTTTATGATTTTAGTAGTCTGAAGAGATCTATACAGCACAGGGCTTGCCACAATGTTCTAACATAATCCTTCCCTTTTATGTTACATGGATTGAATTTTATTTATTGCCAGTTATAATCCACAAAATCTAAGGTTATAGCTATATAGCATTTCAAATAGATCTGTCCCTTTATTTTATAAACATAGCTAAATTATGCCTACTTTATTGTCCTGAATCACAGAAAAGGCCATAAACTACAACTTTCAGCTGCTCTCTCTGATCTCTTCCGAATGCAGAGTAGCAAAGACTGATGATATATTGCTATACATTTAATGAATGTGTAGGTCTGTTAGTGTGTGGTGGAGGGGTGTCTAGGAGTGTGTGTGTGTGTGTATATATGTGTGTATATGTGTATCTGATTTAGGCAATTCTATCTTTTCTTCTGTGACCTAGAATACACATTAAACTTAAACAGTCATCATTAGAAATCAGAGTTCTGCTAGCTAGCCATTTCTAGTAGACTGAAACTGGACCCCTCCCTTACATTATATACAAAAATTAACTCAAAATTGATTAAAGACTTGAATGTAAAGCCAAAACTATAGAAACCCTGTAAGATAACCTAGGCAATATAATTCAGGACATAGGCAAGGGCAAAGATTACATGATGAAAACATCAAAAGCAAAAATTGACAAATGACATCTAATTAAACTAGGGAGCTTCTGTACAGAAAAAGAAACTATCAACAGAATAAACAGACTACCTACAGAATGGGAAAACATTTTTGCAAACTACGCATCTGACAAAGTCCTAATATTCAGCTATAAGGAACTTAAACAAATT
Organism: Ateles fusciceps; assembly: GCA_036589455.1. Classification (NCBI taxonomy): domain Eukaryota; kingdom Metazoa; phylum Chordata; class Mammalia; order Primates; family Atelidae; genus Ateles; species Ateles fusciceps. Next base: position 6,554,593 of record JAZHEH010003310.1, read on the forward strand.
TACAAGGGAAAAAACAAACATACCCACAAAAAAGTAGGCAAAGGACATGAACAGACACTTTTCAAAAGAGGATATACATGCAGCCAACAATCATATGAAATAAAGCTCAACATCACTGATCACTAGAGAAGTGCAAATCAAAGCCGCAAAGAGATATCATCTCATACCGTGTAGAAGGGCTGTTACTAAAAACTCAAAAAAAATAACAGATGCTGGTAAGACTGTGGAGAAGAAGGAATACTTATACACCATTGGTGGGGATATAAATTAGTTTGGCCATTGCGGAAGACACTGTAGTGATTTCTCAAAGACCAAAAGACAGAAATACAATTTGACCTAGCAATCACATTACTGGGGGACATACCCAAAGGAAAATAAACCATTCTATTATAAAGACACATGAATGTGCATGTTCACTGCAGCACTATTCACAATAGAAAAAGCAGGTAATAAACCTAAATTTCCACCAATGACAGACTAGATAAAGAAAATGTGGTACACATATACCACAGAATACTATGCAGCCATTAAAAAGAATGAGATCATGTCCTTTGCAGGGACATGAATGGATTTAGAGGCCATTATCCTCAGCAAACTGACACAGAAACAGAAAACCAAATACTGCACATTCTCACATAAGTAGAGCTAAATGATGAGAAGACACGCACACATAAAGAGGAATAACACACACTGGGACCTTCCAGAAGGTGCAGGGTGGGAGGAGGGAGAGGATCAGGAAAAACAACTAATAGGTACTAGGCTTAATACCTTGGTGATAAAATAGAGAGAAAATCTGTACAATAAACCTCCATGACACAAGTTTACCTATACAACAGACCTGCACTTGTACTTCTGAACTTAAGACAGAAGTTAAAAAAAAAAGAGAGTCTGGATATTTTAATCACTTTTCAAAACATTTATGGCCATGTGTCATTTATGATTATATTACTTTCAATGGAAAATATCTAGTTAGTTTTTTTTTTATCTCCCCTGACTTTAGTTTTAACAAATGCCCCTATCATTACAATATTTCTAAAATAAAATTTAAAGAAAGTAATGTGGAATTAAGCAAATTTTAAAATATAACGAATGCCAAATGCAACTTCTCTCTATATATATATAGATGTGTGTATGTGTGTGTGTGTGTGTGTGTATTTTCTTATGAGTTTACCTTAAAATTTTAGTGACCTTGAAAAAAAAGCAAGATCTTCATACATAAGCTAAATATGCATTCAAATTTGTGAACACTGTCTTCATTAAAAGATTAAATGACAACCATACATTTTAAGTAAGTGCAAAACAGAAGCACACTTCTGTTATAGTCTAAGATGTGCTCATTTAATCAACAAAAGGTTTCTGATTTTAGACTAGAAAATAGACTCCAATCCCTGCAAGTATGCTTCTTTGGTCACACATTTTTAGAAACTGTACAATGCAAAATAGCAATAAAACAAGCTCAAAGGATGAGGGGCTGAAATGTCATTATCTACCAGGTTAATTAATGGATTACTATGTTTTTTGAAATGTATTTTCATGCAAATTATTAGTTTATTTTTAGGCATGCTTAATGACACACATCAGTAAATAGCAAATCAAATGGTAATACAAAATATTGAGTACTACATATTTCTCTATGCAAATAGGACAATTATTCTAAATACTTTACAGAATACTTCTGACTAACCTACTTAGAAACTTTTCTGTATCCTGGAAGATTATATAACGTAAACTAAAAAATGTCACTGTTTCTCAATAACTTGAGAAGGAAGAAAAATAGAAAAATGTGCTCACACTTCTGACTAACCTCTCCCTAAAACTGTTGCTCTCTGTCTGTGCCATTAGGATTATCCAAAGAACTTGTAAATTCAATTATCTGATGAAGCGATGGCAATTATTTAGAACTGAAAAAGAAAAAAAAAAATAACAGATTTTTGTTCACCTTGTAACCACATCTTTTATTATCAAAATGAGTTTATACCTGCAGACTCAACACTTTTAAAAAAAAAAAATTGTGCTTTTAAACTCAAAATAATTTTGATTCAGGCTATAAAGAAACACCTTCCCCTAGACAAACTTACCCTAGGAACAGCCTTCAATGGAGTCAAGCACAATATAGCTAAATAAAAAGATAATTAGAAACTGGGAATTCTCCAAAAAACAAAGAAAATCATCAAGCAGTAAGAAAGCATTATGTGAGCCATTTCAGGCAGACAGATAGGGATAGGAGATAGCATCCTAAAATACTAAAATGTGGTGGGTACGTTCATGAGCTTTGGGTCTAACAACTGCGTTCTAATTCGAGTTTACTCAGTTGCTAACTGTGTGTCTCTGAGCAAGTTATTTACTTCCTGGAGGCTCAGTCTCTCATTTGTAAATGGAGGTAACACATCATAGGGTAGATGTAGAGATTAACTGAAGCAATCTGTTATTGACTGCTTAACACCATATCTAGCACTGGGAAAGTGCTCAAATTTTGAGCTGCTGGGGCTATTGTTACTATAGACCCTGGTTCACTTAAACGGCTGTCTGAGGAGATGAAAACTCTAAAAGTGGGTCTATTAATTCTTTATTTCACTTTTTATACTTGACTTGGCCCCTTCTTCCTTTATGATCTTTATTTCTATTCCTCTTTCCCTGTGTCTTTGTTCTCACTAGAATTTGCTATTTTAAAATTTTTACATTAAAGTTTAACCATACAGTACATAGAAATCTTTGAGGACTAGAGTCTTCTTTTAAAATTTAGGATTTCTTTTTCTTTCTTTTTTTTTTTTTAAAGAAAGTAGTTCTCACATTTATGAGAAATACTAAGAGAGTTTTTGGTGAGGCCTACCCTGACAATATTACCTGAAAATTAAACACCTCCACACACTCTCCTGCACCTGCCCTGATTTTTCACCATAGTATTATCAGCTTAACATATTATAAATTTAATTCTTATATTTCACTTCTCAACTTTTTGGCTAAGATCAAGTGTAGTATTTGTTCTTACCTGTTTAATTTCTCTCTCATTATTAAATTACAAACTCTACAAGAAATTTCTTTTCTGTTTCTCTGCCACATAGGACCTAGATTAATACTTGGCATTTGGTGAGTGTATCTTTTCATTATTTTCCTTTTGCAGTCTCCTCCTTGAGTTTTAGTTTTTAATCTCTGCATGCTTTTGCTAAACTTTAAGAAATACTTTCATACTACTTAGGGCATCAAAGACCAAACTTGATTTTTTTCCCCTTTGTTTCATAGAGTTAACATGTAAGATCTATATAAATATAGCTTCTATCACAATTCCATTTCATTATCTATAAAGTTTCACTCAGACAATTTTAAAGATTTCATATTCCTTGTAATCTTATAACAGAATATTTATAATAGAAAAAATATCTTTCATTTTGGATAATTTAGAAAAAACAAATGCATATTAGTTTGAAGCAATTAATTCTCTAGTTAACTACTCTGACTGGTATGAGCCTTGAAGATAAACATTTTATATAATTCTTAGTTGACATGGATACATGATTCCAGGTTTATTCAAGTCAGCACAAACTCAAGGACCTTCCACATCAACATTACTAGTTAGCTTTCTCTATAAAAATGGCTGAATTTAAACACAGAAGATCAAAGGGGCTTGTCAAAAGCATGTATCTAATATTTTGGCAGGGTCAGAATATGCTCTTATGTGTAACAGTTTCTATCACTCTACCCCCATCTTCCAGATGAAGACTGCAAAGTGCATAAACATTAATATATTTAAAATTTGGAAATCTGATTATTTTAGCTGTGGTAGTAAAAACATCATTTTTCTTTATTTCAAGTCTTAACTTATTTGGAGTAACATATAGTTAATGTATAGTCCTCTTTCTCTTTTAAGACTAGATAGAAAAATCATAGTACAGGTCTCACTCAGTGCTTTAAAATGCTGAAAGAACAGGGGCTGAACCAGTGTTCCATGAAAAATTGTAAAGCAAAGCTTGCAGGTGTGCATATCTGCATCATCACTTCAGTCTTTACTGAGTACTTCTGGGCACATAGCCCGTAACTCCATCATATTAATTATTGTGAGGAGAAAGGTTTGAAGTAAACATTTCCCCATATGCATTTAAAAAATTGGGTGCAGTTTATACTGTTTGGGTGATGGGTACACTGAAATCTCAGTCATCACTAAAGAACTTCTTCATGTAACCAAACCCCACCTTTTCCCCAAAAACCTATTGAAATAATAAATAATTAAAAAATAAAAAAAAAGCAAAGGGAATTTTAAACACATATGCATGGGAGTATTTTAGTCAAAGGTACAAACTTTCTATTATAAGATGTATAAGCCCTGAAGCTATAAAGTACAATATGGTGACTTTAGTTAATAATAATGTGTTATATACTTGAAATTTGCTGAGAGCTGACCGTAAGCATTCTCACACACACACATAAGAAAATGGTCACTATATGAGGTAAGGAATATGTCAGTTAGCTTAATTGTAGTAACCATCTCACAATGCACATGTATATTAAAACATCACACTGTACTTTAACTATATACAATTTTTATTTATCAGTTATGCTTTAATAACAAAAATAAACAATGGGGAAAAGACTCCCTATTTAATAAATGGTGCTGGGTAACTGACCAGTCATATGCAGAAAATTGATAGTAGACTTCTACCTTTCACCATATACAAAAATTAACTCAAGATGGATTAAATATTTAAATGTATGAGCTCAAACCAGGGTTTTTTTAAAAACATAGTTTGAAACCCTAGAAGAAAACCTAGGAATTACCCTTCTTGACATCAGTCTTTGCAAACAATTTATGGCTAACTCATCAAAAGCAATTGCAACAAAAACAAAAATTGACAAGTGGGACTTACACTAAAGAGCTTTTGCACAGCAAGAGAAACTATCAACAGAGTAAACAGACAACCTACAGAATGGGAGAAAATATTTCCAAATTGTGAATCTGACAAACGTTTAATATCCAGAGTGTTATGCAATCTATAAGGAACTTATACTCAACAAGCAAAAACCAAATAACCCCATTAAAACATGGGCAAAAGACAAGACCAGACATTTCTCACAATAACACATGCATTCACCAAACACACGAAAACAAAATGCCCAACATCACTAATTATTAGAGAAAAGAATGTCAAAACCACAATGAGATATCATTTTACACCAGACACAATGGCTATTATTAAAAAGTCAAAAACAACAGATGCTGGCAAGGCTTCAGAGAAAAGGGAATGCTTCTACACTGTTGGTGGGAAGTAAATTAGTTCTGCCCCTGTGTAAAGCAGTTTAGAAACGTCTCAAAGAACTTAAAACAGAACTACCATTCAACCCGGCAATCCCACTACCAGCTATATACCCAAAGGAAAATAAATTGTCCTACCAAAAAAAAAAAAAAAAAAAAAAAAACCAAAAAGACATATGCACTTGTATGTTTATCATAGTACTAATCATAACAGGAAAGGCAGGAAATCAATCTAGGTGCCTACTAATGGTGCACTGGATAAAGTAAATGTGGTAAACATACATCCATGGAATTTTACACAGACATTAAAAAGATGAAATCATATCCTTTGCAGCAACATGGATGTAGCTAGAGGCCATTATCCTAAGTGAATTAATACAGGAACAGAAAACCAGGTACTGCATGTTCTCACTTACAAGTGGGAGCTAAACATTGGGTACACATGGACATAAAGAGATGAACAATAAATACCGGGCACTACTAGAGAAGGGAGAGTAGGACGGAGGCAGGGTCTGAAAAACTATGTAATAGGTAGGCACTATGCTCACTACCTGGCTGATAGGATCATTCATGACCCAAAACTTCGCACCACACCAAAAAACTCGTGTAACAAACCTGCACATGTATGCTATAAATCTAAATAAAAGAAGAAATTAAAAAATAAGTCTATATAGTTGGGAAAACTCTTTCCACTTACATCGATCTGTGCTTGTGAGTATCAGAAACCAGAATGGTATTACACTGCAGAAAAACATTTAGTCAAAGTCATCATTAACCTCTACAAATATAAATAGAGAAAAAAACTAACATAAGTGAGACACACTTCATATACTTCAATGGCATTGCTAGAGGGCAACAAAAAGATGAATTATCTAGTGACCAAATGTAAAAGTGTACTGAATTTAGAGAAACCAGATTTAAGTCACATTTATTCAATTACTAGAAATATAATCTTATGAAAATTATAAATCTTTCTGATCTTCACATGTAGATTGAGGACAAAAAATGCTTGCCTAACCAACATCACTGGAGAAAATGTGAGGATAAGATGGGTTAACATAAATAAAAATATTCACATATTGTAAATTGCTATGCAAATTTAACTTTTGGTGTTAATTTTGAAACCATCTCCTAAAAGAAGTTATAGATATCCTAATCCAAGTAATCTTATTTAATCTGAATGGGCTAAGCTAGGTTATACTAGAGTTTTTCAGTTTTAAAAATTTATCATTCCATGCTGCCCAGTATTGCCTAACAGTTATTAAACATCACAAAATTGCCCACTGCTTGGTGAATAGGGGAGAATCATTAGGGAACATCTTCATAGAGCTGATAGCTGAAGGGTGGGTGAATTTTTCAGGGAAAAGTACAAGGAAAATGGAAAAATGGATTTAGATCTAAAAACAAAAGATAAAATGAAGAATGGGTGGAAAGAAAAAGAAATCAAGACAGTGCTGCAGGATATAGAAAAAGGGAAATAAGAAAGAAAAGTGAGTAAATAGTACAAGAGTGAAGAAGGTATTTAATACGGAGCAGAAGACTTTTAATTTCAGTACTGTGAAAGGACTGAAAGGAATCAATGTGTGGTGGTGAAATGGGAACCAGGACATGCAAAACACAAACAAAAACAAAAAACAAAACAAAAAGTAGGACAAGAGAATGAAGACAACAGCCAGGATTAGTACCTACTCCTCTTTTTGTTTATTTCCTTTTATTATAAAATTTCTAATGCATTTTTAGAAGATGATGACAGTTAGGGTGACCATTACCCTAACACTCGCTATGCTCAAACATGGGCAACACTGTTGCTAAGCCTGCATGTATCTTAACTAATTTAATTCTGACAAGCGTTCTATGAGTAGATATTCTAGAGATGAATATCCAAGTAACCAAGAGGTTATTTTCAAAACAAAACAAAGTGGTAGAGATGGAATGTGAACCTCAGATAGTCATATTCTAGAGCTCAAGCTCCCAACCACTATTAATGCAATGAGAGCAAATTTATTTATGTTTACAAATATAAGAACAAGAAATACTTATTACTTCTGGAGACCTTTGTTACATGAGCCACTGGGAAATGAAAATGTTTAAATAAGAGAACAAACTGAAGAAAATAATGTTTCAGAATTAGAAAATAATGCTATCACCAGAAAAAATTATTTTTCCTTTGTTTTCTTTAGCTAGAAGAAAGGACAGATGTTAGTAGGGAATCCTGCAAAACAAAAATTGGCTCTCTCCCTAAATAATAAAGAACATATGAGAAAAAAACAGTAATGTTTATAATTTTACACACAAACATAATTTTTCATTTTAATTAATGTTCTTGAAATAAAATGATCATTGCATGCCAATAAAAGGTATTAATAGTGTAATCATTTCATTAAGTTATATATTAATTAAATAATTTTATTTGATATTGTCTAAACACTTTCCTTATTCAACAGCTGATAGATACCATATAACTGCAAAAAATAACCATAATTTTGCAAATGCTTATTTATAAGAATTAGTCATTTTCCCATTATGGTGCCAAGAGAAACTACGTTAATAGAATTAGAGATGGTTCTTACATATGATTACAACTGAATTCACTGCTTCCAAGAACACAGTTTATGGCTCTAACATTTCCAATTTTCTCTGAGAAACAGAAATTTCTTTTGGTTGTAGGTTTCATAAATGCTTAGGAGCCCTTAAATAATTTTAGCGAACCAGTCATTATATCACATCTTAAATTTAAGAAAGTGTCTGGGGTATTCAGGTAATACTTTTATATAGAGACAACACTGACCACTCAGTTTGATCCTGTGAGATTCTGATTAAGAAGAGCTTAATGGAAAACTTAAGAAACACAAATAATATCTCACTTAAGCAGGCAGGAGATACCCATTGAAAAAGGTAATTTCTTCTGACTAGAAGGAAAAGTGATTGAACATCCATGTTAGAAATTTAGTTTAGACACAGAATGATCTATTTAAAAACAGTAGTATCATACATAAAGATGACTAATATATTTTTTAAATAGAAGAAACCATACATTTTTGATAAATTTAGTAAAGCCCGACTTTAAAAGGAAAGGCTCAATGTGAAATCTTTCAGGCCAGTGATACTACTGCACCAACATAGCTCGTTTTAATGCACTTTATTGCACTTTACAAATGTACACTTTTACAAATTGAAGATTTGGGGCAACCCTGCATCCAGCAAGTGTATTTGCACCATTTTCCAACAGAATGTGTTCACTTTGTGTCTCTGTGTCACATTTTGGTAGTCCTCGCATTATTTCAAACTTTTTCATTATTATTATATATTAATATATTATAATATTATTTTTACATTATCATTATGTCTATTATGATTTGTGAACAGTGATCTCTGTAGTTACTACTGTAATTGTTTCAGGGGACCACAAATCATGCACATATAAAACCGGAGAATTAATAAATGTGTGTGTTGGCCGTTCCACCTGCTGGCTGTTCCCGTGCCTCTTCCCTTTCTTGGGCCTCCCTATTGTCTAAGACCACATTGAATTTAGTCCAATTAACAACCCTACAATAGCCTCTAGGAGTTCAAGTGAAAAGAGGAGTGGCATGTCTCTCACTTTAAATCAAAAACTAGAAATTACTAAGCTTAATGAGGAAGACATGTTCAAAGTTGAGACAGGACAAAGGCTAGGTCCCTTATGCCAAAGAGTTTAAGTTGTGAACGCAAAGGAAAAGTTCCTCAAAGAAATAAGAACTGCTACTCTAGTGAACACATGTGTGATAAGATAGTAAACACCAGTCCTACTGCTTATATGAAGTTTTTGATGGTAGATTTTCAACTAAGATGAAACAGGTTTCCATTGGAAGATGCCATCCAGGACTTTCATAACTATTGAGAAGACAGTGCCTGGTTTCAAAGCTCCAAAGATGAGGATGACTCTCTTGTTATGAGCTAATACAGTTGGTGCCTTTGAGTGGAAGCCAATGTTCATTTACCATTTCCAAAAACCTAGGCCCTTAAGAATTATGCTAAAATCCACTCTGCTTGTGCTCTATAAATGGAACCACAAAGCCTCGATGACAGCAAATGAACCACAAAGCCTATAAGTCCAAGCTTGAGACCTATTCCTCAGAAAAAATAAGATTCCTTTCAAATAGTATCTCATTGATGAGAGCATCTGGTCACCCAAGAGCTCTGACTGAGATGAACCAGGAAATTAACATTGTTTTCAAGCCACCTAATACAACATCCACTCTGCATCCCATGGATCAAGAAGCAATTCAACCTTCAACTCTTATTATTTAAGAAATATATTTTGTGAGGCTATAGCTTTCACAAGTAGTGATTCCTCTAATGGATCTGGGCAAAGTAAATTGAAATCTTCTGGAAAGGATTCACCATTCTAGTTGCCATTAAGAACATTTGTGATTCATAGGAGGAGGTTAAAATATCAACACAATACGAGTTTGGAAGAAGTTGACTGCAACTCATAGATGACTTTGAGGAATTCAAGACTTTGGTGGAGGAACTAACTGCAGATACAGTGGAAATAGCAAGAGAACTAGAATTAGAAGTGAAACCTAAAGATGTGACTGAATTGATGCAGTCTCACGATAAAACCTTAATGGATGAGGAGTTGTTTCTTACAGATAAGCAAATAACATGGTTTCTTGAAATGGAATCTACTACTGGTGAAGATGCTAGAGATGGCAACAAATGATTTAGAATATAATATAAACCTAGGTCATCTTTATCAACTAAGTGGTAGGGTTAGGGAGGATTCACTGTAAACTTGAAAGAGACCTACTGTGAGTAAAATGTTACCAAACAGCATCACATGTTACAGAGAAATCTTTCATAAAATGAAGAGTCAATCCACGTGACAAACTTCACTGTTGTCTTAGCCACCACAACCTTTAGAAACCTCACCCTGATCAGTCAGGAGCCATTAACATCAAGGCACCAGTCTCCACTAGTAAAAGATTATGACTCACAGAAGGCTCAGATGGCCATTAGTATCCTTAAGCAATACAGTATTTTTAAATGATGGCATGTACATTATTTTTAGACATAATGCTGTTGCACACTTATTAGAGTACAGTGTATTATAAACATAACTTTTATATGTATGAACCAAAACATGTGTGTGACTTGCTTTATTGCAATATTTGCTACTGCAGTGGTATGGAACCAAACCTGCACTATGTACAAGGTTTGCCTGTAGATTGCCTTCTTCCATATTTGCAGTCTAGGAAAAGAAATGGTTGGCTAATGTGGTAATGAGTGTAAAGCGCTTTCAGAGTGCATGACATATGTTACCTTTATCATAGGTGGTGGATCTTATTATGAACATCTGTTCAGCAAGCACATCATAGGATATTAATATATTTATTGTGAATTCTATAAAACTATGGTGTATTTTTTGGATGATATCAATTTGTTCATACCATTTAACTAAATTACTGCTTTAAGGGAGAAGCAACTCATTTTAGTACTATTTGTGTTTTATAATTACATAATTTTAAACCCTTCAGGAGTTATTTCACCACTAGGTAGCTACATACTCCATTTATCCATCCATCCTTCCATCTGTCAGTCTATAAGTTCATCAACCCTCTATCCATCCTCCTATCAGAGATTTAGCTCTCTGTTTACAGGTACCAAATGCAGTCTAAGTAAACATATCATTGTTGATATATGAGTGATACTGTGCCTTGAAGTCTATTAACACATAATAGTATCTCCTTTTTACAAATCGGTGAAAGTGATCACCCTGGGCACAAATGCTGCCCCCAATCCCAATGACGCATACTATTACTAGGTGATTGTGCACTATCTTTAAAGGTTATAATGATATTTCTGATTTATTTTTCCTCCAGAAGGGCAAAAAATAGAACACAGAAATTTTGACCGAGTTATTGTTAGATGACTTTCTGAAGTGAAGAGACCATCATTGCACAACTAAACTATGAAACAAAAAAATAGAAATGCTGTTAAACATTTGACAGCACTATGATGGCTATACAAACAACAGGACCCCGCTCCCCCTTCAAGAAAAAGAAAACCCAAAACCAAACACATTTGTGTGCAGTAAGGGCTTACACATTATTCATTACTGTCTATAATCTTATGAATATATATTAAGGCAATCTAAAAGTGCTATAGCAGTTGCAACATTTTAATCATGCAAAATATTTTTCTTACTTGGTGATTCATCTCTAATTCCTGGGTAGACAAATGAAGCTAAATCACAGGCTTTTTATGACCAAGGGAGGGGGAGGGTACTGGTCTGTCATTATCGTTAAATCATAGGGATTGTTAGACAGTGTTTAGCAATGAAAAAATGATCAAAAGAAATCTATGTTTAAAAGTATTAGCCATTTCAAAACTAAAGAAAGTGAACCTAAGCAATGAGCATACATCCATTATGAAGCTATTTTAAAAAAAAGGGGACTTACACTAAATATAAAATTGTTAGTACGATCATCTGTCTCAGCTCTCATAAAGCTTATCGTCAATACGTTGCGGCATAATGTAAAGAAAAAAGAAACAGGCTTGTATCTGTTCAAAGTTACCATGCAGAACTTCTAGTGAAAACTTTGAACTTGCTTTTTTACCAAAGTATTTATAACCTGGAAAACTAGAAAGTTGAGGTGTTCTATTTAGTTAGACCAGAAATTAACCTTTACATATATAATCTGGATAGAATGTGGCAGTCAGCTAATCCTAAATTAAGTCCTTTGTTTTTATTTGTTGCATAAAGAATAAAGCATAAACACAGTGTTATATAACCACACTTCAAAGCCTTCTGTAAACCAAGCAACTCATAGCAACATCTCTGCCTTCAGCAATCCAACTCCAGTAAATCATCCAAGTGACCTTATTTGCTTATTAGAAACTCTGTGTACAGGTTGCAAATGTCAGAGTATGAATTTACATTTTAAAAAGTGCATCTTGCAGTGGTTTTGTGAAAATATTTCAACAATCTAAGGTCAAATTCAACTATTTATACCTCTGCTCTCTTGGATTTAAAGATTTTTGTCCTGGATTCACTTATTCTGCACAAGCCATACTTCATGACCTCTCCTTTTAACATCTCAACATTGTAACAGCTTGAAATACCATTTGGAAAGGGGGCTGTTACTACACTGTCATTTCCACTCCCACCTCAATAGTATGCTGATATATAATTTAAACATTTGATTCTCGTTTATCGTCTTAGAATGATATTTATCTGTATATACCAATACACATATCTAATAAATTATCTGGAAGATTTTAAAATTTATATTGTATATCATGTATTACTTAAACTGATATAATACATCAGTTCTCTGAAAATAGAACCAAGACACATTTATATTCTACTCTAGAATACAGAAAAAAATCACAGTAATTGACTTTCATGTGTATGTTTTGCTTTAAAATTATTTTTCTTCTTGTGGAGGATGGTAAAAAAGATCACCAAGAAGATTTTCTGGGGAAGAATTTGTCAAGGGTTATGGCAGGGAAGTGGGAAAAGTGAGTTGATTAGAAAGAAAGCTGCCTGGGCCATGAGTCTATATGTAATTTTCTCATCCTACCTATTTTCCCAGAAGCATTTTCAAAATTATTTTGAACATTACGGAAATAAATAATCAATAATATCACCATTGCTATCACCCCCCAATCACATGTACATACCCCAGGAACAGAAAGAGGCACCAGGGTGTAACAGAAAGAATATGAGCTGTGGAATATACTGCTTAACCTTTTCCTGCCGTGGGCTCAAGAGAAGGCCTCGGTTACTTAAAGGTTTTAGTCTCTACAACCTGCCTTATAGTGTGGCCCGAAATGCAGGTATAAGTTGTTCTATGCACTTCACTTTATTGTGCTTTGCAGAAAGTGTGTTTTTACAGTTGAAAGTTTGTGGAAACCCTGTGTTCAGCAATTCCGTCGGTGCCATTTTTCCAACAGCATATGCTCACTACATGTCTCTGCATTGCATTTTGGTAATTATCTCAATGTTTCAAACTTTTCAATATTAGTATACTATATTAAACTGAATACTTTATAAAAATGATTAGCAAATAGAAGGCCTGCAAAAGAGGGGCCCTAATACTCACAGTTTCCCCATATCACTTAAAATGTGGTATAATCATTTGTATAATTGAAATGGATTAGCAAGAGCACTCTGTCCTTAGGAACATAGTTTTCTTTCTCATTTAATGCCAACTTGATAATGTTCTAGGTGAAGAAACACCACTAAAGAAATACAATAATGATTCTGATGACATAAAAGGCATTATGTTTCTTTCTTTACAGCTAAACAATGTGAAAACCTAAGTGAATGTAACACATCAGGAAAATTTATTTTATCTTTCTAAGCATGAAATATGAAACCTGCCTATTTATGAGGTACATTTAGGTCTCAGCTTAGCATTACCCACATTTCTATCTATTGTATTAAAGAATGTTGGTGATTATTACACTGAAGATTAGCAGCTAAAAAGACAAACGTAAGACAGTATACAGGCAAAAGGTTTTTGCTGTTCTTTTTTTGACTTTTTCCTAGAATATAGCTGCAGATTCTCTTGAAGAAACAATAAAATGTCCTTTGGCAGTGACCATGATTACCACATTCAAAGCCTTACTTATAAAAATCAGACTTGCCTCAGTTTTCCAAATGTATACTCTTATTTTGAAGAGATAGTTAAAAGCACCCTTAAAGTGTCTTTTGCCTTGCCTGGCATTACCTCCAAAATAGCTTTCTTCCAACAGTTGTTGAGAAGGCAATCACCATCTATCCTCCACAAATTTGAATGAAAGTTGATGTCTTGCTATTTGATATACAGAATCTACAGATTCAAAGAAATGAAACTGCTCAAGAATTCAGACATGTTACCTATAGCAGGTTTATATTTCACAGTGAAAGAGGAAGTTCAAGTGGCTTCTTTAGAAAAGTTAAATTTGTTCTGGCACCAAATCCTGCTTCCCAGGGAATTAAAAATTTGATGAATTTTGTTACTGGATTAACACAATCTTGTCACTATAGACTCTTCACAGTGAAAATCTGTATTCAATTCACTTACTCAGTAATTAGAAATACCAATGGCATTGGCTGGACACGATGGCTCACATCTGTAATCCCAGCACTTCGGAAGGCCAAGGAGGACAGATCACCTGAGGTCAGGAGTTAAAGACCAGCTTGACCAAGATGGAGAAACTCCGTCTCTACTAAAAATACAAAATTATCTGGGTGTGGTGGCACATGCCTATAATCTCAGCTACTCAGAAGGCTGAGGCAGGAGAATTGCTTGAACCTAGGAGGCGAACGTTGCGGTGAGCCGAGATTGTGCCATTGCACTCCAGCCTGGGCAACAGGAGCAAAACTCCATCTCAAAACAAACAAACAAACAAACAAACAAAAGACATAGAATACTCTGCTGAAAACAGAAACTATACCATTGAAATCCTGATTTTTAATACTTTGTATAACTGAATTTATTCTACAATATTGAGCTACATTGTAGGTTAAAAGTAAATGAATAAAGTCAGAATAAGATAAAAGGCCGAAAAGAAATGGGACGAAAAATGCAAGAGAGAAGAAAAAGGACTCTTAAAGCTAAGCTTGGAACAACATGAAGTTAAAAGAAGAGATCCATTTGCTGGTTATGGGAGATGCTACCATCCTACCAGATTAACAACAGAGAATTGTCCTGTAATATTCTTTTATCTTTTCTAATAGGTTAGAGGGTCAAGTTAATATTGTACTTTTTCAAGTTTAATGTTAAATTTGGGATTTTACATTGAAATTATTAACTGAACAAATAAAGAATAAGGAAGATATGACATAATACTAGGATACATAAAGAAAAACTCAAGATTTTTATCTGAATGCAAATACAATGTGAAACGAAAATGTGATGGCTGCCAGGAAAGCTAATGAAATTTTAACTATATGAATAAGAGAGCAGCATCAAGATAAAGGAAGGTAACAGGGCTCTGTATGTCATACTTGCCAGACCATATCTGGAATATTCTGCTGTTAGTGTAGGAGGAATGTGAACAATGCTGGGTGCATTTAAATAAGGGAGATGCAATGGTAAGAAGTCCAGAAAGTATCATGAAAAATCTATTTAAAAAACTAGTGGTATCTGGTCTGGAAAAGGAAAAGCCAGGCAGAAACGATAAACTAAGAAGCATGCTAAATGCCTTTTTTATTTGAATAGCTGGCACACACAACAGGGTGTTAGCCACAGAGTACAGAACTAATGCACTGATTTTAAGATAACATTTTTTTGAGGGGGGGGGGTTGGAGTTTCTTTTGTTGCCTAGGCTGGAGTGCAATGGCATGATCTCGACTCACTGTAACCTCCGCCTCCCTGGTTCAAGTGATTCTCCTGTCTTAGCCTCCTGAGTAGCTGGGATTACAGGCGCCCACCACTATGCCCAGCTAATTTTTGGTATTTTTAGTAGAGATGGGGTTTCATCATGTTGGCCAGGCTGGTCTTGAACTCCTGACTTCAGGTGATCCACCCGCCTCGGCTTCCCAAAGTGCAGGGATTACAGGCGTGAGCCACCACGACCAGTGATAACATTTTTGATTATTAAAAAACAATAATGTTTATCTTGTGAAATACTGATATTCCTAGCACTGCAAAGTATTTGAATAACAGGTGATTATTTGTGAAAAAATTTCTAGATGGGACTTCTGCACTAAACTGGGAGAGTAGAGAAGAGTACCTCACAAAAGGAACATGTTGTGATTTCAATCTCAGAGTTATTACTGGTGTTATTAAAATACACTTAATTGGAAGATGTGTTGTAAATTATGTTGAAAATGCTCTCCTGCTCTCTTCCTATCCCCCCCAAAAATTAAAATATATAAAGTAAAAAACATGATAAAATTCTCCCATTACCTATTTAGACCATTACATCTTCAATACTTTTTGAGTATTTAAAGAGACATATTAAAATGCAAATGTCCTCAGGGAAAGCAATCACATATGTGACTTTACTATTTGTTAACAGAAAGAAATAGAAGAGATGGGTGGTAAGACTAAATAAGGTCCAAGTGGGCACAAATCTGTAGAAGGCAAATGTAGGAAATGAGTCAACAATATTTCTTCTTGGTTCTCTTGGAGGCCAAATAGATGACTGAGGATTCAACTACAATTTCTAGAGAGTGATGGCTCAGTTTTCCAATGTCTGTATCATTAAAACTTATAACTAGTATAACTTCCAAAAGAGGTGACTAATGTAAATACATTCAGTATTTATTTATTAAAATAGAAAATTTTCGTGTAACAAGCAAGTACCTATAGACATTTAAGCAGATAACTAAATTTCAAAAGACCCAATTTGTGTCAAGATTTTCAAAACTGAACCAGGCTTTCATATACCCTATAATTCTGTGTCAGTATATATAAACTAATATTTGGGGGGGGGGGGGGTCTTACTGACTTAAGGGGTCATAGTAATACACTATACTATATAATATACATATATATATAATACGGATATTACTATGTATGTTTTCATTAAATAATATTTGTTAAAGTTAATACATTAATATATTTTAGATAGATCCTTATAGCTTGACCCAAGATTTTTCTCCAAAATATCATCATTGAAAATTCTATATGTTTCCATTTGTTGAGAGTGATAAAACAATTTTAATTTTAAATTTTTATGGGTATATAGTAGGTGTATATGTCTATGGGGCACATGAGATACTTTGATACAAGTATACAATATGCAGCAATCACATCAGGGTAAATGGAATATCCATCATCTCAAGCATTTATCCTTTTTTGTATTACAAACATGCCTATTATACTTTTAGTTATTTTAAAATGTAGAATAAATCACTGTTGACTGCAGTCACCCTGCTGTGCTATCAAATACTATGTTTTATTCTTCTATCAAACTATGCTTTTGTAGCCATTAAACATTCCTACTTTCCATCTCCCTCTCACTTCCCCATTACCCTTCTCAACTCTTGCAACCATCCTTCTACTCTATATCTCCATGAGATTAACTGTTTTCATTTTTAGCTCCCACAAATGAGTGAAAACAGGCAAAGTTAGTCTTTGTATGCCTGGCTTATTTCACTGAACATAATGACCTCCAGTTCCATCCAAGTTACTGCAAATAAAAGAATCTCATTCCTTTTATAGCTGAATAGTATTCCATTGTGTACAAGTACCATATTTTCTTTATTCATTTGTGTTTTGATGGACACTTAGGCTGATTCCAATCCTTGGCTATAGTGAACAGCATTGCAGTAAACAGGGGAGTGCAATTATCTGCTCCATATACTGATTTCTTTACTTTCGGGTATATGCCTAGCAGTGGGATTGCTGGATCATATGGTAGTTCTATTTTTAGTTTTTTTGAGTAATCTCCATACTGTTCTCCATAGTGGCTGTACTAATGGACAACCCCATGGACAGTGTATGAGGGTTCCACTTTCTCCATATCCTCACCAGGATTCATACTGCCTGTCTTTTGGGGAAAACAAAGCTATTTTAACTGGGTGAGAAGATTTCTCATTGTAGGTCTGATTTGCATTTCTTTCATGATCAGTGATGCTGAGCACGTTTTCATATACCTGTTTGCCATTTGTATGTCTTCTTTTGGGAAATGTATATTCAAATCTTTTGCCCAATTTTTACAATAAGATTAGATTTTTTCCTATTGTTTGAGCTCCTTATATATTCTGGTTATTAATCCTTTGTCAGATGGATAGTCTGCAAATATTTTTTCCCATAATGTAAACTGTCTCTTTACTTTGTTGTTTCCTTTGCTGTGCAGAAATTTTTTAACTTCCTCTGATCTCATCTGTAGATTTTTGCTTTGAGTGCCTATGCTTAGTTTAGGCATAAACTATGTCTAAGATTTCTGTCTTTAATCAATTTTGATTTGGTTTTTGTATTTGATGGGAGACAGGGGTCTAGTTTCATTCTTCTGCATATGGATATCCAGTTTTCCCAGCACCATCTATTGAAGAAACTATCCTTTCCCCACTATATGTTCTTGGTGCCTTTGTTGAAAATGAGTTCACTAGAGTTATATGGATTTATTTCTGGGTTTTATATTCTGTTCTCTTGCTCTTTGTGTCCATTTTTATGCCAGTACCATGCTGTTTTGGTTACTATAGCTCTAAAGTATAATTTGAAGTCACGTAATATGATTGCTCCAGTTCTGTTCTTTTTGTGCAATATGTATTTTGCTATTCTGGGTCTTTTATGGTTTCACATAAATTTTAGGATTATTAATTCAATTTATTTGAAGAATATCATTGGTATTTTGATAGGAATTCTAAATTTCTTTATTTTTTTCTTGACCTAGCCATGGATTGGTATGGTCATTGGTATATGGTCATTTAAGAGCATATTGTTTTATTTGCTTGTGTTTGTACAGTTTCTAAAATTCTTCTTGTTATTACTTTCTCATTTTACTACACTGTGGTCAGAGAAGATACCTGATATAACATATGGTCTATTATTAAGAATGTTCCATGAGCTGAGGAGAACTTCCCTTCTGCAGCCTTTGGATGAAGTGTTCTGTAAATATCTATCAGGTCCATTTGGTCTATAATGCAGACTACATCTCATGTTTCATTGTTGATTTTCTGTCTGAAAGATTTGTCTAATGGTGAAAGTGGAGTATTGAAGTCTCCAGCTATTAATGTATTGGGGTCTATCTCTCTCTTTAGCTCTAGTAATATTTGCTTTATATATATGGATGCTCCAGTGTGGGGTGCAAATATAACTGCTATATCCTCTTGCTGAATTCACCCCTTTGTCATTATATAATGACCTTATTTGTTTCTTTTTATAGGTTTTGTCTTGAAATCTACATTATCTGATATCTATGAAGCTACTCCTGCTCTTTTTTGCTTCCCATTTGCAAAGAATATCTTTTTCCATCCCTTTAATTGCTAGTTTATGAGTGCTTTTATAGACAAAATATGTTTACTGAAGACAGCAGATATTTTAGGTCTTATATTTTTATCCATTAAGCTACCCTATGTTTTTGGAGAATTTAGTCCATTTACATTTTTATTGCTACCATTTTGTTATTTGTTTTCTGGTTGTTCTGTTGCCTTCCTTCTTGTCTTCCTTGTTGTAAAATTGGGGATATGTTTTAATTTCTTGCTTTTTATTCTTTATATCTGTGGTAGGCTTTTTGATTTGTGGTTCTTGTGAGGCTTGCAAATAACATCATATAGCCCACTATTTACAAACTGATGACAACTTAACTCTGATCGCAAAAACAAGCAAAGAGAAAAACTGATAAAAACTCTACCCTTTAACTTCCTCTTGCCTGTATTTTAACTTTTTGTTTGTATTTATATCTTATTATAATGCCTTTGTCTTAAAAAGTTGTTACTTCATGCACCACAATTAAAGTCTTATCTAGTCCATATTTGTCTGTGTATTTGCTACCAGTGAGTTTTGTGCCTTAAGGTGATTTTTTTATTGCTCATTAACGTCATTTTCTTTAAGACTGAAGTACTCCCTTTAGCATTTCTTGTAGGTCAGGTTTAGTGTTAACAAAATCCCTCAGCTTTTGTTTGTCTGAGAAAGTCTTAATTTCTCCTTCATATTTGAAGGATATTTTTGCTCGATATAATATTCTAGGATAAAAGTATTTATACTTCAGCACTTTAAGTATGCCATGCCACTCTCTCCTGGCCTGTAAGGTTTCCACTGGTAAGTATGCTGCTAGATGTACTGGAACTCCTTTATATGTTATTTGTTTATTTTCTTTTGATGCTTTTAGGATCCTATCTTTATCCTTGACGTTTGGGAAATTGATTTTTAAATGTCTTGAGCAAGTTCTATTTGGGTAAAATCTGCATTGTGTTCCATAACCTTCTTGTCCTTGAGCATTGATATATTTCTCTGAGCTTGGAAAGAGATATCTCCATTACTATCTGTTTGAATAAAATTTCTGCCTGAATCAATCCCTCTCTTTCTGCATCCTCTTTGAGGCCAATAACTTTTAGATTTGCTTTTTTGAGGCTATTTTCTAAATCCTGTAGGCATGTTTCATTGTTTTGTTTTTGCTTTTTGTCTCTTCTATGCATTTTCAAATACCTTGTCTTCAAGCTCACTAATTCTTCTGCTTGATCAATTCTGCTGTTGACAGACTCTGACACATTCTTCAGTTTGTCAACTGAATTTTTCAGTCCAGAATTTCTGCTTGATTTTTCAAAAGTATTTTAATCTCTTTGTTAAATTTATCTGACAGCATTCTGAACTCCTTCTCTGTTAAATTGCATTTCCTCAAGCTTCCTCAAAACAGCTATTTTAATTTTTTTTTTTTTTTTGTCTGAAAGGTCACATATCTCTGTCACTTCAGGACTGGTTACTGGTGATTTATTTAGTTTGTTTGGGAGGTCACAATTTCCTTGATGGTCTTGATGCTTGTGGATATTTGCCACTGTCTGGTCATTGCATAATTACAGATTGTAGCCTTCACAGCTCAGTCTTGTTTATATTGATCCTTGGGAAGGCATTCTCAATATTTGTCTGACTTTGGTCATTGTAGTGGTACCTGTATTAAGGGGCTCCAATCTTGTTGACTAACGGAGGTACTACTTTGATGATTTTGGGTAAGATCTGAGATAATTCACTGGATTATTAGGCAGAATCTCTTGTTCTCTTCCCTTACTTTTCCCCAAACAAAGGCGGTCTCTCACTCCATCCTGAGCTGTCTGGAATTGGAGGATGGGGTGATGCAAGCAAGTTCACTGCCAACACCACTGGGACTGTGCTGGGTCACACTTGAAGCCAGCACAGTAAAGTCTCTGGTGACTATTACCTGGCTACCAGTGATGTTTACTCAAAGGCCAAGGGTTCTTTAGTCAGCAGGTGCATCCTGCCAGGCCTGGGTCTTTCCCTTTAGGGCAGTGTGTTCCCTTCTGGCCCAGGGTAGGTCTAGAAATGCCATGAAGGAGCTATGGTCTGGAACTGGGAACTTTAGAGACCTACTTCATGCCGTATTTTACTGTGGCTGAGGTGGCATTCACATTGCAGGCAATGTCCTTCTCACTTTTCTCTTTCCTTTCCTCAGGCAGAGGAGCCTCTCTCTCCATGGCCACCACCACCCAAGGCCATGGTGACCACTGCCTGGCTACTGCTGACGTTTATTCAAGGCCCAAGGGCACTTTAGTCAGTAGTTGGTGAATTGTGCCAGACCTAGGTCTCTCCTTTCAGGGCAGTGGGTTCCCTCTGGCTCAGGGAAGGTTGAGAAATGCCATCTAGGAGCTAAGGCCCAAAACTGGAGGTTTCAGGAGTCTGCTTGGTGCTTTATTTCACTGAGGCTGAGCTGTTTCCCAAGTTGCAAGATAAAGTCTTTTTTACTCTTCCCTCTCCTTTCCTGAGGCAGAAGGAGTCTCTTCCCATGGCCAACATATCTGGGAATGTGCTGAGTTATATCTGAAGCCAACATGGTACTGGGTCTCCCCCAAAGGCCTATGGCAATTGCTACTTGGCTACTGCAGATATTTATTCAAGGTCCAAGGGTTCCTCAGTCATCAGGTAAAGAATTATGCCAGGACTGAGTCCTTCCCTTCAGGGAATCAAGTTGTCTTAAGGCCTAGGGTGGGTCTAGAGATGTCTTCTGAGAGCTGGGGCCTAAAATAGGGGATTCAGCTCTCTGCTTGGTGTTTTATTTTACTGTGGCTGAACTGGTATCCAAGTTATAAGAAAAAATCCTCTTTACTCTTCCATCTCCTTTCTTGTGTACCCCATGTCCACTAGCCCTAAGCCCAGTACAATACCAGGATTTGCTCAGGAATTGCAGTCCTGGCCTAGACTGCTTGTCAAATTTATCTGGAACCCCATGGTACTTTAGCCTGCAGTGGTGGGTCCAGCTGAAACTCAGGCTCCGAATGGTGGGACAGACAATACCGCTCTGGCTAGGGCTGGTCTAAATGCTCTCTTTGTGGGTGCTGGCTGAATTCTGCCCATGTTGCCTTCTGCTGTGACACGGCAGCAATGAGTTCCAATGCCAAGTCCCACAATCACTGTGTTTTCCCTCTCTGCAAAACACAGATGCTGTTTTTCCATGTTCCACATGGTACTGCCAAGGGGTGGCGGGGGGTTGCTACAGGAAATTCAAGACTGCCTTTCTTACTCTCTTCTGTGCCTCTTTGCTTGAAATAATGTTACAATGAGGTACTATGATTGCTGACCTGATTTTTGGTTCTTATGAAGGTACTTTCTAGTATGGATATTTGTTCAATTTGGTGTTCCTATAGGGAGGACAACTGCTGGAGATTTCTATTCAACCATTTTGCTCAAATTTATATTTTCTACTCCCTTGACTGGTTACGTCTCCTGGCTTTGCTATCCTCAGGAATACTACCACCAGCATTCCTTCTACTGTTCAAAGTGAAACCTTACATTTTCCCTTCTATATTCTGTGTCCAAACAGATTCTGAGTTCCTTCGCAACAAGAAAGGGCTTCAGATACTTTTTCTATTCTATTGTCATTACTTTAGTTCATGCCCTAATTATCTTTTAGGTGTACAGCAATTTCTCATAATTAATATCTATACTTCCAATCGCTTTCCTCATGAAAGCTCCCTTACACACTGGTACGAGAACTTTTACTAAAGCCTACATTCTTATCAAGTAGCTCTGTAGTCAAAAACCTGCAGCAACTCACTATAAAATCATAGAAAAAAGACTAATTAATACAGCATTAAAATCTTCTATTATGTGATCTCCATCTATGTTTTCAGCTTTATATCTTAATAATTCTTTCTACAGTCATCATTCTCCAATTAATCCATTGTACTGTCCATTATCTAAGAATAGTCTATGATTTCCAATAGCTGAAATGGCTTTCTTCATTTTTTTCCTGCTATAATCTTGTCCATTTCCCAAGACTAGGCTTAAAAGTCTTTGTCTTAATTTCAGTATCTCTCCCCTACTCCCCTGCCATTTATTTTTTCATTTTCCTTGTCCTTTGTTCTCCCATGGACTATTCTTGCTCCTTGTTCCTTTTCCATTTACTGCACTAAGACTTACATCACGGTTTGAGTTTTATACATCTCTTTGCCTTCACTTAAGGGTCAAGAACAGTGCTGCAAAGATACAACAAAGACTGCAGTAGATACCATGTATTCTGTAAATGTATTTTGGTTTGATTATATCACATTATCAATTATAGAAGGGTTTCATATAGGAACATTACTTTAGCACTCTGGATCTGGGAAGGATAATGTACAAATCCCTACATGTTTAGTATTTGGATTTTTTTCATGGAAATGAAGAGGACATCTGTTTCCCAGAATAGTACTGAACTTCTTTGGTGTAGATAACCCATCACATTGATTAATTTGTAGGCATAAAGAGACAGAAAACACAGAGCATTCTGTGGGTTAACTGGGGCATATTTGTGCTATCAGTCACAACTACAGCCTCCTCTCCTAGATGCTCTGATGTTATGTGGAACAGTGACTGGCTAGGTGGGGAAGGAAGTAGGGAACTATCTCTCTCTCCCTCAATGTCACTGAGCAGCACAGGGTGGTGACAGATGCTGCAGGGTACTTACTAAAAAGCACTGGCTCTTTTCTTCTTGCTGTCAGAGTAAGAGTCTGTTTGGGTGTCCACTTCATCAAGGAGTGTCTTCCTAAGACTCGGGGGTAATTCCTGATTAAGCCACTCATGGTAATATCATTCTTCTTCCTAGAAAATTTTTCTGAGAGATGTGAGACCCAATTCTGGTCAATAAAATATGAAGGAAATTTTGCTAGAGAAGTAACTTAATTCCAGATGAGATACATAAAAATTCTGTCTGCATTTTGTTGTGTCCCAAAGTGGGTGACACTTGGAATCATGGCTCTTAACTAATGATTATTAACAGATGCCACCATTTGGACATTGCTGGCACCCTGAGAATTGAAAGGCAAAAACAATGAACTGGGAAACTTGATACTGCCACAGTGCTGGGAAATCTAGACTTTAGGATTTTTATTATGTGACAAATACATTTTCCTTATTATTTGAGCCAGCTGAGTGTGTGTGGGAGGGTTCTTTATTGTAGCTGGAGACACCTTGACACACAGGACTTCAGGTTGGCATCAGCCATCTTGCTCAGGTGGCAGATGCTAATCATTGTTAGGGCTTCAGGGGACAAGCACATTATTTCTATTGCCTACTTGAAAATTGTGCTGATTTGTTGCTAGGTCCTGATTCTGTCATTGTTTTCGTGGATCTAGTAACACGTCTTTAAAATATACTGTACAACTCCTTTGTAATAATTATCAAACTTACAATGACTAATGTTTATCTTCTTTATCAGTTTAAAAGCTCTATGAGGGCAGTGACTGAATTTACTAGGAAAATTCGTGTATTTACAGATCAGCTCAGAGCTGGCACAGAGGTGTTCAGTAAATAGGTATTCAGTAAATATCTGTAAAATGCACGAAAGGAATAAATAAAGACATAGAGAACATCAAAAACATTCTCTCTGGTTATTTCTATTGCTCTCACCTCCCCTGCCTTGCCTTCTTACCAATTCTGGCCTACAAAAGTATGCTGTGTCTTGAGTTTTAGGAGAAGAAACAGAAAAAGGAAGGAAGCTATCCTTACAACTACTGTTTGCTCTCTCCCACTGAGTGGAGAAGAGAAAAGGAAACAAGTTTCAGGGGGTAACTTACAAAATATTTTCATAAACCAAAACTACAATTGTCTCCCGTATTGCTTACTGGATCCAAATATTATTTAAGAAATGTTCAGTTACACTTTTTAAAGCCAAAATGAAGCTTAGAAATAATTCAATGGAACTTAGCTGAGCAAAGACTTATCCATCAACTATTCCAAGTTCTTCGTTTTTCAGATGAAGAAAATAAAAGCTTCTGTCATCAAGATCAACCTTAGTGTTTTTCTATCCTATGACGTAATAAAGAAGTGAACGTGGACCATCATATTCACTGGTAACAAAAGGATATTTCCCTGGCAATGCTGTTCCAACTCGGTAGTCAGTGTAGCTCTTGCTTGGATGGAAGTTGAAAATGAAAAGAAGACCTGCTCTTTCAAAAGCAATAATCTTATTGCCTTCATGTTTTTCACTCACATAGGCCTGCAAGAATTAACACACGTTTCATTTAAATAATACGTAGATGCTGCTACAAGTACATTATTTTTCATCTTTGCCAATAGTCGGGTTATCAAAATAAGTATTTCAGAACACCGTATTTTTTTGAACATGTTACAATTTTGCTATAAACTCTGAGCCAACAACGATCTCTAAAATTGCTTAGTGGAGTATGCAAAGCTCACCAGCCACTTGACAACTTCATTGCACAAATACAGAAATAGTGTTGTGGCTCAGGTTTCAGGTAAAACCATGGTATGTGTACATACTACCAAGTGTTTGGTTGTATATATTAGATCTACTTACAAGTGAATTTTCTTTAAGACTTTTATATTAATCTCCGGCTTAATGTGGTTAGGTACATCAAAGCACTTTTCAAAATTTAAGGTAACATTCTTATTTTAATGTAGTTTCTGAAATTATAGTTCTCTTAAACATTTTACACTTTTACCCAACTTTGTCAGATTCAATGGCAACCTAAAGTCAATTACAATACTTTTTTCTTAATAAAAAGATAAGGTCTGAAAAGAAATTACATCTGTAAAACCTCTTCTTTTATTCATCATCATGTATTTACAGTTGGCTGTGAAAAGCCTTTGCTTTTTTACCACCCCCCTCCCTAAGCCCCCGCAGCTTTGAAAAGACTTATTGCCATGCATATCAGCAGCACCACTCTTGGTAATTTAGAAATGTGAACTAAAGCTCCAGAGTAAACAGTGTGCCTTTTGGTATTCAACATTGTTCCTATTGAAAAGGAGCATCATTTTGCTCTCTCTTCTGGAAATAGCATTACTAATAAATGTGATTAGGGCATTCGTGTCATGGAGCAAATCTTACTGAATATATAAATACCTTTGTTCAGCCATTAAAAAAAAATCATAGACACCAAAATAAAAACCCATCAACAGTAATTTCCGACAGCCCCAGTATAAAGTAAATGGATTATAACGAACACATATTATAGGCTAATTTTTGCAAGGAAAAAGAAGCCTGTATAAAATTTTCATCTGTTAATTATGCTTTCTAAAACTTGTTGAAAACTGAGACGTTAATTCCAGAGGACAGACAGGCTCATGAAAAATACAAAACAGCTTGCAGGTAAAATGGCATCTATTTAAATGACAAGTTAGAGACCAGTAAAGAAGAGGAAAAAAAAAAAAAGAATAAAGAAATCTACATGTTGTCAAAGTAGCTTCTTTATGACAGCATAATTATTTGCATAAAAAAAGCGGTCAAAACAATTAAGATGTTTCCACAGCTATTTCTAAAGTGGGTTCCCTGCAGAGCTTTTATCATTTATTTTAACCAATAAAAATACAAATTACAAAATTTAAACAATAACAACAACAACAACAAAAAACCCCAGCAAAGTAAGCAGGGCATTATGATTAAGACTTTCATTATCAATTGGAGAGACTTCAGTGACATGTTTTGACAACCTCAAGTATGTTATAGGACACTACACACTGAATAATAATGTGCTGTTTAAAAGATCTGCACATAGATTTCAACTGGTTGCCATTCGAAGCATGCACATTATTGGTGACTAAAACACAGCATTCAGAGTAAAGAGCTTACCTGTGGGGCTGAAAGCCAACCAAATCTTTCTTCCAATCTATTCATATCCCTGTCAAAATTATTTAGGAACTTGTAGCGAAGAAGGTCATCATCAGTTAAATGAAACTGCCTTCTGGCATAATGGTAACTCTCATTATTTCCTTTTCTTGGGAAGTCTAACCATTCAGGATGCCCAAATTCATTACCTGCATTAAAAATGAAATGTAAATATCACCCTGTTACATTAGAATTTCTTACTAGTAATACATCAATAATTATGTGTTTTTTAAAGTTTTTGAAATTCAGTTTAGGCTGTCGTTCACTAGGCCTGTGTCCTGTG
Source organism: Ateles fusciceps (assembly GCA_036589455.1). Classification (NCBI taxonomy): domain Eukaryota; kingdom Metazoa; phylum Chordata; class Mammalia; order Primates; family Atelidae; genus Ateles; species Ateles fusciceps. The sequence goes on from JAZHEH010003310.1 coordinate 6,581,820, forward strand.
GGCGATGTACAGGGCTAGCTCACAAACAGCAGAGTCTCACATGGAGAATATCACATCTGGACTCCGAGGCCCAGGGTGCAACTGCAGTTTGGCTGCTCATTACTTGTTGCACATCTTGGTTTCCTCAAGCACAAACTGAAGACAATTATCGATGTCATACTTATTTCACTTCTAAAATAATCTCTGCGATCTCAGGGTAATTTCTGAAATCTCTGTTTCTGTAATCTCTGAAATCTGTACAATGCTTGACAATTTCCAAAGGCTTTGTATGTAAGTTATTTTTTGATCCTCAAAGGAACTCTGTATTATATTCATTTCACAGACGAGAAATCCAAAGCTCTGGGCAGTTAAGGGATTTGTCCAACTTCGCATAGTGGGCAAGCAACCATTAAAATTTAGTTCCACTGATTAAAATCCAGTTTTTCCTACCACATCACATTAGGAAAGTATCTTGTAAATCTCAGGTGCAAAGGAAACTCAGGTCATTAATTTTATTATGAAATTTCTGTATTTCTTTTTCAGATCTATTTTTTTTCCATTTTTTTTATTGCATTTTAGGTTTTGGGGTACATGTGAAGAACATGCAAGATTGTTGCATAGGTACACACATGGCAGTGTGATTTGCTGCCTTCCTCCCCATCACCTATATCTGGCATTTCTCCCCATGCTATCTATTTGCTACTATTAGATGTATACCTTTCATTTCAAGTGTGCCTGAATGCTTATGCTTACTCTTCTGTGTGTATAGCTGAGACGCCTGGGGTGGGGATGTATATAATATTATTTCTCACTATAATGATGAGAACCAGAAACCCAACAAACTTAAAAAATAAAATAAAACAGTAACAAATACATAGTTTCCATTTTGAGAATCGATTTTAGATGTTATTCATCTAACCAATTGGTTCTTATTGTTGCTCTCAAGTTCAATTTCTATGTTACACCTTCTTTTTCTTTCCCTAAAAATTAAATACTACTTTCCAAAATTTTCTTTCAGGTGCTATAATTAATTAATGCTGTGATTTTCTAATTAGTGCTACAATCTCTAATTAATGCTGGAAATTTCTAATTAATGCTATAAATTTCTCCAATGAGTTAGAAAGTATCATAGCCAATACAAATGTGTCCTGCTTCAAATAAACTGCATATTCATATTATAATAAATAAAAACTAATAAGCAAGGATGTAATTCAAAATGATTTACGACAGAGGTGCTTTAAATAGTAAACTTTGCAAAGAAATCCCGCAATTTACATTTAACTTTTCAGGACCACATTCATCCAAATAAAAATATCATTCAAATAAATAGGGCTATAGCAGTTTCTTAAAAATTCAAGTGTCTACAAACATTTTGCTCAATTCAAATTTTAGTTTAAATTATAGTATTTCTTATTGTTGTCCACAGTGTATCATAGCAGAGAACCAACTTTATGAGGCTATAATTACTTTAGGATGCTTTAAATTGACACAAGGAACTTCCCTCTGCTACGTTTAAAAGTCCTGCCTAGGTCTAAAATCTGATTCATAGCAGCACAAGGTATACCCATGGCACAGCTTACTCCTTCAACCATGAAACTAGCAAAATAATGTACCTCCAGAATTGTATTTGGAGCAATCTTTACTAATAATGACTAGACTTCCAGTCTGGGAACAAGTATATGTCCACATACCAATCAGACTAGTGGGATTTTAACTAGTGGATGATTTACAAGAGACTAGAAATGCCATAAAGTAGCTATAGCATATTAGCCTACGAACTGGATCCAGGCTTCCTATAGGCAAAATACTTTTCTTTTGGCATAGCTATGGATCTCTGGGTTGATCCCAGTATTAATAAACAATTCCTTTAGCCCTCTTCCATGGAGACTGCTACATCATTGTCATCACGATTAACGTAGCAGCAGCAGTACATGCTTAATTTCTGTTTATTATGTTCCAGGCACCATTGCAAGCATTGCACATGAATTAACTCTGTCTTCAACAATTATCTAAGGTAGGTAATATCAGTATTTCAATTTTACATATAAGGAAACTGAGGCACAGAGATGTTACACAGTAATTAAGGAGTTGAGTCTGTGAACCCAGAAAAACTGGTTTCAGTCCTCTGACTCTTAATTTCTACTACAGCATGTTGCACAGAAGTAAATTCCATGGAAATACAGGGCCAAGAGTGACCAACCTCTCATACCTGGACCAAGATTCCATGCTAGTGGAATGACATGCAGGGCCAAGAATGACCAACCTCTCATACCTGGACCGAGATTCCATGCTAGTGGAATGACGCGCACAAATGTATCAGAGTGAGAATGTGAGATGTAGTGAAAAGTTCAGTTTTGCCACAAAATAGAACTTGTGGTGAGTAGATAAGGCAAGGCTATTAGGATGAACTTTATAAATTTTGTACCTTATATTGCATTATGGAATCAAAGGCTATTTTAAACTAGGGAAATGAGAATTTCAAATGTGTTTATTATTAAAATATCTCTGGTACACCGTGGTAAAAAGACTGGATATCAGGGAAAGTTGAATTGTAGGAAAACTGGTATGGAATCCAACGTGTAAGAGATGATGAGATGCTGTGGGAACAGAGAAAAAAATGGTGGATTCAAATGGCATTTCTGAGATGGAAATAATAATATTTGATGACTGACTGAATGGAGACAGTGCGGAAAAGGAATGTCGGAAGGCAATTTTGAAGTTTTGAGTTCAGGAGACTGAGCAGTGACAGCGTTAACTACACTAGAGGGAACGATGACAGAAAGTTTGGGGTGAGAAGATAACAAGTTCGATTTTAGGTATGCTAAATTTAACACCTGAAGAATACACCGGCATCCGTGGATTTAGAAGAATGATAAAAATAAGGTACTGAAACACAAGAGAGAAATGGAGGTGGGGGAGAAAGAGTAATTTGTAAAGCTACAATAAGCAAAGATAATGATAGTCATCAGAGAAAAAGGGCCATGGCCAGCACACCAAGAAACTGAAGGCAGAAAGGAGCCCTACTAGGGAAGACTGAGAGCAATGGTGGAGAGGACATTAAAAGAAAACTTCTTTCTAAGTTAAAAGAAAACATAGAAGGCTAAGAAGAGTCCCAAGGAGGGTGGTCAGTAGTGTTAAATGCTACCAAAAAATCCTGAAGAGTGTTTTCCAGCTTGGATTCATTCTGTCCGTCACATTCAGGTACACCTATCAAATTCTGAAGGACATGAACAGACACTTTTCAAAAGAAGACATATATGAGGCCAACAAACATATGAAAAAACGCTCATCATCACTGGTCATTAGAGAAATGCAAATCAAAACCACATTGAGATACCAAACTAATGCCAGTTAGAATGGTGATCATTAAAATGTCTGGAGACAACAGATAATGGAGAGGATGTGGAGGAGTAAGAAGACTTTCATACTCTTGGTGGGAGTGTTAAATTAGTTCAACCATTATGGAAGACATTGTGGCAATTCCTCTAGGACCTAGAAATAGAAATTCCATTTGACGCAGCAATCTCATTACTGGGTATATATCCAAAGGATTATAAATCATTCTATTATAAAGACATATACACAGGAATGTTCAATGCAGCACTGTTTACAAAAGCAAAGACCTGGAACCAACCCAAATGCCCATCAATGATAGACTGGACAAGGAAAATGTGGCACATATACACCATGGAATACTATGCAGCCATAAAAAACGTGTCCTTTGTAGGGACATGGATGAACCTGGAAACCATCATTTTCAGCAAACTGACACAAGAACAGAAAATCAACACCACATGTTCTCACTCACAGGCAGGTGTTGAACAATGAGAACACATGGACACAGAGAGGGGAGCATCACACACTGGGGTCTGTTGGGGGAGAATAGGGGAGAGACAGCGGGGGCTGGGGATGTAGGGGAGGGATAACATGGGGAGAAATGCCAGATATAGGTGACGGGGGGATGGAGGCAGCAAACCACATTGCCATGTATGTACCTATACAATAATCCTGCATGATCTGCACATGTACCCCAAAACCTAAAGTACAATTAAAAAGAAAAAGTTCATTGACTCAATGAAAAAAAAATGCTACTAAAAAATAAAAATAAGAACTTGCTACGCAATCTCCCCTCTGATATAGAAATAAGATGGTGTAATGCTATGCTTTTCAATTTATATTACACTCCAGACTCACCAAGGAAGGCTGCTAAAAATGTTCACCCCCTTCCCCCAGTGATATGGATACATTACTTCCGGAGGGAGTACCAGGCTAGAATCTACATTTCATCAATTTCTCTGCAATATTCTGTAAGTAGTCAGTTATACAACATGATGCCCATGAATGCAGATTTCCAAGTTAGCAAGACTTGGGTTTAAGTCACAGCTATGCCACTTATGAGTGATATGAATTTAGGCAATTTAATCTCTCCAGTGCTTGGTTTCCTCATCTGTAAAATCATGTATTGAGGAGAGAACCGGCTGCCCATACAGATAACGAGGACCAATCCAAAGGGTAGCTAGCTATTCGGCTCTTCTTCATACAGGTTTTCGTGGAATGGCCTTAATCCTTTCTTTAAAGTGTTGAAGTTCTGCACAGATGCATTTATTCATATTTTAATAATGCAAACATATATCTCAAAGCCAAGTATTAATGTGCTTTGAATCATCTACTGTTTTAGATCTTAAAAGAGAGAATTGAAAATAAAAATAATTTTGTTAGAAAACACACAGATTGATAGGGTAAATCAGGTTACTATGTTAGGAATCCTATATCCACCCTCATGGAAGCGTCATTATTTTACATGTTGACCTTGCAAAGTCTCTGAAGACGCTCTCAAAGATTATTTGTAGTTTTACTGACAGTTGATTATATACCACTTAAAATTAACACTTTAGGTACTATCTAAAAGCAGAGTTCTGCCCTGGCTAGAACACTCCTGGCACCCGATGACCTCCCCCAGCTCCTATTTCTTCCTTGCCTGCTTGAAAACGTGACCTAAGGTCATGCTGTTGTTGCTTGCTATCTTTTCCAACTGCCTTGGATAGATTAATAAGGTGAAAACAACAAATTCATTTTCACTGTATAGTTTAGCTTGCTCCTACTATCTTGCCTTGGTAGTACAGTTTTCAATAGTACAGAAATGAATGGTTAGTTTGACCAAAACTATCAGAGCGTGGTGTTAACTCATCATACAGTATGATTAAAAGCTAAGTAACTGCTCCCCAGGAAACACACACACACACACACACACACACACACACACACACACACACACACACACACACACACACACACACGATACAGCCTTGGAGAGTTCATGGACTCTATAAAGGCATGCAATTAAATTATTTCTAACATTCTAGTGTGAAAATTCACATGCTTCTTATCTACAGCATAAATAATGGTGATGGACTGCAAGTGGTTCCCCACTCTGCCCAAATTTATATGTTGAAATATCAACTCTTAATGTTTGGAATTTAGGTGATGGGGCTTTGGGAAGTGATTAGGTCAGGAGGGTTGAGCCCGCATGCACAGGATTAATATTGTTACAGGAGAGACCCCAGAGAGCTCCCTTGTTTTCTCTGCTATGGAGGATAGATACAGTGAGAAGACAGCCACCTGTAAAGCAAGAAGTAGAGCATCCCCAGATAGTAAATCTGCCAGTCCCTCAATCTAGGACTTCCCAGCCTCCAGAATATGAGAAATAGTTTTTGTTGTTTAAGCCAGCCAGTTTATGGTGGTTTGTTATAGCAGCACAAACAAACTAAGACAATAAGGACTGAAGAGTAGCATAATTACAATTAAATAGGTAAGGCATGTAAATTATTTAGAAGCATATAAAATACATAGTATGTGCTCAAAAAATATTGACTTCTATTATAATGTTTTACTTTTATTTATTAATTTATTAAGAAATGCACTCATAGAAATATTTTTTAAAATCACAATTCAACACATACACAGATGTCACAAAATAATTCCTGTTTTTCTTTTGATAAACTTTGTATTTATTTTTGTCTATATCCACAGGTGTATATTTATATCTATATCTATATTGATACCTATACATACATACATTCATTCCTAACTCTCTGTGTACCATCTACCTATAACTTGTTTTTGAAAAAAGATAGACTCATATTATAAACTATTTTTAAATTTAAAATGAACATTTTGTATATCAATAAGTTTGCATCTCTATGATGGTATTCCATCCATTGTGGACCATGTAATGAAATTTTATTTAACCAGTCACCTGAAGTTAGTAACTTTGACTTTTTCTAATATTTCCATGTTATAAAAAATCACCAGTCTTTTAAATATACCTTTGTACACCTATCTGATATTTCTCCTAACATAAACTGAATAACTACAATATCTGCTCAAAAGTTAGCAGCAGATATTCTAGGATAAAACATTTCCCAAGTTTTGAACACTACTGATGATTCCAAAATACAGGCACAAGTTAGTTGATTGCTTCTGAAAATAATTTTCAACACACAAATTGTACTCCTTAATGTATATGTTTAGGATTTTACTTTAAAAGTATTTTTCATCATTTAAATTTAATGTTTCATTTTATTACCCTCTAAGATATATCAATTTAAAATATTCATTTATCATTTCAATACCATATAATGGTATGGAAAACTTAGTAAGCATTAAGAAGAAAATTCATTTGGGGACTACTAGAGGTGGGAGAGAGAAAGCAGGGAGCGCTGAAAAACTACCTGTTGGGGTACTATGTTAACTACCTGGGTGACAGACATTCATACCCCAAATCTCAGTGTCATACAATATATTCACATAACACACCGGCGCATTTACCCCTGAATCTAACATAAAAGTTGAAATTATTTTTTTAAAGTAATTACTTTTTAAATGGAGATTTAATTACATGAGGTTAATTTAAGTACTTGGAAAAATCTGAAAAAAAAGAAAATAAGCACATAAAATATTTGATAGCATAACTCAATTTAAGATTTTGTTTCTCTTTTAACTTTTACTTCATTTATCTTTTTCAAGTTATAAACTCACTACTTCAAAGATCATCCCAAGAAGCATATTCATATAATATGTAATATGAAATTAAATTTCTGTTAGAAAATAGAGCTTTAATTAAAAAGAAATTCAAATAGGGTAATGAATCTATTTTATTAGAAAATCATTTATTAATCTCTATTAGACATTTAGATTTTCTGAAAATGTTCCTTCAGAGAGGCCTCTTTTTAAACTGAAAAATATAGAAAGTTGCATATAACAAAGAGAGACAGAAAAATTGTATCAGTGATTGTAGACAAAACATTCTACAGGGTGGTTCTGAATGTTTTCTCTGTTGGAAATGAGCTGACAAGGGACAAATTAAGTTTAATGTAGACAAATGCAACATTAAATTTCATATTTGGTTCAAAACCATAAACACAAGCATAAAATAAATGGAAGCAAATCACAGAAACAGTTTCAAAGTGACCTTGGGACAACAGTGAACCATTCTTAAGGCTGAAGAGAGAAAACTGGAAAATGCCTGTTAGTATCTTACACTAGCTCACAGCTCACAAACCTAATGAAGAAAAATACTACCATTAAAACAAGTTAAAAATGTTGTTCTCAGCTATGGTCTACAAATTACTTAGGATATATGGCAGTACTTGAGACAGTTCAGTGAAATATGGTGACACAAATGAGCCTATAAGTAAGGGCTGCTGTGTGTAAAAATGGATCAGAAATCTAAATTTATTCAGGTGATGAAAAGAATGCAACTTCTTTATTTTAGTATAGATGAATTTCACAGAATGAAAACAATATGATTTGAATCAGTATTTGAATTTAAGGAATATATATATTCCTAAATTATATAAGAATATGAGAGGTGTACATAATATATTTATATGTTGCTCAATGAAGGCAACAGGTGTTCACAACTTGGGCGTCATGCATTTCTACTGATTTTCTAATACTTTATGCAAAATGTTGTATGTATGTTCACATGCATTTTTTGGAGTACAGAAATGTGATCTTTGGATTCTCCAGGCATCCAAGGATTAAATGTATTTGTGAAAAAACCATTTACTATATTAGAATGTCAGCAACTAGAAGAATGGGTCACAAATAAGGGCTTTTAAGCAAAGAAAAAAGAAAAGTAGAAACCTAAGTTAAAGGAAGCATTTTTAAAACTGTTGGCTGGTTTATTCAACAGATAAGAGGCTTAGAAAAGTCACATTTAAACTAACTGTAGCGCACAGAGGCAATGACTATGACACTTGAGAACAATACTTCTGAGTCTGAAATATGCATTACAAGTAATCTGGCACTAACCATCAAAGCATGATCGTTCTGCTCATTAAATCAGGATTATGATCAGTAGTGTAATACACAGAAAGTTCCTCAATTCAAAATGAAGGGAGGACAATTTTTTGAGCTATCACTTGGGATCCTTTCTAAGAGAATTTACAGTTCATGTCATGATTCATTGCATTCAATATAGTAACAGAACTGGGTGCTTCTAGAAATCATAAGTCTGAAAACTTTGGCTAAACTTTAAAATCAGGAAAGCAGGTGACTAACATTGCTATAGTTAATGATTCTAAAAAAGTCTACGAAGTTTCTTCTCTCTAGTTCCATTTCCTGTTTACACAGCCTCATTCATGTTTGGTTAATTGTGAAAAACCTGTACGTACAAAATTCCTATTGGGACTCCTTTTCCTGTAATTAATTTTTTTGCTGTTTGATGTAACGGTCCAAACTATAAATTGACAAGAAGCCAGCTGGTACAGTGATGAAATTCAAGGCAATATAACTAATAAAAAAGCCCCAGCTCTGTTAGCTGAACATTTTGATTAGCAGGTTTGTGTATTTTGTTTTTCTAAACTGTAATGCATACTAATTTTACCCAGGAATTAATTAAAGTCTATCAAAGCCTCCATGCTGTGGATGTTACATAATTTGTTATTGTTCCCAAGTTAACATGTATATAAAAATAATGTACAGTCCTAATGAGAATATAAAAGCCTTAGCTACTACTCCTCTTTACCATACTAAAGACTAACCTTTAAAAGAAAGTATCTATTTTAAAATGAAATTCTTTGACTTTTCTTTGGTATTGAAGTGAGTATTTAACTCACCAAAGTGTGGGGCACAGCACAAAGCAATTTTTTAAATCAGGGCCTGTGATTTTTCTTTCCAAAAAAATAAACTTGCAATTACCACCCCTTCTTCCTTTGATACTGATCAGTACGGTTATGGGAAGGGACCACTTCTAATGTTTCTCTTTCATTCTCCACAGCAAGCTCCAGGGCACTGTACCTGAAACAGAGCCTCCTTAAATATTTGTTAAGATAGGATGTTTTCCTCTACAACTGTTAAATGTCCAATATAATTTCTCTGAAGGCACAGAAACAAAATATAGCAATCAGATCCAAAAGATGAGGGAAAGGATGACATGCTAGAGGAGGCCAGTAAAACAGAACTCAGTGCTCAAGAGAACAGGACTTACCATTACAGTCTATCACAACCTCCCTGTTGCCTCCAAACTGCAAATGGTATGTAATTCTTTGTTGATATCAAGCATGTGTGTGTGTGTGTGTGTGTGTGTGTGTGTGTTTGTGTGTTATGTGTGTGTACATGCCAGTTGCATATCACCAGTTCACTCTTATCTATGATTTCACTTTCCATGAGTTCAGTTGCCCATGGTCAACTGTGGCCTGAAAATGTTAAATGGAAAACTCCAGAAATAATTCATAAATTCAATGCATGCCCTTCTGTGTAGCATGATGAAATACTGTGATATCTTCCTGCATCCTACTCCAGATGTGAGTCATCCCCTTGCCCAGCATCTCTGCACTATCCACTACCTGCTCATTAGTCACTTGGTAGCCCTCTCAGTTATCAAATAGACTGCCATGATATTGCTGGGCTTGTGTTTAAGTCATCTTTATGTTATTTGGAATGGCCCCAAAGCACAAGTAGTGATACTGGCATATTGTTATAATTGTTCTATGTTATTATTAATTATTGTTGTTAATCTCTTACTCTGCCTAATTTATAAATTAAACTTTATTATAGGTATGTATGTAAAGGAAAACAAAAGTGTATATAGGGTTCAGTACAATCTGAGGTTTCACACATCCACTGAAAAACGTACCCCAGTGGAAAGGAGAGACCACTGTGTACACACACACACAAACACACACACTCACTTTAAATACACAGATCCATACACACTTAAAGTGTATGTGACAGTCCTGATGAGAATATTAAAAACAAAAAACAAACACCTAACTCTGACTCCTGTTAACTGTACCAGATTTGTGAGAGGCGTCTGAACCAGAGCAACTCCATCTTCAACAGGGCTAGGTGAAATAAGGCTGAGACCTACTGGGCTGCATTCCCAGATGGTTAGGCATTCTAAATTACAGAATGAAATAGGAGGTTGGCACAAGACACAGGTCATAAAGACCTTGCTGATAAAACAGGTTGTAGTAAAGAAGCTAGCTAAAAACCATCAAAACCATGGTAACGAGAGTGACCTCCAGCCTTCCTCACTGCTACACTCCCACCAGTGCCATGACAGTTTATAAATGCCATGGCAACATCAGGAAGTTACCCTCTGTGGCCTAAAAGCGACAGGCATGAATAATCCACCTCTTGTTTAGCATATAACCAAAAAATAACCATAAAAATGAACAACCAGCAGCCCTTGGGGCTGCTCTGCCTATGGAGTAGCCATTCTTTTATTCCTCTACTTTCTGAAAAAACTTGCTTTCACTTTACTCTACGAACCTGCCTTGAATTATTTCTTTCCTGAGATCCAAACACCCTCTCTTGGGGTCTGGATCAGGACCCCTTTCTGGTAACATCTTTCTGGCAACCATGGAAGGAACAATACCAAGACAGACCTCAAGACAAAGGCTAACTTTCAGTAAGTGATGGGGTCCGGTAACATCTTTCTGGCGCCTATGGAGTAAACAATATTCTGGCAGACCATGGAAGAGATGAAACTAAAGAGACCCCCAACTCAAAGGAAAATCCCTGTGTGCACCAATTGGGCCAACTTTGGGTAGGTGGGGTGCATATACCCGAGTAAAGAATGGGATTGGGTTAGAGGCCCAATTTAAGGTAGTCAGGGTCTCTCCTAAGACAGGTTTAAAGGCTTCTCTCAATAAAATGCAATGACACTTGACTGAACTTGGGTTCAAGGCCCCTCAGAGGAAGATTAGAGTCCTCCCTAAGATTTAGGAGGTTAGAGGACCCTTTTAGTAAAGTACCTCTCGGCTAAGAATGGGGTTGGCACTATGGGATGTTAACTGCTATTCTCTTTGGAGTAATCTGCCTTGCAGTCTTTGCTGACAGTTGTGGGTAACAGAATTATTCATGTGCAGGACCATGGGACATGAGGAGCTTTTTCCTCCCCAAAAGGGGAAACTTGATAATTTTCCTCTTTGTTGCAGTTGGGCCACCAGGCCTGCGGTGCAGCCAGCTGGGTCACTGGGGCCACTCAGGGGAAGGGAACCCAGAAGCCTGGCATGCCGGCAGAAAGATAATAACTTCTTACTAGTCATACTTCTAGCTTCTCTTTCTCTCTGTGCAAACTGGTTGAATGAACTGTAAAAATCACTGTTTATCTTCCCTGTAAAGTTTTGATTAATGGGAAAAAAGGATCTGGTGAGGCTAATCTTAAGCTGTAGTGAAACGGGTATGCTTTGTGTGTCTTTCTGTATTGTTTTGTCATAAAGAGGGGTACCTTAGGATAGAATGCTGGCCTAAGACCCCATAAGCCTGCTGTTCAAGATGGCCCACAAAACTGGTCAGTTACCAACTTTGCTACAGGTCCCTGAAAGAAAACTGGGTGAAGTTCTCCTCTCCTCTTGTTCTATATCCTTGGGAGCTTGATCTTTAACCACATGGCATTACTTTCTCTTGGTCTCTGTCATCACAATGGCTGCCCAGGTTGAGGGTTCAATTCGTGGCTTAGGAAATGAGTCCTTTCTGGTTTGATATCAGAGTGACATTTGCCATTTTTTAATTTTCTTCCCCTCCAGGAACTGTCTTTGGAGTAATCTGCCTTACAACCAAAATTTGGCTCATAACAGATTTTCCTTAGAGCACAAATTGATCCTTTAACAAAAAATTGTAAATGTTGTAACAATTGTAAGCGTTATAATAGGTTTATGAGAATCTTACCTTATGGCCAAACATTAAAACTGGGTAGATATGTTTATGAGTTTTATTAAGAATTGGTTTTAACATAAACAGTACACTAATATAAAGATGAAATTTGGCTTATGTGGTATAAAAATCATACAGGGAGCATTGTCAAATGCGAAATACACAAACATAGCCTAAAGAAAGCCAAAGTTTGTGTAAATACGTTATTGATATGTGTTCCAAAATTAAGTAAAACTCCTCTAATTTTAATAGGACTTAGTATATGTTATTAGTAATTGTTACATAAAATCATCATATGCCACAAAGGTAACCAAATTTCTTTGTCAATCATATATTTAGCTTACTCAATGTTCTCTTAAACTGAACACTTATTAACCTTCCAGATGTCACCTTTTTTTTTTCAGAACTCAAGGTTATAAATGGCTGTCACCATACTAACACTTTCTGACTGACATCCTCTCTACCCTGAAAGCAAGAGACCTAACTGTTAGGCAGGAATATCATTGCCCCTATTCAGTCTGAAGAAGTTACTGAAGATGGATCTTTATCCCTCTATAACCCTTATGATTAAGAGTTCTCTTATCAAAGGGAGGGAGAATATATAGCAGAGGTGTTTGAACCAGAGCAACTCCATCTTGAATAGGGACTAGGTAAAATAAGGGTGAGACCTACTGAGCTGGATTCCCAGATGGTTAGGCATTCTAAGTCACAGAATGAGACAGAGGTCAGCACAAGACACAGGTCATATATACCTTGCTGATAAAACAGGATACAGTAAAGAAGCTGGCTAAAACCCACCAAAACCAACATGGCGATGCAAGTGACCTCTGGTCTTCCTCACTGCTACACTCTTACCGGCACCACAACAGTATACAAATGCTATGGCAATATCAAGAAGTTACCCTGTATGGTCTAAAAAGAGGAGGCATGAATAATCCACCCCCAACAGCATATAATCAAGAAATAACTGTAAACATGGGCAACCAGCAGCCCTTGGGGCTGCTCTGCATCTGGAGTAGCCTTTCTTCTATTCCTCTAATTTATTAATAAACTTGCTTTCACTTTACTCTATGGACTCTCTCTGAATTCTTTCTTGCCTAGATCCAAGAACCCTCTCTTGGGGTCTGGATAGGGACCCTTTTCTGGTAACATATTCACTGTTCTAAAACAAAATACTCTGGTCTCCATATTCTCTCATGTCTTTCTCAGATACACTCCTTTTTAAAAGATGCAAGCCAAAGAACATATTCTAAGCCCCATGTTTGCTAAATTGGTCATATGTTTAACTATAACACAAGAATACAATTTTAGAACTACTTAAATGTATCTGTGTATCAGATAACATGCTTAATTGCTTAATATACATAAGCACAATCCCTGTTCTCATATACCTTAAAATTTAATAGGAGAGATTTTACATAACCATAAAAATATCCATTTCCTTAGTATGTTGAGGGGGTGGTGGAGGAGAGGGATCAAAAGAAGGCTTAAAGGAGCTCTAAAAGTTAAAACAAAGAAAGTAGTAGGAGAGTGTGAAAGGAAAAGAAATTGTGGGGCCCCCAAATCACTAAGCTAAAGGGAAAAGACAAATTGGGAACTGCTTAGGGCAAACCTGCCTCCCCTTCTAATCAAAGTCACCCCTCTCCTCACTGAGATAAATACATATCTGATTGCCTCCTTTGGAAAAGCTAATCAGAAACTCAATGTAACCATTTTTCTCTCATCTATCTATGACCTGGAAGACCTCTCCCCCACTTTCAGTTGTCCCACCTTTGCTTAAAGGTGTCCCGCCGTTTTGGACTGAACCTATGTTCATCATACATATGTTGATTGATGTCTCATGTCTCCCTAAAATGTATAAAACCAAACTGTGCTCTGATCATCTTGGGCACATGTCATCAGGACCTCCTGAGGCTGTGTCATGGGCACATATCTTCATCCTTGGCAAAATAAACTTTCTAAATTAACTGAGACCTGTCTCAGATATTCCGGGTTCACAGTGATATGAGACAAATGCTCTTGTTCCATCTAATCATGCCATAGTGACAAATATCCATACCCCTAATTCTAGAAGAGCTAAAAGGGGTCAGGCATGTGGTCCTGAATGTCAGAACTAGGGAAGCATGACAGGTCCACACTCTCACTCTACTCCTGCTCTCGCAGTCCTCTTCCTTATGAATTATACACACCAGCTTGAGGCAATAGCGAAATAAGCTATGGGCACTTGGAAAATAGTTTTCAACTTGAACTTTGGTTGATCTGGCCAAACCCATCTATCCCTTCTCTATCTTCATGATTACAATTGCTTTGGATGGTTAAGTTCTCCTTAATGAGGCAAAGAGAGAAGAGTGGGTGAAGTAAATGCTTGAGTCCAATGTTAAAAAGGTTGTCAAAATAAACAAAAAATAATCTTTATCATCAATGTCCGTTAAGTGCAAAATCAGATTTCTATATTCTACATAAATATGGTAGAATGAATATAAACACACTTATAAACCAGTTTTATTTGAAATGCTAAATGCTTATTAGCATTATTATATTGAAGGGTAATTATACATCTCTTAAAACTTTCATTTAAATTAAGAAAATGGAAGATGATTTTAAATAAATGAAGTGTAAAATAATCACAATATTAAAATAAAAGCAGTCATTCACTGAGAGCCTTTTATATACACGGGCTGTGTGCTACAATCATTAACAGTTACTTCAAAAAATAATCTTCACAAAAACATTTCAATATGGGAGTGAGGGACTCTGTTAAAGAAACTTCTCTTCCTGGGTCTGCTAGGGGAGGGGTTTCAAATGCAGGAATTTCCCTGTTCCATGCCTCCATCGGGTTTCAAATGTAAAATTCTTTGTCTGGTTTTTTGTGGGCAGGGCCAGGTAGAGAAAGCCAGGTAGGGCTTTTTGTCCCAAATTCCCCCGGAAAGCTCTGGGAGGTGGGGGTTCTTTAACTCAGGGTTGTAGACCAAGTAGCCAATCCGGTATCAGAGTCAAAGATCAATAACTCCAGAGGAAGTTTGAAAGAACTGCTCTCATTGGACGAGAACATGAATCGGGGGCGGGGGGGGGGGGGGGATAACTCAAGGGTTAAAACTTCGGCTGCTCCCACCTGAAGGGATTTCCCACTCTGGTTTCCCCTCCCACAACAGTGTGGGAGCTGTCTTCTCTCTTTCTCTTTCTTTCTCTCTCTCTCTCTCTCTCTCTCTCTCTGTCTGTCTGTCTGATAAATCACTCTTCCACAAAACTCTTTGGATTCACGATTTTATACCGACAGTAAACTCGCTGTGCCTCCAGGACCCCTTTCCCCATTCTTCGGGGTTAGAGAGGCCAAGAACCTAGGAGCTCTGGGAGCTGGGTACAACCCCCAGTTACAGGAGGGGAACATTATTTCTGTTTTCAGATAATACATCAGGAAAATAATGTGACTTTCTAAGGTCATACAGGTATAAAATATCAAGACTAGTATTCAAACTTAGATCTGTGTCCTTTTCATTTTACCTGGCGTTAAGTACATGATTTGAACAACAATAGCTAGAAATCTATTATGAATGTACTGGCATTAGAGAAGATAATGAAAGAGCTATAAAAAGATGTGTAAGAGTGTATCTCCAATCCCACTATCAAGTGTACAAATGAAGTATATTTACTACTGACCTCTGCTTTCTTTGTTCCTTGCATGTTCTGCTACTGTTATGATTCCATGTTGTAGCTGTTTAGTCTCTGAGAGTATTTTTTTTAAACTCCTGCAAAAAGGCTTTAGTGCTCTCTTTGTGTTTCCACTTGCACTTGGATATATTTTTTTCCTTTACCAATAAATTATTGAAAACACAGCATTATGCTGTGTTTTGTATGTGTGTGTTCGCATTGTTTTGCCTATCCTTCTATTAGACTGGGTACAGATATCTTATATTTTCATCTATTATTTCTACTATATCAAGCATTCGGTACACACTCAAAGATTTATTCAATAAATGTTGAAAGGAAAAAAATAAAGTAAATAATGTCTGCTTTCATTAGTAGACTATATATTCCTCATGGAAAAATGCCTATCTTCTTTTTTTTTTTGAATACCCAGTTTGAAGTACAGAGGCAGATAAAGAAAGTATCTAACAAATGTTTCTTTACAGATGCAAAATCGAGAATGAGTATTATACTTATGCAAACATTGTTGTAACAATTATATATTATTTTCTTAATACAAATTTTCATAGCAACAGTAATGGACTTGCATCATTCATTTTGAAGCCATTTTGATGTTGCATGAAACAGAAGACCGAAAATACTTTTTTAGGAGAAAATTAGCCACACGAAAGAAATGGTGGGGGAAAAATGTTATTTACAAAATTCAAACTGAATTCACATTTTTTGCAAGTAAGTTAAAAATGACTCAGAAAATAATTTGCTAATAGAGAACCTTGTAAAAATGTATAAATGTTTTGCATGTGAATAGGGCACCAACTGAAAGATTCCACACCATTTTAGGGAGTAGAAAAAAGCAGTAAAACAGAATATGAAAGCAAGGAATAAATTAGCCGACTATGAAATTGATTTCACACATGTGACTTGTGGCTATTGTAACTTTAGGTTTAGACTCAAAAGTTTAGTAGTGAAGACAGATTGTGCTCTTTTGTTTGCCTATGATTAGGATTTGCTACCACTAAGTCAGAGTGAGTTCCTCTGGTCACAGCAAACATACTTAGTGACAGAGGTTAATAAACTTCCCTAGTCAATTACTCTTTAAGAGTTAAACACAGACATTTAAAAGGGAAGCACATAGCAACGGAGGAGGGGGAAAGATTAGTAAGAAAATGTTTCCTTAAACACTCAGAGTTCGATAACTGACATCAGTTGAATTGAATACTGGTATCATTCCAGGCTAGTAGAGTGTTTTTGTAAGAATCCAAGGCTTGTTCAAGGCACAGCCGGCTGCTGCTTTTCTAGGTTTCCATCTCCCACAGCCTTTCTTCTGTAGTCAGAGCTCTAACTCCCCAAGTAGAGAGACTTAACTACCTGCTTATAACTTAATCAAAGAGCCTGTATTGGTTTGCCTTTGGATGATGTTTCTATTGCTCCAGGTTCCTGCCAACAGCTAGTTAGCCTTGTCTGCTTCCCTGCTATCAGCTCTTGCTTCCTCTCAGGCCACTGGTGCCAAAGAAATGAGAAAAAAGTTCCATAGCAGCATGAGAGCTGGTGGGAAACACTGTGAACTTCTTCCCACAATAAGAAGAAAGGTTCTCAGTGTTTGTACTTGCTTGCTTCAGCCCTCTCCCTTTGCTCTGGGTAATACTGATTTGGATTTTTGAAAAGTGTGACTATAAAGTTATGAACTGGGCTATCAACTGACTTTGAAGAGAATAAAAGGGAGAATTCAAACATATATAGGTTGAACATACATAAACAATCTTAATGTCTTTAAGATGATGACACTTAAACACAAATCTTTTGTCACAACATACAAACTACCACCCTCCATATAGGTAAACGGTAAACTCTTCCACATAGCTAAATCATTCTTTGTACATCTACAGGAGACAAAGTTCTAAATGAGAGAAATAGTATAGCAAAGGAAAGAACACAGACATGAAGCAAAACAGTTAGTAATTTAATGGGTGTTGCATTTAACCTTTATCGTATCTAACGGTTTCATTACTTAAATTATGCCATTTGGAGATGCTGTTCTCTACTATTCATACCTGGCTGAGTAGTTTCTTGCTATCTTTTGTACTTTATCTCCCAATATGCAGATCCTGCTACAAAGAGCCAGATGACATGTAATAATCTGATCAGGACCCAAGCTTCCTGCTTCTATGCCTTCTCTCTAGTTAGTTCTTTGATTGCAATGCCTGGTTCTGCCTCCAGAAATTCTGTCTATTCTTTATTAACCAAGTTACAAATCCTCTCCTCTGACTGACACATATCTTTCCTTCAGTAAGACAAACTTATGTTTTTAGCTGGATAAACTGCTTTCTACAGAATAGATATTTCCTAACTTCCCTTTATGGCTCCTTATATTCTTCAATGACATACAAACAGGGTTGTTATGTGAAAATTATTTCAAAGGGAGCTAAATCCAATGATAAAGAGTCTCTTTTTGTTCCTCTTCTTTCTGGTGGTTTAGAACTTTGATCTGGACTACACAGGAAGGACAACATTTCAGTTTTGTGCCTCACTTTGTACAGTGAGATGATTTGTACATGCAGACAAACAGTAAAGTCTCTTTAATTGTACCAAGACATGTACCAGTATCTAAGTAAATTTCCAATCTTCCAGTAAGAAACCTGGATAGTGCAAAGGGAGACTTAAATGAAATATGCTATTACCACAGAACAAATATCTTACACATATAGTGTTTACTTAATGTCAAATAAAAATAACATATTCAGTTTTAAACAATATAAACCAAGCTATTCATAGATAAATGCAATTGCTCACCTAAAGGGCAAAAATATATCCAAAAGACTTTAATTACCCTAAAAAAGATTAAAGTAAGAATCCAGAATTATGGCACAACAGTTATTGGAGTCCCTTAAAAAAGAAACTTTAACAAAGTTTTCCTTAAACTTCTTGAAACTTTACAAAGAATCATTAAATGTGTCAGGTATTTGGGGTAATGAGAAACTTTTAACACTCCAAGTGACATATGTCAAGACTCATGAATATCTAAATATTAATAACTCAGGAGACATTCCAGACTGCTATCCAGGAATATATACATACTTACTTTAATGTTATTCCTGAGTCCCATTAAAAAATATTTTGTAAGAATGCTGGGAGCACAGGGTATAAACATCAAGAAGGTAAACCCTATTAAATTATTGATTTAACTACAAATTCTATTGTAGTTTTATGCTTTCAAATAATTTTGTGAATATAAATTAGTCCAGTCTCCCGTTAAATAAAGAATTTCTCCTATAGAATTTTTTAAAAGGTAAAATGATGTGTCATACAGTGGGTGAAGCATGGAATATGGATACAAAAGACACACATTTTAGGACTTACTTACAATTTGTAATATGTCACTTACAATGTGTAACCTCCAGCTGTGTAACTTTCCATCTATCAAACATTTGTTAAATAAAAAGCATCAACATAGACTCATCATTAAATATTTTAATTCTCACAAATGCCCAGCAAAATGGGTACCATTATAATCCCCCTTTCTTAAAGGATGAAGTTGAGGCGCAGAAAAATTAACTAACAAGTCAAAAATAATACAGCTAGGAAGCTAAACAGCCAGGATCAGAATATAGGTAGACTGGCTCCAAACTTGAACTTTTAACCATGAATTGAAGCTGTCTCAAAATAAAAATTATAAAAATAATACTGACCTTACAGGTTGTCTGTAAAAAGTGACATTATACATGCTAAAATGCTTCATAAACTGCAAAAGACATATAAAAACATATGTAATAGACATGTAAAAATTATGTGGAAGTGTACATGGGGAAAAGGTCATGAAGAATAAGGATACTGTGACTTAGCTACTGGCTGGATGTTAAAAATAAACAAACAAAAGAAACAACTAAAATGACTCCCAGATTTCAATGGTTAATTACCAGAATAGTGAGGATAAAGATGAAAGAGGAGGAAAAGGAAGAAAGAGGAAGAGGAAAGAAGGAAGGAAAAGAAGAAGAAAGAATGGAGAAGGGAAAAGGATGAAAAGAAAGAAGAAGAAAGGGTATCAATATTTAAAGAGAGTATTATTTCAGTTTTGGATTCAGTGATTTAAAAGAGCCAAAGCCAACAAGATAACCAGGTAGAGATCTCAGGCAGCTTCGAAATGTATATTTGTGATTCAGAACAAAACGTTGGATATGGAGATAATGATATAGGAGTTATTTATATTGTTAAAGAAATGGTCAAAGCATAAAAATAGATGAGCTTTCTGAGAGGGGTAGGGAAGCAATAAAAGAGAACCAGGAGAACACCTGAGAAAGATGTGTTAACACATTATAGAAGAAACTGAGGAGGAGTCTGTGAAGGAGGCAAGAGAATCAAAACAGAACAAATCAAAAGAGAAGAAAAACCTGAGGAGTCAAACTGAACCAAGAGGTCAAAGGAGCTCAGGTAGTGGGTGCAGAGATCTGCAAGTCCATGATGACCTTGAAACCAGTTTCCGAATTGTGAGACGGCAACAGGGAAGGCGCAAGGGTTTGCGGGGGTGGGTAGAGTATGAGAAAGCAGGATCAGCACACGTAAACACACAATGAAGTTTGGCAAATAAGAGAAAAAATGATAAAATAGTAATGAGCTTTACAGGTTGTAACCTATTTCTCGATCTGTAAAGTATGTATTTTAAGTCAATGTGTGTGTGTGTGTGTATTTTTAGAGTTTCCCTGGTTCATTTCCTAGTTTTTCATTATAATGACCAAAACAATTAAAACAAATGAGTATTAAAATCATGGTTAAAAAGAACCATCTTCGGTCCATTGCTTACTGCTAATACTGCATATTTTAGCCACCCTAAAAAAGAAGATATTTACTGTTTTAATTACAATTTCAAAACAAAATCAACTTAGGCATCACATACATACCATCAAGTTGCATAGGAAATTCTGGTTGTTATAAAATATTTTTTGCTAAGGGTCAGAAAATAGCAAAATGTCTGCTAATTAGCAAAATTAAAAAAATTCACTTTTCTAACTGTAAGTCATAATTATATCAGCTTCTTACAATTGACCTTTCCAAGACAAAATGAGATAGCAGTTTTGAAAATATCTGTGATTAATGAGGAAACAAGTCTTGTGTGTACCCAAGGTACCGACTTTAGGGAAAAAAAAAACATGCTTAAACATATGGATTTCAACATATTAAATGTTAATGTGTATAATGATTATTTTCCTCACTAAAAAATAATTTTCATTATATCCATATAGTAATATATCTATATTAGACCTTTTTATAATTTAAACATGTGACCTTGAAGTCAACTGATTAAAAAATGAACAGATGTCCTTGTCTTTTATTCAAAAAATGATGGGTGTCTGTAGGAAAGAAAATTAGAATTTAAAAGTATCAGCTCTTTATCTTAAGCTGCCTGGCCTTTGATGTTATATTTGCTCAGGCAACTCTTGCCCTCATATAGTTGGGGACAGCATATATTGGCAAGAGAAGGAGAAAAAGCAAGGAAGGATTAAGTAATTAAGTTGCAAGTAGGCTGGCAGTCATTGAAGACTTTCTTTTCATTTTCAAAATAGTTAAACTTATAACTTAACTTTTAGCTATTTGAGAAGTATTTTCAAAAGAATAAGTATTCTCAATACCAATATAAGGACGAATATGTCGACAAAGTCTTCGTTTTATTTTACAAAGTAGAACATTCAGTAAAATGTGAATGGCTAGACTGGGACTAAAATCTTGCCTTCTGTCCTAAAATCAGAGTTTACACATCAAACTAGAAAACTATAACAATTATAATTAAGGTACTATTTTGAGGTAATCAGAATCTAGTGGGCAATCCTTCAGTAGAAGGCCCAGAAATGCCAATATGAATAATGCAGTGTTTCTCAATTTTTTTTCATTACGTACCCTCCTTACCTACTCCCTCACATATCCTGCAGGAGCCTCTTTAGGCATAATTTTCCAAACTGTACCCACCCCATGAAGTTTTGATGCTCTGAATAATAGTGAATATCAGTTTATATGCTGTGGCACTCTGGAGAGCCACACACTACTGTAATATCTAAGGTTTCATTTGTTCTACCAGAAAAAATCAATTTTTGCCCCTATTGGGGTTGATATCACCCAGTTGAGAATGCACAGAAGATATACACTTGTGAAACCCTGAAGATAGCCATGTTGCTGGAACTGGGTTTATACACTCTGCTTTATGAGTAGAGGAGGTGCTCTGCTTGCATTAGGTAATCAAGTAATTGATTATACCTCTTCAAAGAGAATACAAAAGGAGTATACCATCAAACTCTCTTTAGGAGCTGTCAGAAAATTCTGATCCCAAAATATCTGGAATGACTAATGAATAACAAAATAGTAGCTTTCAATGTTGCAAGCAAAATAACATGTTCAATTATTTTCATTTATTCTACTAGTATCTATTTGGCCTTATTTATAGCAGAGTCCATACACAAAGGATTTTAAGATATCCTAATTAAAGGAAAAAAAGAAAAAAGAGAGAAATCCTTATCTGTTTACATAGCTTTCATGAGAGTCTTGCTTTAATAAATAAAATGCCTTCTAAAAAGTCAGTAAGTGGATTTCTCAGAATGCACCAGGCTTATGAATGTTTATTTGTCCAACATGTAATAATTAATTTCTTATCATACCACAATTTTATAGTCTACAGGTAGGTATAAAATAAGCTGAACTTAAAAAAAATATTAAGTGCACAGCATTTCTACATTATAACAAAAAGGTAAAGAAAATTTGAGACGCTGGGCGTGGTGGCTCATGCCTGTAATCCAAGCACTTTGAAGCCAAGGCGGGTGGATCACCTGAGGTCGGGAGTTCAAGACCAGCCTGACCAACATGGTGAAACCCCATCTTTAAAAAAGAAAAAAAAAAAAAAGAAAGAAAATTTGAAATGTGGAGAAAATTGTAGTACTTTAAAATAATCTTTTTAACCACATAGATCAAATAACATTTCTTACTAAACTATAAAAAACATATTAGGATAATCTAAGATATCTGATTGTCTTCTTATTTATAGAAAGGTAATAATACAGCTGACTACAGTGCTGGTAAGTAAAGACTATAAAAATAATTCAGTGTAGCAATTTCATAATAAATTTACTTGCTAGCTTTATCAATTTCTTATCAAATATACCATGAAACTTTTATCTATGACCCATATAAAATAAAAACAAAATGTATAAAAGATTAAAGTATTGAAAAGGTATGAATCAGCTAGGTTTTGTCATTTCATCTTTTCATCCCAACATGGTCATCTCTGCACATTTCAAAATGGTGCTTCTGAATGACGGTTTTGTGCATGTTGGTGAAGTTCAAGTACCTATCGCATATGTCTTTATTAAATTTAACTCAGAAGAGTCTATTAGACAATTGTGGGCAAACAGTTAAAGAGCTGTTTCTGGGTTGTTTCTCTTATGCTATAAAATTCCTTTGTAAAAACTGAAATTAGGCTTATATTTTTAAGCTTAATAGTACAATGTTTTTTGTTAATTATAGATAGATTCCTAAGTGTATTTTTAGAGGAAAGACAAGTATTATAGGCATTTCTACAGAACTGTTTATGCTTTTAAAACTTATATTTTTTCTCATTTGTAGCTTATACTTCTATGGCTACAACTTACTTTAAGAAACATAGTTATATAAAATGTTTTTTACAAAATATAAATCAGGTGGTAATTTTTGGTGTATGACAAAATTCTTTAAAACAAACAAAATTTTCAATTGTACCTATAATTACTCAGTCTACAAAAACAAAATTAAAGAAAACTTTTACAGATGATAACTATATAACATGTTACACCTATATACTACCTTGTTTTTGAAACTGCTTAAATCAAGTAGCTGTGTCAGTTTTGAGTTGCAGAAGTTGATTATTGTACAGTCAAAGAAATACAACTCTTGTCTCATAGACTAAAGCAATTTTCTAGTATTTGATTATCTAGAATACAAATATGCAGTAAAAATAATTTACCTGAAATAATGTAGTGGTATTTTATTTTGTACACCATAACTTAGACAGAGTTAACAAATATCTCTTTTATTTGTGTCAACAGAGGGATCCTAGTATAAGTGGGGACCCCGGAAAATAGTAACTTCATTTCCCTTGTAATCTTTAGTGAAAACTTATTTTAAAAAATGAAGTGGATGATTTTAAACTCATCACGAGTAGTGGTATATAAAATACCCTGACTGACATGACAAGTGTGGAAAGATATTAGACCTACAACTTTAAACCAACATGAAAGAATTCTGGTGGCAAAAGATCTTTCATTGCTATATTTAGTTTGAGGTGACAGCCCCTTCAAATCCATCTTTCACACTTTCAATCAAGTAACATATCTCCTGCAAAACCCTTCAAATGCCCTCTACAACCTGGCCTCTGCTTCTGTGTTCAGCCTTCTCTCTCATCATTCATGATCTAAATTAGTATAGCCCTCATTCTGTTTTACCTTCTTAGCGTGTGTAGCCACCATTCCAATGATGGGACCACACAGAGGATTAGGATTGAGAGGAAAGGGATACTTTAAAATTAACCTCTTCTTCCAAAGCAGGCCTTTCTTCATGGCCCATCATTTCCTTGCCTAAGTATTGGTCTCACGCTGTTTCTTGAAGTACTCACGGTGCCTTATGCAGATGTTGAAGGTGAAATTTACTGTCTAATACATTTGCATCTGTCTTGCTTTGTTTCCGCTCTAGAGAGTGAGCTCCTTCAGCTAAGGACTAAGTGTTCTCTTTTGTTAGCCGGTTCCTAGGATAGTGCTTGGCTCAGCATTACGTGGCAAATTTGTTTAGAAAGAAGAAATAACTATCACAGTAAACAAAGGGGACCGCTAAGTAATTTGTAACATTGGTTCATAATTTGGAAACAAGTATCCATTTGTTTGATAGAACTCTGCACAATATAAAATTTGATCTGTTGTTTTCCTCTTTGTTGCATTTCCTCTGGATGAATGCCTGTACTTAGAGCACCAACACCACTACTAAACATTAGCATGCATTGCAGGCAAAAATAATAATATTGTCTTATACAGGGTAGTGATGCAGAGCCTACATTTTGGAGACAGACCAGCTGGGTTCAAATTCTGGCTCCTTTATAAATCTGAAAGCCACTTAACCTTACATTTTCCTAGGTGTGAAGAGAAGGGAATCATATCTACCTCTCATGGATATGACGTTTTAAATGAGATATTATATGTAAAACACTCAGTGCACTGCCTTCCTCAGTGGAAATTTTCAAGAAATTATAGCTACTTTTAGAGTAGCATGATGCTAAAAGACTGTCAAGTTGAGACAAGTCATCTACGTAATCTGCATCCCCTCAACCTCTCAAAGAAAATATAATGCCAAAGAGAAACCTATGTCTCTCTCAGTGAGAAGGAAAAATGAAAACAACTGAGAGATTATCTCTTTACTATTTTGAGATGGTATGTATATGTCACTTTCATCTTTTTTTTTTTTTTTAATGCGGGGTATGTTGGGATGGAGAAGGACTCAGGTAATAATCTAAAGTTCTAGAGGCAGAGAAATTCATCTTCTAAATTCCTAGTCTCCTATTGTCACGTTGTTCAGGAGAAAGGTTACCAGAGCAAACTCTCTGTGTTTCGAGCACTCATTACTACGTTCTGTGAGATGACAGCCATATAGCTCACCAGTTTCACAATATATCAATCACATTTTGCAGCCTATGGATCCTTCCAGCCTACATGCATAACACTGGCAGAGTCAGGTATTCCATTTTTGAGCTAAAATGAAGCCTCTGATCAATTCTTTTTGGAAAGACGATCTGTAGGTTTTCTGGTAACCTCTAAAAACTTAAAGAAAGTGTGCTAAGTGGATGTGAGCCAAATAACAAGTGTTACTAATATAGCAAAATCAGACAGGTGAGAATTAGTGAAGGTGTGAGATGATTTAAGAGCTTAACAACAGAGCAGAAATATCGTGAAGAAAACCCATACTATGGCACTCTGTAGAGTGACGCCGGGGAAGGGGGGAGAGCTATTCACTTCTTTGCATGTCCAACAATAAAATGAGGCTCTCACTCAGGTAGGTCTTTGGGATCAAATCGAGGGAAAGCTTAATTGAAGATGTAACACCAAATTACAGACTCAAGGCTAGGGTTAATGCCCATTACATATTAATTTATCTTTATTCCTAGGGTAGCAATCTATTCCCCTGTACCAGGCCTTAAAGGTGACCTACCCAGTTCCCTGTATTTAAAGGAATCTTTTGTGAGTCACCGGGGCTGATGGTTAGAAAATGAAGCTTTGAAGTGCTTATAAAATGCTAGGTAATAAGTAATAAATAAGGCTTGATAAACATATTTATATATTTCTATATAAAGTTAAAGTACACAGTACCTCCATTCTGCAAACTCAATTGTTCATAACTTAACAATGGAGCTGGAGAGGCTTAGATACTACAGGAATCCTTCTAAGCCAGAGTTGTGTGGATAGTGAATATATTCAGGGAGTGAGAGAGGGGAGGGTGAGAGGGAGTGAGAGACGGAGGGTGAGAAGGAGTGAGGGAGGGAGGGAGGAACAGATAGATATAATTGCTATGGTTTAAATGATGATATCCCCTCTAAAATTCCTGTTGAAACTTAATCACCAATGCAACAGCATTAAGAGATGTGGCCTTTGGGAGGTGATTAAAGTCATAAGAGCTCTTACATAATGAATGGAACTAACACCTTTAAAAAAGGGCTCAACATTTAAAGGAACAGTTTCTTGCTCCTCTGTCCATTTCTCCATGTGAGGACACAATGTCCATCCTCTGAAGGATGCAGCAACAATGCACCATTTTGGAAGCAGAAAGCAGCTGTCTGTCACCCACCACTAATCCTGCTGGCACCCTGATCTTAGACTTCCCAGGCTTCAAAACTATGAGAAATAAATGTCTATTATTTATAAATTACCCAGTCTGTGGTATTTTCTTATAGCAGCACAAATGGACTAAAACAATATTACACATTTTGTATGCATATGAGATATATGTATGTGTCTACATATAAATGTGTATGCACACATACACACATACCTCTAAGGGGAAAAAATACACACATTCATATTAGGAGCAGTTGTGCTTTTTCCACTAGGACTTATTCTAAGATGCAGGACTATTTTATTCTTTTGTTACATCAGGAAATCTGACATGCAACCTTCAATTTGAAATTGTTATTTGTGATGATTTCAACTTGAGGAGAGAAGCACAGTAAGGTATAGTATGTTCCTATGTATGGGAATTTTCCTTTCAAATTACCATAAGATAGTATATTTTCTGTAGGAGATAGACAAATAGTTCATGTGGTAGGTTTTGGTTTAAAATCCATAATATATGAGGAATAATACTGTACTGATTAACATATACAGCAGAAAATATTTTCTCAACTAGTATCTTTGCTTAAAATTAACTACTGAGCCAATTTTAATAATACCTTTAGTCTTCTGACTAGGTTTTATATTAGTCCATTCTCACACTGCTACAAATAACTACCTGAGACTGGGTAATTTATAAGAAGTTTCATAGGCTCACAGTTCCACAGTCTGTACAGTCAACATGGCCTCAGGAAACTTACAATCACGGAAGAAGGCAAAGGGGAAGCAAGCAGGTTTTTATCATGTTAGTGCAGGAGAGACAGCAAGAGAGAGCAGGGGAAAGCGCAACATAATTTCAAACAACCAGATCTCATGAGAACTCTATCACAAGAACAGCAAGGGGAAATCCACCCCCATGATTCAATCACCGCCCACCAGGCCCCTCCTTCAACACTGGAAATTACAATTCAGCATGAGATTTGGGTGGGGAAACACAGCCAAAGCATATCCATTTTCTAGAAATAAATCAAAGAAAGATAAGTTATTTTTTCTGAGGTAGAAGGCTCAAAGGCATGAGAATAGAGGTAGACCTTGCTTAAATGGGTGAAAAACAGAGAAAAAAAAAAAGAGTGGGTGTATTCCTATTGCTCCCACTCTGTCTTCAGGGCCTCAGTTGGATACAGCCTAATTGAAGAGAAATTCAAAAGGAGTCAACACCACAGCCGCTGACAATCACAAATATCTCAAAGGAAGAAATGTAGCAGTATTTCCAGAGCATCCTATCCTGAGACCAAGGCTGAAAGAATTAGAGACAGTTAGGTTCAGTTGCTTCTTTTTCCTCTCCAGAATATTAGTATGATCTTTTTATATTTGTAAAGGATTTTCTGTATTCAGTTTGGTAAATGTGGGTGGGTAGAAAACAATGTGGGTAAGTTATATAAGGAATGTCCCCTAAAGTGACTCTTCTCAAAGGTTATGATCATCAGGAAGGACCTGAGATGAAATCGTTACTGTGAAAGCTAACCTGGCAGTTTTTCCAGTACTGGGCATTTAAATCACCTGGTAAAGAGGACAAAAGACATTCTCTCGGCTGGCTTCCAGTGATTCCGGCACAGTCTAGGTCAATCTGCCTCTGGCCCAACCTTCACTTTTGCATGTTCTTCAGTGGATCTCTATGTTGTATCTCCACAAGTTAAAATCATTTGATGTGATTTTTCAAAACGACTACTGCCAGAGCCTCACACTCAACGATCTGTCTCAAATGGCTGGTTTCAGGCTCTTGGGCTGCAATATGTTAACTCTCCCTAGGTAGTTGTAGCAGCACTTCCTTAACTCCTAGCACAATGTCATGCTCATGGTAGGTTCTCATTAAATGCTAGCTAAACTTGGTTATCAGTGTGCTGTGAATCAAACCAGGGCCATTACTTTTAAGTCTGTGCCCTTTGGAATAGATGCTGTTTGTGTCTGAGCATTCTGACAGAGCTTCAAGCCATTTGCAACTGCTCATATTGAGAATGTTGCAGTTTTTCACAGCTCAGTTTTATAGGCTTCTATGAGTCATGTTAAATTCACTAAACTTGCCTCAACAAGCTAAAAGAAAATGCCAAAAATTAGCACTCCCACTGTTCAGGAGAGTGTATGTTGTCTTCTATAACTGCCTCAATTCCAGCACTTAGCAGGAAGACATTTAAATCTTTATTGTATTTCTATCTATCAGAAAAAAAAAAGAAGAATTTACAAGTTTGACACTAAACAACCATAGATGGAAGATTTGAAGTAAGATTACACATTTTATACTGAAGTCTAATGTAGCTATCAATAAATGCAGACTGACACTTAGGACAAAATCCATCCAACTTCCCCTGTGGCTTTGGGGAGAATGTAACATATTCATTAAAGAATGTACCACAGAATTTTCAAATGTCAAAATACAATATAATTATATTGAGAAAATCCTTTAAGTTTAGTAATGGAAATTTCATAATACTGCTGAGAGAGAAAATTGCCGGTTGGTAATTATGCCTCTTCTCCACAGGTATGACTCATTACAGAAACTAGAATAACATCATGATAATGAAAGTCCTAAACAACAAAGCAGAGAAAACACATGTACACGTACCAGATGACCTACATTATAAACAAGAAATAGCTTGTTCTCTATTGCCATGATTTTTGTTTGTATATAAATCTATTTTCATACATTTTATATATATTTATATACAAATCTATTTATATACAAACAATATAAGAAAGGCAGAAAGGCTGCTGATTTAAACTTTATTTACTGAAGAAAATGTATTTTAGATAGCTTCTCATTAATACCCAGCAGCAGCCCCATTCGGGTTTGCTTGCTTTGATGTAGGAAATCCAAGTTCACTGATGATGAACTCACTACCTACCACAATCTGAACTCTTCTTCTCTTCCTCCAAAATCCTCTTGCTATGTTCACTCAAATTTCTGTTCCAAAACAAGAGAACTTTCTGATATCTTTTAAAACCTTTTAAAATTCTCTCTTCACTTCCTAGCCTTAAGAATCACCTGGGAATCATTTCAAAATTCTTCCTTTTCAATGCCTGGGCCATAGCCAAGACCAATTAAATCACAATTTCTAGAGATTTGTCATAGACATCAGTGGGTTTTGAAACTCCCCAGGTGATTCCAATGTACAGACAATTTTGAGAACCAGTGTCTATTGGTTCTTTAATATATTAGTTATTTGCTAGTACTTTCCAAATCCTTCCTTCTTTTTGACAGATGCTGACAAAACTCTAATCCTTGATCAACACTAGGAAAAAGGCTCACAGCCAAGAGGCTGGTTCAATTTGTATTCCTGATTACAAATATCAAACGAGCACACAATATTACCTGATCATCCTACTATGGTTCTCTAGTATTTCCACTCCTGGAGATGTCTATTTTAAACCATCTATTCTTTTTTCAAACATCTTATACCTTCTTCCTTTTGCTCTCAAATGATAACCGCACTGAGAGTATAAAAGTTATCAAACATGAACTTTTTCATCTTCACAAAACCCCACTTACAACCAACCTGCACTTGTATTCATTTTCGTCTTTTTTTCTGGAGATAAGGAGGGCCTCTGTATAAACATTTATCTTTCCACTTGTGCTTTGGAACTGCAGTTCTCCGTCAGGCAGGCCCTTTCCCTTCTCCATTGATCTTGTTCTCACCCTGGAATCATTCCCTTTGAATAGGCCTTTTCTGAACACAAACATGTCCTTATATTTCATAAGAAAACAAACCTCTCTTGATCCCCATATCACTCCAACTGCTATCTTATTTATCTGCTGCCTTTATTAGATAAACACCTCAAAAGAGCTGTTTGCAAAAGCATTACTTGACTTTTACTTTTAAACCCACTCCATTCTGGCTGTCACGCTCATCATCCTCTCAAATCATTCTTGTCTAGTTCACCACTGGCAACTTACTTGTCCTCATTTCATTCAGCTGCTTAGCATTACTCAACATGGATGGCCATCTTCTCCTCTTTTTTCAAATACTGTGTTTTGGTTTTCATGATGCTAAACTCTCAGGATATTTCTTCTTTTTTCCCTATCATTCCCACTCAGTCTCCTTTTATGCTTTCACTTTGCTGAGATATCAGTGCTGCTCTGGGATCTACCCTGGACTTTCTTGTCTTCCTGGTTCATGGTTCTCAATTCCAGGAGCTGACCTCATTAGTATCATGGCTCTAGCAAAATTCACATCTTGAGAAATACCAATTTCATTTATCCAGCTTTGATATCTTCTCTGAGTTCAAACTGTCTGCCACTTCAATTGAGTATTTCAAAGAAACATTAAGATAATATGCCTAAAACTAAACTCCTCGATTTCACTTCTAACCTGACTCTACCTTATTTGTCTCATACAAAGTGGTACTAACATGAAATAGCTGCTTAAGCCAAAAACCTGAAGCCATTCTTTGATTCCTCTCTTTGTCTTACAGCCAGACTATTCCTAAGACTTGTTGATTAAGTCTACCGCCAAAATTATATCTTGGCTCTTTTTGCCTCTATCTCCACCACTATCATTGTCATTCTTTTGGCTACTTACACAACCTCCTGAGTGGTATCCCTGCTTTAATTCTTGCCCCACTCAATCCTTAAAAAGCAACAAAGGTTATATTTGCTAAACAGGTTGCACCCTCATATGACTCCCTTTAAAATGCATCTGAATTTGTAATGCAATGTCCACCTCTTTACCAAGACCTATAATGACCTTTATGATCTAACTCCTGCCTGCCTTTCCTATGTATTGAGTACTAAGTCACAGTGACACTAGTCACCTTTCATTTCCTTGAATTCCGTGAGCTTTTTCCCACCTCTGGGTCTTTGAACATTCTGTAACCTCTCCTTAGAGAGTGCTTTTCTGTGCTCTTTACAAAGTATCTTTCAAATATTTAAAGATCTAGCTTACAAGCATCTTTGTATTCTCTTGTTTTTTTTTTGTTTTGTTTTGTTTTGTTTTGTTTGAGATGGAGTCTTGCTCTGTCACCCAGGCTGGAATGCAGTGGCACTATCTTGGATCACGGCATCCTCCACCTCCCAGGTTCAAGGGATTCTCCTACCTCAACCTCCTGAGTAGCTGGGACTACAGGTGCATGCCACCATGCCTGGCTAATTTTTGTATTTTTAGTAGAGATGGGGTTTCATCATGTTGGCCAGGCTGGTCATGAACTTCTAATTTGAAGTGATCTACCCACCTTGGCCTCCCAAAATTGTATTCTCAATTTTAATAATGTTTTTGTTTTCTTTGGGTGGCTTATCATTTGCAGTTTTGTTTTTTGCCATTTTTAAGTTTGCTGCCCCTAACAGAAATTAAGCTTCCTGAGGAAAGATATTGTATGTATCCTGACCACTTTGTATCTCAAGCAGTTAGTACAGCATCTGAAACAATTCCTTGTACAGAATGTGTACTTAATACCTATTTAAGTTAATGAATGGTGAGTAAAAGCAAGCATTCCAAAAGTTGCCAAATGCAACTTTTAAGGACTGGTCTTAAAAAGTTGACTTAAAGGGGGAAAAGACTTTAAAAATATTGTGTGTCTATGTCTGTGTTAGTACACAAACGTGTGTGTGTGTATACATGTGAGTATATGTGAAGACATATACGAGTATGTATGGTTGTGTATATATACATATATAAATGGAGAGATAACATTTATGCACAGATTGTGAGCTATTTAGGAGGAAGTATTTACTATGAAAATGCCATAAACATTCCAGCTACCGCCCCCCCCCCCATATATGTACTCACATTTTAAAGATCTTAAAAAAAACTGAAGTAATTGCATGTGACCAATATTAGAAAGGAGCTACACTTGTTACCTCAATTCACTAGTGGCATAATTGTTTTATGAAACATTTATAATTATATGAGAAAAATTTAATTTTTCCAAAATGTCCAAATTACATTTGAAAACAAATTTTTTAATGTTTTGAGTCTAGTTATTACTGACATTAGTACTAAGAAGGGTAAACAATAGGGGAATTAAAAAAAAAACTAATTTAAATGTAGGACATTAGGAATTAAATTTCACTTTGGTTTTACCAATAAGATAAAAAATGTTATAGGACATGTAAACTGTGAAATAATGCCATTTAAAAATATTTCTCTTACAGCAGTAATACACAGCAATATGTAAAGGCCAACTATTTTTTTTTTTTACCTTGCTGTTCTGCCTTTTGCATGATATGGTAGTCCACCAGTGAGTAGGAAGAAATGCGGCAAGGGGACAGAGATGTTCATGCCTTTACCATTGAAGAACATGACCTGTGAGTTGCACATACAGCACTATCATTAACATCCTACCGGCCATAACTGCTGGTCCCATGACCTCATGAGGCTTCAAGAGAACCTGGAGAATGTGCTTGTTATTTTGGCTATCCATGTGCCCAGTTAAAATTTGAAGGAAAAGTGTTAATGGAGAAAAGTAGCAGTCATGACCACAGCTATGAGAGAGCAGATGGAGTACCTATCACACAAACCGTATTAGGAAACATTTAACTGGAAAACTGTTTCCAACATTCAATTCTAACAAAGAAAATAATTGCCACTTTTCTTTGCTTACTTATTTTATTATATTAGTTTTTTTTAAATTTCAAGATGGAGTTTCGCTCTTGTTGCCCAGGCTGGAGTGTAATGGTGTGAGCTCGGCTCACTGCAATCTCCACTTCCTAGGTTCAAGCGATTCTCCTGCCTCAGCCCCCCAAGTAGCTGGAATTACAGGTGCCCGCCACCACACCCAGCTAATTTTGTGTATTTTTAATAGAGATGGGGTTTAACTTGCTAGGCTGGTCTTGAACTCCTGACCTCAGGTAATTCAACTGCCTCAGCCTCCCAAAGTGCTGGGATTACAGTTGTGAGCCACCATGCCCAGCCTGCTTACTTATTTTTATAAAGCCAAAGACAATATTAATTTTTAGACTAAAATATACTGAGTCACTCAGTGTTTCTTTTACAGTGATAACTTCTAATTAGCCTAAGAAACAGCATGTTAAATTAGAAAAAAAATTCTTAAAAGCAAGCAACTGACATATTTTAAAGAAAGGTATGCGATTAATAATTTGTATCATTTGTTCAAAGTTTGCTGATTGCCAACACAGATTCGGAACTCATAACTGATCTAATGGATCCCAGGATCTGATTGTTGTACTAAAATTACAGATGTTCTTTCCATAAGTATGAGTGAAATATTACGAATCTCCAAACACGAAAGATATTCCCAAACCTTAAGAGGCAAAAAATGAAGGCTGATGGATTTCACACAAAGTAAACTTGCATAAAGTTACCACGTGTTTTCAAAAAGTGTATGACCTTTATGATTTAACTCCTGCCTACTTTTTACTTCCTATGTATCAGGAAATGAAAAGGAGATTGGTGTAATTATAACTTAGTACTCAAGAACTAGGAGGTAGAGATATCTGGATGGACAGGTAGGCAAGAGTTGGATCATAAAGGATATTATAGGCCTTCATAAAGGGTGGGTATTGCATTATAAGGTCATTGATCATGTTGATATAGTATGCCTTTAAAAGTCTGAAGTGAGAATTGGAATACCACTAGTTCTTAATTCTCTTAATTCAGTTAGAATAAAAGAAGTTATGGGTTTCTAAAGAGCCTAAAAAACCATAAAGAAAATTATATTTGTAAACGTGTCTATATTTACTGGAAGATGGAAAGTAACTCCATTTTTATTTTACCAAGTGCCCTGTATAAAAGATAAAGATAAGATGATTGCTTTTAATGGTAGGAATTAGGCATTTAAAGTCAAGACAGTATACACTCAGGATCTGAAGTCTTCTTTAACAGGGAAAGCAACACATTACTCTGAAATAAACAAAAAATGGAAGAAAAAAGGAGGTAAATTAAAAGTAGAAGGATGGGAAAAGAGACAGAATTCTACGAGTCTGACTTTCTATATCATTTCCTATAGTGTTATCTGAACACACAGCTCCTCATATACCTTTGTACTTATTTCTTCCTTTTATTACTTTTCTCCATTGAGAGAAAAGATTAGACATAAAAATAATGAGTTTGATTTGAATAAATTAATGAACAAGCAAACAAAAAAAGCAGTGGGTTCAGGTGATTCCAGATTTCTTCTGATATTTCAACTTCTGTGTTAACATCTGATGTCATGGGGAATATGCTTTATGATGACAACAAGGGTTTTCAGTTATCTGGAGCACTGAGCTATATTACAGTAGTGAAATGTTGCTGGTTTTGTTGATTTAACTCTGCTAGTTCAGTATTTTTTTAAATGAGAAATGTGAATCATTTATGTTTTGAGGTGTGCCTGGGGAGTTAATACAAAACACATTAAAATTTCAAACCGAGTGAAGTTGTACTCATTTAAAAAGTGCTCTTCTGTAACACTATAATCCCCACGAGGAAGAAGAAAATGGCAACTGAGAAAGTAACGCTTCTGTTCCAAGAATAATTCTTGCTTTAGTTCAAAGGTATTCTGAACAAGTGGAATATTAACACGATAGTACTGAAAGTGATTCAGGTCACTCTACATGTGAATCTTTACCTTTACATTATGAAACTAAAGAAGAAGTCAAACCAGGATGGAAAACAAAACAACTTTTTTTAAAAACAATACTGACAGTAAGCTATCAATAAAAAAGATTGCAGTACCCATAAAGAACCTAAAAGTTATTTTTTAAAAATTTAGTAAAGTTATCAGATAAAAGACTTGATTACTTGAGAATTGATATGGTTGAGCTTTGTGTCTCCACTCAGATCTCATCTTGAACCGTAATTCCTATAATCCTCACATGTCAAGGGAGAAACCAGGTGGAGGTAATAGAATAATGGGGGCATTTTCCCCCATGCTGTTCTTGTGATAGTGAGTTCTCACAAGATCTGATGGTTTTATAAGGGGTTCTTTCCCCTTCATTCGGCAAATCTCTTTCCTGCTGCCTTGTAAAGGCGCTTTGCTTCCCCTTCACCATCTGCCTTGATTTTAAGTTTCCTGAGGCCTCTCCAGCTATTAAACCTCTTTTCTTTATAAATTACCCAGTGTCAGGCAGTTCTTTATAGCAGTATAAAAATGGATAAGAATAAAGAAAATATGTGGATTTAGCTGTCCAGTATAACTTTTCTCCTTATTATTGCCCAATGTAGTATAAAGTAATAAAGATCTTTCTGAGAAGTCAGAAAATGTTTCACAAAATGCTGTTTGTGACTCAATGACAACGTTTTTATGCACGTTATTTTTAAATTCACGTTTAAAAAGCAATTAGGCATTATTTCATTTTGAAATTTATAATTAATTTTTAAATTTTGTTTAGTTAGCAGATTGTATCCTACCTTGCCTGACAATATTTTAAATCCGCAAGATATGTTCTTAATGCTTATATTTTAATTTATGCTTTACTTGATATTTTAAAATGTCCATTCATGTTTATAGGTTTAAAATGAATTAAATATTTGGTTTATTGTCTTGTTTTTTATAATTCTATGTAGCATTTCATAAGAAAATCCTTTAATGCTATTATTTTTGTATTATATGGATATAATATTGCAGTATTAGGGCTGGTGTTTTTTTCCCTAGTGCAGTCACTGGACATAGCAGGCAATTTTCCTTCCCAACCCAGCATATTCATAGCAACATTCCTGAGGTCACATGATAAGGCCATATGACTAATCCCTCTGTCTCAGCTGACTGAATTAGAAAAGGATAGCATTTCCATGACAACTGGATAAGCACCAGAAAACTGGGAAAAATACATTCACTGAGGTTATCCTACACATAAAGTTGACTTTTTAATATTTATTTTTAAACATGAAACATAGTCAATGATTATTAAAAAGTAGCAAAGATATATTCATATAGATTCTCAACAATCACATTTTATTTTTTAAACCAGTCTTTTAGTTATATTATAAATAGAGAAAAAATAAACCATAATGTGATATAATCATTGATACTAGCTCTTTCTAACTGAAGAGTTCACAATATATTAAAGTGACTGAAAATCATCTTTTTATTAAACTTGCCAATCAGAATTGCATGTAAATTGTTTTCTTTAGGTCTCAGTCTTTTTTTAAATTTATTCTAAGTATAATCTTAACTGGCTGTAATCTCAAATTACCACACAATTGCTTCAAGCCTACTCTTACTTAGACTTTTACTGATCTCATACATAACTTTCTTGTGCCTTCCTATTCCAAGTTGGTCTGGCTAAAGCATCTCATATATTCTACCAACAATCCAACAATCTCCAAAACAAGTTTCCTACATATTTACACAGCATTCTCTGCTCACCTCTATCATTGAACCTAGTGCATGCATTAGTATAAAGATATTTGTCTATTACTTGCCTGTATTTGGGATTTTAAGGCCTTGAGGGCAAGAATTATTTTTCAGCTCTGAATATATACCACTTACTAATACCTGGCATATAGTAGATATACATAAATGTCTTAAGCTTGAAGAAATTTTGTAAACTGTGTTAAAACACATTTTAGAGTGTGTTAGGAATATATTAAATTTATAGTTTAAATTAACATGTACCTCAAATTCACTAACTTTTCAATTTGCCTTAAGTCAATTTGCCTTCTCTGTCTCTGTCTCTGTCTCTGTCTCTGTCTCTGTCTCTCTCTCTCTCTCTCTGTGTGTGTGTGTGTGTGTGTGTGTGTGTGTATGCAGAAATTCCATGCACTGGTACCATAAAAACACTAAATTTCTTTGGAGGCTCTACCTGATGCATACCTACACACACAAAGGAAACACAGTCAATTCATAATAAATGTTAACTGATCAATATGATATTGGCTTGTTCTAAAAATAAAAAGAAATTGAAAGACAACTCTCAGACTTCCTCATATGTGAAAGCTAAGGCTGTTTTAGCAGCAATATTCAGTAGACATCATTATGACTAAAAATTAAAAGGTAAATGGGTGAGACTTACTGAAAAAATGGCTTTATTTATTACATAATATAAATTAGTAAAAGAACATTATTTTTAACAAGTCATTACATTTACTGATGTTTTAAAGTAGAAACGAAATAAAGAGTCTTTTATTTTAAACAACGTACTATCAGACAAGATTCTAAAAAACACTCTTAAATAGTATTAGAACATCAGCATTCAGGTACCATATATTTAATGGAAAAACTGATAATATTAAAAAATAGTAACAGTAAATTTAAATAGTTAAGTAGAAGCTATATGCCTGACAATTCTGTGTTTAAGTATAAAAGTATAAGTTTAAGTGTTTAAATATAAAAGAATTAAGTCATTGTGCCCTCAAAACAATCTTATGTAGTAGGCACCCACTTTATCATTGAGCCAATGAAGGCACACATGATGTATGTTAGCCAGGTCACACAGCTAAAAGGGGAAAATCATAGATTCCAACCCAGTAGTATTCTTAACTACTATACCTTTTCTCTAAAAAATTTTCATAAACCATATATTTGTGTCTAACGAATCTAGATATTTATCTAAGAATTATTTTAATTCTAATTTTCTCAAATTGGGAATTAGAAGAAAAAGACAACTGACCAGTTGCCGACATTTTCTGGTTGTGCAAACTGAGGCATGTATCTATATGTCTCCAAGCTGAAGTTTTAGCAAAATGGACTTGGAATGTCTACCTAGCATACCTTTTTATGTCTTTAACTTTTGGCCCCAGGTTTCTTTTGAACTAATATCTAGTATAAAAAAATAAAAAAGAAATACAATGTTCAGTTAGATGATAGATATGAAGTGTTTTAGAAAGTATGGAATGCTATGTCCATGTTAATTACTTTTATTAGTAATTATCTTTCTATGATTAGTGATATAAAGATACAAAAATAATTTAGCCATTGCTGATCTCTTGTCTATATTCAATTATTTCATATGAGTGTATAAGAACAAGAAATACAAATATATTTATTCATAAAACCAATCAAAATAACCTAGCAAATCAGAAATGCATAGTAAATATTTCACAGATATAACCAGAGTGAAAGAATTTGTTTTAATTCAAAATAAGAATATATAATACAGAAACAAAAGAAAACAAATCAGCCAAACTGGTATTATGAAACAATCCACATTAATCTTAATGATTTTTAATAAACAGAACATATATCTGAATGCCTGAAAAATAAATTTACATAAATGTGTTTTTATAAAAATATGTGTTTTGCAAATGGATACTTGTTTTATTTCTTTTAACTCACTGTTTCTGTCCTGGAGGGAAATAAAATATAAAATTCCAGGAAGTTAACAAGTTTAGAATTGCCTAAACATGAGTAAACAATCGAGTTGCTTCTTAGTTTTGAAAAAAATTCTTAAATTGCTCTTTTTAAATATTAATTTCTTATATGCCATTTGAAAAAAATACCTTGCTTATAACTAAAGCTGGTGATTGCAGCTAATGAACTAATGCTAAAACAGTATTACAAGGCAATACTCATACACACATACATACATACACATACATACATACACATACATATATATATGTATAAATATACACACATACAAATGCATACACATGCAGAGGCATGTGATAAGGGATAATGTTTGAGTCAACAACGGATCACATATATTGTGTGAATGTGTGTGTGTGTGTGTATGTGTGTGATATCCTTTTAAGAAAACTGTAAGAGCCTTACGATGTGCTAGTTTGCTAATCCCCAGATATATAAAATAGTAAATAAAACACAAATAACCACTGTTTCCACTGGATGTTAAATTTATTAAGAAAGTTGTGTATTTAATAGTTTTCCAAGTATAATTTTGTTAAAAACTATGAAAGGTAAGTAGATACTGCATAAACATGTATTGTAGGGCAAATTAACCTAGTTTGAGGCTTTAGGTAAGACTTCCTTCAGGAAATGACACTTGAAAATAAAGGATTTGGTCAGGTATAGGAGGGAGTGTTTGAGTGGGATGATTCCAGGCAGGGGATCAGCAAAAGGTACAGAGTGCAGAATAGAAGGAGGTTGGTGTATTCAGTGAATCGAAAGACGGCTTGTTTAGCTGCAGCAGTGCTATCAAGGGGGAGACCCATGAGAGAGATTCTGTGAAGCTCACAGGTCAGCTGGAGAGTTAGGGTCATGGAAGGTTTTTAAGCAGGACCGTGACCATGATCAGATATGGAAAAACAATATTTAAAATCATGACGGCTCATGAGGAAATACTAAATTTCACAAAATAACACCAGTAATCAGAAATTGTAGATCCATTAGAAGATTATTGATTTCAGTGTTGGTAGAGAAACACTGTATTTAGGTAAGATACTAAGAAAAAAAATTGAAGTTGCTATATTGGACTTTAAATATTAGAAGGTATTTGTTTCAAGGACAAAAGATTAAAAACTACAAAAAATTTCTGTCTTATACCAAAGTAAAATCTCAAAATCATATTTGATGTAATAAATAAAGTCAATTTACAGACATAGAAAGACAGATGGTAGAAATAACTATATTTGTTTACTTTATTATATTGAAAGTTCCATGAGAAGTGTGTCTAAAGCTGAATAGATGCTCAGCCTGCCTTTGTTTGAATAGATACAGTTAAAGAGAAATTAATATAAATATTTCTGAAAGTTTATGAAGTTTCTGGAGATTCATCAATGTCCTACCTCTGCAGAACATGCTTTACCCTAGGTAAGACACTACCCAAAAATCAATAGGTCACATTATAAAATATCATCAAGCCTTTCTTCATCAAAAAGTTATCAATTTTACATTAGCCTTGACCATTATGTCTTTGTCAGATAACTTGGTTTTACTCTGATGCTTGCTTGGAGGCTCTGCTGTGCACCACAGGCCAGATTTGATATCTTCAACAAAGGACAGCATCAGGAAAAAGGAATCTATTGGGCACTTCCTGATGAACTCTAGGTTGTGGTACAGGCATCTGAGTTGACGTCACTGATACAACTTCCAGACTAGAGCGATAGACTGAGTCAGGATTTCTATATTTTCATAGGCAGTGGGTTATGAGGATTAATGACATAAGAGTGTCTGTGTGAATTAGATGTCCATTTTATTTTGGTTCTTTGAAAAATGGTTAGAGTTTCCAGATATATAAGAAATTCCTTCTATAGATTATAGTAATTTGTACTTTTGTAAATTAAATAAAGCATTTAAAGTATCTCACGAGACCCTCAGATTACTTACTTCACATAGTGACATGGTTATTTGCATAGGTTCATAGATTCTACTTATTCATCAGGATATAGTTAAACAAATTGGTTGTATAAGCAAGGCCTTAGTGAGGTGGCCATACCGGTGAATGATGCATATCGAGTCAGGTAAAACCACTGTTTTTAAGGAACTAAGGCAGACTTTACTTATGGAATCAATCATTGCAAAGTCCACCCAGGAAATTTGACCTGATACCTGGCTGACATGGCGCAGTCTCACAAGTCAGGCAGTTCATTTCCTGCCAGGCTAGGGACATTAACAAATTTCTGTGATGCTGAGAATAGAGGATATAGCCAAAGGTACAGGTAGTGCAGGTGAAATCTGTATATGCTTTCTTGGGGTTGGCTTCCTTACCTCCAGTTAGTAAACAATAAAGGCTTTTAAAAGTTCAATCTGAGATGTCTTATAAAAATTTCCAAGTAGAAATGAATTAACTCAAAGATCTAGGGCTTTTTTAAAAATTAGAGATAGGGTCTTGCTTTGTCACTCTAGCTGGAATGCAGTGGCATGATCATAGTTTACCATAACCTCAAACTCCTGGGCTTAAACAATCGCTCTGCCTCAGCCTCCTGATTAGCTAGGACTACAGGCAGGTACCACCACACCCAGCTCATTTTTTTTTTTTCCTTTTTGGTAGAGATGGAATCTTTCCATGTTGTCCAGGCTGGTCTCCAACTCTTGGCCTCAAACCATGTTCCCACCTCAGCCTCCCAAAGCACTGGGATTACAGGTGTGAGGTACCACCTGGTCTGTCTTTTATTATAGTAAAATCAATCAGCCTTTTGTATGCATTCCCCAGTCTTTGTGACTTTCTCTAGCATAAAAGCTGTTAAAATTTCCTAAAACTCAAATGTTTCAGTGTCTGTTGTTCACCAAACAGAACAGTCAATTTTTATATCATTCCTTTCAGACAAAAATGACCTTTTGGTAGTCATATTTTTCTATTTCGAAAAATAATTATTTTGTCCATCACAATTTCTCTGAATAAGAGTTTATACATTTATAACACAAGTATACTGGTATAATATTATCTCAAAGAAGACTAATAATACTAGCTTACTATGTTATAATATGATAATTATATTTCTTAGATTTAATGTAGAAATAATATAATAATAAAATAATCAGAATAATTAAATTCAGAACAATAATTCTGGATGTTAAAAATACGTAAGCCCACTTGACAGCAATATTCAACTAAATATCAGCTTTTAGACTATAGTTTTGTATCACATATTCATATAACAATAATCTTACAGTAATTTAATTGTATTTTTGCAATTTAAGCATGATAGTATATTAAACAATTATAATTTTATATTCTAAATCTGAAAAGTCAAATCAAAATATTCTACGTTATTTCTGTCATTATAAGTTAACATTTTAAACAAAAATTGGATATGCGTTTAACTCACACTTACCCATGAAATTGAGATAGCCTTCTCCACCAAGCCCATGAGTAATAAGTCGAATCATTTTATGAAGCTGTATTCCACGATCAATAACTGGAGTAAAAGGAGTCAGGACACTCATGTTTGTATACATTTCGGCATCCATCAACCAAAATGCCAGAGTCTTATCCCCAACCAATGCCTATAGAAATAAAAGTAATGGCGATAAATGAAAAAAAAAAAGTGCTAAGTAGTTGTGATTTGCAATAGAACAACACATGGCTGCACATGACAGGAAACACTTTAGAACAGGTGTGTAGATTAGTATTAATTTCAGGTATTTTCCACTGGTGATTTTCTAAGCTGAAAGTAAGCTGGTAAAATATGTTAGAAATCAACACATTTGTTTTCAGGACTAATTTTTATTTTTAAAAGTGGTTGGTGAAAAATTCATGATAAGGTATCTGCAAATTTGTTACATCTGAGCTGACACTTCACATTTTCTGAAACATTTATTATAATGTAGAGAATATTAAATATAATTTTATAATAGTTTACATATAATGATTTCATTTGCTTTGAAAAACGTTTCTGAAAAATCATTTATATATATATATATACGCATATATATGAGTAACATAATATATGTGTATAAATATAACACAATAGTCCCTTCCTGCCCTTAGCAGAGAAAATAGTTGAGAACTTTTATTTAAGTGTAAATTTGCTTTCTCTGTATTTGTCATTTAATCTAGTTTCTTTTACCTGAAAATATAATAATTAATAACTGGGGCAGGTAACTAGAAATGCCCTGAATAACAGAAGAGAGACCTCCTAAAAATCTGAATTATTTACAGTTAAAAACATCTAACTAATGAAGTATTCAACATGGACAACAGTAACATAGAGTGAAATGTATAACAGAAATTAACCCTATAAACTCAGTACCCTATTATAATTATTTTCATTTCCTAGAAAAACTTTTGCTTAAAATCTTTCCTATCTTTAACCTACTTTAATTAAAATGACTTTTCTTTAAAAATTGTTATAAGATTTATATGACTACTTCTTAAACAATTCACCTTCTCTGCTTTTTTTTAATTCTTTAATATTTTGAGCTATAATTATTTATTTCTATAATGTCTGATTCCATTATAAAATTATTTTAATATCTTTCTATCAGGTTTGCAG
This sequence comes from Ateles fusciceps, assembly GCA_036589455.1. Taxonomy (NCBI): domain Eukaryota; kingdom Metazoa; phylum Chordata; class Mammalia; order Primates; family Atelidae; genus Ateles; species Ateles fusciceps. The sequence continues at coordinate 6,625,189 of JAZHEH010003310.1, forward strand.
ATAAAGCTTATTCTCATATCTAGTTGCCCTCCTATAAAATCCTGTTGAGATACTGGTAAAATTAAGTCAATTTTACAAATTTAATTGTTACAAACTTATCTAAAAAGTTTAAAATAACATCCATAAACATTTTACTATAAAGCATATATTTTTATTTATTCATTTTATATGTATTTATGTAAATTTATATTTTTTTTATCAGGCTTAAGAATCAAAGTACATTTGCTTTCAGAAAGAACTAGTCAACCTGAATTATTTCTGCTATCCTGACAACTCTTGAAAATATAAGCAGAATTACCTGAATTCTTAAAGTATGAAATAATTCTTGGTAAATCTGTTTTTTTTACAGATGAGGTAAAAAAAATCTGTTTCATCTTCAATTTGTTCATGCCACTCATTTGTTTACTCTTTCATTCACACAAAATAAACACATGCTGAGAATTCACTATGTGCTGCAACTTCAACGAGTTTGCAATAGAAAGCTATAATTTATGCCTATATTTTAATTTTCAAATTGTTATGTATTTGGTGAAAGTTTAACCCTTCAACACCCCCAACCACTCACCTATTAAACTAATATTATTCTTTTCTAGATTGGGTTCTGCTTTTTTTGATAGATATTTATCTTATCTGCTCTACAGACAAGAATAATATAAATTTAAGTTAAGAAAGCACAGCCCCAGTTTGGAAGATGCAAAATTTAATATACCTGTGCTTCAGAGGTCATGAAGTTTCTCTACATGTGAGCCACTTTTTCTGTCTCAACTACTCAAATGCTTCATTTTGGCATAAAGGAGAATACGTAAATGAATGAGCATGGCTATGTTTCAAGTAACTTTATTTACCAAAACCGGCAGCAGATAAGACTTGGCCCCCGGCCTTGGTTAACCAAACCCTGCTCTACTTACACTTTCTCAACAATGAGAGGAGACACCTGAAAAAAAATCATGTTTACATTAAATGGCCAATGTCTGCAAAAATGATAGAGAAACTTATTTAGTTTCAATTTTTTAATAAAGTTACTTTAATTAAAAAAAATTAATTCTCTCCATTTTAATCTACAGAAAGTAAATTTTTTGTTGATAGGTAAAAGGATTAATAGGACTTTAAATAAGTGGTCTTTTTTCCTCCATTTTAAAAATATTTATTAAGTGATTACTAAGATGAGTCACAGTGCTAAAGCCTGGAAATAGAAAGACAACGAAAAAAAAAAAATTCTGTCCCTAAAACATAATGGAAACTTGGAGGATGGGACAACTATTTTTCACTATATGATCCAAGGAAGGCTTCATATAGAACGTGATGTCAGATCCAGGCAAGTAGGTCTGAGTAGGAACTTCCCAGATACAGATGCATGGGGGAAAAGCACAAGATTGGAAAAGCTGACCTATCTGGAATGTGTGGGGATTTCAAAGTACTGAAGTACAGGAGGCTTGGAGAGTTGGGCAGAGAATGAAGCTGAAAACTTTGGCTTGGGCCAAATTATGAGTGACTGAATTACAGGCTTCGACCAATAGATCTCGGTTGACAAGATGAGGCTTTCCTCTTTGGAAAATACCTCATGCTGTATTTGAGAAGACAAAAGTTGGAAGAAACAGGGGTCAGGGTGATCAATTAGCAGGAGATTTCAGTGATTGAGGGGGAAAAAATGAAGAATGCTTCTCAAAAGCATAACAGAATACCCCTAGAAGGAAACTTAAGATGGAAACTAAAATAACCCTGGATCAGTACCAATGTTCTTCATTATGACAAGGGAAAGAAAACATATAATACTTGCAACTGCAATGCATAATCTATTATAGTTTGGCAGGACAAACACACTACTGCATTTTGAAACTGGAGTTTCTACATCTACAAATTTAACATTTTTTCTAATATCAATAGTTTTCCTGTAAAGATATATATTTACACACACACACACACACACACACACACACACACTATACTAAGTTTAGAAGTTTATATTTTAATATGTTTATATTTAAATATGTTATTAAGGGGGAGTGAAAAGGAAGAAGAGAGAGAGAGAAATGAATTTATACACATATTCATTTACCTGATCATGGCTCTCTGCATAAGCAATGCATTTTTCAAGGTAGCGCCTGTTTGTGAGAGTGTATACTATATTGCCCATATTCCAATCTTCATCTTTAAATTCTTTAAGTAGCTAGACACAAGACAGAAAAATAAGCTTCTGAGTAAACCATTACTTTTTAAATTTTAAATCCCAATCTGAAGGTATGCATTATTTCAGTGCAAACTATCTCATATGCAGATATTAACTCACCCATGTAGCAAAATTATCACTGTTTAAACTTTTATTACAAACACAGCTTTTATACAGAATGTCCAAGTGACAGTGGTATAGAGGGTGTGTGTGTGTGTGTGTGTGTGTGTGTGTGTGTGTGTGTAGTATGTGTTTGCTTTTGTGCAGACAGTTTAATTATTACCTTTTAGGATCTTTGCAGCTTTTTTCTGCAATAACTGCTACCTCCTGATAGATGCCCACAGTAATGTGTGATTGCACAGTATGTCTTTCTATAACTTGCACGTGGTAGAGGTACACTTGTTACACATTTTTTGTTTACATGAAGAAAAATTTGTAAAAGAGTGTTTTGTTTCATTTTTTAAAAATGACAAAATAATTATTTCAAATTTTAAAGCTAATTAACAACAAATAATTACCCTCTTAACAGACCACACATTTTGTGTCTGCATTTCAATTTCCATTCAGTCTTCAGTCTGGCTCTGTCACTCTAACACTATACTTTCATGCAACTGAACTTGCCGAGGTTAAGCTTGTAGTCCCAGCTGAAGTTAGTAATTGCTCTTTGTTAAGTAAATACTTGCTATACATATTGACACTGCTGATCCTATCTCCTCCCCATGAACTTCTTCCTTTATTAGTCTATGACTGAAACTCTTGGGTTATATTGTTTTGATTTTTTCCATCACTCCTGACATATTATGAATTATCTTCCTCAGTTTGTCCTATAAAGGCTGATGTTCCTCAGGATTATGTCCTCAATTTAGTCTCCCTCTTTAATTCAACACACTCTCATATAACTATGAGAACGTAAGCAGTTCTTATAATGGCAGTATGAATTATCAGGCAGAAGAGAAACCATCCATAGATGGGCACAGCCTAGTCCACGATAATCTTATTAAAAAGCAGGCATGACTGTCGAAATAAGAGAGAGATTTGAAGATGTAATACTGCTGCTTTGAAGATAGAAAAGAGAGCCATGAGCCAAGGAATACAGGCAGCTTTTAGAAGTGAGAAAAGGCAAGGAAATGGCTTCTCTCCCTTAGAGTCCCCAGAAGAAATGCAGCCCTGTCAATACCTTGATTTTAGCCCAGTAAAACCAATTTCATCTTCTGTAACATATAGAACCGTTGTGAATTTGTGCTGTTTAAGTCACTAAGTTTGTGGTAAATAGACATAGTAACAATAGCAAACTAATACATAGACCTACACAAATGTGCCAGACTTTTGACAAAAGGGCCAAAGCAATTCAATGGAAGGAGGGGCAGATGTTTCCATTGCCCTCCTTCCAATGATGGAGCTGAAACAACTGAATAACCATAGGTAAAAAGAGAAAGATATAGAACCTTGAGCTAATATATTGCACAAAAATTAACTCAAAATGGATCATGGACTTAAATACAAAAAATGAAAACAAGGGAAAAATGATAAATTGACCTTCATCAAAATTAAAAAAAATATATTGCTCTGTGAAAGCCAATGTGAAGAGGATCAAAGAACAAACTTCAGACTAGGAGAAAATATATGTCAATGATATATCTGGCAAAGGAGTTGAATCTAAAATATATAAAGAATCTCAAAGCTCCACAGAAAATAAGCAATGCAATCAGGAAATGTTTAAAAGACATGAGCAGATACCTCACCAAAGAGGACATGAAGGAGGCAAATAAGCACATGCTTGGTATCCAGCCAGCATTATAAGCCATTTGAAAAGTAATATAAATTAAAACCACAATGAGATACAACTACATGCTTATTATAATAGCTAAAACAAAACAATTAGTGACAACACCAAATGGTGGGGAGGATGTATAGGAGCAAGTCTTTCAAACATCACCAGTAGGAACATAAAATGTGAGAGCTACTTTGGAAAACAGTCTAGCAATTTCGTAAAAAAATAAACAGGAAATTACTATACCGTTCAGTAAATGTAGTGTTTGAGCACTTATTTCATAGTTATGAAACTTTTGTTGATAAAAAATGAGTACGCACATATATACAGTAACTTTATTCATAATAGCCATAAACCGGAAACAACCTGGATGTTTCTCAGTGGGTGAATGGTTAAACTGTGGTATACCCCTGCCGTGGAATCCTATTGAATGTGCTGCTGATACATACACAAAAATACTGGGTATAACAACACTAGATGTTTTCTTGAATAAATCTCAAGAAAATTTTGCTAACTGAAAATGCCAATACGGAAAGTTCACAAACAGTATGATTCCATTTATATAATATTTTTGAAATGATGAAATTATAGAAATGGAGATCATATTAATGGTTACCAGGGGTTAAGGAGTGATTAGAGGCAGGCAAATAAGTAGGTGTTATTCTAAAGGCAACATGAGAGAATCTTGTGGCGATGGTCGTATTTTGCACCTTGAGAAAATCAATGTCAGTATCCCGGTTAAAATACTGTCCTAGAGCTTTGCAAGAAGTTACCACTAAAAAACTGATTGAGTATACCAGATCTCACTATATTATCTTACAACCGCATGTGAATCCACAGTTATCCAAATATCTCAAAAGTTTAATTTAAAAACTATATTTATTAAAAAATAGTAGGTGCTCAGTAAATATTTGGTGGAATTAACAGACCAATCAATGAGTTCATTAGACACAAACATCACCTTAACACAAACACTTCAAAAATGATCTAATAGAAAGAAAGGAGATATAGCACATTTGGTATACTTTAGATAGTCAAATATTTGTTCAGTAAGTGCTTAATCTAAGAATGATATTCCAAACCAATGATTTTGAAATAATACAACTAGGAAATGATAAGTAATTTGCTTTTGAACAACAAAAACTGAATAAAATCTAGCATTCTAATCTAACTCATACTGTAGGCATAGACAACATCGCAGGTCATATACAATCTGTGTACAGTGGTTATCTAATTTAACAGCTCTTGTGTTTTATTGATATGTAAAAAGAATGGGAGACATTTATTGAATTGTTTTTAAATGTACAACTTACAAAAGTAGAGGAAAATCACTGTGTCACAGGGTTTTGTTGTAATATTATTTTAATTCTAGTTTTATTAACTAAGGGTGGACCCAATTTGGTGATACAATAAGAATTTAAAATAATTACATAAAATAGAAAATGATAAGTACTTTCAGAGAATTTATAATCTAAAACAGGACTGTCATATCCTATATTTAGGATAAAACATTTTTTCTATTTGATAACCATGATTATTATAGTTATCATGTATGATAACTAAGTATTATACACTGCCTAATATATTACTTTCAACATACAAGGTACTTAAATATTTATTAGGTTAAATTTCAGTATTTTTTAAGCTGCCATGAATACTCAGAGAGGAAATATCTCACTATGTGCTATTACTGACTGAAAAATAATTCCAGGTTGATGTACACCTTAAAACATTATTGAATGCGAATAAAGAATGAGTGAGGCTTTTAGCAGGATGTTAAAAAGTAAGATTTGCTACTTGTGAGGAAAAAAAGTACATGAAAAAATTAGAAATAGTAAGAGATGGGCTGATATAGAACCTTATACCAAGGTGAGAAACTTGAAGACCACAGCATTTTTTAAAAAGCAACAAATATAAGGCTACCTTCCCATGTATTAAAGAATATGTCTTTGTTTATTTGTGTATTTTTAAGTAATAATCTTTATGAAATACTTGTTTTGGACCTGCTAATGTTTAAAGAATTATTATAAAGGTAGGAGCAGAAGTTATGTTGGTTGAAGTTTAATGTCACAGCTACACATTGCACAAATTGCCCAGGGGACAGGAAAGACAGCTAAGAAATGACTATAGTAACCATTTCCTTAAGAGTAGGCTCTATGGTTTTTCTACACAAAATTAAGCCCTTCTACAACTGTGGTCTCATGGGACCAGTTCATGTCTGTAATAAAGGCTAATCAGAAAGTTATGATTTTTTTTGAATACATATCTGACCCCTTATACATATTCAGCCCATGATTGTCAACATGGCTGCTACCGTATGTTCTATATCAAACCTAAGTCTTGACTTTAGTCATTTGGGCAAACATTAAATGAAAAAAATCCAAACTACTTGAACTGTCATTAAATTTAATAAAATTTTATTGATAAATGATTTGCAAAGTACTATGTATAGTTATTCATTCCTAGTGTCTGGCACATGGGAAGGACTTTCAAATGCTGAATAAAAGAATGGATCAGTCCAAATTTGTTGAGGAAAAACCATACAGTTAAGCAAGTACTGGGAATTAAGGAGTAACTTCTACATTAATGCATGATTCGTAGGCATAAATGAGTGGTTTAATGAAGTCTAATGTGTATTAAATATAGAGCACTGAAGTTTCATATAATTGCATTGATAATGCAAAATTCCATTTATACAGCTAATATTATATTAATCATATTTTCCCCTTGCCTGAATAACATAAGTATGAATACTTTAAATTAGAACTTTTAACATTTTTGGAAGCACCTTATTAAAAAGCATAAGAATCGACAGACTAAAGAAAGAATTTAATAATTCAATTATAATATCTGTAACTAATGATCGTAACTAAGAAACAAATTAAAGATAAATGAAGCAACATAGTATGCACAGAAACAAAAAATATTTACATGGACTCCTACCTGAATCCACTTATCTGGGATTGCCATGGCTAGTCGATAGTCAAAACCACCACCTCCCTGGGAAATTGGAGAGCACAGAGCTGGCATTCCTGATACATCCTAAGGCAAAGAACATCACTTCTTAATGATCAAACTTTTAGTGAATATTCTGACAGTAAAGCCCAGGCCAATAAATGAAAACAGTAACAGGGGCATATATTTCGGGGCTGCTTTGGTAACATGATTGCAAAAGTAGGTAAAACTGTGATAGCACATTTCACTTCCCAACAAAATTTTTGACTAATATTTTCATTCCATCCAAACTTTGATCTCATTAAGCTATTTTTTTCTTTTCTTCAGTATCACCTAGAGAACACAAAATAGTAAAACTATTATTGTTAAAACATAGTTTCTTATTTTGGAACAACTGTAAAACATTTTTTATTAGTTTTGTTGCTTTCATCAAGCACAAAAATGCATGTGGCAGAAATGTGCTATATTTGTTCTTTCTGTATATAGCTCTGAGAGGGAGTGTATTTTTGTGAACACTTGCTTTTGATAAAATAAAATGTAGAGTTAGTACATTAAAAGTGAAACAATGCAGGTGCTTTCACTATAGTAGCTTACACTTAGAAGGGGTCTTTGAGATAAGGTAGGGATTATCTTCATTTAGTAAACACAGAAACAAAGGCTTCTTAAGGTGAAGGATCTCTCAAGATAGAGAATTTTTTTTTTTTTTTTTTTTTTGAGACGGAGTTTTGCTCTTATTGCCCAGGCTGGAATGTAGTGGCGTGATCTTGGCTGACAGCAACCTCCACATCTCAGGTTCAAGCAAATCTCCTGCCTCAGCCTCAGCCTCCCAAGTAGCTGAGATTACAGGTGCCTACCACCACGCCCAGCTAATATTTTTTGTATTTTTAGTAGCGATGGGGTTTCACCATGTTGGCCAGGCTGGTCTTAAACTCCTGACCTCAAGTGATCCACTTGTCTGGACCTCCCAAAGCCCTGGGATTACAGTTGTGAGCTACCGCACCTGGCCAAGATAGAGGATTATTAATGGTAGAGCTAGAATTCAGATATCAAGTTTTTTGACAGTATGTCCTTTCTACTCTTTTATGCCACCATTAGACAATTAGTAATCTAATAATCAAATAAAATTAATGTAACAAAATATATTATTAAGACAATGATAGGAAAATATGAGCTAAGTACTATCAGTTCTAATTCCACAATATCTTTCAAGTAAGTGACTTTCCGTTGCTCCATTACCACAGCCACAATCTTATTTAACCTTCATTACTGCTGGCCTAGACCACATCCAAATGGCAGTCCCCATATCCACGTTCTCTTTATACTAATTGTTGCCAAATTCATGTCTTATGAGAGACTCTGCTCCTATTACTGCCCTTTAATAGATTTCAACAGCCAACAACAAAAAAATCAAATTCTTTAGCTTAGGATTCAATTCAACACTTACACATTAAGCATTTCCTATAAGATTTGCTATCTAGTTAGCTGCTTCCCTACTCCCTGTTATCATTTAAGAACCATGAAGGCAATGGTTTATAGTAGTTGGTTACTGACATACCTCAAGAATCTAGAATAGTTAAATATCACTTGGCACAAGCAGGTTATTCAGTAAATATTCATCAAGTGAATAAGTGAGGTGCTCTGAGGGATTAAAAAATAAGACTTAATATCTGACGTTCTTAGATTCATAAACTAGGACCTAAATACACATAAACATATTTATGGTTTATAAAGTAGAAAAAGATGATCAGTAGAAAAGAAGGCATTTCAACAGTTCTGTTTATCAAAATATAAGTCACATTTTCACAGACAGGATTGAATGAATATGTATTAAATATCAGGCACCATGTTAGGAACTAGAATTATAGACACAATGCCTTGTAAAAGAGTTTCAAAAGACCAAACTGTTAAGAATGACTGGTGATGGGTTGGTATTAAAGATCAAGATAAATTTTCTCAAGAAAATATGAAGGCATGCTCTATATCCAGTCTCAGCGTTGTGTTAAGAAATAGAATCTGCTAAGAAAAACATATGGTCATCATGAAACCCAATCATCCCATAGACAGATTTTTTGGATAAACATAGAAATCAACCCTTTTGAAAAGCTTGAAACCTATATTTATCTCTCAGGCGTCTCAAAAAAAGTATCAAAGAACTGAAACTCACCAAATCACGGCATGCAATGAGGTGCCATAGCAGTCATTCCTCATGATTGCTTCCTTACCTTTCTCTAGTTCTGTTTTCTTACATATTGTTACATTTACTTCCTACGGTATAAATCCCTAATTTTAGTTGATCAGAGAGATGGATTTGAGACTGATAAAGCCTTCTTCTTCAGCAATAATCATTGTTTCAGTGATTGGCTTTCTGTGCAGCAAGCAGCAGGACCGAGACGGAACCCCTGATGTTTAGGTAACAATCATATGGTCCTGACTCTTAAATCTGATTCCTAGAAAGCTGCCTCTTTGATGCATATGAGTTATTTGCAGCCCTCTTTTGAAAGTAGAAAGTTAGTGACTATTCTTTTAAAAATTTTAAGGGAAATAAAGGTAAATCATAAAGGTCATCAAAATAAACATACTCTAAATATAAAACAGTTGATGCCTAGTCATATGGCATATGAAAATGATTCTGTGTTTGGGATGAAATTAAAATAGTTCGAATTTTTTACTATCTAAAGAGCACTTATAACCATTCCAGAGGGGAAAAAAATGCCTCAGTCAAACATGTTTTAATATAGAAAATATAATAATATAAAATGGTAGATATATTTGAGCAAAATAAGGTTTCAATTTTTATAACTGTCATTATAAATAAATTCATATTTCTACTAAAGAAATTTATATAAAATTACATTGCTTATTCATTCAAATACATTCCTTTTCTTAAAAAAAAAGTTCATGGGGATCAATTCTACATTTTTAAGAGACTTCCATTAGACAGAAAAGTGAAGTACTGAAATTGAAGTAGTTTTCAATTTAAGTAGAATAAACTGAAGGCACAGCTTTTTTCATAAAATCTAAAACCAAGTAATATAAAGTAGGCTAAAGTCTCAAAGTTTCATTGGTAGAAACACTGATAATCAGAACAGAGCTCCCTAGATGATGAAACTACTTTACTTGAAATGAATGGAAAGATCAATGTAACAATTTTAAGTTTCATATATTAAATCATTGCTTCTTTTTCTTCAGTACCCACTTTTGATTTGTGCTGTCATTAATTGTTTGTAGTAATTTGTCATTTGTAATATCTCTGTTTCAGATTGCCGTATCGACAAAATAATTAATTTTTTGATGTTTGACAAATAAAATTCAAATATACAGAAGACAAAAGTTTAAAATACACTCTGATGTTAGAGATATTCAGCACAAAAAGTATTATCACAATATTAGCAAGATGTGCTATGATCAAATGTAGGTAGGAAGTGACTATGAAATATTTACTGGGTGTCTAAATTGTATGATAGGATGTTGTTTGTTTTTTAATGGTACGTAAGAACAAGTTTCAGGAATTTAGGGCTACTACTCTATTTCCAGAAAATACTTAGAAAGTAAAATGCCTGAATGGAATAAAACTGTTCTCTATCCAAGCAATGAAATCATAACATTTATAAAATTGGAGATTTTTGATTTTGAGAAAGGATGGATATAAAAACAGTCTATAGAGAAAACAAATACTACAGAAAGGAAACTTACTATAGCATTTCATGCCAATAAACTAAACACCAACAATGTAAAAATATACCTTAATTCTGACTCTTTATAACAATAGTCTTATTATTTTTATATGCCAACCACTATACTTTACATAGAAAAGTTTTAACATGCTAAATTCAATTTTAATAATAATTCCTAGTTAGAGAACTTAGAAAACCAGAGGGATTTTAGCACTAAATCTAAATTAGCATAAGCATTTAACAAACTCCTTAATTTATCACATTTATCACCAAGAGGGGAATTGTCAATTATGCATATACAGAATTATATCATTACAGTGCAGCTTTGGGACAGTTAATCATGAACCTTCAAGAATCATGAATAACTAGTGAACACTTGGCAATCTGAGAGCAGTAACATAAACAAGAAAGGTAATCACATCAGAAAAAGAAAGGCTTCACAGCAGCTTGCAGGCAGTGATCCATCCCATCCCTAATGATTGAGCCACAAAAGAAAAAAACTAATAATAAATGGACAGAAACACATTAATATTCAATTCTTTTCTCTGCTGAAGGTCTCATGGTAGAAGGGCCTGTCCACTGATTAGGACATTTAACTTTTTAACCACTGGCATTTTCTTTTTAACAATAGAATGGTGACAAGTAATTAGTATACATTACCTCTTAATAGGGAAACAGTGAATTCTAAATAATGTGCCACCCATACAAGATAGCTGCACTACACTCAGGGTAGAATTTCATTTACACAATTATTGACAACATGAGATTGATTAATCAAATATGTATGCTGACAAAATGCTCTCTATTAAAGGGGGTCAGAAGGTAAGACTTCACTATGGCTTTACCTCAGCAATTGTTATAGAATCTGGATACAATGTGTGAGTCAAATGATTTGCCAACATGAGGTAAGTCAAGGCATCTTCATCTACTTGTAGTCCGAAATATTCACTGTAATCACCTGAAAAACCTTGACCTTAGAAAAAGAAAATCAATACGGATTGTGTTAATAAGCAAGACTTAACTCTGCACAAATACATCCACCAATTAGTTTGTTTATATGAATTTGTTATTGTAGCAAAGTTTAATGATAACATAACCATCAGCAAATATACTGACTAGTTTAATGAAAACATATCCATCAGCAAATACACTGACTTAGAAAAGTACTACACATCAACATTCAGAGTTCAGACAATCTTGCAAATCAACTTTGTTTGACAAATGCACACATACAAGTAAAACAAAGCACTTTAAAGATTTAATTTAACCAAATTATTAGGCAAAAAAAGTGAAATCAATACTAAAGAGAATTCTGAATGTCAAATTTTCAATACATTTTCTGTCACATTAAGATGTTAATGTTAGCTTGTAATAGATCCCTTTGAGGTAAGGAAAACAGGAAAACCCTAATAAAATTGAGACATAATATTTATATTATTTCAAACATGTACTTGAATTTATGCAATATGGAGTTTCCTATGATAAAGAGATTACATACTCTCAAATTTTCTCCTACTTCCTCTTCTACCACCTCCTAATTTTAGTTAGTTACAGAATATTTCACGTACTGGGGTTATACCATTTACTTTCTATTCTTTCAGTAATTTACTCTTATTGTTATAATAAAATCAAATTTGTGCTCAACATCAGCCTTTTTTCCTGTTTCTCTATATCTAAGTTCTATTGATTTTTTTTGTTTTGTTTTATGGATTCTATCTCTGAGGGATATTTTCAATTATAATTAAGGAAGTCTTATTCTTCAAGTTCTTTCATGTTTATATTTCAGCAGCAATATAACTGCCAAGTTTCTCATTTTTGTTTGATACTGTCATTCTTTAATTTAAAAATATTTAATTGACAAAAACTATATATTCAAGGTTTCCAAGGTACTGATTTGATATAGGTATACACTGTGTACTGGTTACTACACTCAAATTAACACATTCATCACCACCCATAGTTACCATTTCTGTGTGTGTGTGTGTGTGTATGTGTGTGTGTGGTAAGAATACCTAAACTCTGCTCTCATCAAATATCAAGTAATATTATTAACTATAGTTACATTAGATTCCACATAGCTTATGCACCTTAATACAAAAGTTTGTGCCCTTTGACCAACACCTCTCCATTTCCTCCATTCCCCAGCCCCTGGCAACCATCATTCAACTAGCAAATTTTTGAGTCACACTTTGTAAGACTTTTGCAGACATTGCTCCTGGCAATAGAATTCTGAGTCCGATCACTTTTTTTTTTCATGCCTGCAGGTAAATTCATCACGTCCTGATGAGTCTGATGAATTTCTCTTTATTACTGAGTTTATAAATTAAATACTGTGTTGATATTAATTGCTTTACCTCAACTTTTCTGGTATTCTATTTGATCTTTTGCTGTGCAGTTTCAGGGATTTTGTATGTTGCGTTCCCCTCATTCCAAGGGAGACAAACATGTTAAGTAACTCAGAATACTTCTCTTTACCATTTCTTGGATTCTCTATCCATAAAAAGCACATTCCATATCTATAAACTTTGGTTCATTTCTCTAATACCACAAATCCCTGGAATATACCCCTCTCTCATGAGGGAGTTTCTGCAGGGGCACTTAGGTGTTTAAATCTAGGAAAGGATTTTTCTTAACTTTTGTCGTCCTTGCCTTTGCATAGCATAAGTCAGCGTCCCCGAAACTGGAAAACAGATTATCAATGAAATCTGTTGTGTTTTACAGATTTGACTTCTTTCCTAGGAATATTTCAGGCAGGCAGCATCATGAGTAAGATCAAGCAGTAGCACACGTTGAATGTTTAGCTTCTGTTCTTGGCAGTCACTTTTCAAGATTTATAGTCAAGTTTTTCACTCCCTTTTTTTTTTGACTGTTTATTGCTGGTGAATACTTGGCCATGAAAAAATAATAAGTGGCCAGGTGCAGCGGCTCACACCTGTAATACCAGCACTTTGGAAGGCCAAGGCGGGTGGATCACCTGAGGTCAGAAGTTAGAGACCAACCTGGCCAACATGGTGAAACCTCATCTCTACTAAAAAAAAAAAAAAAAAATTATCCAGGCATGATGGCGGGCGCCTGTAATCCTAACTATTCCAGAGGCTAAGGCAGGAGAATGGCTTGAACCAGAGAGACGGAGCTTGCAGTGAGCCGAGATCATGCCACTGCACTCCAGCCTTGGTGACAAAACGAGACTCTGTCTTAAAAAATAATAATAATAATAACAATAATTGTTCCCATGTCATCTATTGAGGGATTAGTATTCTGTGATTCCACTTTGTACAACTTTTAAATTGAGAGTCTGATGAATATTTTTAATTTTCAAATTAACATATAATTTTAACCAGGTGAATCTATAATTAAAATACATATTTTATTCAGTGTGTAATATGTAAAAACCTATGCATTCACAACCGTTCTCACTTATTATTTTTAATTTTCATTAGAAGTGCTGTAGGGTTCACATCCTGAGAGATAAATGGCTTCCTCAAAAATAATTTTAAGCTACCTACTAATAATAGCATATTAAGTATATATATATATATATATACATTTTTTTTTAAGACAGAGTTTTGCTCTTGTTGCCCAGGATGGATTGCAACGGTGCAATCTCAGCTCACCGTAACCTCCGCCTCCTGGGTTCAAGCAATTCTCCTGTCTCAGACTCCAGAGTAGGTGGAATTACAGGCATGCACCACCACGCCTAGCTAATTTTTTATATTTTTAGTAGAGATGGGGTTTCTCCTTGTTGGTCAGGTGGTCTCCAACTCCTGACCTCAGGTGATCCACCCATCTTGGCCTCCCAAAGTGTTGGGATTATAGGCATGAGCCACTGCACTCAGCCTTAAGTAGATATCTTTCAAAGGAAATTATTATCTTTTGCTTACTTATAAAATGTACTTAATACTGTACCTCTTGTCAAAATTGGATAATAAATTACTGCAGAGAAGGCATACATAATAGAACTAATAAAAATCAAGACACCAGCAATGGTCATTGAAGCTTCTGCAATTAACTCCAAGCCTGATTATGATCATCTAGTTGAAAAAAAAAAATGCAATCAAATCATCAGTTACATCTATAATATATCAGGTCACCTACCCATTCCATGGTGATGGTAAAGCATTGATGTAACACCATCAAAACGAAATCCATCGAAGTGATATTCTTCCAACCACCATCTTATGTTTGACAGAAGAAACCTTAAAACTTCCCAGCTAAGACAGAAAAGAAATATGTATTTAAGCAAATGTTAAGAGCATTTTGCTTCATTGTTATGTTTGCTATGAACTAAAATTATAAGGCTCTATCTCAAGAATGGTGATGTTCAAGAAACATAACATATGTAAAAACCAGAAAACTACTAACAAGTATCTATCTCATTTGGTTGATGAAACTCATTCTAAAAGGAAAAATTATTAATTTTAGTCAAAAAAGTCACTTAATATCTAAGCAAATTTTGGGAAAAAATTGTTTAACATGAACTCCAAAATCAGGGACCCTGTCTTACTCAATACTGTGTTCCCAGCAACCAAAGAAGTGATGATTACATAGCAGTGCTCAAAAAAAGCAAAAGAATAAACTCTATTATCCATCCCTGAATTTTTAAAAAGGCTTTTCATGTAATATAACCATAGTTATGTGATTTTTCTCCTTTCAGAAAACGTATTTGCATTATTGGTAGAAAAATGCACTTTCAATGACTTTTTGCTTAAAATATTTCATCATGCTACAATTTCAAACAGATATAATTCAGAATAAAAAAAAAGAAAATCAACCACATGGTAAGCAACATTACATTGTCTAAACTGTTGTTTTGTGGAGGTAAAAAAAGAGAATCTAATTACCAAAAACCATATATGAATAAAGTACAAAGTTTTAAGAGTTAAAGAGTCCCACATCCATAAAAACAGAAGGAAAACAAAGAAACTGTATAACTCAATTAAAAACACCACACGAAACAAGTCTGTTTTGGACAATTGAAAATAAAGCATCATCAATTAGTATTTTCTTTAGTCATATAGCTATGGTTGAGTTCTCTCTTATTATAACTGTGGTTTTAAGACTTTAATACCTCATTTAGTTTAATGGCAAAGCTCTGTAATAGTGTACACAAATCTTTAGCCCAGTTGAAATTTATGTATTTTTAAAACCTTCCATATATTAAAGAGCAATCTGATATAAACGAAGATTAAGTCATCAAAGTTAACTTCAGAATTGTAAATCCAAACTTTGGGAAAAGAGAGTGTAGTGCTGTTAGCAATTAACTGTTTTAAATAAGTTACTTTGACCTTAGAAAACTTACTAAACTAAAAAAAAAAAAAAAAAAAAAAAGTAAAGAAAAGAAATCCAAGCAATTTAGTAGATATAAAAAGGAGTCGGGAGGTTAAAATTTTAAGGTTAAGCAACTTTGAAGGTAATATTTGCTTATGTTTCTATTAATACACATTCATACAGTTTAAGGGGGGGAATCCTGTTTAAGAAGAAGAAATGAATAGAAACAAAGAGATATTCTTGACTGTATAAGATCAAAACCACTCGATTTTGCATAGGAATTTCAATTACTATATTGTTTATAGTTTTCTTATAATTAATAAATTTTATTTTTTAGAGTTTTGGATTCACAGCAAAATTGAAAGGAAGGTACAGAGAGTTCCCTGTCCCCAAACATATATGTGTATTTTGTAACAAGTTTGGTATATGAGAATTTCAGAAAGACTTGAATAAAATTGCATACAAATAATCATTTGAAAATAATTTTTTGAAAATAATTCTAAGTAAAGGAAAAAATAAATGAATTATATTGCAATTCAATGAAAAACAGAAGAGGGAAATGATGTATCTTGATCGCTGAAAAGAAAGAATTGCCTACTTCGACAGATTTTATTAACGGTCAAGGTAGTAAAAGTCCTATTGATTTCTTTTACCACAATATTTAATCTATTCTATTCTTGACCAAAAGAGGAAATAAACTGTGTTTAAAATATTAAAAGAAAAGGACACATTTGGGAATAACTATGTTAGTAAACAGATTCTTGGCACGTATAAACAACAACAACAAAAATTCCTGTGATAAAAAAGAAACAATAGTTACAATGGAGCATATAAATAAAAAGTTCTCATGGGTTAAAAAATGCATTCTATTCTCAGATCTCTGAAATATTCTTACACATTGTCTAAAAAACAAACAGTCTTTTAAAAACTACAAGATTAAAGTGATAGATCAAATTTCTACTGCTTTTAAATTTATTTTATATTTTATGAATCATTAATGAAATAAAAAAATTTGATGAGAGTAAACTAGAACAAAATAGTAAAGAACCAAAATCTAGAAAGTTTTATTTTTTTAACCAAATATCAGGAAATGGCTTTATAAAAAAAGCCAAACATAAAATTTTAAAGATAGTAGCTGCAAGTGGAAAGCCAAAGTTAAAAGTATTAATTCTCTGGCTAAACAGATTTTCTAAAACTAGATTATTAGTATCAGTTATGCAAAAATAACTAGCCCTATAAGGGTAACATTTTATAAATAACTATCTTTTTTGTGTAAGAAAAAATGAACTGCCAGTTTCTAAGGATAGTAGTCTTAGTTATGCTATATTAAATTTTCTGCACAAAAGCACAACCTTTTCATATATAATTATAAAATACTTAGTATACATTACTGGAAAGAAAAAACTCTTCCCAAATCATTTTGTCTCAGAGGTACCCAGATCTCAAAAGTAAGTGGAAGATTCTTAAATATACATTAAAAATCCAAGTATGTAAGGACATCCAGCAGAAGTACCCTGTTGTACACCCTGCCTTCCAGGCATCACATGGACCATGGAAAGGATAATCTCATACAGGAAGGAACTAGTTCACTGAATCTAAGATTTGTCTTTGAAACAGAACAAGCTTAAGGAATACATCACCAGTGAAAATATTGATTTCTGAAAGATGTTCAATGTTTCTCCTCTCATAACTTCCAAATTCAAAACTCATAAATTCAATTTTTCCTTTTTTGGAGTGTTGAGAGAAAGAGGAGTTATGAAGTATTCCAGACTAAGACTGAATTAGAAATACTCCTCAATGTGCTCTCTAGTAATATATGAACTGAATCACCTGAACCGAAAGGTTTGCCTTGAGTAAGAGTATGAAAATGTCTGGCAAAAAGTACAATAAAAAAGGCGATTTACTTTTTCTACCTCAAAATGTCATCAAACAGCCCATAACACAGTTGATATATCCAATTTATTAGAATTTCATAAACATATACAGCAGAATTTGAGACACAGTTTTACTTTGGTGGGTTCCAACTTAGATTACTCCAGTGGCATACAGCTTTTAAAGCCTGTCCTTACAAACTACTTACTAGGAGCCTAATTTCTGAACAATTGGAGGAGCCAGATGCTAACTTCTAGAAGGTGATGCCATAAATGTGTATATACCTCATGGGTCACAATGAATATGTTTAAGAAGTAACCCATTTTAGTTCTTAGCTTTATATCTTAAACTAATTAACACATATATTAGAAACTAGCACTGTCATTCACACTGCACATAGTCAATTGATTAGCGCACTCCCAATTTATTTTTTGAAGCAGAAACAAAATCTCTAGAATACAGCAAAAAATAATGAAATGCAATTGACTTTCCTGTGAATCGTAAACCACTAAAAAATGTTTAAATCAAGGATGCCTAAAATAGAAACTGAATACATCGATGGATAATACATACATTTAAGGGTTCTGGCAATCAAAATAATCATGATTCTAATTGGCTTAGATGTCTGAAATATTCAACCTGTAATCAAGTAACCAGGATTTATTAAAGAAATTTTGTCACACACAGATAATTCCAATATTAAGGTTTTTAAGAAATATCCTTAAAATCAAAAACTGTTGATTGTCTCACATTTTGCCAATACTCTTTATAATGAAATAAAATATAGACAAATTTTCTCAGTGAGTAACTATAATCAAATATAATGACATTTATTTAATGAAGTTACATTTTGTAATCCAAGCTTATTTGCTAATATTCTATTTATTTGTGGTCCAGAAAAACCTCTGAGACTTTCAAAATTTGCAACTTAGTTCACTAGATGGTACTAAACCTATTAATATTGTATATTGATAAATAAGAGATATTACTAAGCAGTGGCTGAATATAAAAAATAAAAATAAAAAGGAAAAAATCATGTTCCTCTTAGATATTCCATAGGCTTTTAGGCTGAATGAATACTAAACAGTACAACATAAAACCACAAATCAAAAACCTCATGTTTGAATCTATGTATTTCAATTGAGGCAATAGATTGTGAGAAAAAATGAGAAAGGTATGGAATGCCAAAAAAATAAAAATAAAGCCTTAAATGAAAATAAAAATGACATATGTTTAGGAAGATATTCTAAAATGTCACTATATATATATATATATATATATATATAATTATGCATTTTAGGTTCTGGGGTGCATGTAAAGAACATGCAGGATTGTTGCACAGGTACATACATAGCAACGTGGTTTGCTGCCTCCATCCCCCATCACCTATATTTGGCATTTCTCCCCATAGCATCTCTCCCCAACTCCCTAACCCCCACTGTCCCTCCCCTAGTAGCCCCTCCCACAGACCTCAGTGTGTGATGCTCCCCTCTCTGTGTCCATGTGTTCTGATTGTTCAACACCGGCCTATGAGTGAGAACATGCAGTGTTTGATTTTCTGTTCTTGTGTCAGTTTGCGAAGAGTGATGGCTTCCAGGTTCATCAATGTCCCTGCAAAGGACATGAACTCATTGTTTTTTACGGCTGCATAGTTTTCCATGGCATATATGTGCTACACTTTCCCTATCCAGTCTATCATCAGTGGGCATTTGGGTTGGTAAAATGTCACTGTTTAATAACAGGTAACATCTAACTACCTGGTTGACTTTAAAAAAATAAAATAATTCATCAATCAACTTAATTTTAATTAAATTAACCAACAATTAAAAATAAAATTGTTTTGCTTATAATTTATATAAATTATATTACAAACTCAGCCAATTGGAATTAAGAGAAAACTTGAAATGATCAAAAAGTAATCTAATACTAGATAACAGTTTCATCAATAATAAAATATATCTGGATTTTAGACACTGAGAATTATATAGAGGCTATTGTACATATTAATTTCAAATAGTATTAGGTAACAAGTAGCACAAAACTCTAGTGAACAAATTGGTTATTCAACTACTAAAAATCTATAATAACAGAAACTTCAGAATATAATTATGGTTTTGAAGTTTTCTTTTCAATATCACATAATTTTCTAGATTTTATTCTGTGCAACTTTATTTTATATAAATTAATATGTTGTTTAATCAGAGTATATCCACTGAGCCCCAGTTACATATATCCATTAACAAAATCAGTGTTTTCTTTCCCATAAGGCCTAAATTGTACTTAGCATATTAATATTAAATACTTCATTAAAATTAACTCTATTTGTATTATATATCACTCCAATCAGGTATTCTCTAGGAAATAAGTAGAAAAGGATGATATGGTGCTTTCATAGGCTAAATGATTTCAATTAGCTTTTTACAATAAAATAAAATACTTTAGAAATTTTTAAGTCTTATTCTTCTCTAATTTTACTTGTATTATTAAGATTGGTTATCTATGAAGTAAGATTAGGAAAAGGCAAACCTGAAGTGTCTCTGACTGTGAGTATATGCGCATAGAGAGAGCGAGGGAGAGGAGAGAGAGAGAGAGAGAGAGAGAGAGAGTGTGTGTGTGTGTGTGTGCGTGTGCGTGTGTGTGTATTTGTAGGAATTGACAACTGACAGCAGTGAGAACGAAAGTGAAAGCTAATGGTCTGATAGGATAGAAAGAGACAAATGTAAAAGAACAAATAACCCTATGTAATAGAGCACACCTATACAAACCTAGACGGGATAGCCTACTACTACATACCTAGGCTATATGCTATATAGCCAATTGCTCCTAGGCTACAAACCTATATAGCATGCTACAGTATTGAATATTGGAGGCAAATGTAATGCAATGGTAAGTATTTGTGTATCTAAACAGAAAAGGTACAGTAAACACAACATTGTAATCTTATGAGATCACCATTTTTTATGTGGTTGCTTGTTAAAATGTTATGTGGTACATGACTGCACATACATATAGACACAGGTATATACATACACACACCCATGTTTTTCAAACAAGTTTAAAAAAATCCTACCTTATCTATAAAATAAAGCTAATGACTAGTTCAAATCAAAATAAGTGACAGTGACTTGAACATATGTAATATACATCACGACAAAAATATTAATACCATAATTGGCAATCAGCTTTCAAAGAGCTTATTTTAAAGGTAAAAGTTTGAAAAAGTTAACAAGTCATATACTCTTTTTTTTATTTTTTCCCTTCTGGATTATTTCTAATAAATTAACTATGATATTTAAATAAGCTACTATAATAATTTTATAATTGAAAAAATACATTCCTCAACTTGATAATTTCCCATTATCTCACTTAAATTTGTAATTATGTGTATATATTTATTTACTTATTTTTAGCCAGTTAGGCCTGAGCCATGGTGCCTGGCTCTATTGAGTATCAAAAATAAATTAGAATAAAGATCTTATATAAACATAAAATATCTGGGAACTGGTTCTTGTTCCAGTCTGAAATAATTATTTTACAGATGACTGACTTTACATACACTATAATAGGACTTTCCTTCACTATCATCTCAAAATGATATGTTAGGACAATATTCAAGGAAAACCATATTATAATGTATATAAAGATGTAGATATTTAAGAGAATATTACAGTAGTTATTTTGAAGATGCAACAATGTACTTTGAGAACAAAAATGGGTAAGAATTTTAGAGAGGAGATGAACTGGGAAAAACTAGCTGTACAGCAATTGAGGGAGGGCAAGGTGAAAATGTAGAGGTGCCTAGCTCTTCAAAAAACGAATGGTGTGTGTGTGTGCATGCATTCATGTGTGTGTGTGCGTGCATTCATGTGTGTGTTTTAGGAGTGGCAAATCAAGGAAAACATATAGGGTCTGCTACTGATTATATTTAAATTTCAAATATAACTTGTCAATGGTACTCAAATTTGCACTAGCTTTGCTGAATAATATATGTTTGTAATTATATTTGGATACATTCTCACAAGCAAAAAGCAAAAGGAGTGAGTTTTCATTGGGCTGACTGGAGTGGACCAAAATAGAAAGGAAAAATGTAATATTATACAGAAAAGAAAAAGGAATTCAAAGTCACCAAAGTGTCTAATAGCTTTCAGACTCCCCATATTATACAGTCTCATTTAATAAGGCTGTGATATGGTATTCTGTGGTTTGGGAAACCAGAGGTTTAGAAAAGTTAAAAAATAGTGTACAGGTTACTCAAGTAATAGGAACAGGTGCAACTCAGCCTTTTGAATCGGAAACCACACCTCTTAACTAAAATGTTATATTCTATATTCAGCATGACTACATTAAAAATTATTTCTTGTTTTTGGCAATTTCCCTGATACAACATTTTTAAACCTTGTAATTCCCACTTATCCATAATTTTAGTGTGTGGTCATACTAGTTGTATTAATCTTCTCTAAGCCTCGGTTTTCCACAATGTAAAATGGAAGATATTTCTGCACCCTCCTGAATGGAGATTAAATGAAATGGATATAACGTCATGGCAGTGTTCGACATAGTGCCCATCAATGAGAGTTCCTATTAAATAATAAACACATTTTGAATATTTGTTTAAATATTACATATAAATTGCATTTATGGCTATATCAATGTGTTCTATTAGTTGTGATTTTTTACACTGAAATAAATCATAAAGATAAGCATGTTTTAGCTAATATCAAAGCTAAACAATCCTTTTTTAAAATTCAGCATTTATTTTTCCTAGAGGTGTATTTTATTTACCTATTTGTACACTGACGATGCATTTCTTAAGTACCTGCTTTGTACTAGGCACAATGCCAGGTGCATAGCAAACACAAAACATCAATTTGTGTGGAGTTTAGAGTTTAACAGGAGAAACAGACATTTTACAACTACTAACACAAACACATTTAATTACAGTAGTAATTAATAACACAAAGAATAAATATGGTGGTATGAGACTGTATTGAGAGAGAAACAGTTAATCTATACTGAGGAAGTAAAGTAAGCTTCTCAGAAAGTGATAGTGAAAGTTGAAGCCCACATATAACACTCATTCAAAGTTACTGGAAATCACCTTACATTAGTTCAGAAAAGCCCCCAATCCACTTTTGACAGGCACAGCAGGAATATATTTTTATTACATACTATCAGTTCACTAGTGTAGTCTTTAACATGGGACTTCCTTTAAAGACAAATTCAACATGGTCAACAAAATCAGATTTTACGGAAAGGCATCTATTAAATTAATCATCTTAGTTCAAGCTCCTATATCAAATTGTCACAGATAGGGGTAGATTATAGACAACAGAAACTTATCCCTCATAGTTCTGGAGGATGGAAGTCCAAAATCAGGGTGCCAGCATGGTCAGATTCTGGTGCCCACTTGTCACTGTATCTGTAGATGGCAGAAAGAGAGTGAGGAAGCTCTCTGGGGTCCCTTTTCTAAGGGCACTAATCCATTCAGAGTGTGAAGCCCTCCCAAAGTCCCCACCTCCTAATATCACCACCTTAGAGATTAGAATTTCAACACACAAATTTCAGAGGGACAGAAACATTCAGAAACAAAAGGAAGAGAGGAAGAAGAAATAATAAAATAACATTTTTCTGTATGTGTTAATTTTATGTGACTGACACCCCACATAGTGCTTAACTATTCTTTCTTGTTTTAATCACATTTCTCCAGAATTTTTCTATTTAAAGAATACTTTTGAGACAGTCTTTCCAGTAGCATACATATCTAGAACTTCCCGTTTGATATTCCTCTGTACCAAGTCTCATCTTTTCCTGGCTGACTCATGCCCCAATTCTCGTCCTCTTCAACTCATACTCTGCTCGCTCTCTGCTTTGAGAATGTGACCTTTTCCTCCTTACTCCCTGTGGCTCCTCAATTTCTAAACTAGCTCTCCATAGGGCCTCTTATTCTTATTCCTTCCTTTTTCCTTTTCTAACCTCTTCGCCTCTCTCCCTTTCCACTTTCTTAGCCGCTGTTCCTTCTTAGTTTTGATTGCAGAAGCAAAAGTAAAAGATTGTCAAACTATAGTAGCAATTGCTTGTAATTCATTAAATATACACATTCATATATGATTTTGCAAAAATAAAGATACCAGGTATTCTGACGTGATGAATTTTGTGAGAAAATTATGTCATACTTCACTTAATGAAAATTAAGCATTTATAATATACAATGAAATAACACTGAATTAGGACACAAGAAAATTATGTTCTAGCCAATTTTGCAAAAATCAGTATATTAACTCATAATCTCTCTGAACATCAGTGTGATAATTTTGAAAAGAGGGTACTAGATTATTTATTCTCCATCTTACATATTTTTTATTTTATTTTATTTTATTTTATTTTATTTTATGACAGAGTCTTTCTCTGTTGCCAAGGCTGGAGTGCAGTGGCGCGATCTTGGCTCACTACAACCTTCACCTCCCGGGTTCAAGAGATTCTCTTGCCTCAGCCTTTTGAGTAGCTGGGATTACAGGTGCTTGCCACCATGCCCAGCTATTTTTTGTATTTTTAGTAGAGACTGGTTTCACCATGTTGGCCAGGCTGGTATTGAACTCCTGACTTCAATATCCGCCTCAGTCTCCCAAAGTGTTGGGATTACAGGCATGAACCACTGTGCCTGGCCTATAAATTTAAATTTAAAGATTAATTCAACATCAACATTTCTGAGTTTTAGCATACAGACTAAATAATTTGAATGATTTCACTATATTCTACTAGAATACAGATACAAAGGTTTATGACATTAAATGTGCCTTAGACAACAATAGACTAATAGCCCGAAAAAGATGACATCCACACTCAAAAATATTATAAAACCAAAATCAACCAGCACCACATTCCACAATCCCAACAGAAAGCCCAGCACAAGGTTCACAAGATCTTCTTGTTTCTTACATTAATGCCACGTGAGAGACAACAAAGAGACAAACTGGTTCATGCAAGTTAAGTCCTGTTTTCCCAACTTAATCATAAATTATTGTCTAAATGTTAAGAACTGTATCTTACACCTTTCCATTAGCTTTAAAAAACTGACCTGAACTAAATTAATAACATACATAGAAAGCAAGCTAAATACCCACATAATAAAATATTAACCTTTGTTTTTTTGGAGAAAGAGTCTCACTTTCTTCCCAGGCTGATATGCAGTGTCACCATCTCAACTCACTGCAGCCTGGACCTACTGGGATCAAGCTATCCTCCCACCTCAGACCCTGGATAGCTGGGACGACAGGGGTGCACCACCATGCCAGGTTAATTTTTGTATTTTTGTAGACACAGGGTTTTGTCATGTTGCTTAGCCTAGTCTTCAACACCTGTTTGGCTCAAGCAATCTGCCCACCTTGGCCTCCCAAATTGCTGGGATTAACTTATCTTTTAAGCCCAACATTAACTCTGAAGCAGTAAAAATAAACAAATTGAAAAGTAATATATAAAGTTAAATACTGTTTTCATAGTCATTGGAAATGGAACTGACAAGAATAACAAAAATCTTTACTTCACTAAAATAAAGGCACATAAGCAATGATTATGAAACTTTTTGGAAACGTACAAACGTAGTATTTTCATGAGAAAACTAAATAAGAAGTTATTTAATTGAAATGTTCAAATAAAAGATTTTTATCTTATTTTCTTCCTTTCCCCCACAGTTCACAATTTCTCTTTAGAGACATTTTATAACATGTTTAACACTGTAAGTAAAATCATTAAACTCTTCACCGATCACCTTTCCTCATTGTTTATTAGAAGTTTTTACACACATGGGCATTCATGCAAACATATACCTCAATTTTTAAAAAAATCTGAAAAGAAACATGGCCAGCCTCTAGTGAGAGTAAGTTCATATTGGCCTGAATGTATGGCCTACATTGGAATAAAAATGCTTATGATTAAATATTGAAAATTTCCCCAAATGTAATATAAATCTCTGGTGATGACAACAAAAGGAAGAAACCACAAAAACATCAGTATCCTTAAGGAATCATCAGCTTCTTTTTGTTTGCTTCAGTTATAAATTTTGCATTTGCACATAGCTGCCTAGATTTTCAAAGGGTTCTGCAATGATTAATTTAACAATCTACCCATATCGCTGTAATATAACCAAAAACTTTTACATATATATAATTTATAAGATCTGTATCATGGATAAATTATTGGCCAAAATAGGACTTCCATCATCCAGGTATGTTATTAATGCAGAAATGGGCAAATGTCACCAAAATATGACTACTTAGAAACATACTTCTCAAGCTCGTGTGCTTTACCCCTAAAGATATAAGGAAACACACAAAATGGTGCATATTTATGACAGTCAATTTGACCTGATTATTTGACAGTAAGAAATGAATGTGTAAAAATTCTAATACTTGCAAATATATATATTGAATGCTTACTAAATAAATGGCAGACCTTGTACTGAGGGCTTTGCATGAATTATTTCATGTAATTCCCACAACAACCCTCAAAGGTCCACATTAGAATAGAGGTCAGCACATTTTTCGTACAGAGCTAGAAAAAAATATTTTAGACTTCGTGGCCACATAAGGTCTCACTCAATATTGCACGACTCAACTCAGTTGTTGTAGGGAGAAAGAGGATATAGGCAACATGTAAAAGAATGGGCGTGGCTACATTTCAATAAAACATTATTTACAAAAACAGGCAGCAGTCACATTTGGCCCACAAGCAATACTGCTGTAGACCCCTGCAATTAAAATTCTCATTTTTCCACTGTTAGTATGTAACAGTCATATGGTCACACAGCTGGCCAAAGAACTCAGGTCTCTTATTGCAGAATCAAAGCTGCTAACTATTACATATATCTGCTTCTTGACAGCAATTTAAAGAGCTAATCTACGATAAAATAAAGACAAATATATTCTAGAGTTAAAGGCAAATTGATATATTTATAAAAGACAAAACAAAATATTACCAGAAACTTTGCATTTGCAATGCTAGTGATGCAGACTCTAGGAAATAAAAGTCTGTGCTCCCAAAATATTAAGATATCTGATAAAATTTAGAGAATTTAGTCTATGCTTTAAAAATGAGCTCTCTTTAAAAAGTTACATACTTTGTAAAGCCCCATGGAATGTTTTAGGGTTCTTCTTCATATAAAATGACACAGGATGAACTGCCAAAACCATGAGCAAGGTGCTATACATTGTTATCAATGTCCATGCCCATTGCAAATGTACGGTGTATGGCCAGACTGAGAATAATGATTTATGCTCAGGCCAAAATCGTGCCAAGGCAGGAAGACCCTGCAGTATTTAACAAAGTCTCACCTCACTTGGAATAAAATCCAGTTCAAAGTCCTGGTTACAAGTCCAGTATAATCTGATCCAGTCTAATATTTTAACTATTCCCACTACACACCAGCTATAGTGCCCTTTTTTTCTGTTCTTGAAGCACAGACAAGCTCATTTTAGCCATAGGTACATCTTACCAGCTATTCTCTCTGCCTAGAATTCTCTACCATTGAGTCAGACTCCAGCCCAAATGTCAATCAGATTTCACACAAATATGCTCTTTTAGAGGACTTCTCTGGACACCCAGTTACTCTGTCAACCATATCACTCCAAGTTATGTTTTGCTTAGCATTTATGTGATAATATGATCTTTTATTGGTTTATTATTATTTCCTAATGTGCTATTATATAGCATTTTAAAACTTCATTGTCAATCTTCCTCAATATAATAAATCTATGCTGTCAAAGTATAGATGTCATGCTTATTTAGTTGCTAATGTACTCCCAAAGCCTAGTAGCTTGTCTGGTGCGTAGAAACTCCACAGTAAATATTTGGGAAATGAATGAGATATATTATGTTCTGCAGGCTACACCACATTGCCATTTATGGTTTTATTCACTTTATTTTGGTGAATCATGCACAGAAAAGAAGAAAAAGTTGCTTAGACCTCACGGAAAATTCATTTAAAATTCACAGTGTCTTGTTATTTTATTTTAAAAAAGTACAAACATTATTTTTCTTTTCATAACTGACAGCTATTGGCTGTCTAAAAATGAGAGCAAGGTGGGGGAGGAAACTATTGTTTAAGCTCTTCGTAAAGTTTACTTAAAAAGTAAATATGGCAAGGCCAGGCACCATGGCTCACGCCTGTAATCCCAGCACTTTGGGAGGACGAGGCGGGTAGATCACGAGGCCAGGAGATCAGGACCATCATGGCCAACATAGTGAAACCCCATCTCTACTAAAAATACAAAAATTAGTTGGGCATGGTGGTGTGCACCTGTAATTCCAGCTACTTGGGAGGCTGAGACTGGAAAATCACTTGAACCCAGGAATCAGAGGTTGCAGCGAGCCAAGATTGTGCCACTACACTACAGCCTGGCAACAGAGCGAGACTCCTTCTCAAAAACAACAACAACAACAACAAAACCAAAAACAACAAGACAAAGTAAGTATGGCAATTAATTCTGCTAATTATTATTTTAATTTTTAAAATGTATGTATTTTTATCTTTAATTTCTTCTGCATACTGTTACTGTTTATGTAATTTTGTCAAAATGTTTTCCCAGTTTAAAAATCATTTTATTTGACCTTTGTCAAGTCTAAAATGTCATCCATTTTGCAACTGATAACTATTTAATTCTTTTTTCTTAACTCTTTTCTAATTGAATTTCCCAAAACTTAAGCTTTATTTTAATTCAACGTTTGTGTTAGAATTTTTATCATTTATTACTTTTTTGTATTTGTTATTAATTTCTAAATTTTATTGTAGGACAGCATAAAAAGTATAGATAAATGAAGATCATAGATAAGAAGAGCCAAGTTTACATAAGAAATGTTACGCTCCTGTTCATCTATGATTAATTGCGTATTAGTCCCTCAAGTCCCTTACAACGAACTCTACTTTTACCAAAATTCATGCTGTTGAAAGTCACTAAATTGGATACTCACTGAATCTGATGTTCTCTTTCAGAATGTCAGCATGTCACTATTCACATAACCATCAAGGGTTTTCCGGGTCAGTGTTCAACTTTCCAATGCCAAACCACTGATTTCCAAAAAGAGGGAATATGTAACCTCAACCCTACCACCTCCTCCTCTGTAATCTCTGCTTATGAGCTATGCCATATGTCAGTACCTTTGCACAAAGAAAGAAAGGGGAGGTACCATCTAGTTAAATCCACTGTGCTTCTTCCATTGAAAACCATTCTTGAGAAGTATTTTCATTCTTGAGAAGTATTTTATCT
This sequence comes from Ateles fusciceps, assembly GCA_036589455.1. Classification (NCBI taxonomy): domain Eukaryota; kingdom Metazoa; phylum Chordata; class Mammalia; order Primates; family Atelidae; genus Ateles; species Ateles fusciceps. Next base: position 6,654,154 of record JAZHEH010003310.1, read on the forward strand.
AAGAAATATAAATTCTGAATGTTATTATTTGATTAAATCAGGTATTTAGGAAAGCCGCTTATTTGTGCAACACTATCTTTCTCCTTTTCAGAAAAGCCCTCCTAAACTACATTTTCAAAACCTCTTTCAACCTTCACTAAAGGTCACTGAATACGTTGTATATTTGCTATTTCACTGACATGTAGAACTGTCATTATGAACACTTCCCACAACATTATTCGATGACCCCCAAACAATGCATTACATGTGATAATAACTGTCAGCTATGACATATCTGTTAACTTCTTAAGATGATTTCCTCTCCCTTTTGGCTGCTGGGAGTCTTCAGGCTGATAAAGAAGAGAAAACTATCTTTTACTGGGGATCCATAATGTGTCCAGTGTTTTATCCATATAATCATATTTAATTTTCTCATTACACTTTTGGTAGGGTAGAGGGGGAGGCAAAATCTTTACCTTTACCTGCTTAGGGTCTCCAGCTGGGTCTGAGAATTAGATTGACATAAAACAGATTAACAGGAGAAAACCACACAAATTTATGTAAAATAAGAGCCTTCATAAGGAAATGTTGACTCAAAGAAGTAGCAAAATCTGAATGTTTACGTGCTGGGTTGAAGAAAGAATCACAAATATGGAAAAGTAACAAAAACAAATGGGGGATACTAAAGGAAGAGTAGAGTTATTTTTAGCAAGGTCTGTTTGTGCAGAATCCTCTAGTCCCATCTCTGGTGATAAGAACATTTCTTTCCTCCTGGTATTGGGAGGGCAGCTCTTACATAGGAGTTACATCTGTTTTCAGGAAGAAAAAGGGAGAATGAAAGTGTCCTTCTTGCGCCTGTTTTTCAAGTGCCTTTAACTGAAATCTCAAAACCAGTAGTATGCCAACATGGCCAATTTTGGGGTGACGTATCCTGAGCCCCTTTAAGGGATTATTATCCTCTAATTACTGATGAGGAAACTTAAACAAATGTTAAGTAATTTTCCAAAATCACTTGGGCAAACAAGTGAAGGACTGGAATACCGGTCTACATCTCTCTGTCTGTCTCTCTACCCTCAAAAACACTGCTCAGAGACAAAAAAAACTTTAAAGTTGGATTTTACTCTCAGACACAGAAAACATACCAATGATTAGAGATAAATACATTCATATACTTCTAAAATCTTATTTTCTAATGTTTTCTTCCTAGGATTTTTGTTTTGGTTTTGCTTTCTTGCTTTCTTTTGTTATTTTGCCTTTTATTGATATATTAGTGAAGTCAAAGCTTTGGATGTTGCCATGAGCAGTTCATGGACTTCATGGCAATCCTCTTACACTTGTGTTTTCTGGAGCCCACTTATTCACAAATGCTCTCTTTTGATTTATTAGTTACTTTTACAACGTGTTTCATCACTGATATTGCTGGTTGTGAATGGTCAAACCTACTTTGGAGAGAACTGCAGTATTAGATAATTTTAGTGCAGACGTTAGAGATTGTAAACACATAAATTGCTCACAAAAGAGCTCAAATTTGGCACTCAGATTTGTTACTAACATAAAAATGCGATTCAAATTTATTCACAACCAGTTACATGAGGGATAAAGAGGAAAAAAGATTAAAAGGACATTACAAATCAATAAAGATATAAATGTGAGCAAATAATGCAATAGGCACAGAAACATGAAAGTGTCAAAAAAATAATGGATTACACAAAAATTAGTATTGCTCTAAAGTATAATGTCTTCTCAAAATTATCTTACTTTTCCAATTATTATGATGCCACATGTCTGGCCCATTGGTTCAAATTTTAACTTTTTCCCTAGAGCAATAGCAGTACTAAGTCAGCAACTCTCCCTACCATCATCCAAGGATACATAGCATGTTAATCAACGAATTATTTTAAGAATCCTTTGTTTTACAGACACTTGCAGTTTTACAATAAACTGTAAAGTAACTCTATTAAAGTTGAAACAGGGCTAAGTAGTTGAAGACAAATATATTCTCATGAATAAAATTTTGTCCATGTTCATAGACAAAAGTTCTACATTTGTTTCTCATAATCCATAAACACTTTATGAGAAAAGACCTCTTTGAAGGTTGACTGTATTATTAAAACAGGAAACAGAACATAATTTTTGAGAAATTGGGGGGGTGGCATATATATTTCTAATGTGGCTTTTGAGAGACAAGGTTTGAATATGGCCCAGGAACTTCAGAGGCACTGTCATCACAATGGCTGGCAGAAACAAAAATGCAATAGCTCTCTGAAGCGCCAAGGCTTGCGATAACACCTGTGACTGCAGGTGGCTCTACTTGAAAAGAACTGCACCACTTTCCTCTTCAATGGTGGGCACTGTGTTCCACAGTGGGTCAGAGGTGACCAGGGTGCTTTCAAGTTTAGTTTTATAATTTTGAAGAACTGGATTGTGAACACTGACAAGTTCCCAATTTAGCCCCTTAAAAACATGAAAGTGGTCTGCATTCCCTCCTTTAACATAAACCTTCATTCACTAACTACAGCAGGAGATTTAATCTAGTGACCTTCTTTTGAAATCCAATTTAAATTAAATGATTGATTTTGAGATTTTGCCAGACATATACTGAGGCTTAAAAAAAAAAAGTAATCTTCATAGTACTCTCAATGGAGATTAAATCAGGTTAGAAAAAAAAAAACACATTGTCACTGAAGAGTGATTTTTTTTTTCTCTGCTACCTTGCATACAAATTATTTTTAAGAGTCTAGAAGACAGAACAGCACCAAATCTTAAGACACTGAAAGTATTTTGACACAACTGCACTTTTCAAGTATAAAACAGCAAACAAGAACGTGGTAGATGCATTCCTATACTGGGCAATGGCTAAGAAATTTCCTACTAAAATATAATATGAAAAGTCAGAACTCATCTGGTATAGTACATTCAGTTCAGTATGCCGCATTTAAGAGGGATATAGACAAATTCAGGTTTGTTAATAAATAAGAATTCAAAACCAAGTGATGTAATAGGAAAAACAATTGGGGGAAAATGGAAATACAGGCTCTGGAAATAGAAAATCCCTCAGGGTATAATACTCAATGACACACTATGCAGAAAAGTGACTGGATCTGCTTTGTGAGCTTCCATGGGTTACAAATTGGTAGACAGGTTTCAAACTCAATATAAAAAATTTCTAATGAAGAGACCCATCCAAATATGGAATGAGCTATCTTACAATATCAGTTTCATCTTCTGAAGACATTCAAGGGAAAGGTGAATTAGGGATGCTAAAGAAAAGACTAAAGATTAAACTACAATATTGAGGCCCTTTCAAAGGCTTGAGTCTAAATTTTTCAGAATGAGGATCGTCTATAATGAAACAGCTCTCAAATTGATAAAGAGAGCATCTCGAAGTAAAATGCTAGCATATAACAAACAGCATTACTTAGTAGAAGAAATAGATGTAACTAAGACATAGTTTACAAATGCTTTTTTGATGAAGAGTCAGAGAATATCCAAACACAAGCACCATGACAAGTTTTTGAATTGTGAAAACCAGGATGAACTGAAGAAACATGAGAAAAACCTCAAGAGAAATCATATTAGGAAAAAAGCATTTTTTGATATCATGATTAGTAAAAGCAAATACCATGACTAGTCTTACTAATATGCATTAATTAGTACTAATTCAGCGGTGGTGGGAAGAAAGAAACACTAGTTTAAGAATGCAAACTTCCAAATTATAGGAATAGAACTTTTTAGGCAGGAATGGTTCATAAGACATTTACTTTATCAGGATTACATATCTCCTAAAATCACGCCACTCTGATAGTGTTGAATCCATGCTCATTTAAAAAAAAACCCTTAAAGAAGCTCTCTGGTTCCTCATGTTGCTTTTTTTTTCTTTTTTTTTTTTGCCTTTTCCTGCTGGCTTTATTCTGTGTTTAACTTGAACGTTTTGTCAAATTCTTTCCAGATTTCCATTTGATTTCGGTGGACTTTGAAGATGGATCACCACTCTCATTCAGATGAAATTCTTTGGAGAGAACTTTATTTGCAAAGTACGGATTTTCATCAAAATAAAAATCTATTCTGTAACCTGATTTACTATCTTCAAATTCTGTCACTTCAACTCCAGTCTAATAATGCAGTGCCTCCTCATCCTCCTCCCCAAGCAGTGCAGACACTTGTAGATGGCTGTCAAATGTTGTTGCCCAAAAATCTGGGATTTGGGCAATGAATTCTGACCTCTTCTGAAAAAGTGGTTATCAGATTTTGTTATACTTCTGTTCTACTTCCAAAATCTCCTCACTGGTTTGTTCGTTAAGTCTGTCTATTTCATTTTGTACTTCATCAATGTGTTCAATTGCTTCTTGATATTCTTTTTCTCCGTTCTTCAGCAAGCTTGCAGAGGCCAATGTCCTCCTGTCCCAGAGCAGGAGATGGTCCAGAGAGCCTCTTTACCTGGTTTACTGATCATTCTGATGGAGGTGTTGATGAGTTAGGAGAGGTTATCAAAGATGGTATGTGGCCAAACCCATTACAGCACTACTTGGTTCTGATATGGATGATGAAGAAGGAGAAGGAGAAGAAGATGATGATGATCAAAAGGAGGAAGAATTAGAAGATATTGATGAAGTGGATGAAGATGAAGATGATGAAGAAGGAGAGGAAGAAGAGGAAGATGAAGGAGATGACTAATAGAACACTGATGGATTCCAACCTTCCTTTTTAAAAATTTTCTCCAGTCCCTGGGAGCAAGTTGCAGTCTTCTTTCTCCTCTTGTGCTCAGTCACTCTATTCTTGAGGTCTCTTTTCTCTATACCATGGTTCTCAACTTATTTGGGGGAAATACCTTGAGGAGAATAGAACTGGAAATGAGTCTCTATCCATTTCTGTTCGAAATTCATTTTTATCCCTTCCTGTCTGAACAAAAACTGCATGGAATCAACACCACTGAGCTTTGTGGGAAAAAAGAAAAATCTGCTCCCTTTCCTCTGCTGGAAGTTGGAGGGTGCAAGGCTCCTGTGTAGCAGTACACAGAATTCTAGCTTTTTTCCTCCTTTCTCTGTATATTGGGCTCAGAGAGTGCACTGGGTCTCTATGTGAATATGGACAGTTAGCATATACCAACATGTATCTGTCTACTTTCTCTTGGTTAAAAAAAGAAAAAAAAAACTTTAAAAAATGGGGTTATAGAAGGTCAGCAAAGGGTGGATTTGAGATGTCTGAGTGGGTTAAGTTGGCATTTTAACAACATGGTTTCTCCTTTGGCATGTTTAATTGTGATATTTGACAGACATCCTTGCAGTTTAAGATGACACTTTTAAAATAAATTCTCTCCTAATGATGATTTTTGCCCTACCACTCAATGGGGAAATCAGCAGAACGTGTAGGATCTTATTTACTATTGACATTCTCTATTGTAATTTTGTTCCTGTTTATTTTTAAATTTTCTTTTTGTTTCACTGGAAAGGAAAGATGATGTTCAGTTTTAACACTGAAAGTGTAGAAGTTTGCTGTGTTACAATAAAACTAAATGTGTATACACACATACATACACACATGCGCGCGCACACACACACACACACACACATACACACAAAACCACTTAAAATTACTTACTGTATTCACTAACTCTGGAACAAACAAATGTAAGTTGCTTAGTGAACACAAAAATCTGAGTCACCTTTTTTGTTTTTTTCAGAGTCAGGGTCTGGTTCTGTTGTCCAGGTTGGAGTCAGTGGTGTGATCATGGCTCACTGTAGCCTGGAACTCCTGGATTTAAGTGATCCCCCCTGCCTCAGTCTCCCAAGTAGTTGGGACTACAGATGCGCACCACCACTCCTGGCTCACAGTTACGTTTAAAGTATATATCTCATCTAATATTAGATTAAAATTTTTTTAAATATCTTTCTCTATAAATTTAGTGTGTGTCCCCCCATCTTAATCTAAGTGGAAAAAACCCTACCATAATTTCTGAACTCTGAAATTGAAGATTAGTTCTGAATTAAAATGTTCTTAATTGGCATTGACATTCTAAGTGACTGCATAAGCAGCAGATATCACTGATTTGACTAAATTGAAATACAAGTTGCTTTTTAAGAATCTATTTGAGGCCAGACACAGTGGCTCGTGCCTGCGATCCCAACACTGTGGGAGGCAGAGCAGGGGTTATTGCTTGAGCCCAGAAATTTGAGATTTCCTTTCTACGAAAATAAAAGAAAAATTAGCTACGTCTAATGGTATGCGCCTGTGGTTCCCTGTGGTTCCAGCTATTTGGGAGGCTGAGGTGGGAAAATCATTTGAACCCAGGGCCCAGGAGCTCAAGGCTACAGTGAGCTCTGATCACACCACTGTACTCCAGCCTATGTTACAGAATGAGATTTTTTCTAAGAAAAAAAAAAAAAAGATTTTTGTTTTAATAATAAAGAATCTATTTGAAAACTTATTAACTATGTCAATAGGTTTTTGAAAATGAAGACTAATGACCAATGCCATCAAGAGGGAATACTTAAATAATTATTAATCTTGGGTATATTTTCTTCCAGCTGTTTAAGAATTCCTATGCAAAAAAAAAAAAAAAATTCTTAAACTTTTTATTTTGAGAGAGCAGTTATGAGAAATGATACAGAGAGGTACTGTGTTTACTTTACCCAGTTTCCCCAAGTAACATCTGGAAAACTATGGTACAATATCACATCCAGGATACTGGCATCAATAGAGTTAAGATACAGAACAACTGTATCACTAGAAGGAATCTTCTTACCCTTTCATAGTCACATCCATAGCACTCCGGCTTTCTTACCACTATCCTTAGCCCTGGAAAACACTAATTTCTTCTCCATTTCTTTGTCTCTATAAGAATGATATATAAATGGAATTACACAAAATGGAGTATGTTCCTTGTAGGATGAGTTTTTGCTACTCCACACAATCCTCTGGAGATTCATTCAAGTTACTGTGTGTATTAATAGACTACTCATTTTTATTGATGAGTAGTACTTCATGGTATGGATGTGCTACACCCTGCTTAATATACTGAAGGAAAAGTGGGTTGTTTTCAGGTACTGGCTATGATGAATAAAGTTGCCATAAACATTTAAGTATACATTTTCATGTGAAAAAATTTTAATTTATTGGAATACATACACAGGAGTGCAATTGCTTGCTGGCATGTATGATAGCTGCATAATTTAGTTTTACAAGAAACTACTACACTGTTTTGCAGAGTGATTGTAGCATTTTACATGCACGCCAGGAATGATCCAGTCTTCTTGAGTCCTCACCAGCATTTGATGTAGTCACTCTTTTTATTTTAGCAGTCTGATAGAGATGTAGTGATATCTCATTGTAGTTGTAGTTTGCATTTCCCTAATGATGTTGAATATAATTTCAACTGCTTACTGGGCATCTGTATATTCTGTCATCTTGCCATTTTATAATTCTTTTAATTGTGGCATTTTGATAAATTTATATATTCTGGATTTGAGACCTCTTTGGATACGTGCTTTGCAAATATTTTCTCTGAGTTTGTAGCTTGCCGTTTCATCATCTTAACAAGAACTTGTTAACAATAATATTGATGTAGTCCAATTTATTAATTTTTCCTTGTACTGACTGTACTCTGGTATCAAGTCTAAGAACTCTTTGACTACCCTTACAGCTGAAGATTTTCTCCTGTTTTATTTTTCTAAAATTATTCCAGTTTTACAATTTACATGTTAATCCATGATCTATTTTTAGTTAACTTTTGCGTAAGGTAGAAAATTTAGGTTGAAGTTAACTTTTGCGTAAGGTAGAAAATTTAGGTTATTTCTATGGCTGTCCAACAGCTCTGGCATCATTTGTTGAAAAGTCTACCATTCCTCCACTGAAATGCTTTCATACTTTTGTCAAAATCAGCCGTGTATATTTGTGTAGGTCTATTTCTGGGATGTCTATTCTGTTCCATCAATTTGTGTGTCTATCCCTCCACTGATACCCTATAGTCTTGATTACTGTAACTATATATGACTTAAAATTGGGGAGACTGATTCCTCCCACTTTATTCCACTTTTACAAGATTGTTTCAGGTGTCCACAGGTAGGTGTTCTGTTTGTCTTAGCATATAATTTTGAAATAATCTCTATGTCTAAATCTATAAAAATGTCTTTCAAGATTTTGATAAGGATTTTCTTAAACAGCTTTTTATTTAGAGAAATTACATTTTTCCTACTTTGAGTTGTCCAATCTATGAATACAGTGTACACCTCCATTTATTAAAATTTTCTTCTTTCATCAGTGTTTTATAGTTTTCATCATACATTTCTGTACATATTTTATTCGATTTACACCTTACTATTTCTTATAAGAAAGAAAAAACATGGAAGGAGGGATGTAGGGAACAAAAGAGAGACTGAGAGAGAGAACCAGTGTTTATAAATATGTACACTATATTTTTTATTTTAATAACCACATATTCATTACTAGTGTATAGAATACAATTGCTTTTTTAATATTTTTCTTATGTCCTGCAACCTTGCTCATTTCATTTATTAAATTCTGGAGGGGTTTGTTTAGATTCCTTGGTATTTCTTATTTTCTATATATATATATATATATATATACACACACACACACACACACACACACACACACACACACACAAATCATGTCAACCACAAAGAAGAAAGTTTTATTTATCCATTCTGATCTCTATGTCTTATTTCCTATTTTTTTCTTGGCTTTATTTCATTAGCCAAAATTTCCACCACTGTGCTAAATAAGAATGGTGATAATGGACATCTCTGCCTTGTTCCCAAAGTTAGAAAAAAAGAATTTCGACTTTAGCCACTAAGCATATCGTTACATTTCAGTTTTTGATAGATTTAAATTAAGTTTCGGTAGTTCCCCTCTATTCCTATTACTCTGAGCCATTTTATTTCAAATGCATGTTTAATTTGACAAAATACATTTTCTTCAACTAACATAATTGTTTTCTTCTTTAGCCTGTTACTATGTTAGGATTTTAAATACAAAACAAGCTTAACATCTCTAGAATAAACCCTACTTAGTTATGGTGTATAATTCTTTTTATATATTGGTGAATTGTATTTGCTAATATCTTGTTAAGAATTTTGTATCTACATTCATGAGGAATACTGACCTGTAGTTATTTTATTATTATCTTCATCTGGTTCTAATATCAGGGCATTACTGGCTTCATAAAATGAATTAGGTAGTGTTCCTTCTTTTTCTCTTTTCTGGAAGAAACTATTTTAAATTAATGTGAATTCTTCTTTAAATGTTTCAGAAAATTATCCATTGACAACACTTGTACATGTAGATTTTCCTATGTGGCTTGCTTTTAAATCACAACTTAAATTTCACTAATAATTGTAGGTTATTTGGTGAGTTGTGGTAGTGCTTTTTTTTTAGAAATAGATCCGTTTCATCTGTTACCAAATGTATGCATGTAAAATTATTCCTAGTATTCTTTTACTATTATTTTGATGTCTGTGAGGGACTATGTTAACCTCTCCTTCCTGGGTCCATGGGGTGTGGTTTCAAAGGCAAGAACTTCCTAGTGCCATGCCTCCATCCACCTCCCCATCTGGGAACCTAGAGTTCTTTGTCTAACTTTCCCGCGTCACAGGCTAGGTAAAATTTCAGGTGTACTCTTTAGTATTAAAAAGCCAGTGAAAAGCTCTGGGAGGAAAGGCCTCTGTTCTGGGCTGGACAGCCTATCCAGCACCAGAGTCGAAGATCAATCACTCCAGAGAACATTTGAAAGAACTCCTCTCATTGGACAAGAACATGAATGGGGTGGGAATAACTAAAAGTTAAACCTCCACTTCACCTTACCTGCACTGATTTCCCAATCTGGGATCCCCTCCCACAGCAATATGGGGGCTGTTTTTCCCTCTCTACCTGTGCGGATATCCCCTTCGGATTTCCCTCCCACAATAGCGTGGGAGCTTTCTCTCTTCTCTCTCTCTCTCTCTCTCTGCCTAATCAATAGCTTTCTGCTAAAATGCTTGGGTCTGACATTTACTTGAACTGTAAGCTCACTGCACCACCAGGGCCCCTTCCCCATTCTTGGGGCAAAAAGAGGCCAAGAACTTCAGGCACGTCAAATGGGGTTGGGGGAGCTGAGCCCAGTCCTGTCCCGTGACCTGGTTACATGTGAACAGTGACATAAGTTAAAAATTAAAGAGAAGGAAACTTTATTGTATTTACCCATATCTTTACTCTTTCTATTTTTCCTTTTCCATTTCATGGACTTTCCATTAGCCATTCTAGGATAAGTCTGCTAGCAACAAATTTTCTTAGTTTTCTTTCATCTGAGAATGTCTTAATTACCAACATTCTAGAAGAATATCTTCACTGTTTTCTAATTAATAAACTTGAAAGAAATATCTTAATATACAAAGCATTTTTAACTTATAGTAGGCTTACAGCCTTAGAATAAATTACTTTATATTTAATAATTCAATGATCATGCTCTAGTACTTTTTAACCTAAGTACTACCAAATTGTTTTACAAAAGGCTTGCAGAAAATTAGACACCATAAAAAAACTGTGTAAAGAAGCGAACCCTAGTTGACCTCAGAAAACTCACTCCACACTCCATGATTCTACATGATCCCTTTGAGAAGGATCATTTACCAAGTTAATTTTTAGGCAATAGAGGAATAAACTTTGAATAGCAGTGAGGAGTTTCTTTTGCCTTCGACGTTCTAAATCAGGACCTGTTTTCTCACATTCCAAGTCACCTTGGCATTTTTGCTTCACTTTTCTCTCGTAGTTGAGAAATTTCATCCTATCCTGAATCTCCTTTTGTATAAAGAAGCTAGAAATGAATTTATGCCAACCTTCATTTTTGACCTGTAGAGTAAGTCCTTGAAAAAGGAGAATTACTTAGTTACTTGCATACTTACTTGAAAAATTAAGACTACAGCTAGAGGTACTGATGTTCCTCTACTCATATTTGCTCTTCATAAATCTCATCAGGCATTTTCTCAGCCTGAAAAACTGCTACACACTCAGAGAAGAAACACCATGCCTAATGTGATTTTGGAAATCTTTGAATTTATGTATGAGATTCTTTTTAAAAGATGACTCCTTAAATTATATCAAAATAATGCAAACATGTAAAAAAAATTACCATATAATTCTGTCATCTACTTCAAGGAATATGTAATTGTCATTCATTTATTTTTCAAAAGGGATCTCTGGTAAAATCATCAATAATTTTGATATATTTAACATGTCTCTGCCCTATAAAAAGAAGATTAACAATAATATTTTGCAGATGTTCAGCACCATGGCTAAACTATTCATGTAGTATTCATTCTATTATATATATATATATATATATATATATATATATATATATCTGGCCGGGTGTGGTGGCTCACACCTGCAATCCCAGCACTTTGGGAGGCCAAGGTGGGCAGATCAAGAGGTCAAGAGATGGAGATCATCCTGGCCAACATGGTGAAACCAGTCTCTACTAAAAATACAAAAATTAGCTGGGTGTGGTGGTATGTGCCTGTAGTCCCAGCTACTCTGGAGACTGAGGCAGGAGAATCACTTGAACCCAGGAGGCAGAGGTTGCAGTGAGCCAACACTGTGCCACTGCACTACAGCCTGGCTACAGAGTGAGAATCCAACTCATATATATATTTATATTTCCTTCACTTTAATCAAGCCTATATGAACTTGGTACAAATTGACCTTGCAAATATATCTACACACACACACACACACACACACACACACACATATATATACACATATACAATATATATATACGTATATATACACATATACATATATATATATACACACACATATACATACATATACATATATATATACACATATACATATATATATATATATATATAAAGAGAATCTACAATTTTCCCACTTAAATGGAACAAAATGGTTTTATGGTCTTCTACTATATCTGCCCATGTTGAAATTGGAGTAAAAAGAAACATATTTAACATATATTAGGGGTACAACTATAGATTATCATGCTAACTTTTTAAAATGACAATTATTTATTCTTCATTTGAGTACATATGCCAACATCTGCATTTTAATATAAATTATTTATAAATCAAAATAATAATGGCAGTTGATTCTATTAATCAACAGAAAGTGAGATGGGAGTTTGGAAATTATTTAACACTTAACACATCATTTCTTGGGGGGGGGGTCATTAAAATAAAGGCTCAAAATTATGACTGTATGTGGGATGGAAGAAAATTATGAACCAAATAATTATACACATAATTGTTTTAAAATTATCCTCTAGGTGGGAAACACATTTAAAAATTCTTTAGGGACTTAATTAAAATAGAAAGAATTATCACTTTTCAAAAATATGACCAAGAGATTTAATTTTGGCTTTTCACATTTATTTTGACATTTTAAAATGCATTCTAACGTGAGGAAACAAAACACCATTTTATATTTAAAATGAAGTTTTTATTTTTGCTTTTCTTTAAAATCTTTTCATATTAAGTTAAAAAACATAGTATTAAAATGTCATCACCATTGAGGAATATATCAATTTATATGCTAAAATATTTTCTTACTTAAAAAAAACTATGCTTTACAAATTAGTTAATATTTTAAAATTAAATCTTAATTTTTATTTAAAATGATTGCTTTCATAAATTTCTCAGGAAACAAAATTAAATCAGTAATATAAAACAGAGCAATTTAAAAGGCTGTCATATATGACAGCATGGGAAGATCAAATTATTTTTGACATGGAAATAATTTTTAATAACAAAAGCCAAAATAAACGGCAGAGCATTTTGCTTTAATATATGAAATTTAAAGAGCACTTAATCAGTATATATACTTTTATTTTAGAAAGAATTCTAATAGTTAAGCATTCTTTTGAGAGCAAGCATATGCTGTGGAAATAAAGTCAAAAGGCAGGTCACTGAAGTGACATGTGGTCCAGTAAAAAGATTAAAATGGGGAGAGTTTTTTTTTTCTAAGTATAATATATACAATATTAGACCTATACACAGTATTCAAGTAAGAAGGGGAAATCCTGGTTGAGTCCGCAACGAGGTGGCGGGGGATGAATGTCAAGCCGGCAGGAATAAGGATGAGGATGGGAGATCTTCTATAAAAGTTTCTTATAAGAGAAGAAAGACATTAGGTCTTAAAATATAAGATAGTTCATAAAGCAAAGTAGACGAGGGGATGTATTCCAAATGAAAGGAAATGTCATGTGTAAAGTCACAGAGACTCAGGATATGAGAGGACAGCAAAACCTAGGAACTCTGCAGAGACCCCATCAGCAAGAAGGACCTCATGGAGGTGGGGCCCTGACCTTGGAGTTCTTAGTCTCTATCACTGTAATAAATAAATTCCTTTTCTTTATAAGTTACCCAGTTTCAGTTATTCTGTTATAAGCAACAGAAAAGATACACTGAATGTTTTACATTTGTGAGTCACATGTCAAATCTGCATTTTAGAAAGTTTACTCTGGTAACACTTTCGAGAATATATTTGGTGATGGATTGAGTGTATTCGAATCGACTGTATCTCAAGGTTACCTTACAATTATACCTCCTGCTGTGGTTTATTATTTAATACTATAATTTAATAGATTTGACCTAGAAAACGGAATCTTTTTATTGTGTTGTTATCATTTTGGAAATGTTAAGTATATGAAAATGTAAGGGATATGAAGAAACACGACTGTCATTCATTTTTGAGAGCCTCCTATGAGACTGCTCTCCTCCTGGCTTTCAAAGAGCCCTGGATGTGACTTAGGGAAGGCACAGCATGTTTTGGTCTCCTTATAAGGCTGCTTGCTCCATAAACCAAAACATTCAGTGCCCTCATCCAGCAATTCTTCACTCACAACAGGAAATTACTATTAATGCTATCTTTTGTACCTACTGTCCTTCTTCTGCTTCCTGTCCATGCTTATCCAACTGAGAATTCTCATGGTCCATTACTATAATCATTGTCTTACATCACTCTCCTAATCCTAGCAAAACTCCACCCTTAGTTAAATTCAATCACTAAGGAATCTTATCACATTTTCTTCTTAGTCAACTAGTCTCCCACTCTTGCAGTGGACAATACCACACTTCCTCTCACTTGGAATTTTCAATACGTCTCCCTCATTTACTTTCACTGGATGACCTTGGCTTTTACTTAAATGAGAAAATAGAAGCAATTAAAAAACATAAACACTCAATCAAATCTACCTCCTTCCCTGCATAAAACCAATATACTTCACCTCCTTTTTATTGTGTCAGAAAAATTGCCCCTGGATTTTTCTAAGAACACTCTCTATCAGCTGAATCCCATCAGTTGAAATATCACCTACCTTAAAAGAAACTTTTTGACTTTTCACCCCATTCCAGCTACCAAACTCACTTTTCTACTACTTTTTAAAGAACATCTTCTCTCTGTATATAAAAGTTGTCTACACTTGCTGCCTTCACTTTCTCACTTTTCATTTTCTTCTTAACCCATCGGAATGAGAATTTCAGCCCAACCATTCCACCAAAACCCCTTTTAGTCCAAATAAATGACCTTCATGCTAAATCAATGGCCGATTTTCGATCATCGTCTAACTTAAACTCTGCAAATGCAGCTGACATTTTGAATACTACTTCCTTCTTAAAACATGCTTATTTCAATAGGTCCTCCTATTTCACCTGCAGATCCTTCTTTATCTTCTTAGCTCCTATCTTCTTCTGTTTTTCTTCGCGACCTCTTTAAGTTACAGTAAGTTGGAGCTCAGAAGCTCAACCATGTCTTTCTTCGTACTCACCCTTTAGATAATCTGACACAAGCTCAGAGTTTTGAATGCCTTTTATAAACAGATGATTTCTGACTCAAATTGCCAGTCCTAACATCTCCACTAAATTCCAGGCTTATATATTTAATTGCCTACTCAATATCTCCACTTACATGGTAAACACACATCTTATACTTGTGATATCCAAAACTAACCTCTTGATTTTCCCCCGAATCCTTCTCCTCCCAGTTTCCCATGGATCTGTGAATGGCTACAGTGTATCTTATGCCAGACATGGAGTTTTTGGACGCCTATTACCTCTTGGTCAAAACCTTAAGAGTTAACTTCTTCTTTCTCTTCGTATTCAACCAATCACTCAGCAAGTTTTGTTTTGTTTTGATCAGTTATACCTTCAACATGCACACCATATTTAATTTAATTAATTATTAAAGCATCTGATGCTACTACACTGCTTTAAGACAGCTTCTCACTGGACTATTGCAAATAAATATCTTAAAACTGCCTACCAATTCTCCATTTGCCCAACATCTCTCTTCCTTCTAGAACAGAAAAAAATGATCCTTTCAGTAATGTCATACCATTCCCTTGATCCGAGCCTTTAAAAAGCTGTTAAAACAGCTTCCCATCAAACACAGAATAAACTGAATAAAGAAGAAAACTGAATCTCCTTACAACGGCCTACAAGGTTTTACATGATCTGACAACTGCCAAACTCTCTGGAGTCCCGTAAATTCTCCCTCACTTGCCATTCTACATCTCCCTGGCCTTCCTTTAAACACACCAACCCATTCCCCCTGCAGGGATTTCACAATTGCTTTTCTCCTCACTGTTTGCTTATTCCCAGAATATGATATTGCATGTCACTGCATTCAGGTCTCTGCTTAAATATCACCTTTTCACAATGCTTATCTTGATCACACACTGACAGCCACTTTACAACATAACACTGAATATTTCTAGCTGATTGCCTTTTTCTTCATGGTACTTGTTGCCACCTGGAAATTTACTTTGTATTGTTAGTCTTCCTCACCAGAACATAGGACTCTGAGGGTTGGTGTCTTAACTATTTTTTTCACTGCTTCATTTCCAAGGTTCAGGAAGGTTGGGTACCCAGTAGGTACTCAAACTTTTATTAAAATAGTTAATTTGGCATCTGTTGTGTGCCAAACTTATTATTATTATTACTATTGGAGAGAGGGTTTCACACTGTCACCAAGGCTGGAATACAGTGGCAATACCATGGCTCACTGCAACCTCCTGGCCTCACTGCAGCCTCCAGATTGCCTGGGCTCAGGCAATCTTCCTGCCTCAGTCTCCTGAGTAGCTGGGCCTTCGAGTGCAAGCCATCTTGCCTGGCAATTTTTATTTTTTTAAATAAAGATGGGGGTCTCACTATGTTTCCCAGGCTGCTCTTGAACTCCTGGCCTCAAGCAGTCTTCCTGTCTCGGCCTCCCAAAGTGACAGAATTACAAGTCTCAGCCACTGTACTCAACAAAGGCTTATTTTTAATATACAATTTGTATTAGTTCATTTTCATACTGCTATAAAGAACTGCCTGAGGCTGGGAAATTTATAGAGGAAACAGATTTAATTCACTCACTGTTCGACATGGCTGGGGAAGCCTCAGGAAACTTACAATCATGGCAGAAGGTGAAGAGGAAGCAAGGCACCTTCTTCACAAGGGAGCATGAAGGAGAAATGCCGAGCGAAGGGAGGTGAGTCCTTTATCAAACCATCAGACCTCATGAGAACTCACTATCATGAGAACAACATGGGGGAAACTGTCCCCATGATTCAATTACCTCTACCTGGTCTCTCCTTTGGCAAGTGGAGATTATGGAGATTACAATTCAAGATGAGATTTGGGTGAGGACACAAAGCCTAACCATACCAGGATTCTCAGAAGCATATTACTTAAGCATTAACATTTGTTCATAACGCCTCTTGCTCCTAACATGTAATATTCATATATTTAATACAGAAACAGTATTTCATATCTAATTTAAAATAAACCTCCCACTTGCACAGTCTAGAAATTCATATTCTTGCCTTATTGTCTATAAATTTTAGGTGTGTTGAGATTATGAATTGTAGTTATCAGCAGGAAACCAAAATATTAAATAATATGTGATTAACAGGTATAAACTTTTGGACTTTAGATCTGATACACACACATGCATATACACACACACATAAACATCTAAATAAATGCTAAGAAAATAACCTACTGGATACTTATATGAACTAGTTCATATCTATAAGGTAACATAACTTAAAAATACACACAATACGAGAAGCAGATCTCCACTTCCCATGAGATGTTAATGCATCCTGCAGAAAGAGTGGAAAAGGACCAAGTTTCCCTCTGGTTTGTTCCCAGTGTCTGAATTAGCTATGTTTATGCTCAAATAGCCTCAAAATTCACATTTCTTAAGGCAACTTTCTAGCAGCAGCCACTGTTTTCTACTTGCTAAAATTATCAGCATAGCAGGGAAAAGAGCCAACCATAGGAAAGACAAAGAGGAGGGCCCTAAAACAAAACCACAGCTACGCTTTTCCTGACATAGACTCAAATCCTTCCCCTGCCTCAGAATCCTGCCTGCCCTTATGATAACAGAGAGAGAGAGAGAGAGAGAGAGAAAGGGAGGGAAGAAAAACAAAGAAAAACAAATAAACAAAGGACAGAATGCTTCACTCCTGCCTTGATAGGAGATATTTTCAGGTCTTTATCAATTAAGAGAATCCTATCTAAGATGCTAGACACAACTGATAGCTTCTTCTCAGGATATTTGATTCTGACATTCCTACTTTTGCACTGGCTATGATCTTTTAATATTTTACACTTCAATCACTTGGGGCACCTGGAATCTGTATATTAAGACTTTCAGAAAGAACACAGAGACAACTTTTCCCTTACATCTTTCCTAAAATTGATAAGTACCAATAAAACGTAAAATCCTGGACTTTATTTTTTTTTTAATACTGTGTCTCACTCTGTTGCCCAGGCTGGAGTTCAGCGGCATGATCAGAGGTCAGTGCAGCCTTGGCACTCCTGGGCTCAAGCAACACTCACACCTCAGCCTCCCAAGTATCAAAGGCTACAGGCATGCACCACTACGCCCAGCCAAATTAATATTTATTTTCTTGTAAAGACAGGGTTTTGCTATGTTACCTAGGCTGGCCTTGAACTCCAGTGCTCAAGTCATTCTCCCACCTTAGCCTCCCAAAGTGCTGAGATAACAGGAGAGTCACCATGCCTGGCCCTTGACATTTATTTCTGGCTTTTGACTATCTTCTTTCAAATATCACAAGGCTTAATCATCAAATGTACAGCTGATATCTACTGGAGTACAGGGAGAAAGGGAAAGGAATGAGAAAGAAAGAGAAGGAAAGGAAGAAAGGCAGCCAGAGAAACTTCTGATGGGCTGATGAGGAAAGACTGAAATAGTGTTTTATTTCAAAAAGTGTAAATACTGAAGCAGGTTGTGCTATTATCTTCTGCTAGAGGAAATAACCATAAAGAGACTTCATTTCCCTAACTTGTACTTTGTAAACAAACAGTACTACATGTTGATGCTAGTTTAGGGGTGGTAAGATTTCAATAAGGTAAACAACAAAACAATGACAGGCACTGCTCAGTAAGGAGCAGCTCATAGCTCAGAAACAGCAGAGCCTGAATGCCAAAGCACATCTATTCTAATTTTATCCCCTCACTAGCTCACACTATTATCATTGTATCTGTATCAGCTAAGGTAGTAGTAAAAAATTTTATTTTCTTTCAAGGACATAAGATTCAAACAGGATATTCTTTATCTAAAAAAAAAAAAAAAAACTGTAAAATGACCTTAACAATGTTTATAGTATAGAATTTCCATATGTATACTTATGCAATGGAATAACTCTTCAAGGTAAAATCAGAAGAAAAACAGGTAAGCTGTAAGTATTTCAAAACATAAAACACAAATACAATCACAACTTTTAACTACAGATTATAAATAAGTAAAGGATAAAAAGAGGAAGTATTGAGCAAGCATTCCCAATGAACTGATTTTAGACTGGTGAAGATAAGGAGAAGGTATCAGAAAATAAACAGGAGACGGATATTAGGGGAATACTCCAGGCAACGAAAAAAGCATGTGCAACAGCCTCAGTGCAAGAAAGGCACTGGAGGGGGCTAGAGCTTAGTAAGCAAGAGAAAAAGGATGTCAAAATGAGACAAGACCCAGATCCTTCAAAACCCCACAAGCCATGTTCAGACTCATTTAAAAAAAAAAAAAAATCTATGTGCATTTGAAGTGCTTCAAGGTCAAATAAATTTGAAAAATGAAGTATTATTGTATAGCATTTACTTAGAGATTCAAAATGCATATTAGCTAATTAGATTCCAAGAATTTCAATTGTTGAATTTTATTTAATTTGGGGTTTTCCAAGTGAACTTGAGCTGTGAACATGTTTCATATGCCACACTTCTTGATACCCTGCTGAACTTTCCTCCTTGGTGGATTATTTCCCAGTGTCCCAAAGTAGTTATAGGGAACAAAGAGCTGTAATAAATCTGGATGCTATTGTTATCTCATGAATGAACTGAAACATCATTTTCTGTATCTGGGTATACAAGGACCTAAACTATTCAAAAAGTATTACTCCATATAAATAATGGGCTTCATTTCTACTCATCTGGACAAACTTTGACAATCTATCTACTCTCTAGAGGGTTCTGAGGTACTTACTTAAGGAAGGGGGTCATAAGGCCTATATTCTAACTTAAGAGAATTAGCAAAAATGTATTCATTTATTTAATCATTCAACAAATAACATGTTTAAATGAGTCAAGTACCATTGCAGTCCTGAGAAATAAGGTGGGAAACAAGATAAACATGGTCTTTGTCCTGCTGAAACTTATATTGTTGATTCATATAAAGGAGAAAACCAAACTAAATATGATAATAATGCAATGCAATAACTGGTATAATAAAACACATTCTCACATGCAAGAGAACAAAGAGTGAAGGTGAATAGTAACAGCACTGTTAACACAGGCTAGGGCGTAAGAAGGAGAATCTGGATTTGAAAAATCATGTGGAAGTAAAACAAAGAGGGGAAGAACTGTAACAGTTAAATAAATGAATGTGTGTTGTTTATATGATACATCAATTTGAGCTCAACTGACAAGTCTAATTTTAGAATAAACCATGGCAGTTATAAGAAACAATACTAATTCTTATTATATGCCAAGAACTAAGAAAAAAATTACATAGTGTGTGTGTGTGTGTGTGTGTGTGTCTGTGTGTGTATAGAACATATATATATAGATAGAATATATATATATATATATTGAGGGCAAGAGGTCTGGGAAATCTGAAAACTGATTATTCATGTGATCACTATGGAAGAATGGAAAATGAAAGAAAACAAAAATTCTGGTCAAAGGCAAAATGCCAATATATATATGTATATATGTATGTATGTATTTTGTTGTTGCTTTTGTTGTTGTTTCCACTTTGTCATCCAGACTGGAGTGAAGTGGGCAGTGGTGTAATCATAGCTCACTGTAACTCCAAACTCTTGGCCTCAAGCAATCTCCCACCTACGCCTCCAAAGCACTGGGACTACAGGCTAGGATTACAGGAGTGAGCCACATGATTTGGCCACATATTTTTAATATTTTAAATCTTTTAACAGCTCCAGGAGGCAGGCACCCTTTAAAATTAGTATTTTAAAGAAGAATCTGAGACACAGAGTTTACGTGACTTGCCCACTCCAAATTAGAGGTAGGGGAGGGGTTGTTTGTTCCAGGGGCTTTCATGGCAATTCCACTCCCCTTTCAGACTCAGGCGGCCCTCTTATTTGTGTATTCAACTATCAATATGTCAACCTGGGCTGCATTAATGTACATATCGTGTATAATCCTCTTTAGACTTTTAACTTCCAGAAATAGGGGTCATGTCTTCTCTTCTTTAAGGTGACCAAGTCTAGCATAATCTCTACAACAAAAAAGGTACTGAATTAATGGGAGAAGGAATATCATCGCCTTGAAAGAGATAACTCAAGAAAAGCATACAGATAAGAACATGAAGAAGACCCTGGATGGAATCTTGTGGACTGTAACACTGAGGGCAAGAGCTCTGGGAAATCTGAAAACTGATTTATTCATGCGATCACTATGGAAGAATGGCAAATGATAGAAAACAAAAATTCTGATCAAAGGCAAAATGCCAGAGAGCCAGTGATGAGTTTCTTCATTACTGCTAACATTGTTTTCTGTATGTAAATGATTATGTCATATTTGCAAAATTTAATTAATGAAACTTCTTTAAAAATTCATGACAAAATTCAATTGAACAGTCTACTTCACAGTATATTTATATATTCTACCCATCATTTAAGCGAATAGCCTACCATTTAAAATATAAAGGAGAACTATTACATATACATATATATATATATATATATATATGCATATAGATATTTTGCAACAGAGTATGTTACTAAATTATTTATTTCATCCTAATCCCAGAATAACTAAATCATTCATTCTAATTCACTTAGGTTTAAGTCATTTGTGAGAGGGAAAACAAGACAAAATAATTACTTACATGTGTTTACTGACTGACAAATTGGTGATTTTACTGGTAGTTAAACGAAACAGTTCTTGGAGACTGATTAATACATGTTAGTGACTATTTTGTTTAAGTTACATGTTTAATTTCTTGAGAAACTGACATTTAACACTTTTCATAAAACATACACTTTTTTAGTTTATTGCTGCTAACAAAGTTTATTGAAAAATAAAATGTTATTATAACCACCTAACTCAATAAATGGATGTAGATTTATCCAAT
Source organism: Ateles fusciceps (assembly GCA_036589455.1). NCBI lineage: Eukaryota > Metazoa > Chordata > Mammalia > Primates > Atelidae > Ateles > Ateles fusciceps. The sequence goes on from JAZHEH010003310.1 coordinate 6,675,745, forward strand.
GTAATGATTATAAACCGTAACAGCAAGAGCGTTCAGACTACTTCCTTTACCTGTGTCATCCATGCAATCTACATAGGGCTACTGAGCTCTGGGAAACCAGGCTAGGGAGAGTGCAAAACTGGATGTTTAATTGTGTTTTGTATTGATGTAGATTTAAAAACTGACACTCAGTTCCATTACTGCAAAACTTAAGTATGTCTGAAACAACTGAAGTAAGTATGGTGAATCCTCTTTTCACTGTAAAATTATGAATTTTAAATATATATTAAGTATTTCTGATGAAAAATTAGCATCCAAATTGAGATGTGCTCTAAGTGCAAAATATAAACCAAATTCAAAAACTTAGTACCTCTAAAATATGTAAAACGTCTTGTTTTCCAACTGATTTTAACATTGGTTTTCTATTGATTATGTGTTAAAATAATACTTTATACATGTAATCAACAGAGTTAAACTAGATGTAGAAAATAGTTTAGGCATTACACACACAAAAAATTGTCACCTAACTCCATTATTGAAAAAGGCAAAAAAACAATTTGATTTAGAATAAATGTTCTGAGAATAACATCCTGTTTTCTTCTCAAAAAAGAGCATCAGAAAACAGGATCCTAAGAAATCCGTAAGATGTTCCCTGGGCTGGGTATGGTGGCTCTTGCCTTTAATTCCAGCATCTTTAGAGGCTAAAGTAGGAGGATCATTTGAGCTCGGGAGTTGGAGACCAGCCTCGACAACACAGGAGGACCCCATAACTACAAAAAATAAAAATAATTAGCTAGGAGGCATGGTGGTATGTGCCTTTGGTCTGAGCTACTCAGGAGGCTCAGGTGGGAGGGTTGCTTAGGTATGGGAGGTCAATGCTGTCATGAGCCATGATTGTGCCGCTGCACTCCAGTCTGAGCAACAGAGAGAGACTCTATCTTTAAAATGAAAAAGAAAAAAAAAGATGTTCCCTGATATAAAATGCAAAATAAGCAAGGAAGTCAATTCAACAACTGATTAATAATATGCCTTTAGCACCTGAACATTTAAAACGTAAGTGGAGGAATGCTTAATTTATTCTACATTGGAGGGGAAACAAAGTAGTCCACATAAAATCTACACAGTCATCCCGCATTAAAACACAGTTGACAGGTAATTTTAACTTAATCCCTAAAACAACGTTTAAAAAGTTAACATTTTTAAATGGAAATACTTTGAAATTATATTTTACTTTTTAAATTATACTTTAAGTTCTGGAATACATGTCTAGAACATGCAGGTTTGTTACAAAGGTATACATGTGCCATGGTGATTTGCTGTACCCAACAACCTGTCATCTACATTAGGTATTTCTCCTAATGCTATCCCTCCCCTTGCCCCACAACCCCCAACAGGCCCTGGTGTGTGATGTTCCCCTCCCTATGCCGTATGTTCTCATTGTTCAACTCCCACTTATGAGTGAGAATATGCAGTGTTTGGTTTTCTGTTCCTGTGTTAGTTTGCTGAGAATGATGGTTTCCAGCTTCATCCATGTCCCTACAAAGGACATGAACTCATTCTTTTTTATGGCTGCATAGTGTTCCATGGTGTCTATGTGCCACATTTTCTTTATCCAGTTTAACATTGATGGGTATTTGGGTTGGTTCCAAGTCTTTGCTATTGTGAATAGTGCTGCAATAAACACACATGTGCAAGTGTTTTTATAGTAGAATGATCTATCCATCTGACAAAGGGCTAATATTCAGAATCTACAAGGATCTTAAACAAATTTACAAGAAGAAAACAACCCCATCAAAATGTGGGCAAAGGATATGAACAGATACTTTTCAAAAGAAGACATTTATGTGGCCAACAAACATATGAAAAAAAGCTCATCATCACTGGTTATTAGGGAAATGCAAATCAAATCCAAAATGAGATACCAGCTCACACCAGTTACAATGATGATCATTAAAAAGTCAGGAAACAACGGATGTTGGAGAGGATGTGAAGGAATAGAAACGCTTTTACACTGTTGGTGGGAATGTAAATTAGTTCAACCACTGTGAAAGACAGTGTGGTGATTCCTCATGGATCTGGAACTAGAAATATCATTTGACCCAGCAATCCCATTACTAGGTACATACCCAAAGGATTATGTATTTTGCTTTTTCCTGGCATCTTAAAAAGAAATTTTGAATATGACTTGAAGTTTTGTTTTTTTTTTAATGACTCAGGCTCATTTTGATCAATTATTATACTACACTGCAGTCTAATGATGCCCAGAGGGACAATTACACTGTACAGAGCTGTTTGCTGCTGTACCTAAGTGGCCTTACAATGCTGTGCATTCAGTTCTGTTTTCTGACCATGATGCATTTTCTCTTTCTACCATTGCTTTTAGCTGTGACTTGTCAATACTGTTACATGTTGATCACAATTGGTCAGTTCCACCACTGCTCCTAATTTTGTCCTCTACCAAAAACACCTTGATTTCCTTTTAAAAATAGTGTGATACAACAATGAACAAAGATCCATAGCCATTATAGTACATGTTTTGGCTCACGAGAAAAATATCATTACTTGTTTTCATGGGTGCAGTTATGTTTCAGAGAATGAAGCTGGCTAGTAATTCTCGACCACACATCATCACGACGATGATATTGTGATGATGGTGACAATAACAATTATCACAACTATAAGTGAGACACCGGGAGAAGTGTGTAATAGAATCTTCACAATTATAGGAGGTATATAAACTATAATCTTATTAATGTTTTACAGGGGGGTAATTAAACTTAAGCTTAGAAAGATTAATCTGGCTATGGTTACATGCTAGTAAGTGGTGAACCAGTATTTGAGCCCAGGCCTATAACCATTTTCTATACTATCTGCAAGGTCAGTATCTATATTTATATTTTAAAAAACAAATTACTTGCAACTTAGATGCAAAGCATTAAAAGAAACAAAAGTTACCAAATTTTAACTATGTAGATTTCAATAAATTTGTATTCTGCTTTATTGAGGCTGATGTTGAAAGACATTTATTGTGTTCATTAATCAAATACTTAAAATCAAGGAGATATTACACAATTCTGCTAAGTGATAATATACTAATAGTTAAGGTTTATAAAATTATCATTGCTGATACAAAAGAAATTGAGTAATAATACTGTATTTAAGCTATGAAGGTATAGTTGTCCTTATTAGATTTGACTTACTGCTTAATTTATTTGGTAGTTTGGTAGAATCTGATTCACAACCTAAGGCGCATTTTGGAGCCCAGAGATAGCTAGTGCCTGTTTTTCATCCATCCTGCATGTATGTTGCTTTGGTATGCAGTGAATGAATATTTTCAATTAATTGTATGACATTTTAACATGGGGAGTTTTCACATAATATGTGGGTTCCTGATTTATCTTAAATAACTAGAAGATGTGGCTCCACGGGTCCACATTCTCAACATGAAGGCAATTGACAATTGTATTCAAAATGGTTTGTGAATAGCAGCCATCTCACAGGAGATCTCTCTACCAGGTTGCCAATAGGAACCACCTGGCCTGCTTCTCCCGGTTAACCTGCCTCATTTGTGAGTCTTGCTTTCATCCTTTAGTAAAAATCTGAAGGTATAACTCCAAACTTTACATGATATTTTATATTCTAGTTTGTTGCACATTTTCAATTCTGTTATTTTGTACGGTCTGAATCACTTCCCTATGTCACATAAATAATATCATTATTAGTTCTTTATATGTAAAACTGAAACTCAAATCTAAGTAGCTTGGTTCAACAGCAGAGAGATAAAGATCATCCAGTTCTAAAACCAGCTATCTTATATTGTGTATTCAGTCGTCAATCTTAATTCTATATTAATTCTATATGATTATTGTTATTATTAGCGTTGTAATTAGTATTTTGGGGGAAGCATCTTGTGTGGCTTTCTTCACTGTATTCAGTCCTACAGAACAGGAATTTATCACATCACTTTGCAATGGAGTCCCCATGGCAAGCAAGATGGTGAAAAGTTTATGAGAGAGACTGAGAAAGAGGGGAGAGAGAGAGAGATCAAGAGACAAGAAAAAGAGAGACATTTTTACTTTAAGCAAAATATATTCCATAAGAAATCATAAATTATTAACTTTCCTTTCACATTTAATATAGAAACAACAAATATATCACTAACAAGTATTAACAAAATTAACAAGCATTACAAGTATTTACCTTAAATAAAATATATTCCATAAGAAATAATAAATTATTAACTTGCCTTTCACATTTAATGTAGAAACAACAAATGTATCACTAACAAGTATCAACAAAATTAACAAGTATTCCAAATGTCAGATGGTGGGAGGGACAATGGAGAAAAGTTAGTGAAGGAACAGGTGACAGGGAAGTAGAGGGGGGACTGGTTGAATTATTTTATATCAAGTGGTCCGAGAAGCATGTAAAGCACCCAATGCTTCAAAAGTGAAGGAATGAAGGTATGACAGTAACCATCATGAATATCATCACCTCATGAAGAAAAGGGGGAACCCACCTGGACAGCTCGTCGCCCTCCTTCACTATCTTAACACAGTGTTAAGAACAAAGCTCCAAACTCAGAAAAGTTGGCTACCATGCTGTTTTGCTTCCTGAAGCATTACGAGAAAATGCTAACTGTAACTGCCCCCAGGATTTACTGATGCTTTCAATAGACAATTTGAAAGGCTATACAGGCAAAATTCTAATCTTAGGGAGACAGGTAAACCTAGAAGTAAACAATGAACCAAATCCTGTGGCTGTTGGCTTATCTTACATATGGTGAAAGAAACAGAAGAAAGACCAAAGATCCAAGTTACAACTTAATAAGGATGCCTCGACATTGTAAAATGTGGATGGAAAATGCAAAACTTAGAGAAAAATTTCCTGATCACTAATCTAAGTTAATGGAAATAAGGCCTTCAAAATGAATATTTTATATTACTTATATATGGATGCTTTCAAAATCATAAGAAATACCTATATTTTCTGAAAATAAATGGCTCAATGTAACATGAGTTATTTATCTGCAGCATAACACTAAGGAAATCATTCAGTTAGAAAACCATGAAATATCTCTTCAAAACTTCAAAACTGCTAGTCCATTCTGTAGGAAACAGACATGCTTAAACAAGCTGTTTTGTTTTACCCAGATAAAAATAGAAAAATTGATTTTTTCCTACTTTTTGCCTGCTTGTTTAAAAAGGTCATAAACAAAGTCATTATTATTATAGACACCACATAATTCCCAGAATTATATGGATAATCACTTGAATAGAGACCTTAAGACCACTTTTACAAGCAGGCACCAACTATTGTTTTAAGCAAAAGAGAAGAAAATAGAGAAATGCTTTAGGGCAATGAGCAGCATTTGTAAACTTAAGGTAAATTACCCAGTAGAACTGTCCTACTTCAGCGTGAGTTTGGATTTGAGAAGGTGAATGTTATAGGTGAGTAAGACCTAAATACTCAAGATACTTTCAAAATATCCCTGTGCAACTAAATTTTAGCTTGTGGGGAATAAAAGAGGCAGATAATACCAGGAACAAAGTTTGCACAAAGATGGTAAATCCTTACTCCTGTGCTATGCTCTGCATCAATAGAAACTTTCTGCTAGACTGAGTAATCTCATAAACCATGTGAGAAAAGTTATATTTCTACTATTCAAACTCAAATCCAGATAGATTAGATTGATATAGCAACTTTCTTAATCTCTTTTATAGAAGAGAATTAGTCTGTTTGAATTTTGAAGCTAACTCTACCTTTTTTGAAAGAGTAGTAGATTTAACTGTTCTCCTTAATAAAGCTGAAATAAAATTCTGGTTTTAACAAGGAAGAAATGGTGAAAGGAAAAGAAAAAATACTAAGAGAAGAAAACAGGAAGACTTCTAATGGAACACACAATACTCTCAAAAGTTATTAACAAATCATACTGTGAGATTATAATATTCTCAATGAAGAACAGGCTATAAGTTATTGCTTATTTTTAACTGTCTGGCTCCCTTTGGAATAGTTAGCTTTTTGCTAAACTATGTCCAAAACGTCGTTTAATCATCCAACATTTGTTTTCTGTTTTTTTTGTTTTTTGGTTTTTTTTTGAGATGGAGTTTCAGTCCTGTTGCCAGGGCTAGAGTTCAATGGCATGATCTATGCTCACCGCAACCTCCGCCTGCCAGGTTCAAGAGATTCTCCTGCCTCAGCCTCCCAAGTAGCTAGGATTACGGGCATGCGCCACCATGCCCAGACAATTCTGTATTTTTAGTAGAGACAGGGTTTCTCCATGTTGGTCTGGCTGGTCTCGAACTCCCATCCTCAGGTGATCCACCCGCCTCAACCTCCCAAAGTGTTGGGATTACAAACATGAGCCACTGTGCCCGGCCATGATTTGTTTTTATAAAGCATATAAGGCAGGTGTTTTATATGTCTAAAATGATGCTCTATTACTTCAATTATAAAAAAAATCAATGCTTTGAAATCTATCGAATAAAATTAAAAAACAAATACATTAGTTCTTCATTATTTTCAGGACATAGAGTCCAAGACTGCCAGTGGATGCCTGAAACCATGGATAATACCAAACCCTACCCATACCTTGTCTTTCTCTATACATATATACCTATGATAAAGTTTTATTTATAAATCAGGCACAATAAGAGATTAACAATAACTAATAAAATAGAACAATTATAACAATATATTGTAATAAAATTTATGTGAATGTAATATCTTTTTTCTCTCAAAATATTATACTGTACTCACCCTTCCTCTTGTGATGCTATGAGATGATAAAATGCCTACATGATGAAATGAAGTGAGGTGAGTGACCTCTTGTGACGTATAATTAGGCTACCGTTGAAAACTTATGAACTGCTTATTTCTGGAATTCTCCATTTGATACTTTCAGGCTAAAGTTGACTATGAATAACTGAAACAATAGAAAGCAAAATGATAGAGAAATGGGGGAATCTACTGTACTCTGAAAGGAGTGATTTTTTTTTAAGCCTCTTCCGAAATTTCTGATAAACATATGCTCCAAGCATATATATTGAATAATGCATCCTAGTATATGTGTATCTTTAACTTTACTAAATAATATCAAATTGTTTTCAAAAGGGGTTGTACATGTTTATTCTTTGTATGTTATTGTTTCTGTTATTTTGTTTTTGTCATTGGGTGAATGGTTCTTTTTGTAATTCAATGATGAAATCAAAAAGTGATGTATGGCTTAAAAATCCTCTTAAAAATAATTCATGTCATGGTTGCTTAGTTTTTAAATAATCTTGCTAATCATGATGGTGTCATATGCTTGTTAGCTAATATACTGATGCATAATAATCCTCAAATTAAGATTTACCATTGAGAACTGATTTGGTCATAATGTAATATCACATATAAATATGCTAAAATTTTGTTTAGAATACTTGCATCTATGTTCATGAGGGCTTACCTCAGGAATGCAAGACTGGCTTACCATTCAAAATCAATGAATGTAAGACATATGGTAAGATAGCATAGAATAATTACCTCAGATACAAAAATCCACTCTGAGCAGGGAGAACACCGTGAATTTCCTTCCACATAGTAACTTGTACAAAATGCCTAGCATGGTTAAGAAGCCCCAAATATTATAGTATCTATACTAAGGAGTACTTTATTCCACAGAGTTATGACCCTAAAAAGATAAACTGGACTCACTTTTGTTTCTGAAAACAACTCTGGTAGCTCAAGGAAAGAGAATATCTTTTAGCTTAATGGTTACCATATTATGAACTCAAGCTGATGAAATATTACTATATTAATTATGTGACCAAAAAGAAGTTTAAGGAGGAAAAAAAAATGAGCATTAGACTTACTTTGCTGTCTCCTTTAGAAGTCAGTATTTTATCTTTGAAAGAAATATTTAACAAACAAAAGATATTCATTGAAGATTTAGTAATGGTTAAGGCATAATAGTTATTTAAACTCAACAAGTTTTCACTTGTCTTATTGTTTTATCAAGTGCATTTATATAGTGCCAGAGTAATATTCAAACAGAATTTAAAATTGGGACCACTAAATTATATTCATTATTACTAATTCTAGAAACTCCTAAAACTTATGGGCGACAGACTTGTTAGAAAGTTCTCTTTACCAAATAAAGGACAACCTAATCTCTGTTATGAACTGTCATTAGTAATTTAGCAAACTAGAAGGCAGATCAGCCAAGCAGACAGAAAATTAAAACATGGGCAGCTCCTGATTGGAAATTTATTCATAGCAGGTAATGAAATAGCACAGTCAGGATCTCTGGCATTACTCAGAGTGAGAGATTTAATTCTGATAACTTTGATGATGGCACTTGAATCAGAGATTATAAATGGTGACAGGTTGTGACATATAGACAGGATAAAATGAGCATCAGCAACATAGCTCTACAGAAGCAATTCTATAACACAGCTTTTTCACACAGTAAATATAATAATTTCAAAAATTATGACAAAAGTTTTCAAAGAAGAGGCTTGGGCCTTAAGCAAGCCATGTGCCATATTTATATCTATTTGTCAATGGGTTATAAAATTAATCAGCCTAACAAAGATAAGGGGTGGAAAAAATTAATATTTAAAATATGAAACATAAATTCGAGTTTCTGATTTCATCTGGATAAGGAACAAACTCAAAATTACAGGCAGAGTAGCTATTATATGAAGAGGGTGAAAGTGAAGGATTGGGTTATATATTTATATGCATATAAGGAATATTCATTAAATGCATTCACATATAGCTAAATACAACTATGCTGTTCACATTTTTTAAATACAGTTTTTTATTTTCGACTTTGTGTACCTTTTTATATTTTCTAATTATCTACAATGGCATTATCTTATAATGAAAGGTGTATTTTTTTTAAAAATGCCTATTTTGAGACATAACTCTGATATTTCTCATAACAGAAATACGACTGAGTAAATGATATTTCCACATGGACAGGTATTTCAATAGATCTCTTTTGAAATTGTAAACAGCATATTCATTGTATGTGGTTAAAATTCTTTAATGCTCCTTCAAAGTGAAGTGTGTTAAGAAATTTTTAGGCTATGTGCAAAAATTCTCATATCTAACAAGTTTTATTAGATAAACTAACAAGTTTTCATGTTTCCTTGAAACTGTGATTGACTAGTAGTTTTCAACAGAAATGGCACTCTGCCATGTTCTAAACCCAGACCACATAAAATGGTAGCCTGCACATCCTGTCTTTTGGGACTATTACTCTGGTGAGAAAGCCCAAGTCGTCTGTGGAGTGGGGTATGAGGAGGGGAGCTGAAGTTCTCAAACTCACAAGCAAGGCTGAGCTCCTAGCTGACAGCCAGCACCAACTGCAGGCCATGTGAGTGAACCATCCTGAAAGCAGATGCTCTGTCCCCTATATAAGCCACCTCAGCTGACACAAGATAAAGAAAGAAGAGCAGTCCACACTGAGGTATACCCAAATTGTGAGTTTAGGAACAAAATAAATATTGCCGTTAAGTCACTAAATTTTTGGCTTGTTTGTTAAGCAGCAATAAATAAACAAAAGAGCCAAGTAGGACTTTGATCATGAATGGTTAACAAGTATTTGTTTAAATGTATTTATATACACTGGCTTTGCAGGATTTTATCTATATTGTTTAATAATGTCATAACTAATTGTGATGGCTAATATTGACTGTCAATTTGATTGAAGGATGCAAAGTATTATTCCTGGGTGTGTCTGTGAGGGTGTTGCCAAAGGAGATTAACGTTTGAGTCAGTAGACTGGCTAAGGCAGACCCACCCTCAATCTGGATGGGCCCAATCTCTAATCAGCTGCCAGCACAGCCTTAAAAATGCAGGCAGGGGAACCTGGAAAAACTAGACTGGCTTAGTCTTCCAGCCTCTGTCTTTCTCCCGTGCTGGGTGCTTCCTGTCCTTGAACATCAAATGCCAAGTTCTTCAGCTTTTGGACTCTTGGGCCTTTCACCACAGACTGAAGGCTGCACCATGGACTTCCCTACTTTTGAGGTTTTGGGACTTGGGCTGGCTTCCTGGCTCTTCAGCTTACAAACGGCCTACTGTGGGAATTGACCTTGTGATCCTATGAGTCAGTTCTCATAATAATCCCCTTCATATAAATATCTATCCTACTAGTTCTGTCCCTCTAGAGAACCCTGACTAGCACACTAATAGTATAAACCTATATAGTTAATACTAATTCTATAAAATTGGCAAATCTAGATATTTGTCAGATAAAATGACATATAAAATAATGCAAATGCAATTTAATAAAACTATGTTTACAGAGGACTAAGCCTATATGACAGCAAAAATAAAATAAAATAAAATGGTCACAATTAAAAAAATTAAGCTGAAACCATGATATATTATTTACCAAAAGTGTGTACATGGGAAAGATTAATAGTTAATTCAAAAAAAAAGACACCAACTATGAAATAACAATGCTAAGTTTGTCTCAATTTCTGTATTAGAAATATTTTTGAAAACAAGTATAATCCCTTTTGTTTAGAAAATTGGCTAAATTTAAATGCACTTTGAGAGCTCATGGTACAGCAAATTACACTAGGATAAACGTTAATAAAATAAAAATGTTTTATAATATAAAAATTCATCCACCTAATGTATTTCATTTTAAGGTATAGTTCTACAGAAAAATAGTTTTAAAACATAAAAATCTAACCATTTAACAAATACATTTCTTTCATAAGGCACAGTTCTACAAAATAGAGTGAACCCTCATTCATCCAAATATGAACCAGGGAGTTCAATTAATTGAATTTCTTGTAAATATTCTACTTCAGTAAGATTTACTCAATTATTTAATTAGCAGAGTTATGTAACTGCAGTTTTTTCCCAATAAAAAGGCAAAAACCACAATTACTTTTGCACCAACCTAATATATCACAGAATTAATGCAGATTTAGTCTTTTTTATTTGCTATCAATATGTGGCATTAAAATAAATGTTCAAAAGGTGACATATATACCAAATACCTTCATGAGCAAAATTATGTTAGCCCCCAAACTCTGCCTCCTTCCATAATAATAAGCCTGAGAATAAGAATGATTAATCAGTTTGTACCAGAGTGAGGCTAGCCAGGAACCCTGCTACCATTTTGCTTCTTTTCTTCACCTATTACCCTGCCTCATCTGGCAGGAGTGAATCCTGAATGGTTGTGAAATATAAAATAATGTATGATATTCAGAAATAATGTACAAATTTCCTTCATATATAAATCACCTAATTTATGTTGAAAAATGAGACTCCGGCAAGCAGGATGGCTCACGCCTGTAATCCCAGCACTTTGGGAGGCCAAGGTGGACAGATCACAAGGACATCAAGACCATCCTAACTAACAAGGTGAAACCCTGTCTCTACTAAAAATACAAAAATTTAGCCAGGCAGGGTGATGCACACCTGTCGTCCAAGCTACTTGGAAGGCTGAGACAGGAGAATTGCATGAACCTGGGAAGCAGAGGTTGCAGTGAGCCAAGACAGCATCACTGCACTCCAGCCTGGGCAACAGAGCGAGACTCTGTCTTAAAAAAAAAAAAAAAAAGAAAGAAAGAAAAATGAGACTCTTGTTTTATAAAAATACTTGCTGAGACATTTTTCTAAAGTGCCTATTTTCCAGGTATACGTATGTTTATGTATGATGCAACACTAGAAAGAAAATTCATTAATTTTTTTCAAAAATACATATTTGTATATATAAAATATATATAGTACATATATAATACATATACGTATTTTAAATAAGTATATGTATTATGAAAGTATGTATTATACATTACTTGATACTTTGCCACTTTTAATATGCTTGACATTTTCATTTTTTCACTTGTGATAAACAAATACAAGTTCATGGTTTTTTAATTTTTCTTTTTAATTTTTGCTATATGCTATTTAATCACCTAAAACATTCTTCTACTTAGATGGTAGAAGAGGTCAGAGATCTGTTTGATCTTTGATCTTAACGAATGGTTTCAAACACTAAGCTTTAGTTTATTTATCTGTAAGATGACCATGACAATAGTACCTACTACATGTAAGTAGAGTTGCTATACAGATTAATAAGATAAAACAGATAGCTAATATATCTAAAACACTTGGCATCAAACATGAAACATATGCTAGTAACTGCTGTTTGATAGTTACAACTACAATCAGAACCATGTAATTTTAAGATATGAAGCAATGGAGTATGATTTCTTTTAATGGCCTATTTAAAACAGTATATTTCTCTATTAAAAGGAGACTGGCTATGGTTAAAGTCAACTTGATACAGTGGCCTTTAGATATTTTTAAAAAGTTTCGAAGTAAAAATTTTAAATGACCACATAATCGATATGTTTTACATGGCATAAGATATGTAAAATTGAAAGTTAATGCAATACACCACAAACACCTGTGCTATACAAAACAAGGTAAAATCCACTGTACAATAAAAATAAATCCAATTAAGAACATTAAGTATCAGTGAGAGAGTACACACACAATAAATTTAGTAAAATTCTTTAAAATTCATATTAAGCAGCAACAATAGAAAACATTTCTATATTGTATGTACCTACCTGGAGTAGGCAAACAATCTGCTATCCCAAAGATCATGAGTCCCTCTAGGTCCAGAATGAAAATAACAGGAATCTGTCCCATCAAACATATTCAATCCATCTGCTGAATTTTTTGAAGCATGGCTGTGTACCACATCTAAGAGGACTATGATACCCATGGAATGAGCTGTGTCAACAAGTTCTTTTAGCTCTTCAGGTGTTCCATAACGGCTAACAATAAAAAACACAGCACAAACAAGATTACAACATATTTAAAGGAAATAGCCAATTGTGCATCAATTGTTTCACCATCACAGTACTAAATACTTTAAACATGAAAACACCACGTGATATGATAATTGGATACAACTCAAATTTGCTTAATATTTGATATTAAGCAAATTTAAAACCATTAAATTAGAAAATAATTTAAATCAGGTTATTAGATGTAGATTTATGCCCCAACAGGAATTCACATTTTGAGGATATAGATAATATAACTCTGCTTCTCTGTTTTCAGCTTCTGATTTCCATCTGCAAGTCTATCTAGCCATGGCCATTCCTGCTTTCGTGTCTGCCCATTCCTTTCAGTGTGTACATCTGCGATTGAGGGCTCTTCAAGAATTTCTTTGAATACTCGTGATGCCTTAATTGAGGTCGTCCCTCCTGCACTTATCCAAAAATAGAATGCCCTCAGTTACCAGTGGGCTAAGAAAATATGCCACGTCCATCACCACCCAAGTAATACAGATGGGTAATTCACAAGCAGGGGGTGTTTGTGTTAAAGGTAGCCTCCTAGTCTGAATGAAATAGATAACAAAAATTATTCACAGAGGAAGGCCTTTCTAAACCTGTGTAAAATTTTGGCATTATAGTCATCCATAGCATCAACTTTGTCCTTTAAAGAGTCACCCTTGCCTTCAATTGTTTACTGTCTCTCTTCCTTACTGGACTATACGCTCCTTGAGGGCAGTGGCTGTGACCATCTGGCTCCTCATGATAAGGTACAGTGCTAAGTATAGCGAGTCTCCTGAGAGCCAACTCTACTGAGCAGCAAGAGCTATCTTTTAAAACTGCAAATAGGATCATATCACCTACTTAAAATCATACTTGTGCGCCCATTGTTCCCAGGGTGAAGACCGTTGTACTTATCATGGCCAACTGCACCATCAACTGGCTTTTTCCAACAATGTTAATTAACTTAGGACACTCTCCCCACCCCCTCTTCTTATGCCAGCCACCTATTCATTTTTTTCTCATTGACAACATGTTCAATAATAAACAGCATTAAAGGTTTTTTCATTTAGCCATTCACTCATTCCTTCATTCATTCCTTTATTTGTTTGCCAAATACTTACTAAAGTAATCTACCATGTGCCATGACATTTTCTATGTTCTGGAGATACACCAGCGAAAAAAATAAACATCACTGACCATATGAAATTTACATTCTCATTGGGAGACAACAAACAAGCAAAATATGTAGAATGTCAGAAAATAATAAGGATTCTAAAGAAAACAAAGAAAAGCCACTGGTGGGAAGGGGAAGGTTTGCTATTTTAAATAGGGTCATCAGTGAAAGTTTCATAGAAAAGGCAATATTTAAGGAAGAAAAACGTAAGAATCAAGGCATAAGACTACATAAGGGTAAGAGCATTTGGACAGAAAGGAATAGCAGGTACAGGGCACTGGGGCAGGGATGAGCTAAGAGCATTTGAAGAAAAGAAAACAGGCTAGTGTAACTGGAATGGTCAAGAAAGAAAGAGATGAGCTCTAAGAGTCAGGCCAAGAAGTACATCAAATGAGTTCTTGGGGGACCAATGTAAGGCCTTTGGCTTTTATTCTGAATGAGATAGGGGAGCCATTAGGGGTTCTGAACAAGAGAGTGACATAATCTGACTTTCATTTTTAAATGATTACTCTGGCCACTGTGCAGAAAAATTAACCACAATAATTGGTAGAACAAAGGTAAGAGAAGGAGAAAGAGAACACGAGAAAACAGAGTGACCAGTTAAAGAGCTATTGAAACAATCCAGGTAAAAGATAATCACAACTTGGACATGGGTGGTGGCAGTGGGGGCTGTGGAAGCAGCCAGATTTGGGATATATTTTGAAGTTGCAGATGGCTAGATTTTATAATAGTGTGTAGGGAGGAACAGAAAGGGACAAGTCAAGTATAATGCCAAGATTTTTGGCTTGAACAACTAGAAGATGAAAATGTCATTTACTGAATTAGGGAAGATGGGAGGGGGGAGGAAGTTAGAAGTTATGATCAGAAACTTAATTTTGGACACATGAAGTTTGAGATATGTATTAGATACCCCAACATCAAATATACACTTTCTGAAGTTCATAAGATAGATCAGAGAGGCTTAAGTTTGGGAGTTAACATTTAGCATATATTTAAGCTACAAAAATGGATAAGACTTGATGAGATCCTCCCAGGTATTTAATATACATAAAGAAGAGAATGGAACTAAGTACTGAATACTGGGATGTCCAATATTTAGTGGTCATAAAGATCAAGAGGAAAGAGTAAAGGAAATTAACAGTAAGCAACAAGTGAGGTGGGAAAAGCAACAACAGGAGGTCAAAATATTCTGGGATCCAGGGAAAGAAAAAGGTTCCAAGAAGTTGAGAGTAACCAGCTGTGTCAAGTGGCGCTGACAGCTGAAGTAAGCTAAGAATTGCCTACTGTCCTCAACAATGTGAAGGTCACTAACACCCTTAACAAAAGCAACTTCAGTGAAGAGGCAGACAGCCTACTTGGAATGGGTTCAAGAAAGAACCAGAGTGGAGGATGTGGAGACAGTACTATAAATAACTTATTCAGGGAGAACTAACAGAAACAGAAACAGAAACAGGTAAATAGGCCAGTACCTTTTTTCTGTCTGGAATATTACCTGTTTATGCCCACTTCACCCCTTTCCCCAGTTAACTCTTAGTCACATTTCAGACCTCACTTGCAATATTAGTTCTGATCTAAACTGATCAGATCTCTGACTATAGCTCCCTGTCATTCTCATTTTAGCTTTTATTGCAGTTAAAAATAATAATATGTATGTATGATGATTGGAGCAATGCCTATATGCCATATGTCATAAACTCGACAACACTGAGAATGCTGGACTTCTTCAGTCTGTGGTCATTTAGATCAGCACCACTTTAACTGCATAGAACCCCTTGGTATCCTTCTGTCCAAAGAGCAATATTCCATCCATTTCAGCCTGGAGGGAAGGGCAGTCCTTCTGTGAATAGTAACTGTCCTACCAAGGGCCCCCTCAGTGACCTTCCTAGATGAGTCAGTCTCTTTCCAGAAAACGATGTGCTCTCTCACAATAATGGTTTCCATAAGACAAGGTTTTTGACTAAAACTTGGACCTCCAAATATGTGACAATTGCAGCAGGTAATGACATTCTACATCACAAATCATCCCATGAAGAGCAAGATAAATTCAAGGACAATTTTTAAGGCTGGATGGGAAGAAGGTCTATGATCTTAGTAAAAGAAAATGTTCAGCTTCTATTAACTCTGTTAACTCTCAAAAGTTACACAATGTTATATAAAATGTAAAATTTGATTTTATTTATTTAAACATTTTACTAAAAATAAAAATGAATATAATGAGTCTTTGATGTTACCTTGAAGCTGCAAAGAAGCTTGTGATTTGGTAACCAAAGCTGGCATAGTAAGCATGCTCCATGATTGCCATCAACTGAATGCAGTTGTATCCTATGTAAGGCAATGGTCAAACATAAATTAAAAGCCACAAATTAAAAGCAATAAAAGTAATGGGGAAAAAAGCATCCTTATTCCAAATACATTAAAATTGACAAGCAATTTAGGAGCTCTGATCGACCTGAAAAGTTCTACTACATTAACATTTTTTGTTTGACCTTCTAACACAACATTGGATAGTCTCTTAAAGCTTTATTCCGACTAGCTATTTGATATACCTTCATTTTAACAAGGAATAAATAATATGCAAATTTACTTAATTTGGTTTTAGCATATTAAAGATGGCAATCTCCATATGCTAAACATCAGTTACACTTGTAATATTCATATTGAAGACTATGAAAGCTACATAAAAATAATCAATTACATGACACATACTTTTTATTTTAGCTCTTTCTATATATTTCAGTCCATTTTATCATATAGCATAAGAAATATCATCAAATCCATATTTTCCACAAAGGAGTTTTTTTTTTTTTTTTTTTGAGAAGCAGTCTCCCTCTGTTGCCCAGGCTGAAGTGCAGTGGCATGATCTCGGCTCACTGCAACCTCTGCCTGCTGGGTTCAAGCAATTCTTCTGCCTCAGCCTCTCGAGCAGCTGGGACCACAGGTGCATGCCAAGACACTTGGCTAACTTTTTGTATTTTTTATTAGAGATGGGGTTTTACCATCCTGGCCAGGGTGGTCTTGAACTCCTGACCTCAGGTGATCCACCTGCCTCGGCCTTTCAAAGTGCTGGGGTTACAGGCGTGAGCCACCACGCCCAGCCCACAAGGTAGCTTTTATACAGTCAGCATTAATGCTTCTACTTTCCACTGTATAATTTGCACCTATAAAATTATTTCAAAGTTGCACACATGCATGCATGTGCACATACAAACACACATCACTTTCCTTTCTCCATCTGAATATGTTTTACTCTAACAGTAAATAAAGTGACTCAAAAAAGCAGATACTGTGTTTTAAAAATCCACAGGATTAAAAAAATTCTAATGTATTTTTAATATAAGCAAATAATCAGAGAAAAAAGCATTGGTTTTTTAAAAAAGCTAAGAAAAACAGGCTTTTCTTCTTGAAGTATAATTTGGTAAAATTTTCAAACATGATTTCATTACTTTGGAAGTTACATTTCTGTAACATACATAGAAAATACTCTTATTCAGCTCTCAAAGTCCAATTAATATAAGTATTATGATTTTCTTAAGGTTTATATAAGTTCATTTTTAATGCAAGTTCAGTTAAATATACAACTATACTTGTAAATATACTTCTAAACAAACAAAGGAATTAGATTAGTTTCATTCTTCTGGGTTGACATCTTGTAGATTTTCATTTTTACCAGTACATTTTTCAGTACGTCGTTAATACTGGAACAATTACAAATTCACATGCAGAATTCAGGATTTATACATTTAAAGAAGAGTATAAACTTGTCCATGACTTAATAATCTACTGAAAAGTTATTACTATTGGCTTTTCTATTGTAAAAAATCTAATTAACTCTACCAGGCCTGATAAATATAAATATAAACTTCTCAAGTAAATACGCTAATTATTAAATCCTGTAACAAAATATAGTGCTTATGGTTATTTGTCTACTGTGCAATAAATATCATTCTTATAATCAAGCACAAATTTATAGTTTTAGTCTTAATTTTTATGACAATCATTCTTGGATTCACTTAAATTCCAGGTGCTAGGCTAGGCAATTCAGACACAAAGATGAATAAGAGAATCCTTGTGCTGCTGTACATTCTGCAAGAACTGGGTCATAAGCAATTTATTTCACTATAATATGAAAGAATATATCAAATATAATAATTAAGCATATCTATTAATTATAATTAATACTAAATTATCTATACATTTAATTAATTTTGGTTTCTGGAACCTGACTTCACCATCATGGATAATCCATACATAACTGAAAACTTTAACCATGACTAACAAACCTTTCTTCTAGCCAAAATTTGGACTCCCTAGCAGAAGCAGTGTTAATTAAATGTGCTGTATCCTCCTGCCTAGCCATTGAAGCAGGTGTTAAATATACTGTTATATTATTTTAAACAGCATTACCTATAAAAACAACGGATTTAAAGCACACTGAATCAATAATTCAGCAATACAGTATTCACTCTCTGGTTCATTATGAAGACAGGATGTGCGCCATTACAGTTCAATATATGAACATCTAGCACAATGTGTCTCACATAGATATACTATAAATGTTTGTTAAATAAGTCATCTAGGCAAGGGCTATATGCAATAACTCTGATAAAAAATGAGTTCCAGGCACATTACAAATATAAGATTTTTTTTCCCTAACAGACTAAAATGAACAGGCTATAATCAATGATTACTTAAATTGATAAAGGTTTCCTCCAGTAGAAAAGTAATTATGCTTATATATTTATCTACAATTTTGGAAGTCATCAGTTCACATTACTTGAAATTGGAATAATATCTTTAATTCTTACGCTCTATCTTATTCCATTTCTCTTTTCTATGCTATCACTATTACAGGGCAATTTGAGAAGCCTAAAATAAAATGCATTTCTATTATATATTTTATCTCCTAACACAAAAAAGAGACACTTGTAATTAGCTTTTCTAATAAGAGAACAGACTCATTAAAATTTTATCTGAATAAAAATCACAGTTATTACTTACCAAGGTCTTTGATTCTTGGTAGTACATTGCATGTAAAATGTTTATAAGAAGCTACTTTTCCTTCATGGGAAGAAATTCCCACATGAGATTCATAAATTCTTAGACTTCGTGGCTTCTTTGGTCTGGAATGCTTAAACTAAAGAATACAAAATTACACATAAAATTAAACCAGGAATTCAGGTGTGACCCTAACTGATCAAGTATATTTTTTTTAAATGGTGAAGAAACTCAAACACTTGGAGCTATTCTCACAAATCAAAGGCACTGGCTACACTCACTACATTTTCTTTTGGGGAAAAAAGTCCTCTTACGGTCCAGATAGCGGACCTATTTTAAAAGAGAAATCATTTTATGGCTTATGCCTTATCATTGAGTAAAGATTTTTTTTTTTTGAGCTTAGGCCTTAGAGAAAATGTAAGAGCTATGAAATACATACATAATCATCAAATGCAAAGCATGTATCAACAAACTCTAACGATGTAAAGGACAGAAAGTGAGTTCAAACATATACAGAACACTTGTCAATTACACGGCAGTAAAAATTACCCTAATTAATACATTCATGAGATGGTCTTTCCTATTCTGTGCTTCTAAGGACATTCATCCTAATTCAAATCCATGACACTGAGACATACTGTATTAAAGAGTATTTGATAAATCAGAAATTGTAGTTTAAGAAAAAAAAAAAAACAGTATCCTTTACTGATCAGTATGCAGCAATTTAGTATTCTATGTTTTCCTTAACCTCAAAAACATATACAAACACAAAACTCACTTCTATATTTTATTGGCTACAGAAGACAGACTCTGATACAGGTACAGTATAAGAGGAATACTATGATGTAAAATTCTCAACTGTCAGTGAAGAGAAGCATTGAACATCACTATAAAAGTATAAAAGTAAAAAGTAATTTTCCTAGAAATATTGGAACAAGGATTTATTTAAAGATTTGTTGTTCTCACTTTATATGAGTGCTCTGGATCCCAGTGTATCCAATCATAATTCACATTATCAGCTTCACGAACCACATACTTTGCCCATGGTGAAATACGATACAAGATCTCTCCACTTTTACTAGTAATAACTACCTAAAAAGAGAATGAGATGTTATTGCTTTAAAATACTTTCAAAACTCTGATAATACATAATGGTTTAGGAGTATTGCTACAAGCAGGAAAGGAGGAATGATCTTAAGAATCTGGACCACCATACAGATGTGTGACCTTCAGGAACATATTGCAATTCTATCGATGTTGGTTTTCTCATCTACTGTTACTATATCATCCTTAAAGTAACTTCCTAGTTTGAACATTTAATAATTTTCTGGCAATTACCACCACTGCAAACCAGCCGTGAGAATGCATAATTAAACCAAGAGTAGATACTAAAAAAACAAGAATATTATTTGGAAGCTGCTGTCAATAAATCAGTCAATGAAAGGAAATCAACCTACTCCATTAAAAAAAAAAGGAATTAGTGAGTTATATAACCATCTCTTTTGTTTCCTTTATATAGCAACTAATGATAACATGTTCAGGAAGCTAAAGGAGAAAAACAGGTTTGATTAACACAATGTGTGCGCACAGACACATACAGACATTTTCCACACCTCCTCAACTTCTTTTACCTCCTATTTGCTGTATTCTTTACCATATAAAACCAAACATTACCTCCTTTAATCATCCGTTCATATGTTTGCCAACAGTACCACTACTGTTTTTGATAATAAAAAATAACAATAAAAATTTTTATTTTTATATTGAATCTACCATTGAGACTTGAACTGAATAAATGATTCTGAATTTATCCAGCCACATAAATGGAATTTCCAAATGATTGACATTATAGCTATTTATTTATTGATTGATTGATTGATAGGGTGTCATTCTGTCACCCAGGGTGGAGGGCAGAGGTGCGATCACAGCTTACTGCAGCCTCAACCTCCCAGGCTCAGGTGATCCTCCCACTTTAGCCTATGGAGGAGCTGAGACTACAGGCACGTGCCACCATGCTCACCTAATCTGGGTTGGTGGGGGTGGGGGCGGTTTGCAGAAATGTTGCCCAGGCTGATCTTGAACTCCTGGACTCAAGTTATCCTCCTGTCTCAGCCTCCCAAAGTGCTGAGATCACAGGCATGAGCCACTGCACGAGGCTGAAATTGTGGCTTTTACACAAAGTTGTCTTTTTTACTGAACTTTCTAAAAAATAATGGTAGAATATGATTTTTTAAAAGTCCAGATTAAGAGCTATATTATGCCCTCATCATTGAGAAAGTCTCAATGACTTTGAGTCATTCTTCTTCAGTCTCTTCTAATAGAGAAAAGCTAAAGTACTCACAATTCTTGGTAATTAAATATTTGTATAATGCTTTATAGTTTATAAAGGACTTTTACATTCTTATCTTACTTGATTCCAGAAAATCTTTATGACCCAAATATTTTAAGTGAGATTATGTAAGTTGCCAAAAGTCCCAAAATAACCAAGTGGCGGAGCCAAAAGCTGAACACAGAGCTTCTAATACTCACCTCTTTGCTCTGAACAGGATTCCACAGCACTTTCTTCATGTGCCAAAAAATAACACATCATGGTTTATGATGGAGAGGTCAAGTAAGTGGTGAAAGGATTGTCTAACTTACATGAATACAATTATTTTTCCTTCATTATGCCTCCCAGCTATTAAAGCTAATCATAGCCAGGTGTTGCTATTATTCAAGGGATTATCACAAAACATGAATCAATAAGACCAACCTACTTCAAGATTATTTTATCTTAAAAAAAAAGTTCCTTAAGCTACATGAATTTCTAGCACAATATGCTATAGTAATATGTTTGAGAATGGGCCTCTTGCTCACTCACCAACCCAGAACAAGGTATGAGGAAACAAAATACTATAAATCAGTTTTCAGTGACTACCACTTTGGCTAATCTATCCATCTATGCTTTCCCTGTTTTGTAAATGGCTCCATAATAACTCCAAAGGCACATCATAAACTAATCATCATTTCTGAAGGTGTCTGTTGGCAGAGAAAATATTTGACATTTTAAGTCATGAAGAATCCACTTCATGCTGAATTTAACCCTCACATCCTTTGGAACCACTAATTCATTCATCTTGCTTACACAGCAATGTCTCCAGAGGCTACTGAGTGATGGGTGTTGAAAGGAACAGTCCCTCCGATGCTCCTACATCTTTTGCTGGGTATGCCAAGAAGGTGAGGCCCTGACTATTGTTAATGGGAGCCGTATCTTAGGGCTGTGCTTGTAGCAAGCAACCTTGAAGGATGACATAATGATGCCCTTGAAGACACAGAGCTGCTACAAAAGAAGGGATTCTCCAGGCTCGATATTATCCAACTATGATGTGAACCCACTGCATGAGCAGCAGCCATCTGGATCATATAGTGTTACCCCTATGGGGCTTGGAGGACAAGGGGAACCAATGCAAATATGATACCTACTGTGCCATAAGTAATAAAATAATTTATCTCTGTTCTAGGAGTCCTGTGCCAGAATTGATGTTATGGTAACAGGTTAACTTCTAAGTTTGTAGGTAGGGGTAAATCAAATCACAGATCTGACAAAGGAGTATTTGCTCATTCACTGAATGACTTCAATATTTTGTTTCCAAAAGTGCTGTATTTTCCTACTCTAACGGTCATTTCTACTAGGGTTGGTTGTTGGAGTGGAGTATTTTAGTTTTCCCATTTCCTCCTTCTCTCTTAGTAGTAGAATTGCAACCAAATGTTAAGTAGATCAAAGCTTTTTACCAAATCCGGAACACTGACCTGTGATTGTTACATAATAAATATCTCTACTCTTTAGGCCCCTGAATTCTGCAAGTATTTTAGTTACAGTAACTTAGGTTTTCCTTACTGATACACTGGTCTACAGTAGCCACCTCACCTTGCTTTTCACCCTCTCTCCTAAACTGTTGTAATCTTCATAACCAAGTAAGAGTATCATAATAAATCTAAATAGATTTAATTTGAGAGACAACACAGAAAGCAAAGACTATGTATAGCCTTTATGGACTAAACTTTGCTCACAAAACTCTTTTGGTGAGGGAAGGGTACATCCTACATTTGTGTTATGCTCCAATGAGTTAAAATTCCAGTTGAAAAAATTTTTAGAGAAAACTTTATGTCATTTAACTCACAACCTCAAAATGTCAGCATGCTATGGAGCAAACTGAAAGAGCTGGCTTGATTGATCTTCAACAATAAGTCTGGTAACTAATGTTTAAAAGAGTTCACTTGACGCTGTCAAATAGGAGGTCTGATACACTGCTAGTGTGAGTATAAATCGGTATAAAATTTCTAAATAGAAATGTGACAATCTGCATCAAAAATTCAGAAAAATTAATTCCATGTCAGGCACAGTGGTTCACACCTATAATCCCAGCACTTTGGGAGGCTAAATGGGAGGATCACTTGAGGCCAGGAATTTGAGACCAGCCTGGGCAACTTAGGGAGACCTGGTCTCTACAAAATATTAATGAAAAATTAAATTAAATTAAATTAAACTGGCATGATGATGCATGCACATAGTCCTCATTAATTAGGAGGGTGAGGCAAGAGGATCACTTGAACCAAAGAGTTCAAGGGTACAGTGATCTATGATGATACTGCACTCCAGCCTGGATAACAGAGTAAGACCCTGTCTATTAAAAGAAAAAAGTAACTTCAATGAGTCGAGCAGTACTAACTATCAAACCGCCCCCATGGAAACAATCAGGAGATGTGCCCAAAACACTATATCTTTGTCTATTAGTCTTAGTGCTGCTTCTATTAGCAAAGACAGAGTCACTGAATAATGTATAGTTGTTAAAAAATTATACTACTGAATCATATTAAAGGTTGCGAAAAAGTCTTCTAAGTTATATGAAGGAATATATTGTATCATTTTAATGTAAATGCACAAAAACTCACAGCCTAAAGTATTTTAAAAGATATAAAAATATTAATATGGTAAACTGTGGGTAAGGGGATTGTTAGTAGTTTTTATTTTCTAACTATATATTTTGATATTATCATTTCATTTACTTGTATATATTCCAGATTTCAAAAACATAAGTAGTTTAGTAAGGATTGCAAATACATGAATCATGTAATCACACATAGATCTGTAGAGTGTGCTACTTAAGGTACAACCTGTGTACCTTAAGCACATTAACACATTGTTTAACAAATACAACTTAAAAAATACATCAAATTACTTGAAAGAAATATAATGAAAATAATACCATAATAATACCAAATAATACGATAATAATCCTTTTGAATTAACCAAATTATTTCTTTGACTTATAGGAGGTTATCATCAACAGATATTATTGGATTACATAATTTAATAAAAGAAACCCCTAACTGTGAAAAAGTCAAATTAACTTAGTGAATGGTTTAAAGTCAAATTTTATTTAGAACATGTCATTTAGAACTCAAATACACAATATAAAAAACAGTAAATGGTAAAGACAAAAAAGAGTGTGTGTGTGTGTCTGCGTATGTGTGTATGTGTGTTCATTCATACTTGGAATATATTTTAAAATGCTTCTTGCAAAAACCAAATTGTCCCATGTACTGGAAAATTACTGACATAATATGTTCCATAGGTGGCCAACAATTTTACATCAAAACATCGGATGTGTTCAGCTGGTTAGAAGTAAATATTAGCATACTCTGAAATATGGTAATGAATGTAGCTCTAGGTTTCATGAATGAAAGTGTAGCCAACTAACAGAAAAGGTACAGTTTTTGAATCACATAATTCAAATTGCCCCAATTATACTACAAACATCTCCTAATGTTGTGAGGAGCTTTTCTTTAAATTTTTTTTGCTTAAAGCAGAGTGAAAAAACAAAGATATTGATCAAGATAACTATTTGATAGGGTACAGGTCAAAGTGAATTATGAAACAAGTGATTTCCGATTTATAGAGCAATACTACCACCACTTCTTTTTTTATTTGACTTTTAAAATTTCAGCTTTATTAAGGTATAATTGACAAAAATTGAATATATTCAAGGTGTAAAACATAACGTTTTGATATACGTACACATAAACACAACATATTTTAATGACATGTATATTATATATTTCCACCAATCAGAAGAGATGATGGCCACAGAGTACAGGCCCCCAACTTGCCAGCTGTTAATGCTTTAGTAGCTGACTTGTCGTGAGTTCTGGAAGTAACATGAGGGTGGTGGGAGTGGTACTAACAAAGTCCCTGAGCAGTGGTTATTTATCAAGTATAAAAATATTTTTTATTTGGCCGGGTACAGTGGCTCACACCTATAATCCCCAAAATTTGGGAGGCCAAGGTAGATGGATCACTTGAGGTCAGGAGTTCAAGACCAGACTGGCCAACATGGTGAAACCCTGTCCTTACTAAAAATACAAAAATTAGCCAGGCATGGTGGCAGGCACCTGTAATCCTAGCTATTTGAGAGGCTAAGGCAGGAGAATTGCTTGAAACCTGGAGGCAGAGGTTGCAGTGAGCCAAGATAGCACCGTTGCACTCCAACCTGGGGGGAAAGAGAGAGACTTCGCCTCAAAAAATATATATATTTTAATATTAAGTATAGCCATACTATTGTACAATGCTGGTTATCAATATTCTATATGCATATATATATATATATGCATGTGTGTGTTTATAATGTGACTGAGACACAGAGAGAGAGAGACAGACAGAAACAGAAATATACACACATACATACATATTACAATTAATTCTTTTTTTTTTTTTTTTTTTTTTTTTTGAGATGGAGTCTCACTCTGTCGCCCAGGTTGGACTGCAGTGGCGCAATCTCAGTTCAATGCAACCTCCACCTCCCGGGTTCAAATGATTATCTTGCTGTAGCTGGGATTATAGTCACATGCCACCACGTCTGGCTAATTTTTATTTTTAGTAGAGACAGTTTCACCATATTGGCCAGGCTCATCTTGAACATCTGACCTCAGATGATCTGCCCACCTTGGCCTCCAAAAGTACTGGGATTACAGGCATGAGCCACTGCAGCTGGCCTATAATTAACTCTTAAGTAATTTGTAGAAGAGGGTAGAAGGAACATAAAAAAGAAAAAAAGGTAATCACAAATTTGTAATTAAGTAGAAAAACAAGTAATATTCCAAAGGAAAATCTTAACAACTCTACCAATGACCTGAATCCCAAAGAAATAAATGTGTGTGTGTGTGTGTGTGTGTGTGTGTGTGTGTGTGTGTGTGTGTGTATTTTTTATTTTATTTTTTTGAGATGGAGTTTTGCACTTGTAGCCCAGGCTGGAGTGCAATGGCACCATCTTGGCTCACTGCAACCTCCACCTCCTAGGTTAAAGGGATTCTTCTGCCTCAGCCTCCGGGGTAGCTGAGATTAAGGCACCCGCCACCATGCCCAGCTAATTTTTGTATTTTTTTTTTTAGTAGAGACAGGGTTTCACCATGTTGTCCAGGCGGCTGGTCTCAAACTTCTGACCTCAGTTGATCCACCTGCCTTGGCCTCTCAAAATGTTGGGATTACAGGCGTGAGCCACTGTGCCCAGCCAAATATGTGTTTTTATAGAGTATAAACATTATTTTTCAAATATAGAGTATAAATATAATATAGAGTCACAAATATAGAGTATAAACATTATTTTTCAATACATAGATAGAATTTATAATCACTAAAACTTTAAAATAGCTTAATACAATTTAAAATAAAGCTGATAAATTAAATTTTAATTGAATTAATCTTTTACTACTCATCCTTGTTTTTGTTTTGTTTAAAACAGGACCTATCTATATAAATTCTATTCACGGTTCTGCTTGTTATTTCTGCTGGGCCAATTTAACATTCATTAAGATTATGTGAAGATTATGTGAGAAAGAATCTCTTTGCCATTGTGTGAGGCTGAAAATGGCCTCCCAAAAGATGTCCATATCCTACCCCAAGAATCTGTGAATGATACCTTCTGTGACAAAAAGATCTTTGCAGATGTGATTAAAGTAGAAATCTGGAAATGAAGAGATTTTTACTCCATTTCCAGATTCTGCATGGGAACAATCACAGAGGGAGATTTTACATGTAAAAGAGGAGAGGACAATGTGACCAAGGAGGAAGAGAGTGGAATGACATGGACACTAGCAAAGGAATGCCAGCCACTACCAGAAGCTGAAAATGTCATGGAACACATTCTCACCTAGAACCTCCAGAGGGATTGTGGCCCTGCCAACATTTGATTTCAGCCCAGTGACAGTGATTTTTAACTTCTAGACTTCAAAGCTATGAGAGAAATACATTTACATTATTTAAAGCCAACATATTTATGCAGCAGCCTTAGGAAACTAACACAGCCAATAAGGGAAAAATTGGAAACAATAATTTTTCTATAATAAAATGGAAATATACTTTAGTTGAACTTTGTCAGTACTAGAAAGAGTTAAAAGATATAAGTTATCTTCATGAGTAGTCTAAATAATACATTTGTCTTGTGTTCATTTCCTACTTCAAAAAGTAGACAAATATGTACCAACACATTACAGTGTCCCCAACTATACAAGGTAAGTCTCCTTGACGATTCCCAGGTAAAGCAAAACCCCATCACAATAAACACTGCAGAATTCCATAATTGACAGAAGAGCCTTTAACAATGTGAATTTGTGGTCGGGCACATGGCGCATGCCTGTAATCCCAGCAGGATGGGAGGCCGAGGTGGGCGGATCACCTGAGGTCAGGAGTTGCAGACCAACCTGATCCATATGATGAAACTCTGCCTGTACTAAAATTACAAAAATTAGCCAGGCGTGGTAGTGGGCACCTGTAGTTCCAGCTACACAGAAGATTGAAACAGAAGAATTGCTTGAACTAGGCAAGCGGAGGTTGCAGGGAGCCGAGATCACACCACTGCACTCCAGCTTGGGCAACAGAGTGAGACGCATTCTCAAAAAAAAAAAAAAAAAAAAAAGTAAATTTGTAATACAGAGTTTTTATACCTAGCATTTTTTCCACATAAGTATTTTCAAAGATTAAACAAAAACAATCACTGCATATGTGATGTAAATGAAGACTCTAAATTTACTATATGAAAAAGTGAAGGGAATATTTTTTCTACCCAATGTCTGACATATTTGCTTTATTAAACAGAGATGAAACTATTTAAGTAAACAGATAATCAGTGAACAAAAAAACTTACTGAAAAAATTGCATTCTGAATTTCCTAATTAAGAAGATCAAAATCAGAAACATTCTTCATAGTAACTGCTAGTTCATTGTGAACTTTGAGTTTATATTTCTATTAATGGTGAATTAAAACAAAGAGACCATTAAAATTATCATGGTAGTTTTCTAATAATAATAGATCCTGATATATAAATGACTACTTCCTGGATAAATTTTTATAAAACTGTACATAGTTGATTGATAAAATTATATACATTAGGGTAATATTTAGGCTATAAATGACATTATATATTATTTAATTAAGCCAGCTATGGGCACCAAAAAACAACTGTTTCTTGAAATTATTTTACTTTTCTGTTAATTTTATCTGGATACTAAAGTTCATATATTTTAGAAATCTCCTTCTTTGCCTCATAATTTAGTTCATAATTTTCAAGTAATCAAATGAACTTATACAACCATATGCATTAAAAAAATCATCCTTCTGATGCTTTTTACATCTACAATGTTCAGGAATTGAGAGAGGTGGATAGAGAGATGAAATGATTAGCTGAAGCCCCTGAGCTCTTGTTATGCCACACTGGACACTATACAGGAGTAAAGAAGATCTCCTTTCCATCAGCTCCCATTATTTTAGATTTTTTATCTTAAAACATGCCATCACAATGTATTTTTTAACAAAAAAGCAATAAACCTTTCCAAGGTTGAATTCATAACAACAGCTTGAATAGGATAGTTAAAGGGTTTCTCTAACAAAAATACTTATTAATCATAATTTTAAAACTGAAGACTGAGCACATTAGCTATGAAAAATAAATCTGTAATGTGATACAAATGAGTGTCAGATCGTTTTATACAAAACTTTGGCATAACAGACACTGAGGTATAGAACAAAAATGACTATTTTTGAGGTATAACATGCATAGCTGCTTTGTCCCTGACAACACCAATTAGACAATTAAAAATATAACACAAACTCATTTCTGTAATACTTACATGTGGGAGAAAAGAAATGCAGAATACTGCCAAAAGTAAATAAATAAAGATCAGTAGTCACTTCTAAAAGCAGGTCCTGACTTAGAATGATTTCGAGAGACAGAAGCTTCTTAACCTATAAAAAAAAGTATTATCCCCCAAGATTTATACCCTAGTTCCCCTATCTTCTAGCCTAGTTAAGAAGTATTACAATTGTAATATGTTTTTCTTTCTCTACTTTTCTACCGAGGCAAATCTTTAAAGAAATAAAGAAACAACTAAGTAGGACTGATAAAGTGTTTGCTTCAAGTACATTACCTGAACAAAAAACTTATAAAGTGAGGTCGCTACAAAAGACAAATCCAAAGGGATTATTTGAGATTTAGGAAGCAGGCACTGAAAACGATATCCCTGAATAAGTGAGAATAACTACTGGTAGGAGAAAAGAAAAGGAACAATGCTGAGATGTTATAATCATGTAGAGATTGATTAGGTGTCTTAGACTAGAAAACAAATGAATTACACATGATACCAAAATATGGGATTTAAACATCCAAGATATTGAAAGATCAATATAGTAATAAAAGAAAAAAACTATGAAAAGGGGAAAAAATCACTGAGTTTTCATTACTGAAAAAGTGTGCTTCAAAGAGTCTCATCCATGTGCAGTGAAGGCTAGAATTCTATTAAGTAAACAGAGTTATAATCTGGTATGAAGCCAATAAAAAAAACTAAGAAGTATTTTCAGAAATGATAGGACAGAGGAAGCACTATCATAGGATGAGTTGAAGATCTTTTAAAAATATTTTATTAAGTATAATTACAAAAGTCTACCTGGTGATACATTCAACCATTAGAAGAAAAGAATATGATTCCTAAGCAATCATTCTTTCCTTTTCAGTTTTTTTTTTTTTTTAGACTGAGTCTCGCAGTCCCACCCAAGCTAGAGTGCAGTGGCATGATCTCGGCTCACTGCAACCTCTACCTCATGGATTCAAGTGATTCTTCTGTCTCAGCCTCCCAAGCAGCTGGACTATACATGTGTGCCACCACACTGGGCTTTTTTTGTTTGTTTGTTTTTTAAAGTAGGGATGGTGTTTCACCATATTGGCCAGGCTGGTCTCCTACTCCTGAGCTCGTGATCCGCCTACCTCAGCCTTCCAAAGTGCTGGGACTACAAGCCTGAGCCACTGCACCCAGTCCCTAAGCAATCATTCTAAGTGTCATTGCAATGAAGTAAAATATAAAGCATGAAGGAATAAAAAAAAATAACCCCTAAAAGAAATCTAGAGAAATTCCAAAGACTACATATAGAATACATAATTCTAAAAATTATAAGATCTTTTAAGATAACATACAATTATGTATTTAATAAACATTAAGACTATTACATCCAAGAATACAGTTAATGACTATTAAATAAATTTTTAATGATAAAATGAATTTCTCTTGAATCTTTAAATATTCTTTACAAATTAAAGTCTCACAGGTTGGAACACTGCCATTCTTTCTCTCCTTTCTTCTAAAACAAACCCGTATTTTGACAGGTATAGGTGGTTATTAGAGAAAAAGAACTGGAAATAGGTATGTATGAACAATGATTAAAGTAAGTATAACCATCAAGAAATAAGAAAGGGATGAAACAGTTTGTATAATGGGAAAGAGATAATGACTATCTGTGAGAAGTAACATTAGATATACATTTGGATAATTTCTTGTCAATCGATTTTTTTATCAGCATTCCAGTAGATTATAAAAGATGGTCAAGAATTGGAGTGATCTTTGGATAATGGACTCAGGCACTGGAGGTGGAAACAGTGATGATGGGAAGAAACAGTGGTAAATAACAGGATTCTACACAATAGGATTTTTACTTTCATCCTTCCTTGTTCAGGTATATCTAAATCTTTAAACATAAACGCCCCCATCTTATGAAGATAAAAACAAAGGTACAAGGCAGCAAACTTGGACTTGATCTCTAAGTGTGACAACTCCTCTGGAAAAGTAGAGAAAACTACTGAATAAATTAGTGAATATAATTCAGTCAATAAAGCACAGGTCTGGGAATTACTCACCTGACCAATGAGTGAGACAGGGGGAATATTCATAATATGAGATACAGTGACCTATGGCTGCTTGTTAAAAAAAATATTGTATGTTCATGAGAACGTATAATTTTCCATTTCAGCACTAGTCATGTGGGGGAAATGTAATGCTACTGACATATTAGGAGGGATAAAGATGAACATACTGAAGTGTAAAAAAAACACACTTTAAATTGAAGAAAGTTAAACATTAATTTTGACATTTAACATACACTTAAATGTGGTATTCAATAAAAAGAACCCAGCGTAAATGTAAATGTTTAAATCATGAATGAGATTGTATACTATGTACTTTATCAGGAAAAAAAGGTTATTTCCTGTAGGCATCCCTTTATTCATTATTATTTGAAGGCGTACTTGGCCAAAGTGCAAATGCTTTTATTAAACATAACCAAAAATAATATCCACCTAAACAGTCACAAACTGTAATTTTCTTCATTTTTGTGGCACAGCAATAAAAAGATCAAATACTAAACAAAAGCTCTCTTGAAAATAAACTGGATGCCTACCTAATTTAGAAGAAAAAAGCATGAAAGTTTTATTTTTTAAAAAAGTATTTCTAAAGAAAAATGTGAGAAAGCGTTCGATTTTCCAGACTTTATGATCATATTTAAAATATACTATGCCCACACTGAAGGAAAAAAGAAAAAAAAGATAAAATACAACATATTTCACAGTACATAGATAATATGAAAAATAAGTTTGCTAATAAAGTTCTACGGAATCAATGTTTACATTAAGGGCAATCAGGAAATAGAACTTTATGAACAGTATAATTTTTTAGATAATGGTGATTCACTTGTACAAGCATTAAATAAATAAGTGGAAAATAATACTTTTTATGATTATTTTTCTAAAATATATCCCACATTCCCCCTGTGGCATTAAACACTTGTTGAGATTGATTTGCATACTCTGCTGTATTTTTCCCCTTAAATCAGTAAGAAAACATTAGGCTTTTTATATGTGTCTTTGATAGCAGTTTTCAACCCTGAATGAACAATAAGAACTACCTGAGGAATACCTTAGAGATGCCTGAGCCCCATTTCTAACTACTGCCACCATCCTCCCTATTGTTCTTGACTCAGATTCTGTGATCTGCAGTTTAGTGCTTTAGGAGATAAAAGCTACACTTGAGAAGGTAAAAGACAGAGTAGCTACAAGTACCAGTGTTCCAGCAATAAAATGATACATCTTTATTTTTAAAAAATAATAATACATTATCATGGAGGAAAGAAAACATCAGGTTACAGGAAATATATTTCCTAAAACTCTGGTAATAATACTTTTACGAAGCATAAAAAGTATTTTGCAATAAAGTTTGTCTCAATCTCTACTTTGCATTTTAAATGTATTTCTTATATTTTAACAAAAATTTATAATTACATTTAATCCTTCATAGCCTAATCTTCCTACTAATTTATTATTCTAAAATAATAAAATTTAAATCTCTTTACAAACTTAAGTCAATCTCACTTAAATCATTGAAGGCATCCATGCTAGCTCAGAAATTTATGCATTTGTGGTCCTCGGCATGCCTATGATGGTCCTTAAACTCACATCATTTACTTACGAAAAAGTTTCCGCAATACTTGGGAATGCTGTCATAAAAAGAGTATGGTAAGTTTACTCAAGCTTGTGATCTCACCCTGTTGTTCTAACCCATCAATTTTTTTTTTTAATTTCACAATTTCCACACTATGTATCACATCAATCATTTGCAAAACATTAACAGTTTTGTTAAAAAAAAACAAGTTATCATAGATCCATCTTCCCATGTGCTTTCTGATTTCTATAAAACTGGTGAGAAATATGACACTGATGTTTAAATGTATACTTTCATTAAATTAGTGATGTGATACTTTCATGTTGTATTGGTCATTTGCATTTCTTCATTTGAAAATTTCCTCTCTGTGTAAATTTTTTGTTTGTTTGTTTTTCTTTTTCCTGATTTGAAAGTGCTCTGTATGTATCAAAAATGCTAACTTTTTTTGTGACCATTGTCATATATATGAATATATTTTCTTCATTTTGCTGTGTATAAAAAGAAAAAGTTAGCAATGTTACTTTCAATGCCATTACTAAAACTTGATGCTTTTCTTCTCAATACATAATTTTTATTTTAAAATTGTAGCAGATATTGGCTCTTTAGTCAGTCAAACTGCCTTTCTGCATTCTTTCTTTGTATTAGAGAGCATGGAAAGCTTAAAATCAAATTTTTCTCACTCCCTTGCAGGTAGATCCCTACATGGTTAATCAACTAATAAAAGAACTGGAAGGAAGAAGCAAGTATGTGAGGTAGATCACACAGGGATCGATCGTTTCTGCCTGAGAACCCAGAATTAAGCTTAATCTAATAAAATGCCTTTATCTACATAGTCGCAAAGAGTGGAAAACTCAAAGATAACTATCATGCTGATATGGGAGTGCTGGGTAGGTAAAGTATGGTGGGGAAAGTATGGTCCCTTTGAATAACATGGAAGGGGGGTAAGAGAAGTGTTGGGTAGAGAAAGGTGGTTCCCCTATCTAGGGCTCCAACCCTGTGGACCAAGGGGAGGACAAGCATTCCTGCCAGCCAGCCTAAATGTTGCATTTTCCAAGACCACCCTGGTCCGCCACACCCCCATGATGGCCCTACAAAAACCCAACACCTTATCGGGCAGACACTGGCCAGAGTTGAGAGGAGCACATCAGTGGAAGAAGACACAGCAGCTGGAAGGCAAGAGGACACAGAGGGAGTACACAGGCGAAGAGCACACCAACAGACACCTGCAGGCCGGCAGGCCATCTATTGGCAGAACAAGGCAGCGTTGGCCAGGGCAATCTGAGGAGAGCCAGGGCCACCGAGAGGCCCAACTCCAGGGGAAAACCATCTCCCTTCTCGCTCCCACATCAGCAGAGAGTTACTTCCACTCAATGAAACTTTGCACTCATTCTCAAGTCCACATATGATCCAATTCTTCCAGTATACCAAGGCAAGAACCCAGGATACAGAAAACCCTCTGTCCTTGTGACAAGGTAGAGGGTCTAACTGAGCTGTTTAACACAAGTCGCCTATAGACTGCAAACTAAAAGAGCACAGGGTAGCACATGCCCACTGGGACTTCATGAGCTGTAAACATCCACACTAGACACTGCTGTGAGGTCAGAGCCCCACAGCCTGCACGTCTGTATGCTCCCCTAGAGGTTTGAGCAGCTGGGCACTGAAGAAGCGAACCACACTCCCATCACACACCCTGTGAGGGGAACAAGGAAACCTTTCTCGTCTCAATGCCATCATTAATTAGTTCATGACACTAATAATTTCTATTTGTACCTTCCTATATATAATTATGTGCACATTTGGAATCTGCTTTTTCATGAGAAATAATCATAAAAAGGGGCTGTGTAGGGGAAAAAAAATGTTCTCCCTGAATTTGGTTTCAAAATTCAAATTTTAAAATTTATTTTTTATAAGCAGAGTTTATACAGTTTATGATGCAAAAAGAAACAGAAGTTGGCAATACCTAGGAATGCTTGGGGCAGAGAGGATGAGGAGGAGCGTTTTTGAGCCAAGATGAGAAGCAGTACTCTTTTTATGAAAAATAAGAAGAACATAATTTGACTTAACCTAGGGCATCATTTCAGAAGAACACAACACATTTGGAATATCAGAAAGTTTGGAATCAAAGTAAGTTTGAGAGAAGAAGATTCAAACATACTTTAGAATTAAAGTAAGTTTGAGAGAGGAATAAGGTTCATATGAGAAAAAGCTGGAGGCAGAACCTGAATTGGAGGTCTAAAGAATGTTAAGGAAAGGGGCAGAGTCTGGAAAATTAAATGGCAGAAATAGAAAGCATGAATGTGTCAAAAAAAAAAAAAATGCCAGCACTACAAAGACAAACAGTATAGGTATGCCCAAACCTGAGAGCAGTTGGGCCTAAAATGCACCAATATCTTGAAAAGAAAAAGAAAACCAACAAAATTTCTTCAGATGTTAAATTATTTTTATATAATATAATAACTCATTATTAGTTTTAAAATGAATTCATGTCTCAGGATCAAATGGAAAAAGTTGCTGCTCAGCTAAGAACAGTATGTTCATGAGACAGCTTATAGTTCTAGTCACGTGAACAGATACTTGGAAAAATCACCCACTGTAATTACCAGTGTAAAACATTACAGATTATTATTTCATTATTATTATCATTTCAAACCTCTCAACACGACTATAAATGTGACTTCTTAAGTCAATGACATAGAATTACTTGGCAATCACAAACTAACCATATTTAGCATAATGATAGAGTAAACCCTGTTTAATATAAATATGCAAATGTCAATGGCATTGTTATTTAGAAAGGCAACAAAAGCCATCACCTGTATATTCTTCAATTTATATTTTATATTTTACATATAAATATAAAATTATAAATTGTAATTTAGAATTACATTCTAATTTGTATATGAAATAAAGCCTATTCTGAATTTTTTAATTCAAAGGCAGTTTGCAACAGTGTTTCAAAATAGTAATACATATTTATATATACACCCATATCTATTCACATATATTATTATACTATATCCATTTAACTTCTATAGGCTGAAATAGGATTTTTAACCTCTTAGAAATGCTGATTAAATAAGTTCTTTAAGTAATTTATGAAAATTACCAGATTGATGTTAAATATGAGACCTGTTAACGTAAAATAACCTACTGTTGACTCTTGTAAACATTTTCTTTCTATATTATATACAGAGGTAGAGGACAAGGGCAAGGACAGTTTATAAATGCCTAAAAACAGATTAGGAAGAATACTCATAAAATCTATCAAGAGTGGATGGTAGCCTAGAGGGCCAGGCCATTAATGATTATAAGAAGGGCTACTTTTCTTTCCATAGTTTTTAATAAGTTCTATTTTTTAAACAGACATTATGCATCACACTGCACAACTACAGAAAAAGTAAAACCGGCTCTGTTCAAGTAAAAATAAAGGCATTTTGAATATCAAAATAAAAAGTTTCCCCGTGTTGAAACACATGTCAAATGTCCTTTATTTCCTTGAGCAGTGGTTTGTCTAAAGAAATATACATGTGCACATACATATATAAGAAAGCTTAACTTTTTATTAATGTCAAAAATTTCCAAGGAAAAACTATAGCAGAGAAAAATATTATTTTTAAATCTGTAAGCTCAGGAAATTATGTAAACCGAAAATTTGAAAAGAACAATTTAAACTCAATCAAAATGCCATGCTTCGACTTTCCAAAAGAGGGAGATATAACTCTACTGTCACAAACATATCAATTTGATACATAAATGATCTATTCAAATACACAACTTATCAAGAAAATAATTTTAAGGGAAAACTCTAAATTATGTGTTTATTTAGCCGTATGATTTTAATTGCCTAAAAAGCACAGTTAAATCTATGAAAAATATCATGATCTACAATAATAAAATGGAAGCTGTTCCAGCTCCTTTACAGAGAGCTCAATTGTAGAATAAAAATGTGACAAAAGACTTATAGTGTTTAGATTTTGAAAAATAGATTTAGATATAACAGATGTCAGTTAATAAAATTTGTTCTGATTATTAATTGAAAATTAAAATGTAGTATTATTCTGAACTAGAGACAGAATGCTACCCATTTCTTACAATGATTATTAATTTTCTTGTATTTCCTTGAGCAGTGGTTTGTTGCTCTCCTTGAAGAGGTCCTTCATATCCCTTGTTAGCTGTACTTCTAGGTATTTTATTACCTTTGTAACAACTCTGAATGGGGAGTTCATTCATGATTTGGCTCTCTGCTTGTCTATTGTTGGTGTAAAGGAATGCTTGTGATTTTCACACATTGATTTTATATCCTGAGACTTTGCTGAAGTTGCTTATCAGCTAAAGGAGTTTTTAGGCTGAGATGATGAGGTTTTGTAAATATAGAAACATGTCATCTGCAAACAGAAACAATTTCATTGTCTTTCTTGCTATTTGAATATCCTTTATTTCTTTCTCTTGCCTGACTGCCCTGGCTAGAACTTCCAACACTATGTTGAATAGGAGTGGTGAGAGACGGCATCCTTGTCTTGTGCCAATTTTCGAAGGGAATGCTTACAGCTTTTGCCCATTCAATACGATATTAGCTGTGAGTCTGTCATAAATAGCTCTTACTATTTTGAGGTAAATTTCATCAATGCCTATTTTATTGAGAGTTTTTAACATGAAGGGATGTTGAATTTTACAAAAGGTCTCCTGCATCTACTGAGATAACCATGTGGTTTTTGTCTTTGTTTCTGTTTACGTGATGGATTACATTTATTGATTTGCATATGTTGAACCAGTCCTGCATACGAGATATGAAGCCAGCTTGTTTATGATGGATAAGTTGTTGTTGTTGTTGTTGTCGCTGTTGTTGTTGAGACAGAATCTCACACTGTTGCCCGGGCTGGAGTGCAATGGTGTGATCTTGGCTCACTGCAACCTCAACCTCCCGGGTTCAAGGGATTCTCTTGCCTCAGCTTTTGTGTTCTTAGCAGAGATAGGGTTTCACTATATTGGCCAGGTTTGTTTGGAACTCCTGACCTCGTGATCCGCCTGTCCCAGCCTCCCAAAGTGCTGGTATTACAGGCATGAGCTACTCCACCCAGCCGGACAAGTTTTTTGATGTGCTGCTGGATTTGGATTGCCAGTATTTTATTGAGGACTTTCGCATCAATGATCATCAGAAAAATCAGTCTACTATAAAGACACATGCACACATGTTTATTGCAGCACTATTTATAACAGCAAAGACATGGAACCAACCCAAATGCCCATCAATGATAGACTAGATAAAGAACATGTGGTCTATATACACCATGGAATACTATGCAGCCATAAAAAGGAATGAGATCACATCCTTTGCAGCGACACAGATGAAGCTGGAAGCCATCATCCTCAGCAAACTAATACAGAACAGAAAACCAAATACCACATGTTCTCATTCATAAGTGGAAGCTGAACAATGAGAACAGGTGGACACAGGGAGGAGAACATCACACACCAGGGCCTGTTGTGGGATGGGGGTGAGGGGTGGGAACTTAGAGGACAGGTCAAAAGGTGCAGCAAACCACCATGGCACACATATACCTATGTAACAAACCTGCATGTTCTGCACACGTATCCCAGAACTAAATAAAGCTATATTAATCAAAAAAATAATAATTGGCCAGGCACGGTAGCTCACTCCTGTAATCCCAGCACTTTGGGAGGCCAAGGCAGGTGGATCATAAGGTCAGGAGATAGAGAGCATCCTGGTCAACATGGAGAAACCCCACTTCTACTAAAATATTGAAAATACAAAAATTAGCTGGGTGTGGTGGCATGCATGGGTAATCCCAGCTACTCAGGTGGCTGAGGCAGGAGAATCACTTGAACCCGGGAGGCAGAGATTTCAGTGAGCCGAGATCATGAGACTGCACTGCAGCCTGACAACAGAGTGAAACTCAGTCTTTAAAATAATAATAATAATAATAATTAAGATAACAAGTATACACTGGTACTGTTCAGGCAGAGCAGAATGTAGGATGACCCAGTAGTAATAATACTCACTGTATCGAGTTTTTGTAATAAGTCAATGACAAAATATATGTAAATTAATTATCTGTCAATGGGAAACATTCAGTAAGTGGTAGCTGCTTATCATGGTATTTTTCATGCCTCCTACTTTGGCTAACAAAGCAAAAAAAATTGGTGAGCTATTTATTCTTATCTTTTAACAGATGTTGCTGGGTCTAGTAATGAGGTAATGAGTGTTTAATAATACAAAAATACAGAAGTCCCTTTGAGAGGGTAAGGAGATTTATGTCTATTTAGTCATGTTTATTATAGTGATTCTCCACCAACAGAAGGAAAATCTGTTTTTCAAATTTAAAAAATTGAAGCAGCCCAATCCTTCCTCTTCCACACACACCTAGCTCCTGAGCTTGACAGTTACTTCTAAAGGAAACCACTTCTATTGAGTGGACTGTGTCCTAGTCCTTAGGCTTATTGGAGCAGATAAAAGTTTTAAAAACTAATTTATTAGATTAATATTTCCTTAAAGGCAGTGACTTTTAAAATTCTGATTCTCTATGTGTATTACTATACCAGGTACACAGAAGATACTCAATACACATTTGCTGAATTAATGAAAATATGAATAAATGGTACTCAGCAGCTAAAAATCAACCTTACGAGGTGACTGCCTCTAGTGTAACCCTGCAACCAAACCTCCTCCATGATTGAGAACTTTCCGAAGCTTCAACTAGAACATTTGGGGGTCACAGAATCAAGGAGTTCAGGGACTTCACAGCTGCAGCTGATGCCAAGGAACTGTTTGCTATTTAGATTGGTTCCCTTATTAATTGACTGTAATAAGTAAAAACTCAGTAAAGTTAATGTGCCAATTATATAAAAAAAAAAAAAAAGGCAGAAAACAGTTCTCTAACACTTTTCAAAAATTAGTAAGTTTAATTCTTAAAATAAATAAATAAATAAACTTAACATAAAGGTTTAAGAAAAAAAAACAGCCATTAAGACCTAAAGCAGCAATAAAAACAGTAATAGTTGCCCGCTGCAGTTTCTATAAAATTAGCCCTTAAAAACCATCGAAGAATCAAACTGTTTGATTTACTCCTTCAGAGACTAGGTCTCAAAATGGCTTTAACACTCAATAAATATTTTCTGCATCTCTACTCTGCCAGGCACTGTTCAAAGAATTGACAGTTTACAGGACTAGGAAAAAAAACAGCAAAGGCCATGCTCTCATGGAACTTATACGGACATGGAAAAGGGATTATTTATATTAAATTTTAATCCCTCTTATCGTATACTATCGGTATTTTTATCTTTTACTATAGATTAAAAAGAACCTTGACTGCCATCTCTTGTTAAATGTCTCCTTACTCCAAACAATATTCTTTCGCTTACTATCATTATGTGTGGTGGTATCTTATTATATTTTATATATGCTTATAATTTCATTATTTGTAAAATATTTTAACGACCTACAAAATAAACATACTGTGCATTTTGATTTAATATATTTAAGTAACTCTGAGTTAATACTGTTAAATAACAAATGCCAATAGAAATAACAATTCAATCATGGGATTTATCATGGTAAATGTCTTAGGAAGGAAGACACAAGGGACATGGAAATATTATATAATTATATGACCATGGAGTAAAATCAAGTAAATGTGAAAAGATTTAGATAGCTTCTCTTATAATCAAATGTCTTAAATCTGTAACCCAGAATTAGAAGCCCATCCCTCAGACATCCCTTGATGAGACAAGAGCAGCTGACTCTAACTGCTCTGCAGACCTTGAATGCAGAACCACAAAGCAGAGGGGAGAGTAGAGGACACTCAGTCTGTCTCCAACAGGGAGACCCCTGGGCTAATTCAGGTGGCTTTATCACAGAAGAATATGATAAACAAGACTGCACCACCACGTCAGAGGTCAGAAAGAGAAAGGACCAGAAGAAGTAGTCCCCAATACGCCCAAGCATCCAACACAGCATCCATTCCCACATCAACTTCATCTGACCTTTTTACAGATAAAACTCTTCTCTACATTGGCTGATTTGAAGACAGGTTTCATTTTTCCATTAAACTTTCTGTTTTTCAATCTAAAGTTTTATAATTACTCAAAATCACCTTTAATATGTCATTTCTTATATAAAGTTTCTAAACTTGTGATGATAATACATCTAAGTTTGGTAATTTACCAGTCAACAATTCTAATCTAACCCATTTCAACCTAAGACCTTCTCCTAAATTTTCCTCTATTTATACATTTAGACTGTTTCTCCCACAATTATCATGCATCCGTTGTACATTCTAATGGTTTAAATCAAACCTTGCAAACAGGAATAAAAGAAAATAAGTTCAAGGAAAAATAGGAAGGAGCTAAGTACCTTTAATTTGGATCCGTGAGGCACGAGTACAGATTTATTCTGCTTTGGTGGGATATACAGCTCCCATTTTCCATAATCCAGTTTTTTATATGGGTATGAAAATGGATTCCAATCATCTAAAAAAATAAAGAAGATCATTTAACAACAGCATGGTAGGACTAATAGTTAATGAATTTCAAAGAAAACATAATATATTGCTTCACTTGCACGAAAAATCAACTTGTCTAAAAATTTCTTTTCTAAAATGTTAATCAAAATATTAGTGGTTTAGAAAAGGCAGGCTATTCTTAATTTATTTATAAAAAATGCATTTCAAAGTGTGCTTTTGCATTTTAAAATTAAATTAAGATTATAACACTTTCAACTGTGGTTTCAACTCTAATACTTCTGTCAATAAACAGAATGGAAAAGAAAATGATGGATCTTTTTCTAGAGAACACCATCAATAAAGAAAGATATTATGAACAAACAGAAATGCACATGCCATGGCAGGAAAATTATGAAAAACCATTAAAATCATACAATATTTACCAGACTTCATAAGAGTGTGACAGAACTGACATAATATCTAAAGAAATGCCTTAAGCAAGAAAGGTAGAGGGTTATATAAAGTATAGGAGGTACAGAAAAGGTGGAATGCAGAACCTGGAAGAAAGTAAAACAAACAGGAGCAGACTCACACACACACACAACTTAACCTAGCATAGAGGCCTTAAAATCCAGTGAGTAAAGGACACACTGTTTAATAAGTGGTGCTGGGACAACTGGTTATCCCTATGAAAATAAAATAAAATAGATCTCCACCTAATAACATGTCCCCAAATCATGTGAACATGGATTATATTTATACATGGTAGGCAGAACTATAAAATGCTTAGAAGAAAATACAGAGAAATATATTTACAATATTGGAATATAAAAGGTTTTTCAAATAAAATATTTTTAAAAACCATAAAACTTTAAAACTGATAATTCTGACCATTAAAACTATGAACTTATCATCATAAATAGATGAATCAGTAGACAGAATGACAAGACAAGCTATAAATTGGAAGAATACATTTGTAAAGAATATACCAAAATAGAGAAAAGCATCAAAAATACATGAAGAACATTGTAAGTCAATGAGAAAAAGAAAACAAACCAAAAGAAAAATTGTCAAAAAATATATTCAGGAGGGGACATTGGAATGGCCAATAAACATATGTAGTGATACTTAAGCTCGCTGGTTAATCAGACAATCACAAATTAAAACAACAATAAGATACCATTTCACACTCAAGGGACTGGCATAAATTAAAAGTTTGGAAATATCTAGTCAGTAAGCATATGAGGGTATCACTGGTAAAAGCAACTTGGCATCGTGCATGATGAAAGGTGAAGATATCTTAATCTCATAGCCCAACAATTCTATTCCTAGGAAATAGCTTAGAGAAATTCTCATAAATGTACACAAGAAGGCATTCAAAATTATTCACTGAAGAATCATTTGCAATAGCCAAAATACTGGAGGCTATCAAAATTTCCCAGCCACAATACGGGTAAAACCTTGCAGTGTAATTAAAAAACTGGATGCTATACAGTGGTATAAAATGAATGGATTAGAGTCTCAACATATGCAAATATCCCAAACACAGAAGTTAATCTTAGGTGGCTGGAAAGATGGCCGAATAGGAAAAGCTCCCGTCTGTAGCTCCCAGTGAGATCAATACAGAAGACGGGGTGATTATTGCATTTCAAACTGAGGTACTCATCTCATTGGGACTGATTCCACAGTGCAGTCCACAGAGGGTGAGTGGAAGCAGGGTGGGGCGTCACCTCACCCAGGAAGCGCAAGGGGTCAAGGAACTCCCCCCACCAGCCCAGGAAAGCTGTGAGGGACTGTGCCATGAAGAATGGTGCACTCTGACCCAGATACTACACTTTTTCCATGGTTTTTGCAACCCACAGACCAGGAGATTCCCACGGGTACCTATGCCACCAGGGCCCTGTGTTTCAACCACAAACCTGGGAGGCTGTTTGAGCTTGCTGCAGGAGTTTCTTTCATATCTCAGTGGCACCTGGAACACCCCGTGAGACAAACTGTTCACTTCCCCTGGAAAGGGGGCTGAAGCCAGGGAGCCATGTGGTCTAGCTCAGCAGATCCCACCCCCCACAGAGCCCAGCAAGCCAAGATCCACTGGCTTGAAATTCTTGCTGCCACAACAGCAGTCCGAAGTTGACCTGGGACACTCAAACTTGGTAGGGGGAGGGGTATCTGCCATTACTGAAGCTTGAGTAGGTGGTTTTCCCCTCACAGCGTAAACAAACTCACCAGGAAGTTGGAACTAGATGGAGCCCACTGCAGCTCTGCAAAGCTGCTGTAGCCAGACTGTCTCTCTAGATTACTCCTCTCTGGGCAGGGCATCTCTGAAAGAAAGGCAGCAGCCCCAGTCAGGGGCTTATAGATGAAACACCCATCTCCCTGGAACAGCTGTGTGCACAGCTTCAGCAGACTTAAACTTTCCTGCCTGCAAGCTCTGAAAAGAGCAGTGGATCTCCTAGCACAGAGCACGAGCTCTGCTAAGGGACAGAATGCCTCCTCAAGTGGGTCCCTGAGCCCCATGCCTCCTGATGGGGGAGACACCTCCCAGCAGTGGTCAACAGACACCTCATACAGGAGAGTCCCAGCTGGCATCTGGCATGTGCCCCTCTGTGACAAAGCTTTCAGAGGAAATAACAGGTAGTCAGCTTTGCTGTTCTGTAGCCTCTGCTGGTGATACCCAGGCAAATAGGGTCTGGATTGGACCTCCAGCAAACTCCAGCAAACCTGCAGCAGAGAGGCCTGACCATTAGAAGGAAAAATAACAAACAGAAAGGAATAGCATCAACATCAACAAAGGACATCCACACCAAAACCCCATTCGAAGGTCACCACAACAAAGACCAAAGGTAGATAAATCCACAAAGATGAGGAAAAACCAGCACAAAAAGGCTGAAAATTCCAAATACCAGAACACCTCTTCTCCAAAGGATCACAACTCCTCACCAGCAAGGGAACAAAACTGGACAGATAATGAGTTTGACAAATTGACAGAAGTAGGCTTCAGAAGGTGGGTAATAACAAACTCCTCCGAGTTAAAGGAGCATGTTCTAACTCAATGCAAGGAAGCTAAGAACTTGCGAAAAGGTTAGACAAATTGCTAACTAGAATAAGCAGTTTAGAGAAGAACATAAATGACCTGATTGGAGCTAAAAAACATAGCATGAGAACTTTTTGAAGCATACACAAATATAAATAGTCGAATCAATCAAGCGGACCAAAGGATATCAGAGACTGAAGATCAACTTAATGAAATAAAATGTGAATGAAAGATTAGAGAAAAAAAATGAAAAAGAATGAACAAAGCTTCCAAGAAATATGGGACTATGTGAAAAAACCAAACCTGTGTTTGACTGGTGTACCTGAAAGTGACAGGGAGAATGGAATCAAGATGGAAAACACTCTTCAGGATATTACCCAGGAGAATTTGCCCAACCTAGCAAGAGAGACCCACATTCAAATTTAGTAAATACAGAGAACGTTACAAAGATACTCCTCAAGAAGAGCAACACCAAG
This sequence comes from Ateles fusciceps, assembly GCA_036589455.1. Classification (NCBI taxonomy): domain Eukaryota; kingdom Metazoa; phylum Chordata; class Mammalia; order Primates; family Atelidae; genus Ateles; species Ateles fusciceps. Next base: position 6,720,454 of record JAZHEH010003310.1, read on the forward strand.
ACACAAAATCATTAGATTCATCAAGGTTGAAATGAAGAAAAAAATGTTAAGGGCAGTGAGAGAGAAAGGCTGGGTAAACCACAAAGGAAGCCCATTAAACTAATAGCAGATCTCTCTGTAGAAACCCTAGGAGCCAGAAGAGAGTGAGGCCAATATTCAACATTTTTAAAGAAAAGAATTTCATATGCAGCCAACCAAACTTCATAAGTGGAAGAAACTTCCTAAGTGTAAAATCCTTTACAGACAAGCAAATGCTGAGAGATTTTGTCACAACCAGGCCTCTCTTACAAGAGCTCACAAAGGAAGCACTAAATATGGAAAGGAAAAACCAGTACTAGCCATTGTGAAAACATACCAAATTGTGAGGACCATTGACACTATGAAGAAACTGCATCAACCAACGGGAAAAATAACCAGCTAGAATCATAATGACAGGAAGAATTTCATACACAATAATATTAATCTTAATAAGCTAAATGCCCCCATTTAAAAGACTCAGACTGGAAAATTGGACAGAGTCAAGACTCATGAGTGTGCTGTATTCAGGAGACACATCTCACATGCAAAGACACACACAGGATCAAAATAAAGAGATGGAGGAATATTTATCAAGCAAATGGAAAGCAAAAACAGCAGGAGTTGCAATTCTACTCTCTGATAAACAGACTTTAAACCAACAAAGATCAAAACATACAAAGGAAAGCATTACATAATGGTAAAGGGATCAATGCAGCAAGAAGAGCTAACTATCCTAAATATATATGCACCCAAAACAGGAGCACCCAGATTCATAAAGCAAGTTCTTAGAGATCTACAAAGAGACTTAGATTCTCACACAGTAATAGTGGGAGACTTTAACACCCCACTGTCAAGGTTAGAGCAACAAGACAGAAAATCAACAAGGACATAAAACTCCAAAGGTACATGCTGATTATTTTAAGTATACATTGTGATTGATTTTTCTCTGCATCTTCCAGAGTTTCATTTTAGTTATATCCCTACTCCTCGTGCGAACTCAGATATTGGCTTTCACTGTAGGCACTCTTTTCTTGCCAAACACAAATCTTTAAAGCAAGACTTAGAAAATCTTCACATATGTCCCCCCCCCCATCGAAAAAAAATCCGGTACATTAGCCATCATAAGCTATGTAGAGCATACTAAAGATTTTGTATGGGAGAGAAAGAAGGTTTGCAAGCATGTATGTATGAAACTACTTAAGACCTTTCCATTAATCATTTTTCTCTCTAAATAAATCCCTCTTCAGCTACCACACTATCAGTTTTTCCATGTCCGTTGACTCTCTCTCCAATCATTGCTAAGCCCAAATTCTCCTCCCTCTTATTCCTTTATTAGTGTTTTTTTGTTCCATTTAAAACATGGGCACCAACCAAAATACCAATTTCTACCATACTGTATCATACAAAGGAATGTTTCCAATAAAACCAGTTCCTCTCTGAGTTTCTCAAAATATCTAATAAAAACAGCTATACTCCACAGAATACACATATCTCAATGTCCAGAAACAGAATAATCAGAAAAATCATTGGATTTGGATCCGTGCTTATGAACTTAACATTAAACACTTAACTAAGAAAGAAGGAACAATCATTAAGGTGCATCCAGGTACGACTGCAGGAACCAATCATGGAAGCACACAATTAAAAATAAATACATAAAACTAAATATCAAATTATTGGTATAAAAATACTGAAAATTGATTTTAAGTAAAATTTGATCTAGAAAAACACAGAAGGCAAAATAATATAAATTGATAGAAACATTTTCAGAAATGCATGTCTTGTGAAATAAGTCATGTGACTTTACTACAGAATATAATTGAAAATAAAGTAATAATATTAATAATAATAAATAGTACCAAGCCATATCAGAGACTATCTATAGAACCTATTTATAAAAAAATAGGTTACTTGAACTTTTTTCATTTAATTCCATACATTGTATGCTGAGTACACAAGATAGAATTAATTTAATTATGTAATGCAAAGAATTTGCATTACTATGCAGACCTGAGGATGGAAACAAACATGACTCTTCATCATGTGTGACAATCATTTGCTTCTCTACCAAGCATAGAGCTTCACATGGAACTAAGGTCTCCAGGTCAGTGGTTCTCAAACTATAGCTCATGTGAGAATCGCATGGATTTGTTAAAATACGGATTGCTGGGTCCCACTCCTAGAGTTTTTCATTCAGATCTCTGGTGAGGCCTAATAATTTGCATTTCTAAAAAGGTTATAGGTGATGTTGATGTTGATGCCAATGGCCTAGGGACTACAACTGCCCTAGTTGAACTGGTGTGTTTGCGTGTTCTCTACTCCTCATTTTGTGAGTAATTTTCTAGATGAAGTTAAACTAAAAGGCTATCAAATAATAAATCAACAGGCCAAGGGAATTCTGAAATCGAAAATGTCATAAATAATCCTTTGGGGCAAGTATTACTCACATGAAATAAAGGATTTAAAATTTAGCATTGACTAGGGTTGTAAAGCCCAGGAAGGATAACCAGTGAGAATCAGATTAAACGCATGAACTCAGAGATCAAGGAAAAATGTCTTATTGTGAGGGAAGACAAAAGACAATCAGAACATGAAAAGACAATATACATTGAAACCATTACTCAATACACCATTAGTAGAGAATATTTTCTATAATATTCACACAAAAACATTACTTGGTTAAAAAGTATAAGCAACTGAAACAAAATGAAGAAAAATTTAAAGGTTTATTTTTCCCATAGAAAAGTGATATTAAACTTTTTAAATGTTAGCAATATTAACTCATATTCCTGTCTACTCTTCATTATCTACCATAACCTAGATATTGCTAAATTCAAGGTTAGGTACCCCACAAACAATGTGTGCTTATTATTTCAGTTTTGGCAACATTTTAAGAACATGTTTCCTACTTGCAAAAATTATTTTATTACAACATTTGATGTTTATCAAGTAAAGAAAACCTGATATGTTTCTTTTTTAATAATAAAATGTTAAAATTTATTAAAAATTTGAGTACACAAATAAAGACCATACAGGTACTATCTACAATTGAGAAAAATGTAAACAAATATAAAGACCTTTATGATGATCCACTTTCACTTAATGAATAGTAAATATATTTTCTGTTTCTTATGATTTTCTTAGTAACATTTTCTTTTCTCTAGCTTATTTAGTTGTAAGAGCAAAGTATATAATACATATAACATACAAAATACATGCTAATCAACTGTATGTTATTGGTAAGGCTTCGCAACAGCAGGCTATTAGTGGTTAAGTTTTTGGGGAGTCAAAATTTAAACTCAGATTTTTTAGTACGTGGGGGAGTAGGCACACCCAGCCCCCAGAGTGTCCACACATCACTTATATAGTCTTGGAGCAACATTTAGGAACATCCAAGAATGTAGAAAGGATTCTGATACTCTTACGCTTGTCTAGTTTCTCTTGATAGAAACTTTTGGAGTGGTATATTAATGTTTTTGTTTAGATTGTGACAAAGTGGCATTACTGGAGTCAAGCATATTTTAATTTGCAGTCATAAGTCTGGAATAAAGGTAGATTTCAATCATAAAGTAAAATATTTCTAGGAATCACTTGGCAATTAATATGTCCTAATTACTCTTTTAAAATAAAAATATAATGTATATAAACATAGTATTTAAATATCTCTTACTAAAGAAGGCCTTATAGAGTTAATTTACAATAATTAAAATTTTTTGGCCTTCTGTATTTTTTCTTTCTTTCTATTATACTTAACTTCTGGGATATATGTGCAGAATCAGCAGGTTTCTTACATAGGTATACATGTGACATGAAGGAAAACCTGACATATTTCCAACGCAAACATTTTAATAGTATTTTATTATTAACAGGCTTAAATTCATCATATCTGATAGTGCAAATGATTCTATTTGTCCATAGACTCAAAACAAGCAGACAAAATTTAAATCGAGATATGGAAAAGAAACAGTGTGATTCACAGTTTAATATGAACTGCAAATACACATTCAGCAAAGGTGATCAAACATTAACTAAGGTCACTGCATCAGACACACAAACGCTATGTTTATCTCATACCCAACAACCTTTCCTTTTCTAATGTACTAATCCCCACATAAAATTCTCAAATGTCAGCCTCCTTCAAATATTCCCAAACTCTTTGATTCACAGTGGAGTACTACTCTTCATCAGCACTTAGCCACTTCATTTCTGTAGCATTTCTGAGTTTAATACAAATTTTCCTTATACATGGCTGAAATGGTTCCAATTTAGTATCTAGGGCCTTCCATTTTTCAGGAATATTCCAATGTGCTAAAGAGCTTGGTTTACACTTGGGCCCTGCCACACCCAGGCAAGCAGTGAGGCAAGATGCTGGGCAAATGCAACAGGCAAGGCTAACATAAAAAGGAAAATATAAAGCCAGTACTAGCCCGCATGGCAGATATCAGTTCCATCCCATCTGAAAGATATCCTGAGGTCAAAACAGCTGTTAAATATTTGGAATATCACCACTTTGGAGCAAAGAAACATCCTCCTTCACCATATGATGTCATTTACTTACTTTGTATCATGCAGAATTTATAAGAAATTATAATCCAAAGGCTTATAAAGATGAAAGTTTGGGTACTTTGCTTGTATCAAGGAAGAATCTTGTCATAAAGTACACAGCTGAGATTTCCTATGGCATAGTTTTTACCCAGGATTATGAGAGAACCACACAGTGCCAGGGGAGTAACGGACAGGAGTCCTTTCTGACATACAGTCCTGTGTTGTTTGATCTTCTCTCTTCCCCCTCCAGATAATTTTCCTCCTCTCAGGTGGGTACAAAGGTGTGATCGTTCTTCAACTTATGCTAGTTGAAGGTCCTGGAAGGACCTTAAGACACTTCCCTTCCCTATCACTATTACCTTGGGAAAACTACTCTGAACACATATTAGTTTAGCTTAGGTGTAGTTTTCAAGAACAATCTCCAAAGTATATCAGTGTGCCACTAAATTCAGAACCAATGGAATACTAATAACTCATTATTTTAAAGAACCATAGTACTCAGTCATGTGATATCTAGCTTTCTGGAAATTAGAAAGTAAATCAAATACAGTCATGCATTCATTACTTAACAATATGGATAGATTCTGAGAAATGTGTCTTTAGGTAATTTCATTATGATGTAAACATTATAGAATATACTTACGTCACCCTAGCTGGCATAGCCTAATATACACCTCGGCTTTATGGTATAGCTTATTGCTCCTAGACTACAAACCTGTAAGACATGTTATTGCAATGAATACTGTAAGCAACTGTATCACAATGGTAAATATCTGAGTATTTGAACAATTAAAAGGTGCAGTCAAAACACGGTATTATAATCCTATGGGATCACCTTTGCAATATGCAGTCCCTCATTGATCAAAATGTCACGTGGCATATGACTAAGATCTAGAGCTTCACTTACTAAATTGTCATTTAAGGTATTTATGGAAGAAAAGAGTTTTATTACCAAAAAAGTATGGTTTTAAATAAAAGTATCTTTATTTCTAAAATAGTATTTACATTATGATACTTTCTATGTAACAAAGGGGATGATAAATGGATATACCTTGTTGCTTGTAATTTTTAATAAAATTAACTATGTTTCATCAAGAAATAGTATTTATACTTTGATTCTTCTTATGTAAGAAAAGGAGTGATAAATACATATTCTTGTTTATTTTTTCCAGAAGCATAATTTCTGGAAATATGCTTTTCAACAACAAATGAATAGAAATTATTCTGAATATGAGAAGGGAAAGCACAGATTAGTAGCCTTCTAGAATTGTACTCATTTATTTTGACTATAAAACCATGTAAATAATTCATAAAATTGGAAAATTTAATAAGTTAAAAAGAAGAAAAAATAAGAAAAGCCCATAAAGTACAAATGAACTGAAATAAATTTACCTAACTGCTTATCAATAGTAGCATATCAAGCAAACCTGGCTCTAGACTGAATATAGAGAAAGTATTCATAATTTTATTACATATGATAATAATTGTTATTATGTTACCCAAAACATCTGCTGATAGTAGGAACTGCAGACAAAATTATTAATGATGACATTGTACATTACCTGAAATTTAGTTTAAATTATGAAAACTAAAACATTAACATACATTGGGCAAGGGAACAGATGAAACAACACTAGCAAAGTACTGATAAGTGTCAAAGCTGGGTGAAAAGAATATAGAACTTTATCTCTATTATTCCACAGAGTCAAATATTTCTGTAATAAAAAACTTAAAAATGAATGTTATGAGGTCTCTGTGCACAAATATGTGTCCAAATCTCTTTCCTTGCTATCAATTATAAAAAGTGATATTATAAAGCACAGGGCATAAGGTTTAATATACTTATGGTTCTGAATACAGATTAACAAACTACTTTCTGGATAGGTAGTTTCAATTCATACTCCAATCAGCAGGATAGGAGGATGTTCAACTACCCACAACCTCATCAACACTGGGAATTATCATCTTAGTAATAGGGCATACCTGCCTTGATCAATCAGGGTTCACTAAGAGAATTAAGCCCTAATGTTTTAAGAATCCATTGTATGCAATAAATTAACTTCCCTTCAGTGCACCTAGAATCGTATTAGTTATGTATAGTCCTTGGGAGAATTTGGAAAATAGGCACTCAAATAACTTTCCATGTTCTGTGGATCAGATGCAGAACCTTTCATTATTGTTCTAGCTGTAAGCAATAGCTTTCGATACAGTTTTCATTTCTTTTTCAAAACAGACTATCATTGTAACTCTGAATATTCTCTCCAATACTATTGTAATTTTGAAAACTACACAGTGGGTATATTTTCCTTAAGATTTTTTCATTAATTTCTAGTTTTATTGAAATGAAATTCATCAGGAGGCTTACTTTGTAGCTCAATACAGGGGCAATCAAATTATTCAGTTATTTACCAACCTACTTACTTGTAGAAGTGGAAACCATTACATTATCTCAAAATAGATCTTATGGAGAACTCTAACATTAAAACTATGCAAAGCATGCAAAAGCAGAGCTGATCTGCTTGAAATGTGTCTATCTGGCAGTGCTTCCTCTTCATCTCTTACCCTCCCTCTTAGAGCCCACCACATGGAACTCAATTCTAAAAAGTGGTTCAGTGTATAATTTATCTTTGTAGATGTTCCACAGATCCTTGAAAACATGTAATTTCATTTTATTCAAATTCTCCATTTATTTTCACTATATTTGACCCACTGCAAGCTAAGAGTACATTAAATATACTACCATGACAAGTGGGTTTCAAAATTTATAAAGTTTCACACAATTCATGCAATCTATATTTGACCAAAAATAAATGTTATTTAGGACCTAAGGATAATGACATTTATCTTTGCTGTGACTTGCATTATTGAGCCTTTTAATCTAGTATTATGGACTGTGTATCCCCCAAAAAATTTATGTTAAAATTCTAACCCCCAATGTGGTGATATTTGGAAATGGGGACTTTGAGAGGAAATTAAATCATGAGGGAAAGCCCTTATGAATGAGATTAGCACCTATTTTAAAGGAACTCATGTGTCTATGGCCAACTGGTTTTCAAGAAAGATAACTAAGACCATTGAATGAGGGAAAGAATAGTTTTTTCAACCAATAGTTCGGGGACAACTGGATCTCCACATAAAAAAGAATAAATGTGGATTCCTGCCTCAAAGCATATAAAAAACTAACTCAAAATGATTCATGTCAGAACTAAAACTAGAAAACATAGAGCAATCTTTGTTATCTCTGTTCTTTAATAGCACATCAAAAGTACAAGTAACAGATGAAAAAAAATGATAAATTGGACATCTTCAAAATTAAAATTTTTGTATGTCAAAGGACACTATCAAGAAAGTGAAAAGACAGTCTACAGAATGGGAGAAAATAATTGTATACATATTTTTTGAGACAAAGTCTTGCTCTTGCTCTGTCACCCAGGCAGGCTGGAGTGCAGTGGCGCAATCTTGGCTCACTGACTGCAACCTCCACCTCCTGGGTTCAAGCAATTCTCCTGCCTCAGTTTCCTGAGTAGCTGGGACTACAGATGTGTGCCACCATGCCCAGCTAACTTTTTTATTTTTAATAGGGACGAAGTTTCACTGTGTTATCCAGGATGGTCTCTATCTCCTGACCTCGTGATCCACCTGCCTCAGCCTCCCAAAGCGCTGGGATTATAAACATGAGCCACCGCACCCAGCAGGGAGAAAATATTTTCAAATCATATATTTGATGGGAGTATTGAATCTAGAATACATAAAGAATATGTAACAACTGAATTAAAAAAACAATCAAATTTTTAAAATGAGCAAAGGATCTGAATAGACATTTCTACCAACAAGATGTACAAAGGAACAATAAGCATACAAAAGGATATTCAAGGGCTGGGTGTGGTGGCTCACACCTATAATCCCAACACTTTGGGAGGCTAAGGCAGGAGGATTGCTTAAGGCCAGGAATTCAAGACCACCCTGGGTAACACAGCAAGACCCCATCTCTAGAAAAATAACAAATTAGCTGGGCATAGCGACACCCGCCTATAGTCCTAGCTACTCAGGAGCCTGTGGCAGGCAGATCAGTTGGGCACAGGCCAAGGCTGCAACAAGCCATGATCACACCACTGCACTCCAGCTTGGGTGGTAAAGTGAGACCCTTTCTCAAAAAAAAAAAAAGTAATAAAAAGGGATATTCACACTATTAGTCATTAGGAAAATACAAATATACATATACAAATCAAAACTACAATGAGATACTAATTCATGCACACTAGGATGGCTAATGGATAATAAGGGTTAGCAAAGATATGGAAAAACTTCAAACCTCATATACTACTGATGGGAAGATAATACAGAACAGCCCCTTTGAAAAGTCCAGAGTTCCTCAAAAGCTAAAGACAGAGTTACCATTAGACCCAGCAATTCCACTCCAACCTAGATATCCAATTGAAATGAAAACATATGTCAACACAACAACTTGAATATAAATGTTCATAGAATTACTTACAATAGTCAATAGGTAAAAGCAATCCAAATGCTCTTCAATAAATGAATAAACAAAATGTTGTATATTCATAGAATGAAATATTATTTGGACATTAAAAGGAATTAAGTACTAATACACACAACAACATGGAACCTTGTACACTTGCTAGGTAAAAGAATCAAATCTCAACAAAACACATACTGCATAATTCCATATATATGAAATATTGAACACCAGCAGATTTATAGACACAGAAAGTAGATTGGTGGTTGCCTAGTGCTGGGGAAATGGTAAGATAATAGCTAAAGGGTATGGCATTTTATTTTGGTGTATTGAAAATATTCTAAAATGAACTGTAATAATGGTTGCACAACTCTTATTATACTAAAAACTATCAAATTGTACACTTTACAATGGTGAGCTGTATGCTATGTGAATTATATCTCAACAAGGCTGTTAAAAAATAAAACTTCTTTTTCAAAGTCAGGCAGTCTTTATTCATTCACTTCTATTGAGCTTTTGCCCTAGAATAAAATCAGGTTCTGTTGGAGACACTGCAAAGGAAAAGACCACATAGTGATACATATAAAAATTTAATGCTAAAGAGTTAGCTTGGTCAGTAAGTAGAATAAAGACTCAGGATGGATAGCTGAAGACTCTGTGAAGAAAAAATGATTAAAAATTTCAAGGCTTTGCCAAGGTAGAAAAACTTAACCACATTCGAAGCTACAAACAAAAACAACAGGCTTTTACCCAAGGGAAAATAGGTACCCTCTTCTCAAACCCAGATTAGTTAGTGGTGGCATTAGAGGTGATTACCAACTGAGGCATACTAAGCTAATGATGATGTAAGAACTTATCTTTTACTCTGATCAAGACCTATAAACAACACAGATCTAAAATTTTTATATAGCTGCCAAATTTTTTGCTATGCAGACACAGGTTTGGTACTCAAGGGCCTATGTTATTATTTAAGAGATCTGATAAAGCATTGAGAGAGGGATTTTCTTTCATTTTCCATATACATGTCATATATATTTGAGGAAGGAGAGCTGTGAACAACTTTATATCAAATAATATACTTCCTTTAAAAAATAATTTGAGTAAAGGCCATCTCAAAACTAATGATATAGAAATGAAGAGTCTTATTGTGATAGAAGAATTAACAAAATCATTACAACAAAAAATAGGAAGACTTGGTGACACTGATTCCAGTAGCAGTAGTTATGGATTGTCCTTAGTGCCTGATATTCTATATCTAATTCAATTATCTCAAAGGTCCTATAAACTATTACAATTTTCATTTGATGGATGAGAAATACGCTCCAAGAGGAAGAGTAACGAAGACCAAATCACAGAGCTACTACATGACGAGGCCAGTATTTGAATCATGTTAGTCTGACTCCTGCTTCTGTCTGTATGTGCTCTTACCCTCCATGAGAGGTATGAAACAATCTAGATCCAGCCCAGCATCTATCTACTGGGTACAAATGCAGATAATACCTGTCTTAGACAACTCAGGCTGCTATAACAAATACCATAGACCGGGTCATTTAAACATTTCTTTTTTACAGTTCTGAAGGCTGGAAGTCTAAGATCAGGGGTGGCAGCACAGTCCAATTCTTGGATAGCTCTCTTCCCAACTTGCAGAGCACTGTCTCCATGTTGTCTCACATGGTAGAGACAGGAAGTACCTGTCTGGAGTCTCTTACAAGAGAACTAATCCCATTCATGAGGGCTCTCCCTTCAAGATCTAACTCCCTCCCAAAGGCCCCACCTGCAAGTATCATCACACTAGGGATTAGGGCTTCAACATATGAATTTTGAGGAGACACAGTCAGTCCAAAGCAGAAATTTAACTAAATTTCATGTCTGCCCTCTCAATTAAAGCCATCCTAGAATCCTATGCTTTAGCAATCAAAATTTTTCTATGGATTTTTTTTTCCATAGAAAAGTGCACTAGTATATTTTTGCAAGCCCTGAAAAATATCAGGCAGGTCTATATAGTAGCTACACCAGATAAAAAGCTATATCGCCGGGCGCAGTGGCTCACGCCTGTAATCCTAGCACTTTGGGAGGCCAAGGTGGGTGGATCACCTGAGGTCAGGAGTTCAAGACCAGCCTGGCCATCATGGTGAAACCCCATCTTAAAAAAAAAAAGAGAGAGAGAGAAAGCTATATCAGTCTGTCAAAACACAGGGTCCCCTTGACTACACTGTCAGGATAAGTCACCATTCCCAGGCAAGTAAGTGATAGAGCATGATCCAGGGCTACTCTCTGTATATTTAACCTTAAATAACAACAAAGTGTTTTGTTAATGTTTACAACATGCCTAGCATGAACCTTGATGTCAGAGACTTGCGTGGGATAACAACAAAAGTATAATAAAAGAGAGTGACAGAGCGACAGAGAGTAAGAAAATAATAAAAATAATTCATTTTATCAAGTGGCTTCCAGGATCTCTACAGAGAGGTGAATGTCTTTATCTACTTCCTTGCAGCAGAAGGCTTTGTATTTCACAGAGAAAACTGGAGCCAGCAGACAAGAACTCTCTCAGCTTTCTACTCTCAAACCTACCAACTGGTAAGTACAGCCACCTTTACCTCCTTTCCTTCAGTCTGTGGGAAAGACATGTTTTGTTTTGTTTTTCTCTCTTATTCAAGGCTAATTCCTTGATTCCATTCTATTTTGTACAATTTTTTTTAATGTTCTGACGTCTTTAAACATTGTTCTCAAGCTCTTTATGCTCAGCACTCAAATATGATGAATTGATGCACTGGCTGAAATAACATTAACAACAATGAAGAAAACCTCTCTTTTGATCCAAGGCATTCTCTGGTTATACAACCACTGATAGACCAATTTCCTGACTGCCTTCTCCACTTCCTCATAACTCTTCAGCTGCTAAAATGTGTCTGAAATACTCTGGCAAAGGTCACCAGAGACTTGTCAATTTCCAGTCCCAACAGTTCTCTCCAGACTTCAAGTAACATGCCTTTTCAGTGGCATTTGAAACCACTGGTTCCTCCTCCTTGGGCTTCAATGAAGATGGGAATGAAAATGAAGGAGAGCATTTGAAAGCTACTTCAGAGTTAAACTTGGTAAGAAGACTGTTTGGCTATTAGGTGTGGCAGAGAAAAATAATATTTCACTCCGGTGGTTCTTTAAATGGGACAGTGAATATGAAAGTAAGAGAGAAAGGGAATTTTAAGAAAATAGAAGTAGTCAACAGCATCTACTACAGCATCTACTTTCTGCAGCATCTACTACTGCAGGAAGATCAAGTAGGAAAAGATACCTACATGGGGGAGGGAGGAAAGGAAGGTAAAATAGGGAATGCAGGTACATGATGTACCAAATTCTATCATTATGTTTGTTTCTTATTACAAAAGAGGGATATATTGTGCATAGAAAAAAATATATAAATTTCAAAGGTACTAAAACATATTCAAACCACATCCACCTCTACATTACGAATGCCTTAGTGTAAAATCTTATTTTTTACTACATAGGTATTTGTATGCATATGCATGTGTCTATATAGTATAAATTGTATCTAAAAGTATATACATACATTTTTCTAACTTATAATTTTGTATCCTTTTATCACATACTACATGCTCAGCATCACCCATATCAGTACATATTCATTTATTACAGTAGTTCCCCAAGCTGGTTATCTTTAAAAGTTCAAAAACCATAAAGACTCTATTACAGATCGTTGAATCAGATCTAGGAATGGATCTTTACTTTTATAAGTTCCCTAAATGTTTGCTATGCACACACAGGTTTTGTATCCAATAGTCTATGGTGTCATTCTAGAAATCTGATGGAGAAATGAAAGAGGGACTGTCTTTCTAATATAATTAAGGAAGAAGAATGATGAGCAAGTTTATATGCAGAGAGAAAGAAAGCAGCAGATGGAGAGGCTGAGGGGAAAAGAAAAGGTAAACAGATTTACAATATTAAAGACACAAAAGAGAATGGGATTCAAACTATGGATCTGTGACAGCAATTTCTTCTATCAACTTTTGAAAGCACATGGAAAAGACAAATAGAGATATAGAGATCTTCTTAAGAAAATGACTGGGAAGTCGAAAATTTTCCTTTCTGCTGGCTTCTCTTTTCTTTGAAAAGTCAAGACAACTATTTATTATGTGAGTGAAAAATGAGGAGGTGGTAAAATAAGGGATTCTGAAGAGAGCAGTGAAACTGAAATAGCTACCATGGAGAATATAAAAAAGAGCAGGCTAGGGGGTGTGCAAATGGTTTCTGTGGAATGTTGATGGCCATCATTCTGTAGAAGCAGCAGTTCACACCTCAGTGTGATTTTCCTCACTGTTCCCAGAAGCTATGCAAAAGCAGAGAAATTAGACATTACAGATTTACAAGGCAGGCCCAGTGGAAGCTCAAGGTTCAAAAGAGATGAAATGTTCAAAAAAGAGATCAAGGAGTCTGGAGTAGCATTAAAGAAAAGTAGTCAAGTCACAAAACGTCGTAGATCGAGACGCCCTGTTCAGTCTGGAGTGTTTAGCATCATGAAATTTAAAACAGAAAAATTCTGCCACAGCAATCTTTATACCTTTTACACAATAAAGTCTGATAATGCTTTCCAACAATTCTCCTCATCACTCACCAGCAGTCTCATTCCACACCAAAAAATCTTGCTTGCTACCCCATCACCTTTCCTAAGCATATCAAAACCTCTAAAAAAGCAGAGCCTTCTAGCAGATCCACAGCTACATGAGAGGAAAATGATGCTTACTATTGTTACACAAAGTGGGGAAATAGTGTGCTACTCAGCACTATTGTGGATATAGCTGGCTTGTGCATCAATTTAGAGTGATAACTCCCTATGAACTCCAACAAGTAGCCTAAATCTATACCTATCACAGCATTTACTAACTACACTTATTATATTTGCTTGTAAGTAGCACTGACTACATTTGTCTATATTGATTTGTGTTTCCCTTCTTTGACTGTCAGCTTTCTGAAGGTAGGGATCAAGTTTCATTTTTCTTTGGACCCCAAAGCCTGGTACAGAATCACCCACATAGTAAGTACTCAACAAGTATTTACTAAAAGAATAAATTTTCACCATTTTATGCCTAATAAAGATCATATTAAGCTAACTCGGCAAGTGAAAATTTAATAAAGAATAAAATTAACCCCCCCCCAAAAACATATCTTTTTAGTTTTGCAAATGAATGTAAATAGTATTCTTTCAATAAGACTCCATTATACACTAAGATTATATTAGTAAGAATTATATCTGTGTTTAGCAAATAATATACATGGTTAAAATGCACAAAAGATCTGGGTGGTTCCTTGTGTTAATCTTTTCAATTAGTATGGCTCACTAACCAAATTATGTAGACATAGATTTAAAAGCAAAATTACAGTAATTTTAAAAAACTTGAATGACATGAATGTATTTACTTGTACTGTAAAACAGATCTTAATTTTTCTCTTATGTCCTAAATGTCAAAAATATTGTATATAATATATATAATTAATCCTATATATACATTACACACGCAATTACTACTATATATATAAACAATACTCATTCAACATATCAAATATCATCATTTAAAAAAAACAATCTTCTAAAATGTTCAATAGACTATTAATCTAAAAATTCACAAAATGCCAAATTATCTATACCCAAACACTAGTAGCATCTAAAACCTCTATATCTGATTTCTACATTTATAAGACATATAGGACATAATTTATTAGACTATGTTCCTTTTTTTTCTGAAATCTAAAATCCAAGAAAATTGAATCACTTTTAAATGAACCAATGTGTTTATTAGATCTGTAGGGTGTAAGAAAAACTTCAATTGCTACTCTATGTCATGCTGATACAGGCATAAACTCTCAGGTTAAACTTCTCTCTTTGTAGTACAAGTTTCAATTTGGATTTTAAAAAGCTTGAGGCCATCAATTTTCACATCTTTCCTCACTCCCATTTCAGAAATCAGGGACCCAATTTTAGGAAAATACTGGCAAGTTATATGGAGGCTTAACATGTTCAAGAATAAATCTGACTGACATTACAGCAATTCCATTAAAATAAAGAACATTTAATCCACCAACAATTGCCATGTGTTCAGTCTTTAATGTAATAGCCATTTGTTTAAGGTCAAACAAAGTAAATAGCCATGTTTTTCTTATTCTACTGATTAGATTTTATAAACTCTTAAATTTGAAATAAAATCATTAAAATGTTTTTGTCACTTTTAACTACTTCCTAAAATAGCCTGCAAGGCCCTACCTTATCATCTCACACATAGCTCCCGTCACTGACGGGCAAGTCCACTCTACCAGTTTTTGAACTAAGCTTCTTCCAGCCTCTCTTGACCATTGGCCATATTGAGGCAGCCAGGAGGGAAGGGGTCCCCCAGAGAAACTCCAACCAGCTTGCACCCTGGGAGGAGTGAACACCGGGTATGTTCCTGCTGTGAAGTTAGTGCTGTTTGCAGTGGGGGAGGACCCTGATCCCTCCTCTTCCTGGGTGGAACCAGGGATTCAATCTCCCAGGCAAGAAGGGTACCATCAGGGATTCTGGCTTTGTGGAGGGTCTCTGTTTCCCTTTTTTCCCTTTTCACCCAATAAAACTGTGCCTTATTCACCCTTCACATTGTCTGCAAGCCTAATCTTTTGTGGCTGTGTTGATAAAGACCCCATCTTTAGCTGAACTAAAGAAAAGTCTTGCAACAATAGGTCCACTATACAAACTTTATAAATCTAATGCTCTAGAGACAGAGAACTATGTGCTTCCCCTACCTGCCCCTAGTTTCTAATGAGCACAGTAAGATCTTCACAACTATGAAGTCCTACCAGAAACTGTCCTCCAGAAATAATGTGGACTTAAGTTCTCTGACACCACTCAACACCAACCAAAGTCGTATGTACGTCCCCCGCAGGGCAAACCCTCTGCGTTCATACTTCATCTCTAAATTCCTCGTATTAAGCTTCCCAAAGAACTGAATGAACTATATCTCAGTTGCAGCACTATCAATCAAACAAGACAGTAAGAGCTAGATACAAAAATAGCAACTAAATAGTAATAAGACAGATATTCCTCCAGCTCCGGAACTGGATCAGGCACAGAGCAAACCATAAATGTGCATTAAATAAACAGTTACCAAAACTACTCACTATTTTATAGTTACACGTTTAAAACTACAATAGTAATGTTTTATGATATATTTATGAAACATCTATGTATCAATTAATCAGGATATCATTAACACTCAACCTAACAGAATGAGTATCTCCAAACCATTCCATAATAGCATCACCACCATAAAACACAACTTTCAATGATGGAAATCCTCTTTTTTGTTGTTGCTGTTTAAAAAAAGGGTTAAACCATTTACGACTGTTCTTTATTATGTTTCTCTTTTATTCTACTTTTTATTGTCTTTATCATCTTGGTATTTTCCTCATTGTTTATTTATGATTCTCTTTATTGTCTTACTGTATTATTGTCCTATGCTAGACATTACAATTGTCTGTAAGCATGATTAAGTCCTACTAACATGAAGCGAAATTAATCAGTGAAGAAATATTTACTGTGAACCTACTAGATTTTAGGAACTATGCTAACAGCTCTAGCACACAGAATTTCATTTCATCTTACTTGCTATGGAGTACTATACACAGAAAGCTCTTCCTATATGGCTGATGATGAAGGTGTAAAACAAAATAAAGTCCAGATGAGGATAATCCATCTGCTTGCAAGAATGGATTCCAATTTTCTGTATGCCTAACATGACCATGCCTTCTTATTCAGCCTCTGAAAGTGAATGAATCTTGATCTTAAATGAAAAAAGATTAACAACTGTATAATATTGCAATTTCCTTCCAGTCAATGATAATATATTTACAGGAGATTTCAGTTTGTGATTCCTCACCCTGTGAAGAGGAAGAAAAAGAGAACAAATATGAACTATTTTATAAAAAAGCTTTTCCTTTAAAAATGAAATAAAAATTATAGTCAAGAGACTTAGCTTTTGACAGTTTATTTTGGTTTAATACGTACAATTTCTCTGAGATACTTTGTGCTAGTCAGCATGATCTAATCATAAAAAAATAATAAAGTTTGATTTCTAAAGTTGGTTGGATGCAGTGGCTCACACCTGTAACCCAAGAAGGCCAAGGCAGGAGGAGGCTGCGAAGGGACCATCACTTGCGCTCAGGAGTTCAAGACCAGCCCGGGTAATATACCAAGAAATCCCTCTCTATAAAAAGTAATAAAAATTAGCTGGTATGATAGCACATGCCTATAGTCTCAGCTACTCCATAGGCTGAGGCTGAAGAATCGCTGGAGCACAGAAGTTAGAGGCCACAATAAGCTGAGATCATGTACACGTTCCTAGGTGATAGAGCAAGACCCTGTCTCAAAATTAAATAAATAATTTTTTAAATAAAATAATACAATTTAATCAAGCACCTAAGGTAATATTATTATTCATCTGGGAAGATTTTTAGGAAAAAGTAAACCAATAAAGAGAAAACCCCACTTCTGATTTAGTAACCCTTAGCAGAAGGGATCTGTAACAAGTTGACTGACAAGAGCCAAGGGCATGATCATAGATTAGGACTGCAGCAATTGTTCTGAACCTTATTACCCATCTCTACTCCTCTGGCTTTTCTCAGGTGGGAAAACTGCCATGACCCACACAACCCAGACTTCAGCATCTTCTCACAACAAGGGAGATCCACGTCCTGAAACCAGGTGATGCAGAGCCAGGGCTGGGGGCAAGTACAGTGCAGACTGGTAGCTGGCCACACATCCTTCTGTATTCATCATACTTTTATTTTTAATGCCTTGGATTAAGAGTGCTCAATTAGACAGAATCACAGAATAAGTCTGAAGCACTCTAATTCCCTTTAATTAACCTAAAATGATTCTGTAAAGGGGAAGTTTGTAATTTGGCCAACTAATGTGCACAATATACAGTGTCATTTGTCTGCTTTTCTACCTCAATAACTTCATGCGTCATATGCTTTAACTTCAGAAGAACAATGTCCATTGGACAGTATCATGAATAAGACCCAACCCATCGGATGCAAACATTTAAATACCAGAAAATATAGCTAGGTGTGCTAACAAGGTGTTAGGAGTTGAGAAGGCAGAGCCCCCTTCTGCTCTCAGTTTTCAGTTTGGGGCTTGATAAGTTTGGTAATGTTCTCCATCAAGAAAAGCACGAACCATATTTTGATCCAATATACTGTTATGAAATGCTTTCAGAAACTTTCTTTATATGTTCATTATAATAATTCAAATAAAATGTACCTTTTTGGGGCTAAACTTTATAAAAGAATTCCTATTAAAGGCAAGTGCTGAATACAAGTTAAATACAAACTAACTATAAATTTAATTTAAGATTTTAAACCTATTTCTAACTTAAAGAAAGGTTAAAGCAATCTACTTTTAATTAAATATATCTATGGCAACTTAATTTTAAATCTTAAGGTTTTGCAACCCAATTTTTCATGATAAGAATATTACTAAAACTCATCTGCATTGAATGACAATCTTCCATTCCTCTCAGCTCTGACTCCATTATCTCTCTCATGGGAATGAATGCTTTGCTATGACTGATGATGAATAAGATATATAGGACAAATGATGCACTTTTTCATTTAAAAGACTAAAAAAGAAATTCACTTTAGTCTCCTTTCTGCCTAGTTTCATTAAAATCTAAATGCAGCTATTCTAAGAGATATTTTCTAGCTCAGATCAGCTTGACAAAAAACGTCTCATGTATCATTTAAATCAATTACAGATTCTCTGGAAATATACCTCAAACTTTCAGTTCAACAGTTTTGGTTTAAAAATAAAACACATGAAATATTACCAAAAAAATACACAATCAAAAACAATCTTTAACAAACTGTAACCTAAAAAACAGTATTGTTTATAATTATTATTAAATTATATTCCAAGAGTTATTTTTTGACTTTAGAAAGTACTTAGAAAAGTATCTATATAAAATTACTTCTTAAAATATCTTTATAAAATTATATCTATTTTTATACCAAAAAAAATCATATAATAATGGCCACAACTACTTATAATAATATCAAAATTTCAATTTAATGTTATTAATATATGAGCTCAGGCAATGACTGATGGTTAGGAAGAGACCATCCATTTCCTCTGCTAGATGAGAAGGTTATGTCCCTCTTGTGCATCACTGAAGTTCCAAGAATTATTTAGCACATTTGGCACACAGAAGAGACTCAATAAATACTGTTACCTGAGGGAAGGAAAGACAGGGTAGATGAGAAAGAAGCTATTGAATTTACATTCTAGATCTTTTACATGGTCTTCTAATATCAAGAACCCTAACAGATTTTTGAAACATGCATACACACATACAACCATCAATATATATCATATATGTAAACTATATATATATATATCATGAATTTGATGTGAAGAACAACACTATTTAGAGGATTATAGAGTAAGCACCTTATTAAGATTATATTCTGTAAATACAGGAAACAGAACAAAATAAAACTTTGTCATTACTTACCTAGAGTTTAGACATATTGGCAATCATGTATAAATTGTTTTATGATACTTTAGAAGTCTATGATAATTGCTACAAAGTTAACTGCTTGCTTTATGTGAATTAAGAAATAAAATACCATCTTCTTTTCCCTAAGAACCCAGAGCCTTTTTTGTAAGCCTGAAACTTTCTCTTTTCAACACTAGTTACTAGGCTTGCTGAGGATTAAGATGATCAAAGCAATATCTAAGAAAAAGGAATGATGGAAGGAAAGGAGGGAAGGGGGAGAAAGGAGTGGGAGGTAGAGGAGGAAGAAGAAGGAAGAGAAGGAAGAGGAGGAAGGGAGGGAAACAGGAAGAAGAAAAGGTGGGAGAGAGGAACAAATGAACCAAAAATGTTTTCTTCCTCTTGAACAGAAAGATACATAATAGTATATACAAATGTAGCTAATTAAGGAAAGTAGGGGTCACCTAGAAGCAAATAAAATCAGAAATGGCTCTGGTGATTTACCTTCTTTTGACACAGCTGCTTCAAGAGGCTCTCTAGACAGCAAGAGTGGGCAAAGGAATAGGGAGAATTCTCCAGCTACCCCCACTCCTTCTACCCTCCAGTCTTCCACCAATGCTGCCCACTAAACCAACTCAACAGAAGCAGAGGCCAAGGGAACGTGGCTTGGAAATGTAGTTGAGAGTCCGGCAGGGAAGGACGAGTGAAAGGATCACAGGGCAAATAAGGAAATGACCGACACAGCGAATAAATGAATTTGGTAAGAGCATCAACAACCAAGGCAAACCAAGAGTATCAAAACTATATTGTTGCCTGGTGTAATGCCTATGTGACATAGCCGAATTTCTACCCTGCCCTAAAATTGCTTATCCTTAAGAAACAGGATGCCTGTGACACAGTTTCCTTTGTAGCCAGACTAGCTGAGACTGGTTAGTACCTAGACAGCAGACTGAAGTACTCTCAAAAAGACCTCAGGCTTCATTATAATCTCATTTCTATGCTAAATGACACTCCCACCAGTGCCACAACAGTTCATAATCACCATGACAATGACTGGAAGAGGCCATAAAGGACAAAAAAGGCTGACCTCCAGTTCTAAAATGTTCACCACCCATGTCCAGAAAAATTGTGAATATTCCTTTTGCTTTTTAATGTCCAACTTCATTAGAGCAACCCTACATTTTTAATTTCCTCATCCTTCACTAGTCGAGAAGTTGATTTGTGAGCCAAGCTCCCTCTTCTCAAGTCCCACGGTCACTGAATAAAGCCTGTACTACTTGACACTCACTTTAAGTTTGCATATTGGCTTGGCGGCACCAAACATGCAAAGAGCCTATTTTCGGGGGGGCACTGGCCTTGTCAGTAACCATATATTCATACAAAAATAGGTACACACGTTTTCATAACAGTACAATTCACAACAAATCGTAGGAACAACCCAAATTACCATCTACTGAGGAATGAATAAACAAAATGTGGACTACCTATACAGTGTAATTTTATTTGGCCATAAAAAGTACTGTTACATGCTACAAAGTAGAGGAACTTTAAAAACAGTATGCTAAGTGAAAGAAGCCAGACACAAAAGGCCACATGTATGATTCCATTTATATGATATATCCAGAATAGGCAAAGCCATAGAGATTCACTAAATTAAAATCATAAAGTAGATTATGATTATAATCATAATCATATAACTAATTAAAATCATAAACTAGATTAGTGATTGACAGAGATTGGTTGGAAGGAGAAGGGGAACTGGAACTAACTACTAACAGGCATGAGGTTTCTTTTTGGGGTGATGGAAGTGTTCTGAAACTAGACAGTAATAATGATTGCACAACATAGTAAGAAAAAACCACTGAACTGTGTACTTTAAAGGAGCCAATGTTATGTTATATGAATATTCCTCAACTTTTAAAATATTAAAATGAAAAAGAAAGAAAATAAATACAACAAGTAAGAGTATTAACAGGACTTCAAGATTTGGGTTAAAACTCACTTATGTGTCCATGGTTGTTAAAAGACAATGGCATCAATACTGAAGGTTATTCATTCTAGCTGAAAAAAAATGAGGTATTTTCAGCTTCCAAATCTCTGAATAACACATCTGAAGCAATTCTGCCACTGATTTACAATCGAGTAAGATGGCTAAGTCATTTTTTCAGGAATCTATAATGAGAGGGGGGTCTCTGGCAGTCATAATTAAAATGAAAACTTTCATAGTTTCATATGATGAACTGGCAAGCTATAATACAAAGAAGAAAAAGTTTCCCTTTTTTTCTTCCCTAGATCTATTCAAGCTTAAAAGTACCTCTAATTTTTTTCTTAAAAGAAAATAGTTCAACAGGGATTGAAAATATAAAGAATACAAGACAGTAATAGGGAACTGAGGAAAAGAATTTGAAATGAAGAAAGAGCTACAGATTCAAAGTTTGACAATAAACCAGAAAAAGCATCAAGCCTAATCAGTGAATTCCAATTCGCCTACATGAAACAACTGCCTGGATGAGCAAAACAAACAATGCTGTACACCTTCGACAGATTTACCACATTTCTGTAAACCTCTCCACAATGCAAAGTGATACTCAGATAAGCTATCTGTGGCGTAAGAAAGAAAATACTTAACAAATTAAATTGAGTTGTCTTAAATGTCTATCATAAGTGACAGCTTCTTAGAATAATGCAATTTGAACTTAAAATGAATAGTTTTGTTGTGATCAAGATACAAAAAATGTTGATATATGTTGTAATCAGTCACACTTGGGGCTAGATGCTACTGTTATAAAATAGAACATCACTTCTCTAACAAAACATCTAACTTGATAAAAGAATATGAATAATGCACTTTCTTTGTGTAAGTAAATGGTGAGCTTAACAAAGCCAATGTAATAGATAAAATTATCAAAATTTCAAAAGACAACTGCTAAGGAACAACCATAAACAAGATAATTTTACAGACATTAACTACAAGTGAAATACCAAAATTGTATTATCTACAGAGCATAAATTTTAAAAGAATATGAGGCTAGAAAATTTACATTTATGTTACATAGTTCAAAATCTACTTTTTAGCCTTAAGGGCCGTATCAGGAAAAACTCTCTCAAACCATGTTTTTCCTATACTCTGACACCACAACAATCATCGACACAGAAGAAGACTTCTGTGGCCAACGGTATGGGAATTTCTCCCCACCATCAAGCAGCAAACATCAGCTGGGTACCCTCCAATTCAATCCCGACACAATCTATCAGGAAATACTGTCAGATCCCACATGTTGGGGGCTCAGTCCTCAAGACTGCCCCCCCACACCAATAAATACCAGTCACAAGTCTGGGCCTCTGGAACTTCAAGTTGGGGTTCCCATGGTCTCAACCTTAAGTTTGGATTCAATTAGTTTGCTAGAGTGGCTCACAAAATTCAGAAAAGCACTTGCTTATGTTTACCAGTTTATTATAAATGATACTGCAAAGGATACAGACAAAGACATGCACAGGGTAAGGTATGAGAGAAAGGGTAGACAACCTCCCCAGGGTATGAGGTGGGACCCTCTCAGGGTGGAGTCTTAACACCCACAATCAGAAAGGTGGAGAAAGATTAGAGTCCTGCCTTAGAGCAGGTGGAAGGAAAGCAGAACAAAGATTCTGTTATCCAGGCCTTCCCTTGAAGGCTAACACACAGCATTTTAACAAAAGACTTTAACAAGGAAAATAGGAGTTATGAGCCAAGAACCATAAACAAAAACCTAAGATATATAATATATATAACATATATTATATTGAAGGCATTATACTATTAGGTATGATATCTATTAGGTATATTTTATATTAGGTATTATATGCTTTAAATATATATATTATATTTAAACATATATATAGCTATATATACATATATTTTGTATATAAAATATATTAGGTTTATATATATCTTGCAACACCATAAGGTCTCTAACAGCAATCTCCTAAAATCCCAGAAGGTAAAGATGCTTTTCAGTAAAAATAATACCGTTAGGCATTATAACAAAGCTCCATGATCCAGCACAAATGGGGCCAGAAGTTGGTATATACATTGAAAATACTAGTTAAAAGAGGGAATAATAAAATACACACACACACACACACACACACACACACACACACCAGTAAACTTGTTATTTTAACTTAAAACCCAAATATAAATATACATTCATCCATCTTCTAACATAAAACTAAAGTTTGGGTCCTCTGATAAGGATTTAGTGACATCTTTCTTATATAAACATACATCTCCAATGCAACATTTATAATTCCCAACTCCCTTTTGACAAAAATGAATGATAGCTAAAAGGTTCACGTAAAATAATCTATATGCAAAATTCAGTTAGGCTTATACCTTTTTTTTTTAAGTTCACTTAAACATACTTAATTCAAAATACTTTTTACAACTTGTCCTTACTGAAATTTTCCCAATATTCAATAACTTTCTTTCCTGTCGCATTCATAGATCATCACTTTATATTAAATTATGTTATAAAATTATAATGTAAAAAAATAGCATTGCTAGGATTAAGGGGGAAAATCTAACACATAGTCTTAACTGGTAGAAGCAGAACTGTAGACATGTAGCCTAGACTATAGTCTACCACCTATACTCAATATTCTGTGGGTATTAGTCAGCAGCATTTACAATGAAATCTGTTAAGCAGAAGTAAGTTCACTATGTCTACTAAACAGAGATTGGTTAAGTAAACTTCCAGGGTATGTATACTCCATCAAAAGTGGACAACCCATTAGGTAAAATAGATTAAAGTGATGAGAGCAACAATATCACATTGGAAAGCCAAATAAAGTACTACAAAATTTTCTACAAAACACTATTTGCTGAATACCTACTTTAGGTTCACATACCTCAAAGAGGTCACTTCTCAACATAGGTACTAGTTTGGTTAACAAACCTAAAGCCTTCTATTCATGCCTTGTAGTTTGCTAACACTTTGTCAAAATAAACAATATCTAGAATCCCCAGACTACCTCTAAAAACTTGCTTTCCAAGAACAATTTCCAATAAACCTAATTGAAGGGAAGCCACATAACAAAAATGCATTAACAGAGGACCCATAGGGAGTTGAAAATGTCTATCTAACAAAAGACTCCTTGGAAGTCCATCTGAATTCAGACCTCAAGAAATCTTCTCAACAATCTGTCTGGATCACTACCCTGCCAAAACAACTCTCTTCCCACAAACACTGTAAGATATCTAGAATATCAAAAAATCTGGAAAGTTTACACCATATATCTCCAATACAGTTTACACATTTATCCCCAATGAGCCAGAAGAAGAACCACTGTTTAGAGCACTCAACTGTGTTTTCAAACTCTTAATCCCATCCTTTTTTATTTTACACACCAATTCATGGTGATTTATTTTTTATTTTTGTTTATTTATGTATTTTCTGGCAAGGATAGGGTCTAGCTCTGTTGCCCAAGATGGCCTCAAACACCTGACTGATCCTCCCATCTCAACATCCCAAAGTGCTAGGATTACAGATTACAGGTGTGAGCCACTGTAAGCAGCAGGAAATTTCTTTTTTAAATAGCATTTATATTTGATTATTCTAAGGACCTGTACCTAAAATAGTCTCAGGTCAGTAGGCACACAAAAAAAATTTACACTGTATATTATAAAGATGGGTCATACATTATTGTTCCAAATTTTTCATGAGCCTTGTACATGTCTATTGGCAGGACAGAACTAATAGGATAGATATATAAAGGAGAGTTTATTAAGTATCAACCTGTACAATGACAAGGTCCCACAATAGGCTGTTTGCAAGCTGAGGAGAAAGGAGAGCCAGTCCAAGTCCCAAACCTGAAGAACTTGGAGTCCAATCAAGGGCTAGAAACACCCACCATGGGAGAAGATGTAGGCTAAGAGGCTAAGCCCATCTCTTTTCAACATTTTTCTTCCTGCTTTATATTCACTGATTAGATTGTGCCCACCAGATTAAGGGTGGATCTGCCCTCCCTAGTTCACTGATTCAAATGTTAATCTCTTTTGGCGACACCCATACAGACACACCCAGGATTCATACTTCGTATCCCTCAATCCAATTGAGTTGACACTCAGTATTAATATCTATCACAGTCCTCCATAAAAGATTTGGCTTCCATGCCTCATTGACATAAGGCTTGGCCATGTTATTTGGCTAATGAAATGTAAATGCAAATCACATATGTTACTTTTAAGCTGAAGTTCTTAGAGCCATCAGAGTTTCTTCACTGCTCTTTCTCTCATGGGATCAGTATGTTCCATATTGGGGTTACTCCATTAACCTGTATTCTGGAGTGAATTTGACAGTTGGGGGGAGAGCCACAGCTGACAACTATAGCCAACATGAACAAGAAAGAGGGTTTTGTTGTTGTGAGCTGTCAAAATGTTGGAGTTGTGTGTAAAATGCCACACCACAGTGAAAGCTGACTAATGGAGCCATAATACATTAGATGAAGAAAGAAAATTCAAAAGAAGTTGGTATCAGAACTACACCCCTGAACCAGAAAGGGCTTCAAATCAATAAATAATGATCACTAATTTTCATATCAGTGTTTCTCAGACTATGATTATATACCAATTACCTTTCCTAAAAAATTTTATTTTACTATAAACCAACAACTATGTAAATAAAATTAATTATTCAAAAACAGAAAAAAAGACTAAAAATTCAAGCCCACATTTTTGTATTATAACTACTGGATTCCACAGAAATAAAATGATCCTGCCAAATTGCTATCAACATTGCTAAATGCTTCCTCCCAATTTCTGATACTATCACTGCAAACAGATTACAGTTCACAGAATCCACTGGTCCACAGAGCACACATAGGGTAGCACGGTTACAGAGCATGTGGGATTAAAAAAATGAAGGTTTTTATGACACTGAAAACTAATATAACTGAGAAAAAATTATAGACAAATTTGGCCCCAAAAAACAGGTAAAAATTCTTCTTACTATCTTTCCCACTCTGCAAAAAAATCAGTCGTTCCTTTTTCTATAGGCATAAAAATCAAGGTTTGTTCTTTTTTCCTTTCTTTCAGTCTATCAGTGACAGACATTTAGGTTATTTGAAAGGTGCCTAGCTGCCAGACTTAGTAATTTTAAATGAAATGCTTTCCGTATTAGTAAATAGAAACCCAATTATTTTATATTGACATATGTAGTTTACTGCCTTTCTCTCTTATTATCATCTAGATATTGGAAAGCAGCTAGTTATTTTCAATTATTTAGCAACCTGCAATAAACATGATTTAGAACCAAAACTCCAAGCGTATTTTAAATCACATCTAATTTTCTAAAGAATGAATCTTTGCTGTATTGCAGATGATTCAAAATTTTAGAAATTCATCTCAACCCTTTAAAGTAGTTTCTGGTTTGCCCAGAAATACTTTTTCAGTGGTAAGATTTCAATCCTGATGAATGCTATTATATATACACCATCCTTCTAGGTTGCTGCTGCAGCTGTTAGCTAAAAAAAATAGTTGTTTAAAAATGACTGGAAGAAAAAGAAATGATTGTTTTATTTTCTCTCAAATAAAGAAAAATATATGTACTATATTTAAAGTGAAGCTGTTTTCCAAGAAGTTTTAAAAATGTGGATGGCAAAAGCCAGATCTGTCATAGTTTTGGCAAAACAGTGACTATTTTACTTTTGCAAGGCTCAACTGCCTTTTGAAATTAATAGTAATTTTCTGAAATAAAAAAAAAAAACCTTTGCAAATAAGAGAGGATTTTTTAAATCTTGCCAATTAACATTTCTGTAGCACTGATTAAGGTACAAAATTTCTCACATTCACAATCTAGTTAGTACCCAGAGTAACTCAGGCAGTTAAAACAAATATCATCACATTTATCCCCAATGAGCCAGAGAAGAACCATTGTTTAGAGAGCTCAACTGTGTTTTCAAACTCTAAATCCCATCCTTTTTTATTTTACACACCAAGTCATGGTGATTTCTTTCTTTCTCTCTCTCTCTCTCTCATCTCTCTCTCTCATTCTTTCTTTCTTTCTTTCTTGGTAGAGACTCGACCTGTCACCCAGGCTGGAATGCAGTGGGGCAATCTTGGCTCACTACAACCTCCACCTCCTGGGTTCAAGCGATTCTCCTGCCTCAGCCTCCTGAGTAGTTGGGAATACAGGTGACCACCACCACACCCAGCTAATTTTTGTATTTTTAGTAGAGACAGGGCTTCACCATGTTGGCCAGGCTGGTCTTGAACTCCTTCCCTTGTGACTCACCCACCTCAGCTTCCCAAAGTGCTGGGACTGCAGGTGTGAGCCACTGCATCCGGCCTCTATTTTTGTTTGTATTTATTTATGTATTTTCTGGTAAGGATAGGGTCTAGCTCTGTTGCCCAAGATGGTCTCAAACACCTGACTGACCCACCCATCTCAGCATCCCAAAGGGTCAGGATTACAGATTACAGGTGTGAGCCACTGCAACTAGCTAGCAGTTTCTTTCTTAAGTAATATTTATATTTTATTATTCTAAGGACCTGTACCTAAAAAAGTCTCAGATCAGTAGGCACAAAAAAAAAAAAAGAAAAGAAAAGAAAAAAGTCTTCTTTTTTGCTCAACTACTATTAGGAAAAAAATGGATTTTATGTAATTAAGGGGAAGAGGAAATACAGAGACCCTGAAGTATGGTGCGTGCGTGCGTGCGTGTGTGAGTGTGTTTGTGTGTGTGTGTTTTAAGGCACGGTTAGTTCAGTTAGCTAAGAGTATATTTTCACCCAGGTTGTCATCACAATAAAAATTCTGAGTTCACTAAAGCCATATTGACCCATGTGTATATCTTTTTTTCCAAAGAAACCTTCTAGATGTATCATTGGCTCAAAATGCAGGCTACACTCTCAATTTTCAAATTTTTGTTTGTTTGTTTTTGAAAGTCAAAGCCCATTAGTAAGAAAAAGTTGAGATCCTATTCACAAAGAGATTTTGAGATCCTATAACTTTGGGCATAAAAAAGACATCCTTCCATCTAAAAAATAAAATAAATTAGACAATTAAGTTTTCCCAATGTACTGCCTGTCCTTAACTATTTTCTGTCACAATTTCATTTATTGTAGTCTTTTCTTATCTCTTCAATAAAAATAAAGGCCCACTGATTAAATCTGCTGCTTTTCATGCCCTTCGTCACTAAGTAAATATTTGTTGATTGAAAATCATTAACTGAATGTTATCACAAGTATATGGAGAAATTTAAAATTATGCAATAGACCTTTATAAAGAGTGGAATTTTAAAAATCAATGCAAATTGGGGAAAAAAACTTAGCAGAGGACATTTTTACAATAAAATATGGACCTGGTAATTTTAGTTTTCTCTTTACAAAATATTTTTTCAATTGCTGTACTTTTAATATTTAAGCATTAAGTCCAAGAACATAAAATTTTTAAATGTAATTCTAGAAACACAGCACAACTTTAATAAATGAGCAATAGTCATTATGACAGTTCACAAATCTAGTTTTCATATAGTTCCCTTCATATATAGAGAGAGAAAAAAAAAAAAAAGAGAGGGGGTGGGGGAGTTTTGCTCTTGTTGCCCAGGCTGGAGTGCAATGGCATGATCTTGGCTCAAGGCAACCTCTGCCTCCTGGGTTCAAGCGATTCTCCTGCCTCAGCCTCACAAGTACCTGGGATTACAGGCATATGCCACCAAGCCTGGCTAATTTTTTTGTATTTTTAGTAGAGATGGAATGTCTCTATGTCGGTCAGGCTGGTCCTGAACTCCCGACCTCAGGTGATCCGCCTACCTCGGCCTCCCAAAGTGCTGGGATTACAGGCATAAGCCACTGTGCCTGGCCCCTTTCCGATATTTTTGTATTTATGGAAACTATTAAGAGCATTTCGTCATAAATATGGGAGTGGGGGGGGACCAAATACAGCTATCAGATATTAATGGTGGTTCTTATGGTAGTTGGGTATCTTTATATAGAAATTTAACAGAAACATTCTCAATATCCTCAACCTCTACATGGAATTTTAAAAAGAAAACTAGTAAAATAGAATGCCAAGCTAATCTGAATCATCAGATCTCATGATCTTTCACAGAACTGTCCATGGAATTTTCCAACAACTCTCCAGAAACATCTAATTTCTGGGACTACACCATGAATTATTTTCAGTCCTTAGACCTTTACTTTCCAATAAAGAAGCCAGTAGCTACAAGAGGCGATAAAGCACTTGAAATGAGGCTAGCGCAACTTAGACACTGAACCTTATATTTTATTTCCTCTTAATTTTTAAATTTAAATTGCAAAAGTGTTATTCAAGTCAGTTACTGGAAAACTCTTAATTTTGTTTGGAAAAAACTGGATATATGAACCTACTTTTACACTGAAAATTATATTAAATTTAACTTAAGTATAGTCTGCCCTCAGGTTGCGCATCTACTGATTCAACAAATCTTAAATGGAAAGAATTTGGAAAAGAAATATGGATGGTTACATCTGTACTAAACACTTAAACAGTCATTTTTTTCTTATCATTATTCCCTAAACAATACAGTATAACAAATATTTACACAGCATTTACATTTTATTAGGTATTGTAAATAATCTACACATGATTTACAGTGTAATGGAAGATGTGCCTAGGTTATATGCAAATACTACATAATTTTATATAAAAGACTTAAGCATACTTGGATTTTGGTATCCACAAGAAGTTGTAAAACAAGTCCCTCATTGATGCAGAAGGATTACTGTATTTGCAATGAAAACTTGCTGTCTGAATTAAGACTTGCTGTACCCAGATTTCAAAGATATGATACAACAAAAGAATGAAAATTTCATCAATAAAATTTACATTGATTAAATGTTAAAATCATAATATTTTTATATACAAGGTAAATATACTTTATTATTACTAAATTTTATTCTACTGTTCTACTTTCGCTTTTTTAATATTGTTACTAAAATTTCTGAATTACATATGTGGCTTGCATTTTATTTCTGTTGGACAATACTGACTTAGACGATGATATTAATATAAAACCAAAAGTTCTGTTAAGTCAGGTTCCTTAAAGAATAATTTATATTGCATTAAAATTCATCCTTTACATGTACAGTTCTACACATTTTGATAAATTCATAAAGTCAGGTAACCAGCACCACAATCAGGATGTAAAACATTCTCACCACTCCCAAAAGTTCCCTCATGGCCCTTTGTAATCAACCTTAACCCACCACCCCAACCCCTGACAACAATCATCTGTTTTGTCCCTACAGTTTTGCTGTTTCTAAAATGTCATAAAAATTGAGTAATACAGCATGCAGAATTTGGAGCCCAGTGAAATCAAATTTTAAATATTATATCATTCTATGGTATTAAAGCATTATGATCATTTTGATATTTCTTTTCCTCGTATCAAGAACCTTTGCCAAGGCCTATTTTTTTCCCATTATTCCACTTTCAAAACTGAAATTTCTTCCTTGTCATCATTCTAGTAATGTATTTACCCTTCAAGAAGACTTAGTAGATTGTATTATAGTTACTTACATTATAGTCCTTCCTCCCCCCCCCAGACTCTCAGCTAGAAACCTGACTTTGCTTTCCATAGCATTAACGCTGTCTAGTGGAGTTAACAGTGCAAATGGTAATGCTGAGAAGATATTTCCCATAGTGTTATAAAACAAAGTAAAGAAAAAAAAGGAAATGAGTGATGGAGGTTATCCTCCAGATTAGATATCTGCTTTTATTAACACTCCAAAAAAGAGTATAAGGCTAAACAGAGGATCTAAGAACTATTAATCCAGTCAGCCAGGAGTGAATGCTAGTGGAGCTTTAACTATGCCAGTATTTTTACCTGGACTGCTACTGGTTTTGTCAGAGCTTGCTAACAAGGCTGAGTAAATTTGGAGTCATCTTTCTAATAGCATTTTCTCATAAACCTTGTTATTTCTAGTATATGATTTTACAGAACAAAAAGTTTTCCAAAATACTTGTATCACATTATAACAGATACAGCTGTACCACACAAAGAGCTTAATAAAATTCTACCACTCTATCTGAAAAGTCTGATATTTATTTGTAATCATTAATGTTCATATAGT
Organism: Ateles fusciceps; assembly: GCA_036589455.1. Lineage (NCBI taxonomy): Eukaryota > Metazoa > Chordata > Mammalia > Primates > Atelidae > Ateles > Ateles fusciceps. The sequence continues at coordinate 6,752,120 of JAZHEH010003310.1, forward strand.
TAAATACATAAAATATAAGAAATATATCTATTAAATAGTTAATTAAGTATTACTATTAAGTTCAATGCTTTCAAGTACTTACTAAAGTCTCCAGTAAGAAAAACTCCTTCTGCTCCTGGGGCCCATTCTTTGCAGTATAAACCACCATCAGCACATCTGTGGACACCAAATGATTCGTAGCCTCTGGAAAACTTATCAATACCGCCTTCATTTTCTCCAATGCTGTTCAAAATTTGGCTAAACTGCTTATACCTTTGAAGAAGTGTGAAAGAAAATAAGTTAGAAAATTAAATGGTCTTCTAGAAAAGCTACTGTACTTAAGTAACTTCTTTAGTCTTATTCAGGGAAAAAAAGACATTATTAAAGAGGAATAATATGAATAATTTCATTATTAGTAGAGGTTACTGGGTAGGATGGAATCATTCTTATTTAAAATAAACTGAGCTAATCTAACTAGCATTTTTTGTAACTTCAAGCACTGGGATGAGAGAGGAAATATGATGGTTGTACTATTCCATGAATTATTTTTAAAAAACTAGCATTATAGCAACTTCTATGTCAATACAGTGTAATGAAACAGAATCTCTACATCTCTCTGCTCTGGTTCCTAAAAAAATGAAAGTAACACAGTCAAAATTCAGCAAGAAAAATAAAATTAGCCTACTGCAGGGTTTGGCAAACTTTCCCTGTGAAGGGGCAGACGGCAAATATTTTAGGCTTTGTCAGCCATATGGTCTCTGTCACAGCTACTCAAGGGTGTCTCTGAAGTATGAAAGGGCCATGGACAATAAGTTAATGAGTGGGTGTGGCTGTGTTCCAATAACACTTTATTTACGATAACAGGTGGTGGACCAGATTCGGCCTACAGCCTTTTCCTTCTCTAAAGCAGCTAAGCATGGCAAGAACATACATCACATCTAAGTACAAAAGCCAGTGGCCACGAGAAGAAATCAAAGATTTCTAAGCAGGACCAAGAATAGCACATGCCTGCTCCTGACCTTCTCCCAGTTCCCCTGGATTAGGTACTGGTACACCAAAAAGTTCTACCCTATTTTCATTAGTATCCCCTACATCCAGTAAGAAACAAACTAGGTAAAACTGGAGAAGTAAACCATGTGGCAGTTGCTCGATGTCAGAAGTGAAGGTTCCAGAACTATACAATGAACTAAGCAATGCCAATAAGCTTCTCTACATCTCCTCATAAACTGAGGGGTAAGCAGTCTTTCCCAGAAAGATGGCAGGAATCTAGGCACAGAATATCCAGGGAATATACAAAATTTGACGTGCAGAATAATGAACAACATCTCAACTTAGCTATATAGAAAATAGACCTTTTTACAAACAATTCACATTATACAACAACTTAATTAAAAATAAACCCAAAATAATAAGAGCTGAAAGATTATATGACAAAACAACAGAATGAAAACTAAAAGGAGACTGTAGACTTAACGAAATAGAGGAATAAAGTGTATCACTAAATAATGAAAAATAAGTTAGACTCAGAAAGAAAAGTACATACTATAGCAAAAATAGAATTACTTAAATGAATAAACAATTGAGAATTGAAATAATTAAATAAAAACAAATTTGAATATATTAAAGAGAACCTAAGACATACCCAAAATAGACAAAAAAAAAAAGTCCAAATATAGATAGCTGGTGACTGAAAAATAAAACTAAATAAAACAAATATAGGAGATATAAAACTGAAAAATTTATCTAAAGAACTAAATCCACATACTTAAAAGAGCATATTATGTTTTAAGGAAAGTCTGGGAAACAAACACAAACAAAATATATCCCAATTTAAGCAACTGAAATTCAAAAGGTAAAAAAATGAGTCTATAGACAACCAGGCGAAAAAAATGCAACATTAATTAAAAACCAAAAGATAAAGCCAACTCCACACAATTCTAAGAAGGAAAAGCAGTAATTTAAGAATATCCTAGCAGACAAGTTTCTATTCATATCTAAGAGATTTTTTTAAATATCGTCAAATTTAAAATTGAGTTTTAGTCAATGACACTAATGAACCATTCTTGAAGAAAAATGTTACTTTCCATTTTTCTCAATGACAAAAGATTAAAAACAAATACATACAAGAATGAACAGTTATTGTAGGAGTGTGTCTAAGAACAGACTCCTTAAATATAGAATCTTGGCTAGACAATTGTGAAACTGTGTGAATGTGATCATAAAAAAAGGATCTCAACTGACAAAGTAAAAATATTATATTAAAAAAAAGGATGAGTGAAAGGGGGTAAAATTTTATAGCAGAGAATCACTCAACACTGAGTAAAATTTAAGGTTGTCATCATTATGCTTTTTAATTTATTAATCTTAGATGAGCATTTAAGAAATAACATTTTAAGGAAAGAAAGTCGTATATGAATTCCAATAATTTCTTCCTTCCATTTCACTTTAGTTTCTTTGGTTAAAGTTAACAGACATTTATTTTCTCATGTTTCATTATAATATTTCTATCAAGCCTTTTTCTAACCTTCTATCTAAAGATAAGTATATAAAAATATCAACAATGATATACTCAGTATCAGTGAAGATTATTTTGGTAAGGTTTCTTTTTACTTTCTTCATTGCATTGTTCTAATCATGTATAACAAATAACTACCATTTTAAGAAAAGTGAAGTACAGTTTTCTTAAAACTATAATTTTTCACATTATTAAAACAGCAAAATAATCATATAATATTCATAGGAATTTTACTGGGTATGTAAAACTAGTACAAAATTTAGGGAACTGAAATCATCTGAAGTAGATCTACAGAACAAAACTGAGTTTCTGAAATCGTATTAAGCAGAAGTAAAAATTCAATATGTGATGAAAGGGCATTTCAAAACAGTAAGGATGGCTTATTCAATAAAATATTGAAATTTGTAAGTTTGTGATCAAAAAGTTGATCTCTAAAACCAAAATAACTTCCAGACAGGTCAAACTTATAAACTTTAATATTTTAAAAGTAAATAAGTCCAAGAGTTCATAGATAATGAAACCCAAGTGGCCAGTAAACATTAGAAATAATGATTAAACTCATATATAGTTCAAGAAGTGCAAACCTAAACTTCAAAATTCAGTTTTCCACCTAAAAGACCCAGAAACATATGATAGTCTATATGACTGGGATACAGTTCAGGAGAAAAGACATTTTCTAATGCTCTTAGTTAAAATATAAATTAGAAAACAATTTGGCAACAGCTATGAAAATTTCAAAATAATACTTTTCAAATAAGTAACTCCATTTTTAGAAATTTGTCCTTTGGATATACATCACACAAAGATGCAAAGACATCTATGGGTACCATAGTATTTATTCTAGTATTTATTCTTTATGGCATTATTTGCAATACAAAACCATGGAAAATAACCACCTTTGCAACAATGGGAAGCTAGGTGAATGAACTGTGGAATATTCAAACGATAAATTATATAACAACCATTGAAAAAAAATGAGGTAGGGCAAAATGTGCTGATATGGAACCTTGCCTGAAATAATCCCAGTCTCACAGATAGTTTTTATTCAAGAGGACACAAACTGAACCACCTACAGGAGCCAGGCAGGCGTCACAAATATGAAGAATTGACCCAACAAAAGAAACAGAAAATTGCAAAGCTGATGATAAAATAATTAAAGAAAACAATGCAGAAAGAAACTCTGTTGAGATGGAAAGTATAAGCCTCACCTAAAAGCACAGCCTCTATTTAATAGTTACAGCTCATTGTTAAGTAGCATATTTTGTCCAATCATGTAATTATTCAAGAACATAAAACATTATAGATTTTTCTGTGAACTCTCCCTAATTTAAACAGTGGGAACTGTTTCAAAATACTTAAAATACTTATCTAGACAAACAAACTAGATATGCAGGCCTGATGGGACACCATATGCAACCTCTTTAAATCATATGAGAAAATATTCTCTCTCTCTCTCTCTCTCTCTCTCTCTCTCTCTGTGTGTGTGTGTGTGTGTGTGTGTGTGTGTGTGCGCGCGCGTGTGTTTAACCTCTTCCATATATCAGTCAGCTAAACTTCTTGGAATATGGAAACTCTAATCCATATTGAATTACATACCTAAGAACAGGCAATAAGACGATCAAACAGTAGAAACAATCAACAAAACAAAAATAGGACTTAGGGTAAAATAAACACATCCAAGTACCCTCATAATAAAAGGGAAACTATTGATTTTCCAAGAAGATATAAAGTTGAGAGAGTAAATAAATGTGGTAATAATTTTACTTTCAATGTTGGTATAATGCCTTACAATGAATTTTAGATTTATGCAAAGTAAAGGTTTAAAAATTAATCATTTTTAGAAAGTTTCTTAAAGTATTTTCAAATGTCCCATTTAGTAAAATTTCAATGGAAACAGGATTATAGCGTTATATTTCTTTAACTAAGTATCTTGACTTCCCTCAAGGTCAGCCCTGCAGCTTCTGATACAGAAATACACATTCCACTTTGAAATCATTGTGGCTCAAAAAGGAAAATGCCTGAGGATACAGCAAGCTCATCATGCCTGTGCCCTCTCCTGCTATAGTCATCTGCTTAATATTTTGCTATGAATTTATAGGATATTTAAAAACTAGGTCAAATTTTTGGTAACAAAGAACATAAAATGAAATTAGCACAGGAACTAGCATTTTGCATAGATATAAAGAACTGTTATAAACATTATCAGATGTGCCCTCCACATCAATGTTTTAATTCCTCAGTTACATAGGAGGAGATGGGGGCAAACATAAATACATAAATTGTTCAAAGTCAAGAAGGTAACAAGCAATAGGGACAACACATCATTAATCACAAAAGGTAGATTTCAAATTAAATCTCAAATTAAAAGTCGTATTCACTTTTAAAGAAAGTTACTTATGTTTTACTCTTAAAGTAATTAATCTTATAAAAGAGAATCAAGGTTAGGTGATATTAGCTTAATTTCTAGAAATAGTCTACATTCAATTCCTGACTCTGATACACACCATATGTGATGCTGAAAAGAAAATCTCCTTTTTCCTGATTATCTTATCCTGTTAACTGGGGGTTCAGGGGGAACCTTACAGATTGAAATGAATCAATGAAACACAGTAGAAGCCTTCCTCACAGTGTTCAATAAATGGTGGTTGGAACTTTTCTCCACCTCGAAGTGGCAACACTTTAGTGTACTTTTTACTTTCCTAATTTTCTTTTACTTATTACACTTGCTAAGATTTTAAAACACACATTAGCTATTAGCAATGTTATGATTTTTCCTCTCAAGTTCCAAAAGTGTTTAAGAATGCTTTCCATTTTTGTCCTGCTATAGTAAAATACAAATATAAATATACTAACACATAACACATATCACATACTCCAAACTGATTTGAATATATGAGTTATAGAAAGTTTGAAAGAAAACGAAGTTGACTGGACAGGACGGGGTGGAGCGGAGGGGCAGGGGGTGGGGTATAGGAGATAAGTATGGAAAAAAAATGAAACAAGCTAAAATCTTTGCTCTCCTGGAAGGCAGCTGGTTCATCCTAGATCAGTACTGAAGCTCTAATTTCAGACAGGGTTGTGAACACAGGAGATACGTCAGGGGAGATGGATCATCCCTTACCTGGAAATTCATTGAATATAGAATCCACTCTCAGGTGCTTCTGAGCAGGCCTGAAACCCAAGAAACCCATGAGAAAAATTCCTTTCTTGCTAGCTTATTTTTAAGATTTTGTCATTTGCTTCCTATGGGAGACTTGGATTAGAGGCAAGAAAAAGCACAGAAGTAAAATTCAAGAGGAATTTTTAATAGCTCTAAAGGGGGAAAGGAGGGTTAAAGGAGGGGGGGAGTTGAGAATTTTTGAAAAGGAAAAAAAAATGCTCTTCAAATCAGTCTTTAAAAAGACTGCAGGTGTCTCACAGAAACTTCCTTTCTTAAGTGAAAAATAGACAAAATATACAAAATTATTCATATATTAAAGCTGTCAAATGAAAGTTAAGCATTTGAAGTTTTAAAGTATTTTACGTTCCTTAATCAGTTCAATTATTCAACAAAAAACCCAACATACTTATTGCAGGGTAAACATATTTATTGTGTGCTAATAATTCAGTTACACAAAACAAAATCCTTCTTGTAAGATGTTCATCCCTGCAATGGGAAACACTGTCCAACTCATGACAGGATAGGCCTGAGACAAGCAAGTGTTCACAGAAGAATGAGCAAGACCAGGAAGGAACTAGAGATTTTGACTGGTAGAAGAGATTAAGAGAAGGCTTTAGGGGGTAGCTGGCATTTGCGCTGTATCTCAAAGGATGAGTCGTACATTTTGACAGGTGGAGAAAGACAGAGAAGTGCATTACATGTGTAAAACTTAGATGCTTCTTGATTACATGACAACTAGCTGTGTGTAGTCGGAGCAGGAGACAGTAGAGTATTCCAGCGGCCAATCAAGATGAAAAATATAGTTTTCAATCAGATAATAAAATTCTTAAAACCTTTACAGAGGAGATTAATGGTATGATCTGACCCATGATTTTAAAGGGATCAGTATGAAGGATATATTTTGTTAGTCAAAGTCCATAAATTAATGAAGTCTTCATTAAGTAGACTATTAAGCACAGATATTGGCAGATCTTCCTGTTATACAAGAGTGAGCAGTGAAAATAATATTTTAAATGACATCATGGTACACAAGTTTTCTTATTTTTGAAAACTTTTTTTTTTTTTTTTTTTGAGACTGAGTTTTACTCTGTCACCAAGCTGGACTGCAGTGGCATGATCTTGGCTCACTGCAACCTCTGCCTCCAGGGTTCAAGCAATCCTCATGCTTCAGCCTTCCGAGTAGCTGGGTCTACAGGCACCTGTCACCACACCCAGCTAATTTTTTGTGGTTTTAGTAGAGACAGGGTTTCACCAAGTTGGCCAGAAAGGTCTTGATCTCTTGACCTCCTCATCCACCCACCTTGGCCTCCCAAGGTGCTGGGAGCACAGGAAGTGAGCCACCGCATCCAGAAACGTTGTAAATGTCATCAAATCACCAAATGCAAATATTTTCAAAATCCTACGTAAATTTTCAGTGGCATTGCCAATCTGTATTCAACTCAGCATACACTCTGTATTTCGTCTATCAGAAAACAGTAGAAATGAGACCGTTTGATCAAAGGTGACTATCAATGAATAGTGAAATCCATTTATTTATGATGCAAGCATTACTGAGAGTATACTGTATATCCAGTACTATGCTAGTCACTGAGAATATGGAGGTAAAAGATATTACAAGTCCACAAATGAAGATATTCTCTGTTATGTATGGGAGGCAGTAGAAAAGAAAGCAAAGAATAGGAAAACATTACATAAGTTATTGATAAAGATGATCAGAAAACAATGTAATTCTCAATGTAATTCTTTGCTTTGAATTAAACAAATTGGAATTATTTGCTTTGAAATTCCACAAAGACTGGGAAAATTATCTGTTTTGAACCCTGATGTCACCCAAGCACATAAAATACCGGCACATTGTTAAGCATTCAATGAACAAATGTATAGTGAGCACCTATGATCTGTCAGATTTTTCTAGGCAATGATGTTAAAACGGTTAGAGTTAGGTTTAAGATTAGGATTGTTACGTTTGAATTTGAATCCTAATCCTACTGCTTACCAACTGTAACTGAATTTTCTACTCAAATAAGAATAATGGAAATTGCCTTATAAGTCTGCTTTGAAAATAAAATGAAATAATGTACCTAAAATTTTTACCACAATATCATTCATGTGAAATAATGAATAAAAACACAATTAATGTATTCAATAAGATTGATGGAATTGAGATAAACAGAGAAGTCAGTAGACGACTATTAGAATATAAAAAAGATATAATTCCTATAACTATATTAGACATAGTATAAGTGGCTTCCTGATTTACTTGGTCCCACTGGCTCACCTTGTACACTTGCTTGACTGGCCCTATAGAAGTTGTAGCTTGAAAGCAGCTATCTGAAGAGGCCAGATACTGCACATTTTGATCAGTCTGAACTGTTATAACAAATTACCATAGACTGGGTGGTTTAAACAACAAGCATTTGGGAGAGAGATCCAAGATGGCCGATTAGCAGCAGCTCAGGATTGTAGCTCCCATTGAAAGCGCAGAGAGTGAGTGGACACCACATTTTCAGACGAATTTTCATTGCCCACGGACCAAGAGATTCTTGGCGGAGGAGCCCCACGGGTCGCCAGCGCGACCCTTTTGGAGGGCGCGGCCGTTTTGCAGGCGCCCCCGACGCGGCGGTTCTCAGTCCGGAGTATACGGGACTGAGTGCCCTTTTGGTTGGTGTTCGGAGCTCCGGGAAAGCAGAGTCTCCCATTCAGCTGATTGAAAAGCGGACTGAAATGAGGAACCAGACCGGGAGACTCCCGGGCAGAAAAGCGCCACGAATCTTAACGCCGCTGTTTCGGCCGGCGTAGTGGGTCGCCGCAGGGGAAGGCTGGTACCCCCTCCACAAAAAAAATAAATAAAAACAGCAGTTGGAACTGCTGAAGATTGAGAGTTTCACAGCAAGTACAGCTGAACCCGGGAAGGTCCAGCTCTGTGGGGGAGGGGCATCCGCCGAAGGAAAATTAAGAAATAGAAAAAACTTTATCACTAACAAGCTGGACGTCCACTCAGAGACCTAATCTGAAAGTCAGCAATTACACAGACGACAGGTGGATAAATCCACAAAGATGGGAAGAAACCAGCACAAAAAGGCTGAAAACACCCGAAATCAGAATGCCTCTCCTCCTACAGAGGATTGCAGTGCCTCATCACCAATTGAACAAGGCCTGATAGAAAATGAATGTGAGGAATCAACAGAATCAGGCTTCAGAAGGTGGATAATGAGAAACTTCTGTGAGCTAAAAGAACATGTTCTAGCCCAATGCAAGGAAACTAAGAACCTCGAAAAAAGGTTTCACGAAATGTTCATGAGAATGGACAATTTAAAGAGGAATATAAGTGAATTAATGGAGCTGAAAAACACAATACGAGAACTTCGAGAAGTATGCACAAGTTTTAACAGTCGAATTGATCAAGCAGAAGAAAGGATTTCAGAGGTCGAAGACCAACTTAACGAAATAAAACGAGAAGACAAGATTAGAGACAAAAGGGTAAAAAGGAATGAGCAAAGTCTCCAAGAAATATGGGACTATGTGAAAAGACCTAATCTACGTTTGATAGGTGTACCTGAATGTGACGAAGAGAATGAATCCAAGCTGGAAAATATTCTTCAGGATATTATCCAGGAAAACTTTCCTAACCTAGCAAGGCAAGACAATACCCAACTCCAGGTAATACAGAGAACACCACAAAGATATTCCTCAAAAACAGCAACCCCAAGGCACATAATCATTAGATTCATCAGGGTTGAAACGAAGGAGAAAATATTACAGGCGGCCAGAGAGAAAGGTCAGGTTACCCACAAGGGGAAGCCTATCAGACTCACAGCTGATCTCTCAGCAGAAACCCTACAAGCCAGAAGAGAGTGGGGGCCAATATTCAACATCCTTAAAGAAAAGAATTTTCAACCCAGAATTTCATATCCAGCCAAACTAAGTTTCATAAGTGAAGGAAAAATAAAATTTTTTGCAAACAAGCAAGTACTCAGAGATTTCATTACCACCAGGCCTGCTTTACAAGAGCTTCTGAAGGAGGCACTATGTATAGAGGGGAACAACCAGTATCAGCCACTTCAAAGGACCCATCAGTAAGCTGCATCCAGATCCATCTTACATGCAAGGATATACAGAGACTCAAAACAAAGGGATGGAGGAAGATTTGCCAACAAAATGGAGAGAAAAAAAAAAAAGCAGTAGTTGCAATTCTCATCTCTGATAAAATAGACTTTAAAGTAATGGAAACCGAAAGAGATAAGAAGGACATTGTATAATGGTAGAGGGATCAATGTAACGGGAAGAGCTAACGACCCTAAGTCTATGTGCACCCAATATAGGAGCACCCAGATACATAGGGCAACATCTTGGTGACTTATAAAGAGACTCGGACTCCCACACAATAATAGTGGGAGACTTTAACATTACATTGTCAATATTGGACAAATTAATGAGATAGAAGGTTAAGAAGGATACCCGGGACTTGAACTTAAACCTCAAATAAGTAAACTTAATAAACATTTACAGAACTCTCTACTCCAAATCCACAAAATATACATTTTTTTTTCAGTAACACATCACATTTATTCTAAAAGTGACCACATGGTTGGAAGTAAATCACTCCCTAGCAATTGCATAGCATTTCATAGGTTTAAATGAAATATTGGTTGGCTGTTTGTTTGTTATTTTCCTCCCTTATTCCTTCCTGTCTCCATTGTATAACACAATTATTAGTATAAAAAAAGCTTTTAATATCCATTTGTAGACTGCATTCTAGCCTGGGCAATAGAGTAAGATTCCCGTTCTCTCTCCCTTTTTTTTTCCTCTTCTTCTTTTTCTCTTTATTTCATTTTTTTTTCTTCCTTCTTTCTCTTTTTCTCTTTTTAAAGAAAAAAAAAAAAAAAACAAGCATTTATTTCTTACAGTTCTAGAGGCTGTGAAGTTCAAAACTGAGAACCAGGAGATCCATTGTTTGGTGAGGGCACTCTTCCTTGTTTTCCAATGGCCACATTCTCATTGTGTCCTTACATGGTAGAGACACAAGGGGGAAACAAGCTAAACACTCCCCAGTCTCCTATAAAGCCACTAATCCCATCCTGAGAGGGCCACTCCTGTGATCTAATTAATCATCTCCCAAGGGCGCCATCTCCAAACATCATCACATTATGGATCAGAGTTTCAACATAAAGGTTTGCATGTATATAAACATTCAGTTCATAGCACAATAACATGAATGTGTAGAAGACTAAAGGCTCCAAAGGACAAACTTTGACCAATAAGAGACAAAATGGGAAGAAGTACTTAGATAAATTTCTCACTCTTCTTCCTTAAGGTCCTGTGTGACCAAATGATCAGCTATAAAAGGAGATCTATTCTCTCACTTGAGAACTCAATTTGTCAGCTTGGGTGTATATCAAGATCAAATGTATATAGACCTGCACTGGTGAAAAATTAACTGGGGATGTGATGACCCAATGGACATCACCTGCTTCCAGGAGCAAAAATACAAACCTCTCACTGTTCTTTAAGATGACTGCAAACTACTCCTAACTGATTAAAAGTGAGTTACAGACAGTTAATTCCCACCATTTCACTTCTGCTCAAACTGCAGGTCTCTGGTTTTTCACTAAACAGCTTTTCTCACTATTATAATCTTTATCAATGTCTAGGTTCATGAAATTTGAAACTAGCCGTTAATTAAATGAGTTGTTTTATATACAGAATTAGTCTAAGACTAATTGGCATATACCACCTACTATGTGCCAGGCATGGTACTACACAAGAAAGAACAGATTTAGAAATAAAAGACTGAGTGATATTGCTAGTCCCATTACCAACTGACCTTCAATTTTCACTTAATAATCTCAGAATTCCTACTTCCTCTTTTATAAAATATAATGACAATATCATTGACGTCAAGGTAGCTATGCTTTTATATAACTAGCCCACAAAAATGAATTATTTTATGACATGTCACTAAGAAATGAAGATCTTAATTAGTTGTAAATTACTAACCACTTTCAGCAAATCATTCGTCTTCAATTTCTAAGCGGAAAAAGAAAACTTAAAACCTTGAAAAAAGTTGGAATTGTTCTGTTATGCCAATGTTAATACAAAAATAAAATTTAAACACTAATCCCATTACAAGCATACATTGTTATTAATTTTAATCTTTTTAAATCTTATTCATATTGTACCATCTCTAAAACACAATCAAATGCATTGTAACCTATCTAATAAACACATCCTCAGTCCACATTTAAGAAAAAATTGTTAGTCTCTTATTTTTTAATGTTAAGGTATAAAAGCTAAGTCACAGTTTTGTTTTTACTTAGTCTAAAGTTAAGTGCAATGAAAATTGGCTAGGTTCAGTCTCAATAAAATATATATAGAAGTTATGATTATAAAGATATCATGAAGTATTTTGGGAGGGAGGAAGAATGAGGTAAATTCAAAACAATTATCTTTTAAAAGTTGCTACTTTTAAAAATAGTGTCCCAAAAGTAAATAGCGGCTATTATTTGCTAAATATTCTTTCTTAATTTCTAGCACTGGGCAATAGATGTGAAGGGGTCAAGGGAGATTATTGCTAAGATCTTTCTAGGTCTAAATCCTAAAAAATCTAGAAAAGAAAAAGAAATGTTCTTATTCAATTAACAAAAAATTGAATATAGTCCACTAAGTGGAACCATTTAGAAATCCTTAAAACTCTCCGTTTCTTTTAATAATAAAGTATTTATTTATACTACATTATTCTACATTCAGAATAATGAAAATACTATCATGTTTAATGACACAACTTAAAGAACCTACTATATAGCCATTAATGTAAACATATTTTGACTTCTTAACAGATTAATTAGAATAAATTAACAAAAATGTAGCTAGAAATTAATTTTAATCACCGTGCCTTGTCTCTTGGTTGCAAGCAAATTAATAATATATTGCCCTTACAGTTTACTGAGGTATGATTAATGGTCAATATTAAAATTTCTAGAGTCTTGGCAAAGTGAAAACCAGACTGCCTAACAAACGCACACTCACACACACATCTGAATGCAATAAATCAGAATTACTGAAGGTAAGCCCTGTGAGATGGCCCACCTGGTCAGGCCTGGAAGTGTCAAGTATTGTCCCAAGCACTTTAAGCTGCCAGCCTCTTTATCAGCCACTCTCTTTCCAGTCACGCTCCTGTTCAGGTCTTTGCTACATGCTCTGCTGATTACCTTGGAAAAGGGCAATGCTGTAACTGTTCAACTGACCTTTCAGTTTATTTTCTCCTGTGTAATATGAAACATGAGCTAACACAGTCTTAGTCTACTGATTTCTAGGAAGAATTCTGACTTAATGTTTCAACAGCTCTTGGCTCAAATAATACTCTGCTCTTCTGTATTCAGGTTTCTCTTTTTGGAAAAAATTACATGGCAAAGACCAGAGGTATGGGCTAGAGAGATAGAAGCTTTAGGTCCTCTGTGAGATGGACCACAGTCTGCACAGAAGTATGCTCCTGAGAATGTACAGTCAACTAACTTGCTGAGAAGCAATTCCAATCTTTTAAGTCATCACTAGAAAATAATTCTTAATGTGACTTTCATTGTATCAATGAATAGTTTTAAAGTGATGATGCCTATGTCTTTTCTGTCTTTCAATACAAATGTTACAGTTACTCAAACATTGTCAAAAATTCTATACTCACCATGGGAAAAACAAAATAGGGAGGTTAAGGAATCGAAAGATACACATTCTAGACCCAACTCTAAGGTACTAGCAATGTGACCTTTGGAAAGATAAACATCCAAAGTTTTAGGTTCTTCTTCTATAAAATGAAGACATTGAATTGAAAAGTTCCATCCCATAATCCATACTCTAAACATCTTGGATTCTTAGTTGTGTACTAAATTTTCCCAACCCAGAGGGAAAAAACATGCACCCAACACAAAAGTTTTTTGCACATTTCCCACATAAACCAAAAAGTATGTATTTTACCATGTACAAGAAACATAATGTTACATCTATATTTTTTCCTAAAATGCAGGGTATAAACCACCTATGAAATATAATAGTCACAGGAAATTTTATTTAAAAAAAAAGAAGGAGTGTCACTCTAACCTAGGTTAGAGTACGGTGGCGCGATTTCGGTTCACTGCAACCTCTGCCTCCTGGGTTCAAGTGACTCTCCTGGCTCAGCTTCCTGAGTAGCTGTGACTAAGGCATGTGCCAACGCACCTGGCTAATTTTGTATTTTTTAGTAGAGGCGGGGTTTCACCATGTTGGCCAGGCAGGTCTTGAACTCCTGATCTCAGGTGATCTGCCCACCTTGGCCTCCAAAAGTGCTAGGATTACAGGCATGAGCCATTGCATCTGGCCAACACAGGAAATTTTAAAAGAGAAATAATCTGGACAGAAAAAAATAATGATTTATAAATATTACAAATTGTAAATTATAATGACCAGTACCTTATGGAGTACTTACTATGTTCCAGGTATTATTCTAACTTACAAATGAAAGCCTATTTAAGCTCTCACAATAACCCTACATTGGTAGAAGTAGCATTATTCCTATTGCAGATGAGAAAACTGAAGACATTAAGCAATTTTGCTCAAGGTCACACAGTTAGTATGTGTGTGAAGCTAAAATACAAATCCAGGATTTTACCTCCAAAGCGTTGGTCCTTGACCATTCTAATTATCACCCCAAAAAGTTTTGCAGTTTACAGTTTTCCAGCTGACTTGAGCTTCTATACTAAATTTAAATTACTTGTTATTTAGCATGTCTTAAATAATTTTAATCAGCTGAACCATTGAAGAAAAAATTCTGCTATAGGTTAAGAGTCATATAAATGGTCAAAAATAAAACTGGTGGGAAATTCACTTGAAAAACATTAAAACATATCATTTACAGTAAGTGAACAAATTCACAAAGTATTTTAACTTTTCCTATTTTATTTTTCAGGTTTTTCTTTTTTTGAGACAGGGTTCCACTCTGTCTCACAGACTGGAGTGCAGTGGTGTGATCCTGGCTTACTGCGACCTCCACCTCCCTGGCTCTCTGCAATCTCTACCTCCCTGGCTCAAGCAATCCTCCCATTTTAGCCTCCTGAGTAGCTGGGATTACAGGCACGTGCCACCACACCCAGCTAATTTTGTATTTTCAGGAAACAGGGGTTTCACCATGTTGGCTACACTGGTCACAAACTCCTGACCTCAAGTGATCCACCTGCCTCGGCCTCCCAAAGCGGTAGGATTACAGGCATGAGCCACTGTGCCCAGGCTTATTTTATTTTTTAAAGACAACAAAGAGAAAGAGACACATATGATTTTAATTGCCCAGAGAAGTTTTATTTGGGGAGTGTTCCTATCACAATAAACTTGAATTAACTGAGCTGAAGCAAGATCTGATAACAAATACTATTTTGAATATACAGTTTAAAATATAGTTTGAAGTATTATTTTGATAGGCAGTTTGAAATCATGTATCAGAGATAAAAAGAATTTGTATCTTTATGATATATAGTTTCAAACAAGATGATTAGGATATCAATTGTAAAGTAAAAACTAACAAACACTATTTTTTTTTACCTAAAACAATAATCAAAAACCAGAAAACTTATATAAATTGATACTTTGGAAATCAACAAACCCAATCACACTTACGAATTTAATAAATATGGCCGACAGCCATGGGTTTTGGCCTTGTGAATGTTTTTATATTAGAAACAGGATAAATGAATGAGTTATCACTTCAACAATGGCATAGGACACACTATATTAATATATATCAAAGAATCTCAGGAGACATATATTTCCAACAAAAAAAAAATCCACACTTTTTGGACTAAATAGCAGTGAAATATCAAAGATCTATCAAATACTCTAAGAGTTCTTTGCCTTTACTAAGAAAGGCAAAGGTTTCAAAATTCTGCCAGCCACAAAACTACAAAGATCATAAGAGCTTTCACAGTGACTGCCTACATATTGGCAAGATCTCTTTTAATTTATAAAAATTCAAGCCTTATATTTATATCTATCTATCTAAATATATCACATTGTATAGCATATGCATATATACACACACATACACACACACACACACACCATATATATATATATATATATATATATATATATATAAATTTGTATACACAAACCTACAGATTTCTTTTCACAGCTGATAACCTAACACTAACCAAACAGAATAGGTCTGAAAGCACAGGTACAGCTTGGCAAGTACAGTGGTCCTGTGCATTGTGTGCATGTCTCAATTTATTACATCTCCCCCATTACATATTTTATTGTTTTAACTATTTACCCAAATTGAAATTGAGATAAGGTATTTCAATTTTACTGAGCAACTCTACTCTGTAGGTCTTGTAATGATGTAATGTATGAATGTAAAATAACATTTATATATTTTACTTACCATGTTATCAAGTCCCTCACCAAATGAAACTACTTTAACCTAGAGCATAATGCTCAAGCAGGTTTAAAAAACCCAAAGTTAAATTTCTTGTAAGTACAACTAATTCTGTGTGCTAATAATGTTATACTGATACTTAATTTCATAGCCTATTCAACATCAGTAAAATGGAAACTTTAAATTCACCTAAGCCTTGTACTGCTTATGGGCAACAGTTTTTCAATTCCGTGATCCCAAAGTGCTCCGACCATATCACATACTGATACAGATAATTAGTGCTTTGGCCTATTCATAATTAAAACAAGTGAAATGGTGAACTCACATAGGCACCTCATTACTTATGGGTCAACCTTTCCCAAGACTGAGTTCACGGAGAGCTTCGGCCAAACTGCCCAAATGGTATAATTATGCAATATTATAAATTTCCTTGCTGACATATTTTTTCTACCAGATTATAGGTGCCATAAAGACAAGGATCATGTTTTAATTTTATGTCATCAGCATCAAGTACAGCAATTATTAAAAAACAGAGATTGAACTGTTTCTCTCAGCATGTTTCACCATGAGATGCTTGTAAGAGTAGAAAACTGCTTAACAATCTGGGGTGATTTCAATAACTGATACCTATTATTCCATTTACTATGTATCTAAAATTGTGCTAAATGCCTCCCAAACAATATCTAATTCTTTCTATTCTGTGTGTTAAAAATTCTGTACTCATTGCACAAATGAGGAACCCAGGAATCAGAAAAGTTAAACCACTTTACTAAGGGCACTCAGCAAGTTATTAGCAGAACCAGAATTTTAAAAGATCCCCTTATATTAAATTAGCTTAAAAATAGTCATCATCTTAATAACTTGCAACAGTGGCTAATTCAACACAATTTCAAACCCCTTTTAAGAAATCTCAAAATTCTTATGGGAAAACTTAGCTGTTAGAATTAATACTCATTTATAATATCTTCAAATTATTAAGCACTGTCCATGCATATCACACATAGAATTTTACTGACTATTGAAGTGCTGGAACTGTATTTAGTGACATAAAAAGATTTCATAATATATTAGGTGAAAAGATAATCAAGTTTAAAAGGTTTTCTGTTGCCCACTTAATTGTGGATGTATACTAATATATAGAAAAATTATCTGATACACTGCACATCAGAATGTAACCATGGTCTCTTGATAATGGGGTTAAGAATAATTTTTCTTTACTTTTATCTCTATTTTTCTATTTTCTCCTACTATAAACATGCAAAGACAAAACATTAAATAAATTATGAAAAGATCTATAACATTATTTTAAATTTTATTGTTTAAAAATAATTTAAAAGTTTTAAGGTAGATCATGTTTAATCAAATTGCCTACTTTAAAAAAAGTTTGAAAGTTTATTAAAAAGTAGATGAGGAAGGGATGAAGACAGCCAAATAATAAAAACTTTTACCTCATTAGCAAGTCTACTGTTCAAATCACTATAATAGTAGTCATAACTGTCCTAATCCACAATATGGCTAGCTAAACCTGACCATTCTGCTGAAATGGAATGTATGAGACCCTCTAAGGCTTCAGTGACTCTGTCTATATTCAGTTTTCCCACCCCTTTAACTCACTTATTAATTCATTTCAAAAATGTTTAGGCTCTAGGGTATGTTCATGAGCAGACACATGTGTGTGTGTGTGTGTGTGTGTGTGTGCGTGTGTGTGTGTGTGCATATACCTATGTACAAGTAAATATATATCTATACATATATACACAAATATAATCTCATACTTGCATACATATAATCCATTCAAATCTCCAATACCTAATCAGATATCTAACAACAGTAGGCACTCCTGAATAAAATATCACTGTAACAAAATAAAAATGAATAAAATGTGTTACCTGTCTTCAAGAAATTACAGGTTGAGAAGGTTTCTCTTGTGTTATTTGCTCATAGCATCATATCTTCAAGGATATAACATATCTAAAGCTTTCTGATACTTCCTTATTCATTTTCAAAATGTCAGCCTCACCCTATACCAGAAACTGACATATATCCTTGGAATTAAATAAAAGTAACTTTTAAACAGAAGTCTGCAATATCAAAGATACCATATTTAAATAAAAACTACCACAGAAAGGACAGTAAGATAAACCATTTAATTTTTTCACCTTACATTTTTTTCTTAAAAAAAGTGGAATATATCTTAAATTACTTCACTGCCTGTTGCACAGCGAGTCCCAGTGATAGATCTATTTTATTATTGTTTGCTTCAATACCTATTTTCCTTCTTTCTTCTTACTTCCAGCAACATTCTCAAAACCATGCTCACAAACAATAAATACTAAAAAGCAGTGGCACTGAAGCATGGCATACTCATTCTCTGCTAAGACTGGTTACCACCAAAGCACAAAAGTCCAGTTCTGCACACTCAAGAGCAACATTATTTCTATTTAAAAACTCCCAGAGAAGACAGAGTCAGCCAAGTAATTATGTATCTGCAGCCACTCTATCTGCTTTGCTTCCTGCTTGCAGCCAGTTTGCAGTACTATGAAAAGCATTAGTCATGTGGCCTCAAAAATCAACTTCAAAATCAAAGCTTGAGCTTTGGTTGTGTGTTTGCTTGTTTTGCTTTCTTTGTTTTTATTTTTAATCCTTGGAAAACACGAGGTTTCAAATTTCCTCCCTTTAACTTGCTACTAGAATCAACACCTAAACAATAATTGTACCCCATCAAGAACTGGGCAGCTCAACAACTGCTGAGAAAAGTATATTTGACATTTTTCTCCACAAGACTCCATTCTCAGTTCCTGTACTGGTTCAGTGAACATGGCTATAATTGAGAAAAGCCTAAATGCAACAAAAGATTCATTCCACAGGAAATATATACGTACATATTTAAAATATTCTACATAACTCACTTTAAGTGGCACTAGATTTGTCTCCAAATTCACATTAAAGATCATATTGATAAGCATTTTCTTATTAACATTCTAAATTTAAAAGATGGAAATGCTTCCCAATATGATAATAAGTGAATTAAGATACTGTTCACTGATTATTTCCTACATTTCTACAGTACCAACATGTGTATTAAAATTATTATCTCTAACCAAATTCGCCCCTGCTTCAAGATCTTTCTAGTCAATAAAAAGAATCACAGATTTTTCAAGAAGGAAAATAATCTTTTCTGCAGAAAAATAAATAAATAAAAGCTCTCACCGACTACAAAGAAAGTATTCCAAAATTTCTATTTCCTGTTTCCACAGCTCCTTTACATCATTCCAAACACCTTTATTAGGCATAACATCTTAGATTAGCAAACAATAATTTAATGACTTCATCCTAATGCACAAAAATGTGATGTCTTTCACTGAAAGAAAAAAAATTTTCATTCATTAAAGCAAAAATTAGTTTTTCTAAAAATAAAATAATGCAGATCCAAAATTTTAAAAAAGTAAAAAATGATTTCATATCTAAACACTCAAATAAAATACTAATCACATAAAGTCTATAAAGCCAACAACTGCATTTAAACTTACAAGTACTCTCAAAAAATGTGTTTCTATGTGGTCCATCTGAATCTGACTCAACTGAGGTATTTATCAAAATCAAGATTTCTGAGATGCTTGCCAAAATGCCTGTTACCGGACTCCATTTCTGGACATAAGGTCTACAAATAGGCATATAAACAAAAACCTTTTCATATCATTAGTATGTACACTAAACTCTTAAATGTCTGCTGGTAGACATGTTGCTTCTGTACCCTACTGTAGACTTTATAAATACTGGCACTTAGGCTACACTAAATTTATATTTAAATTTTTTTTCTTCAATAATAAATTAATCTTAGCTTATAGTAAGTTTTCTATTTTATAAACTTTTTAATTTTTTCTTAACTTTTGGACTCTTTTATAATGACATGTAGTTTACAACACAAGTATTGTAAAGCTGTACAAATATATTTTCTTTCTTTATATCTTTATTTTCTTTCTTTGTATCTTTTTGTCTACCCAGGGTCAGGATTATCAATATCACTGTCTTCTACCTCCACATCTTGTCCCTCTGGAAGGTCTTCAGGAGTAATAACACAAATGGAGCTGCCATCTCCTATTATAACAATGCCTTCTTCTGGAATCCCTCCTGAAGAGCTTGCCTGAGGCTGCTTTATAGTTAACTAATTTTTTAACATACATAGTAAAAGTACACTCTAAAATAACAGTTTATAGTATAATAAATACATAACTGGTAAATTATTTATTATCACTTTTAAGCAGCATATACTGTACATAATTGCATATGCCCTACTTTTACACAATTAGAAGCACCGTAGGTTTGTCTGCATCAGCATCTCCACAAACACATAGGTACTGCACTGCACTATGACACTATGATGGTGATGTCACTATGTGATAAATATTTTTCAGCTCCATTATAATCTTATGGAACCACCACTGAAGATGTGGTCCATCATTGACTAAAAAGTCTTAACTGGTGCATAACTAAAAATAGAAGATGCTAAGCAACACCAGGGCATGATATGAGCTGTGTTTCAAGCTTGTACCAATAGAGGGATTCTTCCAGATGTTCCAAGCAGTCATTCCCTAGAGTTGATGATACTCACTTGGCTTTGGGCATCCAACAAAGTGACTGCCAAAAATGCTCAATATATTGCTTCTTAATAAAGATTACTTGAACTGATAATTAATAGGTTTTTTTTTTTTTTTTTTTTAGCTTTTTAGAGGAATATGAACCACTTCAATAACCAGTTTTACCTGGTGTTCCAAGTTTGGTAAAATTCAAATATATTTATTTTTCATAAGATCACATTTATCCTTTCAGGATTATAATCTCTACCAATATATCCCCCCTTCAGGATGTTTCTGTTGAGGGAGCAGAGCTGGACTGTTGTGCTTTGGTGGTACCCAGTCTTAGAAGAGAATGAAGATGAGTATGTCATGCTTCAGTGCCACTGCTTTTAGTATTTATTGTTTGTGAGTGTGGTTTTGAGAATGTTGCTGGAAGTAAGAAGGAAGATGGCGAAGAGTTATTGAAGCAAACAGTAATAAAATAGATCTATCACTGGGACTCTGTGTAACAGACAGTGAAGAAATTTAAGATTTATTTCACTGTTCTTCTTTTAAGAAAAAAATCTAAGATGAAAAAATCAAATGGCTTATCTTACTGTCCTTTCTGTGGTAGTTTTTATTTAAGTATGGCATCTTTGATATTGCAGACTTCTTTTTTTTTTTTTTTTTTTGAGATGGAGTCTGGCTCTGTCGCTCAGGCTGGAGTGCAGTGGCACAATCTCCGCTCACTACAGCCTCTGCCTCCCAGGTTCAAGAGATTCTTCTGCCTCAGCCTCCAAAGTAGCTGAGACCACAGGTGTGCATTACCACGCCCGGCTACATTTTGCACTTTTAGTAGAGATGGGGTTTCACCATGCTGGCCAGAACAATCTCAAACTCCTACCTCATGAGTCACCCACCTTGGCCTCCCAAAGTGCTAGGATTACAGGCGTGAGCCACCACACCCGGATAATATTGTAGACTTCTTTTTAAAAATTACTTTCATTTAATACTAAGGATATGTGTTAGTTTCTGATATAGGGTGGAGCTGATATTTTGACTATGTGTCTATGTCATGATGACTTATTCAAAGTTAATAGTGACGGGTGGAGGAGGGTGTGGGGTCCTATTTCCTTTTGTTCTCTTCCCTAAGGCAGATGATGGCCATGGTAACATCCAGTCAACCTAATTTCCAAACTGAGACAGTTCAATATCCAGGACACTTGATATTTCTTCATGAAAATATAAAAATGCAAACATGCTTAATTCCTGGGCAAAATTCTCTTCACAATGCCTTTAATCGTGCAAATGTTACACATTTTCTTCCCTTGATGCAGTATTTGTAAATCTTCCTAAAGAGATCCACATATCACTATTGAAGAACAAACCAAAGAGTCACAAATTACTAATCTACCATGAGAAAGGGGGAAAAAAATCATTAATCATAGGGCATCAGAGGATCTTTAATCCAACAGATAGGAATTTGGCCAAGGCATTCCTAGAACAACTACTTTTTAGAAGGGTTGTCAATCCAGACTTGTTAAATTTCCACACTTTTTAAAATTTTTATAGATTTTGGAGGCACAACTGCAGAGTCTTATATGCATACATGGCACAGTGGTGAAGTCTGGGCTTTTAGTACACCGACCAAATTTCTGTATTTAAGTGTTTACAGATAAGTAATTCTGAATCAGCTGTCAATTAGCATTCATTGCATAATTTTAAAGCCAAATGTCTCCAGTGCAGTTCTTCAAATTATGAGAAACTTTAACAAATTTCAAGCTAAAGTACAAAAGAGAATATGAATGTCAATATAAAATGAGACTCCAAGCAAAAATAGGGGAAAAAAAAGTAGGCAGTGTATTTTTAAGCTTCTTTTGGAAAATAAATTCATGCTGAATAAATTGAAGTGACATTTGGTTTCTCTTAATTCCAGCCTGTCCTGATGGCCTCCAAAGTAACAGATTCTTAAATGTAGCCTTCTTTCTGTAAAACTGACACCTAGCCAGAATTGTCAAGGCAAAAGATTATTTTTAAAGCTGCTCCTATAATATTATTTAGAATCATATTATATAATTATATGGAATTATCAATTAACTTCTCAATTACCAAAGAGTCAGCAATAAAAATTGGTTTCCTGGCATTACCTGTTTTATTTGTATACAGATTAGCTGTTAAATCATCAACATTATAAAACATCACAAATGAACCAAAAGATATAATAATACTAAGGGGAAATAAGAACGATGTGAAACTTCCTGAATTTAAAATGTCTCCTTGAGCAAGAATCTGTCTTATATACATATCATAGAATCAAAAACGTCTGTCATCCTAAAGATAAGTAAATGTATTGAAAGTAATTTAAACTCTATAAAAGGAAATACAAAAACTTAGTAATTTCTGAAGTAGAACTCCTATCGGAAGGCGTGAGGAGGAACTATAATAATGTAAAAAATGATATATTCAATAGTCATATACTTTCTAATTACCCTGACCACAGATATATCCTAACAGAGATAGATAACAAAAATAATGCAAAATGACATCATCCAATTTTCCTCTTAGAGCCAAGAGAGAGGCAGGTAATAACAGAAAAGAAACTGGACACAGTAAATGTGGCTAGCAGTGGATAACCATCTAGTTTAGAGCCGAGACCTTTAGTTCAGCCATATATGGTAATGGATTATACAATAAAAAATATATTCTAATTACTACTGGAAAAACAGAAGAGGAGGAGAGAGGGGAGAAGAGAGAGTGACAAAAAGACAAGGAAAGGAAAAAGAAATATCCCTGACAAAAAAAGTACTATGTGAAAGACCAATACTACGAAATTAATTCAAATTCTAATCCCAAATCAAATCATTACTGCTGCCTTCTTATACAAAAAGATATATAATAACAAGAAAGCTAATTAAATGTTTCTCATTAAATTTCTTTGGTGTTCAAAGTCTATCACGTATCTTCCATTTGCCCCTCTAAGTTCACCCCCCAACCTTTTGCACACCACTCTCTGATTAAAGTAGCTGGTATGTGGGGGACTGCATCAGGGTATCCATGCTTTTCTCTGTAGACAGCTACTCCCTCTGAAAAGCAGCTTTTAGCTTACTAGGTGCTAATAGAAATTAACAACCTGCCCACTAAACATTGAGTGACTGCTTAAAAATGCCTGTTTGGAACTGAGTATTATCTATTCTGTCAAACAAACCCTCAAAATGAACTTGCAAAATTAAATTCCATTATAAAATGGAAACAGTATATACAAGACCAGATCAAAGCATGTTTAGAAGGCACAAGTAAACTAAATACCCAAACAAGTGACTTGGACTCCAAAGTCACTTGTTCCTACTATGTTTCCAAATCTCCCTTAACCCACAAGTTTGGTGTCATGCACAGGCCCCAGTGGCCAGGAAGCTTGGAAGGAAAATGCATGAGTCTGTAAAACAGCTCCATCTGCATAATGCGCCTGCATAAGCTAGGAGTGAATTGTAAGCCCACTCAGTGGCAGCCTTTCCAATGAGCCGAACTAGGTTGTACATGTGGTTTTCCACTTTGGAGTAAAAAGTAACTAGAAATACAGTTCTACATTGACTTATGAGCTAGTAAGGGCAAGTTCTGGCAAACAGGGCATAATTTTGGAAAGAAAGTAATTTAAAAATCAGTGACAGATATTGATGTCTAGGAAGAAGCACAGAGTAGGATGCTAGTCATGCTCATATAAATACCCATCACAGAACACACAGGCAGGAGTGGGCTCTTAGATATAGGTGAACTCTGATGATCAATTCAGTGGATGTCAGGCAGCCAGTTTCCCCAGCTAATACAGGCTTTGCTCATGTACAAAGTTGTTATGGTGGCAGGAATGGAAACTATACATAGGTTCGCCATCTTCCCCCTCACCATGGTTTTCCCCTCACCATATCTGGCTACCATATATGCTAGGTATGCAGCCAGCAAACAACAGGATGCCCCCATAAACCCTCAGAATGTTACCATTCTATGGACTGATCAACTACCTGGAAGCAAGCTGAAACCACTGGATACCCCATATCAAGGGAAGGGCTTGATATGTGTCCTCACAAGAATAAATGCTTATTCTGGATGTAGCTTTGTCTTTGTTGCCTACAGTGTTTCTAACATCATCAACGGACTTAGCTTATACTTCGTCAATTGCTGTGTTGCATGACACAACAGTGCCTGTGACCAGAGAGCATACTATATAGATGATGTGCTTACACTCAAGTAATTCACTGGCATTTCCATATGCTCCATCACCCAGAAACAGCTGACTTTATAAAATGGTAGAATAGTCTGCTGAAGTCTCAATTATAATGATATTGGGTAGAAAACAGCCTGAGGGGTTGAGGTTCTGACTACTAAGATACAGTATATGGTTCAAACAAGCAACAAACATACAGTGTTATCTCCCCCATAGGCAGAATATGGGTCCAAGAATGAAACAGAAGAGGTGGAACTGGCCCTTTTCACTGTTATAACTGAGAAGCTACTGGAAGAATTTTGCTTCACTCCCCAGTTTTAGGGTTGGTGAATCTGGAAGTCTTCAGATTCAAGGAGGAATTCTTCCACCAAGGAACATGGTCTATTTTCAATTAATTGAAAGCTGACACCACTCTGTGGCCATTTTGTGCTCTTCATGTCACTGAAGCACAGAAAGAGAAAAAGCAACTTGGGTGGCAGTTTCACAATAAAAGCCAGGAGGACTGCTTAGAATCAGAAAATATACCAGGAAGCCTTTAGTTTCAGTAAAAGGAAAACTGTAGCAACTTAATAAAAACACAGCTGAAAACTGAGATCCTGTAAAAATGAACCTCATAAAGGTTAACTTCATAAAGAATCCAGTGCAGCCAATATGGAGGTAGCTGTGATTATAAACTGAGCCTTGTAACCATCTACAGACATGGAGTCTGTAGCAAATATGTTTTATATTACTTAAGTCAGTTATTTTCTCTTTTTGCTGGTACCTGAGTACTACCTTATATGGAGAGTAATAGTGGTACCTTATATGAAGAGTACTTTTTCACTGTGCTACCTTACATGAAGAGTACTAGTGGAAGCCAATGTGTTATGTTTCAAGTAAGGTATAACCAGTTTTACATAACCTTACTTGAAATGGAACACCTCACTCGAAACACAACACCAGCATAACCAGTTAGGGTAGCTGATGGGACTTCGTGTATCACCTGAGTCAGGATCCTAAACTTTGAACCCTGACAAAGGGTAATACAGGCTGACAGGCAAAAGAGAAAGACTGTATCAGACATCTTTAGTTTACCCCTCCAGGCCCATTTTCCATCATCCCATACCATTTTCTGCCCTAGGAACACAACCTGTATGGACTATATCAACAGACCTCCATTCTGAGCAGGGTTTGGCCACTTGAAAAGTCCAGGAAGAGATCATGGACAAGTGGAGTACATCAGGATACTTATTCTCCAGGTCCCTCCCTGCGACTGAGTTGACTATATCCCCTGAACTAAGATCATTGCTGCTCTCAAAATGGATGACTGTACATGATTTTCTTGTTTTAGATTAGATGAATGGCTCCTTCCTTTTTTCTTTCAGGCCTACAGGTATTAACAATTCAAAAGCTAAGCCACTGGCATTATCCACTATAGTTTCCCTATTACCATATCTTTACAAATATTCACTTTATAAATTAATACTCCTTAGACGATACTATTTTGATTGTCATTTGTCTCCTGATGAAGCCTGATGTGGTTGGGATTTGTGTACCCATCCCAATCTCATGTCAAATTGTAATGCCTAATGTTGGAGGAGGGGCCTGGTGGGGAAGTGGCTGGATAATGGGGGCAGATTTCCCCCTTCCTGGTCTCGTGACAGTGAGTTCCCATGAGATGTGGTTATGTTAAAAGTGTGTCGTATTTCCCCTTTCACTCTCTTCCTCCTGCTCCAGCCAGGTAAGGTGTGCCTCCCTCCTCTTCACCTTCCACCATGATGGTAACTTTCCTGAGGCCTCCCCAGCCATGCTTCCTGTACAGCCTGCAGAACCATGAGCCAACTAAACCTCTTTTATTCATAAATTACTCAGTTTCAGGTATTTCTTTATAGCAGTGTGAGAACATACAAAGCCCTAAATATATAAGTCTAAAATCTCTTCTTAATCCCCCTAAAAACACTAATTTTTGTTTCTAATTATTATACAAAAACTATAGTAATGGGAAAGGTAAAAACAAAACAATAACAAACAAAATCTTCAGACGGTGATTACAGCACCATGAAGACAACTGCCTGCTGTGTTCCTATAGCCCAGCACCCAACACAATGCCTGGCATATACTAAGCATTAAAATATAGTTGTTAAATCAATGAATATACATAACACTATGGGAATTACACTAAGCCAGGTCAAAAAATGAAACGAAATAGAAAGCCTGTTATTAATCAAGATGATTGTCCCTCAAAAATATGACACATTAGACTATAATACAACATATTTTATATTAGGCAAACATATTTAGCAAGTCCACTTCCTACTAAAATCCCCAGATTTAAATATATTAAAAATATTCCAGGGCCAGGTGCAGTGGCTCACACCTGAAATCCCAGCACTTTGGGAGGCCAAGGTGTGTGGATCACAAGGTCAGGAGTTCGAGACCAGCCTGGCCAACATGGTAAAACCCCATCTCTACTAAAGATACAAAAAATTAGCCGCACATGGTGGCAGGCATCTGTAATCCAGCTACTCAGGAGTCTGAGGCAGGAGAATCAGTTGAACCCAGGAGAAGGAGGTTGCAGTGAGCCGAGATTGTGCCATTGCACTCCAGCCTGGGTGACAGGGCAAGACTCTGTCTCAAAAAAAAAAAAAAAATGCCAAATAAGTGTGGTCTTTGTCCCTACAATCTATGAGATTTATGCATTTAAATCTGTAAGCTATAAATATTGAAATCCAAGTTATAGTACTGTTCCTATAACTAACTAATGATAACCAAAGCCCAGGTCACTTAAATTTTTTCCTATTGTTCATTCCAAAAACTTTGAAGTTATCCTTGATTCTTCTCTTTCTCTCACATCCAATCCATCAGGAAGTCCTTTTGACTCAGCTTTCATAATAGATACAGAATGCATTCAACTTTATAATTTCTTACCATCACTGCTAAGATACTGATCCAAGTCACCATCATCTCTCATCTGGATCACAAAATAGCCATAACTAGTCATCCTGTTTTCATCCTTGTCTCCTACAATCTATTTTCAATACAGTCACCCAGAGTCATCATTTAAAGTGAGAAGATCATGTCATTTGTCTTCTCAAAGCTCTTCAGTGGCTCCTCGTGTCACTCACAGTAAAAGCTAACCGAAGTCTTTACAGCAATCTACAAGTACTTGTATCATCTGATCCTTCCTCCCTTAGCTTTCTTAATGTCCTTTCTTGCTGTTCTGTCCCTGGTTCATTCTGTCCCATACAAACTCTCCTATTTGCTGTTTCCTGAATACTCTAGGCCGGGGGTCCCCCTCCAGTCCATGGCCTGTTAGGAACTGTGTCACACAGCAGGAGGTGAGTAGCAAGAATAAATACAAAGAAGCTTCATCTGCATTTATAGCCACTCCTCATTACTTGCATTACTGCCTGAGCTCCACCTCCTGTCAGATCAGGGGGTGGCATTAGATTCTCATAGGATAATCTAGTAGGGTCAATAGAACCCTATGGTGAATTGCACATGCAAGGGATCTAGGTTGCATGCTCCTATGAGAATATAATGCCTGATGATCTGTCACTGTCTCCCATACCCCCAGACAGGATCATCTAGTTGCAGGAAAACAAGCTCAAAGCTCCCACTGATTCTACATTATGGGGAGTTGTATAATTATTTCATTATATATTACAACGTAATAAAATAGAAACAAAGTACACAAAAAATATAATGCACCTAAATCAGCCTGAAACAATCCTCCTGCCCCCTATTCATGGAAAAATTGTCTTCCACAAAACCAGTCCCTAGTGCCAAATTGGTTGGGGACCGCTGCTCTTGGCAAATTCCTTTGTAGAGGCTTTTGCACTGGCCATTTCTTAGGTCTAGTACACTGTTCTACCAGATAGGGTATGACTAATTCCCCTTCAGGTCCTTCCACAAATGTGAGCTTCTCAATAGTTCCCAACCTGAAATATGCCCATTTTAAACTGCCCCTCCACACTCAATTCCCATTTTTATTATACTCTTCTATGTTTTCTTTTTGCCGAACATTTATCATCCAATATTTGTGATGTTTATTGTGGATCACCAGTCTCTTGTTGCTGGAAAGTAAGCTCCTCAAATGTATGAGCTGTATGGTTTCCTCATTCACATTTATATTCCAAGTGTCTATAACAGTACCTGACACATAGTAAATACTCAATAAATGGCTGGCATGAATTCTGTTTCTTCCCTTGAACAAAAGGTGAGAGTTGTATAAATTTGTCCCTCCTATCTATATAAGTACTTATTTTCTGTAGCCATCTGTTATTTTGCTAAATATAAACAAGATTTTACTTGATTATGAGCATTAGGAATAATCAGTCATAAACAACTTGAAGGCAGAAACTCTGGTTTATTTCTAAAGTTTTCCAAAATAACTTTTATTCTTACTCTTATATACAAAGCATTAAACTACAGAGTTTATTTTTAACTACAGAGTTGTATTGTGTTGGGTGCTGGGCTATAGGAACACAGTATTTTTAAATGTCATGTTAACTTTTACATATGAACGTATGTGTGTAAAATAAATACACCAAAATTCCTAAATGTATGTTCTAGTTGAAAAACTTGAATAAAAAATAATCACCATTCAAAGATAAAGCTCAAGTCAAAAAGCTATAGAGAAATTTGTATTTTAGAGGTTTTATACTGTGTAAGTTGCTTGAAGCAAGTACCCTCTTTCAAATTACTATTGAGTTTTTTTATTCTCTTTATTTAATTAAATACCAGTCATTTGGGGGAAGAACCTATAGACTCAATAGTGTTGAACCAATATTTGAACACAGTATTAAGCTTTGCAAGATTACCAACTGTAAAGCACAGAGTTTATCACTCACCATCTGGCATGTGTGAGTCCTACTAAACCACCTAGGCTACCTGCTACTTTCTGATCATCAGATTCAAAAGC
The DNA here is from genome assembly GCA_036589455.1 of Ateles fusciceps. Taxonomy (NCBI): domain Eukaryota; kingdom Metazoa; phylum Chordata; class Mammalia; order Primates; family Atelidae; genus Ateles; species Ateles fusciceps. The sequence goes on from JAZHEH010003310.1 coordinate 6,781,845, forward strand.
ATTTTTGCTTTAGGGTACTGGTTTGAGATGATGTTTTCTGCATACCTAGATGGTCAAGGTCTCCATGAGCCATATTATGACAGAGATCTAGAACAGTTATCACCCTGCCCTATAACAATGAAGGTATTCGGCTCTCCTCGCTAGCTGAAGACAGTTGGCCTCTAATCTAATTGGCATAGCAAGAAAAAAAAAAGATGTCATATCAGCTGCAGCATACCAGGTGCAAAGGACTATAGTAGTCAGCACTCTCTGTAGTTTCAGTTACCTGAAATCAACTGTGGTACAAAAATATTAATGGGAAAATTCCAGAAGTAAACATAAGTTTTAAATTGCATGCCATTGAGAATAATGTGATGAAATCTCAGACTGTCCCAGCTCCATCTCACCTGGTACCTGAATTATCCCTTTATCTGATGTATCTACACTGTCTATTCTATCTGCCACCTAGTTATTTAGCAGCTATCTCAGTTATCAGACCAAATAAATAGTATATATACTATTCAGTATATATATGATTCGGATAGTTCAGTACTATCCGCAGTTTCAGGGATCCACTTGGGAGCCTTGGAACATATCCCCCATGGATATAGGGTGACAAATGTATACTGATATTACATTTTGGAAAGCAAAGCAACTCAAGTCATTCACTGATGAGGATTATGTTACTCCACAGTTGATCTCCAAGATACATTCATCCAATCAGCAAATCCAAAAGGGATGTTATAATACCCTCCACTGAGACTGAAGTCTTTGAAGACTCTCTGCAATGTTTATAAGGATACGATACTGCTTATGGTTTTGTCTTTTGTTAGTGAAGGGCAGTTTCAGGGGCTTCTACTTAGTCTTCCTAAATAATCCTCACTCCACAAGGGATCAATGTGAAAATTCTGCCAATTTCCAGGCTTGATGCAATCATGCATTCAGGAAGTGAGAAAATCACAGGATTAGTCAGCCAAAACATTGAACCCACAGTGATGCAGATACAGATGAAAGTCAATTTACCAGCTGACTTCCACAAGCCTTGAATCTAACTGATAGGCCACAGTGTCACTGTAGTCATCCCAAGGATTAATCCAGGACCCATTTTTAATTGTCAAAATTCTGGGCTTTTTCCCAGTAAACAGCAAGTCCCTTTAGGAAAGCCTTGAAGATTTAAAGTATATATTTGTGGTAGTATTTCATGTCCTTTCTCAAGGGAAATCAGCCTCCCCTTAAATCAAGGGTCTCCAAAGGGCTCCTATATCAGTAACAAATGTCAAGTTTCTGCTTGACGCAGCTAGAATTTCCCGTTATAGAGATCAAGTAAAAATTTAGTAAATGACCAATTTATTGTATGCTTGAGGATATTATAACCAATTAGCCATGACCACTAAAGCCTGCATTTCAAAACACTGACTGCCACTCCACATCTTAGCCTATTTTGAAAATGATAGCTACCTTATCCATGAAGCCAAAGCACTGCCAAAAAAAGCCCTTTGCCACCCCTGAACCCCATGATCCCCACTGAAATCAATGTATCTAGTCAATGGCAGCATATCCCAATGACATTTCCCAGCTGAGAGCTACCATACAGGTCTGCTCTCCTCACCAACGTATTTCTCAATTCTTAATTAGGGGTATGGCCTCTGGAATCTTACACGGGTTATAGTGAGGAGGTCCGGGAGAGGACTGCACAAATGTATTCTGCCACTTCACTTTCCTGTGCCTTCCTCCTACCTGCACAGCTACAGACGTTAAGGGATCTCAACCCCACTGAAATGCTGGCCATTGCTGAACCCAAGTATGAGTCAAATAACCAGGCAAATTGCTGGAGCCATTTCCAGATGCTGAAGTTAACACATGAGATCCAGACTCCTGTTAAGAACACTCCTATACATAAATTTGGCTCCATCTAAATTAAATACACACATATTTGTATGTTGCATCCTCCTTAGTCTACTTAGAATCCAACCGTACACATAACTTCCAGATTGCTGCTAATACAAATTAGCCTGTTACCTGATATGCCAATCGTCCTGTGAAAGAGTGGGATCTGGCTCAGTATGAAACTGGAAGGAGCTGAGAGGTAAGCATACAGTTAGCAAACAGTATGAAAAAAATAGTATCCCTTTGGCTAGAGAGCTTCCTAAATAATCTCCAGCCTCTGATGTATTCCTTCTTCATCTTAATGTCTGGCAATCTCTCAAATCAGAATTTTTAACATTTACACAACCACCACCCCAACTAAGCCATTATAACCCCTCATCTGGAGTACTGCCTCGTAACAACTTGAAAATGTAATTGTTACATATCATTCAGCCAAGGAAAGTGTAATTAAAACATGAAGCCAATAAAAGGTTATAAATAGATTTACATTTTTAGAAAACTCATTCTTGTAACTCTATGCAAAATGGATGAAAGAGGATAGGGTAGTAGAAGCAGGAAGGCTGGTATGAAGTTGCATCACATGATGGTGGCTTTGGACTAAGAAGCTAGCAGTGAAGATGTACAGAATGGAAAAATTCAATAGAACATAAATGATGGATTGGTTGGACAGGTAAGAGAAGAAAGAGATAATAATGACAGATTTCTACTGAATAGAAATAGTGCCATTAACTAAGAGAGAGATGGTCATCTCCATGTGTAAATCAAAAGGTCAGAGAAGTGCTCTATGGTATTTGGGGTATAGACATAAATTCTGAAGTAAATGAATATATATACATAAAATATTAATATTTATATTAAATATCAATATACATTATTTAAAGCAAGTAGTATTGCTTTAAATATCAATACAAAATATATATGTGTATATATCTATATATTGATATTTAATATATATGTGTGTGTATATGTGTGTGTGTGTGTATATATATATATATAATTTCATATTGATATTTAAAGCAATACTACTCAAATGTGTGCCACAGACCACTGCTGAGTCGCCAACTGTTTGTCACTGGTCCATGATGAGACAGTACTGAAACTGAGAGTAAGCATTTAGAAACTTTTATAGCAGTTTCACAGAGAATTTTTGTTATCGGCTGAATCTAATTTAAAAAATGGTACTTTTATATGTCTTTTTAATTTAATTTTCTAGCAGCTCATTTTGTTGAATTTTATATAAGTATCAGTCTCTTGTAGAATAAAAAATGCTTTTTGTTAAAAAAAAAATAAAAATAAAAAGACAACCACAGGTTGGAAGGCACTGACTTAAAGCTATTATAATGAATGTAATTACTTGCAGAGAGAAATCTAAAAAAAATTCTAATTTTTAGGTATTGGGTATGATTACTTATTTTGTCTGACATCTGCTTAAAGCATCACAACAACTGCATACCCTAGAATGTAATTCCTTGGGTCATTTTATTGTCCATATCTCCTTAACACCATTAATAATATTTACAGAGCACATACTTTTTGCCAGCCAGTCTTTACATGTATTATCCCATTTAATCCTCATAAAATCTTGATAAAGCTGGTATTATTATTCTCATGTTATAGATTACAAAATTAAGGGTTAGGAAGGTTAAATTACCCACAGTGTCAGTCCATTCAGGCTGCTATAACAAAATACCTTAGACTGGGTAGTTTATAAACAACAGAAACTGGTAGTTTATAAACTCCCAGTACTAGAAGCTGGTTAGTCCAAGATCAAGGTGCCAGCAGGTTCCATGCCTGGTAAGGGATCTCTCACAGTTTCATAATTGGTGCCTTGTTGTTGCTTCTTCCCGTGGTGGAAAAGGCAAATGAGCTTCTTCATGCCTCTCTTATAAAGGTACTAATCTCATTCATGAGGACAGGACCCTCAGGACCTAAACACCACCCAAGGCCCTGTCTCTTAATATCATCATCTTGGGGGTTAAGATTTCAATATACAAATTTGGGCAGGGGTAATACAAACATTCAGACCATAGCACATAGCTAATAGGGAGCTGAGGTTTGAACTCAGGCAAACTGACCCACTGTCAGCCTACCCATCAGTGATTTTATATATTTAAAGCAAAACATTTCATGCGAAACTCATCAAAACCTCTAAGTGTGCAATGTCCAGACCCAGAAATTTATTTTGGGTGTATAACATCTTCGTTACCAGGTAAATTTTATATTCTACCATTTATCACTAGATTATTCCTATTACCTCCAACTAGCCAGTAAATTACTCAGAACAAAAGACAGGGGTGCACTTTCTAGAACATAACACACTATCTGGCAAATACTGAGTGAGTTAATGCCTGTCTCAAGAGCATTCGGACCTAAGAATTTATCCCTCCTTAATAGAAAAATAAAATAGCTTACTCTGTCCATCAGCTTAGGTAACACAATAATGTGGTCACAGATTCTCTAGTTGCCTTTTTTTTTACTGAGAGATTTCATTATTGACTTGAGTTTTTCCACGAGGCTTCCAAAACTGGTTAAGCCAATTTTACCTTGGCTTATCATCCTCTGAAAACTGACATATATTCTACTCCTTTAGAAAGTATTTCTGCTGATTTTCTAACATTTATTTTTAACTATAAACACATATCCAAACATTACATAAATTACACATGGCTTTTGATTAAGTTTCTTCAATTCCTTTCCAAAGCCCATAATAAACAATAAAAAATAAAAATTGGGCAGGGTGTGATGATCACACCTGTAATCCCAGCACTTTGGAAGGTCGAGGTGGGAGGATCACCTGAGCCCAGGAGTTCAAGACCAGCCTGAGTAGCATAGCAGGACCCCATCTCCACAAAAAATGTATAAATAATCCAGGAACAGTGGCATACACCTGTAGTCTCAGCTACTTAGGAGGCTGGGGCAGGAGGATTGCTTGAGCCTAGGCATTCAAGGCTGCAATGAGCTGTGATCTTGCTACTGCACTCCAGCCTGGGCAACAGAATGAGACCCTTTCTCAAAAAATAGTAATAATAATAGTTAACCAATACATATTATAGCATATTGGTTATTTGTTATTTAATCTATTCTTTCAACTTTTGTCTATCTCACAGCTGAATTTTGTCTTAGCTCCAAAAAAGTAAGAGTTTCAGCTATACATAGAGAATTTCTCTTTTTTTTTTTATTTTAAACTGGTGTCTACCCATATGTAAAGCTGGCCTTTAAGAAAAGCCAAAACAAAACAAAAAACAAATAATCATGAACTACATGGTCACAGGGTGGAGACCACTTAACTTCTAATTACTATTTTTCTCATAAATGTACTAGGGAGAAGAGAACTAAACCTGAGATAAATGGCTACAATAACCATCAAAGGCTGCTCAATAAGGCCCAGAATCGAACATGAGGAGTATGAGATAGTTAAAGCCATTATGAGATTTAGCTATCTTTCATCAACTATGCAAACAGCTAAGAATAGTGCATCTGGATTACCTGTCTCTGGAAATTACAACAAGCTCCTACTGTATTGCCTAAGAGTGTTGGAAAGTGCACGCATACACACACACACACACACACACACACACACACACACACTTTATTTAAAATCAAATTTTGTCTAAAAGAATCCATCACAGACATTAAGACCTAAAAGTAGTCTTAGGGAATTCACCCTCTCAGTAACTGAACTGAGGTCCAAACTACTAATTATTCAGCCCTAAAATCTCTCTCTCACACACACAGATACAGAAAATGCCAATGGACAGGAATTTAAAAGGTTAAGAAAAAATAGAGCACAGAGCCAACACAAGTCATACAGCACCAAATCTGGCTATTTGCAGTTTATCCAAATTTGTAGTATTTCCTGGGTTATAATTGAACCTAAACTAAAAATCAAAATAAAATAAAACCACAAAGTCATTCACAAATAACAACTAACAATAACATCTGTATAAAAACGTCTTTGATGCCATAAAATATTGTCTAAAACTTTAATATTTATCACTGTATTTTTAGCCAGATCTGTTCATTAATGCAAAAAATCGATGTTAATAATGTATAATAATCAGAAAGGTTTCAATCTTGAGAAATATTTAGTTCAACAAACCGTTTGATTTTTTTTTAAGCCAAAGAAAAAGTATTCAGACCTGGAGTGAATCACAATGTGATATAGCCTCGGTTGTATTTAAAAGTGTAAATTCTGTTTTAAGCATTTCCACTCCACTTGAGAAAGAGCAACCACAAAATTCCCAAATGTCAACACAGATGGAAGTCGAGAGGAACAGCAATGAAATTTAAAATGCAAACTATAACCTAAAAAAGAAGTACTCTTCCTTTCTCCCTAACGTTACGATGAGTATCCCCAAAGAAAAGAAAAGCCCATTTTCTCCCATGTTTGTACACAGAAATCAGTACAATTGATGTGAAAACACTCCAACTAATACAAGGCATAATATAAAGGCATGTATACATCATACAAGTTATATGTATATGTGGTATGTATGCAACACAAATATACACACATACAACATGCATGATATATAAAAATGTACACTACAGGGCCGGGCACAGTGGCTCACGCCTGTAATCCCAGTACTTTGGGAGGCTGAGGCAGGCGGATCACCTGAGGTCAGGAGTTCAAGACCAGCCTGGCCAACATGGTGAAACCCTGTCTCTACTAAAATTACAAAAAATATTAGCTGGGCATGGAGGCGGGCACCTGCAATCCCAGTTACTCAGGAGGCTGAGACAGGAGAATCGCTTGAACTCGGGAGTCGGAAGTTGCTGTGAGCTGAGAGCATGCCATTGCACTCCAGCCTGGGCTACAAGAGGGAAACTCTGTCTCAAAAAAAAAAAAAAAAATGTATAATACTTATTTATATTATAACCAGAGTTCCAATTTTAGTTTAGTTTAGCCCTCCATCTACCTATCTATAGTCCCTAGGAGCTCCTGAAAATCTTGATATTAGAAAAAGATATTTCAAAACTTAACCTAAATGTAAACCAGTAGTGCCTTAAAATAAGACAGCAAAGGCTTTCTCTTGCATGCTTTTGTTTGCCAGACTTTCCTCCATTAAAAACCTAAATTATTCTAGAGGATGTCATTATAACCAACTTCAGACCCAAAGAGTAGTTTCAAGACCCTCAACTTACAATGCTGTCTCCTCTCAAGTCAAAAATCATACCCAGTTTATAACCATTTGGGATGAAAAGGTAGGTAACTTGATTCAATCACTTTTAAAATACTACTTTAAAAAGAGAATTTGCTACCTAAAAAAAATCAGCAAACCAGTCTCTTATTCTAGTGTAAAGACTATTGTTCAGAAAAAGTCTATGAACAACTTTAAAAATTGAGGTGGACAATTAAAATACTATTCATTAAAAAAGGATGGTTTATGACATAAAAAACTGAAACAGATTTGAAATAAATATGAAAATTGGGCATGTCTTCCCATTAGTAATAAAAATGAAATAATATTTTTGCAAATGAAATAAATAATACCAAAGAAGTCATAGGCACCTCATCATTTGCTATGCTATAAACACAGAAAGAAAACCTTCTTAGGAAATCCACATCAAATTTTAACAGTGAAGGTGAATGGAGCCAGCAAGGACAGAAATTACTACTGGCCTGGCTGGAAAAGCATGTTGAACCTGAGGCAAAAGAAGTTTTTTAAATAGGAGAATGTTCTGAAATAGAAAGCATGTTAAACAGAATTGCCCGAAGACTGTTAGGAAATGAAAAATTACACTAACTGCATTGGGAACAGCAACCTGATAAAAGCACAATGCACAAATTACAATCTTCTTCACAAGTAGTATTAGACATGAGAAAGGTTAAGCGGTATGTGAGAGAGGTTTCACCCACCACAGGCCACTACATGATAAAAGAATTACTCCCAACTGTTTCTAGGGACCCTCCAACAACTACAGTAATAAATATTTCTAGATTTCTAATATAATAGAACAAGCTAGACCAGACCCCTAGTCAATACATATTTGCAAAACACCCCTGAGTACAAACCTCTATTCTAAATTCTATAGAAAACACCAAAAGACAATAATGTGTTCCCTAACTGCATTCTTCTCTTCTTAAATTCAAAACACACAGCCAGCATCCAGAGATGCTCAATGAGTTAGCACGTACTAAACAGCATAGTGTGGAAAAGACAACATGGATGAGAGCAGGAAAACAACATTCCATTGGAAGAATGTGACCGATTGCTCATGAAGGCAAATACTTTTATAAATAGCAATACTTTTACACTGAGTATGAAGTTAACTATTAAGTATTTAAAGTGAGATATGCAAATATAAATAAAAAGTATAAACACTGAAGAAACTACCATCTAAAGAAAATAAGCAAGTCATGAAGAAAAGAACATAAAAAGACATAAGGCACACACATCATGATGAACACACACACACACCCCACCCACAATATTATCACTAGTTTTAAGTTTAGCAGAGAAGCAATCTTTCCAGCCCCCCTCTCTTACAGGCATAGACCAACTCAAAAATAATGCAAGTCATAATGAGTCACTTCACTGTAGCAAGATTCTTGGGACAACGAAGTTAGGAACAGCTGTTAATTTGGGCTGAATCCACGTGAAGTTAAAACATCCAGGTCTAGGGCTATTATGAACATCCAGGTCTAGGGCTATTATGAACATCCAGGTCTAGGGCTATTAAAGCAAACAGCAGTCACCTGATCTTAGTCACTTTATCAAGAAAGACCAGATTTATTTTGTCTGGCCCATGTTTTTGTTTTATGTAGTTTGTGTTTTTGCTTTACAGGATGGGCATGATCCATTTAGCATTAAAAAAAATGACATTAATAAAAATTTCCTCAATGTAAAGGTAAATGTGGCCTAGCCATGCCAAATAACTTCAGGCAAACATGATCACCCACTTAGCCACAGTTAAGTACGTGGCAGATCTCCATGTTTACATTTAACATATCATCTATTTCTCTTCAAATATAAAAAAGTCACTGGTCAATAATTGCTGAGTCCCTGTCTTACAAACTCAGAATTAGACCCATAGAGATATGGGTCTAATTACCTCTGTTATGAACACAGAGCTGACTGGACCATTCTCCCTCCTTAATCTTCCCCTTGAATCTCTTTGTGGAGTGATACCAACTCTTTCCAAAAGCTTTTATTTCAGATACCCCACCTGCAATGTCTAATATGGTAGCCACCAGCCATACATTGTTATTACACACTTGAAATATAGCTAGTCCCAATTAAGATGTGCTATATGTTGTAAAATACACATCAGATTTCAAAGACTTAGAACGAATGAGAGGTACAATATCTCATCAGTAATCTTTTAAGTTACATGCTGAAATGATATTTTGAATACATTAGGTTGAATAGCATAGTGTAAAAATTAGTTTTCTATCTTTTTTAATGTGGCTACTAGAAAAGTTTAAATTATATGTGTGATTTAGATTATATTTCTATTGGATAACATCGATCTGGGCAGGACACTTAACATGGGATCAGGAGGAGGCATTCACTACTCATTTGCTTTTCTGGAAACTTCCTATCCAGATAACACTCATAATGTCCCCCTGACTCATTCAGAAATGGAACCACTTAGGTTACTCAGGAATTGCCTCAATCCCATTAAAAACAGTCCACTATCCCTTCCAAAATGGGCTTATCTGTTATAAAGAAACATGCTGTTGTGTTTTCAAATATGATTTACAAGCTATTTTAGAGGCTCCAGTTCTCACACAATGTGGCAATTCTTACACAAGCCCATTTTGCAACTGAATCATTTTTGCAAGTAAACTTTCACTTTAAGTAACCAAAGCTGTATAAAAGTTCAAATGATACCTTCAATAAATGCTTTAATGAAGATTAATGTCTTAGCTATTACATCAGTTATTTCCACAAAACTCAGACTTCCACATTCTTAAAGACTCATTCTAATTTTAATAGAGAAATAACTTGGAGAACTTGAAGCAATTCAAAAGAACTTCTTTATCATATATATACGCTTCCCTTCCTTAATAGAACAAGTTATACTTTCATCTGTATTACACTGAATTTTGTGACCAAGTATCTACTCTAATTGTGTTTATTTGTCTAACTGAGCTCCTGTCAGGTAGGAAGCCTATCTTACTCATATTTGTTCTGCTATCAAACAGAAAAGTATCTATGCCAAAGGGAGTGTTAGGAATAAATTTCTTATTAATCTGTAACAGTAAAATGCATAGTACAGATGTAAGAAAAAGCAACTTTGGTAATACTAACAATAAAACCCTTTTTACCTATAATAAGAGTTAGAAAACTCATTGTGACCACCAAAAAATTAAGTAACTTGGTTAACCTCATCAGCATATATATACGGTGTTTGTTTGTTTGTTTGTTTGTTTGTTTGTTTTGAGACAGAACAACACTCTGTCACCAGGCTGGAGTGCAGTGGAACGATGTCAGCTCACTGCAATCTCTGCCTCCCGTGTTCAAGTAATTCCCCCTGTCTCAGCCTCCTGAGTAGCTGGGACTATAGGATCACGCCACTACACCTGGCTAATTTTTTGTATTTTAGTAGAGATGGGGTTTCACTATGTTGGCCAGGATGGTCTCGATCTCCTGACCTAGTAATCTTCCCACCTTGGCCTCCCAAAGTGCTGGGATTCCAGGCGTGAGCCAGCGTGCCCAGCCCGTGTTACTTATTTTTTTAAATTTGAAATGCATAGTTATAGCTTAAGTATTTACAGAATAAAATTTAGTCCTTTGCTAACTCCATTTTGAAAAGAGGTATGGGATCACCTGCTACTCAAAGTATCCTCTAGGAAGCAGCAGCATCAGCATCACCTGGGAGCTTCTTAGAAAGGCAGATTCTAACCCCAATGCACATAAAATGATGTATACATAAATTGTAACAATAATTATTGTAATGATGGTGATGATGATATTTATTATTATCAGTACAATTGGTGAAAGTCACTTTTGGATGTTTAGTGCCTCAAATTCATTATAATGAGTTACAATTGTAGAATAAATATTTCCTCAAAAGCACCACTTTACCTTTCTGTTTAAAGGTGGATAAATTTTTAGTTACATTATTCATAAATTTTCTAAATTTTGCCAAATAAATGTACAAACCATTTCCGTCTCTCAACAACTATTCAATTTCTATTTGGAAAGTGGCATGCTCTGATTTCTAATATATTTATAGCATAATAAACCCTGATAAACATCAAAGAAAATATTGATATTGGAATAAAGTAAAGGCTAATTTCATTTAGATAAAAGAAAGTACTTTTGGAAAATACTGACATTACTTAAGATTTAACCAATTCATTCTTACAAGTAAAATTATAACATAAAATATTAGATTTACTTGTCATTTAAGTCAAGTAAACAGACAAAATGAATGAAACTTATTTTTAAAAGCAATAGGATTTTTGGTTTTCCTTTGTACTTCGATGGATATAAATAAAAGCAACTGTTTTCATAATGTAGAAGTGAAGACTGATACATTAAGAAATAAGGTAAAATAAGAGGGTTCTAAGAATAAAATATAAAATTTTTTAAGGTTTTTTTTTTTTTTTTTTTTGAGACAGGGTCTTGCTCCGTCACCCAGGGGGAGTGCAGTGGCACGATCTTAGCTCACTCCGGCCTCGACATCCCTGGCTCAAGCAATCCTCGCACCTCAGCCTCCCAACTAGCTAGGACTACAGGTGCCCGACACCACACCTGGTTAATTTTTGTTTAGTTTTTGTAGAGATGGGATCTCACTATATTGCCTAGGCTGGTCTCAAACTCCTGGGCTCATGCAGTCCAACCACCTCAGCCTTCCAAAGTACTGGGATTACAGACATGAGCTAATACATCTGGCCAAGAAATGAAATTTTTAAATATATACAGTAAAATTAAAATTATAAGTTCAAGTTTAAACAGATTCATATGAAGAAAGGTTTGGAATATAAATCAATAAAGTAATGTGACATGATAGAAAAAATATAAAAATTAAAAACTGAAAAGAAAAACCCTTAACACAAGGCACCTACTTGAGAATAAATTATTACATATATCACAAATTTTTGCCTGGCTTCCTAAAGTTTTGGATTTGTCAAAACTTAAAATTAGATCTCATAAATAAGAAAACTGATGGGCTATTTTGTTTCCATGCTTTCAATAACCTATAATAAAATTATCATTGCTTATATATTTCAGTGACACCTGATTAAAGATGAGTGTAATTTTGGTCAGGTTGCTTCTCAATACAAGTTTGTCAGTTTATGATCATTTAAAGGAAGCTAACATACATAAGCAATACAATAAACCTGGACTTAAACCTAAAACATTACACAAAAAATTAATGCACAATGGATCATAGACTTAAATGTAATATGTAAAATAATAAAAGCTTTAGAAAAAAAAAACAGAGAAAATTTTCAGGCCCTAGAGTTAGGCAAAGAGCTTTTAGATATGACGACAAACGCATGATTCATTAAAAAAAATAAATTGAACTTCTGAACTTCACTAAAATTTAAAAATTTTGCTCTGTGAAAGACTCTGTTTAGAAGATAGAAAGACAAGCCACAGACTGAAAGAAAATATTTGTAAACCACAAATCTAACAAAGGATTTAAGTGTAGAACATATAATGAACTCTCAAAACACAAAAATAGGCCAGGCGCTGTGGCTCACGCCTGTAATCCCAGCACTTTGGGAGTCCAAGGCAGGCTAGTCACTTGAGGTCAGGAGTTGTAGAGACCAGCCTGGCCAACATGGTGAAACCCTGTCTCTGCTAAAAATAGAAAAATTAGCTAGGCATGGTGACACACACCTATAATCCCAGCTAGTAGGGTGGCTGGAGCAGGATAATCACTTGAAACAGGGAGGTGGAGGTTGCAGTGAGCCAAGATCATGCCACTACACTCCAGCCTGGGCAACAGGGTAAGACTCCATCTCAAAAATTAAACACACGCAAGTTAAAAAAGAAAAATCAATCCAGTTAGAAAATAAGCAAAAGACATGAATAAACATTTCACCAAAGAGAACGTACAAATAGAAAATAATACTTTAAAAGATTTTTAAACATAATTAGAGATTAAAACCACAAATCAAAACCACAATTGATATAGCACTACATACCTATTAGAGCAGCTAACATAAAAAATAGTGACAATACCAAATGCTGGCAAGGATGCAGATCAACTACATCCTTTATATAATGCCAGTGGAATGCAAACTTGTACAGACACTGTAGAATGTATCTGGAAATTCCTTATAAAACTAAACAAATGCTTGCCATATGACCCAGCTATCACAGCATTCCTATGCATTTATCTCAGAGAAATAAAACCTATACATAAATATTCATATCTTAGCTTTATTTGTAATAGCCAAAAACTGAAAACAATCCAAATGTTCTTCAACAGGTTAATAAATAAACAAACTGAATGGATGGTACATCCATACAATGGAATACCACTCAGTGACAAAAAGGAACAAACTATTGATGTATGCAACATGGAGAGATCTCAAGGGCATTATACTGAGTGAAAAAAAAAAAGCCACTGTCAAAAACTTATATACGATTTCATTCACAGAACACTCCCCAAGTGAAAAAAAAAATTACAGGCATGCAAACCATATCACTCACTGGTTGCCAAAAGTTAGGGATGGGTCAGGGAGGGGGTAACGTGAGTATAAAGGAATAGCAGGAGAGCATTCTGAGGGAACAGTTCTATATCTTCATTGTAGTATCAGTTACATTAATATATACATGTGATAACATTGTACAGAAGTATTGACACACACAAATAAGCACATGTAAAAACTGGAGAAATGTAAATAAGGCCTGTAGTTTGTACCAATATCAATTTACTGGTTTTGATACAACCACTGGAGTTATATAAGATATTACCACTGGGGCAAACTTGGTGAAAGGTACAGGAGCCTTCTCTAAACTCATTTTGCAACTTTCTGTGAGTCTGTAATTATTTCAGAATGAACTTTTTAATCTAACACAATTTACAATTGTCTAAACATTCTTCACTAAATTTTCAAATGTCCTCTGATTTAAAGGTGCTTGGAACCTGCTAAAACCAACCCTTAGGTTTGATACTACCCTTATTTCTATGTACTTCTTGTTTATGTATTGTACTTGTGAGTAGAAGTTTGCCTAATACTGCATGGGTACCATATAGTTTTTAATTAGGGGTACTTTAGAGAAGTAAAGCAAAAAGAAACCTGTTAGTTTCACTACACTCCTGTCACTGGTAAGCACAACTTAAACCACAAAAATAGCACTGCCAATCAAAATGGTCAAGAGGATGGAAGACTCCAAGATATATACAAAAAACAAACAAGCAAACACAAATATCAGAGTATTTTAATGCAGAAAAAGAAAAGCTGAGCCAAAATAATAAAAAGCACAGAAATGACAATCAAGAAACCTGATAGTTAAATATCTTAAGCTTTAAAAAAAAGCACAGAAAGGTGTAGGTTTGTGTGTAGTTAGGTAAGAAAAAAAATCATGCTTTAAAGACAGCATAAATTAATGGACATTTTTAATTTTGTTCTCCTTTTCTTTTTAATCATACAAATTTTCTATTCTCCAAATAACTTAAAATTGATCATTTTTTCCTGAGCCCATAACACGAAAAAATTATTAGTAATTAACAAACCAATTTCATTTCAAAACATTCTTATATTTTTAAAGAATAAACTATTCATGAAACTTAAAAAAAGAAGATAGTGGAGCTAGGGCAAAGTAGCTGAAGGGACTGAATCAGCTTATTTTAAGACAGAGCAGTGAAAAGTCTCCGTATACTCAAAAAAAAAAAAAACACAGAAAAACAAAGAGATCAGGCCTAGCAAAATAAAATCCAAAACCCAAAGTTGGTAATACTGAGAGGTGTTACTATAGACTCATCTCAGGAAGAGTAGGAATGCCTGGACCCTGCACAGAATGATCTGTGCATAGATGTGATTTTAGAGACTACAACATGATCTCACTGGGGCTTTTCATCTCCTGCCAGGTGTAGTTTCCTCTTGAGAAAAGAAAAGAGCCTTGGGAAGCTGTGATGGATGAGACGAAAGGATACACTTCAGAAACACATGTGTGCGACTGAAAGTCTTGATGATCCAGCCTCACTTTCAGCTAAGGATGACCATAGGACAATTCTGATCAATAACCTATAAATGGGAAAACTAGTTGAAGTTTACAAGAAAGCTAACATATGCTTCACTAAAACAGACATAGTAAGCAGGCACATGTTCCAGCTAGAAACATGGATGTGGTGCCAAGATGTGCCCAACTATCTTCTAAGCATAAGGATAATATAGCAGAAAGATAAAGAAGGATGAATCTATGCTAAAGCCCAAACCACTGACCTTCACTTTTCTTCTCAAGCCTCTACTTCTATAATTCACTGTTTGTGGGATATTCTGTTAATTGAAAGTGTGTTGGATTTTCTATCACATGAACCTAAATGTATAACCAATTTTATCATGTTTCTGTAATAATGTGTATATCTGTATTGTGTACTTATTCATAATTATATATAATCTGTGGCTAGGTGTTATTTATGAAAATGAAAACAGATTGATGACACTGAATAATATAACACTGGTAAAACAAACAGTTAATTCTTTTTGCTATTTGGAAAACTTCAACTTTACCTATACAAGAAGTAAATTTGTATATTTCATTTCTGATTATCATATTTTGGATTGTAGAACTAGTTTATAAACCCAGAGATTGTCTCATTAAAATTAATCATTCAATGGATCTACTAAAATACATATGAATATTCCATTCCTTTGTTTTATGCCTCTTACGGCAAAATCAAACCTATTGAAAATAATTGCAGTCATCACATATCAAAAAGCAAGGGAGGAAAAAAAAGAGAAGGCAAGACATTGGATTTAAAATTTTTTTCTAATTAATATGTACATATCATATGTTAAGACTCCACTAGAATAATTCTTTCATTTTCGAACTTTTATGCTGCTATTATATATATTTTCTCTCCTACATTAGTCTGATTTTCAAAGTTACTCCTGCTATTAGTAAACTCAGTATGACCATTCCTCTAACCATCCAAGTTCAGGAGGAAGAAAATCCCTGCAGCTGTCTGATGCCCAAGAATATGAACACTTAGCAGTCAGATGAAAGAAGAGAAAAAGACAGAAAAGGAAGATCAAGAGAAGAGTGATTTTGAATTTCTGCAGGCTAGCATTTACTTCTCTCAATAAAAGGAGCTTTGTGCTCATTATATCCCAGGACTCATCTTGCCTTCAGCTTCTAGTAAACTGGCAATTGCTTTATCATTTCCTCTCTAAATTAAGGATCAAAGTTTAAACATATTCTTTTCCTTCTCTATTAGATTATGATTAAAATTACCACCTGCCTCACCTCAGTCACACAATCACTCTTACTAAGAAAAAAAGAAGGAACCCCCTAAAGTAAGGCATGTTAACTAGCAAAACAAAGAGTTGTGGGGAATTTCTGGTCATGGTATTTATCTGAGAGTTGATTTCAGAATACAGTGTTAAAGAAGCAAACAACAAAACCTTCTGAAAATAATATTCTAGTAAATATTTAACTTGATACATTAGTTTGCTAATATTATCATTAAACTATTATTTATTTACTGAGCATCTTTACATATATTCCTAGTCCTCAAGACACCCTACAAAGTGGATTCTATCCATCTTCTACAGAGAAAGAAACAAGTTCACCGAGGTTAATTAATTTTCCCTAGAACTCAAAGCTATTTAACAGTTATGAGAGCTAAAACATAAGCCTCATTTTGCTTTTGCTTTAGAACATGGTCATTTAGCAATATTTTGTATACACACACACACACACAGATATTTCTACATATGAAGAAACTAAATTTAGAGTTTGAATTACTCTCATAATTTACACATCAAGTTTTACAAGTTAGTTACCATAACTTAAATAATGTCAAATAAGTTACAATGGATTTGTATAACACATCAATGAATGTAAGATGTATAATGTCTTTTAAAACTCTACATAATCATGTGTTTAAAGTAGTCTTACTTTTGTCAAGGTACTGGATTCCTGTTGCCCTAAACACAAAACACAATGGGGCTTCTTCCGGATATTAAACACAAAAGAACCCTGGATTCAAAACAGTGGTGTACATAAACTGATGAGCCAATATCACCATAAGAAGAAAATCTACTCCTCAGTAAAAAATAAGCTCACTTTAGAATGAAAGGTACCTGGCAGTAGGAATTCTCTCTGAAGAATACACTTTCATATTTTCCTTTAATATCTATAAATGTATAATCAAAATTTAATATGTGCTTTCAAATAACAGCAGCATAATATACTTATCAGTCTAAAAGTATAGCACATTTTACAGAGACAATATTATCATCTCACTCACTGACCAAGGCCCAGTCTGGTGAGAGCTGAAAGGAATCCTCTAAGTTACTACACACACACACAGTCATTTCTCAGGAGGTGGTGCGGCAGGTGCTAGAGCCTAAACTAAACCAAAATGCTCCATGAAGTCATTTGAAGGCACTTTGAAAATGAGAAGAGGTCAGAGCCTGTTGACCATCACTATAGAGAATTCAGGAATGAATGAAGTTAGTACAGATTTCAGCTGCAAAGAGCAAATGAACCTACTAGTGCAGAAGAGCAGGTCATGTACATCTTGTCATCTTCAGATTCTTCACTGCCTTATACAGTCACTGACATCTAACTTCCTTCAGAGCCCACAACCTGGTCAGGTACTGAGAAAAAAGTACACCATTCAGCTATGATATAAAACTTCTGTGCTATGAGAATCAGTTTTCGGTGTGGTTGGCCAGAGCAATTAGGCAACAGATAGAACTAAACGACATCAAAACTGTAAAGGAGGAAGCCAAATTAGCCTCGTTTGCAGACAACATGATTATATACCTAGAAAATCCTAAAGACTCTACACAAAAACTGTTAGAAGTGGTAAACGAATTCAGTGAAGTTGCAGAATATAAAATCAAAATATAGACATCAGTAGGATTTATATATATCAACAGCAAACAATCTGAAAAAGAAATCCAGAAAGCAATATCCCATTTATAATACCAACAATGAATATAAAATATATAGGAATCAATATAAACAAAGAAGTGAAAGATCTATACAATGAAAACTATAAAACTCTGATGAAAGAAATAAAAGAGGACATCAAAAAATGGGAAGATATTCCATGCTTATGGATTGGAAGAATTAATATTGTTAAAATGACAATACCAGTCAAGCAATTTACAGATTCAATGCAATCCCTACCAAAATGCCAATGATATTCTTCACAGAAATAGAAAAATAAATCCTAAAATTTAAATGAAACAACAAAAGACCCCAAATAGCCAAGAAATCTAAGCAAAAAAAAAAAAAAAAAAAAAAAAACACAAACAAAGCTGGGAGCATCATACTACCTGGCTTTAAAATGTATTACAAAGCTATAGTAACTGAAACAGCATGGTACTGGTATAAAAAACAGACATAGAGACTAATGGAACAGAATAGAGAATCCAAGTCTCAATATACACATTTGCAAACAACTCATCTTCCAACAAAGGTGCCAAACACTTAAAATGAGCAAAGGACAGTCTATTTAATAAATGGTGCTGGGAAAACTGGGTAAGTATATGAAGAAGAATGAAACTAGACCCCTAATATCTCATCATACACAAAAGTCAAGTCCAAATGGATTAAATAAAGACTTTAATCTAAGACCTGAAACTATGAAAATACTAGCAGAAAACACTGAGGAAATGCTCCAGGGCATTAGTCTCTTACACAAATATCTCTTGTGTAAGACCTTATAGACATGAGAGTACAAATAAAGCTAAAAAGCTTCTGCACAAAGAAAACAATCAACCAAGTGAATAGACAACCCACAGAATAGGAGAAAATATCTGCAAACTATCAGATAAGAGATTAATAACCAGAATGTATGAAGAACTCAAACAACCCGATAGCAAAAAACACAAATAATCTGATTTTAAAATGGGCAAAAGATCTGAACAGACATTTCTCAAAAGAAAACATACAAATCGTCAACAGGTGTAAGAAAAAATGCTCAGTATCACTAATCATCACAGAAATGCAAATCAAAAACCACAGTGCAATATAATCTTACCACAGTTGAAATGGCTTGTATCAAAAAGACAGACAGAAACAGATGCTGGTTAGGATGTGCAGAAAGAGGAATGCTCATACACTATTGGTGGGAATGTAAATTACCACAACCACTATAGGAAAAAAAAAAAAACAGTATAGAGGTTCCTCAAATAACAAAATGTAGAACTATGATATCATCCACCAATGCCACTACTGGGTATATATATCCCAAAGAAATAAAATCAGTATGTTGAAACGGTATCTGCACTTCTGTGTTTATTGCAGCCCTATTCACAGTAGCCAAAATACAGAATTAACCTAAGTGCTTATCAACGGATGAATGGATAAAGAAAATACAGTATATATACACAATAGAATATTATTCAACCATAAAAAATAATGAAATCGTTTCATTGCAGCAACATGGTTGGAACTGGAGACCATTACGGTAAGTGAGATAAGCCAAGTACAGAAAGGTAAATATCACATGTTCTTACTCATATGCAGAAGCTTAAATATGTTTCTCAGGAAGACAGAAAGTAGACTGAAGGTTACCAGAGGCCGAGGAGAGTGGGGAAGGGAGATGAAAGAGGAAAATATATATAAATGTATTTATTGCCACTGAACTGTGGTTAAAAATGATAAGGATGGTGAATTACATATGTGTATTTTACCTCAATACAACTGTTTTTTAAATTTCTTGAGGTGGTTGCTAACACACCAAATCCAAACTACTTTCTAATTCAAATTGGATACCAATATGAAAATTATTTTATTTCTAACCATCTCCATTCTACTCACTCTGTTTTTGAATGTAGAGGAGTGGAGAAACTCGAGTGGGGTGAAATTTGAAAAAAGAACAACAGCTATGAGGCTGTTTCTGTAACCCATACTAGAGATGCTAGTAACCTGAACTAGGATGGCAGCAGTAGGAAGGCAGCATGGTACATATTTAAGAGTTAGGGACTACAATTGACTAGACTCGGAGGTATAAAGAAAGAAGGAGAGGGGAGTAATTAGAAATAACTTGTTAAGTTCTAGGTTTGAGCAGCTGGTAGAGGAAGATTCCAGACACTGCAATTGGGTAGAAGTGGACAAATATGTTTGAAAGAAAATCTGTAAGCTCAGCTTTATACATGTTGAGATTTGTATTTATAAAACATCAAAATGAAGCTATAAATACATCCAAGATAAGGAGAAAGATCTACAGTGGAGACAGATGTGGGCAGCCTCAGTAGATAGATGGAATCCATGGGATGGATGAGAATGCCTAGGGAGAAAATATACAGTAGAAATACATAAAGGATCCCAGGAAACAGCCCTGAAAGTCTCTTACATTAAATGGTCAAAAAGAGGCTGAGGAAATGGAAGAAAAGCAAGATCATGGCTTCATAGAACCAAGAAATAGTCCAACATGTTCAATGCTAGAGATAAAGAAGAAAGAGGTATCCCTAAATTATCATGAAGTTGTTTGTGAACTTGTTGAGAACAGTTTTAGTAAAGAAAGTTTAATCACAGTTGCAACACTTACTTAAGCCATGTATGCTCAAGCCAGTCACTTAGTTTCTTCATCTGTAAAACAGGAAGAATCCCTACCCTGTCTACTTCATGGTTTTGTTATGAGGATTATATTAAACATCGTATCTGAAAGTGATGTATAAATGTTAAACAGAGGGTAAAAGTTCTATTATTAAAATTGTGTTGTTCTGGCAGTGTTTACTGCCAATTCTCTGTTTCACCCATATGGTAAGCTGATGTGCACTGGCCAATGTAACATCAGCAGAATGGACTCACTGCTAGGCAAAAGCTGTAAGAATCAGTGCATAGTTCAACATGCTTCTCTATGCCCTGCCCCTACTTCTACAGAAGCATGTTTCAAAACAAATCCTTCATAAGCCTAGATTTTTGAGTGACTGCCATGAGGAGAGCCCTCTCTAGCTGACTCATCCTGACATGTAATATGGAGACAATTAAATGTTGTTTTAAAGCACTGACATTTTGGAATTATGACAAGTAATTGCAGTGTAACAAGAAGTAAAAAACTAAATAAATAAAGGGCAGAAAAATCAAGTGGAAAATGCTATTTTGGGACATAATCAATGAGACAACATGAAGCTGGTTAGTCACGCTAATAACGCACTAATTTTTATTTTATAGTAGAGTAACTCTGTAATCCTCTATACTTGATTCAATATTCTCACAGGTACAGAAGGTGAAAAGAACAACTAATGAAGGTGATATGGTTTGGCTGTGTCCCCACTCAAGTCTCATCTTTAATTCCCACGTATTGTGGGAAGGACCTGATGGGAGGTAACTGAACTATAGGGGCAGGTATTGTCCATGCTGTTCTCATGATAGTGAAGGTCTGATGGTTTTAAAAAGCAGAATTTCCCTGCACGAGCTCTCTTCTCTGTCTGCCACCATGTGAGACATGACTTTCACCTTCTGCCACGATTGTGAGGCATCCCCTACCACTTGGAATTGTAAGTCCAATAAACCTCTTTCTTTTGTAAATTGTCCAGTTTCAGGTATGTCTTTACCAGCAGCGTGAAAACAGACTAATACAGAAGGGGAAAAGGCCAAGGTAAAGAGAAGAAATATCTAAAACATCCTAAGGAAACACTCAAAACAATTTCAAATGAGAAGACATCTGTTGGGGAAGGATAAAACAGTCTATCAAAGAGAAATTTCCTTCTTCATCACCTTAATTATATATTGTTGTTTGTACTTCAAATTTTCTTCACTCCTTAGTAGGCATACTTTGCATCTAACTATCTGACTGACTGTGTATTTGTATTAGGCCAAAGACACACAGTCCAAAGGGGTTATTAGAAATAAATGTAAAATTGGGCAAGGAATCAAGACCAGATTGTATAAAGGAAAAATGTTTTATTTTTCAAGTGTTAACAATAAAAGTTACTGCTAACAAATGCCAAATTACTATTTGATATTCCTAAACAGAACATGTGTGCTAGCAAATGGCCATTACTCAGAACCAAGGGCAAAAGTAGAATCCAGGTCAGAGTGAGGCATGAGGGCCGATTGGATGAGACTTTTCACCAAGCACAGTGGATTCTCTTTCCTTTATCTTGGCCTTTGTCCCCTTCATTAGTTTTGGCAAACCATGAAAGAAGATTATAAATGCTTCAATCCCAATGGAGTTGGAAATAAAGTACATGAAAGAAACACATAATAAAGAACGTTTGTCTGTTTCTAACATTTTAAAAAGAAGGAGAGGGGGTATAGATAAAACATTTCCACAACTCTTCTTTAATAAACACCTTAAGTGTCATTTTACAAAACACACAAGTAAATTAATATCATGGTTACAAACATAAAAAAAAAAAATCTGACCACTATCTTTAATCACTATCTTTTGCTCTAAATTTTTTTGACTATTTCTAAATCGAATCCAACCTTAATCCTATGACGATTGTGTACTAAGTTTCTTTGAAAGCATATACTGTAAATTCTGAAAACAATTTTGCAAGGCTGCTCGCCAAATGGTTTATATAAAAGCAGAATCATCTGATTGAGGGACAGTGCAAGGTGATTATTTTACAGAGGGCTCATTCATTACTATCTACAAGCTCAAGAATGCAACTTCATATCCCTTACAATTGCTAGAGCAGTGTTTTATTTACAGGAGTTCCTCAATAAACACTTGCTGATTTGAATACATTTAATACCTGAAAATGCTAGGACACAAACAAATTGCTGGGCTTTTTTCAAACTCCAAATCAACCCATTTTCATTACTCTCAACTCTGCTTCATGCCAGTTAACTAGCTGGATGTTTTCCATGGCTCGAAAAATTGGCCATGTATATTCTGTTGCAGGACATATTTTCAATCTGCAGTGTCTCTCCTAAAAGGGGAGAAACTACTAAATCACAATGGGGTAACCTCACAAGTACAACTATTATAATAGCTCTTTTACTTAGAAAAAAAAATGTAACTTTTTAGTGGAACTTAGTAGTAAAATCATTAGCCTAGACAGTAACTAAACTGGTATGGTACACAATGGTAGAAGACAAGCTTAAACGACATTGGCCTGTAGAAGTTTTGCTTTCCTGACCTTCTCCCTCATCAAGATGACAAAGTCAAACACGGACAAATGTTGATGTGTATCTAACTCATCAATGTTGGTCCAAGGAAAGAAAAAAAAAATTGATCAATGTAGGTGTAATCGTCCCCTAAAAGAGGAATATTAGCAAGGAAAGAACAAAAGTTAGGATACAGTGTCTGCCTGAAGGAATCCTCTTAGATATCAAATCACAGTATTTGCTATGAAGCAAACTAGAAAGTTTTAAATGCTTAATTACGCTTGCCGGGAGTTATGCCTACGCTCATCCACGGGCCCACGCTGCTGCGCGCCAAAGTCAGAAAACCTGCAGTGGCGTTGAGTCACTTCCCAGCAGCCCTGCGGGGAACGAGTGCTGGAGCCAAAGCACGTACCCTATGGCGCAAGACCGCCGATTAGAACAGAGGGGAAAGGGGATGAGGAAGGAAGTTTCTTCAGGGCCAGCTCCGGGGGACCGGAACTGTCAACCTGCAGCTTTGAAAGCCACAGAACACGAGTCCTCAGAGTCGCCCCAGTCCCGCCCACCCAAGTTCCTCCCCGTCGGGGGCGGAGTTGGCACGCGAGGGCCGAGGGGGCGGCCACCGTCCCGAGTCGGCTCCTGGGAGGCGGGGTGCCCACCTAAGCGGTGAATGGTGGGAGTCGGGCCGTACCTGCGCTGGAAGTCCACGGCGTAGGGCTTCAGGTACGGGTCGATATCCAGGAGCGTGGCTAGTTCGGGCACGTCTGCTAGGGCGGCCTTTAGCGCCGCTTCGGAGCCCTCAGCCTGAGCCGCGGAAGTCACCGGAGCCGCCATCTTCCGCCGCAGTACGAATAGCCGAGGCCCGAGCGGGTCGAGTGGGGCCTGAGCGGGCACCTAGCGGAGCTCGAGCGGGACGCGCTTGCGAGGGCGGAGCTGGAGGGCGCCTAGGCGTGTCGAGGCGAGATGCGGCCAGCCGCGGCGGTCCGGGGCCCTTTATAGCCCGGGAGGAAGGCCTCCTGCCCCTTCTCCCCCTGCCAGCGGGGGAGGAGCGGGACCTGGGGTGATGCCCGGACGCACGTCCGGAGCCGTTAGGAGGCGCCGAGGCCTCTCCGCCCACTCACGCGGCTGGCACCTGGAGGCCGCAGGGATCTGTCCTTTCCTCCCCTTAACGGTTTTCCCCTGCCGGGGGTCATTCTAGGAGGTGGGTCCCAAGCTGACCTCGCTCAGCCTTGGCCTTCATCACCCTGACCTATTCTTGGCTTGGGGGTGGATTCCGCTTTTTTTCTTTAAGCACCCGCTTAAATACCCACTGACAGCGCCCCTTTCAAATTGGATATACGGGGTTTTTTAGGAAGGGACCTTATTTCTCAAAGTTCTGAGACTTTTGAGGGGCAGTATTTCAAACAGATAACGTAAATTCACGGAGAGGGGGAACAGTCAAGTGTAGCTAGAGTACAACTGCCGAAAATGCTGAAAAATTAACACCGGGAAAACTTTGCACGTTGTGTGAACTA
The DNA here is from genome assembly GCA_036589455.1 of Ateles fusciceps. Classification (NCBI taxonomy): domain Eukaryota; kingdom Metazoa; phylum Chordata; class Mammalia; order Primates; family Atelidae; genus Ateles; species Ateles fusciceps. Next base: position 6,806,380 of record JAZHEH010003310.1, read on the forward strand.
GAGTGGCCATCGTTTGGAGTGGGGTAGCCTGACACTGGGACCTGTGACCCAAAAACTGCCCAGGCTGTATGAAAAGTGGTCGCAGGAACTCCTGGACACCCTGACCAGTTTCCATACATTGACCAATGGTTGCATTTAGTCCAACAACCCCCTCCGTGGCTGAAACGCTGCATAAAACAGGCTGGACTTCAGGTCAAGTTAGCCGGCCCAAAGAAGGCCTCTACAGCACCAGCCATTCTCCCCGCCCCAGCAGAGGATCTAGAGTTACCTCCACCTTACTTTAGACCCTCTGGACAGGGGTCCCAGCGCCCCCCTCCAGACAACACTGGTAGCCAGCCGTTACCCTCTGGACAGGGATCCCAGCTCCCTTCTCCAGACAACACTAGTAGCCAGCCCTTGTCCCCCACTGCATACCTGCAGCGGGGCCCCACACCCACCCAGGGTTCTTCCCCTCCGAGAGGTGCCCCCAGTGGAAGGCAGTAGCCGGGGTCACCCACTCTTTGTCCACATCCCCTTCTCCTCTAGTGATTTATACAACTGGAAGGCTCAGCACCCTCCGTTCTCTGAAAAGCCTTGGGCACTCACAGGACTCCTGCAGTCCGTTGTGCAGACTCACCGCCCCACTTGGGATGACTGTCAGCAGTTACTTCTCATTCTGTTTACCACCGAAGAGAGAAGCAGAATTAAACAGGAGGCCCTTAAGGCCATTATAGGTCCGGTGGGCGGTACGATAGAGGAGAACCAGGACCGGATTAAAGACATTTTTCCCTCTACCTGACCCCAATGGGACCCCAACAAGTCGGGGGTCATCAGGCTCTGAACACTTTCAATCGGTATGTTTTAGCAGAGGTTAAGGAGGCGGCTAGGAGGCCCACACCCAGGCCCATCCTGATACGTGGGTAACACCCCCCCCATGGGCACCAAGGAAGAAGAACTGTCCATACCCCAGGCACAACCAGTGCCTGAAGAATATCTTAGTTTATAGTGATATTACTCAGCTGTTTCCTTTATATAATCCTGCATGTGGTTGGAGCTATACCGACACGTTTAGTGCTGATTTATAAAATGCTACTATATAACCATATAGTAGCTTATAGTAAGAGGAATGCCTAGAGCCATCACAGAGCAGAAGCAGTACATGGGAAAACAGCCAGACCATGACAAGAACCAAAGATCCAGGCCATGGGGTCCCTGCCTGAAAGGGCATACTCTGTATGGCAGGCCTGGAGCAAGTGCCTCTCCTCCTGATAAAGGAGTTGTAGTACTTTGCATACAGTTCCTGTGGAAAGTAGGCCTCAGGCCTGAGATCCTGGAAGTAACCGAGGGAGAAGAACCCCTCTGGTGTGACCAGTCACAGGGGCTGTACACCCGGTCAGTCTTTTCTTGCTTCTGTGCTAGCTCAAAGAATCCTCCCATAAATATCTTAAGAAAAAAGCACAAGCCTGTCAGCTCCCATTACATTAAGCTTACCATATCCTTCTATTAGGAATCCTTTAAAATCTCCAGCCCCCTACTACGCATGGCCCACCTCCCTGCCTGGGTGACATAATAGGGTGGCCCCCTCCCTTATAACTCTGCCAGCCCCAATTCTATCCCCCCCAGGATGGTGGATTCTGCCAGACGCAAGGATTGTGGTCCCCTAGGCTCTCGGATGGGCTCGAGTCAAGCATACACACCAGGCCACACACTTAGGACAGACAAAACTAACTGAGCTACTGAAGGCCAGATACCACATTCCACATCTACACGAATTTGTCAGGGAAACTACAACTCAATGTGATGCATGTGCCAGGGTAAATCCAGGAGGCAGTAGGTCTAGTCAGGTAGGGATAAGACTTAGGGGACTAGCCCAGGAGAACACTGTGAGGTAGACATTACTGAAATAAAGCCCCCAGCGAGCGGCTATAGGTACCTCCTTGTGTTTGTAGACACCTTCTCTGGATGGGTCGAGGCATTCCCTACTAGGTCTGAAACCGCACTGGTAGTAGCAAAAAAGTTGTTACAGGACCTGTTTCCTCGATTCAGCCTGCCCCTGACTCTGGGATCAGATAATGGCCCCGCTTTCACAGCACAAGTTTGTCAGGGCCTGGCTAAGGCCCTGGGCATATCCTGGAAACTACACTGTGCCTGTCGCCCCCAGAGTTCAGGGCAGGTTAAAAGAGTGAACCAGACCGTAAAAGAAACCCTAACAAAGTTCCTCCTAGAGACCGGTGAAAACTAGGTCAGCCTGCTCCCTTTGTCCTCTTCCACGTCCGATGCACCCCCTACCAAAAAGGCTTCTCTCCCTTTGAAATTATGTTTGAAAAGCCCCCTCCCTTACTCCCCAGACCCGCAGATACCATACATGCTGAAGTCCATAACCATATACTCCTTAAGTCCTTACAGGCATTCCAGTCTGTTCAGTCCCAGGTACACCGGCTCATTAAGAACACTCATCCCACCCCAGTGGGCCTCACTGCCCAACTGAGGCACCCCTTCCAGCCCAGAGACTCAATCCTTATTAAAAGATTCACCACCTTTGGCCTCACCCCCCTGTTGGAAGGGACCCTACACAGTCATCCTGACCACCCCCACCGCACTCAAGGTGGACGAACTAACAGCCTGGATTCACCACACCCACGTCAAGACTGCCCCACCAGAAGGACAATGGAGCATAGACCACTCCTACCCCTATTCACTAAAGCTAAGACTTGTGCGCTCTTCGTGGTCACCACCTTCGCCTCTCTAATCTGTACTGTCAACCCAGATAGATGACCCCCTTAAACCCCGCCCCTACCTAACCACCCTATAGGGTCAATGCAGGAATTGTACTGCCCCCGATATCGCCTTCCTTTGCTGCCATCACCCCCTTAACTGAGGAAGCCCCCTTTCTCCCCACTGTTACTCCCTCCACTAAGCCCGCAACGACCCTAACTTCAACTGTGGAAAGCCTTAACCTAGATTTATTGTTTTCTACTCACCACCTACTTAACCTAACCAACCTGGGTTTGGGTATAGACTGTTGGTTATGTTTAAATCCTCAACCTCCATTTTACACAGGCCTCGCGGCACAACTTACTTTAACCCTGTCTAACACTCCATGCTCTGGAAAAATACTCCAGTTAACTTTGGGAGATCTCGAGAGAAAGGGTAAGTGTTCCCATTCCCCTGATTATACCCTCACCAATTCCCCTTACAAACACTACTGTAATAAGACTCTTCCCCTAAGTTACAATGGGACAAATTTTTCCCCAAAACAGGGAGGGCTCTGCGCTGCCCTCAACAAACAATGCTGTTTTTATACCAATAAGACAGGCCTTATCTGGGACAGCCTCTCCTTAGTCAGACAAAATTTAGAAACCAGAAAACGGCTCTGGAAAGCCTCAGAAAATTGTTATCAAAAATTGTTCTCCTGGCCCCCATGGCTTACTTCCCTGCTTACCGAAATAGCGGGACCTCTAATCCTACCTATACTAGGACTCATGTTTGGACCTTGCCCCCTAAACCAATTACTCAACATAATCCAGTCAAGAATCAGATCCCAATATGAACCCATGTACCAAACTAAGCAGTCCCTCCAAATACAAGAATCAATGATTTGATTCAATGTACATAAAAACAGGGGAATGTGCCATAGCTAACCCAGAGTTAGAACCTAAGCAACGCCATCTTAAACGCTGTACCCTGCAAGCACCAAGAAAACCGGTTTTTCCAAAAGTAAGTCGTAACTGCTGCCCTGCTTCCTTTGTGATAACTGCTTGCTGTCCGGTTTTCCTTGCAATAACTGCTGACCTTGGCTTCTGTAAATAAAACAGCTAGCTTGCTGTCAAGTTGCTTTCCCTGCATCCCCTCACCCTCTTGGTCCTAAAACCAGGATGTGGTTTTTCAGTTTACAAACCCTGCTCCCCCACCGCTCGGGGCCACGGGTTGGAGAAACATGAGTGGTCCGTGGCCACCGGCAATAAAGACGCTGCAATTTGGCACACTTTTGTCATGGTGTTGACTTTCTATGCTCGCTCCAGTACAACATCTGCAGTCCTCTTTATAGGGATATAGTTAGAACTGCCTCAGCAATGGCGGCCCGCCACTGTAATGGCGGACTGCCTCGGCAATGGTGGACTACCTCTGTAATGGCGGACTGCCTCGGTAATGGCTGATGCCTCTCCCCCCACAGAGCTGGACCGTGCCGGGTTCAGCTGTGCTTGCTGTGAAACTCTCAGTCCAGAGCATTTCAGATTGCTGGTCTTTGTGGGGGTGGGACTGGCCGTGCCTGATCACCTGGCTCCCTGCCTCAGACCCCTTTTTTTTCAGTTGAACGGGCTACTCTCTCCCCAGGTGTTCCAGTCGCCAGTTGAAAAGGCGCCCGGATTTGTGTGAGACTTTGTGCGGCTGCGCCGGCTGAAACAGCCGCCCTGGGGGCTCGTCGCGCTTTCTTCGCCGGGGGAATCTCCTGGCCTGGCTCCCTGTTTCAGTCCCCTTTTTATCAGTTGAATGGGGGACTCTGTCTCTGAGGCATTCCAGTCACACTCTCGCTGGGAGCTGTAATCCAGAGCTGCTCCTACTTGGCCATCTTGGATCCCCACCTCGGCTTCACTTTCTTAACCACAACTTGTGGTAAGGATTACATAAGAATATTTAATAATGTAATAAGTTCTTAGGATAGTGCCTAGCATATCGTAGACACTATGTAAGTGTCAACTTTATTATTATTAATAGACTGTGAAACTACTTTAAAAGGAAACATGGCTTTTTCAGCACTGCATATATAACAGACACTCAAATTTCCCTCTAATATTATTTAAATTTATTCAGCGATTCTAGACATGAAATACTTAAACATGGAGGAATTATGAGGATGGCTAACTTTATTTAATATTAAGTAATACTTAATATTAAATACTAAATGAAATATTTGTCCCTACCATATATATAGCAAAATGTTAAAACATTATTATATAAAGACCTGTGATGTGATCCACTAAGATATTCACAGTATTAGACACTTTGTAAATAAAAATATAAACAATGGCAGCCCCAAATACTATATAGTTGTATTAAAATTGTATTTTAAGTTTTAATCATATTTTTAATCCCATTATCTCTCTCTTGCTCTTTTGTTCCCCCTTCTCTTTCCCAAATGTATTAACTTATTTGAAATTAAATAATTTGAGCATTTATTCCTTTACATTCCTCCACAAAAAGGTGTAAAACTGGATGAGGCAATTGTTACATAGTTCTATAAATTTACCAGAAATCATAAAATTAGACATGTAAAGCAGGTGAATGTTATGGTATGTAAATTATACCTCATAAAGCTATGTTAAAAATTTATCCATAAAACTGTATCTCAGAATCTCCATTGGAAAGTGGTTTTAATGCCTAGTTAGTGTTGGTGCCCCATCTTCAAGCTAACAGCCACATTTTTTAATTCAGCAGAGGTAGTGACCACCTAAACTTCCCCTCCAGCCTTCCCCCTCTAGCACCGACCCAGCATCTCAAGAGAACCCCGAGGAAAGAGACTGTCATTCTATTTTGAGACCTATTCACCCTCTAACATCTCTAATTAGATGGCCAGGTGATGAGTGTTCACGGTGATGGGGATTTTTGCCACCTGAAAACCAGAATAAAGCAAACAGCCTTTTCCTGAGATGGTACTGAATAGTTTTTAAATGATAATGATTTTCAGTTACCTTTGTCCTATGTTCAATGAGAACCAGTAACCTCAGGGTGAAAGACTGTAACTGTTGTGCCAGATCCTTTGAGCATCTGGTCCTCTCCATTAGAACAGAAACAATTTCCCTGAATCTGAAACCTACCTGAAATAACTGGCAATTTTTATTTCACTCAAAGTTGCAGGCTTCCTTTATGCCTTTATGTTATCTCTAATGATTATTTTCTATCTGAAATTTTTAGTACTCCTTGATTTTTCCTTATTTGAAATATTTGCAAGCATTTTAGGCATAAAATTGTGTAGGAATGGATTTGATAACTGAGCTTATCAAGTTGAAGTTATTCTGAAATAAGACTAGAATGTCTCTTCAGAATAGTAGCTAATAATAATACACAGTGTCTTCTACAGTCTGGGCACTGTTCAACTCTGTGTGTTTGTATGTGTGTGTGTTTTAATATAAAGTTATATATGTGTTTGTGTATATTAATATAAAGTTATATTTGTGTGTGTATTTTAACATAAAAGGGTATGTGTGTGTGAGCATATGTGTATGTCTGTGTAAAATCCTGTGAGAAAGGTACATAGAGTCCAAGAAAATTACGTAAGGTGATGCACCTAGCAGGAGTCAGAATTTGAACCTAGGTAGATCTTTTGCAGAGTGCATGCTCTTAAGGACTGTTTTGTACTGCCTCTCAGAAAGATGAATATGAAAGATAATGGCATTTTTGCTAAGGATTTAAGACAAAAGTCAGACAAGCAAATTTTAAAAGACTATGAATCTATTAACTTTACCCAAGTGAAACCCAGGTCCCTGACAAACTCAACCAATCCAGAATAAATCAAAGATCCAAAAAATGTGGTGGTGGTGTGTGCAGGGGGGAATTGTCAAATATAATTTCAATAATGAAGCCCATGGATTAAGTCTCCATTCAATGTACTAATCAGAAGACACTTCTAACTATTGTCACTTATTGTAGTAGCTGGAATGATGGTCCTCAAAAAAGATATATCCAAGTTCTAATTTCTAGAACCTGTGATTGTTACCTTGTTTGTTTGTTTAAGCTTCCATGGAATCAAATTCTTACCTTATTTGGTATAAAGATGTAATTAAGTAAAGATCTGGAGATGAGGAGATCATTTTGGATGATCTGGGTAGGTCTAAATCCAATGACAACAGAAGAGACACACAGAGGAGACAGATACAGAGAAGACTTGGAAACAAAGATTGGAGGGATGCAGACACAGTCAAGAAATGCCAACAGGCACCTGAAGCAGGGAGAAGCAAAGAACAGATTCTCCACTAGAGTTTCCAGAGGAAGTGTGGCACTAATAGCACTTTGATCTCTGACTTTTGGCCTCTGGAAGTGTGAAAGAATATGTTCCTGTTGTTTGTTTGGCAGCCTCAGCAAGCATAACACATGTGTTTTGTCTTTTTAAAATGAGTTCTCAGTGATTGTGAGACACTCAAAGTGTAACAGCTCAAGGCGACTCAGTGAATTTAGAAGGGAAAAGCAGAATTGCCCTGTTATAGCTATTAATATATCTAATAAAAGTCACATCAAGTAATCTACCTCGACTCTTTCTTCACCCCAATAGGAGGATTTGATGTAGTGCTCTAATTGGCCTGCTAAAAGAACAAACTGCTATGATAATAGCGAGATGAGTTATAATTATGATGGATTAAAATGTGTTAGAATACTGCTTCTGTGAAATAGGAATTATAATCATCTTCAGAATCAACCTTTGAACATTACATTTCTAAATTCCATATAGCTTACGGTTGTGTTTTGCTTAACAGAATTCTCTGTGAAACTGTATTATCAGTGGAGTGGAGGAAAAAAAAAAAAGCTGACCTAAGTAAACTTGGGAAAACCGTGTTTTGACTGGATACTGGAAGGATAAAAGCAAGAAGAAATGTACATAAACACTGTATTCTAATTGGCAAATTTAGTTTTCACATGAGTATGGGCTAGGAATTCAAAAGCTACTTTTCAAGCATAATGCAGCTGAACAAGTAAGATAGACATTACAAATAAGCAATGGGAGAAAAATAGAATAAACCTTGTGGTGCTAAATTAGAATCAGATAGCTTTATTAACTCACATATACACAAATAGGTAAATACAGTAATGTGTGTGCATGTAGGTGAATGGGTGGGTACGTTTGGCTGTGTGTACACAGGTTTGTGTGATATGTATATGTCTTAGCTCTGTCTACTGAGACAGTATAGAAGCAGTGACACCACAGTGAAAACAAGCATACCCAGTATCTAGATCTTTATACCATACTCCGTTAAAGGAAATGGCTAATTCTAGGGCTATGTAAGGAAAAGAGAGATGAGTTTGGATTTTATAGTGACAGAAAGTAAAAGTAAAAGTAAAAGTAAAAGTAAAAGTAAAAGGCATTTATGTATATTTATGTATATTTATGTATATATTCCCCTTGCACACATGGGGGCATGAACACAGGAATCAACCCAAAAGAGTCCCCGTGATCTAAGCAGAAATCATTTGAGCAACAAAATAAATAACAGTAGTATTAGATTATAGCCCAAAATGTAAGGTAAATATCTATGAGTATACCCTAATATAAATACTAAACACATAACTAAATGGCGAAGTAAGAAAAAAATCTTACAGAAAAATTCCAAATTTACATAGAGCCTCCCCCAGTCAGGAGATGGAGTTTAATTCTCCTCCATGTCACTGTGGGCTGGACTTAGTGATATGATTCCAAATAATAGAATATGGAAAGATGAAAACAGTAAATTTATAGGGGAGAAACCTGTCAGACTCACCTTAACCAAATGTCAATGTTAATAGCACCAGTGATAAGACATGATATCACCTTTTGATGCGATGAGAAACACACATCACCTCTGAGATATTCTCCCTCAATGTTTACTGATACTTCTTAATCATAAGAAAATATTACACAATATCAAATTGAGGGAGATTATGCAAAACACATAACTAGTACTCTTAAAAATGGTCAAGTTCCGTGAATGAAAAACACAAAAGACAGAAAATGTCACCGATTGAAGGAGACTAAGGCTACATGATAAGTAAATGTGAAGCAGTGTCCGGAAACGGATCCTGGAAGAGAAGAATGTTAGCGGTGAAATATGAATAAAGTCTGCAGTTCACTTGATAGTATTGTACCAATGTTAATTTCTTCATTTTGACAAATGTTTAAGATGCTAGCATAAAAAAATGTTAGGTGAAAGACATATGGGAACTCTGTGCTATCTTGCCAATTTTCTGTAAATATAAAATTATTCCAAAATATATTTTTAACCTATAATGTTCTATGATAAAATCTTACTATTTATTGATTTTGGAGAAAATACATGCAGGTTTCAGGAAATATGATTTCATGTCTTTTTCCGTAATTTTTTCTTAAAGAAATTACCATATTCATTTCCCCCCTTTTTCCAATGGTAGTTTGTCCTTACATAAATTTTATTTAATATTTAAATGAAAAATATATAATAATATTTTAATAATGTCATAGTTAATCAGAATTTCTCCCTTCTAGTGGAATTAAGTGTAATAGATTTTCTGTGTTTCTATTAACTCTTTGAGTTTAGAAGGCTGCCACGTAGTTATCTGGTAGCATAGTGTTCTAAGAAATTTAAAGAAACTGCTACAAGTACCTAATTAATCCTTACAAAGTTGAGATAATCTGATTCATTAAAAGAAAAATGTGTGCCTGGCACTGAACTAGAAATTTTTAATTACCATTTTGTACTTTGCTGATAACTTGATCTTCAGTCAAAGAAAGAGACTGTCTCTAGGTGATACACCAAAATGTTTAAGGCACTGAGCTGCAAGAAATACAACAAATCACAGGCAAATGACCTACTTTTTAAGAATTTATTTTTCACATTTTGAAATTGTATTCCTAGGCTATTTGTTTCTTAAGACACTTTGAATAAGAACTCATTCTACCTATCTTTTTAAACAGTTATTTCATGTTAGTAGTTGATACAAAATTTTCCTAACATTGAATCACTAAGTCATTGAACAATTTGACATTACTTTCCAGTCTGAATTAATTCTTCCACGGTTTGCTTCCACCTGTATTCATTAAAATGTTTTCAACTTTACTATAAATATTTCCCTTTCTTAAGATTTTTGTTTTTTATTTTATTATTAACAGTTTGAATAATGCCTTTTAAACTTGAATATATTCACTGTGCTCAAAGAGAATGCAGTGAAAACTAGGATATTGAGCTTGATATTGAATATTAAAGGGTTTTTTTTTATTTTGCAATGATTCTGTTCTTATATAAAACTAACAATCTAGGCATAAACTCACCTATATCAAAACTTCCTCCAAGAACTTTTTCAGAGATAACTAATTTGGCGGATATTTCTGCATACCCCACATTTAAAAACACCTACCAAATTGACTCTCTTTGGTAAGATGATATTTCAGGAGAGGGTTTATCATTTCACCTCACTCAATATTCTTTTAGTTACACTGTACTTCTGGGAGGGAAAAAAAAATGTTTGACAGAGAAAGTTTGAAACTTTTCTTCAGTAGAATGAAGTCAGAAAATTCTGTAAGATCTAAGAATAACTCTCATATAAAAGGATCGTAGAGGCTGGATTTGAGGTACACATTTCTGTGAAGTTCTCACTACTTATTAAATGACAGATACAGTATCTGTTTGTTTGTTCTTTCTTTAGTGAACGGTTAGAATTAAATTTCTTGCTCAGTAAAACTGATACTTGACCAGAGTATGGGATTATAGTTTAAATTAAAAAAAAAAAAAAAAAATATATATATATATATGCACATGTATGTAGAAGAAACTTTGATTCAGTATTTTCCTATAAGCTGGATTTTCTACAGAAGAACTATATATAGAGTGTCTAGATCTGCCTATAGCTCATTTCCATTATTAAGATCAGCTGGGACTTCAGCTTTCAGCCAAGATGGAGTAACAAGGATGGAATTTATCCTTCTGCATTAAAAAAAAAAGCCAACAAAAATATCAAATCAAGATACTGGGCATGATACAACCAAAGACTGTGATTTCTGAGGATTGAAGACAACTGAGGTGAGTCGTGTAAATGTTTTAGCTTACTACAGTGAGAGAATTTCAAGCTACAGTTCAGGGAAGAGGAACATAGGCACAACCTGGCTTGAGGAGATGGAAGCTAAGAGTTCAGAGAGAACAAGCTGACTAGAGTTCATAGGACAGACTGTTAGAAAGGAGAAAACTTCACAGAGAAATAACCTTAGAGTCATGCAGAAGGTACCCACTGAGTATTCAACATAGTACTGATCACTGTTTGCATTTGAGGAAACTGTCAGAAGCTGTGAAAGAACATCCAAAAGAATTAAAAAGAACAGTGCTTAGCATTCACACAAGGCCAGTAAAAGTACTGGGTCCCTGCAGCCAGACTGGAGGATTGGTTAGAATACTCAAAAATGTCTTATCTCAGTAGTTGGGAGTAATTCACTCCAGACTGGCTAATATTCTGAACCCACCAAATAAATCTTAAAGGAAGTCCCTAAAGGATCTCCTTCCATGTAACTTAACTGCATATAAGTTACAAAGTTTAAGAATATAGAAATATGAAATACCTACTAAACAAATAAAATACACAAGGCATGGCATTCAATCAAAGATTTACAGACCTACCATAAAACAGGAAGATATAACTCATATTGAGGAGAGTCAATTAAAAATGGCAGAAGTATAAGAATTAGCAGACCCAAATACATAATTTTTTTTAGATTGCATTCATATTTTTTTTTTATTATACTTTAAGTTCTGGGGTACATGTGCAAATCATGCAGGTTTGTTACATAGGTATACACGTGCCATGGTGGTGGTTTGCTACATCCATCATCCCGTAATCTACATTAGCTATTTCTCCTAATGATATCCCTCCCCAATTCCCCCAGCCCCTGCTTTTCCTCTGCTAGCCCCCGCAGGCCCTGATGTGTGATGTTCCCCTCCCCTGTGTCCATGTGTTCTCACTGCTCAACATCCACTTATGAGTGAGAACATGCAGTGTCTGGTTTTCCTTTCTTGTGTCAGTTTGCTGAGAATGACGGTTTCCAGTTCATCCATGTCCCTGCAAAGGACATGAACTCATCCTTTTTTGTGGCCGCATAAGTATTCTATGGTGTATATGTGCCACATTTTCTTATCCAGTCTATTATTGATGGGCATTTGGGTTGGTTCAAAGTGTTTGCTATTGTGAACAGTGCCGCAATAAATATACATATGCATGTGTCTTTAAAATAGAATGATTTATAATCCTTTGGGTATATACCCAGTATTGGGATTTCTGGGTCAAATGGTATTTCTATTTCTAGATCCTTAAGGAATTGCCACACTGTCTTCCTCAATGGTTGCACTAATTTACACTCCCACCAACAGTGTAAGAGTGTTCCTATTTCTCTACATCCTCTCCAGCATCTGTTGTCTCCTGATTTTTTAATGATCGCCATTCTAACTGGCATGAGGTAATATCTCATTGTGGTTTTGATTTGCATTTCTCTAATGACCAGTGATGATGAGATTTTTTTCATATGTTTGTTGGCTGCATAAATGTCTTCTTTAGAAAAGTGTCTGTTCATATCCTTTGCCCACTTTTTGATGGGGTTGTTTTGTTTTTTTTGTAAATTTAAGTTCTCCATAGATTCTGGATAGTAGTCCTTTGTCAGGTGGGTAGATTGCAAAAATTTTTTCCCATTCTGTTGGTTGCCAGTTCACTCTACTGATAGTTTCTTTAGCTGTGCAGAAGCTCTTAAGTTTAATTAGATCTCATTTGTCTATTTTGGCTTTTGTTGCCAATGCTTTTGGTGTTTTCATGAAGTCCTTGCCCATGCCTATGTCCTGTGTGGTATTGCCTAGGTTTTCTTCTAGAGTTTTTATGGTGTTAGGCCTCATACTTAAATCTTTATTCCATCTAGAGTTAATTTTTGTATAAGGCATAAGGAAGGGATCCAGTTTCAGCTTTCTGCATATGGCTAGCCAATTTTCCCAACACCATTTATTAAATAGAAATCCTTTCCCCATTGCTTGTCTTTGTCAGGTTTGTCAAAGATCAGATGGCTGTAGTTGTGTGGCATTCTTTCCGAGGCCTCTGTTCTGTTCCATTGGTCTATATCTCTGTTTTGGTACCAGTACCATGCTGCTTTGATTACTGTAGACTTGTAGTATAGTTTGAAGTCAGGTAGCGTGATGCCTCCAGCTTTTTTCTTTTAGCTTAGTTTTGTCCTGGCTACTTGGGCTCTTTTTTGGTTCCATATGAAGTTTAAGGTTTTTTTTTTTTCAGTTCTGTGAAGAAAGTCATTGGTAGCTTGATGGGGATAGCATTGAATCTATAAATTACTTTGGGCAGTGTGGCCATTTTCATGATATTGATTCTTCCTAACCATGAGTATGGAATGTTTTTCCATCTGTTTATGTCCTCTCTTATTTCCTTCAGCAGTGGTTTCTAGTTCTCCTTAAAGAGGTCCTTCACGTCTCTTGTTAGTTGTATTCCTAGGTAGTTTATTCTCTTTGTAGCAGGTGTGAATGGGAGTTCACTCATGATTTGGCTCTTTGTCTATTATTGGTGTATAGGAATGCTTGCAATTTTTGCACAATGATTTTGTATTCTGAAACTTTGCTGAAGTTACTTATCAGCTTAAGGAGATTTTGGGCTGAGGCAATGGGGTTTTCTAAATATACAATCATGTATATTTGCATGTATAATTGCAAACAGGGACAATTTGACGTCCTCTCTTCCTATTCGAATACCCTTTATTTCTTTCTCTTCCCAATGGCTCTAGCCAGAACTTCCTGTAGTATGTTGAATATGAGTGGTGAGAGAGGGCATCCTTGTCTTGTGTCAGTTTTCAAAAGGAATGCTTCCAGTTTTTGCCCATGCAGTATGATATTGGCTGTGGATTTGTCAAAAATAGCTCTTTTTATTTTGAGATATGATCCATCGATGCCCAGTTTATTGAGTTTTTAGCATAAAGGAGCTGTTGAATTTTGTCAGAGGCCTTCTTTGCATCTTTTGAGATAATCATGTGGTTTTTGTCTTTGGTTCTGTTTATGTGATGGATTACATTTATAGATTTGTGGATGTTGAACCAGCCTTGCATCCCTGGGATGAAACCTGCTTGACCGTGATAGGTAAGCCTTTGGATGTGCTGTTGGATTCGGTTAGCCAGTATTTTATTGAAGATTTCTGCATCAATACTCATCATGGATATTGGCCTGATATTTTCTTTTTTAGTTGCCTCTCTGCCAGATTTTGGTATAAGGATGATGTTGGTCTCATCAAATGATTTGGGAAGGATTCCCCTCTTTTTGTATTGTTCGGAATAGTCTCAGAAGGAATGGTACCAGCTCCTCTTTGTTTCTCTGGTAGAATTCGGCTATGAACCCATCTGGTCCTGGACTTTTTTTGGTTGGTAGGCTATTAATTGCTGCCTCAACTTTAGCCGTTGTTATTGGTCTGTTCAGGGGTTCAACTTCTCCCTGGTTTAGGCTTCGGAGTGTGTAAGTGTCCAGGAATTTATCCATTTCTTCTAGATTTACGGCTTTATTTGCATAGAGGTGTTTGTAGTAATCTCTGATGGTAATTTGTATTTCTATGCGATTGGTGGTGATATCCCCTCTATCATTTTTTATTGCATCAGTTTGAATCTTCTCTCTTATCTTTCTATTTGCCTGGCTAGTGGTCTATTTTGTTGATCTTTTCAAAAACCCAGCTCCTGAATTTATTAATTTTTTGAAGGGTTTTTTTTGTGTCTCTATCTCCTTCAGTTTATACCTGGTTTCCTTATGTTTAAAAAGTTAAGTAGAAATATTGCAGATAGAAAAACAAGTCACACTTTCAGAGATGAATGCTATAATATCTGAAATGAAAATTCAGGGTAGTGAGGAAATAACAGTAGAAATTATCCAAAATTTAAAACATTAAAAAAAAATAAAAGTAAACACAACGTAAGTGAGTGTAAAACAACTTTCACTCATGTATATAAGGTGATATATATAGATGGTTGCTTAAAGTTGTTCCACACTCCTTCAGGTTCATTGCATTTTTTTTTGGTATTATTTTTATGTTTTAAATTTTGTATAATTTCTACTGCTATTCACTATCCTGAATTTTCATTTCAGATATTGAAGCATTCAATCTAGAAGTTTGACTATGTTCATATCTTCAATATTTCTGTATATATAAGCATATATATACGCAGACATGCAATAAAACAGGCATATATATATCCCTTTATATATATATATATATATATATATATATATATATATAACAGCATATGTGTAAAAGCCTTTATATATACAGAGAGACATATATATATATATACACACACACACACACACACACACACACACACATGTAATTGGATCTCTTAAGGATGGAAAAGAGAGAGCACACAAAAAATAATTGAAGGTATAATGGCCAAAATTTTCTAAACTTTATGGAAATTGAACACACATTCAAAGAAGTTAATAAGCCTAAACACAAACATCATATGATGTAAACTACACCAAGGCACTTTATCATAAAATTCCTCAAAACCAATTATAACATGAAAATTGTAAAAGCAGCCAAGGGAAAAAGAGATATATTATGAAGAGACAATGATTGGGAAGACAACAGATTTCTCATCAATAAAACTTAAGCAAGAAGACAGCGGACCAACATGTTTAAGGCTGTGAAAGAAAAGATTGACAATATAGAGTCTAATGCTCAGTGAACATACTGTTCAAAACCAAATGCAAACTAAAGATAATTCAGACATATAACAACCTAAAAATGTATTTTGAGGAGACCTACAGTACCAGAAATTTTCAAAGAAATCTATCAGTTGCATGAAAAATAATACCAACTAAAATATGTATTTAAGGAATGAAGAGAACAAGGGACAGAAAGGAAGGAATCTGGTGAAGTAATAATCTCAATTTTTAAAAATTCTAATTAGGATGTGATATCTGTTACTATAACAACATAAGTCCTTAAATTTCTCCATAACTGTATGACCCAGAAAAAGGAGAAATATATCTATTTTTCTCCTGCCTTTCAGTGCCAAATTTCTCAAGCAGATGTATGGATTTTAATAATAGCTAATATTCATTGAACTCTTACAATGCGATAAGCTTTTACTTTGTCTTTACAAGAACTTATGATGTAGTTATTATACCAACCCCATTTGATTAGGACAGAAAGATTTAAAAAATTGTCCACAGTTGCCAGAGTTTTGAAAGGGATGAAATCAGTATTCAAACCTGGGCAATCTGATTTCAGAACTCATGTTCTTTTCCTTCTTTCTTTTTAAAGAGGGAGTCTCACTCTGTCGCCCAGGCTGGAGTGCAGTGGGGCGATCTTGGTTTAATGCAACCTTCGCCTCCTGGGTTAAAGCGATTCTCCTGTCATAACTTCTTTTTCTTGCTATTTGTTCTAAAACTGCCCTGCCTCTACCCACACTCGCCTGTGTTCCCTAATTAAATAATAAAAATATTAATTGACTTTCAGTGTTAAGTGCATTTTTTTTTCCCCCGGGAGCAGAGTCCTACTTCCCTTTCTTTGGTCAGTTGGAAGGACTGTATTATCAGATTTGCTAATTGCTGAACTACTATCCCTGAGAAGATGAGAGAAAAGAACACACAGCTATTAGTAGGGGCTGTGATCTTCACCTAGAATAATAGGGCACCCTCTAATCTTTAGTACTTTGGAATATGAAGAAAATTTTTCATCAGAAAGAGAGATGACACTGAAGACTTTTCCTCCTTCACAATTTTGTAGAAGAAGTCCAAATGCCTTTAAAATTGATAAGTATTTTTTTGATAATCCTTTTAACCTGGAAAAACAGACTGGTGCCAAGATATTGAACCCATATGCTAGCTCTGCTGATATATGTTATTCTGTGTCACTGGCCAAGTAAATGTAGAATGAATGAGATTAACTCCACAGGAGTAAATGGTGCCAAGTTCTATGACATAGATTGGAGGGAACCCAAATACAGGCCTTAAGCTACATCCTAAAATCAAGGCAAAATTAGCAGAATTACTTGCACATAAATTTGATTTGAAAAAAAGTAAAGAGGAAAAAAGGCAGTAAAGTAAATATAATGTTCTTGATAGTTACTCTAAATGTAATACAATAGGAATAGGCACATGTATATAAGCAAACCACATTTCATCAGTTCTGTGGTGCTCCCCCTTCTCCACATTTTTCATCCATGAAATTGGAATGCATGTTAGAATTCATGTTTTGTCAAATTTAATTAGAAACATGTTTTTTTTTCTTAGTACATTATGATGGTGTGCCTTTTAATCAATGGCATCTTAGATTGATGAAATACAGTATTTGCTTATAAATACATACTGATAGCATGTGCTTATTTCCACATTTTCAATTCATGCTACAATTGGCCACTTTTTTGTATTTGGCAGAGTTTCTGCATAAATTATAGCCTGAGAAAGAGATGAGAAACTTATATAATAGGTATGTTTGATGGAGAATTGTAACATGCCAAAACCTCCATGGATAGCAACAACCTAGAATAGGTTGATAAACTCTTCAGCATCAATTATCATTGCATAGGTTAGTAAAGTTCCGGTATGCTAGGGAAACAAGTCATTGAAGAGACAGAGACAGACAGATGGAGGTTGATGCGGGATTGGGGCGGAAGGAAGAGTGGTGGGAGGGGGAGAGACAGGGAAGGAGAAAGACAGAGCGAAGAAGAAAGAAAAAAAACACATGATTTGCAGATACATAAAAGCACAAACATACTTCTATTTCAAGTTGATAGGAATATCTTTGTCGTTAGGCAGAAGAAATTCAAGGTTTTTTTCTTAACTGAGGACTTTCTTTTTTAAAGTTTACATTGAGTGATAATATAATTAGTTGAGTGGGGGAAATGCCAAATGAAAATGAAAATCCTGACATGCTATATATGAATGTCTTGGGAAATTCTTGCACATTCTTTTTTCTTCTCAAGTGGTGTATGTCAGTGAATTGTGCCTTAAGAAAAAACTATCAAACTGATAGCACCAAAAATAATCAAAATATGTCCAATGGTGCTTAAGAATTTCAGAAGAAGGAAGAAGAGCCTTATCTTAAAAAAAGATAAGTTTTGAAAAAAACTAATCTTTCAATAAACACAAAACAAGAACTATTCACAAAAAAACCCTCTATATTGCCTTACCACAAATGTTCTTTAAAATGCAATATAACATTACTTTACAAGTTACTATTAATCAAAAATCACTTTCAGTAAGTTATATTATAGCTGACATAGTATTTGATTATTGTTTATTTGTACATATTTTTTTAAAACAATGGCAAATTCTTAAAATATTTATTTCACATATTGCAGAAATGTCCAGATTAATTAAGGCAGAGGAATCAAGTCCAGGGGAAAACAACTTATTTTTTTCCAATCAGATTAGATTAACAGTGATTACAAGCCTTACTCCAGTACATGAGGTATGGTCTCTGCCTCACTCTGGATGTGGCTGGTGATTGCTTTGCTGGCCAGAACTCTTGTTGGACTATGGATCAGCTGCTTGCTGGTAGTTCATTTACTTTCTTCTATTTTTCAAAATGGCAAGATGACCCTGCATGGATATCACTTCCTAACCAGGATAGCAGGATTCCATTTTTGTATATACTTGTAACCCTTATTTTTCTCACTGGAAGAATAGGCTTCTCCTCACATATTCATCTCTCAGAATGTTTTAAGTGGGAAATGAAGGGCCAGGTATGGTGCCTCATACCCATAATCCCAGGAATTTGAGAGGCTGAGGTAGGAGGATTGCTTGAGTCCAGGAGTTCAAGACCAGCCTGGGAAACATGGTGAAACTCTGTCTCTATAAAATATGCAAAAAGTTAGCCAATGGGATGACACATGCCTGTAGTCCCACCTACTCTGGAAGCTGAGTTGAGAGGATCACCTGAACTTGGGAGGTCAAGGCTACAGTGAGCCATAATTGTGTCACTACACTCCAGTCTAGGGAGATGGGGAGGATTACTTCTCATTGGCTTGTTCACTACTAAGTATTATATAAGTACTAAGTATACTCATGTAAATATACTAAGTATTATAATAGCATTTATTAGAAGTGAAGCCCTTAATTTTATTTGTTGCTTCAACTGAATTATCTTGCCCAGTGAAACAAAGTTTAGGAATATTAGAAAATAAAAAAGATTATTTTAAATCAGCCTTTGTCAACCAATACAAGGTTGTTACTTTGCTGTTTTTTTTTTTAAATCAAAATGCTTATTATCTATAATAGCTTCGTATATATGTCCTCTTTTTCTCATCTTTATCAAATACGTAACACCAAAAAAAGTTTTAAAATCTCCTATACAGATGGAAATTTTAAATTTCAAATCTGTTAACATCAATAAAGAAATAAATATCCTCAAATTTTAATTTTATTTTTTTTTATTTCAACAAGACACAAATGTTAAAGGAAAAAAACAATATGTGTGGCTACTTTTTATTAGAATTAAGAAAGATCACATGTACCTTTTTAGAAAAATTAATTTTAATGGCAATTAGCTCAAAATCTTAGTTAATCAGATAGGATTGTTGTGACATCACTTTTCAACTTGCTAGGCTAACATAATAGGGCCCAGCTTACCTTCAGTCAACTTTTGGAATTTTACTTGAAAACTCTGGAAACCAGTCTAGCCCTTTGAGTGTAATATCACCTCTATATTAGCCTCCAGGATTTGCTGAGCTAATGTCTCAGCAGACCTACTCTGTAAACTGTTACTTTTCCATTTCTGAAGAGTAATGTTCTTGGCCAGCACCATATGATATAGATTAATTATTGGACTCGGCATCCTCTAACTACCATATATGTAACACAGTGCTTAGTTGGCAAATCCTGTTTTTGACAATTGAAAATATAAACATAACAAATAGGATAATAATACACACAAATCAATTAAATTGATTTGAGCCTGTAAAGTTGATGCATCATTTGGTTTTTCATACAGATCCTTAATCAGACAGTACAAGAGCAACCTTTGGTTCCCAGTGAATTTTTTCTTAGAGCACTGAATCTCAAATATACTTTAGCACTACATTCATTTTAATAGTCATTGATGATGCTTGGATTTAAGGAGTGCGAACATTCAGTTGTAATGTTCTCAGTAATTTAAAAGGGCTTTGTGATTTTTGCTTTTGAAAGGAGGAAAGGAATTTATCAGAGCTGTCACAAATCTTTCATACCCTAATACCCTACCCACTTCCCTTCTCCAATCCACAGATCTGTTATTAAATTGTACTATGTAGAAAATATGAATAGTCATTGAAACTGTTTCACTGCCAGGATTTGAAAGCTGATGCACTGAGAAATGTTCCCAGTGTATGTTAAATGAACACCAAACTCCCTGGCAATAAAAACACTAATATGAGAACTACGACACAGTTAAATTTAGAAACGGGATTTAAAATAGTGCCATGGTTTTCATTTCAAGGTCACTCACAGACACATTCACAGAGTCCTGTGGAATTCTATCACAGTCAGATTTCACTACACTTGTGGAGTTATCTTTCATGTATTCAGACTATTATGACTTTTGAATATATATTTTTAAAAACTAATATTTATTAAGCATCTACTATATTCCTGCAATTGTGCTAGATGTTTTTCTTTGTATAAACATCTAAGAATGACAATATTTGCTGATATGTTTTGGACACTGGAGAAAGGCAATATGTAAGGTAATTTCCATTCCTAGTTATACTTTCTCTCACCAAAAGCTTGTGAGTTTTGCAAATAAAGAAATTAATGCTAACAGAGGTTCAGTAATTTGTTGAAAGTGACTGACACTTTTACTAAATGACAGAGCAAGATTTTCATATGTTTCTCTGTCTCCAAAGCCCATATCCTCAAAAGAATGTCAGTACAAACATTTTGGAATCAGATTGTGTCTCAATGTCTTCATTTGTGAAATGCTGATAACAATAATACCTACACCAATAGATTGTTGTGAAAATGTATTTCTGGAATACACTTAAAGTTTTTATAATGCTAGTGTCTGGCACATGGTAAACATCCAAGGAACATTAGCTATTAGTATTTTTGTTTAATGATAAAAATAATTATTAACTTGTTGCATTTCAAAAGATAGTGATCTTTACATTATTTTATGATTAGAAAGCACAAAAAAATTATAAAAATATTTTATGTCATTCTAACTTCCAAATACTACTTTAAAGTAGTAGTATTTACTAGTTTCAAGTAGCGAAGTTTGAAATACTTCTGCAAAATATTACTTACTAATATTTCTGGGATCTATGGCCTGTTGTATAAAATCAATATATCATAGATAAGGACATATCAAAAGCAACATCCACTAAAAGGTTTGCCATTTGATCCTCAAAACACTATTTCATTTTCAAAATTTATTCTCATTCTAAAGAAAAGGAGAAGTTAAGGTAGCCTGTGAAACTGTTGCTAGTTTCTTCCATGCATATAATATTCTTGAAATCAACACAATACTGTAAACTATCCCTAAAATCCTTTTCTTTCATAATCTTAAAGGGTAAGTTGTTTCAATATTTGAGACTTCAGTCTATTTATTTGTTAGTTATATGTCATCTAGCAGCAGCCAGACAAAAAGGCATTTTAGTTCAACAATGCCTTGATAAAACATCTTTTAAGGCTGAGATCATTCTCAGTTTAAAATAATGGTAACAGTATATAATACTTGCTATTCCCTTCTCCAGACTTTTGTTTCCCAGTGGAGCAGACTCCTGCTGAAGTGTTTTTGTAACTGGCATCACTCCTCTACTTAAAATACCACTTTTAATCCAACCTTACAATTAGTAGAAGGCTTTTGAAGTGCACCAAAATGTTAACAAGACATTCCAGCAGAAGGTGGTTTTTTACTCTGCTAAGTGACCTGTTAATATTACTTTTTAGCGATGGTTGTATTTCAAAGAGGTCAACGCTAAATGAATTATTCAATCAAACTAGTTGGCTTTAAAATAGTAAGGTTGATGCTATGGTACAGTGTAGAAATCCTTAGTGATGTTCAGCAAATATTTCTGGTCTCTGGCTACCTACTAGAATTTTCTTAACTGGTTTCCTTTTTTGTTGTTGTTTGGTTTACCCAGGGGGAGTCCATATGACTAGTTCTGACCCATGGAATCATGAACAAAAGTAAAGTGGGTCACTCCTGGGCCAGAGCATTTAACTGTCAGAGTAAGATCCCTCATGAACTATCTTTCTGGTATCCACAGTGATTGACAGTATTCTAGATTGTGGATATACTATCCATCAGCCTGGTTTCTGAAAAACACTGAACAGCAAGGCCCTCAAGTGATCTGCACTGGAAATATAGAGTGAACAAAACAATAAACATTTGTGCTATCCGCTGAGACTTTCAGGGTTGTTTGTTACCACAACATAACCAACCCTATCCTGGATGATGCATAAAACAAGAATTACAAATGAAAAATTTGTGACAATTCAAAAATAAACTGGAAAATGCAAGCTGACACTTAAAAAAAATACTTTTATAGTCTTAAATGGCATACCTGCTTTTGTTGACAGTTGGCTATCAATTTTGTTTCACAGAAATTTAGATTCTAAAACTGGATCCATGATTTATGAGTCATCACTATGAAGCAAGCACTCACAATGAATGTAATATCTTAAACTTTAATTTTTAAAAGATGTTTAACTTTGTTTTAAATATACATGTGATTTTTAACTAAGTTTCTGAGAGTGAAGAACTAGAGGGAATTGTTTTGTAAATCAGTTATAACTTATGAGCACTGAAAATAGTATTTCTTTAGATTATTCATTTTCATCTTGTAAGAACTATTATATTGTCATAATTTGAAAAGAAACAATAGAAAAAAATTACTCTTCATCTGTGCAAAGTTCTATCTCTGACAGGGGCACCAAGTTATCATTGCTCTCCTTGCTTTGATCAGAAATGTACTTCCTTAAAACTTCTTCATTTTTTGCAATAATCCAATTTCATACTATCATCCATCGCATATCTAAATATTGCATGAATTGTTTTTTACTTTCACTATGTGGTACCTCCTAAGGATGATGAGTTACCTATGTTTGAAATTTTACTATGAAAAGCAGTACTTGAAAATGTTTCTTAATATTATTTTCTAATTGTCATCTAATTCTATGACAAATAGAGAAGACCCAGATAAGCCTATTAATACTTGCCATATTTTAATGTATTTCAAACTACTTCCCATTTATTTTCTGCTTTCCACACCTAAGGGCACAAACATTCATAGCCACTAAATTGTGATGTCATAGTCAGTTTGAGCTGCTATAACTAATAAAAGTAATTTGGTGGCTTGAACAGCAAACATTGATTTCTCATAGTTCTGGAGGCTGAGAAGCCCAAGATCAAGATGTAGGCTGATTCAGTTTTTGGTGAAAGCCCTTTTCCTTGCTGTATTTCCTCAAGGCAGAGAGAAAAGAATCATCTCTCTTGCCTCTTTTTTATAAGGAAATCATTCCCATTATGAGGACTCCACCCTCATGACCTAATTACCTCCCAAAACCTCACTTCCTAATGACATCACAATGGGGAATGCAGCTTCAACACATAAATTTGCTGGGGTTGGGAGGCGGTAGCATAAACATTTAGTCCACAAGGCATTCACTTCCAATCCTACATGATTTTCATTAAAAGATTCAAGAAGTAAACAATGACCAAGTTTCAAAAACTGTAGCTCATAAAGATGCACAATTATGGTATGTACAGAAAAGAATCTATGATCATTAATTCTAAAATAACTCATAATCATTAATTTTATAGTTTTATAAATCCTATTGATTTAGGCAGTATTTTCATAATGACTTTTACTAATACTTGCCCTCAGAAAATGTTTTTTTTATTTCTACTTTTTTAATTCAATTTTTAATTTTGAGTAATTTTAGATTCACATGCAGTTGTAAAGAATAATACAGAGAGATTTTGTGTGCCCCTACCCAGTTTCCCCCAATGGCAAAATCTTGCAGCTAAGTATAACAACGATGCTTGCAACTATAGTATAACATTGCCACTAAGATATTGACATTAATACAGTCAGGATACAGAACATTTCTATCACAACCAGGGTCCCTCGTGTTGACTCTTTATATATATATATATGTGTGTGTGTGTGTGTGTGTGTGTGTGTGTGTGTGTGTGTGGTATATATGTATATATTTTAATTGTACTTTAGGTTCTGGAGTACATGTGCAGATCATGCGGGATTGTTGTATAGATACATACATGGCAATGTCATTTGCTCCCTCCATTCCCCCGTCACCTTTATCTGGTATTTCTCCCCATGTTATCCCTCCCCAAGCCCCCTACCCCCTGCTGTCTCTCCCTTAGTCCCCCCCAAACAGACCCCAGTGTATGATGCTCCCCTCCGTGTGTCCATGTGTTCTCATCGTTCAACACCCACCTACAAGTGACAGCATGTGGTGTTTTTCTGTTCTTGTGTCAGTTTGCTGAGAATGATTGTTTCCAGATTCATCCATGTCCCTACAAAGGACATGAACACATTGTTTTTTATGGCTGCACAGTATTCCATGGTGTATATGTACCACATTTTCCTTGTCCAGTCTATCATCCATGGGCATTTGGGTTGGTTCCAGGTCTTTGCTATTGTAAACAGTGCCACAATGAACATACGTGTGCATGTGTCTTTGTAACAGAATGATTTATAATCCTTTGGATATATACCCAGTAATAAGATTGCTGGGTCAAATGGAATTTCTATTTCTAGGTCCTTGAGGACTCGCCACACTGTCTTCCACAATGGTTGAACTAATTTACACTCTCACCAACAGTGTAAAAGTGTTCCTATTTCTCTACATCCTCTCCAGCATCTGTTGTCTCCAGATTTTTTGATGATCACTATTTTAACTGGCATGAGATGGTATCTCAATGTGGTTTTGATTTGCATTTCTCTAATGACCAGTGATGATGAGCATTTTTTCATATGTTTGTTGACCTCATATATGTCTTCTTTGGAAAAGTGTCTGTTCATGTCCTTTGCCCACTTTTGAATGGGTTTGTTTGTTTTTTTCTTGTATATCTGTTTTAGTTCTTTGTAGATTCTGGATATTATCCCTTTGTCATACTGAATGGACAAAAACTGGAAGCATTCCCTTTGAAATCTGGCACTAGACAAGGATGCCCTCTCTCACCACTCCTATTCAATATAGTATTGGAAGTTCTAGCCAGAGCAATCAGGCAAGAAAAAGAAATAAAGGGTATTCAGTTAGGAAAGGAGGAAGTCAAATTGTCTTTATTTGCAGATGACATGATTGTATATTTAGAAGACTCCATCATCTCAGCCCAAAATCTCCTGAAACTGATAAGCAACTTCAGCAAAGTCTTAGGATACAAAATCAATGTGCAGAAATCACAAGCATTCCTATACACCAATAACAAACTAAAAGAGAGCCAAATCAAGAGTGAACTCCCATTCACAATTGCTACAAAGAGAATAAAATACCTAGGAATACAACTAACAAAGGATGTAAAGGACCTCTTCAAGGAGAACTGCAAACCACAGCTCAAGGAAATAAGAGAGGACAAAAACAGATGGAGAAATATTCCATGCTCATGGTTAGGAAGAATCAATATCGTGAAAATGGCCATATTGCCCAAAGTAATTTATAGATTCAATGCTATCCCCATCAACTACCTATGACCCTCTTCACAGAACTGGAAAAAATCACCTTAAACTTCATATGGAACCAAAGAGAGCCCACATAGTCAAGACAATCTTAAGCAAACAGAACAAAGCTGGAGGCATCACACTACCTGACTTCAAACTATACTACAAGGCTACAGTAATCAAAACAGCATGGTACTGGTACCAAAACAGAGATATAGACCAATGGAACAGAACAGAGGCCTCGGAGGCAATGCCACACATCTACAACCAACTGATCTTTGACAAACCTCATAAAAACAAGCAATGGGGAAAGGATTCCCCTGTTTAGTAAATGGTGTTGGGATAAAATGTACAGAAAACAGAAACTGGACCCCTTCCTGGCACCTTATGCTAAAATTAACTCCAGATGGATTAAAGACTTAAACATAAGACCTAACACCATTAAAACCCTAGAAGAAAACCTAGGCAAAACCATTCAGGACATAGGCATAGGCAAGGACTTCATGACTAAAACACCAAAAGCATTGGCAACAAAAGCTGAAATAGACAAATGGGATCTAATCAAAATTCCGAGCTTCTGCACAGCAAAAGAAACAATCATTAGAGTAAACTGGCAACCAATAGAATGGGAAACAATTTTTGCAATCTACCAATATTTTTAAAATGTTCAATTTTTCTCTCTCCTCCATGTAATACATTAATACATGATACTTTTGCCTGCAAAATGGCATAACGTAAAATGTGTTAATGGATCTTGCAAATTACTATAACCCATAGCAAAATACACACTATGAAGCAGTCTTTTTGTTGTTAAGAAATTGGCCAGGCGCAGTCTCTCATGCCTATTATTCCAGTACTTTGGGAGTCCAATGCAGTCAGATTGCCTGAGCTCAGGAGTTCAAATGTCTCTACTAAAAAATGCAAGAAAATTAGCCAGGCCTGGCAGTGTGCGCCCATAATCCCAGCTACTGGGGGAGATGGAGGCAGGAGAATCCCTGGAACCTGGGAGGTAGAGGTTGCAGAGAGCCAAGATCACATCGCTGAGACTCCGTCAGAAGAAAGAGAGAGAGAGAGAGAGAGAGAGAGGAAGGAAGGAAGGAAGGAAGGAAGGAAGGAGGGAAGGAAGGAAAAAGTGACTTCATCTTGTATAACTCAACATAAGTTGTGTGAAATTAATTTTTTTAACAACTGAAATTTGAAGTAAGGTACCAAAATTTAGTTTTTTTTCATGGAAGAATAAACAGTGATTTCCTTCAGAATATGTGTCTTACTTTGATTAAAATTCTTCTGTTATGCTGCACAGATAAAAGTAACAACTGTTTTTTTGTTTTAAATGATAGCACTTGATGTTAAAACTGAGCCTAGAAGATTAGATACACTTTTCAAAGGATAGTACACATCTGTGGACTAATTTTGGTTCTTAAACTTCCAAACACAAGGTCATATGAAAGTACTAATTTCTATATTCTGTTCATTGTTGTGTGAAAAACAGATTGGCAGTTGCTATTAATATTTCTACAGTTTGTTCTTATGCAAATTTAAAAGCATATGCTAACAACAACACAAATGTTATGTTGAAATATTGACTCATTTCTGCTTTTACCTGATTATTTAAAAAAATCCACGTATCTATCCACCTTTATTATTTTTTTGGTATACTAAAGTAATTCATGTGTGTAAGAAATGAAACCTTATACGTATTCAGTTATCACCTATTTAGGATTTTAGAAAGTTGAAGCAATGTAGACAGTATAAAATTATTTAAAATAAAAACCTTGTCATATGTTTTAAGTAGAATGAAGTTAAATTTTATTTGGGTAGCATATGCCAAATATGACAAAATGAAGCAATTCAGAAAGGTCCAAGATAATCAGCCATGCCTTCCAACATTATCCTTAGTAATCTTCAAAATAGAGAATCTATGTATAAATAGTCATAAGGTGGTTATTAACCCATGTATTTTAAATAATTTTGAGGTGGCTTATAATAAAAGCATAGGGAGGGAATGCAAGACCATCAGTCCAAAATTAAGAAAGAAAAATCAAATTGTAAAAGTGGAGAAATTAAGCCGAAAAATATCTGTGAAATAACTTCCAATTAATTTCCTATCTGAAGATAAAAGGCTTGAAAATCAACCAGAAGATAGACAAATAAAGGTATATTTATGTTTTAGCTTTAAGGAATATTCTTGTTTATGTATATATAATATTTTATAATTTTCATGTTTTTCAGATGTTAAAATTAACCAACCAATAAGATCCCAATTGTGTAAGAATAAGAGGGTAACCAGTGCATTGAGAAGTGATGACGGGGAAAACAGTAGCATAAAACTTAGTTCCAAGCAGAATTGGATGCACCATGCAGCTAATAAAGCTTGCGCTTCAAAGTCCTGAACTTTGATGAGGCTCTTCCACAGCCTTGTACCTAATTTTGTATTCACAATTTTGAAGTCTTATTTTCTTAAACACAGCTCCCCAAATTGTAAAGACTTGAGCTTCCATTAAGCAAAGATTGTCTTCTTGCCTGTCAAGAAAAAAGGTAGTTGATCATAGAACTCTCAGTGCTTAATAATATGAAAATCCCCCAGTTCATAATAATGAACATTTTTCTAGTTGATGTTCTCATAGAGAAATTTAATATTAGATCCTTTATGTAAAAAGGATTAAGCACTATAACAAAGTATAGACCCTTGTCAATGATGTTACAATATGACAATATATCACAGAAAAATGCAGCATTGTTCTATGCACAGTGTGTCTTTATATAAGCAGCAAGGGCATGCTGTTAAAGCATATGTCACAAAGTGTTTTTGTTTTTTTTCTCAGGATGGCACAAAGTGACTCTGGAATCAGGTTTGCCAGGAAAGTTTGTTATGGGGCAGATGGTGGAGAAGAGTATTAGCAAATGTAAGAGAGAAGAGAGAATATAGTAGAAAGAGATGAGTTAAAAGAACAAACACATCATGTACAGAAAGGATATTATCCAGCCACAGTAGAGAAGAAAGATGAACCATCTTGTGGAACTGCAAGATTCAATAATTTGTATAGAATTTTCCATTGTCATCATGCATAAAATTAGAGCAATAATATTAAAGCATTATTAGTAATGAGGAAACTGGGTTTTTAATGCAACTAACTGACAAGATGATATGAAGGTAATTGGTCATGAGAATGTTTAGCATTAGTAATGGATTATCTATTTTTAAAATTGCCTTACCATAATTAAACTACAAAAAGGCTTACCATAATTAAACTACAAAAAGTCATTGTGTTTCATTGCAGAACATTTTTTCATACCATATTAAAAAAAATAACCATTTCCAATGAAGTATGGATATTATTTCTCAGTAACAAGTATTAAAACCAGGATTTATTAATTTTATCACTTTATCACTGGCACCAGCCTATACGATTAAAACCAGGATTTGTTCATTTATCACATTATCACTGGCACCAGCATATACCAGACTCTGAATAAATATTTTTTAGTGAATAAAAAATTCACATCTAACAGCCATGAAGCTCTAGAAAAATGCATGATATTGCAATTTTGTTGTGAAGGGTATGATATGGGTATAGATATACTTACTAATCACAGTAATTATTAGGAAAAGATCAATATGCTACATATACATAACAAAGAATCACAACTCCACATTATAAATTTAATATATTGCAAACTATTAGCTAATCAAAATAACCATAAATTATACAATGGAAATGTAAATTACACAATCAATATTGTTTTTTAAAGATACTGGTGGGGGATAATGATTTTGATTGCTTATATCACTTTCAAAATCTGTCCAAGAAAGTTTACCTGCCTTCACTTTCTCATATAGCAAGTAGAAATATTTAGATATCCCCTAGATTCTATAAAAGCCCTAAACTTTGGGACAAGTTCTGTAGACTTAACTATTGATGTATTTAAGCCTTCCTTATGTAGTCATTTGGGAGACTCTGGAGAAATCTTTCTTGTGGATGTTAATGTTCTTTTACTTTGTACCTCTAGACTCCTGAAGAAAAGCCTTGAACGGTAAAATAACTTAGAAAACAACTAATACTACTTCTTCTGAAGTGTGTGTGGAGAGTAGAAACATAATGGCACAATCATATTGTGGCAATAATTGGTGTTTCTGTGCTCATTGTATGGTTTTATTCATTTAAGCATTCCCTGAAGAGCCAGTTTCTTATCCTCTATTCTCTTCCTGGGTCCTTGTTTGGTGTCAGCAGCTTGGAACTCTATTTCAGACATTATGAAATAAATTAAATGTAGACTTACTTAGAAGGAATGAGTGGAGAAATCAAAGACTTTTAGTTATGATAATTAGTTCCTATTTAAAGCTTTTATACTTTAAGGACTTACTCTTCCAGGCACCCATTTTCTTTCAGGGCTGGAGAAAACCTCTAGATGATATACCAGAAAGGAGAAAAAAGATATAAAGTATATTTTCTCATTTACATATTCCTTTAACTGATTAAAATATTTAACATACCAATAGGTTTTTTTTTTTAAGTGCTAAAAACAATTACCACCTGGGTCAGCCATTTGAACCTTTGAATTTAGTCACCCTATAACTGAATTTATATTTTACCTAAAGAACTTGTACATGTGCAGCAGTTATCTGACTATACTTTTCTAATTTTGAGTTATGGCAGATGACATAATCTTTAAGTTATATAAGTAGAGTCTGTCTATTCTTGTTCATCTTCATAATTAAAACTTTGGAAACTATTTTTATGATGGAAATTCTAATTCACATTATTTTAGGGAAAATTATAGATGTTTGGAAACAAGATATGTAATAACAAGAGGATTTGCTGTATTTGACACAAAATGCTTCTAACTTGAATTAGAAATAGAGCTACAAGTGCATCATTCTGTATATTATTGGGAGATAATTAGTGAATTTTGAAGAGCAAGCTCAGACAAAGAAAATTAGAGAAAATTATCAGCTAAAGTAAAATACTACTTAGGTAGAAGGAAAGGACATAAAAACAAAAAAAAAGCATAGATAGGGCGGGAAGTGCACATGTTAGAAATAATCTAGGGGCTAAGAATAGGTACTTTGCTCAAGCAAATACAGAATTAATCAAAAGAATGACATCTAATTACAAGAAAGTCCTGGGCTAACAAATATAGAGGCCTAAGAAAAATAAGAAAATTAACATTTAATCTGAAAGGGTTAACCCTGGCCATGATTATGTTAGAAATTGAAACGGAAGTATTTCTTCCTGGCCATAATGAATCAGTCCCAAAGTCCTAAGCTGTTCAGGACCAAGGAAAGACAAAGGCAATTCAATACAACCACGTAGATTTTCTCATTCCAGCTGTCGGAGAATCATATGTAATTGTATAACTGGAAATGACTGCAGAAGCCATCCAGGCCAACTCCTTTATTTTATAGATAAGAAAACTGAGGCACAGGAGGAGTATCACTAATTTCTCCAGTCATCCTGTTAATATGTATTAAATTTGAGCTTCAAATTGAAGGCTGCAGATACCTAGTACGGCATTCTCTAAGTTACACAAACATATAGAATCACATGCACAGAAGATTTTGAGTGGTTGTTTTCATATTAAAAAGGTAATTCATATTTGACATTTGTATATGTATTTATCTGTGTGTGTGTGGGTGTGTGTATGTGTGTTTATGTTAATAATTTAAAGGCAAAGCAGGACATTTTTCTAAATAGTATGCTCTAATCACAATTGATCAGATTGATTTATGCCAAATGGACCCTTCCTAATTTTGGTATGTGTATTTAGAAATGATCAGAAGAAAGCTGTCTAAGTTAAAAATGTTTCCTTAGACCTGTCTTTCATTTGTGTAGCAATATTTAACCTAGTATCATGGTCTTTTAAAAGTATTTTTAATACTTGCTTAATATTTAAATCTCTTTATTTTATAGTTGTCTTGTCTAATATCTGAGAGCTTTTGCATATTTATCTTTGTGTGTATCTGGTTTTGTGTTTTTGTATTGTCAATTTCAAAATGCAAATAGTTTGCTAAATTGATTTTTTTCTTCTGAAGACTTGATCAAGAGAATTAGAATTTACAAAAATTAAATGACCGCTGAAATTGTATGAGAAAGAATCAATGAGAGAAAAGTTATATTGGTATTAAAACTATTTTGTCTACTTTTAGGCAGAGATATCAAAATGAGCTAAAATAATTTAAATTTAAGTGATAGCAGAAAATCAGAGGATGATTTTGTGATGCATGTAGTCACTGAGATAGTAAACCAAATTAGAAATTTAAACATGAATCCTAATATGAAAACATTTTTTTAAAAATCTTTGACCTGCCTGGGGAATATTACAACTTCTTGATACAGTGAAAAGATTATGAATGTTAGAATCTGACTTCAAATGTTGGCCTGACTCACTCTACATATTGTTAGGAAGATTTCTTAGACTCTGTCAGCTTCAGTTTCTCCATTGAAAACTAGGGACATTCTGTTGGATAGCATTTATCTCACATGTAGACACATCAGTCTTTTCTGATGCAGACCATGAAACTTACTGAAAATGGTAAGTTTCTGTCCTGCCCTCTGTAAGTCCTCCCAGAGCCAGCTAGCAAAATTAGATCCAATCCTTCAAGGCCTTTGGCCTTGATCCTATGTGCTATGAACTCTGGTGCAAGATAAGAAAGATCTATGGAGATTTAAGATCCAGAATTCTCAATCACCAATCTGCCCAGCCTAAGCTGTTGTGGTGATACACTTTAGAAACCAGGTGAATAAGTCTTACTTTAGACATAGGTTTCCTCAGAAAACAATCTGGTGAACTCTTAGGGTGTTTAAGATCTACTCTTGGACTAAATGTTGGTCAAAGATTTCTACCTGCTTCTCCATGAATCTCTATTTTTTTTTTTTTTTTGAGACTAGTCACTCTGTTGCCCAGGTTGAAGTGCAGTGGCACAATCTCAGCTCACTGCAACCTCTGCCTCCCAGATTCAAGTGATTCTCAACCTCAGCCTCCAGAGTAGCTGGGACTACAGGCACCCACCACCACGCCTGCCTAATTTTTGTATGTTTTTAGTAGAAACGGGATTTTTCCATGTTGGCCAGGCTGGTCTTAAACCCCTGATCTCAGATGATCCATCCGCCTCGGCCTCCTGGGCCCTCTAATTTAGTTCTTAATTCTTCAAATCTTGATACCTCTTTTCACTTTGTTGTGGGTTTCTGGAAGGGCATTAGCTACTGAAATGCACTTGGTTATTGAGCAAAATACTTTTCTTCATTTTGCACTGGATACCCTTTGTATACTGGACTAAGTTGTTTATATATCTCAAGCTATCACAATTTAGACCTGATCTATGTACAATAAATGAACATCATGTGGAATCACACCCAGTTCGCATATTTTCCACACAGAATAATAAAGTTAAAATGAACATTAATTATTTTACAAAACCCCACCCTTTCACCTATGAAAGGGAAATCAAGCAAACAACTTTAATGAGAAGGCAATAGTAGAATTTCTTTTTGGAATTTGTTGTGTTCCCTTTTCTGTTTTGTCCAGATTTTACCAGGTCCATTGTTTGTATTTATGTTGGTCTGTCTATTTGTGAGAGAGTATTCTTCACAAGTGGAATGTAGTTATACAAAAAGATGAATCCTGAATTCATACTTTGGCTTTAAAGTTGAAATATTAGTTTATGTTATATTTTGTAACTAGCTCAGAGAGAATTGGTGCATGAAAATGCAATGGAGTTTGATTTCCTAATGTCAAAAAACTTTCACTTTTCATTCTTGTTTCATGATAGAACATGTTTTCATTTATTCATTACACTAATAATCTGTGATATTAAGATGCATATTTTGACAAAGAAATTATTTTCTGAAATCTTCATTAGAGTAATTCCTGAATTGATAATTGCTTTTACATCTAAGAAAAACATATAGTTTTACTACAACAGATGCTCCCACATATATACATAAAATTAAAACAAAATTGTGGAAAAAAATTTAGTTGAGTCTGAAAACAAGCAAAAAGTAGCTATTTTAAAACTGTACAGTAGCACAAAGAAGAAGGAAAAGCTATAATATTTATGTTTGCTTCTACATATCCTACTCACATATCAGTTGTTATCGTGAGATAATTCAGGACAAAAACTTATGATTTTTTTTGCGTACAGATTAGATACCTTCTTAAGCACATTAAAATCTCCCTGTAAGTCTCAGTTCTCTTCCTGAATTTCACAGCTGAAATTGTTAAAAGTTATTTTTCTTATATTTAGCTCAAATCTGCTTCTCTGAGCCTCTACCCGTTGATAGAAGGTAAAAAAAAAATTCATATATTCAGAAGTCAGTAAGACTATAGACATACTATCTCTAGCAATGTGCATAAGCTACCTGATACTTTTAAGTTTTAACTTCCTTATCTGTAAAATGGAAATAGTAGCAACTGAACTGTGACTGAATGTGGAATGTAATAAGAGTTTTCTACATGCCAATTCATTCATTCCTTTTCTTCCCTCCCTCAAAAGTATCTGGTATCATTGAAGAGATAAGATGGAAATAGTTGAATTATTAATGCATTAAATTGCTACCATATCTAAATATACACGTTGGTGCCAGGCCCAGTGGGTCATGCCTGTGATTCCAACACTTTGGGAGGTTAAGGAAAGGGAATTGCTTGAGGCCAGGAGTAAGAGACCAGCAAGACCCCATCTCTACAAAATATTAAAAATGGCTGAGTGCAGTTGCTCACGCCTGTACTCTTAGTACTTTGGGAAGATGAGGCAGTGAATCACTTGAGGTCAGAAGTCAACACCAGCCTGATCAACATGATGAAACCTTGTCTCTTCTAAAAATACAAAAATTAGCCAGATGTGGTGACCATGCCTGTAATCCCAATACTTGGGAGACTGAGGCATGAGAATTGCTTGAATCTGGGAGGCAGAGGGTGCAGTAAGCCGAGATCTCACCACTGTACTCCCTCTGGGTGACAGAGGGAGACTCTATCTCAAAATAAATAAATTAATAAATTAATTAAAAATTAGCCAGGCATGGTGGCATGTTCAAGCTACTCAGGAGGCTGAGGCTGGAGGATCACTTGAGCCCAGGAAGTCAAGGCTGTAGTGCACTGATCATGCCACTGGACTCCAGCCTGGGTGACAGAGTGAGACCTCATCTCAAAAATAAATAAATAAATATGCATGTTGATTTGTGGTATATATTATAGTACACATGTTGTGAATTTAATTTAGAATTCAGTATGTTTCAAAAAGATTGTAAGAATTTTCCCTTAAATACTTGCTTGTCCTTGTGTTTTTTCTTTCTCTGTTTGTAGCCACCCCCTCTTAACTGTCTCTCCACTCTCTGTTCCCCATATCCAATCAGGTGTCAATTCCTATAGACTCTATTATAGTGTTGGTGTACATTTGACCTCATAATTTCTTTTCCACTTCCAACTCTAGTCCAGGTCCTCATTCACTCTTCCTTCCACCGTAGGATTCCTTTCCCAACGAGTCTATTTGGCATAAGCTTTGTCCCCCTTCATTCATTCTATAGATTCCGTCTGGCTTATTCTTCCAAAGCAGAGCTCTGATCAGGAAATTGCCGTGCTCAAAGCCAAATGTGAACTCAGTAAGTTCACATTTCTCAGAAAATGAAGCCCAAGTATCTTTTATTGGAAATTAATATTTTTTATGACCAGTTCTACTATACCACTTAGCAAACCCTAACGTGCTGCCAATACTGATATTTGCTGCTTTCTGTCTGCACTTTCCCACTCTTGTCTTTGTGTAATGTTTTTATCTTCGATTGTCTATCCTTCTTTCTAAAATTTTCACCATCTTTAAATTCCACACACACACACACACACACACACACACACATATACACACATACAATACTTTTGTCCAATCTGCAGTGCATATTCCAATTTTGTCAGTTGTCCCAATAATGTCCTTTATAATAAGTAGAATACAGTCCAAGACTTGTCTGTTTTGTGGATTTTTACAAATTTGTTACTTTGATCTATCTTTCTATTCTTCAGCATATTAACTTCTTTTTTTGTTTGCTTTCTTTAGTTAAAAATAAACAGAAAAAAAACAGAAAAGATACTACCGCCTATGTATTAAGCCTTATTTGATGTCCTTAACTAAAATTGATTTTTCTCTTCTTTGTGATTTTACTGCTCATTGTGTTCATCTTATAACACTTACAATCTTTTGCCTAATTTATGTGAACATGTTTAATCTCTCCAACTGTATTTTAAATTTCTTGAGAGCAGTCTTTACATCTAGCATCTTAGCTAGCAGAGTTTTGTACATGTAATATAGAATACTTCTTTAGAAAACTGGAAATATCATTGTGAATTGGCAAAGCAGAGTCTATTTCAAAAACGAGGACAGTCTTTGAGTCTGAGCAGAAGGGAATTTAAGGAATCATGACAAAAGTAGGTATGATAGAAGGTAGTCATCCTGAGTGAAGATTTGTTTTGGGAGGAGAATTAGGAAATAAGTCTAAGTAATTTTAAGAATGAAGTTTCATTGTAGAGATCTCGATAAACAAAAGAGTTTAAAAATGTATAGGATGGTGAAGCAGAAAGAACGTTATGTCAGGAGGCGTGGGTTCCAGTCACAGCAATGAATTTTATGGGCCTCAGTTGATACTGAGTAAAATTAACAGATAAAACTCAATGATTTCTAGTCTATTCTAGCTTTAAACTCCCATGCCTATAAAGAAATAATGGGCTACTTTATGTTTTGAGCAATTAGTGGTATATAAAAGTTGTACTTAAGGAAGATAGGAGAAAGATCAAAGAGGATAAAAACATTAAAAATATAAAATTTTAGCAGCTTTATTATTTTATGTAAGTAAAATTGGTTAATTTATTGGAGATGTCTAATTATATAAATAAATGTTTACAGATTAGAGTAGTTATATCCTCGATTTTGTCAATTTATTGTTTACTGTTTGAATAATGAAAAGTCTTGCTACAGAACTATAACAGTCTTGAGAGGTTGCAACTGTTAACGCAGATCCACACTCAAACTATTTCATACAAATAAGGTTCTAGCTTTAATTTTAAATGCCTCAAGGCAAACAGCACAGTCTTTTTCTGGCTCAAATAGATCCAATTACCTCTAATGACCCTGCTGCAGTTTATTGAGTGTCTATGATCCAGGTGCTTTTGCTGAAGTCTGAAGTCATATTTTATATCATTTTGTGAGAAGTCATCGACCAAATGAATAAAAATTACGGAAACTTTTCCCCACATTTCTATTTCTTCATGTAAATATTTATTGAGCTCCTACTGTGTGTAAGTGAATATGCTAGCCTCTCACAGAGAAGAGAAAAATGAGTAAGACAGTCTTTGATCTCAGGGAGCTTATGCTTTGCTACAATACAGCAAACATGCAAACCAGACTGAGCTTATAAAGAGGAGGAACAAGCTCCTGACGCATGGCAGGTACTCAATGACTATTGACAAATTACACAATAGGTAGATTAAGTACCACCAGAAGTAGGGATGGGGGAAGTAGTAGGAACTCATACTCTTGGCATTATCAGAAAAAGTTTGAGGAAAGTTGTATCTGAGTTCTTGATAGGAGCAAATGTTGGGGAGGTCAGCAGGCCTGTAGATAATAGGGGAGGTAGTTTCTTGTAGAGGGAACAGTCAGAAAAAAAAATTTTAAAAGGTGGGTTAGCCTTGGGCAAGTTTTGGAAACAGGGAATGGCCTAATTTGGCTGGAGGATAGGTAAACAGGCTTAATAAAGTTAGCTAAATGGCTACAAAGTACTTTGTGTACATAGCTTGGGAGTCATTGAAGAATTTTAAGTAGAGAAGTACTACAAAAGATCTTTGGTTTTTCTTTTAGCTATTATACTTTAATATGACTTAGGGTGATTCTTAGATAACACATTTCAACCTTTAAAAATTCATGCACTAAAAACAGGCACCAAAAACAAAGACAAAATCAGAATAAGAAAACATGTATCAGCCTTTACATTTCTCACCACTCTGGGCAGTAATGTCAAGAATCAAATGGATTATTTATAGTTCTCAGCCCTGGAGGTGGGTGCTCAGAGAAGTAGCTGCACTGGGTGATGGTGCTGAATAGTTAGAGACTTTACATTCCAGCATATTTGAGTTTCTATTGACATTAGATCTACTATATAACACAATTTTATGGTAGAACATCATATAAATTATATTAGAATATGTTTTTTTGTTAACATGTAAGAAAAATGTTAGATTTCTAAAAGTGCTCCTTGCCCTAAAGTTATGCTAGGAAAAATGTTATTTCCAGTCATCAGGAAGATAAGGTACATTCTTCAAACAGTGTCATCATTAAATACTTTTTCAAATGATGTTATCATATTCATTTGTTTTGTGCTGGGAGATATAATTTAAATGTACTCATATGTTAAAAATCCAATCAATTGTTAAATGTATGTTTAACTTAAACTCTTAATATGGACTGGCATAAATTCTGGCTAAGTTTTCAACTTTAAATTATTACTACAAGTAGATTATTATTTTACCTTAATTATCATGAGCTTATTCCTCAAAGTGTGCAAATATGTTTATGAAATTAAAAGTAGTAGATGTCTACTATGATGCATTGCAAAAATATAGAACATTATTGTCCCCAATTCTTCATTCTTTTCTTATTATAGAATTGCACAGCCAAGCCCTTTGCAAAGTGATTTTGTATTATCTCCTTGTTACAAGGGTAGATGAAATATATTTCCCCACTTCACTGATGTTGGGCTTGGCCATGTGACCTATTGTAGCCAATGTGAACGGCCAAAGAATGAACATGGGTTTCAATGTGCCAGTGTGGCTAGGCTTGAGTCCTTGTGTTTCTGCTCCATGAGAAAATATGGAGCAGAAAAAAGACAGGTAGAATGGATCTGAACTCAATCCCAGGCCTGGGGTTTAATCAAGCCTAGCTGAGTCCTGCCTGGTAAGCTCAGCTGAAATTAGAGGATCTGTAGCCATCCTACCTTTGATGAATGAAAAACAATAATATTTGTTTTTGTAAACCATTGATGTGTTAGAGGTTGCTTTTTATTCATCATAATTATAGCTAGAATTGATTGTTGCATATATTATTTTATAACATTTTGATAGCTATAGTTACCCAAATACAGGTAAGAAATAAATGAATAAAGTATTAAGACTATGGTATTTATTATAATACCTTAAATGTTAATTACATGTCCCAATATAAATATGTCTCAGTATATGATAAGATTTTGATGACTAAAAATATAGTCCTCTTGGGAAACCATATTTAGTCTTTTGAGGCTGACAAAAAAGTTCAAAATGAAAAGATTGGGCTACATAGTTTTCATATAGAAAAACTTCAATTCATTTGAAAATTTCCACTCATCAAACTACCATTTTATAAATTTCCTTTTGTCATCTTAAAGAATAGCATTAAAAATTGCTTATCTAATTATATCATTTATCAGCAGTACATTGTAATCTCTTTATAATTTAGTTTTTAGTAAACATGAAACAGAGTGTAAGTTATCTTTGTTCTACTGGAGACTCCCTTAGAACGAGTGGCCATAAGTCATAGCTATATATAAAAGTTTTGTAACTTTAAAACTATATACCAATGCTTGGCAGGAAAAAGTTACAATGTCATATGAGGATATGTTCAGGAATAACAAATCCAGTTGAATAAGTTTCTCAATTTTAATGGATGGCCTACACTATTCAAATAAGCTCATCTAACATTTTTTAGCATGAATATATATATATATATATATATATACATGTTAAAAGTTGTGCAATTATACAGTGAATATTTCCATTTCAGATGTCAGACTTCTTGTCAAAAGCCAAGAACTATAAGTAAGTGGATTAAAATACTTTGCTTCATAAACAAGTTGGCCTATTTTATTTGGCCTAGTTTTTTTAAAAAGCAATTTCCTTTCATAGATAAGATAGCAATTGTTGAACAATTAGCTTCATAAAATATTATTTCACAATAAGATGGGAAGAAATAAGGGATACTAAGACCATTTCCCTATGAGATTAAAAACCTTTTCTACATATTTGTCTATCGATGGCATAATAGACTCATCAAGTTAATGTTTCATTGCTGCATAGCAGCTTTAATTCAAATTTCTCACTTCCAGAAAGAAAATCTTTTGAAAATATTTTGAATAGGCTCTCAGTGGAAGATTTTTGTTTGGTAAGATTCCCACATTAAAGTTTATGTATGATGTAGAATTGATTTAATAAAAGCTATGTTTAGTTAGCTGGTTAATTCTTGGATGGAAAAGAAAATAATTATAGCTAGATACTTTGCTTTTTAAATGTGTATTTTGTTGGATATTTGAACATCATAGTTACTTTGGTTTTTCTTTTTGCAGTATTGTAATAAGCTACTTCTCTCCATCCTCAATTAAGCATAAATATTTATTTAATTTTGTAATTAATTATATATGTTTTTAAAATATAAAGCTTGCAGCACATAAGACAACATAATTAAGGACAAAGAGAACAAACTCAACTAATGAACACAGAGTTGAAAAATAGAATTCTGAAAAATTAAATGAACTCTTGCTTTGCATGTCAGTGAAAACCTTTTGTTATTTTCTGGCAGGATCTGGATAGACAGAAGCTTTCCCATGTATTGACAGAACTGCAGAAAGCCCAATTAATTCTCCAGCTTTACTAACATTCTGTTTTTTTTCCTCAGGAGTAATTCCAAACAATTCTAAAGCAAACAAAGTATTCACAGTATAAAAAGTTTGGGAGTACCTTAGCTTAGTTTTATTTTGGGCTTTGTGAAGGCAGTCAGAGAATGTCACAAATACCAGCTTTAGACAAAATCTGCAGCACATTAGGCTTGGCAATTTACTCACATTAAAAAGATCAATTGTTAAGGTCCTGGGAAGGAATTGCACATACAGAGAGTCAAAAGAGGAAGGTAGATGAAAAATAAAATACTACAAATGTATAAATGTGTGTATATTTTAGATTGCATACAACTTGGGTATTTAATTTATATGGTACCTACATTGTGCCTTACTAAGTATAATAGTCATCTTTTCAACAATAGTGTAAATTGCTTTGAAATGGGCTTCGCATTTTATAGTTTCTTTAACCCTTAACACAGAACCAAGGCTAGTGCTGATCATTCAATAAATAAATATTGATTAATTGATTAAGATCATAATACAAGTTTGCTAGGACAATGCAATATTAGAATGTTTGTTGCAAACCATACAGCCATTAGGGGTTCAAACTGGCATGATATATATCATGTCAATTTGAACCCCTAATGGCTGTATGGTTTAGGTCACCTCAACGTTGTTTATTTATTTCTAATTTTAAGGATGCTTTACTTACTATTGTAAGACAATTTTATAGGACAATTTTCAATGCAATTAAAAATATTTCTTTTCTATTTATGTGTGTTCTTAGTACTTCTCTTTATTCTCTTATTTTCCTTTGGTTTTGTGCAAAAAGAAAATAACAACATTATAAGCTCTTTAATAATTGCTTTCTTCACTTTCAGACACACATTTGAACCCTGTGTGGTGAGAAGGCTCTGCCTTTTTGGACAATCCTTTGATCCTCACTCTCCAACTAAAGTTTAGGAAGAAAGACACTATTGAAATTCAACACAGAGTTCT
Organism: Ateles fusciceps; assembly: GCA_036589455.1. Lineage (NCBI taxonomy): Eukaryota > Metazoa > Chordata > Mammalia > Primates > Atelidae > Ateles > Ateles fusciceps. Next base: position 6,847,315 of record JAZHEH010003310.1, read on the forward strand.
GAGGATTCTAGCCTTCATTCCTCTTGACTCCATCTAAGGAAGAGTGGTAAGTCAAAGAAAACCTTAATGACATGCAGTTAGCATTACTCCATGACATTTCAAAGTTAGAGGAGCGAGAAAATTTAGCATGCATTTTGTTAAGGTGTTTTGTATCCATTAAGTCTCACCTTTGGAGCCTAGAGGAGAGAGGACATGACCTCTCTCAGACCCACATCTTGTCATAAAGTTCTAAATAGCAGTATGGTTTCAGAAGGGCCACCCTTTCTTCCATGGACCATTGTAGTCAAGAAAAAGTTTTAGTAGACCTTTGACTTTGACGTTGTATGTATTGAAATGTTGCAGCTTTGTTGCAGACATATATAATTGAGTTTGGCTGTAACATTGCCTCTGTCTAACTGCTTCACTGGAATTGGGTTGGTATGGAACACAGCTCTCTTCTATAGGGTCTATGGCAGGAGTTGCAAAATCTTGTTGAGACAAAGGAGTTAACTTCAGCTCTGTTTTCTAAGCCATGAATTATTTTTACATAACCTTGTGATAAGGAGTAGAATTTTTACAAAAGGAGTAATAATTTTTAGTGAAAAGAACCTCTGGGCTTATTACTGGAGAAGAGGCTCCTTGGTGATTGTGCTGTTAGTTGTAATTGGCTCTCATTCAGGGGATATTGCTTTGGAAAAAACTACTGCTAACAGTCCCTGGGCAAATATTTTCTGTGTCACTAATCATTGAAAAGCTGCCATGATTTCAATGTATAGTAAGTGGCATATTAACTAACATTCTCGTTTATATGAGAATTCCACATAGGTTATCTTTTGGCTCATTGGACATAGGTCAATGAAAAGTGAACATTGCTAGCACTAGGGAGCTGTCTATGCTTTGTGTTTTAAGCTGAATGAATCACTCTAACATCCAGATAGCATTGCACAATTTATACTGTCTAATCAGGATTATAATTTCACAACATCGCATTTGCAGCACAACCATAGCATTGTAATTTAGCATGCGTTTTGTTAATGTGTTTTGTATCCCATTAAAGTCTCATCTTTGCAGCCCAGTGCCATATGTTACCAGTCTAGAGTAAACTCTTAAAAAAGGAAATAAAAAGGAGTAGAATTTCACTATGACATATGCTATTTGTTACCTACCATCAACCAGTCCCCTCTTCTTTCCTAACTGAACCCTAATTTTGTTCAAGTTTGGGGAAAATGTGCTCAGCAAGATGTGCCCTACTCCCAGCACAGGATATGAAATATGAAGGATATATGTCACAATAGATATCATCCCTAATGCTTTCATTAGGGATGATCTATATTCTGCTTTCATTAGGGATTCATTTGGCATTTGCTTTGACTGAGGTCTGGCCAATAGAAGCTGAGAGAAAATCTGTTGCAGGACTCCTGGGAAAGGTTTCTTCCTAATAAAAGAAATATGCATGCGGAGAAAACACCTCCATCCCTTTAATTTCCTGCCTTTGGATGCCGTTATGAGGATGTGATGCATAGAGTTTCTACTACCTAGGGGTTGGGGATGAGGAAGATTGATGACATGCAGAGCATGGGAAAGCAGGGAGGTTAGAAAGAGCTTAGGTACTTTAAGGCATTTGTTAGACTGCTGAGCCAGTTCTTAGATCTACTTCTCTCTGGACTTCTTGCTGAATGTCATAATAAATATCCTTATTGTTTAAGCCACATTTAGCAGGGTCTTCTGTTACTTACAGACAAAAGCATTCTAACTGACAAAAGAAGTTATTTAAAAGAATGCAGTTTGTTCCAGTGTGACTGCTTCTCTCACGGGCAAATGCGAGGCCAAAACAAAAAAATTAAAAATTAAAAAGGGTATAACTGGTTTACTCATGAGCTTTTTGTGGAGCTGGTAGTTTAGAACCTGAAATTAATTTTCCCCACAGAAAGGCTATAAATGGTGTTTGGGTTCCCCAAGGTAAGCCTATAAGGCCTATTTAATCCAATAATGCCATAAAATCTGTACAGTGTAGTAGAATTGAATCACCTTGAAAAACAATGTTTCCTTTGGGACAAAAATTAATTGAGAAAAAAATTCAAAGATCCAGCTTGGAAAAACAGAAAATCATCACGTTAATAACAATAAAGTCAAGGACTTCCCAACTTCCCACCCCTCAAGGATTGGGCAGTAGGGACAGTTATTAACCCAAGTCCCAAAGGCAACGGTTGTACCTGTTACTTGGGAGTAGCATGGGAGGTCAAAGGCTAGACAGTAATACAGGAGAATGGCAGAAGCTTAGTCAAGGGGTGGGGGAGGTGGGTGCTAAATGTTTTTCTTTCCCCGTTACTCCTCAGTGCCAAGAGTTTACCTGCCTGTTTCTGTTGGTTTCTAATAAAACAATTGTCTTCCTTTCTTTTCCCTGAAGCATTCCTAACTTGTGACACTTTTAGGCGGAACTGACAGTATTATGTTGGTGTCACTGTTTACCTGGTTTTGTCAGTCTAAATCCTAGATCCTTTAAGCTGATGGTGAGGTATCAGCCACCATATCTGTATATAAAGGATATTTAACCTGGTATGAAGTGGCAAGATATTTTGCTGATATGAGTTTGTCCTATGTTCTCGTCACATGAACCTGGAAGATGTGAGAAGTCTTGCTCATCACTCCTCCCAAAAACTCAAGATGTTTGTCAGGTTTTGTGCTCTGAGTTCTGAACTCCTTTCCTCGTGAAGGTCTTGACCCCTTTTTGTGGTAGGAACAAATGGTAAACTGGTCAGAGTCCCAGAAGAAAACTGTGTCTGCTCTTTGTTGGTTTGTTTTGTCTTTAAAGCCTAAACTTATGGAAGGTAGAACAAACTGGGGGAGAAAAAGGCTTTTCAGAAGATTTCTCAGAAGCTTAGGGAGTCAAAGAGGATATGGGGTACCTTTCGTTGAATGACAGAGATCTGAGGCCTTTTCCCACTCAGAGCCCTTGAGATGTGAAAAGATCTTTGATGAAGTAACATTGGGATATCTGGAGAAAAAAATGAATTCTTATGATAGACAATAAAAATTATTAAAATGATGATGAAACTATACATAGTTGACCAAATATAAATTATATGTAAAGGATATGTGTCCAGTATGTCCCTGAAAACTTCTCTGATATTTCCAGTGAATTCCTGAGCCGTTGTGGATATGAGGATGACTTCTAGCACGTCGCACTTACAGTCTCCTTCACACACAACCCAGTATTATGGGGGTTGCTTATGCATGAAACTCTTTTGAGGATTGCTAGAGATTTTTTAACTGAAAGTAACTGTAAGAAGTAGAAATGATGATTAGGTGAATGGTTCCTCCTTTGCTATTTCAACATCTTTTCTTTTACTTAAACCTTCATTTCTATCCTCTGTAATTGCAGGAGCTATGTGTCCCTTGCCTCTAAAGGAAGGGACAAGAATGAGCTCCTTGGAGATTTGAGGGCTGATAAAAAGAGCACTCAGACACATTATGTCTTACAGAATTAAATTTTATGCAGTAAGCTCAAAAATACTTTCTCAGCAAAACATCTGAGAAATATGCTGATGGAAGTTCCTTCTCCAGGATCCTAGTTTCTTCACAGGAAACATATTTGGATCCCAGCAAGAGTCATCTGCCTGTTCAAAGTGGAGCCTTCCAGCTTAGTGCCATTCTTAATGGGGGTTCATCAAGAGTAATATTATGGAAGTTTTCTATTGCTATGTAACAAATTACTTCAAATTAATGACTTAAAACAACACATATTTTTTGTCTCACATCTGTGGGTCAGGAGTCTGACCATGGTTTAACTGGGTCCTCTGTTCAGAGTTTTATAAGATTGCAATCAAGTTGTTCAAAGGGTTGTGTTCCCATTTGAAGGCTTGTCTGGGGGAAAAATCTGTTTGGAAGTTCTTTCAGTTTGTTGGAAGAATTCATCTTCTTGAAGCTGTATGACTGATGCAGGTTTTGCTGGGGTGTCATCTGGAGATCACCCTTAGGTTCTAGAAGACACTTGCAGTTTCTACAAGTCACCTCCAGTTTCTTGCCATGTAGACTTCTTCACCCATGGCTACTTACTTATTAAGTCAGCAAGGAGAATCTCTTTCTCTAGCCTGCTATCACTGAGTATTATGTAGCATAACATAATCATGAAAATAGCATCATATCACCTTTCCCTTATCCAATTGATTAGAAGCAAGTCATAGGTCCCACATACACTCAAGATGGGGAGGTTACATAAAGGTATGGACACAAGGAGACACCAGGAGATGCAAATCATTGGAGGTCTCCTTAAGTTCCTTTCATCATACCAAGTTTATTAAACTCCAATCACACTCTACATCTCTCAAATAATTACCTGATATGACTGCAAAAATTGCCTTTAGCATTTCTCTGGATCCAGGTGCTGGATTACAACTTTTACTTTGTCGTTTACATTATCTTATACCATCACGTTTCAACAATGTAATACTAAGAAGTCTGTACACAAGTACAAACAAGGCCAAGAAGACATTGGTTCTGCAAGGCTTGGACTGGGCCTTGTACATGTCAGCACTGCTCCTGAAAGCCAAGTGGAAGAAGTATACCAGAAAGGTATAACCAGTTTATTGTATCTTTGCTACCATAGGGTTACTATTGAACATTATTGGTTCTCTAGTGATGATACATTAAATGGTTCAGATCCTTGTGCAAACTATGCTGGTATTTCATATTTGAGGCCCAAATCATAGCTTTCAGTCACTGTTTCTGTAATTACAAATTGGAACAATAAGGAATTTCTCTCCTTAGGAAATTCCATTGAGCCCATGTCAACCATATATACTCTCTCTCTTCCCTGACAGCGAGTTCTCCTTAGGGATCTTATGTGTCAACAGAATTTAGTCAGGGCTATCTTTCCCCGGGGTTTTTCCTAATTTAAATGGTTTTTCCTAATTTCCCATCTCAGGAAAGTGGTTTAAATTTTGCTCTCTTTATTTGCCAAGAGTTTTTTACGCAAACTGGTGCACTCATTTTGGGGGCTCTGATTACCAAGAGTTAGGTGAAGCCTGCTAAATCCAAGATTTGTTCACTTAGGGACTTTATACCTACATTTGCATAACAGTGTAACTGTGCACAGAGTAGAGAAGATCGGCTCCAAGACAGCTTTCTTTTTTTTTTTTTTTAACCTCTGCCTAAACAGAGAAGCAGCTGGCACTCTACTCAGTAAAACAAATTAAAGCCCTGCCTCACCAGGCATTCCAGGCACCCTGTTACACTGGTATTTTATTATACACAGCCTCAAAGCAGTCTTTAAGTACTGAGTCTTTATCAATTGAATTCTATGGGAGGTTTTACTCTTCTCCATTATGCTCTGCCAAATGCTGGCTGGAGCTGTGTGGCGCTACGATTCTCTGTCATTCTATCCCGGAATCTTTGTCTGTGTTCTTTACGCATGTTGTGGCTACAGGAGAAGTGTTTTAAGGTCTCTTTGGTGGAAAAAACCCAAACTAAAAGCAGCTATTCCACTGGGCGGAAACAAGGAAGCCATGACCTTTCTTTTGGCACGTTAAACAGTCATTCTGGGAGGCAGTGGGCCAAGTGTTACTGTTTAACTTTTTCACACAGATCTGATATCATGTGGGTTACACATGCACATGGGACTTTTGAGATTTTTTTCCAGGGCCTTTAATGGCTAATAAGTACAAGTGGGATGTGGAAGCTGGGTAAAAATGGTCCTGCTATGTTATTTATACTTCCTACTCACCCTTCTCTCCAAGAATCATGGACACCTAAATTTTAGATCTATTATTTTTTCTTTAGATCTACCTATGAACACATAAATAAATGCTAATGATGGCTTTTGAGTACTGAAGTTAGATGAATTTATATTTTAGAATGAAACTTGACTGAGAATTACCTGGAATTTGATTACATCAGAGTGAAAGATCTTATTTGTGAAAAAATAAGAATGAGAGGTAGAACAAGTGTCTGAGTTTGGAATGTCACCCCTCCCCTGATAAGAACCATGCATTAGAACTAGGGAACTGGGCCATGTGGAATGAACATAGTGGTTCATCATAGTCTTCTTGATGCTGTTTACTCAGCTATTATTGGGTAAATTTAAGAGAAAGTTGGGGATAAGATAGTCACAGGGAATATTAGTTGAGTGGAAAAGAAAAGAAAATTAGAAAAGAAATCCAAAAAGCACAACAGAGGAGAGTGGAGAGTGAAGGGGTTGAGAGTTTCTGTAGGCACTACTCTTCAAAGATGTAGCTTTTGCCTTATAACCTTTTATTTATAAGATGAGCTAGCTTGTGTGGAGCTAGCTCATCACCTGCACACACACACACACACACACACACACAGCTAGCTCATGTGAAACTGCCTTGGGTATTATTTTGGCTGATATAACTGATGCAACTCATAATGATCCAAGTTTTTTGTTACAGACAACAGAATCCACTCTAGTTGAGGAAAGCAGAAAGTGATTTATTAAAAGATAATGGTAGCTCATAAATCACTGAGAGAGTAGAAAGCAAAGTTTGAAGCTGAATGCTGAAACAACTCTCCAAACCATTTCACAGAAATGAAGTAACCATGGAGCTGTGGCCTCTGCTGTGATCAGGAATTTGCTGAACCAGGGAGTTGCTCTTATAACTAGGTGCTCTAGAATAGGTACTTCTGCCAGTAACTACATCAGTAATACGGCATATCAGTAGAGATAGATTTTATATCTCCTGCCTTTTCACGTGACTAAGTTCTAAAATAGATACTTATGCCAGTATGTGAAACCTAAATCATGTCTTGAACCTTAGCTGCAAGGGAATGTGGGAAGTGTTATTTTTTTTCCTTATGCTTCTAATCTCTGCATGCTAGGAATTAAAAATAAGTGTTCATTAAGACACGCTACTGTATTCTGCTACTCTATGGAACTTAATAGTCTACAAAAGGATACTTATTCAAAACGAAATAAAAGATGACCAAATTTCAGTAAAAGAACAAATAAGGCAAAACAAAGCACAAACAAGAAAGACTGGGAAATGTAGCCTAGACCTGAATTCCTGACTTATGCAGATCCACCCATCAATAATAAACAGCTATTCTGGACTTTCTGTGAGAAAAAGAAAAGAAAAGAAAAGAAAATGCTATTGTGATGAAGCAATGAGTTCTGGGGTTATCTGCACAGAATTTAACATTATCCTAGTTAAGGCATCCTAGTCATTGATGTTTCTCCTCCCAAGCCTACTGTTCACTAACCAGTCCTCTACGGTCTAGCCAGAATCATCATGTTGTTAGCCTGATATATAAACTCCTTTGAGACCTTTTCCCAGCCTCTCTCTCCAGTCTCATTTCTTGAAAATTCCCTCTAGATTTGTTCCATGTTTCAAAGGATACAATTACTGACTGTTCTTACTGGTTATTCCTCCTGAAATTTTGCAGATGCTGTATCCTCTTCCCAGACCCTTTCCTGATCCATATGTTCTTCTCTTCAATGATATTCATTTTCCATCCTCTACAGTAGAACTTTTTCAGAGTATTTATTATATTGTGATTTTATTACTTCTTTACTTATCTTTTTCCTCTATTATCATATGATTTCCTGGAAGACAGATCTACCTTATTCAACATGTTATCTCAGCACTTAATGTAGTATTAGGTAAATGATTGATTCTTATTAAATTCATTAACTCCTTAAACATGTTTGGACTACATTTTATATGAGAATACAGGCAATAAACATGCAGATAAATACATAAACAAAATTTTAAAGTGTAAGTGTTATAAAAATTAAAACTCATGGCATATAGAGAGGCTGAAGTTGAGGTTGGGGGTTGCCCTGTAAGCTTGACACAATTTGAATTCTTTAAACTCTGTGCTTTAATTTCCTTATCTAGTAAATGAGGATGATGATAGAACATATCTCACTAGTTCTTGAAATAATTGAGTGTATATATCTAACATGATTAGTGTAGGGGGTGGCACATAATAAGTTTTACGTAAGTGATTGTTATTAATTATTGTAAATGTATCTTCTTGATATAAATTAGAAAAATGTGTCTTCTTCCTATAAACTAAAGAAATTCAGCCTCTTCATATAAATTGTAGTTTTAGCTTAAACCAGACATAATTTAGAAATTAATGTTCTCATATAAACTCTTTCCCACTCACACAATTAGATAATGATTTCTAAATCAGGTTTATGTGTATATGTGTATAATGTGTATACGCCAATGAAATGGGGTGCCTGCAAGTATGTATATATTTTCATATGCTATGGCTCCTATGTTAGTCTGTTTGCATTGCTATAAAGGAATACCTGAAACTGGATAATTTATGAAGAAAGAGGTTTATATTGTCTTATGGTTTGGCAGGGCATTCAGGAAGCATGTGTTGGCATCTGCTTCTGGGGAGGGCTCAGGGAGCTTACAATCATGGCACAAGGGAGGAGGGAAGCCAATACAATATATTACATGGCAAGAGGGGGAATCAAGGAGAGAGAGAGAAGGAGGAGGGACTAGGCTCTTTTAAACAACCAAATCTCAAGTGAACTCATAGAGAACTCAGTCATTACTGCAAGATAACTTTTATGTTCTGCTTCCTTTTTAATCATAAGCTTCAACTTTAAGTTATGTCTTCACTCCCATATCTTATCATTGGCTGTTAGAAGCAGCCAGGCCGTATCTTTAACACTTCGCTGTTTAGAGATTTCTTCTGCCAGGTATCCTAAGTCATCATCCTTAAATTCAAACTTCCACAGATACCTAGGGCAAGGACGCAATGCACCCAAGTTCTTTGGTACAGAGTGACAAGGATGATTTTTGCTTTAGTTCCCAGTAAGTTCATCATTTCAGTATGAAACTTCTTCAGCTTGGCCTTTACTGTCCATATTTCTGTTAGCATTTTGGTTATAACAATTTAACCAGTCCCTAAAAAGTTCCAAACTTTCCCTCATCTTCCTGTCATCTTTTGAGCCCTCCAAACTCTTCCAGCCTCTCCCTATTACCCAGTTCCAAAGCACTTCCACATCTTCAGGTATCTTTATAGCAATGCCTTACTTCCCAGTACCAGTTTTCTATGTTAGTCCATTTTGTGTTACTATAAAGAAATACCTAATACTGGGTTATTTATGAAGAAAAGATACTTATTTTGGCTCATGGTTCTGCAGGCTATACAAGAAGCATGGTGCTGGGATCTGCTTCTGGTAAAGACCTCTGGGAGCTTACAGTCATGCTGGAAGGTTAAGGGGGAGCTGGTGTATCAGGAGGCAAGAGATGAAGCAAGAGACAGAGGGAGGAGGTACCCAGCTCTTTAAACAAGCAGAATTCATGTGAACTCATAGAGCAAGAACTAACTCATTGCCATGAGGACAGCATCAAACCATTCATAAAGGATCCATCCCCATGACCCAAACACCCCCCAAGAGACCCACCTCCAACTTTGGAGGTTACATTTCAAGGGGACAAAACATCCAAACCCTATCAGTCCCTGTGGAAATAATGTGGTTTCAGGAGGAATCAGACACTGATTATTACATTATTTTCATACTGAAAAAGTTTATTTTCATATAATTTTAGAAGTCTGTCTTATAATTTAATACTAAAATTTGAGTTAATGATAGCTAAAATTTAATACTAAAATCTGAGTGTATTAGTGAGCTAAAAATGACAAATCAACCCCTAAATCACCCATTGAATAATTTAATTTATATATTGTTCTACAAAAGTAAATCATGTGAATATCAGGAAGTCTCTATGTTAACATCATTCTTGCAATTATAATACATGCCTCAATCATATTCATGCATTTACAATCTCCCCCACCATGTTGACCAGGTATAAGTTGTTTCCATTTAAATATATACAGATCAATTATTTTGTCTTTTACAGGTTTCTTTTAAACACAATAACCTTAAAGAGAAAGATGAGTTTATGAAAGCTCCTAAGGAATTTATGCAAAAAAAAAAAGATGCTCAAGTTGCTTTTCAGTTTTAGAGGTTTTTTCCTCCATATTTAAAGACTGTATTATGTAGTCATTCATTCTGTAAATTAAACCTTTGATTCTTAGTGGCATTATGCAAAGCTAGTATATTGTACCTACTTGCAAATACATTATATCAGTGAATGGTTTCTTTTTCTTTGCCCAAATTGCCAAACTGTTTCCACAACATACAAAGGACACATTAAATATTACCAAAATAGAAAGTTTTTGTGTGAGCTATACAATATACGGTATGGTCACTCCAGGTGCCCAAAGATATGTGGAACTGTGGAAAAAAAGAAGCAAAAGCTCTCTGAAAAAGTTAAAGGCACACTATATAAATATCATGGAAAAGTCACCTAGGGACACCTAATCACTGAAGCAGAACTACTGAGCATAAACAAACATAAAGTGTAGTTTCATAAAACTAGTCTTTGGAAAAATTTTCCCAATCCTACCCTTTTCTTGCTCCAAAAGAAACTGTTGGCACTTCAGATTCATCTTTTTGTGATGGAACCTATCATCATAAACAGAGCAGAGGAAATGGGGCAAAGCTGCAGTTGCTTATAAATTCCAGACTGTTTTGTCACTATATTTTGAACAGCAACTGACATAGAGTGTTAACTCTTCCTCTTGTGTTCTCCTCAGTCTATAGATTGTATTTTCATGGGGACAGCACACAATCCCAGGGAGGGAGCAGAACCTGAGAAGACATGGCATTTAAATAGCTAAGATGTTTCTCCATCTCTTTATCTAGTCTTAAGCACTGTCTCTAGTAAATAGAGAATTAAAAAGAGAAAGAAGGGCTTGAAAAGGGTTTTATATTATTTGTGAATAGAGAATGAAGTTTTTCAAGGGGACAAGTAAACAGAAAGGAGAAGAAGGGATACTCTTTCCCCTAAGAGTTTAAGAAGAAAATGAACTTAAATGTGTTATTTATTCTAAAGTGTTGTCCAACTAAAGGTGTGTTTGTCATTTAAATATCCTGTCAAACACACATCCATACACACACACACACACACACACACACACACACACACAGACAACAGAAACTATTTATGGAAACATGCTTAACTGTTAGCAGACAGCTACTAGTAAAATGAAACTACATATTTACCTAAATAACTATTTATTATAATATTTGTATGTGTAAGTGTTGTAAATTAGTAAGAGAAAAAGGAAAATGATGAACAATCTAATATTCAATACTGTTTCTCCAATGTGTATGAATATATAAATAAAGCTTTTTTCCTCCTTGGTGATTAGACCATTTGCTATACAAGACCCTTTTTTTTACAAATTCTCTTTGAGTTCTCTCAGCAGTTTTTCTTTCTTTCTTTTTTTTTTTTGAGACGGAGTCTTGCTCTGTTGCCAGGCTTGAGCACAGTGGCGCAGTCTCTGCTCACTGCAACCTCCACCTCCTGGGTTCAAGCGACTCTTCCACCTCAGCCTCCCAAGTAGCTGGGATTACAGGCGCGTGCCAAACGTCTGGCTAATTTTTGTATTTTTAGTAGAGATGATGTTTCACCATGTTGGCCAGGAATGGTCTCGATCTCTTGACCTCGTGATCCACCAGCCTCAGCCTCCCAAGGTGCAGGGATTACAGGCATGAGCCACCGCGCCCGACCTTCTCAGCAGTTTTGATCCACATACTTTACCTTCTTTATCTCTCCGAGACACTGATGAGGTCCACTTTGTTTGTTTGTTTGTTTTTGAGACAGGGTCTCATTCTATTGCTCAGCCTAGGGCATTAGTGTTATCATGGCTCACTGCAGCCTCGACCTTCTGGGTTCAAGGGATCCTCCCACCTTAGCCTGCCAAATAGCTTGGACTACAGGTGCATGCCACCAAATTCAGATTTTAATTTTTATTTATTTATTTATAGAGATGGCATCTCACTATGTTGCCCAGGTTTGTCTCAAACTCTTGGGCTCAAGCCATCCTCCTGCCTCAAACTCCCAAAGCACTGCTAGGGAGTTCACACCAAAAAAATCTGCTTTCAATGAGGTCTATGCATGTGGTGGAGCACAAATGAAAGAGAAAGAGTATTTTAGTCTCTTGTGCACACATTGATCCCCACAGACCTGGATATGACCTTGTAAGCCCTTGAGTGGCCAAAGGCCCTGGCTAGTCTTCTTTGGTGTTGAGCAGTGTCGATCTGTTTATCTCAGAGTATAGTACAAATATTACCATTTTAAGATAGGAAAACATTGCCCTAAGGAAACCCTGAGTTTCTAAGCTCCAGAGTTCCTTTGTATTTCTTTATTTTGTGGTGATAGTCTTTGATTATACTCTGACGTATATACCTCTGTCTCTATTTTTATGTATAGCCATTCCACAAATATTTCTTGAGCCTATACAATATGCCATGCACAGTACAAATAAGCAAAGTATGATTTTGATGAATAATGTGCAGACAAGCAAAGCATAAAGTAAAAACATAGTGTGTGGCAAGCAATGACTAGAAACTGTGTCTAATTTATACTGTATTTCTATATGTAATGAAATAAGTCTTTTGCTATTTCCAAAACTGCATCCATTCTTTCTTTAGGTCAGTTTAATTTCCTTGCTCTTCTTCTAAATATGAAATGTTGTTCTTTGTTTACATCTGTAAACTAGAGTACACCAACTGGATTATCTCTTACTCTCAGTATTATTGATTTGAAAGATCCTCAGCTTGGTATTTCTAAGGAAACAGCCAAAATATCCTGGTATTTCTGTTTGTGATGATTCCAAATCAATGAAGCAAGCTATTTTCCTTGAATGCTGTTATCCATGACAAAAGGGCTAACTGCTTAATTCCAGGGGTCTGTTATTATTTGTAAACTGGTTCTTAAATAAGGATACTTAGAGATGCCTCTTGCTCCAGATGGTACCATTTAACTGCCTGTGTTACTCATGAGTGATTTTCAGCTTTAGCTTTAAACAAATACTTAACACAGCAATTCTGTTATCAAGAATTCTCTCTCAAAATTGGAACAAAATCCTGAAGTGCTGCATGAAGTGGCAGCACAAGCAATTTCCTCCAGCATGGGACACATGGGTTAAAAATAAACGGAGCATGACTGTGCTGGCAGGTAAAAAAGGAACTGTAGCCAGCCAGAAAGAGAAAAGACCTCTGGACTGTCTGAAGACCTGAGTGCAAATCTTCGCTCGACAGCTAATTACCCTGTGACCTTGGTAGATCGTCAAAAAGTGGGGGATTAGGTCATCTTTTTCATAGGATTTGTTTATGAACTAAATGATCTAATATTTTCCAACATTATTGCTGATGAATGCTAATAGATGTTACCAGAAAAAAAAAGTTTCCATGGTTGTAACCATTTAAGAAACACTAAGTTAAACCAGGAATTAAGTTTCTTCAGTGAAAGACTTCTCAGTCTTTAAAATGCTCATATGGTTTGTGACCTTTAAAGAAGACATAGGTGACATGTTTCCTAAACATATTTGGCTGCCTGTTGGAAAGATATTCTATGGAACATACTTTGGGAAATGCTATCTAATTTCGAAAGTGCTGTTGAAATGTAAGCTGTTAAAACTTTAGATGTTAACAGTACATACCTCGAGCCTATATTTTACTTATTTGTGCTCTGAAATATCTTAATTTTTAAAAAATGCTTCCTTCTTTTTTTTTCTTGAGCTACCATGGGTAAGTTTAACTTCCTTTTTCTCTTTTCTAACTATGAAACTTTGTTTCTTGTCCATATCTGTGAAACCAGAGTTAAAAAAATTTTTTTCTACCTGATTATTACATAAACCCATTATATATAATATTTTAAAATAAATTTGTTAGCAATTATGGTATGTAGTACATCAGATACCTAAAAATAAACAAACAAAAAGGAAAGCAAGACAAAAGGCATTTGTGCCTACAGTTCAGAGAACACTAGCCGTACTTCTGACCTTTGCATTTAAAACACAACTGGATATTTTCTTGCCTTCATGAAATTTCTGCTCTAGAAGTTTATCATAATGTAAGCTGAAACTCTACAAATTTTAACGCTATTTCTGAATTCCTCTTGGTATTGCATTCAAAACATTAGAATATTTGAAAAACAGCTCAAGTACTTGATAAAAATATTGGATTCAAATTTGAAAGGTCGCTTTCTTGTTCTATGATTGCTACAATTTACTGAGTCTCAGTTTTCTCTTATATAAAATAGGTACAGTGATATCTACCTTCTAGAATAGTTGTGAAGCACAAGTAAGGAAATTGTTACTTGTGCTTACTGACATGCATCTGTGACTCTTGAAGGATAATAGAATAGAAAGTAATCTACGTGACTACTAAAATAAAAGTGACTTGTGGTCATTTCCTGAATTAGGAAAAAAATGCTGAGGATGTACATTGCTGAGAACATACATACATTCCTGAGTTAGGAAACGACCACAAGTGCCCAGTTGTTAAAAATTAGAAACAGATATATTTTTATGAAAGCAACTCTAAACTACAATGCAGTGAATTTCCATTTATATTTCAAAAAATAATACAAAATAGCTCATTTATGCTGCATATCTGTGTCACGGAAATCTTTCTTTTAATCTTTCATATTTCTTTTCTGTGTCCTTTTATGTATTCATTGCTATTTAGCTCACATAATGGGATTTGAATTTTGGTACTCCTCCTTTAAAAATTCTAAACTACCTTAGGTTTTAAAAAATTGATATATAATAGTTGTACGTATATTGGGGATACATATGATATTTTACATGTATACATGTAAAGTGTATAGTAATCTAATCAGGGTAATTGGAATATTAATTGTCTCAAATATTAACGTTTTCTTTGTGTTAGAAACATTCCAATTCTTCTCTTCTAGTTATTTTAAAACACACAGTAAATTACTGTCAACTACAATCTCTCTACTGCCCTATTATTATTATTATTATTATTATTATTATTATTTTTGAGATGGAGTCTTCCTCTGTCACCAGACTGGAGTGCAGTGGCACGATCTCGGCTCACTGCAATCTCCACCACTCAGGTTCAAGTGATTCCCCTGCTTCAGGCTCCGAGTAGGTGGGACTACAGGCCCATGCCTCCACGCCTGGCTAATTTTTTTTTTTTTTTTTTTTTTTGAGACAGAGTCTCACTCAGTCACCAGGCGCCAGGCTGGAGTGCAGTGGCGAGACCTTGGCTCACTGCAACCTCCGCTGCCCTGGTTCAAGAATTCTCCTGCCTCAGCCTCCCGAGTAGCTGGGACTACAGGCGCGCGCCACCACGCCCAGCTAATTTTTTTGTATTTTTAGTAGAGACGGGGTTTCACCATGTTGACCAGGACGGTCTCGATCTCTTGACCTCGTGATCCGCCCGCCTCGGCCTCCCAAAGTGCTGGGATTACAGGCGTGAGCCACCGCGCCCGGCCAATTTTTTATATTTTATTAGAGAGGGGTTTTCACCATGTTGGCCGGGATGGTCTGGATCTCTTGACCTCATGATCCACCCACCTCACCCTCCCAAAGTGCAGGGATTACAGGCATGAACCACCATGCCTGGCCTCTCTTGCCCTATTGAATACTATAACTTATTTCTTCTTTTTAACTGGAATTTTGTATTCACTTGCCAACCTTTTTTCTCTTTCCTTTCCTCCCTACCCTCCCCAGCCTCTAGTAACTATAATTCTATTCTCTACCTCCATGAAATGCACTTTTTAAACTTCTACACGTGGGTAAGAATATGTGAAAATTTTCTGTGTCTTGCTTAACATAATGACCTCCAGTTCTAATCACGTTGCTATAAATGACAGGATTTTTATTCTTTTTCATTACTGAATAAAATTCCATCATGTATATACACTACATTTGCTTTATCCATTCACACACTGATGGTTGATTTCATATCTTGGCTATTGTGAACAGTGCTGCAATAAAAATTGGAGTGCAGGATTTTTTTGATATACTGATTTCCTTTATTTTGAATGTATACTCAGCAGTGGGATTGCTGGATCTCATGTGATATGGTTGTGCTCTGTGTTCCCACCCAAACCTCATCTTGAGTTGTAATCCCCATGTGTTGAGGCAGAGACCTGGTGGGAGGTGATTGGATCATGGGGTCATTTCTCCCATGCTGTTCTCATGATAGCATATGAGTCCTCATGAGAACTGATGGTTTAAAGTGTGGCATTTCCTCACTCTCTCTCTCCTGCCGCATTGTGAAGAAGGTGCTTGCTTGCTTCTCCTTTGCCTTCCACCATGATTTTAAGTTTTCTAAGGCCTCCTCAGCCATGCAGACCTCTTTTAGTTTATAAATTAACAAAAGTCAATTAAACCTTTTATGTTTATAAATTACCCAGTCTCAGTTAGTATTTTTATAGCAGTGTGAAAAAGGACTAATACAACATGATAGTTATATTTTGAGTTTTTGTGTTTCCATAGTGGCTGTGCTCATTTACATTCCCACCAACAGTGTACAAGCAGCATCCCCTTTCTCAGCATCTTTGTCAGCATCAATTATTTTTGTCTTATTGATTATTGCCATTTTAACAGAGGTGAAATTATGCTTCATTGTGGTTTTAATTTGCACTTCTCTGATGATTAGTAATAATGAATGTTACTTTCATATACCTGTTGGCCATTTAATTTTTATGTTTTGTTTTTTCTGCATATGGCTAGCCAGTTTTCCCAACACTATTTATTAAATAGGGAATCCTTTCCCCATTGCTTGTTCTTGTCAGGTTTGTCAAAGATCTGTTGGTTGTAGTTGTGCGGTGTTCTTTGTGAGACCTCTGTTCTGTTCCATTGGTCTATGTTTCTGTTTTGGTACCAGTATCATGCTGTTTTGATTACAGTAACCTTGTAATATAGTTTGAAGACAGGTAGCATGATGTCTCCAGCTAGGTTTTTTTTGCTTAGGATTGTCTTGGCTATGTGGGCTTTTTTTTTTGTTGTTCCAAATGAAGTTTAAGGTGTTTTTTTTCAATTCTGTGAAGAAAGTCATTAGCTTGATGGGGATAGCATTGAATCTATAAATTAGTTTGGGCAGTATGGCCATTTTCATAATACTGATTCTTCCTAATCATGAGCATGGACTGTTTTACCATCTGTATTCTCTCTTATTTCCTTCAGCAATGGTTTGTAGTTCTCCTTGAAGAGGTCCTTCACTTCCCTTGGAAGTTGTATTCCTACATGTTTTATTCTCTTTGTAACAATTGTGAATGGGAGTTCACTCATGATTTGGCTCTCTGTCTATTATTGGTGTATAGGAATGCTTGCGATTTTTGCATATTGATTTTGTATCCTGAGACTTTGCTGAAGTTGCTTATCAGCTTAAGGAGATTTTGGGTGGAGACAAAGGGGTTTTCTAAATATACAATCATGTCATCTGCAAACAGGGACAATTTGACGTCCTCTCTTCCTATTCAAATACGCTTTATTTCTTTCTCTTGCCTGATTGCCCTGGGCAGCACTTCCAATACTATGTTGAATAGGAGTGGTGAGAGAGGGGCATCCGTGTCTTGTGCCAGTTTTCAAAGGGAATGCTTCCAGTTTTTTAAAATTATTATTTTTTGTTATGGAGTTGTTTGAGCTCCTTTTGTATTATGGTTATTAATCTCTTGTTGGATGGATAATTTGCAAATATTTTCTTTTATCTTGTAAGCTGTCTCTTTACTCTATTGATTGTTTCTTTTGCCCTGCAGAAGCTTTTTAGCTTGACGCAATTTCATTTGTCTGTTTTTCCTTTTGAGGTCTGTGATTTCAAAGTCTTACTCAAAACATCTTTGCTCAAAACAATGTCTTGTAGCATCTTCCCAGTGTTTTCTTCTAGTAGTTTCACAGTTTTAGGTCTTACATTTAGGTTTTTAATCTACTTTGAGGTGACTTCTGTATATGGTACCAGACAGGGCTCTAGTTTCATTTTTTTGCATATAGAAATATGTTTTTTCCAGCACCATTTATTTATTAAAGAGACTGTTCTTTCCCTAATGTATGTTCTCAGCCTTTTGGTTAAGAATCAGTTGGCTGTAAATGCATAGATTTATTTCTGGGTACTCTATTCTGTCCCATTGGTTTATGTGTGTGTTTTTAGGCCAGTATCATGTTGGTTTGGATGTTCTAGCTTTGTTGCATAATTTGAAGTTTAGGTAATGTGATGCTTCCACCTTTGTTCTTTTTGCTCAGGATTGCTTTAGCTACTTGGAGTATTTTGTGGTTACACATAACTTTTAGGATTTTTTTTTCTATTTCTATGAAGAATGTCATTGGCATTTTGAGTGGTATTGCATTGAATTTAAAGATCGCTTCTGGTAGTATGAACATTTTAGCAAAACTGGTTCTTCCAGTCCATGAGCATGGGATATCTTTCCATTTTGTGGGGTCCTCTTTAATTTCTTTCATCAGTGTTTTATAGTTGTCATTGTAGAGATCGTTCACTTTTTGGTTAAATGTATTCCTAAGTATTTGTATTAAATTCTAGTCTATCTTTTAATTTTATGTTTCTGATGGTCTCAGGAATAATAATGGCTATATTAATTATTCTCATTTAAAAATTATTGTCTGCTTCTTGAATTGACACTTTCTTCCAATCTCAGTGTCTGCTTCATCAGTACAGTGATCACTGGCACATATGAAAACTATTGTGAGCATTGGTTCAGATTATAGGGGCAAGCACTGAATTCTGGGGGAGATCTATCGCTAACTGCTGTGTTTTAAGATGTGAGGGAGGTTGAGCTCAAGTGTTTGTTTATTAAGTGGAGGTCAGCTGGATTATGACAGCACCACCTCTGGTTTCTCCAGCAGTAATGTCTGGCAGATTTGAGAGTAAACGGTTGTTGGTAGGGTGGTTCTCTTGCCCTTTAACTAATTCAAACCACCTATTGGCCAGGCACTGTGGCTCACACCTGTAATCCCAGCTACTCTGGAGGCAGAGCCAGGAGAATTGCTTGAACCTGGGAGACAGAGGTTGCAAGAGTGAGACTCCCTCTCAAAAATAAATAAATAAATAAATAACAATATTTATTTATAATAATAATAAACCACCTATTTCTCTCATTTTTCTGCCTCTTAGACTAGATTTTTCTGGAGTTCTGATGGCAATACTCACTTCGTAGCAAATGTCTCTTTTTTTCTGTATGGCACTAATGGTTACTTAGATCTGTTAAATTTTCCTATTGGTTTCCAACTTTTTGTTCCTCTACTTTCTGGTTGGTACTGCTGTAAATTTTTTCTAATTTTCTAACTGCTTGTTATTTCTTTCCAGTGGGAATTTTTATGGGGAAAATGGAGAGGTAAAGTCTTGTGCTAGCCATCCATCTTGAACTGGAAAACCTTAAAATGATTTCCTTTCTATGATATTGTCCTTTATTTTCTTTAAAATCCATACATTGTTACAATGGAAACTTTCTTTTTCCTCTCCTTAAAGCATATTTGACTATAGCCACCAAAGATTTTTATTTCTTATCTTTTGCTTGATTTAATCCCTCAACAGAAGAAATTCCTCTTCATAGGTGAATATGCAGTATTCATTCATTCCTTCATTCATCAAATACTTGCTCAGCCTCTCCTAGATATTAGATTATGAAAAATATAGACACAGTCTTGCCAGCAGCAGAACTATACTCCATTGTACAAATAAAGAACAGGTTTTCTTTATTCTTCCACAAGAAGAGTGAATCTGTCTTTACCTTTCTGTTAATTTAACTTATTAGCATAGCATATGTTTACTTTATGTTTAAAAATTGCTTACTACTTGTACAGTGAAAATCTTCGCTTTAACTTTGCAATCATTAAAAAAACAATATCTAGGTGAAATATAAAACTTCAAATACAACAGAAATTAAATTAATGTTTTAATTTCACTGTTAATAATACCATGCATGTTTTAGATGTTCTCATAGGATTGTTGCCATCATGTAGGATACAACTGATACAACTCATTTAGTACAAGCAGCTGTTTTTACATTATCTGAATTTGTTTCTTACAAGACATTTAGTTAAAATGCATATTATCTATATTGAAAACAGAACTTCATCCTATTAGACTGGGGTGAATTTTCAAAATAGTTTATGGAATTCCTCTTCTGCAGAGACTATGGTGTCATTTTTGTTCTTATATGTCTATTGTAATTTAAATGTGGTTGTCCTTGAAGGTCAGAGACAAGGCAAAGTACACTAGCAAGCTTCCATTCAATCTTGTGACCTGTGGGCAACTAAGCCTAGTCATCCCTACTAAGTGAAGTTTGTGTGAAAATGACAAAATACACATGAAACCTCATGTGCAACGTGGAATTGGAAATGAAATATGGAAACCAGGTGAGGAGATGGTTTGTTGATCCTGGAAATCTGTGCTTTTCACACCAGGACATGCATAACCTCAGAGGTACAGAATGTTATGCCAGGAAACGTTTGAAGTTTTAGAATACACATGGTCCATCTTCCTACCATGTTGATAATCATAACATAATGACAGCAAAGTAAGTTGTATTTAATTTTCCTTCTATTATAACATACAGTTGTATTGTAGAGTAAAACCCACAAATTTTTGCATTAATTAAAAAAATTAGTTATTAAATTTCAAAATAATTTTGGACTGATTTGGACCAATTTCCTCTAATGATGCCCCAGGGGCGTTTATTACCTCTCTTGTGCTATACTTTGTTGGAGATGGTCACAGAGCTCATCTGTAGGTGAAAATGTACGACGTAAAATGCTGGCTTCATCACACAGATTATTATCACAGTTTGAGTAACAAGAGTTTTTAATGCTAGTAGTGGTTAATTTATCTAGCTATTCCATAAAAAAAGTTTGCCTATTAAAAGTTGATCTTTTAGATATTTGATAAAATTAAGCCATAAACCAGCCTCATTACTATCTATTTATTGGCTATTTGTTTTGATGGATTAAATACTAACATCTGCTTGAAAGTTAATTGCCAAAGTACATCAAGCATGCAAAATTGTCCTTACCACCTTTATTAGATTACACTACCCATAGTAAGTCACCAGCCTAGCACCTGCAGTTTTTCTTCTCCACACTGATTGTAACCAATCACTCTTTTTTCATGTGTGAGCCTCTAAGTTATCATGTCAAGGCTGTGAAAACTGAATCTCTACATGTTACTAAAATACTCTGGAACTCACAGAGAAGTTGGAGATAAAGTGCATGCATGTTACAATTACTCAAATGACTGCTTTATTTTTAGCAAATTTTCATTTATGGGTGCCTCTCAATTTTCTATCTGAACATAGAAAGACAAAGGTATGAATTCAGGTGATCTTTTTCCATTTCTGACATTTATTTTAGAGATCTCTGCAAACAGAGAAATCTATCAATATGGCTTCACCTTGCTAACCTCATACCTTTTCCCACCGAGAGTATCTAACATTTAAGCCCAGAGCCAAGGCCAGCACCAGATCTGAGGGGAGAGCAGGCACATTATTTTTCTCTTCTCCTGTTTCTTCTTTCTCCTTGCTTTAGAACACCACTGAGAAATAAATGTTTATTTACCTTCTGGTTTTCCTTTTATTCCTGTGGGGGACAGATGAATCTACTTTAGTTTTGATATTTCTAAGCTTTTGACAGTAAATGAAAGTACAGAGATGTTTACTGTTCCACCTAGTTTGTATTTAAGCAGCCTTGCAAGCATGAGCTCAATAAAAATAACTTCAAGTATGAATTTTGTAATACTTGACTTTAAATCATGAATCAAAAACCTGTAAGTACTTGCTCAAGGTCTGAGAAAAATTTTTAAAAATACTGTAAAAGTGACTATCAGATAAACAAAATAATACTTCAAACCTTAGAGTCGAAAGACAATGTACAGGTCAACTTTTCTCAGTGGTTCTGAATTCCTTTTACAAAACCCGTTTCTAACTAAGATCATTCCGCCTCTTCTGGAACATTTTCATGGAAAAACTATCTCTTTGGATACTTTCAGTGAAAATTCATTGCCCAAAATAGCTGCCACATTAGGCAATTTCACTGTTAAAAATCTGGGCTTATAATTGATCCTAAATTTACCGTCATATATTTGTGTCTATTGGTCCTGGTGATGCCCTCTGGAGTAAAATACTATAGCCTTATGCTTCCCTATGGTGTATCTTTAAATATTTGAAGGAATCATATCTTCCATTAATCTAGTCATTTGTTGGAGCTGGCTTATACCAGGTTACCAGAGCAAATTTTTAAATTTTCCAGAAATTTGCAAGCTAGTTTTTAAACTAGTGATTATTAAAAATTAAATTACATAAATTTCCTGTTAAATAAATTACACTAAAAACAAAGATTGGCCGGGCGCAGTGGCTCACACCTGCAATCCCAGCACTTTGGGAGGCTGAGGTGGGTGAATCACGAGTTCAGGAGTTCAAGACCAGTCTGGCCAACATAGTGAAACCATCTCCACGAGTTCAGGAGTTCAAGACCAGTCTGGCCAACATAGTGAAACCATCTCTACTAAAAAAAAAAAAAAAAAAAAAAATTAGCCAGGCATGGTGGTGGGCACCTATAGTCCCAGCTACTTGGGAGGCTGAGGAGGGAGAATCACTTGAACCCAGGAGGTAGAAGTTGTGGAGAGCCAAGATCACACCACCACACTCTAGCCTGGGCAACAGAGCAAGACTCCATCTCAAAAAACACACACACAAACAAACAAAAACAAAGTTAATAAATACAGCTAATTATACAGCTAACTATTTTACCACTATCTATAACTAAGGTGGGTTTATATTATAACTGCATGGTATTCATAGAAACATTATATATTGACTACTACATGCTATAGACTGAATATTTATGTCCTTCACAAATATATAAGTTTAAAACCTAATCTCCAATGTGATGACATCAGGAGGCGGGGCCTTTGAGAGGTGATTAGGCCTTGAAGGAAGAGCCCACATGAATGAATTTGGTGCCCTTATGAGTAAGACCCCAGGCTGGGTGCAGTGGCTCATGCCTGTAATCCCAGCACTTTGGGAGGCCGAGGCAAGCAGATCACCAGAGGTCAGGAGTTCAAGACCAGCCTGGCCAACATGATAAAACCTCATCTCTACTGAAAATATAAAAATTAGCTGTACGTGGTTGTACATGTCTGTAAGTCCAGCTACTTAGGAAGCTGTGGCTGGAGAATCACTTGAACTCGGGAGGTGGAGGATGTATTCAGCCAAGATTGTGCCACTGCACTCCAGCTTGGGCAACAGAGTAAAACTCTGTCTCAAAAAATAAAGTAAAATAAAATAAAATAAAATAATAGACCCCAGATAGTTCATTTGCCCCTTCACTATGTGAGGAAACAAGAAGAAGATGGGTGTCTATAAACCTGAAAGTTGGCTCTCACCAGACGATGTAGCTGCCAGTGCTATCTTGGGCTTCCTTTCTCTTTCTTTCCCTCCCTTCCTTCCTTTTCTTCTTTCTTTTCCTTTCTTTCTTTTTCTTTCTTTCTTTCTTTCTTCTTTCTTTCTTTCTCTCTTTCTTCTTTCTTTCTTTCTCTCTCTCTCCCCCTCCCTTCCTCTCTCCCTTCCTCTTTCTTTCTTTCCTTCTTTCTTTCTCTCTTTTCTTTTTCTCTTTTTCTTTCTTTCTCTTTTTTGTTTCTTTCCTCCTTTCTCTCTCTTTTCTTTTTTATTTCTCTCTCTTTCTTTTCTTTTTTCTTTCTTTTTTCCTTTCTTCTTCCCTTCCATTCCTTCCCTTCCCTTTCCTTCCTTCCTTCCTTCCTTCTCCCTTTCTCTCTCTCTCTTTCTCTCTCTCTCTCTGTCTCTCTCCCTCTCTCTCTCTCTGGCTTGCCTGCTTGCTTGAGATGGCGTCTTGCTGTGTCACCCAGGCTAGAGTGCAGTTGCACAGTCTTGGCTCACTGGAACCTCTGCCTCTCAGGCTCAAGCAATCCTCCTGTCTCAGCCTCTTGAGTACCTGGGACTATAGGCATACACCACCATGCCCAGGTAATTTTTTGTAATATTGGTAGAGATGGGTTTTTGCCATGTTTCCCAAGCTGGTGTCAAACTCCTGAGCTCAAGTCATCTACCCTCCTAGGTCTCCCAGAGTGCTGGGCCTGAAAAATAAACATCTTTTCTTTATAAGCCACCCAGTGAATGGTACTTTGTTATGTTATAGCAGCCTGGAAGGACTAAGACACTATAGTACTGATTATCTCTTTCCAACCCTGCAATTGGTGATGTCATCCTAATGGTTGGAAATTGGCTATGGTTGGAGAATTTATACCATGGAAATTAATAAATGCTAAAAATTAGTACTTTTTCTTTTTTTAAGAGTGAATTGTTGAACATTTCTCAGCACACTACTTTCCAATTTCATTTAAATAGCCTAAAAGTCATGCAGTTTCTTTTATTATCCAATAATCTCACAAAATTCATTTCTCTGTGATTTTATGAGAAGCTCCACTCTCCAATATACCCTCCTCCAGATGTCTGTCAGTTTCTCTTAGTACCTAGAACCCAAGAAAAAATTCTCAACACTGAGTAGAAGAATTCCTATTGATGATTAGGACATTATTATTTTTTACAAGATCTGAGGAAACAGTCTTTGTTTTTAAATAGTATTTAAGTGTTATACATACATAAAAGACAAAAATATAGATTTCTACACCTACCACCAAGATTTTTGAGGGACTCTAATGACGTGCATAAAAGAGTACCATGAAAACATCATGTTATGGAAATATAAGTGATTATTAGAATTTATTATTATAATAGCAACTGTGTCCAGGTCACAGAAAATAATATTTCCATTATGTGTTTCAATAATCAGAACAAATGTCAAATATTGTTCTCAGCCTTGGTGTCTTGTTTTCAGAACAACATGGATAAATGAGCAGAAGTCTTTAGAAGTGTGTCGAGAATGGCAGAGTGTTTGTTTTGATTCTGTTATTTTATCACAGGCTTAGCTTCTAACTATGTTTTAGTTAAATTAATTCTAAAATTTGTTTACATTCTCTGGTGATTCACTAACATTATTAAATATTATTTAATAATCAGGTAATATACACATTAATATCTGAGAGTGGGTTCTGTAACAAGCCTATTTTCTACCAATTTTTAAAATTTAGCTAAGTAAACCATTATTAAAATTAGTTTCATTTTCCACCTTCATATGTTAAAAATAATCTTCTATATTTTCAGGGAAAAGAGAAAACCCTAAATCCTATACAAATATGGACACCTAGTCCTTTTGTAGCAGAATAAGAAACATCAAAACATTCTTTAAAGTGCTATTATATTTAATGAATACAATCAGGAATAATTATGATAAAACAATATCCACAGAAGAGATTGTGTAACATACAAAACAGCTTATAGTAATATATACTACAGAAAGATAGGGACATGAGATCTTTGCCAGAAAGGAAATGAAGAAGACAGGGCAAAAGGTATTGAGAGTTGAGAGATAAGGCCACAAACATATCATAAATGCTATGAAGGAATAGGCAACATACTTTGTAAGCAAGAGGAGCCCCTCGAGTTTTTTGTTTGCTTGTTTGTTTTGTTTTTAGCAATTGAGTAATCCAAAACAATTGTTTTACAAGATAACACTGGCAATATTGTGGGCTGAAGACCAGGTCGCAGAGTACTTACAATGTAATAGTCAGACCAAGTCATATAGCAGTTTTTAGAAGTGCCAGTGAAAGTTGACAGTAATTCAAATTTGCAATCTACATAAAGATAGTAGCTAAAGCTATAAAACATAAACATACAAACAAATAAAATCACCAAGGGAATAAGAATGGAAAAAATATGAAGTACAATGATCAGAATCTTAGGAAGAAGGTTAAAAAAAATTTAAAAAGACACATTACAATGTCAATGTCAAGAACGAGAAGGCAAATAGCATATATGTTTCATTTGAGCAGTATTCTCTATATATTTCTTCATAAATATTGCCATATTTTAATATTTTGACTCTTTTCTTTGGATTTACTTAACCTATGTATTACTATTATAAATAGAAAAATTGGTTGGGTGCAGTGGCTCATGCCTGTAATCCCAACACTTTGGGAGGCTGAGATGGGTGGATCGCCTGAGGTCAGGAGTTTGAGACCAGCCTGGCCAACATTGCAAAACCCTGTCTCTACTAAAAATATTTAAAAAATTAGCCTGGTGTGGTGGCACACACCTGTAATCCCATCTACTTGGGAGGCTGAGGCAGGAGAATTGCTTAACCAGGGAGATAGAGTTGCGGTGAGCCGAGATCTACCCACTGCACTCCATCCTGTGCCACAGAATGAGACTCCGTCCCCCCCCCCAAAAAAAAGAAAAAAAAAAAGAAGAAAAATTATAAATGGAAAGTAACTATAAAATAAATAGAAAATTACTAATAACAAATTAGAGAATATTGTATGTCACTGAAAATTGACTTCTATACAATCAGGGATTCATGCACTACACTTTGGGAAATTCAAGACTAGGAGAAGCCACTCTTGATTTATAGTGAATACTTAATGGAGTTGAGTTTTAGGGAAAAAAAATTGAATTGTTTGGCAGCTGGCTTGCTCTAGAAGTGAACTGTAGGACCAAGGATGGGGGAGAAACAAAAACTGAGGAATTCCTGATGCTGGAGCATGGAGTTTAGACATTTGCATCAGAACCTCTGAGAAATGGGACTTTTCTTTTCAAGCATGTTGTAAAAATTTTGCATCTCATATAGTTGTATGTCTGATACAACTAATAATAATTTCCCACCACCACTGGAAGATTTGTCTTCTTGAAAAGTGTCTTTTGCTGAACAAAAAATGAAAGCTGTTCCAATAGAAGACTAAACAAGTCAATCTATAGTGTAAAGCAATAGTTCAAAATTTAATTTAATTGCATTGCAAGAAATTGGTTTTCTTTATGTAATGTCAAAGAATGCAATTAGAAATAAATAAATTTTTCCAAATCAGCCTTTTTAAAATTTTAAACATAATTTGGTTTCCGTGGGGGAAATAACCTCTCCTTTCATGGCTGTTTGTAAAGTTGAAGGAAAAAGAATCATTCATGGCAAGAAGATATGCTGGAATGTACACGTCCTCCCAAATGTTAAAAACTTATTTTGACTTGCAAAGAAATTGTCTTCATACAAGGAAAACTTCTCAGGAAGTCCAACTGCTTATTTGTTTGTTTTCAAGCGAAACAAATCATCATTAAAAAGGTTCAGCTTCAAATTAAGACCTTTTAGAGGCTTAGAGAAACTTGCTCACAGAAGTTCAAATCCCTTAGAAAATGGCTCATTGCTGTCTCAGAAAGAGAGAAAAATAGCTACTGATGAGATTCAAATTATTCTCTATCTTCTCTTTCATTAATTTTAAACATAATTCATAGGCCATTCTGCTTTGGAAATCAAAAGAATTATTCCTTATTGTAGCCCACCATTCTTCATCATTATACACACACAATGTCCAATTTCACCCCACTCATTCAAAATGGCGCTTAAAGCAGGCAGAAAAGATTAACTCCAATACTTACATTTGGCTTTAATTCATAGCTTTATAAAGAGTTTTACTAGTCTAAATATGTATTTACACAATAGAATATGATGAGTCATTTCTAAAATGTAAACATACTAGTTTTAAAAATTGCTTAAATATATATTCTGCCTGAAATTTTCTCAGGATATTCCTATGAGGTTCATAGCAAAAACTCCCTTGTATTTGAAAAACCCTACTTCTCAACACATTACAAATAAATGTGATCAAAAGGTAGAGATACCTCTCAAAGCAGTCAAAATATTTTAATCCTTCATCTTTCTTGATGTTGAGCAGTCTTAGAAGCACTGCCTCTCATTTCAAATAGAATCGCCTTCAATCTGTTCTGACTATGCTTTTAATAGTGTCAGCAGGTTGCTGTTTAAAGCCTCTAATAATCAAACACCTGGGCAGATGTTTCAGAGAATAATAGTGTTCTCTTTCTATAAAGAAAAATACAGCTCAGCACAGTGGATTTTGTTCTTGGCTAGACATGCATTTCACTACATCATAAGTCTCTCTTTGCTTTTAAATGGTCTCTTGTGCATTAAAAAACACTTGAAATCTTATTTCCTGTTGCTAGTGAGGATGATGATGAATATCATTTTGGGGCCAGGGTCAATGTCATCATATGTCTGAGGTTAGTATCTCTGTATTAACATGCCACTGCCAGTTCTGATTCCTGTCCAAGATAAGTAATAATAAAACTCTAGTCTCCCGCACAGCCTGGTCTGCGTGAATTACTCTTTTCTCTATTGCAATTCCCCTGTCCTGATGAATCAGCTCGGTCTAGGCAGCAGGCAAGATGAACCCCTGGGGTGTTTACAATTCTTCTGATTATCCAACTTTCCTTTTTGGGTCTCCACTACCTGAGTTTTTCTCACAATTGTGTGAAGTCTAATTCCCACGATAACTCCCTTATCCCATCTCTATCATGGTTCTGCTTCCTTTATTGAATACTGAGTGATAAGAAATCAGTACCTGAAACTGGGTGCTATCATAACAGAAACTAAACCATGAGGCTTTGGAGTAAGGAGTGAGCATCAATAATTTGTATAGAAAATTCAAAAGTTTTAAAGGGAACTTTACTACAAAACATCCCATGTAGTTGAACCCAATAGGACAGAGGCAGTTCAAATTAAAAAGAAGGTTTTGAGTCCCAATTTCACATAAGCAGGAAGCAAGCTGAGACAGTTTCTCAGATGAAAAGATGGGTCACTGTTTTAGGGAAAAGGACAGATATCTCAGAGAGAGGTGCTAAGACTCCAGAGCTGAGAACAATGGATTAAGGAACTACTCCCGTAGAGCAGAATTAGTGTCTAATCAAGAAACAGTCTTTGTTTCTGATGAAGTTGGGGGGCCCCAAAACATGTTCCCAGCTGTATTTTATTTTATTTTCTTTGTCCTTTTCTCTTTTCTGTTTCATTCCTCCTTTAGTTTGCCTACCTGCAATTTTGGAATTGCTATGAACTCATGACTGCGATTCCCATTTCCCCTTTTCTTTGCACAGAAGTGTCTCTTGCAGTTGTTACATTACTGTCTTGCTATAACTTATAAAAATATGAGTTATCTGACCTTTAAATAAACAATGTTTATTTAAAGGTCAGATAACTCATATTTTTAAGTACAAAGTTCTTTAGACTAAACAGGAGTTCCATCTGATGAGCCTCATCCATATCTCTGCCTAACTTAAAGCGTAAGATCTTGCATTTTGAGCCAGAGTCAAAGATAATGTTATTAGATAAGACTTTGGGGATCTTATGTGGAGATTAATACATTGTGCGTATGGGAGGAATGTGAATTTTGGCCAGGAAAAAAATTTTTCCCAAGCCCAGGCATGCATGCCACTTCTCTCATGAAGAGGTAGAGTCTGTTCCCCTCTTTTTGAACCTAGGCTGGCTTTATGACCTTTGTAAATCAATAGAATGCAGAAGAAATGATGCCGTGCCACTTTTGGACCTAGTTCTTATTAAGCCTGAAAGCTTTCAGTTTTGCTTTCTTGGAGCCCTTGTAAATAGCAGTGAATCCATCTGGGTCTGGAGCAACTTTAATTCTTGCGTCTTCAGCAGAAAGAATTAGACTGAGGGACATAAGGCAGAGTGAGAGACTGAGGTAAGTTTTAGAACAGGAGGGAAAGTTTATTAAAAAGCTTTAGAGCAGGAACAAAAGGAAAGTCAGGCACACTTTTGGAAGATGGCTGAGTGACTGACTAAGCGATCAAGTGAGTGGCCTTTGAATTCAGGTTTTACTGGGGTCTGTGTTATTCCTCCCTTGATTCTTTTTTGGGGTGGGCTGTCTCCATGTGCAGTGGCCTAGGAGTGCTTGGGAGGGGCTGCACAGTGTGTTTACTGAAGTTGTACATGTGCTCACTTGAGGTGTTTTCCCTTTCCCAGTTCAGTGTTCCTAGAGGAAGGTCATATATCAGTTAAACTTCCATTTTGCCCCTTAGTGGGCTTGTGCCACAGAAATCTTGGAGATTCCAGTTCCTGCAAAGCCCCTGGTGGAAGGCAGCTTCATAAGTGACCCCAGCCCATGCCACCTGGAGCAGAAAAACAGCCCAGTTGATCCCAGCCAACCCATGGAATGATAAGAAATAATAAACTGCTACTGTTTTAAGCCACTGTATTAGTCCATTTTCACACTGATATAAACAATTACCTGAGACTGGATAATTTATAAAGAAAAGAGATTTAATTGACTCAGACTTTTACATGGCTGGGGAGGCCTCAGAAAATTTAAAATTATGGCAGCAGGCAAAAAAGAAGCAAACATTTTCTTCACAGGCAGCATAAGAGAGAGAGAATGATAGCGAGAGGGGGAAGTACCACACTTTAAAACCATCAGCTCTTGTGAGAACTCACTCACCATCATGAAAACAGCATGGGGGAAACTGCCCCCGTGATTTAATCACCTCCCACCACATCTCTCCCTTGACATATGGGGATTACAATTTGAGAAGAGATTTGAGTGGGGACACAGGACCAAACCATACTGTTCTACTTCTGGCCCCTCCCAAATCTCATGTCTGCCTCACATTTCAAAACACAATTATGCTTTCCCAAGAGTCCCCCCAAAGACTTAACTCATTCCAGTGTTAACCCAAAAGTCCAAGTCCAAAGTGTCATCTGAGACAAGGCAAGTTCCTTCTACTTACAAGCCTATAAAATCAAAAGTAAGTTAGTTACTTCCAAGATACAATGGGGGTACAGGCATTGGGTAAATGGTTCCATTCCAAATGGGAGAAATTGACCAAAATAAAAGGGCTACAGGCCCCATGCAAGTCTAAAACCCAATAGTGCAGCAATTAAACCTTATAGCTCCAAAATAATCTCTCTTGACTCCATGTCTCACATCCAGGGCATGTTGATGCAAGAGGTGGGCTCCCAAGGCCATGGGCAGCAATTCCCCTATGGCTCTGCAGGGTATAGCCCCTGTGGCTACTTTCATGGGCTGGCATTGAGTTCCTACAGCTTTTCCAGGTGCATGGTGCAAGCTCTTGGTGGATCTATCATTCTGGGGTTGGAAGACAGTGGCCCTCTTCTCACAGCTCTGCTAGGCAGTGCCCCATTGAGGACTTTGTGTGGGGGCTCCTACCCCACATTTCCCCCTCTGCACTGCCCTAGCAGAGGTTCTCCATGAGGGGCTTGCCCCTGCCACAGACTTCTGTCTGGACATCCAGGCATTTTCATACATCCTCTGGAAAATAAGCAGAGGCTACCAAGCCTCAACTTCTGAGCTCTGTGCACCCACAGGCCTAACACCACATGGAAGCCACCAAGGCTTGGAACTTGCAACCTCAGAAGCAACAGGCCCAAGCTTTACCTTGGCCCCTTTTAGCCAGGGCTGAAGCTGGAGCAGCTGGGAAACAGGGTGCCAAGTCTCAGGGCTGCACAGAGCAGCAGCTGGGACCTTGACCCGGCCCATGAAACCATTTATTCCTCTGAGGTCTCCAGACCTGTGAAGGAAGCGGCTGCCAAGAAGATCTCTAACATGCCCTGGAGATGTTTTCCTCATTGTCCTTAACATTTGGATCCTAGTTGCTTATGCAAATTTCAGCAGTATTGGTTTTAATTTATTTCCAGAAATGGGTTTTTCTATTTTATCACATGGTCAGGCTGCAAATTTTCCAAACTTTTACTCTGCTTCTCTTTTTAAACACAAATTTCAATTTCAGACCATCTCCTTATGAATACATATGACTGTATCCTTTCAGAAAAAGCCAGGTCACATCTTGAATGCTTTGCTGCTTAGAAATGTCTTCTGCCGGATACCCTAAATCATCTCTCTCAAATTCAAACTTTCACAGATCTCTAGAGCAAGGACAAAATTCCACCAACCTCTTTGTCAAAGCACAGCAAGAATGACCTTTGTTGCAGTTCCCAATAAGTTCCTCATCTCCATCTGAGACCACCTTAGCCTGGACTTCATTGTCCATATCACTATAAGTATTTTGGTCAAAACCATTCAACAGATCTCTAGGAAGTTCCAAATTTTTCCATATCTTCTTGTCTTCTTCGGAGCCTTCCAAACTCTTCCAACCTCTGCCTATTACCCAAAGTTGTGTCCACATTTTTAGATATCTTTATAAAAATGCCTCACTTCTCTCAGTACCAATTTCCTGTATTAGTCCATTTTTACACTGCAGTAAAGAACTATGAGACTGGGTAATTTATAAAGAAAACAGATTTAATTGACTCACAGGTCTGCATGGCTGAAGAGGCCTCAAGAAACTTACAATTATGGCAAAAGGCAAAGGAGAAGCAAGTACATTCTTCACAAGATCGCAGGAGAGATTGAGAGTGAGAATGAGGGAGGAAGCACCATACTTTAAAACTATCAGCTCTTGTGAGAACTCACTGTCGTGAGACTAGCATGGGGGAAACTGCACCCATGATCCACTCACTCCCCCACCAAGTCTCTCCCTTGACACATGGGGATTACATTTGGAGATGAGATTTGAGTGGGAACACAGAGCCAAAGCATATCAGCCACTAATCTGGGGATAGTGTTTTATATAGTAATTGATAATTTAAAAACTTGCAAATAAATGAATGAAAGAGTAAATGATTAGAACAAATGTCTCTATAACTGGTGGCAGATCTTACTACTGGATGTGTTACTTTTCCTTCCCAGCTAGTACCTTCTGTGAAGCTTTACACCTGTAATTGCCTGTGGACACCAAGGTGCTTTGGAAAAGTTCTGCACCTTTGCACGTGTCAAGAGAAAGTAAGACAGAGAAAAAGAGTGTTGCTGGCTTGCCCCCAAAGGTTTAGATCCAGAAGATTTGTTTTTCTTTTGTTTACTTCTTTTCAGAATAGTATCATGCCCATTATTATTATTTTTTGAAGCCCTCATTTCTAAAAAATTATTGAAGTAATTGAAAAAAAAATAAGGTAGGGAAACCTAAACCTTAAAAGAAAAGGCATGGAAAGTACAACTTTTATACTGTGGGGGAGAAAAGGACTTCTAAGACAATAGCTAAAACAAATTCAAAGGATCCAATACACTAAAACTACCAAAATGTGATCGATGGTTTTCATGTCAGTGCTAAGTGAATAAACTTTTTTAAAAGCATGGAATAGAAGAAAAGTGATAAAGAAAGTTTACTTCAAAATAGAAGATCAGCTATACTCTAGCTGAGGATTTTACATTTGAAACTGGTTGTTTGGTGTCTTAGTACCTCCGTGACTCTGGAGTATGTAAATGATAGACATAAGGAAATGGCGAGTAGGGGAACAGATAGACTTTATAGATACTACTAAAAAAGCAATAATGAGGAATGACTTAACAAAATTCAAAGGTTTCAGATCATTTGAGAGCCTGAAACAGCAGATGGCAAATATAGTTCAATTCAGACAAACATTAAAAGATGGGTAGCAATAGAGAACTACAAACGAGGGCTGTGGAAACACATTTCAATGGGCTAATCACCCAGCATGCCAACCAGAAAACATTTGAAAACTTTTAAGTATCAGCTTAGTGCAAAGAAACTGTCTTCTAAGATGAAGGGCAGAATAAAAATAGTGTTTTAAGTTTCTAGTCTTAACTCACGGGGGAGAGGGAGGAGTCGGGATAAGATAAAAATACTTAGAAGTAGGAAAAGATAATGATACTTTATGAAGCATGAGACTCTTAGTCACAAACTGCAAGAGATTTAATTTCCTCTACGGAAATAAAAAAGCATTTTGGTAGGTGTGTTAACTTATTTAATAGGGTGCATTTTAGTACCTTATGTAAGATAGCATCTAAAAATAGCCAGGGGACTTTTTCCCAAGTGGAAATAGATTGCGTAGTCTATAAACTACCAGTTGTTTACACAGATAGTCTAGGGACAAGGAGGATTCCTATATATTTATATGGCTGAGTTGGCTGGAATATTACCCCCTTAATATAAGTATCTTCTTACAAGTGGTTTTGTATTGAGGTAGTCACTTCTCACAGAAAAAGCTTAAGTGGAATCTTGAAGCCTTCATCCCTATTCTGTTAATAACAAAAATCTCATTAGGCTTTTTTTCCAAAATTTACCCAGGATCCCCAAATTGATTCCTCTAATTATAGCATCTTTAATATGTTGTTATGTTGATCGACCAAAAAAGATGATGTAGGCATTCAGGGCAAGCTAAGTGCTCAATTTGGCTGGGAAAGCCTATGTATTTGGAGTTAAGTGCAGAGTTCCTGGAGAACCAAGAAATAATCTTTATTCTCCAGTTCACTCCAGGTTCTTCTGCAATTCCAGCAATATATGGCTAAACATTATTTTTACTCTCAACAAATATTTTGGAAGAAAATGGTGCAAGTTCATGCTCTTATCCTTCCTTAAAGATAATTTTGACACTGGAAAGAATATTAGTTATGTGTTCCTGAATTAACTTATGATGTCATAGTGCATTTGTGTTTGGTGTTTTGAGACTTAATCTAAAACTGTCCTATCAGGAGTATCTAGAATTAAGACACTGAGTGGGAAGATAGACACAAATATGTCCATAGAAATAAGGAGGATTTTAAGCCAGAAAACTCTTAAATGAAGCTCTCAAGATATTTAAAAATACAGTGGTCACCAAAATATGCTACGCATGTTTAAAATGAACTATCTAAAGTTCAGAGGTTAGAGATGATGGTGTTCATGGTGCTCTTCAAAACTGATTCTTTTTTATTTTTTCTTTTTGTTAAGAGTTTAAATTACCACTAGAATTATTTTTAAGTTAAGAGAATAAGAGGATTGACTTTTTAAACTTCAAAATGAACTTCCCTGCTATGACCGACTATATTTTCCAGTATGGAGAATTGTAAGTTTTCACAATGAAATTGTAAACTTTTAGTGTTCTTTTACTCTCTGCTCTATGCCTATCCATCTGCCATATAGGAGGATTCTAGTTAGTGTACTGATAATAGCTTCCCTGATTACCAGGTACAGTTTTAAAGTTATTTCTGATCACATAGAAACTGAAATAATAAATATGTTTTAAAATATATTATCTAATAAAAAATAGAAATGATCAATGACAAAAAATCTAATTTTAGAATCTTTAAGATACATTTGGGACTACTAGATAGAGATTATCTACTTAATTTAAAAAATAATGTTAGCTGAAAATTTTTTAGTAAATTTCTCTTTCCTTCAGTTGGCATATAGGTACATGTAAACATTTCTTTCCCAATTAAAAAAGACCATCTTTTTGACCTCACTAAACTTTTCCCCATTTTAAAAGACCATGATTTTGATTTTCCTAAAAGCAGGGTTCCTGTCATTTATTTTTTAATTGTCTGTACCCGTCACAGGGCTTACAAATGGTAAGCTAGCAAATATTTGTAGAAGAAATATATGAATCACAATGTACTACTTTCTAATGGTTTCAAATAATGGCATCAAATTAAAAATACATGCCAACTAGAAATTAAACTCACTAAAAATTTTATTTTACTAAAATTTTATGTATATTCCACTCATATGAAAAGAGGGAGAAAGGGTCACAGAAAATCAGAAAATGTTAGGCAGCTCCATTTTTGACAAGATCAAGAGTCACTGAACTCATAGAGTAACAGGAAGTTATATTTAGCAGTAGGTTTAAAATATGACAGTTCATGACATGATATTTATTAAGGGTCACACTTCATATATGGGAGTTGACTTTTTGCTCTAGTATGGCTTGCCTTACACTTCTTTTATATAGAACAAACAAAGTGCTTTTGTACATGACATCGTGGCAGGGATTCTCAATTCAATTGTCTGATCTATTTATAAGAAAGTTTTTCTGCTGCATAGGTTACCATTTCAATATTAATGAAGACTAAATATAAAATTGGTATCCACAGTGTATTGTTTCTAAAATCTTACTCTTGATTTTATTTTATACTTTGATCATACCCCTAGCACTCAATACATTTTTATGGACCACCGTCTTGAGTTCAGGCTGCTATAGTAAAGTATTATAGACTGGGTGGTTTATAAACAGCAGAAATTTATTTCTCACAGTTCTGGAGGTGAAAGTTCAATATCATGGTCCAGCATGGTCAGGTTCTGGTGAGTGCTCTCTTCTGGATTGCAGACTGATAACTTCTCATTGTATTCCCACAAGGTGGAAAGAGTGAAGAAAGCTCCCTAGGGTCTCTTTCATAAGGGAACTAATCTCATTTATGAGGACTCCATCCTCATGACTTCATTACCTCCCCCAAGGCTTCGCCTCCAGATACCATCACATGGGATTAGTGTAAATTCTGGGGGTATACAAACATTCAGTTCATTGCAACCAACATCCTCCTGCTCTTCTTGCCTGAGGGGAAGAAACAGAAACATGTCCAACAAAATAACTTCTCCTATTCTTTCACAGTAAATTTTTTGTTGGACATGTAGCTGCCCAGCTAGAGACAGCATTTCTCAGACTCTCTTCCAGCTAGATATGGTCCTTTGGCTACATTTTCACTAATGAAGTGTGACTAGAAGTGAAAATGACACTTCCAGTTATAGGTCTTAAAAATATTAGGTAAGCAAGTTTTTTATACTTTCCCTTTCCTGTGAGCTGCAACATGGCCATTTCTGGGATTTAGCTATGGCCATACAGATGAGAACAACAGCGTTGTTGATGGCAGAATCACAATGTAAGGAACATGAATTTCTGAATGACCTCATGGGACAGAGCTATCTGCTTACCTGGACTGCTACTTATATCTGTGACACAAGCAAGAATTTGAGTCATATTTTTTTAGCCTCTATACTTTGGATAGTTTTATTATAGCAGCTTAGTCTTCATCCTAACTAATCAGTTGGATCCAGCAAAAGTTTAAACTCACCGTAGTCCAGAATGAAATCAAACTCATTTTAGATACTGGCACTTTTCTTTCCAAAATAAAAATCAACAGATTTACTTTTATGTATTGATGGGTGCATCATATTAAAGGTATAACGTTCATTTAAGCAGTGGCCACCTAAAAACAATATTTAGTTTGTAGTGACTATTGAATAGAATTTCAGCCTATGTTGAAGTGAAAATATTTAGGTTATTTAACAATGATCAGGTCCTGTGTATAAACAGGTTCCATCTTGTAAGATATTGAGAGTTCCAACATTACACAATGCTGCTCTCCAACTGAGTACTGTTCTCCAACAGTGAGACTAAAAGGTAAAAACCAAAAAAAGACTTGGTACTTTTCATGGCCTTTACTTCATTTGTCCTAGAAGCTCCAGATGATTGATGGTCTTCTCAATCTTGACATTATCTATCAATTCTGTTTTGCTTTAGGTAGTTATATGAGTTGTCATTTGCCTGACTTTAAGCAGACAGGTATGAAGTTCCGTTAATAGTGTATGCATTCATTCAACAGATGTGTGATACAGGAATGAATGAACAGATATTTACTGATTGAGTTCATCATGAGTTAGGCATTATTCTATTAACTAGAGATTCAGCAATGAATCGAGACAAGTTTTCTTCCTTGGTAGAACTTGTATTTCAGTTGGCATAGAGAAAAACACATACAAGTAAACAAACAAGTTAATAAATAAGGAATACTTAGGTATTGATAAATAATACGCAGAAAATAAAAGCAGGATGATAAGAAGTGACTCAATGGAGAGAAACAGTCTTAGAAAGGGTGCCCCCAAATTCTTTTCTGAGAAAGTCATATGAAGCCACGTCCTGAGTAACAAAGAAATGGCAGACATTGGAAAGCTGACTGAAGAGTGTTTTAGGCGGAGACACCTCTGGCAAGGTAGTCAAGTCCTTAGAAATCTTTACATCCATTTTTGGATGCCACATATATGCTATTTACCTAATCATCATCTAATAATAAATAACATGCTAGTGATGTAAAATAAGAATCAAGGGAATTTATATTTCTGTAGAGAACACAAACTGAAATATTCAGACCTCTATCTTAGCTTGGTTTTGTATTAGATGCTATGAGAATCAGGTATGCAATTACCCTAACTGCTGATGAAGGGTTATCATCTAAAATGGATTCAAACAAGGGGTCTTGTTTACTATAATAGTTTATATTACTTATATTATTTTTAGTGGGAAAATGTAGGTCCCATTAAGTATAATGTTGTGTTTGGCAGGTATCATTAGGAAGTAATTGCCTTTGGCTAGTAAAATCTCATGAATTGTTGTGACTTGACTTTTAATCGAGTGTAAAAATCGCTGGAATAATTGAATAATAAAAAGTTGAAGAGGTCTGATGTTTTTATGTGCAATCGAACAGACTTAAATATAATTAAGTAATATAGACAGTAACTTAGCAAAAGGAGGAAAATCAGAAGTCACTGAAAAAAATCACTGAAAAAATACTGGAAACACATAAAGTATTTCTCTGTAAAAATTTCCAAACACCTGAACTTTAGCTTTTCTGAGGATAAACTTATTAAAATATCACAAGAAATGTAATCAGTATCTTGTAGAAACTAGTAAGGACAATTTCACTGCTGAGTAGAGTATCTGTGACCTGGAAAACAATATAAGGATTACAAAAATGACTCTCAACAGTTCTTTTAATAAGTTCAGGTAAATTGGAAATCAAGTATGCAATATGGCACTTACTTTACCTCTATATCCTGTCTGAAGTGCATGAAAATATCAAAATGATATTCGCAATAACACAACATGAGCCAATCTATGAAATTTAATGTCCCAAAGATTCAGCATGTCTGAACAAGAATACAACGAAGAAAAAGTTACTATAATTATGAAACTTATGACCATTAAGTTACTTATGTTGTATGCATTTGCTGCATCTTTTTTGTAAACCTTTAAATAAGCAATCTAAGAAAATAATTTTCTGGGAAATGACTGAATAACCAGAGATAAGAAATTAAAATGAATTATTTGGCAACCACTGTATAGTAACATCAGATTCAATTCTACTATTGAAATTGCCTCTGTATTGTGAGCAGTTAGAAAACACGTTCTCAAATGATCAACATCTATTTCCAAAATTATAGTTATGGATAATATGCATAGTTACAAATGATCATGGACTTCCTTCCAGGAATCAATTCAAGGAGAGGAATTCAGACAAATAGGTGCCTTTTAATAAGTCAAGCTCCAGCTGTGTACTTCAAGGCAATCATGAGAGATAAACATAAAGAGTCCAGGCATAATACAAAATGAATAAGTCCTATAAAACTGGAAATTTGCAGGGTTCTAAATCTTTAAGAATCCCCCAGGATGTTCGCAAATGCGTTTGGAGGGCAGGACTTTCAGAGCTAACATAAAATCTGACTCATTATCTTTCTGTAATTTAGTATTTCCTCTTATAAGAATTCTAAATAGAGGGTAGCTAGAATAGCTGAATCAATCTAAACTTCCTTTCCATCAAAAGTTCGTTACAAGCGCCCTTGGCTCTGTTCTCATCTCCATGCCTGCACATCTCTCCTGCATAACTTCAAAGGAACTCTTCACACAGGAGACAGGAAAGAGAGGCAGGGGGATGAGAACCGGGCCACCTCTGTTAAAAGAGAGGCTTAATTAAGTATATATTTGAAGAGTGCCTTTCACATGAAAAAGCAGTAAGAAAACTCAGTACTATTAACACTGAACAAGAAGTCCCTGGTCTTGGGAGCAAAGCCTTACTGAGATTAAGGAAAAAGTTTATATTCTCCCCCCTCCAGGCTAGCATTTTTCAATGGGGTTCTTTATTGATCTGTCATCCTAAGAGAGTCTGTAAATCTAGCATCTGCATATTGATTCCTAGTTGGTTTGGAAGAACAGGAAACAGAGAGTAAAAGACACATCTTTCTTAAGTCAGAGTAAAACTGCGGCAGGCATGCTTGTAAATGTGCACTCATTTCTCTGCAAAAGGACTTATAATGCATGTAAAATTTGGAGGCAAACAGTTTTTGTGTGTGTAGTGAGAGGATCTTTATTTTCATTTGTTACTTAGAAATTTAACTGGCATGATTTATTATTAAAATGATCAACGTTATTGTAACAGCATGTAAAAATTGGAAGTTTAGACTGAGGCACCATGTTTCCACAGATATAAAGTCCAGAAGGGAGATGCCAGGTCAAAAAACAAATCCTCTGAGAAAAATAACTGGCTAGAAGGCTCTAATTCCCATAATGAAAGGACTGAGAAAGAAAGTAAAGTAAGAAGAATATATTTGTGAAAAATTTCCTTGAAGGGAGCTGGTACTGGGCTCTAAATCTCACTACCCCTCCCAAGGGTAAGGAGTGGGAGTCCCTCCTCCTGTACCTGAAACTTAGAAACTTAGAAAGCTTCACTGGGAGTATTTGGAAAGCTTGAGAAGTGGCTCCATAATTTAGGGCACTCTGATCTACTAGCTGACAAATGTCTCGACACTCTTCAGGGGAAGGCCATGACTTCTGAGGTGGCATGTTCAAAAGGAAGAAGAGTTTGTTTGTATAATAACTGCATTCCCAGTAGTAACAGAACAAAAACTCATTTGCATTTCCTGTATACCAGATGTAGATGACAAGGGTGGGAGTGCATTATAGAGCCATTGGCAATCATACTTGGTGGGACTTCCAGGATAGGCTATAGTACTGTAACTGCTAGAGACTGTGTTTAAGAGGACACCTGAGGAGTTACAACTAAGGAAAAAGTAGATATCTCAAGGAAAGGTACTGAACAAGCAGTCACAGATGTTGTAGCCAGGGAAGGTTAGTTTCCAAGGTCTGCAAAAGCTTTGAACATCTGCCAGGCCAAGTTCCTATAATACCACCTTAAAAACTCCCTGTCTGCCTTTGGCCTCCACTCCTTTTAATTTACATGAACAGGCGAGTAGAGGAGGAGATAAGTTAGATGGAATGATCCATTCCCTCCATCCTCTACCACTGCAATTGCTAGCCTACAGTCAGGCTCTGAATGAAGACGGGGGAAAGTTCAAGGTCGTATTTTTGATGACTGAGGATTGAACAGTGTAATTTCTGAAACAAGACTGTACTTGTGACATGAACTGAATAAGAAAAGTTCAATTACCTAAAACCAACAAAATGATCATGAAACCTTCAAATGTTTCGTACAGCATCGGAGAACTACTTGCACTAGAAACAATAAGTGGATCAAAAAAAAAAATAAAGTTTTGCCTTCAGTTTGCCCTTTGAATTATGCTTATTAAACAGCAGTAATAAGCCTAAAATCAATTGTTTTTTCAAAAAAACTGCAGCTAAGAAGCAGCTGGTTAAAATGGGACATACCTGCCATTTTGCTAGATAATCAAAGCAATCACCATTGAACACAAACATTATTATGACAAGTTAAAATACAGATTTCAAACTCAAGGGGATTATAGTTGAACAAAAAATTCATCAAGTCTTTCAGCCATATCTTCGAAGATATTAAAGCAAGAATTAGTCTATCTAAGATTGTACTTATAAGGCCAAACTATTATTTAATGTCACTTTTTTTGAGATGGAGTTTCACTCTTATATTCCAGGCTGGAGTGCAATGGCACGATCTTGGCTCATCGCAACCTCTGCCTTCTGGGTTCAAGTGATTCTCTTGCCTCGGCCTCCTGAGTAGCTGGGATTACAGGCATGTGCCACCATGCCTGGCTAATTTTGAATTTTAATAGAGACAGGCGTTTCTCTGTGTTGGTCAGGGTGGTCTCAAACTCCTGATCTCAAGTGATCCGCCCACCTCGGCCTCCCAAAGTGCTGGGATTACAGGTGTGAGCCACCGTGCCCGACCCCATACCAATAATTTAAAGATAAATTAAAGCATCGATAAATATTAACTGTGATTTACGCAATTTATGCTAGACAGACAAAAGTTGTTTTTCATCAGAAACGGAAACTTGGCAGGTATATTCCAATGGGTCAAGTAGATGTACAATCATTATTTGAAAGGTTGATTAGATGGGTCATTTAAAAAAAGGCTCTCAGGCCAGGCATGGTGGCTCATGCCTGTAATTCCCCAGCACTTTGGGAGGCTGGGCGGGTGGATCACAAGGTCAGGAGTTCAAGACCAGCCTGGTCAATATGGTGAAACTCGGTCTCTATTAAAAATACAAAAAATTAGCCAGGCGTGGTGGCACACATCTGTAGTCCCAGCTATTCAGGAGGCTGAGGCAGAATTCCTTGAACCTGAAAAGCAGAGGTTGCAGTGAGCCGGGATTGTGCCACTATACTCCAGCCTGGGCTACAGAGCGAGACTCTGTCTCAAAAAATAAAAGGCTCTCACTGTTTCTATTTACTTGTCTGAGTCTTCAATGCAGACATTAATAAGAAGGAAGTATCTACTCATGGAAATGTAAATATTTATTAGTTTAGCCATACTATTTGGGTTGTGAATTCCAGTTAGGTAAAATCTTTTTGCCATGATTTGTCAAAAATAAAATTTTTTTTTGATGACTTGAGTGGATTTTGTTTTCTGAAATCAATTTGGGCAATAGCACTTCAAGTCCACGAATTAGCTGCCTTGGCCCATTAGAAAACTGAGTTTCTGTCCTCCATTTTAGAAAGCAAAGACTTGGACAAAAGAGGACATTCTGTAGTGGTAGTAAAGAGACAGATAAGGTTGGAGCTACAGAGAACAGTTTCAAAAGAGTGGTTCTGAGCAACCTTCAGTTAGTAAATAAAATCTGTGCAAATAGCTATTTGTGAAACTTGTATTATTTTCTTTTTTTTGAAGCTATTTGCAGGATTGATCCAACG
The DNA here is from genome assembly GCA_036589455.1 of Ateles fusciceps. Taxonomy (NCBI): domain Eukaryota; kingdom Metazoa; phylum Chordata; class Mammalia; order Primates; family Atelidae; genus Ateles; species Ateles fusciceps. The sequence goes on from JAZHEH010003310.1 coordinate 6,889,720, forward strand.
CTTGGAAAAATGACTGACAGATGAATCAGGTTTGAATTTCTCAGTTTCTATTCACATTGTCTAGATCAAACCTTCATCTTGCAACTGCGTGTTGACAATACCTTCTTTTTTCCTAACTTCCCTTATTTCAATGTTGCTCTCCTTTAATAAACCCTTCATTATACTGACAGATTATTTTTAAATGCAAATCCGTTAACATTTTTTGTTGTTGTTTAAGATAAATTGTTAGACTCCCATTTCCTAGAGGCGTGTTTCTCTGCAATTTTTTCTGCCTTAACATGCGAGATAGCTGGTATTCATACAAAGGACAAACAGCATGGACGTACACAGCTTTAGTGTCATTAGCTATTTACTCGGCTTTTTTCTTCCTATTTACTCAAAAAAGCACATTGAAATGCAAGAAACTGAAAGGACTGTAAGACTAGAACTTTTTTATTAGAAACTGTAATCAAATTTTAACTAACTGCTATTATTAACAAATTATTGACATGATTGTGTGTCAAGATACTATAGTTAAAAACCCACTGCACTACAAGATAAATCCAAACTACTCAATTTGATATCCATAGTACTAGTCTAACGCATTTTTTGCTCCTTCTTCAATTATGTCTGCCTCTGACAGGGAAAGAATACAAATCACGAAGGAAGGGAGAATTTCTTAGGAGGGAGGAACATGTAGAGATATGAAAAGCCAGAGAGCAACAGACCTTTGGGCTCCACAGTTTACCTAAGACTGGTTTGGATCCACAAATCCTCTCATATATTCTCCGGGCTGTCTCAACCAGGCATTGTTACATTCTTGACAGTCTTTCAGTTTACTACTTTGATAAAATAATGGAATTTAAAATATGGATCTGTGAGATAGTTAAGTCACTGAACTTGTTAGTAACTCAGGAGATTATAGCTTTATAATTTAAATTTCATAGTCATGTACATTTTTTACTAACGTGAACCTTTAGAGGGACAGAAAGTCACAATCAAATAAGTAGATTTCAGTTATTAATATTAGATTTGATTACCTTATATATTTTTAATAAAAATATAAAGAACTCTATACCTATGAGATTTATAGAAATAAGATTAATTACTATATCTGCAGGTAGAGTAATTCGTTAGATCAGAGAGTTGATGAATTACTGTCTCTAAGATAATTTATCCTTGAAAATTCTGTTCTAAGCTGAATGTGTAAAATTTCCCATCCATTTTTATAGCAGAGTACTTTTCTCAGCCATGGATTCAATAAAACTAGAATATCTTGTGCACAAATGTCTATGTTATGATAAGGAAAATCTCATGGTCTTAAATTCTACATGCATATTTTTAATATAGATTTTTCTTTCTAGGTTTAATTGTCTTTCTAAGCCCTCATTTGATAATTATGTGTCACTTGAAGTATACTTTTTGATGAAGTTTTCTGTCTTCCTAACTAAATGATAGTTTTTTTTAAAGAAGGAAATACGTGTTCTATTTCTTTGTCTCCTGAACATATAGCACAGTACTTTGAGGATACTATGGCAAATTTAGTTGAGAGGAAACCAATTTTGAGGGGAAAATTTATTAGATATTTTTTCAAAGTGACAAAACCATTATCAACAAATATTTGGATGCAAATAGTCTCCTAGGTAATGGCATATGTTTTGTGACACTTGCCTTCAAAGAATTTACGGTCCTTTTACAGAGACAGGCCACATACCCCAAGGCTCATTTACAAAGTCTAAATGAGTGATATTTACAAAAGACCTATGCAAGTATGATATATATGTATATATTCCCAAGGCTCATTTACAAAAGATCTAAATGAGTGATATTTACAAAAGATCTGTGCGAGTATGAATATATATATATGCGTGTGTGTGTGTATGTATGTATATGTGTGTATATATATAAAATTGGAGGAATTCAGAAAAACAGGTGACTACTTAGTGTTAGTGGGGGACATTTTAAGGTAACTGGGTAATATTAATTGATATTTTCTATAATTTTAGTATATAGAATAAGTAGAGTTTTTTTTAAAGATGTCCTACAAGATTATCCTTGACTTGTACATTAGGTGAAGACTCAGTTTGAGCTCATTGTTTGATCCTGTGAGAAAAGGCTTCCCAGGCATAAGTTCACATGTATGTGAATGTATCACTAATATTACTTTGAGAACTGTACTCCTCTTCTTTTTTCTGCTGCAAAACCATACTACTTAATAAGAAATCATGCACATTTTATAATGTAGTTTCATATTTACAAAAATCTCAAATTAGAATCATGAAAGTACTGTAACAAATTTACTGCTACTTTTGCTTTGGCAAGTAAAGAAGTTGAAAGGCCAGAAATTGAAGAAAAATAAATAGTGGTAAAGGCCACTATTTACAAAAATTAATGAAAATAAATTTTCTCCATGATAATGTACAATATTTCAATAGTCTTCACTGTCATGGCTAAGCCTTGTAAGTGAGATAAGAACAAAGGCCTCTGATTTGCAGTTTTAGTTTTGCTAAATTCCAAAGGGAAATTAAAGTTCTGAGTGCTCTACCCCAAGATTTTGTGTCATGTGGATGCCAATTCTAGTCTGCTTAACTTCCAAACACGTGTTCTTTCCACTTCACCGTATTAAAGTTAACCTGGCTACTTATGCATACATGTATATGTGTGTGCACTCACACACACAGGTTTAATTTTCTTTCAGGTTCAGGGAACAATTTTGGCACCAGAGATTTCTCTCAGTTGATCAATACTATGTTAAAAATTACACGATTAAAAATCCTGCTTTTCCTGTTGCATCTTTGGATTTCTACAGTCATAAATATTATTTATTCATTTATATATTCTGCTGGGTACTGAGGATAAGAAGACAGTCCCTATATTCTAGGAACTTACTGACCAATTGATGAAAATATGTATGTGAACAAATATACACTACAGGTAATTAAGATGAAATTAGTTTTCAGGTTCAGTGAAGAAATAACAAGAATGAGTGGACAATTCATTATATATGAGTTCTAGTAAACTGGAACCTCTGTTTTCTGAAATCTGTTCTGTGTTTGCTGTAGAGATAAGATAGTCTTATTACAGAGTTCTTTTCATAACTATAGTGTACCAAGTTCTTGGAAGGTGTCCAACACTGACCTCTCAAATGATGAATTTAGCTCTTTTTTTTTGTGCTTTTCTTTGGCCTGTATATAATTCTGTCATACATGTTAAACATTTTAGTCTTTATTATTTATATCTTTATATGTTCTAACTTATCTAGACTTGCACTTCCTAAAGCCAGTGTCTTTATTCTCTGTTTAGCTAAATCCTAACACAAAATCAGGCTTATATAAGGCATCCACTGCATACTTAGTAAAGTAAATGAAATAAATATGCAGCATTTGACAGTTTATAGTTTATGAATCCTTTTACAAAATACATGACATATATTTAATAAGTGCATATGAATATGTATGTATATACACACATATATGTAGGCATATGTATACATGTATATGTGTGTGTGTATATATATACACACACACACACACATATATATTTACCATTACTATTTTAATACAAGGAAGAAAATTGCATAATTAAGCAATATTTTATCTAAATTACTAATTTTTAAAAAATTCTAATAGTAATAAGCAAGATAGTCAGATCAAAGACTAATAAATTTATTTTCATCTATTAAGAAAGTGAAGTTTAGAGAGTTTGTTATTAAGGCAAGTTTGGGTGGAAAGCCAGAACTAGGGCATAGGTTTACTGATTCCCAGATCAATGCCCTTCCATTTTACTACACTAGTAAATGCACTAACACAGGAAATAGTAATAATAACACCTATTTGTTCCTTTTACCCAAGGTTCTCAGTATGCCTTGCTAATTGTATCTACAGTCAGAGAAAATAAAGGTCTTAGCCCTTCAGGATTTTGTCTAATTCATTCTGCAGCCAGTGGCTGAGCCCAAAATATAGCCCTTCTTTCATTTTGATCAAAACATCATATTGCTTATGCCAACCTATTAATGTCTAGGGAAGCTGTGAGTTAAATTTCTGTGCTTCAAAGGATAGAAAGCATTATTTCTGTTTTGAGATGGTATTAAAAAAAAAAGATTCTGCATGTAGGAGGTTCATTCAGCACACACTTCTAACATACTTTTAAATCTATCTTAAAATAGAAATCTGTCTAGTTCCTCTGGATCTCTTATAAATTACTAATGTCAATGTTAAGAATATGTTATTTAGTTTGAACTTTTAAAAGCAGGAACGTTTATAAGTTAAGAATTATTACATAGAATCTCAATTGGATAATGCAAATGTTAGCGTTTAAGTGCTTATATTTTTCATCCTTACATCAGTTTTCGGAGATCATATTTATAAAAGATGGTTGGCATACAGCAGCCATTCTTAATTCTGTTCTTTGGAATAAGTAATGATTATGATCAAGCATTTATAGATAATATTTCTGGAAATAAATGTGTGTAATAAGGTTAAATAATGAATCAGATTAGAAATGACAATTATAACTAAAATGGAGAAAAGTTTACATCCTTGAAAGTTTGGGGTTAAACATACTATAAAATATACATATTTTATACATTTTAAATCTTACTGTTTGAGCCTTTTACTCAAAGCCTCGATCTCATCTATATTTATTCAACTCTTCCTTCTTTATTGTATAGGTACTTTGGTTTTGGCAGTTTTAAGATAATACCCTTTTCAGAAATTGTTATATAATAATCAAATAATTGAATTCCCAAACAATCTGATTGGTTATAGTGGCAAAAACAACAAAATTGTTGTTTTCTGGTTTAAGTACTATCACTGTTACACTGTCTAATTTATTAATCTATAAAGCTCTTTGGGAGTCTCCAGTTGGTAAGTTGGGACTTACTGCTCGATCTTTAACAACACCTGTTAACTTTCAGAGCTGGTTGCTCCCCATAATGTGATCCTTTCTTTCAAGAACATCCATTCCAACACCAGCTCTTGCTCTGCAGCATTTTCTAAGATGAGCACAACTGGCTAATCAATATAATAACTATAATTATTGGGTATCTTAAATATGACAATGGCATTGTAGTAATGGCAACAATATAAACATTACATGCCATGTTCTCAACTTATTAACAGAATACAGGCATCTTTAGCACAGCTACTGTACAGGAAAATTCATGGCCAACAAATTAAGGGGTATATAAATTGAACAGGAATACATTTTAAAAAGCTAGATATAAGATTCAGAGGCAGTATAACGTATTAGTTTTGATATTGTTTCTCTATCCAGACTACATCAGTTTAAATTCCAACTTAGCCAATCAGTTGCTGAATGATTTTGGGTAAGTTACTTAAACTTGCTAACGATATTTATTATGTGTTTCTTCTTCATTTATACATTAGTGATAATAGTGTATATGTACTTCAAAGATTTATTGTTATAATTAAATAAGTAAATATAATAGTGTCTGACACATGGAAACACTATATGAGTGTTAACTATTAGTACTAGTAGCACTATATCCAAGAATAAGTAATATAATAATGTATTGTACATGAGGTATTTAACGGAATGCTTGTTTTATAGTAACCAGCAAAAAAATGTACTTTATTATCAGCATTATTATATGTGCTAGGTTGCTATGCTATGTTTTGGGATAAGTAAAACCCAACCAAATCAAGCCAAACAAAAAAAATGTATGCACAGATGAGTGAGGACTCATAGATTCATACAACTCTACATCTAAGAGATAAGTAATATTTTGTGATGTGTTTAAGAGATAGATTTTGAAAGTTATATGGAAAAGGAGATGATGGATAGTCTAAAAAATTAATCCCAGAGTACATCTTAGGGTGAGATACACAACAGTAAATAAAAAACTCCAGACCTGGTATTCCTTCTGTGTCCTGGCTGTGCCAAAAGTCAGCTCCCAATATTAAACCAAAATCAGTTGCCATATGCTGGCAAAATAACTATTTTTATTCCCTGAAAAATGGCATAAGGGCTATAATGGTAGGGTGAGTGCTAAAAAAGAAAAAAAAAAGGCACTAGAACCTAGAACTTCCTCTTCCTACCAAAATAGAAAACAAAAGTAAATATTAGATTCTAAGTAAGATAGCATGTATTTATGCCTCCACCAAAGACTTGTAAGATACATCCCTGTTAACTTGCCTATTTGGCAGAGACGTTAAATGAATTTTGGAGAATGACAATGGGTTATCATAAACATAACCACTAGCAATTCCAATTTCTTTTACTATTCTGGATCTCTTCTCTTTATTGGAACAAATCAATGTAGCATCTGGTAACTGGTATGCAACTACTGATTTAGTGAATGCTTTATTTTCTGTTCTTAAAGACTACCAAAAGTGTTTTGAATTCAGCTGGCAGAGTTAGCAGTACTCCTACTGTTTTTCGTCCATTTGGGCTGCTATAACAAAGTACCATAAAGTGGGTATACTATAATAAACAGAAAGTTATTTCTTACAGTTCTGCATGCTGGGAAGTCCAAGATGAAGACACTAGCATGTTCAAAATTTAGTGAGGGCTTGTTTCCTGTTGCATAGATGACATCTTTTTGCTACAGACTCATATGGTGGAAAAGGAGGAAAAGTTCCCTTAGATGCCCCCTTTTTTTGGAGATAGGGGTCTCACTGCTTTGCTCTGGGTGGGCTTAAATTTATGATCCTCCCACCTCGGTCTCCCAAGTAGCTGGGACTATAGGAGTGTGCCACCATGCCTAACTATCGTGGACCTCTTTTATAAGGACACTAATCTCATTGCAAGGGCCCTGTCTTCATGACCTGATCACCTTCCAAAAGGTCCCACCTCCTAACATCATCACTTTGGGAGCTGGGATTTCAATGTAGGAATTTGGGAACACACAAACATTCAGATTATACGTAGCACCTACCCTTTCTAATTTCTAACTTGTCAGGTTTTCTGTCATAAACTAATCTCCAGGGATTTTGCTTAGTGTGCCATTTCTCAGAACATCATACTGATCTGCTACACTTATAGTATCGTACATATTGAATTTGCCGAGCAGGGCCTAGTAAATAACCCATACACATGGTGACTGATATAGTTTGTCTGTGTCCCCACCCAAATCTCATCTTGAATTGTAGTTCCCATAATCCCCATATGTCCTGCCAGGGACCAGGTGGGAGGTAATTGAATCATGAGGGTGGTTTCCCCCATGCTATTCTCATGATGTGAGTAAGTTCTCATGCGATCTGATGGTTTTATAAGGGCCTTCCCCCTTTGCTATGTTCTCATTCTTCTTTTTTCTGTCACCCTGTAAAAAGGACATATTTTCTTCTCCTTCTGCCATTATTGTAAGTTTCTTGAGGCTTCCCCAGCCATGCTGAACTGTGAGTCAATTAAGCCTATTTCCTTTATAAATTACCCAGTCTTGGGTATGTCTTTATACCAGCATGAGAATGGACTAATACAGTGAGTTACATGCATGCCAGAGAGTAGGAAATAAACACATTGGGAATTTAGAGGATGGGACCTCAGTGGTGGAAGAAAAGCTTTACATTATGATGGCAAGAGGGAGAGTAGGTCAGGGCAGACATTACGGAACATGTGGATTTGAGTGGGGCCTTAAACAGTAGTTGAGTCTTCTGTAGTAAGAGATGGGGGAAATGATGTCATCTACAGTAGAGAGAAAAATATGGAGGAAAAACATGGAAATGAGAAAGTGGAGCAGCACCAAAGCTGTTTTGGAAATGAACAGCAAAAACTAGAAAATAATGTAACTGGAAATGAAGGTGAAAAGGCAGGTTGTGGCTTGAATTGCCAAGATAAGAATTTGAATGTTATTTTAGATAACGAAGTGTGCATTTTAACCAGATGAAATGTTTCCATAGACCTGTTACCCTACAAGAAAATGCAGGAACTGACTGGAGGGAGTGGGTGTGAGGGGAACATCCAATCATTTTTTCCCTTCCGCAATTCATTGACCTCAGCAGTCTGATAGATTATTATTGACTCCAAGGTAAGAGCTGCCCCTTTAATTGAACACTTACAATATCAGGTAGGTTTCTTTACCTAGACTTTTAAAATCTCAAGTTGTAGAAAAAAAGTCATAATTCCAAATCACACTTTCATGAATGGTAATATCCACTGCTATGACAGTTGCTTTGCCCATTGGTTTTTAACTCTCTGAATAGCCAATCTTTTAAAAAGAGAATTGATTGCAAATTATTGATTGGATTTCTTACTTAGAAATGGTCTGAAAGAAAAGGAATTATTTATATTTGTTTTATAAAGAAATGTTTCCATTAGTGGCCTATATAGAAAGATGTCACTGGTCCACTTTCAAGGATATGTTCAGTTTAATATACTCCTGGTTGCAGAATAAGTAATAGTGATAGTGACAGTGGTAATAGTAGTGGTGGTAATACTATAGGTCATACATATTTTGAATTTCCATGTCAAAAATAGTTCTATCAATCCTGCCAACTATAGCCCTATGAAGTACTTGCTTTTATTATCCCTATTTTACCAACGAGGAATCTGTGGCACAGAAAAGTCTCTGACCATAATCAAGGTCACACAGCCAGAAAGCATCGGAACAGGCACTCCACACTAGCCAATGTGGCTTCATAGACTGCACCCTTAATTACTGTGTTGTTTGATGATCCTAGTGGTGTGATGAGTCATTCACAAAAAGATAAGTCTTCGGCATAATTACTGGAAACAGGTTATAGTTGCTTTTGTTTGTATTTAATGGGTGAAAATAATTAGCATATATCTAAATGTGTGATCTCTGCCCTATATGAATGTTTCTCTAACTCCAGCCATAATGAATCATAAAGTGAATATGAATTATTATCATTCCTTCTTTTTAATCAAGTTACAACAGTTGTTAGGCATTTTTTAAAGTTTATAGCATTATTTTGAAAAGTATAGTTCATGTAAAATTTCACAATTATTCTGAAGTCGTGATTTTTTGGTCAATTTACTTCCAATATTGACTTCTTTGCCTTACATGAAAGACTTTAAAGTGTTTGGCCTCATGACCAATTATGTTAACACTTTGTTCTGTGTACTTTACTCCATGTTGTTGCTATTATATTTGTTATAGACATGTGATTGTGTGGATTTTGGTTTTTATTTTTCTGTGTTCAAATATTTAAACCTCATTTGTGAATCCTGTTTTTAGTTTCATCATGTAAGCTAGCTTAGGGCTGGGCCTAGTTAATCACTCTAAGTTCTAATTGTGATAATTCTGATCTTGCTTGATAAAGGTATAAACTATGCCTACAGGACAGTGTTCCTATGCCAGAAGTAGTGAGGACCAATTAGTAAATGAATGACTCATCTTTTTGTTTATAATTGACTTCCACCGTCTAATTTTGTTTAAGCAATATTTTCTGCTTTAATCATGATGTTAGGGTATTAAAGTGATGGTTGATTTTTGGCTCCTCCCATATACTGTAAGACATGATATGCTAATATATTCAGAAACCTAGGAATAGTTTCATTTATTGCTCATGGTAATGGCCAATAATCAAGGCATAACCTCATAATAAGCAACTCACTTTCAGAATAACAGTACATATAAAATAATAAGTTTTAAATTTTCTAATTGTTGTCCTTTCCTGCAGATAATGATAGGTAAACTATTTTGTCATCTATGATTTACAAGTACAGTATTCACTGTGTTCCTATTTTTAATATTTTATTATATTCTCTTTACTTTTCTCAAATGGGACATTTCCTCAAGATAATGTTAATAATTGTTCTCATTAAAAACCAGTAAACCTGGAGAAAATACTCCATATTTTATTACTGAGCAAATATTTACCAGACAGGTGATTTTTGAAAACATTTAATACTCTTATAATAATTAAAGCCTGTCTGTTTCACTCCAATCACATTTCATAGCATTTCTTTCTGAGTACATTTTGTATTTTTAAGCTAAAAAAAATGCAACACGGCCTACCATGTATCATTTTTGTTATTAAATGCAAAATTTTAATTGCACCTTTACATTGAAAACCAATCATGTATTACAGAAATCTGAGGTCATCTTTAAAGTTCAAGAGGCTTTTCAGAATGGTAAAATGAATATAAACTTTAAAAAAATGTCAGTTTTATTCTATACAATTACTGTTAAAAATGAAATAGTTAAGGATAACATGTTTTGAAAATTAAAAAGAAAAGGGAAAACACCAAATTATATTGCTTTTCTGGTGCTGTGTTGACATTGTTATAATTCTACAAAGTTTGTTATATGTTAACTTTTTTTCCTGTCTTTATTTTCTCTTCTTTTTGCATAAAAATGTTTTTGTATTCCAATATGTAATGGGCAATTAAGTATTAGAGCAGCTCTTTAATCTTTGAAACTTTTGCTTAACATTGCTGGGCAAGAAGCAATCTTCAGTGGGACAAAATGAGAGTTATGTTATAAAGTAAAAACAAATCAAAGAGAGTGAAGGGCTTTTTGGGCAACAAGCCTTATGGATTAAGGATGAAAAGGGCCAAGTTTCCCAAGTTCGTGAAAAAATTCATTCTGATTACATGAACAGCTATGGTTTCTGGAATAATTATGTAAGCATGTAACATATATATTTTGACTTCTCATTAAAAGTAAAGAATTCAATGTTCTTTAGCAAAGAGTTAAATAGAGTAAATGAATCTGGTATTTTAATAGAAAAATATTCCTAGCACCTATGAGGTTTTCCATTTTATGTTCATGGGCTTGCCTCAGCTCATTTTTAGTTTTTTTTTTTTTTTTTGGCTAGCACCTTCATGAATCAAGACTTTCCATATATGGATGTTATTCAGTGTGTCCTTTGCGAGTAGTTGTTACAGGTATAAGGTACATACAGGTAAATGTGAAGAAGGCAGAGGAGGATAACAGGAAAATGGAAGAGAATGAGAAAATATACGATTCTGTGGGAGAAACACTAGAATTAAAGTCAAAGTTCTCAACTTTAAATTCATACTGCATCATTCTGAGCAACTGTGGATGATTCCTTTAATCTTCTTTTGAGGTTCACTTTCTTCATCAGCCCGTAGGAGAATGCAGAGTCTTAAAAAAAGTGCTGGAGATGCTTGTCTCATAGGCTTCTACATTAGATGATGTGTGATGGTGGCTTGTAAGTTTGGGACACATTACTTAGATATTAGGGGGTATTTGGAAACAAGTACTGCAAAATTTGGAACTTCTAATACATATTCCAAGATGTCTAATAGTTTCTCTGAAACAGAAACATTTATGGTAAAAAAAAAAAAAAAAAACTTATGAAATCCTAGGTGCAGTTTGGATGACTCAGTTTTAACAAAACAGCAACTATTTCCTTTGTATTTCCCCAAACATAAGAGTTGACTACAAAATAAAATAAACTGTCCTTCTTCTTCTAGATTTCTATAAGAAACTTTCAGTGTTGTTGATTTGTTCATTGGCCAATTTTACATGTTCTAATTTTCTTTTTTATAAAGCATATATAAAGAAGAAAGCAACCTGAATTAAGATTTGTGCTGTCTTGCATAATTTTTGTTTTAGCAGGTGGGCAAGGCTGAATCCAGGTTTTGTGGAGCCTGAAGCTTAATCAATATGGGGGACCCTCACTGAGGGAAAGCATGCAAAATTACAAATACAAAATTAGGTATGAAAGTGGAATTTTATGTAGAATGAGAGAATAAATTAAAATAAATTACGTCCCTTTTTTCTCAGATCTTTTTAGGCTATTTATTGAAAATGGTTACATAAAAGTGCTTCATGATTACAACTTGACCTTTCCTCCTTGTGTGGAACTTTACAAACCCCAGCAATTCCTAGAAGACACATGGGCTGGTGCAAGGTGTATCTAATCCTGGCTGTGAGGAAAATCTCTTAAGCTCCTTTTGTTCTCATTTCTCTTCACTGGGGCTACCAAAGCATCCTACACAACTCTTTAAAAAGCATGAGAAGACTCTTCGAAGGATTACAGTCTTTCACTCCTTTAGCATAACTGATAAGTGGTATCAGGCAAGGACCACCAAAGGGTTCTTCATATAGGTTTTGTTGTTGTTTTTTGCCCATGAATTTTAATAAGATTTCCTAGAGGTTACACAAGGAGGCTCTGAATGATCAATTGCTTTCTACCTCAAGGTGATTTGTATTTTGTTTTCCAACTACCATTCTCCCTTCCTCCTTAAGGCTGGTGCAGCCTTCACTTATTTATTTATTTTTAGTCTCTTTAATTTCATGGCATATAGTAGTCATTCCCAAACTTGGCTGCACATCATCTGGAGAGCTTTCAAAACTACTCACGTGCAGTTACACCACCAGAGACTATTATTTAACTAGTCTGGGATGATTTTACCATGCAGCTAAAGTTGACAACCATTGTCTAAGATCCCAACAATCTGTATTTCTTTAAGATCTATCTTTTTTTAAAAAAAATAACTTCATACTATAATAAGAGTCCTGTGGAAAAGAGACAGGGTATTTGCTATAGAATAACAGGAGGTGACATAATGTAGAAAGTGTGATCAGGGAAGGTTACTGAGAAAGTGACATTTAGTTGAGTTCACTTAAGCTTCTGTTGGATAGAAGGTTTGAATTTGCACATCTGATATTTTCTAGCTAGTTTCCTGTTTCTCAACCTCAAACGTCACATAACATTTATAAAGGGAGTTATTTCATCTCCCTCTATAAACTGAGGATCTAATTTCTACAGACTTACAATGGGCTCATCCACTTAATTAAATTATTTGGAATCAAATTAGACTCATTTTATTTGCTGTTAAGTTTAAAAATACATATGAATGTGAAGGGAAGGAAAAGAACCTCTAAAAAAAAAATCTCTAAACCAGTCTTCTAAAAATAACATCAAAAACCCAAGTAATTAGCTAAATAGGCTTCACATTCAAAGAGAAATTACCAATTAACCTTCCCCTGGCCCCCTATGAGGAAAGACAGCAAGAGAGTTGAAGAGTGAGGAATTCCTACAGTGGGAGGATCTGATCCATTTTGCGGGATGCCCTTGCTGAAGGCAATACTCACTTGAAAGAAAATCCCAGCCACTAATTCCACTTAAGTTTAGAACCTCTTAAGGGCAGAAAGGGAAAGCTTTGTTTCCTGAGAGAAAAACAAACAATCAAAACACGGAGTGGGTTGGCTAAGGAGTCTGCCCAGAGTCTGGTCTGTTTTGTGTCAGTAGGTTTGGGTTTGGCAATGGATATAACTAAGAAAATTGTTTTATTTTGAGCTCAGTACTGGTGCAATGCAATATGCAAACATTGTCTAAGCTGTGTAATCTTAATTTGCTGATAAGAAGAGGATGTAATGTTTGTGTTAGAATCAAATGCCTTTCTGGAATTCAGACACTATGTGCCATACCGACAGCTTCTCCTTGGTAGGTTTGGCTGTCCTTATGTGACTTACAGAAGCAGCACATTTTAAGAAAATCCTTACATGAAAATTGAAAATAGAAAGCAAAAAGCAGAGTGTTCTCTTTTCATTGCTACCATAACACTGTCCCTCCATTTTCATATTTAGTAAATAGTTTTAACACTCTTTACTTATGAATGTTTTCTTTTAAATTATGAACTCCTTGAGGGATCTTGTATTTTTTTTTTCTCTCTCTTTTATTTTTTTGACAGTCTCATTCTGTCACCCAGGCTGGAGTGCAGCGGCGCTATCTCACTGCAACCTCCGCCTCATGGGTTCAAGCACTTCTTGTGCCTCAGCCATGGAGTAGCTGGGACTGCAGGCATGTGCTACCATGCTGAGCTAATTTTTTGTACTTTTAGTAGAGAAGGGATTTTGCTATGTTGGCCATGCTGGTCTCGAACTCCTGGGCTCAGGGGTGATCTGATCGTCTCAGCCTCCCAAAGTGCTGGGATTATAGGCATGACCCACTGCACCCAGCCAGATCTTGTTTATCTTTGTAATATCAGTGCCAAACCATTTCTGACCTACTTAGACAATGCTGAATTTAAAACAAAATTGAGAATGCTTTATCAACCTTACTTAAAATGTATAAACTCACTCCAACTTGGGCTTTTGTCCCTTTCCCTATGATAAAATTATTTGTTTGCCAGTGACTTCCATGGTCTTCAGCGGCCGATATTGTACCTATCATCAGCTGATACTGTACCTATCATCAGCATTTGACATGATTAGCTTTGCTCTTCTTCTGGGAAAACATAAGTTTTTGTTTTTCTCCCTTCCTCAACCACTGGAGAGCCTCTGGGCTCAGGTCTAGAATCCGTTCTTCATCAGCACTCTCTAGATGATCTTATTTACTCTCTTTTAATGTGGCATCCACATTTATATGGAAACCCCAAGAGCTCCGCCTTGAACAGCAGTATCATCTTGCCAGTAGCTTTCACTTGGTTACATAACCGACATCTCAGTTGTACCTGGACAACATCGAAGCCTGATTTTTCTCCCTCAAGCCGGTTTCTCTTTAAGTCTTTCCTTCTTTATAAATGGCAACTCCACCCTTCCAGGGACTCAGGCCCCCAAATTTGGAATGTCCTTCACTTCTTTTTCTGCTACCCCAAGTAATGAATTTACTAGAACAATCCTACTGTCTCCTCCTTCAATATATATTCAGAAACTGACCACTTTTTTCCACTTTTTTTGCTATTGTTGAAGCCAATGTAATCTCTCATTTGGACTAAAGTTTGAAGCCTGAGCATTTAATTACAAAGTTCATGCTCCTTTCACCTTTTCCAGGTGGTTTTCAAACCTGACTGTCCATTAGAATCTCCTGGGAAACTTTAAAAACAACTAATATTTAGGCATCACTCTCAGATCCCCTAATGTAATTTGTCTGGTGTGGGGTCCAGGCATGGATATATTTCCTATTTTGATAATCTTCTATGGGTGTTTCGAAGCTATAGTTGGGATTGAGAACAACTGTTATATTATGTTGAAGTTGGGGGGGGGGGGGGCTGAAGTATATCATACTGTAATGTTTTAAAAATGTGGTTGGTGAACCCCAAATATCTAAGACAGGTTTCAGTCAATTTAGGAAGTTTATTTTGCCAAAGTTAAGTATGAGCACCTGTGACACAGCCTCAGGAGGTCCTGATGACATGTGCCCAAGGTAGTTGGGGCACAGCTTGGTTTTAAACATTTTAGGGAGACATAAGACATCAATCAATACATGAAAGATGTACATTGGTTCCATCCAGGGGGCTTCCAGGTCATAGATAGGTAAGAGACAAATGGTTATACACTTTCCAGTTTCTGATTAGCCTTTCCAAAGGAAGCAATCACATATGCATTTATCTTAGTGAGCAGAGGGATGACTTTGAATTTTGTCTGTCCTTTGTCCACAAGGAAATTGCTTGTGAGGGAGGTGTGTAGCTATTTTATTTAGCAGCTATCTTTTTTGCTTTGTTTTGTTTTATATTTTGAGACGGAATTTCACTTTTGTCACCTAGCCTGGAGTGCAATGGCTCAATCTCGACTCATTGCTACCTCTGCCTCCCTGCCTCAGCCTCCCAAGTAGCTGGAATTACAGGTGCCCGAATTACAGATGCTGGAATTACAGCTGGAATTAGCCACGCCTGGCTAATTTTTTGAATTTTTAGTAGAGACAAGGTTTCACTGTGTTGGACAGGCTGGTCTTGAACTCCTGACCTCGTGATCTGCCCACCTTGGCCTCCCAAAGGCTGGGATTACAGACATGAGCCACTGTGCCCTGCCGCTATCTTTTTAAAGAATAACATGGGAGGCAGGTTTGCCCTAAGCAGTTCCCAGCTTGACTTTTCCTTTTGGCTTAGTAATTTTGGGGTCCCAAGATTGATTTTCCCTTCATAGGTCCAAGGTCAACAGCATCAGTCTTCTTTGAGAACTTGTTAGAAATGCCAAAACCCTGAATTAGAGACTCCAGGCTTAGGGTCCAACAGCCTGCATTTTAGCAAGCCATCTAATGAACAGCAATGTTTGAGAACCCTTAACATAGAGATTAAGGGCCTTGTCTTTGGGTTGAAAAAGATCTAGGTCTTAAGTGGACTTTCAACACTTGATAGCCATGTATACTAAATCAAGTAACTCAACACCTCTGGGTCTCAATTTACCCAGATGTGGACAAAGGTAATGTTCTTTACTGCTCTGAAAAGCAATGAGATACTTAAGGTAAAACACTTGGCCCATATCAATTGTTCAACAAATAGTAACTAATATTAAGGGGTATTTTGGAAAGCCTAATGAGTCACAAACTGAGCCTATAAAGAAGCCTATTTTTAAAAATCTGTGAAAGACAGTTATGGAAATATAAAGTAGGTAATCTGATCATTGTAAGAGTATATTATGCTTTAGAAGACACTCAACAGCTAATATTGAAAAATAGGCAAAAATGTCCAGCCTATGGAATACTGAAAGAGTTGATTTCCTCAACAGAATTGGAACTAACTCATGCATATTGTTGGGCACATAATAATTATATAACTAATAATTATACTAATATTTCCTACTTTTTCATTTTGTTAGATAAAGATATTGCTGACTTGGTTTTAGCTTCATCTGTTTAAATACTCTTTGAATGTTTAGATAATAGATTTGGTCATGCAAAGTACTGATGGCAAATGGGTGAGATTTGAACTTCAGGCTTACGTAAACTTCATTTGTGAGCCAAGTCTCACTCCCTCCTCTTCTTCCTTAGAGATCCAGAGTCTAAAAGCATTTGTATGTGGCCAATAGGAGGAAGGCATGTGTTGAGAGAATGAAAAGATTCCTGAGGTTTTAAATCAGATTCACCTATTTATTCTGGAGTTTTTCTTTTGTGGTTTAGTGACAAAGGACTTTGTATGTGTATGTGTGTGTGAGCACATGTGTTCATCATTAAGATATCCTTACAAGGTTACCAAAGATTATTATCTGTTTAAAATTACTTAGATCTATCTATCTATCTATCATCTATCTATCTATCTATCTATCTATCTATCTATCTATCTATCTATCATCTGTCTGTCTGTTGTCTGCCTGTCTGCCAATCTATCTGGGTGTGTGTGTGTAAAAATTGTAAA
Organism: Ateles fusciceps; assembly: GCA_036589455.1. NCBI lineage: Eukaryota > Metazoa > Chordata > Mammalia > Primates > Atelidae > Ateles > Ateles fusciceps. The sequence continues at coordinate 6,906,670 of JAZHEH010003310.1, forward strand.
ATAGTAATACCAGTACATGACTTCACAGTCTTTTAGGGTGTTTGCAATTGGATTTACTATTACCACCAAAATTGTCATAAATTTGAGGAATGTGAGGTATTATACAAGAGAATTGAACTAAGGCTTGATTTCTTTGCTTCAGAAGATGCTTCATGTAGATTAAATAAAATCCTGGAGGTGCTTGAAAAGTTTTGAAAAACAATGAGAATTTAAACTTGGAGATAGGTAGGTAGAAAGATAAATTATTGGGCAAGATGGAAATATTGATTTGAGAGCATTAGCTGAAAAATGTGAGTGCAGGGGATATTGCATAATAATACACTAGCACATATGCATGAAGAGAGTTCTCAAAAACATGTCACCATATTGGAGAGAAAATGCTAAGAATAATTTTCCCATTGAACTAAAAGTTCAGTTTTTGTTTAATATTTCTCATGGATTTAGGATAAAAATAATTGAACTTACTAATTGGTTTGTGTTTAAATATGACTTTAACAGTCATTCTATCAGGATGTGTATTTTTTATTATTGGAGTTTAGAATACGGTCATGTTATTTATGTGAAAAAAATAACAATCAGTGAATAAAAATGTAAGGTTTATTGCCGAGTTTAAAATGAGGAAACTGAGACCAGCTTAGGAAAATTAAGGTTCTGTGGTCTGGGAAAGGGATGCCAGAGAAGCCGCACTTGACTCCTCTTGGGCTGGGGTTTTATAGGAAGGGAAGGTGTTTGATTGGTTGTGGAGAAACAGGACGTGGACGGCGCAAGTTGCTATTGGTAGGTAGGCAGGATTTCTGGTGAGCCGGCCGCCCAGGGGGAGTGGGACCTGGACAGAACAAAATGCTATTGGGCAGGTTTTGGCGGGGGCTTCTTTTAAACTTTGGCGGGGTTTTCCAATGGCGGGCTAGGTGCTGGGTGCAGAGTTTAGTGTTGAGTGCAGATTCTGGTGCAGAGTGCAGAGTAGGCGTTGGGGAAGCCACGTGGCAGAGCTAGATGCTGAGTGCAGGGCTTGATGTCCAGCGGAGTGGTGAGGTAGTTTCCAGGCGCAGAGAGGGATGGGCGTGTCTGAGCTCCCGGCGAGGCAACCGGCCTTACACAAAAGATATAGTATAGTATAGCAAATTTTGAATTGGGGTTCTGGCATTGATTTCATTAAAATTTCTTTTATTAAAATGAAAAAAAATAACATAAGCAGGTATACATTTGGATAATCAAAAAGGGGGAGAATGTCAGTTTATGCATTTAAGCAATTTTCAGTAATACATTACTGCAAAATTTATAATACCATGAATTCTAGATCAGTATTCTAAATGAGGCAATTAAACCTTTGTGTAAGTACTTGTGTCTTTCTTCTAAAGAAATACTGGTCATTAGTTTTCTGTTTTATATTTGTTAAAAAGAAAGCTTTATCGGTTAATTTTACTCTGGTTAACTTTAACTTGTCAACAGATTATTGAAGATTTGTAAGACTATTTACTAATCCATAAAAAATGAGGTTACCATAGTAACTAGTATGTCTTTAATACTCTGCTTATGTAACCTCTGAGATTCAGAACAGTTTTAATCTGAACTCTTCTATCAGCTACACTGATTTCAGATGCTCTATTGCACTTTGCACTATAAAGGAAAATGCTTTCTTTACTGATTATGCAAGGCTGAGTATTTTTAGACAATTTGTTTATAATATAGTCCAAGTGCCTTGGATGTTTGGGAAATTTTAAAGGCGGAAATAATTTAAAAGCACTTTCAAAAGACTTTGGGAATAGCAAAGAGGTGGTGGTGGAATATTTGTTTAAGTAACTGTGGACTTAGAGTTTCAATTTTCAGAAATGCCTTGAAGTAAAAAGGATCGTTTGATGCATATGTTATTCTAAAAAATTCTTCTATAGGGAGATTACATCTTGTTATTGGGAGACTATCTTATTAACTCAGATTATGTAAAAAAACACAATCTTGCTTACTTCCTAATAAGTTCTGCTACAAATAATGTATACATGATTTTTTGCAAGGAATGAGTGGAATTGAGGTTCTGGAAATGTAACACACTTTTCATATGGTTCATTTTCTTGCTGTTGAGACTTTCTACATGCTGTTGCCTCTATTTGGAATGATTTCATCATTTCTGCACACCTCCATCCCTATCATGCCCCTAATATTTCTTGGTTTACTGTTATTTGTTCTTTACATCTTATCTGAGATACCATATTCTCTGAGAATATTGTTATGTTAAGACTTTTTATACATGTTCATATAATATCTCTTGAAGATAGTTTCATGCCTAATTGTAATGGTTGGTTCACTTGTCTATCATTCACTTGCTCAGATGTCCTGAAGGAAAAGGCCAAGGTATTATGACTTGGCTTTGGTGCTGTGGGCTTGAAGACCTATTTAGTACCTTCATTCATAGTAGGTTTCCAATAAATATTATGCCAAGTGGCTGTATTAGTTTCCTATGGCTGCCATAACAAAATACCATAAACTGGAAAGCTTAAAACGCAGAAATCTATTTTCTCCAGTTCTGGAGGCAAAGTGTCTGAAAACAAGGTGTTAGAGTTGGTTCCTGCTAGAGGCTCTCAGGGAGAATCTGTTCCATGCTTTTCTCCTAGCATCCTTGCAGTTACTGGCAATCCTTGGCATCCCTTGGTTTGCAGTCATCACATCACTCTAATCAATCTCCGACTCTGTCTTCACATAATATTCTCCCCTGTGTCTTTGTTTGTCTCTTTTCTTCTCATAAGGACACTAATTATATTGGATGAGGTCCACCCTATGACCTTATCTTAACTGTGTCTCCAAAGACTCTATTTCCAAATAAGGTCATATTTACAGGTATCAGAGTTTAGGACTTCAAGATATCTTTTAGGGGACAAAATGCAGCTTGCAACAGTAACCGTCTAGTGCATTTTGCCTTTAGGACTGGATTGATATACAACCTCAGTCAGGGGCAGGTTAGTCACTCAGTTGCTAACTAGTTCATTGTTTAGTCATTTTACTTAACAGGATGACATTCACAGAATGAAAAGTACTTGGTCTGATTATTTGAATTGTCTTGACATCCAGGCCTGATAACTCCTTAGAGAATTTTATTTACTGATAGTAGACTCTGTGATTTAGTCAACAAATGTATGAACTAGTTTGCTATATGAATACAACTGCAGCAGTTCTAAAAATAATAAATTTATTTGCAGCAATTTCAGAAAGAACTAGGCCCAAGGAACTGTGTTGTATTCAGGGTTGTTAGTTCTTATGTGTAACTCAAAGTCTTACATTTTTAATTTAGGTCATCTTTATTTGGCACCCACTGCAAGGCAGGGGGAGAGGGAGGCAACAGAAAAGTTATTTGTTGGCATTTAGAAACTAGTTGATTAGCATGCAAATTTTATTCAAAGTAATACAAAATATGCATCTATTATTTTTGGTTCATCAGATTGAGTTATTTTTAATTTTCATAAGATGCAACAATAATTAAGTGACTTAAAATATATAATTTAATACTGAACTAGTTTTGCAGTAGCAATGATTGCCAGGTTGCACATGAAGTTCCAGGTACATGATTGGCTACAAGGTCTAACAGACAGTAGACAGAGAATGGGACCTGGAAACCAGCCCGCACTGGTGAGGACTAGAGAAGTTTGCAGAGTTCCAGGGAGAGGATAGCAAATAAACTCGAACTAGCACTAGGCAAGAGAGGGATTTTTAAACCTTTGTGCGTGTTTGTGTATGTGTGTGTCTTTGTTTGTGTGTCTGTTTCCTTATTAAATATAGTTTTAGGTTAAAAGTTTAATGTATGTTTGGATCTAATGGGGTGTAAATGTGGATGGGTGGGAATATACATGAATGTTGATAGGTCTGTACATTTAGTACATAAGTGGATATTGCAGCTACTGGTAGATGCTTTACGACTTCCAAAAGATATATGTCCTACTTATCTAAATTAATAAGATGTTAGTGTTTTAGAATATAAAAAATTATCACAAGGGGTTTTCTTATTTTTATTATTCCACTAAGCCAGCAGGGGGAAGTCACACATTACTTTTTGGTGGGCTTCAGAAATATTTCTTCAGACTTTTTCTTAAAAAGGTCCATGCTTTTGGTAAAAAAAGTAAATAATTTAAAATGGAGTGCTTGTAGTTATGATTCTCCTAAGTATGCTAGTATCAATTCAAAAAAGCAGGCTTCAACTTTTAAGTTTTTTAACTTTTCTAAATAAAAAATAAATGAAACACCTCAATATTACTGGCAAAAAGTATTAAATAATTACTTTGTTGTTGAGATATTAATAATGTTTCCAAATGGTTAATTTTATTTGTAACATCAGAAATGTAATCACTGAACTTAAATGACACTGCAAAAAGTAAAGAAGAATCTCTTGGTCGATATTTAGTGCTAAAAGTAAATTATTTTTGTATATGCCACTGTATTCTTCATCTTTTTTATTTTTTTGCATTTAAAAACATCTGAGGAAGAAAGAAACATTTTAACTTTCAATATACAAACAAGAATAGATTTTTGCCAACATAAAACACAGTATGGGGACTCTATGGCTATTGTTTCTGAGAATACATGAGATGATTGCATCACACTGTGTATTCTGTAGGAAACACACTGTAATGCTTATATGGCTAATAGTGGAATGATCTAAGTCAATACATTGTGCGGTTTCGAGTGACACAGAAGAATTACACCATTATTCTTTGTATTTTGGTTTCTGTACTAATTTAATCATATTCGCTGTTTCATCATCAATTATCATTCACTCATTTTGTAACATTTTAGCATCTTCATTTAATGTTATTGTGTAGTTTCTGTTTACTACAGCTGGTTGCAGTAGACTCAAATGACAATTTCAGAGCTATGTATAAAAGATCACAAAAAATAAACATTCAAAACGGAAACATCTTACTTCCAGAAAGTATAAAATTTAAGTGTGAGTAAGGTGTCAAAAGTTATGAAAACCGGAATGCATTCATCTCATTACATGTAAATTCTTGTACTTGAAATATGTGTGTTTTTTAAAGTAAATCATTAGGTAACATTTATCTCAAAAGTCATAAATTCTTAATCATTATGATTGTTGTATGTTGCCAATTACATATAAATGTTAAATTAAAGAGAAAACAAATAGAAAATAATGATCACATAGTTAACAAATATGCCAAAATATAAAATGTCATAAAAAAGATTCAGTTCAAGAAGTAGAACAAAAGGCATTAAAATAGTACTTACTATAAAGACAAAACCACATACTTTATATAATGCATATTTTATAGAATTTTAATTTTAGTACACACACACCCACACACACACACTCACACACACACCCATACACACACTCGCACACCCACAAACACACCTCCGCTAAAATGTGGGAGGAAAAAATTTACAGTGGGAGGGGGAGGGGAGAACAAAAAGGTGACAAGATATCTGTACCTCCGAGTCTGTATCTGCCATCACCAAGACTTCTTTCAAAGTGTTAAACCTCGAAGTGTGTCCAGGAACCAACCTTCAGAAGAATATTTTTTCCAAAGTGCTGTTGAATTAAAATCACAAATGGCTAATGAAAGAGGAATGAAATATTTATTTTCTCTCATTTGCTAGAGAAAATACTGTGAGCTTTTATTTTCACTACTGGGGTTAAAATTTTAAGCATTCAATTCTTACAGGAGTGTCTTTTTTTCTAAAGATTTATGATCAGCAGCTGAATTTTAAAGCTGTGAGAACACAGCAGTTATATGTTATGTCTACTGCAAACCTGACCTAGATTATTTTCATTGACTAAAAATTATAAAAAAATCAATAATTTTATTGGCAAAAATGACACATAGAATAAGTAGTAATCTTAAGAACAGAACAAGGCATCCAGACATACTGAAAAATTTGGCGCAGAGCAGCTAGAGAGAAATTAGTCATTTTTTCTAGGGAGATTATATATTCTTTAACAGTAAGGTTTATGACTTATTTCTATTTCCCCAACTGCTCTTCCAGGAATAACTGCATGTAATAGTTACTAAATGCATGTTTTTTAAATGATCAGGTTTCCTTTTAACTATTTTAATCTATAAATGTAATCACAGGAAATCACCCCATTTTTAGCTTTACTGATTGAAGATGAGAATTAATATTACAAAAAGAGTGATTTGACATATGGTAGACCTAAGTGCATGAATTTTATATTCCCAGGTATCATTTAAATTTCCTGTCATTTTATGTTGTTATTTGTAATATCTTTCTCTTAACATGCCTCATGGTAATTTAGGAGCAGTGACATAATGTCACTAAAAAATGCTAGGGCTCTTGGCTTAAAATGTTCACTTGCATTTAATATTACAGAAATTTACATGTTGGGATTAAGTGGCCTGAAATTCAAGTATGTAAGATAAAATGGAAATAATGCAACCTACTGCAATCATATTGTGCCAATATTCAGGCAGGGCACAGAGGAAAAACACAACAGGTTTTGAAATCAATCAAATTAATCACAGCCTAAGCTGGGCAAGAGAGGGGGAATCACTGCTATTCATCAGATCATGCTGTGATGACAAAGAAAACAGATCTGATCATTTGATTACTGGGCTGTAGATACAGAATTGTGGAAACCTTTCCCAAGTAACTAACTTCTGGGAATGTGTGCGAGTATTTCTATGGCTTGGGACTAGGAGATGCATCGCTCTTATAATTTGTAGTATGTTTTAAGGTGAGCACCCCAGACACAACAAAAACTGTTCAAATATGAGATCAAGTAATAATTCATGATTCACCAAAAACAATAAGGAAAAGGAGAAAATAGTATGAAACTGATAAACAGAATATCAGAATAGTAGTCCTTGAGGTATTATGAGCCAGAAATCTATAAATGCAATTATAGGCTTCCACTTTTCATTTTAGTGTCATGTTAACCCCTTAAAACCTTTTTTGTGTGTTCAATAGAAACAATGTACCTGATAGTCATCCAACTCATAGACTCTACTTGAGGGTGGTAATTTGAGAGCCTGGAATGCCAGCTGAGGAAAGACATGGGAAGATAGCCAAGATCAGCACTGCCTTTCTGTCAGCTCCTACTTGATTTTCCTTGCATCAGTGGTGCTATCTAAGGAAACTGCCAAATGGAGTGATGGATGTATGTGTTAATAATGTCTTTGTCTGTATAATGAAGTGATGGTTGGTAATACTGGCCTCTGAGGATTTTTGAATCCAGATCTTGTAAAATATACAGGTCTTGGATTACCGTGAGGCAGAAAGACAGTGTATCTCTTTGAAATGAAGGTGAACTTGACTAAAATTTCAGATCTAACATTTTCTAGCTGTATGACTTTGGACACCTTGCTTATTCTCTTTTCTTCACTTTCTTTGTTTATAAAAGGGAGATGTTACATGTCCATTTATATGGTTCATGTAACATCCATGTCATATGGCTGCTGTAAAGAGAAAATGAAATCCTATATGTGAACTGCTTACTGGAATACTGACAGGTAGAAGATGCTTATTTAATAGCTATTTCTGTGGCCACAAGATGCTCTTCACTATTTAAAAGCATCATCATTTGGAAATGAATACTATTATTTAGACTTGGCAGATAGCAAATGCATTTTCATACTTTCTGTTTGAAAAATATGATGTAAAATAAGTTAATTCTAAGGAAATATTGGTAGTTCACAAAGTCATTTGCAAAAGTCTCCAAACACTGAATACTTTGGGGCACTAAATTATGTAAGTCTACATAAGTACTTCTGCATTTTAATGAGTGAAGCTGATACTATAACTTTTTAATGTAATGATGCATTTTCATGGCTCCTGTCTGTGTAAAAGCCAAGTGTTCAAAGAAATGCATTAAATATGTGAATGCTTTTGGTCTCCAGTTTCTTCTTGCTATGGCAGACAAAACAATGTGTGAAAGGAGAGCTTATTATTTCAAAGAGATGAAGTTTAAATGGCAGTGTTTTCTTTCTTTCTTAGGATTTCCTTTTACAAGAAGAGTTAAATACCTATTACAGGTTGAATTTTGTCCTCTTCAAATTCATATGTTGAAGTCTTAACTCTCAGCGTCTCAGAATGTGAACTTATTAGAACTTTGCTCGTTGCAGATGTAATTAGTTAATATAAGGTCACTTTGGAGTATAGTGGGCACTAATCCAATAAGACTAGTGTTCTTACAAAAAGGGAAAATTTAGACACAGGCATCCACAAAGAGAGAACACCATGTGACCATGAAGACAGAGATTAGGGTGATACATTTAAAGGCCAAGGAATGCCAGTGGTCACCAGCAAACCACCAGAAGCCAGAAGAGAGACATAGAATGGATGCTTTCTCACAGTTCTTAGAAGGAATCAACCTGGCTGAAACCTTATTGTGAACTTCTATCCTCCAGAAGTATGAGATAACAAAATTCTGTTGTTTAAACCATCAGTTTGTGGTACTGTGTCACAGTAGCCCTAATGAACTAACACCAGATGATTAATTAGAACATGAATTCTGGGGAACTGTGTATAAACTTGTATTTGGCTTCAAAAGTTATTGCTATGAAAGAAGTTACCACAATTACGCAGCTTAAAAGAACACACATTTATTATCTCATTGTTTCTATAGGTCGAGTCCAGGCACAGGTTCTCACAAGGCTGCAATCAAACTATTAGCCAGGCTACATTCTTATTTGAAGGCTTGGACTAGGGAAGAATCTACTTCTGAGCCCATTCAGGTTGTTGGCAGAATTCTTTTCCTTGTGGTTGCTTGACGGGTTTCCATTTTCCACCCTAATTGTTGCCTGGGGATTAATCTCTGCTCCTAGAGGCTATCTGCTGTTCCTTACTTGGTACCCATTTCAGTCAGTTCAGCACATTGGGTGTTCCCTTTTTCAGGGTTCTCCTACTCTATTCTACTAAGTGTAAGCCTCCAGTCAGTAGAGCCTTATGTAATAATGTAAGGTAATGTTAGTAGCATCTCATCACCTTTGCCATATTTTATTGGTGAGATAAATTCACAAGTTTCATGCACACTCACAGAGAGATTAACTACACAAGGATGTAACTCATTAGGAGTCACTATAGGGTGGGCTAATAAAAAAGCACCATCAGCATTTTTTGTAACAAAAAGCACCATCAGCATTCACATGTGCACATGCTCAGGAACACACACACACACACACACACACACACACACACACACAAAGCAGATCAGCTGTTCAATTAGAAAATCATCATAGCATAACAAAGCCTGCAACTCCACCATAATCAAGTTCTAAAGACGGGGCTATAGACTTATATTTACCTGAAGAAGATTAACCATTACAGACCAAGCCAAGATACTCTGGGATGTCCAGTTCTTCTAAGACTCTTTAGTTTTTCAATATTTCCCAGGCTATGATTAAACATATTATCATCTTTTATACACATAAAAAAGATATATTTAAACACCTCTGGTCTACACCTGAAATAAGAAGGAAATGTCTATAATTATATAGGAAAAAAATGTTTAAATTGTAAGAATCAAAAGAAGGAAAAATAAAACTGAACAGAATTATTGATGTATTTTTGATTAACTAATTCTTTCAAAGAGATATATAACTAAATATAGTTAATAAAGGGCTAAAATAGTAATATTATAGATAAATTTTAAAAATTTTAATTAAACATAATTGGAAAAGTATTTTCCAAGTCCCAAATCTATTTATTCCAAAAAAGTTTACATATTGTGATTCAGTTATAATTTAGACATATACTACAAGGTAAATTGCATTTCTGTTAATACTATGTTTTTCTAGATATACAGTTAATAGATAAAAGGGAAAACATTTCAAAATTTAACTCAAACTTACATATTATCTGAGTTCACATTAAGATCATGGAGTGTATTCTCTTGTATCTTTACATTTGGAAAGTTTTTTTTTTTGAAGTTATATATTGATAGATTAAGCAGACATTCTGCAGAGTTAAAATTAAAACATACATACCATATAAAAGGGTCAGTCAGCGAGGATTGCTTTCTAAATTTTCAGTCCCCAGATAGCCATCAGTCAGCCAGCAGAAAAATTCCTTTTGAAGCCATGGAATCTCCAGTTTGTATCTCTGACATTATGTTGAGATTCAACAGATGGAAGCCCAGCAGCAGACATGCAAAGTGGATGCCAAATGAGGTACATATACGTAGCAGAGTGGTGTCCTACACAGGTGGTCATCTTCTCCTTACCAGAAACTTTGACATGACTCACTCCAAACTTGACTATGCTGTAGCGATATTGACACGTTCTTCAGTCATTGGTGAATGTCAGTGGGCTCTTGGCTCTCTGCATAAGGAACTTTAGCATGCTCTCTGCTCTGTGTATATGTCCAAGTTGGCAGTCAGTTGGCATGGTTGCTGAAGTGTCTCTATCTGTCAGAAATCCTCCTCACCTTTGGGACATAGATAGACGATATGAGTATGTTAGCAAGAATGCTATCATTGGCTGAGAAAGGATGTCCAGGGGAAAAAATTTTTTTGGAGATATTTTAGAAGCAATTTTATAAATTATCTGTATCAGTTAAATCAAGGATGTATTAATCTTCTCTAATACAGGCAAAATCCAATTAAAATAGAAAAAAAATTATGACAATTTTAGCCAAGACTTCCATAATCTTTCATAGTTCATTATCACACCTTGAGCAATTGAGCCATGAGTAGAGATGAAGCTTATGGAGGACTAGAACAGCTTTTCTAACATAACATTATGCAAGGTATTTTAAAAAACCAAACTAATAGTCAATATTTTTAATAAATTAAAATTACATGAACAGATTACAAGAAACAGAATTATGCAAGTACTCTAAATCAAGCTTGTCTAACCTGTAGCCCCAGATGACTTTGAATGTGGCCCAACATGAATGCGTAAACTTTCTTAAAACATTATGAGATTTTTTTTGTATTTTATTTTTTTGTACTGAAGCTCATCAGCTCTTGTTAGTATTAGTTTATTTCATTTGTAGCTGAAGACCATTCTTCTTCCAATGTGGCTCAGAGAAGCCAAAAGATTGGACACCCCCTGCCTAATGCTCACTAGTGAGTTTCCAAATACTTTCAGCATGATGTGCAAGTTTCTGCTCTCATATGCACATATGTCTATCCTTCCCATTTATTCTCATTACCCAGCTAATGGAAGAGATCCAAATCATTTTTGCTTCAAATTTGTCAGGTAACCTTGAAATAATGGGTTGAACTGGTTACATTTTAAATGAACTTTTCTACTATTTTTTGATTTCAGTGATGTTATTTTTAATTGTTATATTCATTCGTTCATCTATTCATACCAACAACTATTTACTGAACTCATGACCTCCTGTTTAACATTTGAAGCAGTCCCTCCAACTATGCTCCCTAACTAATTGCATGAATCACTGCTCATTCAAGACAAAAATTTGAGAAACCTCCTTGACTTTTTCCTTTCACTCATGTCTCACATGCAATCAGTTCTTAAGTTTTCTAATTCTGTTTCCTAAATGTCACAGATCAGTCATCCTGTTTCCAAAGCCAATAGCAGTATTTTTTTTGCAATGTATTCAAATAACCATGAATAGCACTGTTCAACCTAAATTTTGGGAAATATATCAATGTCATTCTCTTTTATGATAGTAAGGACACATTTTTCACAGAAGGATAAATATTACCACTTTTAGTCATCCTTGGAAGAATAATTGTGAAATAGCATGAGCAGCGATTAGAGCAAATTTTGGAAGTAAATTTTCCTTTTGCATAGGAGTGGAGGTGGTGGACAGTTGAGTCTCATTTTTAGATGCGAAAAAGTTGTTAACATGCTATTTAAAAAACTAAACTTATTATTTCACTGACATGTGTGTATCAGAAATGGAAACCTTAAACTTTTGCTTTGTGATAGGATAGAAATAGCAGAAGAGAGACTGTTAAGTCCTATGCAGCCTGAATCCAGCACCTTTCTGTTCTACTACAGGCCAAGGAGACGTACCTGAGTTCCACTTTGATGGGCGAGTAAGCTGCCCAATGCCTTTCAAAAAACAGTGAATAATAATATCTAGAAAATTCTAAGTCAAAATAAAGAAAGAGAGGACCTGAGGTAAAATTGGACTTTATATTTACTTAGGCAAGTACTGGCTGGGATCCTGACATCAGTCATCATTGGTTAGGTCCGATGTATTTGCAATGTAAATTAGTGACTACAAACATGAGGTCTGGTGGTAGATTCAATCCATGATCTTGAGTTTGGATCCTTCTGGGATCTTCAGCAAATAATTTACCTTCTCTATGTTTCAGGATCCTCACATAAAAAAGAGACATAATAGTAATAACACCCATCTTGTAATGGTGTGTTGAGGTTTAAATGAGATAATACACATAAACATTTAGATCACCACTGGCCATGGAATAAGTGAGAAATAGATGGATGATATATACTAACTCTGATTGCAATTCATACCTCTTAGCCGAAAGTGCAATTTATACTTACTTCATTTCCACATTCTACCTGCCTGCAGGTTGCCCTCTCGAACCCAATCTCCACCATTGCTCACATAATTGCAAGAATGTTCCCTAAAACAGAATTAATTATGTCATTTCCCCAGCTTCACTTTTTTGGGTAACTCTTCATAGCTTTCAGATTAGATCAAAACTTCTCAACTTGAAATGTTAGTAGGGCAACCATGATTTATTCTGGAAGCTTAAGAGTGAGAATTTGCACTATTAATTACTTTGGGCATCAGGCATAACTCTGGCCTATCCCAGACAAACAGGGACATGAATACAAAGTTCTTCTGTGGTCTGTTCTCCAGCCTCACCAGTTTCCTGGTCCTCTGCTGCAGCTACACAGAGCCAACAAGTGTCCCTGAACTATCATTTTTTTCTGTGCCTTTGTACATATCACCCTCTTTGCCTGATAACCATTACAACCCTCACTCTCCCCTCCTCATTCATTCACAAAATTATATGTGTTCTTTTAAGCCACTGCCAAGTCTTAGAAATCTCCCTGGATTCATGAAATCTGAATCATTTATGTGTCTATGTATAATGCAATCTGGGCATTCTTTATCACTGTAGAAATAAAATGATAATAGTTGCCAGATATATAATATCTTCAATGCCAATTACCCTGGTATCAGGATGATTTTTTGATTTGTGTTTTCTCTAACAACTCTGCAAAGTGTACTTATACTTTTTGAATGTTTACAATTCAAAAGTAAGTGATGGAGACAATGTTCAAGTTCAGATAGATCTGTATCTAAGCACATCACCAAATTGACATCTCATCAAAACAGTTATTACAAAGAATTGTAATAAGCCATTTATTATCTCTCTGCCTACATTATAGATTTCTTGAAGGTTAATATTATTCCTTATTCATTTTTGCTTTTAAATTTTCTGTACGTTAGTCCAGCGTTTAGCACACGATAAGAGTGCTGTAAGTGTTTGATGGATGAATATGTCACTAAGGCTTGACCAGTTCAATGACTGTGAAAAACAGCCAGTTTCTTTCAGTTCAAAGGCATGCTTCCTGAGTTTTCTACCTTTGGACACATTTCTCCACCCTAAGTGGGGTTCTGGTTCTTATAGCTCAGTTGACTACCTAATAAGGTCCTGGAATCCTGAAACCAGCACTGGGTTAAAGCATTTGCAAAAAATATCAAGGTAATCTTACACGGATGGGAAGGCACAATGGCAGTACTTCATAGGAGGATAGTGAGTCAGGAAAACAAAACATTTACTATATATGCATCAGGAATTTTGAATAATGACTGTCTCCATTATTTTGTTTTCGACTTAACCAGAAATATGATTTTTCAACAACTTGCTAGAGAATTAACAAAATGAAAGTTCAATAAGGATAGGAAGAGAAAGAATGAGAGGTAATTTTGGAGCATAAGGGTACTGTGGAGGAGGCCAGGTCTTAATGGGATTTCGAAGCGGGGGACTTTGGATAGCTAGATGACAATATGGCAAGAGTGAGAGGATGGTGGCTCTGGGATTCTGGTGATTTGGGGAAGGGAGGATCAGCTCATGAAAGAAGGGCAGTGGCACAGAAAAGAGCTTAGTCCTGTGAAACCCGAAGGCAAAGCGAATCTATCGTTGACTCTTAAATTCCTGTTGACCGCAGGCTGACTACTGCAGACACAGATGGAACATCTCTTAAACACGAGTCCTTGTATTATGGAAAGAAAAAGTGTCTGAGCATACTTTATGACACAAGCAGCTGAGCATACAAACCTTTGGAAGGATCTGTGCAAATTAGTGACCTTTAATGCTGTGAATCTAAAATGTTAAACTCTTGCTATGCTATCTCAACACAATACAGAAATCCTCCCAGTTTTTATTTCTACTTTGGGTTTACTTGAATTACAGGGGGTGTGATTATGCAATATTTATAACACAGAGAGAAACTTAGAATATCAGAGCTAGAAGAGGACTTATGAATCCCTAATTCAACGACCTCATTTTATAAATGAGAACATGGAAGGAAAGAGACATTATATGATTTCCCTGAAGTTACTCAGCTAGACCGTAGTAAGCTAAGCTGGTCCAGGGTTCTGGTTTCTAGATTCAAGTTTCAGTTTTCTTTTTTCAGTAGTGCATAGTTTCAGTGACAATTATGTTATCAACTACTGCTCTGCCTACATTGATAAATGTCTGATAAACACTGATTACATATACATATGATTACATACATATGTATATATATATTTAGAGACAGACTCTCCCTATGTTGCTGGACTCAAACTCCTGGGTTCAGGCTATCCTTCTGCCTCAGCCTCTCAAGTAGCTGGGATTACAGGAAAGTGCCACTGTGCCCTGTTCATTCATATATATTTGAATATTTGAGAGCTTCATATAGTTAGGGGAAGTCAGGATCTTTCTGATGAGAAGGGGTAGATGCTCCTAAAGTTTATGTACAGCATTGAAATATGAAGTATTGCTAAATTTATTACCAGTAGATAGAAGAATGGAGGACAATAGCAACTTATAGGAAAATGTACTTCAAGTAAGAGGAATTGCTCGATGACACAATTGTCTCTTATATTACACTCCTTTTAAAAAAAATCTTGTTTTTCAAAATGTATTCTATAGGGCAGCACTGTTGGCATCACTTAGAAGCTTATTCAAAATACAATTTCATGTCTCACCCCCGACCTACTGGACAAGAATTTGCATTTCAAACAATCCCCAAGAGATTTAGATGCATATCTCATTTTTGAGAAGCACTCTTCTAGAGCACTGATTTATTTTTTTCATCTTTTTCTCACCTTGAAAAAACCCTAGAAACTGATTTCCTTTTTTAAAACACCAATGTCTGGATGAAAGCTCAGATCGGGCTTTTATGAGGCTACAAGTAGAAGAGAGTTAAGGTTAGGGTAAGAAACCTTCATGTTTTCTTCCAAAAATAAAAAAAGGTTGAAGCAAATATAAACTGGAATTGGATCAGGATTTTGGTCTTTCTTGGTTATTTTGGACACAATACCAAAACAGTTTCTTTATTTGTAACAGGTTGAGAGTAATTATTCCTCAGGGCCAGAACTGGGGTGAGGCCAGTGGGGTGCCTCATGGCTCTGAGAGTGGGTGCCTTCTGAATCATGCCTCCTCCTCGTTCCAGCCTGTTATTCCTACACCACAGCATTTGTGTGGGAAGTGCATGAGGAATGTATTGGAAGGTGTCATTTGTTCTTCGTTTATTCAACAACCACTCATTGCACATCTTTTATAGCAAAATAAATGAGACGTAGTCCAACAGTGAGAACATCACGGTTTGGATAGCTCAGAGGTGGCCTTCAACAAATTAGTGCTGCACTGGGATCCTGATACTAGAATTCTCTTCTCACCTCTGCCATTATTGGCTATATGTTCTCAAGCAAATCTCTTGGTCTTCTTGTGTCTCTATTTCCTTATGTTTTAACTGAAGGCACTATGCAGGATAACCCTCAAAACACTTTGCAGCTTTAGAAGCTTATATTATTCTTAACTATGCTGGAAATGCTGAAAAAGCATGGGATTTTTGAGTAGCCAGATCTAAGATAAAAATCATCAAATCACCACTGAGCTTGGGAAAATTATGTAGCCTATACATAGCTCATTTCCCATGTGTAAAATGGAATCGTATTGCCAGCCTTGCAGGCTTCCCTGTGACCGTCAAATAAGATCAAATGTGTAGCTGGCATCGTACCTATAGGAGGTGTCAATAAATGGGAGCTATTATCAAGACGTTCTTACAGACTGAGGAAAGTCTCATTTCCTACGAGGGGCATGGCAAATGGAAGGCTCAAGTTACTGTTTGCATTCTTCACCTGGGGAAGGTGTCCACGAATTGAAATTAGCACTGTGTGTGAGCCTCATGGGATTCGAGTGTTGCTAAGGCAACCACTAATTTCCAAATCAGGGTAAATAGTTTCACAGAATGTACAGTTTCCTTTAACAGATTGAATTCCAGTGAAGGGCATACCTTTCCTTCCCCTGCTGCTCTGCACCCCAGTTAGGGTTGTGCACCTGCAGCTCTGTGAGCCAGGGGCGACTTTCATCTTCTGCCAACCACACTCTGAAGGTAACAGTCAGTAACAGAGGTCCCTGAGGTCTGTCAGCTTTACCTAGTCTTTACCTTTTGTACTTTGTCAAGTTGGAGTCACTTTCTTGACTCACACAGTAGGGCACGGAAACAGCTCCTTGGCATATCTGTGTAATAGACTTCTAAGCAAAGAGGCCATGCGGTTCAGTCATGTCGTTCTGCCTTCCTTTCCCCCACCTCCCAACAATCCTTATTTCCCCCTACTCACTCATAGGAATTCCTGCAGAGAGTGAACCTATTATTAAGCCAGCATTGCCTCTCCTGCTACATTCTTGTGTTAAATTAGTCCTCTTCATTGTTGCAAATAATAGGCAACCACTTATATATCAATGAAAATTCACTGCACTGCTGTGGGATTATTTCAGTTCTTGATAAACTACACGTTCCTGCCATTGTTTATGGGGAGCGATCTTAAGTCTCCCTTGCTTCCTTTAAATCTTGTCTTGTGGGAGGTATGGCCAACCTTCCTCACGTACTTAGCATATTTTCTCCTTGAACCCCTCTCAACAATGGGTACTGTAATAGTGGCATCTTTTGTGATAATTCCTAGTGTTGGCTCCTGCTTTTGAATATGCCAGGAGCAAAGCATGAATACGATACTAAAAATGCGTGGAAGCATGCTAATTACCTTCTTTGGAATATTTATGACTTTTTTTTTCTTTTCTGATCAAGTCCTGAAATCAGAAATAGCTTTACTAGCTTTTTCTCAGCTACATTAGGAAAAAAGCTGCATCATTCACTTTCAGTGAGGTTCCGCCTTGTACCAGGCACAACGTTAGGCCTCTTGTGCATGCTCTTTCCTCTAGAATTTAATATAACTCTGCAAAGTAGGTACTGTTATGTTCATTTTACTAATGTGGAAACTGATTGGAACTTTAAAAGATTTAACATTTAAAAAAAAATATAGTCTGGGAAACCTGTGTATCTCTGTGGTGTACCAAAATTACTAATATCATTCATTAAGCCAAACCTTTTTCCCCATGCTATAAAAGGGCAAATATATGTATATCACATATAAAAGAGAGCCTATACAGGGTATATATTTACTGTAAAGAATAATAGTAAAATAGACACTTATAGCTGGGCGTGGTGGCTCACGCCTGTAATCCAAGCACTTTGGAGGCCAAGGCGGGCGGATCACCTGTGGTCGGGAGTTCAAGACCAGCCTGACCAACATGGTGAAACCCCGTCTAAAAAAAAAAAAAAAAAAAAAGAAAAAGAAAAAAAAATAGACACTTACGTACTCACTGCTCGCATAAGGAAAAGAATTTACCTACCTACTCTGCTTTCCCTGGACCTATTGGCACTCAGATCCCTTGCTTTCTATCACAAGAGGGATGGCTCTTGCAGGTTACATTATCCCAGTTTGCTTGCACCTGTGGTAGGCCAGTGTGATTCATGACAGGAGACTGGAAGGCAAGGAGGAAGTGAGAAACCATGCTGTCTCCTTTCCCTTCCCCATCTTGAGTAGCTTCCCTGAAGCTGGCTGTGTGTTCTCCAAAGCTCCAGACAGGCCCAAGTGGTTCGTCTGAACTCTGCTAATACGACCTCCTCCCTTTTCCTTTTTGACCCAGAGATGATAGTGAATTTCTGCTTTTGCTAATTGTTGTGTTATCTTACTCTCCTATTTGATTCCTTAGCTCTTCTATCACCTAAGTCAGTAATTCCTGATTAAATTGTCTGTGATGCAGCCAGGTGCAGTGGCTCAGGCCTGTAATCCCAGCACTTTGGGATGCTGAGGCAGGGGAGATTGCCTGAGTTCAGGAGTTCCAGACCAATCTTGGCAACACGGTGAAACCTGTTTCTACTAAAATACAAAAAATTAGCCAGGCCTGGCAGCATGGGCCTATAGTTCCAGCTACTCGGGAGGCTGAGGCATGAGAATTGCTTGAACCCAGGAGGCGGAGGTTGTAGTAAGCTGAGATCACACAACTGCATTTCAGCCTGGGCGACAGAGTGAGACTCCGTCTCAAAAAATAAATAAATAAATAAAAGAAAGAAAAAAAAGTCTGTGATGCAAATACTTGAAAGTTGCCTCTTTTTTCATGTTTAGATCCTAATAAGCCTTAGAAGCCCTTGTGTGCTCCTCCTTGATTACACCTCTTAACCCCAGAAGCAACCATTTTTAATCTTAGCATTCTCTTGATTTTTTAATTGGTTTTTACAATATATATATATCCTTAAACACAGTATTTACTGTTACCAGTTTTGCATTTTATATAAACGGAATCACACACTATTTTCTCTTCTGGGACTGGCTCTTTTTTGCAACAATATGTTTTTGAAATTCCTGCATATTGACATAGGCAGTGGTTCGTTCATTTTCACTGCTATGTAATATTCCACTATATAAAATATCGCTATGTATCCATTCTACTGTTGATGGATTTTTGTCTGTTTCCAGTTTTCACTCTTACGAATATGCTACTGCGAATACTTCAGTATGTGTCTCCTGGTACATATGCGTAAGAGTTTCTCCCAGACATAGGCCTATGAATAGAGCTTCAGGGTTGCAGACCACATAGTCGTTCAGGTTTACATGAAAATACCAAATACTTTCCCAAAGTACTTGTACCAATTTACAATACTAATAGCAGTAAACCAGTGTTCCATTTATTCAAAATTTTAGCCTGTACTTGGCTTTATTGAGCACTAAAGATTTATATGAAGACAAAATCTACAAAATATATCTAAGTAGTCTATAAATACTCTTGTGTTGATACTATTTGTGTATTATGCAAGCAAATATAAACATTTCCACAGTTTCCATGTGTAAAGCTCCTGCTTTTTTACAGGTAAGACTCATTATTGTCAATCTTTTTATTTTATGGAGGGTAAGTGATTTGTTAAACGTGGCTAGTTGTAGCATAAAAGCCTGAAAAATATGTGGCTCTTTGTAGCTCATGTTTGAATGAGGCTTCAAGATGAAGAGAAAGAAGGAAAGAAGAGAGAACAAATCATTCCAGAATGAGGTTCTAGACCACTTACTCCTAACTTGCTGAGGAGTTGCCCCAACAGGTCTTACAATTTTTAGCCCAATGCCTACTTGAGCAAATAAAGCATTGAAATTGAAGGGACCAAGAAAAATATTTCTTTGAAGAAATTCATTGCATTCTTGTAGCATCCTCACCACCCATGGAAGAAGGCATAACGTGCTTTTCTCTCACCTCCTGCTGAATCTGAGGCTCATTAAAAGAAGACTTTAAGAGCTTGACTTGGGTTGACTGAATATTTAGGCACATGAGATGGTGTCAGGTTCATTTCTAGAAAATCCTAAAGGCAAGGGCTGAGACTGGGCAGTTGCACTGATGAGATAGTGAAGAGATAAGACTTCCATGAAAGCCATGTGTACTCCAAGTGTTTGTCAAGACAAAGGATCTACAGACTGCAATGTACTTGAGAGATAGCTTTGTGCTAGAAAGTTTGGATGGAAGGATATGGGACCCAGAGTGAGAGTCTGAGCAGGGTGGATTGCCAGAGGTTGAAGAGTGAGATGTAAGCAACATCACAGGAGAGTCATCACTGTATCAGCTGAGCTACATTTGGATGTTCCCAGGGTGTGTGGATAAGATATGCGGGTGGTGTCTTCCAATATGTGCAAAGGAAGTCCACAAGGGAAAGATTCACTTTTGAATGCACAAGTTTAGACAGCACTGACCCCAGATCACTGAAGTACCAGTAACCTTTCCTGCTCTCTACCTGTCTTTCTCACTCCCTCTTCCCAGTACCTACAGGACTTGAGTTATGAATGACAGGAAGAAGAAAAGAAGCATGTGGTGGGGAAATGAGAAAAAGCCTCATTCACCACAAGGTCCAGCATTAAAAATGCCAAAGCTGAGTGAGAGGACAACTGAAAATTCACAGAAACGTCTGAGTTTTGCTATTACCTGTACTGGACAACTTAATTACCTGAGTGAAAATGTTTTGTGAATAAGAGTGACAGGATAATATTTGAATGATGAGAGAAATCAGAGAGAGAGAAAAAAGGCGGTTTGAATATAAACCGTTGCCTCTTCACTATCTGAAATGCCTACTAAAAGTTCTGTACATAAATATTTTTAAAGCTGTAAACTTTGGGACAAAGACAATAGGAGAGGCAGCAATAGGAGATCCAGCAGCCAAAGTTTCCAACCCTGTAAACCAGGGAGCTACCGGTAACCCACAAAGCAGAGCCAAGAAGGCTCAATCCTACAGAGTGGGAAGGCCAACAATCTATTTGATTTAATTACAGACTTACTAAAAGGCTCAGAAGTTGGCACATGCTACACACCTGTATTGGAGGTGAAGGTGGGTAAAGCAGGATTATTAAATATCTGTTTAAATACCATTAGGCTGCTTAGGTAGCCTCCAGATTGTTCTAGCCCGCCATAACCCTTGTATATATCCCTCTATATTTGCAAATAATATACTTATATTCTCCTTCCTCACTTTTTACTTTCAGGTATTATCTTCTAGGTCCCAGCTATTTATTTCCTCACACATTTTTCTATCCCTGCTAGTTTTACTGTCATTTTGGCTGTTTCATATATGTTATTTACATCACTACGACTGTGTAAATGCCACTTACTACTGAGCCATTTAGGATAATTAATTATTTTTCTTAAAAATGCGTTTGTTTTCCATGGTATGAATACCTTTTTTCTTTCTAAAATATTAATTAATTATATATACACACACACATACATGCACTCAGTAGAATAAAATGATGAGTCATGAGGATGTTCTGTGGGATGAGAACACCCACATTTGCAAGATAAAGGAAAAACTTTCAGAAAAAAACTAAATCTGAGTATCAGCAGAAGTGTCCAGAATTAGAACCACCAGGCAAGTTATATTGATTGGGGGATTTGATGTCACTTCCGTTCAATTGATTTAATATATTATATTCGGTATAAGGCACTTAGAACATAAGCATACTCATTTTTATATATGATTAATGCCTTGCCTGTAACATTATAGTGTTGACAGAGGGGAAGAATAACGAAAAGTTATATCACAATGTATCTGAAGAACTGTTGTGGGGGTGATGATAAATTAGGGAAAGCTTCTCAGAGTTATGAGGCTTGTTAATTCTTATGAAATGGGTAGCAATTAATTAAATGGAGATTGAGGAGAGTCGAGTTTCAAACAAAGAGCAACTATTTAAAGAGTTGTTTAGTATAATATGTTAGAGAAAATATTGTTTAGTGTTGTCAAGGATGAATAGAGGGAGGGCAACTCTGGGAGGGAGTTAGATGAGTTTGGAGCTATCGCAATAGTTTAAGCAGGGAAGGATGAGAGGAGAAACGAATACTCTGTCTTAGAGGAGGAAGAAAACAAGAAACTGATTAGAAATTGTATTAGTCTGTTCTCATGCTGCTAATAAGACATACGTGAGACTAGGTAATTTATTAAAGAAAGAGGTTTAATAGACCCACAGTTTCATATGGCTGGGGATGCCTCAAAATCATGGCGGAAGGCAAAGAAGGAGCAAAGTCACATCTTATATGGCAGCAGGCAAGAGACGGTGTGCAGAGAAATTCCCATTTATAAAATCATCAGATCTGGTGAGACTTATTCATTACCATGAGAACAGTATTGGGGAAACCACCCCCATAATGCAATTTTCTCCACCTGACTCCACCCTTGACACATGGGGATTATAACAATTCAAGCTGAGATTTGGGTCGGAACACATTCTAACCATATCAGAGATCTAGTATAAAATTGGAATGAATAGGATGGTGTTATTACCTGCACATTGGGGATACAGAGGACTTTGTTAATTAGATGTTTTTGCTTGGGCCTACTAGATGCACAATCACATTTTTCACTGAGATGTTCACACAAAAAGCTGATACGTTTGGGCGGAAGGTGATGAGTTTTAGATCTATTGAGTGTATATCATCTGTGGGACATGTGCACGAAGAGAATGGTGAGCTAGGGTAACATTTTTGAGAGGTAAACAATGTTTTAATATTTTCTTCTGGAATCAGTAGATCTCCTAGTCCAGGCAGCCTGGGTATTTCATTGTCACTGCCACAAGAGAAGAAATGACCAGGAGAGAACAGATAAAAGAGTTAATTCTTAAGTTTGTTTCCATAAGCTTAAGCCCTGACATAGAGTAAGATTTTTTTAGAAATGCATCATGAAAAAAAGAGAAAATATTCATTTTCGCTAACTCTCTTGTCCTCCTTAGACTAGAGAAAAATTTTATGGGCTTCAGAGAAGAAAAAAAGGGACCTCTCTCATTTAACTTGAGAGTCTAGAGATTTGGCAAATTATGATGTTCTTGTATAACAAGCAAGGCAAGAACAGGAACAATTCATCTTTTGCTATGTCTAGGTAGACTGGACAGAGAGGACTTCACAGATTTTCCTACATCCATCAGTGGTTAGGGATCAAAAGAGGATTTTCCATATACCTTAGGATATCTCCTACATGGATGAAAGAGGACTGAACTTAATGCAGTCAGCAAGGAGGAGGTTGCAGCACTGTTTTCTTGTGGACTGATGTCCCTACCAACCAGGACCAGGGACATCTTAGCAAGTGACAGAATGAGTATGTAAACAGATTGCTCTGCAACTCTCCCATGATCCCAGAATTTAAAAGCAAGTCTGAGGATAAGGACGATTGTTCCTTTGACCTACTAAAATTGAGCTTTCGTTATCAGGTGAAATGGGATTTTAAAAATAGAAATAAATTTCAATTATTGAAAAGTAAAAAAAAAAAACTTATTTTTTGGCCATGTGATTTTGTGGTTTGGGATTCATACTTGCCGTATACAATGGGGGTTTGACTATGCTCTTCTGAGCTGCAAATGATTAAGCTCATCTGGTATTGACTTGGAAGTCAACAATATACCTGTGGTGGTGGAAAGTTTAGCAAGAATCAGATTATCTTGGTAACATGTGCAGCAAGAGAGAAAGAAGTTGAGGGTCAAATGTCTAAAGAACACAAAAATTCAAAAAGGTGGAAGAAGAGGCTTCCTTAAAGAATATCAAGGAAGCATTTAGTTTTTAAGAAGACTTATGTCTGAAGGTCCTATGTTGTTGCCTTTGTCCATTTCAATTAAAAAGATCTGGCACCTATGTTCTAGGTATTATGAGAAATATTATATATTTCTAAAATAAAATGTCCTTCCTGCCTTCTTTCATTCACACAATTAAGCTAAATGGCTTTTGAAATTACTTCTTTAATATTAACTTCAACTCAGGCAGCAAAGAACATTTGAGCATTGCTATATAGGAAAAGTTTCATGAACTTTATTTAAAAAAATCAGTGTTTATCTCCCTCGAACAAGAACACCAAACACAGTCTTCAAATAACATGCATTAGATTATTGGAAAGCTACGATTCCCCCATAAACATCTGTATTGGAGAGTAGCCTGAAAATTCAGAGGTCTAATAGCTTGGTAATTCTTGAGTCTTTATTAGAGTTTCCATTGCCTTCAAGTAAACCCATAGTAATGAATTTCCTCTGGCATGCATGCAGTATTCTTGAGGACTTTAGAGATGAAGGCTGTTATATAGGATGAAGCTGAAGAGGCTGCTGATGCTTTATGTGTCAGCTTTGGTAAAAACTGATGTTCATGTGTTTCTGTCAGTTGTCATCTGGGATGGATTTCAGTTGCCATTGTGAATATAAAAAGCTCACTATCCCATTACTGATTCCCATGAGTTATTTAGTCCTGTCTTTCTTTTTCTAAAGGTTAAACTCTTATCTTTCTGCTAAAAAGTTAGATAATTAACATTCTCACTTACAATGCTTCCATAACATCTGTAGATTATGCACCATTAATCAAGTTGCTCTGCAGGCATGATTGACTTTTGCAAAGCAACTTGGGGAATAAATCCTTTCTCTTTAGTAATAACTTTGTTGTTATTATGGTTTTAAAAAAATCTCTTCCTGAGAAACTCAATTTAGAGTAACAGTCTCTAGCTACTTAAAATGGTTATCATAAAGCCATGTAACAGAAATAAGAGCAAATGACGTATTTTAAAACCTTTAAGAGTGCTGACATCTCTTTGCATTCAAAAACTTTAGAATTTGTGATTTCCAAAGCATTGCATATTTATAAAATCATTTGTATTGACATTTAAATTCTCCATTTTCAAATGACAGAAGCTAAAATTAAGGACATACACTTTATCAGCATTTTAACTTGAATTTACAATAGACTTATATGGAAAAGATATATCAAAACTCAGATTTTTAACATTCTAGAATTTCTGTGTCTGAATTATTTGTCAAAAACACCTGCACAAGGCAAGTGCTGGACATTTATAGAAAATATGTCCTAGAAATGATTTGCTCATGAAAAAAATCTATTTTATAACTGTGATGTTTCCTTGACATTTTCTTTCTGCTATACGTTTCTCATAATGCCTCCTTGATCTGTCTGAGGAGATAAATGGTGAGAATTTTTTGGAAGCTTTAGAGATCTATTAAACAGAGAAATAAAAACTTTTCTATCATAAGACCCCTTTTTCAATTTTCTTTTTCATGCTACTTTCTCCTTTCTTTTTACTTCCCCTGTGTAGGAGGTACAAAATATGTTTTGAAGAAAATAAAGTAATATAAGTGTTTCTTTGGTTGTTGGATAACAGAAAACAAAAATGAATTAAGTTAGTAAAACTCATTGTAAATGTTTTATTTTATGCCCCAAATAATAAATGTCTTGGCCCAAATGACTCTTCCTCTAAATTTTAAATGTAATCAATATTTTCGCAGAAAACAGATTGTCGACCTTGACACAG
Source organism: Ateles fusciceps (assembly GCA_036589455.1). NCBI lineage: Eukaryota > Metazoa > Chordata > Mammalia > Primates > Atelidae > Ateles > Ateles fusciceps. The sequence continues at coordinate 6,931,947 of JAZHEH010003310.1, forward strand.
GGGCTTTTTTTTTTGCTTCCTCAGTGGTAGCCATAGTTAGATAGATAGAAACAGAGTTATGGAGAGAGGAGTAACAGTGAAAAGAAAAACAAGGTGGTATCAGTAGATCATGATTAGTTGTATTGATAACATTATAGAGTCTAGGTGTGTTCTAAAGGGTTTTCATATAATCAAGATCTTTGTATAAGACTCAGTGTCAAGAAGATGAGATATACTTGTATTACATATACTAGTCAGTTATGAGTAACTTGTCTTCTATTTATTAAGAAATTTGCTTGTTAGAATCATTACATTTAGTGTTCAATTAAAGCTTGATCTCTACCCATTCTGGATTATTCACAATTACCTATATATTTTAAAATCTTTAAAAATTGGCTTATATTAACCTCTACTTCTTTCCTACCTGGTGAGTCTCTACTCATTCTTTAAGGGGCAATGAAATATCTTCTTTTTGTAGGTTTTGGAACTCCTTTATTCAGAAACAGTTGCCTCACTGTGGATATTAGTCCATTTTCATGCTGCTGATAAAGACATACCCGAGACTGGGCAATTTAAAACAAAAGAGGTTTATAGGATTTATAGTTCTACATGGCTGGGGAGGCCTCACAATCATGATGGAAGGCAAGGAGGAGCAAGTCACATCTTATATGGATGGCAGCAGGTAAAGAAAGAGCTTGTGCAGGGAGTGTCCTGTTTTGAAAACCATCAGATCTCATGAGAACAGAATGAGAAAGATCTGCCTTCGTGATTCAGTGATCGCTCACCAGTCCCCTCCCATAATATGTGCAAATTATGGGAGCTACAACATGAGATTTAGATGGGGACAACAGAGCCAAACCATCTCAGTATGATTCAAATTACTTGGAGCACAACTTAATTAATCAGTTTGCATCTTACCTTTTTGCTTAGGTCTTTTGTTTCTCAATGTTAAATGTGTTCTTGAAAGGAAAAGGGCCATATCTCAGCTGTCATATACACAGCAATGACCTCAATGCAGACACAAGCAGTTATAGTTCAAAAATATATGTAAAAGGAAAGAAATTTATATTAGAATTAGAAATGAGAAGGGGCACAGTCAATATCTTGAGCACAGGAAATTCTTCTTTCTTCAGCTATATGCAGCCTTCCTAATTTATTATTACTTTCCATTGGGAACTAAATTAACAGTAAAAAGAGCTAAGAACTGAGGTTTAAGTTATAGATTGATGAAACTGTAAAATTTAACATTTGAGGAATAAGACTTGTGACAAATATTTTGGAATCTTGCACTTAAATAAACTATTATTTAGGGAAAAAATGGGGAGAGACTAAGCATTTGGAAAATGAGAATATATTTCTAGACTGATCTTACTTGACCTTTAGCAAATAAGCAGGCACAGTGATGTCAGAGTAAGTGTCTAGGATATCAATTATCAATTTTTACATAGAACTAATGATCAAGTAACCTTAAAAGTATATTGTACAAAGAATTCATTACATATAGACACAAGTTAATTCTATTTGCATATTTGTTCTCACACCTTTGAATTTTAAATGTATGTGTTTCTTTTACCCTTAGGTATTCTGATAATAAAGCTGATCAAGGTGATGGAAATTGTTCTAATGATGCTTCTAATTTGTGCACATGTAACTTTTTAGTTTTTTTTCTCTCTCAAAAATCCTTGTTTAGATAAAGATGCTTTTTTGGGGGGGTAGATGTATTTTTTTTCACTGCTTAATATATGTGACTGACACACAATAGGAACTGATAAATATTTGTGGGCAGATGTATATTTCTATTCCACCAAGGTAGGTCATGCATAGAAACGGAAGACATGGTTTTTATTTTGTTGTGATACCTGCACAATTAGAAAACCTCTAGTACATATGCTCTAATCAGTTTCAGTAAATATTCTTTCTGATAAAATTTGAACCTTCTTCATTCTGTTTTCAATCTAGCAATTAATAAAGACAAACTAATTACAAGACCCTGTAAGTAAACCAGTGCTGGTCTCTGTCCCTTAAGTCCAGAGACCAAATTTACATTATCATTGCCCACTCTGTTTCCTCTAATAGGTCAGTTTGCACCTTGATTGTAATATAATAAAACATATTTTCTAGAAGATGTAATAATAAATATTGTCAGCAAGAGAGAAACCAAGTGTTTATTGAGCTGTTTGCAGAGTTTCTATTGCAAAAAAATGCTTAGCTGTAACAGCAATGTGCAAAATTTATGGGCATCCAATAATTTAACATTTTAGAGTTGAACTTTTTAAGAGTTTAAAGAGTTATCATTTCCAGGACCTTACATTTTTAAATAAGAAAATAAAATGTTGCGTGTTTGAGTGAGCAAGGACTCTTAGGTGGTTAGTCTCCAGAAGAGAATTCATAACTCCTGGATCCCATTTAGCACACATTTCCATTTCAGGGCACCCCTACTGTGAGACTATCCCATGATTTAATGAAATCCATATTCTTACAAACTGTTAAGCTAATTCAGCCACTAATGTAATGGAGAAAGAAATGTCTTAATGTAAGTAACAATAACCCAAGCAAACTGGGGCAAGAAGCCATGTTTTTCTTAATTGATAGAAAACCACAGCCTCTGTATAATGCATATATTGTGAAACACCAGATAATGTAGAAACTTTCAGAACTTCAGTGTAGATGATTCCATATTTCACAAGCTCTTGGCTTTATGATAGGTCATATCTTCTCGAGGGTATGAATTTTAGTTATCCCAATTTCTCTGCCTTTTCTATAGAATTTTTGTCCATTTTTTGTCATTTTTTCAAATCGAATGGGAATCCCTGTTTATGAAGGCTATTTTGTGCCACCACCAACAAAACAGAAGACTCTATGTTTGGGAGGCTAGTGTGCAATGTTATTATTGGATGTTGTGAATAATTTTTGAAGCACTCCAGAATTTGAAAAGGAGTATGTGAATCAATAAATAATTAAAATAATGGTGATGATGACACAGGAAATCCTATGGGGAAAGTATTTCAAACTGAATCATTGAATTTCAAGGTATCAACCAGAAAAGCAGACAATAGAACATATACAAATTAATACCTTGGTCAGATGGAGAAGTTAAAAAAATCCTTTAATAGAACTGAAAGTGTAGCTATTGATTTCTTAGGAGATAGGATTGCTAAAGGCTGAATTGCTTCTATGATTAAATCACAAGCTTCAGTTCTGGCATCAGTGTTTCCTTCAGTCAAAATCACAGAGGATATCTGCAGATCCCTAGAGCTGTTTCTCTGAGTAAACTAGGAAAACATAAATATTTCCCTGAGGGGTTTTGATCCAGTGCTAGATTAGCTGCCTGAAGTTGATCATTTCAGTTTTTCTTGGAGAGATCTATAGAAGCTAGTTACCCACTTGACTTGCCCTTCTGTATCTGAGAATTAAAATGGATAACTGTTGAAACCTCTGCATTTATTTAGTGCACTCCAGGGCAAGATGGAAATGCAGGTTCCCAATGTATCAGCTTTTTACACTTCCGCCTTCTGGGGTAGATATTTTTGCTTTTGGTGTTTGAAGATATTATATTCTAGAAAGGGAATGTCTATATTTAGAGTTCAGAGTTCATTACCAAGCACCTTTTAAATCTTGTGAGTCAAATAAGCCACCATTAAAAAAATAATTTTATGTAACAAACTGTACATATATCTAATCCTCCAAACCCAAAATGCAGCTTGCAATAATGAAATGATTAAAGTTAGTGAGGTGAGAGAGCAGCAGCTAAGGTTGTTAATCAAATACATTTACTGGGCAATCTCAACTGGTAGTATACAAACCCTGAGATAGTGTTATTTTCCTCCAGTCATTGCCTTCAACCATGCTTTGTTGATTGTTCTTTTTCTGATCCTTAATGACATCCTGGGAGATCCCATAGCTTTCCCATCACTTTCAGTTATTAAAAAGTGCAGTCTAGTCTTGTCCAGTTTAAAACTTCAATTTCATCACCTTTTCTCCTCCCAGTGCTGACCAAGGAGCATTGCATTTTCACTACTTTGCTCCTTAGTGGATCAGACCACTCCGTTGCTAATGGTGGGAGGAGGCACTGCAGAAACAGGCAATACTTTTAATCTTGCTGATGCTTTTCACTGCTGTGAATACTGATGTCCATAACAATGGTCAGCTATGGATGTCCTCTGTCTGGGAGGTATCAAAGCTGCTTTTCCAGAACACAAGTGAAATTCTTTGGGGGCCATAAGGTCTTTCTTTCCATCTCACAATCCCAGAGGCAGGAGATTCACTGGCTCTACTTCCTGTAACCTCCTTTCCTGCCGTTCCTCCTCCTCTATCCCCAAGGCTCCAGCACTTTTCTTATAATCTCTCTTCTTCCTGTGGCCATCCCTTCTTTAGAAGGGACCAGTAAGATGGCTCAAATCTGGGTACTCTTCTGTAATATCTGCTGGACTTATTAAAACCTGCCATATTCTCACCACATTAAACTGTGGAAATTCAGGCTGCTCCATTGTTCTTGTCTCTTTACTCTGTCTTTTCTAGGTAATTCTCTTTTCTGCCTGCTAAAATAGACCCTAGAAGAAGATTAGTGGGTTTGTGGCATAAACCAACTTTCATCCAGAAAACAAGATGCCAGTCTTTCCTTCTGGAAAGAATTGTCCCCACATGCCTGTTGAGTTAGGATGATCACATATTTCAATGTCCGAACCAGGTCACTTTTGAGAATAAAATATGGCTATAGGTATAAACCTGTTTATTTTGGAGGAGAGGATTGGTTGGTAGGAATGGCTGATGTGTATAGCAAAGTGGGTTTGGCCACAATCAAAGTGTCACCTGATTACATCTGCTTTAGTTTATAATATTAGGTGTTTGATTACCCTTTGTTCTTAGATTTCAACTTTTCATATCATTTATTGAGAAAGAGAAAAAACATATTCAACATCAACTTAAATATAGAGATTTACTTGTACAAAATCAGATGTTTCAGGAGTCATGATTTACTACAAATTTAATGTAACCCAATTATTTTCAAGTAGCCACATGGTAAGAAATGTGGTTTACAGGACAAGGACCCTGACACTCCGAGACTATTGCCTTCTCAATAACTTTCATTCTATGAATATATATTTTATCTCCCATCTTATTCATTATTTCCTCTCATTATTTTCCCTCTACTGGCTTGTTCTCCTCAAGTTATGTAAACACCATAAAATACATTATATCTTACTTTACTGAAAAGATGATTCCACTTTTTGTGTCACTACTGCATTATTTCTCTGCTCCTTTTCATTTCAGAACCTCTCAAAATAATTGTCTGTGCACATTGTCAAACTTAACCTTCATTTTCTTCTCAGCCTTCTAAGATATAACGCCTCTTCTCCACTCACATTGCTTTGTCATGCTTACTAGTGGCCAAAGCCAGTGGTTACCTCCAGGTTTTCATCTTGACTTCAGCAGAATGTAGGGAAGCCGGCCTTCCTTTCTTAACGTATTTCTTTATTTGGTTCTCTGAAACATACATACGCTTGGTTTTCTTCTTACTTCAGTAGTAGTCCAGTTTGAACTTCTTTGGGGACTTTTCCTTTTCCAAATCTTCAGACTCTACAGTGGTTCAGGGCTCATTTCTGGGGCCCTCTACTTTCCTTCTGTGTACTCTTTTGTTAGATGATCCTGTCCTATAACTTAACATTTGATCTCTATAGAGGTGATTTTCAACTGTATGTTTCTAGCCCTGATCCCTCTAGATTTGTGTAGCCAATGGTGTTCTCCATACCTCCGCTCTTAATTATCCTAAACCTTTTGTTTAAGATGGAGTTCTTGGCCGATTTCCTCTGTATTACTCAGATTAAGTAAATGAGACCCCAAGTAGCCTAGACAAAATTTTAGGAGTTAATCCCAATTTTTCTCTGTCTTATTCCTCCTAGGTCTAATCCATCAGTTGTGTCTAATAACTTTTATTTCACAGTTTATTCATAACCTGTCCATATAATCTGTATTTTGAATGCAACACCTTAGGCAAATAACCTAAATTATAGTTTATCTTTAGCCAGGTTATATCTTGATATTTCTGGTCATTTTAGTAGACAAGTAGTGATTTTTGTAAGTAAAAAACTCTACGCAATTCATTTTTCCTGATATAAAAATATGGATAACTTAATGTTCTTTAGAATTACTTTTAACTTTTCATTTTCCATACATTCCCATAACTTATTTTTTCTTTAGTAGATAAAGCAAAGAAAGACTATAAGCTAAAATCCCAAACTCCCTAGATCCAGGTTTGAGACTTGAAATCCTTTAATAAATAAGTTAGCTCTCATTTATTATTTATTTTAACAGTCATACTTTAGGTTATTTACACCATTACAAATCTCTTGCGTGTTAAAACATTATGTGCTTACCTTGTCCTTTCATTACACAATCGTGCGTTTTTACTCTTACCCTGACTGTAATGAAGAGGAGTGGACTAGGATATCAAGGCTTTTAAAACACAAACATATGCATCATGTGAACTAAAGTCAAATACATACGGTGGACATTGTCGTTCTTTCTCCAAATCTATTTTTTTATTTATTGGTAACCCTCCATATAACTTATAAGAAGTGTAAGTGTTTTGGAGCAGATTGGCTTTATCTATGGATCTGGGGTTGTGTCTAGTTGGCTAAAATCAAAGGCCATCAACAGAAACCCATCCTTAGAAAGGCACAGATTCAAGAGTGGTTATTTGATTCCATTTGGGTTAATGAGACATGAGAAGAGGTTTTCCTGAGAGTTTGGGGAGATAAAATAACTATACTTCTAAGAGAATTTTCAAGAGTGAGTATTTTGTTGCACTGGGGTTAGATTCAGAATCAGGTAGTCCTGACAGTTGATTGTAGTCATTTTGTGTTGGATAAATCAAACTTAGAATGAAGCAGAAGTTCTGGGAGGCAAATCCATAAAAGAAAGAAAATGAATTATTGATATAAGATCATCCTATCATCCTGCTGTAGAATTAAGTTACCTCTGAGGCATACCATACTTTTGTACCTTCCAAGCAAGAAAACCAATGGATCTCTTTTTATATTTAATATTTAAACAACTTTCCACTGTGTTGTGCATTGGCCTTCCACTTGATTACCACCTAAAAGGTACAGTGAATTAGAGGAAACGATAAACGACTCTGTTTATTTTAGTTTGTTTAAAAACCTGAGAGATAAAAACATTTTTCTCTTGAAAGAAACCAGAGCAGGAAAGAAATTAAGAAACGTGATAACTTTATGACTTCAATTCACTTGTAATGTTTTCACCATAGCCTCAATATTGTGTGAAGAATAAGCATCAGAAATTCGTGCATTATTATACAACATTGAAACCGTTTTCCCATTAATGATTGAGATACCTGACTTTTCTTTGACCATTGTATAAGCTATCCAGAAAACTGATTGATAGGGTTTGGCTCTGTGTCTCCACTTAAGTCTCACCTTGAATTGTACTCCCATAATTCCCACATGTTATGGGAGGGACCTGATGGGAGATAATCGAATCATGGGGCGGTCCCTCATACTCTTCCTGTGGTAGTGAATAAGTCTCACAAGATCTGATGGTTTTATAAGGGGTTTCCACTTTTGCTTCTCTCTCATTCTCTTTTGCTGCCATTATGTTAAGAAGTGCCTTTCACCTTCCATCATGCTTGTGAGGCCTTCCCAGCCAGGTGGAACTGTGAGTCCATTAAACCTATTTTTCTTCTCAGTCTCAGGTATGTCTTTATCAGCATTTTGAACATGGACTAACATACTGATCAAAACATGAAGGCAAAGCAGTACCAAAAAATATGCTATTACCAAAGAAATAAGAAAATTGTAAACTGAGGTTAAAAGTATATTTTAACAACATGATAAAAATAATGAGATTACTGAAAGCACACCATAATCAACCTCCATGCTTTACTGGCTTTGTTTAGGGGTGAGATGTCTCAAGAGGTATAAAGGCAAACCTCTTAATCCAACATTTCCTCTCCTTCAATCTGCTTGAACCTTATGCCCTTTTGAGTGGGAAATCTAAAGTCCTATTAATATTCACTTTTCTCCATTAATAGTATGAATTTAAATCTTTGAAGAATTCAGGGCTCAAGAAAATTTCTTTCAGTAAGAAAACTCGTTTATTCAGCTGGGTGCAGTGGCTCACACCTGCAATCCTGGAACTTTGGGAGGCTGAGGTGGGCAGATCACCAGGTCAAGAGATTGAGACTATCCTGGCCAACGTGGTGAAACCCCATCTCTACTTAAAGTAAAAAAAATTAGCTGGGCATGGTGGCATGTGCCTGTAGTCCCAGCCACTCAGGAGGCTGAGGCAGGAGAACCGCTTGAACCTGGGAGGCTGAGGTTACAGTGAGCCAAGATAGTGCCACTGCACCCCCACGTGGGACGGAGCGAGATTCCATCTAAAAATAAATAAATGAATAAAACTGGTTCATTCAATCAAATTTAGAATCCATTTGTCAGTCAAGACCTGGAATATGATACTTTTCTTTCCTTTTTCTTTCTTTCTTTTTCTTTTTTGTTTTTTGAGATGCTCTGTTGTCCAGGCTGGAATGCAGTGGAGCCATCTCGGTTCACTGCAACCTCACCTCATGGATTCAAGTGGTCCTCCCACCTCAGACTCCTAAGTCTGGGATTACAAACATGCACCACCATGCTCAGCTAATTTTTATATTTTTAGTAGAGATGGCACTTCACCAGGGCAAGGCTGGTCTTGAATTCCTGACCTCAAATGATCCTCCTACCTCAGTCTCCCAAAGCACTGGTATTACAGGTGTGAGCCACCACACCTGGCCAGAGTACAATACTTTTCCTAGTTTCTCTCTCCTTGAAGTTAATAAATCTCAGCATTAAGGTCTAATTTTAACTATGGAAAAACAAGCCAAACAAACAGAACACTAAAAAACCCTTTAGGTTACCATTTCAAAATGTCAGCCTACTGTGGAAACTTAGTTTTTGTAAATCAGAGGTTTTATGGGTCATCTCTTCTCTTCTTGGGTTGGGGTGGATCTCATAATATACTAGGTAGTTGGCAGTGTAAACTTAAATGTCTCTGCATTTATCCTCCACAAATGTTTTTTCTGGGGCATGGGTTTCTCCACTGATGCTCTTTGGGACTGCTTTTTGGTGCTATTGATTAACCTTTGTACTTGCAAGTCATCATATAGTTAGTGGCTTTTCTTTGATGGCATCTTGGAGTGCATGGATGAAGCAGAGCTTCTCCATTTTTGCACCTTGTCATGCAACCTCTGAAAGGCTAATACACAAAACTGCAAGTATGTGTAGTGGGAGAAGTTTCACAAGGAGATTACAACATAGAAGGAAAACAAAGCTCTAGACAATTTGAACTTTCTCTTGAACTGGCTCCCTGAGCTCTTTACAGATGCATCTTAATAAGAGGGGGCTCTTCCATGGTTATTTCCTCCTTTCCTGACCTCAGTTTTGTTGCTTATGTACTTCACCTACCCTTTCCAGTTTCTCTGTCTGAAATTTGACCCCATCCACCTCTTGAAAGATGCTAACCTTCTTGACAAGTTGAGCTATTAAGTGTAACTGGCTGGGTGTGGTGGCTCATGCCTGTAATCCCAGCACTTTGGGAGGCCAAGGCAGGCAGATCACCTGAAGTCCAGAGTTCAAGACCAACCTGGCCAACATGGTGAAACCCCAGCTCTACTAAAAATACAAAAAATTAGCTGGGTGTGGTGGCGTGTGCCTGTAGTCCCAGCTACTTGAAAGGCTGAGGCATGAGAATCACTTGAACCCAGGAGGAGGAGGTTGCAGTGAGCCAAGATTTTGCCACTGCACTCCAGCCTGGGCAGCAGAGTGGGACTCCTTCTCAAAAAAAAAAAAAAAAAAGTCTGTATCTTTCCTGAGTCCTACAGTCTCAATGGTGCTTCCAGCATTGGGTAAGTAATCCTGAATGCTTATAACTTTGCAGTCTCCCAGCTTCCAGTTCCCCCGAAGGATAATTAAAGTGAACCCTTCAATTTATGATCCTTCCCCATCCCCACCCCTCACTGGTATTTTCACTGTTACAAACTCTTAAGAAAGCTAATCTTAGAAATACAAACTTTTAGTAAAAGTAAATGTAATTGTATATATTTAAGGTATACAATATGATGTTATGGAATACATATACCATAGATAGTAAAATGACTACTATAGTGAAGCAAATTCACATATCAATTTTCTCATATAGTTACCCAGTATTTTTTGTTTTTGTGTCAAGACCAGCTAAAATCTCAGTATAATGTTATTAATTATAGACCTCAAGTTTTATATTACAACTGTAGACATGTTCATCCTACATATCTAAACTGTTTTTCCTATTTTACAGATAGCGTCATTTAAATCTAAATTAGGGAAAGAAGATTTCTTCCATTAGTAAAGCTGAGTGCTGCCAGTGGGTTGACAGCATTGTACATTGGAGATCTTGGGGTCTGGCTTCAGCCCAAAGACCTTAGTAGCTTTTAATGGTTGCTTTCTCTGTTGAATGCAAAGGGCAGGAGGCATGAGTCTCAAATTAATTCCTGGGATTCAGATTTTCCTCTGATGCGAAGGAGTGGGGTTGCAATTTCCTGTCACCACATCTATATGGGAGCTCCTTTAAAGTCGAGCCAAAAGTTTATTTAATTAAAAAAAAGTGCTTTTATTTCAACACAAAAGGTTTTTGACCTTAGTCAATTTATATTCTTCCAAACTTAGTTTTATTATTTAGCAACTGGCAATTATATAAGCTAACCATTTTCCAAATATTGGGAAGCATTTAATATACAGCATTTTGTTTGCACCTCTAACTTAATCTTTACCTCATTCTACCTTGTGCTGTAATTACATAATTAGTCATGTATTAAGGATCTTTAATGTGACAATTTCTGCTAAGCACAGTGAGTCGGGGGAGCATGTGCATACGTATGTATTTTTCTCTCTTCCACTAGGTGGTGACATCTTTGAAATAAGGGCCTTATTAATTATTGTATCTCCTGCAACATGTGGCACAAAACCTTGTTCAGCATCAGTATACAGAATAACTCAGAGATTAGCTGCAAGAACGGAAGATGAAAAAATCATTTTCACACAATTTGCAGGCCTATTACTGAAGTACATATCATAATACACTGACCTTTCTCTCAAAATGATCAGAGAATAGTTCAGATCTTTTGACTCCTGCAGTCCAATCACAGACCTTGACATTTTAACCAGGAGCAAAAATTAGTGTGGCATTTTTTTGTATTTTTATCATGGATTGTTGATTATAATTAAGTTTCAGTCATTCCTTCTGGTCAATCAGAATTATCACCTCCCAGGACCTATGGGATGGTCACTTCATGCCTCAGGTGAGGGTTATTTTTTTCAGAAGAAGTTCTCCTAATTTCTTTAGTGTGTTTGTCTGTTTTTCTTTGCCTGGCGTGATATTCCTCAGGCTGTGGGTGCTTAACAAATGTTAAATGGTAATGCTTTATTGACCTGACTGGGTTTTGGGAACTCACAAAATTTTCAGAGAAGCATTTTAAATGTTTTGTAATCTTAAGGATTTTAGAGTAGAATTATGACCTTTCCAAAGCAAGAAGGCAGAAAGTTGCTATAAGCTGAAGGCCAAGCAGTTAAAACTAATATGATTGGTCTCTTTTGGCTCATTAATTGCATCTAAGTGGATACAGAGGACTGAAGCTTTTGTTAAATAACTGACACAGAGTTAATTCCAATTTGTAATAGGTTCTGGGAATGGTATTATAATAAAGTATGAAATAGCCTCCATGGTTGAAAGTGGAGTGCGGAGTCAAGCAAACACTGCATGGAGAGCCAAACTACATAACTCAGATTCTCCCCATATCCTCAGTGTTAGTGTAGATGCCAATTATGATGCTTAGAAGCTTACGGTGGCTTCATTACTGCCAAGACTGTAGGGAAGGAGATGCTGTTAATAGCTCTATACTACATGTATTTTCTATTGCTGCTGTAAAAAAAAATTGCTAAAAATGTAGTGACTTAAAACAACACAAATTTATTATCCTATAGTTCTGGAAGTCAGAAGTCTCAATGGGATCTGACTGGGCTCAAATGAAAGTGTCAGTAGAGCTGTGTTTCTTCAGGAGGCTCTAGAAAAGAGTTTATTTCCTTGCCTATTCCAGTTTTTTAGAGGATTCCTACACTCCTCGGCTAATGGTGTGATTCTTCCATCTTCAAGGCCAGCAGTACAGCATTTTCTTTCTTTTTTTTTCTTTTGTTATTTATTTATTTATTTTTAATTATACTTTAAGTTCTGGGGTACATGTGCAGATCTTGCAGGATTGTTGCATAGGTACACATATGCCCTGGTGGTTTGCTATCTCCATCCCCCCCATCACCTACATCAGGCATTCCTCCCTGTGTTATCCCTCCCCAACATCCCTGCCCCCTGCTGCCCCTCTCCTAGCCCCCCATCCCCCAACATACTCCAGTGTTGATGTTCCCCCTCCCTGTGCCCATATGTTCTAATTGTTCAACACGCACCTATGAGTAAGAACATGTGGTGTTTGGTTTTCTGTCAGTTTGCTGAGAATGATGGTTTCCAGCTTCATCCATGTCCCTACAAAGGACACGAACTCATCGTTTTTTATGATTGCATAGTATTCCATGGTGTATATGTGCCACATTTTCTTTGTCCAGTCTATAATTGACAGGCATTTGGGTTGGTTCCAGGTCTTTGCTATTGTAAACAATGCCACAATGAACATACGTGTGCATGTATCTTTATAACAGAATGATTTATAATCCTTTGGGTATATACCCAGTCATGGGATTGCTGGGTCAAATGGAATTTCTGTTTCTAGGTGCTTGAAGAATCACCACAATGTCTTCCACAATGGTTGAACTAATTTACACTCCCACCAACAGTGTAAAAGCGTTCCTATTTCTCCACATCCTCTCCAGCATCTGTTGTCTCCAGATTTTTTAATGATTGCCATTCTAACTGGTGTGAGACGGTATCTCATGTGGTTTTGATTTGCATTTCTCTAATGACCAGTGATGATGAGCATTTTTTCATATGTTTGTTAGCCTCATATATGTCTTCTTTTGAAAAGTGTCTGTTCATATCCTACACAAAATTCAGTAGAACAGCATCTTTAATGTACTGATAGAAAAACTGTGTCAAGTACAACATTTTCAAATCTGTCTCCTACTCGTCCATTCCTGCCTCCTTCTTGTAGGGATACTTATGAGTGAGCGCCTTTGGCCTGACTGGATAATCTTCTGCTCTCAAGAGTCCTAGCTTAAGTTACATCTGCAGAGGCAAGGTTTCTTTTGCCATGTAAGGCAACATATTCACAGGTTTCAAGGATTAGAGCTTGGACATGTTTGATGAAGGGCAGGGGAAGAGGTCATTGTTTTGCTTGACATGTATTACAAATAAAATTTCAAAGTATTTTAAAGAGTAATTTTATATTTTGATAATTTTCCAATAAGTAAAAGCAAAATATTGTTTCAATATCAAAATGATGAAATTAAAAATTGAGCAAACATGATGATCTGTGTTATGGAAAAACTGGATTTTCAATTGTCCTAAATTTTAATCATCTCAGTGCTGTGTATTTACTGTGTCTATTTTCTGAGACAATGAGCTATAATGCCTGCCTCATAAGACTCTTTAAAAAGCTTTATGCTGTTTTTTGCATTGACACCTAGCATGGTAATTCTTCATTAACATTAAGGGAGAACTAAAGTTTTAACCATTAATTCTCAGTCAATATATTGTCTGATAAGTGCTTGAGTCAGTCAGTAAGTGACATTCGTACTAGCATTTGGGATGGCCTTGGTGTGGCCCTGAGAAAAAGGATGCACGAATATCCTATTACATACTATCTCTTATTTACCAGGATAAGATAGGCCAGTGAAAAAACAATATTCCATTTGACTATTTCTACCACTTGCTGGAAAGATGTAGTTTCAAAGCTTTCATCAGAAAGAAATGCAAAGCTGAGTGTTTAATATCAGAGAATATCATGTTAATATCTTCAATTAAATAGATTCTGTTGAAAAAGTAGAACAAATGAGAGCCAATGCAGTGTTTTAGTCAGCTAATAAATAGATTGTTATTATATCCAGGACAAAATGGATGAAAATTGAATTCTGCATGATAAAGTATTATTAGTTTTAACCTTAAGATAGATTGTTAAGTACTTCCTGTCCAAAGTTCTTTTACACCTAATTTTTCCCCCTCTTGGTTTTGTCTGTGTAAATAAGTGGATTCCATTTCCTCTGTATTTCATTAGAATTTATCTAAAGTCTGAAGTCCTGATCTAATACTGTAATTTTATTATGTCATTCAATGTCATGAGTTATTAAAATTTGTTTGAAAAATGCAGTATGCACACTTTGGATGGCATCCTTATGTATCCTTTTAATCTAGAAATTTATTTTTAAATATTTTGGTTGGTCATAATTTGTCAGGATAAAATGGGCTACGATTAGAGACACTATGTACTACCATATTTCTAATTTTAATAGTGCATAAAATCATATGTATTAATGCATTAGGAGTTTTGATTGAGTGCTTCACATAAAGGCTTATATAATACATTTTGATTTTGTTACTCCATCAGTTATATACACTTATTAATTTTTTAACATTGAATACATCTGTGTAAGTGTGCCATCAAATAGCTAATAAGGTATAAAGAAATCATTAGGCTTTCTTTAGAAAGATATCTAAGCTGATGAACTATAAAATTCTGAGTTCGTCTAAGCGTCACTTGGAGTTCGTGGGGGTTGTCTCTCTTTTGAATTCAGAAATCATAAATTGAATAACTTGATATAGTTGAGTAAGCGGGAAATGAGCACTGCTTTTGCAGTTGACTCATAGATATGATCCTAAGCAGGAGGACAAGGATGAAGAGGGTGAGAATGCATAATAAATGTGTTTCAAAATGAGATTTAACATCTAGAGTACCAAAATTTTTCTAGTACTTTAAAGAATCCATTTCTTTTTATTTGACTATGTTTCCTAAAGAATAGAATATATGACTGATAGATTATTTTGTTCTAATTAATTATTATTCTATCTTGAAATAAAACATAAAGTCTTTAGAAATATTTCTTGCTGTAGTAATATGCCCAAATAGGCTACAGTTCCCATGGATAAACCCCTATTTTTCCCTCAATACTTTCTTCCAGTAATAGTCAATATATTTTTAAAAAATATTTTCAAAAATTTAAATTGTTATCTTGACATTGGAGTTTAGTGATTTCAATTAAAAACAAGTGAAAATGGAATCAGAAGTATATTTTACAGGGTGAAAAATTTCTTTACAACTTCAGCTCTTTTTCAGGCTTAAACTTTCCTTTCATTTTTTTTTCTTTAAGGATTCTGAAGAATTCCAGCTTCCCTACTGTTGCGTCTTACATAGATTCATGTTGAATATGTATTTCCCAGCATCTAGAGATGCTGATTCAGTGTAGTTGGTGACAGGTGTCTCAATGACAAAG
Organism: Ateles fusciceps; assembly: GCA_036589455.1. Lineage (NCBI taxonomy): Eukaryota > Metazoa > Chordata > Mammalia > Primates > Atelidae > Ateles > Ateles fusciceps. The sequence goes on from JAZHEH010003310.1 coordinate 6,947,384, forward strand.
GCAGGAGGCCTTTAAAATCTTCAGTTTGGGAGTGTCAGGATGGGTATGACATAGGCCCACGCTGACAATCTAAAATGAAGGCTCTCGGCATAATTGCTTTTCATTCAAAAGTTAAGAAATGCAGCTGCGTCCTCTTCACCTCCAATTCCTGCAATCTCTATGCGTAGAATGAAGAATTGCGTGCTTCATTTCTGACTTCTCTTCCTTCCTTCTTTAAAGTAACTGAAGATCAATGAACTTAGTGCTATTCTAGTCCTTACTAAACTTGGCCTGGCTAAAATAATCAATTAAGCTGGAAAAAAATATCTAATTTACAGAGAAAGAGTTTGTGTTCTTATTTATAAGAGAACGAATATCTCTTTCCTTCCAGTGACAGGGGCACACAGGCACTGCAGCGCAACCTCAGGCAAAATAGAAAAAGAAAGGAGAGAGAAAGCACTGCCTTTCTCCAGAAGTGACTCACGATATTTATTCAGATGGCAGGAAAAATAAATTAGTTGAAGATTTATAGGAGTCTATTAACTCTTGTGCATGAGTTGTAGGTTAATTGAACTATAACAATATGTTAATCCATGAATTACTTAGATATTCATGACAAAAAAAGTGGGTAACACACGTGTTATCATTAAAAAAAACCCCTAATTTAAGAGAAACAATAGTAGTCTGCAATGGGCTAAAAATCAGGGTATAATCAACATAGTGCTGTATTTCTTTACATGGATTAATTACTTGTTTTCTCTCTGAATTTAACTGTATACATATACAACACTTCATAATTTGGTAAGAAAGCTTTTATCACAGTGACTTCCTGCACAGCACTTTGAATTGTTGAATAAAAGCTCTCTATAAATGAACATCATTATAACCTTAGGGCTTCTGGATAATTTGAATTGGTACAGTTGGGTAGTGTAAAAGGAGCCTCTGACAGCCGCAGGAGCAGCCCTGACAACTGTCAGCCTACCACACACCCAGTGCAATATCTCTGAATTTTATCACTGTCAAGAACAAATCATAGGTAAATGGATACCAATTCTGATAATGAAGCAGACTGAAATCATCCAAGACCTTCTTACTAAATATAAAAGAAGGCAACATCAAAGCCAAAAAACTATTGCCCAACCAACATTTTTCTTTTTGATTACACTGTGGTAAGGCAGAGAGACAGGTAGGTTTACAAATGCATTGAAGTTAGTGGTGAGCTCTGCATACAAATATGTAACAAAATAAGTATCCTCGTGTGGGCATTTGCAGTGTAAAACATGGGGTAATTTGAGGTATATAACTCTTTAAGTCACTACTATTATCAACCACCTGTAGTTGGGTTAAATAACTAGCTTCCACTCAAAGAAAAGCTCTTATCTTTTGAGCAGCACATTATGTTTTGTGATACATAAATCAAAAACTCCAGTGTAATCCTTGAATGTTATTTTCAGGTGGTTCATTTCTTTCTCCCTTCTTCTTTCTTTTATTTCTATTTGTGGCAAGTGGATATGATAGCTTAAGTATTAAGACCTGTGATTATGAAAAAGTTGCAGATGGGACTGTTTATTTAAGTAGCACTTACAGATTTCAACTTAGATTCACAGAAGTAATATTTCACTAACCTCTGTGATTGTCAACTAAACGGCTTTTGAGAAGGCCTTGAAGATTTAGTATCAGCTTTCCACTTGGCAAATGTACTATCCTGTTAATAGATCACAAAACCCTGAGTAGCTTTCATTAAAATATAATAATATCATCCAAAACAAACTAAGCCATAGGTTACATGGGTTTAGTCAGAGTTTCTGTTATGTAATTTCAGAGGGCAAGTCAACAGCTCTACTTTCTCTTCAAAGTGTGGATTCCAATGGACTATGACATTTAAGGAATGCTTTTGTACCCTATATTTTTTCGGCATACCAGCTGCAGAGTGATTAGTGAATCATTTAAGGACTTTACATACTAATTGCTAAAATGATTAAGGCTCTTTTCTCTCCTATACTCAATCCCTTAACCCATCATTTTCCACTTTCACAATTTAAACACAGATTATCCAAATTTTCGTTTACTAACATGCTCATTTAGCCGAAGATCAATTTTGTTTCTGAAAGATTCGTATCGGTTTTCCTGATCTTTTGCAACTGGAATTGCAAACCACCATTCTTGGCCAAATGAATAGCGGGAGAGAGAGAAGGGAGATAGATAGAGAGAAAATGGGGAGAGAGAGAGATACAGAGTAACTTATCCTGGGGCTCAGATTTGGAGCTAAACTATCTCATCAAGAACTGCACTGTGGGCGCAGTGGCTCATGCTTATAGTCCCAGCACTTTGGGAGGCCAAGGCAGGTCGATCACCTGAGGTCAGGATTTCAAGACCAGCCTGACCAACATGGAGAACCCCTGTCTCTACCAAAAAATACAAAATTAGCCGGGCGTGGTGGCACATGCCTGTAATCCCAGCTGCTTGGGTGGCTGAGGCAAAAGAATCCCTTGAACCTGAGAGGCGGAAGTTGTGGTGAGCCGAGGTAGTGTTATTGCACTCCAGCCTGGACAACAAAAGTGAAACTCCATCTTAAAAAACAAAACAAACAAACAAAACAAAAAACAAACAAAAAACTGCACTGAAGCCTAAACCTGAAGACATTACTGGTTTTCCCTTCTAAGGATAAATTTTATAACATCTTTACACTAAGTAACATTCCAGACAGATGGAGACAAGACAATTATATTTTTTAAAAACTATTTGAGAATCTTTTTTTTCCAAACAGTGGTTTTTACACAAAACATTCTCAGAATCTGAATATCAGTGTATTCATTACAACTCTGATAATATCATACTCATCTCCAGAGATAAGAAAATGCTACCACATTCTTGAGAGCCAAGAAAAAATTCTGACTGATAAAATGGTCAAACAGGGCTTGATAACAATTTATTTCTGACCTTTTAATGCCTTCTGTTCTTAATGATTTTCTGTCATTTCTGTCTAGTCTAGACTTGAAACTCAGTCTCAGAGGTGCTTAGCTTTATGTTGCCACTTAACTTTCAACTTCCATTTTCAGCAGAGAAAGGTAAATCAGTAATTGTCACTCTGGCTTCTCATGGTTTGTCAGGCAACCGAGTGGGATTATGACATAGATCTGAAGAGTGTTTCATGTGACTTTTACTTTAATTTTTACATAATCATGGAAATGCCTTAGGACTTCAGGAACTTAATTATCCTGATAGCCCTGATAGCCTTACTTCTCTTATTTGTATTTTTGGTTGACTACTTTGGTCTTTTCTGTCCCCTGACCTGTCAAAAAGTGATTAAAAAAAAAGAAAGAAATTAAGGGAAATCTTCACTGAGTTGCTTTCTTGGCTGACAGCTGTCTCTTCTTTCCAGGGGAGATGATGTGTGCATTTCTCTGGTTTGGGCCTCGTGGCACAGTTGTAGAACTGAAGGAACCTCCCTCTGAGAAAGTGTGTTGTCCTGTATTTCAAAATATGTTAAAATCTGATTTTATCTTATCAAATGGAGCCCTGTGAGACAAAAACCCACCTAGAGATCTTCTTTGGAAGACGAGAGAAGTAAGAAAAACGAGTCTCAAAGAAATTGTCTCTGGAGAGTTAAAACTTAAGCTTTCCGACACATTTATTCAGATTGCTTTGTCTACAGATCTATGTATATAGATTGTTTAGTGTTGGCCAAAACTTCTTCCTTTGTAAGTGAAAGGTGCTGAACTCAAACTAGCTTAAGCCAGAGCATCTCTCTGTGTGGCTGAATTCAGGACCTCAAACAGCTCGCTAATTTTCTCTTAATCACCGCTTCCTCCTTCATTCTCCGCTTCTTGCCTGTGAGCTCTCTGTGTGTTGCCCTTATTCTCTTCTGCTAACGATTGGCTCTGTTCATATGATGCGAAAGATGACTGCTGGTAGCTCTAGTGCAAAAACAAGAGACCCTTTTCTCCAGGACTCCTATTGCATCTTACAGGGAAGTACTCAAACTGGTTCTAACAGGGTTCCATGGCCCCTTCTTGGCTCAGTTGTATTAGATAGGGGATTGAGAGCCTAGATCAAGAGCTCATCTCTACTGACAGGCAATGGTCTATACCTGTGATTGGTTTTCCTATGACGTAAGATGGGGGAATGGCACCTGAGCAAAGGAAGATTGGTATGCTGCTTCCAGCATGAGTGGTACAAGAAAGCATGTTGGGAAAGCTGTATTTACAAAAACGCAGATCTCTTTTTATTGACACATGTATAACCCACCAATCACATACCTGGGATGCATATTGTATTTTATTTTTTCCTTTAAAAATCTTTTCACAGACAGGATGTGGTGGCACACGCTTGTAACCCCAGCACCTTGGGAGGCTGGGGCAAGCCGATCACTTGAGCTCAGGAGTTTGAGACTAGCCTGGCCAACATGGCAAAACGCTGTTTCTACTAAAAATACAAAAATTAACAGGCCATGGTGGTGCAAGGTTGTAATCCCAGCTACTTGGGAGGCTGAGAATTGCTTGAACCTAGGAAACACCAGTTACAGTGAGCTGAGATGGCACCACTGCACTCCAGCCTGGGCAACAGAGTGAGACCTTTTCTCTAAATACATAAATAAATAAATAAAAGAAAATAAAATGTTTTCATAGAGTGCATATATGATTATCTGGCTTTTCGCCTATAATGTATTTGGTGGCTATATTCTGTGGCATAGACATAGGAAAATTGAACTACTACTTATTCTCATTTTCACTCAAATATAGACAACATTTATTGGACAGCTTTTATAGACAGAAAATGACTCCAGGCATAACTATTTATGTTTTAAAATAACAAGCAATAAGAACAGTTTGCATTTTCATGGTGGTTTCATTTACTTTTTATCATAAGAAGTAAAAAGAACAGTTTACATTTTCATGGTGGTTTCATATCTGTTTTTCTTAAGAATTCTCCAATAGATGTATCTATTCTGCTAAAAATAAAAGTCATGAAGTTATAAGGTGACTTGTTCATGATTATCTGTGCTAAGTTTTACCATAGTTAAAAATAGTTACTTATAACAAAAATCATATGAGATTTGTAAAGTATATATATTTAAACTTAGTATTATGAATGATAGAAAAGGACCTTAAAACCATCCTTCTGAACAGTTATAGCCCTTGAGTCTTATTTCTAGACCTCATTGATACATTGTTAACACTTAGATCAATAAATAATTATTGTTCTTTGTGAGATGCTGAGAGTAGATTTGGAGAGTTTACAGATAAAAGGCATCCTTTACCAGGAGCTGTCAAATGTCAAAATAACAACTAACATGTATTCTGTCTATCTATCTATCTATCTATCTATCTAATCTGTATCTGTGAGTCCTGAAATATCCATATACATCTATCAACCAGTTACATAAAAAATATTTGAATTTTTTCTTTCTGCAGATTTCCACAGGGAGCAGAGCTGATTTTCCTGGCTCTGTGCCTCATAGTGAGTTATAGTTATGATGGGGACAGCAGGAGCCTGTACCTCTATTTAATAGAAAGCACGGTACCAGCAGAGATTTTCTAACTCTGCATTTAAAATCCCCCCCAATAGCTATTATTACCTCTTAAAACCATTTGAGCATTAGTGCCAAATCAAGTGGAATAGTTTCATTTAAATAATTTAAGGCACTGACTGATGTTCTCACATTGATCATAATAAATAATATTATTAATTTTGCTAAAGAGAGGAGAATCAGAATATTGTGATTTTGGTTCTCTTTCAACTGAAAAGTACTTTGAAAAGGATTAAAGGAACAGATTTTCCTGCTCCAGGCTTGACTCCCCATGTGTCCCACCTCTAGTCCTTTCGTAGAAACCCCACCCTTTGTGTATGGCCCCGTGTACCTGCCCCTGCAGTGTGGTATCCTGTGGTGGGAAAGTTTAGTCTTCTGTGGAACAAGCTTATTGATCAGCAGGGTTTGCTCACTCAAGTGTGAGGACATTCTGATTCTTTCCCATGGGTTTTCTTTTCCTTCCTTAGAAAACCCTTATGAAGCATTCTTTTGCCCCTCTTATTGTGCTTCCAATCAATCTTTCATTTGATATGATATGAAAAAAATTAAAGGAAAAAGAATCTTAAGACATCTCCAAGGAAATAACTCCCTATATACAGTAGCTGCTCTTCTTTGTTTACATGATCTGTATTTAATCTGTGCAGCATGGAATAGCCATCTCAACTCTATATTTGAGAATAAAAGTTTGAGGTTTTTTGCTCTTTTCTGTGCTGCCAATGAACATTAAAATATCACTACATTTCTCAAAATTCCAATCATAAAAATTACTTGAAAATGAAGATTTCCAGTGTCCTCCTTGAAATTCAGGATTAGCAAATCTGGAGTGGGGCTTAGAATCGGTATTTAATAATATCCAAAGCAATTCTTGTATTTTTAAGAATATACCCAGGTGACTTTAGTTTGGAAAATATTGAATTATATTCAATAATTTGACAAGTTAATGAAGTTACACTAGTTGATGTTCTGAGGTGAATATCAGCGCTTATTATTTCATGTTCTTACCTCTCATATTTTGGGTTTCACAACTGCCTTTACAATTTCTCTTGGAGCCTTTCATTACAGAACTAAAGTTGCCTCTGCTCAACTATATTCTTTTTTTGAGGTGAAATTTGAGGGTCTTTGATTACTCATGACAGCCTAGAGGAGAAGAGAGGACGACCAGAATTAAAGGGCAATTGCTGCAATATGGCTGATCTAGTGCTAAGGATGAGGACCAACAGGAAGTAACATCCTTTGATAAATGTATAATGAAAAATTTACTTGCAGAGGAAACAATGCTGGAAATGGCTAGAATCCAAGAACATCTGTGTTCCTGGTATCCTAAATGTGTAGAAGGAGCAGATGTAACTGAATATATAACAGAGAGCCTGGCACAATTCCTAACCATGTGGAGGAGGGCTGTGGATGTGCACAGAAGGCATTCTGAAGCCCAGAAAACTAAAAAAAAAAAAAAAAAAAAAATGCTGGGGAACTCCCAAATAATATTATTAGCTATCTTGAGGAGAGGTAGATATTATTAGAGCAGTTTAGTACAATGAAGACAGCTTATTCACGTAAGAGAAAGGGAAGTTATTTATCGCACAAAACTGAGACAACTGCTCTGGAAATACTTTGTATATAAATACAACAATACAATTACAAGTAAGCATAAATATGAGACATAAATTAAAAGACTTGCTTCTAATACCCCCTATAAAACTATAAGCTCTTTCAAACTTAGCACATAATCTTAGCTTTACTAAGTAGTTCACACTTTTCATGGGCTTAGACAGTAATTCTAAGATGACTGGGCAGAGGTACCTATAAAATAGAATAAAATGTAAAATCCAATCTAGGACAAGCCAGATGATATCAGCTGCTATTTTTCTTATTCCATTATACCAAGAAAATTTATTTTAATGCCTTTTATAAATGAGCATCTGGGTAGGCCACAGTAGTTGGCAGAACTTTAATTTTGTGTATGTAGTTAGGGTGGACACTCAAGACCCCTTCCCTGACTACCTTCCAGCTAGGATTGGATTGGTCATGTGACACAGTTCTGATCAATGAGATGTAAGTGGAATTCAATCAGGTTGGTTTTTGTTTTCCTGATAAAAATGGATAGACTAGGTTGGCATGTCTCTTAGCCCCCGCTTCTTACCTGTGATGTGGACATGATACTGAAGGTGCAGCAGTTATACTATGAGGTAATAATCAAAATGATGAAACAGATCGTCTAAACATGACAACCTGAATATGACAGAGTGGAAGGCTCTGCTGATTTCCTAATGACGACTACACTGGCATTGGACTACTATCTCTAACGTTAGCTTATGTGAGAAAAAAAAAAACCCACTGATTTGTTTAAGCTACTCTTGGTCATTATTTAGTAACAACTCTGTGTTAAACATTTTAAATGCATGGGTTGGGGATACAGCCATATTCTTGCTTGCAAGAATTTTTAGTATTCAAAGACACAGTGTGATCCCAAATATCACAAAACTATTCAAAAGCTAATGCTGTATTTCACATGGAAGAAATGCAATCGTGGCAACCAAATTCAAGGTAGTGGTGCTACTTTGCCACTAGAATATACTTGGAATGCTGCTTTCACATTTGGATAACCTGCCAAAAGGATACTGATAAATCAGACAGAATCCAGAGGTGTGATCAGGGCTGGTGAGGGGCTTGAATAGCATTTCAAAATAAAAATTACTGCAAATTGGAAAGTTAAGCATTAAACAATGAAAACAGAAGAAGAAATAAAATTTAAAAAAACACGATTTCCAAATCCTTGAAATGGTTTCAAATAGAGGAAGCAAACTTCTTATAGTCTTCTCTAAAGAGTAATATTAGGATAGATAACAATAATGGTAAGGAAGATTTCTGCTAGATGGCAAACAAATACTTTTTGAGAGTTAAACCCTCTAACAAGAAATGTGCTGTGTCATCTTTTGAGATAAACACTCCACTGGATAAACCTTTGTTGTAGAAGAGTGAATCTCATTGATCTTTGAAGATCAGAAACTCAAAACATAGAAGTTCCTTAATAATATCTATGCAATGAATGAATGAAATCTATTCATTCATTTGAGCATAAGCTCAAATATCATTAGAATCTAAATTTCTGTACAATTAGAATATATGTACACGAATTGTGAGATTCCCCACCTCCACTGTCTAGTTGTATTGCCTTACATGGGTATATAGGATAAAGCATCCAGCCAGGTGAGGAAATAAATATGTGCTGATTACTCAGAGAAGAACATTGCAGAATATCACAGTCTTGGTAAGGCTAGCCTTGGGGCTAAAGACAGTATAAGCTCAGAATGCTTAAAGCAAGTTTAGAAGACATTTTATCTCTAAGAGTCCTACTCCCATATATCCATTATGGAGATTATGGCTTATGAAAGGTATAAAAATGATTATTTTTTTCCTCTGGTCTCTATTGGATGTGAAGCACAAGCTTCGGTTGCTGCATCTAGCCTCAGAAATTGATTCAAAGAGTTACTTATGCTTTCAGGACATAATCCGCTGAAACAGTTCTAGCATCAGTTTTTGCTATTGTGTGCTGTCTATTATTTGGTTTTCTTGTCAACCAGACAAGATATCAAGTCATGTTTCCTTGCTTCAAATTGCTGCATATTATCTATCCCCTGGTGAACTCCTTTTCCACATGTTCATATTTAAGTAGGAATAGAGGTGAATACATAAAGTTGAATGCTTGAATTGTTTTTAAAAGGCCAACTCAGAATATTTTTTAAAGTATTTTAGTGTGTCAAATGTGAATTGACACACAGTATTTCACTCACAGCAAGCTGAAAAATCTTTAGTATATGAACTTTTTATATGACTTAGTAACTAACAATTCAAAAATGTAAACCTGACTGTTTTGTAATGAATGTTTTTGGAAACACATTTGAAATCTATTCTTTACCCAACAAGCTTCGAAATGAATGTCTTGGGTATTCTCTTTCTTCACTTGGCAAGCATAGCTGCAGACAACATTTACACTTGTCCAGAGAGTTTCTTTGTTGATATAACTTCCTTCAATTTTTAGTGAGGATTTTTTCTTTTTGAAAGAAACCGTAAAAGGGGTTTAAGCTGCTTTGTTACAATGCTGGAGTTTATCATTAGCCCTCATTATCTGCATATTTGTCAAGAATGTTGCTTACATTGGGGTAAATAATTTCATTTTATTCCAATATACTCTTGACATTTATTTAAGAATAGTCAATTCTCAATTTCTCAGAATAATGTAGAAAAGCCCAGTCATAGATTAGCCAAGAAATGTATTAGAATATGCAAAATATGCTAATTAGTAATGAACATATTCATCATTCAAGTAGAAACTAGTGTTCTGCAGTTTTGTTTAGCTATAACTGGAAAGTGCTGAAATTTCAAGTGTAATTATAACCATCAGTGGTATGTATATAGCAAAACGTGTTTATAGTCAAAAGAATATAAATATAACAAAAAATGCTTTAAAAAATAATTGCTATCTATCTACTTTTTTTTGTTTGCTTTGCACACAGCTGCTGGTGGGTTTGGTGGGTGAAGAAGTGGGAGGACAGGTGAAATTATTATTATTGGAGTATTGCCATAGTTATACACTCTTGTGAATGAGGGAAGAGGGGAACCAGGAAATAAGACAGCTCCATAAGATAGGGATAGGGAATCAGAATGATCTGGCAGTGATTGAAAGCCATGGGAGAAAATAGGAAAGAAGGAAAGAAATTAAGAGTCATTATCTGTTATGTACCAACGCCTACATAGTACTTGGTGTTTTACAATCATGACCCAATTTCATAGCAGTATCAACACTTTGAAGTAGGTAGTCCCTCCCCCAATTTGTAGATAAGAAAATCAAAACTCAGAGAGATGAGGAAACTGACAGATTTACAAAGCCAAGTGGAAAATTAAGATTAGTCTTGATGCTTATGAGACATCTAAACAGATATGATAAGTAGACAATTAAGTGTATAGTTGAGAATTAGGGGGAGACATAAAGGATGGAGGTAGAAATTTGGAAGATATCAGAGGAAAGATTATGATTATGTCATGTGTCTTGAGATCATAGAACATCTAAGGCAGGAATAGAAGTAGAGAGGAAACCATGAACTGTAGCTCTCTCAGCCTAGTTCCAGTGCTGATTAAGCAATTCTACAGAAACTCTAATATTATCTTGACGACTTGAGGATTTTTATTATGAATTTGTGGAAGATTTCATTTTTTAATGCATCTACCCCCTCTTCCCCCTGCCTTTATTTTCCTATTAAAGAGAGAAATAAGTCTGGGCATGGTGGCTCAGGCCTGTAATCCCAACACATTGGGAGGCTGAGGTGGGAGGATCAGCCAAAGTCAGGAGTTCAAGACCAGCTTGGATAACATGGTAAAACCCTATCTCTACTAAAAATGTAACACATTAGCTGGGGCAGAGTGACAGGTGCCTGTAATCCCAGCTACTCAGAAGGCTGAGGCAGGAGAATCACTTGAACCCAGGAGGCAGAGATTGCAGTGAGCCAAGAACACATACTTTACTCCAGCCTGAGTGATAGAGACTCTGTCTGAAAAAAAAAAAAAAAAAAAAAAAGAGAGAGAGAGAGACAAAGAATTACAAAGAATTCCATTCTAGCTCAATTTGTGTCTGGAAGGTGTGAAGGTTGGTGATGGTGGTGGTCACGGGACTCTAGCATCAGATTTAATGTCAAATAATCGTTTTCATTGTAACATATGTAAGAATTAAAATTGTAAAGGCAGAATTAAGGGATAAGGCAAAAGATGGAGAACAATAAAAGAGACACAAAACAAGGTGTTATTACCAACACACAAATATAGCCAGAGGAAAAAAAAAAAGACTTACTAGACAAAAATTAATGATAAATGAGTAATACACTAATGAGAAACATTTTCTAGCATGTTGCATGACTTTTAGTAAGACAAAGACAAATAAGGAGATTAACCAGCTCTTCTTGGTATATATGAGACCCTATTGCAACAACATCTTCCAGCTTGGACTCTCCACTTGATGAAACAAGTTAGAAAATAATGGAGGAAATAGAGAAAGCAAACAAGTTCTGCATCTTATAAGGCAAAGATAAACAAATGATCACAATATCATCAGGAATAAGAATAATAAGAACATTATAAGAATGTAATAATATATTTGAAATGATAAATTAGGAGAATATTAAATAATTATTCTCCATATTATCACAAAAATAGAGGTACATTGCTTGAAGTCAGAGTCAGATTTAAAGAAAAAAAAATGCCTTCTAGCAGTAGCCATTAGTTAACAAAGTTGTGATGCATAATTTCTGATAAGCAGCTCCTGAAATGTCCAAAAGTGATGAATTGAATAGAGTTATATTTGTCTAAAGTTCCTTGCCCTTGTCCATGTTCAGGTCCCACCATCATTAGGCATTTCTCTTTCCCAGATATTTTATTTTATGTCTAGTTTTTGCTCATATTGGCTGCCAATGAATTTCTCCTAGGAAGTTGAGTGCTAGGTTATTAGAAAGGGATAGTGAATGGAAAGATTCCTGGAACAGAAAACAGTAGTTGTGTTTCCAGTCTGGTTCTTGCTAATTTCCTGTGTGTTGATTTTAGTAATTATAAGAGAGCTTCGTGGAATACTATATAGCCATAAAAAAGTATGAGATCATGGCTTTTGCGGGAACATGGTTGGAGCTGGAGGCCTTTAACCTTAGCAAACTAATGTAGAAATAGAAAACCAAATGCCACATGTTCTCACTTATAAGTAGGAGCTAAATGATGAGAACTCACGGACATAAAGAGGGAAACAACAGATGCTGCAAGGGTGGAGCATGGGAGGAGGGGAGAGCATCAGAAAAAGCAACGATTGGATACTAGGCATAGCACCTGGGCAACAAAATAATCTGTACAACAAAACCCCATAACATAAGTTTACCTATATTACCAATACGCACATGTACCCCGGAGCCTAGAAGTTTTTTTTTTCTTTTTTTTTTTTTTAAATAAGATAGCTATATTAGACTCTCTAAAGTTAAACTAAATCTATAGCTTCATCCTGGATGTAAGATTATTTCATTGAATTCTGTTTATTGTGAACTTTTCCACAGCTATTTGCATTTAGTAGTGGAAGTTTTATGACTTCTGGTGACAAGAATTATCGTGGAATTTTCCCTGGAAAAAGTATCAGGAAAAAAAGTTAATACTGCCAGAGGAACTCTGAAAGGATTTTCTGTCCTAGTCAAGCATACCACAGTGTCATCTTTTATTCCTTTCTTCCTTAATATTTTCAGTCCCATTCATTCTATCTCCTCAGCATTTCTCATTTACTCCTACTTTCCCTCCTCCTGCTACTGCCCTTGTTAAGTCCCCCTCTCACTTCAACCACTGCAATTATTTTCTTATATAGAATTCTGGCCTCCATTTTAAACCCTCTCCAATCTGTTTGCTGTACATATTAAGTGATTTTCCTAAACTAGGGTCTTAATCATGCCACAGCTGTGCTCAAAATTTTGATGCCTTCTTATTGTCTATAAAATCCAAACTTCTTACTAATTCAGTGAAGACCTAGACAATATCTATACCAAATTCATGATCCTGATCCTATTGCTGTCTTTGTCTACCTACTATTCTCTGTATATATATTGGACTCTACAACCACTCTGCCATTATTGGTGGTGTTCCCTTTGTCTGGATTGTTTTTTCTCTTCTCTTACTTCTTTTCTACTTATTTGTTAAATCTCAAGTCAGCCATCTTCTCTGTAAAGCCATTTTATGGCTGGATTAATCTTTCCTAACATTTAATGTGTATTGTAGAAAAAGACTCATTCTTTTTCATTTAATTATTTGGGGGTGGAGTCTTCTAAGACTGTTTGAACTCTCTGAGGGTGGATTCTAAGAGTATTTTGCATCTGTGAATTCCCCCATAGTGCCTTGCCCATGCAGATATTAATACATTTTTTTTGGATTAAATTCTCCTGAAGAATGAACATGTAGATGCAGGAATTTGATTGACAAGTCAAAAATGACTTGATTGACAAATGCTATGTGACGTTAGTGATCCTAAAGAAAGTAAAATGAAGCCAACATTTGATAAAAGGAGTTTCAAGAATGCAGTAGTCTATGTGGAAATGAGGAAAAGTTAGATGAGCAGAGAAATGTTACAACTGGTTTAGGAAAGAGCCAGGGTATGACCCCAAGATCCATCGGAGGTGAAAGACAGCAAGCCAAATGTCAGGCATAAGACACGAGAACATAACTAATTTCTCTGTACAAAGAAGCTTGTTAGCTATGTAGGGAATACTCTTATTTTAACCGGAAACTAGTGCAGAGACATTTTCAGTTTCCAAATATGTTAAAGGAGGTCTCCTGCTGAAGAAGAGAATGAGATGAGATTAAGTGGGGCTTCAGGAGAAAATGGGCTAGTAGTAAAGAGATGATGTCTTTTAAATGATATAAGAAAAAAAATGCTGGGGAAACTGGGGTGTCCTTCTACATGATTTTAGAGGAAAATAATGTGCTCCAGTGAGGGTGCTCATGTTTGAGGCTTTCTATGCTGTTGATAACATGCAGACTGGAAGTGTGGTGTATATCTTCTAAACCTCAAAACTCATCTCCATTATACTTCGTGGATTCTTCATGTTTGAAGTGTGTTTAGAAGGTTAGAATTCCAGGACAATTTACTCTTATTTTATACCATGTTGATGGTATGGTTTCTGAGTAGCAGCTAGCCTTATTTTATACCATGTTGATGGTATGGTTTCCGAGTAGCAGCTAGCCTTGCTATTCATTCAAGAACTAGTGAGTAGCTATCTCTTCTTAGATTCTGTGCTAGGTAAGCAAAATCAGACATCCCTGTACTTTAAGGAAGTGCAAAGTAGTAGTAGAGGCACATATTACTTTCATGTTTTAAAACTAAATATACGATTACAAAGTGTTATAAGTGTCCAGGGACATAGTGTCATGAGAATCTTCTGACCTTATGTGCTAATGACAGCCAGCTGTTGACTCACAGCTGGATGACCGTTCAGTAACTTCACTGGCTAGTTTTGTTCTTGGGCAATTTACCACATGTTGCTTCAGTTTTCTCTATGGCAAAATGAGATAAATTAGATGATCTACTTCATAGGGTGTTAAAATGGTATCTAGCATATGCTAAACATTCAATGCATTTTAGCTATTGTTTTAGTTCATTTGGGCTGCTATGAAAAAATATCATATACTGGGTAGTTCATAAACCACAGAAATTTAATTCTCATAGTACTGGAAGCTGGGAAGTCCATTATCAAAATGGCAGGAGATTTGGTGTCTGGTGAGGGCCCACAATTTGGGATCATAGAAAACACCTTATTGCTATGTCCTCACATGGTAGGAGAAGCCAGGAGATTCTCTCAGGGATCTTTCATATGAGCCCTAATCCCATTGGTGGGGGCATCACTGTTATAATTTAATTACTCCCCAAAAACCTGTGAACTAATATGTTCACCTTGGGGGTTTGGACTTCAACATATGAATTCGAAGGGACTTAAACCTTCGGACCACAGCAGCTATTATATTGTTATTATTATTTTAGTGAACCAGAGTCCTACTCCCAGCAGTTATTCTCTCAAGAAGATCCATTCTTTCATGTTTCTTTTGAGCATTTTCTTTGGTTTGTTGTTACATAAAAATCTGGAATAAAGAGCACAAAGATAGTGGAACTTGATACATTAATTATATTGTGATTATTTCTTAGCATATCAAAAAACAAGAGAATGATCTTTTCGTTATCTATTCTCATTCTCTCATTCATCCCTTCCCCTCATCCGTGTATCAAACATTCCCTGAGAAAATAAAGCTAGATGCCTGGGGGATGAAACGATAAATTAGCATGAATTCCTAATCTGTCTTTCAGTCTAGTAAGGCTGACAGACAAGTACACAAACAGCTGCTATGTAGCGAGAAAAGTTATATACTTGAGAACTGTACCAAGTACAGCTGTGGCACAATGGACCACTTCTGCTCAAATCGAGGAGCTAAGAGAAGGCAAATGACTGGCAAAGGGGGAACCCTCTTGTCCTTGTTCCTCACTTACACATGTAATTAAAGGAAACAGACCTTCTTGTTAGCATTTTCATCCACAGGATATGCGCTAGAGAGAGCTGTGAAGATTTCTAATGGTGCTCTATTAACCATAGTGCAAAAACAGAACAATGATAGGCCTTCAACTTAATGATTGACTATAGCAATCATATACAGTGTTTTCTGGCAAGTTTACATTATACCATTCATTCCGTTTATCCACGTGTTTCTCTTCTGTTCCAGTCTTATCAAAAGAGCTGATAATACTCTCACGACCTCGGTTGGTAGTTTCACACTTATTTCTCTTAAACTATTCCCTCTTGCTTCTTATTTTATTCTTATTTTCTCCTCTTACCCTTTACTGACAGTTTCACTGCTAATCTTCCTATCCTTCTGTCCTTTCCATTTTAAAAACCCTCCAGAATTACAAATTATAGGAATTGAGGGAAAAAGAGCAAGAAATAGTGTGCTATCATAAGGTATGCTGGTGACAGTTTTTAATGCACATTATAGGAGGGAAGACAAAGAAAGAAAAGCTGAACAGAGAAACTTTTGATAGCAGAGCAGGAATGATTTAAGCAGTTTCTGATGTGTATTTCTCTTTACATCTATTTTGTAAAATTTCTGCATGCTAAAGGTGAATTGACAATAGAAAGCTAATATTTGTCAGTTGATAAAGAAGAACTAGGTTTCACCAATGCAGATTTATTTCATAAGCACATATTTTTGTGTTTAAAAGGTGGTTGAGCAGAGCAATATAATGACTGGGTTTAAAAGTTTCATTACCTAATGTGAAAGGATAGAAATACTTATTCTTCAAAAAATGGGGAAGGAAAAGGTAACATGGAAAAGAAAGGCAAAAGTTCCTAAAGAATAATGTAGAGTTAAAAACAATAAACTGTGACGAGTAGTCTCTGGTTTATTAGATTTGAATAGATGGAAAGGATGGCTATGTTAATATCTTTTATTTCAAGAGGGTGAATACAATGAAAAGTAGGCAAAGCAATGATGGCAGATGCCTTGCTCTGCAATAAGAAGCTACTAAAACTACTGTAACTGCCTGTGGCAGAAGTAAAATGCCCTTTCAAAAAATGCTTGCAGAACAGGTGGCACAGCACTGTCTATTTGCTGAAAGAATCATGGAACAAGACTTTTGGAAGAGATGGCAATGCTAGGGGGAAAATGTATGAATCATCTATAGTTTAAAAACTATCAAATCAAAAGAAAGAGAATGGAGATAAATGGAAAGGGGAAGAGAAGAAGGAAAATATACCTGAGTATACAGAAAATCGTTAGGTTTTAAGCAAGTAATTTCTGGAAGGATAAATGATTATAAAAAGAAAACAGCAAAGTCAGAAATTGTCAATAAAATACATATATCACAATGTTCTTGATTCCCAGTTCAGCCCATAATCATTTCTTTCTGGGGTACCGGTCCAGTAGAAGCTGGCTCAGAGCCAACATTGCTGTTTAATGAGTTTTGATATACAACTCATCTAGCATTTGTAAGTATAGAAAGCGTAGGAAGATCTTATAAAGTAAAATACTCATAGGAAATTCTTGGAAATTAAAAGAAAAAGGATTCTTCAAGGATGCACATTGAAGAACTAATTGTTGTATCCATTAAAAAATGGAAATGGGAGATTGAGCAAAGGAGAGTTTTCTATAATTCCTTTCATCAGTTTTGTTTGGATTTTTATAGGAATAAGTCATAATTTTTAAATTAAAAAATTAATAAAGATTTTTCAAAGCTAAAAATGTGCTAAATTTTCATTTTCATATTGTTTAGTCAGTAACTTTGTCAAGGCTATGGGACTAATTAGTTCATTAGGTAACGAATGGTCCCCTACCCTGAAGTTCTTTTGTAAAAGAGATTGAAGAGAGTTGAACATGATAATAAATCAGATAGGCCATACATTTTCTTCAAGTTGGTATTTTTTTTGGGTGAAGACAGGGTAGAACATTTGAAGTTTTTCATTCTCCACTTTTCTTGCCTCCTTCCCAGTTACAACTGGGTATTCTCTTGTTAAAAATTTCATGTAACACTTGTTGAAATACAGCTAACCAGGATCTATTTACAGATACTCTTTTTCTGTAACATGGGGTTGGGCCCACAGATCTACATTTTAAATAAATGTCCTTTAGGACAGGCATTGGCAAATTTTGTGCCTGTAGAGGGCCAGATGATAGATATTTTAGCCTTTGGGTGTCAGAAGGACTCTATTTCAGATCCTCAGCTCTGTAGGTGTAGCACAAAAGCAGCTGTAGATAACATAAAATGGGCATCGCTGTGTTCCAGTGAAACTTTTAAAAAAACAAACAAAAAGAGAAATCAGAGTAGATTTGGCCTATGGACAGTAGTTTTCCTTCCCTTGCTATAGAAGATTCTTTTCAAATGGGCTCGGAAGATATTTTGAACATGTGCAATTTTATATATAATAATTTAGTTAACTGCAACTCACACAATTGTTTCAGAGCAGGAAGATTGAAGAGGTGTCTTCTTCCCTTTCACAAGGACAGTTTTACATCAGGACCTGGAAAACTTAATTGCATGTGTAATCATGTAATTAAAGAGTTTAGTATACTAACTGTCAGCACTGAGCTATTACTACCATGGCCTGCCGTTTTGATGAAATGTCAATGGTGGAGTATTGCATGATTAAATGACCCTGACAACGTTGATGGTAAAATGTCAGTGAAAAGATGCTGTATGGAGAAATGTTCCTACAATAAAATGTTGCATAACAAGATGTTCTTATGATGAAATGGTCAAGAGAATGTCACCAGAACAAATGAACACATACATATACACACAAACACCAAGAAATTACATGGCAGCTTTGCTGCCTAACTACTTTTAATATAATTTATATTGATAGAAAGCCTTTTTATTTTTAACATCAGAGACTGCTAGTACATTTAAATGGTGAAAAGTTTTTTTTTTTTTTCCCTGGGACACTGCCAGTGGCCCCTTTCATCTCTGTGACTTCATATCCTGCAGAATGTTGTGGAGCAGGCGATCCTGGCATCTCTGAGTCAAGAGAGCTAGTTCAGTCACCTGCTTTGCGTTCCCCACCTCTCCCACCTCCTTCCCAGTTGGAACAGTAAGTTCTCTATGAAAGCTTCTGCAATTGATGACAAGAAGAAGAGTTCTCAGGGAAAGCAGCTGAGCTTTAATGCGAGTAAAACGGTTCCAAATGTAAAACACATTTGAAAATCTAAATGTGTGCCCCCAAAACCACATCAATAGAACCTTTAATGATCTTCAGAACCAGCCTTTTCTCTTCCTGTCAGTAGGAAGATTGTTTCAAATCTGTTTGTGCCTGAAGCACTTTTGATTGTGACAGTCTTCTCATTCATGGGCTAAACATGGCGTCCCACTGGAAGTGCCATCTAGGTTCACGGCAATACAGTATGATATGAAAGTATAAACAGAAGTCAGAAGTGCATTTCTCCTCTGAGATAACAAGTGCAACTAGATTTTTCAGACCACCTATTATGCCGTGAAAAATGAAAGGGAAAGAAAAATAAGACCTACTCTATGTCAGCTGCCTGGTTCATAGGAATGAAACTTACCAGGTCAATATGGAGCCCTTTAAATGACTTCTGTATGGACAGAATATCAATCCTTGTTCTGGGCCAATCATTAAAATCTTTCATAAGATAAATGCAAAGATACTAACATCAGTGTGAACTTCTTTCTGCTTTTTGTTGATTGGCTAATCATAATTGATTAAAAAATGGATTGCTTCTTAACCTGGCTTCATTTTTCTCTCTTGCTTTGAGTCCTGGCCTAAAAATAAGGGCTCAGCCACAGATAATGTTGGGGCTCCCCCAATATATACATTAAGACTTAAGATTCTTATAACTTTGTTTCTTATAGTAATGAGCGGACTGGATAAAATAGCAGTAGTTTTCTTATAGATAGATATGCTCCACCCTCATTATAGAACTATTTTCAAAAGCCAAGGATATTGAAACTTATAACAGTAATGTCAGCCCTCATGACTAAATCATGAGGCACATGAGTTTTTCGTTTAAATTTGATGTTCTCATGATCTCAATATTTTTCATGCAAATCTTGTTATTTCTGCATCCTTTCACACTCCAGCTTAAATTGCTTGTCAATCGCCGTGCTTTCCTTGAGTGCAGCACTTCTGAGCTTCTCCAATACGATTTTATACATCTATTTATATCTACTTCTTTAGTATATTTTCCCTTAAAGAAGACATTGGTACAGCATTCCAAATCACATTTAATGAAGTCTTTTGAATTGGAAACAGTAACTTTGGAGGCCAACGGAGATGAGGCAAGAGGATTGGTTTGCCCGGAAGGTAGGTGTGGGGGAAGAACTGTAGGTTAAGACAGGAAGAAGCCCTTTTATACTTTGATATTTATAGAATTTTAAAACACATTTTAACTCAGAGTGCTTACATTAGGGTTGATTAGAGCAAGGGCAAAGCTGTAGTCTAGCAAAGAAAAACACCATAAATAGGAAGATCATTATAAAGTTAGTTACCAGACTTATACCATGAAGATCTACTCTTGTACAGCAAATCTTAGTGCCTTGTTGCCTCTCTGCCCCCAGCACTCCATCTTGTTCACTCATACAGAGTAACATTTCGCCATGTGTCTTGTAAAATCAGCTCCTGTGCTTGCACAGGGCTGGAATGTCATTGGTATAACAAGACATGCAATAATGTGCACTCATGTAGTTGAAGACATTTCTAATTGATTATACATTTATTTGCCACACCACTATTCTCCCTGGAATATTGCTTAAGAAAAAAGTGCTTGAATAATCACATACCGTTTTAGGGATTCCCGATGTTTGCTAATGAATACACTACAAAGCTTTATTTTTCAAATGTGTTCTCAAATGTGTAACCTACTTGCCTTTTCCATGCATTTTTATATTCCAGAGGATCCTCTAGTGACAGAGCATTTTCAATCATTACTTCTCTTTGGTGGAATCAATTACCTCCTGATAGATTCTCTTTACAAGTTTAAAATTGCATTTAAAAACCCATCTCTTTTCTGAATTCTAATTGGATGTACTTTGAACTCTACATTCGTTTACTGAATATTTGTTTATGAATATTTCTGTGATTTAAAGGGCTCACTACCACATTTCTGGGCTGAATGCAATATTTAAATTATAATATGTGATTCCTTTGAGAAACTGCATTACTAAACAAAGATTTCATCTACTCCCAAAGGAAAGACCAAAAGCATAATATTGACAAAGTAAAAAAGTTGAGAAGTAATCATGTTCTTAAAACATATTTTATTCTGCCTATGTGATTTGTTTAAAGTCACATTTGAGGATATAAAAAATAGAATTGCCTATGATTGTCTCCTTACATGCAGAATCATATATAGAAGGTCATTTTTATTTTTTATGTACAAAGTAGTCCATTAGCTTTACAATAGTCATTATTTATGAAATTCATCAATCTGCAATATAATCAAGAGGTGAGAAGCTTAGACATATCTCTGAATAATTATACAATGTGTTAACGTTGACTACTGTCATATTTAAACCACTTTATTTACATTTTGTTATTTTTTTCCAGTAACCAAATAAGATGGAAAATTTCAGTCCCATTTTGCAGATGAGGAATGTAAGAAAAATACAGTTAAAGTTACCTGTTTGAACTTACATAATTAACAGAAGAACTGATGTTTAAATTTAGATATCACTTATTCCAAAGCTATTCCTGTTCTTTCTAAGTGGCACCCTATCTCTCAAAGTAGATGGTAAAAGATTATTGATTTAAAACATGTGTAGGTTTACCTGTAGAAGAATTTGGGGATCTATACTTAGAGCCATTTCTTTCATTTGAAAATAAATCTTACTGCTAGCTTAACTGATTTCTTTAGTCTCCATTATGAGATTTTGAATAGAAAATGGACAGAGGGAAGGCATTGATGTTAAACACCGATCTGGCAACTTCTCTTCTCTCAAAATTACATAGAAGACACACAGGCAATGGTCATGATGCATAATGCAAGTTTTTATTCCCTCCTCCAGCACTTTGGAGAATTTAGTGCTTTTACCAACACTGGCAAAATCCAACAGCAGAAAACAAACAGTAAAAAATCTAACCCCAGCTCCATCTGATTTTGAGGCAAATGCAAGACCTATCTTTTAAGCCAGGGTCACAAACAAAATTTTAACCTTAGTTTGTTTGTTTATTTATTTATTTATTTATTTAGAGACAGGGTCTCACTCTGTCACCCAGGCTGGATGCAGTTGCACAATCTCGATTCACTGCAACATCCACCTCCCGGGTTCAAGCGATTCTCATGCCTCAGCCTCTTGAATAGCTGGGATTACAGGTGAATACCACCACACCTATCTAATTTTTGTATTTTAAGTAGAGACAGCGTTTAGCCATGTTGGCCAGGTTGGTTTTGAACTCCTGGCCTCAAATGATCCACCCACCTCGGCCTCCCAAAGGGTTGGGATTATAGGTGTGAGCCACCACACCCAGCCATGTAGTCTTAATTTTATTTTCTGGCCAGCATCTTTAAAAATATGAATTTGAATGTTGTTAGAATTTCAGATGTTTGCTTCAGTCATAGGCTTTATCACACACTGCTGTCTTACTCCAAACCTGCTTCACTCATTTATGTCAACTTCTTGGCCCATGAAGACATCTGAGTTTGCAACTCTTGCTCTAACATGTCATGTAAAGAAAGGCTCTTTTTCTATATACTCTGGTTCTACTCATGGTTCTCACATAGTATCCAACAGTGTGGGGGGTTAGGTTAAGGTGGTTTAACATCAGGCACTAACTTTAACTAATTAAGGTAAATACTAGTTTAATGCAATATTTAAAACAATTAATGCCAAAAATTTATGATGACTAGAATAAAGGCATTATCTACTCCTGGCTCTGCTATCCAAACTACCCTTTTGAGACTATATTTTTATACTAAAAGCCTTGAATCCAAGGTCTTCCTTCATACTTGGTTGGTTTCTACTGCCTTACCTCCTCCTCTGAAAAATGTAAGGAGTAGCAACCAATCCTGACAAAAAGAGAAGAGCTCAAACAGCGAATCCACATAGCTTTATTCAGAGTAGGAGTCTACATTCAGTATGCCTCAAAGAAGCCCTCTGTGTAGTTGATAATTTTAAAACAATAGCTAACATGTATTGAACACTATATTTGGGTGCTGTGGCAGGCACCTACTTATTTTACTAATTCCTAACAAAAATCTTATGTGATATATATTGCTATTATCTCAGTTTCCACATGATCCTACGTCACCTGCCTAAGCTAAAGCATGGTAGAGTAAGGGATTAAATTAGGACATTATAATCATAGGACACATAATTTTAGAGATAACTAAAACTGACCTTTAGTCATAAATAGAAGGCTAATTGATTTTAGCTCAAGAAGTGGGAAAGTGATTTGCTCAAAGAATTCATTATGCACAATTGGTTATTTCCATGAGATAATATTTGGAGATTTTTAGCCAATGCCTTTATTTCTTTTATATTATTATTATTTGGATAATTACATTATAAATCTGCACTGGAACTACAGAAATTTATTGCCTAAAGTGGACAAAATGTATAGTCAAGGACAAAACAAAGTCATTTTTTGTTTTAAATTTGAAGACTGATTTGTAAAATTTTCAGCACAGACTGTAAACCTGAAAGCTCCCCCAATTTTTAATTGTTATGGTAAGATATTTGATTTAAAAAAAAAGCAGTCATTTTTATTTCCGAAAGTTTGGCTTTATCAAGAGCCACACAGCCTAGAAGACTCAGATCTGATATAGCATAAATTAGAGCAAGGAGAACTCCAGGATAACATAAGAGCTCCCAAGAAGATAAGAATCTGATCAGCAAGAGTAAGAGGGAAATTGAAAAGCATGGGATTAGAGTTAGATTTGCTGGCTTTGTGTGTGTAGAAAAACAGGAAGCATTGCAGAGAAGCCTCACATTCAACATGGTGCCTGAGAAGTAGAGCAGCACTTACTGAGAGCCTGAGAGAAGTGTCATGTGGTATTGGTATTATATGTCTCCTCATTGTGCAGGGAAAGTAGCTAAGATTGTTTCAGTGGATATATTTGGAATGAATAGGATAGAGAGTGAGGGTACCTGAAAAGCCATGACAGGACCTCAGACACCCTCAGTGGATAAATAAGGATCAACCACAAACGGCAGAGACCGTAAAAGATGGAGATGGCCACAACTTGCAGCACTCTTCCATTTCTTCTCTCCACCTAGCTCTTGCTCCATGTCATGAAGCTATGTCTAACTTCCTTGGAGCCAGAACCACCCAGGGAGAGGGGAAGACCAAGAGGGAAGGAGAAAATACTGAATCGTGATTGTGATTGCATAGTGAACTCAGAGATTGACATTTAAATTGGAAGTAATTGTGTTTAATCTTGAATTTGCAAGACTGAAATTTTCTTTATCTCTCCAAAGGAGAACCACTTAGAAGAATAATGGAAGGTCCACCTCTGCGTAGCTGAGTTTTGTAACTGTAAAACCTACAACAGCTATAGGAAAATATCTTAACTATATTATGGTACTATAAGCTTCAGTTATCTGGAAAATTAACAGCTGGAACACTGTTCTATCACTATAGTAGAAAGCCAGAGCATCATTTTAAGTACAAAATACAAATTAAATTTAGTTACCCATCCATGAATAGAATAAGAGGTATACCTTTTAACATTTTAAACATTTTAATGTAACTCTCATGTGTATTTTATGACTGTTACATATTTGTATTTAGAGATACCAGAGTCTACCAAAACCAGTAAGAAAAGAGTAAGATCTTTTTAGGCTCAGACATTAATTCTGACCTATTATTTTTCCCAGTATTTTTAAGGCTATCAAATTAAGTTTGATAATTTTTGCTGCTACATCCATATTAATTTTCTATATTTAATCCAAAAAAAGACCACCTGTGGTACATTTACTAGGGCTTTATATATTTCTCATTCTAGAATAAGCCCAT
The DNA here is from genome assembly GCA_036589455.1 of Ateles fusciceps. Classification (NCBI taxonomy): domain Eukaryota; kingdom Metazoa; phylum Chordata; class Mammalia; order Primates; family Atelidae; genus Ateles; species Ateles fusciceps. The sequence goes on from JAZHEH010003310.1 coordinate 6,971,909, forward strand.
ATTTTAACTGTAAGTAGCACACTGAAAATCAGCAGTGGGAGAATGAAGAAATTGGAGTCAATACAGGGTCTGGTAGACAGAAGAAAAACCACTCTTATGGATTGTTCTTTCAGATCCTAAGCAATTGTGAATGTCACAACACTAGACTTTGAACTTCTTTTAGCTACATGCTCAAGGTGAAATGATTTTCATGTATATAAGGGTACATGCTTCTGGGATTCATGATAATGGCTGGAGAAACATCAAATATTCTGATAAATCAAGGGGAGAAAATTGAAATTTTAAGAAGCTTCAAAAATAAAAGTTCAAAACAAATGCTATGCTTTGGCAAAGATATTTCAGACTTTAAGTTTTTTTGTCTACTGGGATAATTTTTTTCCAATATGTTAAGGAAAAGCTAAGCCTAGGGTGGTATGATAGGAAATCTACAGACATTAAAATTCAGCAAAAACTTTCTCTTTTCTGAAATCAAGATAAGCTACTTTAGCAAACATTAGCTACCATAAACTAAGGATCCTCCTAAATCACACATTTCTTTTAATAATTATTTGGTAATTTTAAAGTTAAATTATATAATTTCTTAGTTTGAATTAACCAACGTATTATTTTAACTCAGAGTAGTAAAGAAAAACATTCCTTTTCTCTATATTTGGAAACATCACCTGTTATCTGATAGAATAATTATTGTTGTTTTGGTTTCTAGATTAAAAGCAAATGACAGGGAGAATGCAAGAAGGGATTGCTGGGAAGAAGGCCAGAGGAAATTGGAGTTAGAAATGTGAAATGTATGCAAGAGTTCGTCTAAGGAGAATCAAAGCTACTATGTTTGGAAAAGGTTGAAATTTCATTATTTTGCAAGAGTTAACAACTGCAAAAGCTTTAGGAATTCCAGGTAATCAAGAGTCTTAGAAGCTCACTGAGCCAGCATGCTTCTTCCCATGAGTGCTGCCTCTATAAAGCAAATTTTTCATTTTCACATTAATAGCATGGTTGAGAAGCTCTTGATAGAGTAGCTTCTGGGGGAATGGAATTTGTCTGAAGAAGAAATAAGCCTGGAAAAGCTACAGAAGCCATAACTAAAGGCTGAAATTTACTTCCCTACCAGGCCTTCTTTTTTTTGAGTGAGGAAGCTCTGGTTTTGAAATCTTGGTGTGTTTTTGCCAATCTAGGATTGCTTAAAATCATTGGGGATCAGAAAGAAAAGGATTTGAAAACATATCTTGTCAGCAGATTTTATTTTTTTAATTAAATAAGATTTTTAAAGAGACAGAAAAAAAGATGACTTTTGTCTCTTTGGCTTTCGCTGAGCAGTTGTATTTATGATAAATCTGTAGCCCCCATACATTCTGTCTTCTATTACTTTGCTAGTTACTGACTGAAGCCCAGTGTAAAGTGATTGTGGCTCTCTCTCTCTCCATTTCCACCTTTTAACTCTGTTCCTTGATCGCTGTTCTCCTACCTTCATACATTTTCTCCCTGATGTCTTCTCTCATACACTATTTCAAGTATAGATTTCCCTAGTGGAGTAATATAGCATGGTCTAAAAACAAAACAGAGCAGAATTCTACATTGATGTAGATGGCCCAAGTGGTGTAGTGAGATTTTTAAAAGGAAAACCCAACATCCAAAGGGAAAGAAATTAAAAGAAAGCAAATGGGAAATAAAGCAAAGAAGACTTAAAATCAAAAAGCAACTTGATTTTCCTCAGACTTGCAGCTCATTATAGCTCTGACCACTTTACTTCAGAAATATTATGCAGAGAAAGTTTTATATTCAGAAGAGTAGTTAGTTTTACAAAGCTAATAATATTTCCCTGGATGATTGGAAGATTATTAAACTTGATCACATTCCATTTCTCACCTGATACGTTGTACTGTATCAACACATGTAAATATATGAAGGTGTACATAAAGCTTTAATATATTGTATTAAATTTTCTGAGGTTTGCATAAGTTAAATTAATACACTGTATACTATTTTGTAGTTTACTTCTTTTTAAGACATTTAAATCAAAATAATACGTTGCAGTTAATAAACAAAAAAAAATTGAAATTTTATTTCAAGAAATGGTATTAAATCTTAAAATTAGAATTTTATATTCCTGCTCTGCTCCTTCTTACTCTCTGCTGTGCTCCCTAGTCCCATCACTTTCAAATCTTTTCACATTTTTTTCTGTATATTGTGTTCATCATGATTTCATAGATGCATACCTCGTAAGGTGATTAACACAATCAATTTAGTTAACAAACTCACCACCTCACGATTATCACTCTTGTGTATTTGGTAAGAGCACTTAAGATCTCCTCTCTCCCCAAATTTCAAGCATATGATATGGTATTTTTAACTAGAGCCACCATGCTTCAGGTTATAGGATAATGATTCCCAGAACTTATTCATCCTATGACCAGAAGCTGAAAGTTTGACCAACAACTTTACCCCATCTCTTAGCCCCTGGAAAACACTATCATACCGTGTTTCTATTAGTTTGACATTTTAGATTCCACATATAAATGAGATTATGTAGTATTTGTCTTTGTCTGGCTTATTTCACTTAAAATAATGCACTTCATGTTTATCCATGTTGTCACAAATGACAGGATTTCCTTCTTCTTTATGGCTGAATAATATTTCATCTGTTATTTTATCTATTATTCAACCATAAAAATATACATGATTTTGTGTGCACACACATACATAACACATCTTCTTTATGTATTCATTCATCAATGGACACAGGTTGTATCTATGTCTCAGCTATTGTAAATAATTCTGCAATGAATATGGGAGTAAAGATAGTTCTTTGAGATTCTGATTTGGTTTTCTTTGGATATAGACCAAGTGGGATGATTCCTGGACCATATGTAGTTCTATTTTTAATTTTTTGAGGAAACTGAATACTATTTTCCATAACAGCTATACCAATTTATGTGGCCATTTGTGTGTCTTCTTTGAAAAAATATCTATTCAGGTTCTTTTTCAATGTTTTAATTAGGCAACTACTATTATTATATTTTCCTATAAAGTTGTAAGAGTTTCTTATATATTTTGGATGTTAACTCATTATCAGATAATTAGCTTGCAAATATTTTCTCCCATTGTGTAGTTGCCTCATTTGTATTTTCTTATTCCCTTTGCTGTGCAGAAGTTTTTATGTCTGCCATAGTTCCACTTGTTTATTTTTGCTTTTGTTGCCTGGGCTTTTAGTGTCATATCCAAACATCATTGCCAGGGACAATATCAAGGAACTTTCCTCCTACAATTTCTTTTAGTAGTTTTCCAATTTCAGGTTCTGTATTTAAGTCTTTAATTGATTTCAAGTTTACTTTTGGGACTTAGGTGTAAGATAGGGGTTCAAGTTCATACTTTTGCAAGAAAATAGTCTTCTATACGTCATTTATTAAAAAGACTATTCTTTCTGTATTGTGTATTCTTGGTACATTTGTTGGAGATTAGTTGGGGTTATTTCTAGGCTCTCTATTCTGTTGCATTGGTCTATATATTTGTTTTTATGCCAGTACCATGCTGCTTTGATTACTATACTTTGAAATACAGTTTAGAACTAGGAAGCATGGTGCCTCTAGATTTGTTCTTCTATCTTAAGATTGCTTTGGCTATTCAGGGTATTCTGTGGTTTCATACAAATCTTGGAATTGTTTTTTTCTATTTCTGTAAAAATGCCATTGAATTTTTAATAGGAATTGCATTGAATCTACAGATTGCTTTGGGTAGTATGGGCATTTTAATTGTATTAATTATTTTGATCCATAAACATGGGATATCTATCCATTTACTTGTGAATTCAATTTATTTCATCATCTTATAGTTTTCAGAATACAGGTCTTTCATTTGCTAAATTTATTCATAAATATTTTATTGTTTTTATAATATTTTAATTGATATTTTATTTTATCCTTTTTCAGATAGTTCCTTGTTAAAATACAGAAAAAAACTGCATTTGCATGTTGTTTTTGTATGCTAAAACTTTAATGAATTATTTTTAAGTTTCTTTTTTTTTTTTTGATGGAGTACTTAAGGTTTTCTAAATGTACAATCATGTACCCATAAACAGAGACAATTTTATTTCCTCTTCTCTGATTTGGGTGCTTTTTAATTTTCTTTTCTTGCCTAATTGCTCTGGTTAGGAGTTCCAGTACTTTGCTGAATAGAAGTGGTGAGAGTGGACAACCTTGTCTTGTTTCTGAGCTTGGAGGGCAAGTCTTCAGCTTTTCACCATTGAGTATGCTGTTAGCTTACAGGCTTGTCATTTATGGAGCATATTATTTTGAGGTACATTTTTTCTATATGCAATTTGTGTATGTGTGTATTCTCATCAACATAGATTTATAGTTATTGTTTTATGCATTTACTTTGTTTTTAACTTTTACTTTAGGATTTGGTAACACATGTTTAGGTTTGTTACATAGGTAAACATGTCGTGGGGGTTTGTTAGATACATTATTTCATACCCAGGTATTAAGCCTCAATAGCATCCTTTCTGCTCTTTCCCTTCCTCAACTCTCCCGCTTCAAGTAGACCCCAGTGTCTGTTGTTTCTTTGTGTTCAAAAGTTCTTATCACTTAGCTCCCACTTATAAGTAGGAATATGAGGTATTTCGTTTTCTGTTCCTGAATTAGTTTGCTAAGGATAATTGCCTCAAGTTCCATCCATGTTCCTGCGAAGGACTTGAGCTCGTTCTTTTTATGGCTACATAATATTCCATGGTGTATGTGTACCACAGTTTTGTTATTCAATCTGTCATTCATAGGCATTTTGGTTGATTCAATATTTGCTATTGTGAATAGTGATGCAATGAACATTTTCGTGCATTTGTTTTTATGGTAGAATGATTTATATACCTCTGGGTACATACCCAGTAATGGGATTGCTGGGTCGAATGGTGATGCTGCTTTTAGCTTTTTGAGGAATTGCCATAATGCTTTCCATATCTCCATGCAATTTGTGGAGAGTGTTTATTATAAAATTTTGTTACATTTTGTAAAACTTTTTTTTGAAAAAAATGAAAATAAAAATAAAAAAATTAAAAAATTAAAAAAACCTTTTTTTTTAATCTGTTGAGATGATTACATGATTTTTGTCATTTAGTCTGCTGATTTGGTTTCATATTTATAAATTTGTATATGATGAACTAGCCTTACATCCAAGAGGGAAATGCCTCTTACTTATGGTGGATGGTACATTTGATGTGCTCTTAAGTTTAGTTTGTTAATATTTTGTTGTCAATTTTTACATCTTTATGTTTGTCAGGGATATTGGCCCATAATTTTCTTTCCTTGTATTGTTCCTATCTATCTTTGAGATCAGAGTAATATCGACCTTATAACAAGTTTTGAAGTGTTCCTTTTTCTTTAATTTTTTGGGAGAGTTCAAGAAGTATTAGTGTTAATTGTTTAAATGTTGGGTTTTTCTTTGTTGCGCGGAGTTTGATTTCTCTTTTGATTTCTTATTGATCAACTTATTGTTCAGGCGTATGTTAACTTCAAAATGTTTGTGAATTTTCCAATTTTTTCCCTGTATTGATTTATAGATTTACACCATTATGTTCAGAAAAAATATTTTATATAATTTAATATCCTTGAATTTGTTAAGACTTGTTTTTGACCTATGATAGATCATGGAGAATGTTCACTGAGTGCTTGAGAAGAAGGTGTATTCTGCTGTTGTAGGATGGGATGCTCTAAATGGATCCATTTAGTCTGTAGTGTTATTCAAATCAACTATTTCCTTAGTTTCTATTCTGAGTGAAATATTAAACTTCCTTACTGTTATTGCATTACTATTTATTTCTCCTTTCCATTTTGTTATCATTTTGCTTTATATATCTAGTTGCTCCAGTGTTGGGTATAACATTTACCCAACATTTACTTGGGCATAAGCGTTTACAATTCTTATATATTCTTGATATATTTAACCTTTTATTATTATATAATGACTTGCTGTGGTTCTTGTGACCATATTTGACTTAAAAGTTTATTTTGTTTGATGTAAGTATAGCCACCTGTGCGGTCTTTCGGTTACCGTTTGCCTAAAATTATCTTTGTGTAACCTTCCATTTTAGCCTGTTGTCCTTAAAGCCAAAGTGAGTCTCTTGTCCAAAATATATAATTGGAGATTTTCTCTTCAATCTATTCAGTCACTCAATGTCTTTTAACTGGTGAATTTAATCCATCTATGTTTAAAATAATTTTGATAGGTAAGGATTTACTATTGCCATTTTCTTGTTTTCTGATGGTTTTGTAGTTCCTCTGTTCCTTTTCTCTCTTTTGCTGTCTCCATTGGAATTTGATGTGTTTTTTTGTGTGTGTGTGATACCCTTTTATTCCTTTCTTTTATTCTTTTTTTGTATCTACTTTAGTTGTTTTTCTTTTGAAAAAAAATGAGGCTTACATAAAAAATCTTATATTTATAACTGTTTTAGGCTGATAAATAACTTTAATTTTAAAAACTGCATACTTTACTTCTTACATTTTAGGTTATTTTTGTTATAATTTATATCTATTTATTGTGTATTCATTATAATATTATTATAATTATAGGTTTCTTAATTCTTTTGTCTTTTAACTTTTATACTAGAGTTGAAAGTGTTTATGTACCATTATTACAGTATTAGAGAATTTTGAATTTGACTAGGTATTTAATTTTACCAGTGAATTTAATATACTAACATACTGTTATAATATAAATTAGCATCTTTTCAGCTTGAAGAACTCACTTTAACATTTCTTGTAAGGCAGGTCTAATATTGATGATCTCCCTCAGCTAAAAGGGTCCCTTTAGTTAGTGAGGGGATTCTTCAAAGTTTACTTTTATTTCTCAGCTCATATGTATACATTTATACATAAGTGCAAATATCACCTAAAATAGTAGTGAGGGGGCTAACAGTAATCAAATATCTACTATGTTTGCACAAAATACTCTTACAAACACTGTTGCATTTAGGGAAGCTTCACTGTGTACTTGATGAAATATGGGCTTTGAAGTTAACAGCCATGGTTCTGAGTTCCAGCACTGTCAACTATGAGCTGTGTTATCGTAAAAAAATTACTTAACTGCTCAAATTAAATGCTTCCCAGTTTCCTTACTTTTACAGTGAAGACTACAATACCTATCTTGCAAGGGGCTGTTGAAGGTATTACATGAAATAATATGGGCAAAGTGATTAGTACATACTACTACTTCCACTAACATTAATACTATACAGAAGAAGTTCAGAACATACCACCCCAAAATATGGTGCTCTGGCATCTTGATTGCTTTGAGGTAAAAACACTGAAAACCAACAACAGATTCAGGAAAGGGTGCTCTAACCTAACTTAAAGCAGGAGATGAGATTCCCATGTGGACAATGTCCTCCCCGGCAACTGGAGGCAGAAAGGCCAAAGGCCAAAGGCATTCTTCTTACCAGAGATGACAAATTGAAGCCAAGAGAAGTCAGTACAAGAAAACCCTGTTAAACAAACCCTTATTTTCCTAGTCACTTCTACATGATTAACTATCCTAGTCCAACTCCCCTTGCCTTGTCATGTTTTTACACTTTTGTACTCTTCGTTCAACTCAGTATACAAGTGTTCAACTCTAAGTGCTTCTTTGGGCTTCCATCTCTTTGAGAGGGCTCCTGTGTCGTGAAAAATGTATGGTAAATAAATTTATGTTTTTCTCCTGTTAATCTGTCTATGTTAGTTTAAACCTCAGTCCCAGCTGAAAAACTGTAAGAGTATAGGTAGAATTTTGCTTCCTCTGCACTATCATTCTACTGCCATTGTTACTATAACACCTACTACTACCACATTATATAGGCAAACAAACTAAGGGCTTAGACAGGTTAACAAATTTAATGAAGATCATATTTCTGGTAAGTGGAGGAACAGGGATTTAAAAATGGATCTGACTGACTCTAAAACCTTCCCAGTATATCATACACTCTCTATGAGAAGCAAACAAAGCCATCCATATCATTTTAGACCTTTTGATTTGCAAGACTGTATCAACCATCCACTGACCTCCATAAGTTGTCTCAAAATGGACAAGTTTACACTGTGTTTAAGAAACCAATCACTGTCAGATTTGGATCACAAGGGTAGAAAATTTCTTGTTGCAACCTTTACTAGAATGTTTGTCTCTGGTTTTCCAGTGAGCAAGTGTAGGACCAACTAACAAAAAAAAAAAAAAAAAAAGACATGACCCGGTGCGGTGGCTCACACCTGTAATCCCAGCACTTTGAGAGGCTGAGGCGGGTGGATCACGAGGTCAAGAGATCGAGACCATCCTGACTAACATGGTGAAACCTTGTCTCTACTAAAAATACAAAAATTAGCTGGGCGTGGTGGTGCACGCCTGTAGTCCCAGCTACTGGGGAGGCTGAGGCAGGAGAATTGCTTGAACCCAGTAGACGGAGGTTGCAGTGAGCCGAGATCGCACCACTGCACTCCAGCCTGGCGAAGGAACAAGACTCTATCTCAAAAAAAAAAAAAAAAAAAAAAAAAGACACATGCTTTTTTATTGTGTCCTAGATATCATATTTTGGGTCTTACTTAAATCTTGTGTTTGAGCAGGCTTCCTGTGATACCATGCTGGTGTGCAAAGTGGGACTCATTACTGCCAGGTGGGAAAAAAAGTCCAAATTTCTTTCTGTTGCACTCTTGTGGATAATAACTTGTTACTACTGGATGGGGGTAAGTACCAACTGCTCAGTAGCCTATGCTGACACCGCTGAGGGTGGTAAGGGGAGGATCTCCTTCTTACGAATCCTCATGTAGCCTGCACTGACACTAAGGTGGTGGGAGAGACTTGTTACTGCTGGAAAGTGGTGAAAGTCTAGGCTTCCTACACAGCTTCCTCTGACACTGCTGTAGCAGAGAGGAGGAGGAGGCCCCTCACTACCTCAGATTGGAGGTGGGAGTACGTATTCCTGTATGTTCTCCGTTGATAACATGAAGTGAAGAGGCTGTTTAACTTCCAGGCAGAGATGTAGGTCCTGACTCTTACACCAGCCTGGCAGGGGTGGGAGCTTCATTGCAGCTGACTGAGGATCTAAGTTTGGGCTCTCCACTTGGCCTTTGCTGATCTAAGTGGGATTTGGGCTGTGGTTTTTCACATATTGGTTGGCGGGAGTCAGCTAATGTCTAAAAGTTTCGTCTTGTTATGCTTCCCTTATCTAGTGCATTGTCTAGAGGAAACAGGCTTTTGTTAGTTTTGTTGTATGATTTTAGGTGTGCACCCACTGGTATTTCTGGATGTCTGCTTCTCCAGCATCCAGCCTGGGCTATATGAGGCCAAAGGAAATATGATGAACTCCCTGCTATGTCATTCCTCAGGTCCTGAGATCCCTAGCTGATCTACATTTTTTCTCTCCTTCCTCATAGTCTTACGTTTTCATTTTTTTGTTTGTTTTCTTTTTTTGAGATGGAATCTCACTCTGTCGCCCAGGCTGGAGTACAGTGTTGTGATCTTGGATCACTGTAACTCCGCTTCCTGGGTTCAAGCAATTCTCCTGCTTCAGCCTCCTGAGTAGTTGGGATTACAGGCACGTACCACCGTGCCTGGCCAATTTTTGTATTTTTAGTAGAGATGGGGTTTCACCATGTTGGTCAGGCTGGTCTTGAACTCCTGACCTCGTGATCCGCTGCCTCGCCTTTCAAAGTGCTGGTTTTTTTTTTTTTCTGTGAGCTCTGAAAATTTGAGACAGTTCTCAGTTAATTTAGAAAGCTTATTTTGCCAAGATTGAGGATGCACATGTGTGACATAACCTCAAAAAGTCCTGAGTACATGTGCCCAAGTTGTTCAGGACACAGCTTGCTTTTACATATGTTAGGGAGACATGAGACATCAATCAACATATGTAAGAAGTTCATTGGTTCCATCCAGAAAGGCTGGGTCACCTCGAAGCAGGGAGGGGCCTTTTAGGTCACAGGTAAGTGAGAGACAAATTCTCACACTCTTTTGAGTTTCTGATAAGCCTTTCCTAAAAAGGCAATCAGACTATGCATCTATCTTGGTGAGCAGAGGGATGACTTTGAAGAGAATGGGAGGCAGGTTTGCCCTGAACAGTTCTCAGCTTGACTTTTCCCTTTAGCTTAGTAATTTTGGGGCCCTGAAATTTTCCTTTCACAATACATAATGTTCAGGGTTTAATATTTCTTAATAAGAACGATAGAGAGAAGTGGATCTACAACATCTCATCTGGAACTGGAAGTCCTGAACTGACTTTCAAGTGTTCTGTTTTTCACTGAACCCGATACACAAATTCAGTTATTTTATTCAAAGAATTGTATAAAAACATGAACACAGAATTTGTTCATGAACGTATGTTGCTACTTCTGAAACTCACACAGAATGCAACATAGTTAGATGATCCTGTATTGTGGGGCTAGGCAATACAATAGTTACACGGATGGTAGTTTTGAGCTATGAGGTAGCTTCTTGATAAGCAGCATTCACATCAATGCAAAATGTACTAGAAATACAAATATCCACCCCCAACTAAAACCTACTGATTAAAGAACTCTGGAGGCTGGGACCCAGCAATCTGTTCTTAAACAAGCCCTCTGGTGATTTAGATGTGGGCTAAAGTTTGAGAACCACTGAGCTATGGGAAAACTGGGAGGGATCCTGCAGTTTCGTGTGGTCTGCTGGTAGGAGAGTGCCCTAGAGCTCAGATATTCGCATACTGTGCTACACTTGTGTGGCCTTGTCCTGGAAGTATTTCATGCAGCACTTTCTGTCTCTTCCTTAATTTTGAAAATAAACCAGGGAAAAGAAAATAATCATACACAGCACTGAAGTTACAAGTTACCTGCAAAATCTTGGAGTGAATAAACAACTCCAATCTTCTGCTTATTCCATATGAGAATTAATGCAGTCTGAGTCTGCCTAACATTTGAGTTGCAGAAAAAGGAGAATGTTTAAGGACTCCTTGTGTAAAAAAAAAAAAAACGCTTAAAAGTCCACTACTGAAAATAATATATGTTGAAAATATGCTTCAAGTTTCACTACTGAAATTATGTTGAAGGAATTGGCGTCTTCCAGAATGAAGTAACACATAAAGCTGCCTTTTTCTTTGCACTAGGAGAGGCATACATTGAAAATGAATAGAGATCTAAGCCTCTGTTTGAAGAGATCCAAGATCTGTGAAGAGGCCATACTGAGAGGGGGAAGTTGATAGGAACTTAAGTGGGAGTCGGCCAAACAAAGTTGGCTGCTTTGCAAGTTTCTCTGACTTACAGTACGTAGGGTCTTCTATGGTAACGCTGTGGGTGCTCATCAATATAGAACAAATTCTGACTCAGTTGGTTGTTTTCATCATTTATTATTAGCAGCATTTATAGCATCGAACAAGAATCCTATGCTAAATTTCCTATGCTACATTTGTAGGCAAAGGAACATCTAGCTCTTAAGTATGATTGTTTTCTCAATGTTTTGGCAGAGTACAAACTACGCAGCGTAAGGAACATTCTCTAACTCCGTTGAGCATTATACTTATTATTATTATTACTATTTAAGGATATCACAATTCTAGACTGTCTTTTGACATCGTGGTTCATCATCATCTACTTTAAGGATCCTGTAATGTTTAAACATCTCTTGGCCCTCAGGGGCAGATAGAATCATAGCTCACTTGCTCCCCTAAAAGGCACAAAATCAAATTACACCAAAAGGCTCCTTAGAGTACAGCTCTTTGCCAATTACTTGAATTATTTTCAGCCACTTTGGCACATTTCCTCTCCAGATGAAATGAAAATCTTTTAGTCTGCACCAGTGAAGGATTTCATATTTCTTAGTGCTTCCACATATACAGTATAATGAGAATAAAAGCTTCTCTGCCTCACAGATCTTTTCGTACAGTGCCATAATGCAGGGAAAATAACATCCATTTCTAACACATGAAGCCCACATATTTTCTAAAGAAAAAGAGAAAGACATTAACATTACACAAGAAAACTATTTGCTCTTTGCTTTAAATTTCCACATTTGAGGACACCAGAGAGTTCAGACTTCAAAACTACATACATCTGTGCTGAGACACAGACCCTCTAAGGTGCTTCATTATTGGCACTTAAAGCTGGTTTCATGAAACACCTGGTCTGAGTAAGCAATATGATCAGAGAGTGTCAGCAGGGCAGACAGATTTTAAATGGAAGATTGTTACTTACCCAAAAGCCATTTTGAAGCTAGAAATAGCATTATCAGCAAACCAGTAACAATAACTTAAACATCCCCAAGTACATTATTAACACTTCTAGCCCTCTAAAGATTCGATGACTTCTTTATAAAAGTTTTTATGTCTCAAGAGAACATATTGTTCTCTGCATTTATCAGTTTACAAAAATATTATTTTTCACCAGTAGTCTTACTTTTATTATTCCCAGTCACCTTTTATTTTTGCTTCTGATAAGTGTTACTTCTTCTCTACCAGTGCCTGCAGCAGCCTGCACTGAAATCACTACCCATTGCTCAGTATTTGTCCCTTTTCTCAATAGCACAGCCCTTCGGATTGAATCTCTCGCCTAGAGCATTAAGAACTGGGGGGTGGGGAGTGGGGGGGAATCATTACTCATTGCTTTGCTTGCAATTCTCATTTGGACTAGTGCTTGCAGAAATTGAACTGAACTTTCCGCACTGTTACTGCATCTGTAAGGTAATTGCCTAAACTTGTTGAGCCAATCGGAATTGCTGTTGTTGGGTTTTGCAAACGTGAAGAATCCGATGAAGCAATTTGTAAGCCATATGTGGTACATCGCTTTCTCTCCACTGAAAGTCATATTGCTCTCTATAGGATTTTGTGTGATCCTTATGAAACATCACACTCCAAAATTCTGTTTTAAAAGCTTCAAACATTAGTGTTTAAAAAGTCATTCTTATTTATGGGACCATTTTTGTTGCCAAATTCTTATATTAAAAGAGGGTTAAAACTCTTTAGTAGTATTTTAATGTTTTGGATAACTTACAGGAAAAAAATTATTTAAAGAGAGAGAACAACAGACACACACACCACACACGTATGTTCCTGTAAAAAAGGGGAAATTTTGTGTCATCTGATTGTGTTGCATTTTGTTTATCACAAAATTTGTGTTCAGTGCAGAGGCATTCAAAAATGTCTCATTACTATTGCTTCCTGAGTTGAATATATATATATATATGTATATATATATACATACACTTTTTTTTTTTTTTGAGACGGAGTTTTGCTCTTGTCACCCAGGCTGGAGTGTAATGGCATGATTTTGGCTCACTGCAGTCTCCACCTCCCAGGTTCAATCGATTTTCCTGCCTCAGACTCCTGAGTAGCTGGGATTACAGGCACCCACCACCACGCCCAGCTAATTTTTGTATTTTTAGAAGAGATGGGGTTTCACTATGTTGGCCAGGTTGGTCTCGAAGTCCTGACCTCAAGGGATCCAACTGCTTTGGCCTCCCCAAGTGCTCAGATTACAGGCATGAGCCACTGCACCTGGCTAGAATGTTTAATATGTACACACACACACACACACACACACACACACACACACACACACGAGTGAGGGATTTATACCTTCAGTAAAAGCACAGGGAACATAAAAGCCTTATCTGTTCTTTCATTTAGAGAAATAGTGAATGAAGAAATTATGAATTTACTGGACCATATTCCTATCCTTGCTTGTTACAAAATTTGAAGTACTTCCTGACATGAGAAGAAGATACTGCTCTGACCCAGTTGAGTCCTCACTGAATGCTTAACTAGCTAAATTATCCCCTTCATATTTTATGTCATGCAGGTCAGTAACTCTTCTAATAGAGAATTACTGAGAACTAGTCCAATTTAAAAAAATTTTTATATACTTTTCTCTCTTGCAGATTAGTCATTAAAAAGATAAAATAATCACCTAAAGTAACCATAATTCCACAGATCTTGTTACACATGCTTACCTTGCCATCTCATTCTTTTTCTTAAAAAGCCACATTATTCACAAATCCAAGAATAATGTACTGACTTGGCCAAGAAATGCACTATATTGGGACTCAAAGCAGAGGCCTAAGAAATTTAAGTTAACTTAAGACTATGTAAGTGATTACATTTACAAGACAGTACAGGTTATGGTGTTAAGTGAAGGCTATAAGTTTAAGAAACTTGAGAGTTCACAAGAATCAGAGCAGGATAGAGGACAGATAGAGCTGACACTGACTGCAGTACTATCCACAGCAAGCAGCTGTGGCATTTCAGTGCAATGTGGTAATTATAGTGATTAATGAAAATCATAAATGGTTGTGCAATACTGTACTTCTCCAATGTGCTACATAATCATGACTGATATGATAATTATTCCTGAGCCATGTGAAGGGAATAAAAATCTGGGATTTCAACAGGAACCATGTTCATGTAGGAGGTAATAAAGGTTATCAGAAAAATAGGAGGGAAATAACAATAGAAGTATATTACCTTAGATTGAGCACTATGATAATTAATAACCTCTTTGTACACATTATTCTACATGCTAAGAGGATTTACACAACACCAGCATTGTATAATATAGTACTATTTCCAATAGAATTGTAATTAATAAATTGAATCAGAGTAACAAAGTTGCATTCCATTTATCCATGAATAAAATGTGTGTATATGGACAGATGTTAAATATAGTTAATGAAAATACTTGCACACAAGCAGACATGCTGGTGAAGCAGATACTATTAAGATATAGAATGAGTTTTAAAAGGCAGTAAAGATTTACAGTAGGAGATAAAAATTATTTTCAAATATGATGGATGGAACAGAGGCTACTGTGAGAATATGGAACATTCTGAGAAAAATCTTAAAAGTACTCAACAGAAAAAGTTGGATGGGAAACTCATATAAGAACTGAGTTAGGGAGGGCAGAAGAAGTTGATAGGGGATTTGGAAATCTGGCCAGGAATTCGGATATAAAAATTCAGGAAATTAAAGGCTTTTCAGAGATTTGAGGAAAGAGGCATGCAGGCATGCTTACAGAGAATAAAGCTGCCCCATCAGAATGCTCTGAATATGAGGACACGAAATAAAAATAATTAAGAGTGTAAAAACATTGATATAGATTTCTTTTGCAAGATCACTTTATGTATAATTGGAAGATTCTCAGTCCTGGCTAACTAAGGAGATTTTAATGCTAATTAGATTGTTGCAATGACAAGATCTTATTTTTTTCACATAAACATCCTCCCCCCACCCCATTTACTACAAAAATATTTTTCTTTCACTTTATCGCAGCAGCTCATTTTGATTACACTCAGACCTCAGTGCATCACCTACACCTACCCAGCTAATCTGAGTAATTAAAGAAAAATGGTGCATGATGCATTTATAGTTAAGTAAAATGAATATAAATCTTGTGCAACAGCTGGATTCCTATACTTGGCAACATGGCACAGTTTGAGAAAAGCAATCATCTTCCTTTCCTGTTGGCAAAACACTTCACTGGTCTCTCCAATTTCAGTCCTCTTCAGGATTTAGTGCCTTCTCACTTTATAATGCATAGAGCGTTACTTCCAGATGGACAGCCTTGTCATATGCTATTTTTATGCTGCACTTTAGAATTTTAAAGTGGGAGCAGTTATTCACCAAACATGAAATGTATCACTTATTGTATACATTGGAGCAGCTTTTCAAATCAGCATGCTCAACCAGCTGCTGATGAGCTTTATACACTCAGATGAAAGAAAGGAGGCTTAAGTTAGACAGTCATCATACATTTGAACATGCTTCTGTGTGGAGCTAATAGGGTTTGAGGACAACACAAAAGAAGAGAAGGTGAGACTCCTGCCCTTGAGGAGCTTCCAATCCCACATGGAGATTAAAACAAAACTTATATACTTGACAAGAATTTGAAGGCAGAAAGCAACCTAGTAAATGTGTTATGCATATCCAGGTGCTGAAGAAATAGAGAGAGAGAGAGATCAAAATTGGGCTGACATGTTGGAGAAGGGTTCTAGAAGCAGTTCACTAAGGCTTAAAGGAAATTATTTACATTTCAATGCAAAAGCCCTTATTGGTAGTATATTTCCTTTTTAATAGGAAAAGAAAAAACTTCCCAAATACTATTTAAGTCATCTACATAATTGTTTTGGTTGCATTATGAAGGAATATGTAAAGAGTTGAGGTATGACATCAGAAAATAAAAAATTCAGTATTTGGATTTGAGATATACAGACAACAGAGAATCACTAGAGATAATAGAAGGCATGAAAATGGTATTTTTAAAAGAAAATTTATTTTATTTTAGATTCAGGGGTACATATGCAGGTTTGTTAAATGATTGCATTACATAATGGTAAGGTTTGTGCTTCTAATGATCCTGTCACCCAAGTAGTGAACATAGTACCCAATAAGAAGTTTTTCAACCCTTGCTCCCTTCCCCCCTCCTCCCTTTTGGAATATCCAGTATATAGTTGGCCAGGTTGGTCAATTATATAGTGTTTCCATCTTCGTGTGTACCCAGTGCTTAGCTCTCACTTATAAGTGAGAACGTGTGGTATTTGTTTTTCTGTTTCTGCATTAATTCACTTAGGATAATGGCCCCTAGCTCCATCTATGTTGTTGCAAAGGACATGATTTTGTTCTTTTTTATGGTTGTGTAGTATTCCGTGGTATATATGTCCCATGTTTTCTTTATCCATTCCACCATTGATGGGCACCTGAGTTGATTCCATGTCTTTGCTATTGTGAATAGTGCTGCAATAAACATACAAGTGTATGTGCCTTTTCAGTAGAAGGATTTCTTTTCCTTTGAGTATATACCCAGTAATGGGAGTGCTAGATCAAATGGTAATTCCATTTTTGGTTCTTTGAGAAATCTCCAAACTGCTTTCCACAGGGGCTGAACTAATTTGCATTCCCACTAACAGGATATAAGCCTTCCCTTTTCTTGCCAACATCTATTATTTTTTGACTTTTTAATAATAACTATTCTGACTGGTATGAGGTTATATCTCATTATGGTTTTGATTTGCATTTCCCTGATAATTAGCAACATGGAGGATTGTTTACATTTGTTGGCTGCTTGTATGTTTCCTTTTGAGAAGTATCTGTTCAAAGCCTTTGACCATGTTTTAATGGTTTTTTTTTTTCCTGTTGATTTGTTGAAGTTCTTTATAGAGTCTGGATATTAGTCCTTTGTCAGATGCATAGTTTGCAAATATTTTCTGTCATTTGGTAAGGTGTCTCTTTATTCTGTTGATAGTTTTTTGTCTCTTTTTTTTTTCTCTGCAGAAGCACTTTATTTTTTAGGTCCTAATCATCAATTTTTGTTTTTGTCGTATTTGCTTTAGAGGACTTAGTCTTAAATTCTTTGCTTAGGCCAATGTCTAGAAGAGTATTTCCTAGGTTTTCTTATAGGATTTTTATAATTTGAAGTCTTACAGTAAAGTCTTTAATCCAGTGTGAGTTAAATTTTGTAATGGTGAGAGGTAGGGGTCCAGTTTCATTTCTGCATGTGGTTAGCCAGTTTTCCCAGCACCATTTATTAAAGAGTCCTTTGTTCATTGTTTATTTTTGTTAACTTCATCAAAGATCAGTTGGTTATAGGTGTGTGACTTTATTTCAGAGGTCTTTGTTCTGTTCCATTAGTCTATGTGTTTATTGCTGTACCAGTATCATATTGTTTTGGTTACTGTAGCCTTGTAGTACGAAGTTGGGTGACATGACACCTCCAGCCTTATTACTTTTGCTCAGGATTGCCTTGGCTATTCAGGTTCTCTTTTAGTTTCATATGAATTTGAGAATAGTTTTTTATGATTCTGTGAAAAATATTGTTGGCAATTTTATAATAATAGCATTAAATCTGTAGATTACTTTGGGCATTGTGGACATTTTAATGATTTCGATTCTTCCAATCTACGAGCATGGAATGCTTTTTGATTTGTTTGTATCGTCTTTGATTTCTTTCAGCAGTACTTTGTAGTTCCCCTTATAGAAATTTTTTTTGCCTCCTTGGTTAAATGTATTCATAGATTTTTGTGTGTGTGTGTGTGTGTGTGTGTGTGTGTGTGTGTGTGCGTGTCCATTGTAAATAGGATTGTGTCCTTCATTTGGTTCTCAGCTTGCACATTATTGGTGTTTAGAAATACTAGTGATTTTTGTAAATTGACTTTTGTATGCTGAGACTTTCTGAAGTGATTTATAAGGTCTAGGAGTCTTTTGGTGAAATCTTTAAGGTTTTATAGGTATAGAATTATACCATCAGTAAGAGACATTAGATCATTTGACTTCCTCTTTTTCTATTCAAATGCCTTAGAAATGGCATTTAAAAAACACTGGTTTGTTAATTGTTTATAGAAATACAAGGCAAAGATCCAAAATCAGCTGAGTAACTCAAGCATTAAAGGGATAAGTGCCTGATCTTGTGAGCTGACTACAGAAATGGATAAGGAGTGGTAAGTTCTCTGTTAAATCTTAATTATGTGTATAAATTACTTTTATCTTTTTCAAATGAGTTTGGTATTTTAGTGCTTGTCAGGGTAGTCTTATGAAGTCAAGCCAATAAGAGACATTGCTAGCATTTTTAGCCTGGTGATGATGTGTGGAAATGCTTGCCAAATTAAGTGGGGTTAGAGGAAATGTCAACTTTTGGGAAGCATCTTAATTAAAAAGAAATCTTTCTCTTTATTTCTCTCCATGTACCATACATTCTAAATCATCATCAAATAGTATAAACTTATAAATCAGATAATTGTTCACACCTTGCTCATTGAGTCATTTCTTTTCTGAGAATAGTTTGCACTAAGTTTGAGAGGCACCTCATCTTTCAGCTAAAGATGGTGCTTAATGGTTCTGTGGCATTCTGCTCTGTAGACTACTATTAATATTAGGCTAACTATAGATGTGATTCTGTGAGTCTGGGGATGGACGGTGAATGGGGTGATTATATGATTTCTGAAAGCTCTACAGGTATTAATTTGGAATCCTAACTTTTCCGCTAAAACCAGTCATGAAAATAATTGACTTATTAAGTTTTGGAAGTGGAGAGTTGGGGTAGAGGGCATTTCTTCATATAAAGCTTTGTTGTGATTGATATTTCCCCCCCCCTAGAGACCTCTCTTGTCACCACATACTGCTTTCTGTCTTTCAATCTGCATGCAAATACATGCAGTTAAAATGTGTACAGATAGCTAGATGGCCTTCTCTTAACATTTGCATTTATAATTTTGCTAATTTATGTTGTTCAGTGAAAGTACCTGTGTTTTATTAACTGTTGAATTTAAAAATCTTTGGCCTTTATATAAACATTGTTGCCATTCACTAGAGATGTCAGTTTGTTTTGGTAACAAATCTACTCTCTTTTTCAAAATTTACCACTCTGCTTCATCACATCTCATAATTGGACACTGCATTGTCGTAGCTGATATCTGTCTTAACAGTTTAGCAGCCTGACCACCTTACTCTCTGGCTCTGTGCATTACTGCCCTGACCTCTGTCACTAAAGCTTTCACCTCTTCTTCCCTACCTGCTTCCAAGTACCAGTATTGCTTCAGTAAGCATTTTTTTAATCAAAGAAAATACTGTAATCCCTAATAAGTATGACTGTGCTGATGTGGACAGTGAAATAGAGTATTTGAAATCAACATTGCTTAGGAAAATACAGGCTCTGTAGTATATCATTTATGATGCTTAGGTTGCAAGTAACAGACAACAATGTGCATGATTTCTTAAATGATAAGAGAATTTATCACAGATAAGAATCCAGAGATAACATTTTAGGATTTGTTAACTCAGTGGGTCAACATTATCCTCAGTGACTTAGATTTGTACCATCTCTCCATCTGTGTCCTATCAGCCTGACTGTATTACCCCATGTTCTCAGGCTACACCCCTTAGGAATATAGGTTTGCTGCAGCAACCTTGTATTAGTTTACTAGGTCTGCTAAGAAAGTACCACAAACTAGGTAGCTAAGACAAGAGAAATTTGTTGTTTTAAAGTTCTGAGACTGGAAGTCTGAAATTGGGGTGTGGGGTAAGTTGGTTCCTACTGTGAGCTGTGTGAAGAATCTGTTTCATGATTCCATGATTCCCTCCTATCTTCTAGTGGTTTGTTGGCATTCCACGGCTTGTAGATGCATCATTGCAATTTCTGCCTTCATTCTCATATGACGTTCTCCTTGTATCTGTCTTTACGTGGCCGTCTTTTTATAAGATCACTAGTCATACTGGATCAGGAGCCAATCTTATTCCAGTATGACCTCATCTTAGCTAATTACATGTGCAATGACCCTGTTTCCAAATAAAGCTATATTCTGAGGTATGAGAGTTAAGATTTCAACATGTATTTTTTGGGAGTACACAGTTCAACCCATGACAAAGGCCTTGTATCATATCCTCAAATAGCAATGTTCAAAGGCTGAAAGAGCAAACATTTCCTTATTTTCCTTTTGAAGAGTACACTTTCCTGTGTGCTTCCATTCTGCCTAGCCCCACAGCCCCAACAGACACAGTAGATTTTCCCAGGCATCTCATTGGCATGGAAAATACTGCCTGCCTTTATTTAAACCAATCAGTGTAAGGCAAGTGGAATCACTATCATTGGCTTATACTAGAGTTGGGCAAACTTTGTAGAGAACCAAAAGATAAGAGTTTAGGCTTTGTGTGGCGTATACTTTATACTGCAACTACTTACTGTAGCATATATACATTCACAGACTGTAATAAGTGGATAGAGCTGTATCACTGTATTTTTTTTTTTTTTTTTTTTTTTACTAAAACAAGCAGTGGCTAAATTTGACCTGAGGGCCATATTTGGTCAGCCCCTGCCTTAGATTAATACAAATTTACTATCTAAAGTTGGTGACTGACCCCATATTAATTTTTCATTTTATTTCTAAAGAAAGGGAGAAGTTTAATATTCACTGGGAGGCAACATATGGCCAATATAAGTATAGCATGCAGCCTTTCTAATTTTGGGTCTCTTTTGGTACATCTTGCCATGACTACTCACTTGAAAATGCTTCCTTGTAAGGAAGGTGTTGAGGATAGGAGTCAGGATGTCTTGAGAAGCTTGATGACTGCAAGCAACTTGCTAGTAACAATCTGTAACCACTTTGTGCCTAAATTTCTCATAAGTAAATTGGAGATGATAATAATAGTACTAACTTATATCTAGAGTCTTAGAGCATTTTTATGTAAATTAAATAATAACCTAGAAATGATCATTCATTTGCCTGAATGATTGTAAATGGTTTTATTTTGTGTATATGGTACATTGTGGAGGCACCAGAACTTGAGGTAAAACTTTACACAAACTTGTTTCCCAAATAATATTCCTTCTGCTAATAGCCCCTTCAGGATGAATGAATTAATTCATATAATTATATACATGAATGAGCCATAGATACAAGGATTATCTACAATACAAGAAATAATAAGACAGCTAAGTTTAATTAATGATACTCATCATCACAGCTGGAGAAAAATGGACCACAGCACAATAGATTGAGCCTATGGACTTGGATTCTGTTGGCCTCTACAATCAATCTGGATCACCCTAGGATGGAAAGAGCAGTAGAAATCCATGTTGATGACGTCACTTGGCAGAGGCAGCCCTTGAGATCTGTGGCTGCATTGTTCTTGCTGGTTTTTATTGCTTATTTGTAAATGCAGTTTAACTGATTCTATGTTGTATTCTATCACTGCTGCTTGTTCCCCATCTACTGGATTCACAGCACTATATTGTTTACTCATGAAGAGAGAAATCTTAGAATGGCAAATTTGTCTTTTACTTTTTTTCTTCTATGATGCACATTAGTGATGCCATTCTATAAAACACTAATTTAACTACTACACATTTTTTTTCCAGAACGACCTTAAAAACTGCATAAGATGACATTATTGAAGAAGCTTTCCCATCCCTTTTTCCATATTTATTATTATATTTTAAGTTCTAGGGTACTTGTGCAGATCATGCAGGTTTGTTACATAGCTATACATGTGCCGTGGTGGTGGTTTGCTGCATTCATCGCCCCGTCATCTACATTAGGTATTTCTCCTAATGCTATCCCCTCCCTCCCCCAATCTCCCCATCCCCTGCTATGCTTCACCTAGCTCCCCATCCCCCCATGCCCTGGTGTTTGATGTTCCCCTCCCTATGTCCATGTGTTCTCATTGTTCAACACCCACTTATGAGTGAGAACATGTGGTGTTTGGTTTTCTGTTCTTGAGTCAGTTTGCTGAGAATAATGGTTCCAGTTTCATCCATATCCCTGCAAAGGACATGAATTCATCCTTTTTATGGCTGTATAGTATTCCATGGTGCATATCATGTCCTTCCCTGCAAAGGACATGAACTCATCCTTTTTATGGCTGCATAGTATTCCATGGTGTGTATATGTGCCACATTTTCTTTATCCAGTCTATCATTGATGGGCATTTGGGTTGGTTCCAAGTCTTTGCTATTGTGAACCTTGCCACAGTAAACATACATGTGCATGTGTCTTTATAATAGAATTATTTATAATCCTTTGGGTATATACCCAGTAATGGGATTGCTGGGACAAATGGTATTTCTATTTCTAGATCCTTGAGGGATCGCCACACTGTCTTCCACAATGGTCAAATTAATTTACACTCCCATCAACATTCTTATTTCTTCATATCCTCTCCAGCATCTGGTGTCTCCTGATTTTTTAGTGATCACCAAACTAACTGGTGTGAGGTGGTATCTCAGTGTGGTTTTGATTTGCATTTCTCTTATGACCAGTGATGATGGGTTTTTTTTTCATATGCTTGTTGGCTGCATAAATGTATTCTCTTCATGTCCTTTGCCCACTTTTTGATGGGGTTGTTTGTTTTCTTCTTGTAAATTTGTTTAAGTTCTCTGTAGATTCTGAATATTAGCCCTTTGTCAGATGGGTAGATTGCAACAATTTTTTCCCATTTTGTTGGTTGCCAGTTCACTCTATTGACAGTTTCTTTTGCTGTTCCACATTTATTTCTAATCAAAGTTGGACTTGAATTTCTGTATTGTTGAATTTCAGAATTTTAGAAAGTCAAGGGACCTTTGCCATCATATGGAGCCAATCAACTCAATATAAAAAAAGATTTGATTGACGTTATGTAGCCATTAATGACAAATATTCATTGTTCTTTATGCTACAGAATTTTTATTGTGAAAAATTTCCAAACATATGCAAATTTAAGAGAATAATATAATGAGTCCCCTATGGACCTATTAGATTGATAATATGGGAAAGGCTCCACAATTTTCAATTATTGCCTTATTTCCAGTACACTTATGCTGACCACACTTCCTGGTTTAATCCAAGCCATGGCTGTTAATGATCTTAACCCTCCATTTGTTCTTCAGATGTGTTCTATTTTGAATAATGAATTACATGGTCACCCTCTCAGCATACTTTACTAATCTCTGCCCACTTTCTAGCCCCCCACACACTGACACTGGATTATTTTGAAACAAAACCCAGACCTTGTATCAGTTCATCTTTAAATATTTTTTTGTAAAAATTGATTTCTTGTTAAGAATCTTCAGCTTGCCATATGTCCATTTTCTCTAAAACCATATGAAAATACTAATCAGAAGTAAAATATTTGGAAGTACACAATGGCAGATAATAAAGTACACATGCTGGATAATATTTGCTTCTTTTTTCCCTCCTCTTTCACTTTCTTTATTTTTAGTTGTGTGTTTATGTTTCAGATGGACTATTCTGACTGAACTGACTAATCCATGTCAACTTGTGTGACTCATTATTTAACTTTAGGGACTGATTATTTAATGGCTTAGACAAATCCACTGGTAGTTTTGGCACCTGCAGATGTACTTCAGTTGGGAAAAATATGATATATTGGATGTAGTTTAGGGCTATGGTAAAAAAGATGTTGTGTGTTATAATTATTCCTCCTGCACGACTTAGCAATTATAAAATTAAATATGTAGAAAAAAAAACTCCTCAGTTTTAAACATGCTTCAAAAAGATCTGGAAATAGACCACTTTTTTTTCTACCAAAATATCTACTGGAAAAACTTGCATGGATATGAAGAATAGTTGAAACATGTGAGAGGTTTCTATCAGCAAATGTGAGGCTTTCACGTAATGTGCTGTTTTGGAGTTGTGGGAGGTATTTGTTCATATGTAGCACAATCTTTTATGTAACATGGTGATTTAAATACAAGTTGTTGCCTTTTTCTTTCTAAATTTTAAGAGGGCTAAGACAGTAGTGATGTTGAAAGACAGGACCAACATGATTAAATAATTATTTTTAGATAAAGCAGACAGTACCCTTTTTCCTCTCAATATCATCCTACTAAATTTTCTCTGCTCTTGAAATTTACTTCCTAAGATTCCAGATTGAGCCATTGCAAAGATTATAACCACTTGGGAATATTCTATTCAATACAAACCAATAGAGCCCAGTAAATTTCCAGCTGAGACATTTTGAGCAAATTGTATGTCAGGTTTTTTTGTATAGTAACAAAAGTCCCAAGACCTTTGACAAGATCTGAAGCTTTTAGTGCATTTGAAAAGGACAAAATCAAGACAGTCTTGTGTATATGTACATGTGTGTGTGCGTGTGTGTGTGTGCGTGTAGTGTATAATGTACGTACATATTGCTAAATAGAGATGTTTTGTCTTTAGTTTCTTTTATATATGGCAGGATAAAAATAAAAAAATAAAAAAATCAATTCCTTTTGATGAATGCATTAAATCAGGAGAACAGTGGTTAGTCTGAAGTTTTTTTGTACATTAAAACCCTAAAATTCCTATTTATTATCTTCTGTCACTTAAAACACAATCCAATCTAGTTCAAACACAAATATCATTTGTCATAGAATTGAAGATATTGGGATTCATATCCAATCTCGATCCATTACTTGATTAGTTTTTTTTCTCTCTCTTCCAGCCCTCTCCTTCTCTCTCTCTCTCTCTCTCTCTCTCTCTCTCTCTCTTGCTTTCTTTTAAGAGTTTTTGTTTCTCTTGAGGTCTCTTTACCTTTGGGGCATAACAGCTAAAAAAAACATCTGTGTTAGAAGTTATAGCATAATTCACTTTACTTGGCCCTGTGTTTATGACATGATTGGTATCTGTGAGCAGGTAGGGAATTGGAAAAATGTTCCATCTGACTCTGAATGTGGCATAGTTTGATTACAGCAGAGACTGTGAAACAGATCTCTTTACTCTGATCCTAGAAACATCCTATTGCTCTTGTACTGACACCAGGAATAGTTCTGTCTTTTTAACCTTCTCCAAAGATTAGATTATTCCTAGTTCTGGGCCTTGACTATAACTCTAGCGTTATTTCAGTTGTCAAGGCATGTTCTCTATGACCTTAATACATCCTGGCAGTCACTACACTGAATGATTCTGTGCCCTAACCTTGAACAAATTCCCATCTTGGCCACATTTTGCAAAAATTTGCAAGTATATATGAAGCTAATGAAAAGAGGTTAAGCCCAAAGCTTTTAGCTTAATTGTGCATGCAGTCAAGGTAGAAGAGTCAGAATGCTGCATCTTCCTGCTGCGGTGACTTGTATTTTCTTATAGTTAAACCCTAAACCTTTCCAGGCTGGCATGCATAAATAAGAAGATAAGGGAATTGAACTTGTGTCCTGAAAATGGAACTCTAAATACTTAGAAAAGGACCTTCCTTAAGAGTGGGCAGAAATCTGTTCATCTTCACAAGCCCAAGGAGCAAGGCATAGGTCTACTAACTATAAAAAGATGGAGATAAGAACAGCTGGAAAAAGCTTAAATGGCACATTTATTTTTTTCTCATTTACATCGTCTTCATGGTTCTGATTTTCCTCTAAGGAACCATTTCAGAAAGCAAATGAAGAAATGTACCTGGGAATTCATAATATGCTGAAAGCACTACAAAATGAAGATGTTTTGAAAGTGAGGAAAATTTTTTGTAGATGCTACTTTATTTTTTAATGGTCACCCTCCTGCACCGATATTCTATAGATATGCCTAATGTAAATTTTGGATGAAATTTTAAAATATCTGAATGTTTGTTTTGGCAAATGTCAGGGTGTCTTTTGGACTGAAAATACCTTTGCTAGTTTCAGAGGATCAGGAGTTTTATATGCAAAATAACTTTCTGGAGAAACAAGCATTTCATTAGGCAGCTGCGTAGAAATGTTAAGAGATGCTAATTGCTTGGCAGACTTGGAGGAGCAGGGAGCACAGAGGGATGCTCTTGTTACCCCAATTCATAGAAAGCAGAAAGTGACACTAAGCCGAATCTAAGAAATCTGTTTTCCTGTTGTGATGCTACTTTCTTGATTCTGAAAGGAAGCTTTATATGTTTTCTGGTAAAACAGGTAAAAATTCAAGACAGAGCAGAACAATTTAAATTGTCAATTTCTGGAGAGTCTCAAACGAAGTAATTGTCCTTGAAGGACCAGATGTCTCACCCAAGAAATTATCATTCTTACAATTAAAAAATCCTCCAATATTATTAGTCAAGTATTAAACAAATGACATCATACTTAGAGTTTATTGCTGCTCGTCAGTTTGAGTCCTAAGAAGCAATAATACAATAAGTACCTACTTACATATTATAGCTAACAAGCTGCTAACAGATCTTTACTGAAAAGTATTGATTTTTCGGCCATATTACTGCACATTTATACCTTAAACACTCATGTCTTTAGTTAAGACATTGCATCATTCATTGCTTAAAAAATAAAACAAGCCTGCTGAATAAACGTCTTCTAATTATTAAGTAAATAAATTTTGGGTTTTTCAGAGTATTTGAATAGTTTCAAGGGTTATTTGTTCTTAAATAAAACATCATATTCTAATCAGTTATTTATGCCTCATAACAAACCAAAGCACACTTATTGAGTGTTTACAGTGTGTCAGGTACTGTTCTAGTGATCAGCATCTATTAACTAATTTAATCCTTATGACGATCATATCAGGTAGGTGCTATCATTATTATCATCCTCAATTTACCGAAAAGAAAGTAGACACGTAGAATTCAAGTAACTTGGCTAGAGTCCTACAATCAGGAAATTGATAGAGCAAGACTTGAACCCAACTAGTCTGAATCCAGCACCTATACCTTAAACACTACATCAATGGTTCTCAAACTTTAGTTTGCATCACTCAAAGCTTGTTAAAATACAGGTTACTGGGTCCCAGTTAGGGCCAGAAAATTTGCATTTTAATAAGTTCCTAGATAATACTGATGCTATTGGTCTGGGTCTACATTTGAGAACTTTGCACTGTGTTACGGTAACATTTAATTTACTTAGAATCACCATTTCTTCCACTAAGATAGACTGTAGTCTTTTTGAGGGGAAGAGAGAGTATGTGTTGTATTCAGTTTTCAACTTCCTATAGCTAATGTCTACAAGTAGCAAGTACCCAGTGTTTGTTTGAAGTATGAATGAATGAAAGACTCTCCAAAGTTTCTATTTAACATACGAAAGACCCTGGCAGTAGTATTTAACTAAGTTGTCATTTTATAAATAATTTAGCATGAATTCCTTTATCAGAAATTAACTAATTAACCACCTGAAAACCCTGGAAGCAGAAGAGAGACATTGAGAAGAGAGAAGATTGTTCCTTTTTCCAGGAATAATCCTGCTGGGAAAATGTGAATGAGTTTATGAAATCCTAGAAAAGATTGAAGGTGATAGAAAGAGCTGAAGCTTTAGAAACAGGCAAATACGGGTTTAAAATGCTGGTTCTGATACTTACTAGCTGTATGACACTGGGCAAAAATAGAGTTTGACCTTTATTTTCTCAACTGTGATATATCTTGACTCATAAGATTACTATGAAGATCAAGTTATATAACTGATATAAATCATACACCAGCAGTGACTGGTACCAAAAGTTAGTTTTCTTCCTTCTCTAACACTTCTGATTCATGCTATAAATTAACACCAGACTTTCCACGTTGGCAGGAAAGTAGAAAGGATAGTAAAAGAATAAAGGAAGCAATATGTGCATTTGTCTATCATTATGTAACATAAAAAATACATTTAAACTTAGGCTCCCTATTAAGTTAGTTTACATTATAGTTGTGTCTTTTATATTTGATGAAGTTGAAAAATCCAAGATCAATTTCTTTAATTACTAGATTTTTAAATTATTCTCTTGCACCACATATGCAGGTTAAATTATATTGGCTGTGGCTATGTAATCAAGATCAATACTACTTAAAAGATCAGAGGTAGAACCTTTGTCATTTTTGCATAGTCCCAGATTATTCTTAGAAGACGTTTATCTTCTCTGCCTTTAAAAAGAGATGCTAAAGCACGAACACGTGAAATGATTAGAAGAAAAGTGATATGTTGTTAGAACTCAGCTATTCAACGCCCACTGCAGCGCTTTCTATCTGTTAGGTGTTGCTGCTTCATTGAATTACAAATAATAGAACTGACATATTCCTGTTCATTTGTATTAACGACACTAAAAGTTTTGTTATTATAATAGTATAGAAAAGTTTTCATGTCTTAGAAATTACCTACTCATCATATGTTTTAAGAAGACCATTTGTTGCAACCTCTAATTTAGAACTGTGTTCCTTCTTTTAAACCACTGTATTTAGCACTTCCCTTTCCCTCATCCCATGGTACCTGGTTTGGCAGGAAGTAAGTGACGTGGAAATGTAGAGGAGGCTTCTAGATGCCCATCCAGCTCAGCAAGTATATTTAGTCGACTTGGATTAGTATATGTGTTACGGTAGTCCTTTTGCACTTTCATGTTTTTAAAAACAATTTTCCAAGCACATTTTTAAGATTTAGAGTCAGTTTTAAACAAAAGCATCTTTTGCTTTAAATCTCTAGTTTGTGTCTTTTCTCTGAAAAAACAAAACAAAACAAAACTGACAATAATGATCAAAATGAACTGTTTAAAACATTTGTTACTTTCTACCCAATTATGCAGACAATACCTTCCATGCATAAAATGTCTCATTTTTCTTGAAAACATCCCCTTCCCTCTGGCTGTCGTGGTCTCTGTTTTCTGGTTGTACACTATGGGCCGTTACAGAGAACAGGGCTGGGGGGTGTCTAAGAATGCTGTAAAGCATTTCAATCATCGCTGCCACAATTGTGGCTGGCACATCCCTGTAGCCACAGATTCGTTAGGAATTCACATGCTCATGCTTTTTTACTGTAAATGATTTAAAAACCCTCCGTGTGGCTTTATATTTTTAATGGTGCTTGCTTCAAAACCCTGCAGCCTTACAAAATGTCGTTTATAATGAGACCTCATTTTTTGATGTCAACACATAAAGATGTAAATATGCTAAGGTACTTGATAATAGGCAATGAACATTTTCACCTTTAAGTCATTAGCTACAAGCTAGCCTAAATTAAGAGCAATGGATTATTTATTATCAATAAAATAATTTTCTCTCTACAATGCAGTGGAGGTTAGTGATTACCAAGAAGAATATAAATAAATATCCCTTTGTCTTCACTGACAGCAGGCCTCAATCACCGCTTCTAAAACTTCATTCAGTCCCAATAGGCCTGTGGCCTATGATGTGGTCCCATTTGTAACATAGGCTCCCTATATGATGTGGGAACTAGGTAGTATCTGAAACTGAGACTGATTTCTTAATCGCTTGAGCTTATCATTTAACACATATTTATTGAGTGTTTACAATGGCTTAGGAGTAGTTTCTAGGTACTAGGGAAAATCAGTGAAGCAGGTCTCCACCCTCATGGAGCTTATATTCTAGTGCAGGAAGCTGGACAATACAAAAATAAATGTGAGATACAATTTTTTTTTTTTTTTGAGACCGAGTCTTGTTCTGTTGTCCGTGCTAGAGTACAATGGCACAATTTTGGCTCACTGCAACCTCTGCCTCCTGGGTTTAAGTGATTCTCGTGCCTCAGCCTTCCCAATAGCTGGGATTATGGGTGTGTGCCAACATGCCCAACTATTTTAGTATTTTTAGTAGAGATGGGCTTTACCATATTGGCCAGGCTGCTCTCAAACTCCTGAGCTCAAGCAATCCGACTACCTTGGCCTTCCAAAGTGCTGGGATTACAGGCAGAAGCCACCATACCTAGCCATGTGATATAATTTCAACTGGTGATAAATATTATAAAGAAAAAATAAAACAGGATAAAGGAATAGAGATTGATTGTAGAGAAAGTCTAGTTTATATAGAAAGAATGCATAGTATTAGAACCTTCAATAGGTAATATTTCTTAAAACGAGCCTTGTTAATTCTAATATAAAAATAATAGCACAAAAATTCTTTGTTGAATTTAATGAAGAAAACACTATTTCCTCTATATTCTCCGAGAATTATTGTCCTAAAAGGCCTCCTATGGTTTTTGATTAAGCGGTAAGCAATTTCAAACTCAGGAGAAGAGGACAGTGATGGTGGTGGTGGATGCTCTTGTAAAGCGAACTCTTTAGTTGGAAGCCCTCTCAAGCACAGGGGTCGCTAACATAAAAAGTGTGAATTAAGCTGCCCATGTTCAGAGACAATGTGACCTAGGTAACAGTGATAGTTATTTTATGGCAAGCACTTGAAGTCCATGACATCTTATATCAGTATTGTGATCATAAAGAGTAAAAATATTGATACAGGCATACCTCATTTTATCGTAGTTCATTTGATTACACTTCACAGATACTGCATTTTTCAGAAATTGAAGGTTTGTGGTGATCCTGAATCAAGAAAGTCTATTGGCACCATTTTCCCAACAGTATGTGCTCACTTTTTGTCCATGTGTCACGTTTTGGTAATTCTTACAGTGCTTCAAACTTTTTCATTATTTTGATATCTGTTATGATGATTTGTGGTCAGTGATCTTTGATGTGACATTTTAAATTATTTTAGGACATCACAAACCATGCCTGTATAAGATGACAGACTTAATTGCTTCATGTGTTCTGACTTTTCCACTGGCTGACAGTTCCCCTACCTCTTGTCCTCTTCTCAGGCCTCTGTATTCTCTGAGACACAACAGTTTTGCCATTAGAATAATTAACAATCTTACAATAGCCTGTGAAAAGTGTTCAAGTGAAAGAAAGTGCTACACATCTCTCAGTTTAAATAAAAACGTGAAAATGATTAAGCTTAGTGAGGAAGGTGTACCAAAAACTGAGACAGGCCAAAAGCTGGGCTCCTTGTGTCAAACAGTTATCCACGTTGTGAATGCAAAGGACAAGTTCTTGAAGGAAGTGAAAAGTGCTACTCCAGTGAACACACAAATGATAAGGAAGAGAAACAGCCTTATTGCTAATACGGAGAAAGTTTCAGTGGTTTGGAAGATAGAAGATCAAGCCAGCCACAACATTCTCGTAAACCAAAGCTCAATCTGAGGAAAGTCCTAAATCTCTTTAATTTTGTGAAGGCTGAGAGAGGTGAGGAAGCTGCAGAAGAAAAGTTTGAAGCTAATAGAAGCTGGTTCATAAGGTTTAAGGAAATAAGCTATCTCCATAACATAAATGTCCAAGGTGAAGGGCTGATGGAGAAGCTGCTGCAAGTTATGCAGAAGATCTGGCTAAGATATTGATGAAGGTGGCTAAACAGTAAAATTTCAATATAGAGGAAACAGCCTTCTATTGGAAGAAGATGCCAACTAGGACTTTCATAGCTAAGATAAGTCAGTGCCTGGCTTCAAATCTTCAAAGGACAAGCTGACTCTAGTTAAGGGCTAATGCAGCTTTTGACTTTAAGTTGAAGCCAGTTCTCATTTCCCATTTGGAAAATCCTAAAGCCCTTAGAACTATGCTAAGTTCACTCTGCCTGTGCTCTATAAATGGAAAAACAAAGTCTGGATGACAGCACATCTGTTTACCGCAAGGTTTGGTGAATCTTTTAAGCCTACTCTTGAGACCTACTGCTCAGAAAAGAAAAGATTCTTTTAAAATATTACTCTTCATTGACAATGCACCTGGGCACTCAAAAACTCTGATGAAGATATACAAGGAAATTAATGTTTTTGTGCCCACTAACACAATATTCATTCTGCAGCCTATGGATCAAGAAGTAATTTGAACTTTCAGCTCTTATTTAAGAAATACATTTTATAAGGCCATTTCTGCCATACATAGTGATTCCTCAAATAGATCTGGACAAAGTAAATTGAAAAACTTCTGGAAAGTATTCACCATTATAGGTGCTATTAAGAACATTTGTAATTTATGGGAGGAGCTCAAAATACCTACATTGGCCTTTTGGAAGAAGAGTTTGGAAGAAGTCAATTCCAACCCTCATGAACGGCTTTGAGGGGCTCAAGACTTTAGTGGGGGAAGTAACTGCAGATGTAGTGGAAATAGCAATATAACTAGAATTAGAAGTAAATCTCAAAGTATGTCTCAGAGAGTTAGTTCTTTATTGCTGAAAAATGTACCTCAGAAAAGAAACACATGCTAAATGACTGGATTATTGTCATCTCATAAAACTGATTAATAAGCAAAGAAAATGGCTTCTTGAGATGGAATATTCTTCTGGTGAAGATGCTATAAACATTATTGAAAGGGGGGGATTGGGGAGGGATAACATTAGGAGAAATACCTAATATAGGTGACGGGGGGGATGGATGCAGCAAACCACCATGGCATGTGTATAACTATGTGACAAACCTGCACGATCTGCACATGTACCCCAGCACATAAAGTATAATAATAATAAAAAAAGAAAAGGCAACAACAGATTTAGAATATAACATAAACTTACTTGATAAGGCAGTAGCAGGATTTGAGAGGATTGACTCCAATTTCGAAAGATGTTTAAGTGGTTAAAATGCTATCAAACAGCATATCATGCAACAGAGACTCTTTCATGAAAGGAAAAGTTAATCAATTCAGAAAACTTCATTCTTGGCTTATTTTTTTAAAAATTGTCACAGACACCCCAGCCTTCAGTAACCACCACCCTGAATAGTCAGCAGACATCAGCATGAAGGCAAGAACCTTCACCAGCAAGAAGATTACAACTCGCTGAAGGGTCTGATGATCATTGGCATTTTTAGCAATAACTTATTTTTAAATTAAGGCATGTACATTTTTTTAGACATAATGTTATTATACACTTATAGATGAGAATACAGTGTGAACATAACTTTTATATGTACTAGGAAGTAAAAAAATTGTGTAATTTGCTTTATTGCAATATTCACTTTATTGCAGTGGTCTGGAGCCAGACCTACAATATCCTTGAGATATGCCTGTACATAGAAAAATTTTCAAATGCATAAATCAAGGCTTTTTTGTTGTTATGGGCAGCACTAAATAAGATAAGGAATAAATGGATCTCAAATAATTAGTTCTTTATAGCAGAAGAATATACTTTGGAAAAAAGCATACTCTCCATGACGTTAGTATACAAACTACAGTACACAAGGAGCCCAAAGACTACCGTAATTTCTCATCACATGCTCTCTAACAAATGTAATATGCTTCTGCATTGAGAATATTTGATGGATTGAACATCTTTGTTTTTCAACTAGAGTCCCCATTACTATATGAAAGGTTCTCAACACATTCTATGAGTTGACCTCCTGAGAAACGTGAATATTGAATGGGAAATGGCTTATAACTTAATATTTTACCTCTCTCAGGGGATATCTTTATTTATATGAGAACTAAAACCTTAAAGGAAAGGTGGAAAGCTTTTTATGAGATTTCAAGACATCAGGGAGGAAAGGGAGATCTTTTGAGGAGATTCTTAACATTTTACCGACTCGTAATTTTACTTAAGAGTAGTGCAGAGGTATTCTGATTGCAAGAATGGGAAGAAACCTTCACCTTTTTTGTTAACTTTATTGAAGGTCAGATTTTCTTTTTAAACTTGTCTGTATTTATCTGTTATACACTCACTACTCAGAGTTAAAGCTTACTGTTTCACTTATTGAACTAATTAGGAAACACACATGCATGCACATACACATACAGGAAGAGAAAGAAAGAATACCGCAAATAAAGCCCAGAAATTCACTGCATCTTTCACATTTAATGTGTATTAAACTGTCAGCATTTCACCAGTTTTTTCTTTTTTGTAATGCTTCACTCCAGTAGTAACTGAGAGTACTACAGCTTACAAAAAGGAACTTTTATCCGTAAAAGAGCTTTTCTATTGAATGAATCAGAAGATAAAACCAATGCACTTTTAAAATATCTATCATTTTTTCCTCAGCTTGTTGCTCTAGACCTTGAGTTTAAACTAGCTCAAAATCAATCAGCTCACTCAGAAATAGAATGAAAGACTTCTCAGAAGAAAGTGAGAACACAGGAAAATATATATTTTTAAATTGCCTATCGCCCCTTACATCTCAGACGGGATTTTTCACCGTCTCACACAGGATCAGGGCACATGGTGAAGCATTTGGAAAGCAGACGCTGAGGTCAAGCAGCAAGCATTGTCACAGAAATTACAAGGTGGATTGAGAATCACAAGAGAGTAAAACAAAGGGAAAAAATAAGTGGCTACTCCATGAAAATAAAATCTACCTTTTATTAGTTCTCATCTAGAACATAATGCTAATTGAGAGTAAATCTGGATTTATCTCAGAAAAGCAGTCAATTCACAATTTTACAACTGATAGAAACACTACAAAATAAGAATAGAAACTTCTTGAGGTAACCAAGTATGTTTTCTGCTTTCTTTTCAAATACTCAGAGAGTTGTCTTTAATAGGTTCATAATGAATTTTTTAGGAATGTCCTATTAGATTAATTTTGGGGAAATGCATTTAATTAAGAATTATACAACTATAGATTCCCAAGATTAATGCTTCTCATAGTTAGTAGTATTTCTAATGGAGACTTAGTGACAACCTAGAAACATGCTGAGGATGCCCAATAGATGTAAATCTATTCTATTCCTATTCTAACATTGAATAGGAATGTGAAATAGAAGAGATTTAAAATGTTCTTAGAAGACCAAACGTCACTGTTCACTGTGTACACTGGTAAAGGCTTTAGGAGTCAACGATTGACAGTGCTTGTGTGTGTGCTGTGTCAGAATCATCAGTTAACCAGAAGACTATCATGCATTTAATAATCACAATGACAAAGGGAGAGTCTTGGCTTGGAAGAAGGGGAATTCATTGGAGACATATATTGCCATTAACTGAGGTAGAGTCATTTTCTTTCCATTTCTCTTTTCTGACTGGCCA
Organism: Ateles fusciceps; assembly: GCA_036589455.1. NCBI lineage: Eukaryota > Metazoa > Chordata > Mammalia > Primates > Atelidae > Ateles > Ateles fusciceps. The sequence goes on from JAZHEH010003310.1 coordinate 7,006,983, forward strand.
TCCTTATTTCCTTATTTTTTTTTTCTGTTTTGTTAACCTCATTTTTATGAGTGCTCTGAAAATGTTGGTTTTTGATTTCATAGTTATCATGAAGTTGATAAATGCTAAAGTTTCCGCCCTAGGACAACGCTTTAAAATAAAATTGTGAAAAGATAGAACGTTACTAAAAGAAAGTAGCAGTGTCCATGAATGTCTGTTTCTGTTATATATATTTATACTATATTAATCTTATTAATTACTGAAGCTTCCTGACTCATTCATTCATTCATCTGTTCATAAACTTGAACTGTATATCCACTCTGTGCCAGGAACTGTGCTTAGGACGAGAATTTAAAAATGCATATCTTACTCTGTTCTCCAGGAGTTTTTATTTTCTGGGACATTAGTCCAGGACCAGTTGATGTTGAAACTATCCTAAGTGTCATGCTACATTTTGTATAGAATATTATGGGGGAGTAGAGAGGGTGAGCCATGCTTTCAGGAAAAGATAAAATAAAAGTTAAGTCTTGAATTCAAACTGGAATTAGGTTAAGAGAGGAGGGTATTAACTAAAGTTAACTAAAAGGTGGGTGCCAAGCATGGGCCTAAATGAGTCACTGTACTCTCTCTAACTGCCTGTCTGTCTCAGTGTTCTGCCTGCTAGGCCCTCAGTAAATAGAAATGGAAGAAAGAAATCTACACACATGGAATGGTAATGTTACAAATACAACTCTAAAATATTTGAGTAAAATAAGATTATTTTTATAGAGCCACCATAGTAGCTTCTTAGAGTTTTTGTCATTGTTTCTGGTGTTTTCCCTTCTTTCAGGTCTCTTCAGGAATAACAATAGTGTTCTCTTATATCAAGGAGTGAGAAAATTACCGAGCTAAGAAATATGAGGAAATGAGATAGAAGTAATTGTAAGATCACAAGTACTCGAAAGAAATTACTACTGATTCAAAGACACATTTTAGAGCCTTCGGTAGTAGTAGGCAGTAGTTCTGTAATTAATTCATGCAACTTAGTGGAAGGGAGATGCATGTTTGATCCATGCTATTGTTTGTATGAAATAAATCCTTCAAACCAAAATTAGATACTTTTACTTATGAGGCTAATTGAATTTCATATTATATTTTATGGTAAAAGTTACAGGGGTAGGTAAATAAAATTGTGTATAGTCAATAATAATATCTGTTAAGCGTTGCAAAGGTGGTTTTTTAAAGGGAGATTAGGCATCAGTTCAAGTATGGGAAATACTTTGCAGGATTTTAAAATGGGTATCTTGTTTTGGCAAGAAGTAAAATGTATCCTCTATGTTTTGGTTTGGAATTCTGAGATTTTTTTTTCTCCTGCTTAAACAGAACTGTAGTTAACCTTTGAACAACATGGGGGTTAAGGGTGCCGACTCCTGTGCAGTCAAAAATTCACGTGTAACTTTTGACTCTCCCAAAACTTTACTAACTTGACCAGGAGCCTTACCAACAACATACATATTTGACTAACACATATTTTATGTGTTATATGTTTGATATATTGTGTTCTTAAAATAAAACAGGCTAGAGAAAATAAAATGTTATTAAAAAAGAGAAAATACATTTACTGTTTATTAAGTGGAAGTGGATCATACAAATCTTCATCCTTGTGGTTACCCCTTGAGTCGGCTAAGAAGGAGGAGATAGAGGAGGGGTTGGTCTTAATGTCTGAGGGATGACAGAGATGGAAGAAGTGTAATGGGTGAAAGAGGAGGGAGGAGAGGCAGGCACATTTAGTGTAACTTTACAGAACACATCATAATTCTTTTTCATTTTTCTGAAAATATCTCTACGTGGTACCAAACCTTCTTTTACCATTTGTTTTAGTTTCAGTGTCCATATTATAGAAAGTTCGATGTCATACAAAAAATCAAAAGTAGTCTTCAATAATTGGAATTCTTCTGACAGTCTCTTTCAGGATTTCCTTGATTGGTTCTGTTATAAATCCTGTGAGATCATGCACAGCATCTGTACAGTTTTTTTTTTTCCAAAAGGAATTTATTGTTTGAGTCTTGATGGCTTTTATGGATTTTTCTATAACAACAATGGCATCTTCAATGGTATAATATTTCCAGATTTTCATGATGTTGTCTCTTTTGGCGTTCACTGATGTATTAATAGATTGACAGTTTTTTCCATAGCGTACTGTGTATAATGAGCCTTAAGGGTCCTTATGATTCCTGATCTAGAGGCTGAATTACAAATGCTGTGTTTAGAGGCAAGTAGACCATTTCTATGCCTTCACTGTTGAACTCATAGAGTTCTGGGTGATCGGGGCAGTGTCCAATATCAAAAGAACTTTAAAAGACAGACCCTTACTGGCAAGGTGTTTCCTGACTTCAGAGACAAAGGATCAATAGAACCCATCCAGAAAAAGAGTTCCGCTCGTGAGGTCTTCTTGTTGTATAATCAAAAGACTGGCAGATGGTATTTGTCTTTTTCCTCAAGGCTTGGAGGTTAGAAGATTAGCTGTTTTATGGATAAGGGCAGTCCTTGTCAGAAGCCTGACTGTATTTGACAAAAAGAGTAGAGTTAGCTTATACTTTCCTGCCTAAATTCTAGTGCCTACTTTTCTTCCTTACTAATTAAATGTTCCTTGAGGCTCTCCTTACCCTGAATAGAGTAGTTTTGTCTTCATTAAAAATGTTTTCAGATAATTATCCTTCCTCCTCAATGATTTTCTTAATGGTGTCTAAAAACGTCTGCTGTGTCTTGGCCAGCAGAAGTGCTTCTCATGTAACCTTGATTTTTTTTTAAGGCAAACCTATATCTAAAATGATCAAACCATCCTTTGCTGGCATTAAACTCTCCAGCTTTAGATCCCTCACTTTCCTTTTGCTTTAAATTGTTATACAATGACTTCATATTTTTCTTGAATCATATTTGAGTCAATAGGTATGCCTTTCTTATAGCAATCCTGAATTTACATAAAAACTGCATTTTCAGTACAAGATAAAAATGTATTTCACAGTAAGTGCAAGGTTCATGCCTGCTGGTATAGCCGCAGTGACAGCTTCACATATATGTGTGTAAATATATTTTACAATGGTCCTTACATTGTATTTATTTGTCTTGAAATGGCAGGCAACTGTGACTATAGGCCTCAATCTATCATACATATCAAGAAATTGAACTTTTCTTATGATTTTATTACTTTTCTCTGCTTTTGAGGAGCACTTCCCGCATCACTAGTGTCACTTTCTATGGGTACCATGGAGTTATTCAAGGTTTACAATATTGCACTAAGCACCATAAAAATGTATGTGAGAACTGCCAGATTGCCATTTACTGTGATATACTGAAAAGGATCTACTCATGTGGAGATGATTGGCATCACAGTGTTTTAAGCAGATACTCTTAACACTTGAGCTCATCACAATAGCAACCAGAGGAGGCTACAAAGTTATTACAATAGAACAGTACATACTACAGTGAACTTTATGCAGTTATCATTTAATACTATATTAAAAAATAATTTCAAGTTTTAATTTAGATTCAGGGTTTACATGTATAATTTGTAATATGGATATATTACATGATGCTGAGGTTTGGAATATAAATGATCTCATCACTCAGGTAGTGAGCATTTAGTACCCAATAGTTACTTTTTCAACTCTTTTTTTTCTCTTTCTTTCCCATTTAGTAGTCCCAGGGTCCATTACTGACATTTTTATATCCATAAGTACCCAATGTTTAGCTCCCATTTATAAGTGAGAACATGTGGTATTTGGTTTTCTGTTTCTGTGTTAGTTCACTTAGGATAATGGCTTTTACACTGTTGGTGGGAATGTAAATTAGTTCAACCATTGTGGGAGACAGTATGGTGATTCCTCAAGGATCTGGAAATAGAAATGCCATTTGACCCAGCAATCCCATTACTGGGTATATACCCAAAGGATTATAAATCAGTCTATTATAAAGACACATGAACACACATGTTCATTGCAGCACTGTTCACAATAGCAAATACTTGGAACCAACCCAAATGCCCATCAGTGATAGACTCGATTAAGAACATGTGGCACATATACACTATGGAATTCTATGCAGCCATAAAAAATGATGAGTTCATTTCCTTTGCAGAGACTTGGATAAAGCTGGAAACCATCATTCTCAGCAAACTGACACAAGAACAGAAAACCAAACACCGCATGTTCTCACTCATTAGTGGGTGTTGAACAATGAGACCCAGGGGAACATCACACACTGGGTTCTGTCGGGGGGGTGGGGGGGCAAAGGGAGGGGATAGCAGCATGTGGGTGGATAGGGTAGAGATAGCATTAGGAGAAATACCTAATGCAGGTGATGGGGGGGATGGATGCAGCAAACCACCATGGCACGTGTATACCTATGTAGGAAACCTGCACATTCTACACATGTACCCCAGAACTTAAAGTATTAAAAAATAACAGATGCCTATGCCTCTCCCCCAAATATTTAACTTTATAATAGATTTGTGTATGTTTTATGGTACTAAATGATAAACAGACTAGTAACCACATATATTTTATGCCTTCATGACGTACCTTTTTCTTAATTTTTAAAATATTCCTAGGCTACATGGTTTTTTTCAAATCTTTGCAATTGCCCATTTTTTTTCAATAAATATATTGAAAAAACTTTTGCCTATACATGGACTCATGCAGTTGAAACCCGTGTTGTTCAAGGGTCAACTGTTGTCGTGTTTTAATTCTACACATTGTTATCAAGAGTAATATAAAGCAAATGGCCCAATAGTGAGTATCCTTCCTCATCCTCCCCTCATTTCTCTTCTTTTATGATTAGGTTTTATGTGAAAATATGACAGTGAGAAACTGGAAATAATTTGATTTTGACAGCCTTGGGAAATGTGGATAAATAGCTTTGTTTGTTTAAAATGAACAGATATTTCTTCTTTCATTTTCTAATATATGTTTGGTATTGTTGACATATCAATTTGATTGAGCCATATGAGTAGTTTGAGATTTTTTTAATAAATGTTTTTCCTTCTGACCTAATTCAAGGAGCTTTCAGAAATCAGTCCTGATGTACACAAGGCTCTGGACTAGCCGTTGTATAAATAATTTCTCTAATCCCCACAATCATTCTATGAGGTAGATACATTTATTATCCACATTTGAAGCTTATAATTAACTTATTAATGGCATAAATTTCTAAGGAATGAGATAGGGGATTGAAATCCAGTTTTAAAATTCCAAATCTAGTGGTCTTAATTATGTTATATTACGTTATATTATTATATTAAATTATTAATTACGTTGTACTTTTTTATGTTGTGCAACTTTTTTTTTTAGACAGACTCTCTGTTGCCCAGGCTGGAGTGCTATGGCATGATCTTGGCCCACTGCAACCTCCATCTCTTGGGTTCAAGCGATTCTTGTGCCTTAGCCTCCCAAGTAGTTGGAATTACAGGCACGTGTCATCACACTCAGCTAATTTTTGTATTTTTAGAAGAGATGGGGTTTTGCCATGTTGGCCAGGCTGGTCTTGAACTTATGGCCTCAAGCGATTCACCTGCTTTGGCCTCCCAAAGTGCTGGGATCACAGGAGTGAGCCACTGCACCTGGCCTATAGTACACATGGTTTCATTATTTACTTCCTGGTATACTGTTTGTGAGCAGGGAAACACAGCGTTAAAGGTAGACTTCAATAGTTGGATAAGTTTTCATTCACCCATGTAACTGCAAGTCTAAACTACCTCCATAAATTAACTCAATGTGGGCATTCCCTCTAATATGTTTGCTTCTTATGCACCTACACCTCCCAACTGGATTTCAGCAAAAACTGTAGTTGGGCTTGAAAGAAACATAATACTTTACTGTGACTTTCAGGAAAGGATATGTGCACACAGTGTACAAACCTTCTAAATTAAATTTACAGAATGAACTCATTTCTCGTTGTCTCTATTGTGCATAAAGCACAAGGAATGCTAGTGCTGTTGCTCTCTGAGAGCTTTTTATGCACTGTGACAGGGTGAAGTATTGCTGTAGGAAAGAGTCTGGAACAGCAGAATCTGGTCCTACAAGTCACCTCTTGTCTCACCTAGTTAATATCAGCAGAGTCTAAGAAGGTCCGACACCTGTATGTGATTCAGGGAATTAGGATCAAAGAGATTCTTCCATAATCTGCCTTTGGTTTGCACTCTCAAGTGTACCTTGCTCTTGCAAATCTATTTTTCATTTTCACTATCTGAAAAAGAAGCTTGCTGCTTTAACTACAGGCAATAAAACATGGAGGTAGAATCGATGAGTCATAAATTAGTGATTCAGATTTGTTAAGTGTAAGCTAGATAGGATACCTATTTAAGGCATAGCATTATTAGAAGTGGTCAGTGGTTGTGTTCATTGATTTAGCTGTCACCACAATTCATGTTATAGAAAATAAACATATCCATTACCTTGGTAAGCTTTGCAAATACACCTTATCTAACACACAGATGACAATTCTACTTTTAAGATAGAGAACTGAAGTAAAATCACTACTTTTTATTACAGGTAGTATATGACTGGCTGCCAAATGATTCTAACTCACTGAATAACATCTGAGAGAAACTAGGAAGAGCTAAAGTGCATGGGTGATACATGAAAGAAATGAAATGACTATTAAGGTGCATTTCTAGGAGAGGGAAGCCATTAGCAGAAATATTATTAAGCATTTAGAGAGACCTTTGCTTACAAAATGTTTTATAATCTTTTTTTATAAATTTGATTTGGCAGGCTTTCACCAGCAATGTCAATTTTGTGATATTGTTCTCTCAGACATTTAGGCTGAATATTTTTGCTGTAATATATTGGAGGGTCTTGTCGACATCAACTTGCCTTTAAGGCAGAAGCATCAGAATACCTGAAAGTTCATGCTAACGAAATTACCTGTGACCTCTGAGTTGAGAGCTCTAACTGAATATATATATATATATATGTATGTATATTAAATTTTCCCTTTCTTCCCTGGAGGTTTTCATGATAGCATTCTCCCCCTGATAGAGATTACTGAAATACAGCTTATATTTTTACCATTTTACTGATTAATACCATTAATAACTTAATAAAAATGATAAGTCAGGCACATATTGAGACGGGGATTTAGCTTTAAATTAGTTCCAGTTGTGGAGTTACTTCCCAGTTGTTAGCAGGAAATTTCCACACCTAATTGTATGAACATATTTTCATCATAGGGACAGTGAAATACAAGATTCCTTCTTTTAACACATTTAATACTATTTTAAACACTATACAATAGTTAAATATAGCTATTATGGAATATGTAAAATTTGTGTAGTTTGTTTCTTCAGTTGGTCAGAAATAACTCAGAAATGTTCAGAAACTTTATAGGTTAACATTTTGAATTATATTCTTTTGGTTTTTATGCCATATTTTGTGGACCATTCTGTAGTTCAACTTGCATGTGAAATTTTAAGTAGTCTAGGTTGGGGTAAACTAGACCCTATTGGCTAAATCCTGCTTCCCATCAGTTTACACATATAAAAATTTAGAAAAAACAGAGTGCCCATTTATTTATGCATTGGTTTGTGTTTATATACTGCTTTTGTGCTACAACAGCAGAGTTGATTACTTATGATGGAGACTGTATGGGCTGCAAGCCTAAAATACTTACTATTATTTGGATTTTTTTCAAAAAATATATTTTGACCCTTATTTTATATAATGCAAGCAGGAATTCGAGTCCTCATTTGTTATAATAAAAACTATAAGGGTTTATGTATGTAATATATAGAAAGTCATACAACTAACACTGCTTGAATTTACATTAGTTGCCAGGCAGAGTATTTATTGCCTGCACACATAGAGATTAAAATTTGAAATTAAGAATATTCTATCAAAAGTTTCTCATCTCCAAACTTTTTATTGGTAAGTTTCTCAGCAACTTAGAAAGTTGCCAACAATCCAACCTACAAAGTGGAGAGGTTTTAACTCACTAGAGAAAGATTCAATTCCGTTTTATTCCATTTCAATTACATATGGGAAGCTGGCCTTTGCATTTGCACAGAAGCCAACCTAAGGTATTTGAAGTGAGACATACATATTACTCGTCTCAGAATTCATTTATCAACCAAGTTATAGCAATCATAGAGGATTAAGAGAGGAAAATTGTTTTACTGTATGCAATGTTATGCAATGTACCAAATCAAGGGAAAGGATAGCAATATTATAATTCCATAGTTCTAAAAATATGTAGATTCCAAATCATTCACATTATTTTTTCATGGACCTAACACTATATATTGACAAGTGGGAAGTGAGAGTGCCTCTGAACCACTAAAGAAAATTTAGAAAGTGTGGAGTTCAAAAAAGTAATAATTAACTGTTGAATGGGATGATTATAATTCCCCCCTCTTTGATATGTTTTTCCTGGTTTGGTACAAGCACAAAGGTTAAGCAATTACCTGCATTTTAGTTTTTAGTTTTTTTGAGTTTTGGTTTTTTATTTCATTTTCAAGCAGGAAACTGGAACACAGATGGGGACTATTTTAAAATAAACAACTTGCAAGAACAACTTAAGGACATAATTCATTGGAAGGTTGTTACTGTAACAAATGTGCTCATTTCCCAACTTGCACATTCAACCATTTTGAATGCTCTATAGATTAATTCATAGCCGAGGGAAAGGAAAGATTTTCTGGGCTTTATACTATTTATTAAGCACTATGGCACACACAAAGTGTTATAAATAAATTTATCTTAAGTTCAACTCAGTGGTTATAACATAGTAAATTTTTAAATTGGCAAAAATGTTACATGCACTGTATAACTATAGCATGGATTATATTACAGATACATTTATTTTAACCAACTCCTGTAAAACTTTGCTGACCTTTCATTTGCTTTGGTGACATTTGTTATTATATAAAAAAGATGAACCTAGATTATCAAAATAAAAGGGCATGAATTTATTTCATGTTTTATCAGATTTTTCTTCTGAGCCAATTTTCTTTTAGGCTTGGTCTCAGAGCACTAGTAAGGATAGACTCATGCACTCAATTAGAATTGAGGTATGAATGTATAGGAAGGGTTCATTTCTCCCTACATTATGTCATTTATGGATATTCATTGGGAAAAGTGTGCTAAATACGGATGATAAAAGCAAAGTTTTCTATGCAACCATCACACCCCCTATACCTCACCACCACCACCACAACCAAAAACCTATTGTTTCTAAAGGTGTTTGTTTTGCTTATTTTCTTTTGAAATGGCCTTGCCTTCTTTTTCTTTTCTGTTCTTTTCTTTTGTGTAGAGCTCTTACCATCCTCTACCATTTTTTTATAATTTACTAATTGTTGTATTTACTGATTATTGTCTATCTCTCCTGCTGCATTATAAAGTATATGAGGGCGGTGACTTTACCTTGTTCCTGCTATATCTTATGTTCCTAGAACATACCCGACACATAATAGAAATTCAGTACGTGTTTGTAGAAGAAAAGTAGGAAAGAAGAAAGTAATGGCTACCCTTTTAAACAATCATTAAGGTAAATTAACGTGATGTATGAGATATAGCAACATAGTGAAGCAAATCAACAAAATTAGTAAGAACCCGGAGGTAACCCTTTGCCTTCTTCTGTTCCATAAGGATTATATTTTCCCTAACAGTAAGACTTGAATTACAATAGGTGGGGGCTGAAATCTAGTCCACAATCCACTTGTCAGATCCTGAACCCTGATGTCACTTGTCTTTGTCCAGAGAGGAAGTCTTTTCCTAATTAACATAGAAGCCCAATGCATTTACTCATCATTTAGTATAATCATCATTTTTGGACTGATGTTCTGTCAATTCAGGAAAGAATTCTTCTTATTTAAGCATTTGACACTGATAATTTACGCTTAATTGAGCATTTTTTCTATTAGAGCAATTTGTTGATTTCTTCTTCTTCTTCTTCTTCTTCTTCTTCTTCTTCTTCTTCTTCTTCTTCTTCTTCTTCTTCTTCTTCTTCTTCTTCTTCTTCTTCTTCTTCCTCTTTCTTCTTTCTTCTTCTTCATTTGAGACGGAGTCTCGCTCTTGTTGCCCAGGCTGGAGTACTACGGTGCGATCTTGGCTCACTGTAACCTCTGCCTCCCCAGTTCAAGTGATTCTCCTGCCTCAGCCTCCCAAGTAGCTGGGATTACAGACACCTACCACCATGCCTGGCTAATTTTTGTATTTTCAATAGAGATGGTATTTCGCCATGTTGACCAGGCTGGTCTGGAACTCCTGACCTCAGGTGATCTGCCACCTCAGCCTCCCAAAAGTACTGGGATTATAGGCATGAGCCACCGCACCCAGTTGCTTATTTTTTACTTAAAGTCTTATTTCAGTCTTTAGGAGAGAAACATTTCAGTTACTCCTCACATATAATTCTGCTCGATTAAATGACTCAATTAATGAGGATTTCCCCTGCATACTGGATACAAGAGGTCCTTTTTCTGAAATAGAGATAAATTTTTCTATAGACTGAATAATTGGCTCCAATTCTTTACCTCTCACAGTGACTACATTTTCACTATATTTTTTCCCTGGTGGAAGTTGTTTTCTGCCCTCAGAGTTGGTGTTAGAATATGGCTTGCTTTAGTCAACAGCACATTGTTGAAAGTGATACTGTATTTTTAAAAGATGGAATGATTGAAATCATATGATTATCTCTATGCTGAAAAAGCACTTAACAAAATTCAACATTCTTTTATGATAAAAACTCTCCACAAACTAGGTATAAAAAGAGAGTACTTCAATAAAATAAAGGCCTTCTAGGACAAACCCATAGCTAACATCATATTTCACTGTGAAAAGCTAAAAGCTATTCATATAAAATCAAGAATAACATAAGGGTACCCTCTCCTCAAGTCAATATGGTACTTGAAGTCCTAGCTAGAATAATTAGACAAGAAGGAACAATAAAATGCATCCAAATCAAAAAAGCAGTAAAATTATCTCTATTTGCAGATGACATGATCCTATATGCAGAAAACTTCAAAGACTTCACCAAGAAATTGTTAGAATTAATGAATACATTCAATAAAGTTGCACAATATAAAACCAACATACAATAATCTATTGTATTTTTATGCACTAACAATGAACTACTTAAAAATCTTTTAAAATCCCATTTACAATGGCATCAAAAACAATAAAGTACTTAGAAATAAATTTAGCAAAGGAGGTAAAAGATCTATGTACTGAAAAGTATAAACAAATGATGAAAAAAATGGAAGAAATCACAAATAAATGGAGAGATATCCATTTATGTTTATACTATTAAAAGAATTCTTGAAAGAATCACTTGAGGCTGGGAAGTTGAGCCTGCAGTCAGCCAAGATCACGCCACTGTACTTCAGCCTGGGTGATGGTGAGACAGTCAGTTGGGAGAAGGTCCCCAGAACAACTTCAACCAGCCTGCCCACTGGGGAGGAGACTCAGGAAGTTCATGCCATTAGCAGCGGGGGAGGAGGCTGGCCCCTCCTCTTTCTGTGTAGAACCTGGGATTTGAACTGCAGTCAGGAAGTGCTTTAGCAGGGACTCTGGTCTAGTCAGAGTCCCTGTTTCCCCATTTTCTTTCTTTTCACCCAATAAAACCCTGCCTTATTCATCCTGCAAACCATCTGTGAGCCTAAATTTTCATTGCCATGGGGCAGAAAAGGACCCTGTCTTTATCTAAACTAAGGAAAAGTCGTACAACATTTATAGCACCCAGCATGGTGCTTGAGAAGCAGTAAGAGAAATGGGGACTCAAAACCTCTCACTATTGCTCCTAAACATTTTTATCCTCAACCTTCTGAGGGTGGGGGAGAACACGTCCCCAAACCTGTTGCTTACAGGGGTCAGGGGAAAGGCCCTTTCTTTCCTTTTTCAGGATGTACACGAAAGTGGGGGCTCCTCGCTCCCCCTCCTCTCCCTGCTGGGGGCTGGGACACATGGCCCAAGGGTCCCACACAGCTGGGTGGCTGGTTCCCAGCCACAAGCCAATTCTCCTTCCCCAACCAAAGGGTTTTACTCCATGGGACAATAATTAAACTTTTCTCCTTGGTGAAGGAACCAGTGGCATAAGAATAAGAGGTTCTTTCACAGGTATTCTTAAATGGTTTCTTTTCTTTGCTCTTTCCTACTCTGCTGGCTGTTAACTTTTAAAGATTTTTTTTTAAGAAGACATTTTACTAGGCCAGCCCCCCAACCCCACCCACCAACTATAGCTGTGTGTACTCCCTGCAAAGTTTTGGCTGTGAAATAAAGCCTCCATGTTGTTTTACATCCTGAGGGCATGGTTTGTAACTCCTGCAGCAAGGCTTGGTTTAGCAACACTGCCTTAGGGCATAAGATTTTTTCTGGATTGGTATCTGCATGTTTTCCTAGCCCTGTCTCTTAAAGGGCCCCACCCAGTGACTGGGTTTTCTTCTGCCTATGTGTCTACTGTGTGTGATGTCTGTAAAAAGAGTTGTAAGTAATTTGCCTAAAGAAAGACAAGTGCTTAGATCAAGTTGTTTTTTTTTTTTTTTAAAGTTAAAATCTGTGGTACCTTTCAGTTTATGTGACTTTAATCTTTGAGAAATAAAAACAGCCTTAAAGATTTTAGGTAAAATGCAGGTGTCATTAAAATATAAATATGTGAACTAAACTATGCAGGTCAGATGTCAGGTTTGCCAAATGTTTTGAGGTTACAAACTGCTTTTTGGGTTTTGAGAACTGTTTGATTTGCTGGCTTCATAATCGGTAAGGACTGGAGAAATATAAAACTAACCATGCCCTTAATTAAGAAAGCAAAACTTGACTACACTTAGCACACGATTAAAGCAACTTACCAAGTTTTACCTTAAAGTTGAAAATTGCTAGGAGTTCATTGAAACTACTAAAAGTAGATTTACATGCAAGGTGTGTAAGAACAATAAAATGTGTTTTTTAGTAAACGTATAAGAAGGGATGGAAATGTAAACTTGTACCTATGGTTAAAGGATTATTTGAGTTAAATTCGGAAAAAACTGGAGGTTCAAATAAGTGGTGGAAGAACTGTGAAATAAAAGCATAACAAGGGTTTCCTAAGGCACGAATCTGCTCCTTGGCAAAATTTCTAAAGGGTCATAAAAGGTTTTTGCTTGTTTATAATTTCTGAGTCTTTATTTTGGCATAATAAATAACTTCCAGTAATGTGGAATTCTATTTCACAATATCAATTGTTTTAAACCTCAAAAATTTAACAGCTTTCCCAAATCACACTTCAGTTTTAAAATTGTCTTCCTGGACATCTGGCTTTTCAAGTACTTCAGAGGGCCCCTGAAGTGTCCAGAAAGAGAGATAAACAGGATTACTTGACATGTTTAGGTACGTGGGACTGCCAAAATGATGCTCAATCTTCTATATCTTGGTGAATAATACTAATGTATGAATATATGCTATCAATCATAATTAAGATTTTTATGTTAAGTTATTGTAAACTAGAGATATCAAAACTTGTCAGTCATGTTTCTAACTGTAACTACTCTGGACATTTTGCTTTTCGCAGACAATTGTCTTGTTTTAATTCTTTTCAAAAGATGCTTTGTAATAAACTGTAGGACTTTGACAGTTGCTCTTAACTACAATTTCTGATTATATTTGAGACAATCAGATTTCTGATAACTCTAGATATTGTAACATTGGAATACTGGAAAATGTACAGGACTCATGAAGAGCTGAAATGTTCATGAATATCAAGGAAAACAAGTTAACTAATGGAATGAACTCAGGAAGCTGAAGCAATCCTTTTAACTTTTGCTTGTAGTATTGCTGATTCTTGTTTTGTTTTTCAGAGTCAAGGTAACATTTTAAATTATTTATGACCTTTAATATTTAAGAAAGGTATAACTCCTGGGATCAAAATTTGGAGATCTTTGTTTCTCTCTGCCTCGTTCCTCTAGAATTTGGAAAATGTCTGTGGGAATTCTTAACTTATGGCAATATAGTTGTTTGCATCAATGCAATAAGAATTCTTTTTTTCTTTTTTGTAACAGAACACAATTGGAAAAAGTGGTTATTTTATTAAGGCTTTGATTGGAAGGGTATGCTTCCATTTAAGGAGTCAGTCTTAATTTGCAGAGCTGATAAAAGTCCATCAGGGAAACCGGTGTCAAACCTTTGTCTACACAGTCCCTGTACATGGTTTCTGACCTGTGGTCAGTAAAGAATGTCACTTTTTAACAGGTCCACAAGCTTCAAGTTTATCTTGGGACCTTAAGAGGAGAGGATCACCCAACCACCGGTATTTGAGGATAAACCCATGGCTGGGCTTGGCTTTAAATGTCTTATCTGAGATTCCTTGTGGAATAAACTTCCGTCAAAACCAATCCAAAAGTCCTATGTAGAAATAATTGTTCTTGTTGCACTTTTTGCCAATAATCAGGCCAGGTACAAAGCTAAAGTTTATTTTGCAAAACTCAGTCCTATGATGTTTTGTTTTCTTAACAAAAATAAGAACTAGAGAGAGAAATTATGTTTCAAAACTTATCATACATTTGTTATTAAATTCTAAACTTATTAGCTGTTTTTAAGTTTTTGCCTATATTTTAGACTAATCCTGCTTGTTCCTATTAACATCCAGCAATCTCTAGCTGCAGCTCAGAAAGAACAAAAGTGATGGGTAATGTAAAAATCTGGATCAATATTCTAGTTCTGAGCAATTATCCTGCAAATCCTGCCAGATGATGGGAATAAATAAGATGCCCATCACCCAAAGGTTTTCTTTTTGGGAAAATAAGACCAAGGAAGCTAACCAAAGCCAAGCAACATGCATGCAAATCCCAGCAAGCGTAACTATAGCTGCCAGTTATCTGGGCACATCATAAGACATCCTTTCCTCTCCCTTGTTGGAAGAGGACTCAGTTCCATGGTTTCACTTTAGCATTTGGCTTATGATTAGGAGTTCATGTCATGCCCCCTAAGACATATATTAGTCCCAGACTTAATTCCAAGCTTCGGATCAAAAGTCCTAGGAAACAAAAATGGATCTGTAGGATCCAGAGGCAGATGATAATGGAAGTTAAAAGTCACAGTGCAGGTGATTCCTGCTGATTAAGCCAAGCCCAAGCTTCCTGTTTCATAGATAAAGGCCACATTAGTATTCATGGCACAAATGAGGTCTAGGGGAACTCCAAGTCTACTGACAGTAGATGAGAAAGAGACATAGGTTAGAATGGATAATTCCTATTCTCTAGGCCCCCTTGCTTCATGGGTGCAAGCCACTTTGGTACTGATGGCAGCACCTGCCAAGGTTGCCAGAGCTCAGGGATGCAAGGATGGAAGATGGAAAAAGGATGCTCTTCTCTCTCTTCATTTCCCAGGAGTATTTGCTAGGAAGAGAAGGGAACCAGGGATGCCTGATCCCCCTCTTCTAGATGTGTAGCCATTTATCTTCAGTCTGTACCCCTTTCAAATGCATCCTGAACCCCTGGGACTCCTTTAAACAGAACCATCTTTTTCCGCTCTCCTCTTCGGTTCTCTCTTCACTGATAGGTAATTGTGTCTCTGTACTATGGGAACACTCCCCTCAGATGCATCCTCCAAACTAAGAAGAGTTAATTTCTCAAATCTGAAACTGGTTGGCTTAGGATTGGGCTCAGGGAAAGAGAAACCAGAAGCCCAACATGCTGGCAAAAGGGTAAAGCTTTTTTTTCCAGTCAGGCTTTTAGCCTCCCTTTCCTGTGCAAACTGGCAAAAGGCCTTGGAACGTTTGAGCTGTCTGTACCCCTCCCCTTGTTTTATTTTGATGCATGTTTTCTAATAACCTCATTTGTTGGTTCTTGCCTTCAGGCCATCAAACTTCAGTCATGCAACTGGAGCCTCTCACAATGGCCATTTCTGCTGGGAACCCTTAGATAGGCCTCTGAGGGAGCTCTGACTGCTGTTTTTGCAAAAGAGCAACACTATTAGCAGGAAGCAGTTAATATCGGATTTTTTTTCTTATCCTTAATCGAATGGCAGTTAGATGTACTTCTTTAGAGTGGGGAATGAGACAGCCAGGTAGGAGGGGGTCTCCAGAAAACCTCCAACCAACCTGCCTGCTGGGGTGGAGCCTCAGGAAGTTCACACCATTTGCAGTGGGTAGGAGCCTGGCCTCTCTTCTTCCTGTGTGAAACCTGGGATTTGAATGGCAGGCAGGAAGCACTCTATCAGGGACTCTGGCCTAGCAAGAGTCTCTGTTTTCCCTTTTTCTTTCTTTTCACCCAGTAAAACCCTGCTTTACTAACCCTTCAAACCATCTGCAAGCTTAAATTTTCATGGCCATGGGACAGACAAAAAGCTTGTCTTTAGCTGACCTAAGGAAGAGTCTTGCAACAATGGGAGTGCAACACTGTCTCAAAAAAATTCTAATTAATGGATTAGAAGAATTAATATTGTCAAAATGTCTATACTACCCAAGGTAATCTATAGAGTCAATAAAATTTCTATCAAAATTCTAATGTAATTTTTTACAGAAATAGAAAAAATTCTAAAATTTACATATAACCACAAAAGACCCAGAATAGCCAAAGAAATCTTGAGCAAGAAGAATAAAGCTGGGACATCACAATACATAATTTCAAAATATGCTAAAATGCTATAGTAATTAAAACAGTATGGTATTGCCATAAAAACAGACATATAAACTAATGGAACAGAATAGAGAGCCCAGAAATAAATCCAAGCTTTTAAAGTCAATGAATTGCTAACAAAGATGCCAGTAAAACACAATGGAGAAAGGAAAGTCTCTTCAATAAGTCATCTTGGGAAAAATGAACATCCACATGCAGAAGAATGAAATTGGAGCCTTATCTCACACCATGCACAAAATCAACCCCAAATGGCTTAAATTCTTAAAGGTAAGACATGAAACTAAAACTGCTAGAGAAAAGCATAAGGGACATTGGTTTTGGCATTGGTCTGGGCAATAATTTCTTTAGTATATGACACTAAAAGCACAAGAAACAAAATAAAAAATACATCAGTGAGATTGCCTTAAATGAAAAGCTTCTGTGTAGAAACAAAGAAACACACGCACACACCAAAAAAAAAAAACACCAGTCAACAGAGTGAACAAGCAACCTATAGAATGAGAAGGCATATTTGCAAATATACTTCATAAGGGGTTAAAATCCAAAGTATACAAAGAACTCAAAAGCAAAAAAATAAGTAACTCACTTAGGAAATAGATAAAGAACCTGAATAGACATTTCTCCAACGAAAACACAAAAATGGCCAGTGGCCACCTAAAAAGGTGCTCAGTATCACTAATCATCAGGGAAATGCAAATCAAAATCACAATGAGATGTTACCTCACATCTGTTGAGACTGCTATTATGAAAAAGACAAAAGATAAATGTTTTCCAGTGTGTCAAAAAAGAATGAACTTTTGTGAACTATTGGTGGGAAGGTAAATTGGTACAGCCATTAGGGAAAACAGTGTGGAGTTCTTCAAAAAATTAAAAATAGAACTAACCTACAGCAATCTCACTACTGGGTACATATGTGGAAATGAATTCAGTATTTCAAAAATGCTATCTATACTTGCATATTCATTGCAGCATTATACACAATAGCAAAGATATGGAATCAATCAAAGTGTCCATTGATAGATGAATGGATAAAGAAATTGTGGTATACAGTGGAAATTATTCAGCTGTAAAAAAGGAGAAAATCTGTTACTTGTGAAAACATGGGTGAACATGGAGGACATTATGTTAGGTGAGATAAACCAGACACAGAAAGGCAGATAATACATGATCTCACTTATATGTGGAATCTAAAAAAGTTAAATTCATCAAAACAGAGAGTAAGATGGTGGTTGTCAGGGGTTGAGAAGTGGGAGAAATGGAGAGATGTTGGCCAAAGAGTTTAAAGTTTCAGTTATGCAAGATGAATAAATTCTGGAGATTTAACATACACCATGGTGACTGTAGTCAATAATATACAACTGAATACTTGAAATATTCTAAGAGAGTAGATCTTAAATTTTCTTACTACACCAAACAAAAACATGCTAACTATATGAGATGATGGACATATTAATTAACTTGAGATTGGTAACCATTTCACAATGTATATGTATATCAAAATATAATGCTGTATACCTAAGCATATGTAATTATATATATATATATATATATTTTTTTTTTATTGCATTTTAGGTTTTGGGGTACATGTGAAGAACATGCAAGATTGTTGCATAGGTACACACATGGCAGTGTGATTTGCTGCCTTCCTCCCCATCACCTATATCTGGCATTTCTCCCCATGCTATCTCTCCCTTTATTTGTCAGTTATACCTCAATAAAACTGAAAAAATGTCTCATGCATTTTCACGTTTGCACCTCATCATTGCTATTAAGAAAACAATTTTCTTGGTAAGGTAGCTGACAAAAGGATAGAAGATGTAGAAGAGAGTCATCCCAGCTGACCCAGTGAACTACAGTGTGAACTACATGAGCCCTAACATCTGGCAGGAGAAGCAAACCCACCAGTGCCCTCAACAGCGAATCTGCTCTCATATAGCTAAAACAGCCAACCTGCCAAGTCATAAGAGCAGTCCATTCTGTTTCCATTCCTTGATGTTTGTGTTAGTTTGTTTTGCAGTATTTTGTGACCATAGCTAAGTGAAACAAAAGCTAGCTTCTTATTTTTTGAATGTCCCTAAGCAACAGTTATACCCAATTCACAAGATGTATAACCGTGTATGATACTCCAAACCAAGGTAGGCAATTATAACGTGCTTTCCAATACCTGTACTTTAATTTTTTTCTAGGTTTGTCTGCATCCTTTTTCTTAACGTGACTTGTATGTATGTATTTATGTTGTAACACATGATATATTAGCAAAGATATTATAACACCTTTTACATGAAAACAAACATATACAAATTGGAATAAGGGACATTCATCTTAAACTTTTTTTTTCTCTTCTTCTTCTGTACTTCTGAAATAATTCTTATCTTTTCATTAGGTTTTTACAACGATTATAGCAATTATATTTGTTTTGTGCTTCATCCCTTATGTAAATTAATTGTGTTCTCAGTAAATTGCTGTAAAAATAGGTATTCCTAGGGAAGATACTTTCATAGAATTGACTTAATTATTCAGAGGCCAATTATCCAGTTCTAGGCTATTCACATTATTTTTATTTCCTCACTTCTCCCTACATTTGAATATTTCTCAGTCCATTAACGATCCATTTTGCTTCTCATTAACATCTCTGGCAAAAGGTATGGTGAAAGAACTAATTGATACTTTTAGAAATGATGAAACTTTTGAATTAACTAAACTCAGGATACACACACTATCTTACCTGCTACCTTACTAAGACAAACAGTTGAGTTTATTGCATATTATAGGTAAATTTAGACTGAGAAAAGCTCCAATTATCATTTTTTTTTTTGGCTGCATAAACATATAGAGAGGACATCAACTATGCCATCTTTTTCTAAGACTACAAACTGAAATTATAGTACTATTAGCCTCTAATAAATACTTTTGATTTTCTGTGGCCCTCAGGTTGAATGATACAATTTATAGTCATATTTATTAGTTTTTCTTATTTTTTTGACTCTCTCTTACTCCAGTCCCTGGTGCCACCATTCTATTTTCTGTTTCTATAAGTTTAGCATTTTTAGATTCCGCATATTAAGTGACATCATGAATTATCTTTCTGTGTCTGGCTTATCTCCCTTAAAGTTTTCTAGGTTCATACATGTTGTCATAAATGAGCACAATTTCCTTCTTTTTTCTTAAATAGAATTCCATTGTGTGTATACAGTAGTACTCCTTATCCACGATTTTTCTTTCCATAGTTTCGTGGTTTCACTTAGCTGTAGCAAACCATTGTCCAAAAATAGTAAATGAAGAATTCCAGAAATAAACAATTTGAGTTTTAAATTGCATGTTGTTTATGAGTAGCACAATGAAATCTCACATTTTCCTGCTTAGTCGCTGTTCAGTACTATCCAAGAGTTCAGGCCTTCACTGGAGGTCTTGAAACATATCTCTCTTGGCTAAGAGGGACTACCACATACCACATTTTCTCTATCCATTCATCCATTGATGAAAGCTTAGGTTGATTCCATATCTTGGCTATTCCAAATAATGCTACAATGAATAAGGGGTGCAGATATCTCTTCCAGTTACAGATTTCATTTCCTTTGGATATATGCCCAGAAACGGGACGGCTGGATCATATAGTATTCCTATTTTTGCTTTTTTGAGGAACCTCCATAATGTTTTCCATCATGGCTCTACTAATTCCCTCCGGTGACAATTATTAACTATATTGTATTACAATTCTGTGATGCTTGGGGCTCTGCAAACTGTATTTCTTCTTTGCCAGTTATTTCCCTGTTAGTTCTGCCAATAGAGGCTATTAGAGGAGGATAAAAGGTAGTTGGAGTGAAAAGGCACTTGCTTCTTCCAGGTGTACTGCCCCTGCCAACCTAGTCTCAGCAGTTGCTCTCAATCCTGAAGTGGCTATTGGTTCTGGTTTCTTGCATACTTCCACATTCTGAGAACCAGTCTCATTACATTTCTTCGGAGAAACTAGTAACAGGCTGGTAGCACACTGTCCCCCAGTTTAGCAGGGAACCTCTTTTGAGCTTTTGAGATAGCTGCAGAGTAGTCAGAGGCTCTCATTCCTAAGAGATCTGAATCACAGCTTCTCAAGATCTCTCTCCTAGTATTCCGATAAATTCAACCTCTTACCTTGTTCCTTACATGCTAAGATTACTATGACTGTGTTAGTCCAATGTTCCCTTTTCGATTTTTGAGTCTTCCAATATTTTTTTTTTTTTTTGAGACAGAATCTCACTCTGTCACCCAGGCTGGAGTGCAGTGGCACAATCTCAGCTCAGTGCAATCTCTGTCTTCCTGGTTCAAGCAATTCTCATGCCTCAGCCTCCCGAGTAGCTGGGGCTACAGGTACATATCACTATGCCCAACGCATTTCTGTATTTTTAATAGAGACGGGGTTTCACCATGTTGGTCAGGCTAGTCTCGAACTCCAGACCTCAGGTGATCCACCTGCCTCGGCCTCCCCAAGTGCTGGGATTACAGGCATGAGACACAATGCCCAACCCCCATGACTTTTTAAACAGTTCCTACATTATCCTCTCTCTTGAACTAACATGGTTTCCATTTGCTGGCTGTAACCTGATGATATGGTGCTGAGTTTCGATGTCTGTCAATCACCTCAAAGACAAAGACTTTTGGCTTTGTAGTCCCTACTCTCCTTAGTTCATGGCTTGCTGTAGAAATGCTTGCTCTATGTACAGTCATGGAAGATTTCCCTGGTCCCATGCTCTACCTACTAGGCATCTATTTTACATCATTTGTACCTAATATATTTTGGATGTATATTGACTTAGCTGTGTTAAGTGGTTCATTTGCACTGTTCCCCTCATCAGACACTGAGATCTAATTGTCATGCCTTCTGAATTCTTCAATTGTCTCTCTCCCACATGTTGCCATTATTTTGCTAATTTCTATCCTCAGGGAATGATGTAGCGTCTTCATCCTCATCAGCCACTTGATGAGACTGAACAGTGTCAATGTCAGCCTCATTCTCACTTGAGTTTTTATTATCTGCCTCTGAGTTGGCAAAATTTCTTTCCACTAGTGTTGATGTGTGGCTTTTACATTAGGCCTATTAGTTTTAAGTAAGGGGTGGCCTTGGCCAGTTCTGGTCTGGTTCCCTAGTGCCTCTTTTGCTCACAGTATTCCACCAGTCATCATTAACTTATGATACTACATTGTGTAATTAATCTGCAATTAGTGCTGAGAAAATGGCTCAGAAGCAATATGTGTGCCTTGATTTGGCATTCTCTGTGTTGCTTTACAAAATCTGATTTCTCTTCCTGGGTCAAGCCAGCCCTGAGGCTAATTGGCTCTTCTGTTCTATCATTCCTTTATAATTCCATTGTTGGTTATGCCTACAGTATTGTCATAAAAGCAGAGTCCCCCCTACCCCCCACAATACTGAAGTTTGGTACTGGGTCCGATGTTCAGAGATGAAGTCCTTTGCTTTTTCTGATTTCTCCCCTCAAAATAGCTCCATGAATATTAATATTTTGTAACATCTCAAGAAATTTTCCCCCAAAGCATCAGCTTCACAGTGTTATCTACATCAAATATTTATGCACTTTTGCCATTTACTTTTCATGTATAGAGCATATGGTAGCAGCCTTAGAAAAGAAGTATTTATTGTTGCATGCTCTTTGTAAATGCTTATCCACCATCTCTGGAAAAATTAGGAAAGCAAATAACCAAAGTGAATTGCAGTCTAAGTGCAATGCTCGGGAAATTTTGAAAGAGGATTTCTAAATATGTTAGCTCTTCCACAATCTTCTCTCTTTCTCCTTCACTTTCTCTCTCTCTCTCTCTTTTCTTTTATCAGCCACACTTAGTAGAGTCCAACTTTCACACCAGCTGTCATATATAATTGAATGTTAGCCAAATGGGAGATAGCATTAAAAGGAGGAGAGAAGAAGAGGAAAGAAAAGTCTTATTTTAGTAACAGAAAATACAAATTCAGAATTTTGAACTTTTCTTTTTAGTTATTTCATGAAGATTTTCTTCCTTCCCTTTCTCCAAAGTTGATTAGACATCAATTTATAAGATTCTACATATTACTTTGGAGAAAAGGCCTTAAGAGAAGAGAAGTGAGTAAGGGAAGAAGACAGGTAGAAGGTAAAATTCTGACAGAAGTTTTACCCCAAAGAAAATTGTAACGAAGAAGACTGGTTAAACACAAACAAACAAAAACTAAAAAAAACAAACTATGTGCCATGACTTATTTTTTTCAAACTGTTGAGAAGATACGCCATCACCATTTTCCCTGGCATTATCTGTTTTGTTTCTTGCTGAAAGCAAGAATCTGAAGATGTGCAGCGTCAATGTAATATTGATGGCTAATATACAGTATTTTCTATGAGCGTCAAGAGTGGCAGCGTTTCTGGCAGACAATTGGGTTAGATAGCCAAGACATGAATTCGAGGTGATCCACAAAGGACAGTGCTGCATTTTCCTTGTGTAGAGGCTGTATGTGGGTCAAAAGAATGCACTTTGCCTTTGCTTCATACAACTGGAGTCAGCTGGACTCTATCCAGAAAGATAATGCTGACAAATCCCGGGAAAGAAGAAAGCAGCAGCTTCTCTCTCACTGTGCAGCATATGATATCACTGTTTCTCCCGAGTCTCATTGTCCCTTTGACATGCAGTAATAATTAAAGCACACAGACCTGCATTTGTTGGAGGTCAAATGGCAGCCTTGAATACCGAGTCAGAATTTTCTGCACCTATAAGTCACATAGCAAAGTGCATAAAGCAACTCCATCTATTAAGGAGTGAAGTTGTCTCTTAATCCTTAACAGAGAGTGAAGAAAGGCTTATGGAACATGTCATATGAACAAGCCTTTGTTCTCCTCTGTGTTCTTATTATACACATGATCATTTAATGTTCAAAATAATGACTGTTTATTTTGTGGATTAAGAATGTGAAAGTTGGCATCATTAAGAGCCCTGGAATGTAGCTGTTTTTACTCTCAATTGAGACACGAAGAAACTGAACTGAACTTATGTACAAGGAGATGTGAACATGAATGTAGACCATTTCATTGTTTTTAACAGAGGAAAAGTTTTTGGAAAGTACCCAAATGTAAGGAGAACAGGCAGATAAGTTGTGGCATGTATATCTAATGGAATGCTACAAAACATCAATGTAAATAAATTACAACTATACATGTCAATACAGATAACCCTCAACAATGTGAAGAGTCCAGCTCTTTGCTATTGTGAATAATGTTGAAATGAGTGATGGAGAGGAGATATCTCTTTGAAATATTGATTTCATTTCCTTTGGATATAGACCCAGGAGTGTGACTGCTGAATCATATGGTAATTCTATTTTTAGAGTTTTGGGGAAATGCTACACTATTTTTCAAAATGCCTGTACTAATTGACATTCTCACCAACAGTGTATGAGCGTTCCTTTTTCTCCATATCATAACCAACACTGTTCCCATTTTCATCTTTTTGATTATAGCCATTCTAACAGGTGTGAGATGAAATCTCACTGTAGTTTTAATTTGCATTTCCTATGTTAATTAGCTTGATTGAATCTTTGTACAATGTATACATAGATAAAAACATCACATTGTACTCCATAAAGTTACTGTCAAGTAAAAATAAATTAATATAAAATTAAAAACAAATAAACCCCTAAAACCATGATGTTGAATAAAAACTTCTAACAGAAGACTATGATTCTGCTAATATGGAGTTCAAAATATGCAAAGTGAAACAACATGTTATTTAGGAACACGAATATATTTGCTAAAAATGTAAAGAAAACCAAAAGAATGGTCATAGCAAATCCTCTGGAATGAAGAGAGAAGGATTTGGAAAAAGACACCCAGAAGAATCAATGGAGATTATTTATTTATTTATTTATTTATTTGAGACAGAGTCTTGCTCTGTTGCCCAGGCTGAGGTGCCATGGTGCGATCTTGGCTCACTGCAACCTCCTCCTTCTGGGTTCAAGTGATTCTTCTGCCTCAGCCTCCCTAGCAGCTGGGACTACAGGTGTGAGCTACCATGTCTGGATAATTTTTATATTTTTAGTAGAGACGGGGTTTCACCATATTGGCCAGGCTTGTCTCGAACTCCTGATCTCATGATCCACCAGCCTTGGCCTCCCAATACTGTTCTATTTCTTAAGTTGTGTGGGAGATACACTGATGTTGGACTTACTGTTTTAAACTGTAGTTATTTATTATATATACCATTCTTTATGCATGATGCCAAAAAATACAAGAAAATAAGTAAAAGACAAAGTAATGAACTTACGATAATCTAAATTCAGCACCATGTCTTCCATGCTACAACAGCCATGAATGACATTCAAAATTGTGTTTCCTTCCACAAATAAGCAGAAATCTTTGTTGGGATATGAAGAAGAGATATGGAGCACTGAATATAAGAAACAATATGCTGTATATGAATGCTTATAAGAAAGCTTAGATTCTGCTTTTAATCCTGATGCTGGCTTGTTCATTCACTTTTAGCAGCTTTGTTTTCCTATACATGAGGTATATTGCATACAGGCCTTCAAACTCTTGCAATCCAGATGAGAATTTAAAAGATTTACTAAGAAATGCCAAATAAACCTTGCCAACCCCCCCTAGATTTAGATAAATAAAATATTATATTACAGACCTAAAGGGGTGAAAAATTTTATGGCTGATGAAATTATGAGATTAAATTTTCAGAATGTGTTGCAGTATCATAACCACAATTATAACCTCTTATTTTTGAAAATAATGCAGAAGGCAGGGACAAAGTCTGTATACTGTAATTCTTTTTTGTGCCCTTTTTGAATTGGTATAGAGTAATAAAATAAGTGTCCTTTTAATGCTACAATAGGAAAACTGTATTTAGGGCAATTTTTATTTTTTCATGTTTATTTAGGAAAAGCACTTCAAATTATTTCAATGGAGGAGAAAATTAAAGATTATTTCAATAGTTTTGGTTCACTTATGAACAAGCTTTGAATAGTGCTATTGAGCAAAGCAAGGGTTGTAAAATGGCAATTATTTGCTTTAAGCCAGTTGTGCAAGAGCTTTGGGATAAGAATCAGCAGACCTGTTCACAGCTTCACTGTGTCACCAATTTACTGTGTAACTCTGCACTTTACTTTTTTTTTCATGTTAAAATATGTAACCTTTATCATTCTCTTTTAGGCCTCATGGAATTTCTTTAGTTGGCCATTATTTAGACAGCCCTCCATTGATGACCATTTAGGTTGTTTCCACTCTTTTGCTATTACATGCATTACCAAAATGTATATCCTTTTACAATAAGTCATTTCTCAAATGTGTGAGTATTTACAAAGGGAAAATTCCTAGAAGTGACATTGCTAGATGAAAGGTTATGTGCATTTGCAATTCGGATTTCTTTTCTTGCTTTTTTTTGTCTTTATTTTTTCTATATATATATATTTTTATTGCATTTTAGGTTTTGGGGTACATGTAAAGAACATGCAAGATTGTTGCATAGGTACACACATGGCAGTGCTCTGCATTTTACTTGAATCATTACTACTGAAAGATTTGAGGGGGCAGATGGCCCCCAAGGTGCTGTTCATTCTCCTATCCTTATCTTTCCTCCAAAGCATGCAACACTTAAGACATGATTATCCCATCCCCACCCCCTGAACTCTTAACTCAGAGAGCCTTATTGACACCTTGGATTGTGGTCTTTCCTGTTTGGTGCTCTGTATTATAAACTAGCTGTATGCTTTCCATTATGGTCATGGGCAGGTGTTCTCAGTTCTCTCCTATTGCGATTGGCTCGGAGCCTGTAACCAGAAACTGGCCCATACCTCTGTTCCTACAAAGCTGCTGGGCTGTTTTCACTTTGCAGCTGCTTGACTTGAATGCCAAATTCTACTAGTGAGTAGTGGCTGACCACCTGGCCAGGACCATGCAGCCAGCTGCCACTTTCAGCTTGAGGCTAAAATATAAGCATTCAAATGCCTAACCTCAGCCCCATCTGAACTCACTTTTCTCCGTTCTTTTTCCCTGTGACTATTAATTCAGGGTTGATTCTTCACCCCTTCTTCTTTCCTCATTTGCGTACTTCTTCCTTTTCTTTCTGTATAAAATGCGTATTTATAAATTGCCTATGAAGTGCTATGCACTGTGTGTGATTAGAGCCTATTATTTATGTCTATGTAGATATGTGAGAACTGAAGTTTTGCATGCAGGGGAAAAAAATGAAATAAAATTTTTCAAACTCAAAAAAAGACAGAGAGGGGTACCAAATTCCATTCTTTTTCTATTCCCATAGCTGGCAGAGTTTCATTTCCCCCATCCTTGGAAGTCACCTGCTTCCAAATGGTGCTTGGTGGATTTAAATGCTATTCAAAAATCCCAGCTGACAGTTGTTAGCTGACTCTGTTTCTGACATAGCTCAGATCTCTCCCAGGAAGTTTTTGTTTTGGTATACAGGCAATGCCATGTATCCAACAGTTAACCTAATATATTTCTGTTATTCTCTTGGGCACCTTTTTGCAGCTAAAATCCATTCCATATTGTTTCCTAATGAGAATTTTGGTTGAACACGGAGTGGCAATAGCAGGTCAGTCCTTAGGTTTAACCCCCAGTATTTCCTCTTTGTTTTTCAAAGCTTTCTGGGCTAAAGCCAAGGTAGCAGTTAGAATCCAGAGGAACTCAGGGGGAAAGGTTTATGAATGCATGGTGAGCTCATATTATCAGTTCCTAATTTAGTGTTTCAAAATCTCCCTGGTGTTTGACAGCATCTTGATAATTAAAAGAAAATATTGCCTTATAAAAATTGCATCTTCATTTCAAAGTAAAGCATTTTTTAAAAGACTTAGTTTTACAGAACTTAGATGAACTATGCTTATCTTTCTTCCCTCCCTCCATTCTTTGTTCCTTTCCTTTTTTTGCTTCTCTTTCAATTTTTCTTTTTCCACATGTAGTAAAAATGACTGGTAGAAATATAAATGATCAGATCAGAAATGATAAAAAAATTGATTGATTGATCTGACCTATTTTGTTTCATAATTAGGCAACAGACTCTTCATGTTATTGTCAAATACTCTGCCCTGAACTGATTTTGGCTTTGATATCACAGGTAATAGACTCATCTAAGCCTCTGGAGTGGACACTGGAATGGGGGCCAAGAGCTTTAACAAATGTGAAATAAATACAATATTTTAACAGATAAAATATGTACCCTCAAATGCTTATCACTACAAGTCTCTGATAAGAAGAAACAAATTTGCTAATAAATGTATTTATATTTGGTGCTTATAACAATGTTATTCATGTGCTTTAATGAGATAATATATTCAGATGATT
Source organism: Ateles fusciceps (assembly GCA_036589455.1). Classification (NCBI taxonomy): domain Eukaryota; kingdom Metazoa; phylum Chordata; class Mammalia; order Primates; family Atelidae; genus Ateles; species Ateles fusciceps. The sequence goes on from JAZHEH010003310.1 coordinate 7,034,844, forward strand.
TTTTTCATACTTTAAATGCTCACAGTGACATTGACCTGAAATGCCTGGGCCCATGGGAGAAGAACAAAGGGCTTAGATAGTATATGCCAACATTGTTCCTTTCTAAAATGATGCTGGGGAAGAATGCAAACATATATTTAGACCCTGTGGTCTCATTTTGCTTAATAAGAGAGCATTACCACAGCCAAACACACTGCTTGGTGACATGATGGGTAAGGGCCCGACATGCCCACACAAACAGGGGCATCAAGGGGCTATTTCAGATTCTTGATTTCTTGCCAAATAGTGAATAATCTTATAATCAAATGTGCAGCAATAATAGGCCCAGCTGGGAGGATTAAGAAATAAGTATCTATCGGGCTGCCTTATCTCTTTGTTCTTTAGGTTTTGAGTAGGATAAATGAATAAGGGGAGGCCAAGAGGGAGTGGTTTAATATAGAATAAATTGTCTAAAAGGGATCAGTGAAAGCAGGATTATTGATGAGTTAGGGAGTGAGCTAGCTGACTTTTTATTTTCAAACTAAGACAGGATAGAGGTATGGGGATAAACTAGGAAATCAGATAAGAAAAACAAAGGATACAGGCCTATTGGCCTTAAGTAATCTTTTTCTGTTTCTGAGATTTCTAATGTTCTTGTGCTCTGAGCCAAGATCAATTGAGATTAATCAGTTGTATAGAAAGTATTGTGATCACATTGCAGGCTTTTAAAGTTTAAATTTGTTTATTGAGCACAATTTGGTTAGCATCAGGTGCTAAAGTTATAGACACCAGCACTAGCATAGAAATTACTTTATTTAGCTCCCAGTTGTAAGTTTCTATAGCAACTGGGGCCTATACCAGAAAGCTGAGATTCTCATGCTCAAATGATTCAGGCAGAGATGGCGATATCATATTTGGGGGGCACTTGCTTCATTATTCCACTTTTTTTTCTGTCTTGTGAGAAGTCTCTTTAATGTGATTCTGTCTGCTTAGTCATACTTTTAATTACACCTCTGCTTTGAACCTTCTCCTCTTGGCAGCAGTATAAAGTATCTATTTTGGTTGTGTTTCGATTTCCATTGACTAGTTAGTATGTTGATGCAGAGGAGGTGAATGTGATCTGTTTTGAATACAGTTGAAAATTCTGAATAGTGAGGAAAGTGTCCATGGTGACAAATGCAGTTAACCACTCCAGGAAGAAATTTGGATGTTAATTCAAAAAGGAAACCTAATTTAATTTCTACAGTATGCTTTCATTCTGATCATAAATGTAATGTCATGATCCTATTAAATATGGGGTATGTCCCTTATGAAGTTTTCTTTTTAAGTTTTTAAGTAAACGTGTACTTGGAAGAAAATTGATTTTATTTTTCTTTTATAAATGAATGTTTTTATTGTAAGAAATAGGACTTTTCTGGAGAGGCTTGTCATGGTCGAAGTAATATTTTATGATGCTAGTTTAGCCAATACTGCAGAAAGGCTTAGGAAAAAAATAAGTACATCTTATTACCAATTATGAAAATAATCACTACATTAAAAAATATATGAATATAGTAGATTTTTTTTTTGCTGTCCATGCTTTGGAATGACTGTAATCCATATATCTACGTATATATGTATCTGTCTATCTATGTATCTATCTATCTATTATCTATCATCTATCTATATCTATATGGATATACCGATTTCTAGAAAAAAATGAATCTCAAATAAATAAACACATACTGGAAATACATGTTTTAAATAATATTATCTTTTCAATGAAACTCCACATTTTATAAGAACTGGCTTTTGATATCTGAAATAATCATGGACTGAGTAGTTTAAAGACTATTTAGTAGAAGAATGTTTATGGTATAATGTATGGCATAGTCTTTTAGTTTGGCAAATGACAAGAATAAACCATAAAAGCAAGAATTCTATGTGTGCCCTAATAAAACAAAACAAAACAAAGATTTCCATTTAATGTTCACATTTACTGCTAACTTGAGGCCTATTAACATTTGGAAAACACAAATTCTAAAGGAAGCTGCTAGCAATTGGCCAATTAAAATTTCACGATTGAAGGAGAAAGTCTTATTTGACTATAAAATTCTGTACTTGTTTTCTCCTTTCATGAATTACCCCACAGCCAAAGCACAATGTGTGTGAGAGGAAGGAGAAAATAGACTCACTTCTCATTGTCTGCAGAAATGTTTCACCTCAGATGACCTTGATTCTCTTTACATTCAATAGGAGATTTTCTTTTACTAATTTTACAAGAGATTTAATTGTAAGTAAATTAGTTCAGATTGTGATTATCTGTCTTTATTTGCACTCAGTTTCTATGGAGAATCTTAAAATATCATCAGTCTGTGTGTCATTATTCCAGGATGTCTATTATATCATGATATAGCTATCTGAAGTCACATAAGACCAATTTTGCTCTTCTAGGCAAGCAGTTTCCAGAGCTCTTTTAAAACTCTGAATAGATAATTGCTCCTTTAACAAAACATGCATAGACAAAACATTTGATGAACAAAGAGCAGTTATTAACTTACACTCACATTTGTGAATATCAGGGTTTAGAACTATTACAAAATGGATTCTGCCATGAGTCAGAGTTTTGGTTTTCCTTTTCAAACATATCCATTCCATATATTTTTTTTCTTCAGGTAACTTACAATAATATAACTTAATTGAAAAAGTACTGGCTCTCCTAATGTAGCAACTTGATTAAAAAGACTTAAATGTTTACTCAAAATCATAGTCAAATAGAATACAGAACTTAAAATAGTTAGTTGAATTTCTCAGTATTTTATTGCAGAAATAAATATAGTAATTATTGGAGTAGATAAATGATTCATACAATTTGATTTTGTTAGCTAAATCAAAACAGGCTTACATAAACATGTATTTTAATCATAAATTAGTTTTTATAGTCACAAACCAATTACACTGGATTCTCATTAATTATTTGTTGGTAACATTAAATAATCAGTAGATTAGAGTGTCAAAAGCATTTGGTGGGGGGGAGGGGTGTTATGTGCAGAACCATTAACCTAGCCCATCTGAGCCTGCTTTCGTTAGAAAGCCTTCTTTGCAGGATTGACCATTGGCTGATTTCTGGAACTTGGCTTCTGAAACAGTCCCTTAACTGGTAAGGTAATTTCACTGGACCTAGACATGCATACAAACAATGTAATTTATTGAGGGACAATGTGCTCTATGTGAGCTGTCTGGTGGGGGGAAAGGGGATAGGAAACTTTCTGTGGATACTTCCTTGTCTTTATCTGATGTTGTTTTCTCTAACTCAGCTCTTAAACTTTAGTAGGTCTTTATAAGACATATTAGTTTTTAGTGGAACTATGTGCCCGAGTCACCAAATATGTAGGTGGTGCTGGGGATCCTTGAGATAGAGTGTGTCTATTCTGGCTGAATTCAACAATGGGGGGAGTTTAAATGAAAATCAGAACTGAGCCATGGCATGGATTGAATATATGGGATAAATACCTGCAGAGTAGATTAGCATTTCAGCAAATGTGCCATGATGAATATGCTTGCTGTCTACCAAATTCTCATTAAAATGCAAATACTTAAGGTAATACAAAAGCTGGTGTCACCTGTGAAAACAAAATGAAAAAGGAGATGCTATGGCAAAGTCTGGCATGATTTATGTTAACTAAACTATTGCCAGTTTTTGCTTTAAGTATATTTATTAAATTCTAGTAGAATCTGAGCTTCTGTTTTGATGGCTTCTTATACAAATTAAGAAACTGTACAGGAGACTCCAGAATAAGAATGAGCTAGTAGTAAACCTGATGTGCAAAGCTTGTACTGGGTGGAAGTAAAACAAAAATCACTCTTGAAAGCTTATAAATACAAAAGCCTATACTCACACTAGTGTGAGGACTGAACTCACACCACTAGTGTGATCTAAAATAATACCTGATCAAAGAATTTAATTTAAAGTGGCTCTGGGGACTGGGTGTGGTGGCTCAAGCCTGTAATCCCAGCACTTTGGGAGGCCGAGGCAGTGCATCACCTGAGGTCCAGAGTTTGAGACCAGCCTGACCAACAGGGAGAAACCCCATCTCTACTAAAAATACAAAATTTGCCGGGTATGGTGGAGCATGCCTGTAATCTCACCTACTTGGGAGGCTGAGGCAGGAGAATTGCTTGAACATGGGAGGTGGAGGTTGTGGTGAGCCAAGATCACGCCATTGCACTCCAGCCTGGGCAACAAGAGCAAAACTCCACCTCAAAATAAATAAACAAACAAATAAATAAAGCGACCCTGGAATGGTAGTGGCCATGGTGATTGGCAGAAACAAAACACAATTCTTTCTGGAAAATTGTATTTTCAAAGTAGGCCTCTAAGAAGTTCCATTTATTGCTTGAGTTTCAAAGAACACAAGATCATAGCCAAAAATACAAAACACATAAAAAGCATGAAACTAATAAAAGTTACCCAGAAAAGTGTCTCTGGACACTAGAGGTTTAATAGGCATATTCTTTCAAATGATTAAAGAAACAGATAATTCTCAAACTATATGATCTGGTCCAGATCTTGGAGAGAAAAAAAAGAGCTTTCCATTTTATCTTATGAAGCTAGTGTGATCCTCATATCAAAGTTTGACAGAGCACAGAAATAGAAATTATAGATTAAATCCACTTTACATCCTGGATATAAATATCTTTAACAAAATATCAAGAAAATGAATTAAAGGTTAGACTAAAATCATTTGGCTTCTTTTGAGAAGTGTGTGTTCAAGTCCTTTGCTTACTTTTTAATGGGCTTGTTTTGTTCTCTTATAAATTTAAGTTCCTTATAGATGATGAATATTAGACCTTTGTCAGATACATAGTTTGCAACTATTTCCTCCCCATTTTGTAGGTTGTATGTTTACTCTGCTGATAGTTTATTTTGCTGTGCATAAGCTCTTTCGTTTTATTAGATTCCATTTGTCAATTTTTGCTTTTGTTGCAATTGCTTTTGGCATCTTCATCATATCTTTTTCCCCCTCCTGTGTCCAAAATGGCATTTCTTAGGTTCCCTTCCAGGGTTTTTATAGTTTTTGATTTTACATTTAAATATTTAATCCACCTTGAGTTTATTTTTATATATGGTATAAGGGAGAGATCCAGTTTCAATCTTCTGCACATGGCTAGTCAGTTATCCCAGCATCATTTATTGAATAGGGGAGTCCTTTCTCCATTGCTTGTTTTTGTTAGATTTGTTGAAGATCGGATGTTTGTAGGTATGTGATCTTATTTTTGGGCTTTCTATTCTGCTCCATTGTTCTATGTGTTTGTTTTTCAACAGTACCATGCTGTTTTGGTTACTGTAGATCTGTAGTATACTTTGAAGTCTGGTAACCTGATGCCTCCTGCTTTGTTCTTTTTGCTTAGGGTTGCCTTGACTATTCAGGCTCATTTTTTTTTTGCCATATGAATTTTAAAATAGTTTTTTTCTAGTTCTGTGGAGAATGTCATTGGTAGTTTGATAACAATAGCATTGAATCTGTAAATAGCTTTTGGCATATGACCATTTAAGCTATATTGAGTCTTTCTAACCATAAGCATGAGATTTTTTCCATTTGTTTGTGTCATCTCTGATTTCTTTGAGCAATGTACTATAATTCTCATTATAGAGATCTTTTGCCTCCGTGGTTAGCTGTATTCCTGGGTATTTTATTCTTTTTATTGAGATGTTTTACTGTAAAGAGAAGAAGAGAAAAGAAACAATAGCAGGAGAAAAAATTGATTGGGATAATTTTTATTTTTTAAAAAAAGATGAGATAAAAGCAACATGCATATTAGTTTATCAGTTGATCTGATGGAGAGTGAAAATTTAATAAGGAGGAGAAGTAGCATCCTTGGAGCAATGTCCCTGGGTAGACAAGAGAATGCAATCTAGTGCAAAAGTGGATGGTTGGGCTTAAACAACGACATTTAATTATAACACCAGGGAAGGCAGATAGATTTGGTGTCTTGCAGAAGTTGTCTTCTACTCACTTAACTTTTCTCAATGAGAATCAATGTTGTGCTGAGAATGAAGATGGAGAAGGAGTACTTAGAAGAGTCAAGAGTATCTAGCAGAATCAAGAATGAATGAGCTACAGAAATGTGTTCTGATTTTCAAGAACCCATAGAAGACCTGGTGATATTTGTAGTTATCAATTTAAAATGAGATCGACTGGTATGGTTCTGCATTTTCTTGGACCGCAGACAGTTGCACAAGAGTGAGTGCAGAATAGGCAAAGTGTTGAGGTTTCAATAAATACACGTCACATGCTAAGAGAGGGTCAAGAGATCTGAGAGTGTAAGCACAGAATTGTTAATAATCCCCATTGTTTATTACGATTCCCTAGTGGAAATATCTGGGTAAAGTCATTATAAATAGCTTACGCTGAGTAAGAGACAGTACAAATGAGGCAGAAATAATGCATTGTAGATTCTGGTGGAATCAAAGTATTGGGACAATGGAGATAACGAGTTGGAAATTTAGGAGGTAACATTCAAAAAGTGGAATTCTTTTTTTTTTTTTTTTGAGACAGAGTCTCACTTTGTTGCCTAAGTTGGAGTGCAATGGCGCAATCTTGGCTCACTGCAACCTTTGTCTCCTAGGTTCAAGCAATTCTCCTGCCTCAGCCTTCAGAGTATCCAGGGTTACAAGTGTACACCACCATGCCCGGCTCATTTTTGTATTTTTAGTAGAGATGGGGTTTCACCACGTTGACCAGGCTGGTCTCGAACTCCTGATCTCAAGTCATCCACCTGCCTTGGCCTCCCAAAGTGCTGGGATTACAGGCATGAGCCACTGCGCCCAGCCTCAAAGAGTGGGATTCTTGAAACTGAGATTATAGAAGGATTGTAGTGATCAGTAACAAAAAATGCAAAGGTATGATCAGGAGAAAGAGTGGTTTATATGTGATGAAGTATAGATCATTCAAAAGGAGTTAAAAGCCGAGGGTATTGGAAGCATCACCTATGTGAATCTTAAAGTTGCCACAAATGAAGATAGCAATAGAGCTAGAGAGTGTTAAGACTATCCATAAATGAAGGGGTCAATAGATAACTCCAACAAATACGTGAATTCTACATAGGAATTTTTAAGGACAAAAATAGAGCACGCAAATGATAATGAAAGTTAAAGATGAAACTTACCCCATCTTCAGTCCCTGTGCTAGGAAGGCTGTGGGCAAAAATACAGCTACCATTAGAGAGGACTGCAGAGAGAGCAGTGTGTTCAATGGAGATCTTGGTCGTTGTTGCAGGAATAAGGGATAAGAAATGTTCAGAGAACATACTGAGAGTATAGAATTTTGCTGTGGATGAGTGGTGGATTCCAGAGGGTATAGTGGGGAGGTTTTAGAAATGGGGGAGGGGTGGTGGGAGTTGGTTATGGGATAGGAGTTGTATAGAGCTGCATGGGGAATAGAAAGTAGGAGACTGAGGGTAACCTGAGAGTCTTCTTCAATGGCAAACAAACAAGTAAAAGTGGCATGATGGCATTAGCACTGGTAGTCTCAAGACAAACAGTAATGGCAAGACCATGAGGAAGGAAGGAACAGTAGAGGAGGATGAATGTGGACCCTTTTCCACTGTTCAGTGGTAGTATAAAAGCCAAACTAGAGGTAGTACCATTTTGATGATCTAGAATTCTCCGTTGACTTGGCAGATGCAGGCTGATAGGTCTAAGGAGCATGGCAGGTCTTTCAGTGTTTCAATGTTCAAGGCTCATTCCTGACACCCCCTGGGGTGCCCTCTAAGCATGAAAGGCCTGTTCTTGATTCATCTACAGTCTTAAGATTTGATACAAATTGACAAGCCAACAAACAAAAACTAACAGAATGTAAAAGTTTACCTTGAACCTGACTTCAAGTTATTTGTAAGATAAGATTGTAAGATTGACTATATATGCATATATATAAAAATTGAATGAAACATAGGGAACAAAATATTAAAAATGATAGTGCTGGGGGTGAGATTATAGGTGATGTGTCCACTCTTGTTTATTCTCTTACATTTCTTAAACACCCATGGTCAGAAGAAAGCCTTTTATGTAAGAAAAACACGTTATTTTAAAAAAATACTTTTTTTTGGTTTATAGAGTTCTACTTATAAATGCTTGCTGAACTTATTATGACATTGAATGTTTGTTATGAATGTTGCTTAATTCTGAGAATATAGACTATGTTTCTCACTAGTAACAATAACTTTCAAACAATTTCTAAAAAATAAATAGTTACTCATGTTTTGAAGGAAAACAAAGGATAGGTACAGTTTTCACAGCTGGTTTTTAGTTAAAATTATAGAATATGTAATTTAACTAAAAGAGAGTAATTTAAAATGCACTTAAGTAGTGTAAATAATTACATGGAGACAATGCAGATATTTCTCTGCTAGATAAACACATACTATTAGAAAACAGGATGATTTAAGGAAATTCACAAGTCCATGTTAAAAAATTTAAATCAATATTTCAATAACTGAGGAAGATTTAATGTGAAACAGGTAGCCTTTCTGAAATAATCAATCAAAATATCTCATTAAAGCAGTAATCACTAGTAAGCTTGGCTGTTGCTCTACTTAATATGTAAGCAAAACTGGTAAACATTGTTGAAATAACATCTCAGGTACTTCAACTTTCTTTATTACTGAGGTAAAAAAAGCAGTTCATTATCACTCTGAATTTTAATTTTTTCCTACTGGAATACAGAAAGGAAGATTCAACCAAATAAATAATTAATGAGAACATAAATGTGAACTAAATAATTTTTCAGTCTAGTTATAAGCAGGACCAACTAAATTCGTAATCAAGGTAAACTTTTGAAAGTATTAAAGATTAATCAAACAAATTCATAGTTATTACAGGTTCACATGACTTATCAGTCTATTGAAGAATATAATTTGTATGAAATAAAGGGGATTAATAAATTAATGTCAGATTTGCTTCTCTATCCTTTCACCTCTGTGCTTACTTTCTCCTCTCCCATACTCTTCATTCCCTGTTATATTTTTCTTTCAAAATTAAAATTTACATTTTAGGAAAGAAAGCATTTATCTACTACATGCACTTTTGACCTTGCTTCCCCCCTCTTGGAAAACTCTTGTGTCTCTTTGCCTGTATTATTTTTTCAAGATTCACTTTCTTCATTTGTAAGGCTATACTTACCTAAGATGTTAGTCACTCAACTTCTTTTAATGTACTTTCACGTATGAAATTTATGTACTTTTATGCACTTTTAAAGTATGTGTTTTATATGTATATATATATATATATATAATCATAATCTCATCATTTGTTGTCTACTTTATGGGAGTGTCAAAGGCAGGAAGAATCACTGATGTTTTATGTATAGATATAATTGGAGACTAAAAGCAGGTTTGGAACAGAGTTAAAAAGCTACAAGAATCATTTTGATAATGTACTACTAACTAATAAGGAGATAAAATGAGACCTAATTTCTGGAGATCTGAGTATAAAAATTCAGAGGTTTTAGAATCTCAGCAAAATGTTTGCTAGAAAAGTGCCACTCAGTGAAGTGTTATAGATCTATGATATGACATTCATTCTCATTTAATTTAATTTATTTTTGGCCACTAGTTGGCAGCATGACTGAATTACAGTTTGATATTCTGCCAACGTATAAGTGCCCAGAGTATTCTCTAATACTGACCATGTTTGGGAGTTCAGATATTAGGTGTCTGGAGACAGGGCGAAATGCCATTAGGATGTCTCTTTGAGATCTGAGACCTGTGCTCTAAAACTTCCAAGTAAAAGATGAAAGTGACTCTCAGTCACACTTTTTAAAGTAACATCAGACTTACAAAGTGATAAAATGGGATGGACTGCATATTACTTTGACTTAGAATTAAACAAGTTTCTGCTGGAGGTCTGAGAAAATGTCCTTGTTGGGGTTTCTAATCTAAGAACAGAAAGACAAGTCATATAAGTTTGAGACTTAGGGTAGGGACAGAGAAATCATTTTTAGTGGAAAGGGAGGATGGGAAGAGGTTGAAACTAAGAATGTAGCTATTTACAGTCATTTATGCCAAGCAACTTGCTTAGATTCAAAGCCCACGTATCAGAAGTGGGGATGATATAGTCTGGATATTTGTCTTCACCTCAATGTCATGTTAAAATATAACTCCAAGTGTTGAAGCTGAGGACTGGTGGGGGGTGTTTGCATCACAGGGGCAGACCCCTTATGAGTGAGTTGGGCCATCCCTATGGTGATAAGTGAGCTCTCACTCTGCATTCAAATGAGATCTGATCATTTAAAAGGGTGTGACACTCCACCCTACTCTCTCTTGCTCCTACTTTTGCTGTGTGATGTGCCTGTTTCCCCTTTGCCTTCCACCATAAATGTAACTTTTGTGAAGCTCTTATCAGAAGCCAAGCAGAGGCTAGTGGCATGCTTGTACAGCCTGCAGAACTGTGAGCCAATTAAACTTTTTTTCCATAAATTACCCAGTCCCGGGTATTTCTTTATAGCAATGCAAGAACAGCCTAATACAGGAAATTGGTACCGGGAATGATGTATTGCTATAAATAAATATACCTGAAAATGTGGTAGAAGCTTTGGAGCTGGGTAATGGGCAAAGTTGGAAGTGTGTTGAGAATTCAGAAGAAGATAGAATGATGAGATAAAGTATTCAACTTCTTACAGATTGGTTAAATGATTGTGAGCAAAATGCTGATGGAGATATGGACAGTGAAATCTAGGCCAGCAGTGTCTCAGATGGAAATGAGGAGCTTATTGGGAAATGGAGCAAAAGTCACTTTTGTTATGCCTTAGCAAAGGACTTGGCTGCATGTTGCTCATGCTCTAGAGATCTGTGAAGGTTTGAACTTTGGAGTGATGATTTAGGGTATCTAGTAGAAGAAATATCTAAGCATCAGAGTGTTCAAAAATTTGCCTGGCTGCTTCTGATGGCCTAAGCTCAGATGTGGGAGCAAAGGAATAACTTAATGTTGGAAGTGATTTTAAAAGGGAAGCAGAGACTGAATTGTTTTGAAGGTCAGGTCCCTGCTTCCCTATGCCGCCTCAGAACACTGCTCCCAGCATCCAGGCTGCTCTCGCTCCAGCCATGGCTCAAAAGGGCCCATGTATGGCTCAGGCGTTCACTTTGGAGAATGTTAAGTCAGAAGCCTTGGCAGCTTCCATGTGGTGGTAAGTGGACAGCTGCACAGAATGCAAGAATAAAGAATGCTTGGCAGCCTCTGCCTAGATTTCAGAAGCTGTATAAGAAAGCTTGAGTGTCCAGGTAGAAGCCTGTTGCAAGGGAGGAACCCTCAGAAAGAATTTCTACTAGGGCAGTGTGGAGGGGAAGTGTGGTGTAGACTCCTTACACAGAGTTCCTGCCAGGGGACTACCTAGTGGAGCTGTGAGAAGACAGCCACCACCCTTGAGACCCCAGAATAGTAGATTCACTGATAGCTTTCACCCTGCACCTAGAAAAGCCAGAGGCACTCAATAAGCTGAGAGAGTAGTCTCACAGGATAAACCCTACAAAGCCACAGAGGCAAAGCTGACCAAGGTCTTGGAAGCTCACCCCTTGTACCACTGTGCCCTGGATGTGAGACAGAGTCAAAAGAGGTTATTTTAGAGATTTAAGATTTAATGACTACCCTGCTGGGCTGTGAACTTGCATGTAGTCTGTAGCCAATTTCTTTTGGGTGATTTCTCTCATTTGGAACAGGAATGTTTGTTTACCCAATGCCTGTACACTCATTATATCTCAGAAGTGAATAACTTTTTTTCTTTTTAATTTTTGGGCTGATATGGTTTCGCTGTGTCCCTGCCCAAACCTCATCCTGAATTCCCATGAGATATGGGAGACAACCAATGAGAGATAATTGAATCATGGGGGCAGGTCTTTCCCATGCTGTTCTTGTGATAGTAGTAAGTCTCACAAGATTTGATGGTAATGATAAGGGAGAGTTTTCCTGCACAAGCTCTTTTTGCTTGCTGCCATCCAAATAAGACATGACTTGCCCCTCCTTGCCTTCCGTCATGATTTTGAGACTCCCCCAGCCACTTGGAAGTATAAGTCCAATTAAACCTCTTTCTTTTGTAAATTTCCCAGTCTTGGATACATCTTCATCAGCAGCATGCAAACAGATTAATACTCGGGCTTATAGGTGGAAGGAACTTGCCTCGTGAGATGAAATTCTGGACTATAAATTTCTGAGTTAATGCTGGAATAAGTTAAGACTCTGGGGGATTATTAGGAAGACATGATTGTATTTTGAAATTTGAGAAGGACATGAGATTGGTTGGGGTGAGCCTCAGGCACAGAATGATGTAATTTGGGTATTTGTCCCCACCCAAACCTCCTGGTGTTATAGTTGGGGATTGGTGGGGAGGTATTTGTGTTATGAGAATGGATTCTCATGAATGCCTTGGGCCATCCCCATGGTGATAAGTGAGTTCCTGTTCTGAACTCACATGAGATCTGATAATTTAAAAGTGGCACCTGTGGCACCTCCCACCCACTCTCTTTTCTTGGTTCTGGTTTTGCCATGTGATGTGCCTGCTCCCCCCTTTGCCTTCTGCCATGATTATAAGCTTTGTGAAGCCCTCATCAGAAGCTGAGCAAATGCTGGTGCCATGCTGGTACGGCCTGCAGAGCTGTAAAACAATTAAACTTCTTTTTAAATAATGACCTACTCTCCGGTATTTTTTTTTTTTAAATAGTAATGCCAGAATGATCTAATACAGGGATATAAGTTCAGGGGTCTAGAGAAACTGAAGGTTATACCAGGTATACAATGGCAGGAACACAAGCACTGGTAAATCATTGAACAACAAAAAAAAATACATATTAAAGTGGGTATGACCCCCAGCTATAAGAATGACTGGACCCAAAGTTCAGCAATAAATAGAGCATAAGGCGAACATAAAGAAATGTTAGAAAATGTATTAAGTGAATGATGCTGACTGGTTTAATCTACTAGAAATTTAAAAATTAAGAAGTATAATTTTGAACAAAGATCTAAATGAACATAAAGATTACAACATAACAATTTATTTTTAATTCCAGATTTGTGGTCAGATGACCCCTGGGGCATTGCTTCCTCTAGCTATGGTTTGCATGGCAGGCCTGTCAGTAATCACTATTTTCCTTTTTGCAAGTTTAGTAGATTATTAAAAATTATTTAAATAGGCAGATACCTTCAGCTGCAAGAATTGATACTGCAAGATCTTTCTTCCTCTTTAAAAAGTTGATGTTAATGTGAAATAAATTTGTAAGAAATCACTTGGTACTTTCTTTTAAATTCATTATTCCATGATTTGTACATGAAAGTAGATTAGGAATAATAATAAAAACTATCACTGTGACACATGTAAAAACTGTGAGATCTCTGAACACTCTTCCATCTCATGAAAAGTGAACTATTAAGTTTTTTTTTGATAATTCTTTTCTTTATCTGATAGAAATGATAAACCATCACTTCATGTATACTAATGATGTTATTCATTCATTCATTTAATGAATAGTGACTAAGCTATTTTTATAGGAATTAACTGGGTCCTGAGGATACAAACCTTGATAAAACATGTTCCCTTTCTCAAGTTGCTAACAGGTTAGTAAGAGAACCACACACACAAAAATAATTACAACCCGTAAGACTAAGTACAGATGAAAAAGTCATGCAGATTCTAGTGGTGCCCAAATAAAGGGCATAATTCCATTCTGAGTGCAACTGGCAGGCTGGGGATGAGGAGAGTTTCCGAGATGCATTTTAAATAATAAAGGGGTGAAAATTAAATAAAACGAGAGAATGATAACAGCATGAGCAAAAGCAGTGAGGTAAGCCAGCATAGTGTGTCCAGAGAAGTGTGAGTAGCTTGGTGTTGCTGGAGCATCAGATTATAGGCGTTTGATGTGGAAAGTGAGACTGTGAAAAGCAGGGGCACTGAGGGCAGGAGATCAATGTTTTAGCTCATGCAGTCGCCTGAGCTAAATTCAAAGAGTGAATTTAATCTTTCTCGACTGCCTTTTTGTTCTATTCAGGCCCTCAGTGAATTGGATGATGCCCACCTACATTGGGGAGAGCCATCTGCTTACTTGATCCATCAATCCAAATGTTAGTATCTTTCAGAAACATCCTTACACATACACACAGAAGTAATGTTTAAACAACTATCTGGGCATCCCTTGGGTTAGTGTAGTTAAGACAAAATTAACCATAACACTAGTAACGTGCATTCATGTTTCCTCTATATTTCTTTTTCTGACTTGATTACTCCCTTCTTTTAGTGCAGCATAATACCTATTGTCTGGATGTACCATATTTTTATGTATTCATTTACTAGTGAAAAACACCTTCTTTGCTCCCAAGTTTTCGCAATTATCAATAAAGCTGCTGTAAATATTCATGTGCAGGTTTTTGTGTGGACATGTTTTTAATTCATTTAATTAAATACCAAAGAGTTTGTTACATTTTATAATAAGAATATATTTCGTTTTGCAAGAAACTGCTGAACTGTCTTGCAAAGTGGTTGTACCATTTGCATTCTCACAGTGATGAGTGAGAGTCCCAGTTACTACACATCCTCTCAGTGTTTAGTGTTGTTAGTCTTTTGGATTTTGGTCATTTTGGCAGATATGACCAGAAATCAGTAGTGATTTCTCATTGTTTTAATTTGCAATTTCCAAGTTACATATGATGTTGATAGTTTACATGCTTACTTCCATCTATCTCTCTTCTTTGTTGAGAGATGTCCATTCAGGTCTCTTGTTCATTTTTTCAATACAGTTGTTCTTTTTCTTACTGTTAAATTTTTAGAATTCTTTGTATATTTAAGATAATTGTCCTTTATCAGATTTGCCTTTGCAAATATTTTTTCCCAATCTATGGTTTGTCTCCTCATTATAAAATAATACATTATTATAAAAGAACATTTCATGGGTACTTACATGTATTATTAACAGAAATCTAGGTAAATAAGTGGTGTGAACCAAAAATTAAATTCTGAGGCCCTTCAACCATGTCAATGGACCCTACCTCTTGACCAAAAGCATTACAGAGTTATCCTTAAAAAACTAGTTCAGGCCATGATGGAAGAGGGTTTCAGACATGCCTCATCATACTCCTCCAGCATTAACATAAAGACAGACCTTAAGTCTGACAAGAAACATTTACAATCTATTCTCTCTGCAACAGGCTTCATCTGTATGTTAAGAACTTGTTCTCCACAACCTCTTATCTTAACCCAGATATTACTTTCTATTGATAATAACTAATTTAACCAATTTCCAATTAGAAAATTTTTAAATCTACCTATGACCTGGAAGCTCCCCCACCCACACTTCAAGTTGTCTTGACTTTCCAGGTTATGCCACTATAAATTTGACATATATTGATTGATGTATTATGTCTCATTAAAATATACAAAAGCAGGCTGTACCCCAAACACCTTGGGCACATGTTTCAGGACTTTCTAAGCCTGGGTCATGGGTGTGTCCTTAACTTTCACAAAATAAACTTTCTAAATTGAGACCTGGCTCAGATACTTTCGGGTTCACAGTAGCTATGATAAAATGTTGTGTTACCATCTTGTTTGCTAACATTATTTTTCAACCAGAGAACAAGAAAGACACATAACATAACTGTAATGCTGAAGAGAATATCATAATGTTGTGTCCTGAAAAGCTGTATCATTTGGATGTAGTAAACTAGAGATCAAACACAAACGTTTTGTGGGACATCCTAAAACAATGAGAAAGTGTTCTAAGGAAAAGGAGCAGCAGACATTTTGGTAAGGCACCAACTTTGTAGATACTCTCCTTAGTTATAAGTGAAGAAAAAAGAAATTCTAGCCAGTATCTGGCTGCTCATGATGATGAAATGCATATGATGTATATGAAACATGGTGTTTACTGGATCTTTGCAAAGCATATCTAGTGGAGGAAACAAAATCATGATGAATCACAACTGCCGTGAATACTTGTATCACCTTGGTATTGAATTTGTTTGGGATTTGTTATGAAAAATCATGGAAGTCATAGAAGAAATATTAATTTAAACAGTTGTGTATAAACTGTGTTCCACAGGGATGCTGTACAGAATGGAAGATGTAAATAGGTAGTCCTGTGATTCTCATCATTTCTTATTGACCAGAATATTATTTGTTTATATTAGGTTTACATATTGTTTTGACTTGTGCTTTTATTTTAATTTTTTAAAAATGTATTCTGCAACTAAAAAACTATTGAAAACCAATACATTAAATAATTCTGAACTCTAAAGTTTAAGGAATCCTGATGTTCTTCAGTACTACTTAACCTAATGAACTTTTAAATTCTTTCCCCATAATTGTCATTAATCATTTTAAACTCAAGTCTTAACATTATTGAAGAAAATAAATTGGAACTATCACTTTAATCACGGTTTACCTGTCTTTTGTTCAGCTGCTCAAAAGTATTAATATATTCCACATAATGTACATGCACTTGTATAGTTGGAATGTAATTATTTTTTCAAAAGCAATTTATTAATATTTTAAGTAGTTGTGATGCAAGTTTGGATTAATCATTTTTAATCCCTTAGAGTTTTCGTTGTAACACATACTTGGTGCCTTACTTGTATGAACTTTCTTGTTATGAGAATTTTTACTTAGATATCTTGCCAATAAATATTAGACTCCGTCACCTGTTGAAATGTGATATATTAAATAAGCCATTAAAATCATTTATTGTGTGTGAATTTGTCATTGCAAGAAAATGATTTTTTACAACTTCAGTAAATGTTAAATCATTGTGATCTGTCTGGATTAGCTAGATAAGAGGCATTTCTTTGCTCTTGAGACTGTGTTTTCCTTTTTCTGTGACTGAACATATAGTTTTACATGAAAGGAGCAATGCTTTAAGAATTGGTTCATGCAAGGGTGATCAGTTTTAAAGCACTGGCTCATGATAACTAAATCATATATTACTCACATATAAATCAGATGGAGATTTGTTTACAGTAGGGATTATATTCCAGTAGTAATAAGAAACCTAGTGTCTACTGTGCAGGTCAAAATTTTCCTTTTTAACGATACCAGGAAAACTGAACTAGTAAGTTAAATGACTACTAAGGGTGAAAATAGTGTGAAGACAGTTGAGTGTTATTGAGAAATATTTCACACAGGATGGAAGAGATGCAGGAGATTTATCTATATAATACTATAGAACACATCTGTTTATTTATGTGAATATTCATGACAGCCATTTGGTCTTAGACAATGCTGGTTGGCATTGACTCATTTTTAATGTATAAGCTATCCTTTTTTTATACTCCATGCAAGATCATGGCTTTTCTGATTTGAAATAAGGATATCACTTCAGATACACCACAAAAGAGCAGAGTGGTTTATAATTTTCCAGGAAACCTAGGTATGTTTGCTCTCCTTGATTGAATTAGGTAGAATGCCCTGATCGTCTGAAGAAATTACTACTATAGATGGCCACATGCATTAATATGGAGTGGGTTGGCTTTCAAATTTATAATGGTGTTTCTCCTATTTACCAGAAGTAATTCATGGTAGCCATAAATGTTGCCTCCTAGGCATTGGTGATTAAGTTGAATTAGACACCCGGCACAACAGACTCCAACTAGGTTCTCCTTTCGTGGGGATTTTGGAATTGGGAATGAGACAGAAGTGACCCTTTGCTTATGGGTAGCATTTACCATGTGAAATCTGAAGTTATGATGTGGCCCTAACATTTCATAGAGATAAAGAAACTGACAGAAGAATAATGAAGCTATACAAAGAGCATTGATAGAAGGAAAAAAACAAACTTTCAATAGTTTACATTTCCTTTGTTCTATGTAATTTCTGAGGTCCATCCACAACCTTCTTTAGATTCCATAGGACCTTTATTTCCTCATTTCTTTATTTCTCTTTTATTATTTAAGCAAGCTTGAGTTGTTTCTGTCACTTGTATCTAACGAAGCTCACTGAATAATAGTAGAATTCATGAATGAGAGAATGAATAAGAGGACACATGTAAGTATCATGGCATGTACTCAATTTAATTAAACCTAATATTGAAAAGGTATGATCTTTAAACTTTCATTTTCAGAGGGTAACCTTTATCTCACTTTGTCCTCAAATTCTGGGACTTCTGTAGAGTGGCAACTCAAGCACTTTCTGCAATGATATTTAAGATTAACTTCAAATCTAAGATTACATAAAATAATTTGCTTTATTTAACAAGGCAAAATACTGAGACATTATACTCTAAGAAACAAAGTAATAAGTCATAGTTACAACTAATGAGTTGCTATTGAATTTGTACAGGCAAATCAAGGATCTTGTCTCATTCATCTAGAAATGCTGATCTTAACTTTATGTTAGCTTGCCATCGATATCTTAATCTTATTGACAAAAATGTAAAAGTGTGAAGCATAGTGTCACTTCTGTGTTGAATCTATTGAATGAGTAAAATCTGAAAGGAGTGGACACTGTTAACTGAGAGTAATGTTTAATTTTTTTTACCTCTGTAAATTGCCATTTTAACATTTTTCAATTTAAAAATGCCTTATTTATTTTTTGATTTGTACCTTTATGACCTAATCCTCTTAGGAAGTGTCATTTTAGTGTGTGTGCAATATATTTACTTTGTCATTTTATTGTTTCAAATGTATATTAACTAGAGAAGTTGATAGGTTTGGACTTGTTTGATCAATTCCTTCAGGTACTAGTTCCCTTTAATTGCAGTATTGATTGTAGCAGGTATAACAGGACTCTTGACTTCATAAGACACACCATGTCAGTCTTTAGAGGAAGCAGAAGCTTTGGAAGCAAGTGGTTCAGGTTACTATTTATCTCATGACCCTATGAAAGTCGACATGTGTCATCAAAAGTGACATGCCAAAGATTCAGATTTCTTTGGCATAGCTTCTAAAAAAGACAATTCTCTGAATCTTTATAGTCTTGAAATCTTTCCATGTACTTTTCCCTTGAGAAAGTTAGTATTTCTTTAGTTCAGCAAGGTCAGGTGAAAAGCAGTTTTTTTTGTCTTCTCTAGTTCCTGGTTAGCCTTTTTGTTTCAGATAACAACCAGTAGCAGAAGAATTTTGAAATCCTGGGTTCTCATAATTTTGTAAGGTAAATAAGCCATAGATGCAAATAGTGGCAACCCAAGATGGTCTACAGTGGACTAGCTGAGACTGAGGCAACAGGGAAGAGTAATTTTGGAAAGTGAATATGAAGCTGGTGAAGCTGACTCAGGCACTTTTTAGCTGCCTCTGTGTTGGTGACCTTGTGCAATAAATATGATCTATGTCACTTTCAGTTTTCTCATCTGAAAAATAAGAATAAGAATAATATTCTTACAGTGTAATATTACCCCTGCAATATTGTATAGTATAATCAGGGAAGATTCCAAGAAAGAGAACATAACTGAAGGATATGTAGGGTTTCAAAGCCTGAGGTGGTAGAAAATGCTTCTTAAGTGGTAGAGATCAGAGGTGTGAAATTTTAAGTATGACCACAGAAAAGTAAGAAAGTAGTTTGACAAATGAGTAATACTTACGTATGCCAGAGTTGGTTAAACTTTTCAGCCAGAAGATCCCTAAAGGAACGGGGAAATGACTGACTCTAGGGAAGGAGACACTACCACCATCACCTCTACCATTGCCACAATAATAACAAACATTTCTCAAGGGCTTAAATAGAGAATATTGTATTTTAGATTAAAAAATTTATATTAATTGGCTTAATGTATACTTAACTACTCATAAATTATTTTCTGTTTATACTTTAATAACAAAGCCCAAAGAATTAGGCTCCAGTTCTTATATCTATACTGTCTCAGGTGAATGCGAACATAACCAAAGAGAGATTTCATTACATGGGATAAGGAAAGTGAGGCTCACAATTAATGAGTTAGTATGTATTAAATCTGAGAGTCATGGGAATGTGAGTACCAGAGCACTCTCTCTAAGCCTGTCTGTATACTGCTTCTGGGTATTTGGTCCTAGGTGTCAATATTTTTGGAAAGCTATTATTTTATTATTATTTTTAAATCACAAAAATATTGGATCCAGCTGTGTAATACAGGCATTTGTTTTGATATAATATGCTTTTAATTTTTTTTCTGTGCAAATGCTACCTATTAAGCATAAAACACACTTTAAATTTCAAAAAATTTGGTATTTTTAAAGTGTTTCCTTTCAAGGATATTATGTTATAATCTTGTAAAGTATTTACACAATTTTTGTTTTTGAGGCAGGGTCTCACTCTGTTTCTGGGCTGGAATGCAGTGGTGTGATCTCAAATTCCTGGACTCAGGCAATCCTCTTGCCTTGACCTCCCAAGTGTTGGGATTTCAGGTGTGAGCCACCAGCTGGCCTACACAAATTTTTAATTTGTTTTTTTTGTTGATAGCTTTTACCATATAATTCCTAGCCAAGACTTTCTTTGTCACTTTGAGGAAAAAAATCAAATGCTCTCTTTCTTCAATATTTGCATAATTTTACAATTTGCTATAATATTAAGTTTCATGTAGTCAATTAAGGTTTTGTGAAAACAATAGATTTCTATGTCTTTCTTGAAGTGTCATACTTTTTAAATTTATAATTTATAGTTTAATATTTTTATAAATAAATATAAATGTCCTCTAAAAATTATAAATGGATTTCCAAATTTCAAATTTACAGTTGCTTGAACTATGTATTGCAGGTCATTAATAAAGGATAATTTTCACTCCAGACTCTGCTTACCTGGGAATCACCTGCGGGGGCTGCAGAACAGCAAAGATTGCTGCCTGTTCCTTCCTCTGGTAGCTTTGTCCCAGAATCGTACCCACCAGATGTCAGCCAGAGCTCTCCTATATATGTCTCTTAGGATATACAGGGGTCAGGGAACCACTTGAGGAGGCAGTCTGTCCCTTATCAGAGCTCAAGTGCTGTGCTGGGAGTTCCGTTGCTCCCTTCACAGCTGCTGGGCAGTGACCTTTAACTCTGCTGAAGTGGAACTCACAACTGCCTCTTTTCCCAGGTACTCTGTCCCAGGAAGGTGGGGCTTTTCTTATAAGTCCCTGAGGGGCTGCTGCCTTTTTTCAGAGATGCCCTGCCCAGTAAGAAGGGAGTCAAGTCACAGTCTGCCTGCAGAGGCCTTGCTGAGCTGCTGTGGGCTCTGCCCAGCTGCTGTGTAAACTTCCCAGTGACTGTGTTTACACAGACAAGGTTAAAACAGGGTCAGTAATGACAGACGCCCCCCCCCCCCCCCGCCCCCACCACCGAGCTTGATTATGCCAGGTCAAGCTCAGACTGCTGTGCCACTGCGAGAATTTCAAGCCAGTGGGTCTTAACTTGCTGGTCTTTGTGGGAGTGGGATCCACTGAGCCAGATTGCTTGGCTCCCTGCCTTCAGCCCCTTTCTTTCAGGGAAATGAGCAATTCTGTCTCACTGGCATTCCAGGTGCCAGCTAAAATGGTCACCAAGTTTTGTGCTGGAAACCTGGGGTGCTGGAGTTGTAGGCACTGGTGAGAATCTCCTAGTCTTAAGGTTGTAAAGACTGTGGGAAAAATGCAGTATCTGAGCCGGAGTGCCAGAGTGTCAGGAAAAATCCCCAATGGTTTCGCTTGGCTAAGACGGGGAGTTCTCTGGCCCCTTGCACTTCCCAGATGAGGCAATGCCTCACCCTGCTCTAGTTTGCCCTCCTTGGGCTACACCCACTGTCTAACCAGTCGCATTGAGATGAACCTGGGTACCTCGGTTGGAAATGTGAAGATTACTTGCTTTCTGCATTGCTCTCGCTGGGGACTGCATTCTGGAGCTGTCCCTAATCAGCCATAACTTTCAGGGCTTCATGAGGAAGACAGAGTACCCCAAAAGGGATCAGTGACACCTTTCCTGTGTTCTACAAGGGGTTTCAGGGTCATCAGCAATCTCCTGCAGTTCCCTTCATGGTTGCCAGATCTGGGATTAGGCATGTTCAAAATGGTGGTTCCATCTTCCCTTCTCTTTGCCAGTCATGTAGTTCTGTAACAGAGGGGCCTGGGTGTTAGAAGGAAAACTGAAAAACAGAAAGAAATAGCTTCAACATCAATGGAAATGACGTCCACTCAGAGACCCCATCTGAAAGTCACCAACTTCAAATATCAAAGGTAAATAAATCAACAAAGATGGGAAGAAACCAGAGCAAAAAGGTTGAAATTGCCAAAAACCAGAAGGCTTCTTCTTCTCCAAGGGATCACAACTCCTTACCAGCAAGGAAACAAAACTGGATGGAGTATCAGTTTGACAAATTGATAGAAGCAGGCTTCAGAAGGTGGTAATAACAAACTTTTCCGAGCTAAAGGAGCATGTTCTAACACAATGGAAAGAAACTAAGAACATTGAAAAAAGGTTAGATGAAATGCTAACTAGAATAACTAGCTTGGAGAAGAACATAAATGACTAGATGGAGCTGAAAAACACTGCATGAGAACTTCGTGAAGCATACACAAGTTTCAATAGCTAAATCCATCAAGCAGAATAAAGGATATTAGAGATTGAAGATCAACTCAATGAAATAAAACCAGAAGACAAGATTAGAGAAAAAATAGTGAAAAGAAATGAACAAAGCCTCCAGGAAATATGGGAATATTGAAAAGACCAAATCTACATTTGATCCGTGTACCTGAGAATGAAAATCAAGGTGGAAAACACTCTTCAAGATATTATCCAGGAGAACTTTCCCAAACTAGCAAGGAAGACCAACATTCAAATTCAGAACACCACAAAGATATTCCTTAAGAAGAGCTACCCCAAGGCACATAAGTGTCAGATTCACCAGGGTTAAAATGAAGGAGAAAATGCTAAGTGCAGCCAGAGAGAAAGGTTGGGTTACCCACAATGGGAGGCCCATCAGACTCACAGCAGATCTTTGACAAAGCTGACAAAAAAAAGCAGTGGTGAAAGGATTCTCTATTTAATAAATGGTGTTGGGAAAACTGGCTAGCCATATGCAAAAAGCTGAAACTGGTCTCCTTCCTTACATCTTATATAAAAATTAACTCCAGATGGTTAAAGATTGAAACACAAGACCTAACATCATAAAAACCCGAGAAGAAAACCTAGGCAATACCATTCAGGACATAGGCATAGGCAAGGACTTCATGACTAAACACCAAAAGCATTGGCAACAAAAGCTGAAATAGACAAATGGGATCTAACTAAACTCCAGAGCTTCTGCCCAGCAAAAGAAACCATCTTTAGAGAGAACCAGCAACCAACAGAATGGGAAAAAATTTTTGCAATCTACCCATCTGACAAAGGGCTAATATCCAGAATCAACAGAGAACTTAAACAAATTTACAAGAAAAAAACAACCCCAACATAAAGTGGGTGGAGTTGTTTGTTTGTTTTCTTGTAAATTTGTTTAAATTCCTTGTAGATTCTGGATATTAGCCCTTTTTCAGATGCGTAAATCGCAAAAAAATTTTCCTATTCTGTTGGTTGCTGGTTCAACTTGGAACCAACCCAAATGCCCATCAATGATAGACTGGATATAGAAAATGTGGCACATTTACACCATGGAATACTATGCAGCCATAAAAAAGGATGAGTTCATGTCCTTTGTAGGGACATGGATGAAGCTGGAAACCATCATTCTCAGCAAAATGACACAAGAACAGAAAACCAAATAGTGCATGTTCTCACTCATAAGTGAGTGTTGAACAATGAGGACACATGGACACAGGGAGGGGAACATCACATACTAGGACCTGTTCAAGGGTGGGAGAGCTAGGGGAAGGATAGCATGTGGTGGGGGTATTGAGGAGGTATACCATTAGGAGATATACCTAATGTAGATGATGGGGGATGAATGCAGCAAACCACCATGGCATGTGTATACCTATGAAATAATCCTGCACAATCTGCACATGTACCCCAGAAGTTAAGGTATAATTTTAAAAAAAAAGTGGTCAAAGATTTGAACAGACACTTTTCAAAAGAAGACATTCATGCAGCCAACAAACATAGGAAAAAATGCTCATCATCCCTGGTCATTAGAGAAATGCAAATCAAAACCGCATTTAGATACCATCTCATGCCAGTTAGAATGGGGATCATTAAAAAATCTGGAGACAACAGATGCTGGAGAGGATGTGGAGAAATAGAAATGCTTTTACACAGTTTGTGAGAATGTCCATTAGTTCAACCATTGTGGAAGACAGTGTGGTGATTTCTCAAAGACCTAGGAATAGAAATAGCATTTGATCCAGCAATCCCATTACTGGGTATATACTCAAAGGATACAAATCGTTTTATTATAAAGACACATTCACATGTATGTTCATTGCAGCACTGTTCACAATAGCAAAGACTTGGAACCAACCCAAATGTCCATTAAGGATAGACTGGATAAAGAAAATGTGGCACATATACACCATGGAATACTATGCAACCATAAAAAAGATGAGTTCATATCCTTTGCAACAATATGGATGAAGCTGGAAACCATCATTCTCAGCAAACTGACACAAGAACAGAAAACCAAAAATGGCATGTTCTCACTCATAACTGGTTGTTCAACAATGAGAACACATGGACACAGGGAGGGGAACATCACACACTGGGGCCTGTTGGGGGGTTGGGGCGAGATAGGGGAGGGGTAGCACGGGGGTGGGGGTATTGGGGAGGGGATAACATTAGGAGAAATACCTAAGGATGATGAGGGGGATAGATGCAGCAAACCACCATGGCACGTGTATACCTATGTAACAATCCTGCATGAGCTGCACATGTACCCCAGAACTTAAAGTATAATAATAAAAAATAAATAAATGATGATTTTCAAAAATGTAGTTGTCTTTATATCTTTCCTAAAATCACATAAGATTAAATTCTAATTAATTTCTAATTAATCCTATGTGATTTTAGCCTTGTTAAAGAAAATAATTGCATTCTTGGTGTAAACAATTGTATTAATTTACTTAATGTGAACTCACTATTTTATGTTAAAACTTTAACAATGAAACACAAATGCTAGTTTTAATTAGTTATGTTTAATATCGTGATTATCAGCATTTCTCTGGGAAAAAAACAAAGTTTGCAAGATTTATGAAATTCAGGTATACTTCAAAACTACAAAAATATTTATTGATTGATAGCCAATAATGAATAGATATTAAGTACAACTTAGGAATAACAAAACAAAACAAAATTTGCCCAAAAACATTTACTTAAATAGCATGACTTGCTGGTTGTAGTCTTAAATAAGAACTTGAATAGGTAGAACTTTGTCTTAATTTTTATGGTGCAGGCTATTTGGTCCCTAGAAAAGTGAATGAAGATTACATTTACTTGCAGCATTTTAGAGGATAGGTGACAAACTGCCAGAAAAGAGAGAAAAGAAGATTTAAGAAGCCATCATGCCTATGGTACTGCTTTCTTCTCAGGCACGTGGCCAAAAATTTGCCTTTGTTTGTTCAAGAGGAAAATAAGATTGGTATTTTGGTTAAGATTCCTTAGTGATGGAGAGTTACTTAAAAACGATACCCTAAATATAATGTATTAAAAAATGAAATGCAAAAACCTCTTGCACATTTTATTTTCTTTTTAAAAAACATCCTTGTATGAAAGAATAAACCATTTGAGGGATCAGTAATTTCTGGTTAGGCAGTTTCAGTGTCAGTTTCGTAAATCACAAAGTGATTTTTTAAAACGGTCTCTACTCTTGAAGAGTTTAAGTTTAGCAACATATAAAAAAAGTAAATAATTACATTATCTTATTCATTACATTCTGCATGTATAGTACAGAAGAGTGCAGTGAAGTTCAGATTAAAAAGGTATCACAGAAGAGGAGTTGATATATGATTAGAAGAAGTATGAGGAGATATTCATTTAATAAATGCAACGAGTACAAACAACATGTACAAAAGTATGGAGAAACAAAATAATTAGATATGTTCAGAAAAATGTGGACTAGGCGATTCTGGAAATGAAGGAGTGAAGGGGACCTGGTGGAAAGATATGAGACTGCAGGGCAATCGTATGAAGCAAACTATAATATGTTTTCTTAAGATACTTAGTTTTATTATTTAGATGAGAGAGTACTTTAGAATAGTTTCTTGGTCAACTTTGCAAGATAAGATTGTTCACATTACCAGTGTGGAAAACAAAGTCACTAGTAGTGAGCCTGGTGATAGCTGGTTTCCCCATTGACCAAACCTAAGCAGAGAAAGCCAGAATATATGGGAGCTCACTGTTATAATCCCTATTAGTCATCTTCTTATGGCATAGAGCAAGAGGTGGAGAGGATCAGGAGTGGGTCTGGAAGAGCAAGTGGAAGATACCCATCATAAAACTACCCAGGGAAGGCTGAGACAGGCAGAACATGCTAACTAAGACAAGACATGATCCTTGAGAGAAGAAAACTAGGCAATATCTGCACTGACTAGAAAATGGAAAGTAAATTGATACAGTGGTTGTTATAGAAGAGTTTGATGTTAGTTAAAAGGTTATTTTTCATAGTTTAAATGAGAAATGCAAAGTACTAAATCTAAGAGGTGGTAAAGATTGAGAGTCATTTCATTAAGATTTAGTGATTAATTTAGTATACCTAGTGAGAATGAGAGAGTCGAATCAATTTCCAGGAGTATAGCTTTGGGGAGGGAAAATAATAATAGATTCAATTTTGGACATGTTGAGTTTCAAGCTTCTGTGGAGTACATAGGTTGAATAAATTCAGTAGAAACTACGTATCGGCATATATATGTATATGCATATGCAAATGTATACACTATCTGTGTGTGTATATGTGTGTGTGTATGTATGTGTATGTGTGTATTTGTGTATGTGTGTGCATTTAATCTTGGGAAGTCAAAATGGTCATGATAGAAAATATGGAGAGGTCAAGAAACAAGAAAGCAAGGTCAGTAGAGTGTATGTTGGATAGTGTGGATGATGATCTTAATAAGAGCAGTTTTAGTGGGATGGTGTGAAAACCAGTTATTTTGCAATGGGTCAAGTGGTGACAGGAAGTGAGGAATGGAAAGCAATGAGTTCAGATTTGTCTAAGAAGTTTTGTGAAATAAATTAAAAATGAGTATGATGGCTAGAGGGGCAGTTAGGATGGAAGTACCTTGAGGAAATATTCATAGGATACATGCAAGTGTTATGTAATGTTGTAAGGCTATAAAATTTTATCCATTAGAAGGATAGCAACATCCAGATTTAAAAGGCTATTATAATCCTCAATAAGGAATAAATAATTACAATATATGTCTCTTTCTCTTACGTCTCAAAGCATTTATGCTAGCACCTGAACAAGACAGTATATGGTGTTATATGTTGGTACAAATGTAATCGTGGTTTTGGGCCATGAATTTTGAATCATTATAATTAGGCTCAGAGATGTTTATTAAAGAAATTTGGAACCATTACAATCAACACACTTTGCCAGCAAGAAATAAGTTGTTTATTCCTGTAACATAAAATCCATGCTTCGGGAGTCGATGAACTCTTGGAAAGCATTTTTTGCATCCTGCTGGTTGTGGAAGCATTTTTCTCTGCAAAGGATTGTCAAGATGCTTGAAGAACTGGTAGTTGGGTTGGTGAGAGGTCAAATGAATATGGCCGGTGAGGCAAAACTTCATAGCCCAATTTGTTTAGCTTCTGAAGCACCGGTTGTGTGATGTGCAGTCGGGCGTTGTCAGGGAGAAGAATTGGGTCCTTTCTGTTGAACAGTGCCAGTTGCAGACATTGTAGTTTCAATGCATCTCATCGATTTGCTGAACATTCTTCTCAGATGTAATTGTTTCTACAAGATTCAGAAAACTGTAGTGGATTAGACCAGAAGCAGACCACCAAACAGTGACCATGACCTTTTTGGGTGCAAGTTTGGATTCAGGAAGTGCGTTGGAGCATTTTCTGGGTCCAACCATTGAGCCGGTCATTACCTGCTGTTGTATAAAATCCACATTTTGTCACGTCACAGTCCAATCAAGAAATGGTTTATTGTTGTTGCATAGAATAAGAGAGGAGGACACTTCAAAACAACCATTTCTTAAAAATTTTCACTCAGCTCATGAGGCACCCACTTATCTAGCCTTTTTACCTTTCCAATTTGCTGCAAATGGCAAACGACTATAGAGTGGCCATCGTTGAGTTCTTCGACAACTTCTCATGTAGTTGTAAGAGGATCAGCTGTGATGATTGCTCTCAATTGGTCATTGTCGACTTCCAATGGCTGGTCACTACACTCTTCTTCAAGGCTCTTCTCTCCTTTGCAAAACTTTTTGAACCACCACTTCACTATTTGTTTGTTAGCAGTTCCTGGGCCAAGTACATTATTGTTGAGAACTGTCTCCACTGCTTTATGACCCATTTTGAACTCAAATAAGAATATCGCTCAAATGTACGTTTTGTCTAACATCATTTCCATAGTCTAAAATCAATATAAAATAAACATCAAGTAACAAGTCATTAGCAAAAAAATTGAAAAATGCACATTAAAATAAGGTATAACATAACCACATTTAAGAAAATAGCAAATTTCAGCAATGCAAAAACCACAACTGCTTTTGCACCAACCTAATTTAAGGTGCTGTTAACCTGATCTTCTGGACCACACATTGTCCCTGACTTGAAGGAATACCAAAGTTAAACAGAAATGTATTTTTTTTTCTTTTTTGACACTTCTAAAATATTTATTCTTTAATTTAAAAATGACAATAAGCCCACTACATGTAAAACAAATATTTTTAATAAAAATTACAGTTTCCAAACAAAAACTTAATGAGAAGAGATGAGCTGTTTTACATTTTTACAAATTTCTTTAATGTCTAACTTAAGGAAAATGATAGAAGACAGCTGTATTCTCTTATCTGCTTTTATACTCAGTCTGTTGTGATAGGTACTTTTGGGTAAAGAATATTTAGGAAATCCAGCTCACACAGATGAGTTGTTGGAAAGCAAGGAATATTTTAATAGACTTTTCAGATAATTGTGAATATTCTGCTTTGATCCTACACAAGAGTTTGACAAGTAGTAGTTCCTTAGTTCCGATGTGAAACCTGAAAACATTGATGGATTTATGGATTTTCTTCTCTTTTCTTTGTTTTTTTTTTTTTTTTTTTTTTTTGAGACGGAGTTTCGCTCTTGTTACCTAGGCTGGAGTGCAATGGCACGATATCAGCTCACCGCAACCTCCGCCTCCTGGGTTCAAGCAATTTTCCTGCCTCAGCCTCCCGAGTAGCTGGGACTACAGGCTGGTGCCACCATGCCCAGCTCATTTTTGTATTTTTAATAGCGACAGGGTTTCACCATGTTGACCAGGATGGTCCCGATCTCTTGACCTCGTGATCCACCCGCCTCGGCCTCCCAGAGTGCTGGGATTATAGGCATGGATGGATTTCCTATACTTGATTACATTAACAGTTTGTGTTTTATATTTTATAACATTATTCATTGGTCATTTGGAAAATACTAGTTTATTGAATTGTGCAGATCTTCCAAATGTTCTGCAGAGACTGTCTACTGCTAAAAAAAGAGAATATCCAGATGTTCTTTAGTATTAGGTTATAAATGACATCACCACTGAATGATAAGACATTACAGACATGCAGAAATTTTAACAGACAGAGCAAGCTTCCATCTTCTCTTTTTCACCCATATTATATATCACAACTCATATACATAGATATACACACACATACACATACACAACACACATATACAAGCCCTTTATACTAGTGGAAGTCGTATGGAACAGCAGTTTTCAATGGGTGTGGGTTGGTGATTTTGCCTCCCCCTAAGGGGTTATGGAGACATTTTTGGTTGTCACAAATGGGATATGTGTGACTAGATTATTATTTAATGGGTGGAAGCTAAGGTTGCTATTAAATATCTTATTATGCAAAGGACACTCTAACCAACCACAAAGAATTATCCAGCTCAAGAGATTAATAGTGGGGCTGCTGAGAAATTCTAGTGTAGAGTTCTGAGGAAGAAGAGGAAAATGTGAGAGAGATTAATCTTGCCCCTACTCATCTATTCCTCAAAGAAAGGGGGATAGATGTGCTCTGGCATCTGCTATTCCTAGTATTATGAAATTGTGGGGTTTCAGAACTAGAAGAAACCAAGGCTCTGTTTTACAGCTGACAGTGAGAGTCACAACTCATACAGATATCCTGCCATACAGAAACATGGATGGGAAGCAAGAAATATGGCTCCATGGTGAAGGCAATCTAGTCGTAAGAGTGGTCCAAGATCATCCGCTGAGATTCCCACTTTACTAGAGTAGCATGGAAGCAATCCAGAAATTCCTGTAGGCCCAAGAAGGCTGAGAGTGATGTTCATGTGTTTGCGAGTAACTAAATGTAGCATGGAAGAGAATCTCATTAAAGGCTCCATCAGGGAGGTTGTGCAAAGCCATCAGCTATGCATGTGGGGCGGGCCCTGTGTTTCATGAGAAGCCCAGGGGTTCTCCTCTACCATAAAAGTTCAGACCAGAGACTCTCTGCCAGGAGCAGCTCAGGGCAGAGTCATGCTCAGTCCCAGCTGAAGTTCCCCAGGCTAAGTGATCTCCCATGAGTATGTGGTCAGGAGTTAAGTGAAGCAAGTAAGAGGTTTGGTTGGAATTTAAACAAGATGGTGTTTGTTTTAAATAACCCAGAGCTGGAGAGAGAGAAAACATCAAATGGATCCAATGAAGATGTCTGTATGAGGTGAGGAAGGGTGGAGCGGTCAGGAGGTTGGATTGAGTAGAAAAAAAAAGTCCGTTTCTGAACATCTGAACTTTATTGACTGATATTATTGATATTTCAAATCTACTATACATTTAAAATTTAATATTGCTTATTCAATTGCTACATTTCATCATTGAAAGCTTGACTTCAGCTCCCATTTTTTTGTTACAGGATTCAAACATTATATATGAAAGCATTTATATTTAAATAGTGCTCACGCTAATTTTGGATACATATCATAATATTCCATCACAATGAATTTAATGATTAAACCATTCTCTACTTTTTGACAATTGGTTACGATGTATATTTTCACAAAAATTATTATAATACTATAAAGTCAGTGCTCAATTTAAAGAAAAATATCAGAAAATGAGGAATCCACAAAAGACAATCACTGGGCCCCATGCATTTAATAGGGATGTCATGGGTGCACAGTTCTAATACAGAATAAAATATAGTTCTGTTTTATGGAGAATTGGTAAATAGGTTAAAATATTTTTATTTTCTAAAATCTATATAAATAAACCTTTTTGTCCATAGTAACCATCTTAAAAGCTTATAAGAATACCATGATATTATTTAGATAAATTCAGGGGGACTATATATGGGTGAAAATAAATGTATACTTCTCTTCCCCCAATTTATTACTTTTTAATTCTCCTTTTTAGGCAATCCTTTGCTAAAATAAAATAACTTCCTGAATAAACAAAAGTGGCCCTCTCAGCTGTCTCCCCCAGCTTCCTTGACAATAGAGGTTCCCAGCTGTCTTTTTGCTTCCCTTACTGGTTGCTGCTACATTTATCTCAGCTTCCAGAGGCTCCCTGCCTTTACTTGCCACTCCGCACACTAACGCCTTTCCCCATTATGATTTTCAATGATGCACCTCACTTTCAGACTCGTACTGTAGAGACATTAGCAGCTGGGAAGAAGGAAGGTAAAGCAGTTAGAAAATGTAGGAGAAGACCAGTGAATATGATTTCAAATTGAGATATTCACTGCAATCTCAAATGTACATTTGCCTCCCATGTCAGCTCTGCCCCTGAAAATGGTAAACAATTGTTTAGCTTAATTGCAGAAATTTCCTGGGTTTCAGTCTGTTGCTTAAGCTAAGTATTTAGGGATTTAGGCTGCTGCTCGTTGTTTTTCTCTAAACTATCCAGTGCCATGAGAAGCATCTGCTCACCCTGCAGTCCTTGAACGCCTTGTTCCTGGCGTATTGTTAGATGGCAGTTGCTCAGTTTCTCAATGCCTTCAATGGCCTCTTTGTTCCGGATTACTGTAGGTGAAATACGAATCGTAGATGTGTAGCTTCATGCTGGGTATTGAGTTTCTCCTCCCAGATTGCTAGATGGATTTTTGGTTTGTTTGTTTTCAGCTCCAAATAAGCAAGATGAGCCATTCCAGATTCCTTCTTATTTACCAAGATTGTTTAAGGTTTAGCTACTTGGCATACAACCCTGTGCCCCTGTGTGTATCACGGTAGCCACTCCAGCGTCACCTCTGCAACACACTCAGGGTAGCATATTTTTTCCCGTTAATCAGAGTACTTTACTCTAAAAACACCAATAATCTCTGATGAATTTAAGCTGCCAAGCAATTTATTTGAAACACGCACACTCTCTCTCTTTACACACACACACACACACACACACACACATGTGCGCGCACACACACACACACCAGATAGGAAGGCTGGACAACTAGGCACAGAAAACTTAGCTAGCTAGAACAAGGGTCAAGGTCATCTAAGGAGAATGCCCCTAGATGGAAGGCATAGCTGCCACCAATGAACGCTGGATTCCGCCACTGGTTCTGCTGCCCCTAGACTGTGGAGGCTGCTGCTGGCACCACCATGACTGCTTCCCCTAGGCAGCCAGAATTAATTCAAAATTGCTCTATTTCCCTGGCATGAGCATCTGATTGACCAAGCATAGCTTCCAGGAACCAGAGAGAGCAAATGTCTAATTTTTTTAGCTTCTTTATTGGAAGATGGTTCCTAAATTCTACCAAATTAGTGCATTGGTGGATTTCCATGAATACAAATAAGGGCTGTGAGCTGGAAGTATTCCAGTCCTTTTTCAGATCTGCACCTCCATTCTTTTGCACCCTGCTCTATGATCGGAGTTTTAGACTTGCACAAAATCCATCAACCCATCCCCTTATTGACTGGTCTCGGCTGGGGTCAGCCAACAGAAAGCCCAGGTGGAAGATCAGTGGGTGAGGAGAGAAAGATCAGGGTATTAATTCTTTTGTTTCCTTCACTACAGGGTCCCCCACGGGCTTGCTGCATCCCTTAAATGAAATGTTAGCTACTTCAGGAGGTCCTTTCAACCCAGCTTTCTGGGTCACTGGGATCCTATAACTGTTCCCTCTCTTTACTCCCTCAAGTCTATGGGTGGTAATGGCATGAGATGCAGCACAATCCCTTGTGGTTTCTTTATACTCTACTCTCATTTTTGCAAATTACCCCTTAATTAAATCCTCTTCAAATTATCCTAATTTGAATGTGCCATCTGTTTCTATCTGGGACTCTGAATGATGCAGACAGCCTCAAATATGGCAAATGTCCTCTGCAGAGACTTTTCTCCCCATGGCCTAGAGCAGAGATGTGCTATGCTGAACACTACATACCTCCTTTGCCTTTTCTCTACTGTGGTCCTTTTCAGCCTTTTGAAAGTAGTAACCATTCAAGAAGAAGGTAATTTCATGATTATTTAACTGTAATAGGTGCAAGAAACAACATAAACAGTTTCTCAAAGCAAAATGATGTAAAATAGAGAAAACTGAATATAAAGCAAAATCAAGCCTACCCAATATGTCATGTAAAAGAGAGAATATTTTGACTCTTTAACTTCTCAAGAAAGACACAAATTGAATCTATGAAAGAATAAAATATGTTCTTACTTATACCATAGCACCTTATACTTGGGTAGGCGTCTGGTCATTGGATGGTAGCAGGAGAGAAAAGTCCGTTAGAGGAGAGAGTATTGGCCACCTTGTGTTGTGTATTAAACAAAATTGTGCATTGTAAACTGTTAAATATGTGCTATGGGCTATTATTGTGAAATGAGTTATATAACTAGTTAGTGAGCTTAACAGACTGACTGGAATCTATGTCTGAAATCAATGTAACTTTTTCAATTTATTGACTTAGGAATATTTCCAAATATTTGGCTTTTAAAGAGATAGTATGAGTTTTGTGCTGTACTGCTAGAATCTACTTTTAGTAGTTAAACTGACACCATCATTTTTCTATTCTGTATATTACATTTTATTGTTACAATGGTCTAATGCATGATTTTTACAAGTATAATTTGGTTTTTAACAAAGGCTATCAAAAGTCTAGGCTGAAAGAATTTTTTAAATAGAAGAATTTCTGACACTAGAACAAGGGGAGAGTTGTTATGACATATTTAGAGAAAGTAATTCTAGGGCACTTTCCGTCACATTGTGTATACAGTTCTCTATTTTGACTAGGCATATATCCAAAGGTAGATTTCTCCACCTGGCATAACCATACCCTTCCCAGCCTTATGAGAAAAATGTTCCTTGTTGGAGCAGATGTAAGCAGTGTCCTTTCTGTATACACATCTACACCCTGAAGGCTGCTTACTGTGAACAACTGTGGCTCCCTGCTTGCGGGCTTCAGTCTAGCTGTGGGAACATGCTTAACTCATGCACAAGGCAGGCTGAAAGGGCCAGAGAGTTAATGCTTCAATCAGTGACAGGGGAGACAGTGGGCAAATAGCTCAGCTTTCTGATCCCTTGAATGGCATAATATCATCTCTCCTGAGTGCCCTAACGGGATAGAGCCCACTTGGCTCAAGTTGGTAACTGGCTTTGGTCACGCCCCTTTTATGGCCTCATTCCCTTTCCTATCAGATTGTCACACTCCTCTGATGGTGCCTCCTGGAGTATCTCTCAAATTAAGTACCCACACTTACATTCTTGCCTCAGTGACTCTTTCTAGGGATGTCCGAAGACAATTGGTGCAAAAAATGGTTGTGGAAGCAAATCTTCCAACGCGATTCTGGAGGTGGATTAGTCACCAGCCAGAGGGCAAGAAGGGCCCTGTTAGAGGTAGTAAGTCATGTGTTTATAACTTCTCTTGTAAAGAGACCAGTACTCTCACCTGTGGTGCATTAAGAATGTTTAGTGGGAGAAGAGGATGTCTTAGTCCAGGCAAAACCTCTAGCCCTTGGGAAATATGGGGTAATGGTAATTATAAAGATTTGACATTGATTGGCAGAGGATAACTGCAATAAAAGCCCTTTAGTATAAAACTGATGGACCTAAAGGAGCCTCCCAACTTAGAGCTTGGTGAGATAGCCAGAAAAACACATGGCCACACTTACAAAGACCCTCATTTCCAATAGTAAGAGGGAAAACTGCTGAGAAAAGCACAAAGTGAGTTGAATTCACAGCCCTGGGGAGGATCTTACACTAATGTCAGGGCCTTAGAGAAGAAATGACCACTGCAACTTGGAATGTAGACATCCTGGAGGAAGTTTCAGTATTTTAGGAGGAAAGGGAGTAATCTCTGTACAGTAAAAACTGGGAGAAGACACTTGAAACTTAATGGTAATAGTACTAGTGGGATGGAGCAGAATATAAGGCAGGGTAAGGGAGAATTAATGAAATGGGGTACTGTCCTGAGATTCAAGATTAAGGTGCTGGCAAAGATCCTTCAAGATGTTCCTAATATTCAGTTGGAATAGCGTCTTTGCACTTGGGAAAAGATCACCCATGGTAAATAAGATAGATTTTCCAGAACTTTCTTGAAAAGTATTAGAGAAGTTTTAAGAGTCTTGGTGACATATATTAGAAAGCCTTTACTATGCAACACTAGAGAATCAACCATTCGACTTTGTTCTTTGGTGGAGCTCAATGGGCACTCCTTCCTGTAAAGAGGGAGGGGATATGACAGTGAAGGACACATCAATATTGTTGGAAAATAGGAATTATTTAATTATAGGGAATGTTGTTATAGAACTGGGCTCCCTACTATCAATGAGAATGGTGGCAACCTATAATTTTAAAGGCTGTGTAAACATTCAAAATCCTTCTAGCTTTTTGAAAATGTATACGTATGCTAAATTATTGTTAACCATATTCACCCTACAGTGCTACAGACTGCTAGAGCATTTTTCTGTCATCTAGCTGAACTTGTGTCAGTTATTAGAGATATGGATACAATTATTGGAATAGGCATTAAGGTCAGATTGATAGCAAGGAGACCCTGATCTTCAGGAAATCAGAACCTAATGTTTTAGGGGTAGAAAACACAAATTCCTAAGAATACAATTGAAAGTGATATAATACCTTCAATAGAATACCATCCGTTAGTCGCTTGGTGGCAAGTTGATTGCATTCAACCTCGTATATACTTAGTGAAAAGACAATTCATTTCATTGGTATTGTTAAGTATTTATAATAAGGGTAGTTTTTCTGCCTGAAATACTTCTACCACAACCAAAGTCCAAGGATTCGCAGAATATTGGATTTGTTATCTTGAATAAATGGGGTTGCCTTCACTTTCTGGTGAAAAATTTATGACAATGGAAGTTGACCATGGATTTACTATTCCCATCATGAGCTATACACCTCAAAAGCTGCCAGCTACATAGAATTTTGGAATTGCTTCATAGAGGCAGAGTTAGGGTTCTGAGTTGGGCATGAGAACTCTGAGGGTCTAGAACACCGTGCTTCAAAACACCAAGGGGTGGAAGTAGGAGTGATGTATTTCTCTTTATCACTTCCAGTTACGCTTTTGAAAGTTTGTGCTTCCCATCACTGCAACTCTAGGCTCTGCTGAACTAGATGTCCCGGTTTTAGGAATGCAGGAGGTAGGCTTATATCAAGGAGTGTAGAAAAATTTTCACTAACCCTAGATCTGTTACTGCCACCTGGTAATTTTAGTTTCCTGATACTCGTAGATTAACAGGCAAAGAAGAACATTACTAGACTGAGTAATTGTCCCTTATTAGCATTAGGAGATAGGATTATTCTTACGTAATAGGTTTAGGAAAGAGTATGTCAGGAACTCAGAAAATTTATGAGCATACTTCCTTGGGTGTCAGTAGTATTCCATTCTCACATTGCTATAAAGAAATAACTAAGACTGGGTAATTTATAAAGAAAAGAGGTTTAACTGATTCACAGTTTTGCAGGCTGTACAGGAAGAATGATGTTGTCATCTTTTGGCTTCTGGCAAGGACTCAGGAAACTTATGATCATGGTAGAAGGTGAAGAAAAGCAGGCATATCACATGGCTGGAGCAGGAACAAAAGAGTGATGGGTCAGGTGTTGCACATTTTTAAATTATCAGATCTCAGAAGGACTCACTTACTATCATGATGAGAGTACCAAGGGGTAAAGTGCTGAACCATTCTTGAGGAATCTGCCCCTATGATCCAATTCCCTCCCTCCCACCCGCTCCACCTCCAACACTGGGGATTATACTTCAATATGAAATTTGTACAAGAACACACATCCAAACTATATCAGTGACCATACCAGATGGTAAGTGTATATGGTCAATTTTAGGAACTATAGTCTCAAAAATGAAGGTATGAGTTGCCCCATGAACAAAAGCAGCAAAAGTGACTGGAATTAAGAGTGAAAGGTAAAAGGAAGTGGTGAATATAAACGTTAGTAACAGCAGAGTACAGTAATTAGTAACCCCAGCGGTGGAACCACAGCTTTTCTTCTGAGTCTTCTACTGTACACTTTGTTATTAGAAATTGGAACATGCTACCATATTGAAAAATCAGAGTCAGGTATTTAGAGAGTATTTAACTTGGGGCATGAGTCACTTGACTAGTATAAACGGCGGACTGGAGCACACGCTGTTGGTGCGGTGCCCATATGTGCTTAATACTAACATCCTTCCCTGGAGGCTGCTTACCATGATCAGCTGTGACCCTCTGCCTAACATCTTGTCTTTTCCCCCATGGTAGCATGCCAATCCAGTGTGCAAAGGAAGGTAATTAAAGCTAGAGAGCAAATGTCCTGAAAATAGTGCTCAACCTAGCATGGATAGATGGTAAGATGGTAACAAATACCCCAGCTTCTTTGCCTCTCTGTGTGGATAACTCTGAGACATGTTCTACCCTGCCTTTCAGAGTTCTTCAGTGAGGTTGAGCTCCAGCTATATATTGCAACTTTCTGGATAATGCCTCCTAATTGACTTGCATCCCTGCTTTGTAGACTCATGCTCTCAATTAAATAGCCTCAGATGAGTGCTAACAACTTAAATCTGAAGTAATCAATTATTTTTATATTTTGTGGCAACAGTGATTTTTTTTCTCCCAGTTTTGTCTGTTAGGCTAACAGTGTTACATAATTTTTAATGGCTATTTCTATTTGCTGTCAATATTTTCAAACCGCCTAGAAGTAATGTAACAGCAAAATTTTTATCACCGCAACTGACGGACACCTGGATCACTCCATTGTTTATTTTTTATGCTTTTTAATTCTCCATGGATATTTCCTAGCATCATGTCAGAAATAAGATATTTCACTTGAGTCCTTGGCCCAGAGTCTGCCTCTTTGGAATCCCAGACAAAGAAACATATCTAATAAAAGATAGATAACAAGATGATGTCTGACCTCTCCTGGTTAGATATGGATTCATCTGTAAGTAATAGAAAGCATACAAATAAAGGCTTAAATACGCAATGTTTTGTCTACTATAACAACAAATTTAAAAGTCTTCAACCCAGGGCTGTCACTGTCTCTTAATTATGCCCGCAAGGACCCAGACTGTTTCTCAGGTTTCCACATACATATTCTTTTGCCTCTTGTCACAAGAAGGCTGCCATATTTCTAGGCCTCACATCATTTTCCAGGCAGGAGGAAGTAGGAAATGTTAAAGGGAAAAGACAGAATCAGCAGACTTACATGAGAACGTACTCTACAGCAAGGAATTTTGGAAAGTTGGAGTGTGAGCAATTGAATTTATAGCTTTATAGTAAAGGCCTGGGAGAGACAGGAAAAAAATAGGGGCTTAATCTATCAACCCACAGTGTATTATATGAATAGGCAGAATCAGAATTTTTTTAAAAAATCTAAGTTCTAATCTAAATAGTTTGCCCATTTTCCAAAGGAAAAATATAAATAAAAAGATTACAGTGTTAGGCAGATTACAATATGATAACACCTTGGACTATTTTTAAAAGGAAAGCATTTGAAGTAATTCGTTGTTGTTCATTGTAAGGATTCACATGTTCTAATTATTAATTCAAAGACTGCATATTAATTTATATAAAAGTATATATTATGTGCCCTCCATGACATGACAGACAAGATTTCTGTTCTTCTTAAATGTCCTTTCTGTGTGTTAACTCACTCAAACTGCCTGATCCTAAGCAGAGTACCTGATATCAACTTTATCTTCCTTTGGACCATAAAAAATAAAATTACATCATAAAATTTGCAATAAATATTTTTACTATGATTATAAGAATATTTTCACCTTCTTAATAACTTTAAAACATCAATTTGTTTATCTGATTCTTGAGTTTTATAAAGAAATTCCAAATAATTTCAGAAATATTATTTCTCTCTAAGTACAAAGATATCCAGAAACTTTAGCCTCAAAAACTATAGATTGTTGAAAAATTTTAAAGCCTTAAATATTTTTTTTGAAAAAACCATGAATCAGGTTATACCTTTTCCTGTTCATGGCCTTGAGTTACTGGCTGGATCCTCCATAGGCAATTGTTTGCTAACTCTTGGATCTCTGTTTTGTAGACTCATGCTTCCAATTAAATAGCCTCAGATGAGTACTGACAACTGAAATCTGAAGCATTCAATTATTTTTATTTTTTGTGGCAGCAAATGCTGTTTTCTCTGCCAGTTTTGTCTGTTAGGCTAATGGTCTTACATATTTTTTAATTGCTATTTCTATTTGCTCATATATTTTCAAACAGCCTAGAAGTAATGTAACAGCAAGATTTTTATCACCACAAGTGGTGGACACCTGGGTCACTCCACTGTACATTTAGAACATTTAGGAAAATTTCCCAAACTGTAGCAAAGCTATTTCTATGTGTTCACTCATTTCAGTCTGCCGCTTTTCTGAAGACCTTGTTTCTATATACATATAGAAAATTCCCTGGGAGATTTTTAATTTTTAAATAAGTAAAATTTTTAAAACCAAAATAAGTACAAAGTTATTAATAATATATAACTTTATAATGACTTCTTTTAGCAAGGACATTATTTTTTTCTAATTGTATCAATAGAATATTTAAAATATATATTAAAATCATGAATAAATATTACCTCTGGCAGTTTAACTTCTTAATCAATTCCAATAGTAAAATTGGGAGTGACTGCATCCTTGATATTTTTTAAAATGCTGCTATTGTATAAGTTTGAACGAAAATACATAAATTAATCATATGATGGCATTAACTCATAGATTCATATGGGTCAGAATCTGGCTCTTATTTTTCAAGTATCTAGAAACTTAAACTTGTCTATGTCCAGTCCAGGATCCAGTTAGGAAAGGCTAATTTCTGTGGACTAAATTGAGAGATCAGAATATACAAACTAGAAAATGGAATATACCTCGGAATATATTAACCCATTGAAAGAAGAGTGCTGAGCTTCTCTTTGGCCTAATGAGAACATTTTATCCCTACAGGAAGGCAACATGAAAACCAGGCTATCAAAAGCTTCTTGGAGAACATAGACTATAAATAGGGAATTTAGTCTGTGACATAAATGTTTATTGACAACCTACTCTGAATGCTCTGTTGACAGAATTACCTATAGAGTATTTCAAACCTGTATAATTTTGAAAATTTCAGACAAAAGTTTCATTGTTGAAATTACTGGGGAACACTACTAGTAATTGGGAAGAAGCAGGGATTCTAGAAATTCTGAAATTTAAGGATGAGCCCACACAATGTATTTTCTTTCATTTTTCATGATTTTCAAATGCTCTACTGGACACTCATGTAAAAAAAAAAAGATCTTATCTGGTGCAGTGAGTCATGCCAGTAATCCCAGCACTTTGGGAGGTTGAGGCCAAACTGCTTGAGCCCAGGAGTTTGAGACCAGTCTGAGCAATATATTGAGACCCTGTTTCTACAAAAAAAGAAATAAAATAAAACTAAATAATTAAAAAGTTTAGCTGGGCATGGTGGTATGTGCCTGTGGTCCTAGCTACTTGAAAGGCTGTGGTAAAGGATTGCCTGGACGAGGCTGCAGTGAACTGTGATCACATCACAGAATACCAGCCTGGGCAACAGAGTGAGACTAGGAACCAAAAAAAAAGAAAAAAATCAAGTCTGAGCATATAATCTAATTATAATTTATCACCTCACAGTGCTTTTTTTCTTCTTGGTTTTAATATACAGTGAAAAATCTTGACGTAAAATTAGTATATAAATCATGGGAAGATTTTACCTTGTTTTATTCAAAACTTTACCAAAAGTTATTTAAAATTTTAGAAGAGCACGTTACTACTGACGGCTATACTTTGTGTAACCAACTTAAGTTACGTACATCATTCAAAATGTAGTTGTCCCTTGATATTATTTAACATACGGTATTTGAAACTTTTTAATATATTTAGAACCAATATTACTAAATTTGCAAGTACAAAAGAAAGGCAAACATTTCTGTAATTTTATTAGCAATGGCTGCTTAAAGATAACTTATAATATTGCCATTCTATACATTGCCATTATTTATATTTTTAATGCATTGATGGAAACAATCTATGCTTTAAAAATAAACAAACATCAAAATTAGTTATAAATCTCTTGGGTGCCTGGTGTTTCTAGGTGTTACTCTTCCTCATGTCTATCCACAACTTTTCTATAACCTCTTATATTATGGTTTATTTGTCCAATTCACCCTGTGTTTTGCATAATCTATTGAAAGTTACAGTTTCCAAAGTATAAGATATTAACTACATGAGATGATGGGGTTTCAAAATAGAATATCATATTGCCAAATTTTCTCCATATTAACGGTCTATAATTTGTCTTGGCATATTCTCCTACTTCAATTAGTGTTATTTACATTTTGTCTTAAACAAAAGTAAGTCCACTGCATTATTGCTTATCATCACATCATTTTCTCTTTTAGTGCTCAACTCTACTTTCATGTTGCTGTCATTTATTTATGAAATGCCTCCTGATTTTACTTCTCTTAAACCCAGACATTCATTTAAAAGGAGGTGTCAGCATTAGTCAATTTCTGAAATCTGGTGTAGTTACTTCTGCATATTGTGTATTAATAATTTATCTCTTTATTTTGAATATTAGTAATTTCTTATTTTATATATTAAACATTTTCTCTTATTTTGTGTATTATATGTCTACACATAATTTTACAGACACAGAATAGTTCTATTATCTAAAAATTTTACTTCTAATTATGCTATAGGACTAAGTTTAGCAACAGAAATCAATCGCTGGGTCTGTTACGATTAAGAGACACTGGCCTCAGATACACCGCTTCTCAATTTTTGACTACTGACCTAGCACACTAGGCTTAGGTATCAATCCTTTCAAGCATCTTCTCTCATGAACACTCTAAATAGGGCATTGATGACATTTATATATGTATATATATATATATATATATATATATATATATGTCTGTGGCAACCAACCAAAAGAAAACAAAAGTGAATACATTGTTTTTTCAGCTATTTAAATATTATGCATTCCATTACAGTCATGTCTAGGCACTCTTAGCCTTTAATAATCTAAGTTAATAATGTATGTCTTTGATTTGTAAAGGTATCAGTGGCCAACATATTTATATTTTTGCATGTTTTAGGAGAACACTGTGCTGTCACCTTCATTTACAAACTACATATACATTTTATTCATTTCTCATGTGTTCTACTAGAGCCTTCTTTTAAATCTGCCATCCTTCCCATCTCCTCCATGAAAAAAACAAAAGAATCATTTTTTTTCCATAATTAAAGAAAATCACTATTAAGTTGAAAATATCCTAACCTGCCCCCTTCAGGAACATTTTGATGCATGCCTATGTTTTGTCTGAAAGTCTAAGGATGAAGATTGGTGAGCAAGCAAGGGGTGATGATATAAGCAGAATAAATTATATAAAGGAAAATATATTGTTACCTTTGCATTCAAGGTCAGTTGTATTTAAATTTAATTTCGTATTTCATGTGATCATAGAGATCTCTAACTTCTTCGTTTGATATTTGAATTCCCTCATTCCACAAATTTTTATTGCACATATATTGCATTTTTGAAAATTATCCTTAAGATCTCTTTGAAGCATAAAATTCTGTAATTCCATATGTGTGAAATATCTGCCTTTTATAGTATACAAATTGACTTCTAGCAGGCTATAATCACTTCACGCAGATCATCCAAAGTCCAGCTACCATAACATGTCTGGATTGAATCTTAAGGGCTCTTCCTGTTAACCACATAAGTATATAGTATGTATACAAGTGTAAGTAATACTGTAAGCAAACAGCCAATTGTACAGTAAAAGACATACACAAATTATATACATGAAAATATAATTACAACAATATGTTTGGTCTAAATTGTAAGTGAAACAGCTTATTTAATATGAAATAAATGATTTCAGAATTAATAGTTTTTCTGGGAAAAATATACTTTTAAAATAGTTTCAAAATGTGTTTTAAGGCTCTGGTGTTCTTTCAGACGTGAAGAACACACAGCACACACAAATTGGTCAATTTTATTAGCCAAGGAACTTCTAATGCCTGAACTGCCCTAAAAATTAACCTATTGTCATTGTATACACATCAGCACAATTGAACTAAAATTTCCACTTGAATTAGTTGATTAGTGTTGATTAAATTAGTCCCTCCATTTCATTTGTGGTGGCAGGCACATTTTCCTATATGCTGTGTGATTGACAGGCTTAGTTGATGGAAGGAAGAGCAATCAGTCCTCTTAGCATCTCGTAAGCCTGAGGCATCCTCACTGTCCATCTCCATGCTGTTTCTTTTTTTGGAGGCTGAGGGAGACCTGCTTCCCCAAATGCTCATCATGTTCACTAAGAATATCAGGAGAAGCTGGAAACCCTCTGTGTACATTTCCTTCTCTCAGGGGATCACTATGATTTACACACCCTGTGCCTGGAAGGACTGGAAGAGAGAGACAGAGAGAATGAGAATGGAATGCTGTGTGTTCCAAATTACCATTAATAAGGTTATTCCAGTTTTAGAGTCCCTGTGACAGGCAGAATTTGAGGAAGGAGAAAGCTTAGTTGTAATACAGTGCCTGACAATTAACAAGTTCTCAATAAATAAGTTGACAAATCACAGATGGATTAAATCAAATTTAAAAATATCAGTGTTCTCTTGGAAAAGACCTCTTAAACTCCAACAATGCTTAAATACTATCCTGTGTTGCGATGACTCCCAAAAAACATCAAAACCCACAGTAAACACTCTCTTTGCATTAGTAAGGAGGGAGCTGCAACAAGTAGCTGGCATCCAAATCTCAATTAGGCTTCTTCTGTGCTTGACTTGCCTTGTGACTGAGAGTTTGAAAACCTCAGGAGAGGAAGAAAAATGGTTTATGTAATTTCCATTGGCCTTCACTGCAGCCACATAAGTTGCCATCTAAATCAACTTGCAGTTGGCAGTCACTGAGATCAGCAGTGGATTGGCTGTATTCAGATTCATGTGTCATGTTATGACAAAGGAATTAAGGGAACAATATACGCCGGTAATCGTAATAGACTTTTGCCTTAAAGTCAAGAACACACACTCTATTACATCC
This sequence comes from Ateles fusciceps, assembly GCA_036589455.1. Classification (NCBI taxonomy): domain Eukaryota; kingdom Metazoa; phylum Chordata; class Mammalia; order Primates; family Atelidae; genus Ateles; species Ateles fusciceps. The sequence goes on from JAZHEH010003310.1 coordinate 7,079,258, forward strand.
CTGAAAGTATTTACAAATAACTTAAATTGGAACACATTGTTCTTTCCACAAAATGCAATAAATGCTATTTCATCATGTCTTGTAAGATTTTACGACCTTCAAAAGAGTTAATGTCCACAGGTTGACTGGTTTTATGCTTTTGCTGGCCAACTCATATTTTTTAAGTCTAATAATTTGCAGGGGCAGTGCTGAGATCTCAGAGCATAAAGTATTTTTAAGATAGGAAAAGAAAGATAAAGATCCAAAAGGAACTTTGCCAAAAAACATATATTGTGTATTTCACCAGAGACATCTAGCCAGTGTGACACAAAAGAAAAATGCCCCATATTAGTGTTTTGTTTCAAGACATATATAATCATAATGTCACATCTAACTCCCCTTTCCCTGATCTTGACATGTTAGCAATGTTCCAGTCAATAAGTTATTGAAAGGCTGTTTCATTACCCGGCATTAGCCTCAGAGGTAGCAGAAGATGCTATCCTCTATTTTGATAAGAATATGAGATAGATCCAAAGACATTGATTTGATGGTGAAACATTTCACCCAAGTTCTTTCAACAAAATGGGCAATGCACCATGTCATTACCTGTTGCCAGAAGAAGAGATAAAAAGTCTCCAAAAGGACTCTTCTTCCACTTCAACAGTCTAACTCCCAACAAATTACACTGCTATGAAAAGAATGACTAATTAAGCTTCCACTAGGTACTATAAAGTGTCCAATTATGGGTCTAATTAGAAGGGAAGGGCATAAAGTAATGGGCCTTTATTTAGAAATGTTGTTATTCTCAGGACACCCTTTAGAGTGGTTTCTGTGTTTTGTTTTGTGTATTACATCTATTCTACCTTTCTGCAACTTGCTCAGATTTATCTCAATAGGACAACATCTGTCACATCTTGCATAGTGCTTTAATTTGATTGTCCCTGACCCCTTAGGCAAATACAGACAAGTGGAAAACATACTGGCTATTTCACACAACATCTGTAGTCACTTTAGCCAGTCTTTTTTTTATGGCTTGTCACAGCATGGCGGTGGGGGGGGAAGCTGCAGAAACTAAATTCTGTCCCTCTTATTGTAGCAGGGGAGAGAGAACCAGGTGGAATTCCACCCTCTGTTTGCTTGAACAGCTCTGTAATGCTTAGCATTTACACATGCAGGCCGGGGAGAACAGCTGCCTGGATGCTGGGCCAGTCTTTAAAAGGTGGGGAATAAGGGAGAAAAAATCAACAATGGGCAGGGTTCAATTAAGTCATTGTCTTTATTCTGTAAGTCCAAATGAGTTTAATAAATGACTATATACACAAACACACACACTCATACACTCACACACACACTCATGTACACAATGTCTTTAGCAGCAATTTGATGTGATTAATGAGGCTGCTGTGGCACATCTTGAGGACAGCATATTAGTCACAGCTAATGACTCTTGCATAGTCTACTCAAAGAGCAATATATCCTTATTAAATGTTGCTATCATAAAGTTGGAAGAGACTTCAAAATAGCCTATGGTCAATAACCGTATTTTCAATGTTGGTGAAGGGACACACCCCAAAATAGCTGAGATGGATAGACTTTTTAAAAGTTATTAAGCAAGATAAAACAAAAACACAGATTCTCCAAATTCCCTTCATGACACTTCTGGCCTACAATCATTATTTAAATGCAAAGAAATCTTTCCTTGTAAATGAGCTTTTACTTTGATCCTAGTCAATTTCCTGCTGTGTAGACAACAATAGAAATGGAGAAAAATTGCTGAACTATCTTGTAGATGCACTTAAAATACTTAATATAAAGGAGAAGCCTGTTAAAACATCCTCTTGCCTTCTTTGCTATAAAATTAAGAGTTAATTTTGCTCCCAGGAATTAATCTTCATCTTTTAAAGTGAGTCTTTTATTATGGTTTTTAAATGTTTTTTTCTGAACCTTCTAATTTAATCTCTCCAAAGTGTAGGAAGAAGGCTACCTCTATCATCTGGGGAAGAAATACCTAGAGTGCTCCTAAAAACTAAGATTCGTGGGCACCCTCATCTATCCAATCAGAATGTCTGTGGTTAAGGCCCAGATTCTGCATTTTAGCATGAATTCTGAAAGACCCCTATTCATATGTTTAAGCATCAGCACTCTAGTTTCTCTTTAATTAAATCATCTAGATACCTTTTCTGCAAGACACAGAAGATACATTAGTAGTATCTTTTCAGTTTCATCATATCACCTTTTCTACATATCTAAGATTAATCAAAGGTTAAACATGGCCTCTCCAATCTGTTTATGTCCCCTACAGCTGTTCCTCAATTGTTCATCAACCATTTTTCTAAGAGTACTTCACCTTTTTCTCATATGTTCGCCTAATTTGACTGTAAGGTGATTCCTATTAGTCTTTTCCTTTTCCCCCAGACCCCATATTTTCTATATTTCTTATTTCCTTGTCTTTACTTACACCTTTTATACTTTTGAAATGGCTATTTCCCCTCTCTCCTTTGCATATCTTAGCTACCTGGCCAGTCTAAGTTTTATACTTGCAGGTAGTCAGATTCAGAACAGCTAAATCGTAACTCATCAAACTCTTTTGTAAGTCAGTTCTCTCTCCATTCCCTTTTCACTGTAAAATCAACTGCCAATTACAAAGTCTCATCTTCCAAATTTGAAGTTATTGGAACTTTCTCTCATCATCTAAAGAATTATCAGAAGTGATTGCTTTTTCCCATCAAAATTTGAGTGGGTAATATGTGCTCCCTGACTTGGTTGGGAATTTGGCAATCTATCTAACTGATACCCTTTAAATACATTATCATCAACATTCATGTGGTGGGATTACGGGGCAACTCATTTCAAATTATTTAAAAAGTGTATGCAGAAAGAGATTCACCTGCTAATTCCCTTTCACTGCCCAAAGCAGCATCAGTATTGTGCAAAATGAAATGAGCAGTGTGCTGCTACATGAATTTTCTCCTGTTGCTTTCTAAAATAGATATTTCTTAGATATTTTCCTGAAGAATTTAAAATATGAAAGGTAAAATGAATTTGTTGTTTCTGGTACATCCTATTCTATTTGTTTGAAGAAATTTAGCCAATGGTGATCACCAAATTTAAGCAGCTGTATCACATATATGTTACAACATATATATGTGAAAGTCCTTCAGCCCATTCTTGTGTCTCCTCAAGTAAGTGTGAAAGTTTTTCTTTTAATTTGCATAAAATACTGTATAATTGATGGGACTAAATCAATTTACATTCTGTTAATTCAGGGTGTTTTTATGGATTGGCATGTTTGGAGAACATAGTGTCTAAATTATTTGCTTCTGACCGCCTTACCTTCCTAGAAACCACTTTCTATCTAATCATAGGATCTCAATTATCTTCTTTCAAACTGCTTCTTTATCTGGACTTTATGTGCAAAATTGTCCTTTTCATTTTGCTGCTTAAAGTTAAACATCTGTTTCATTTTTTCTCAAAACATGTGTTATTTTCAGCACCAAACTGTTATTTGTATTTCTCTCTATGTTGGAAAGTCAACAAATATTTATTGAGAAAATTATTAAGAATTTGGCCTTTTGAATTCAGAAGCAACTAGGATGAGATTTCATCCTATCACTTCAAAGCAGTTTGACCTTGCAGTCATAATTCAACTATTGCAAAATTCATGTTGTTTCAGCTGTGGCTTAGAAATAATGATGAGTCTTATCTGATCACTACTAGATAAGAGGATTAACTGATGTAACATATTTTCTCAATTATTTGCAAAATTACTCATACAAAGAAAGCTGAGTAATTGTTGGCTCTTTATTAGCAATAGTAATGATTGGGTAGTGGTAGTAGGGTAATCACAGTCATGGGCAAAGCATTATTGTGGATGCAGGAAATACAGTGGAAAATACAGGAAAGATGTTATTTCTCCTCTCATGGACTCTACAGATTAGAGAAGAAAATGAAAATTAATCCAATATTTAGAATAAAGATTGTACTAGACTATTACACAGCAAGGGAGCCAAAAGTTTTGACATCTCAAGAGGGCTCCCTGACAGAATGGGGCTATGAGATAAAGAAATATAAAAGGAAGTCAGGATAATTGTGGGGGATTAGGGAGAGAATGAATGATGCTCAGGCCAAAGGAGTAGCACGTATGAGGGTCTAGAAGCAGAGGCAAATTCAAGGAAAATTAACAGTCCTGCATCTCTAAAGTGTAGCAAGCTGAAAAATAGGGAAATTATCAAGAGGTTAATTCAGAGTTAGAATTCAGATCATATGGGGTTCTTTAGGCTTTATGAAATACTTTTTACTCTATCCTAAAATCGTTACAGAAAGATGTTAATCAACAAAGTGCCTTGATTGAATTTTTACTTTTGCATATTGTATGTTTCTGGAAGGGCTTCCCTAAAAGATAATTACAAACCGGGGGACTTTAAGACTACAGAAAGGTATTCTTTCAGTTCTGGAAGCCAGAGGTCTGAAATCAAGGTCTTGGTAGGCAGAGCCATGCTCTCAAAGCTCTAGGTGAAGATTTTTGCTTGCCTCTCCCTAGCCTGTGTTGATTGCTGGCAACCTTTAGGTTATTCCTTGGCTTATATATGCATCCAATTTCTGCCTCCGTCATTACATGACATTCTCACTATCGGTCTCTCTATCTGCATTTCCCACTTCCTAGGACGACATCAGTCATTGAGTTAGGGCCCACTCTAATCTAGCACGACCTCCTATTAACTTGATTATTTTCAAGTAACCTCACATACACAGGTATTGGGAGTCAGTACTTAAATGTACCTTTTTAAGGGATGTAATTCAACCCACAACATTTATTATTAGGGTTCTATTTTGGAGACTTGATTCTAAGAGAATAATTAGAAGCAGAGGGGAGAGTTAGAAGGAGTTAGCAGAAGGAAAAACAAATAAGAATAGTGGCTTGAATAAGCATTGCGTTAATGGGGAAAGGCATTTTTCAATTCAAAAATTGAATTCTGGAGGTAGAATGAGCAAGAGGTACTTATTAATGAATATATTGGGAGAGAGGTGAGGGAGAGCAAGTCAATCATGATTCATAATTTCTTGTCTGGGCAAGTAGAGGAATGGTACACTGAAAAGGGAAATAGTGAAGAGAAGCTGGTATAGGATATAATTGAAAGAGCCATCATTCTATGAACTCAGGTCCTTTTCTCTATCTATAAGGTACTAGGCTGCAGATACAGAAGTGACTCAGACAGTTAAAGGCCTGCCCTCATGGAACTTATGGCTCTTGCTAGTCACATAGGAGTTGATTTCTGCTTTAATAGGAATTTCACAACATTTTAGAAGGTAAAGCAAGTATCTACTGCAGTCATCAATGTTTTATAAAATTGCTGCCGCATCTGCTTTTATATCTGTTCATTTCCAGGCTCTTAATAGGATCCCTATCTCTTGAACACATTCCTGAGCAAAGATTTGTGTAATCTCTTGATGTGGTAATTTTCTATTTCTAATTTAGCTGCCTATAAAATCAACCTTTGTATCACCTGACATGTACTATCTGTATTTCCCTTCTTTTTTGCTGTCTACATAGGTTTTTAACTCTATTTGATCCATTCTTTTCAACTGACTTCCTCATCTTTCCTCCCAGCTAGTTTGTTTAGATAAATGTCTGCCTTGGTCCATGCATGTGTCCAGTCTTTTACTCCCAGCCATGTGATCTTGTCTCTGCCGTTAGATTCTTGAAAACACTTCAGTTTGTGCCATTATTTGTTGGTTCCAAAGTGTCCACACCACAGCATTGATTTAGGGCCTTTCAAAGTTTTGGCATTTTCTCTTCATCATGTACACACAGGCTTTTTCTAAAATTCAACGTTCATAAATTTATTCATTCATCCGTTCAATCATTCATGCACTCATTCTTCCAGCAAATACACATTGAGCTGCTGCTTCATTCCACTCATAGCACAAGTTCTGTGGAGTCAAAGACTAAAGCAATGCAATTCCTGTTTTTAAGAGTTGAGAATGGAGATCCAGACAAGTCAACCAACCATTACAAACCGTGTGATGAATGCTAAGGTTTAAGACAAGTGCACAGGTGGAGTCCAGATTCTAGAATGACCAGGTGAATAGGAGACAAATCAGAAAATGCTTCTCAGGGCAAGAGACAGATAAGCCGAACCATGGAGTTCTAGCAGAACTATCCATGAAAATGGTGCTATTGGGAGGGTGAAGGTGGGAAGAGAAAAATTGAGGGAAAGGGGACACAGGAGGGGGAAAATAGCCAATATAAATCTCAGGAGATGAGAGACAATATGGTTATTCTAAAATTGCAGAAGTATGTGCTGTTTGTGCTGCAAAAAAGTGGGAGAAGAAAAAGATAAGACCAGATTAGTAGGTAAGACCTGGGTCAAGATTTATATGCTTGTCTGTCTTATATGACCTAATGCCTTATATGAAAGACCATCGTGAGCTGTGTTTCCTGCATTGAAACTAAGTTCTGACATTTCTATATTCCCTCCTTGTTCTCTAACATCACTTACACAGTTTTCTCCCATTTCAATAGCTATATACATATGTAACTAGAGATGCACTTTCATGGGTAGACTTATGCCAGGTCAGGGGGCCCTGCAAATGCTATGTTCATGCTGAAGAGTCTGGTAGTTATTCTGTAGACAACAGTGTTTTGAATGCAGCTTGAATAAAATTACCACAGCAGTGTTTTAGAGGCTTAAAACACTGAAATATGTAACTGGTGAAGGGTGTTGTCAGTGGGGATAGGCCATTGAAGACCATCTCATGCAGTGATTGAGAACATGGACTCTGGATAGATGTTGTGGGTTTGTATTGATACCCCAATTACTAGGAATAAAATTTGGGAAAGTAACGTTAGTTCTCTGTGCCTCAAAATAGAGATTATAATGGTGGTAGTGACAATGCCAAAGCATAGTTGTATGGATGAAGTTAATGAAAACAAGTAAAGCACTTACAATATTGGACAATAATAAATTGTTATTATTGGGCACAAAGCAGTCCTCAATTAAGGTCACTTTATTATGTTACCAAAATAGATCTTGATCACAGAGATCCGTGGTAGTAATGCAACGATTCATCTAAAAATAAGTCTTTCAAAGCTGTATTTATGTAGTCCATATAATGCTAGCAAATTAAAATAACTGTTCGTTTTTCATTATTCCTAAGGCTGCCATTACAAACTACCAGAAACTAGGTGATTTAGAACAACAGAAATGTATTCTCACAGTTCTGGTGGCTAGAAGTTCAAAGCAAGGTGTTGGCAGAGCCATGCTTCTACTGAAGCCTGTAAGAGAAAGACCTTATTTGCCTCTTCCAGCTTCTGGTATCCTCAGATAGTCCTGGTTTGTGTCCACTATTCACATGGCATTCTTCGTATGTCTCTTTGCATAGACTCCCTCTATACATGTCTATGTCCAATTTTTCTTTTCTTTCCTTTTTTTTTTTTAAACAAAATCACCTGTTATGTTGGATTAGGATCTATTCTAATAACTTCATCTTCACTTGAATACATCTACAAAGACCCTGTTTTCAAAAGGGATCACATTCTGTGTTACTAGAGGTTGGGGCTTCCCCACATCTTTTTCAGGGGAACACAATTCAATCCATAACATCACTTCTGCAGTTATAGTAAAATATTAAAATTTCTAAAATGTTACCAGTGAGGCTGAGTTTTAGAAAGTAAACAGTATTTCCACTAACCAAAAGTAGTAATATGGGTTTTATTTTCAATCTTAGGTCAAGCACCTAGAGTCAGTCAACAGTGCAGTATGTTTTAAATAAGGAAGTAAAGAAAACTAGTGAACTTATTGTTTCTTATTAAGAAATAATACAAATTTGATTTGTGATTCATTATTCAAATATCAGTCAAACCAGAACACTGCAATAAGATTTCCCAATGTCATTTGGTTGAAATTAAACATAAAACCTATGATACAGAAAAATATTAGATCTGAAATGGGTTTGAGAATTTTCAATAACACCTTGTACTTCAGAGAATTAACATCATGAGCTTCTTTTCCACGAGAAATACGTTTATATCTAACATAACACATTAGGAAAGGATGGGCAGGTCCTATATTCATCACATTCCCCCCCCCCACACACAAATAATGTAGTGGCACTTGTACAGTATTCCACTTTGTTTTTACATTAAAACTTCATTGCTGAAAGCCAGAAAAGGGAAACAGTAATTTGAAATTGGAAAAATAAATTTATAATTATATTTAACACATGTATGCCTACTAATACATGAGAAAAAACAGTCTCACTTTTGAATGTGGAAGATTTGTAGAACAAGGAGGGAAGTAATTGAGTTTTAGATGTCTATTTGGACATGCAAATAATGAATAACAGAATCATTGGAAAATAATTGAAGAAATTGGAGTAGCAAGTTTTAAGAGATTAAAAATTTAAATAAACAAGATTTTCATTTTTCTTGTATTGCATTAAACTTATACTGTATTGTTTTTTTTTTACATATGAGAAAAGGGTAGAGAAATTGAAAATAAAAATATTAATGACAATTTTATCAGCTAATAATCCAGTGTTACTTCATATAAAATAAACAACTCTGAGAGATGGTCAGTAGTGGATAATTAATAGGACCAAAATTTTTGACGTCATTGAAACATATGTTGAGGACTATCTGAAGAACGATGATAGATGAAAAAAAATTAAAATATTTCATGAAAAGAATTAATTAGAGATAAGATGAATGAGAAAGTATTACTGTCCTTGCACCTTCAAATAAAAAGAAAGTTTATAAGCAAAATATGCAATCCTCAAAACATAGACTTTAGGAAAATTTATTACTGAAAAATTAAATATTGCCTGACAGCAAATTGATTTGATATTATTAGACATAGTGTTGCATATCAGGAACAAATGAAAAAGAGAGAAGGAAATAAAAATTTCATAAGTATCTACTAGGTGAGGCACTTTATATATGTTATCCCACTGAATTTTTATTTAAAAAAAAACATTGTAAAGAATTATTCCCATTTGATATGTAAGGTGATGAAGGCAAAGAATACGTAAGTAGCCAGCCCATGGGTATAACTAGTGCGTATGGAATCATTATTCAAGTATTTTTTTTTAAAAGTCCAAGGCTTTCTCACACCAACATAAGGAATTCCCAAGGGAAAAAAAAATTCAAAAATTGATAGATAACAATGTCACATTTCGAATTCAATTGAATTTCTGAAGGCCTAGTGGCTTTTGACAACAATTCCCCATGGCAGCCCTTATTTATTTTAGAAAATGCTGGTCCATGTCTTTGGAATAAAGTAGAGAAAATTAACGTAGCAAATTACATGGAATAATACACTTTACCTGATGATGTTCCTGAGAAAGAACAATTAGGTAATATCAACATCTTCATTTCCACATATTATTGAAATGGCAAGTCTACAACTAAGACCATAATTCTAATTCTGTGCTCAAGGCCCTGCATTTGTTCCTGCTGAGCGGGACTGAGGATGGCTCACAGACTTTTCAGAGATGCTGTCCAGCATTAAGGTGCTAAACCCATTCCAGCCTGGTTCCTCCCATACACTGCAGCTTTCTTTCTGTGGTTACTTCATCAGCCTCAGGTTCCCATAATTTAAGTAGTTCCTCTGAGTCTCATACCTGCATTCCTTCTTTTTTCCTTATTTGGATTTGCTTTTTTTGCCCTATGATATTAGTCCCTGAGCTTAGGCTGCCCCCTGCTTTATTCAAAAGGTTAAGTGGAAACACTTTGGGGAAAGCACCTTAAAGGGAAATGACCTTATTTGTACTCAAACAATTCCAGTGAAAATTTCTATGGTTTTATTATTTTGTATATGTCAAATGCAGATTTATTGGAATAAAGTCAATAAGCGAAGAAATAAAAATAAAGAAATTGCAGCTAACACATTAACTATGATTAAATGGTTATTCCAATGCTGTGAAACTAAAAGTTCTTGAGAAACCTTTTAAGACAATTTCACTTAAAGCCTAAAGGATTAAGGTATGTAGCAATATAGGTGAAAAAATTTTCTCTAGAATTAATGGCAAATTCCTTTTATCATAGTTCAAATAATGTAAGCACTTACATGATTTTGTATTATATTTTTACATATAAAATTGGTATGATGGCCGGTCTGTAAGATGTTCCCTATAGATCACTTTTTTTTTTTCCTGAGAATTCATACCCATCTACTTCTACCCATTGAATCAGAGCTGACTTGGGTTCCCAATAGAGTAATGCAGAAGTATGACATATAACTTTCAAGACTAGGTTACAAGAGGCCTTGTAGCTTCTTCCTTGGTTTCTTGTATTGCTGAGTCTGGGGAAAGCCAGCTGCTATGCCATGAAAACACCAAAGTATCCACATAGAGAGGAATCAACAGTCTTGAGATGTAAATACCTTTGAAATGAATCTGCCGGTCCCAGACAAGCCTTCCAGATGACCCAGCTCTGGCTGGTATCAGACTGCCACCTCACAGACCCTGCTATGTTTCTGAATTTCCGATCTCCAAAAAACGTATTAGAGACAATAAATAATTACTGTATGTTTAAGTCACTAAATTTGGGGTGATTTGTTATGCAGCAATAGATAATACAATTAGATAAAGTGATTCATCAACCAAACAAAAAGAGAAACATTCAGTTTGTTGCTTTTCCCGAAAGCAAGGTTTTAAATAATCTTTGATGGTTTCCTCTAAGGAAAATATTTGAGATTGCTATGCATAGTGGCTAACAATTATCAGTAATCAATGGGGAATGGAACAGAGACACAGTGGCATTCTGGAAAATCCTTTCCAAACTTTCATAGCTGGAATAGTGTTTTAGATTATCATATAAAAAAGTCATAAAGCAATAAAAGTAAATTCATTCATTTATCTAATTAGCAAACATTAGCTGAGTACAGTATGCACTGGCCACTTGTGTTTAGGTACTGGAGATGAAGTAGCAAATAATACAGCTTTCTCCGTGAAGTTCACAATTAATATATCAACATATTTTAATGTGGAATTAAAATTAAACAGGGCCTTTTATTTTCATCTTATATAACACATAAAAAACTATATTTTCTTTAGTTTTATCTTAGTGAAAAGTTTCCTCTCAATTCCGTGGTTCTGATGAGGGGCCAACTGGTTTCTCAGTATTGCTGAGAGAAGAAATAAAGTAACAATTATAAAATTGGTCTCTTATTTAGAGAAATTATGCAGTTATGATCAGGCTTCTTCGTTCATTCATTCATTCATTCATTCATTCATTCTGGAAGCATTTATTAAATATCATCTATGTATCTTCAAGCCCTGAAGTATATTTTCATATTACAGAATATAGAAATGACAACATACTGACAACTCTTTATCACCAAAAAGTTTAAAACATATTTACTATGCTCTATTTTTAAAATCTGTGACACATAAAATAATTCAATGTTTTTATTGAAAATTTAAAAAGTAATTTTAAACGTTTCAGCATTGGTTGATAGGTACAGCAAACCACCATGGCCCATGTATATCAATGTAACAAACCTGCACATTTTGCACATAACTTAAAGTAAAATTAAAAAAAAAAAAAGCTTCAGCATTTAATGAGATCACAGGAGAAATCAGATGCTATAATGTTTTTTTATTTTAAAATGTATATTTATTTGAGAAGGACAGTAGATTAGAAGTATTTTGGGGGTTAATATTTTACTTTTTGTAAAGGAATAATTGGAAAAAAGATACTAAGAAGCCTGGAATATAGTGGTCAGTGATAATGCATTTTATAATAATTATATTTTGGCTTTACAAATAGGTAGCCAATATTTACCTCTTAATTAAAAAGTAATGCATAATTACTATTATAGATTTCTGGTTGTTCCTTAGAAAGATATATTCATATACATATATGTATATATGCCTTGTGGGTTGTGCTGTGTGTTTCAATACAGATGTATTTCAAGCATGAATTATAGTCTCTGAAAAAAGCTCTCATTAGAAGGGAAATTATTTCTAAAAAGTTTTTTTTTCTCCTTAACACTCATCCAACTTAATTTGAAACAATTCAAACCCAAACTGAAGAATAATTCAGAGTTCACTTTCAGGCTTATAATTAATTAACAATTTCAATAAAGATGTGGTTTATTTGGTGTCTCACTCAAGTGCTTTAGGCTAATACCAGAAACAAGAAAGTTAAATCATAGTCAAAATGGAACAAAATTTCAAAAAATTCTGTTTAATGTATCTCTTTGCTTTCCTAGGAACCCTGAAATTGTTACTTTTCAGTACAGTGAACTTAATGACATGCTTTTTCTTTCCCTGGTGACTTCCTATAGCTTAATTAGCTGATTCAGGTCAACTACCTGGTTCATCAGTTTTCGAACATCTGAGGCCTAGTCTTAAATTCCCTTTTGAGAAATGAATTCCCATCACAAGGGCCTCATGGGTGTGTATGTGCAGGAAAATAATTTTGAGCAATTAGGAATTAATGATGACCTTGCAGGGGGTTGGAAGAGGACATAATCATAAAAGTTGAACATACGTCACTGGGAATGAGTAATGCGCTACCATTAGCATAATTGGCTGGCATTAAAACGGAGATACCTACAATTATTAATGTTTAGAAACTTTGAGGAAATCAGGAGGTACTGGAAGGTGCAACCTGAGATATTACTCTTAAAAATCTCATCAGTGATAATTTGGAATTACATATAAATGAAATTGTTTGATTGGAATCTGGAGAATAATTCTAATGGAACAAAAATAGAAAAAATACACTACAAATGAAAATCATGTAATGTGGCTGTATGTCAGACATTTGCTATTAAGACTAGAAATCTAGGTCTTGGGCTATGTGTTTAGACAACACCAGACAGCACCTTTTAACTGTGCTCTTAGAAAAATTTTTCTTAAAAGTGAGTATAGGTCAGACTCAGTGGCTGACGCCTGTAATCCCAGCACTTTGGGAGGCCAAGAAGGGCAGATCACCTGAGGTCAGGAGTTGGAGACTAGCCTGGCCAACATGGCAAAATCCCCGTCTCTACTAAAAGTACAAAAGTTAGCCAGGCGTGATGGTGGGCACCTGTATTCACAGCTACTCAGGAAGCTGAGGCAGGAGAATCACTTAAACCCAGGAGGCAGAGGTTGCAGTGAACCGAGAGCGCTCTACCGCACTCCATCCTGGGCGACAAAAGTGAGACTCTGTCTCAAAACGAAACAAAAAAGTGAGTATAATATTTAGTACTTCTTAGGCTTATTATAAGGAATGAATGAATGAATAATAGTACCCATATGTCTTACTTATCTGTTGCAGGTAACAGGCCAAACTTAAGGTCTTTGAATAATATTTTATTGTTTCTCATGGTTATAGGCATTGACTGGGTTTGGCTGGGCAGCTGTCTTCTGAAGTTGTAATCAGATGTTGTCTGAGATTACTGTTATTTAAATGCTCAAATTGGCTGAATGTCCAAGGTGGCTCACTGACATAGTTGGCATGTAATGCTGGTTGTCTTGTGGGCATTCAGCCTGTCTTGGGCAGGATCAGCTACATAATTTACAGATCCTAGTGGAAAATGAAAGTATGGAGCTTCTTGTTAAAATTATTAGGAATTTCAAGATAGTACCAGCACAGGTTGCATGCTTATGAATCTGGCTCTGGGCTTGGGCTTCTCACAGTAAAATGGCTGGTTCTAAGAAGCGTTCTGAGACCAAGCATTCTAAAAGGCCCAAGTAGAAGTTCTAAGGCTTTTCATAACCTAGGAGGTCAAAATTCTAATTATCAAAAGGAAATCACAAAGCCAACTCAGGTTCAAGACAGGGAAATTAGACTCTATCTCTTAATAGACAGCATGCTTGTATTGGGAAAGAAATAATTGATGGCAGCCATAGTTGGAAATTACTGCATGACCTTGAGGTTTTATTATAATTATTAAGGGAGATAACCCATATTAGTTAGTTAGCAGAGTGCCTGTACTGTAAAAATGCTTGTGTAACTGTTATCATCATCCCAGATTATAAATTTGGAAAAGAACCAATGTGCTATGACTTTGTAGGTCTGCTATCTATCTGCCTGAGTTAAATACATGCTATCAGATTTTATTTTTACTCTTCTATGAAATGTCTTGCACAAATAGTTTTTAAAACACTGATATTTATTGCTGTTAAATCTTATAATGACCAAAGCACATTCCTAAGTTGATTATTAATCAGCTTAATGTTTCTCAATGACAATATGCTTTCTCTTTTATCTAAAAGTATTCTTCAGAAATGGATAGTTTAGCTTTGATTTTTCTGCCTATTAAATAACCACCTGTAGTCTTTTCTTGCCGTATTTATCACAGATGAGTGCAGAACAACAAAAAAAGAAAATAAATTGCTTTACTATAGCAACTTTTCTTATGCTTTGCCATAAATTGTCACATTCTTTGAATGCCTCTTAGCTAGTGTGTAACTTGGGATTCCAGGTTATAAAAGCTTTTTATAATCTTTAGTCATTTAACACTACCTACATCTTATTTGATGGCTTTTCTTTTCAGTCTGTGCCAAAAGCAATATAACTTTTAAATTAGGAAGCAAACATCCTTTTAAAAATAAGACACTGTTTCTGACATGCAAATTTTGTTTATAGGCACCAAGAATTTCTGGAAAACTGTGTGTGTAAAGATAATTAAAAGTGAAAAGTAATGCCAAATGATCATCCAGGACAAAACAGAACAGTTTATTCTGCTGTGATAAAGGCAAAGGAGGATGGTGAATTACAAACTATGTTTAGTCTATTGTGCAAGGCTCTTGAAATGTACTAAAAAATTTTTTAAGTCAGTAGTACACAAATAATGTCAACCTGGATTGAAGGAGGCCATAGAGCTGAACCCAAGTAAATCTATGATTCAATTTTGAATAGTTTATATTTTTTATGAACTGCTAAGCATCTTAGGCCTTTATATTAAATTCAGAGTTTACTCTCTGAACTTTGGCCCTTTCCTTATTTGTCCTCAATTTATCCATTTATATATTTATTTCTTTTAACATCTCATTTCAAAGATGCCTTATATACCATAGGTATCAAATACATTAACTTTTTATAATAATTTCAACTTTAAATTCAGGAAGTATGTATGCAGGATTGTTACATGTGTATATTGAAAGATGCTGCAGCTTAAGGTATAATTGATCCTCTCATCCAGGTAGTGAGCATAGTATCCAACAGTTTTTCAACCATTGATCCCTTCTGTCCCTCCATCATCTAGTAGTTTCCAGTGTCTGCTGTTGCCATCTCGATGTGTACCCAATGTTTAGCTTCCGCTTTTAAGTGAGAACATATGGTATTTGGTTTTCTGTTTCTGCATTAATTTGCTTAGGATAATGGCCTCCAGCTGTATCCAATGTTGCTGCAAAGGACATGGTTTCATTCCTTTTTATGGCTGTGTAGTATTCCACAGCCTACATGTACCATATTTTCTTTATCCAGTCCACCATTCGATGTCACCTAGGTTGCTATCTTTGCTATTGCGAATACTGCTGTGATGAATACGTGAGTCCACACATCTTTTTGGTAGAAAAATGTGTTTTCTTTTGGATATATACCCAGTAATGGGATTGCTGGGTCAAATGGTAGTTCTGTTTTATGTTCTTTGAGAAATCTCCAAAGTGCTTTCTATGGTGGATGAACTAATTTACATTCCCATCAACAATGTGTAAATGTTCCCTTTTCTCTGCAGCCTCACCAGTATGTTATTGTTTTTGACTTACCAATAACAGCCATTCTGCCTGGTGTGAGATGGTATCTCTTTGTAGTTTTAATTTGCATTTCTTTGATTATTATATTGTGGAAAATTATAATCATGTTCATGTCTTTGTTGGCCACTTGATGACTTCTTCTGAGAAGTGTCTTTTCATGTTTTTTGCCCACTTTTTAGTGGGGCTACTTGTTTTTTTCTTGTTGAATTGTTTAAATTCTTTATGAATTCTAGATATCAATGTTTGTAAATATTTTCTCCTATTCTGTAGGCTGTCTCTTAATCTGTTGATAGTTTCTTTTGCTGTGCACAAGCTCATTAGTTTAATTAGGTTACAACTGTCAACTTTTGTTTTGTTGCAGTTGCTTTTGAGGACTTAGTCTTACATTCTTTTCCAACGCCAATGTTTGGAATGGTGTTTCCTAGGTTTTCTTCTAGAATTCTTATAGTTTGAGGTCTTATATTGAAGTCTTTAATTCATCTTGAGTTAATTTTTGTATATGGTAAAATGTAGGGGTCCAGTTTCATTCTTCCGCATATGGCTAGCCAGCTGTCCCAGCACCATTTATTGAATACAGAGTTTTTTCTCCCCCTGCTTATTTTTGTTGACTTTGTCAAAGGTCAGAAGGCTGTAGGTGTGAAGCTTTATTTCTGGGGTTTCTATTCTGTCCCATTGATCTATGTGTCTGCTTTTGTACTGGTACTATGCGTTTTGGTTATGGTATCTCTATAGCACAGTTTGATGTTGGGTAGTGTGATGCTTCCCTGGCTTTGTTCCTTTTACTTAGCAGTGTTTTGGGTGTTGGACTCTTTTTCATGCCATATGAATTTTAGAATATAGATTTTTCTAATTCTGTGCAAAATGACATTGTTAGCTTGATAGAAATAGTATTAAATCTGTAGATTGCTTTGGGTACTATGGCTATTTTAACAACATTGATTATTCCAATTTATGAGCATAGGATGTTTCTTCATCTGTGTCATCTGTGATTTCTTCTAGCAGTGTTTTTTAGTTCTTGTAGAGATCGTTTACAATCTTGGTTGAATATATTCCTAGATATTTCATTTTTTGACTATTGTAAATGGGATTCTGTTCTTGATTTGGCTCTCAGCTTGGACATTATTGGTGGATATAAATGTTACTGATTTTTATACATTAATTTTGTATCCTAAAACTTCACTGAGTTTTTTGTCAGCCCCAGGAGCCTTTGGCTTGTGGATTCTAAGTATAGAATCTATGTGATTCTATATGAGTCTAGGTATAGAATCATATTATCAGTGAAGAGTGATCATTTGACTTCTTATTTTCTTATTTGGATGCCTTTTATTTCCTTTACTTGCTTGATTTCTCTGGTTAGGACTTCCAGTGCTATGTGAAATAGGGGCAGGGAGAGAGGATATCCTTGTCCTTTATCAGTTCTTTAGGGGAATGCTTTCAGCTTTTGCCTGTTTAGTATGATGTTGGCTATGGGTTTGTCATAAGTGGCTTTTATTATTTTGAGGTAATTAAGTTTTTTTATGGAAGCATTTTATATATATATATATATATATATATATAAATAAATTACATATACTGTAAATTCACTTAGGTGTGAATTTTGGAACACATCTTTGTATTCAGCACCCAGAAGTTATTCATCTGACTCTTTCATGTGACTAACCCAACCTTTTCCCACCAAAGATAATCACTTTCCTAACTTCTGACTACATATATTAGATTTCATTGTTTGTATATTTTATATAAATTAAATAAAATAGCATGGGATCTTTTGTGTGTGGCTTCTTTTGCTCAAATTCATGTTTGTGAGATTTATCCACATTGCTGAATGTTGTACTATAATCTATTCTCATTGCTCCATAATATTCCATTCTGTGATTATGCTTCAAGTTATTTATCTATTCTATCATTGTTAAGCATCTGGTTGTTTCTAACTTGGAGCTTTTGTAAATAGTGCAACTATAAACATTCTCATACATATCTTTTAGTGAATATCACAGCATAATTCTAGCAGAACTACTAAGTCATATATATATGTGTATATATATATAATATATAAACACACATGAACACACATATATGTTTACATATGTAAACATATATATGTTTATACACATATGCAAGTGTATATTTATACATATACATATATATGTTTAGCTTTAATAGATACTAACAGCTTTTTAAGTGGCTGTGCCCATGAACACTCACACCAATGATGTACTAGAATTCTAGTGGCTCCACATTTTTGTAATTTTGGCATTTTTATCTTTCATCTTAATCATTCCATCAGAGGGTAGCTCTAAAGATTAATACAGTTAAGCCTCATTACATATGTTTATTGGTCATTTGCTTTAATTGCTTTTGTAAAATGTGTTCACATGGTCAAGTTATTTGCCTTTTTGTACTTTGTGTGATGTAGGCCCAGTGGGCCATACATTACCTACTAAAGAGATAATCCATTCTCCACCATAACACAGTGCCAACTTTATCATGAAATTGGTGACTGTTATTTTTAAGTCTATCTCTGTATCCTCTATTCTGTTTAACTATTTTTGTACCAAATCCAATTTGTCTTAAATAACCAAAACACCATTTCCATTACAATAACTTGAGTAACTAAGATTCTTTAAAAAGGAGCAAAAAAAATTATAATTTTTTCTTTGTAAAAATAATACATTCTAGGAGAGTAAGTATAAATTCAAATTTAACATATTGAATCATAAAAATGTCCAGAACTTTTTATTTATATATGAAACAAATACTCCACTGCATGAAAGATGAATAATGTAACAATATGGCATCTATTTAATAATGTCCACTCAATAACTAGAGTGTGCTAAACACCAGTATTAAAAATGGTGTTTTTAAGACATACCTTTTGTTTTCAGCATGTCAATAGAGGGAGACAAGCATATAAAGAGATCAAGCACGTTATGAGATGATTTACTATTTCTGTAAAATAATCATCTAATATTCTTGGGTTTGATGGGGATAAAGACATGTGAGCTGAAATAAAATCTGAAGGAAAAAGCTCAATGGCAGCTCTCAGAAGACTAAATGGAGGCCTTAAAAACTGAGATGGATTCATCCAGTTTACTGCCTTCTAGAACAATAAAATTATGAAACAACGGGGGAAAAAATTGAAGATACTGAGGAAAGTGTACTGTAATGGACTTTAAGCTAGTTAGTCCAGGAAGTGAACAGAAGAAACTGCCGATGGGAATAAAATAGAGCAGCCAAGGAATTGGAAATCCCTATGACAAAAAGGAAAGGTGCAATGGGAGAATAAGAGAGCAGAAAAGATAAGAGGATGTGGTTGGAGAGCGGGTTCTTTAAATACAAATTGTGTGTGAATGACTTATCTAAGATACCGATATAAGAGTGAAATATTTCAGAAGAAATGATGTCGAAGTCACTGAAAATGAGGAAAATTAATTGAAGAATTATGTTACCAGTTGGGTCTTACTGATGCACATTGAAGTAACTCAGGACCATGGCAGAACATGAAGTAAAAGGAAACTTAGTGATTCTGGTATTAAGGTCTTCAGTGAATGAAAAGAACAGGGATTGTTATTCAATAGCTGAGGAGATGAAGATGGTGTTATTACCAGACATAATTATTTTCAGTGTCTCAGTGACTGAGAATTGGCCTGGAAGTGCATCTGAGAAGCAAGAATGATGATTTCCTCATCTAAAAACCCTGGAATGAATGTATTCTGTGGTAATGAGCATCTTCCAGTTAAGAGGGCTACAGAGGAGATGGCGTCCTCAGGGAAAGCCAAGTTTCTGTTAGGCAGGAATGCAATGGAAAGATATTGAGGGTGACTGGGATTCCTGCAGGTATAGTTAAAAGCTTTAGAAGAAAGGAGAGCAGTAGGAGCTAGAGTCACAGCAGGGAAGGACATACAGTACAGCAGAAGAGAGTTTAAGAAAAGAGCAGATAGATCAGGAGGAAGGTATTTGTGGGGCATTATGGAATTAACAGACTTAAAGAATTTCAAAACTGGTGGACCCAGAAATCCCTTGGAAGATGTGTTCTGATAGACATTCTTGGGACTGGTTGTCTCTTCTATAGATATTTCAAGTGTAGTGAACAGAATTTTTGATGAAAAAATGCATGAACTAATCTTAGAAATTGTTATTTTATTCTGTATGAAAAAACCTAGGATTTAATTAGAAAAATAGATGGAACGGAGAAAAGAAACTGATGGCAGGAAAATCAGTTGAAATAATTAGTAGCAATAATCTAAGTAAGAGAAGAAAGAAGACGATAGCAATTAGGATTAAAAGTGGAGGCCAGATTTTATAAACCCTTCAGAAGTAGAAACAAGGTTTGTTCTTGGATATGGATATAGGATTGGATATGGTTGGTTTATAGAGAAGTTGTCGTTGAGGTTTACCTACTTCACAGATTAGAAGTCTGAGTGGATGCCTGGCAAGTTGATTAACCAAAGATAATAGAGGAGTTAATGCATATTTAGGCTGAATATTATGGCTATCTATTTTTTATGCCTCCCAAAATCCATTGTCTTTTTCTTTTTTTTCTTTTTTTTTTTTTTTTTTGAGATGGAATCTTGCTCTGTTGCCCAAGCTGGTATGCAGTGGCACAATCTCAGCTCATGGCAACCTCCGCCTCCTGGGTTCAAGCGATTCTCCTGCCTCGGCCTCCCAAGTAGCTGGGACTACAGGTACCCACCACCACGCCTGGCTAATTTTTGTATTTTCGTGGAGACTGGGTTTCACCATATTGGCCAGGCTGGTCTGGAACTCCTGACGATATGATCCACCCGCCTTGAACCCTCAAAGTGCTGGGATTACAGGCATGAGCCACCACACCCTGCTCCATTATTTTTTATATGAAAATAATTCCATGTATCCATTGGAGATGGATCCTGCCTCATTTCTACAGTCCATGTTTTAAATGTAGCTGACTCTGTTGCCAGTACCATAGATGGCAAATCACAGTATGGGATATACTTGGCATATATTGATACACTGGGAGGAGAGTATCTTTCTTTGGGTTTGGACCTGCTGAGAAGAAATGATGTAATTCTGAAGCTGCTGACTATACTACAGAATGGAGGAGCCAGAACAAAAGACAACTGAGATCCCAGATGAAAAACTAGATTATGATGACATTTTCTGGGAGCCTCTTAATGCAATCATTACTAAAATTAATGAGTTCCTTGGAATTTTCTGATACATAGCCAAAACTTTTATTCTCTGTTCTCTCCTTTTCTCCTCTCCTCTTAAATTTGTCATTGTTTGTGCGATTTTAACAATATAAAAGTTTTGACTATATAGTTGAGAAGGAAGTATGGGGCAGATTCTTTTTCATTAGAAACATTAAATTCTAGGCACCTGTACTAAAATCTGATAAAGATGGCTAGTGGGCAATTAAAAATAGAGTCTAAAGCTCAGAAGAAAAGTCAGGGTCAGAGATAAAAGTTAAATGTATATAAAAGGTTTTTGAAGTCAGGGATTCGGCAAATTCATTCAGCATGAGCAAAGAGAGCAAGACTCAAGGATATGATCTCAGTCCAAAGACAGGGTCACAGAAAAGGCTGGCATTTAGAGGCTAGGGCACTGAGCAGGCAATAAAAGCAGAAGGAATAGTAAAAGAGGCCGGCAGCTGAGAAAACTGATCATAACCGTTTGGGTGGGAAGCAAGTTTCTAAGGCCAAAACACTTTTGAAATTTAGAAAAGTGCAATCAAAGCATCCTAGACAAACTGTTTCTGTATAGGAACAACACAAGGAGCAGTCCTAGAATGTAGCCCAACTCAGCACTCTGCTTAGTTCAGCTAACTTTTGTTTTTATTTTTGTTTTGCAACAAGACTTTCTCCATGGGAAGGAAGCAATGTGTAGATTTGTGCTCTGGCACAGATTTCTTTCTCAGACCCAGTAACAGTTTGCTGATCATACCTTGAGCAGCATTGATCTAGATCAAACTTTTCTCTATTGGTGATTATTCTGCAATATTATCAATCAGATCAGTTCATGTCACTCATTGGTGGGAAGACAGATTGCAAATCATTTCAATATTTTACATTAGATAAGATAGATTGTGAAGTTATTACATTATTGTGTGGAATGAACTAGGCGTATACCGACTAATAGGCCTGGAAGTGCTGTTATGAAGCAAGAATGTTGATCTCATCTATCAATCCTGGAATGAGTGCAATCTGTTGTAATGAGCATCTTCCAATTGAAAGAGTTATATGGGAAATGGTATTCTCAGGGACTTTGTAATGAAGGGATTTCCAGATTAATTTTGAAAACAAAAAAAACTTAGTTAAAATGATTTTGCTAAAAGATTTTTACTTGGACTTTGATGTCTAACCCCATCACCAGAGCTGTCTGTGGAGTAGAAGGGCTGAGGGTGGGAGGGGCAGAGAGTGGTCTGCTCAGGGACCACCTCACCTCTGTGCTACTCCTTAAGGCACCGAAAGGAGCCAGGGGTTTCTACACTGCACAGTTTGAAAACCACTGGGGCAGACAAAAAAAAGCAATTAGCTTTGAATCCTGTGTTGACACTGACTCTTGCACTTTCTGGCTTTGTGACCTGAAGAAAGCCACTTATGCTCCTTGAGGCTCAGTTTTCTAATCTCTAAAGCTGGGATAACAATAGCGATTTTACAGAATAGTTCTGGTGATCTAATCCAATGGTGTAAGTGAATGTGCCTTGTGCAGTTTTAAGGACTTGATAGAACAGGTTAATCTTTCATTCAGAGAGGGCTCCAGTTTTCCCCACAGGCCCACATTGCCGCAGAGAACTCTGGCAGTAGAAACTGTGCTTCCTCAAGTTAGTGCTTGAATATCTCATGTTTAATAGCTACCCCAAACCCGGTTGCTTCTAGGCATGTGAATGAGCCCCATTTTGTAGTGGAGTCTTGTCATCGTGGGCAGGGACTTGCTACCTTGTGCCAGGGGTCAGAGTCCATGCATGTTAACAGCACTACCAAGGGTACAACCTAAACCTTCAGTCTCAAAGGACTGACATAAAAAGAAAGGAAATTTTTTTTTTTTAGAAGTTTGATTCGGAGCTCCAGACTTCTGGACACTCTTCTCGAGTCTCTCTTATGTTTATTATTTTCTTGAACTTTCTACCTAATTTCTTTCTTTTCTCAACCTTACCTCTTTCTTCCTGCTTTCCCTCATCAATTGCTCCCTCACTCCGTGTATTGATTTTGTGTTTTCATAGTGATTAAAAGTCATGCATAGGTACAATAGGTTTCTGAAGATTTAGAAACTGTGCATACATCTTTCCTTACTTGTCATGTGTCCCTTTTGATTAAAAATGGTATTACCAAGTTTCCTCACTTTCCTCTTTCCCTTTGTTCCAATTGACATTGAATTACAAAAGAAAAATGAGTTCCAACTTCAAAAACTGAATCCTGAGGATATGCCATATCCTCAGGAAAATGCAAAAGCATGTGACTTATCTTTCAAAAGCAATCTTCAACAAAATTTGCAAAGGTACTTTGAGTAGTGACGGTAATGCTAAAGTAATAATTCCAAGACCCATTATTAATTAATCACTTGTTTAGTATAAAATGCTTACTCAGTTCCATTATATTATTAACTCTTTTTCCTTATTATATCCATATGAAGGAGATAACACTTATCCTCAGTTTACTGATGGGAACATGGAGGCACAGAATGGTTGAGTTAATTTCTCAGGGTCACACAGCTAGAAAATGAGGAGGTAGTATTCAAACCTTGGCTGACTGCAGAGACTGGCTTTTAACAATACACTATCATGAAATAAGTTCCTAGTTTCCAAGGTAACGGATTGTCAAATGATTAATACCAATTGCTCTTCTTCCCAAGTTAAAAGTCAAAAAGATAATGTTAAGAAGAAGAAAACCTTTGCACTGGTCTGACTCACTTTTAATTTTATGAAACAGTATATAAAAAAGGGAATATTATTTTCATTGATTCATGTAGTCTTGGATCTCCACAGCAGAAGGCTTCAGAGGACTCAACAGATTGCTCCCTAATCATCCAAATCCAGGCATTTTCTCATGAATAAAAGTTTGTAATATTTTCAAACTATTTAGAGATTGGCAGCTGGATCCACTATTAATTCCTTTTGGAGCATCCCACTTAAGATGGGCTTTAATGCATGCAGCATTTTATTTTTAATTAAAATACTTAGTTCAGGGAGTATTTATTAATAATTCTAACAGCAGCAGATGGCCTGCTTATGTGTTGTAACAATTTTTACCCAAAATCAGTCAAAATAATTAACAAAATGTAAATTATTAAGCACTTAAATATGTATTATGTATCATTACCATTCCCATAACATATTTTAATCTTCTATGAGTAAAAACAGGACAGTTAAATAATAATATGTAGAATATTGCATACCAAATGTTCAGAAAACTTGAGTTCCTGGTTTTGTTACATTAGAAATATCATCTGTATCGGTAGCATTTTCTAGCATTCCTGCCGCCTGGAAATGGAGTTAGAGACAAAGCTAAATAAGCAGAATTGTTCTTTGGTGAGAATATTGTCTAAAGTGCTTTGCAAAATAATTGCATCAAATATTGAATAGGAACTGGAAAGCCAGGTGTGTCATCATTTTTTGTTGAGACCCTGGAAAGTTCTTAATCTGTCCATTTTTCCACAATTTGATAAGGTTGCTCGGTAATTTAGGGTTTTAAAATTTCTTGAGAAGTTTTGGCAAAAAGAACCTTCAGTGTTTGAAAGTATTTTTTCCTCTGTCTCCCTTGTCCCTGCCTCATTCTACAATCATTGTGCTGCCTCTAAATCTATTTCTTTGACTCTTCAAATGAATAGTATTGCTTTATCTTCCTCATGTTCTTGGGTCATCAAAGTGAAATGCAGTTTGGGAACTGTCTTGGTTATCTTTGAGCACTTTATATTTAAGCCTAGGTTTTAACTAGATAATGACATTGAAAATTACAAAGACTGAGGCCGGGCATGGTGGCTAACATCTGTAATGTCAGCACTTTGGGAGCCCAAGGCTGGCAGATCACTTGAGGTCAGGAATTTGAGACCAGCCTGGCCAACAAGGCCAAACCCCATCTCTATTAAAAATACAGACAATAGCTAGATGTGGTGGGTCATGCCTGTAGTCCCAGCCACAGGGAGGCTGAGGCATAAGACCTGCTTGAACTCAGAAGGTGGATGCCCCAGTGAGCCAAGATCGCGCCACTGGACTCCAGCCTGGATGACAGAGACTTTGTCTCAAAAATAAATAAATAAATAAAATAAAAATAACAATAATAAATAAATAAATAATAGAACTAGCAGGCTAAAGATCAGTTCATGGTTAGAACTGGGCATAACTCATGTACCAACTTGGTGCAGCGTTTTGGTACAATATGTGTCTGTCTTGACATTATAGAAACCATGAGTTTCACAGCATAGATCCTAAAATCCATGTTTTGCTGTGGAAACAGTGATTTTAGACATAGGGATTAAACTACCCCACTTTAATTAAAGTTGTATTTAAATTCAACTTTTAAAACTCATCTTAATTCAAGTATTTAAATTCACTTTTTTAATTGAAGCTGTATTTAAATGGTATTTTAAAATTATTATGGCAGCAGTAAAAGAGAAGTTAAAGGTCATTTCAACTGTGTGACTTTGAATTTTGTCTTTGTGGGCAACTTGTTTAAATTACCTAAGCCTTAGTTTCCTCACATGTACAATGAGGACAGGAACAGTACCAACTCAATAGATAAAGTGTGACTATTAAATGAGTTAATGAGGACAAGTCTTTGCTACAGTGCCTGGCATATGATAACAGACTTCATCTGATACATCTCACTTCCTTAAAAAATGGATGAAGAAACTAAATTCCTTCATCATTATTTTTATTCCCTAGATCACTAAATAGCTAGAAATGCCAGAAATAGAAATGACATATGATGGATTCCAGGACAGGGTTCTTATTTAATTAGATATTCTTGATGTCTATTTGTTGGAAAAGAACATTTGTCTCTTAATTTTCGGTTATAATTGTCAACAAATAATTGCATTTTGTCTAAAGGGAGAACCACATCAGTAAATTAGTCTTAGAGAGTGTTCAGTGGCTGCACATTTAAATTATTTCCTTTAATTTGTATCAAAAGTATTTTAATATAATTTATAATCTCTCTTGTAGTTAATCTTAACATTTGCAAATGTTTTGTAGTAAATGATATTTTCATAAATTTTGCCCTTTATGTAGTTTAAATTATGTTGTATTTAAAACTGTCAAATGATCACCATAAACAATTAATTTGTGCGTTTTAATATCTAAACAATTTTAGTAACCAAATAAAACAGATTGTTTTTGCAATTTGACCAAATGCATAAATCAGTAAATCCAGGTGCAACACTTATTGTAAATTTATGAATGGAGTTTTAAAAATATTTGACTACTTGTTATTTACATTTTTATAAAATTTCCTTCTATTTGGGGGCCAAAATAATTTATCCTGTGACATGATTTAGCCTAAACCAAGATAGTGATATAACTTGCTTAAAACACATTAGCAGTTCTATTTATTTCCAGGTTTTTTGACATTGAAGGTTAGTACTTACCACTTATAATGCCAACTTAGCAATGATAATGCACTGTCTGTGTGCAATGTGTGTTTCAGCATTTAGTTCCCTTCTTTTAAGTAGAAACCTATGGTCCATTCAGGGCGGAGCCACTTCTGGTCTGTAATCTGTCACTACTGTTCAAATGTCATCCATTGAGGTTTTGAGTCTGTCTAGTCCCTGCAGTGTTTGAAGGCAGTTCTTCATTCTGCATTTCCTTCTTAGGTGACTCTGGATAGTTGCTAAGCTTTGTAAAGTGCATGTGCAGTTGCCTTGAGGTAGCTAGGGTAGCATGTATCTAAGAGAGTTGCTGACATTAATTATCAACATTTTCTGCTTCATATGGTGGCAGGGAGGAGAATTGGGGATTAAGTATACTAGGTAGAACTTGAAGGAAAAAAATGCCTTGTACTCTCTGCACATTTAGCATTCTGTCGGCCTCCTGGTGAACAGATCCTGCAAAAACCCCCAAGTAAAGCAAAGATGCAGATGCTCAGGGCTTGGCAATCGAAATCTTGGAATATCTCTAGAGTGGGGAGTTAGGCTTCATTAACTACTGTCAAACCTTTTTAAAGCCTTTATTCTGCTTGGAGTTTTGCGTAAATGAGGCCATGACTATTAGGATCAGAAATAAGGAGAGGGAGAAAGGAAAGAAACTAAGGTCAATTTAAAAAGTTTATTCTTCTGATGTGAAGGTCTCCTCCCCCAAAACTCAATCAATTTTTCTGAGAATACTTTATGGGGTTTTCAGTATTTTCTGCCAGCTAGTTTTACCAATTGAAAAATGTTTCCTAATTTGCAAAGTGCATTTTACTTTATTTGAACACATTTTTGGTAAGCTTGTTAAAAAACTCATACCTATATATATTTTTTTCTCTTTTATCGGTCAATTATTTAGAAGTGAATCTACCTAGTCCAGTAACTCCTATCACATAACTGTTGGTGTTTAATTTTCCTTTTTTATCAAATCATCTCACTAATATTTTGACCTTTGATAGTATTATTAGCATATTAAAAGATAAATCTGGACTCAATTTTTTTCAACACATAAAGGAATCTGTGTCCATTAAAATTAAAATATTTTCTTTTCTCTCCACTAAATGATTCTTTACATAAGGACCATGATATTTCATAGCCACTCAATTCTCACATAAACATTTTCTAAACATTCTCGTGTTGACTATATACCTTGATAATATTTCTATCTTTTTTTTTTAAGTGACTCTTCACTTCCTCAAAGTGTTTTTTTTTTTTTTAATGTTCTTTACACTGGATGGAATCACTTGCTCTGTGAGGGGGAGAGATCCTATCTGTCTGGATGTTGATAAGGTTTTTGGCACAGAGTTGATGCTTAACACATGCTTGCTTGGTGGAAAAAAAAGGGACACCTTTCCACTATTGTAATTTAGGTAAAAAGAGGAGGGTAGAGACATCAGATTTCTTAATATGTACCTCGCTGAGAAGAGAAAATAACAATTATTTTCTAGGAAAACTAAAATAGTACAGGGTTAGAAAACACTACTTAAATATTTAAGTCAACTAGAAAAACAGATTCCTAACAGTCATTTAAAGTCCTACTGAAAGTATGCCCCAAGAGAAGAGGTTTAGAAACATTTAGCAAAGTTATACTTTGATTTTACTGAATAAATAAATCTTTAAAAGTAGCCCAGATTTTTATTTTATCTTCAAAATTTTCCTTGGTTTTCTCATTGAAACTAATTCACAAATGTCAGAGTTTGCATTAGAGTGACATGTAAGGCTATAATTTAGGTATGTGATTGTGCTGGTCAATGATAATTATGAATTATTGGGTTCCATTCAAAGCAGGGAACCTGGATCTCAATTTTATATTTTAGGGTGAGAAGATAGGAGCAATGCAATTCCTAAGGACAGAGGGACCAAAATATTGTCAGTTTGGGGTACCATGGGTGCTGTTTTTGTAGATTACCCCTATTTTCTAGCTTATACCTGTCATGGGGAGATAATTAAAGCCCTTTCAGAAATTATACGTAGATATTCAAGTCTGTCAGATAAATGCCTTCCTATCAGGAAGGTTGGCAATTTTTCACTTAGTAAAATCAGGAGGCAACAGTCAGAGACAGCACTAACATAGATAACTCTAGATCATTTAGAGACTCACATGGAAGACCACTGTCCTCATTGGAAACTATGACAAAACAATGTCATTTTATAATATAAATCCACCAAAAACTCATTAATAGATTCTGTTCATGGCCATAAAACCCATTCTCTTGGCTGGGCACAGTGGCTCACACCTGTAATCCCAGCATTTTGGGAGGCCAAGGCGGGTGGATCACACGAGGTCAGGAGATCAAGACCATCCTGGCCAACATGGTGAAACCCCATCTCTACTAAAGAAAAAAAAATTAGCCGGGCATGGTGGTGGGTACCTGTAATCCCAGCTACTTGGGAGGCTGAAGCAGGAGAATTGCTTGAACCCGGAAGGCAGAGGTTGCAGTGAGCTGAGATTGCACCACTGCACTCCAGCCTGGAGACAGAGTGAGACTCTGTCAAAACAAAAAAAAAAGCCATTCTGTCATTTCTTATTGCTTACACAATATCATTTAAGATATTGTATCAATTGCATAGAGTCCTTTTGACTGAGTAAAAACAAAGTCTGGCCTTGTTTGAGGTGATTTGAAGTGAGCATATATCCTAGTTTTGGCCTGTAAAATAAAGGGGAATATCTACTAGAGGTTTCTGTGAAGGTTTATTTTACTGATAAAAAGTATCGTTTTGCCATTTATTTCCCACACATATGGGATGTGGAATTAGACAATAATGGCTGATGTAGTGAAAGCCATTTTTTGACTTTCTCACTATAAGTGAGAAAACTAAGGAAGAAAAATCAACATGTTGAAAAGGACAGAGAAATAAATGGAAAGAACCCAGTGTTAGCTGTAATATCATTGCTGCCACTCTGGAACCACCCGTCTTCAAACTTTTTATTGTGAGAAATAATTACATGTCTATATGTAAACCATTGACATTTGGCCATTATATTATTTGCAGCCAAATGTATTGTAATTTATCCGATTTGGTTACATTTGAACATGCTCTTGTGTGCACAATACATGCATATTTTAGATAACTATGTAATATAAATATATGCATATCTTCTCTCCATTTTTAGAGAAGGGGATTATAGGTTTGTGAAATTTCATATTGTACAATTCATTGAAGTTGATGTTACATAATATTTGCTTACAGAAAATAAAAATCAAATTTATATAAAATATATAATGTCCATGACTCTAATGAACTATCAGAGTGTTTACTTGAACTTGCACTCTGAATGCATACCATAGGTGGCCTTATGATGAATTATGTCAAAATGAATTCAGCTTCTCATAACCTACAATGCTCTAATCACATACAGGTCACAAATAAAGTATTTGCATATGTAATTCCTAAAAGGTCAGTATTAAGCATTAGGGAACACGAACTGCTACTTTAAATGCAAAATACTCTAATGGAATAAAAGTGACTTGCTGTTATTGGTAGCTATATTGGATTTAAATGCCACATTTTTGACATTCCTTCTATCAAGATATAGAGATCTTTCCCCTTGAATATGGACAGACATTGTATTAGTGATGCTGTTTCTGTTTCTAGATCCAGGCCTCAAGAATTGGAAGATTCATTTTCCTTCCTTTGAGAAGATTCTGTTAGGCACTAGATAAGAAATCCAACACCTTGACATTTCATGTTATGAAGATCCCCAAGCTAGCCACATGGACAGGCTCCAGGGATAGAAAGGGAGAGAAAGAGACCTCCATCAATTCCCAATTGTTCTATTCCTCCCAGCTTAGATACTAGACATATGGGGGAAGAAGTCTTCAAATGACTTCAATTTCACCTGTCATGTGACTGCAATCATGTGAAAGACCCAGAGCAGGACTCACCCCAGGGGAGCCTGTCAGCTCTCAGAAACATGAGGAAATAATAAATTATTTTAAGTCACTAAGTATTGGGGTAGTTTGTTATGTATGGATAGATGACCAGTGTGATGACCAATGACTAATAAAAAGAACATTGTATCTGTGGCAAAATATTTCTACACTTTTGAAAAAAAAATTGAAAAAGGAATACATTTAAATTAAGTTATCCAAACTGGAAGTCTATTTTCTGCCTATCTGAAAACACAACATATGTCTACTGCTACACAGATTAAAAAGCGCTCAACATGAGCAGCAATGTTATGTGCATAGCCCCGTTTTATCTTTTGTCTATGTCCAGTGGATTTAGATGGGTGTGCCTCCTGTTTTAGAATATCCAGTCTTCTTTCTGTCATCCTGATCAGTGATGCAATCAGAAAATTGAACACTGATATAAAGATTTCCTTTTCCTCTTCCAGAAAGTTCTTGCCCTTGAGCAGGCTTCAGTAGAAACCTGCAATATTTGAAGCAGTCACCTAGCAGTTGTTTAACGTGGATGACTATGCCCTGCAGGCTTATACAGAAGGAGATAGAGCAGGTTGTCAATTATTTCTGCACTCAGGGCTATGGACTAACAATATGCTTGAGTGAGGCAGAGGTTACACATCAGCTGCAACCTCACAGGCAATCCAAATCTGCCATTAATGGTAAGGAAGTAAGAGTTTCAACAAGGTTGAGTTTCCTTGGTTGTGAGTTCCCAGGGAAGCAAACTTGGACCAGGATGTAACAGTTCTTGTTAAGATAAGTTAGTGCGTCAGCTAGAAGATGAACAGGTAAGGAATGGCAGCAACATGTCATCAAATTATAGTTCAAACTCCAAGGTCTATGCATTTTCAGGCCTTTATGACTCTGAGACCTGCATCTTCCTGACAGCACATGCAATCTGAGAGTTCCTGTGCATGTTGCTTCCTATGGAATAAAACTGTCACATGAATTTACCTTACTGTCATCTTCAAATATAGCCTTTTTGCAGTGTTAAAACTATGGAGATATATAATGAAGTGATTAGGGCATCTAATTAGAAGTCTCAGATTCAAACTTTGACATGATTTAGGGTAGTCTGTGGTGAGCATATTTGTTAAATTATAGAAGGAGGTGGTAAAGACATCAGCCATAAATATTCTATGTGAATTGTTAGTAGGACGACACTGATCTAACAGTTTTTTAGGTTAAATTAGTTCCAGGGCAGCAAATACTGAAATAGTCCCCAGAGCAAGGCCATTTCACATAAATATCATTATTTTTCTAACCAAATAAAGTCTCTTCTTCTTGAGAATGCTGTGCTCCTTTATAGCATGTTATGGGGGTAGTTTCAGTCCACATGCTATGGGATGTCACAGCCCTCTAAGATATTTCTTTTGATCTTTCCTCTGTTAGATTAAAAAAATTCTGTTTCCTTTTTCACACATTTATCCAGATGTGTGGATAAATCTAATGAAATAAGAAACACAGGTTATTCTACTTTTAGATTATATGAAATATTTATCATTTCTCCCCTTCTTGACTTAAAACTTAATAGAATAGGTTGGGTGTTAACCATAGCCCTACCAAGGCCCTACCCTTTTTTTCACTCCTTTCTCTCTCTGCCTTCTGCTATTTTCCTCAGAATCATAAAAGCAGATTTTAACTAATCTTGGAGTTTAGGAGATAGTAGAGGGAGAATCATCCGTGGCAGACGGTTTTTCTTCTGAATTACTCATTATGCATTGGCTTCTGATATTCACAGGACTAGGATCTTGCAACAATTCCATGAAACAACCAATGGCTCTGAATTTAGTTAAAATGAGGAAACAATCAGGAAATAAGCAGAAATTAAAGGAAATGAAAGTCATAAGGAACAAAACCACACTAGTATGTTAAAATATTATTTTCCTCCTTCAACAAATACTGTGAATCCACTTTAGGCAGAAGCTTTCTTCTTTCAGCTACATCCTCACATACTTTTTTCCCCTTTTTTTATTATTTTTATTTTTTGAGATGGAATCTCACCGTATTGCCCGGGTTGGAGTGGATTGGCACTATCTTCGCTCACTGCACCTTCCGTCTCCCAGGCTCAAACAATTCTCCTGCCTCAGCCTCCCGAATAACTGAAATTATAGGCAACCGCAACAACACCCTGCTAATTTTTGTATTTTTAGTAGAGATAGGGTTTCACCATGTTGGGAAGGCTGCTCTCAAACTCCTGACCTCAAATGATCTGCCTGCCTCAGCCTCCCAAATTGCTGGGATTACAGGCGTGAGCCACCATGCATCCAGCTAGCTCACGCCTTTTTTAAAAATGTCTATTTCAGATTTCTGTATAGGGACCTAGGATACTTATGCTATCCAGGGTGCGACTACATCTTCTCTCCTGGCTGTTAGTTTTGTTCTTTATTATTAGTACAGAAAACTAAAGCAGTCAACTTTTTGAAAATTTTGGTAGGAAATTATGGTGGTCAGATTTATATATCAGTTTGGCTAAGGCTTAAGTCCAATCTGTAGCTATTTAATCAAGGATTAATTAAGGTATTGCTATATTTTGAAGATGTGATTAAAGTGCATAATCAGTTGACTTTAAATAAGATTGCCTGAGTGGCCCTGATTCAGTCAGGTGATAGGTCTTAAAAATACAACTGAGGCTTTTCTGAAGAAGAAATGCCAGCCATGGCCAGCAGCTTCAGCTTGTGCCTAAGAGCTTTCAGGCTGCCCTTCCTGAAGGCTTGTGAACATGCCTAGCCAGCTCCCATAATCTGTAAGCCAATTCTCTGCAACAAAACTCTTAATATCTATCTCCCGCTCGTTCTGTATCTCTGCTTGGACCTGTCTCATACAGGGACCAAGAGTTAACGGGTGAACACGTCTCAAAATGTTTTCCTGTGGGAAAAAAATTATACTTTTTAAATGCTTTCAAGGAGGCTTTACATGTTGGCTTTATAGGTTCTGCCCTGTACAGTTCTCAGTGGCACCATTTGTATATCTTATGTTTTAAATGACACCTCCTGAGGATTTTCAGTGTGATAGTTTTGGTTTTAATGCTGTTCCTTGAAGGAGTGAAAATGTGGCAGTCTGAATCACTGTAGACGTCAGCTGTCTTGGGCTTCAGACACCAGATGCTGTGGATTGCTTCTCTACCTGTGCATAAAAGCAGCCCCAGAGTACCCGGGTTCTGAGAGAATATTATTGAATCCATCTATTAGCCAAAGTGCAGAGAATGAAGGATGAGCCTAGCTCATAAGGAATTGCTGCCATTCAGGTTAAATAGTTGTGCTCCTAAAAGCATGACACCCTTTAGATGGAGGCCTTGCTGTTTAGAAGAGGGCTAGGTACTGTATATTAGATTTCCAATTCTGGTATTGGAAAATAGCATATAAGTCATACTGTTCTGTGGTGCTGGTGGTCTAACCACCAATCTAATCATTACCAAGCAGAGTTGTACTTTCTGGATCCTCTCTGGAGAGGGTTACTACTCTGTCAGAGATGACAGAAAACATTTATTAAGTAGAATATGTATCTATTTTTTCCAGTATTTTCTTGTGTTTCCAACTTTCTTTCTTCCTGTCTTGGATCCTCACTTCCTGATTTCTCTTAGTTTCACTTAAATGATTCAGCAGGGAACTCACAGTTCTGATAAATTACTCTTATAAAAATGAGATTGTTTGGCTTATGATAATATGACTATACCTTTGTCAGGTCTTCAAAGGAGGTTTTACTTCAGATATTTAAATGTCAGAGCACCCTATACAATTATCTAGAAGCACTGAACTATCCAAAATAATTTTACAAAATCCCCCCATCTTTTAAATTATATCTAACAACTGTCAGTATTGCAGTGTCAGATCACCCAGCAGCATATGTGTGACCCCCGCGGCATGCTGTCTTTTTAGAAAGCATGCACTCTTTCGCTTTCCCTAGTTCTTTTCTCCGTCTGCCTGCTGACCCATGTGGCTGCTTTAATATCCACCTCAGTGGAAGCCTCATACCTGCCTGGCCAGTATAAAGTAACACAATGACAGCAGTTTCTGTGGGACTGAAGAGGAGGGGATGAGAAACCTTGGATGTCCTGTCTTTTTCTGGACAACTAAAATTAAAATAGAGGACAGCTCCAGGAAAAGTCATGCCCTGGAATTTTCAATCAGCATGCATCAGTTTAGAGAGTGGGTGAATAAATGGGCAATCTATTTCGGGGCAGTTTCCCTTCTGGAAGAAGGGGCAATTTGTTTTAGGGTCACATGCTGGGTAACTATCTGCATAAGAAACCCTAATAGTTTCCAGTACAAGCGATTCACCAGAGAACGTTGTGACGACTTTCTCAGGAAGGTTAGTTTATAATGAATCAGAATCTGTCAACAAACTGATCAAGATTTTGTTCACCCCAGTAGTCACCGAAAGTGTGTTCAGGGTGGTAACTGCTTCCTTTGAGAGTATACAAGATTATTTACAGGCTAATTTTCATCTGAATTTCTTCCACACTTTTTAACATGACATTTAACTGGAATAATTTCTTCAAATGATCATGTAGACAGTTATGTTGAGAGACCAAATGCCTGTTTGCTGAATTACATGAAGCAAAACAACATTTTAACAGGAAACTAGCAAAAATGTTATTTTTGCCCCTAGCCCTCAAAATGACCTTTTTTTTCATTAAATGTAGAGAGAAGTAATTTTTCTCATTAGAAAAGGACGTCTATTTTTAAAAAAATGATCTGTTGGGCTCAATAGATTGAAATTATTGTCTTGTCTACATAAGACTACATAAAAGCCATATGGAGGGAGTTACACTGATATAATGAAAATGCATTGATAGTTTTAAAAATACTTAAATAACTATATAAATTATCTAATGTATGTGTTCAAGGTTAAGTTATATTAATGCCAGTGGATGTTACACCAAACATACATGTGGTTGCCGGATTTTATTTTGAGATTTTAAATTTATTAGGACCTCAGGCTCACATTAAAGGTCTCATGTGTGGTAAAAACAAAGATTCCCTTAAACCTCTGTGAACTGAAATTGCCATGTCTCATATAGCTTTAAAATTTTACA
Organism: Ateles fusciceps; assembly: GCA_036589455.1. Lineage (NCBI taxonomy): Eukaryota > Metazoa > Chordata > Mammalia > Primates > Atelidae > Ateles > Ateles fusciceps. The sequence continues at coordinate 7,114,469 of JAZHEH010003310.1, forward strand.
CAAGAAGGCTGTGGTAAGAAGAAAGCTATGTTCTGTGACAGCCTCTGTGGTATTGTTGTGTCTCCAGCTCTCTACCCTTGAACAGTCCTGTTTGGTGACTTCTGTGTCTCTGTGGGTAACTCAGAAAATCTGTCTGATGTAACATCTTGGAAGGCACAACTCCAGGCTAACTGATCAGAAAACACTTACAGAGCTAGCCCAGACTATCAATTAGCTTTCTAAATCTTCATTTTGTTAAAACAGAAATTGTCATAGTGAAAAAGAAGACAGTTTGTTCCCATATATCTGTCTCAAAAAGTATGTTTGTTCGCTGATGACCCAAGGACCATTCCTAAAAAATGAAGTTGGTCAAAGGCAATCAAAGGCAACTCATTATTTTGGAGAGAATTCAAACTTTGAGGCAGCTGACTCTTCTGTTCAATAATAGCAATCTCTTTAATCACTGTTAGGTCGATAGTGAAATATTTGCTGTGGATGCTTCTGGAATGATTTGAAGCCAGCTCTTTGGAGAGCATTTATAATCTCAGGGTAATCTAAGCCATCCTTATGTGAGGTGTCAATGTGCTGAACTCAACAATGCCTCTGATACACATCTGTGGATCATAAATAATAAAAAGCTATTTTAAGAGGTTTCATAGTCCCAACATAAAATCACCTCTGACTATATACATGACAGGGCAGATCTCAGTGGGGGAGAGGAGAAATGTGAGATTTTAGAGTATCTGTAGTAAAGATCGGAACATGGTAAAAGCCCAATTACATCAAAGTTGAAGGACCTTTAAAAAACATTTTTTTAAAGTGGTATGGCTTTTTTGTTATTACTATATGTGCTATAACTTTTGCTCTATCTTTTGTTAGCTATCAATATTTTAACTTTTCCTCTCATTACTAAATATGCTTCAGCACTTCTGGGACAGAGATTATGAGATTTTCTATATTTAGCTGATCTCATCCTGTGAATTTACTCAATAATTAAACTTCTAGGAAGATGCATTGCTAAAAACAAGTGATGGGTCAGTTTTGACTGCAATGCTGTATAAATTATTGACATATAGCTTTAGAAAACAAGCTTAATAGCCTATTATAAAGCTTATTTGAATAAAAAGACAAAACAGTCACTCATAGAAATTGTCTAGCAGCACTTCACAGACAATTGCACAAATTATCCAAAGTTGGCCATGACGTAAGCTCCATTCCATTTATAACGTGACACAGTTGATATGGACCACTGTTTGCAGGGCAATATCTCAATTATTTTAAATAGAAAACCTTAACACATGCATTCCATTAGAGCTCAGTTTTAATCAATTGCAACCTGGCCTAGGCAATGTCACTTTTCAAAGAAGCACACCTTCTTTCAAACAACTATGGGACTTGAATATATCGTATTCATGAGATGAAGTTGTAATTCTAAAACTCTAAAGGCGCTTCTGCAGAAATATTTAGTAACAAATTTGCCTGTGAAGCATACAATTGTGAAGAAAAAAGCTTGGGCAGGCTGTGACATGTTACCATTAGCACATTTAGAGGGGGGCTTACCTAGTAAGTTAAAAATTTTGTCTTCAAAATTCCAAATCTAGACTATGACAAATTATTGTACAGAAACACTATTATATATGTTCCTGATTAGTAAGATTAATGATTTATGACTGGTAGAGCATCAAGGAATGAATTGTGTCTTTGAATTAATTTACAAAGGAAAACCTATATGGATAGTAATATTGATACATTCACATAAATCTAAAGGATTTCTTATATTTACAATAAAATCTGTTTGACAATACCTGCCAGGTGTTTACAGATACCCATTTCATATTATTAACTGTATCTATTCAATCAGTCATTTTCCAAATATTGAAAGTCTTCAGAATGATACAGGATCCTCCATGTGGGCACAATGGAATGCTTTACATGTAAGGGTAATCAGTAACTTTTTTAGAGGGATGTCAACGAATATTTTAATAATTTAATGTCCTTCTTGATTGAATTCTAATTTGTAATGCACACAGTACAAAAACATGAGGGTCAGAGTTACATGATGCTACTGAAAGCATTCTGCAATTTATCAACATATGTGTGCATGTATACACAAATACATATGTGTATCTATGTATTATAACTATGTATAAAATTTAATATTAAATTTCAGGCTTATATTTAGTTTCCACACCCTGGTACCAGCATCTGATTGGACTGGTGTCTGCTGCGATGTAATTATCCTAAAAAGATGTCAAATCTTTGAAAATACCACTCTGTTTCAAACAAAGTGATCAAGATAAGCAACACCGCTTATTCGTGTATATTAGTACATTTTACCGTTCATGTGACTTCTGATCAGATTCTTTATGTATTGTGGATTTCAAACACAATTGACACAAATAATGAAAATTTTCAGAAAAAGATTTATAAGAGCAAGATAAAACAACTGGATCATTTAGCTAAGAAGAGGGGAGGGTTAGAGGTTAAAGTACCTGATGTTGAAAGTATGATAACCAGAAGCTGGATATGTACACAAATGACAGATCAAAAAGAAACTGGTGTAACTGGCAGTAGCTGTGAGCACTCACGTATAAAATACCCTTGCTCAACCTGGGGGTTGTTTTCATACCTGAGAAGTTCTATGGTTAGCAAAAACAAGTTTGAAATGTTAAGAACTCAAAATAATGCTTTAAGGATCATGTTTCAAGATTGTTCTTTCTCCCCCTTTAAATTTTTTTTTTTGAATCATTCATTTATAGCTTGAAATTTAACATCTTTAATACTTTTATTCTCTTTGTTTAGTTTTCACAGGAAGTAAACTGCCTGCAGAGTGCCTATTTAAATTAAAACATCTTGGCCTTTTGTTTTCTAAGAGCCTAGTAATTCATCTATCTATATATTTATCAATCAATCAACTATCAGATGAAGAATACATTGATCTTTTTTTTGTTTCCTGTGTCATCCATTCTTTCCCATTCTTAACTTATAGATCATTGACTGCTGTCAGGTTTTTATATTTAAGACAATTTTATTGAACCCAGATTATATAAAAAGAATCACGTTTAAAATTTTCAGCATACAAACGTAAGACTGTGTTATTTAAACCATAGCTGTTGAATGTTAACTGCACATCAATTCCAACTCCCACCCTGTTCCTATCATTCTCTTTAGTTATTTAAACTACAAATTCATGAGAAGAAGCAAACATGATGGTTTGTTTACTTCTCCTATGTGACATAAAATTTGGGGGTAAAAATAATTGCTCTATAATCATTTGAATTTTGTTAACTGCTTGCTGATTAAATTAGTCCTACCTAGAGCTAAATAATAGACAATTTTTGTTTAGTCTTGCTTATTCCTCTTATTCAGTCTTCAAAAGTTTGATGTTTTGAACCAATAATTCCCTGTCTTCTTCCTAAATTTACCATCTGGTACCGGCTTGTAAAATATGAGAAGAAAATGTGTATACACAGACACACACACACACAACACACACACACACACATACACACACACTTGAGAAATAATTCTATTGTGGGTGAGTGGCTAAATGCTGACATTGTATGTACTGGAGGATCTTAATTCTTTCCCTTAGCTTCATGATTACAGGCTGCAGTTTTATTCTAGATTTTTTTATGGAGTTCAAATATGTATCTAATATAAGCTAGTCATTGCTTGGTTACAAAAATTGAAAAACTATTTTCATTAAAGTTTATAAAGTTATATGACAAATGAAAAATTTAAGATCCCCGCAATTATTCATTAAGATGTTTTATAAGATTATTTTGAGGATATATGTATGTATATATATGCACCTTGGGATAAAAAATCATATCTCTTTTTGAGATCCATGATTTAGATCATGAAAAGTATCTTTTAATGCACCCAAGTTTGTTCTTTAAGAAATTTACCCCTGTGCTTTCCCTCTCTGAACATAACCCGGTGAAACTTTTTCCTTTTGTAGTTATTCAGCTCAACTAAATAACTTTCTAGATTGACACACTGAGCATTAGAAAATCAAAAAGAAGATGGTGAAGTTTCACAGTCAGTACTTGATTTGATATTCCTTTAAATTTAAATCATGACCCAGCTGGATCCCTAAAAAGAGGCATGATTTTTATCCCAAGTTGCATTCTATTTGAGCTGCTCTGTGAACTGACTTCAGAAGTATCTGGGAACACAGAGGCAGGTGCAGGAATGGTTTAGAGACTGAGGTAGAGACAGAGATTAAGTTTTTCTAAGTCTCTTCCATGAGCAAGGGGAAAAAGTGTTTCCATAGCAATTAAAGGATTCCACATGCTAAAAGGGGACAAGATGAGTTGTCACTTCTACTCACATTGTGGAATTTCACTAATCAGATACATTCTTAGGAAATCTTGCCTTCTAATTTTGAATAAAGTTAGATTTTGATAAGACATCAGTTTATGTGCCAACAATAGGTCTTCAAATCTGTATTTTCTTTAGAAAGCCAATTTAGTTTGTGACTATTATGTAATTCATTTGAGTAGGCTGAGAGTCAGAATAATGGAAAACTGAAGAAATCAACTCTGAGTTTAGAATCAGTCATACAACTAAACCACCACCACCTTTCTCCCCTTTAGGAAATGACTGCTGGAGTTGCCAAGAACTCCTTCCTGTCCTGTTCTCTTCAAAGATCTCTATAAAATTATATTTTCCTGTACAGCTCACAGTACACTTTCATTTCCAAGAGCCAGGCAGAGATTTGATGTATTTGCAATTGTGTAAAATTATCTTCTCTGAAACACTTTGGTGTCTAAAATTTGAAGCTCAGGAAAGTTAAAATGCCACCCATCAGGATTCTCCAGAACACAGGGGAGGCTCTGAGGGGTTAAAGCCAATCACTAGGACCACGACTACTGCCAATCATCCTACACCTGGACAGACTCAAATTGAATTTTAGCCATCCTGTGCACATGCTCAGCCCTTGAAAGGAAAGAAAAAATTCCCTCACATGGGGGGATATAGGCAGAAACAGTGGCTGAAATGGAATCCATTGCATCAAATGGCTTGTGTGCTGATTGAATTTAAAATTGGACTTTCTTATTCCTCGATTTTTGCTTCAGAGATATGAGAAGGGGGAGGCAGGTGTCTTGTAAATAAAAAATGTGACTCAGCTGCAAAACATGGAATGGGGGGAATAAAGAGCTTCATTGTTCATTTTTAAAAAGGAAGAAGAATAGGAATCTGTGTAACAAATGGTCTTGGCACTAACCAGAAATCAGCTTCTGCACAACAAATCCAAATATCGCGATGCTTCTCTGTTCTGGGTTTTACTAAAATTTAATGAGAGTGTTGAAATCACTTCATATGAAAAATATCACTGGCATCTCTAGAAATCCTTTTCCTTTTAGTTATCAAAGCTTCCTTAACACTTTTAAAGAAATAGAAATAAAACAAAATTAATATCTTTCAAAATATTCTTTGTCAAAAAAATATATTTGTACTCTGACAGAGGGTGAATGTTTACACAATGGCCTACCTATTATGCTCCACTTAAAATTTGCAGCAGACGCTTAATCCAATAATTTGAAAATGTTTTCGTTTACTTAAACGATTTTCTCAAACTCCATTATTTGAGAGGGGGAAGAGATAAGGCATCCAGCTTCAGCAGAAGCAGACATCATTTTGTTGCAATGTAGCAGATCCGAACAGGCTATTTTCAGTATGTATTAGAGTTTTCTTACTTTTGTTTTTCCATCAAAATCACACACTAGAATTCGATATTCTCCTTTCAAATAAAGAAAATTCCCTGTTGTCTTGAAGAAAGTTGTTCTTAGCCACCTTGAATTTAAAGAGGAAAACTCCAACAGCAGTCAATAAATAAGAAACACATTGGTTACTTAAAAATTCTCTCTTGGGTATTGTCCAAGAGACTCTAGGGACCTGGGGAAATAGAGTATTTTAAAAGAAACAAAAACATACTTCAAAGAAAGAGGTATTGAATTTCCTCATGAATGTTTTTATGTTTAGGCTCTGTTGAACTAGGGAATAGGGATTTAAACAGCCTGTATCTTCTTTTAATGGTGGATCTTGGTTGCATAGCCATCAATGTTCCTTACAGGAACACTGGATGTTCTATTTGATTCTAAAAAAAAAATGACTATAAAAAAAGTAAAAGTAGATGGATGATGGACAAAATCTTGTCTAGAAACTAAGTTCCCAGTGAGAAATAGATCAGATAAAATCAAGGTCCAAAGACAACCAGATACTATAGGTCCTATAATTTAATTTATTATATTGAAAAAAATCTTTGAAAATATATACAAGATGTTGTGGTACCACTGAGGAAAATTAGAAGGCTTTATTCTTGATCCAGAAGAACACAGATTCAAGTGATGGGGGATGGGATGAAAATTTCCTTAAAAAAAAAGCAGGTATCCTAATTTATTAACAATAATAATATCAGACCAGGTGCAGTGGCTCATGCTTACAACCACCACCTTTTGAGAGGCCAATGTGGCAGGGTCGCTTGAGCCCAGGAGTTTGAGACCAACCTATGCAACATAGTGGGACCCCATAACTACAACAAAATAAAATAAATAAAAAATTAGTGGGGTGTGGTGGTGGGCATCTGTAGTCTTAACTACTCAGGAGGTAGAGGTGGGAGGATCACTTGAGTCCAGGAGAGAGGCTGCAGTGAACTGTGATTGTGCCGCTGCACTCCAGCATGGGCAACAGAGAGATATTCTGTCTCTAAAACAGCAACAAAAACCAGTAACAGAGGAAGGAAAATAAAATAAAAGAGTGAGGAAAAAGATCTTCAGAATAGTCACACAAAAAAGTAATTGAGTATCTTTGATAATTATTTTATCAGACACAGAAGAAACATATCAATTATAGAAATGTTCTTATAGAAAACCTAAAAAATAGAAATATGAACACAACCACTATAAGCATTTTTAGCATATTTTCTTTCATTCTCATTTCTGTGTTTGCATGAATGGAATATTAATATTACTCTTAGAAGATTGCTTACCCCAATCCTTTTTTTATCACATTATCTCCTACCACTATTCAGTGAGCAGAGTTAGCTTTAAATACCCCTTGCCCTGAATATGAGGTCATATACAACCTAAAAAATACTGTATTAACTAAAGCACAAATTGGATTTTGAAATGTATTATAAACCTAAGAACAAAGCTTTCTTTTGCAAGAACCAGCTTTGATGAGATAGAACAAGATTCCTATGTTTCAAATAGTCAGAACCTCAAAGACTTAAAGTATTTATAATATGAACTAAAGAATAATTCTCTTAAGAGCACTTTTCTTTCTAAAATGATAGAATCACGGCTAATTGGCCAGGGATGGGATGTTAGAGAGCTTTGTAATAGAGAAAACAAGGTTCTAGCACTAAAACTGTAGATGTGAGGTAGTGGAGCCCAAGCAAAAGACGTTTCATGGTCGAATGGTGGAGACTGCAGGGCTATGAGAGTTTTCACATACAACCCAGTATCTATGTGCTGTAGGAGCCATGGCAAGATAAGTGCCTATGTAGAAAATCTCAGGCATGCCAGAATAGTACAGAAAAACAACTTCCTTAGTCTCATGTTAGAAAGAAATTAAAACATGCAGAGAAGATCAGCTAACCAGTAGAGGACTGAAATTGTGATTAGGCCGACTCAGAGAACAAGGGTTTTGAGATCACAAGGCATAACAAGGCCGTGGACATAACCAGGAGATGCAGTGGATACGGTAAATACCAGAATCTACTGAAAACCAGGCCAGGGAAGTTTGCAGGAAAAGGGATAGTGACTCAAACACATGCTTATCTATTGAATCAGAGACATTAAGAAAGCTCTCTAGGAACTTAGGTCTTTTGCAAAAGAAAAATAGAATGAGAAGAGAGAGAATCTTGATTTAACTTAGTTGAAATAATAAATTGAACATGTTAATGACAAAGTTATTGTCGATTTTAATTTGAATTATTTTTTTCTTTGCTTCTCAACTGAAATGGGACTTATGAACTAAATTGCTTTACATGTTAGTCAAATAAAGGTTTTCTGGCATCCTGATCATATAATTTATTTAATGATTTTATATTGATAGACATTTTGATGATTTTTTTCTATTTTAAGTAATATGCTATAAACATTATTTATAGATTAGTATGTCTTACGGATTATCTTACAATGACAAATTCCTGGTAGTATAATTACTGAATCAAGAAATCTGATTATTATTACATAGTTTAACTTTCACTTCTGAATTAACATATCAATTTATTCTCCAATTAACATTGCCTAAGAATTTCTGTTTCCCTTGTTCTGACTAACACAGGCAGTTAAAATTATTTAACAATTTGAAAGGCCAAGACATGACAGTTTTAATTTCATTTCTTTGATTGCTAGAATATGCCAAAGCCTCTAAAGACACTGAGAATACATTATAGATTTTCTAAAGTTTTCTTCTATTTCTTGAAGTAAAACAAAAACTATTAATCAGGGAGGTATTAGTTTTGCTTCTTAGATTGGGTCCTGTTCATGTCTAGATTTGCCTGTTTGCTCATGCTAATTAGGGGCGGTAAGGCCTGGGTTCAGGAAAGAAGTTAAAATCAGTTGGCTCCAAGACTGTGGAGCCCTCGTTAGATGTGTCCATGGTAAGAAAGAAGAGAAAGTTAAGATTTGCTATAGTCTTGGTTTGCCACATTAAATGGTCTGGTTGTCCGACGGAAGAAAGGAGGGAGCTTTAGCTTAATCTCCCTATCTAGGAAGGATCTTCATTACTGTTCTGAAGATTTTCTTTCTATTTTTGTTGCAGGAGAATGAAGTTAATGAAAGTAGTTTCCTTCTTTTCTAATTGACATTTTGAGATATGGGGGAGAGAGTTTAACAACACATGGACACAAACTCCTGGTTGAGCAGTTGAGAATGTGTTAAGGCCTTTTCCTTCAGATGATTTTGTGGTTTATATTTTCATTAGCAATGAATGAAAATGTCTGTCCACACGCTCACACATTCCAATGTATAATGTGATAGACAACCACTCTATGCCAATATTTTGTAAATTTGGATTTCATTTTGTGAACGTGATTATTTCATGTAATTTTTGTTACTTATTTTCTTTTCGTATTTGCTAATCTAATGAAAGATATGATAATCCCAGAATATCAAACATTTATAATATTGCAATAATAAATTATTCTGAAACTTAGCAGCTTAATAGCAACAAAACCTTATCTCAGAGAGTTTCTGTACATAGGGGAGTTTATTTGGGTGTTCTCGATCAGGTTCTCTCAAGTGGTGTAATAAATATGTTGCCTGGAGGTAGTCTTCTGAAGGCTTGACTTGGACTGTTAGATGTACTTCCAAGATGGCTCACTCACGTGACTGTTGGCCAGTATCCTCAGTAGCTATTGGTAGGAAGCATTAATTTCTTTCAGTGAGGACTTCTCCATAGGCCTGTTTGTGCTGTTACAATGTTGGCTTGCTCCAAAGCAAGTAATTCAAGCTAATAAGACAGAGAAGCCCCAATGTCTTTTATAACCTAGCTTCAGATACTACATTCTGTCATTTCTGCAATACCCTCTGGGTAACATATCGGCCCTATTAATTGTGGAAGAGGACTGTAGAAAGATTTCAAAAGTCAGCATCCTGATCCCTCCCACATGGATGCCATCGTTACCCCTTTTGAATTGTCATAACCCACACCTGGCTGTCATCTTACATAGACACCTTCACCTCCATATGGGTTTCAACATCCTGCAGTGTTCTACCTTTTAGTAAAGGGCTATGCTCACCTTCATGAGCTGTGAAGCTCAAATTCAGGCTTTCCCAGCTAAACACTCTCTTTACTGTAATAGATCTCTGGCCGTACATTTTGGGCCATTGTATCAACAACTTTTTACAATCTCATGAAGAAGCCAAAAGGAAGGCTGAAAAGGGAAGATACATTTATTAATGGAAGGAATGCTAGTAGCATTTCCTAAAATATTAGGGACAAGGCAAGGTGCTAAAAATTTATATTTCTGTCCAACAGTACGCTGAACTTTATATTAATAGTAAAATAAAACAAATCAGTAGCATAAGGATTTGAAAACATGAGTCAACTATTATTATTGGAAAATGATATGGTTCTCTACCTAGATAAGCCAAAAGAATTTATGAGCAAATTATGATACTTAATAAAAGTATCATAAGGGAGTTTAGCCAAATGGTGGGGACGTAATAGTACATCAGTGCATACAAATGCATTATTGTCCTTCTACACACCATTGAAAACAACAACAAAAGTAGAAAACAGTAATTAAAAATATAACTTACAATAGCAATAAAAATGTAAGTTATCTTGAAATAAAAACTAAAAAACATGGGTAAGACCAAATTGCAATTTAAAAATTATATTAAATATATTGAGAGGCTTAAATAAATGAAATGATATGTCATGTGCATGGAAAAAAGACCCAATATCATAAATTTGTCTAGCTTCTCACTTTGACCTATAGTTTTGGTGCCACCCAATTAAAATCTTTAAAGGACTTACATAAATATTAATAGGATGTGAATTCGAAGATGTATATTATAGAGAAAAAATTCTAACAATAGCCTAGTCAGCCTTGAAGAAGAAGGAAAGGTATGGGGGAGAGGATAATATCCTTAGCTGATAGCAAGGCTTTTTACAGAGATAATGCAGTATGGCATTAGGTCCAATGGACAGATATATGGACCAACGGAACAGATTATAGAGCACAAAAACATATCAATTCAATTACAAATTAAGTGAAAAACATTAAACATTTTAGAAAGAATTAGAAGTCTATCTTTTCTTTTGAAATGAGTTAGAAAAAACAAAAACCATACATACAAAATTGATAAATTTGATTCCAATAAGATTATCTTTTTTTATTATAATGAAGTGAAAAGACAAGTAGCATAGTAGGAAAAAAAATGCACAACATAGATAGCTGATGAAATAACATACAAGAATATATAAATTGTTAAGAAAAATTTCAAGTAAAATAATAGGCAAAAGACAGAAACAGGTATGGCAGACAGATGCTAGTGTCATCCTTGCCATGGTCCCTGCCTCCTGGCTGTCCACGTATTTTTGTGATCCCTTCACCTTAAGTGTGGGGGAGTACCAGCAACTTGCTTCTAATGGATAGAATATAGCAAGGGTGATCAAATATCATTCCCAGGATTATGTTACATTACATAGACTGTTTTCCCAGCAGACATGTGCTAGAGACACTTCTTACACGTGTGATGAAGTATACTAACATTTTGAGAAAACCTTCATGGCAAAGAACTGTTGGCTGTCTCTGGAAGCTAGGGATAACCTCTAGAAACTGAGGGTGTTTTCCAGATGACAGCTACCAAGAAGTTCCTGCCCTTAGTCCTACAGTCAAAGAAAATGAAATCTGCCAACAACTTGGGGGAGCTTCGAAATATTTTCTTCCCCAGTTGAAAGGCCAGGTAAAAATGCAACCTGAACATCAACTTGATTGGAGTCTAGTGAGACTCAAAGCAGAGGACCCAGTTAATCTATTCCTAGATTCTTGATCAGTGGAAACTCTGAAATGATTGTGCTTTTGTTTACAACTACTAAGTTTGTGATCAGTTGTTACACAGCAATGGGTAACTGATACAACATGTAGTTCACAGAACTGGAAAGACATATGGCCAAAACAAATATGTGTAATCTTATTAGTCATCAGTAAAATGCAAACCTATACCACAGTGAAATGCCTTTTGTCTATCCAATATGCTGGAAAAAAAATCTAAAAGCTTGAAAATAACAAGAGCTGATATAGTAGTGAATAAAATAAAACTCATTTCAACTTCTTTGGAAGTGTAAATTGGTTCAACTGCTTTGCAGAACAGTTTGGAATTATCTTGGAAATATGATCAGCAGAGTTGCTCTAGGGTGGGAGGATTAAGAGGCTGCAACAGGGAAGGAATGTGTATGTGAATGAAAATTCATGGTACTGTTCTCATTCTTGTATTGAGTGGTGACTGGCAAGTGTTCACTTTGTTATTATACTTTATAAATACCTTATATGATATAAATATCCTTTTGAATGTTTATATATTATGTGATTAAAAAGTAATGAAGAAAAAATAATAAAAAAGAAAGGTTAAAACTATTGTAAAGATTTAAAGGGATAAGTACATGGACAAACCTTGTTCTTGAAAATATAAAAACAAAACACTGACTTCTACTGTCATTGTGTATGTGGGGGGGTGAGGGGAGTGGAGAATGAGAAAGTAAATAAATCAGCAAAATTTTGATGAATCATAAATAATATTAAAAGTATTCTAATATCAATTTTTCAAGAGAAAAGACTGAAGATTTATATAATAAAAATTAAATATTTAGAGTATATTCATGTCTTTTCACATAATATTTACTCTCCTATATTTAAAATTTAATTGTTTTTCCCCTAGACTTTTATTTTAGATTTGGTGGGTACATATGCAGGTTTGTTACCTGGGTTACCTGGGATGCTGAGGTTTGGGGTTTGATTAATCCCATCATTCGGGTCCTGGGCATAGTACCCTTGCCCTGCTCCTTTCCTCCTCTCTCTAGTAGTTTCCAGTGTCTATTGCTGCCATCTTTGTGTCCATGTGTACCAGTGTTTAGCTGCCACCTGTTAGTAAGAACACATGATATTTGGCTTTCTGTTCTTGTGTTAATTCACTTAGAATAATGGCTTCCAACTGCGTCCACATTGTTGTTAAGAAAATTATTTCATTTTTTTTTATGGCTGTGTTGTATTCTGTGGTATATATGTCCCACACTTTCCTTATCCAGTCCACTGCTGATGGTCACCTAGGCTGATTGATGGTCATGTAGGCTGATGTCTTTGCTACTGTGAATAGTGCTGTGATGAACATGCAAGTCCATATGTCTTTTTGGAGGGACAATTGTTTTCTTTTGGATATATACCCGCTATTGAGATTGCTGGGTCAAGTGGTAGTTCTGTTTTAAATACTTTAAGAAATCTCTAAACTGATTTCCACAGTGGCTGAACTAATTTCAGTTCCCACCAACAGTGCATAAATCTTTGCTTTGCTCTGCAGACTCACCAGCAACTGTTGTTTTTACCTTTCTAATAAAAGCTATGTTGCTTTTGACTTTCTTATAATAGCTATTCTGACTGGTTTGAGATGGTATCTCACTGTGGTTTTGATTTACGTTTCTCTGATGATTACTGATGTGGAAAAGTTTTTCAATATGTTTGTTGGCTGCTTGTTTATCTTCTTTGAGACATGTCTGCTCCTGTCTTTGCCCATTTTTTAAAAAATGGGGATGATTTTCCTTGTTTAATTTTTCAGGTTCCTTAGATTCTTAAAAATTTGCCAGATGTAGAGCTTGTGAATATAAAACTTAATATCTGCTGAAGCTATTTACAACGAAGCGTCATATGCTAATATTCTTCATTTAGGAATAAATATTATGGCCTTCATTCAAAACCAGAAAAAAATATTATACCCCCAAATTCCTTTATTGTGTCATAGCTTATGGAAAATATATTAATTTGCTTTCCTCTTACACAAGAATGTTTAATGCTATTAAGGAGTCAATGATATAGACTTTAATGCTATCACTATTGAGTAATTACTAAAATGATATATGGCATGACCAGAAATAAAGTATTAAATTAATTCCATCTTTTAGTTTTATTTTCTCTATATAATACATAATCATGAGATCCCTCTAAACTCCAAAAGCCAATGACACACATAGTTTCTTAGATATTAGGCCATACTAAATTAAAATGGAGTCTTTGCTACAGTAAGAATTTTAAAACCACATTTTTTTACTTGAAGTCAGCTTCTCTGACTCAGCAACTCTATTTCCTTCCTTATTTTTTTCCCCCAACAATTGAAATACGGTAACATTTCAATGAAGTGTTTCCTAAATGAATAGCAGAATTTTTTTGTTTGTCTATATTTTCCATAGGTCCCCAAATTTCTACACACACACAAACACATATAGTGCATATACTTTTTTCAATGTTTAAGGTTAAAAAATTGTTATGGTTGCCTACGTTAGTGGTCATGTCTTATTTAAAATCACCTTATGGAAAAAATGAACAACTACAGTGCATATACAACTATAGTATGTCTACAAATTTCCTGTAAGACGATTTTAAATAAGACATGATTACTAAAGTCAGCAACCGTACAAAATTTTAACCTTAAAAATAAAAAGATAAACTAAGTGTCCTTGTATAACTTCAAGATATGTTTGACTTTCAGGTGAAATCAAAGACTTTTCTATAGTTTATTCCCATCTTTATATTGAGCTTATTTTAGCCTCAGTAGATCTATGATACACTGTTCTCAGCAGAATAAGAAACAAGTAACATGGATGGCTTAATAGAGAATTTGACTTTGAATTTATTTCCTATTTAAGCTCCAAGAAATTTTCACAAAGACTGAAATGTTTTGGACTATTTTTAAAAGAACAAACAGAATTCTCCCTGCTCATACACTATCTACAGGCTAAAAAGCACTCTGACAGCTAAAAGAAAAAAAAAAAATTCCCTTTGAGATGGCACTGTGGAACCCCAAGTAGAGTACTTCCTCTAGCATAATGTCATTGAACAGTTCGAAGTCCTTTGTTCTTTCTAAGCCTACTTTGAAAATGGAAAAGTTAAAGATGTCCGTATAATACAATGGAATTCTGTGTGCCCTGCTTTATGAGAACAGGATATTTCACGATTGTAGGAATCCATGAAACTTTGCTATTGTAGGTCCATCCTTTTCTTTGAGTTTGAACATAGAACTAGGTTACTTTTTGTTCTTCATGTATTTACAAATTCATTATCAATTCTCTTTATGATGATTACATTTCATTTTCATTTAATGTCTCCTTCAAGATAGATATAACTTCTGAGAATCAGATAACCATAGGAGACTTTTTTATTATACAACAAAAGGAAATTGATTAAATAGGAAATTTATTTGTTCTAAAATATGTTTTTCATGTTTTAGCAAGTAACAAAAGAACAGTTGTTTCAATGGTGTTTAACTCTAGAAAGATATGATAATATCATTATTAAACTGTTTACTAAATAAATATTTGTTTATGATCTGGTTGCTTTTGCAAAGGAAGAAAATCTTCCTATGTAAAGTCATAAAATAATACTTTTTTTAAACCATTTTTCAAATATAGCATTTAGCAGATACTGTGCAGAATACAACACAGAAACTTTTCATAGATATTTCAGGTGGCAGTTGAACCATGGTTGCAGTCAGTGTGTAATATCTGACTGGAAATACAATTAGAAAAATGTTCTCTTAAACACCCCCTTACATTTCTCCAATCCAAGTATGAAAAAAATTTATTTCATAAATTACCTGAAATAGTACAGCTAATTATATTAATTTTCTTCTTCTTCTTTTAAAGAATTTTACTTTATTATTTTAATAGTCTTGATTTTGAACACCATAATATTAAGAAAAAGAACAGCTTACAGCCATTTCTAAGTTTGATTTTACACTTAAATCCCTGGAAAATGTACTTCTACACGAGGGAATAGTTCAACTGAGGCTTGGTATGTGTAACTAAAAAAGTAATTTTCATTTGAGATTTACATATTATATTGTCATTTTTTAGAAAGTAATTATACAAAAATATATTCCAACAGGTTTTACAACAAACTCTGTTTTGTTTTTCTTGTCCAATAGTCTAATACATTTGAACAATGACTACTGAAATAAAACTAATGACTTAAAGTATAATAGATATGTGTACTTGTTTGGTGTTGCTTGGAAGACTTATGATACTAATATTTAAAAAAAGCGGGATGGGAAGCAATATGATTAGCTGGTAATGATTTAATACCATGTGTTATTTACCATTTTAAATAATGAATATTCTAATATTAAGGATAGAGATACAGTGTCCTTTACAGGCTGAAGTTATTTTTAAAAGTGGTATCCACAGCTTGAGACAATGTGCATTGATTCTATAGATACAACCTGTCACTATTTGAATATTAAATGAAATATTAATTAGGCCAAGGAATAGCATAGTACAGTTTAAATTCTATCTTCTTAGGCAGTAGATGTAACTAAACTGAGATGAAAGATAAAAGGTCTCTCTGGACCAAGAGTCATTTATAATGACATAAAAATAGTGAGAATCTGATATAGTTTATGATCTGATAGCAGGTAGTAATTTATTTGTTTTGTTTTGTTTGTTGATCGTATTCCTTATGAACTATATTACCTTTCAACTCTCAGTTGTAGTTATAATTCTGAAATCTTAGTATGTATTTGTTCCATTAGTTCAAGTTATCTTCAAATTCCCCTTAATCATATGACCGTTTTGAAGCTTTTCTGGACGTGATTAGTCTCCTTTTTCAAAGCATTAGATTGCCATTCATATTTGATGTTAATCACATCATCTGGAGTTTAAATGGTGGCTGGATTATTTTGATCTCATTTTACATATTAACCAAGCACACAAATATATATTCCATATAACTGATCTGGTAAAGAATATTTAAAGGCAATTATAATTCACCTGTAAATTATTGTTGGTAAAGTTGGATGCAGCATAAAGCACGATGAAACAGAAACACTCCTGGAATTCTATGTATACCTTATTTAATACACTGAAAATACTAGCACCTATAATTCAACCCCTGAATGATAACATTAAATTACTTCTAATTAGTTATTTAAAAGTTAATTGACTACTTTTTTAAGAGTAAGAAAGGAAAGAGATATTGCATTCTCCAAGCATTTTTCAAAAACTTAATAAGGCAATAAAAGCTATGTAAAGCAGGTAATCACTTGTTAATCGATCTGTTATTAGGATCGTATTAGACCTAGGATAATATATTTGCTTTCAGATTTCTTTAAAATGGACAAAGTGGTCACACCCTTCCTGAAAAATCTTTAGTCTGTTGCTTAGTAACCACTTAGCCATTTATTACAATAGAGTGGTTGACAGATCGTTAGTGAAATAAATATAAGATCTCTATGAACTCATACCTGTCTCCATGTACTAAATGTCTTGTGATGTGAGAATACATCACATTCCTCAATAGGCATTATTCCAAAGTGTTTGATGAGAAGAATGTTATGCTGGGGAAAATAAATGCAAAGAAAAATTACCACCCTGTGAGAATTAATTTGCTTTGATTTCATTTGCTAATTTCTAGACATATTCAGCAATATTCCTTAGTGAAGCCCACTTGTGAGTTTGCTAGAAGGATAAATAGATTAATTCACCTTTCAACATTACTTTGTTGACATCCTTCAAACATGAAAACTATTAGAATTCATTATAGTGTTTTTACCCCTCCCCCACCCCCACCTTCATATTTACCCCTAATTATCTCTTTGAGCAAGAGTATGTTTTCAGATATTTCAATTATAATAGATTCATCATCATCTACACACCAATATCATTGTTCTTTAATTTGGGAGGAGGTTCTTTTTCTCTGTACTAAACTTGAAATCTGAAGTGTCTTTTTGTGAATTGTGTCTCCTCCTTTTATAAAGTTTTCAAAAATATTTTCTCCATGATTTTGAAGTAAAACAAAACAAAACAAAACAACAAAACCTTTTAGTTTATTGCAAAGCTTGAAAGACCTATAATATCTGACCTGTCCAACTCAGGCATGCTATTTCTTTTCCATACTAACAAACAAGAGCATATTAATCATGTAGTAAACCAATAAAGATGAATACCTGATTAACTCCATGGACACAATTAATTACAACAGAAGCAGTTGTTCTTACAACTTAAATTAGAGCTTGTAGATGATATAAGTAGTCAATAAATCACTCTGCTTCTGATAAGGTAGGTTCAAAAACTTGTTTTAGACAATCTGATTCACAACAATATCAGTTCTGTTACTCAGTGGTGAGTGGTGATGAGATCCAGATTTATAACTTACACATTAATCTGTAATTATACTAGCTGTTTTTAATTAAAATTGAAATAAGTCAGTCAGAATTATAAATTCATATTTAACTTCCTGTGGGCAAACTAGTTATATTACTAGGTCTGATTGGGTTTTGTTGCTCGTTGTTTTATTAAAGCCTAGGATTGTTAGTGTGTCAAACTGAATATGCAGTACTGAAGTATTATAAGAGGCATCATAAAGTAACAGGCACCAGTCATTTGGCATAATTATTTTTCTATGTTTCTACAACTTTACTTATCCTTATTTTCTCTTCTGGTAGATTCTCTTCTACATCCTTTTTCATAAAGATGTTCCTTAGTTTAAAATACAAAGCTATTTTTTATTGCTTTTCTGGACATTTATCATTGTATTCCCTTGTGGAGAAAGTGAAAACACACACACACACACACACACACACACACACACACACAATTTCTCACTAGTTATATTTACAAACTTTTTTTTCCAGTTTATTAGGATTGATTTTGTGCTGCTGTGCTACTTTTTATGACTGTCCTCAAGGTCAAAAACAACCACCAATTTCCCATCTAACCTGTCTCCAACAACCTACAATCAAAGTATTTTGCTTGATACTTTTTATTGCAAGTTCTCTTTCTGTGCTTGCATATCATTTTTTAATGCTTATTGATCTATGTGTTATTAGGTCATTAGGTTATTTGTGGTATGACATAACCTTTGTGGGTTTTGGTAGTGCCTATCTTATTAGGTTACATATATTTTTTTCCTGTTTAAACTATTTAAAGTTGAAAAAAAAATATTTTCTAACAGTTTGGCAATGACAAAAATTCAAAAGGAAATTATGCAATTTTTACTTTGTATGCATATTTATGTTTAATATGTATTTTTAAAGTTTTTAATTCACTGATTTGGAGGATGTTATAGTCGAGGTAACTAATGTTTAAGAATTTATGGATATTAGTGCAATTTGTTGTGAATTTTAATGTTCTGCACTTAGTAATACTTTATTTTTAACCTTCTAAAAAAATCCCTCACAGCACATATAGTTAGACAGAAGAAATACATTCAATTTTTGATAGCCGAATAGGATGACTGTAAAATATATTATACTCAGGTAATAGACTCCCTAAATACCCAGACGTGATCACTATGCATTTTATATGCAAATAGCAAAATTTCTCAGGTACCCCATAAATCTGTACAAATAATAATTTTAAAAAACTCCATTTGGCTGGCTCATGCCTATAATCCCAGCACTTTGGGGGGTTGAGACAGGAAGATCACTTGAGGTCAGGAGTTTGAGATCAGCCTGGTCAACACAGTGAAACCCTTGTCTCTACTAAAAATATAAAAATTATCCTGGAATGGTGATTCACGCCTGTAATCACAGCTACTCAAAAGGTTAGCTGCCTTTTGAGGCAGGAGAATTCCTTGAACCTGGGAGGCAGAGGCTGCAGTGAGGAGAGATCGTGCCACTGCACTCCAGTCTGAGTGACAGAGTGAGACTGTCTCAAAAAGAAATAAAAAATAAATAAAAATAAAAGTTCCATTCAAAGATGTTTTAAAGTTGCAAGCTTGAAGTTTTAATATGTGAATAATTTTCAGATATTTCCTCTTCTTGTGATAGAGGATTAGGTAACTAGGACCAAATCCACATCAGGAATAATTAGAAAACTGGACAAAATATATATTAAAACAATTTATTTGAAGGCATATTAGTTACATCTTGCTGTACGGAAAACTAACCAAAACTTAATGGCTTAAAATGATATCAATGTATTTAACTCACAATTCTATAGGCTTAGAATTTGGGGAATCACACTGGTATGAGCCACGTTTGGTTGATCATGGCTGAACTCACAGATCTGCCAGCTCATGTGCTGACTGGAGATGCTTGGCTGATGGTTGCCTCAACTGGAATGTCTGAGATGACTGGAGTTTCTCTGGACAGGGTTTTTCATCCTCCAGCAGGCCAGCCTGAACTTGTTCCTAAATTGATGGCTTTATTTCCTCAATGTATACTAACCACATAATCCTACTCTTTCAAATTCAAGCACATGACTGAATTCTTTCTTATTAAAGCAGTCAGTGTTTCCTGAAATACAAGAACTACTTTTTTAAAATTTTATTTCCTGTTTAACCTCCCTGCTACACTGTCACTGCTGATGCTTAGTTTGTTCCATGCTGGTGTCTTCCTGTTTCCTACTCATTAGTTCCTCATATATTATTCTATTTAATAGGCATTTTCTGCAATTTTCCTTTTTTTATTTCATTTTTCATGACATTCATCTGTTCCTGGCTCTCATTCATTCTATATCAACTAATACCTAAATCTGCACTTCCGCTTTTGCTTTTTGTCCTTATATCTGGACTAATATTTCTAATTATCAGATGGGCATTTCCAGCTATATCTTTAGCAGCACAAACTCAATATCCCCAAATATGAATGTATCATATACTTCTGTTTATTTGCTCTTTCTCTTGAAGTCCATATTCAATGAATGAAACAAAAATAATTACCCAGGCTTGAAACGTGAAATTATGCTTGATTTCTCCTTTCTCTTTTTCTGCAAGTCCAAATGAAACTTCCTCTGAAATGCCATTCTAATAATTTCTCTTGGTTTTCACTTTCTGCAGTGAAGTTTGGTTGTTTGTGGTTTCTTTGCCTACCTTCCACTCTTCTTTCTTATGAAAGTATATTCCAAATGTGATTTGAGAAACTAAGTGTTTTGTGTAGAATTATGACAGTACTTTTTCTTTATTCATGGTTATTAATTGTAAGTCTGGAATTCCCTACCTTGGGCCACAATAACTAATTTAGTATGGATATGTGCAAATTTAAACCAAAGAGAATTAATCCCAAACTTGGAAGTTGAAAGTACACTTTGAATATATTTTATTCCCTGTGAACCACTTGAGAGTAAGTTGTTAGCTAAATGCTTCTTCATTCTCTAAATTTATAGTAATTCCTAAAAACAACATTCTTCTATATAGCAACAATACAACTATCAAAATTAGGAGGTTGACGTCAATGTACTAATACCATTTGTATTAATTTCCTATTGTTTCTGCACGAATTACACACATTGATTTTGTTACAGTTCTGTAAATCATAAATCTGAATAGCTCTCACTAGGCTAAAATCAAGGTATTGGAAGGCAGAGCTGCATTCTTTCTAGATGATCTAGGACAAAAAAAAATGATTTCTTTTTTTTTCAGCTTCTAGAGTCTGCTTTCATTTCTTGGTTCATAGTCTCCTCCTTCCATCTGCAAAGCTGGTAGCTTAACATCCTCAAATCTCTGAGTGTAGTTCTCTCTCTTTTTATTATAAAGGTTTTTATGATTACATTTGGTACACTAGTTTCTCCAGGCTAATCTCTCTATCTCAACATCTTTAATTTAATCACATCTGCAGAGTTTCTTTTGCCACGTAAAGTAACATTCACAGGTTCTGGGGATTAGGATATGTAAATACTTTAAGGACCACTTTCTGCCTACCACACCACCTAATCTTCAGTACCCATGAAAGTTTTGCCAATAGTCCCACTGAATATAATATTTATAGAAAAATAATAAGTTTTAAATAATGTATTTCATTCAGGCTTTGTCTGATATATCCTCAATATGCAATGTACTTCACTACATCCTATCAGTAGGTCAACAAATTTTAATTTGTCATATTTCTAATAACATTCACTTTATTCACTTAAAGTAGTGTCTACTAAGCTTCCCTACTTTAGAGCTCCTCCTTTTCCTTTTGGTATTAGTGAGCATTCTGTATGGAGATAATGTTGAGATTATACAAATATCCCATTCCTCATCCAATTTTTGATTTAGTAATTTCTTTATATGAATATGGATACATGATAAAGGCTTCCTATTTTATTCAGTGGGTTATATCCTCTTACTATCAGTTATTTCATACTCATGTTATCTCTGTTTTAGACAGTGAAAATCCCTTTAAACTAACTACTAATTTGCTTTTTTAAAAAAATTTTTACTTTAAGTTCCAGAATACGTGTGCAGAATGTGCAGGTTTGTTACATAGGAACACGTGTGCCATGGTGGTCTGCTGCACCTATTGACCCATCCTTTAAATTCTTTCCCCACGCATCCCAACCTCCAACAGGCCTCAGTGTGTGTTTTTCCCCTTCCTGTGTCCATGTGTTCTCATTGTTCAACTCCTGCTTATGAATGAGAACATGCAGTGTTTGGTTTTCTGTTCCTGTATTAATTTGCTGAGGATGATGGCTTCCAGCTTCATCCATGTCCTGCAAAGGACATGGTCTCATTCCTTTTGATGGCTGTGTACTATTCCATAGCCTATATGTACCACATTTTCTTTATCCGGTCTATCACTGAAAGGCATTTGAATTGGTTCCATTACTTTTCAATGGTAAATACTGTTGCAATAAACATACATGTGCATGTGTCTTTAGAAGAATGATTTATATTCCTTTGGGTATATACCTAATGATGAGAAGTCTGGGTCAAATGGTATTTCTGGTTCTAGATCCTTGAGGAATTACCATATTGTCCTCCACAATGGTTGAACTAATTTGCATTCCACCACAGTGTAAAAGCATTCCTATTTCTCCACAGCCTCACCAGCATCTATTGTTTCGTGACTTATAAATAATTACCATTCTGATTGTCATGAGACGGTATCGTGTTGTGGTTTTGATTTACATGTCTCTAATCGGTGATGTTGAGCTTTCTTTCATATGTCTGTTGGCTGCATAAATGTCATCTTTTGAGAAGTGTCTGTTATATTCTTTGTCCACTTTTTGATGTTTCTTTTCTCCTGTAAATTTGTTTAAGTTCCTCGTAGATTCTGGATATTAGACCTTTGTCAGATGGGTAGGTTGCAAAAATCTTTTCTGCATCTATTGAGATAATCATGTGGCTTTTGTCTTTGGATTCCATTTATTGATTTGTGTATGTTGAAGCAGACTGGCATCTCAGGGATGAAACCAACTTGATTGTGGTGGATAAGATTTTTTATGTGCCACTGGATTTGGTTTGCCAGTATTCAATTGAGGATTTTTGCATTGATGTTCATCAGGGATATTGGCCTGAGGTTTTCTTTTTTTGTTGTGCCTCTGTCCAGTTTTGGTATCAGGATGATGCTGGCTTCATAAAATGAGTTAGGGAGGAGCATGAACGTGATGCCAGTAGGATCACTCCTGTCTAAGGTGTCTGACAACCCCTGGTGGAGGCTCTCACCCAGTTGGATGGCACAGGCAACAGGACCCATTTAATGAAGCAGTTTTATTGTCTCTCGGTGGAGTGGGTGTACTTCGCTGGGGGAAACTCACTCATCTGGGCTGCCTGGATTCCTCAAAGCTACCAGGAGGAAAGGCTAAGTCTGCTGGTCTGCAGAGACTGTGGTCACCTCCACCCCAGGGGTTCAGGCCCAGGGAGATCTGAGTTCTGTCCCTGAGCCTCTGGCTGGAGTTGTTGGAATCCTGCAGGGAAGACCCTCTCAGTGAGGAAGGATGTGTCACGGTCAGGCCTGAAGAGGCGCTCGGGCCGCAGTGCCACAGCCGGTTTGTTGGGCTATGTGAACAATCTCTTGGAGACCAAGCCATTCAGCTTCCTTGGCTCCAGCAAGGGGAAAAGCATGACCTGGAGCTAAAGATGGATGCTGCTCTTCCCCTGCCCAGGGAGCTTAGTGTGTTAGGCAGTTATCAGTCCTAGTGCTGGCTGATGCCTCCCCCACAAGGAGCTCAAAGGGCTTAGGCAGCAGGCAGCCGCAGCTATGGTCCTGGTCACTGCTCCCCCATGGGGAGCTTGCAGGCCTAGGCAGATTTCAGCTGAGACGCTGTTGAAAATCTGCACAGCTCCGAGATTGGGACCCTAGGCCCCAGTGGCCAGTGGGATTTTCGGATCTGTGGGTTGCATGATTCCGTGGAAAAAGCACGGTTTCCCCAGCTGGATAGCATGCTTACTCACTGCCTCCTTGGCTGAGGGTGGGGGGGGCGGAGTCTCCCCTGCTCCATGTGGCTCTCAGGTGGGTGGGGCACCATTTGCTCTTTCTTCCTCTCCATGGGTCACATCAGCCACCTAGTCAGTTCTGATGAGAGAACCTATATACCTTGGTTGCTGGTGAAGGATTCACATGCTAATTAAGGCTCTTTTAAATGGGAGCTTCTGATCTCCCCCTGTTTCTGGTTGGCCATCTTGGCCCTGCCCACAGGAGTTCTTTATATAGCCCAGAGACATGTCCCTTTCTAGGTATGCTTTGCAAATAGTTTTCCCAATCTGTAGTTTGTTTTCTTAACTGTATTTTTCAAAGAGCAAAGGTTTTTAATTTTGATAAAGTATAATTTATAATTTTTTCCCTTATATGGCTTATGCTCTTTGTGTTCTATTTAAAAAATTATTGCCTAATTCAATGGCACAAAGATATTTTTTTCTTGTTTTTTCCAAACATTTTATTGTTTTAGCTTTTACATTAGGATAGAGAATATATTTTGCAGTGATTTATGCATATAGTATGAAATAACAAATGAGGTTTATTTCCCACATGGACATCTGGGTGTTCCATCTCCATTTATTGAAAGACTAATCTTTCCTCCATTGAATTATTTTGGCAACTTGGCCACATAAGTAACAGTCTATTTATTAATTTTATTATGTTCCATTGATCTCTAGATCTATTAAAGTAGCTTGATTATAGCAGTATAAGTTATTCAGCTTTACTTTTACTTTTTATTTTGCCAAGTTCTTTTCTTTCTGTGTGAATTCTAGAATAGGCTTGTCAATTTCTTGAAAAAAGATTGAAACATTTTATTCCACATTTTATAGGGGTCATAAATCTGGTATAATATATGCCTGGACCTATTGCTGGCATCTTATAATTATACAGAGGTTAAGAATAAAGTGGACATTGAGTAGTGTAGAAACAGTAAGATAAATTGGATTGAAGTGACATCTTTTGAGCCTAGCAGCTTTTTGATTTTCAGTTATATGATACAATAAATTCTATTTTTTTTGAGTAAACCAATCTAATTTGTTTTAATTTGTTTTGATCTCTTACAAATAACAGTCTTAAATTTCACACAATAATTATAGTTCAGACTTTTTTTTAAATTATGCTTTAAGTTCTGGGGTACATGTGCAGATCATGCAGGATTGTTACATAGGTATACACATACCATGGTGGTTTGCTGCATCCATTCCCCCATCATCTACATTAGGTATTTCTCCTAATATTATCCCTCCCCCAATCCTCCTCCTCCCTGATACCCCTATCCTAGCCCCCACACCCCCCAACAAGCCCCCATGTGTGATGTTCCCCTCCCTGTGTCTATGTGTTCTCATTGTTCAACATCCACTTATGAGTGAAAATATGCGGTGTTTGGTTTTCTGTTCTTGTGTCAGTTTGCTGAGAATGATGGTTTCCAGCTTCATCCATGTCTCTGTAAAGGACATGAACTCATCCTTTTTTTATGGCTGCATAGTATTCCATGGTGTATATGTGCCACATTTTCTTTATACAGTCTATCATTGATGGGCCTTTGGGTTGGTTCCAAGTTTTTACTATTGTAAACAGTGCCGTGGTGAACATACGTGTACATGTGTCTTTATAACAGAACAATTTGTTCTGATGATTTAAAAAAAAAAAATCTCTTCCTGGGCTGTGGTCCCCCATACAAATCTATTTTCGCAGCCACGAGCTCAGATAATGCTAATAAACTTTTCAACACTTATTTTAAAAATCCCAAATTTTTGATCATGGGATTTAAGACTGTCCATTATTGGAGCTTGTTGTAAATTGTAAGTGCATCCTTTCTAATCCTCTACCTCACCTCATACAATGTTTTATCCCATCATAATTTCTCATTTTATCTACAACACACTCTGTAAAAGCTCTCCTCTGAAACTCTTTTTTAAAATTTTTGCTGCTGCTTCAAAATTTAGGAGCTTATTCCATCTGTCTTTGACAGTTGAAATCTTAGATGTACTACATGTTCATAATCTGCACATGTGTTACTAGACGTTACAGTTAGAATGACTCCCTCCATCATCCATCTTTGAGGTGACTAGAAGACTTTCTGCATCTGTGATAACAGTTATCACAATTTGTGGACCTGTTCCTATAACTATAGAAGTTCTTTAATTCAGGACTTTATAAAGATGGTAAGAAGGTAAAACAAAATGAATTTATACCATGTTGTTTTGTCCCTATCTCTCTGTTTCTCTAGAATGTGAAATTTCTAAAGAACAAGGACCACCTTTGTGTCCTTCAAAGCACCTGGAAAAATGCTTTATGCGAAGTATTTGTTAAATCGATTCTAAAATAAACTAATAGCAGTGTCTTCTTAATTTTTAAAATTTTATTATAAACT
The DNA here is from genome assembly GCA_036589455.1 of Ateles fusciceps. Classification (NCBI taxonomy): domain Eukaryota; kingdom Metazoa; phylum Chordata; class Mammalia; order Primates; family Atelidae; genus Ateles; species Ateles fusciceps. The sequence goes on from JAZHEH010003310.1 coordinate 7,140,671, forward strand.
AAAACTTTATAATTGTTTCTATTGCTAGGGTACAAGTTGATGTTAAGATTTATTGATACAATGTGAAATTATTAAATTGAGCTAATTAACACACCCCAAACCTTAATAACAGCAGCAATAACAACTTTGAAGCTTCAAATACGACTGATACTTGCAGCCCTGCTTCTTTGTAGTTCCCATGAAGTTAGGAATTTGGAGGTCTATTTTAGATACTATAGGCCTGTTAGTTTTGAAGGGAAACTTTGTTACTATATCTGGTCTTTTTGTTTTAAAGCATATACGTTATTTTTGGTTTTTCTCTTTTAGGATCATAGGGACTGACAAGTATACATTCTGAGGAAACATAGGTACTTTAATTGTAAGCCATTTGCATTGTTTATAAATAAGTTTAGACACATTAATACACCTCTATACATTCACTAACAAGATATGTTTTCAGAATGATATTAAAAAAATGAAAATACTGTTTGAAAATTTACTGTATGTTATACCCAGACCAGGAGTTTTCAATCAATCTTGAAAGGTGTCTATTTTTTTCACCTCTTCATTTTAGTATAAGAAGTTGGATGGCGGTGGCCAGTAAAGGTCTACTGAGTCCATATATACCTGTGGGCCTATTTCTGTAAGTATGGAAGTTCTTTAATTCATAACTTTATAAAGATAGCAAGGAGGTAAATTGAAATGAATGTACACCAGGTACTGAGACTGCAGAAGATATGCTACACAGAGTTGACCTGATAAGCACTAATATGTAAAATGCAACCTGCACAATCTCTATAGTATAGTTTTTCTATTTTATTTCTGATACTCTGTATTAAAGAAGAGGTGAATATTCTAAGCCTGTATTAAAGAAGAGGTGAATATTCTAAGGTTAGGGCTTCATCAAAGAAGCAACTCTCTTAAGTGACCTCCATTTAACTTACCTGCTGGTCTCCCTTCCTTCTGCAAAACATACTACTGGCAACTACTGCTGCATGTTTTTGTTATGGTTATCTTACATGCCACTATAATTTTGTTCCATCCATTTGGACTGAAAGCATACCAAGAGCCAATTGGGTGAATTCCTAAACTTGTTTGGACCAGTTAAATTTGTTATTGTAATTGAGTAATTTAATTGTTACATAAATGAAATATGAGTGAGAAAAAATAGATGACTAACATTCACTGAGTACTTACTGTGTGTTAGGTACTCTTCTAAGTACCTGACATCTCATCTCTTACAACTGCTGTGTATATAAAAGTAGAATGTTTTGGAAAAAAAATTGATAACAGTGAGTGCTACAGAAGTCACCAATGAATTAGTTATAAAGAAGATAGCAGTAAAAAAAGTTGGAGGGAAAATAAAAATCTTAGAAGGATCCTGCACCCATGTTACTCAGCAAATGGCTCTAAGCTCTTAATCCACTTGGAAAAAAGCAAAATTAGATTTTTAAGGAAATCAGAGTCAATACGTTATTTATGCAAGGAAGACTATGGGAAATTAATCCGTAGTTCTATCCCTAGAGGAAAGACCTCCAATCTACATTACAATATCAGTGAAAAAAAAAACACACACATGTATATGTTTTATATTAAAATTAATCCCAGGTTGACTTAGGAAACTCCTAAGTTAATCAAGACTTTTCAAGAGCTTCAGGCTGAAAGTCAAGATCCCTCAGGTTAGACCCAATGTTAAAATTTTAACTGGGCAAATTCTCATTAGAGACAAGGGGCCAAAGTCTGTGCTGATGGTATCTAATGTCTTTTAATGTTGACTTCAATCCAGTAAAGCCCTTGTTAAGCCATTTAACTGTAAAATTGGGCCTTGGGAAGGCAGTGCACACTCTGAAATTAGAGGTGAGGAGATTTGGATTTGATTTCCAGCCCTCTGCCAGTTAGTCAGCCACTCACTTTCAAGCCTTAGGCGAGTCACTTTCTGTCTCTGTTTCTTGATTTTTGTACAGGGATGTATGTGGGCCTTGAGGCCCACTGGGAAACAATCCCTTTTTCAGCTCAGTGCCTGGTTTGTTGAATATACTTGTCAATCTGGACTTTAATACACCTATGATTTTGGATTAACTCTATTACCTCTGCTGGAAATTAACACAGAAAATTCACAGTTGATTGACAAGAAAGAATCAGTTCTAAAGAATTACAATATAACTGAATCCTTTATTACTAAGAGAATGCTCAAGTGGACACAGATCACTCATTCTAACTTCATCAGCTATAGCACTTAAAGGGAGACAGCTTTTTCAAAATACAGAGCTAAAACTGTCCGTGCTTTAAGTGCTATGGCCAAGATAAGTGTGTATGTTTTCTGTTTTCTGTTCTTTTATTGTCATTCAAGTTGTGGCATGTCAGAACTGGCTTGTATAGCTCCCAAGGGACAAATGTTCAATATTCAGGAATTTTACATGTCAGTCGTTAAAACATTGGTAGCTTGAAGTTGGCCCTAGTGTAAGTATTCACACAATGAATGTTGGCAAGTACTGTAAATTAGTTATCCTGTCTAGTGCTTCACCCAGGAAACTGTCAATATTCCACTGATCATAATAGTTATGGGTACTGTTATTTTTATTTCATGCTATTCTTGTTATAGACTAGTCTAAGCACTAGCTTACCTTGAAGATCTTGCCCTTTTTCAGTGTAATTATCCTCTTGGGTACAAGGTTGCCCCAAAATACTGAGTGTCCAAGAAGCCCCCACTTGCTTCTGTGTGACCTCAGGAAGTTGTAAGTTGCCACTCAACTGGTATTAAACAAAGTCCGGCAGGTCTGATATGCTTTGTTACTGCAGCTTAGTTAACCAAGGAAATGTTAGTTTGAACAGCATTATCTAACTGAAGCTGATTCAGACTAAGTTTTCTGAGGCTTTGGCAAAAGAGCAATTTTTCTGACAGTGGTCCTTATCAGGACTCTTGTTATAAATTAATGATTTATGTTCTTTATTTGACCTACCTTGCCTTCATCTTCATCCAAACGTTTTTCTCTTCTTACAGCTTTAAACAAGAGATGAAATGTTATTCTCTTGTATTTGTAATTGCGGAATAGTTCATAATGTCATTGAATATTCTTTCTAATATTTAGCTCTTTCCCAATGCAGTTTGCTGAATGTTACTTACCTGAGAATTATCTCTCTAAACCTGCAACACAGACTTCAAGTCCCAGCTTTCCCAATATATCACCCATCAGTGTTTAGCCATCATTTCACTAAAACTTACTGATAGTGAGATATAGCACATAGGGTAATTGCAACTGCAAGTCTGGAATAGTTAGGTCACCTGGTCTTCACCGTGGGCCAGGGTCCTCCCACCACCTCAGTCTTTGGGTTCAGAAAGAACTGTCAGAGAGAACCCTTATTCTTAGTTATGGGAAGGGGTGAGAGATCTAACCTTTAAAACCACTCTAACCTCCTCCTCAACCCTAGCCATACTCTGGTAGAGAGCCTGGGTCACTCTGCTGACTGGGCTTGGGTGAAATGGTCCATTTAATTCAGCAGTCCCCAACCTTTCTGGCACCAGGGACTGGCTTCCTGGAAGATAGTTTTTCCATGGACTGGGTTGGGGGATGGTTTTGGGATGATTCAATTGCATTATGTTTATTGTGCACTTTATTTCTATTATTAATTCATTGTAATATATAATGAAATAATTATATAACTCACCATAATGTAGAATTGGTGGGAGCCTTGAGGTCATTTTCCTGCAACTAGATGGGCCTATCCAGAAGTGACAGAACACAGTGACAGAGCATCAGGCCAATATTAGATTCTCATAAGGAGCACACAACCTAGATCCCTCACATGCCCAGTTCACAACAGGGTTCATGCTTCTGTGAGAATCTAATGCTGCTGCTTCTGACAGGAGGTGGAGCTCAGGCGGTAAAGCCAGAGATGGGGAGCAGCTGTAAATACAGATGAAGCTTCGCTTGCTCGCCCACTGCTCACCTCCATGGCCTGGGGGTTGGGGAACTCCTGGTTTAATTGATGCTTACATGATACTCCTGCTTTCAGGGAATTGGGTAACCTGTGTCTTCCTTCTTGCTCAGCATGGGAGTCTGAGACAGGGAGATCACATATTTGGAGGGCACTGATTATCTCTCTGGGTAGTACAGAGTTTAAGTTAGTCTTGTTACCCCTATTAAAGAGAGAGAATCTTCATCTATCTGCTTTTCCACCAGAAGGATAGATATATCATGTTCTCAGATTTTATAAACCTGTACACATCTATGAAGTCTGAGAATAACAAGGAAAGTTATTGGAGAGAACATAACAGAGAGTGAGCTCTGCCTTCCCCAGTTTTGCTCATTGTTTCTTGGACATTCCCCTCCTTCATTATCATTTTGCATTTATTTGTATATATGGGAGCTTTCGTTTTAAAACTAGAAGAGGAGAAAGAAATTTGGATGGCATGGAGAAAGTAGATAGAATGGATAAAAAATGGAAAGAATGATATTTTGTCTAATCTTGTCTGACCCTTTGTAATGGGTATGAACTTCTCTAGTTAACATATGAGAATGGGAAATGGATGGATCTTTATTTCGTGAGAGCCTTAGACTAAATCTTACAAAGACAATTGCTGACAAAGACAAACTCTTTCTTACAGCCTTAGAGAGACTCTGGATTGTTGAGAAGGCAGCAAATCATAAGGACCTATTAGAGATAATTTATCTGACTGCATGATATTAAGGAGGTCATGTGAAAATGACTTCAGCATGGTGTAGAGGATGTAACATATATCAGGAGACATGAATACTGAACCCATATTTTTAACTTACAATTCAGAAAACTTAAGTTTCTGAAAGAGAAACCTGTACTTTCCTTTTTCTCACCTTCCTACTCAGCTTTTCTCAGCCCTCAGGGTCTGCTTAAAAGGCCTAGTGACTACAGTGGTTAATCCTACAAAATGTTTTTTTTAATAGAAAATGGTGTTTACATAAAAAATCAATTATGTTATTTAAAACTTAATTATACTCAGTACAAATATATTTTAAAATCTAAAAAGAGTAAAATTTTCCAATTAGATGTGCTTATATGTTTGGGAATATGGGTGAAAACATAATGATTAAGATAAATGAATCTAAGATTCACACCCTTTTCTTGCAGAATTCTTACTGACTTCTTCAGTAGAGCTCTGTTTCTTGCTTCTTTACTCCCAGAAGACAGAAAGACATTTTAAAGAACATTATTGTAGGGCAGAAGGCTTTTTTTTTCTATAGCTAGAGGGGTTATATTGTAAATTAAAATGGATCTCTTTTTAGTACATTTTACATGCTGTTATCATCCTTTACAAACTCAGCACCTGGAGACAGATGTACAAATATATTAAGTTAGAAGATTATCAGTTTAATAAAAAATTTCCACCAAGTTATTTATAGTGGCTGCTGTGGTATATCACCTAGGACCTTCTTCAGATATCATTTCCCCAACTGTCAAAAGAGTTGTCAGGGACTGCTTATAACTAACTCCATCCCCCAAGGAATGCTCTCAACCAAGGGGATTTGCCTCCCCCATATTTATGCTCTCTTCCCCCGGAGTAACTTATGTATATTTACTGACTCATGTTGGTAATCAAATGCTTGGTTCCCTTGTGTTTTCTGGAGACAGCTATGAACCACTGCAGTCTTTCTAGTCTCCATAGAATTGGCTAAGCCTTTTGTTACAACAGCTTTGCAGTTCTGTTTCTTTCTCGCTTCATTCCTGATGACCTTACTCCTGTACAGGTGTTAATCTCAAGCAAATGAGAATTCTTTCATTCAAATCTGCGTTTAAGATTCTGCTCACAGGAAATGAAATCTGACCTAAGATAGTTGGTACAAGGAATTGTTTGGCCCAAGGAAACAGATTCTAAAAGAGATTTGGGAACTTTGTTATGTCTGTCCCATTATGAGTGGTAGATGAAATGCTGACATTCCCTGGTGTATTGTAGCAGGGAGGTTGTTAAAATGTTAACTAGTGGTAACCAGGATACCACATCAGTAAAAGGGAATGCCCTGAAAAATGCAATAACTCAGATATTTGAGAGGCTCAGAAAACAAAAAACAAAAAACAAAACAAAAAAAAAAACACTGAATATATAGGACAATGAAATTGGATGGCTGCTGCTGAATGCCATCAATTTACTAGAGAAAGACAAAGAAAGGCTGATGTGATTAATCACCAGGTTAAAGCAAAATGTGAAAGCCAGAATATTCTCCTTGGCTGAATTAGAAGAGACTCTCATTTCTTATAGTCAAATATAAAAAGCTGAGGGTCAGACCCAGGACTTAATTTAAAAGACAGAGAAGACTCCAGAGAAGATTGAATTATCGACCTTAGCAAATCTGCTGTGCCAGAGCCAGGGTTCTGAGTGAGAAGGGGTGCAGCCCAAAGGCTTGAGATGAGGAAAACTGGGTCAATGCACTTGAAAATTTTTAATTTATATATTCCTCTGTATTATGTCTTCAAAAGTGGTCCACACCTTCATATTAAAGGTCAATCCTTCCTCTTTCCTTGAAGACAATGAAAGCCTCTGTCTTGTAAGACAATACACAACCCAGTCACTTAGGATTCCCTCTGCCTCCAGTCCTGGTCAAAGACTAAAAGGGATAAGTCACCAACTAATCTAGCTAGATATGTGCTGGGCCTACAAAGGGAGAAAAAGGACAACATGCCAAAGGAACTACGGGACTTAGATAACAAGTACTGGCAGGAACCGTTTACTTATGGTTCATGGCAAGCATTCTCTCGTGATACAAGCAATATGCCCTGCAAGGATGGCAGAGGATAGGACTAACATACTGCTAGGTGGGCTCTTGAAAGCTGAAAGTAAGTGATGGCTTTCACTAAGTGAGATACAAACGCCAAAACTAAGATGGTAGGATCAAAATACTCAAAGAAGTTGTCTTACAAGGGTTGATAGACTACATAGGGCTTGAAAACTTACCTGTGAGTACATTCTTTAAGGGTCTGGATGGAAAATATTTTGTTGTCCACAGCAATAAGGTGAGAGGGATGCATATTGTTGTGAAGGTCAGTTATGACTCTACTCTGAGGACCAGGGCTGATGGTAGATGTTGTTATATAATACAGAAAAGAGGGCAGATTAGACATTGACATCCAGGACCTGAAGCATCTCTTATAAAATGGGAAATAGAGAAACCTGAAATAGATGGCAGTGCAGCAAGGTCACAGGAGCAGCCAGGGGGAGCTGACTCTCAAAGATATATTGATATTTAATAGAACATGCCAGGCCTAGGGAAAACATAGCTGGACAGTTGACAAGAATATTGCACATTTGTAAAAATCAAAGGAAGTCAAGGAGGGATTATTAGAAGTTCGAAGTTTACTATCTCCCATGAAATATTACCGTCTTACCCCCGCCCCCGCCAACCAGTTTCATGATCTGAGCCAGGTTTCACTTTCAGACCCCATTGATGAAAAAGACTAGTGCCCCAGGAGGAAGGACTTTGCAAAGCCATAGCAAGCATTGTGATGTAACAATTCCCAGTTCTTACTCAAAGGGCCTTACATCATTTATTGTGAATAACCATAAACTGAGGAAAGGGGAATAGTCAGATATTTACAAAAGAGTAGGGGATTGGAGGTTAAGATGATATTGTTACACAGGTACCTGCAATTTCACCATGGTCCCCCAGTAAAGCAGAAACATATAGAGGCAGGTAATAAATGGAGTCCTGGGTACTTTGAGTACATGAACGCACTAGACACTTCTTTCATTGCCAAATGCATACTTATAATGCAAAGCCTACATTTAATTCCACTGGTCTGTGGAATAAGAGCTATTGGAATGGAAAATGTTAAGTAGAAGCCTCTGAACTGTTTCTGAACCTGGCCAAGACAGTAAACCAAGAAAATTTTGCATAAAATTTCCTTAAAGTCATAAAAGATGAAGAAATGATGGTTCCCATTATACCCCCCATTTAATTTGGTAGAATTGCTTCAACAACAAAACACTCAGATGATTCTGGAGGATGCCAGTAGCCTACTATAAACTCAACCAAGTGGAAGCCCCAATTGTAGGAGCTATGCCAGATGTAACAAAATTTTAAAGAAAGAATAGAAATAGCACCATGCCAAGCCAAACTGAAGCATGGGGGTGAAAGAAACATGTAATCCCAATATTGTCCTTATTAACAATTTTGATATTTTGCTTATCATGGATTTTTTGTATTAATTTAACTTTTAAAAAATATTTGCCTTGTTATATTTATCTTAATTACTGAGTTTTTGATGTTCCCTCAAATTTTTGTATCTTTTACAAGTGTCTTACTCACCTCATATTAGTCCTGGCTCTGTATGTCATGGTCTCAGGAACTTGGTAAACAATCACTGTTCTGTTGAATGCATCATTTCTTATCCCTAAACATACAGATAGCCAGAAGAAGTGAATATTCACATGCGATAGACACAATATACATTTGCAGTGCTATCCTAGAGATATGTTAGTTCTTCTACTCTATGTCATACCTGTAGCCTCAAGAAAACTAAACTATTTGAACATAAACTATTACATTGGTCTACTACTTTAATGGCATTGCATGAGTGGACTAGCTGAGGTAGAAGTATGTATGTTGGTGACCTTGTTAAGATACATTTAGTCCAGAGGATGAGAAACTATGGCATTGTCTATAAACTCTGTGAAGCTTCAGGGACGTGCTACATCAATAAACTGTGTGGTCTAGTATAAGACAGATCATCTCCACAGTAAAGGACGGTTTGTGTGTCTTTCAACTGCCAACACTAAGAAGGAAACATGATTCCTGGTAAACAAGTAACATGGAAAACCAACATCTTTGAGTCAGACACAGAATAGGAAGGGACTCTTCAGAAGGTTCTGGTTTTGACACAAGTAACCATGCCACATAGACCTCTTGTTTGAAGACAACAAAGCAGACTGTATAATATTAGAGATGTCTGTAGTAGGCAAAAATCACCATGAGGATTTATGGCATGACCCAAATGGAGAATTGTAATGTGGACTCTTTAGTGTTCTGGAGCAAGGCTATGCCATCTGCAATGAAAAATTATATTCTATTAGACAAACAGCCATGGTATGCTAGGGGTCTTGATAGAGACAGGCCACCTAAATGGACATCCAGTAACCATGCAGAGCTGGATGCTGCCAAACTAATCTAGTCATAGGTTGCTGAGGTGCAGTAGCAATTAATCATGCCAGCATCAGGCATGAACAGGGCCAGAGGGCACAAGTAAGCAACACAAGCTGGTGGCTCAGACTTCATGTCATCTACCACTGTCGCCTTGGCACATCTCACTTAGCACTTACCATGTACCTGCTGTGTATGGGGAATTTGTCATGAATTCCTCTGATGGAGGAAGAAAAAGGCCAAGCTTAAGTTATAGATGGATTGGCTTAGTATACTAGACAGATATGGATGTACTATGCTACAGACCAACACAGGGGCGGGCCTGAAGACACAGGTGAGGAGAAATCTTCCCAATGGGTATAACTTTGAGGTCTGCGTATGTGGGGGGGAAAAGTGGCCTGAGGTTAGAATATATATAGGCTCAAGAATAGTAACAAATGAATCAGACAGTCAGGAGTTTGGAAGGAGAATGATTTTAGGATTGGAAGAAAAACATTTTTGAGGGCAAGGTACATAGATGGATATATAGGAGTGGGCATGAAGTGCAAAACAACAAAAAACAAAACAAAATGTGTAATGCCTAATTCTCCCCATAGATCAGCCATCACATAAGCAGTAAGCAATCAACTATAGAGGCTGGTTGGCATCATCAAGTCCCTGTCATCAGTCACCCAGTTTTGGTAAAATTGGACCATAAATGAAATAACCATGGGTGGCAGATATGTTGTTCATGAATGGGCTCAATAGCATGGGGTCCTATTTAGTAACTGATCTAGTTACTGCTGTTGCCAGATGTACAACCTGACAGCAACAGTGCACAGTGCAGAGACTTTCCCCTAAAGGAGGCCAGCAAGCTATTTTGTGGGAAAGCGATTCGATCAAACCCTTAGTTTACTAGAAAGGAGAGCAATTTATCTCGACTTGTATTGACACATACTCCATATTTGTGGATTTGCCTTGTCTACAGGACTATATCCAGCCCCACTATCCAAGGGCTTATAGATTATTTGTTTCACCAACATAGAATTCTCTTTAACATTGCTTTGAATCAAGGGACATACTTCATAGCACACAGAGTGTTGACATGTATCCAGTGGTCATTGGTCTTATCATAAACTGCACCACCCAAACTTTTGCAGCCTGACTGCTTATTCAAAAAGGATTCATGCATCTCAGAATCAAGGAATGCGATCACATAATCTTATCCCAATAACCCACTTGAGGAATTTGTGTTTCTCATCCTCACAACTTTTACCTTTTCGAGTCTAGAGGTCCAGATTCTCAATGGGGGAATCCTTCCACTAGGCTATATGCAGCAAGCGTCCCATTATACTTTAAGCTGTGGCTGCTGCCTGGTGGTTTTGGAGTTCTTTTATGAAGAGACTAGCAAGTGTGAAAAGAGTTACTCCCCCCGGTAGGGAAATTGATGTACATGACCAAGGAGACGTAAAGTTGGTAGCTATACAATGAGTGCATAGGGGTGGATGTATTTCAGATCCAGGAAATACAATAAATAATCTCTTGGTAATCTCTTATCCAGTTGTGAGAACAAATGGGCAACTGTATCAACCGCTATCTGAGCAAGCACAGGACTAGAGACTCTTTCACCTCAGGGATGAGGTGCTAGGTCACCAAGTAAGCCACTCTTTTTTTTTTTTTCCTGTCACTCAGGCTGGAGTGCAGTGGCATGATCTCAGCTCACTGCATCCTCTGACTCCTGGATTCAAGTGATTCTCTTGCCTCAGTCTCCCGGGTAGCTGGGATTACAGGCTCGTACCACCATGCCTGGCTATTTTTTTTTTTTTTTTTAGTAAAGAGAGGTTTCACGATGTTGGCCAGGCTGGTCTTGAACTCCTGACCTCCGGTGATCTGCTTGCATTGGCCTCCCAAAGTGCTGGGATTACAAGTATGAAGTAAGCTGCTCTTGTCAGCAGAAATAAATCTGGAATTGGTAGTAAAGGAGAAAAATTATATCAGCTGTGGCCTCCTGACAAGCTCTAGCAGCAGGAGCTGTAGTTCCTTTCACTAACCTTACTAAGTTTTGTTAGAAAAAGAAGCTTCAATCCCAGAGGAGCTGTTTTCAGATTAAGTGAATAAAGTAAGTGGATCAAGTGGCACAAAGAGTGGACAGTAGTGAATCCTATGTTGCCTTGCTCAAATCTTCTTTAGGACTGAAACTTTTATAACCCCAGCTGCCAAGAAGCTTGGCTGCTGACGACCCACAGGTGAATCTTTCCCCAAAACTTGCCCTCGATTTGAGTCCACTGATTGGTTGATGTGGCAGTAAAAAGCCTAGTATCCTTGCTTTAACTGGGGGACAACTCTGAAGGGGCATCAAAGCCCATAGCACCCCATTAGATCTGCTGAGTCTTTGCTGCAACTGCCCTGCTTCCTGTGCCAATTGAACTCCCCCTCCAGCACTGGCCGATGCTGTTCTGGGAGCACTCCGCAATACGCTTCCTGCATTCGAATCTTAGATGCTCCACATCTAATGTCTGGCGAAGCTGACCAAGACAGGATTCCTTCAAATTACCAGAACTCATTCAATGTGAATAATTTAAAAGAAGTTTTGTACCAAAATGTTAAAAAAGTAAATCTGTTGCATAAACGTAATTTTTCTCTTTATGCGTTTTTTTTTTTTTTACTTTAATTGCTTCTTCATTACTTTTAATTTCTGTTTCTCTTTATTTTCCTTTTACCAACGTCAGTTAGTATCATGGAAAAAATAAAATTTAGGATGTGTGGGTTTTTCTTGGCCTTACCGCTAGCCAACCCACTGAACTTGAATGAATTAAGTTTTTTCTGGGTAAGAGTTGATTTACCCATTTACTCATTTGTTAATCGAGGGGATTATACCAGGTGATTGATCTTTAAAAATACCTTGCAACTGTGAAAGTTCAATATTTTCCTTTTCATCAAGTTTTATATTTTAAGTCACATTGCAATTTGGGTTATAGAATTACTGAAAGTGAAGGAAAACTAATGAAGAAATGTTTAAATCTTATAGGATAAGGTCCTAGTCATTCTAAAAATAGGTGCAAGTCTCATGAACACTGTTTGGTAATGCTGGGATGACGCTAATGAGACAAAGAGAAGCTTCCCCATGGCAGATGACTTACAACAGACCGTGTAACATTGATGCAAATAATTCATTACATTCTTCAAGCATCTGCAGTATTTGTGATTTAAGAATTTGTAGACATGATTGAATTCATGATTCCTTCATTCAGCAATTATTCATTGAGTGCCTATTTTGTGCCCAGACTATACTAGGCCCTAGGGCTATAGAGATTAATAAGATAAGATCCCAATTCTTGAACAGCTCTGTCTAGTGGGAAAAACAGGCATATACACAAATATTACAATGCATAAAATCTGCTATAATAGAGGATAAGGAGAATGTTGCTGATGGATTTTGTAATGATCTTATGTGGACAGGATATTTTTATTCTATAAGGATTTGCTGTCAATCAGTTTGAGTATGCCTGCATTTTAATAAAGGTGATCTGATCACTATCCTAAGTCAGCCAGGCACCCCCCTTGAAACCAACAATTGTAGTTATTCATATCAGCTCTGCAGTTCTCTGCATATCAGTTCTGTAGTTAATCACGCGGCTCTGCAGGGACATCTTAAGCCCCTTCTTTTTATAGCAGACCTTCCCCAGTTTCTATTTTAACTTAAATCTCACACAAACAATTCTTTGAAAAGCAGGGGAAAAGACCGCTAATTGAAAATAGCATTTCTTAGACTAGAATTATGATTCCAGGCTGGGTACCTCGCTAGCAGCTCAAAGTGGTGGAAGGGAAAGGTTGCTGAAGTAAAGGGAGAGAGAACTATGGGATAAGAAAGACTATAAAGAAAATGAAGGATTATTTTGTGGTTAGAGATAAGTAATGTGTCATGTAAGTTGTCAGTTTACACAACACCCTGCATTTTCTCCTTCTTCTTTTAAACCAGTGCACAAGGTTGTGCTCACTGAGAGCTAAAAAGCAGAAGCTGCCTGAAGCCAACAATTTTTTCTACCATATTCTAAATTCTGACCTCACTGGTAAGCTCATGCTAGTGACTTGAAGGGGTGATAGCTGTTAGATCTGTATCCCTGTAAAAAGCAGGGAGCTGCTGGCAAACTGAGAAGGGAATGCCTTTGAGAAGGAGGGAAGGGAGCTCATCGTAGACTGTAGGGTAATAGAGGTCTGTGTGTCTTAGAGGAGCAAAAAACCATGACAGGTCTTTCGAACTGGGACAATTTTATGAGTTCAACTTGATGCAAAAACTTAATTAAAATTCATGTTTTGAAACATTTATTAACAGACTAACCAACTGGTTTTGTAATATTGTTTGGCCCCTCAAACAGTGTTATTCAGTAATTTTTTCATATCTAAAAATCTTTCCAAAATTTAAAAATAATATATATCATGTATATTAAAACCAACTTAAAATTTTGAGTATATAACAAGAACAACATTCTGCTACTTAAAAATAAAATTTAAAGTATGTAGAATGTTGTTCCTGTTACATACTCATACACTTTAATCCATTTCTGTCTCTAATCCTGAGTAATTGGCATTTTTCCAAAAATACATTTTAATTGACTTATTATTAATTACTTATAAAATCTCCTGTAGTCATAAATTCAAGTGACCTTTCTATATACTGTAATACATTCAATTGAGGAAGTACTCTTTCTAAAGGTACTGAAGTACATGCAAGTTTAGAGAGCATTCTGCTAAGTGGAGGCTATTGCCAATTCTAATTCTTTCCATTTGGAAGTTTATAATTTTTTCAGAACAAATATTTTCACAGGCTCTCTTTCTGCCTCCCTTCAAAACCCTTTTTTTCAAAATATATTTTTAAAGATAGGATGTGTCAAATTATGTTTTTACTATTTATAATTCATCTAAATGTTTTGTCAAATTCACATCTATAATATCTTAGGCAGTCTCAGTTTTATTCCACCTTGTTCAGCATGTAAATTTTCAAATTAAAAAATAGAAACTCCATCAAAAAATCATTTTAATGAAGTGATATATTGCAAATCACAAAATTAAATTTTAAACATTAAATTGTATTCACTATTTGTGTTCTCTTAATGTGTTCAGTTCCTCCTTTGCTTTTGTGAAATACATTTTAATGGCTTTCTCCTTGTCAGCTTTTGTTCAATCATCATAGTTTGCTACAAGCTTCAAAATTAGAGATTATTGGGGAGCCACTTATTGAATAAGTAGAATAAGTTTCGACAATTGGCCCTGAAGAAAATACAATGAAAATTTAGAAGTCTCACTGATATGGTTTAGATTTATGTCCCTATCCAAATCTTAGTTCTAATTGTAATCCCCAATGTTGGAGGAGGGGCCTGTGGGAGGCGATTGGATCATGGGGGCAAAGTTCCCCTTTGCTGTTCTCGTGGTAGTGAGTGAGTTCTCATGAAATCTGGTTGTTCAAAAAGTGTGTGGTACGTCCCCCACCTCTTTTCCTCCTGCTCATGCCATGTAAGATATGCCTGCTTCCCTTTGTCTTCTGTCATAATTGTCTTCTTGAGGTCCCTCTAGCCATGCTAACTGTACATTCTGTGGAATTGTGAGCTAATTAAACCTCTAATCTTTATAAGTTAACCACTTTCAGGTATTTCTTTATAGCCGTGTGGGAATGAACTAAAACATTCACTTTATAAAAACATTTAATGCCATTGCAAGAAAACTAGAATGAATTACAAAATAGTTGTTCAAATGTTCAAACATTCTAAAATTAGATTGATGCTAGACAGTAGAGAGCCAGAACCTTCAACCTCTTCTAAGTTCATTTCCACAACATAAGTTCTTTTGTTCAGCCAGAAGCTTTTTTGCCCCCCAATAAATTATGCTCACTCCAAATTTGAATTCGCATAACTACAAAACCAATAAGCGAATCTTTAATTTTGTACTTTTTAAAGGAATTTATAATAATATTAAAACAATGCAATATTTTAATCTTTACCTGAATAAACTTCAAAAAGTTCCCCAATGGTCCCTCCCCCCCCCACCCCCAGTTCATGTTAGAATCTGTGACTTATAGATGATACCAAGAGAAAACGGAAGAACTTCTCATTTTGAGTGTATGATAGTCACTTCTGGTATCCTTAGAATCCAGCTACGAATGGCTGTGCCTACATGCCTTGCGTGTGTGAATCCCAAGACACAGCTAAGACAGCTAGAGGTACACTGGAGTCAGCACCTACCAGCTAGTTAGGACTGATTGTGTGCATCTCTTTTCAATTCCACATTCAGTGACTTTTAATTTGGTAGCTTGAAATTGTTCATGGTGGAAATATTTACACACAGTAATTAACAAGTCTACAAATCATACTTCCCAACCTCACTCCTCTACCCTTAGGACTGGTTGTTAAACATTTACCAGCATTCTACTGTAGGAAGCACACAGCCTTTCTGGGCACAGCATGGAGCTATTTCTTTCTGAGGCTCTCCCCTTGAAAATAGCTCTGCAATAGAGTGGCTCATGGTCAGAGCAATCCACATATCCAGGTTTGGCTAGGACAGTCTTGTGCTAGAGTCCTGTTCTGTTTAGCATTGGAACCTGAAATATACACTTTTGTGATGATGAATGGAATACAAATAATACAATTAATGGTTGCATTAAAATGAGTCAGGATGGAACTCCACTGTCTACTTCCAACTTCTGCCATGATTTTGTCTACTAGTATGTAAAATGTATGCTGTGATCAGGATTTTCTCTTAACACCTGGGGAAATAAAAAAGATGACCTTGCAATACCCAATTCTATTTTTCCGACCCCTCTCACACACAACATAATTTTCATTTCTCTTTCAACTGCAGTATGTTAAGTGCTTGCCAATGATAAAATGAAATGTACTGACGCATGAGCACGTTTAGGTTCAGCCAACTTCATCTGGTTTGGATGATGGGAAAAGTATTCCACACTGCTGTCCCTGCTGGACACTTAGTGTAATAGAGTCCCAGGTTACCAAGGAGTAATTCAGGTAGGAAGTGAAGTGGAATGCAATCAGTGCCACTGTAACTTATTTCTTAGAAATTATCCCAGTTTAAAAAAATATGTATTTTTCAGCTTCACTAAAATTGAGTTTTTCAAAGAGCTAAAACTCAGCTTTTAAGTGATTAAGAGCCAGCAGTGTTTGCAACCATAATTAAGTGTTATGTGCATCATTTACAATTGTTCTATTATATAACCAAATATTTTTATATCCTGCTAGGTTTTGGGGGATGAGCTCAAAATAATATTTTCCTCAAGTACACACTAGTCACTATGACCCTAACTTCAGCAAAATAGATAGTAATTAAAGTTTAAGTAGAATTTCTAAAGAATAATCAGATGTTTAAAAATAAAGTATCAACAAAGGTACATTGGTTTTCTGTAACTGTTATAACAAATTACCACAAATTTAGTGGCTCAAAATATAGATATATTATTTTACAGTTGTATAGGTTGGAAGATTTGACATGGGCTAATATCAAGATGTCAACAGGGCTGTGTTACTTCCCAGAGACTCTAGGAGAAAAATAATTATCTTGCTTTTTCCAGCTTCTAGAGACTTCTTGCCTTTCTTGGCTCATGGTCCCCTTCCTCCAGCCTCAAAGCTAGCAAGGGTGCATCTCTCTGACCATTCCTTCGTGGTTACATCTCCCTCTTTCTGACCACATGTTAAAAAGATAATCTAAATTTTAAGGACCCAGTTTAAGGACACACCTAAGTAATCTAGGACAACCTCATGCCATGGTTCTTATTAAGCACATCTGCGAAATCCTTTTCTGCCCTATAAGATAACATAGTCACAGGTTCCTGTGATTAGGCTGTGAATGTCTTTGAGGGGGCTATCATTCTGACCAAAGTAATATGTTCTTAGCAAAGAGTATATGATGTCCCCGAGAAAGGCTGCGGAGCTTGATTTTCTAGCACAGCTCTGAAAAGATAGACCAAAAAATTAACTAGATTTGGAATAACTTTTAAGAATAATAAATCAAAATATGAGTGTCAGTGGTCAGTATTTTCTATTTTTTATTATTTTTTCCTGCATGTATCAGCTACCACTTTCCCATATAATATCAAGATGAGACACTAGCCACACACAAGATCCAGTACTGGATAATTTCTTCATTACTACAATTCCTTGAAACTTTTGTTCGTGGTGGCCAGATATCTATTGTTTGGTTAGGAATTAATTCTGCAATTGTTTTTTTTTTTTAAAAAAAGAGTTTGCTGTCCAAGGCCACACATGTGGCTCAGGTGCATTTCAACAGCTCTGCCGTTAGTTTCTCTAATTAGAGCCAGGATTCTGGATGCACATGTATTTCTTTTTTCTAAAGGCTTCATGCCCACTTAATTAAATGAAAGAAATAATCTCAGAATGGAGTTCCCTTCAATCTTGGCCAAATATTGTATAAATTTTAATCCAAAGTTTACTTCAAAGACAAATGTTAACAGAGATATATATGTGACACAATTTTATTTTAATTTTTAATAATAAACTTGTGTCAAATTTAAAGTCAAATAGGTATGACTGACCATTTACATATAAATACATATTCCTGTTTAGTATTCATGCATAAATAAACATAAATCTCCACAAATTAAAGCATATGCAATTTTAGAAAAAAGTTTCTCAAGGGCAAAACTTCTTAAATTGTCTTATATAATCATTAGTAAGAAAGCAAAGAATATTTTAAAAATAGAAGTTAATCAACACAAGTGACCATAAGGGAATAATCCTTGATATGGATGGGAGAAATGTTGAAAATTGGTGAATTCATGAAGGGAAAGCAATCTATAAAAGCATGAGATAAATTCAGTTGAATGTACTAATCAACTTTACTCTCTGAAGATGTAATTCTGCTATCACCATCTTGAAATATCTGGAACAAAAAGCTTTTCAAATTATAAACTTCCAATAAAAATAAACATAAAAAGATATAAAAATAGTCATTTAAAATTCAAATGTAATATATATTCTTGTTACATATAAATAGCTTATTTTTTATTTTAAAAATTCTTCATGCTATTAGTTTTTGAGGGCTGATGTAAGAAATTACTACAAACTGAGTTGCTTAAAACAACAGAAATGCATTCTTCCGCAATCGTGGGGGCTAAAAGTCAGAAATCAAGGTATAGGCAGAGCCATGCTCACTGAAGCTTTTATGGAAGAATCCTACCTTGCCTCTTCTGTCTTCTGGTAGTCTAGATTTTCCTTGGCTTGTGGCAGCTTAACTCCAGTCTCTTCCTGTCTTCACATGGTCACTCTCTCTCTGTTTCCTTTTATAGGGATACTTACTATATTGGATTAAGAGTTAACCCTACTGCAGTGTGACCTCATCTTAACTAAACTACACCTGCAGTGACCCTATTTCCAATTAAGATCACATTCTAAGACACTGGAATTTACATATCTTTTTTAGAGAGAGACAAATCAACCCCATAAATATCCCATTATATAAAAATACTGGTTCTCTTACAAGGCTAAAGGAAATGATCCACTTAAAACTCGTGTGGACATTTCTATCTCATTTTTTAGTAGAATAAGAATTAGTCTAAATTACTATGTATTCATACTAGCTCACTAATTCAGTTTTTTTCATTATTTCATTAAAATTATTTGAATATGATGTCAAGGAACTGATAAAATTTAACATATTTTATAGTTTGTGTTAAGATTAAGATATACTATTTAGTCAATAATGGAATAAAGATATTGATAATATGGGGCTAGATTCTAGACCTTATTTTCTGTTCTCAAATCCCAATTCTGAACAAGCAACTATCATCTCTCTTGGTGTACTTGTGTAAGAAATTAAAGTAATAGAGCTTGGCTTGGTGGCTCATGGCTGTAATCCTAGAAATTTGGGAGGCTGAGACAGGAAGATTGCTTGATCCCGGGAGTTCAAGACCAACCTGGTCAACATAGAGAGATAGAGAGATCCCCTATGAACCAAAATTAAAGTAATAGGCAGGTTTTTAGTGTTATCCAATCTGCTTCCCAAACCTGCTGATGTTCCAAATTTTATGAAAATTACATATGTGCATGTGGTAGTCTGACATATTTTATGGAACAGGGCAGAATATGAGTGAGTAAATAAATAAAATGCATGTACATGTTGAAAAGTCATCTTTTTTTAATTTAAGCAATGCATGAGGTATGATAGATTTCTATTAAAGAAAACTAGACCAAGATGTGACTCTTCAAATTGGCTACAGGTTCTGATCTCTTTTTTTCCGAAACTCATACCAACCAAAGTTTATAGAGAGTTTCAGAGAAAAGAAGCCCATTTATTTTTCTTAACTCATTCAGGACATTTTATATTATGTTGGAAAAAATTGATTTGTGTTTATTTTATTTTATTTTTTAAAGATATGGCTTTGTCAGCCAGCCTGGAGTGCAGTGGGATAATCATAGCTCATTGTAGGCTGGAATCCTGGGCTCAAGGGATCCTTCCACCTCAGCCTCCTGAGTTGCTGGGGGTACATGTGTGTGCCACTGTGCCACTGCACTGACTAAGTTTTACAAATTTTGTGTAGAGATGGAGTCTCATCATGTTGTCCAGGCTATTCTTAAACTTCTGGCTTCAAGAGATCCTCCCTTCCCTGGCCTCCCAAAGTACTGGGATTGTAAGTGTGAGCCACTGCCTGCCCTCATCATTTAAATTATCTAATTTTCCACTAATTACTAAAACACATTTTTCTTTAAGCTGCTACAAATAAATAAACTAAATAAGTAAATAGGCTCCCTAACTCATTATTATATGAGTTAGTCTCCCTAACCTATTATTAAATAAATAATAGGCCCAGTATGGTTCCCAAGATTATATGAAAGATAGGAACCCTAGTACCCAGTCTCCTTAGGCATACTATGCAACTATTTTTTTCAGAGGTATTGCCACTTACCAAGGGTACTGTGATAGCATGGTAGATGGTCAGAAGGAAACATACATTCTGGTTTGCCTGGAACAATCCAGTGAACACCTGTTGTGTTCACTTCTGCAGCACTTGTCCTGAATTGTTTATTTTGTAATGAGGTATGAATTACAAATAAACCCATGAAAATAAACCAGAATAGGTTTGGTAGACTCTCGTGTTATAATTCCACCTTCTGCCAAAGTCTTGTAATCTAGTGCATGATGATTATAAATAGCAATTAAAGTTCTCTTTTAACATGGGACTAAATTAAAAAGATAACCAGTAATAACTCATTACTATTTCCTAATTCCTCCCAGATACAATGCAAAGTTTTCTTCAAGGAGAAAAAAACACTGGCATTTTTCAAGGAGAATATGCCAGTGTTTTGACTGATGCTAAAATAAAATGCACTTAGACATGGTGAGTTTAGGTCAGTTAACTCATTTGACAATGGATGGTGGAAGGAAAAGAACTCCACACTACTGCAGTAGTGATGAATAGTTTTAGATATATATATATATATATATATATATATATATATATTATTTTTTTTTTTCTTATCAAATTATCAGGGTGTCACATAGAAACTCACGGGCATACTAAATCAACTTTACATTTCCATTTCAGCAAGAAAATATTTTGAAAACCAGTGCTTTGTTTTTTTCCATTAACAGGAAAGGGACACTTTTTAAGGTAAAAACTCACAGTATGACCCATTTGGTTATGCCTAACTTTGTCAGTGAGTTTCAATCATCTAACAGAAAATTAAGAAACAAAAGGACCATATAAAATGGCATACAATGACATATCAGCAGAATTTGAAACAATCAGACAGCATGAGGGACCCCCAAGGGAGAAGAAAGCTATTTGGCTGCTTGACTAATTATATGCACTAATAGATTTCCACTGGGCCCTCTGGTTTTTAAGAGTTCATTTAATTGCTGGATCAAATTAGATGTATTTCCAGGCTCTTCTCACAGCCAGGGCATGTATGCAGAAATAGAGCAAAATCAGGATTGAGAAAACTTGAATTCAGACTCTTCCACTTTCCAGTAACCTTTGAATATTCTGAGTCTCACTTTTATTACCAATAAAATGGAGATAATAATAATTTAACCCCAAAAACTGATTTAAGGATAACTCTAAGAAAGATAATTGTTATATGTAAATAATTATACAAATACAAATATTACTATTAATCTGAATTGACTTGAACTGTCAAGATACCATCACTTTAAATTTACTTCTTTAACATGTAAATAAGTTTCTTTCCCTTACAGATCACAGAAAAAATATTTCTTTTCCTTTAAAAACACAAAAACCTTTTCTTACTTTTTTTAACCTAGTGCATAAAAAATTGTGTTTTGTAGATAATGCTTAATAAATGCAATCATATTTATTGCCTGGGAATTCTGAGGCAGTAAACATCATGTGTTTAACTTCTGCAACCAAACTTACTGAAGAATAACCACTAATAAAACTTGATCACTAACTTCATTTGGATCCCATTATCTGAATCACCCCAGCTTTAGCTGTGATGTGAATAAATGTCATTTGATTGTGTGTGATTTTTACATAAAGATATTAACATGCATTTAATTGCATTTTTCTGTTTCTCCTCTAGTAAAGAAATTTTCTGAGGGGAGACTATGACTTCTATTGCCATTCTTTTTGACTATCCCATATATCTCAATATATTTTGAAAGATTTATAATCAGAAGAAATCTGTATGAGAGATCTCTTTGCAAGTAGTGTGCAATTATTGGGTAACTTGCCTCATATTGAAATGGGATATAGTTCCCTTGACCCCTTCATGGACTTGTAAAGGGGTTGGCTCATTTACTCAGCTCACAGCTCTCAACCTCTTGTGGGAAGAGGGACACATAGGTGAGCAGGTGCAGAGGCCAGAATGAGTGCTTCAGGGAAACTGGCAGGAGCAGAATATTTTGTGGTCCTGCAGCAGTGTCTAGGGATTGCCATGACCCCTGGAACCCCAGAGGGCATGTGTTAAGTGTACCCTTTTAGCTTTGTCATCTGTAGATGGCTTAAGTGTTAAACAGCTCAATGGAGAATCGAGATAGTAGCCTCTTGCACTAGCACCTGGCATCTAGGAAGAATCAGGTCACCTGAACGAATTGAAGGATGGTGAATGTGGAGGATTTTATTGATCAGTGGAAGTGGCTGTCAGCAAGATGGGGAGTGGGAAAGGGGATGGAGTGGGAAGATGGTCTTCCCATGGAGTTAGGCCATCCCCAGCTGAACTCTTCTCTGAGGTCAAGCCCTTCCTCTGAAGTCAAGCTTCTTCTCTCTGAAGTCTGGCTGCTTCTCTTCTCTCCTTCTCTTGCCACTTTGCCACAGGGGAATGGGGCTTTATGGATAGAGGATGGGGTGGGCCAGGGTGGTGTTGAAAAAGGCAACATTCAGGTGGGAAAACATCAATACATGTTCTTACTTTGGGCCATGGGTCTAGGCTTAAGGGTGTGGCCCTCATTGGACTCCCCTTTCTACCCATTATTTCCCTGCCTCCTGTGTATACCAACAAAGCATATAAGATCACTAGATATTACTGTATAAACTTGATTGGGGCAGGTAATGAGGTGATCAGTATGGCAATATATAAATGAAAAGAGAATTAATCATAGGTTTATGGTTATTAGTGTATTGAATTTCTAATGGTATTCCACATCTACTTTTATGTACATATTTTCCAGACTGATGGAAATTTATGATTAAGTGACACAGAATGTAACATTAACTTCTGATAATTTTCTCAGAGTACCAATATGTGCCAGGTTTCACTAGCAAGGTGAAATGGGATTCAGGGACATAACTCTAACAAAGTAAATAATTGTTGTCTATTTACCTAGGTAAAAGCTTCATAGGTCACTTAATTTTTCCCCCCATTGTATCTATGGCTTTTGTTAAAATGCTACTGCTCCCAATAAAAAATAGATATATATGAATTGTGAATTCCTCAAGCAAATTTGTAACCTAGTATGGCTAGTGAGTTCACAATGAACTACATTATTGGAAGTAGCATTTTGTTATGGAACATGGTTTTTACTTGCATACTTATTTCTGTTCATTAAAAAAAGGAGCACATCATAATGAATAAAACGTTTGTATTCCATTTATTACATCCACTACTAAGGTGCCAATACGGACGGTAAATTGAACTCATGCTCTCCCACATCTATGCTGATACCCACTGAATAGCCATCTAAGAATTATTGAGAAACAAAAGGTTAGATTTCCCAGAGGCTGTCAACATCTGTATATCTTTCAGAAACTAAACACTATTCATTTTAGAAAGCAGAGAACATGAACAGATGGAATTTGACCTTTTGTGACATATGGATAAAATAAATCTAATTTACTTTGTGCTAAATATCATTCTGTAATTATAAAAAATGTACTTTTTAAGGAATGAAACTAGAAAGGATTTTAAATGTATGGGAAATTATGTTGCCTTGAAGTCATACCTTTGTGTAGAATAATAAACACATATCCTAATATGTATGGTAATATCTCACTGATCTGATGTCATCAGGAGCTAAGTAATTATATCTTAGCATTTTTTCAATTTCTGAATGTTATCAGTTTAAACACCATTTTAAAATATTACCTATATTTCAGAATTCCTTCTAACATACACTGTATGCTTTTCAGCCTAAGAAAAAAATTGGATTACCTTTTACACTATCAAAAATTAAAAACAAACCACAAAATGAGTGACTAAAAATTTTGGATAAGGGAGAATTTTCAATTCATAAAAAAAATACATCATATGTAAAAAATATGTTGCAAAATAAATGAATATTACTACTAAAATTACATTTCTTAACATGAAAACAAAGTGTAATTAAAATGATCAAAATTATTAGAATTCTCCTCCCTAAGTTTAGTTAGAAAATATCAGCTATTACAATGATGAAATTATGAAGGTTGAGAAGAATAGCCAGTTATTTCTAAATTTATTTTAATTATCTCCACTGATTTTACCCACTTGCAGTATTAGTGGAAAGATGGGGATTAGGGAAAATTGGTATGGATAGCAATGTTGGGAAAGGAAGGATAGCAGGTAGTAATGACAGATGCTCGCAAGTCTCTTAAAGAAATTTGAGATATTACTCTCATAAGTAACCAGTAATTACTTCACAAAAGTTAATTTATAGTTAAAATCATCATCACTATCATCATCATCATCATCATGAACACTTAAGAGATGAGCTAATTCATGGTAAAGTGCCAATTAAATGAACTAGAGGGGTTCTTAAAAAGCTTTTTGAATTAGGTGAGACTAAATGTGACCCATAAGTAAAAAAAAGGGACTTAAAGAAATAGAAAGGAAGGCAGGCACTGTCTTTTATCTGAACATTGGTGTGAGTAATAATGCTGAAAGATACATTTCTCTATTTGGGGGAATGTGTGTAGCTTATTTCTCATAAATAAAAAAGACTGTGCTGACTTGCAACTGAGTTGAGTAAAAACATTATATTTACATAACTATTAATTCAATGCATTAATTTGCATATCATTTTTGCTTCATTACCATACCTGTCAATCAACTCTGGACACAAGCCAGTAAAGTGGCAAACATTCAGGCTTAAATTACAGGAAGAATAAAAAAAAAACAAGCGTGACTTTAAAATGCCTGTATTACTTCTTCTTATTGATAGAATATATGGATTTGGTTACAATTATGAATGAATCCTTTCAGTATTTTATAAGCAATAGTGTTATCAATTACATGATTTAAAATAAATCAACATCAAGCCAAGTGTGGTGGCTCACACCTGCAATCCCAGCAATTTGGGAGGCCGAGGTGGGCAGATCATGTGAGATCAGGAATTCCAAACCAGACTGGCCAACATGATGAAACCCCATCTCTACTAAAAACACAAAAATTATCTGGGCATGATGGCAGGTGCTTGTAATCCCAGCTACTCAGGAAGCTGAGGCAGGAGAATCGCTTGGACCCAGAGAGGCAGAGGTTGCAGTGAGCTAAGAGTGTGCCATTACACTCAGGCCTGGGTAACAAGAGCAAAACCCCTTCCTCAATAAATAAATAATAAAAAAAAAATAAAAATAAAACAACATCTTTCAATGAAATTTTAGATTGCAAGTACAATCATACATAAAGCATTAGCTTTAGTGAGAAAAATTATTCCTGGAGTCTAGGTAAGTACTCTTTTTTCTGTCTCTTTTTTTTTTTTGAGATGGAGTCTCACTCTATCACCAGGCTGGAGTGCCCTGGCTTACTACAACCTCTGCCTACTAGGTTCAAGCGATTCTCCTGCCTCAGCCTCCTGAATAGCTGGGACTACAGGCATGCACCACCACACCCAGATAATTTTTGTATTGTTAGTAGAGACTGGGTTTCACCACGTTGGCCAGGGTCTCCATCACTTGACCTCTTGATCTGCCCACCTCGGCCTCCCAAAGTACTGGGATTACAGGCGTGAGTCACCGTGCCTGGCCCTTTTTTTTTTCTTTTTAAAGTATTTTGTGTAATGATTTTTAAGATTAAAGTATCATAGAGCTAAAATATATAACTACTCATTTATGATTAATAGGAGACTAATCATGATTAATAGGAAATTATTTATTGCATAGTGGTAAAAAACTTGAGCTCTGGAGTGAGATGCACTTGGATCAAAATCTCAGTTCTTCAGTTTACTCCGCTTTGAACTTGGTGAAATTGTTTCCTCATTAATAAAATGAGGAGAGAGAATGAGAATTATTCCAACCCTACTTAGCTCAAGTCCGCAGAAACCAGGAGTAATTAGATATGTTTGCATTTAGTCCAGGGCAGTAGGCTTTATTTTCCTGTAAAGATATGAAACTTTTTTGAACAAATGAGAATAATCTGTCTTCAATTATTTAAATTTTTTGAAACATATTCCCTTTAGGTTTTGTTTTTGTTGTTTTTTGAGTGTGTATGTGTGTGTGTGTGTGTGTGTGTGTGTGTGAGAATTAATGAGTTAATACTTTTAATGTACTTAGCACTGTGCCTGACTCAGAGTAAGAGCTCAGTGAATGTTAGCTGCAGACACCATTCACTCTTTACATCTTAATAGCACACTCTGTGTATATTATGTACGTTTGCAATTAGCATAGTTGAAAGTATGGAACATACAAGAAATTCTGCACAATCCTAGATATGCTACTAATTGATTGAACGAGTCACTATCTTTTCTAGCCTTAAGTTCTAGCTTCCCCCTGTAAATTCCTTCCAATATTTCTGAGGTTACTCCTAGCTCCCTTTCAGAATTCTTCTTGCACTAATAGTGTTACAGGATTAGTTAACCTTTAAACTCCTTTGAATGTTTATAAGATACTTGAGAACAGAGACTGTATTTGTTACCTAGCTTAGCACTTTTTTTCCGTACCTCTTTCAGTGAGGTTTGGTCAAACATTTGTCAAACAATTAGTTACGCTTGTCATGATACACCCGTATTTAAGTATTTTGAAACATTGTTAAATGGCTTTTAAGAAATGTTGCATATTTCCATCAGGAAAATGTAAACGTGGACAATATTTTAAGTATTATGGTTTTAGAAGCTTTTGGTCTTCTGAAGAAGCCCTTCACTAAGATCCAACAGACATTACCAAGGTGCTATCTGAATGCTACGTACATTGTACGTGCTCTGGGCATCCATTTCCCCATCTTCACTGTAAAGAAGTTGAATTACATTGATGTGCATATCCATTACATAGAAATTCAGTGTTATGTGTAAAGAGTTTCTATGTCTATGTATTCATGTATGTGTGTGTGTGTATATGTGTTCTTGGCCAATATACTGTACTAAAACAAGTCAAAATAAAACCCTTACATCTGTACAAGAACAGATTTTCTTTCGCATTTAAATAAAAGAAGTTACGTATCATGCAATGATGCAATCCTTCATCTATCAGAGCCTTAATCAATAGTCAGGCCATAGTCATTGCAGAAGTCCTAGAACAGAAATTATGTGAGAGAGAAAAAGAGAGAGAGAGAATGAGAATTATTCCAAACCCTATCTAGCTCAAATCCTTCGAAACCAGGGGGAAATTAGATACACTTGCATTTAGTCCAGGGCAGCAGGCTTTATTTTCCTGTAAACATAGACAAACTTTCTTGAATGAATGAGAATAACCTGTCTTCAATAGGAAGCAGAGCCATAAAAAAAACCTCCAAATCTTCACAGGTTTCTGAGTGGATTGTTTAATCATATACTCTGTGGCTATGGAGATAAAAAACTTGCTTTCACTTGTCCTAGTAATCTCTTTTGTTTCTGTCTTTTCAGCATGTTTGTTTGCTGTTTTCCTCTTGCCTGACTGTACAGTCTCTCACCAGTATGACCACACAACCTGCCTTCCCCTGCAGTTATTCTGTTCTGAGTTACTCAACTGATCATGCTCAGCGTGAATCTCAGTAAACCTGGTTCCAGATGCCAATGCCCTCTCTGGGATTCTGTATGTATTTTCTGGGATTTGGGATGTATAGAATGTATTTTAACAGATAAACATAACAATTTTAAAACTAGGACAGAAGTAACTAATACTTTGGAGAAAACTTAGATGAAACTATTTGCCTTTCATCACAAATAATTCCAGTAAATTAAAAAAAAATAATTACCAGTTTGGTGAAGGAAATGTAACATGGTGGTTTGGCTTCCAATCAGGCAGTTAAAAATTTTTCAGCTAATAAGTAAAACTGTGAAATTAAAACAAAAATACCTCAAACTTGACAAGCATTGGGAAATGTTAATAGTAACATTCAAATTTGTAATCAGTAGGAGGGTAAAAATCAAAGGGCTATTCAATCATTATTAAAGAGATAGTTCATGAATTTATTATAGACTAATCTCATTTTCATTTCTGATTGGTAGTTTAAGAGAAGTTATACATAATAAATATAAATGTGAGCAATGCATTTACCATAGTAATTCATGAGCTTTTGAAAGATTGTCCTCCTTCACTGAGTGTATACACAGCTTTGGAAGGAACACACAGACAGCAGGCTGGGGAGAGGGAATATCTGTAGTGTCTGTTAGAGCAACAGAACTGATTCCAGCAGCAGATAGGATGGTTACAGCTTGACAGCCCTCACGGCCCTGTCATGATATCTTTGTAGATAAGATGCAGAAATATACTGGATCCTCGTAAAGTACAATGAATTGAGGGACAGGTGATTGCTGATTAATGGATCATTGTCTATGATGATAAGGTTTCAAACAATATATTTCAGAGCTCTGTTCCTTTAAAAATGTCTCATTCAACAGTTTCATCAATGGCTTTTCTGCACACAGAGAAGTCATGATCATTTTCTTTGTGGGTGACACAAATCTAGATTGGTAGGTGATACATTGGATACAAAATTTTGATTCTAGAGCTCTTGCCAAGTTTGAAGAATGGCCTGAATCAAACAAAAAGGAAAGTAATAGATAATGTAAAGTTCTACTTCTAAACTGTTAAACAATTCAAATGACAAAACAAACAAAACTGCCAGATAAAATGAAATTAAAATCAATGAATTAATGTCATTTGATGTAAAAAATGTTTTGGAGGACTTGCATATCTTTAAGATTGACAGAAATTAATATGATCTGTAACTAACACAAATGAATTTAGGATGTATTGATGGAGACATAGTATGGAGAACAAGGCTAGATTATACTGTTAACTCTACTAATGAATTTGAGGTGCATTCCTGGAAACATAGTGTACAGAACAAAATTAAATTTAGTCTTTTTTTTTTTTTTTACTGTGGATTCAGCTTTGTGAATCACATTTTAAGGAAATAGCAGGCTGTGATGGTTAATTTTGGGTGTCATCTTGACTGATTTAAGGGTCACGCAGATAAATTGTAAAGCATCTTTTTATTCTCCGTGCTTCAGTAGACACTGAACCCATCCCTTTTCTGGTAAAAAGAGAAATCCAGGTGGTTTGACTTTTGATTAAAGTAATTGGGCTGCCCAGGTGTGTCTGTGAGGTGTTTCTGTAGGAGATTGGTATATGAGTCAGCAGATTGAATGGGCAAGAGCCACCCTTATGTGGGCAGGCACCATCCAATTGAGTGGGAGATGGTAATGATGGGGGACAGTGCCCAGACAGAAGAGAAAGGTAGAGAAAGGGCAAATTAGGGCTCTCTCTTTCAGAGCCAAAGCACCCTTATTCTCCTACCTTGGATTTCAGAACAAGTTATTTAGTTTTTAGACTCCAGATCTTGCCCCAGCAGCCCTCCAGCCCCTCACGTCTTCAGTCTCAGACAGTTACACCATTGGCTTCCTTGGTTCTAAGGCATTTAGGCTTAGACTGAGGGATCCATGCTACTGATCTCCCTGGTTCTCCAGCTTGCAGGTAGCCTTTCATGGGACTTTGCAGCTTCCTCAAATTAGTGAGCCAATTCCTCTAATAAATCCCATCTCATATATCTCTCTACATATATCCTGTTGGTTCTGTTGCTCTGGAGAATCTGACTGAAACACTAACTGTGTTTACTAGGATGATGAAAGAAAGATGCTATGTGAAACACCTCAATGAAATAGCTATTAAAGCACGTTTTTAATGGTTATTATGAGAGAAGATAGCAAATATCAAAGGTAAGGCCTGAGTAGGACATAGTTAATGACTCACATGGGCCAAAGTGGAAGGTGATGCCAGGGGGAAACAACGTGTATTTAAAATCCATGCCATTGATATGGTTTGGCTCTGTGTCCCCACCCAAATCTCACCTTGAATTGTAATAATGACCAAGTGTCAAGGGCAGGACCAGGTGGAAGCAATTGGATCATGGGGGCAATTTCCTCTATTCTGTTCTTGGGATAGTGAGTGAGTCTCATGAGATCTGATGGTTTTATAAGCATCTGGCAATTCCCCTGCTTGGACTCATCCTCTCTCTTGCTGCCCTACGAAGAGGTGCCTTCCACCATGATTGTAAGTTTCCTGGGGCCTCCCCAGCCATGCAGATTGTGAGTCAATTCAACCTCTTTATAAATTAACCAGTCTCAGGTATTTTTTAATAGCAGCATGAGAACAGATTAATACCCACATCAAATGACAACTTTGCTCAGGAAATGTGTTTTGGTCACAGCTGTTATCATTTGAGAATAGACTACCCAGAGGGAACACATAATTAAAGCAAACATAGGTAAGTTGCTGCAGGGAAGCCAGGAATTATCAATAACATACCTTCAATGTCAGAAATGATTTTTCTGAAAATGTCTAAATGTGGTAGATTACACATTATTCCAAATTATCAGCAAAATCATCTCTGACATTTAAGGTACATCTTTCACAGGAAGGCACTGCAGTCCCATGGCAGTTGACAGAGAAATATATAATCTTCTTTCAGGAAGAGGCAAATGATGTGCAGTAGTTCCTTGTGAGAAGAGTTTTCTTTTCTTTAGGCTTGGCCATGTGCCTCGCTTCAGCCAATGGAAGATGAGGGGGATGTCACATATGAGATATTAGAAGGAAACTTGAAGGGCTATTGGGTGTTTCCAGAACTATATCTTCACCTTTGCCAAGAGAACAAGGTGGAAATGGTATATCAGCCTGGATCCCAAGTGTCATGACATATGGAACACAGCTGAAGGCTTGCTACAGATGCCCAGCTGAAATATAATGAGAAGAATAAATAAACCTTGTAGGCCATTGAAATTTAGGGATGTTTGTTATTGAAAAGTTACCTGGAAAAATATGACTGCTGACACAGCACAGAATCCAGGGAAAGTAGTTGTGACTAGTCCCTGAGGTGAGGTCCTGGGATAGGCTACATCAAGGTTCCTTGATACAATTTGGTTGGTTAAGCTTAAATAAGATGCTTGCAACATTATAGCCTTGTAAACAGAAGACCTAGAGGAGACAGGATAACTGACTACATAGGTGTAAGAGGATTTAAAATTATTTATTGTCTCCAGAAGTTAGGTTTAAAAAAAGACAACAGACTTATCAATTTAATTAAAAACATATCTAATAATTAGAAATATTTAAAAGTAGCATGGACTTCTTTTGAGGTGGGTTACTTCCCATTACTAAAGCCAAGTAGAAATGGAATGACGGATTTCCTAGGATATTGGGGAGAAGAATCACAGTAAAGCATTAGGGTGGAATGATTCAATAAAACTCTACACTATAATGCAATGACTAACATTCCTTCATATGGTTTTGTAAGAAGCCAAAAGACTTGCCTAAGTAAATGGAAAAGATGGTAAAATTTAACTTTCCTTTATCTCCTAAGTGTCCTTCTCCTGTTGTTACTTACTAGCAAAAGGAAACACCAGGACTTCCCTACTTCGTGTTTCTCTACCTTAAATAAGAGATCTGTTCACATCATTAAGGTTATTAAGTCCTTGGCATAGAATAATAAATAATTGGCCTAAGTTTGCTTCTGCTTTACATGTATATTATTCCCTGGGACAGATCACTTTAAGCTCTCTGAGCCTCGCTTATTTTTATTCTTTTAATTTATTTTTTCTTTTTAATGTTTTGTAGAGATAGGGTCTCCCTTTGTTGCTCAAGCTTGTCTAAAACTCCTGGCTTCAAGCAGTGCTCCTGAATTGGACTCTGAAAGGGCTGAGATTACAGGCCAGACCCACCATGCCCAGCCATGAGCTTGGCTTATTAAGTAGGAGTTATTCAAATGCAAGTTGCTACTAATCAAAGGATTCTAAAAGTAATTCAGAGACACACCACATGGAAGGTTGATGCTGGATGAAATGTAGTATTTGGCACTGTCCAGTTCTATTTTGTGCTAGTTTCCAACTTTCTAGGACTGTTATCTTGTAACATTTATTCTGTTCAGAGTGCTATAAAGAAGTACTAGAAACTGGGTGGCTTGTAAACAAGAGAAATTTATTTCTCACAGTCGGGAGACTGGGAAGACCAAGATCAATTGATTTAGTGTCTGATGGGGGTCTACTTTCTGGTTCATAGAACCAGTATGAGAAAATTAAATGATTTACTAACAATAGTGGAGATACCTCCCACTCTGTCCTCATGTGGTGGAAGCGGTGAAGGAGCTTGCTTGGGCCTATTTTATAAGGGCACTAATTCCGTTGATGGGGACTTGTCCTAATGATCTAATCACCCCCTAAAGGCTCCACCTCTCAATATCATCACCCTGGGGATTAGGATTTTAACATATATTTTGAGTGGACACAAACATTCAGATCATTGCACAAAATCTTCGAGTACCATGTACACTCATTCTTCTACCCTGGTACATGTTTGCCTGATGTGTTCAGCTTTTTCCAGCCCTCATCCTTACTCTCATCTCCATATACTCTTAAACTACTAAATTGCCTTCTTTTGCATCAAATTCCTCCTTGCCCAAAAGTTATTTATTTCAGGGGAGCTATTTAAGTGACCTGCTAATGTGTAACTGATGACCACAGATTATGGCCTTGTGAAATAGGCTGTTTGTGAATAAATTTATGGTAAAATTTCAGACAATATGAAAAAGTTAAATGACTTACTTAATAGTGTACATACAAGATCTGAGGCCAGGTAAGAATTTTTAATGTCAATGTAATCAAATCATAAAATTAGCCCGATTTAGGGTATTAACTGAATGTTAACTACAGTAAAATCAGAAAAAGGTATGAACTATTGGGGTCAATCCTTAAAAAGAGGTAAATTAAGGATCAAGCACTATAATTAGAAAAGGCTCTCTAAATTGGTTTCTTCTTTTCAGCACTTACTACATGAGAGATAAATTTTTGCTGTTATTGTTATTGTTCTGTAATTTATGCAGTTCTTTCTGACAGTTTTTAAGTACCATCTATCTTCATGTACAAAGTTAGCAGCAATTGATGCATATTTGGTGTGAAATATATACTTTTCTTGGGCAATATACATTTGAAGAGAATTCGATAAGCACATTTTTTAAAAAAGATTTTTTTAATGCACACTGCATTCTCTTTATAATGTGTTTGAAATACTGAAAATTTATTCATGTTATGATAGAAGGAAATGTAAGTTTAAAAATAGTTAATGGTTTTATTTATTTTCTCCTCTCTATTTACTGTATATTGTCAAAATGGATGTGTGGTGGTGTAATAAATGTAACCAATTTCTTGAAGCTAATAACTAATCCTGAGTGAATCTGAGCCAATGCTATAGTCCATTAACTTTGGAACTATGGTTATAATTTTCTTTAACAGACCCAGATACAGGCTATATTTTATCATTATAATAAACCTGGAGAGGAAACTGAAAGTAGAGAGAGAGAGAGGTTTACATAGTTCACACAAAGGCTCTTGTGGAAGGCAAAAAGTCATGGATTAAAAATCTAAGCCTGCTTTATGGTTCTGTATCCTCCTTGACTATTAAATATACAGGATTGTCAAGCATGAGGCACTTATGGAAATAAGTCAGGAAAGAACTGGGACTCAACAACAGTACAAGCAACAGAAAATAGATGGTCTTTAAAGTCTTAGTAAATGTGTATGTCGCTGCCACTAACTCGATTATACGAAAAAGAACAGAAGGTACCCCTACTCAACCAAAATATTTTGATTTAATACCAAAGCACAAAAAGGAACATCTCAAGTGTTAGCAATACCTTCAGCTGTACTATTTAAAAAGAATTATTTGGATTGTAGCCACATTTAAAAGAAAAAAACTAATAAAAATCAAATGTCCTTTCTTTTCTGGTGCACAGCTTATAGAAATATGTTTATTTTTACATTCCTGTATTTGCATACATACCACTCTCCTTGTTTTTTTGATAAAAGTTTTATGAGCAATAAATTATAAATCATGCTTATGTATAATTTATCCCTTTAAATACATGTTTTATTTTTTGGCTTTTTAAATGAAAACTGTCTTTAGCTTTGTATTTTTAAGAGATTCAAATCCAATACTTTAAGAAATTCATGAATAAAGCATGTTTCAACCTTAATTTACATTTTTATAGTGTCTGCTGTAGAACAGTATAGATTTTGCTTTCTGAGTGTACTCTTTCAAGCAGACACGATTCCCTTAAGAATAAGCCTTGAGAAAATTCACTTGCCCTTCATAAAACATACATTTCATTATCTCCCTATAAATTGGACACTTCCCTAACATGGTTGTGCATTTGTGTTGACTCCCTGAATATTGTAATATCCTCTAGTTCACATACACACACTAATACAAACAGAAAATGGCCATTTCATTGTGTTGAATTTAATGCAAGTGACCTGACATGAATCCAAAATGCAATTTACCTCCAAGAAGATAATCTTGATAATATTCAATCCTTTAAGTAAGAAAATTATGTGGGAGATTAGTTTTCCTTAACTATAATCACATTTTAGACTTGGTTTAATATGTTAATATATTACTTAAAATAGCTATTATTTTAGAGTATATTAGAATACTGAACCAAATAACTTGTTGATAAACTACCTAGGAATAGACTTCTTACACTCATAAAATCTCATGATTTTATTTTATTTTATTTTTTAAATAAAGCTCAGGACCATACTTCATCTAAATTGGCTCATCTAGACTCAGATACTGGCAGAACATAGATAACATTCTCTTTTCTCTTAGTCCCTTTCCCATAGGCCTATTCCTTAGCAATCATTGCTTTATGAAGCTTTTGTTTTGTAATTAGGTTGCATTTCCCTTGAGGTTAGGGCTTTGAATAAGAGAAGAAAAAAAAAAAACAGATATTACCTGGGAGGAAAACCCTATTGTACGTGGACTAAGGTTAGCAACCTCAACATTCATCCTCTTTCATGCACTCTTCCTTTTTATTAGTGTAAGAATGCCCTATAGTCACAATGATTTCTTTTAATAATTTCTCACCTTCTTACTGAAATACCCGTGTTTCTGTTATGCATTGAATTGTGTCTTTCCAAAAATATATGTCGAGGTGCTAAAACTCAGTGTCTCACAATGTAACCATACCTGGAAATAGAGTCTTTACAGAGATAATGAAGTAAAATTGAGGTCATTAGGTTGGTTCCTAACCCCCTGTGATTGTTATTCTTACAAAAAGGGGAAAGCTAGACCCAGAAATAAACACAGACAATGCGTGTGTGAAAGACAATGTGAAGACACACAGAGGAAACTCCAATGTGAAGACAGAGGATCAGAGTGGTGCATTACAAGCCAAAAAATATCCATGTCTACCAGAAGCCAGGGAAGTGGCATGGAACGGTTCTTTTCCTAGCACCTTCAGGGGGAGCATAGTCCTGACACACCTTGATCTTGGAAGTCTGGCCTCCAGACCTCTAAGACCACACAATAATTTTGTTTTAAGTCACCGTGTTTGTGGAACTTTGTTAAGGGAGCCCTAAGAAACTATTTAATAATACCGTTTCTCATTGCTTCTAAAATAAATCTTGTATTGTTTAAGATAGATCTTAGGTCTTTCAGGATCTCGGTCCTGCACATCTTTTCAGCTTCTGCATTACTAACGTGTTCCTTTCCACCCTATCATGCAACAATAGAAGACACCTTTGAGTTTCTCAAAATGTCCAGTTTTGTCTCCTATAGCCTTCTCCATTCTCCTCTCTGAAAAGTTAGCACTATCCTTTTCCTGACACCCCCCCATCCCAAATCTTCCACTGACTACTCCTAACCATCTTTTAGACCAGAAAGTCAATATTACTTCGTCTTTCAGAAGGACTTTCTTGTTTTTCTAGCTTCCCATAGTACCCTCCTCTTCTGCCTTAAAAGTCATTTCAATAACGTATTACCTGTCTTCCTTGCAAGACTGAACATTTCTTTATGCTTTGGCTCTAGTACTTTTTAGATGCCCCACAAATATTTATTTAACAAATAAACAACTGAATAGCAGCATGTCATCTGCTCCCTTGCCTGTTATAAGGGGTGTGAACCTTCCTAGGTCTACTGCAAAAATTTACTAAAAATTTAGTGCCTGAAAGCAACACAGATTTATTGCATTACAGTTCTGGAGGCCAGAGGACTAAAATGAGGCTTTGCCAGGGCAACACTCCCTCTGATGGCTCTAGAGGAGAATGCTTCTTTGGCTCTTCTAGCTTCTGGTGGCTCCTTGCATTCCTCGTTTTATGGCAACATAACTTTAATCTCCATCTTCATGCCTTTTTCCCTGTATCTTTGTGTCTCAAGTCTCCTTCGTTTCTCTTATAAAGTTACTTGTTGTTGGACTTAGGGCCCACTCTAAATCTAGAATGACCTCATTTTTAGATTCTTAATTATATCTGCAAAGACTCCTTTGCAGTAGGATCAAATTCACAGGATCTAGGAATTAACGCTTGAACATATCATTTTGAGAATCACTATGTAACCTACTACAGACTGAGGCTGATTACTTTGATAGATTTGTGGGACTACAGGTACTAACTAAGCTGCTTTTGGGTGCAGATGAAAAGTGCTGTGTGGAGTGGAGTAAGAATTTTTTTTTTCTACTGTTGCATCGAATCCAACAGCTGGTGGCATTGCTGACATAAGAAGGTAACTGCCTTTGGCGTGGACATCGGTGCTGTTTCAGTGGCAGGAGCTGAAAACTCCTGATGTTCCTTTCAGCTGCTTCACAGGCAGAGGACATGGATAAACAAAAGTGGGAGTAGAGAAAGACACCTGAGGAGACTGCAGCTGCGAGTGGTTTCTGTGGATTTTCCAAAATGACAGGGTGACAGCTTGAATGAGGATATTGGTGAACTCATATCCACTGTGGATGGAAATAAATTTAAGGGTGAACCCAGTTTTATTCACAGCCTGGTAAGAACAGGTGACATTTAGGTTACAGCTATAATTCACATAAAAAATGAGTATTATATGATTATATGAAATAAAATACGAGGCATTTTCAATTAATCACATTAATGTGGGTAGGACAAGATGAATAGTTGAAGTTCACAGAATCTTCCACTTAATTTTAGCCTTAAATTCACCATTTTTTCCTCATTAACATTACTATAAAACAAAATCAATGAGTGATATGGGTCTCTCTCTTTGATTGAAATCTCCTTCTGGTGAGGCTAATTAGAAATAGCAATATTAAAAAGCATAATCAGTCTTATATTTAAGTAGAATAACTCCTTTGACTTGACTAACAGCCCACTGTGATGTCTTAAATTACCCAAGGTTAAAGTAGAAAATATCACTGGAAAGTAACATATTTTATATTATCAGCCATTTGCACTTTTTTTCTGATGATTTTCAATGTGAAAATACATGGGCAATAGTCTTCTGTGCAAGAGACTTAAGTTAGTATGGTAGATGGGGAAAACCCCACAAAGAACATGGGAAATGAAATCAGAATTCCCAATTTGAGCACTAAATAGTCACAGAAGTTTGAGGAAATCACTTAATCTTTCTGATAAATTCAAAGAGCTCTCCTAGCTCTTCTACTCTGTGATTCTAAAGAGGAAAGATATATCAAGAACTGTCTGACTTTTGCAGCAGTCTCTTTTGAGGGTAGATTTTTTTATGTAGCGCAGTGAATGAGGGGTTCTGTATACCAAAGGATCAGCTGAAAGGTTTTGGCAAGGTTCCTGGAATCTATAAGAGACGATTTCACAAGGAGTCTCAAAGGGAACCAAAGTTAAATTAGCCCACTTTGCTGGAAGCTAACTACACTAGAGAGTGACGCAGAAAGAGAGAATAAAAGGAGTAGAAGTTATTAGATCTCAAACATAGAAGAAAATAAGTCTATGAAGTAATTCTTTTTTTCTAAAATTTACTAGTTAAATATTGGAAACTAGTACTATGTTTGTGAAGACTCTACCATTTCTCAGTCCTCTTATTATATCTTTAAAGCCATGTCCAGATTTTGAATGTGTGTATGCTATATGTAGGTTGGCAATTGGTTCTCCTTCCTTCTTTTACCTCTCTCTCTTCCGCCCTCCCTTCCTTCCTTTTTTCTTTGTTTCCTTTTCTCTATTAAGCCTACTGAATAAGAAGGAAGGACCTTCCTCAGTCTTGAAGGTGGGTTACTGAGGGCTCCTCTGTACGTCAGAAGCGAGCATTTCTTATAACTCATATATAGCATGTATTTTAAATTTACATTAGTAACTGGGAATCCATACTAAGTGGAAAGAAAAAAGAAAGCAAATATTGGTAACAATTTATTTAAGAGAAATATTTAAAAACTGGAAAGTCTGTCTTTTGTGACCAGACTAAGCTAAGTAGTAAAATAAGAAAGGTTCTTATCAATATTTAATATCAAAGCCAGTTCTCTGCTTTAAAACATGATTTTAGATAAGCTATATTCTCGTGTACATTTTGGCTAAACCAGAAAATGATACCTGGTCCATTTTGATAAGTCATTACACAATCGCTACATTATAAAAAATGAAGACATTTTTGAAATAGATATTAAAATTCAAACAAGAAGTTTTGAAGGTAATTAACAGAAAGAAAAGTGGAACACATCTACTTTACAAACCATACACAGCATGGTAACAATAGTACTTGCATATTCCAGGCAGCAATCAGATACATGTAATTCATGTTTCTTTGGAAGAAATAAATTTGAAATGTGCAATAATATTTTGCCATAATACCCAGACTAAAAGACTATTGAAACCACCATTGTAAAAATTATAACAACAAGAGAAATCTAACCTGACTCCATCTTGCTTCTGACCTCAAAACTAACTGCCTTTACTCATCCCTGGGCACAGACTAAATTAAGTATGGGAGGAATTTAATTTACAGTTTAACTTTGAAGCAAGGATGATAACAACCTCTCCCAAAACTGACTCTCTCCAGGGACTGAAACCACCTTTGTTAAGACTAACGAAAGGCCACAAGGTTAGTTTTACGAAAGGGACGTGAGTTCTGCTAAGATGTAGGTATATTTAAACAATAACCACCCCTTGTTCCTTAGGTTGCTTTTCTATAATCCCTTACTTATCAGGAGTCTTCATGTGGCTGGAGGTGACAAGATTTGGAACTTTTCTAATTGCTCCTGTGGAGAACGTTGCTATTGTAAAACCTAAGATTGATGTTTGAGGTATTTTCCAGAATTCTGCCTTCTGGCAACTGACTGAATTCACCCAGTACCAAGGAACTGATTCACTAGTTCTGTGACCCCCACACCCAGAAACTGACTCAGTATGCAAAGTCCTCCTATGACGAGTTTGGACACTCTTATGACTTCATCCTCAATTAATCAGCACTCATATCCTATACGCCTGCCCTCCAAATTTTCCTCAAAAACCCTAGCCTCTGAGCGCTTGGGGGAGGTGAATTTGTGAAAAGTCTTCCACCATCCATCTTGGTTGGCCCCACAGTTCTTGAACTCTTTCTCTACTGAAACACCTGTTGTTCCCAGTGTTTGGATTTTCTGAGCAGTGGGCAAGAAAAACCTGTTGGGCTGTAACTCTATATGTACCTACCAATTTTGTATTTGGGATGCTATCCTAAGCTAATTAGAGATATTCAATATATAGATAATAAATGACCACAAGTATTTAATAATTTCTCACACTGCCTGAGAGTGACATGTTGCCGGACATCAACTACATACTTCTCCTAGATTATTTTCTTCAGTATTTACAATCTTTGAAATGCCCCTGGCCTCTTCTGGTTTCACAGAGCAAAAAAAGGCCCACAAAATTAGAGAGACACACAAGCTGATAGAGAGGATCACAACTTATCAGTGAGGGAAGAATTTCCCTGAACAAGCTCTTTTTATGCCTGCTGCCATCCATGTAATATGTGACTTGCTCCTCCTTGCCTTCTGCCATGATGGTGAGGCCTCCCCAGCCATGTGGAACTGTGAGTCCATTAAAGCTCTTTCCTGTATAAATTACCCAGTCTCAGGTATGTCTTTACTGGCAGTGTGAAAACAGACTAAAACAATACCCATATGTCTAATGATGTATATTTCTAAACAGTGGAATCATAGTTGATGTTTTTTTTTGTTTTGTTTTCTTTTCTGCATTTGTGACTTGTTTTCTTTTCTGCATTTGTGACTATTTCAACAATACATATGTATGGTTTGTGTGCCAACAGTTAAAAACCATGGTAAAATAACAATAATAAAACAAAAACAAAGGAGAACAGAGTCCTAGAATTTAGGACATAAGCAATATATGAGCAAGCAATCCGAGAAGAAAAGATTGATAAATCTGCATTAAAACTCTTGTCATTTTATTAGTGATCAAAGACACAACATATTTTACTATTTAGACTATTTACATTATTTTCTAGGATTTCAGATTTCAATATTAATAGTGAATCCTAAGAAAATGTATTCTTATTCTTTACATTTTATCTCCTCGTCACCCACTGCTATCACATACTAATAATTATGGTTAATATTTGAGGAGAGTTCTGTTCATGTAGGAGCAGATGATGTAACATGCCAGCTTCTACAGTATCTCCTTTTCCTCAGAGTTTCTATGGTTCATATGCTCAAAAGTGTATGTCATCCAAGTAGAAAATATAATAGATATGGAAAGATAAAGTTTTATATTTTTATTTTTTTTTAATTTGTCACCTTGGAAGAGAAAATGATTCTTTATTTTGTAACTCAGACAGGAGGCAAACAGCACATGGCATTGCTGACTGAGCTACAAAATCAAAATTGACAAATCCTGGAGGAGAAGAAACTTACTATTGCAAAGTCGGGCATCGCTGTTCACGCTGCCTGGGCTTCCCTGGTGTCTTCCTGCTGCAGCGGAGCAGCCCCAAGGTCCAGGTGACATTAGTCTGGCTTTTCAGACAAGTCAAAAGGAAAAAAAAAAATTATCGTAAGGAAATAAAAGGCTTGGCACAAAATACCAGCCGCTTTTGCTGCTCTTGTTATGATAAAGGGTCAGAGAGAAAGGCTGGTGATAAAACTCAACATGGGGCTTGAAGAAGAAGAGCTGGATTTCTTTTTACCACCAGTCTTCATAAAACTAAACATAACACAAGAGTTAATAGCAAAGACTCACTGACGACAAAAGTGCTGTTAAAATGTTATGCTTAGACATCACTGGTGGCTGTGACATTCAGTAGAACTCTTTTGGAAAATGTTTTGACAAAAGCTGTTGAGAATCATATTTATGTCTTTGCATTTTGATATGTATACAATGTTGCTTACACATATCTAGACACTCATGTTGGTGTTATACACTGGAAAATTGAAGCTAAACATATATTGATTTAGGAATATTTATTCAATGGTTAACAAAATGGCATATCAACTTGGTTATAAACGGCATATCAACTTGATGGACAGTTATCCAACCATCAGTAGATCCAGTTAGGAAGACTATAAAGAAACATAGAAAATACTTAGTAATGTTGCTTTGGCAAAATATACAGTTGTGTAGGTATACATTAGTTAAAATTTATGCTGTTGCAGTGGTGTACATCTGTAATCCCAGCACTTTGGGAGGCCAAGGCAGGATCATCCTGGGCAACATAGGAAGACCCTGACTAAAAAAAAAAAAAAAAACAAAAAAACAGACAAGCAAAACAAACCAGCCAATTGTGGTGGCATGCACCTGTGGTCCTAGCTGCCCAGGAGGCTGAAGTGGAAGGATTGCTTGAGCTTGGAGGGTTGGGGCTGCAGTGAGCCATAACCACACCATTGCACTCCAGCCTGGATGAAAGAACAAGATCCTATCTCAATAAAAAAAAAAAGAAAAAGAAATTTTATGAAAACTATATATAATCAAAGACAAAGACAAAAAATAGGCAGGTAAATATAATTTGCTAAAGTAATGAATTAATTCTAATTTTATTGCAATTCTTCTGTCTTTAATACTTTTATCTTAAATGAATTAATGCAAGAACAGAAAACCCAATACCATATGTTCTCACTTGTAAGTGGAAATGAAACATCAGGTACCTATGGACATGAAGATGGCAGCAATAGATGCTGTAGACTACTAGAGGAGGAAAAGAGGAGCCAAGGGTTGGAAAATCTGTTGGGTACTATATATCTGTTGGGTACTATGCTCAGTATCTGGGTGGTGGTATCATTACACCCCAAACTTCAGCATTGTGCATTATACCCTGGTGACAAACCTGCACATGTACCCCCTAAATCTAAAATGAAAGTTGAAAAATAAAAATTAAACAATAACACAACTTTTATGATGTTGTACATTGTTTATTAAAATCTTAAAAAAACACAAAAATAATAGAATATTTAATTTTTGTATGTCTGAAAACTACCATTTAGGTTAATCTTTAGGAAAGCATTTGATGAATAGCTAATTCTAGAATTTTATTTTGTGAATTATGTGATAATCAACACTAAAGAAATATGCATATAATTGCTCCTGACCTGTATTAAATTTCTTTTTACTGATGTGACATGCACAGATTTAAGGTAAAAGAAAGAACTCAACACTGAAGCAAATAGGTCTCACAATTAAGCTAATGCTCTCTAATGTTTCCCAAAGTTTCTCAAATTAACACATGACATAATGGAAACTGGAAATGTTGGTAAGTTATGCTGTGGTACATGGAGGAAGATTTAGTTTCAGGTCAGAACAGTGAGAACGGGGTTGAGGAGAAACAACATT
This sequence comes from Ateles fusciceps, assembly GCA_036589455.1. Lineage (NCBI taxonomy): Eukaryota > Metazoa > Chordata > Mammalia > Primates > Atelidae > Ateles > Ateles fusciceps. The sequence continues at coordinate 7,183,114 of JAZHEH010003310.1, forward strand.
TGCCAGGAATGCCCTGGGTTCCCAGCAAGGGTTCTGTAGTTCAGCACACTGGAAACCTATTAAGGACCTCTGCTTTGAAACAGGGTCAGGAAGTAAGTAGCATAAAACCTTAATGGTAAATTTCAGTGGGACAATATGTAAGAGAGAGAGAGAGAAAGAGAGAGAGTGTGTGTGCATGTGTGTGTGTGTGTGAGGGGAGAGAGAGAGAAAGAAAACGAACGAATGCACTGGAATTGCGTGAATTGGGACTCACGGAAATCCATCTTTCTGCTGTGTCCTCCCATTACTGTCTAAATTTGGTTTCTGTAGATAATTGTGTAAAGAGTACCTGCTCCTCCACCTGTATAACTCTGCAGGGTGCACTGATTTGCCCTATGAAGCTGAAAGCAAGGAAATAGGCAACCACTAGTTACTGAGGTAACACATTTATAGTCTTTTAATCTATGTTTTTCCTTTTTCCCATTCATTTTTAAATAAAGTTGTCTGCAATTAAGAAACAGCTGTTGAGATTTAAATATTGCGTAGTCATAGATGAGTTTATGACCCTTTGCCTATTAGTGAACAGAGATGATTTATTGGGAGTAAAAATGCTCTAGGAATCCTCCAAATGTATAAAATAATAATTAGAAAGAACAACAACTGACCTTACTTAAAATAACATAAAGAAGAGGAAAAAAGCAGTAACACAGTGTTCTATAAATTTACAGAATCATCAGACCAAGATTTTATCCTATCTCTTTGTATAAAATTAAAAGAGAATAATTATGGGTATCTGAAAATAAGGTATTAATTTTAAATTGTTTACATGTAAACACAATGTCCTCGCTTTCTTTCTCTCTCACTTTGATTTTTTTATTTCATTGCTAAATTAAGAACAATATTTAAAAAGATCTGGTGCAGCATAACAGAGGCTTGGAAAATTATTAACCACTCATTTCATCGATTTCCTTCAGCATATAAATTGCTATTCAGGAGTATTCAAGCCTTTTTAACACTAGTGAGTTAGAAAGTTTTGCTATGGATCTCCAATTATAGCACAGAATAGTAATTTTTGAACTGTGAGGTTCAGAATTTCTGCATAGTTATAATCTAGTTTTTATTTTTATATATACTTCAGTTATTAAAAATTAAGATTACTCTCAAAACTATTTACCAAATATTAATAGTTTTTAAATGACTGATATATTGTTTTATCTGTACTGAACTTTTTCTCTTGCCGTCCTTACCTTATTGTATTGTGTCCTGTGATTATTAAGCAGCAAAAATGATTACCAGTTGCAGCTAATCATCAGAAGATTTCCCAGGTTCTATGCAATAAAAAAACAACCCTCAAAATACACTGTGAAGGTGGTAGTATTGTTTGAAAGTGTTGCCAGTGTGATGATTTTAAGAGGCTGGGCCTCTGTAAGGTAATTAGACCATGAGGGCTTACTGAGATTAACACTTTTCAAAGAGACTTCACATAGCCTTTGGCTACCTTGCCCTTCTGTCTTCTCCATGTGAGGATACAGCAAGAAGGCCCTAACCACACCAAATGCCAATGCCTTAATCTTGAACTTTCCAGTCTCCAGAGTTGTAAAAAATAAATTTCTTTTATTTGTAAATTACTGTCTGCGGTATTTTGTTGCAGCAGCACAAACAGATTAGGTGGTGATATTACTGTAACTGTCATCCATAACCTGCAATTGCAAATGTCTATGTGCATGAAAATAGCCTTTATCCTTATTAATAAAATTTATAGTAAATATGTACTATATATTTGAATTAATAGAATTAATTTATACCAATAAAATACCGCTCTTAAAAATATATTTGAAATAATATGGTAGTTTACTCTAATATCTCATACATATAGATGATTTCTGCAACTAACAATACTCCACAAATCATGTAGATGTTGTGGGGAAGACTTTGGTATTCCACATCTTCTGATTGTAATGCCACTTTCTTTCTGAAAGTTTCTGCATGGTGGATAGAATAAAATCTCCAAAATATACTTTATCATGTAAATTTTAAGAATTTATTTGGTGTGACAAGAAAGCACTTGCCTTTCACCTGTGAGGAGTACAATGGTTGACACCTTCCAGCCATAGCATCTTCGGGGTTGCCTGCAGCATTGCACCAAGGCCAACCTCTTCTCAGTGTGCTCCAGCCAATGACTGAGCCTAGGGTGGCCTATGGCAGGACTCAGAGATCCCCTTTGGGTTGGTCAAGATTTTTTCAAATTTGCCCAATCTTGCTTCCTTTCCTGTTATCTTCATGGGCATTGATCTTCAGCCCCAACTTCAAAACCACTATACCTATCTCTGTATCTGCTTCCTATAGGACCCAAAGTGTCCAATTTATATAAATGTTTATGCATATATTATTATGTCAATATATAAAAAGTTATTGTGCAAGTTAACATATAAGCAAGATTCTTAGTATTTCTTTCATGTTCCTGTGCTGGAGACAGCTATTTTAAGACCTTTAAACACTTTAATTTTAACAGTTCACATTTTGTCCACTAAAATAAGAAATCTATCAAGAAAAATAATTTATTTTAGCCAAATCTGTAAGTTAGTTACAGCCACTGTTTGTACTTGGAAATATATCCATATTAAAATGTGACTTTTAATTTTTGACATATTTTAATAAAATATATCAAGAAACTGTTTTTTCTTTACAAAGAAAATTATGTAAAATTAAGAAGACGAGCAAAATATCATTACTAATTTTATGATGGGGAATTCATGTAACAAATGAATAGTAGGATTTTAATTTTCTTATTTATTGTATATTCTTTTTTCACTTATTTATTTATTTTACATATTCTGGACTTCAAATAACTTGAAATGTTTCATGGATAGTGCCTATGTTTGTTGCCCTCACTCCAATAGCTTAGAAAATACCTTTTCTTATAGAATCTATTTCTGATGGTTTTGACTGAACTATTTAGGCTTCAAATCAGTTGGTCTGATCAGGCGTCTTAGCCACATTATAATTAGGCACCTATAACCATGTGGTGTAAAGAGTAAATTCAACAGCCTCTGAATTCTGATTGAGTCTGTTCAGGTGAATAAGGCTCCTCCTCCCTAGTTTTCCAGGCTTAAACTTGGGCATGTTCTACATGTAGGAAAACTGCTTGGCTCTTGCCATTTTGTGGCTCCCAGTTTACAGTAGTCTGTATGAGGTTAACTGGGACAAATTCCTTGTCCCTACCCTCTTCTTTATGTGAGAATATAATCAGAATGATTATTTACATAGTAATTTACTTTCCACAGTATCCAATTCCTAAATTCAAATCTATATCTGTCATTATAAGTGTAAACATCACTTCCTTATCTGGGTTTTATTAACCCTCACCTTTCAATTTGGTAAAACTCAGGTACAAAACAACAAAACAAAAACACACAACAACAACAAAAATGCTTATTATGAGTTTGCTGTGAAGGAATCCGTCAGTGAATCAAGTGGTTTAAACTTTATGATCTTGAGCCATTTCACTGTTTTCAGGTAGACATGCTCACATGCATTTTATCACTATCTTATGTACAATATGAGAAAATAAGTTTTAAAAGCATAAGAAACATTATTGTATTTAATAAAAAATTATAATAGATGGTCTGTAAATAACCCACAATGTTGCGTGTGATTCACTTGCTTTTTTTTTTAATTCCTTATTTTTTATTCACTGAGGGAAAATCCTATAAAGGTTGCAATCCCACTTTTGCTAAGTGGAGTACTGAAAACTACACATCCACAGTCTTTGTTATGGCATAAAAAGATCTTACTTTTTCTTGTCTGAATGATGTAGTTCTTTAGGTAGCTTGCAAAACAGACTGCCCATTCAGCAATTTTGCAATTCCCTTCTGGTGTAACAAATGCATTCTTTGTGTCTTTATTCTTAGGCTTATTATACTGAGTTAAGAGGATTAATCTACTGGTGGAACGCTATTATTCTCTACATTAGGTCAGAAAAAAAGATTAGTTTTGCAGAGAAAAATTACAAGGCAATAGTCACATTTAATATTTTTCCCTGTTGTTTTAATTAAGCTATATTCTAGAATTTAACAAATAAATATATTAATAATGAAGCTATTTTGGAATTTGAAGTAAGCCCTAATGTCCAGCACTAACTTAGTGTGTGACCTTATTCTTTATGTGCCTTACTGTTCTCATTCAGTCTCTTGTGCTGTAAACTTTTCCACACATTGATTTCCACTAAATACATAAGTGTATTCAAATCTCTCCCATCAGAAAAAAAAAAATCACTCTATTTTTCAGCACAGGATCCTGTTTGTAATTAAAGGACACACATAGTAAATTTAACAAATAAACAGATGTATGTTTATAATTTACAAGTTCTACTCATTCATTTGGTTATTTAATAAATACTGATTATCTCCCATGTGTTCAGGACTACTCTTAAATTTTAACTTGTGACTTGAGAGACTCTAGGTTAACTATTATCTCTTTCCCCAAATACATGACTTGCATCTTTTCTAGATATTTTTTTCTTGATGATTTCATTTTATTACTACAAGCAATTTATGCTCAATAATATATTAGTGAATTAATTTTGTCTCCCTCCTGCAAGGTAATGATAATACAGGGACTTTGTTCTTGATGTGCTACTATTTTGAGGTCTAATTTTTACTCTAGCTGCCTTCTATGTCCAGAACTATTTTCAGTGGACTGGTATTATCCCCACAATAAATAATGGCAGAGAAGAAAACTTTAAACATTAACAAGGTATCCTTCCATCAGTAATGCTACCACATGTCACCAGTGGCTCAGGTATTTTCACTATGGCTTTTTATAAAACTTTTCTTTGATGTAAAAGGATAAATATGGCTTTCTAAAGCTATGTGGAATAATTTTACCAATCTTTGTTTCCTATAATTTCTACAACAAAAAGTAATATATATATATATATATATATATATATATATATTTAAACCTTTCATATATGTATATATATATATATATATAAATATGCCATGGAATATCATATCTATATGTATATATGCCATGGGATATTATGTGGCCATAAAAAGTATGAAATCATGTCCTTTGAAGCAACAGAGAGGGAACTGGAGGCCATTTTCTTAAATGAACTAACTCAGAAACAGAAAGTCAAATATCACATGTTCTCACTTATAAATGGGAGCTAAATAATGGGTGCACATGGACATAAAGATAAAAATAACCAACCTTGGGGACTCCAAAATGGGCAAGAATAGGAGATGATAGAGGGTTGAAAAATTACCTAATGGGAACAATGTTCAGTATTTCGGTGATAGTTATACTACAAGCCCTATCCCCACCAGTACGTGATACATCCATATAAAAAACATACACTTGTACTCCCTGAATGTAATATATATGTGCATGTACATATATACTTACGTGTATGTGCATACACATATACATGCACATATGTGTGTATGTATTGACAGACATGTGTGAATATACGCACATATGTCTATACCTGTATATACATGTCTATATGTATATACATAATATGTCTATATGTATATACATACATATGTATATATACACATATGTATATATACATATACACATATATATACACATATGTATATATACAGATACGTATGTGTATATGTATGTATATACATATATAACCCCTTTCTATTGGTTGTGTTATTAAATAAAATACATCTCTAAAAAACATGTATGTTTTCCTTAGAATGGTAACTGGTATATAATAGACATTTAAAATTCATTGATTAAATAATAATTCTTATTATAATTTCAGTATACTTGCTACTTAGCTCAGAGGCTTATAAATTTCAGATGTTCCAATAAATAATTAAGAGATTAAATGAATGAGTGACTGCGTTAAAATTAGTGTCTCTAAGAGGTGGTTGTCCGTCAGAGTTGCCTACAGAATTTTTTTTTCCTTTTTGAGGCAGTCCTGCCCTGACACCCAGGCTGGAGGGCAATGGTGCGATCTTGGCTCACTGCAACCTCTGCCTCTCAGGCTTAAGTGATTCTCCTGCCTCAGCCGCCCAAGCTGAGGTTACAAGTGCACTCCACTGCATCCAGCTAAGTTTTATATTTTTAGCAGAAATGGTGTTTTGCATACAGCTAATTTTTGTATTTTTAGTAGAGACAGTGTTTTGCTATGTTGGCCAGGCTGGTCTGGAATGCCTGACCTCATGTGATGCCCCCACCTCAGCCTTGCAAAGTGCTGGGATTACAGGCATGAGCCACTGCACCTGGCCAGGATAATTTCGTACATGGTAAAACAAAAATAATTGTTTCCCCTTCAAATATCAATTGAACCCTTTACTAAAAGTAGTTTTACAATGGTCCAAAACCTTTAATCAGTTTTAAGGAATGTTTTTATCATCAATAATATCCATGACACACATACTATTTTAACAAATGAGCAACCTACCAATGTACTACCTTAAGTTATCAAAAGAAAAAAATCCATCTTGGATTATCGGTAAAATATTTCTCCAATCTCTTTCTTTTTTTCTTCACTGCTCTATTTTCCATTAAAAATTCTTTTTAAAATTTCTCAAAACAGTCAATTTTCCTGATTATCCTATCCTTCTGATTTTTTCATCAACTTTTTTTTGTCCTTTCTTTCACCAGCACCTTCCTCTGATTCTCTACCTATATTCTCCTCCATGTAGATTCCCTCCTTTACAGCTCTTCTGCTTCCACAATTTTAACTAATATTTCTATACTGACAAATCACCAAAGAACATTTCTATCTCTAACCTTCAGTTTCTGTTTCTGATCCTTTATTTCCAGTTGCTTTCATCTGTGTCTACTTGAATGATTTGATATCCTATCAGAATTCAAATTTCTAATTTATCTACATCTTCCTAATCAGAAGTTCAAATGTGGAAACATCCAGTTTTGCAAACTGTTTTGAAATAAAGTCGATAACATAGGTCATTTTGGGCCTAAGGACTGGCAAGATGTTGAAAATTTTAGATTACTGTGATTACACAGCAAAATTAGATGTTCCCACGTATGAATTTCTGATTAGGAGGATGTAGATAAATTAGAAATTTGAAATAGCTGAAATAGCTATATGTCACACTTTAATCCAGTAATCAAGTGACTAACATTTTTAGGCTTTCTGTTATTTGTTAATATTTGTTATTTCTTTATATTCAAAATATATAAGAAAGTCAAACAACCTAATGGTTAAAAAAAACTTGATTATAAATGGGCAAAGATGTGGACAGATATTTCTCAAATGATGACATACAAATGGCCAACAGGTGTATGAAAAAGTGTTCAACATAACTGATCATCATGGAAATGCATATTGAAACCACAATGGGATATCACTGCACACCTCTTTAGAATGGCTATTTTCAAAAAGAAAAAACATAACAAGTATTGGAAAGGATGTAGAGAAAAGAAAGTCCTTGAACATTGTTGGTGAAAATTAGTACAGGCATTATTGAAGACGGAATGAAAATTCCTCAAAAAATTAAACAGAACTATAAAATGATTTAGTAATCCCCCCTACTCAGTATTTAATCACAGAAAATGAAATTAATACTTGACTACATAGCTGCATGTCTATTGAAGTAGCCAAGATATGAAAACAATCTGTCTATTAACAGATGACTAGATTAAGAAAATGTGGTATAGATAGGCAATGGAATACCATTCAGCCTTAAAAGAAGAAATTGTGTATTGGTAACAGTATGGATGAACCTGGAGGACTTTTATGTGGACGAAATAAGCCAGACGCAAAAAGACAAATACCACACAATCTGACTTATACTTGGAATTTAAAAAGTTGAACTCATAGATGTAGAGAGTACAATGGTGGTTACCAAGAGCTGGTGCTGGGGCTGGGGCTGGGGAGGCAGATGGGTAGATGTTTGTTGAAAAGATACAAATTTGCAGTTAAGTAGAAAGAATAAGTTCAAGGGATCCAATGCACAGCACAGTGACTATAGTTAATAAGAGATTCTTGAAATTTCTAACAGAGTAGACTCTAAGTATTCTGACCACAAAATAGAAGTATGTGAGTTAATGTATATATTAATTATCTTGATGTAGCCATTCCTTAATGTATGCATATTTCAAAATAACATATTGTACATGAAAAACATATGCAGTTTGTACTTCTCAAATGAATGTACATGTGGAAATGAATACACAATGTGGAAAACAAGCTTACAGAAAAATGTCTCCACACCTGGGAGCAACAAGCACTCAATGAATATTCGTGCAATGACTTCATTAATTAATTTACTTGTCAAGAAGCTATATGTCACACTTTAATCCAGTAATCAAGTGACTAACATTTTAGGCTTTCTGTTATTTGTTAATTAATGAATTAATAAATTAATTACATCTCAGTAATGAAAGGGCAAAACAGCTTCATGCAGTCAGAAGAGTATGGACTTTGGAATACATCAGATATGGACACATATCCTGTTTCTAAACCTAATTTCTGTATGACCTCAGGTAAGGGTAACCTGCTTACCTTTGTAAACCTGTTTCTTCATCAGCAAGTGGATTTAATTAATCTTATCTTGCATGTTCTCATTTCATCTTAGAAAATTTCAGAGGTGTGTTTGGAAACTACCACACCAATACAATACAACACGCAATAATGGAGCAAGAGCTCCATTATTATTATTATTATTATTTTTAGATGGAGTCTCTCTCTGTCACCCAGGTTGGAGTGCAGTGGTGCAATCTTGCTCACTGCAGCTTCCTCCTCCCGGTTCAAGCAAGTCTTGACCTCAGCCTCCCGAGTAGTGAGTAGCTGGGACTACAGGCACACACTACCACACCCAGCTAGTTTTTGTATTTTTAGTAGAGCTGAGGTTTCACCATTTTGGCTTAGCTTGTCTTGAACTCCTGACCTCAGGTGATCAGCCCACCTTGGGTTCCCAAAGTGCTGGGATTACAGGCATTAGCCACTGTGCTCAGCTGAGCATAGATTTTAAACCAAGAGACATTGTAAGATGGCAGATTTCAAAACCTCCTTTCAGGACTCAGTGACATCAGAGTCAGAATATATGGGAGTGGGTCAAATATGTGCTTTGTTATCAAGCTCTCTGGCTTTTATCTGATGCACAGAAGTCAAACGTTTAAGCACCATTGCCTGGGATGAGGACATAGTATATACCTTATAGTCATTGTTTAAAGCACTTTCAAACACATTCCTTTCATTCAATGCTTACAAGGCAGGGAGTCATTGATCCATTCATTCATTTATTAACCAGACAATGATTGAGTATCTTTATGTTAGATACTGAGTGGTAAAAATGGAAACAGGACTAGGTGTTCCGTAGTCATGGAATATACAATAAAACACTGTTCATGATATTTACATACAATATGAATGTGCTTAATGTTGCTAAATGGTACACTTGGAAATGGTTAAAATGGTGAAGTGTATGTTATGTATATTTTACCACAATAAAACAGAGAGAAAGTTGACCATATTTATTCTTTATAGCAATTACTCCTAATGGTAGATTATTATGGGAGAAACATATGAAAATGTTAGTTTCAAGGGTTGGGAGATCACATACATATTTAAAAAGTCAAGTAGTCTCCACAAATTCTGAAATGTTTTCAAGGTATATAGTATTCCCCAGCCATGAAGCAATGACACGGAATGCACCAGTTCTTTTTACTGACTTGATCAACATCTATGTCAAATTATTTGATCTCTCTGATGTTTATCTTTCCTTATGTAGATCAGCCTCAACAGTTAACACTTTTAGGTTAAGGAATGTCCAAGAAAGCAAGAGACAGTCTCAGTGTTAAAGAGAGCTATAGTGGAGACAAATGGAATCCACACAAAACCAGTGAAGTGCCTCTGGATCAAATGCTGCTGGCGGTCACTTCAGATATCTTAGTCTGGCTAGTCTATAAGTAGTCAGTGCTCTTCAGAGGACTTCATTATCTCTGGAGTGTGCCATCAGAGAAAAATATACAAATGTTTTCAAAGTATCATAATTGATTTTAGATATTTTTATATGGATTATTTCATATACTTACCATTTTTTTGTAGTAAGGACACTTAAAATTTACTCTCAGCAATTTTCAACTGCATACTATATTGCTATAAAATGTAATCACTGTGATGTTCAATAATCTCTTGAGCTTATTCCTCCCATCTAACAGAAATTTTGTATCCTTCGACCAACTATTCTTCAACTTTCCCCCATTTCCTTTAGTTCTTGGCAATTATCATTCTGCTCTTTACTTCTATAAGTTCAACTTTGTTTAGATTCCCTGTATAAGTGAGATCATGTGATATTTGTCTTTCTGTGCCTGGCTTATTCCACTCAACCTAATGTCCTCCAGGTTCATCCATGTTGTAACAAATGACAGAATTTCCTTCTTTCTTACAGGTTGATGGTATTTTATTGTGTATATATACATTTTCTTTATTCACTCATTGATAGACACATTAATTGGTAGTATTAGTTTTGATAAGTTGTGACTTCCAAATATATTTATTTTTAATTTCTTTCTGCACTTCCAAAATTTATCCACCAGTGACATAACTAATTTTTGTAGTAGTAGCAGCAGTAATAGTAGTGGTAGTAGTGTTTCTGAATCTATATATAAATAAAGCTATGCAAAGTTCTCATTAGAAGATGTAGTAACATAGAGATGAATCATTCTCCAACTTCATTATGCATGAGACATGTTGAAATTAATTTTTAAAAATTCTAAGCCAAATTCAAAAGATGGTTTTGCAACTATAGGGTGGAGATAAAACATGCGGTTTGAATAAGGTTGTTGGCTGGATGCGGTGGCTCATGCCTGTAATCCCAGCACTTTGGGAGGCCGAGGCAGGTGGATCACTGGAGGTCAGGATTACCTCTGGAGGTCACCCTCCAGAGATAATGAAGTCCTCTGAACTGGCCAAGATCAGCCTGGCCAACATAGTGAAACTCCATCTCTACTAGATATACAAAAATTAACCAGGCATGGTGGCAGGTGCCTGTAATCCCAGCTACTCAGGAGGCTGAGGCAGAAGAATCACTTAAACTTGGGAGGTGGAGGTTGCAGTGAGCTGAGATCGCACTAGTGTACTCCAGCCTGGGTGACAGAGCGAGACTCCACCTCAAAAAAAAAAAAAAAAAAAAAAAAAAAAACAAAGAAAGAAAAAAAGGTTGTGAAGTAAGTTGTTCAAACAAACACTACAATTAAAAACCACTCCCATTCTTACCCTCTCTCCCCAGTATATTAATATTAGCTGTTGGCGGGTCCATGGAAGAAGATATATTACTTCTTTTTCACCTCGTAATTACATAGTTTTCTTGCTTGTATACAAGTAGAAGAGCAGACGACAACTCAAAGAATAAAATAAAATATATCATTCTTTCTATTATTTCTCATACTTCTATTTTTTACACTAATAACAAATATTTATATAGCAAATATTATGTTTACGTCTTGGTTAGTAGTTTTACTTTCTCTATTTTTAATAGAGAAAATTAATAGAGAAATAAAATCTTCAGATTTTTTACATTTGTGAGTGTGTATATATGTGCATTTATATAAGAATACAATTCAGTTTAAATTACTGATTATAATTTGAAAAACCTTGAGTGATTTTGAATTTCTCTGATGTTGCTGATGATTTGTAAAAAAAAAAATATTTATAGCCTATGATGTTACTTTTGAAGTATATCTTTCTGCTTTTCATACACTTATGAAAAAGCTGTTAAAACCAAACCAAGTTAGTTATAAATATTTATAAAGCAAAATCCTATCATGAGTTTAAAACCACATGTCACTTTTTCACCACTCTGTAACAGTGATTAATATGAACTAAGTGGAAGCTGCCATTTTACTGATTCTTCAATTTAATTATTTATGATTAGAAGTGAACAGAGATCGAGATGTGCTCTTAAAAGTAATTCCTCTCATAGGATACTCATGTCTTCCACTTAGATTATTTTTAGTTCACTTCCACTATGCCTAATGCTTTTTTCACTATTTTTCTTCAGACTGTGAAATTATTTTTAAAGTAGCTCTTCTTCAAAAGGACTAGCAACAACTGAAAGTATTCACTATTATTCACTCAAAATGTTGAAGTCAGGCAATAACAAAGGCAAATATAGGGTACCTATTTGTAAATCAACAGGCGGTGTTCCTTATACTTAGAAATCAATTGGGAATTTCAGGGGAAAGGGGCAACCTCAAATTAGCCTGCAAGATTGGCAGCAAGAGATGGGTACTACTTTCCATGCTCTTTCTTCAATTCTTTCAGAAGTGCCCTTGCCTTTCTTTGAAAAGCAGGAAACTGAATTAAACCCTCAGGCTGTTTCTTAAATTAGTGGAGAAATTCCCCCCTCCTATTTCTTCTACCATTTTGAACTTTCCTTAGAGGCCCACTCTGAGGGATGCCCTGATTCAGTGGAACTAAACTATGAATTTAAAAGGCATAGTTATCTAAGCTTTCCTTCTAGCGTGAAAATTAATTAGCAGTGCCCTGATGTAGCAAAAACAGAGATCTTGTTTTACCAGTATTTGGGAAAATTGCAGTCATTTACCATGATTGACCTCTGCTCAGTGTTTCAATTAGCAGTTGCCTGCTCTTTTTTATTGATAATTCCTCAATTTTCCTCACTTTGCTCATTGTTTAATAATGAATTCTCTTTGATGAAATACCCTTTTATTAAAGAGTTTTTCCCCAGGTCTTGACCCTGTAACAATACCTCTTTAGGACCACAGTTTATTGTGTACTATTTACGTTAAAACTGAAAAAAATGCCGAGTTGTCCTTCTTTGAGGTTGAAACTCTGTAGACTCTGATTGTGTATCTCTTATCAGAGTGACTTCTAGTCCCTACCCTAATTCTTTGGCACTATTTTAGATCCCAGAATCTTAGAATAATCACAGAGTGGGTGTGATGTGATGTTAAAGTGAGAATAATATTTAATTTTCCATCAGATAAACAGAATGGATATACAGAATCAAAAATTAATTTTCAGTATAGAAAAATAATGTTATTTCTTAACATCTGATTTTGTGGTCTGGGCTGCATTCCTGCAATAAACGTTACAAGTTAATGTGAGTCTTTTACATTTTAGTGCTTTTCTTCATCTACACTTCAACAATATTAACTATTTAATTAAATGAATGCAGCTTCCAAAGAGACCACACAAAACAAAACGCTACTCACAAAGATGTGAAGACTTGAAATAAAAGGATAAATAGAGATACATATAATAAGTTTATCCTAATTGCAATAGAGTGACTGGTCATTAGCTTTGTTTAATTTCTAGGTTCTAGAGAATAGAGAATTTTAAGTCAGGCTTTTATAATAGCTAAGTCAAGAATTATAAATACATTTTCACTTTCCTCTTTGAATATACTAATATTTTGGCTTATGAAGGATAAAGCTAAGATAAGGAGAATAAGGTTCCTAAGGTGTAAACTTTAAGGGGGAACTTTTAGGGTTATGCAAATACTGACCCAACATGCATTTGGATTACCTTCAGAGTGTGTGCTTCCTTAAATTTTGCCTCCTAAGTTTCTCATTCCCTTACGGTGGTCTCAGCTGTTTGAACTGTAATAACTGTATTATTGTTAGAATACCAGATATTGTAGAAAGAGACTTGCTTTTGAAATGAGGCTAATACATTAATGTTAGCATTAGAACACATTGCTCATACAAACAAATTGCTATGTTGCTGTTCATTCTTTCTCTGTTAGTGTTTGCGTTTCTCATGAGTTGTGGCATTTTGATGCTATAATATTGGCTTGATTCATGTCACAATTAGTCCAGTGTAAAATTTTCAGAAAAACATTTAAAGATCTGCTTTTCCCTTGACTATTTTTTAACTGAAACCCTAGAACACTTGATACAAAAATGTTTTAAATGCAAGCCGAGGGTTCACTTATTTGGTGCATGGTTTGTAAGTCTTACAGACTCCCTGCAATCTGAAACATCTCTAGTGCTGAGTATCACTGACTTGTGCTGTACAGAAGAGTTCTGTAACAGTAAACTTGTTTTAGAATGCATATATTCTGAAGACTTAATTCTACTTAAAAAAAAATCAAAATAGGATCATAAGACCACAGTATTCTGAGTTAAAGAGTCATTTAAACAGAACAAAACTCTAAGGCTAAAAAGTAGAAACTCTGGTAAAGGTCAAGGCAAGCAAGCTGGCCCGAGCACGTCAGCATGGGAGTGAAATTCTGCCATCTCCAGACTTCTCCTTAGGACTGAGTGAGCTGGTAGGCACAATGGGTACAGTGCCTGAGGCCCATAAAATATGTTTTGTTAGGTGCAAGCAAAACATGTTTTAAGTTTATTTTAAAATCACAAGAAAAAATGAATCTAACCCAGCGGTATATCTTTATAATAACACAGTTGTAAAATATAATTACTTAACATATAATTTTTAATACAAAAAGAGGACCACAGAAGCAAAATTTTTCATGGCCCATGAAAGTCATCATGTTGCTGTTCACATTGTCTATGGAAAAGACTCATAATCCTGGAAAGAAGCATTGATAGTCTAGTTTAGGTCACAGGCCCACCTGCTCGCCTCAGTGCTGCTAGAATTTGAATTAAGGCACAGATTAATAAATGAGGTAAATACATAATGGCTAAAAAAAAACCACACACACACAACAAAACAACAAATGTCTATTTTGTATGGGTGACCAGGCATTATGAATTTTAATAATGAGTACTCATGTACATTGAAGTTTAAGGAATCATTGTATGAAAGCTGCTAATTCCTTTCAACATCAGGCTCCTGGTGAAAAGGTGGTGCAAATAGGTATGTCAGATACGTATGCCTCAGCTGGATATTGAAAAATACTGACAGACCAGTTTTCCATCTGTCAGTTTGTTTTTCCATATTTAATGCCAAATTTAATCGTAATGATTTTTTAACGGTATAATGTCCTCAACTCTCCCTAAACATCTTCTTTTCCCACGTAAGGTTAAGTTTTGTGAGGTGTATTAGTTTGTTAGGTTGGGCTGCTGTGGCAAAATACAACAGATTGCATGATTTAAATATGAAACAAGATTTTCTTACAGTTTTGGAGGCCGGAAGTTCAAGATCAAGATGTAGGAAGGGTTGCTTTCTTCTCACTGTATCTCCATATGGCCTTCCCTCTGGGCACGTCTATGTCCAAAATGCCCAAATGTCCTCTTTTTATAAGGACACTAGTCATATTGGATTAGGGCCCATCCTAATAACCTCTCTCTTTCTTGTTTTTTATAATTTTTTAATTTGTAGAGTTGGGATCTCACTATGTTGCCCACACTGGTCTTGAGCTCTTGGGCTCAAGCAATACTCTCACCTCAGCCTCCCAAAGGGCTGGGATTACTTGTGACCCACAATGCGCAGCCTTAATTGCCTCTTTAAAGACCCTGTCTCCAAGTACAGCCACATTCTGAGAGTTAGTAACTCAACACATGAATTATGGGGGAGATACAATTCATCCCATACCGTAAAGCAGTAGAAGTAGATTAAATATACTGCTCTATGTAAATATATGTTTGTTATTATTACTACAGGTTTTATTATTTGGTATGCCTTAATCATAAAGAATGCCTTAATATGAGCTATACAGCTGAAACAATGGAGGGTCCTGAGGACATAAACTTGTGTTCCTTGAGACTAGAGGGCTTTGGGCCACTATGACATAGGCATGTTGAAGAACATAAACTTTTTTGTGATAAAACCAAGAAAAGTATTTCCTATAAAGCAGTATTTCTGATACTGCAAACCATATATAACCTAGATTAGAATCACCTGGGGTGCCATTTATTATTGGCTTTACCCCAGATCCACTGAAGCAGAACGTCTGGAGGTGGGGGACCCAATCATCTGAATTTTTATGAAGCATTCCAAGTGATGCTGGTAACATACCAAAGTGTGAGAACTGCTCTGGAGTCAGGTAGTATTTTTTTGTCTTTTACTTTTTAGTTTAATATCTTTCAGATTAACAGAATTGGAATAATGACACTTAGTGGCTAGATTTTATTACCACTTCTCTGTGGGCTTTGTCTATCATCTATCTATCTATCTGTCTGTCTGTCTATCTATCTATCTATCTATATCAGCTATCCACATCTATCATCTAAAATATACTGAATGTCATTAAACTCACCAAACAACTAATATACTGATCATAACTGATATTTACTAATATGTTTTATCATAACTTATATTTACTAATATGTTCTCCCCATTCCATCCCCCTACCCCTGTCTATAATGACCACTATCTGAATTTGTGCATATTTTTCTGTCTCAAAAAGTACATATATAAAAATCTACATAATGTATTTATGTATATACGTATATATATATAAAGACACATATGTCTATATCTCCCTATCTCTCTCTGTCTCTCTCTATCTATCTGTCTATACTTTAACTGTTTTAAACTTTTAAAAAAGGGCTATATGTTGTTCATATTCTTCTAAGATTTTGTTCAGCTCCTCCTCCCCACTGACAACATGTACATTAAATTTCATCTAAATTATTCCAAGTAGCTTATAATTTGTCCATTTTCACTGTTACAGATATATATATATAAGTATATATATATATTCATTGGCACTATTACAGAATTTTTATTTTTTGAGATGTGGTCTTGCTATGTTTCCCAGGCTGGTCTCAAACTTCTGGGCTCCAGCCAATCTCCTGCCTTGTCCTCACAAAGTGCTGGGATTACAGGCATGTGCCACCACACCTGGACTGCACTATTACAGAATTATACTGAATGGATATATCACAATTTAATTATTCATCTCTCTTTCACTTGGGTTAATTTATCGAATTTTCCTATTATAAATTACCTTGCTAGTAATATTCATGTATATGCATCCAAGTGCACAAATGTGAGGCATATTTTTGGATAATATCTAGCAGAGTAAATGTTGAATAGTTGGATATGAGAATGATAACTTTAAATAATATTGCCAAATTATTTTTCAGAGTCATTATAGCTATTTATATTCTGATCAATGACACTAAAATTATCTTCTCTAGCACGTGGTGTGATCAGGGCTCTTACATTTTGTCAGTGAGATGGATGTAAAACAGTATCTTGTTGTGGTCTTGATTTGCATTTCTTTAACCATGAAGCGGTTGAGCCCATCTTCATATTCTTACTGGTAATTATGTGTTTACTCTTCTCTGAAATGTGTTTGTGTGTTTTGCCCATTTTTCTGTTTGTGTCTTTTTTTACCCATTAAGTTGTTTATCCTTTCCTTGTTAGTTTTTACTTTGTTTTCCCATACCTTATGTGCCTTTTGAAAAAGTGAAATTCTTCATTTTAATAGAGCCAGTTTTATCAATCATGTCCTGTAGCTAGAATTTTTTTTTTGTCTTATTTTAGAAAATGTTCTTTAGCCCAAGGTCAGAAAAGTATTAATCTACATTTTTGACTAAATGTTTAAACCTTTGTTTAACATTTATGTTTGTAATCTATCTGAGTTTTCTTGAGTGAAAGATATTAGGTAGGGATCTAATTTCCTACAATTCTTTACGTATAGATGGTAATTTTTCTTCGGTTTTATTAATTGATTTTTTTTTCATTTTGAACTGATCCTGCATACCACTCTTGCCATATATCAAGTTTTTGTGTATATGTGTCTGTCTAAACTCTTTATTATATTTAATCTCTTAGTTTATAAAACTCTAATACAAAACTACTTCTATCATATTTATTATAACCTCATGATAATTCCTGCTGCCTGGTAGGGTAAATTCTCACTCTCTAATCTTTTTTCTGCAAAAATATCTTGATTATTCTTCGCCCTTTTATCTTCCATATAAATTTTAAAACTAGATTGTTAGGCTTTATAAAAAAAAAACCTTATCCATATCAAGCGATTTAAAAAAAACAATTTATTTACTCGTGGACTCACCAGAGTGACAGAGAAAAGGAAACAGAACTGTTAGTCTGGCCTCTAAAGCTACTATATCAGAATCACTTAATGTTTACATACATTTAATTAATATATTTTTAAATAGTATTTACTTTGGAATTTAAAAATTTATATTTTCTTAGGGCATTAAAGAAAATGATTATAATTTAAAGCTTGTGTTTTTTCCCTATCATGGTTTGTATATTGGGAGGATTTAGAGTGATGTTATTTCAGCTTCACTTTTACAGTTAGTTGCAATGTACCATTTGGTTTCTTCATGGCTTTTTATTTTATAGATATTCAAGTAGAAATTACTATGCTTTTCATTATAAGGTGGTTTATTTATTGCTGATTGAAAATAAATGAACCCTCTTTCACAAATTTTAAAATTTTGTGATTGGGATAAATACAAATTGATTTAATATTTTCTTTCTCTTGATAATAATAGAACGGTACGCATCACCCCATCCTTATCCCAGTAAGAAAAATAGTTTCAAACATAATGTGCAACCTGGATAAGCATATATAATATGGCAATTAAAATATGACTCCATTCTCCCATTACCTCATATATTCACTGGTAGTGAGTTAGGTAGCATATAAATCTGCAGCAGCAATTTACAGAATAGAAACCTAGTGATCAAAAGGAGTTTGTGTAGTTTCTTAAAGTATGTTATTTATGCCTGACACATAGCTTAGATAGTGATAGAATTTAGCATACTGCATATGTCTGTTACTTCATTGTATTTGTGTTAGCAAAGAGTTTTTTGTTTTTGTTTTTTTCCCGTAGTTCAAATTTGCTCAAGGACACAGAATGTGAGAACATTTAGTACTCAGATGCAGTGTACTCTGTTCTGTTAATTCTTTTTATGTGGAGAAGCTGGAATGTGAAAAGGTTGTAAAACAAGGAAACAAACTCAAATGGTTATTTCTTGTTTTAGTCTAAGTCCATTATAATACCGTGCCAATAAACATGGTGGCTAAGATAATATGAGTGTGAGTCACTTTATTTGTGTCGGAAATTCACTAAGACCTCGATTCTAATTTCCATTAAATGAAAAGGTATTTACAAAGCACAAAACAAAAGATATAATTTAATAAATGTGCAACTTCTATTCTTCTGTTCTAACCGCATTCTTTGCAGTGAGCTTTGCTTGGGTTTAAGCTTTTACCTTGGATTGAAATCAGTTAGAAGAAATTGGATTCTAAGGCCTGAGAACTCCTTACTGAAAAATCAGTAAACTGAAGGGAGGAAGGCAAACTTCATAATTGAGAAAAATTAAAATCTTCTCCGTAAGTGAGGTTACATATACAAGATTAGACCAGGCAGAAACAACAACTGAAATGAAAATGTGAGTCAACTGCGCACAAGACATACTGCAGGACAAATTATGTTTCCAATATAGATGAAATCAATTTCATGCACAATTTATTAGTGCTGTCACGGATGGTCTGTCCTAAGACAAGATCTAGGTGAATTGAGTTATTTACCTACAGCGGTAGCAAGTGATCTTTTAGGGCAGTGTTTTTTTGAACTTCTTCGTTCCCTAGGGTGCTTGTTAAAAAAAAAATACAGATTGCTTTGCCTTACCTGAGAGCTGCTGATTCAGAATTTACTCTACAGGAACTTGGAAATCTATACTCATTATTAGTTAAGTTACGAAAACATTACCTCAGAGAGAGGTCATATATGAACCAGAAGAACCTAGTCAAGTGTGTTTGTGTGTGTGTGTGTGTGTTTACTTTACAGAAAGTAATTTTTTTTTTTTGAGATGCAGTCTTGCTCTGCTGCCCAGACTGGAGTGCAGTGGTGCAATCTTGGCTCATTGCAACCTCCGTCTCCCAGGTTCAAGTGATCATCCCTCCTCAGCCTCCCAAGTAGCTGGGATTACAGACATGTGCCACACCACCCAGCTAAGTTTTGTATTTTTAATAGAGGCTGGGGTTTCCCCATGTTAGCCAGGCTGGTCTAGAACCCCTGACCTCAAGTGATCTGCTGACCTCAACCTCACAAAGTACTGGGATTACAGGTGTGATCCATTGCACCCAGCTTAAAAATTTAATTTTTAGGATTATCTCACCCTAAAAATGCACCCGCCTGAATAGAGAGATCTAGTTACTATTCAGTTGATTTCATTGTTTTCCTATTAGGTATAATTATGACTCCAACCTTTTATTTTTATTTTATTTATTTTTTTGTCAGGAAAATGCTTATTTTGGAGTGAAACCAGGGCCTTCTCATGAACTAAACAGAGTGTGTTATAGCCTCAATAGACTAAGCAAGCTCTAAATTTTATCTTCCATGGTAAATAGAACATGATAATTTAAAATATGTTTTTTATTTATGTCCATGTAACCAACATGAAGAAAATTTCACATCTGATTTTTTTTTGTTAATACATAGAATAGAAAGTTGTTTAAAGCAACAACAAAAACCAACCAGACCATTCTGAATCAATAAATTTAGAATGTGTTCTTACAGCTGAAACTTTATAAAGAGAATTTGAACTTAATTATATATTTAAGAATTACATCAACACATTTCCCTTTGAAATTAGAGCATTTTGCATAGGTAGCTTGTCTGGGAACTTTTGATTTCTGAAAGGAGGGGTTTCTTTTTACAGCAAGGTATCTATTTTTCTGGTAGGAAGATAGGTTCAAAGAGATTCAGCAACTTGCTTGGAGGCACTCATCAGTCACCGGAAAAGTCAGAAATAAGTGAAGAATTCCTCACTGACCACCCAGCCTCTTGTGAAAATGCGTTTGCTGCCCATGCACTTTCTGAGACAACTTAGCCCTCAAGAATTCCACATTTCTTGTTTTGTTGTCCAGAGTAGGCTTCCTTTCAGCATTGCAAGTGTCAAAATGGTTTTGATGATGATTAGGCAAAATAATTGCTTTTTTGCTTTACATTTGAATCTTTGTGGAGCCTTTCCACGGGAGCCCACGTGAGGGGCAGATGCTCCATAGCACAAGCCTCATCTTTTCCTCCTCCTGTGACCACCTGCTTCCTGTCTCAGCACTTAGATCCACCTCACAGTCCAGCTGCTTCCTCGCTTCCAGGCCCCATGGCTCCCTCAGTCATGGCACAAGTGCTGTGTGAGCAGTGACCCTGGTGGCCTCCCTGTCATCGTCCAGCTGCCTTTAGCCTGAGCACTGACTTCAACAGATTCCCCTCACATTTCCACTGTCAGCCTGATGCCAGACTTCACAACTTCCCTCATCCATTTTGTTAGCCTCCTGCTCCCTCTGTGAGGAACTTTGGAGATTCTCTCACAGGCTGGTCTTTTCACCAATGCCTCATAGTTGAACTGTGTAGGGAGGTAGGGCTGTCCCCCATCCTTGGACCTGCCCACTCTCATCTCTGAGGAGAAATACTGTTCTCCTCCCCAGAGGAGGAAGTGAAGTGTAGAGTGCTTCTCCAAGATACAATTGACAGTGGTGCTCAAGTAAGTCTCGAATTAATTTGAATTTTGTGAAAATAAGCATCAGAAATATACCTACATCATATTGAAGTGTGATGCGAAGGATATCACTTGGCAAGCTTACAAGCCAAACATAATGAGATAGGTAGCATAATTACAGTAGAAAAAAATGCCAAAATATGAATGAAAATCCAGCCAGTGTTCTGGATCCCTAATCTTTTTTGACATTATCAATGTTTCTGGCCTCCAGAAGTCTCTCTTTGCTCACCTGGGTCTTGAATACCTTATTAATAAAATGTAAATTGCAAAATTTAACCTGCCTAAGGACCAGGGCTTTGGATAGGTATAGTTTTAAATTAAATACATTTCATCATAAAAATAAGATTAAAAATTTAATGTTTAAAAAAATTTGATGTATAAACTTTGTTAAAAAGATAACTTTATGTTTGCTGATAACAGAAACAACAATATTTTGAAAAAATATAAAACAAGAAGCAAATATCTTAATAAGACTGCTGGCATTTTGAAGTATTTCTTTTTTTTCTTTTTTTTTTTTTTTTCTTTGAGATGGAGTCTTGCTCTGTCACCAGGCTGGAGTGCAGGGGCGTGATTTTGATTCATTGCAACCTCTGCCTCCCGGGTTCAAGTAATTCTCCTGCCTCAGCCTCCCAAGCAGCTAGAACTACGGGGGCATGCCACCACAGCCAGCTAATTTTTGTATTTTTAGTAGAGATGGGATTTCACCATATTGGCAAGGATTGTCTCAATCTCTTGACCTCGTGATCCTCCTGCCTCAGCCTCCCAAAGTGCTGGGATTACAGGCATGAGCCACCATGCCTGGTCAAGTATTTCTTTTTGTGGGTACACAGACATATATTTCTTCTTTTTCTTTCCTTTTCTTTACCTTTCTTTCCCTCTCACACATACAAAATTGCATATTTTTAATTTTTCACTGTTTTTTTACTAAAATTATATAATTTATAATATAAATTGAATTTTGTTATAAGAATAGTTTCATTTTTTCAGTCTTTATAGTAGTTTTAAATGTTTATATTGTACTCTGTAATTCTCTCCTCCTTTGATTCAAACTTTTTTCAAGTAAAATTATAATGATAGACATTTATTATTTATCATGTCAAAATTATTTTCCGTATGCAGATGCTTCTGAACTTACAATGGGTTTAGATCCCAATAAACCTACCCTAAAGCAGGAAAATTGTAAGTTTAACCTTGGTAAGTCAGGGACAGTCTTGTAGTATTTTATTTGGTGAACATTTAGATTACTTAAATCATGTTTTATTTCCAAAAGTTTTGAAATAAAATAGCTTTCAAACAATATAAAATAACAAGATGAAAATAGTGCCCGAGAACAGCAGAGTAATAAAAAATAAGCGGAGAAACAAAAATTATGAAATTCAGGCTGTTAAGTTTTTATACATTCATTCGAGATGTGCATCAAATTATATTTTGGATTTTTAACAGCCAAATTGGGGGACAAGGGGTGTTGGCTAGCATGAAGGTATAATTATTTACATATTCCAGTGTTATAAAATAAAATCGAACCCATTCTCTGAAAATGCAGCTTTTCTTGATATAGAGATCTCAGGCAATAAAGATGTTAGATCATATATTTTTATTATAATGTTTCAATTTCAATAATATGCACATATTTACAATTCTTGGTATGTAGTACCATTTTTTCTCCCCCAAAGCCAGCATTGGCATTGTTACATAAACTTTTTGGTGTAATAAGTGGAAATAGCTCATCTTTTATTAATTTATTTAATTAATTCCTATTTCTTTGTTGGTAGCAAGACTCAACATGTTGTCCTTTTGGTTGCCTCTTGTTGGATTTGCTGGTTTATGAATCGCCCAATCCCTTCTGTATGTAAGATTTTTCATGGAGGATCTACATGGGGAGCGATTTTGGCCCATGGTACTCTGGCATAGTCTGTACAGGTAAATATTTTGAAGTTGGTTAAGGTCCAGCTTTTCCACAACTGAGGCATTTATATCTAATTTCAATATTCTTGATTATGGCAGAACCTAATCCTCTTTTGTATGTACATTTTTGACAGAAATGTTACTCTGAATTATCACGCTTTTTGGTTTTAATATATTTAAAGTTGCAAGGAAAAAGAGCAGCAGGTAACAGGGTGACAGTGCATTTTGTCATTTTGTTTATATAGGCCAGACTGGCCTACTGTAAGCTTAAAATCTAGAATTACCTTGCACTTTAGATTCAAAATTTTATTAATTATATTTTCAATTACAGAGATATAAGTTTTCATTTATCCTAGGACAGTCTGTCTTTGCTGTAGCCCACTAGACATAAACTATTATCTAATTCTCTTGATACTTTTTCCTCTTGCCAAACATTTCAGGAATAATATTAGATCTGTGGTTTGAGGACTCATTATATGAACACACTATTCTTATCACCTGCTTCTCTGTGTTGTATTGATTCCAAAATAATTTAAATCATCTGCTAAAAAGGGTGGTTTTTAAAATCTAAGTTTTTATCTTGTATATAATAAACATTAGTTATGCTAACATTATTTTAAAAACAAACCAGCATGTTTTGAAGCACTGCTTTTAATCAGGTTACTCTGTTAGCATGTGGCCTATATAACCTAGAGTCTTCTCTTAGGACACAATTTTGTATGTTTTGAAGAAATGCTGGGTACAGTTATATCAGAAAGGCAGCCTGTTCATATTCCATCACATCAACTGCATCTGCTCCAGCCACATGCTGTGTGAACTTGGACTGCTGGAGTCAGGGGAAAATCACTATTGCCACATGTTGTGATGCTTTCCCCTGGTAACACATGTTTGTAAAAATTTTGCAAGAGCCAAATACAAGATGGTAGTGTTATAAAAAAAAAGCAAGCACATGAATGTAACTGCAGTCTAGTCCTTAGAAGACTAGTGCCTAATTTCTTCCTACAGAGTTTGATGGATATGAAGAATGTTGAAAAGCCTGGGGGATAGAACGAAACAACAAAGAAAAGAATTTGAATTCTTTAGTCTGAAGAGGAGGCTGGAAGGTTAAAGACTGTCTTATTAATGGAATTCAAGTTATATAGAAGTTTTGTAATTGAGTCAAAATGAATTAACCTTTTTGAAAGGCAATTTTGATTTCCTTTCCCATGTCTTTAAATAAGAGCAAATGGGGGAATGAAAGAGGAGGAGGGGATGATAGAGTATCTTTGAGCATTGGCAACTTTCCCTGGGATTTCCTTTTTCTCACCTCATGTTAGTATATACTCAGGACTTAATCTCAGGAATTTTTTTCCTGTTCTATCTGTCCTTTTACCATTTCCATTCAGAATGAAACATTGACCTGACAAAACTATCCCATGACCACACCTGCAAGGAGATATTCAGAGATTGGTACAACTGCCTTCTGATGTTAGAATGAGAAAATAAATTAGCTTCTCAGAAATTACCAAGCATGATTTTAATTTGGTTAAAACTGGACAGAGCAGCCATTTCTGGTAGTGATGGCTATTACACATAAGAGCCCTGTTGGAAAATGGAGATAGATGTCCCTCTGCCTGAATCATGGGAGTTAGGTTTTCTGGTTTTAGAAATATTTGAAAAACAATAAATGCTCCAAATGGCTTGCCAAACTTTTTATTTCAGTTTCTAGTATAAGCTAAGTATTCATTATCTGACATGCTTAGGATAAGAAGTGTTTCAGATGTCAGATGTTTTTTTCAGAGTTTGGAATATTTGCAAATACAAGGTGAGATATCTTGCAGACATGACCCAAGTCTAAACACAAAATTCCTTTGTGTTTGGTGTACACCTTTTATGTATCACCTGAAGAAAACTTTATGCAATATTTTAAATACGTCCCTTATAGGAATAAACTGTGTTATACACCGGAGTTTTGACTGCAAGCTATCACATGAGGCCAGGTGTAGAATTTTCCATCTGTGGCATCATGTCAGCACTCAAAAAGATTTGAATATTGAAACATTTCTGATATTATGTTTTAGGAATGCTCAACCTGTATCCAAACAATATAAACATGTGTCTAAATTCTAGATGATTTTTAGTGCCCGATTCTTTCTGGAAAATATTTGGCTTGCTGTTTTTAGTTTAAAATAGAATCTGAGGGTCATTACTGTTATTAATTAAGATTATTTTTTGGATAATCAAAATATGCTTAAAAAGTAATAGAGTTTTGTATTTTTTTTTCATTTTAGAAAATAAATGCAAGGCTAACCTTTAATTTTCTTAGTTGTCATGGTAAATCAAAATTAACTACAGCTTAAATTTGTATTGGTAGTCAATAGTAGGTGATCACTCAGCAATCTGTATTTGAAGTAGACAAAATTTCAGTTTAATCATGTAATAGTAAATGACTTTTTTATGTTTTTGATGTCTACTCAGAAATCTATCCACTGTTTACTATTGACGCCCCAAAGACCATTGTGATGTTGAATTTTCTGTGTTAACTTGACTGGGCCAGGGCATGCCCAGATATCTGGTTATACATTATTTCTGGGTGTGTTTGTGAGGGTGTCTCCAGGAGAGATTAGCTTTGAATTGGTAAACTGGTTAAAGCACATTTTCCTCTCTGATGTGGCTAGGCATCTTCCAACCCACTGAGGACCTGAATAAAACAAACCTGAATTTTCTCTCTCTGCCTAACTGCTTGAGTTGTAGCACTGGTCTTTTCTTGAACTGGGACTTCCAGTATTGGTACTCCTGGTTCTTAGACCTTTAGGCTTAGACTCCAATTTATACCATTATCTTTCAGAGTCTCCAATTATAGATGACAGGCTACAGAACTTCCCAGCCTCCATAATCATGCAATCAATTATTAAAACTTTTTATAATTATTTTATTCATTTTTTTGTAGAGGTGGGTCTTGCTATATTGCCCTGGCTGGTCTCAAACTCCCAGACTCAGGTGATCTTCCCACATTGGCCTCCCAAAGTGCTGGGATTATAGGTGTCAGTCACCATAGCCAACAGTGAATTTCTTGTAGTAAATATCTATCAATCAATCAATCAAACAATCAATCTATTATCTATCATCTCTCTATTATCTATCTATCTATCTATCTATCGAATCTCCTATTAGTGTTGAGAACCTGACTAATACAACCATTATAAAAATCTGTTTGTCAGGCAAAACTTAATGGATATATGGCAGCGAGTGAGAATGTCTCTCCATAGAGTCTTAGCATGGTTTCAGAATGAGAAATAAGTAAAAGTTATTTATAGAGTTTGAAAGTCTGGGCTGGGTGATCTTAAGGCAGGCCTTGGAAGGTTGAGACTTTATAGGAGTTTGTCAAAGTTTAGGACATAATAGTTTGGATCTGCAGATAGCAAAGATGAGGGTGTCCAAGAGAATCTGGATGAACAAGCCGTTAATCTTGATAAGTAAACTCTTTAGTTAATACAGTCTTGTGTTGTGGTAGCAGATGTTTTATGGAACAAGAAGCTAAGTTATTTTGTTTGATCCGAGCATTGTGTAACACAGGGACAAGAAAGTATGCCTGGCACAAGCATTAGTATGGGGTAAGGAATTATGTTAGTTTAAATTTCTTGATTTTATATTGGACCTCTCAAATCATTAATTATGCAATAGAGGACTAAAATTCTGAATTGCCATTTATTAAAAACTGTTGAAAGTACAATTGTAAGATCTCTTGTTTTTCTTCTGTAATAAAGGGGCAGATTAGTTCTTATTTTCATATATCAGCTATCTAACATTAGTGATTCTATTGATGTTTCCAGCTAATATGATGTTTTAAATCATAGTATAAGCTTTTAATAAATGAATTCCTTATTTAATTGTGCTGAAACCAAATGTCAAACCTCTTTGAAGCTGCACATACTGAGTTAATTTTGAAGAGTATTCATTAAGACCTTGATTTAAAATTGTGTAAGTGCTGATGGAAAAAGTAGTAAAGTTTATGGAAAATTATTTCTTAATAAAATAATATAATTTTCATATGTTATCAGAAAGAAGATTTAAAATAAAACTGAGAAGTCTAAAATACTGACCTATTAATAGAAATAATATTTTGTATAAAATATCACTGACCACAAATATCTTAAATTAATATTAAAAATTTTAGTAGTAAAAGAAAAAATATCCTTAAATGTTTGTTCAATGGAAAAAATAAACGGACAATTTTACAGAGATCTAGCCATTACAATTACGTTCATGCAAATGTTTGAATTATGTAAAATTGTATATGGGATGACTCAAGTGTAATGAAACCAGCAAATCAATTTGCTGAATATATAATTTTGTGGCAGACATTATCGGTTGCCTGCCAAATATCTAGTTTATTCCATTTTACTTGCACTGATGTTTGAAAAGGAGAAATACTCACCTAAACACAATCCGGTCCCAAATTTCTTTAAGATACAGGTGGCCAAATGTTTTTCTGCTATGGATTACTGGGAAACTTTTGTTTTATTGACTTAAGAACTGTTATATCCTCTTTGATGTCTCCTTCTTCTTTCTGGGTGGACTATAGGGAACAGCTACCTTGCCAATATGAGGTTGCCATGAAGATACAGCTGTAATGTAAGAATGGAGGAGTAGGAAAAAGAAAGGTCAAGGTCCCTGGAGATACTATAGCAGCCATGGTCTGCCTGTCTCTGTACTGCTTATTGTGCTAAAACAGAATAAAAAATAGCCAAAAAATTATAAAAAGGAAAAATTAGGAAAACAACACTTCTCTTTAATTAAGTCCCTGTAATCAGTTTTTACTGCATGCTGCAAAACACAGTTCTCAACTGCTACAGATCTCAATTCTGCTAAAAATGAAATAAATAAGTGAAAGAAAGCAAACCAAATATAATTATAGTAATTTATGCATGTTGTAGTTGTTGATCATTTTAAAACGGCTATTCTGTCTGTACTACAAATTAAAAATTTGTAAACTTTGCAGTGATTGCATGTTTATTTTATCATCGGAAAGAGGAAAAATTGTATTTATGTATATTGAAAGTAAAAATCCCTTTTAAAGGAGATTTATAGAGTCACAAGGTTAATATGCCTATATATTTTCATGATACATGTACCAGACATGCACATAAAAGACATAAAAGAAATAAAGGATGCTGATGTTTTATATGCAGAAGAAAAGTTTATTAGGACACTAATACATCTTTTGGACATAGTAGGAGTCTGCACAAGCGGTCTAACAACTGTATGAATAAAGAAATTTCAACAAATTCAAGCAGAAAAGCTATGATGTTTCTGTTTGGTTCACAGGTTATTTAAAAACTTCAATTCAATACAGAGACTTACAGCACATTGTATTTAGCAACACCCATGGAAAATTAATAAGTGCTCCTAAGTGTATGTGAGTGTGTTGGCAAGTGTATTAGTCCATTCTCACACCTGAGACTGGTTAGTTTATAAACAAAATAATTTTAATTGACCTACAGTTTTGCAGGATGTACAGGAGGCATGGCTGGGGAGGCCTCAGGAAACTTCCATCCTGGCAAAGACAAAGAGGGGGAAGCAAGCACATCTTCACGTGCCACAGGAGAGAGAGCTAAACGGGAGGTGCTGCCCGGTTTTAAACAACCAGATCTCTTGAGAACTCAATCATGAAACAACACTAGGGGGTGGTGCTAAATTATTAGAAATCACCCTTATGATATGATTATGTCCCATCAGGTTTCACCTCCGACATTGGGAATTACATTTCAACATGAAGTTCGAGTGGGGACACACCATCAAACCATATCAGCAAGATGAAGAGAAAGGTTAGTTGTTATATTGATCAGCCCTTTGTGATCGGAAATTATTCACAAAATAGTTAAAAGCATTAGAGGTCGTTCTTTTAAAAGCATTCTTTCTTTAGTTCATGAGTCATCTCTCATAGTGTTAATATTTATGAAACAAAACATGTTTTGGTTTCTGTTATGAAGTGACAATTTAAATGAGAGATTCGGTAAGTTATCCCAACCATTCTGGTGAGGATTTCTTTATTTTCATTTCGACCTTTTCTTTCCAACCCCCTGTGATAATTTGGTAGCAAGATAAATAAATGGATTTTATGGCTTTAATGAAGTGGTTTTGAATGTCAAAAACATTTGAGGACATTACATGGTTCTAAAGTGTAAGATATTCAAAATTGAGGTAAGTGAAAGTCATGTAAGAAACTTTTTATGAAAATTTATTTATTTTTTGTTCCATAGATCATTCACCAAGAGTGGCTGGACCTCTGTGGATATCCTATCACTTCATTAGCATTGCAGGAGGTTAAACAATCAAATTGAGATCACTTTCTACAAGTGTTCATTGTAGTTCTAGAGACCAGACCAATAGGAGACCAATATTTTATACAAATGTCAGAGCTAGAAGACTGCTCACTGTTCCCTCATTCCATTCCCTTTATTTTACAGATGAGGAAACTAAAAAACTCCAAACAAACTGAAGTGCTCTAATTTCCCCCAACATTTCAATATTTTTTTTTACCTCAAGACCTGAACACATTTTCATTTGCTAGGACACATCCTGACTTGCTTGAATAACTCTAAATTTAACATCTTCTTCCAGGATTTCCCTGAACCCAACAAATCTGGATTAGTCCTTCTTCATTCTCCCAGGGAAACCTGTACATCATTTCTTGTGTCAGTTACCATGCTGAGTCATAACTATTATTTTACATTTCTTTGTGACTCTCTAATTGTAAACTAATTGAGGGTGAGCAAGAACTAAGTCTTCTTTTGTTCATCATGGCTCCAGTATACAGCAAAATAGTGATAAAAAATGTTTATATGTTGAATGAATGACGTGATGAAATTTAACGATCAAATGTGTAATTTAGTAAACAATGTTTGTAAAACATACAAATACTTACATATAAAAGTGAAACATGTATTTCTGTTTAGGGATTATTAAAATATAGGTGAGAAAAAATATTTTTAATTTAGAAAAAAATTGTGGCTATTTCTTTTGTTTGCAAGTATCCAGGAAAACAATATGTTAATTTTTTTCAAAAGTATAAATTTAAGTTTCCCAAGAAAACTTGTAGTTCTATGTGATAACAATGCTTTGCCCAGAAATAATGATGAATAAATT
This sequence comes from Ateles fusciceps, assembly GCA_036589455.1. Taxonomy (NCBI): domain Eukaryota; kingdom Metazoa; phylum Chordata; class Mammalia; order Primates; family Atelidae; genus Ateles; species Ateles fusciceps. The sequence goes on from JAZHEH010003310.1 coordinate 7,213,484, forward strand.
ACTGCATTCACACAATTAAATTCTAAGCTGCAATGGGGATAAATGAACTATACCTACATACAATAATATAGATGAATCTCATAAAAATGATGTTGATTGAAAAAAGCAAGAAAATAAAAAGTATATATTTATGATTGCCCTTATAATATTCTTCAGAAATAAATGGGCAAAAGTTATCTGGATGTTGGAAATCGGCTTAGTAGTTTGCCTTTGTGGGAGTAGTGACTGGGTCAAGATAACAAGGTGTTTCTGTGGTGCTGACCCCGGTCAGCTTCTTCTTACAGGTTCTGGTTTTATAGGTCTTCATTTTAAATGCATTTATTGTGATATATGTGATAATTTGTTTACATTTATATCTTATATATATTTTATTTCAAATAAAATTACATGCACATGCCCTCACTCCCCTAAAACTCAAATTTAAGGACCCAGGCCATGGTACTGACCAATGAAATAATGAGTTACAATTTACATACACACATAGGCATTGGCTTATACTTACTGGTGGGGATCTACAAATAAATGTCTCAGTTTTTCCAGCAACTCCAGAGACTATGGCACTGTGAATTGGAGTTCCACTTAACACATGTTTTATTGGTTTTTCTACCTACCATGCCTCCTTTTCTCTAATTCCTCCTGTGTGTTTTCCTGAATCACTTCCTAAGTAGAAGAAATATTCCAAAGCCCTTGCCTTAGTGCCTGCTTTGCAGGGGCCACAGAGATACTCTACTAACACATATTGTCATTTGGGAATTTTTAAAATTATAAATTTGCCTTTCTGTTCCATTTTCCTCTGAATTTCATGGACATAGAGCTTTGCCAGATGTGTAAATCATAAGAGAACGTTGAATGCCACCTCTTTTCAGCATTTTTATGTGGCTGCTATAGACAGAATGATTAAATACCAGGAGCACTTCCTTCTCCCAATATTTTCCACTCTTTGTCCAGGATGAGTGCCTGTAAATAAATTTTTAGTGATTTTCTGCATTGTTAAGATATATTAATATTTCCAGGAACCTGTGTTTAAAATGCCAGAGATGATTTATTAATATATTATCAATTGTTATTATCTTAGTCACACACAAATGTCTTCAACCTGACACAAATCTCTTGTGAGGAAAACCTATTCAATGACAAGTTCATAAGGGAGTCTTCCATTTTTTCTACCTTCTCCTTTAAACCTGTGTCGGCATCATGTTCATCGTGTTTAAAAGCCACAGTATTATTTTGCTAGGGCTGCTAAAGCTACCACAGACTAGATGCCTTACCCAACATAAATTTATTTTCTCACAGCTCTGGAGGCTAGAAGTTCAAAATCAAGGTGTCAGCAGGTTTAGCTTCTTCTGAGGCTTCTCTCCTTGGCTTCTGTTGTGTCCTCAGGTGGTGTTTCTTCTGTGCATATAGATTTCAGGTGCCTTTTTGTATATCCTAATATCCACTTCTCCTAAGGACACCAGTCAGGTTGCATTAATGCAAACCCTTAGGGCTTTGTTAACTTAACTACCTCTGTAAAGGCCCTTTATCCAACTAGAGTAACATTCTGAGGTAATGGGGGTTAGGACTTCAACATAAAAATTTGGGGGAGACAAAAATTTATCCCATAACAACCACTTTGGCTCTAGAAAACACAATAGTAGAGTCCACTGACAAGAAACAAGGAGGAAAGCTGGCTATTGCTGTGACCCAGCAGACAGAAACAAGATGGTTGAATCTGCCCAGGCTAAATACAAGCAAAGGTGTGGTGACGTATGCAGAGCAGCAATTCTCATCAGCAATAAGTGGTGAGATTTTTCTGGAGTTAGATGCCACTGATGCTGCTTTCGTTTGGCTGCCAGAAAATGCAGCAATTTAGTCGAAGAAGGGTATATTACATTACAAAGGTGTTCATTCGTTTTTTAGTTTGTTATTGCAGAGTCTTTAGAAGTCTCCTGGGACTCTGAGTTCTGCATCTATCCCTAACTTGCTTCAGTGTTGTACGTGTTACTTAATCTCTTAATTCTTTATCTGTGAACCGAGGATAATATTTATCTTAAAGGATTCATGTGTGGTATATATGAGATGATGCATATAAATTGCCAAACAAATAGTAGGCCTTAATATATGTTTGATCAACCTTTATGTCCTCTGCTCACATGTTTACGTGTCCGGAGAAATACTTCATATGCCATGTAAGTGTTGAAATGGTGGAGAAGGCTGAAGCAATAGAAAATTTGGGTGGCCAGGAACATAAGAATACTTAGGAGGCTGGCAAAAGAAAGTATTCAGAAACCTAAGGATAGATAAGCAGAGAATAAATGGAAATTAAAAATTTTTAAAGCCCATTCTTGGTTAAGGTGTTGTATATGTGAAGGGCATCAGCAGAAATGACATTGTTTACAGAACCTAGTGATAGTAACTAATCAGGCTTCAAAAGATTAATGAACAGAATACTTGGTCCTCTTCAGAGAACACTGGTTTATTCATTGCTGTGTATGCCACCTCAATATTGTTTAGTAAACTGGAAGGTCAAAATGAGCATCTTTTTATGGAGTTCTGCACTTGTTTGTTGGTGCTTCTAGTTGCTTACTTTCTGTACTTTTCTAGGCATTTGCCTAATGGATTTGGGATATTGACAGTTGTAGAGCCATGGATTTGAGCTATGCAGTGTAAACACCTAAATGTTTGTTTGTTCTGTGCACACACTAAGAAAGTAAACGTGGATGTCTTTTAGAATCATGAACAACTACAATAGAGAAACTCAGGTTAAAGCAGAGTCTAAATCATTCTCTAAAATAGCAGAACAAACAGGCACAAAGCTTACTGGTGCTTGGCCATTTTCACATTGACTAAAGTCATGTAATTCCCAAAATATTGCTCCTTCAGTATTGCATGCACTCTAAACATTGCCCTTTCCTATCCTAGCAATACTTTAAACAATATAACAAACTCAGTGGTTAAACCTCTGAAAATTTGTTTTTAAACAAGTTTTATCGTTGATTGCCTAATACCTGCTGATTGAGAGTATGCTAAGTAATGTTCAAAAGCTAAATGATTTATTTTCCACTTCTTGTTGCTTGTGGCTCATTAAATTAGAGTGTAGGAGAAACTGTGACATAACAAAGGCACACAAAAATGGATTGGAAAATCATGAGGAAGAAAGATGTGATGACAACTATAAAAGGCTGGGAAGGATGACAACAAGAACACTATAGATGGGGGAAACAAGTGAAAGAGAGATTACCACACTATTAGGGCTGCTTTGTCATCATCCCCAGATTCTCTTAGTAAATGGCTTCCCAATAGTATATGTACCTTTGAGGAAGTACTCATGCACAACTGCCTTAATTTCTGCTGGTTCATTTAACCAGGCATATTTGTGTGTAGATGATTCAAGCTTTGCTCACTTAAAAAAAAGAAACCTTTATATGTATCCAGAAACTCATGCCATATAACACTAATGACTTTTAAAATAACCTCTATCCACCTCACTAGAATAATCACTGTTCTAGTTATATACAGCAGAAATTTTAAAAACCCTTCAAATTAATAATGAAAATTCCCATTTAGAAAAGTCTCTTTGACTTTTATTTTACATTAGTAGTTTTGGCCAAAGAAATTAATTATGTAATAAACCTATAGAATACTTATTAATATAGCTAACAGCAACAGCCCACCCTTCTTCACAAAAAACACAAATACCTTCTTGAATTTTAAATTTTTATGTTTTCAAAGAGCATAAATTTGGCCTTGTTAAATCCAAAAATATCCTTCTGATCTACCCCTTGAGGATGAATAAATAATATAAATTCATAATGTAGTGTACTTATTTGAAAGTGTACCTTAGTTCCACAAAATAATTTTAAAGATCAAGTTTTTATTACTTACCTACTATCTATCATCTATCTAATCGATCTCTTCTGTCTTTTATATATTCATAAAATGTGTATTCCTACTTTGATCAAAATCTGATTTGAATATTGGCATACATGTCTGATTTTGGTTTGGTTTTGTTTTTGGCTACACATTCAAAAACATGATGACGCATGTTAATCTATATTGTTCAGTTTTGAAGTTTTTCTTTTGCATTAGTGGCAGTGCTTTTTTTTTTTTTTAACCTATACAGGGTACACATCCTAAAGGAATGGTGCAAAGATTGGTGATGAAATGCTTGACAGCTGTTAGAGTTGAGAAGGCCATATTCTTCTTTTAAAAAAGAAACCAGAACACCAGGGATTCTTCCCTTACTGCTAAGTGTCTTTTTGTGATTTAAGTTACCTGCCATCACAAGAGAAAGCTGACATTGTTGAAGTAATGAATTTTTCATGCTCTTTCATTTTATTTTGTTTTTATTTTTTTGACAAGTAATGTTCAGAGTCCCCTTTATTGTTGTTGTTTAGGTGAGGCTCTATAAACAGCAGAAGAAAAACTGGAGTTAAGAGTAAAACCTTGATTTATTCTATTTGTTTGCTTTCTCTCAATAAAGTATATTGAGTTGGGAAAGAGTAAAATTTAAAATAATAAAAAAGTCCTCTATGTTAAATTTTCTTTTACAATGAAATTATGTACAGTTCATTTGGATAATATTAGCTCACATAAGAACTTAGGTATGAATACATTCCATCAGTGGATTGATTAGTAAACCTATCTCATACATAAGATTGGCAAATTATCCTAGTCATAAGCAAATCAGGAGTAAGGATGAGGTATTTTACTTAATTACTATTGTTCTCTTTCCCTGGCATACATATGTAAATGAGAGGTAATCACATAAAATATATAGTTGTATTTTTGTGTGTTTGCTTTTAAACATATTATCAGGGTTGTCAACATAGAACATAGCTTCTTTAGAGTCAAACAGTTTCGTTGTGAGTTGAAGGTTACCTTAAGCGGTGAAATAGTATATTTGAATATACAATTCATGAATGTAGTTTATCATTTTATACCTCCCTAAATGTATGAATTGTGTAGGTATCTGCCCATAAACCCTTTACTCTGCTCTGTGCACTCTCTTTGCAATTAAATCTACTCCCAAATATTCATGATACTGTGAGCCCTCGTAATTCATGGGACCTTCTGATTCTGCCTACAAATTGCCTCTGTGGCAAGCAGGACTGCCTGCTTCAGTGTCTCTGAAACAGTTGAGCAGAAGACTGATATATGTGAATGGGCTTCTGGTCTCAAAGAGAGTTTGTCTATATAGAACACACTGCAGATTTGTCACTGTGCCTCCACAAACTATCCCATTTTCCTACCACTGCTGTGATACATGTATGTAAAAACTGCAAAACCTCTCAGTGATGCTTATGCACCACAAAAGAAGGTGAGATCTTCTTTGAAGAGAAAGGGGAATAAGAATTTACAGATTATCTCTGGGCAGATTAGAAAAACATATCTTTATAATTTTACAAAAAATCGAAGCTGTCCTCAGTCCAAGGCAACATGCATTCTGTGTTCTCTCTCACAAATGGTGCTTATCCTAACAAATTGGTCCTCTAAAGTCTTTCACTCTAAATTAAATATCTAAAACCTCAAAAATTGAATTCCTTTTAAAACACATGATTTGGCCATAGCCCCATCACTGCCTCACCAAACTTCTGACTCACTTATTCATAAATATTGCATGATAGAAAATCTAAAACTAGAACTTAACCTTCTTTTAGTAGATTAAAAATACACTTCTTCAAATAGCAGGGAGTCAACCAAGTAAAGTAATTAAGATATGTAAATGAATCATTTTGCTGTTTGAACAAGTGTAGTGAACAGAAAGAAAAAGATAGAAGATTGAGTTTGGAGAGACTCACTAAAAGAAGGACCAGTTCTAATTTTAGTCTTAATGTTGTGCCTCTTTCCCGTCATGGCAGATTTTGTTCATCTAAATAACTGCAACACCAACTCCCACCCCACATGTTCTTCTAACAGTGTGACTCCTCACTTTTGCCACTGAGAATCAATGTCTATATTTTCTTTCAATGCATCTGGATGGAGACTTATAATTGCTCTCATCAATAGAGTACAGCAAGAGTGACGCTATGTAACTTATAAAACTAGGTAACCGAAAGAATAAAAGATCCACAGGATTCTTTCCTGTGACACTTGCACTGGGAACCAAACCACCATGCTCTCAGGAAGGCTAAGGTAGCCCAGGAGGATAGACCACAGAGTGAAATTGAGGCCCCAGCCAGCAGCTACCATCATCCACCAAACATATGAGTGAACAAAATGTGATTATTTCAGGCCTTAGTTTTTGTGTATGCCTGCTGAGACCCCAGGCAATGTGGAATAAAGACAAAGCATCCCTGTTGTGTCCTGTCCAAATTCCTGGCCCCAAGACTCCCTGAGTACCATAATTTGTTATTCTATGCCATTAATTTGGGGAGTAATTTGTTATATAGACACAGTAACTGGAATGCATACTTTCTCTTAAGTAAGGCATGAGAAGAAATGGAGACAGCCAAGTTATTGGCTGACCTTACGTTTAGTTTGACTAAATATATATTTAGAACTAGGTGTCAGATATTTTTATTTAATATATACATTTATTCTAATTCTATTTTAAACAAAATAAGACAAAATTAAAATCAATGAAAATCATACTATTTGCATTTACATTTCTGTGTGTATGAATGTGTGTGTGTGAGAATGTGTGGTTGTTTCCATCTATTCCCTGGTTCATTGGCCCACATTGCATCAAATCTTGGGTCTTTTTGTCCAGACCACAGGATTCCATCTATTCTGGCTGTCATTGTCATAATAAGCCACTCTTAGTCTTATGGAAAAGCATTCAGCTCCTTCCTGCATTTGCTCACAACATGTGGTACTCTGTGAGAAGCTATTCCTAGTGAGTATCTGGCTTGAGACTCCCCGAAGGTCTCTCAATGTAATTTTGTACTAATCTCCTCTGTGTTAGTGGGAAAAAAATTATATAGGGCTGACCACACTGCTAATCCTAAATAGGACATCTGATATAATATGTCTATATGGATTATGAAAAAAAGTATTTGAAATATTTGATTTACTTACATAGAGAAAGAATAGGATAATGACTCAGGATATATACAGAAGAAATGTAGAGAAATCACACATTTAGTGGGATGTAGTTTTTAGAATAGAGTTGTAAAGAGAAATACTGCAATTGTTGACATGTATTTGGAGCAAATTTTAGATAATTTAAAATGTGACTTAATTTAATTTCATATAACAAATCCCAAACGGGTTTTCTAAAGGTTTTTTTTTTTTGCCTTTGCCAAAAATGGATTTCCCTTTAGAGTTATGTCAATGGGAGATTTTTATTTTAATGATGAATCAAGTAGCAACAATAACAAATGTTCTTTTTAAAAAATATTAACAGCCTGTGTGCTAACATTTTCCCGTAAATGTTTTAATATTTTTATATCATAGATACTGAAATATCTATCATCAAAGGGACAATAATTCAAATAAGCACAAAGCTTAAACACACATTTTACATATTATTGGAATCTGGGTCTGCATGTAAATGTTCTAAATATAACTTATTGACAGAGTAATGCCATAATTAAAAACAGGCAGAAGTTATTTATAATGGCCAATTTTCTAAAAACATAATTCTTTTGAAATAATATGTTTTAAGTTTTTTATTCAGAGAAACAGCAGAACATTTTAGTTGATATTCAAAACTTTGACCTAAGATAAAATTAAACCATATTACAATTTTTAAGAATATCTATTACACACACACACACACACACACACACACACGCACACAATATTTTGAAGGATGTCAGTGTTTTTTGCCAATTTTAGACAATGTTCCAAACGATAGAATTCATAGCAGTTTCATAGGAGCTTGAGCATTTCTGTGGTTTGCAATAAACACAGATGAACTTATTTTGATATTAGATATTTAAATAATTGTATGTAGTTAAGGTATTTAAATTTATGATTACACATTTAAACTATATGAAAGCACAAACTATGTGAAAACTCATAGTGTTTTTTATTCAGCAAACAGTGTCTGAACAGTGATTCTCATTCTGAGACTGAGTTATTATTGGACAGATGCTTATTGTTTTCTCCATGTAAGACTGATTTTTTCATAGAAATATGAAAGTACTTTCTATTTTGCCCAACTATTTTAATTTTGTGCCTGTCTTTTAAAAAAGCTTCCTAAGAAATACCTAGTCTTTTTACATTTTTTAATTATTATTTTTGTTCTTAATTTTTACATTTATTATTGTTTTGTTATAAAAATTGAGCCATCTTGAAGATTATGAATGATTTAAGAGAACAGTTAAATATTAGAATAAATGAATGTATCATCCAACTGTTGTGTCCCAAGAGTCTAAGAAAGAAAAACAAATGAGAAAATAAGTTACATTACTATTCAATGAGAAGTAATACAAATTTAGATCCATTTAACTTACAATATTTTTATGTAAATGATAAAGTGAGAGATGAAAGAGTAATTTTATAAGCACTGATGACAAATGGTGTTGTAATTAGAAAGAACATGTGTATCAAAGAATGTTCCTTCTCTAGATCACTTTGAATGTGTAAATGGCATTGAAGCCATGCATTAAATATTGAAAGAAATAGGATATAATAGCATGAAGGAAAAAGTGAGGCTATGTGTATACAATAATTTTCTTTTTTTCCTTTTTTCATTTACCTTTTATTTATTTATTTGTTTGTTTTGATGATATCATTTAAAAGAGAGGACAGAAGATTACAAAAAAGCAGAACTGAGAATATAAATTTACATTTATGTCAACTATTTAAGTTGATAAATTTGAAAAACTATAAAATAAACTATGTATTTATCAAGTAGCATTCTATCAGAGGAAAAGAAAAACAAACTGAGTAAAATGCGGTAAGATATATTTGGTGGTAATTGACCTTATCTAATTGTGAAAACTGGTTATGCAGTCCAATTTAGGCTGTTATTCCTGCTTCTTGTGCTGGACTTGAAGTCAACAGTGCCAGCAATAGGGAAGGAAAGATGATGTGAAGGGAAGGAGAGCAACTGAAATGGGAGAGTTCTCTGATGCCCTTGTGGAACTTGCTTGGGCTGCCATGCACTCAAACCCTTTAGGGAGGGGAGCATGCAGACAGACAGGAGCCAGGGTGAGCGCTTTTGGGCTCTAGTTTCATAGTAGTGTCTAGGGGTGTATTACAATTAATACTCTTTTAGCAGTTGCCATCCATGGACAGTTAAGTGTTAAACCCTTTCAGTGGAGAGTCAGGATGACAGCCTTCTACACCCTTCCCTCTTGGTACCAACGTCCTTGTCCAGCGTCCAGAAAGCATCAGGTCACATGGACTTGAAGGATAGTGAATGTGGGGATTTTACTGAGCATTGAAGGTAGTTATCAGTGGGATGGATGAGAAGCTGGAAAGGAGATGGAGTGGGGAAGATGATCTTCTCCGGAGTTGGGCTGTCCCGTGGCTTATTTCCTCTCCAAATGTCCATAGCCAAACTCCTCTGGAGGTTCAAATCCTTCTTCTTCTCTGCTGTGCTGCTCTGTAACTCTGCTGCTCTGCCTCTCTGCTGCTCTTCTGTTCTTGAAACCTAGGATTTGGGGTTTTTATGGCTACAAGTTTGGGAAATGATGAAGCAGAGTGGGGTTGGAAAAGGCAAAATTTGGGGAGTGAAAACAGGAATGCCTGTTTCCATTTACGGGTGAGGGTTTCTAGGTTTGAGGGTGAGCCTTTGCGAGTTTTTAGGTTTGAGGGTGACCCTTGTGGGTTTTCTAGGTTTGAGGGTGGGGCCTTTGCAGGGAACCACCCTCTCTACTCAGTATTTCCTTGCCTCCTGTCTGTATCACAATGACAAGCTGGAATTTGGGAGAATGGACAGAAATTCAAAAGATTGAACTGGAACCTGTGTACCTCTGTCTCCCCTCCTGCAACTTAATGATATGGGTAATAGGCAGATCATGCCAGTGCCTTCATCAGTGGAGCTGTATACATACCTGCTCCGGGAATCATAGAAGGTGATGTAGGAAATGTTGCAGAAGCTAGAATTGCAGGCACAACTGCTCCTGGGGCAACAGGTTGAGCCAGTATCCGTGGCAGTGCTAATCTGACCCTATATCAATGGTGGTATCAGTTAACACATCAGTGGGGGTGACGTCACCTCCAAGGGGGAGAAAAATTGGTTTTGTGGGGGAGTGGGCAAAAACAATTCTTGTTAACATTATTCTTGGCCTTCCATGGCTTAACTCTACTTGACAAAATCTTGTTACTTAGCATGGAATTTCAAAAGGAGGGAGAGGAAATTCGGGGAAAAAATTTAAAAGACTTCTGTAAAAGGCAATGATTAAAAAAAGAAGTTGAGAAACAGTTCTTACACTAACTCTTAAATGTAAACATGGAGATTGCTTTCACTTCAGCTTCCAAATCTCATTTAAATTTGTACAACAGCCAATTCTAAATTGACACAGCACAAGGTCATCATACTTATGCATTACAAAGTTCAATATTTCTAATGTGTCTATACCATATTGAAAACATCTTATCTTTTAGGACATTCATGTTAAATTCATATCTATACTCTGAGCTAGTTGTCTGACATTGGGCAGATTATGTAATGTTCCCAGTCACTAAATGAGTATTGTATTGTTTCCCCCATTGCTGCTGTGAAGTTTAAATGAGTTGCCTCAAGGGAAAGCAAGTGGTCTAGAGTGACAGCAAGGTGAGTAATGCTTACAGCTAATACATTACCATGTGCTATATAATCTCAAACATAGACCTTCAGCATCACTTATGTATTGGTAGGGATGCTGGACATTTGGATATTCCTAAGTTTTTATCATTTAATATAATTTTTTACGTTACAGTTTTGAAAAGTTATCTGAACAGGTGATTCACGCTAGCAGGTCAATGGCTAAATTCTAGCTATCTCTCAGACTTCTAAACTCTCAATCTAGTTTTTCTTTTTTTTTCAATTTCATAATCTTCCCCCTATAAGATTATAAATCACTAATTTTTTTAATTAATTTTTTTTTCTGATTTACTATATGAGAAAATATTTTCATTAGATGTTGGACAAATGGGCAAAACATGAGGGGTGGCAGGTCCGGGGCTGAGAGTACAGATGTGAAATCAGAACTGGATTTCTCTGATCCAGAATCACAGCTTAGTAACCCATGACCTGTTCCAAAGGTCTCCTCTTTAACTCTGTTCACTTATGCAAAGTGTATTCAAAATAGTGAGATGAGAAGGTCAATATTTAAGACAGTGCCTGACACAAAGTAAGATCTAAACAAACATAGCTATTGCTCTTGTTTTTACACTTGTGAAGTTTAAACATCAATGTGCTAATGGCAGCACAACATACATGCTTGATGAGAACCTCGGGAGCACAGTTTTGTTTGAGTCAGTTTAAGGAAGAAGTAACTTTATGCAAAAGTCATGTCCTCTGTGAATTTCCTGAACTCTAGAGATACAACAGCTAAATTCAGAGAGCCAGTAGTGCAAGACACTTGAAAGCCAGTGGAGCATGAGGCTAGACAAAGATGCACTGTTATGGGAAAGGCTGGCTCGGCGGATATCAGTTGAGAAATTATTATTCAAGCTGAATGATCCATATGATATTGCATTGCATTATCCTGAGAAGGTCTTGCCAAAATAGATTTTGTTACAGGGCTCAAAAAATTAATACTACACACTAGAAGATGTGGAATATTTATAAGGATAGAATTTGGAATTCTTTCATAGTGATCAGGTGTTCTAAAACTTTCACTGAAAGTGGCTTACTGGATGAAAAACGTTTGTCTGTGTGTTAGCCCACTCTTGCATGGCTGTAAACAAATATCTGAGCCTGGGTAATTTATAAAGAAAAGGGGTTTAACTGGCTAATGGTTCTACAGGCTATACATGAAGCATGATGCTGGGATCTGCTTGGCTTTTGAGGAAGCCTTAGGAAACCTACAATCATGGTGGAAGGTGAAGAGAGAGCCAGCATTTCACATGGCTAGAGCAGGAGGAAAAAGGGGCAGGAGGTGCCACACATTTTTAAAGGACCTGGTCTCATGAGAACTCTCTCATTGTGAGGAGAACAGCACCAAGGGGGAAATCCATCCCCATAAGCAGTCACCTCCCACCAGGCCCCATCTCCAACATTGGCGATTACAATCTACATGAAATTTGGGTTGGGGGACACAGATCCAAATCATATAAGTTTGTTAGTTTTGCTTTAGATTTCTCATGGGCAATCATACTATATTTTGTTTATTGTACTCCTTAATGATGCTAATAACTTCTTTTGCTTGCATTAGTTACTTTTACTGGAGAAAGAGAAATAAAAGAGATTCTGTGCTTCATCAGTATCTAAATCTAAACTTGTCTTAAAATTTTTTAATGCCAAGCTTTCCAATTCAACAACTTCTGGCACTCCAGACATATAAGACTGCATTTAGAAGACTTAATATTTTCTAGAGCTACAAATTATTATAAGAGAAGTTATCTATTTATATTAGTATTTTTAACAGTTGTGTATTAGTCTGTTTTCATGTTGCTAATAAAGACATAACAGAGACTGGGTAATTTAAAAGGGAATGGGGTTTAATTGACTTACACTTCCACATGGATAGGGAGGTCTCACAATCATGGCAGAAGGTGAATGAGGAGCAAAATCACATCTTACATGGCTACAGGCAAGAGGGATTGTGTAAAGGAAGTCCCACTTACAAAACCATCAGATTTTGTGAGATTTAATTCACTACCATGAGAACGGTATGTGTTGTGGGAATCAAAAGAGACTGGAGAGACTAATGGGTAGAACAGGATTATTTAGGTGCACTGGCTCAGCAGATTAGCATCTAAAAAACTAAGCCTTGAACAAAGACAGGGCTTGACTTTTATACATAAAGCACAGTGGCATGAAAACAGACTCACAGGTGCAGAACAGAGGCAGTTTATCAAGCAATGACAGGCACATAACCCAGGCTGACATATGCCTTTTGCTATGTGGCTTAGATGGCTATTATCTTAAGGAGGCTTGCACAAGCTTATCTCGTGCTTTCCCTTATGCAGCCTCGATAGCTGGAGTCTAGGCCTGTTTAGGCATTTCTCATGACTTTCACTGTGTTCTTAGATGAGAAACAGAAACTCATAGCTATCAGTTACAGAGAACAAGAATCTATAAGCTTATAAAACTTGCAGAACAGAGTAAGTGGTAAGGGCTCAGGGAAGTTTTCTTATACTAAAGGAAAGAAGGAAAATTTGTTTTTCTGCTCATATCTTCTGCTTCATATGGGGGAGACCATCGCTATGATTCAATTATCTCAAACTGGCTCCCCCCTTGACACATGGGGATTGTTACAATTCAAGATGATATTTGGTGGGACACAGTCAAATAATATCAAGTTGAATATAAAAACATGAAGTGAGGGGAGGTAAATTCAACTTCTCCAGTGTCACATGGAAAGGGGGCAGAGTTCAAACCTAGGAGTGTTTGGCTCCAAACCCTACATATCTGCCACCTTAACACGATAATCATTCTTAAAATTCTTTCAAACTTACATAGACTATGCTCATTGACTTCCCCTTTTTTTCTGAACAAGTCTTAGTTCAAAGCTTTCCCGCATTGTTTTTCCTGATTAACTTCTCCTTTCCTATGGGCAGTGTTCAAATGTATCCTTAATTACCATTGAGTATATGAAAAATATCAGTGGCTCCTAGAGCATCAGTTCACCACGGATTGTCTTGGTTTATGCCTGTTGTCTAAGTGTACTGTCTTTTTAGGATTTTTCCTGAATTGTTTTCTGAATTAGGACTTTCCCCCAAATTGTTCATTTTTTAAACAACACGTTATTATTGTTAAATCGTTGCATTAAATTAAGCTTAGATGGGCTTGTAAGACATTCACCATATAGTTCCAGCCTTTGTCATATTTTTATTTAGAAAAACCGAATGGTCATGTTATAGTTACATAGATAATAATTTGATTGCTGTCACTAAAATCTATGTAGGTATGAATCTATATCTATTAAAATTAATTTTAGTTTTACTTTTCATTTTTTAATAAGCTCATTTGTCACAAGGAAGTGATAGGAAAAATAAAAGTGAATTTTTACAATGCAAGAAAAGTAAGAAAGCTTTGATGATGAAAAATTAACTTGCACAAAATGCATCTCAACACTTGCAATCCAACATGAGGAGCATAGCGTCCACACGACAACGAGAAGATGAATCTGTTAAAGGATAAGATTCCCCTTCAAAAAATAGTTATTTCAGAAGAATGCACCTGGAGATGACGATTTAAAACATGCAGCTGTGTAAGCTGTGTTTACTCATCATTTCTGAAGCATGGTATTTCATTTAGCTGAAAGACTGTTCTTCTAAATTAATTTTGTTACTTGTTGATGCTAAATTTTCTTGGTTCGGATAAAAAGTGAAGATTTAACTGTTACTGGGTTGACTTCATTAGCAGAAAAAAAATCTTTGAACAGAGTTAAATAATGGAGGTTTTATGTTGCCTGATGTTTCAAAAATATTATCAGTTAATTCCTCTCAGAAGCTGTGGCCGTAATGGGTAACATTGCTCTTCCCCCTCAAGAGAACATGCTATGGGGGCATAGTTGAATCTATACTTCCTCAGATCCACTGTGACATGCGTGCTGAAGCCATGCTTCCCCCCAGTCTCTTCCAGCCAATGTCTTAGCATGGCAGTGGTAGTAGAGTCAGACAATTTCTACCCAGTGCTGGACAACTCCACTGGGCAATTTTTGCTGGGAAATTCCCCAGTGGCCTGGATGAAAGTATCTCAGAACTGCATTATACATTTCAGCTCTTTCTTCCCAATCCTTCTTCTTTAACACTTGACTTTCACAGGTGTAATCTGAAGGCTCTCCCTGCCTTCCCTTAATATTTGCCTTTTGTCCTTCACTGGTGTTTCCCACTAATTCTCTTGCACATCTATATTATTTTGGCTTCTGCTTCTCAGAGGACGTGAACTGACAGAGACAAGATATCTACCAATCAAAATAGAAACTCTAGCTGTCAAATTAATGTTTTTATACATTCACCAAATAACTGAGTTACAACATGTTTGTGGAAAGCTGATTTTTTTTTTTACAAAAAACCTATTCTAATGTAGCAATCTGTACTTTCTCTACTAGCTATTCATTATAATTTTAGAATTATTTGAGACCTTCAAATTCTATGATTTTGCTTTAAAATATCTCAGCTTATTGGAAAAATATTTTGATAGAGTTTCTCTTTTATTAGGATAAAACTATATCCAGTACAAAAATAAGATTGAGAAGGCCTATAATTTTTCAGCTTCTGAATTCAGTAAAATAGCCAAAGAATGATAAATAATGGTAATTTACTTGACAAATTTTGCCTTGCAAAAGTATTTGTCAAAGAATATTACTTTTAATGAAACAACAAAGACAATTTATACGAGAACACTTGGGCTGAAATATTTATACATTTCCACATAAAATTAGAATCAAGAACATCCTACATTTAATAAAGTTTGCTCTAAGCTTTCTAGATACTTTGACGATCATAACCAATTTAATGAAAAATAGTGAACACAATGAGATAATACTGAAAAAAATATATTTTATAACTATATAGTAGCAGAGTATAAGAATATGTTGAATGTAGGTGATTTTGTAATATCCTCCTGACTGGTTGTTCTTGCTTATAATGGACTAAACTGGAAATCATGGAATCAAGCTCATCCTTCTGTATTTTCACCCATCTGGGAAATCATGCCAGGTCAATTTTCAATATGTATTTTAAATCTGTATACACTACAAACTCCCTAGTCTAAGTTATCATCAAGTTTCTCATGGATTCTTTCAGTCAACTCCTAACTGGTTTTCTAGTTTCCGGCATATTCACCATTTAACCTAGTTTCAACCCAATCCTTCAAAAATTGAACATTGATGGCAAATTGTTTTTATATTTTTAGTTTTTTTATTTTTATTTTTTTGAGACAGAGTCTCATTCTGTCACCCAGACTGGAGTGCAATGGTGTGATCTCAGCTCACTACAACATCTACTTCCCAGGTTCAAGTGATTTTCCTGCCTCAGCCTCTAGAGTAGCTGGGTTTACAGGCACCCACCACCACACCTGCTAATTTTCATATTTTTTAGAAGAGATGGATTTTGCTATGTTGACCAGGCCAGTCTTGAACTCTTGATCTCAAGTGATCTGCCTGCCAAGGCCTCCCAAAGTGCTGGGATTAACGGTGTTAGCCATTGCACCTAGCCCGTTTTTAATTTTCTGCTCCAAATATTCCAATGGCTTCCCATGTCAGTATAAATTCCATAATGCTTGCAGTGGCCTATAAGACCCTACATTTGAAACTGACCCAATATAGTCCCATAGACAGTTTTTTGGACAGAGAAATTGGTCTTTATATTCAATTTCTAAAAACTTGAAACTTATATTTGTTTTATCTGATTTCCTTCCTCAGCACCCTCGGGCCTCTCAACTGGGCCTCTCAAAGTATCAAAGAACTAAAACCCACCAGATCATACATTTAGACAATGAGATGTCAGACCCCTCATTCATCATGATTGCTTCCTTACCTCTCCCTAGTTCCTGTTTTCCTACACATTATTTCATTTCTTTCCTCCTATATAAACCCCTAATTTGGTCAGCGAGGTGGATTTGATGCTGGTCTCCCAACTCCTTAGCTGCAGCACCCCATTAAAGCCTTCTTCTTTGATGATAATAGTTATGTCAATGATTGGCTTTCTGTGCAGTGAGCAGCAGGTCCTAGACCAAACCCCTGGTGTTTTGGTAACACGTTATCTCCCCCACTCCAAATCCCTGACATCGCCTTTTACTACTCCCTGGCCTCCATGTTCAATGTGCTACAGCTGCATGGCCTTCTTAATATTCCTCAAATTTCTCAAGCAAACTCTTCTTCTAGGCTTCAAAACTGAGTCCTTTTGTTTGAAGTGCTAGTCTCACATGTGGTTGCATAGCTTCATATTTACTATGTTAGGGCTTTTAATCAGAGTTCACCACTAGCCACCCAACCTAAAAATCTACCTTTTACTTTATGTCCCTTTACCGTGATTTTTTTTTGATAAATTTTATCATTGCCTAATGTACGTGTATACATTTTATGTGTTAATTTTCTAGGCCCCTGTTTGTAAAATCTAAGTTTCAAGAAGGCAGAAATATGTTTTGTTCACTGCTATGTCACCAGAATTTTGATTAGTGTCTGGTCCAGAGTAGCAATTTGAACAATATTAATTGAACTTGGTGACTGAATAATAGTTCTAATCTTGTACTCCAAGGACTGCCTTCAGTTTCCCTCTATAGTAATTGTCCCTTATGCCTCTATCAGAATCTCGTGAGTTCAAAAATGTATTGAGAGAAAATTTTCATGTGTTTCTTGCTTTCCTGCACATCTTCTGAGCAGAGTCACTTATTACTTTTGTTTTGGATTAGGTTTTCAAGAATATTTATAAATAGCCTTTTGAGATAGAAGTCATGCCTCTGACACAGAGAAGATTTGCTTCTTTACAGATAATGAAGATATATAATCTTTGGGGAAAAATACAGGCATGCCTTCTGACTATTATAAACAATTGGGGTTCCTTAAACTCAGAGTTTCTCACCTTTAACACAAACCAGTGAAGGTGCAACATCACCTGGTCCTTTTTGCATTGCTCTGTGGATATTGTGGTTTGGAGAACTGGTGCAAATATTGGCGCTCTGATTATAGTTATTGATGTGAGTAATAAAGCCCTTTGTCTATGAAAGAGTCTTCTTCTGGCTTACATGAAACATTGGCATGCTAACTTGTTAGTTCGCAAATCCAGTTGTGTACAGTATAACGTTTCAGTCAACAACAGACCACATGTATGAAGATGGTCCATAAGATTGTAATGGAGGTGAAAAATTCTTGTAACCTAGTGACTCTGTCGCACAATGTCTTACTCATATGTTTGTGGTGATATTGGTGTAAACAAACCTACTGCACTGCTAGTCATATTAATGTATGGCACATACAATTATGCACACTATTATCAATATAATATTTAATAATGATAATAAACAACTATGTTACTGCATTATGTATTAACAATATTAATACTTTTTATCATAATTTTAGAATGCACTCTTTCTACTTATAAAAAATAACTGTTAAACAGTCTCCTTCATCAGGAGGTTCCAGAAGAGCCATTGTTATGATAGGAGATGACCATTCCATGCATGTTATTACCCCTGAAGACCTTCCAATGGGACAAAAGGGTGGAGGTAAAAGACAGTGGTATTGATGATCCTGACTTTGTGTAGGCCTAGGCTAATGTGTGTGATTTTGTCTTTGTATTTAATAAAATTTTTAATTAAAAGTAGAAAAAAGATTACAGGTTAAAGATATAAATAAATACAATATATTTGTACATCTGAACAATTTTTTAAATCTAAGTATTATAAGAATCAAAAAGTTGAAAAATAAAGTTTATAAAATGAAGATATTACCATATGCTAAGGTTAATGTTATTATTGAAGAAAGAATTTTTTACACTAAATGTAGTATAGCCTAAATGTACAGTGTTTATAAAGTCTATAGTAGTGTATAGTACTTTCTTAAGCCTTCATATTCACTTACCACTCACTCACTGACTCACCCAAAGCAGCTTCCAGCCCTGAAATCTTCATTCATGGTAAGTGCCCTACATAGCAGTACATTTTTTATCTTTTATATTATATATATTTTTAACTCTATCTTTTTCTGTTTAGATACAGAATACTTTTCATTGTATTACAATTGCCTACATCATCCAGTACAGTAAAATGCTGTACAGATTTATAGCCTAGGAGCAATTAGCTATCCCAAATAGCCTAGGTGTGTAGTAGGCTAAACCATCTAGATTGTATAAGTACACTCTATGATGTTTATGCAAGACAAAATCACTTAATGACACATTTCTCAGAATGTATCCCCCTCATTGAACTACAAATTAATTTCAGATTAAAATCTCAGACCCTTCACACTTCATGAAAATATGCTAGGGTTATTATCAGCTGCATTGTTCTTTTTTACATTTTAGAACTAATAATATTATATCCTTAATTATTTACATCTAGAAGAAACACATTCTGAGTACTTGTCATTGTGATCCAAGCACTTGGGCTAAGACCTTTTATGATATACAAAATTGAACAATATACAATCTATTTCTCACAGATAAACACATAAACAGATATATGTACACAAATAAATGATACAATATGGTTATAAACAATAGGAAGATTAGGGCTGATGAAGAGACAAGAGAAATTCTTCAAGACAAAAATCTGAGGTGGGCCTGCAAGAATGAATTCAATGTTATCAGAACAAATTAAAAAAAGGGAGAGGTAATCCAGTATACTGACAATGGAATTAGAGAATAGTCAGTACTCTTGTATTACTATAGTCTAGTGTGCACGCCAAGGATCCCTGAGATCTATAAAAGGGTAGAATCAAAGAATAATACACTTCAAAATAAAAGTCGGAGTTACACTGTGAATGATTCTCCAAGATATTTATAGAGTTAGGAATGAATACCAGAAATTCATGAAATAGTGTATGTGTGCACGTGTGTGTGTGTGTGTGTGTGTGTGTGTGTGTGTGTGTATGTATAGGTATGACTTTTCCCCAAAAATGTTGTTTTTTCTCTTCAGTTTTTAAATGGAGATGAAAAATCATCTCTGTTTTACTGAGGTCTTTTGGGAGAAGAGAGAAAAACTAAAAGCAGATGTGTTTTGCAATAATTTACTTAAAAAGTGATAAGAACTCAGATTCAAGAGGTATCTTACTTGTAGAGTAGGGCATCTGTGGTTAATAATCTGGTCTCCAGACATGAAGAAAAAGAAAATTTGCAGATAATTTGGGGGCTTTCAACTTGAGAACATGAAGGGTTTCTCAGGACATCAACATGGTGGTTTATAATAAGAGCAGCATGTTTTTAAAGAGAAGGTAATGAACGTAGTGATGGACCTACAGAATTACAGGTGTTGTCAAGGATCAAGGGAACAGTACTGCGTAGACCTTTAGGAATGGGATTCTGGAGCTCAGATGAAAGTCGGGAGTTATAAATATAAACTATGAAATTGAATTATTGTTGACTATTAATTTCACTTTTATTTCTTCTAATAATAATTATTTTTATGTTTTGATTTTTGATTTTTTAAAATATAACTTAGGGGGTACAAGTGCAGATTTCTCACATATACTGCATAGTTTAAAGTCTGAGCTTTTAGTGTACGCAATAGGTAGTTTTTCAACTCTTACTCTCCTTCCAACTTCTCACCTTTGATAGTCTTCAATGTCTACTTTTCCATCCTGTAAGTCCTTGGGTACCTATTATTTAGTTCCCACTTATAAGTGAGAACTGGAGAAATTTTCCTTTCTGTTTCCAAATTACTCGACTTAGGATGATAGCCTCCAGTTCCATCTATGTTGCTGCAAAATACATTATTTTTTTCTTTTTTATGGTGGAGTAGTATTTTATGTATATACATGTACATATATAGATGCAGGGTGTGTGTGTGTATATATATATTTACAAATGTATACACACATAAAATATTACATGTATATATATGTATACGCATATATACATGCAATGTGTATGTGTATATATATATATATATACACACACACACAAACACAACATTTTCTTTATTCAATCAGTCACTGATGGATGGTTAATTCTGTATCTTCGCTGATGTGAATAGAGCTGTGATAAACATACAAGTGCAGGTGTCTTTTTGATACAATGATTTCTTTCTCTTTGTGTATGTACTCAATAGTAGGATTGCTGGATTGAATGGTAGCTCTATTTTTGGTTCTTTAAGAAATCTTCATACTGTTTTCCATAAAGGTTGTACTAGAATTTACATCCCCACTAATGGTGTGTAAGAATTTCTTTTCTCCACATCCTTGCCAACATCAGTTGTTTTTCAACTTTTGAGTAGTAGCCATTCTAACTGGTGTGAGATGGTATCTCATTGTGGTTTTAATTTTCCTTTATCTGATTATTAGTGATATTAGTGTTAGTGATATTAGTATTAGATTTTATATATTTGTTGGCCACTTGTATGTTTTCTTTTAAAAAATGTCTGTTCATGTCCTTTGCCCACTTTTTAATGGATTTATTTTGTTTTTCTTGTTTAGTTATTTGAGTTCCTTGTAAATTCTGGATATTAGCCCTTTGTTGGATGCATCATTTGCAAGTATTTGTTTCTACTTTCATGGGTTGTTTTCTCTGTTGGTTGTTTCTTTTGCTGCACAGAAGCTTCTTAGTTTGTTTCATTTGTCTGTTTTTTTATTGCATTTGCTTTTGATTACTTAGTGATAAATTCTTTACCAAGGCTAGTGTCCAGAAGAGTTTTTCCTAGGTTTCCTTCTAGGGTTTTCAAAGTTTCAGGTCTTATGTTTACACCTTTAATCCATCTTGTGTTAATTTTTGTACATGGTGAGAGCTATAGGTCAGTGCTTTTAAGTGTATGGGGTTAAATGTTTCAAACTGTCATTTAAAAATCTTTGTGCTTTTATATTATAGTCAAACATTGTAGCCTCTGTGTGTGTTTGCCATTTCTAAATTTCCAGTATGATAAAATACCAACAATTTATTTTCCTGCAAACTAATATATTTGGATAATTTTTCAAAGTTTTCTTTGCAAGTGTACATAATCAGCTGAGTATTTGTTCTATGGTATTTGCAAACAACATTTATGTCTCTTCATTGTAGTATTTATATACTGGTATTATTTATTCAAATATGTCTATAGATTCAAATATACTATATAAGACTTCTGTGTTAACATCATAGATTAAACACAAACATTTAATTTAATCTATTCTAACTCTCCAACAAAGAGGTTTATTTTACATTATGGATCCAGAAGAAAGGATATGCAGACTACCAGAAAAAGTAGTAGCTAATGATAAATTTCAACCGGACAGCAGTAAATAGGAAAGATTGGAAAAGCCAAGACACAAAACCATTTGTGTTGCAGAGTTGAGGAAAGGCTCTAAAACCAAAAGCATGAGATTCCTCTTGTGGCTGGTGGATGATTGGAGTGAGGAAAGAGAAGCTCTGGTGGAACTGAAGAATTGCTTAAAGCAATGTATAAGAAATTAGTTGGGCTTTGGATGCCCATCAGCACACAACATAGCAAGGAAATTATTCTCTCCTCAATCTAAGAGGATCCATGGGGTTTACTCTCTGGAGAGATTGAATCAGAGAGCCTGGGGATTGACAGGAGGCTCAATTTGTGGGGAGGTCTTATGCCTTACTGAAACTGATGGAGTAAGTGGAAATCTGCTTAATGAAAGGTGAGATCACATATTTTCTCCTTTGGACTTTGAGATGACCAGCATTTTTCAGGCAATCAGTTTTACTCATGCACATGAAAAAGCAATCATGTGACTGGAACCTCCTTTTCATATGGGAAAGGCCATTCAGAGATCACCAGAAACTTTGAGGAAAATATCTAAGTATAAAACAAAAAGACATATACTTATTTTTATAGATTTATTATTTCTTTTTCCTGCTTAATTTGTCACGTTCTGGGAATGATGTCTCAGAATTCTAGTAGAAAATTGATGAACTGTTAAAATATTTTTGTATATGCTTGTTAATTCAATTAATTCTTAATTTTTTCTGGCTATCTGTTTTATACTATGTTTGATTGTATGATCAATATTGACAATATTACTAAAAAAATAGTGTTCTCCCTTAAAATAAATTAATTTAACTCATTTGGATAAAATACAGAGATAACTGGCTGGGCCTGGTAGCACATGCCTATAATCCCAGCACTTTGGGAGGTTGAGGCAGGCAAATCATGAGGTCAGGAGTTCAAGACCAGCCTGGCCAAATGGTGAAACCCGTCTCTACTAAAAGTACAAAAAATTAGCAGGCACCTGTAGTCCCAGCTACTGGGGAAGCTGAGGCAGGAGAACTGCTTGAATCCAGGAGGAGGAGGTTGCAGTGAGCAGAAACTGCACCACTGTACTCCAGCCTGGGCAACAGAGCGAGACTCCATCTCAAAAGACACAAAAACAAAATCAAAAAACAAATACAGAGATGACCATGCTTTGGTCTTTTACTCTTTAATTACAGATATAATAAACAAAATTAAATGAATATAATATACAAAACAAACACGAAGCAAGAAGAGGTAGCTGCTGTTTATTTGCTGACTGACTTACTTGGTTTTCCAAGAAATGAAGGACTAATTTAGAATAAAATTACAGAGGTGAGAATAAAGCAGAATTTTAGTATTAATGATACAAGATAGTTATTTTAGATTTGTGCTAATTTTAGACACATTTATTTTACTACATTTATTTTACATTACAAATTTTTTCGCCCAAATTTGTTTTCAAAATTTGATCTCATTTTTGAAGATGAATATAGTCCATTTAAGAAGAATATTAAAATATCCTCCTGTATAGCTTTGTAACAGGAAAATATATAATCTATGTTTTACATAAAAACTTATTCTATTTTAAAATAAATCTGTTTTTGTAAAGGTGACATGATATGTATATATTTTTAAATTAATATACTTTATTTTTTGAAGTCATTTTCTGTTACAGAAGAAGTGAGTTGAAAGCACACAGAGTTCTCATATACCTCTGCAGTACCTTCTGCCCCTGCCTCCAGTTTCTCCTGTTACTAACATCTTGAATGAGAGTTGCACATTAATTGATGAAATAATATTGATAACATTAGTGTTAACTAACATCCGTAGTTTAAACTAAGGTTCAGTCTTTGTGTTGTAATTTCTATAGATTTTGACAAACATGTAATGAAATGTATACTCCATCATAGTATCATACACAATAGTTTCATTGCCCTAAAAATACCCTGTGTTCCACCTGTTTATTCCTTCTTCCCTTTCAAACCCTTGTTAACCATTGATCTTTTTCAAATCTTCCTAGTTTTGCCTTTTATGGAACGTCATTTACTTGGAATAATTTGCCTATTTCACATAGTAATATGCGTTTAAAGTTCCTGTACATTATTTGGTGGCTTCTTAGTTTCTTTCTTTTTTTTGGTAACTTTTATTTTAGGTACTGGAAGTACATATGCATGTTTGTTATGTGAGTATATTGCACCTAGGTTGTGAGCATAGTACCCAATAGGTAGTTTTTCATTCCACATCCCTCTTCCCTCCTCCCCCTTCTAGTAGTCCTCAATGTCTATTGTTGCCATCATTATATCCACGTGTGCTCAATATTTAGCTCCCAATTATAAGTGAGAACATGTGCTATTTGGTTTTCTGTTCCTGAATTAATTAACTTAGGTCATGCCTCCATGTTGATGCAAGGGACATTATTTTTATCTTTTTTTTTTTTTTTTTTTTACAGTGGCACAGTATTCCATGGTGTATTGTATGTCTACCATGTTTTCTTTATCCAGTTTGCCACTGATGAGTACCTACATTGATTACATGTCTTTACTATTGTGACTATGTGATGATAAACATATGAGTACATCTGTCATTTTGGTATACTGATCTGTTTTCCTTTGGGTATTATACTTGGTAATATGATTGCTGGGTCAAATAGTAGTGGTGTTTTAAGTTCTTTGTGAAATCTCCAAACTACTTTCCACAACAGCTGAATAAATTTACATTCCCCCTCTGCATGCTTGTCAGCATCTATTGTTTTGTAACTTTTTGGAACAGAACAGAGGCCTCAGAAGTAATGCTACACATCTACAACCATCTGATCTTTGACAAACCTGACAAAAACAAGCAATGGGGAAAGGATTCCCTATTTAATAAATGGTGTTGGGAAAAATGGCTAGCCATATGCAGAAAGCTGAAACTGGACCCTTTCCTTACACCTTATACAAAAATTAACTTCAGATGGAATAAAGATTTAAACATAAAAGCTAAAACCATAGAAACCCTAAAAGAAAACCTAGGCAATACCATTCAGGACATAGGCATAGGCAAGGACTTCATGACTAAAACATCAAAAGCAATGGCAACAAAAGCCAAAATAGACAAATGGAATCTAATTATACTTAAGAGCTTCTGTATAGCAAAAGAAACTATCATTAGAGTGAACCAGCAACCAATAGAATGGGAAAAAATTTTGCAATCTACCCATCTGACAAAGGGCTAATATCCAGAATCTACAAAGAACTTTAACAAATTTACAAGGAAAAACAAAAAACCCTATCAAAAAGTGGACGAAGGATATACAGACACTTTTCAGTTATAGTTTAAATTCTTACATTTAAATCTTTATTCCATCTTAATTTTTTGTATATGATGAAAGATAAGGGTCCAGTTTCCTTCTTCCACATATGGCTAGCCAGTTATCCCAGCAACACTGATTGAACAGGGAGTCTTGTACTCATTACTTGTATTTGTTGGCCTTGCTGGAGATCAGATGGCTGTAGGTGTGCAGCTTTATTTCTGAGTTTCCTATTCTGTTCCATTTTTCTATGCGTCTGTCTTTGTACCAGTAACATGCTGTTTTCATTGCTATAGACTTATAGTTTAGTTTGAAGTCAGGTAGAGTGATGACTCCACTTTGTTCTTTTTGCTTAGGATTGTTTTGGCTTTTTGGGTTACTTTTTGGTTCTATATGAATTTTGGAATAGTTTTTTCTAATTCTGTGAGGAACGGCATTGGTAAATAGAAATAACATTGAATCTGTAAATTGCTTGGGGCATTATGGCCATTTTAATGTTGTTGATTCCTCCAATCCATGATTATAGAATGTTTTTCAATTTATCTGTGTCATCTCTGATTTATTTAAGCAGTGTTTTGTAGTTTTCTCTGTAGATATCTTTCATTTCTTTGGATAGCCAAATTTCTAGGTAGTTCATTTTCTTTGTGGATGTTGTAAATGGGATTTTGTTCTTGATTTGACTCTCAGCTTGGACATTATTGGTGTACAGAAATGCTATTGATTTTTGTACATTGATTTTGTATTCTGAAACTTTACTAAAGTTATTTATCAGTTGTAGTAGACTTTTAATGGAGTCCTTAGGGTTCTAAGTATAAAACTATAACATTATCACAGAGGGATAGTCAGATTTCTTCTATTGGAATGTATTTTCTTTCTTTCTCTTGCCTGATTGCTTTGGCTGTGACTTCAACTACCATATTGAACAGGAGTGGTGAGAGTGAGCATCCTTGTCTTATTCTAGTTCCTAAGATAAATGGCTCTGTCTTTTGCCTGTTCAGTATGTTGTTGGCTGTTTGTGTTTTATAGATGGCTTTTATTATTTTGATGTATGGTCCTTCAATGCCTAGTTTATTGAGAGTTTTTATCATCAATGGATGTTGCATTTTATCAAATTAATTTTCTGCATATATTGTAATAATCATATGGTTATTTTTAATTCTGTTGATGTGGTGAATCACATTTATTTATTTGCATATGTTAAACCAGCCTTGCATTCTAGAAATAAATCCTGCTTGATTGTGGTGTGCTAAGTTTTTGCTAGATTTATTGTTGCTATATTTAGTTTGCTAGTATTTTGTTGAGTATTTTTACATCTATGTTCATTAGTGGTATTCACCTGAAGTTACCATTTTTCTTTGTGTGTCTGCCAGATTTTGGTTATTAGGCAGATACTGGCTTCATAGAATGAGTTTGGAGGTGCCCTTCCTCCTAAATTTTTTGAAATAGTTTCAGTAAGATTAGAACCAGTTCTTTTTTGTACATCTGGTAAAATTCAGCTGTAAATCATCTGCTCCAGGACTGTTTTTTTTTGGTAGATTTATATATATATATATATAAAATAGATTATATATATATAATAGATATATTATAATATATATTTTATATATTATAATTATAATAAATATATATTATAATATATATAATAATTATATATATATATTATATATTATATAATATATATATCAGATTCAATTTCAGAGCTCAATATTGGTCTATTCAGGGTTTCAATCTCTTTCTGATTCAATATGGGGAGATTGTATATGTCTGAGAATTTATCTGTTTACTCTTGATTTTCTAATTTGTGTGCATAGAGTTGTTCATAGTATTCTCTGAGCATCTTTTGTATTTCTGTGGGATCAGCTGTAATGTCATCTTTATCATTTCTGATTGTACTTTTTGGATATTTCCTCTTTTCTTTATTAATTTAGCCAGCCATTTATCAAGCATTTTTTTTTTAAGAATTGACTTTTGATTTCTTTGATCTTTTGTATGAATTTTTTTCTATCTCAATTTCATTCAGCTCTTTAATGTTAGTCATTTGTTTCTTTGACTAGCTTTTAGGTTGGCTCGTTATTTTTTTTCCTAGTTATTTTACGTTCAGAGTTAAGAGTAATTTGAAATCTTTCTAACTTCTTGATGAAGGCATTTACCACTATAAACTTTACTCTTTACACTGTTTTACTTGTATCCCAGAGATTTTGGTAAGTTATGTCTCTATTTTTATTCATTTCAAATAATTTTTGAAAATTTTTGCCTTAATGTCAATATTTACTCAAGAATTATTCAGTAGTCAGTTGTTTAATTTCAATGAATTTGTGTTCTTTGGAGAAATCTTAATATTTATTTCTATTTTTATTGCACTACTGTCCAAGAGTGTGCTTGAAATGCTTTTGAATTCTTTGCATTTATTGACACTTGCTTTACCACTGTGCATGTGGTTAATTTTAGATTATGTTCCATGTGCAGATGAGAAGAATGTATATTTGGTGGTTGATGGGTAGAGTATTCTGTAGATGTCTATTAGGTTTAATCAGGAAAGTGTAAAGCTTAAATCTAGAATTTCTTTTTTAGTTTTCTGCCCCAGTGCTGTCTAATGCTCTCAGTGATTTGTTGAAGTTCTTTACCATTATTTTGTGGCTGTGTAAGACTTCTCCTAGTTCAAAAGCACTTGCTTTATAAATTTTGTGGCTCCAATGCAGGGTTATTATAAATTTAGGATAAATATTTAAGTCCTCTTGTTGGATTGTACTTTTTATCATTATGCAATGTGTCTCTTTCTACTCCTTGTTAAAGGTTTGAAGTCTGTTTTATTTGATATAAAAATAGAGATTTCTGTTATTTTTCTGTTTTCCATTTGCATAACAGATATGACTCCATCCTGTTGAGCCTGTTGGTGTTGCTGCGTGTTGGTTAGATCTTTTGCAGGCAGCAGACAGTTGGGTCTTGTATTTTTATCCATATTGTCAGTTTATGTCTTTAAAAAGGGGCATTTAGTCCATTTACATTCAGGGTTAGTATTGATATGTGAGAGTTTGATCTGTCATTGTATTGTTAGCTGGTTGTTATGTAGACGTAATTGTATAATTGCTTTATAGTTCCTGTGGGGTATGTGCTTGAGTGTGTTTTTGTGGCAGCAGATGTCAGTCTTTTGTTTCCATGTTTAGCATTCCCTTAAGGGCTTCTTGTAAGTCTAGTCTAGTTGATATGCATTCCCTCAGCATTCGCCTGTCTTATAAAGATTTTATTTCTGTTTCACTTATGAACCTTCATTTGACAGAATATGAAATTCTTGGTTGGAATTTCTTTTTATTTAAGGATGCTGAAAATAGGCTCCCAATTTCTTCTGGCTTGTAAGGTTTCTGATGAGAGGTCTGCTGCTAGCCTGATGGAGTTCCCCCTATATATGACTTGACCTTTCTCTGTAGCTGCCTTTAAGACATTATTTTGCATTAATCTAGGTGAAGTTGATGACTATGTGTTTTGGGAATAGTCATCTTGGATAGTATCTACTCAGGGTTCTCTGCATTTCTTGAATTTGCATATCAGCTGCTCCTGTAAGATTAGGAAAATTATAGTAGACTATATTATCAAATATATTTCCCAAGCTGTTTATGCTCTCTCCTCTCTCAGGTGTGCTGATGAGTCATAGATTTTCTCTTTACATAATCTCACATTTCTCAGGGGCTTTATTTTTTAAATTTTTTTTTTTTTTTTTTGTCTGCCTGAGTTGATTTGAAGAATTGATCTTTGAGCTCAGAGATTCTTTTCTCAGTTTGGTCTATTTCTGCTGTTAATACTTCTAATTATATTATTAAATTATTGTAGTAAATTTTTTAACTCTAGAGGTTCAATTCGGTTCTTTCTTAAAATGGCAATTTTATCTTCTAGCTCTTGGACTGTTTTATTGGATTCTTTGGATCCCTTGGATTGAATTTCAACTTTCCTCAGAATCTCAAAGAGTTTCCTTGCTATTGAAATTCCGTATTCTATGTCCGACAGTTTTGTCATTTCTAAGTGACTAAGAATCATTGCTGGGGAGCTGGTTGGCTTGTTTGGAGGTAAGGGGGCACTCTGGCCATTTGAATTGTTAGTGAAAAAAATTACAAAAATTACTTGCTAAAATAATTGACAGCTAATAGTACTTATATTGATTGACCTTATTTTAAATATCAATCGTTAGTCTCTATACAGATCATCACTAATGTATAAAATAGTCATAGGCAAAAGAAAGGTAAATAGAGTTGCTACTGTGAAGAATATACAAATTTGCTTTCTGAATGTAAAATTTGTTAAGAAATTTCAACATCTTTAAGTGATGTGAAATATCAGTAAATAGTTTACTGTCTCAAATTAAAGTCAAATCAAATAGAGGTATTTAAAATCCATTCTGCCATTTCAGAAAGAAAATTGCCCTTTTATGAAATTTTTAAAACAAAAGCACTCAATTTTTTTTTTTTTTTGTCAATAGATATAACCTTCATAAACAAAAGTTCTTTGAAGTTTTCAATAACTTCTAAGAGTGTAAATGGTTCTACTGTTTTTTGTCATTGTAAGTGAGATGGTGGGCATTTGAAGGACCAGGAATTTGGTAGCCTGGTGAAGAGGGCTTGCTAAATTCTTCTTTTTTTTTTTATTTATTTTTATTTTTTTATTTTATTTTATTTTATTTTTTTTAAAGAGAAAAAGAGAAAGAAGGAAGAAAAAAAAGAATGAAATAAAGGGAAAAAGAAGAAGGAAAAAAAAAAAAGGGGGAGAGAGAATGGGAATCTTACTCCACTGCCCAGGCTAGTATACAGTCTACAAATGGATATTAAAAGCTTTTTTTATACTAATAATTGTGTTATATAATGGAGACAGGAAGGAATAAGGGAGGAAAATAACAAACAGCCAGCCAACCAATATTTCCTTTAAACCTATGAAATGCTATGCTGCTAGGGAGTGATTTACTCCCAACCATGTGGTCACTTTTAGGATAAATATGATGTGTTACTGAAAAATAAATGTGTATTTTGTGGATTTGGAGTAGAGAGTTCTGTAAATGTTTATTAAGTTAACTTGTTTGAGGTTTAAGTTCAAGTCCCGGATATCCTTCTTGACCTTCTGTCTCATTAATTTGTCCAGTATTGACAATGTAATGTTAAAGTCTCCCACTATTATTGTGTGGGAGTCCAAGTCTCTTTGTAAGTCACCAAGAAGTTGCCCTATGTATCTGGGTGCTCCTATATTAGGTGCACATAGACTTAGGGTCGTTAGCTCTTCCCGTTACATTGATCTCTCTACCGTTATACAATGTCCTTCTTATCTCTTTTGGTTTCTATTACTTTAAAGTCTATTTTATCAGAGATGAGAATTGCAACTACTGCTTTTTTTTTTTCTCTCTCCATTTGGTTGGCAAATCTTCCTCCATCCCTTTGTTTTGAGTCTCTGTATATCCTTGCATGTAAGATGGATCTGAATGCAGCTTACTGATGGGTCCTTTGAAGTGGCTGATACTGGTTGTTCCCCTCTATACATAGTGCCTCCTTCAGAAGCTCTTGTAAAGCAGGCCTGGTGGTAATGAAATCTCTGAGTACTTGCTTGTTTGCAAAAAATTTTATTTTTCCTTCACTTATGAAACTTAGTTTGGCTGGATATGAAATTCTGGGTTGAAAGTTCTTTTCTTTAAGGATGTTGAATATTGGCCCCCACTCTCTTCTGGCTTGTAGGGTTTCTGCTGAGAGATCTGCTGTGAGTCTGATAGGCTTCCCCCTTGTGGGTAACCTGACCTTTCTCTCTGGCTGCCCGTAGTATTTTCTCCTTCGTTTCAACCCTGATGAATCTAATGATTATGTGCCTTGGGGTTGCTCTTTTTGAGGAATATCTTTGCGGTGTTCTCTGTATTACCTGGAGTTGGGTATTGTCTTGCCTTGCTAGGTTAGGAAAGTTTTCCTGGATAATATCCTGAAAAATATTTTCCAGCTTGGATTCATTCTCTTCGTCACATTCAGGTACACCTATCAAACGTAGATTAGGTCTTTTCACGTAGTCCCATATTTCTTGGAGACTTTGCTCATTCCTTTTTACCCTTTCTTCTCTAATCTTGTCTTCTCGTTTTATTTCATTAAGTTGGTCTTCGACCTCTGAAATCCTTTCTTCTGCTTGATCAATTCGACTGTTAAAACTTGTGCATACTTCTCGAAGTTCTCGTATTGTGTTTTTCAGCTCCATTAATTCACTTATATTCCTCTTTAAATTGTCCATTCTCATGAACATTTCGTGAAACCTTTTTTCAAGGTTCTTAGTTTCCTTGCATTGGGCTAGAACATGTTCTTTTAGCTCACAGAAGTTTCTCATTATCCACCTTCTGAAGCCTGATTCTGTTGATTCCTCACATTCGTTTTCTATCAGGCCTTGTTCAATTGGTGATGAGGCACTGCAATCCTCTGTAGGAGGAGAGGCATTCTGATTTCGGGTGTTTTCAGCCTTTCTGCGCTGGTTTCTTCCCATCTTTGTGGATTTATCCACCTGTCATCTGTGTAATTGCTGACCTTCAGACTAGGTCTCTGAGTGGACGTCCAACTTGCTAGTGATAAAATTTCCTCTATTTCTTAATTTTCCTTCGGCGGATGCCCCCCCCTCCCCCACAGAGCTGGACCTTCCCGGGTTCAGCTACACTTGCTGTGAGACTCTCAATCTTCAGCAGTTCCAACCGCTGTTTTTATTTTTGTTTTTTTGTGGAGGGGGGTACCAGCCTTCCCCTGCGGCGACCCACTACGCCCGCTGAAAGAGCGGCGTTAAGATTCGTGGCGCTTTCGGCCCGGGAATCTCCCGGTCTGGTTCCCCACTTCAGTCTGCTTTTTAATCAGCTGAATGGGAGACTCTGCTTTCCCAGAGCTCCAAACGCCAACCAAAAGGGCACTCAGTCCCGTACACTCCGGACTGAGAACTGCCGCGTCGGGGCGCCTGCAAATTGGCCGCGCCCTCCAAAAGGGTCGCGCTGGCGACCCGTGGGGCTCCTCCGCCAAGAATCTCTTGGTCCGTAGGCTATGAAAATTGGTCTGAAAATGTGGCATCCACTCACTCTCTGCGCTTTCAGTGGGAGCTACAATCCTGAGCTGCTGCTAATCGGCCATCTTGGATCTCTCTCAGCACTCAAATTTTTATTCCACAGTAGTATAGTAAAACATTTGGAGAACCTTTCTAAAAGCTAATATAAGGTGCATGGTTCCTTGAGCATATTTTATTTTGTATAAATAAGAGAATCGCCAAATGCAAATTTTTTCTTTGTGACTATTATAATTTAGAGAATATAGTTATATATGATATAGCATAAAGTAGTAGCAATTAAAGGTATTTTGAAGACCCACAAAATAGTGTTGTGCAACATATGTGCCTATTAATACAAAGAAATGCTTTGGATTAGTGATAATATAAAAATTTGAACAAGATTTTCTAGGGACTGATAATGTTATTCACAAAAAAGAGATATTAGTAGCTTTCCAATGTATTAAAAATTCCCACATTATTGTCTTTCAATATTTCAAATGTCAGTTTAGGTGATGCAAGAAACTGTATTGTCTATTCACTAATTAACAAAGTATACATATATTAAACTGGGTAGCATTCATAGACATAGTATTCAGGTCAACCTAATCAAGAAGGCTTTAAATTGTTCATGCCGGAAAGGAAGAAAAAAATATTAAAAATCTTAGCTATATTAGCTAACGGGAGGAATAAAGTTGAAATAGCAATGGTAGTCTTTGTGGACGAAAAGTTTAGAAAAGGGGCGCTAAACAATATTTTTCTTAAGTTTCACACTTGTAGTTTATTAACCTTAAAAATGTGTTTTGTGTTTGATATTTTAATACTTCTGTGTTCACTAAATGTTTGATGCCTTAGCAGTGTGCAGATGTAAACCCAATTCCAATATTTGTGTTATCTCTCTGGCTCATGTATGAAATTGAGTTTGCTTCTTACTTTTGGACCTTATATGCCTAATATGCCCTTGAACTTGAAGCGCATGAATGATGTTCAAACTCAGTTTGATTACATACATATGGAGACTTCCAACAATTTACTGCAGAATAGCATGATAATTAAAATTAGTTCTATGGATAAATTATAATTTAGTAATTATAAGAGGACAAAATAACTAAATGAATATAGTATTTTGATTTTAAAGTATATATGTATATAAACCACACATAAAACAATTAACTATATTTAAATATTAACAAAAATTGGCTTTTTTATTTAACATTTTTTAAATTTTCAAATATTTTATAATAATAGCACATATTTATAATGTCAAAAAAATGCATGTAACTGAACCTGAGGACTGAATTATTTTATATAAGCAAAGATAAGGTATAAAATCATTTACATAGAAGGACATATATCACCTGATTAATAAGAGAAATTAGATGATGAATGCCTAATTCAGATTATAAAACTGTCTAGCAAAGGGATTAACAAAGTGTGTCTGTTATAGACCAGGTAGTAAATACTTCAGGCTGCTTGTATCCTAAGGTCTCTAGTAACTATTCAACTCTGCTATAGAAAATAGACACCTTATAAAAATTATTTCTAACAAAAACAGGCAACAGGCTAAGTTTTAGCCTGCAGGCTATAGGTTGACAACCCTGGTCTAAGATATTTCTATGTACTCACAATTACTGGTCTGAAATCAACTAGTGAAATTTACTAGCCAGTAATTTTCTTAAAGGCAGCATATTTGTCTTATGTCTTCTTGCCACTCATGACACCTAACAGTTACCAGCACATAGGAGAGAGTTGACAGAATATTTATCAAATGAATAAATGGACTGGTCAATGGAAAGTCCAGTGATGTCTATTGTACCTCTACCACCAATCACAGCTTCGCTTGTGAACAAGATTGACATGCAAACAGCAAAGCTTCACATAATAGAAAAATCGTGGGCTGGGCTTTACTGTCTAATAGAATGGCCTGGGTATAACTATCACTACTAGATTTCAGCATACCTTGAACAAGGTTTTTAGATGCTCTGCCATAAATCTTACATTAGCCAAAGGAAATTGATAATAGTCATGTGTTGATAAGATGAATTTATTAAATATGATTTTTTTTCTAAAAGGCATGATAAAGAGTGCTTAGAAAATGTTAGCTTTTACTTCTTTTTGTTGGCTGCCATAATTTGATACTTTTGTAGGATCTTAAAATGATAAAATGGAAAGAGTCTTGACATTAATTTAGTTCTCTCTTTTGATATTCTCCTGTTAAAGATAAAAAAAAAATTGAGCCAGAACTAGAAAGACTAAAGCAGTGCAAAAAACTTCAGTATTAGGAATTAAGAGGTGAACTCCAGTTCTGTTGTGACAATTATTAATTATGTCATGTATATATATGAAGAATACTTACCTATGTCAGCATGTTTCCTCGACTAGAGGAACTGGATCTGTAAACCTCTCTCCAGTGTTAATATTTTACATCTGTATTGCCAAATTGGCTGACCTTTTTTTCTCCAATCTTGCTTTCTTCTTGGCCACAACACACACAACTGTCTATACTTACCCCCTACCCACATGCAGGAAACTTCTAAACATAGTCAAATTTATCTATCCTGAGAATGTATTTAAATTAAAAACAAACTTTAAAAATTATTAAGAAAATAATTTTTCAGGTTCAGAGCAGGCCAAAAAAGTAAAATAAAACGCAGAACCAAAATAGATCGGGTTTCAAATGAGAACAGCTTTTATGACTTCTGTGTAAGAAATCCAGTTTGTGATAAGACAAAGCTCTGTGGTCAGTTCTTTCTTCATCACTAACATCATTTTAAAATGCTTTATCAGGCAACTCCTGCTACAGCCACTTAAGAGAGGGCCAGCATAGGTGGAGAATGAAGCTCAATTTCAACAGCTGTCTATTTAACCTCATTTGTGGTTTCACCCACTCCTTTCTTCTTTTTCCCCTAAGCACAGCTGCAAGTTTAAGTAGGCAGGCAAACTATAATCAGCCACTTATATTGGCTGCTGAATCACAGCGGTGCCCAATTTGCCTGCTTAACTTTTTTTCTTCCTTGATTGACCTTGGTTCTTTCCTTCCCTAAATGTTCATAATGACAACATGACAGGTCAGTTCTTTTCAGTGTCAGAGACTAGCCACACAACGCAGTCACACAAAACAAAATGGCAAAAGTATTACAACGCTAGCACATTTAATTGTGCCCTGTCTTGTGTTAAAATTAACCACAGAAATATCATAGTGCTACATTGTGAATCTATAAATTTCAATTTAAATACAGTTAGTTTACTGATAATTTTCTGATGGGGGATATCTATGTGTGTGTGTGTGTGTGTGTGTGTGTGTCTGTGTGCATGCACACATGTGTGTGGTGTTTGCCTGTGTGGCGTTTGTGTGTATAAGGGAGAGAGAGTTTGTAAGATTGAAAAATTGTGATATTTTATTGTCTTTTCATTATAAAAAAGAAAAGAACCTTGAAGCAAAAAGCAAGCACTCATGATGAGGAATTTGAGTTCCTAGGAAAACGATGAAAAATGTTCCATTTATTCTTAGTATAAATAGTAGCTCTAACTCATTTTCACCTTCTTCCTCATACTTGCAAAGCTGAAATATGTTCAGTACTTTAACTTATAATCTGTCAATCCTGAAAGTGGAAAAGAAAAAGTACTATGATAAATATAGCTACTGTAGAGGCTATGTGACATTTTTAACTTTAAAACATTTTTAAAGGAGATCAAGCTTTAATGTTATAGCAAGATAGATGTTAAATGATATAAGGGGAGGATAGGACCATCACAATGATTGATTAATCAGGAATTTCCTTTTGTGTGTGTACATGAAATGTGTTCATATGTCTATGTGTGAAAGAGAGAGAAAGATGGGCTGGTGGGTGGGGCAGAGAAAAAAGTTTTTCTTTTCTTAATTTTACCAGATACACTTTGCTTTATGTCTTATAGTAATAGCATGCAATATTGTAATTTAAATTAGATTAAAATCTGTTTTTATATTAGATATTATAATAAATTCAACTCAAATAGTTATCTCTTTCCTTTTTGTTTTAACATAAATTTCTAAATTGTTTTTCTTAAACATTTTCCCATTATTTACTACATTTGTGTTAAGATGTCTGTGACAAACATTTCAGAACTACATATTAAAGAACAGGACTAAATTCTTTTGTTCAGTATCTCTCAAACATGAAGGTGCAGACTGGGTGTTTGGGAACCTTATTGAAATGAAGATTCTAATTCAGATAACTGGAGGTGGTGCCTATGAGTCTAAGTTTCTCCCAGTGATATTGATGTTTACAGTGTCATTCAGTCCCAAAGCTCTATTAATACTGAAATTCTGTAACTGTATTGTGAGACATTTGTTTAACACTGACTTCTTATTGGCTGATTCAATACCTGCTGACTTATGATAAATTGTAAGGATTGCAGATAGTTGAATATGTTTGAAAGTTCTTTGGGAAGAATACTAGGAAACAGCTGAAGTGTTTTTAAATTCTTTTAGTCTTTTGGCATGCCAATGAATTCGACTAGAAAACTCATTTGCATCTGAGAGCCACAACTCATAAACTGTGAATGAAAAACCAACCATGAAGGAAAAAAATTGGTGTGTCCTGTTATA
The DNA here is from genome assembly GCA_036589455.1 of Ateles fusciceps. Taxonomy (NCBI): domain Eukaryota; kingdom Metazoa; phylum Chordata; class Mammalia; order Primates; family Atelidae; genus Ateles; species Ateles fusciceps. The sequence continues at coordinate 7,250,243 of JAZHEH010003310.1, forward strand.
AATTAGTATGAAAGTCTGCATTTTGTCTAGTGATAAACAACACTCACTACAGACACTTCAGGTTAGACCAGATCTGGTCTGAAAGCTTAGCAGATTGCACTCTAATGAGGAATTCTGGGGGAGATGATTAGCTATCAGGACATACATGTATAATAGCTATCATAAACCCTTTACAGAGAAAATAAAAGATAATTTATGCAACACTGGAACATCTCTGACTATAACTCCTAAAATAATAGGTGTTATAGGGTACCACAACTCAGGATGCCAAATATAACAGATGTCTTAGTCCTAAAACGAGTCTTAAATAAACCAAAGCACTGGATCTAACACATACATATTCTTGCTCTGTTTGATTTTCTGCTGTAGACATTTCCAATAACAAACTTAAATTCTTTCTTATATATCATAGTCATTTGTTGATTCTTGGGCTACTCCTGGAATAAGAAAGAAAAAAAAGGTGTTATTAAGCAAGTTGTGCATAATAACAGTCCAAGATGAAAGATGTCACCAGGTTTGGTTTCTTCTGAGGCCTGTCCTTGTCTTGCAGATGGCTGCTGTTGGGAAAAATAGCAGAGGAGAAAGAACTTACAGAGTGCCTACATAAATTGGTTATGAGTGACATATAAATAAGGAACAACAAACTGTGCAAAGCCTCAGGAGGCCTCTGAGAAGGAAGGCCTCTCCATGCCTCACGTTCCGGTGCAGGGTTTGTGCTCGAGGACATAAAACCCCTTTGTAGCACTATGATGTAGCCAGACTTACAGGCACCTTGTAAGGCCCACATTCCACCAGCTGCACATAGATAATAAGTTAAAGATAACCACATATTCTTGTTTTGTGAGACTCCCAAACCGTCACTGTTACCAGTTCTTAGGATGATATACCAGTTCCAGCTCACTGATTCACTTCCGGCTCACTGATTCATCCCACCATCACTCCACCACTACCCTATAGATCGAAGTCATTGTAATCAGTAAATAGAGTGGAGGTTCAGAGCTTGAGGCCTTCACTGCCTCTACCAGAGAAATGAAGTGATGGCCCCCCTGGTCCCACTTTTTCTCTTAATCTTTCTCTCATTCCTTTGTCGCCACCAAACTTGGGGTACCCATGGGTTATGTGGGAGCTCATCAATTCCCTACATACCCTTGCCTCCTCTACACGTGGTCTTCTCTCTGTGCATGCATATCTCGAATATCTCTTTATGTGTCCAAATATCTCTTATAAGAACACTATTCAGACTGGATGTGGCCCACTTTAACAACTTCATTTCAATTTAATCAAGTCTGTAAAGGCTCTATCTTCAAATACAGCTCCAGGACTTATCAATTAATGATATAAGGTACACATTCTAAGGTACTGGGCTTTAGGGATTCAACATATGATTAATTATATAAGGTACACATTCTAAGGTACTATGCGTTAGGGATTCAACATATGATTTTTTTTTTTTTTGAGACGGAGTCTCGCTCTTGTCACCCAGGCTAGAGTGCAATAATGTGATCTCGGCTCACTACAACCTCCACCTCCTGAGTTCAAGAGATTCTCCTGCCTCAGCCTCCTGAGTAGCTGAGATTACAGGCACCCACCATCATGCCCAGCTAATTTTTATATTTTTAATAGAGATGAGGTTTTGCCATGTTGGTCAGGCTGCTCTTGAACTTCTGATCTCAGGTAATCCACCTGCCTTGGCCTCTCAAAGTGCTAGGATTACAAGCATGAGCTACCATGCCCTGCCTTTAATATGTAAACTTTGAGGGGACACAATTCAGCTCATAACAAACTCAGAATCCTATATTTGTAAGCGATCTAGGTCAACATCCTTTTCTTACAACTGAGGAAATGGAAATTTCTTCAGAGAAATGAATGTCTTGTTCAAGGTCACCAAATTAGTTAGTGGCTGAGTCTGGAATTTATCACAGATATCCTAAATTCTCACTGGTTGGATTTTTGTTTTAACTTAACCAGACAATTTACTCAATTTTGATATATTTCCTGTAGGTATTGTTTCTAGAATAGTAAGTGAAAAATGAGTAGACACAATAATAAGAGAACCAGAATTTACAGTTAATATCGTCCAATCCAGTTCCTGTAGTTGGACAAGCTTTATCAGAGCAAGAAAATAGTCGAGCAAGAAAACTAGGAGGGATGGGTACAGCAAAGGTCTGAATCTAGATTGGTTATTATGGTCATTACTTCTAACTTACTGATATAAAAATATATTTACTTTCCTAGAATTCCTGGAGTTTGATTCTTTCCATGCCAGATGAAACATTCTTAACAGAAGTGACTTTTATGAGAATTTTAAACATGTACTTGTGAAGTTTGTTATCTTTTGACAGCAGTGTATAGATATCACATATAAAGTTTTTGAGAAAAAAATTTAAAAAGCCAAAAACCTTATCATCTTGAAAGGCAAAACAGTAATAGTAATAATTATTAGAAAAGGATAAAATGACAGCAACTTAAAAATTTATAAACCCAACTAAATTATCAATATTTTCTTTAACAAAAATTTTCTTTTTCCTTATAACGTAACTGTAGCCTTCCTTTAAATTATTTATGTCCACTTAAACTTTACTGGCTTTTAAAAGATCAGTTGTGCAAACATGGAGATCAATTGAATTTTATCAGAATTTGCACAATTAATAAGCTAAGAAAGTTGCAAAAATAAAAATAAAATGTAAGATGTTATCAGTAGATGAACCAAAGCTAGACAAATTTAGGCTGACTGTAGCAAAGTAATGCCAACATAAGTCTCATTTGCTCATTTATAAAAATGTTTCAAAGAAAGAAAGAAATGAAGGAAGGAAGAAAGGAAGGAAGGAAGGAAATAAAGAGGGGGGAGGAAGGAAGGGAGAAAATAGAAAGAGGGGAGGGAGGGAAAGAAAGGAAGAAAAGAGAGAGAGAGAGAGGAAGAGAGGAAGGAAGGAAGCAAGGAAGGAAGGAAAAAATAAAGAGGGGGGAGGAGGAAGGGAGAGAAATAGAGGGAGGGAGGAAGAAAGGAAGAAAAGAGAGAAAGAGAGGGAGGGAGGGAGGGAGGAAGGCAGGAAGGGGAGAAAGGGAGGAAGGTTGAGAGAAGAGAAAAAAGGAAGGAAAGAGAGAAAGGAAGGAAGGAAGGAAGACGAACTGATTTTTCGTAGTCCTCTTTAAATTATGACAAAGAGTATGTTGTGAACTTTCTGAGACTATTTCCTGAATTTTATTAGTAAACTTATATTAAAAGAAGGTCGTTAAATAGTGGAGAAAATGACTGTCTTTGCTTGTCAGATCCAAAAACTCTAGGATGTGTGTTTTCCTATTGTTGGCTGCTGTACCACAGTCTGGCCCATCTGATTACGACTAAGGGGCCAGATATGAATCAACAAGCTGCTGCTCCTGATAAAATTCTTTTTCCATCACTTTTCTAGGAATATGACTCTGGAAGGCTGAGGTGTTGTGTCGAGCAAATATTTGTGTAATATACAAGGTAAGTACACTCTGTGGTCAGGTAAAAAATAGTTATTAGTGTATTGTCTCTGCACATCTTCCCAAAAATAGTAGTCAGTAATTATGGCTGGACTCCCTCTCTTTTCTATGGGCATCTTTTTACAGTGACTCTATTGGTTACCTACCAGATTCAGAAACTCTCCTAATCTTCCTATGGTGGGGGATAGACCCAATGGAATCAGGCAATGGCTGCTTAAGACCCAAATGTCACCTCCATGTGAAAAGGTATCCTTTAACCACTCTCCCAAATGTAGTTCTTGAATTTCTTCTGACTTTCCATGCCAACACCCTGCTTTATTTTCTTCATTACATTTACCTTAAACTGAAATTATATTATTTCCCCTCTTTTTCTGACCTGCCTCATTAGATTGTAAGGTCTGAGTAAGTAGGGACTTGTCACTGGTCTATCTGTAGCATCTAAAAGAGTACCTGATATAAAAAGTGTGCTTATACGCATATGCTGAATAAATTAATCAAATAATTTACTAACATATACTATATGTAATGCTCAGTGATACTACAGTTATTGTTGTTTTTCTGCTTCTCAAGCAACTGGCATTTGAACTAGGCATTGTGGGACATCTATAATTCAAATAGAGTCTTTTTCAGAGTTTTTAATCTCCCCCTAACAGTTGTTTTTATAATAATTGTTGATAGAAGTTTTCTACAAAGAGAACAGTGTGTTGAATTTGAGACATATTCTCTAAGGATCTAGAAAAGGAGCACTTCTTAAGCATCCCTATAGAATCTTGTCACTTTCATGGAAGAATATAAGGAAGGATATAACAGAGAGAAAAGGAGGAAAGCTAAAAATAGAACCAACATGAAATGAGAAGATAGTTCAAAAGCATTACAGGAAACTAATAACAAAACAAAGAAAGAGAAAAATCTTTTTTCAATCACACTCCAAAAGTAATTATCAGAGCTTACCCATAAATATGCTGCAATATGTAGCTGACTGGGTATAAAGAGATGTTAATCATTTTCATTATTTTTCTTGTGTCTGTTCAATACTTTTCATATTATACAATCGAATATATAGATTACAAACTAAGCAAAATCCTATTATGTAAAAGAACATTTGGAAAAAATTTAGATTATGGTAATTTGAAGATTTAGATGTTCTAAAGAAAGCATCAGTGATATGAATTCACTAAATCGAAGTAACATAGCTGCAAAAACATCGTATTAATAAGAACTTATTTTCACACTCTTGATGTACAAGAGTTTCAGCTTAGTATGATAGGTTTTTAATTATTGAATGTATGGAGATCCCCCCTTTTATGTAGAATTTCTAAACATTCCTGATTCAATTTACTAAGAGCTAAAGAACATCCATTTCTAACTTGTCTTCTGCATGTTATATTCTAGATTCAGTATATCCAAATCAACAATCAATGTGCTGTTGATATGGAAGGGCTGTCCTGCCTACTTAATTAGATAAAGTAAATACTGACAAATGTCCATGGAATATTTCTCCAATGTCCATTCAACATGTAAAACGTCTCTTAAGTGAAATTAGGCCAGTGGTGTTGAGAGAGTTTCTAGCTGTAGATCCTTTTTCTTAAAAATAAATGCACTGGGAAATGTAGTAAAACTGGTAAAAGCAGACTGCTTTAGGTAAATTGTCAGTGGAGAGCTTGGATATCCATCCACTGTACTGTCTCCTACCCCATGGCCAATAAAATCTTCTGGCTTTGAGTCAGAATCATTGCGACCTCCAAGATCCATTTATTCTTATAGCTGGGGTCTCTAAGTTTTACAAATAAGAATATGTAAGAAAGAAATTGTTTACCTCAGTCAAATGATGGGGGTTCCTTTGCCTTTTCCATGCCACATAACTTTAGTAGAGTCTTGCGTCAAATATAAAATAGAGATAGAGCCTTTCGAAAGGATTTCCTAAACTGAAAATTCTAACCAATAGTCAAGTCTGATTCTATCAGTTCTTTCTCCTCTAACAAAACGTCCGATGTCCATATTACTGGTAAGGCATAAGAAGGGAACCTCTTCAGGACAAACAGCCAGGTTCTTTAGGCTGTCTTGGTCATGATCATATACTCCAGACATCTTGGTACCCTGGGCAAACATTAGAAACTATAAATCCCAGATTTTATTTATCTGAAAAGAGGAAGTGGTTATTTAAATTTTATCTTTAGTATTTCAAGACATCCTTTTAACATAAGTTCAGTAACTCAATTAACAGAAAATAAAATGTCATTGTTCAGAGGTATGAACAATGAAAAGTATTCTGAACTTAAAGAGGGATTAAGTAGAGAGATTAGAAGAATTAATATTTTCTGCCTGAGTTAATTTCCAATTCTTCTTCAAAATTATACACCTGTCTTATTTGCAACAAAGTTTTGCTTAAGTATTTCTAGTCATCAGAGAGCATGTTATTCCAAAGTCAGACTCTTTCATTTGTGGAGTTCTAATTATCTGGCAATATTTTCATAGAATTGAAATCTGTCTACCTGTAATTATGAGCCATTATTTCTAGCTGTCCAGTACAAAAAGACAAAAGACAGTATTTTATTCGCTCACTTATTCATTCATCAGTTCATTCAGTAAATACTGATTGGGTATGTTCTTGGAGCTAGTCATTGTCCTGGGCAATAAGGATGCAAAGATGGAGAAAGGAAAGTTCTTGTCCTCAGAAGCTTACAGTGCCTTATGTCAGACAGACACAAACTATGTCAACAGAGTTTAAAGTACAGGATTCTAGCTACTTATCTTCCTATTTCCATATTATTCTTTTAAACAACTATTTATTCAGGTGCTCACACTGGAAAACTGAAAGTAACTTTAGAATATTCACTTTCCATCACTCTCTTATTCAGTGTCTCATCTAGCCCTATTGAGAATATCTGTATCTCTAAAATACATCTTGGTATATCCATCTCTATCAATCTTACTACAAGCCCCACATTCTAAGCCCTCATTATCTCTCAGTTGAACTACTACAATAATTTCCCACATTGTTTTCTTGTTTCCACTGTTGAGAGTCTACAATTATTCTTTCTGAAGCCTGTAAACTTTAAAAAATATAAATCACTTTTAAACTGTTGGTGGGAGTGTGAATTAGTTCAACCATTGTGGAAGACAGTGTGACAATTCCTCAAAGATATAGAAATACCATTTGACCCAGTAATCCCATTTCTGGGTATATACCCAAAGGATTATAAATCATTCTACTGTAAAGACACATGCACGGGTATCTTCGCTGTGGCACTGTTTACAATAGCAAAGACCTGGAACCAACCCAAATGCCCATCCATGATAGACTAGACAAAGAAAATGTGGCACATATACACCATGGAGTAGTATGCAGCCATAAACGATGAATTCATGTCCTTTGTAGGGACATGATGAATCTGGAAACCATCATTCTCAGCAAACTGACACAAGAACAGAAAACCAAATACTGCATGTTCTCACTCATAGGCAGGCGTTGAACAATGAGAACACATGGACACAGGGAGGGGAGCATCACATACTGCAGTCTTTTGGAGGGGGGAGATAAGGGAGGGACAGCAGAGGTTGGGGGAGGTTGGGGAGGGGATAACATGAGGAGAAATGCCAGATATAGGTGACAGGGGGAACGGAGGCAGCAAACCACATTGCCGTATATGTACCTATGCAACAATGCTGCATGATCTGCACATGTACACAGAACCTAAAGTACAATTAAAAAAAAAAAAGAAAGAAAACTGCTTTAGTCATGACCACATGCCCTGGTATGTGTTACTAACCTTCTAGAACATTTTTGCAAACAAACAACTATTTTATTAAAAATTGTATAAATCTGCTTGCATGAAAATCTGCTGAAAATATCTTTAAATACATTTTTGTTGGCCTGAGAATGAGATTCAAATTCCTTACCTTATCTATAGAGCTTTTCTTGACCTAGCCACTACTTTCCTTTTGGAAATTTTAATACTTCATGTGACTCTCTCCTGGTGCTTGCCAGTAAGTAGGCATTTTATTCAGAGTCACTGTTTGTACTTTATGGCTGGGTTGATTTTCCTGTTTCTACCCTTAACACACAACTTACCCACATTTGAATAACACTTAATGTGAGACTTTTCCTAACCACCCTAGATTGGAAAAAAAAAAAAAAAAAAGACATCCCTCTCTATCAGTGCATTTTCTAAAATATTTATACAACTTCCAAAATTTAAAAATTTTTTTAATATTTCATTATTTTTCCAGATTTTGTATTTAACCTGTTTATTAAACTCTCCTCCATTAGGCTATACGTTCCATAATGGCTTGCTGTTGAATCCCTCATGGCTAGTTTATGGCTGACTCATATTAGTCACGCAGCAAATATGGCTGAGAAGCAGAACCTACCATAATTTTGAAGTGTCTATTACCTAACATAATGTTTGATAAAGTTAAATTATCAGGTGAATACACACACATCTTCAACACACACACATACTGCTTATTTTATCTTTTTGTATAGAGTTTGTGTCTCAGTCCAGTTATCATCCTGCTTACTTTTTTCAGATAATTGTTTCAATATTCATCTTAAAATATGAAGATAAAATATTAGTGCAATATAAACTACAGTGATATTTATGGAACAAATTTGGTAAAACATATTACAATGTAATATTCACTACTTTGACCCACTAATCCCAAGAACTTTATTTTGTCCTAAGAAAATAATTAAATATGTAGACAAGTGTTTAAATACAAGCACTTTTTTTGGTTACAATGCTATTTAATAAAAGAGAAGTACTGGATCAAATCAAAATTTCTATCTGATAATACAATTTGAACACAGGTATAATGAGATAACTCTTAAAAAATGTGTAATTAAAAAATATTAAATCAAAAATAAACAAGCAAACATGATCAATAGTTATCAAAAATAGCAATAGAATAAGATCCAAAAATATTTCAGATATTGAAACTATTAGGCATAAAATATACAATAAATATTTTAATTTGTATAAAAACCTAAGAAAGTAAAGGGAAAAAAAGTAATAATAAAATATTAATTAAAAATTACTAAATGAAACTAAACAAATTTGGTAAGTAAATACAGAACTTAGAAATAAAAATTAAATAATTAAAATTAAAAATTCAAAAGAGGCTTTTAGTAATAATGAAGAATTTGGATTAACATTGTCACTAAGATCAAAATATATGTTTTAAAAGGGCTTCTTAAAGCCAGTGTCTGGAGTATGATGAAAATTCAGAGATATGTCTGATATTTAGAACCAGTTTTCACTGGGGAGTGGCTGCTGATGTTATAAGTGATAGCTGAGACTCTTAAGCTAATATACAGTACTTTCATCAGCCTCCTAGGCAAGAAAGGCAAAAGCTGAATACTGGTATATGCCAAGGACTCCAAGTAAGTAGTTGATAGAAATAACACTGCAGAATGAATAGACCACTGTACGTGGAGACTACAGGCCACATTTGAACCATCTCAATCTTTAAAATTACATTCAGGTAATGAAGACATTGTGAGTTCCCCAGGAGCCTGTAAGAAGCAAATAAAAAATTCTCTCTGAAGTGAGACATCATCCTAGGGTTTGCGTTATTTTTTTATTTTTTCAAGTACAGTGCAAAAATAATAAAAATTAAAACTAACCAGGTGCTTGATGATATAAGACAACATAAACGAGACCTGGAAGAAACAATAAGCAATTGAAACAGACACAGGGAAACTGCTGTTATTTCATGTTGTTATTGGGAATTGTCAAACACAGATTTTGAAAAAATTAAGTTTAACATCTTCACTAAAAGAAAAGATAAAACTGAGAATATTTTAAAATAAACTATGCAAAAGAAAACATGGAAAAGTATACATATTCTAAAACCAAAATGTAAATAATTGAATTAGGAATTCAACAACAAATTAAAATTTGAATATAAGTCAGAAAAACATATCCAGGAAAAAACAAAGAAGAAAAACAAAGCAAAAGAAAGCGACATAGATAATACTGTTAAAGCTATACATTTGATTCTTGTTTAGAGTAGTTATGTTCTATAAAGTTCCTGCAGGCACTAAATTAGCAAATACTGAAATATTTTTTCAAGGGGAAATAAAGGATTAGGTTTCTGTGAGTGTCTGGTCACATGTCTCATCAATTGATCAAAACATGACCTTGTTTTCTCTATGTTTCTATTTAAAGACACTTTCTTATTGTCATTTCTTATTTTTTGAGTCATTCTGCCCAGCTAATTTTTATAGAGACAGGGTTTTGCCATGTTGCCCAGGCTGGTCTTGAACTCCTGGGCTCAAGTGATCCACTCACCTCAGCCTCCTAACACTTTATTATGTGTGTGATATATATATATATATATAGTTGATTAATTAACAGTAAAGTCACAGCCAACAGCACTGCAGCTCATACTTGAATGAAGCTTACATAATACTGATATTTTCTCGGTCAAGAACATATATCACAGCCTCTTTGTGCTTAGGAACACTAGGCACCTCTTCAGCAGTATACTTTGGATCATTTTAAATAGAAAAATCACAAACAAAAAGCACAAAATGGATAAAATATAGCATTTAAATAGACTGTAAAAAGGGCAGGACTTGGCTGGGCACAGTGGCTCATGCCTGTAACCCCAACACTTTGGGAGGCCAAGGTGGATCACTTGAGGTCAGAAGTTTGAGACCAGCCTGGCTGACATGACAAAAACCCATCTCTACTAAAAATACAAAAATTAGCTGGGTGTGGTGGTGCACATCTGTAATACCAGCTACTTGGGAGGCTGAGGCAGGAGAATCGCTTGAACCTGGGAGGCTGCAGTGAGCTGAGATTCTACCACTGTACTTCAGCCTGGGTGACAAAGTGAGACTCCTTGTCAAAAAAAAAAAAAAAAGGAGGGGGCAGAACTTATTTATAGCCCGAGAGCTGAAACAAAAGGACAGTGTTACCTTGTTTGACCCCACCCAAAGAGTGTCAATTAACTACTCAAACATTTCGTCTCTGTGCATACCTGCAAGGGACTGCACAAGCACCATGATTATTCATTTTGAGGTTATTAACAAACTTTAGCAAGTAGGAAAATTCACAAATTCAGAATTTGCAAATAATGATAATCAACTATAACTGAAGTAGCAGAAAGAAAGCAGAAAATGGTGTAGAAACAACATTTTAATAGATAATAGGAATTACCCAACACTGAAGAAATATATTAATCCTTAAATTTAGAGATCCCTCATGTCCCACGTAGGATAAATCCACACAAAATCATGTGCAATTTTTAAGTGAGAACTTATATCTCAGTATAACTCAATATAAGGAGTTTATGCTTCAAAATAATAAAGTTTTAATTGAAACTAATTTTGAGGAGCATCAGAATAATAAAAAATGGCAATTCTAAATGTGTATGCACTTAACAACCTCGCCTCAATTTTATAAAGCAAAAATGAAACAAAGCTGTAAGAAAAAAATAGATAAAACCATGAGCAAAATGTTAGGTTAAAGAATATAACTCTGTTGCTATTAGAAAAACAAACATAAAGAGATATTGAATATTGAAAAAACACAGTGAGTAAACTAATGCCAGTAAACATACATATGATATGGCACCCACCCATTGCAGAATACCAAGAATCTTACAAATTGACCTTAAGAAGGTAGTGTCCTCTGGCCAAAATTAAATTATGTTTCAAAAATATCATAAAATCGTAACTATAAAATACCCAGATATTCAGAATAATTTACAAGACAAAGGAACATTTTTTGAACTAATTATATTAAAGATTGTTTGAATTGTGAGATTGTGAGATTTGAGTTGTAAGATTCAGGTAAAGTATAATAATTTTTCATCCATTAATAAGCATATTAGCAAAGAAAAAAAGGTTGAAAATCAAAAAAACTCAACACCCCTTACAACAAGTGGAAAAACAAAATAAATAAATGTAAATAGAAGGGGACATAATAAGAGCAGAAATTAATGAAATAGAATACAGGTATAAAATAGAATATTAACAGAAGGAAAAGTTGTGTCTTTGAAACACCAATAAAATTTATAAACGTCTGTGAAACAAAATAAAAAAACAAAATAGGAAAAAACAGTCACTATAAGCAATGTAAAGTAGTATCACTAAAGATTATACTCACATTAAAATGATAAGATGTTATAAACCTATATGCATAAATTTTAATTATAACTAAATGCCTATATTCCTTAAAATAATGTGTCCTATTTGCTGTAATAGAAAATAAAATATGAAAATATGACACATTTAAATATCTTTATTTCATAAATAAAACTTTATGAAAAAAATTAAAGAAAACCTAAGCCATGTTCATAAAAGGGGATTTAATAATGAATAGATGTCAGTTCTTCCAAAATCACCATTTAATGTCACTTAAATCAAAATTCCGCAAAGGATTGCCATGTAGTTAAAAAAAGTTAAAAACATATTATACTTTTGGTGGTAAAACTATAAAATAAAGCAAGAAAATAATTGAAGAGAATGGTTATCTTTGCGTGATGATGAAGCATATGATTTGGGAAAGGCACAGAGAGGATTAAAAGGAATTGACATTTTTCTATTTCCAGCTGGTTTGTGGTAGCTATTCTTTTTAAAAATTGTCTTAAAACTGTACATACATGTTTTATACATGCTTTGTATGTGTGATAATTTTGTAATTAAAACCTTAAGTAATTGAATAAACAACAAAATATAATTATAAAGCTGTATAGGATGTGAGATCTCATATACACATATCTATAAATATGTAGATATCTGTGATAAAACTTAATCATACATTTTTTCTTCCAAATTTTGGTTAAGAGAAAGGAAAATATTCTCATTAAAAAACTACAGTAACTTTTTTCTACTAACAGATGTAGACCTGGATTTTCCTCTTAGACATACATTCTGTCTGTTCTGGGACAAATGCCATTGAGTGCATAATTTTAGATTATTGTAAAACAAATACCCATCCAATATTCCCATGAAAGAACCAAAGACAACAAAGGATATTATTGCAGAATCATTTGAATTCTTTCATCTTTTAATGTGGTTTAGTAATTGGTACTTACTTTAGATCAAATTTAGATTTTTGAAAATCCTAAATGTGCTTCTTTCTGTATTATTTTGAGTATAAGGAAAATACTGAAAGAAATATTTTGTATTGTTAGTAATCATCATGTAAAGTTGGGATTATGCAAGAATTTTTTTTTTTTTGAAACAGAATCTCGCCCTGTTCCCCAGGCTGGAGTGCACTGGCGCAATCTCTGCTCACTGCAACCTCCAACTTCTGGATTCAAGCAATTCTCCTGACTCAGCCTCCTGAGTAGCCAGGATTACAGGAGTGTACCACCACACCCGGCTAATTTTTGTAGTTTTAGTAGAGATGGGGTTTCACCATGTTGGCCAGGCTGGTCAGGGACTCCTGACCTCAAGTGATCCACCCGCCTTGGTGTCCCGTAGTGCTGGTATTACAGGTGTGAGTCATTGCGCCCTTCTTGCAAGATTTTTAATCTTCACATTTGTATGTATTTTTTGCTTCTTATAAGGACTATATTACTGTAAGATAAAATGAACTTGAATAAATTGCAGAGCCCAGCACAAAACATAAACCTCCAGTTTTGGTCTGAACAATGTGGAGTTCAGTGTGATAATCACTTTCTTTATGTGGACTTTAGACTTGCATTATTGTGCTCAGTGTGGTATTAGCTGCCATGTCATCTTTTTGGCTCATACTAATGTTGTAGTCAACCAGAACAACCAGACACAAAGATTTTTTTCAAGTAGGTTGCTGTTAGGACAGATTAGTACAAAAGATTTTGTTAACTGAAACACAGAACATTTTCCAAGTTAATGTAATTGTTTGTCCAAGTTCATATTCTTAGCTTTTCAGAACACTATGGGAGAGCAATATAGAATTGGATGACCTTGACTTCTACCTTTCTCTCCTATAATTCCTATCATTTTATTTATATATGCATGCCTAGATAGCCAATACCCTTGAAAATATGACCCCCAAAATTCCTTTCACATGTCTCCAACTCTCCCTTTTAACCCTTTCTTTAAATATATCTAAAGATCAGTTTTCATTAGTTCCTAGGCCTTTGCAACTTAGATTCTGCTCATAACATTCTTTGGTTGGCTACTTACATGAGGACATTCAGAGACATTCTAATTATAAACATGAAAATTATTTCCTCTTAGTACATTCTGCTGAACCATGATCTGCCATCTCTTAGGAATAAGACTCTAGTCCAAGAGCTGTAATAGCTGAAATTCAGCCCCTAGTTTGGGGCTTGATGTAGATGAGGATTCCCAAGTTAAAACAAGCACTTAACTTAGTAAAAGATAAATCCTAGGAACTTGGACATGCAAGGACAGGAAAATACATGACATTTAAGAAAATGATTGAAACTTGTCACAACTGCTGGGTTTTCAGATTCTGTCATAAATGCAGCATAAATGTAATACAGTTGATTTTTGGTAAACAGCACCTAGGTTCATCATTCTTACAAGACATAAAACTTAGAATAACCATAGATTTTTTTTTTTCACTTTCTCATGCATTTCACAATCCCATCGAGACAAAAATCTCTAAAGCTTCAATTTTCTTTTGGAGAATGCTATCTTTTTTTTGCCTTAATACTTGCTCAGCTGCCTCATTTTTGCTTTCCTGCCTGTTATCACTACTCACTGTAATTATTATCAGAATATTGTAGGAAATCTCCCTGTTGACACTCTGGACCTCCTCTAATCTATCTTCCTTGCTGTTGTCAGAATAAACTTCCTACAAAGTAGTTCTAACTGTATCTCTTCCCTTTCTTTAATACCTCAGAATACAACATTTCCCATTGCAAGGTTCAAATTTCTTAGCTTAGTACACTAAATCCTTGTGGCTGTTAAATACAGTGAGTTCCAAGTTTCTCTTCAAAGAATCAGTATGTCAGTATGTTCATTGGTTCTTTGTTCTCCATTATAAGTTTAACCTCCTTGTTCTCTTGGTCTCCTTGCCCCTAGTTTCAGTAAATAACCTTCCTGCCAGCTCTAATCATTAGTTCTCATCTGTTGTTCTGATTACCTGTACCTATTCCCCTCACTGAAACCACATGTCCTCCTCTCACATCCCCCTCCCAACCCACATATTTATAGTCCCGACTCATCCTAGTCACCTGCTCTATACTGAGTCATCCCTGCTTACCTGCTCTGACCTGAATCACCTTTAGTCACCTGTTCCATAACTTTATCCTGCTGAAACTACTCACCCTGCCACACTGGCTCATATTCCTGCTCTTTTCACAACAGCCAATTGGAATTAGCGTAGACTGTGCCATCCAATGCTAGCCAGTAGCGGAATGACACTGTAGTAGGGGCTACCTGCCTCAAGGATAAGAACCCCTTCCCCTCCCTTGCTCAGGTGTGTTCTCACCATTGTTCCATCCATGAGACGCACCCTTCTATAGTAGTAAATTGCCTTGTTGAGAAAATTTATATTAGAGTGTTATTTCTTTTGTGGCACCGAAAATTTATTTCTGACATGGCTAAGTTCTTTTTCTACCTACCTAGCTTTATTTACTCTAGTGTCTCCACACTGCACCATTCTCTACAGTCAGTGCCTTTAATGTGCCAAGATTTTCCCCATTTCCATGTCCCTTTTCTTGTTAATTTATCTGCTATAATGTCTTATTCATAGCACTGCTATAATCTTGTTTCATTTGGCTAACTCCTCTTTCTTCCAAATTTGATTCAAACATCAACTCAAACTCCCCAAATGATTTTGCAGACCTTCTTCAGAGTTTCCATGAATGCTTGTAAACTTATCTCATAATGTTTAGCAAACTTAGTTATCTCCTACAATAAGCCACAAATGTATTGAGGAAAAAACCACATCTTGTTTGAATTTGTATCTTTAGTGCTTAGCAAAATGATTAGCTCTCAGTGGTCTCTGGATCAATATTTTTTGACATAATATTTGTCATCTTTATTTCCTAGAGAACACGGAGACAAGGAAATCCCACAGTTAGTCACTTTTGAAATGACAGCCAAGCATGCACTCACCAGACATTTTTTTTCTTATAGACAGCTTTTATTTTTTTCCTGTAATTTTTTGCCAGTTACATTTCAATTAACGTGTCCTGCTAACATTCAAATTTCTCTTTATGCATCTACTCTTCCTCAACCTCATGGTGACAAGGGTGGCTATATGACATTTGTGCAAATCAGACAATCAGGCAATTTTAATCTCTTGGCTTCAATAATTAGTTCATGGATTTGTGACCCAGTCAAAGCTATGGAGAGTCAAATAAATTTGCTAGGACTGTTGGAAAGGAAACACAGTGTTTTGTTCCCTGGGTTTACCTGTTGGAATATGTGGAATGGGAACTTCTGCTGGAGCGTCTTCATACGAGGTGGTGACAAGAAGGAAGTCAGCCTGGAGGAGAGAGGGGCAAAATGATGTAGAGAAATCAGGCTGGGTGTGGTGGCTCATGCTTATAATCCCAGCACTTTGGGAGACCAAGGCAGATGGACTCAAGACAAGCCTGGTCAACATGGTGAAATCTCATCTCTACAAACAGTACAAAAATTAGCCAAGCATGTTGGTGCATGCCTGTAATCCCAGCTACTTGGGAGGCTGAGGTAGGAGAATCACTTGAAACCGGAAGGTGGAGTTTGCAGTGAGCCAAGATCACACCATTGTATTCCAGCCTGAGCAAAAGAGCAAGATTCTATCTCAGAAAAATAAAAAAGAAAGAAATCAGATATCAGATCTGGAAGCAGCATTTGAGTCTCTGAATCAAACAGTGATGTAGCTAGACACTTTGAAAAATAATTTTTGTGAACTAATAAATGCATCTGTTTATTTCCCTAAGATGAATTGGGTTTTCTGCACCCAAAAGTGTTTGAACTACAGTTAGTCTTTCTATGTGTGTCTTGCTATACACCCTCATATTGCTCTCCTGTAAACACTATAAATGATTTCTTAATATCTATTGGCTGTTCTGGTACAAAAAGTTGCTCATCGTTGGTTTCACATTCATCAAGCAAGGCTTATGTTTTTTCTATGCTCTCCTCTTCTCTATGTAAGCTGTTGTAACTAACTTAGGTTTTCCTATTGAAACATTCACTTTTAGAGACTAGTTTCCTAAGTTTTTACTGTTCAGGCCATTGTAATATATTGTACTATACATAATTTGTATATGCAATTTCTACGTTAATGACTCTTTCTACTAGGTTCTAAGTTATTTGAGAGTTTTCATTAGTAAAGATTGTCAGGAAAGCAGAAAGTTTTGTTTTCATCAAAAGACTTTTTTTTTTCATTTTTTTGAGTGATGAAGTATACAATTTCATTAGTTTTAACATACGTATACACCAATGAAACCATTTACAAATTCAAACTAGTAAATATATCAAATATCCATGAAAGACACCTTATGATCCTTTATAATAGAGTAATCCTTCAGTATCCACAGGGAATTTATTCCAGGATCCCCTACAGATACCAAAATCTGTGGAAGCTCAATTCTCTTATGTAAAATGGCATAGAATTTGCATACAACCTATGCACATTCTCCAGCATACTTTAAGTGATCCCTAGATTACTTATGATACTTAACACAATGTAATGCTTTGTACATAATTGTTATAAGATATTTTTAATTGTTGCATTAAAAAACGTTTTGAATTCAGAGTTGGCAAAATCCTCAGATATAAAACAAGCAGATGGAAAGGGCTGCCTGTACATTCAGTTATGAGTGGCCCACCCACCCCGTCTATAGGCAACTGCTGATCTACATTTTGTCACTGCAGATTTATTTGTACTTTCTAGAGCGTTGTATAAATTGAATCATATGCTAGAACTACTTTTGATCTTTCTACTTTCATGCAGCATAATTATATTAATATTATTCATGCTGTTACATGTATCAGTAGTCATTACTCCTTATTGCTGAATAGTATTCCATCATATGGATATACTACAATTTGTTTATACATTCATTGTTGAAAAATATTTATTAAAAATAAAATTTCTATGAACATTCCAACATAAGACTTGTAAAAAAAATAGGCTTTCATTTCAATTGGTTAAATATCTAAAATTGCAATGGCTAGGTAGTGCGATAGATGCATGTACAAGTTTAAGAAGCCATCAGAGTATTTTCCCAAGTGGTTTTAGCCTTTTAAATTCCCAACAACAATATGAGAAAGTTCAGTTGCTCTGCACACTCACCATTTCAATGTGGTTTAAATTATCTTCAATGGTTTATTCTAGAAATGCTATAGTTTTAACTCATATTTTGATAAATGATTGCTTTTAAATTATATTTAGTATATAGCATAAGGTAAAGTTTTAAAATTTTTTTTCTGCTTTGGATATGGCTATTCAATTTCTGTAGTAGCAATTATTGAAAAGATTAAGATTTCCAGTGAATTGCTTTGCCAGCTTTCTTAAAAATCATTTGAATATAGATGTGGGTCTATTTGTGATGCTATTCTGTTCTGTTGATCTGTTTGTCTACCTATATGGCAATGTTGCACTATCTTGATAAATGATGGTTTAAAGATAGGTAGGTGGTTTTAAAGATAGTATTCTTCTATCTCAAATACATTGGGACTCCCATGTGCTCTTATTTTTTTCCCCATACAACATTCCAAATTGGTTTTTAGTTTTTCAAAACCTTGGGAATTTGATTTGGAAATTGACATCTTAAACAATATTGAGGCCGGGCACGCAGGCTCCTGACTGTAATCTCAGCACCTTGGGAATCCCGCCCAGGTAGGTGGATCACCTGAAGTCAGGAGTTCAAGATCAGCCTGGCCAACATGGTGAAACCCCATTTCTACTCAAAATACAAAAATTAGCTGGGCATAGTGGTGGGCACCTGTAATCCCAGCTACTTGGGAGGCTGAGGCAAAAGAATCACTTGAGCCTGGAAGGCGGAGGTTGCAGTGAGCTGAGATTGCACCACTGCACGCCTGGGCGACATAATAAGTCTCAAAAACAACATCAGCAACAACAACAAAAAACAAACATACAAACAAAAACAATACTGAGTATTCTGATCCATAAATGGTATATATGGTATATATATATTTCTATTTATTTAAGTTTTCTTTATTTTTTTAATTGATGTTTGTAGGTTTTAGGGGTCTTCCTTACATGTTGATAAATTTAATGCTAAATACAGTACATTTTTATAGTATTTTAAATAAAATTTCAAAAACTTTAATTTTGGATTATTTGTTTCTAGTATATGGAAATACAATTGATTTTTGTATGTTGTTTATACATTCTGTAACCTTGCTAAATTTACTTATTAGTTCTAGTAGCTGTTTTGAAGGTACCACAGGGGTTTTTTTTTAAAGGTAAAATTCATGTTTTTCCATATGAAACATGTTTGTTATTTCTAATATAGTTGCTTTTTCCCCCCCCCCACTTGCCTTATTACACTTGATAAGACCTCTAGAATAATGTTAAAAAGACATAGTGACCCATCACTTTGGGAGATTGAGATGGGTTGATCACTTGAGGTCAGGATTCAAGACCAGCCTGACCAACATGGTGAAACCCTGTATCTACCAAAAACATAAAATTAGCTGGGTGTGGTGGCACATGCCTGTAATCCCAGCTATTTGGGAGGTTGAGACATGAGAATTGCTTGAACCGGGGAAGTGGAGGTTGCAGTAAGCCGAGATTGCACCGTTGCACTCCAGCCTGGGCAGTAAGAGTGAAACTAAAAAAAACAAAACAAAAAAACGAAAAGAAGGAAGAAAAAGGAATAGCGAGAGCAGACTAGACATCATGTCTTGTTTCTGACTTAGTGAGGAAGCTTTCAGTCTTTCATGAATAAGCATTTTGTTAGTGTCTATGTACGTCTATATACACATAGATATACTCATCTAAATATGCACATATATGTATATGTATCAGTTACATTTTCCAGAATGGGTAAGTTTCCTGTTGTTCCCATTTATGAGTTGCAGCATGAATTAACATTGGATTTTGTCAAATAATTCTTCTGTTTCTATTGAAATGATTGTATGGAATTTCTTTTATTATCTGTTTCTTTGGTTAATTTTATTTATTACTTTTTAAATGTTTAACTAACTTTGCATTCTTGGAATAAATTAAATTGGTCAAGATGTATTATCCTATTCACATATTTTAAAATTCTATTTGTAAAAATTTTGCTATGAAGCTTGGCATTTATGTTCATGAAGTATATTAATTTGTATTGTATGTGGAATGTCTTGGTGCTGGCCTCACAGAATAAAGTGACTTCCTCCTTCAATTTTTCTGGTTGAACTTGTTACATATTGATGTTATTTCTTTCCTAAATTTTCAGTAGAATCCAATAGTGAAATTATGCCAAGTTTTCTCTCTAGAAGTTACTTGACAAACATAAATTTAAAAAAAGTAAACATTAAAAAATTAAAATAGAAACCAGTTACTTGATTAAAAATGTAATTTAAAAATAAATATAAGATTATTCAGGGTTTTTTTTTTAGTGAACTTTGGTAGTTTATGCCTTTTAATTTGTTCTGGTCATCTAAGTGGTTAAATTTATTCTAATAATGTTGTTCATAGTATGTCATTGTTATCCTTTCTGTCCTGTAAAACTCTTAGTGGTATCACATCTCTCATTCCAGCTATGGATAACTTCTGTCTATTTTCCTGTCCACCCAGAAGAGCAATTCAGCAATTTTATTAACATTTTTAAAATGTCATTTTTTAGTTTCATTGATTCATTTTCTATTTTTAATTTCACATGTTGCTGTTTTACTCCCCTATTATTCTCTTTTATTTGGTTGTAATTTTCTCTTATTTTTCTAATTTTTTAATGTGGAAGTTGAAATTGATTGGAGACCTTTCTTCTTTTCAAACATAGGCATTTATTGCCAGAAATTCTTATCTAAGAACTGTTTTAAATGCATTCCTCAAATTTCTATATATTGTTTTCTTTAGAATTTTGTACAGAACACTTTCTAATTTTGCTTTTGATATTTTTTCTTTTATCTATGTTATTTAGAAGTATGCTGATTAGTTTTTTGCTGACCATTTTAATGTCTTCTTTGAACAAACATCTGTTCAAGTCCGTTGGTTATTTTGAATTACTTGTTTTTTTACTGTTGATTTAAATTAGTTCCTTACATGTTTTGGAGATTACCCTTTATCAGACATACATTTTCCACACATTTTTCCCTTTCCATGTCTGTCTCCTTTACTGTACAGAAGCATTTTAGTTTGATGCAATCCTAGTTGCCTATTTTTGCTTTTTTATTTCATGTGCTTCAGCTGCCATTGCATTTGGTATCATATTCAAGAAATCATTGCCAAGACCATTGTCAAAAAGCTTTCCTCCTATATTTTCTTCTAGGAGCTTTACAGTTTTGATTCTTAATCCATTTTGAGTTGATTTTTGTATATGCCTTAAGGCAGGAGTCCAGTTGCGTTATTTTACAGGTGGTTATCCTATTTTCTTAAGAGCATTTGTTGAAGAGACTATCCTTTCCCCCTTGTGTATTCTTCTGGGCATGCTTCTCAGAGATAGTTGTTGGTACAGTATTAAGCTGCATAGTGATGTTTTGATCAATGATGAGCCACTTTTATGATATGATCCTGTAATATTATAATACTATATTTTTATCACATCTTTTCTATGTTTAGATACACAAATACTTACTATTGTTTTACAGTTGCGTAAGGTTTTCAGTACAGAAACATGTTATTCAGGTTTGAAGCCTAGGAACTGTAGGCTATACTATATAGTCTAGATGTGTACTAGGTTATACCATCTAGGTTCGTACAGTCTATGATGTTTGCAGAACAATGAAATTGCCTAATGACATAGTTCTCAAAACATATCCCCATCATTAAGTGACCCTTGATGGTATATACATTGGTTTCTTTTGGGACTTTCTATTCTGTTCTGTTTATCTAAATGTCTGTCATATTTATGCCAGTACCATATCGTTTTGACTGCTGAAACTTTATAATTTTGAAATCAGGAAATGTGATGACTTCAACTTTATACTTCTCAAGATTTCTTTGACTTTTAAAGGTCTTTTGCTGTGTCATATGAAATTTAGAATTGCCTTTTCTATTTCTATAAGAAATGTAATAGGAATTTTACTGGGTGTAGCCTGAGATCTATAGGTTTTTTTTAATACTATGGACTTTTTAACGATATTAATTTATTCAATCTGGACATGGATGCCTTTCCATTAATTTGTGTCTCCTTCACTCTTTTTCATTAACATTATTTTACTTCCTTGGTTAATTTTATATATTTTACAATTCAACATCAGGCACTAAATTTTGCTTTGTTTTGTGCTGGGTATTTTTGCATATCCATAAATATGTTGGGCTTTGTTCTAAAACGCTGTTAAGCAATTTAAAAACCATATCACCCCTTTGCCACTTGCTTTGAAACTTGGTTAGATAGGACAAGGGCAGCCTTTTATTGGGAAAATATCATTCTGTACAATCTGCACAAGTCCCATGAAATACAAGATTTTTCTACTCAGTCTGGTAGAAACAAACAAAACCCAGTTTTGTGTAAATTCCAGAGATATCTTTATATGCCCTTTCAGATAATTCTCAGATACTCACACATGCATTCATCAGTGGTAAGCTGAAGACTCAAAAGGGATCTTCTGCAAATCTCTAGAGCAGCCTTTCTATGCACATTTCTTCTCTCTAGCATGCTGTCTTGTAAACTGTAATCACTCAGGCCTCCATGGACATTTACTTTCATATTCTCACTTTAGGGAGACCACAAGACTCCACCTGTGTTCCTCTCTGGTACTATGGCTTGTAAATACTCTTTAGGAAGTAAGGCAAGACAATCATACGATCCTGTTTCTTTTTACTCCCTCAAGGATTGTTTCGGACTGCTAGACACCCAGTCCTTGGAAAACGTGTTTACTATTGTATCCACTTTTGTTATTTGTTTCAGCTGAGGGGACAGATTTATTTTAGGTTGATCTATATTGCTAAAAGCAGAGTAGAAAAAATATGAAACGAGGAATAAGTAAACTTATACAACCTTTGAAAGGTTTGGGACATGAGATCAGAAAGGCTGTTTCCAATATAAAGTACAAGAATTGATAGTAAGCTTCTTCCAGTGCTGCTAGTCACTTACAAAAATCATCATGGTAGGTGATTTTTCTGGAAGACCTCACTCTTCCCGACCTGAAATCCAAGGGAATTCTCTACTAGTTATATTCGCTGATGGCTCACAACAAGGGATTCCAGAAAGACTTCTGAGAGTCAGGAAAAGCCACTGTAGGTGATCTCTACTGCCTGAATGCAGCTCTCACTGTAGAAAAAATAGATTATTTTTCCCATAAAGATCACTAGAGAACCTTCCATTGATAGCTCTAACTTAACATAATAGTGTAAAAGAATTGTGACAAATGTAGGCTTGATACTCTTCCTTGCAGGAGAAATAGAGTTCAGGGAAATGCCAGTTTGAGAATGGAAAATCTGGCATAATCTATGATAATGAAATGTAACATAATATTTGACATGTCATAGATACCTGACAAGTATTGAATGAAAGAATGAATGAGTTTTGGTAAGGAGTTAAATATACATTTGTTTTGTTTTTAAATTTCTTGTTTTTAATCATTAAGGGTACATAATAAGTGTATATATTTATAGAGTACATGTGATACTTAATTTTTTGTTTTTTGAGATTGAGTATCACTCTGTCACCCAGGCTGGAGTACAGTGGTACAATCTCAGCTCGCTGCAACCTCCACCTCCCGGGTGCAAGTGATTCTCCTGCCTCACCCTCCCGAGTAGGTGTAATTATAGGTGAGCCCAACCATGCCTGGCTGAATTTTGTATGTTTGGTAGAGACAGGATTTCACCAAATTGGCCAGGCTGGTCTTGAACTCCTAATCTCAAGTGATCTGCTCCCAAATTACATTCAATTTTGTTTCAATGTTCAATAATTACAGGAACAAAGTACTAATAGGCGATTAGGTTATTCAGCATTTTTTTTTTTTTTAGCTGTAAGTTAAATGACACCTTTATTTTTTTAAATGGAGTGCATAAAACACATTTGAATCAAGTGTCACACTATTTAGATAGAGAAATTGCTGAATGCATGACTAAATATCTCTAAAGAGATGGATGGAAATAAATACTAACTCAAAAAAAGCACGCTATTTGTAAATGCTTATGAGAGCTTTCTGAAATTGCTAGTTTTTCTATAACCCTGTAGTACTCTATCTAAAGGACTTTAAACATGATAATATTTTACAGTTAAAAAGGTGTTCCATGTATAAAATATAATGCTAAATGAGAGATTCTGATATTTCAATTCTGATAGCTATGGAACTAAAATTTAAAATGCCATAAACTATTACAAGAAGAATTTAGGTCAAGTTTTCTGGGAAAGAGTACAGTGGGTATGCATTATTGAGCATGCTTTCTTATACATAGTTAGATCATGCTGATATCATTGTATTATATGTGCTTGCTTTCTTCTTTTTAAACCAGAAATCAGAATTCATAATAGAATCTCTCCAATTAGTGACTGTTATTAACTGTGAAGAAAAAAAATATTCAAACATTCCAGGCAAATGGTTAATGGAGAAACTGTCCCTGTTATCAGGCTGTACTTATTAGCCATTATTATTATTTTGGATTACATCAAGTGGCCAAGATAAAATATGTTCACTGAAAGTGCCTAATTTAACTAAATTGTCTTTATTAACAAGGCCCTATTAAGTGGTTTCAGCTGTAATAGCATTTGAGTTCCATTAGGTTTTGAAGTGATTTAGAAATTCAAATTATTTTTAAAAATTAGATGTCAGGGTACCGTATAATTAGTAAATACTAGGTTGAAGTTGCAAATTCATACTCAGTAGAGAAATTAAGCAGAAACATTGGGTGTTGTTGAACTACAAACACAGAGTCGAGAAAACACTTTTAAAACCACTTGTTTTTTGGGCATGTGTAATAGAAAATATTTAAGCATTTAAAAATATTATGTTTCTCTTAGTAAGATATAAATACAAAAATTTAACTCATAATTTTCATTATAAAGGAAAAAATTATAATAGATATTTTACTTGTATATCCACAAGCAGAACCTGCTAATTACTATTAATAAATAATTTTGCCATGTAATTCTTAAAATTATGTCTGATATAAAAAAGAAAAAAATAAACACATAAATAATAAGATAAGATCTCTAATGTACTCCTTCTAAAAAGTTCATTAATGGTAATGACATTTTAAGTAAATATGAAGGTAAGAGGAAAACTCAGTTTACTAAATCCATAGCAAAAAATAGAATAAGACTGGAATTTATTTTATTGTGTCTGTTGTTAATATTCCATATGTTGATAAATATTTCCTGTGTTACCACTATGCAGCCAGCATTTTTTTAGCCTCTAATTATACAGTGGCAAGAAACACAGGCATAATTTCTTCTGGAGGATGAAAATTAATATCAAATAGTTTCTTTTGGCAAATTCTATGAAAGAAAAATTCAAGAAAATAATTCTAAACCAACTTTTGAAGGAAATTGCAGAGAATAGAATAAATTGCAACTCACTCTTGTGAGGCCCAAATTAACTCAATACCAAAACAAGATAAAGACACTATAAGAAAACTATAAATGCTCCTCATGTACACAGGTAAAATAATTTTTAAATAAAAATTTAGTAAATTAAATCCAACATATACAAAATTGATTCCACATTGTAGCTAAGAGGGGTTTATCCTAGGTATGCAAAGTTAGTTTACTATTAAAATAACAAAATCTGAAAAGTGTATGGTCATCTTACTAGAGGTTTTAAAAAAAGCAATTAAAAAAATCTATTTCTTTTTCAAAAAAGCAGCAATCTGAGGATGAAATAAAATGTTCTCAAAAAGGGCATTTTGAAAAAAACAAACACAATATACTCAATTGTGAAAGAATGAATCTTTTTAATTTAAGATTAAGAAAAAAGTCAGGGATGTTTGCTCTCACAAATTCTATTCAATATTGCAGTACAAAAAAAGTGAGACAAATAAAAGCCATTCAGATTGAGTAAAAGGAGTAAGAGTCATTTTGTCTCATAAAATCATATATATAGAAATCCTATGAAAACAACAAAAATATACTTAAACTAAGTGTTTTTGTATCACTAATAGTATAAACTGATAATTTTACAGGATAAAACACAAGTATAAAAAAAAGTCAAGTTGTTTTGGTATACCAGCAATGTATACTTGGAAATTGAAATAAAAAATTCAGTAACATTTATATGGCATCAAAAATATGTAATACTTTAACACACATATGATAAAAGTTATGCAAAATAGGCATATTGAAAACTAAACATATTTTGGGAGAGAAATTATCCAATATCTACATAAATGGAGATATATTCCATGTTCATGGATCTGAAGATTCAATATTACTAAATTGTCAGTTTCTCCAAACTAATATTTAGACTTACAGATATCTACACCAAAATTCTGGCATGTGTTTTAATAAAAATATACAATCTGATTCTAAAATTCATATAGAAATGCAAGAAACTAGAACAGTTAACTTAGAAAAAATAATCAAGTTTGAAGACTTATTCTACTTGATTTCAAGATTTATTATGAGGTTTCCATAACCAAGAGTATAGTATTGGCACCAAAAAGAGGCAACCAGATAAATGAAAGTGAACAAAATGTTCAGATATAGACTCACACATAGATAATTTTTGAAAAAGGAATGAAGATAATTCATTGGAAAAAAATGAAATATTTTAACAAGTGTATTAAAACAGTTATTTATGTGTAAAGAAAAAGCGAACTTTCATCCATACATTGAACCATACACTGACGCGAACTAAAAATGAATAATGGACTTAAATGTGAAGACCAAAACTAAAAGAAAATGTTTTAAAAATTGGGAAAAAAAAATTGCGACCTGATAGTACAAAGGTTTCTTAACTATAACAGCAAAATATAATCCATAAAGAAATTCACTGGTTAGGCACGGTGGCTTATGCCTATAATCCCAACACTTTCGGAGGCCGAGGCCGGTGAATCATGAGGTCAGGAGTTTGAGAACAGCCTGGCCAACATGGTGAAACACTGTTTCTACTAAAAATACAAAAAATTAGCAATTTTCAGAATTTTGCTTTAGCTATCTTATGAGGGATTCTATTCTCTTTTCCATAAGAAAGACAACCAGCTCATACTCCAGCTAAATGATATGCAATCTTATGGGTGATTTTACAGGAAGATATTAAAGTTCTTACTGGAAGAGATCCCTTCCACTCTCAAATCCCCTTAAGTGGCTGAAAAAGGCAGCTGAGTTTCAAAGTAAATTACACAGCAGCAATTCATGCTAGAATAACTCAATATTCATGCTTGTAGAATAGATACATCCTTTAAAATACTAATTCTACCCCTTTAAAAAGGGGGTAAAAATAAATTAACAGCAAAAAGCAAAGTTTCCTTCAAGTACGAAATCCTGCTACAGTGACTCATACTAGAAGTTGAGTAATAAATTGCATAACTTTGGAAATGCTATAGAAGAGATTGCGTCTTTGGATTCTCAAGGCAGCCATACTTAATGTAACAGTTGGAAATATTTGTTTTATAAGTCTCTTGTGATTTCTTTCTTAGATTTCAGTGAAGAAGATAAATGTTCTTTTCACTGAAAGAAGATGAGGGTCATGCCTGTGATTATCATTAGAGGTCAAGTACCAAAGCAAACAGTAACATCTGGCCGAAGGAGCCTTCTGAGATGGCAAGAGGCAAACTGCAGAAGAAAGGAGAGTAGTTTGTAATTAAACTGATGACAAGCAACATTTGGGCAGGTGCAAAAATATCTCTGACCACTGAGTTTTCACCTTAAAAGGAAGTGTGACACAAAGTTAGGAACCATTATTTATATAGCTTTTGCCATTTGGTTCACTGGCAAGTGATAAAATGCACTTTATTTTATTTACAGTATCTCAGTAGACCTTGATACTAAATAAATAATACAAAATATGGAAAAAATGTATATGTAAAAATATTTACTAGGTACACTTTAATTAGAATTGTGAATTTGGGGGAGAAACTAAACTCTCTAGTAATAGGAAATTAGGAAAGTTATAATAGATTTATTTATTGGAATTCTTGTAACCATTAATAAATGGTTATGAAGCCTCTGTAGATACACAAGTAAATGCTTATTGTAAATTGTTAAGTGAAAGAACAACTGATATAAAATGTCATGCCAGGACAAGAGCAATTGTACTAGAGAAGAAAACGATCAGGAAGTAATACACAGAAAATACTGAAAGGGTTATAGTAGGGTGGTTCCATTATAATTATTTTAATTATTTTCTTCTAGAGTTCTAATTATATTTAATAGCTTTTAAAATTAAAAATAAAAAAAGATAAATTTAAAAAGAAGAAAAGCAGACGTATCTAGGTAGACTGAACACTGAGACAAGAGGCAAACATAAAAAGCTAATTGAGTTACTTAGGTTGCTCAGACAAGAGTGTAAATGGAATAAGAGCTTTTTATTCTACCACGCTAGCTAAATTCCATTATGTTCTTAGGCGGAAAGCCAAAGCGCCATAGTCCAAGATCAAAATGGTTTGCAAGTTAGAAATTTTTATTTTTGAAAAGAGAGTTTATTCAAACAAATTTGACTTCCTATGGCCAGAAATTATTCTTTTGTGCTCTGCAAATCTGTCAGTGTCTACAGGAAGTCCTCATCCTTCAACAGGATGAAGTTCTTTGGGTTTTTGGCTTGATGAGAGGAGTCAATTTATGGTCCTTGAGTTCTCCTGTAGTACATAAAGAGAGGGAAAGGGCTGTTAATACTTTTCTGTTTAATTTTTACAATTTTCTAACGTTATTTCATTGTCTGTTTTCCAAATAGCCAACAGATAAAGCAGTAAAGTACATTAGCGTGTTAATGTACTATATAATGCTAATATCAGTTTTGATTTCAACACCAAGGAAAAACATATGTACCTAACTACCTACATTGACTCTGACGAAAATAGAAGGCACGCCTCTTTAGGAGTTCTAAGCTTCTCATTTTTTTCTTTCCTCAATTTCTAGCCCTCTTCTCTATTGCTCATCATTTCTTTTGTCTTTGCTCTCTCCCTGTTAGTGGTTCTTCTAGGAAAAGATCTGAGTTAAAATGAAGTTTCATTTGTCTTTTAAACTGTGTAAAGATGTAATTTTTCCTAGAAGATGAGCATTTCAATAGTGAGCAAAGTTTTAACTCTCAGTAAAATTTTGGCTACTGTAAATAGTACACATAGATTTGGGCTGGAGGGTGGATAGAAGTTACAGAGTGGTAAGTAACATTATGTAATCTATGCCAGGCCTTAAATCAAACTTTATTTATTTATTTATTTTTTGGTTTTGAACCTTTAATAAAAATAAAAAACGAATGCAAAAAGAACACGAAGTTGAAAACAGTATGAATGTGAATCTCACTAGATGTTAAAATCTGGTAGTTTTAGGGCAAATTTTGTTCATACAATTTTACTTTTTTTTTTGAGGGAGAGTCTCACTCTGTCACCAGGCTGGAGTGCAGTGGCACAATCTTGGTTCACTACAATCTCCACCTCCTGGGTTCAAGGGATTCCCCTGCCTCAGCCTCCCAAGTAGCTGGGACTATAGGCATGCACCGCCATGCCCAGCTAATTTTTTGTATTTTAGTAGAGACAGGGCTCCACCATGTTGACCAGGATGGTCTGGATCTCTTGACCTGGTGATCCACCAGCTTTGGCCTCCCAAAGTGCTGTGATTACAGGTGTTAGCCGCTGCACCCAATCCAGTTTTACATTTTTACGACTCAAATCACTTTAGTTCATATATTTGCTATAAACTATTGGCAGAAAAAAACCTTCAAATTTACATTTTTTGGCTACATTATTTCTAACTGACATATTTATTCCAGTTTAAGAGAAAAAGACTTATTATTTGTGCATGATCAAGTCTGTTTTAAAGATTTAATCACTGCTTTCATATAATAATTTCTGTTTTTTCATCATTGGAAATTATTTTCATGTAACTAATTGTTTTCATTTTCAGAAAGTTTACAAGGAATCTTTTGAGAGTTGAGAATGATCCTATTTTTTAAAACAAAATTCCTCTAAACCAAATTAGCTTCAGGAACTTAAAATGTACTCTAAGACATTTCCCTCGAAACAAAGCAAAAAATCCCAGCAAGGATCATTACATACATGGAGCCAAACACAAAGACCAGCACTCACAGGGAACTTCCTTTTAAGCTTCCATTCTGCGGACTGGTGGCTTCTATTTAAAAGGATTCTTTTAATCAAGCCACTTTCACAGAATTTGAAACAAACCAAATACATTTGTAAGTGAAAATTACTAAAACCCATGAAACTGGAGTTTTCAAAGGCCGAGTGTTTAGCAGAGGGCATTGCACAAAAGGAACTGACAAAAATGTATGCCTTCTGAAGAAGGAGGAGAGAAGAGATTTGTTTGTCATTCAGGTCACTTCTAGCTTCCTCTTCTCACATGAATGTTGCTAGAGGGTATATGTGCAGGAGGCAAAAAAACAAAGCTAACAGAAAATGTAGTCGCTCATGACAAATATATAAATGGAAAGAGCAAGAAAGCAATAGAATGTGATGGTGTCATTGAAAATCCTGAAATCAAACCATACTTGTTCATCCTATTTTCTCTTTCTCACTCATAATCATCATCTATGTAGATAAAATTTATAGACTGCTTACTATGTGTATGTCACCAGATTGAGGACATTCTGTGAGTATTGTCAATAAAATTTTCTAACAATCCGGTAAAAAATATTCTATTACTCTCTTTTCATAGATAAGAAATTAGAAGGTCAGAGAGTATGAGTCACAGATTGGATTTCCCAGAAAGCAGACTCTAATATGAAGTTTAGCAGGCAGGGTGTTTATTAAGGGGTGCTCCTGAGACCAACAACTACGGGAGGGGAAGAAGAGGAAGCAGGGTTGGGAAGAGAGGGAAGTTGAGCAGCATTGCAGACTGCAGTCTTGCAAGAACCTCGCAGTGGCACACGCTTGTATCCCAGTACTTTGGGAAACCGAGGTGAGTGGATCATGAGGTCAAGAGATCGAGACTTTCCTGGCCAGTATGGTGAAACTCAGTCTCTACTAAAAGCACGAAAATTAGCTGGGCGTGGTAATGCATGCCTATAGTCCCAGCTACTCGGGAGGCTGAGGCACGAGAATCGCTTACACCCAGGAGGCGGAGGTTGCAGTGATCCCAAATTGCACTCCAGCCTGGTGAGAAAGCAAGACTCTATCTCAAAAAACAAACAAACAAACAAACAAAAAAACCTCTGAGAGCCCTTGGGCTATCATGGTATTTCAAAGATGTTCCATTGGAACACTAAATTGTTTCTGTGTAGCACACTTGATTTGTTCTTAGATATGAGCCATCTTGGGAAGAGGGTGTGACTTTCGATGAGACAGAATTTTTCAGAAGAGGCAATTGGAGTCTGGGACCTGTAGTACTCTCCATAGTGGAAACATCAAGCCTTTCATTAAAGAAAGATCTGGGTAGTGAATCACTGGGTATAACACAATAAGCAACTAATTCAGGATGTCACAAGAGGAGTCAGACAAAATCTTAGTAGTCTGAGTATAAATATTGATCTAAAAATTTAGTACACATGGACATAAAGATGAGAACAAAGGGGACTACAAAGGGGAGGAGGGAGGAAACTGGGTGAAGGTTGAAAAACAATGTATTGGGTACTATGGCCACTATCTGGGCGACAGCATCATTTGTAACCAAAACCTCAGCATCACTCAATATACCGTTTAACAAATCTGCACATGTGCGCCCTAAACCTAAAATAAAAGGTGAAATTAAAAAAAAAATGGCTGGGTGCAGTGGCTCACACCTGTAATCCCAGCACTTTGAAAGGCTGTGATGGGTGGATCACTTGAGGTCAGGAGTTCACGACCAGCCTGGCCAACATGGTGAAACTCTGTTTCTACTAAAAATACAAAAAAATTGGCTGGGTTGGTGGAAGACATCTGTAATTCCAGCTATTTGGGACACTGAGGCAGGAGAATCTTTTGAACCTGGAAGGCAGAGGTTGCAGTGAGCTGAGATCACGCCACTGCACTCCAGCCTGGGTGACAGAATGAGACTCAGTCTCAAAAAAATAAAATAAAAAAATAAATAAGTGAAAAATCTGATCTCAACCATTAACATTCTATTGCCTCCTTCAGCCTTATTGGAATTGTATTCTCACACTTGCCCCTGAAAGAGTACTGGAAAGCTTGATATTTTCCTATTTTTTTTTTTTTTGTTTGTTTGTTTGGCCTTCCTTACTGGCCTTACTAGCACTTGTGTTACAAATTCTTTTAAAAGTTATATATATACTTTTTGTGTAAGGAAATGTAATTTGGATAGCTTTCTTAAAATCATAAACCCCTCTCTAAATTCAGTCTAAGTATTGATGTTTAGAGATGGCGTTCCTATTTTCCTCTCTCCGAATGAATAAAGATTTTTAAAGAAATGTCTCAGAACCATCACCATTTTCTTCAGAACATATTTCTCAGCATGCAATTGCACATTTGTTTGTTAAATTATTTGGAAATGTTTTAAAATGATTTACTGAATGGGTGAGTGAATGAATGAATTTTTAAGAACTGATGCTATTTTCATACATTTTTTACCATTATAATTCATCCAAGTGGAGTAAAATGTTTGGCCTTTTTCTTTCTTTTTTTTTATTGCATTTTAGGTTTGGGGGTACATGTGAAGACATGGAAGATTGTTGCATAGGTACACACATGGCAGTGTGATTTGCTGCCTTCCTCCCCCATCACCTATATCTGGCATTTCTCCCCCATGCTATCCCTCCCCAATTCCCCACCCCCCACTATCCCTCTCCTTTTTCCCCTGACAGACCCCAGTGTGTGATCTCCCCTCCCTGTGTCCATGTGTTCCCATTTTCAACACCCGCCTATGAGTGAGAACATGCGGTGTTTGATTTTCTGTTCTTGTGTCAGTTTGCTGAGAATGATGGTTTCCAGGTTCATCCATGTCCCTACAAAGGACACAACTCATCGTTTTTGATGGCTGCATAATATTCCATGGTGTATATGTGCCACATTTTCCCTGTCCATCTATCATCGATGGGCATTTGGGTTGGTTCCAGGTCTTTGCTATTGTAAACTGTGCTGCAATGAACATTCGTGTGCATGTGTCCTTCTAGTAGAACGATTTATAGTCTTTTGGATATATACCCAGTAATGGGATTGCTGGATCAAATGGAATTTCTATTTCTAGGTCCTTGAGGAATCGCCACACCGTCTTCCACAATGGTTGAACTAATTTACACTCCCACCAACAGTGTAAAAGCGTTCCTATTCTCCACATCCTCTCCAGCATCTGTTGTCTCCAGATTTTTTAATGATCGCCATTCTAACTGGTGTGAGATGGTATCTCAATGTAGTTTTGATTTGCATTTCTCTAATGACCAGTGATGATGAGCATTTTTTCATATGTTTGTTGGCTTCATGTATGTCTTCTTTTGTAAAGTGTCTGTTCATATCCTTCACCCACTTTTGAATGGGCTTGTTTGTTTTTTCTTGTAAATGTGTTTCAGTTCTTTGTAGATTCTGGTTATCAGCCCTTTGTCAGATGGGTAGACTGCAAAAATTTTTTCCCATTCTCTTGGTTGCCGATTCACTCTAATGACTGTTTCTTTTGCTGTGCAGAAGCTATGGAGTTTGATTAGGTCCCATTTGTCTATTTTGCTTTTGTTGCCACTGCTTTTGGTGTTTTGGTCATGAAGTCCTTGGCTACACCTATGTCCTGAATGGTTTTGCCTAGATTTTCTTCTAGGGTTTTGATGGTGTTAGGTCTTATGTTTAAGTCTTTAATCCATCTGGAGTTAATTTTAGTGTAAGGTGTCAGGAGAGGGGTCAGCTTCTGCTTTCTGCACATGACTAGCCAGTTTTCCCAACACCATTTATTAAACAGGGACTCGCTTCCACATTGTTTGTTTTTGTCAGGTTTGTCAAAGATCAGGTGGTTGTAGATGTGTTGTGTTGCGTCGGAGGTCTCTGTCCTGTTCCATTGGTCTATATCTCTGTTTTGGTACCAGTACCATGCTGTTTTGATTACTGTAGCTTTGTAGTATAATTTGAAGTCCGGGGAGTGTGATGCCTCCACTTTGTTCTTTTTCTTAGAATTGACTTGGCTATGCGGGCTCTCTTTGGTTCCATATGAAGTTTAAGGTGGGCCTTTTTCATATAAGGGTAAAATACAGCAGTTTTACTTTCAGCTACGATTTCTCAATCACATCTTAGAGTTGAGGTCACAATTTAAACCCTGTTTAGCAGAAGGATGATACTTAGTTGAAGAGAAGTTACATACTTCTTTTCTAAAAGAAATTGTAACAATCTTTTTTTTTTTGATGAAGCAAAATAAATTATATCCTACAACAAATAGCATTTGAAAATAATATGGAGACTTTGTGGTACCCAAAGGGAAGATTGGTAAAATAAGGATATGTGAATTAGATTGAAAATAAAATTCAAATCTTCTTTCTGGTTACACAGACACTGTATTTTTATTTAACAAGTTTTTATAAAGTTGGTTGCTTGGTATACCATTTAAGTTTATATCTAGAATTACTCAAGGAGTATGGAATACACAAGACAGGTTTATATACCTTTAAAAACAACAACATATTCTTGCTAAAGTCATAATACTTCAATGAGGGAAAAGTGGTTTCAAACTATTGATTTTTAGACATAACTATCTCAATCATTTAGATTTCAGTTAAGTGTTAGGAAACAGAATAGAAAAAAATTGAAATAAGAAAGTAATTACTAACGCAGAGCTGCTGCTGGTCAATTGTTTTTTTAAATAAATGCATTGTAAACTGCAGCTACAGTTGACAATTTGATCTCCAGAGGAACAGATAGATACAGAAGGCTTTGTAAGGTCAATGCAGCAAGATAGGTATAAAACTGTAAATGTTGGTATCATTAAAGCAAAACCAAAAGTGGAGAAAGGGCAAAATGAGGTGAATGTGATAAAGAAGGAGCTCAAAATTAACAATGTAAGAGCAAGTATTAAAGATGAGAAGAGGAAGAAATCAGAAGATAATATTCTTAAAAACAATAAAACAATTTTGTCTAAGTGTAGTCACCCCTGCTCTTTTTTGATTTTCATTTGTATTGCATGTTATTTCTACTTCCTCACTTTCAATCTATGTATATCCTTACTAGTAAAGTGAGTCTTTGATAAACAATATCTAGTAGGGTCTTTTAAAAAAATTCATCCGCTATAGGTTTTTTGATTGAATAATTTAATCAATTTGCATTCAAGGTAATTATAATTTGTAAGCATTTTCTATTGCCGTTTGATGGTTTGTTTTCTGATTGTTTTGCGGATGTTTTGCTTCTTTCGTCCTTTCTTGCAGCTTTCCTTTGTGGTGTGACATTATTACACAGGGATATGCTTTGAATCCTTTCTTTTTCATGATTGTGTAAGTGCCATAGGTCTTTGCTTTGTCATTACATGAGGCTAACATAAAACATATTAAACTTAATAACAGGTTAAGTTAATCAACTTGATTTAATAACTCCACATTGTATACATATAATGAATTATAATCCATCAGTGTATACAATTATAATTTGTCAGTTACGAATAATGTTAATTTCTAAAAAGCAAAAAAAAATGACTTGTAATAATGTACCAGGTAACCATTTTACCTATAAGCATATCATTTACTCAGAAAAGTTAACTTTTTATAAGTGCAAATATCACACAATACACTAGTCAACAACAACAAAAAAACAATATTTATTTTGATATAAAAGAGTCATTGTGGAGCATGTTTAAGTTCCCTGATCCAGAGTAGTGAACTTTCCACTTTCTAATGCTGAGTCCCCTTGTTTACCAAGAGTAGATATTTTTGTCCACTGATCAGTTTAAAATGATCTAAATTAAGCTTAAAATTTACTAAAACCAACTAAGCTAACTCACTTGGAGGTAGAGAATTGAGTAAGAAAAAAAAACAACAGTTTTTTGTAGTAGATTTTTACCTGCAGACTCTTATGTTTTCTTAGATTGGAAGAATCTTATTCTTCCTTATTTCTGCCCTTACTGCCTAGCCTCATAATTTGCCTCATTGTGGTGAAGGAAATTTAACAAATGCTATTTTACATTCTTCAAATGTTAGACACTTGATGAGATCTGCTAAGCTATGTTCACTTTCTGAAAGTCTATCTGATAACCTTAAATGGTCACTTGGTTTAACAAGTCAGAGATGTAATATTTTTAGGAAAAAAGTTACTTTACTGCTTATATTTAGTTTTCCATAAATTAGAATGAATACAGAATTATATATTAAATAGTATACAGTTTTTAAAATCAATTTCTACTGTTTATTACTTAGCATTAAGGAACAGTAAAGAAAAAACAGGGAAAGACTTAGAGGCAATTAAATTTTTTTGCCATTTACTCTTTCCTGATGTAACTTGTACTACTGAATTAATTATATTTACTCATCCTTTCTTAAGGCTGAAAGAAAAAGAAGTAATTTCTATCTAGGTACCATTCTTTTCCAGAAAATATTTACTGAGACATATTTGAGTCAAAGCAATAGTCCATTATGTTATCTCCTAAGCAGACTTAGGAGTAATTTTACAGCTTCTATTCTTTGATATACAATCTTAATTTAAAACAAACCAACCAAACAAAAAACTCCCCAAGTACATTAATAGAATATATGTATTGTAATTTTTATTTTAGCTTTAGTAGGGAATTTATACTCCAGGATCAGAATAATTTTTAATACCGTTTCTAATATGTTTCAAAGGAAATTTTACCCATATCATATGAGTAACCCTCAGTATGTAAATCCAATAGCTCTCTGTGTCACTAAATCTCTTGATCTCTTTGTGGCATTAGTTATTTCCTAATCTCTTTTATTACCTGTCGTAGCATTATTCAAAGTTATCTTTTCTTCGTGACCTCTGTAACCTGGCTCATTCTCTTTGTCTTATGCACTTAATAGAGTTGTTTCTCAGGTATCCGCCCTAAAACTTGATCTTCAGCAGCAAAACTCTCATCCATTGCAATCTCATACAACTTGTGATGTCGATGATACTTCTCTATCCTTACAAGTCCAAATGTTACAATTCAACCATGGCCTCCTTTCTCTGAAGTTTCTAGCCAATACATAAAGGTCTTCATTGAAAATAACCATTTTGAATCTTACCAAAAACTCAAATTAACAGATGTAGCACTGAATTAATGAGCTTTCTTCCAACCTTATTTTTGTCAATGCTCTGTATTTATAGTAGTATATTATTTTCTTATGTTATTTTTTAAATTGTGTTTTTAGCATTTTTACATGATATAAGAAATATGTATAAGTATACATAGCTTAACCTCTAGCATCCAATTTAAAACAATATCTGCCTTATCAGCTTAAATCATAACTCTCTATGTTGTACAGAACTGTGGTACTGGTGGAGAAAGAAATAGGAGGAACCACTGATAGATTTAGATAGGCAACTACAGACAGTCTCTGTCAGAAAATCAAGTAATAGAGCTAAAGGTGAGATGGACTAGTAAAGGAAGATTGGAAACAGTATGTGCTTGCTTTAGGGGAAGTTTTGGAGACTTTACAGAAAAGAAGAGGTATTTGAACATTGGAAAAGAAATTGAATGTTGAAACAAAGGAAAAAGAAGTATTTGGTATCTTTGTATCACCTATAATAAATTGCATAATGGATTTCATAGTAAATTATATATGCATTTTTAAGACAATAAATATAACTAAAATGCCTTTCAAATGCATGCTGGGTGTTTAACTGATTGGCATTCCCTTGAAAATTTCATCAACTCAGACTAGCCTGCAGGTAACTAAATTTTAGTGGTATTACATACACTTGGCTCATATTTCTACAATATTTCTAGCAAAACTTTCTTAAAGTCAGAATCTCAATATTTCCAGTGACTCTCACATTTAGTATTTAGTATTTATTGAGCAAAAAGTAAATGAATGATTGCAGACTTACCCATGTAATTGTTATATGTTCCTCAAATGTTACCTGTACCTTTTATTTCAAGATATGTTTCAGTGTCTGTAACACTCTAATTTGTGAGTTTATCCAAATTTTTTAACTTCTATTCTCTCATAAACTCCTTTGCATTTACTTCATGTCCTGTTTCTCATTAGTGACTGTGATTTGCCCACTTCTCATAGTCCAGTCGCTGTTTTCATTTATGCTGGTCCTTTGCTCTTTAATTCTGCGGTTTTTTGCAATAACAGATACATTGAACCAGCTAAAGCATACTAGAACCCTTGACTAGGAGCGATGACTTGCTTGCTTCTGTTTTCCTTTTGTGCTCTGGGAATTTTCCTAGTGGTTGACTTCAATCTTGATGGTGGTGAAAATATTTGAAGCATGATTACACTTCCAAGAGTTTTATAACTAGTCTAAAGATTACTAAATTGAAGTTGTGACTCACTTAACTTCAAAGCAGCACTGCAAATAGTCTCTTTAAATATCTGAGGTACATAAATAGCATGGTTAGACTAAATCATGTTTAAGAATATGTGGCAGTAGGCTTCCTTTCTAAGAACAAGAAACTTGAAAGGACATCAGTACATTTCGATTTAGCAAACTCTTGTTTTTGCCCTGTAGTCTAATTCTAACTTTGGAGAAGGCACCCAATTCAATGTGCTATCACTCCTGATACAATAGCTTTCAAATTTTCTTGACAGTTACTCACACAAATAAATTCAAGAACACATGGGAGGGACACACACACACACACATTTGCACATATACACACATTTGGGGCAAAAGTGTCATAAAGCTATATTCACATACTTATAGTGCTTACAGTTACTATAATTCATGCTATTACTTATTCTATATGCAAAATGTTATTATTATTGGTCATAGAAGTAGCATTGGCTACTAAATTTATTTCTCATGACGTAAAAGTGTTATGAACTACACTTTGAAAAACCCAGTCATGTGTAGATAACTTTGAATGAACTGGCTTTGGCAGGCTAGTAAGATGGAGAAAGTAGGAGTAGAATAGTTTTGAGCAGTATCATTAGAATGCCTTCTCTTGAGAT
Source organism: Ateles fusciceps (assembly GCA_036589455.1). Taxonomy (NCBI): domain Eukaryota; kingdom Metazoa; phylum Chordata; class Mammalia; order Primates; family Atelidae; genus Ateles; species Ateles fusciceps. The sequence continues at coordinate 7,288,797 of JAZHEH010003310.1, forward strand.
ACTACATACCTATGGGAAAGCACTCTGTACTTTCCAATTTTTCAAAGAATTTTTAAAATAACAAAATTTTAAGTGGAAAATATTTTACTGGAATATTCATTATTACCATTAGTGCATATATACATTTGGAAAATATTTGACATCTTGCAGTTTTAAAGATTTGCAAACTATCTGTTTTTCACATTTCTTGGTAGTATTTGAATTTTGAAGTACTTTTATAGCTGTGAAAACAATAAATTTGATGAAAAAATGTAGTTTTTATCTTTTTAAGCTCTTCAAAATGTTTTTAAAAAATCTTACATCAGAATGAAAACTGTCATGCTTGGTATTAAAACATCAGTTGTGGAATTCTAAGCTTATATTAATAAAGACCAATATTCAGAAGAAAATAATAGATTTACTCAACCACTTAAAATATCATAATTCATGATCTATTGTTAGATTTTATCTCCAACATCTGATAGAAAAAGTGTACAGAAGATGTTAGGTTCACAGCTTGATTGGTAGCCGTAAGATGCTTAAAGTGCATTAAAAATATTTTGATAGTTTATATACTAGAATCTAGATCCAAGTGGCTAATTAGCTTCCACAAATGCCACCTCTGATTGACAGAGACTGTCACCAATTAAGGAGGCATGGGTTAAGGTTCAGAGTAGTGCTCAAGATAGTAGTCCTCACATTCAAGAATGTGGAAAACACAGAGAAGATCTGAGAGGTAGGTAAGTACTTACATTATCTCTAAAAAAAAACACTTTCATTGTGCTTTGTGTTAACCCTCTGATGTATCTAAATAGTCAGACCATCAAAACAGCCATACCATAGTGGTTGTGCCAAAAAACAAAACAAAGCAAACTGAATGCTTAACCTGTATCCAAGACAGCCTTTGAATGTGAAAAACTCACGTTGAGACTTCAAACAATTTAAAACAGATTATTTTATGAAATCTATTGACCAGTAAAGTATGCTTTTTGAGCATAACCTTTCATTCATTCATTTAATAAGTATCCACTGAATATTTTCTATGTGTCAGTGTGTTAGGTGCTAAGAATTCAATAATAGGCTATGTAGGATCTCTGCCTTCTGTTTTTTTCCTTCTATTTTTCTAGTTTTTACTTTCTTTTCTAGTTTTTACTTCTTTTCCTGTGAAAGGGTCACTTTCATAGACCTCATTCATTTTCTGTGGCAAGCAATTTTCTTTTCATTGATTTTCACTAATTGCTGACTCCTATATACTTTTTGTTCAGCTGTTTCCTTTAATTTTAGTCAATGCCTAGAATGTGCTTAGAATTTTCCCAATGAGAATATCAACTCTCAATTCTGAGAAAGTTGGGGCATCCAGTCCATTTGATCCCAGGGCACATAACTGCATATCTATTGTTGTGTTACGAACAATCATTACTTGGTCATTTCAATAATATTAACTTATTTTTCTTTACAAATCTGCAATTCTGACAGGGCACAATGGAGAAAGCTTGTTTCTGTATGATGTAGCATAGAGTGCCTCAAATAAACTCAGTGGCTTGAGGATTTATTTCCAAGTATGTGTGCTAATGTGACTGTCAAGTTGATAGTGGCTGTCAGTTTGGAGCTCAGCTGGGGCTATTAGTTGCAAGATTTAGTTTCCCTCTACGTGAGCCCCTCCATGGAGCTGCATGAATTTAGATTCCCAAGATTGCAGCTACGTTCCAATAGTGAATGTGCTGTGAAAACTAGGCAGAATCTGCAATGCTTTTTCTGACAAATATTAGCAATCCCAGAATATTACTTCTGCCAAACTCCATTGGTAAAACAAGTCATCAACTCAGTAGGAAACAGACCTCACCTATTGATGAGAGAAAGTGAAAATAATTGTTTTTCATCTTCAGCTTAACACACATAACAAATATGTCTGATACCTCATTCCTAGCCTGGTCTTAGATATGGTTCTGAATCTAGAGTTTGTCTTTCTCTTTTCTCTTTTGCATACTCTTTTTTTTTCTTTTTCTTTCTACCTCTGCATTATGTTAACACATCTTGTATTTATGCTCCCTAAGCCCTCTGTTTAGTTCTTCTCTACCTTGTATGTGTGTCATATAAGGTTTAAAAAAAAAAAACTATCCTGAGGGATGGATGAGGTTTTCACGGTACAGAGGGATTGACAGTGATACTTTCACCCTTTTGTTTGATTTGTGTTTCTGTGTATTGTGGTTTACCTGTGCCCAAGTCAGTGACTTTTAAGTTTATAGTATCTAGTTTTAATGAAATTATCATCATAAAATATTGATGGCATTTAAAATGATTGCTCTAGAAAAGCAACAGGTTTAATCTCTAGAGTTAAACAAGAAATTAACAAAATGATTATTTCACCTAGCACAGTCTATAAACTCTGCCTATATGTTGTTAATATGCATTCTAAAAAGACAGTGTCACAAAAAATCAGCCAACAATTGCAAATGTCAGTACTCATTTAATACAATTTGCAACCATAAACATTGTTCTAAGCATATTCCTTGTTTTGGCATTTTTAGCTAATGATAGTATGATGCATAGCTTCATATTTTAAAATACTATCTACCTTATCTATATGTAATCTTTTTTAATTTTAAAATTTGTGTATATTTTATAATGCATATAATGCAGTGATGAATGAAAACTTATTTGTATTAACATAATATTTTATATAAATTAATATATTTATATATAGTTCATATGTAAACATTTTCTACTGAGATAGTGGAAAATTTAAATGTTTTCATAAGTGCCTCTAATTCTTTGAAATAGTTTTTATGTCGTTTAGTGATCTGGTTCTATTCAACCAACATAATCCTAGAGCCACTACTTCACAGGACTAACTGTTGGCTCTCGATAAACTGAATTTTTTTACTTTATTTGTTGATATTTTTTCAGCTGTATTTTAAAATTTCCTATTCATTTGTCTGCATCACGAAAATTCAATAATTAGAAAATTCCACCTTTTTAAATAATAATTTTACATTAAGTTCCAGGATAGAAATGCAGAACGTGCAGGTTTGTTACATGGGTATACGTTTGCCATGGTGGTTTCCTGCACCTATCAACCCATCATTAAGGTTTTAAGCTCTGCATGCATTGCATTAGCTATTTTTCCTAATGCTCTTCCTTCCCAGACCCCCCCTCCCAACTACTGGCCTTAGCGTGTGAGTTTTCCCTCTCCATGTCCATGTGTTCTCATTACTCAACTCCCACTTATGAGTGAGAACATATGATGTTTGGTTTTCTGTTCCTGTGTTGGTTTGCTCAGGATGAAGGCTTCCAGCTTCATTGATGTCCTTTGCAAAGGACATGAACTCATTCCTTTATGTGGCTACATAATATTTCATGGTGTATATGTGCCACATTATTTTTATCCAGTCTATCTTGATGGGCATTTGGGATGGTTCTGTGTCTTTGCTATTGCAAATAGTGCTGCAATAAAGATACATGTGTATGTGTCTTTGTAGTAGAATTATTTATATTCTTTTGAGTGTATATCCAATAATGAGATTTCTGGCTTAAATAATATTTCTGGTTCTAGATTCTTGAGGAGTCACCACACTGTCTTCCGAAATGTTCGAACTAATTTACATTCTCACCAATGGTGTAACAGTGTTACTATTTCTCCACAGTCTTGCCAACATCTATTGTTTCTCAACTTTTTAATAATCACTATTCTGACTGGTGTGAGATGGTATATTAATGTGATTTTAATTTGCATTTTCTTAATCATCAGTGATGTTGAGCTTTTTTATGTTTTTTGGCCACATAAATGTCTTCTTTTGAGAAGTGTCTGTTTATATCCTTTGCCCAGTTTTTGATGTGTTTTTTTTTTCTTGTAAATTTGTTTATGTTCCTTGTAAATTCTGGATATTAGGCCTTTGTCAGATGGGTAGATTGCAATTTTTTTCTCTCATTCTGTAAGCTGCCTATTCACTTTTGTGAGAGTTTATTTTGTTGTGCAAAAGCTCTTTAGTTTAATTGAAAAGTCCACCTTCTATTTATCCTTAGTTACATTATTACACTTAAATCTCTTCTTCTTCTTTTTTTGTTTTAGATGAAGTTTTGCTCTTGTTGCCCAGGCTGGAATGCACTGGCGCAATTTTGGCTCACTGCAACCTCCGCCTCCAGGGTTCAAGTGATTGTTCTGCTAGCCTACTGAGTAGCTGGGATTACAGGTGCCAGCCACCATACCCAGCTCATTTTTTGTATTTTTAATAGAGACAGGGTTTCACCATGTTGGCCAAGATTGGTCTCAAACTCCCAACCTCAGTAATCCACCTGCCTCTGCCTCCCAAAGTGCTGGGATTACAGGAGGAGCCACTGTGCCCAGGCTTTAATCTCTTCTTAGTTTCTTCAGCACGAAGTATGTATCATAGAGTCCTTTGTCTTATATTGTTGTTAATGTCCCCTAATCTCTTCATCTAGGTTGTAAACTCTCTGAAGTTAAAAAACATATTTTTTAAAATATAAAAACTGCTGAAAAGAAGAACAAGGAAGAAGCTAAGGAAACGAAAAGGTACTCAGAATTTAAGGAGGGGATATAAAACTGTTCTTATAGTTTGACAATTCCTTTCGAAATTAGGATACAAAAATGTGACTTGAAAATTAGCTTTTTTTTTGGATGTTGTATACATCTAAATCCCACTTCAGAATCAATGTAGGCAAACATTTGTCTTATTTAGATTATATGTCAAAAAACTATTCCCTATGTGTAGCTGTATTAAGATATTCTTGGGAATTCATTCTGACATTAGTTGCCCAAATAAATAAAGGAAAATCTCTCACAGCATAATCTTTATTTCCCTCTCAAACAACTTCATTGGAAGTCAAGTTTACTATAACACAATGTGATGAAAATAACTTTAGACTTTCAGACTTTTCTTGTAGTGTTTTGGCAATTATTGTTATCAACATTCATGGGAACAGAAGTGAATTTCCTTGTGTATTAGAGTGCTTCACTTCTTTTATTTATTTTGCAGTCATGATCTCTTTGGTTCACTTTCTTTCGTTTAGAAAATTCATGCTGGAAAATTGAAACTAAAATGCTTCCAGAAGTCCTAAAATTCCAAGGTAGACAATAGTGTAATTATTTGATCATTATTGAGAACATGCTATAGATGACTTGTCTAACTAAGCACTTTACATGGACTGTCTTTGCCTCCTTCATTCCTAAACCTGAAACAGTGCCTGAGACACAATCTTGCATGCAAGTAATTATGTCAAAGGCTACAGATGGAATAAAAGATAAGGGCCAAGGGAAAGCAAAATGGGGAAGAAAGGAAAACCAATAGGGATAGATAGTGTCCTGTTTACTACAGTGGAGAATTTAAGTTCAATTCCATTAGAAACGTTTTTAGGAACTCTGTAGAATGCACCTCAGAACGGTCTGCTAAGAAACTGAAACATGTTATTGGTTGTGAGCTCTCTTGGGTCTGCAACCTGCGCTTCTGTGCTCATGCTAAGAGACGTCTTGCTTTGGAGACAAACTTAAGACTCAAAGGAAAAGATTCGTAAGGTAGCCAAAGTGAGGAAGCAGTGCTGTACAAGGAGCTGTCCATCAGTATAGTGCTGAAATCAAATTAGCCAAGAAGATACTTTATAATCCATAATTTAGAGCTGACAAAACTCTCTTTTAGAGTTAAAGAAGAAAATTAAATTACTCAATGTGACACAGGTAGGAATTAGTGAATTCATTATTCAAAACAACTTAATTTTGCTTTGAACCCAGAAATCTAATAATATAGACCATGAGATATAGAGGTACTGGTAGGGAAGGACATTCAACCAGTTACAGCAAATAACAGCTCTCTAAAGTGTTTTAAAGGTGCTTGTATAGTACAAAGCACGGTACATTGTACAATATAAAGGTTTTTGTATAACATAATCATTCAGAGCACAAACAGTGGCACCAGACTGGTGGCTTCAAATCCCATTTCATCTACTTTCTCGCTGGGTTTCACTTGGCTGTGATTCCTTTTTTTCCTTGTTTTCCTTTTTACAGTTATTGTAAAAAGAGCTTTACAGTAATTCCAAATTCATAGATATGTTGTGATAATTAAATGAGATTATATAGGTAAAAATACTTCAACCTGAACCTGGAGCATCAGAATTTATAAAATGCTAGCTATTTTTAATATTATTACTATTTTATTTCTTTCCAAATTGCATCACCACTTTCAACTGAGAAAGCAGTAATGTAGACACATCATAGCTACATTATGAGTTTCTCAGTGCAGGGGAATGTATCTTATTAATCCTTTTTTAAACCATTGGCTAGCAGAGGGTTTATGTCATATGGTACTATATACACAGAAACCAACACACAAACTAACAGACTTTATCAGATATTTTCTAAGATGTGCTGTTAATAATTGTTGTCAGATAGCGTCATACTGGTATAGATACTTATACTTTAACCAAAGACTCTAAGTGACTTGAAATTTATGAAAACAATACAAGTTTAAAAAATCATGCTATATTCTGAAATCAGTTTTGTGTGGTATGTAATATAATATAGCTACCCTATTAATTTAAGCATAACTATAACAAATTACAGGTTCAATGCAGTGGGATACTATTACAACTTTGCCATACTCAGTTCAGTAGTGTTGTTTTCCAATATGGTCTTTGGAGTTATTTAAGTTAGTATGTCTGGAACAGTAATATTCTCATACAATACATAATATCTGTCTCTGGAAGTCTACAAGTTTCTTCAAGCTGTTTTTATGTGTTTTATATTAGAGTCACATTTTTCTATATTAGGATCCTAATTACTATATCAGAGGACATTTTTTTTTCTAATATATTTGCTTCAAGTTTAATATTGAGTGTTAATAATCACTATTTTTAAAGAGAATTCTCTTTCTTACATGATATCCTTTAAACTGCTAATTTATTTCTTTGTTTTTATATCCTAGAAAGAATCATTGAAGCTGTAGCAGTGTTCAGCTGTTTTGATCTGTGGATCATATTCTGATATAGGGTGCCCTATCATATGCCAGTGTGTAATTCCACAGGATAGTGTGGAATAGAGGAATGTTGTTAGTCTATTTCATTTTATTTTTTTATTTTTTAATAAGAAATGGAACTTCCTGATTGGAATCTGAAAACCAAACCAAACCACAAATCATTGTTTGTATTTGCCAAAGCCATGAACAATATCCACTTCTTAGGTGTCTTGACTAAATCACTTCATTGGCAGACTATCTTAAGACAGTTATTATTTAATCCCTCCACTCCTCATATAGAGTAGGCTGCATTTGCCCTGAGAAACTCCTTAATACATACCTTTTGAATAAATCACTATTAATGTGAGGACATTTTCATGTGGAGTGTAACCTTACTACTGAAGAAGTATCACATATAACAAAACACAGTAGAATGAAGAATAAATTTAATAAAATATGCCAAATATACATAGAACTAAAACATTTATGTAAGACAGTATATATTTAAATTAGTTTTCACACTTTCTTTTTTCATTTTTTGAGGCAGTGTCACACTCTGTCACCCAGACTAGAGTGCAGTGGTGAGATCTCAGCTCACTGCAATCTCTACCTCCTGTGCTCAAGCAAATCCCCCACCTCAGCCTCCCAAGTAGCATGAGTTTGTAGATAATATAGTATTGGTTAAGCAGTTCTACTAATTTTGGAAGTGCTCTCTCATATGTTTGATTGACATATATCTTTAGGTCAGTTTATAGATTCCCTTATTTGTGGCAATTGGACTTTACTCCATATCATCTCTAGTCCTCCAAAAGGCTCTCTTGGACTTGTTCATTTGGGAGTTGCTGGATTCCCACTGAAAGTATGCAAGATCTTTGAAGTTTGTGCTTGGAATTCCACAAGAAAACATTGTATCGGCCAAAACAAGTCACACATTAGCCCATATTCAAGAAAGGAAATATACTCTGTCTATTGATGAAAGGGTTTGAAAGTTAGATTGGAAATGGCTTGGAGATAAAAAGAAAGTAAAGTATTAGGGTGGTTTATCAGTCTGTTACTATAGCTTTAAGAAGATGTGCTAAAATATGTATCTTAAAAATTTAAGCTTTGTCTTTCTTCCATGAAGAAAACCAGTATTAAGTTATTTTAACTGCTTAACCTTACATCTGATTTTGCATAAGCCTATTGCAAAGTCATTTGACATTTTAAAATTGTTGTTCTACGATTACATTGATCTCTACTATCTGCAAAGAAAATACTACTGGCTTATTCTTTAGGCCTATTGTTTTCAAACCAGAAAAAGAACGCCTTGAAAATACATGAAGATCTTGTCCTGAATGAGTGGGCAAAGATAGCTTTGAGGGGACAGTTTTCTAGATCATCAGCCATGGTGGGAACTTCTGCATTTAGATATGTTTTCAATTAGAATTCATTCCGCCTTTGCTGTGTTCCACTGTAGGTGCCTCTCCTCAAATTTTACCTCCTTTTTTTTTTCACAGACATCCCAGAGCTAATATTTTCTCCAATTTATAGGTGAAGACACTGAATCAGAGAGGTTAACTGATTTATCTGACGTCATGCACCTAGAAAAAATTTTAAAGCCTTAACACAGTCTTTAAATCCATTATTTCATTTTCCACTATACCACAGACTTATCTCAAAGTGGTATTGAGTAGCATTTGAATTGAATGAAATTATGGGTAATATGACAAGTTGGGAGATGCTTAAAAAATCCGGATGAATTATGATGAAGATTTGAGCCAAGGAAGTAACCATGAAAAAAGAAAAAAATGTATGTTTGGTTATAAAATTTGGTGAATGTCTTTTAATCTGTATTGTGCAACCTAGAATGTTGAACCCCATAAAGTTAATTGAAGCAATACTTGAGAAACTGATTACTACCTATATGCAAAAATAATCTAGTGAAAGGAAGCTTTAAAACTGAGGTAATTAAAACAATTATGTGTGCTTTCTATAATCATGGATGAATTATATTTTATTTTCTCTAACAATTATTTTATGTATGCTGCAAAATGTCTGTCACTATTTTCATCCCATATATGAAGAAGAAATATATTTCAGTATTTTTGAAACTTTTTAATATAAAAAAACATGCATAGGTTCAAAGATATTATTTGACTTAGTAAGCCAGAAAATATTCAGGTATAACAATATTTTATTTATTTTGATAATGTGAGAATGGTTTTCATAATTATTGCAAATGCTTATTCTGGAATAAAATATTTTCTTCCTTCACATCTGCTATAAAACAAAAATATTTTAAGTGAGTATAACAGTACTAGCTGAAAATGATTCAAATCAGACACATGCTGTGATATAAGCCAAACATTTTCTTTTTTAATTTAAAATTGTTTTCTCATAGAGTAAGTAATGTTTTACCCTTGAAGGATTTTCTTTCTTTCATTGTGGAAGAGACCAGATGGGTCTCACAGGTCATTCACAGTTATGAAAGAAACAACAAAAAATCATCTTAGAGGTGAGATATCCTTTATTTTTCACTAAAAAACAAATTATTTGCTTGGATGGAAACCCTTTGTATAGCAGTGTAATTGCTGATATCTGTGGGGTGTCTTGGAAAATGAGATGCTCTGTCTCAAGGAGTTATAACTTATGCTTGTGCATAAAATCTGAATAAATAAACGGGAGCAGACCTTGAAGTCTCTTGCAGAGAGGAGATACTTGAAACACAGCTGAGAAATCAGGACAAAAATCTCAAATGATAACAAGTGAACACAGTAAAATGATTTAGCAGTGGGATTAGGTTGTTCATTTTTTTCTGTTATGTACAATTTAAAGAAATTTTCTACCTTTTGGTAAATAATTTTGTTTTCCCTTATCTTCAAAAATATCAAGGACTATGTATATAAAGCCAAACACTTAAGATTAAACATTTAACTACTTTAGCTGTATTATTTTTATTTAATTAATAACTGTGCAAAATGATATATGCAACCACAAATATTTATTAAGTACCTAGGTTGAGGCAAACTTTGCTCTTGACACTTTGGGTAGAGCAATTAACAAAATAACCAGAATGTGTTTCATCTTGGAGGTAGAAATTATAGAATAGAAATAATATAAACAAATAAATATATAATAGGTAAGTTTGTAATAAGTCCTTCAAAGAAATATAGGAATGTCTGGGGAAGGTCTTTCTGAGAGTGTAATATTTGAACAGATATTTTTAGGAAGAGATAGAACAAGCAAAATATGTATCAGAAGAATTTCCAAGGTCAGAGAAAAAAATGCAAAGACTCTAAGACCAAAAGTATTTAATGAGTTCATGGAACATCAGGGAAGTGAATGAGGCTGTATTAAAGGTATAACAGAAGATTATAGGCCTATACTATAGAATAATCCTTAGGTATTTGAACTAGTTTACTTTAGTTTCAAATATCAATTCATATACTCCTGATATTGTGATTTAATTTTTAACTAATGCACCTGTTGGTGCTCATGAAATTTGTTTAATTAAACTCAAACTTTAGCAATTTGAGGAACTTGAGGTACAATAAAAGCTTAAGGTTTTCCTTCTCTTACCTTCTATCCCATTCATTTCCCAATAGTAGAACAGGACTGAAGATTAAAAACATCCCAAAGAATGAAAACAAGAGGGGAAGAAGCATGACTATTTCTACAAACTCAGTTCAGTATCATGTCTGTGTCTGAAATATCAAGAATGGTGGGCAGAAATAGCTCAAGTGGGACCAGACTAAAGAATAAAATAAACAGGTCTTAAATTTTTGTCTTACTGAGAAAGTAATATGATATCACGGGGAGGGTGTAAGGGAGAACTTAAACGCATAGCTTGAGGGACTAGGGGAAATCTTGAAACAGGCCGTGTGATTGATAGAGACCACTCCCCCTGGATTGTCTTTGCACCTAAAGATAAGCAGTGTTGAAAAAAGTAAGAGGAGGGAAATTGGAAATTGGGAGGAGCCAGGCAAGAAGGCTGATTAGATGCAACTGGGAAACACCTCTTTCAGCAAGAGGAACCAAAATACTGAGTAAACCATCACACTTTGAACAGATATTTTGAGAGAAAACACTGAAAGTTGATTGGCAATGAAGACATTGTAGTTGAAGAAGGAAAAAGTTGGGGATCCTGCTCATTGTCCTCAGATGCCAGGACTGGGCCTGGTCTCTAACTGAACCTAAGGAAGGGGTAAGTGAAGGAACCTTGGGGCATTGCTCTCCCATTGCATACCTCTGGGATCTTAGCTATAGGAGCTTCCACAACACCATTAGACCTTTGAACTGGTAGGAGGAGCCTTCCAGAGATCAAGCAGAGGAACAATTGAAATCCACATGGATCCCAGATTTCTCTGCACAGCACAGCTGCAACAAAATGCAACCATAGGTATCTATTTCCCAGGGCTCTCCATCTTGGTCTGAGTGACTGCAGCTCCTGTGATCAGCTGGGCCCAGATAGAGCAGAGTTACCATTGCTGCAGGACCAGGGAACATCTGATTCACATAACCACTTGCCTGCCAGCCCTCTCCCAAGACCACGTGTCTGGCCACTCCTGCAGATGAGTGCCAACAGTATGCCTCCAGTGCCCCACCTGATTGTGTTGCTGGTGACCTGAGAGCATTTCAGCCCCCCCCCTTTGATATAGAAGCTGAACTTATCTTTTTCATTTTCTTGGTCATGTTGCTGTTCTCCCTCTCATCTCTAGACCTCTGCACTTGTTATTCTCTTTGAGAAACGTTTCTCTTCCTTTTCTTGTCCCTATTTATAACCATTTTCTGAGCTAACATCTCCAAGGTATTAGTTTTGGCAACATTTTATCTGAAGATTTTTATAATTCTAAAATCTGGGTTAGGGTCTCATTCTATATGCACCCAAGCTTTGCTGGAGTCCTATTCAGACACTCTTCAAACTATATTATTTTGCATATTTATGTGCCTGGATTTCTCACTAGGTTGTAATATTCATGAGAGCAGGAATATATTCCTATTTACTGGTAAAGTGCATATACACTGTGGGTATTCTATAAATACCATTAGATGTATAAATGAATGATTAAAAATATAAAGCACGATGTTGATTGAAATTACCCTGGTCTAATCTAATTAAGGAATTTATAATATTCTGCCCTATGCTTTTCTCTTTTAACTAAATATTTTCAATGAACATGTATTGCATCCCTTAAAAATAGACTAACCCAAATGTAGCATTTCTGCTAGCTCTGTTTTTAAGGTGTATACTGAGAAGAAGCAGACTACAGTATTTGTTTTGATGTATGTAAACTAATTATATACTTAAAACACCATTTGCTATTTTTACTTTCAGTCTAATTTAAACATATTTATGACTATTCTTACTTTCAATTGGGAGGGAGAAGTTTTGTATGTGTCAGGAAAACAGCGTAGTGAAGTATTAATAATTTAATGTTTGAGTGTTATTTAAATTAAAGCAAAATTTAAATATACTCATTCTTCAAATGTCATCATGGACATATGTATCATCAATTTCCTAGTCTAATATGATTGTATTACCCTTTTTTATTCTGCAATATCCCATTTAATAAAGATATGTCATTGAAAAATTAGCTGCCCTAAAATTTTGTTCTTCTCAAGCTACTAACTTTTCTTAGAATTTTATGATGGTAAAATTTATCTTAATTTTGAACATCCTAGAGTTGTCTATCAATAAGTTTAATGTTTCCCAATGAAGGCTTCATAACCGAATAAACTGTCAATAAAATATTACTGGCTGACAAGTATATTCATATTCAAATAACAGAATAAATTTGTATGGCATTATTGCCCATGTTCATCACAGTTTTGCCCTGATTAGTATAATTCTTGGAAGAACTGACACTGACTGTGCTCTATCTTAGATCACTTCACCTCTCCACAAATTATCTTCTTAATCTGTATAGTAAAGATGATAAAATAAACATGATAATAATTTCCTACTTTATTATATTTCTTGTGAGAATTAAATGAAATGATCTATTTAAAATGATGTACACACAGTACATATAAAATTTTAAATAAATGTCATTTATAAGTGATTAAAAATACCCTGCCAACTATTCTCTCCCAACCAAAATATGAATGTTTTGTTGTTTTCTGTTGTGTGGAATAATTTGCATTGTGCAATGTCATGGCAGTCCCTTCTCTGCCAAGTCCATAGAGATGTAAAATTTCTCTAATATTTGACTTGAATTTTCTAAGATTTTAGAAGGAGTGACCACCCATCACCATTGTCTTCTTATAAAGAAACTTGTATTGACCACATTTTTCAATTTTTAGTTATTACTGCTTTAATCATTTTGTTTAGAAAATATCCAAAATCTTCTTGTCAGAATGTTGATTATAGAGGTTACTAGCCACAACATTAACTCTTTCAGTTCACAAAGGTGCCATCTGGGAAAACACCTCTATCCAGAGCTAACCAGTATCCTAAATTGAGAGCATTAATGTATCTTCAAAAATGCCTTACTTTATTTCTGGGAACAATTTATGAAAATAAATTTCACAGTTAATGACGATGAGGGGTGAGTACTCTTACACATGTAAAGTAACTCACTTTCTGAACACTGGTGGAATTATTTTGTCCCTAGTAAGAGTTGAAAGCCATTATCATAATTTATTTCAACATTTACTGAATGCCAGCAGTGCTCCAGGCAGCCAGTGTGACATAATTCTACATTGATACCCGTAATTATGTAGATTAAACTAGTTTTGTCACATATATGCCAATACCCAAATTTTAAGCATGGATAACTTCATCTTACTTATTTATTTCAAAGTCAAAGTCATAGAGGACATCATGCACATACAATAAAAAACTTTAAAAAGTTCAGTTGTTTCCTAGCTGTATATGACATGCTTCAAAAACTTGAAAAGGAAGATGCTGACAAAGCAGAGAATATGGGTATACTTCTTTTCAAACAATAACAATAACAAATGAAAGTAGAAACTAAGATTCAACCAGAAATAAACCCTTGATTGTTCTCCTGTCAGCCTGTCACCTACATGAAACAACTGCTAAGGCAAAGACAGGCAGAGCAGTTGTTGCTGCTGAAAGTACTAATGTTAAAGCTTTCCACAAACACTTATTTTCATTAATATCAAACTGTGCTGACACGTTTTATCAACCCAGTGACACTGCCCATCTCAATTAGGATCTTCCCAAGGCCCTCTCCAATGTCACAGTTGGGTCCAGGTTAATATTCATATAATTTTCCGAGCGTATTGGAACTCAAGTTATCCTCTTCCCATTTTATATATCCTAATAGTGACAAACATTTACAAAGTCTCTAAAATAGACTGTTTTTACTGAGACAAAATTAAAATCATTTCGCTTTCTCCATATGTGGAATCCATAGGTAAAAGTTTTCTTGTTTGTATTTTCCAATGTCTTTAAAAACAGCGAATTTTGCAACTACTTCCCTAAGAAAGAAACCTGTAAAAATAAATATCCAAAAACAACAACCAAAAAAATAAATAAATAAACCCTGAACATCCAACATGAGGTATTGATGAAGAGGAATTGAGACCTCAATTTGTGTAACTCCTTAAGTTACCATACCTCAAATTCTTTTATTTATTTATTTATTTATTTATTGTTTAGATGGAGTCTCACTCTGTCACTCAGGCTGAAGTGCAGTGGCATGATCTCAGCTCACTGCAACCTCCACCTCCTGGGTCAAGTGATTCTCCTGCCTCAGTCTCCCGAGTAGCTGGGACTATAGGCATGAGTCATGCCATCCAGCTAATTTGTATTTTTAGAAAAGAAGGAGTTTCACCACCTTGGCCAGGCTAGTCTGGAACTCCTGATCTCAGGTTATATGCCTGCATCAGCCTCCCTAAGTGCTGGGATTACAGTCGTGAGCCACCTCACCAAGGCCATATTCCAATTTCTTTGCGTATTCAGGTCCTGTGGCCTGGAATGCCCCTCCAACACTTCTCAGCTTGGTGATTTCTAATCATTCTTACACATTCTTCAAATGACATATCCTGTCGTCTTTTAGGTTTACTGAAGTAGAGTTAAATAATCCCTTATCTATTATTACTAATTTTATATTGCTTCTTTATAGTACTTGTATCGTGAAGGTCACTATATTGTGAACCTCTGATAGCATGAACTTTGCTTTCTCCATTTGATAATTCTAGTACCTAGCTCAGAGTCTGTTGAATATCAGCGCAATTCATATTTGATGAAGGAATAAATGAGATAAAAATATCACCTCAATAGAAATTAGCTAAAGAAGAAATTATTATTTTTTATAACTTAAACTGTATAGTCTGATTTGTGAAGATTTTCCTTGGAAAGGAGCAATTACAGAGAAAATCTGTTACAGAACACGTACAAGTCAAATTGGTATCCTATTTTAAAGAACTGGTGCTTCCTTATTTTTCATATGTAAAATGGGGATGATTAATTCTGCTTGAAGCCATGGGATTTGCTACCAAAAAAGCAAAAGTCATCTTAATCCTGCTATCAAAGCATAGTGTTTAGGACATTGATGAAAGGACTCCTGGACAATTAGTTTTGCATATCTCACTTTAAACAGGGATTTATAAAAGTTGGATTATGTTCAGAAGAAGGAGATCAGGATAGACAGAACATGGAATTATATGATAATAAAAACTTTTATGTCACTTACAGTGCTTAATGTTGAGAAAAGATATCTCAGAGAAGAAAAAAACTAAAGTAAGGACCAGTGGGGTAGAAAATACTGAGAGAATTCAACTGAACACTGAACAATGGTTATGTGAACAATTAGTAAAATCTAAAGGTGAAATGGTGTATTTCAGAATACAGTGAATTATTTGTGAGCGAAGATATTCAAGCGGTCGGTACAGGGAAATAAAACATTAAATGAGCTGTAAGACGAGCATGATTCTAAGGACTCTTCCTTTATCTAAATTCCTTAATGCTAATATCCTAGTTAACCGAGTTAGTGTAAGACTTTAGGGCTTCAATTTTACAACATATTTCAGCTTTTTAAATTTGTATTTTATGCTTTAAAGAGACATTATGGAGGCTTCTTTTTATAAAATCATTTCAACTGTGGAAATCTCAGGTTTGTACAAAATTTCCTAGTATTAGAAGTGAAATGTAATTGCTATCGATTTTAACTTAGTGTTTTTAGTAAAGTGAGATTTATCACTTTTATAGTAATGCACATCTCTACCCAATATTTTATGCACTTTCTCCATAAATAACAACCTTGTTTGACACTTTCCAACTTTGAAATGTCTGCTTCATCGTACTAGAGATCTTTAACATGGCAAGAAATAGAAATGAAAATGCATCTGGATTGGAAAGGTAGTATTAAAACCATCTTCATTCTCCGATGACATGAATGAATTTGAAAAAATCTAATTAAATCTATTAAAAAACTGTTACACATAATGTGAGATTAGCAAGTTTTCAAAATATTGCAGCATATATGATAGCACTAAAATATAGAACTCTTGGATACATAGGACTTTTTATCTAAGACTTTTATCCTGAAAAATTACAAAACATAGCTGAGAGAAATTTTAAATGATGGGAAGTACAGGAGAGAAAATTGTGCTCACAGATAAGAATACCCAACATTGTTAAAATGCCAACTGTCCTATACTGATCCATAGATTGAATGCAATCCCAATTAAAATCCCAGAAGAATTTCCTTTAGAAGCTGACAATCTAATTCTAAAATTCATATGAAAATGCACAAGATCTAGAATAGCCAAAACAATTATGAGAAAATTCAAATTTGGCATATAAACCAGTCTGTCTTGCTTAATAATCTGTACATATGCCAATGTTTGCTATTGATATCTAAAGACAACTAATGAAAATATTGTGAAATACTCCTTTCTCATGAATAATTTATTTTTAAAAAGTTTGAATATCAAGTATAAACTGTTTATACGTTTTCCAACTTTTAAAGTGTTTTCCCCATTTTATAATATTTCTGTGTTGTTACATATTCTTTAAAATGTCATTATTAATATTTCTTATTAAAGAATAATGGACATTCTCTATTAATTATTCCTCCATTCAGTTTACCTTGTTTTAATTACTCTTGTAAATAGGTCTATACTTGAAGTTTTCCCTGTATTTAAGATTATTTTCGAAGCATGTATTTCCAGTTATAATTTCAATTACTAGATGAAAGTGCATGGACATTTTATGGATAATTATATAATTCGAATATGTATTAAACATTTAAATAATTAAAGTTATAATTTTAAAATATTTATATTATTTTATAATAATATAAACATTATATTATATCTACAATAATCTACAAAATAATCTAATTGAATATATATTGATAGAGTCATTCAATTGAATATAGATATGTTAATTCAATTAGATAATATATATCAATCATACCTATCAATTACTTTCTAAATGAATTTTTCTAATTTACCTTGCCTCTGCTGATTTTCCAAGGTAAGTTATGAGATGCATCTATCAAATTCAGAATTTAGAATTTTTTGAGCTTTGTTGAAATATCATATGAGAATAAATGATATATATATACATATATTTTTAAATATGGTTTCTAACTTTTTTATATCTATGAGATATTTTAATAAAACCGTATGGAAATGCATATTATGAAAAAGTTAGGCATAGATTTCAAAAGTTTGGGCACCAAAATAAAGTTGTACTAACTTGTAACATGTCTGAACAGGACTCAGTTTGAGGTACTAAGAAGGATAAGACATCAGTTTAAAAGGGGACCGTATCATAGCAACATGAATTCTGCTAAAACTGTAAAAAGAACAAACACCAAATTTAGATATAGATAGGGTAGAAGAATGGTGAAATCACTGATGCTTTACACAAAGTTGATAAGGACAATGCCCTAAAGAAATCAGTAGTATATAAATGGATAACTCATTAAAAAATGGTATAAGCCAATGCTGAAGATGAAGCCTGCAAAAGCAGCCTATCCTCATCAATTAACAAGGAACAAAGCTTGTTCATGCCCAAATTAAACAGGACCAGCAATTAACCACTGAAACAACAGCCAATCCCATAGACATCTCAATTTGTTCAGGTTACACCATTTTGACTGAAAAATTTAAATTGAGCAAATTTTCTACTCAATAAGTGCCAAAACTGTTGTGCCCCGATCAGCTGCAGTCAAGAGCCTGATCAGTTGCAGACAAGAGAAGAACTTTCTTTCAAGGAAAATTTTAAACAAGTGAGGTAAAGATCCTGAAGCATTTCCTTGAATGGTGAAGCATTTCTTTGAAGAATTATAACAGGTCATAAAACATAATTTTACCAGGACAATTCTTAAGATACAATCTAAGCAATGGCTACCAGTAGAAGGAGGTGAGCCAGTCAAAGCAAAAGTGGACCAGTCTAGAGCAAAGGTCACAACAACAGGTTTTTGGGATGCACAAGGCGTTTTCCTTGTCAACTTTATGAAGGGCCAAAGATTGATAATATCTGCTTATTCTGAGAGAGTTTTGAGAAAGTTAGCCAAAGCTTTAGCAGTATTATACCTGAGAAAACTTCACCAGAGAGTCCTTCTCACCACAACAAACCTTCTGTACAATCTTGTCTTTAAAAAAAAATTGCAACTTTGTGAGAATTTTAATGGTAAATCATTAAACATCCACCTTAAGTCCTTACCTGGCTCTTTCTGACTTCTTCTTATTTCCTGGTTACAAAAACATGTGTAAAAGGCACTCACCTTTCTTCAGTTAATATAAAAAAATGGCATTGATATGATTGAATTCCTAGGACTGTCAAATCTATAGGTATGGACTAAGTATCTGGTATCATTGCTTACAAAAGTTTCTTGAACTTGATGGGGATTATGTAAATGTTTTTACTTTTATCTTTAAATTCTATTTTTTGACAAACTTTTTGATGTCCCTGCATATTTGTTTTTCTTTTGAAGTTTTTATAAGGAGTGTCTGTTTTGCTCTAAGCTCTACTGTCTATTTGACTTATTAATATTTTTCTCATACATTCATATTACTGCCATTCATATTACAACTGGAGACTTTTCTCTGTAATTGTTTTGTAGCAAACATGAGCTGTTTAATTTAACAAAGAATTGTTAAAATTTTTATAGTCAAACAATATTCTTTACAATTTTTCAATATCCTTAGATTTAAGAATTCTTTACATAGAATGTAACAAATATTCACTTTCATCTGGTTTTCCAGTCATTTTGTGAACTACCCTACAATATTTCGTGCATACTCTGTCCTTCACAAATCATCTGGAATACTTAATTGGAGCTTGACTATTTCTGGTCACTACTGTCTCACCAACTGATGTCTTCATCCTGGGTCAAGGCTTGTCAGATTTCTTTTCATTGCCAAATATTTATTTCTATTCTTTCCTATGTGTTTTTACAAATAGACAATAAATCACTTAGCTGTTTCAAAATATTATTCAAATCAAATTGAAATAACATTCCACTGATGTTTACAGTTAAATAGATAAATGTATCTACCTACATTTTATTTTCTAAACCAAGAAATGCAAGTGTTTTTCTCAATAATATGTATCATTTTAATAGATGTTGCACAATAAGTTACTTCTGAATCTATGTCTTCAAAACAGACAAGTTTTTAGTTATGTACAGAAAATTTTTCATAGAATCATTTTAAGAAGCAAGGTATCAACAAACACATTCTTTCATTCATAAGTTCTTACTGAGTAACTATTATATGCTTGGTTAAATACTGGGTGCAGGCATAGGTAACCATAAATAAAATGAAAAACCACTTATTCTATAGCAGTCAAGGGTTATACACACTAGAGTGTTTTGAAGGTCATTAAGGAGCTTAGAGTTTTTCTTGAAAGAAAAATAGTTGCTGGGCTGCTTTATGGTATTATAAAGCTGGGTTTTTAGAAAAAATTCTTGGCAGTCATCGCATCTGAATAACAATGTATAGAAGCTATTGGGAGGCCAGAAAGCACTAAAAAGAAAGAATGTGGAAAGTATATAGCAATAATACAAATAAGTAATTAAAACTTGCTAAGAATGGTAGAAATGAAGTGAAATGAAATAGTATGAGAAACGTAAATGCAAAATCGGGAGAAATTCAGTTATTCCATAGCCAATTATTAAGCCTAGTATTGGGTCAGGCACTGGGAAAAGTAAGATAAGTACAAATATGAAGAAGCAATTTTTTTAGTGCTATATAGAAAATGATGGAAATAGGCAAATAACTTATAATAGCACTAGGGATATACATTGTGTTATAAAATCATGAAGCCATGTTACAAGTGATGTTTATGTTATAAATGCATCCACAAAAGTGATGGGCCTGATGCTTTCCAGGCCTTCAATTTTGCATGGACCATTTGTTTTAAATGTATTCAAACAACAAATATTTATGGAAGACATTTGGAAATTGCTAAACACTGGGGATACAAGAGTGACCAAGATGAATATTGTTTCAAAATATGTAGGACTCAAAATTTAGTGAAGTGAACAAATAAGACACCAGGCAATTACAACACAGTATGATAAACACTGAAATAGAGGGGAGAATATGTTAGCATGGTAGAAAACAAAAGAAGTAACTAATCCAGACATTGTACGTCAAGAAAGTCTTTCTTAAAAGATTTTACATAAGCAATATTTGAAAAAAGTACTTTTAAGTATGAATATAATGTTAAAGAAATTTTCTGTACCCCAAACCAAAAAAAAAAAAAAAAACAAGAATCAGTTTCATGCAGGCTAAGTTATCTGTGGAGCGAAATATTCAAACTGAATAGATAAATTCAATACTCATACATGTATTTGGAAAGTAGTAAGACATTGTAGAGGCTAAAGCAGAGAAGAGATCATAATGGAATTACGATTTTAAACTGAAAAGAAAACCCTATATAGCAAAATTTCAGGTATGTAAAGTAAAAGTCTTAAACAATTTATTACTATTAATAAATATATTATAAAAAATAAAAATCAATAGTAAATGAGTAGTGAGTCAGGCATGGTGGCATATGCCTATAATCCCAGCTCTTTGGGAGGCTGAAAAGATTTCTTGAGCCCAAAAGTTCAAGTCCAACCAGAATTTGTTTTAGAGACCTTATCCCTAAACAAAAAGTAAAATAACTTAAAAGGTGAATAAATAGTATTCAAGCTTATTATATTTAAAAAATTGTAGAGTACACTTGAAAGCAGATGAAATTAAAGTAATAAACATCAAAGCAGAAATTAAGATACAATTTCTGAAGAAAGAGAAAATAAATAAATGATTTAATACTTTGAGGAAAAGTTTCTGTGTGTGTGTATGTGACAAAACAGTTACCTTATTGCTGTAAAACATGCAATAGAAGAAATACTTATGAATTATTAGGTATAAAATAAACAAGCTAAATTCAGCTAAATATTAAAAATTCATAAGCAAATATAAAATATATCAATACATTTAAAAATATAGGAGTAATAAACAATTTTAACAAAATGTATAGATTTCAAAATTGTCAAAGAGAATACTACAGTTGTTAGTCATTTTCTTAGTCTAATCTTTGACTATTCTGGTTAGGTGTAGTTTGAACACATGTGAATCAGCCTTTCCATGAATACATGTACATATTTCTGTTTTGTATATATCTAGCAGTAAAGTTACTGGGTAATATTGCATGCTTAATGAATACTACTAAACAGATATCAAAGTGATTTTGGTAACTTTTATTTCTATATTATCATGTGAGAGTTCTTGCTGCTCCACATGTTCATCAAACATTTTAAAGTTTTATTGTTAAGTTTTATTATTGCCCATTGTCATTACAATGCTTTAGTTCATATCACCTTAAAAAACATTTACTATACAACAGAAAAAAATAGTTTTCATTCTTTAGAAAACAGATTAATATGTGGTAAACTGAAATTTAGCTTATAGCTAAATATGAACAGATTATCTGTCTTTAATTTCTTATTCATAGCTTATTTCCAGCATATTGACATGAAAATAGAAAATGAACCTATATACATGCAGAAAAGTACAATTGTTATGAAGAATAAAGTAGAAGACATTTTACTGTCTGAAAAGCTGCAGTAGCTAAGAAATTTTGGAAAATCTTTTCATTTTCTTCATGTATTAAGTAGATTACACCATCAACAGCACCTATGGGCACAAACCTACAGGTTATATGTAATCGATTCAATAATCACGAGTCACTTATTAGTCAGAATATAGTATGGAATACTATATTCAATATAGTATTAGTTATTCTGATAATTTTTTTAAATTTTGAGATATTTTTATATGCGTAACAGTATCTTATACTAGTGTTCATTGAGTGTGGTATACAAGTCATCTTAAAGTGGGTGGTGGCGTAGAAATCTATTTTTCTCTCCTTATGATTCCTTTTTCTTTTTTTCTGTTTTATTGGAATATAATTGACAAATATAAACTGATTATATTTAAAGTGTACAACTTGATGTATTGATATATGTACACATTGTGAAATTATCACCACAACAAAACTAGTTAACATATATTCTTTATTCATTTATCTGGTGGCAGACATTTAAGTTGTTTGCATATCTTGGCTACTGTGAATATATTCAATGAACATGGGAGTGCAGATATCTCATTGAGATACTGATTTTATTTCCTTTGGTTTTATACCTCAAAGTGAGATTGCTGGAGTATATGGTAGTTTATTTTACGTATTTTGAGAAAACTCCATACTGATTTCCAAAATAGCTGTATCAATTTACATTCTCATCAACAGTGTACAAGGATTCCCTTTCCTCCACATCTTAGCGAACACTTGTTATTTTTTGTCTTTTTAAAAATAACCATTTTAACAGGTCTTTTTAAAAATAACCATTTAACAGAAGTGATTTTAATTTGCATATCCCTGATGATTAGTAACATTAAGCACATTTTATATACCTGTTGGCCATTATCTTCTTTGAAGAAATGTCTATTCAGTTTCTTAACCCAGTATAAAATCAAGTTACGTGTTTTTTACCATTGAGATATTTGAGTTCCTTGTATATCTTGGACTTTAATCACTTACTAAATTCATGATTTGCAAAACTTTCTTCCCATTTAATAGGTTGCCTTTTCATTCTGTTGGTTGTTTCCTTTTCTGTGCAGAAGATTTTTGGTTTGATGTAATCCCACTTTTTAAATTTTTTTAAATGTCTAATATCTTGGTGTTATATGCAATCATTGCCCAGACCAATGCTAAGACCAATGCTTTATATGTTTTTATTCAGAAATTTTACAGTTTCAGATCTTACGTTTATGTTTTTAATCTATATTGAGTTAATTTTTATTTCAGGTGTGAGATAGGAGGAGAATAGCATTGTGGATACTCAGTTCCCAAAACTATTTATTGAAGAGACTATGCTTCCACCATTGTATTTTCTTGACACCTTTTTATAGACAAGTTGAATGAAAATGCTTAGATTTATCTCTGGGCCCTCTATTCTATTTTATAATTGTACATGTCTTTTTAATTTAATGCAGTATGATATTGTTTCATCTTTGTAATATATTTTCAAATCAGAAAGTGTGGTGCCTCCAGCTTTTTTCTTTTCAAAATCACTTTGGCTATTTAGTGTCTTTCGTGGTTTCATATGAATTTTCAGGTTCTTTTTTCTATTTTTGTGAAAAATGCCATTGGCAGATAAGGATTGCATTGTTCACTTTTGGTATTATGGGCATTTTAACAATATTATGTATCTAATATATAAGACATGTATATAAGACATATTATGTATCCAATATATAAGAAATATATAAGACACAGCATATATTTCCATGTACATGAGTCTTTGTCTTCATCGTTTATTTTATCAATGTTTTATATTAGTATACAAGCATTTCACCTCTTTGGCTAAGGTTATTCCTAAGCATTTTGTTCTTTTTGTGCTATTGTTGGGATTGTTTTCTTAATTTTCTTTTTGAATAGCTCTTTGTTAGTGCATAGAAACACCACTGATTTTTGTATATTAATTTTGTATCCTGTAACTTTACTAAATTTGTTCACTTATTCTAACAGTTTGTTTTTCTGTGAGTCTTTAATGTTTTTCTATATGATTATGTCATCTACAAACAGAGATAATTTTGTTTCTTCCTTTGTTATTCGGGTGATTTGTATTTTTTTTTTCTTGGTCTAATATCTCTGGCTAGGACTTTCAGTACTCTGTTGAATAGAAATGATGTACAATGGATATCCTTGCCACATGCTGGATGCTAGAAAAAGAAGGTTTCAGAGTTTCTCCATTTGTTATGTTATTATGTGTTTGTTTTGAAAATATGCCTTTTATTGTGTTGAGGTAAGTTTCTTGTATATCTATTTTGTTGAGTGTTTTTTTAATCATGAATGGATGTTGAATTTTATATATTGCATTTTTATGCTTCTATTGAGATGATATTTTTTTTTAACTTTCATTCTGTTAATGTGATGTATTATTGGTTGATAGGCATACGTTGAACCATTTTTGCATCCAATAATAAATCTTAATTTGTCATGGTATACAATCCTTATAATGTGCTGTTGAATTCAGTTTTCAAGCATTTTATTTAACAGTTTTGCATCAGTATTAATCTGGGACATTATTCTGTAGTTTATATTTTTCCTATGTTTTCTTTGGCTTCGTTATTAAAGTGATGTTTCCTGTCATCATAAAATGAGTATGGAAGTGGTCCTGCTTCTTCTAGTTTTGGAAGGTTTTCAGAAAAAATGTGATATTAATTTTTTGTTGAATGTTTAGTAAAATTCATGCTAAAGCCATCTGGTTTTAGGCTCTTTTTGTTGAGACTTTTGATTACTGATTCAATCTCACCTTGTCTCTCTCTCTCTTTTTCTTTTTTTTAATCTGTTTAGACTTACTATTTCTTCTTGACCCAGTTTGGTACATTGTATGTTTCTAGAAATTTATTTATTTCTACTAGATTATCTAATTAGTTGATATGTAACTATTTATAAGCATGTCTTATGATCTCAAATATCTGTTGTAATGTCTCCTCTTTCATTTCTGATTTTATTTATTTCAGTTTTTTAAAAACATAAAATTGACAAGTTCTTAGCTAAACTAAGAAAAATGAGAGAAGACTTACTTGCATTTTCATCATATCATGTATGGAAGGCTCCATTTATACAGCAACAAATACATATTTTGCCATACTAAAATTAATTTCAGGGAGTTTATTTTGAGGGTAAACAAAATTTGTTCTCTGTTACTAAATGTGTCATCATTTTTTTTTTGTCTTTTCCATATTGTGAAACATTTTTTCACAAAATAAGATTTCTCTCCTTTTGTCTCAGTAAGGTTGGGAAATTTCTTTGGTTCAGTTAACTTATTTAGAAAGACACAAACTATATGGACTCAATTATTCTTTCTACAAGATGATATGGTATCTATTTAGTTAAGTGTACAATCTAATAGAATTTAACACATGGAGACTGCAATATAAGAGCATGAATTAAATTACCAAAACCAGTGGAAATAATTCTTGCATGCTTGGAGAAAAATAAATAAAAAGAAATCAAACCAAAATGAGATGCAATTACACATGACATTAAGAAAATTTTTAAACATTATTTTTATGTGGCAGATTTGAATAATAGATGAAAGTAGATAGAGCTAATAACAGATGACACTAAAAAAGGTGAAGATTTCTAACGTTGCTTATTTTAACCTCTTCCTTTAAAAGCAATTGAAATGGGAACCTACGGAAGTGCAAAATTGGGTAGAATAGAGAAAACAATGCTATAGAAAAAGAGTATACAAACATATAAATGTTGGATGTGTTAAACTGATCAGGCACTGACAATGTGAAGAGAAAAAGAAGCTAGTAATTTTTGATTCTTGTAATTTATTGAGACTAAGCAAGACATCTAAAGAGTCTTTTAAAGTTAAAATAAAAGACAGTGAAAAAGGTTATATTACAAACTACACATTTATGTATGGTTTATGTTTGCACCTTAATTAACAACAACAACAAAGAAGCTGGAAAGATTTTCTAATAGAGAAATATGGGTCTTAGGATTTTTTTTTCCCAAAGTTTAAAAAGCCCTGTCATGCTAAATAATGGCTTTGGAAAATACAAGGACAATAATAAGTACAATACGTTTTTATACTAACAAGATTTTTTTTTCACATGATATGTTTATCAACATATTGGGAAAATTCAAACTCTTCACATGAATAATTAGACTCACAACCAATTATAGAATGAATGTGCAGGTGGCTTATCTACAATATCAACAGTTCAGGGTGAGAATGGAAGACATAATAAGAAACATACAATCTCCCAGTCTCCTGATGCAATCGCCCTACTGCTATGTCCAGTTTCCTTTGGCCAGAATGGGATCTCACATTCTATGCTTGACCAGATTGGCTAAAAACTTGGAAATTTCCCCAATAGATAAGGGGGAAAGAAGACAAGGAAGAGGAGGAAGCTAGTCAGGAGAAGGTCAGGAGGGTTTCCAAATAAGAAATGGCATGCACCAGGGTTTGGAGCTTGCCCAGTTCCGTTCACACATGCCAGAGTGATTTACGATCATGATATATAACATAGCTGATTTAGAGAACATATAAAAATGAGTATACATTTTATTATGCTGATTTAGAGAATATATATACATGAGTATATGTTTATTATGCTAATAGTGGATAATCGCCATAAAGCAAGAGATTGTAACTCCTTGTAATGTAATCTAAGATATGAACTTTGAAGAACTTTCTCATCTCTAAAATTCTCTCCTCTTTTTATTTCATAATTCTTCTTCAAACTTATCTAATAGGTCCTTGCTTCATTGTTCAGCTTGGTCTTCCAATAGGAGCAATTTCTCTAGATAGGGTGGAGGAGGAGTTTGAGATAGGTTAGCGAGGGTAGTATTAACGGTCCTTTGCATGAGTCCTTGAGCATAGAGTATAACACAACATCCTACAGGTAGAAGTATACTTATTACTGCTACCAGGGAAGTGAGACTGATGCCAAAGTGTCCTTCCATTTACCGAACCAGTTCTCTAGCCAGTTTGAAATGGGGTTATTTATTCCTGAATTTTTGGCTGGTTCCTTAAATAGGGCCATTAAGTCCCTATAAGGCTCTCATGATACTTCCATCTGGAGTGTGTTATGTGGAATGAAAGCACAGCATT
Organism: Ateles fusciceps; assembly: GCA_036589455.1. NCBI lineage: Eukaryota > Metazoa > Chordata > Mammalia > Primates > Atelidae > Ateles > Ateles fusciceps. The sequence goes on from JAZHEH010003310.1 coordinate 7,315,831, forward strand.
GAGTCTTAGTCATTACGCAAATACCACTCTTTTCAGCTAATGTCATGTCAAGAAAATTCCTGTTTTCCCATGTCATTTAGCTGGTAGACCTTAACTTTTCAGTGATTCCCTTAACAGCATCCTTGGTATAGTTAACAAATTGTTGTTGATTATAATAAATAAAATTTATCCAGTCTACATTTTTATTTATTGTCACCCATCAGTATAGTTTTGATTCAAATCCAGCAGCTATCTGACCTCTGGCATTAAATTCATTTGGGACTCCTCTTGGGATCCCAATTGCATCTAAGTACATGTGAGAATCAAAGGGCCCATATGGGGCTCCTCTTGTATGTCATTGGTGGGTTTTCTCTATCTTTGGTTGATGAAATGCCAGGGCAAAAGGGACAGCTAATTAGACTAGAGCACAAGTACCACTCCAGTTATTTGGCAGAGTGGTCAGTAAGGGTTCCCCACAATACAATCATACACCTGCTCATGGATGGCTGATGGAAGACTGATAGATGAAAGATATGTACATGGAGAACTACAAAAACAATGCTGAAAGAAATAATAGATGGCACAAACAAATGGGAAAATATTCCACATTTATGTATTAGAAGAGTTAATATTGTTAAAATGGCCATACTTCCAAAAGCAATCTACAGATTAAATTCTATTTTCATCAAGCAACAAATGATATTTTCCACAGAATTATAAAAACTATTCTAAAATTTGTAGGGAACCAAAAGGGAATCCAAATAGTCAAATATATCTGAAGCAATAAGAACAAAACTGGAGACATCACATTTCGTAACTTCAAACTATACTATAAGGCTGCAGTAAACAGAACAGCATGGTATTGGTACAAAAACAGACACATAGACCAATGGAACAGAAGAGCAAACCTAGAAATAAGCCTACACAACTAGTTATCTGATATTTGATTAAGTAAATAAAACAAGCAATGGGAAAGGACTTTCTATCCAATAAATGGTGCTGGGATAGCTGGCTAGCCATATGCAGAAGAAGGAAATTGGATCTCTACTTTTAACATACAAAAATTAATTCAAGATGGATTAAAATTTCAATGTAAGACCTCAAACTATAAGACTTCTAAAAGAAAACCTAGGAAAAACCATTCTGGACATTGGCATTGGTAATAAATTTATAAAAATTCCCTTTTACTTGAAGGAATGCCAGCCTTTCATTTTACCTAGGCCCTCAACTAGTAGTATGTGGTCTGCCTACATTAGAAAAGGCAATATGCTTTACTCTGTTTACCCATGAAATGGTAATCTCATCCAGAAACTCCCTCACAGGCACACTTAGAATGATGAATGATCAAATGCTTAGGCACTCCCTCAATCACATTGACACATAAAATTTACCATCGCAATGTGTGCATGCATTAAAAATAATGTCAAACATTTATAAGTTAGTTGAATTTGAGAAGAGCTGAGAACATTGTAAACTTAAGATTTAACAGTAAAGCCCTTTTTTTCTTTTTCTTTTCCTATCTTCTTTTCCTTTCTTTCATTAAAAGTAATTTATTTAGACACTACTAAGAATGAAAAATACTTGGATGAATAGAACATAAACTATTACTATAAATTCTAACAAATACAATGAATATTATGAAAGGCTATAATCAAGTTTTTGTGGAGACTCAGAAGAGAAAGACCCTAACTCTGTATAGAGATGCCAGAGTGTTTTTCTCCAGGGTAGATAGAAAGGTCATTAAAGAGAGAAGAAATAGGTAGAAGATACTATATAGTCTATTTAATGAAAGCCTGATTGCTCTGTAGGGCTGTGGTTAAGAGCTTTCTCTTGTATGCAGTGGGATTTGAACTTTGTCTTATATGCAAATGGAATCTTAAAGATATACTTAACATAGAGAAAGATCATAATTATGAATTTTAGAAACACACCTCTGCCTGGGGAGTGGGGAAGTTGAGAACAAACAGAACAGCATATTGAAACTAAAAGCTTATGAAACCTATTTTTTTTTCTGCAAGGCATTGTAATAATCAAGACAAGACACATAAAGCAAAAACAATAATGACAAAGAATAAACCAAGCTAAAATAGAGATACAGAAGAATAGTGATACAGATACAAATCCTAAAGTAAATGAATGAAACTCTGACACCTGTATTTCTGAATTGAGCAACCAAATTAATCAGGTAATCTGCCAAAGTGAGATTCAGGAAGGTAGAGGTTTTGAAAAGGCTGGGGAACTAGTTCAATGATGGACACTTGTGTTAAATAATATTAGTTAATAGGTATTCTGTAGGAAATCACCAAATAATTTGTAATTGTGATCATAGACAAGGTTGTTGAAGGAGAGTATGTAACGTGACAAGAAGGAAAGGCCAATAGTACACCCTAGGGAACACCAACTTTTTGTGAGACAGTCTGCAGAAGAAAAAATCAAGACAGAGACTCAGAAACAGAGTTAAGACTTGGTAAGACATGCGTGAAAAACACCCCCCCCAGAAATGATGCAAAGCAAAGGAAATGTTTCAAGATTAACAATGTTTCAGGGTAGCCATGTTGGAAATTACAAGAAAGAGGTTGGCTAAAATCATGTTTTGGTATTGCTTTAGATTTAATCTTAGTAAAATGACTTCATAAAAGTGTTAAAGATTATGCAAATGTGTAGGGAATCAAGAATAGTGGGTGAGGGAGGAAGAAGAACAAGGAAGACAGACTCTTCACTTGTTGGGAATGAATAAGTTAAAGTCAGAGAATTATATAAAATTGAGGAACAGTGTTCATTAAAAATGGAAGAGAGATCAATGGGTTCCATTTTAAGCCTATCTCTTTTCTCTCCTCCCTAATTATTGCATGGGCTCCATGAATCCTCATTCGGTTAATCCTGTCTCTGGACTCTGATGAATTTTTCACATTTTTGAATAGTTTTAAAGTATCTACTCAATATTTAGTGATACATTGGTAACAATGCTTTATCTGGTAACAATTTCCAATAACAACATATTTTGGCAACAAATTCCCTTTGATAGTGATATTGACATTTTATTTTTTTATGAAGATGTAAAAATAACATTCAAACAAACATAAAATTTAGGCTCTTGACTACTTGAAACTGGCTGATCATCAGCGACTATGCCACCCTACATCATTCCAAATTGGTATAGCAGATGTATCTTGAGTCCCTGGAGAGTCAGAAAAGGAGAATTAAAATAATGCCTGCTTTTTTTTTTTCTTTATTACTGAGACATATTGGAAATGAGGCTGTTTTCTTTGCTTCTAAACATCTATGGCCACCTTCAGTTTGTTAACTTCATTTTGGAATGGTTTCATTACTTTTAGATATTTATTTCTCCATGCCTCCTTATTTTGGCTGCCCATGTGTTTAAACCCATTTTCTAAAAGAATGTTTTGTTTGTTAAGGATGGCTTACAAAATAAAATGTACAAAGTAGAATCCTAAAATGAATAAAGGATTTTCACTCCAGTAGCCACTTTTTTCTTTGCATGTACTTTTTGCAATAATAGGCAGTGTTAAGTGAGTTGAGGTTTCTGGTTTTTTCTTTCACGACATTATATACCTTTTTTCCCCATTAAAAGAGTAATTTGCATCCAGGGATTAAAAATACAGTTGTTGCTTTGACATATGTGTATCAATTAGATATTTCCATCCCAAATTTAACTAGAGCTGGAGAGACATAAACTTCTAACTTTACATTCTCCACCATGGTATAACTCAGGAATGGGAGTATTTGAAACCCAGAGAATAAAAATTGGCTTGCGTTCAGTGTGAACTGAGCAAGTTGGGGTGGCAGGTCCTTACTGTCATACTCATGTGTTCTGATATACTTGTCTGGAATACATCATTTCCTCATTCTGATTGCTTTAGTTTAGAACTTTGGTTGCTGTGTTATTATTACATAAGGTAATGCAACTTTGAACCGATATTTAGTGTCCAGATTTTTTATTTAAAAAAAGCAGCTATTTATGTGCACAGTCACTCAATGTATAGTGTGTGAAAGAATAAGAAGTAATTTAGAAGCAAAGAGATATGCTGTTATTCTGCAAGGAGAAAAAGATATTTCTGGAAAATCTATTTCAACAGGGGACTTAGGAAGCTTGTCCACTTATAGCCATTGCTAAATTCAGCAAACAAGCTGTTTTCCATCAAAATATTTAGGAGTCAATAGACAAAGGGATGTTCTTACATTTTTTTTTTTTTTTTTTAAGAGTAGTTAAGACATCTGATTCAACAGTGAAGCACAGGGAGAGAGATATCGTTGAGGAACTGAAGCTTATCCTTTTAGTGTATTCCATGAAAAGAAAACAGAAAGGGCTACTAAAAAATATTTAAAAGGAAAACTGTTGGTAAATTATTTCACAAGTAAATAATACATTTTCACAAGACTCTCATGATTTATTTAGAATTTTGATAGTAAAATTATTCCTCCTAAATATATTTACAATTAAAAATATCTTTATACTAATAAAATTTTAACTAAAAAGCAAACAATGAAAACTGACTCTGTCATCCTGTGAAGGGAATTCGCTATAGAAAAAAGTATGAAAAGCACTAACTGGCCACATAATCTCTCATTTTCATAGAAAAGTTACCATTTTAATGTCGTATAGTCAATTAAGCAATTTAATTATAGAGTAGTTAAAACAATAACCAACGCAAAAACTAAATCATGGAATACAGCAGTAGAGACAGAACTGCTAAAATTTTGCATGAATCACATTTAGATTTGAATTTGACTTGCAAATAAAGACTTGCACATGAAAAGGAAAAATACTTTAGGCTTTATTTCAGCCTACACACTAACATTTATATGTGAATTAAAACTTCATAATAAAATAAAAGAGCTAAATTGAGCTGACAAAATTTTTAATGTTTATTTTTGTATAAAATAAGAAACAGTTATATTTACTTTATTTTGATATGCCAGTTACAAGCTGTGGTGAAAATAACATATTTTTAGAATGTTCATATTGAAATACATGTTCAGCATCAATAATCGCTTTATATAAATAAGACTATATGAAAATATGTTGCACTTAATAATAAAACTCAGACACTTAATTGTAGAGTAGCTAACCAGCTATTTTGAACATAATATATTTGAAAGAATAGCTTACCCAAGTGACTAATGCAGGTGCTACAGGCTATATGATTATGTTTATTATTTTTCAGAGAAATATGATGAATTTTCTTTTTCTGAATCCAAAGACGTAGAAGTTTTTTCCATCTGTCTTGCAAATATAATTAATGAGCAATTTTAAAAACTACAGCAATAGCATGTATATATTGTTTGCTTTTGTAAAAATTACATGTAAAGATCTCTAAATACATTTTCCAAAGATTTTTGTGTGTGTGCTTTGTGTTCTCTAGGCTTCTGAAAAAAAAATAAATTAAAAAAAAAATTTAAAGCTTGAGGTCTACATTATAAAGCAATATAATAAAGCAAATATAGTTGATTTGTATTAGTTTTTAAAATAAAAGTAAATTATTAGAGTTTATAAATTTTTGAAGGCAACTCTGTCCTGCCAAAATGTCATTCATCAATTAGACTGTTATCATTGTCAGATTAATATTTATGTGGTTTTCACGTTTCTAATTTTCATTTATACTCTATCCTTAATCCCCACAGGAAGTATGTAAGCATGCTAATTATTAGTCATTTGAATGACTATAATTAAAGAATTTGAAACTAAAAAGCAAATGCACATACTTCATATGTTAAAATAATAGTAATAAAATTTATGTATACTGTATATTATTATATTCATGCTTCCCTTAGTAATGAGAATATGTTTTAAGAAATTTGTCTTTAGGAAATTTTGTTATAGCATAAACATTATGGGGTATACTTACACAAACCTAGATAGTATAGCCTATTGCACACTTAGACTATGTGATATAGCCTATCGCTTCTAGCCTACCAACCTGTACAGTATGTTACTCTACTTAATACTATAGGCTATTGCCACACAATTGCAAGTCCTTGTGTATCTAATCATATCTAAATATAGAAAATTCATAGTAAGAATACAGTATTATAACCTGATGGTACCACCATTGTATATGCTGTCTATTGTTGACTAAAATGTTTTGTGGTACATGACTATATAAGCAAAGAAATTAAATTGTTTCCCAAAATTAAACAAATGCTTTTAAATGGCCGAAATGACATCCATTGAAGACTATTCATGCATGCAGTATATCAGTACACTGCATTAAATATTTTATTTCATTTTTTGGTTTGGATTCAGGTATTAATAGTACTGATTAAATAATTCTGTAAATTTGTCTGCCCTAGGATTCTACTTTGTTACTAAAACTGATTATCAGTGTGTGTTCTTGGTAAAATATTTCTCATCTTTCTCACAATCTACAAAGTGCAATGTAGAGATCTGGTTTCATGTTCTTGGCTTTGAGAAAAGATAGGATGGAACTAAATTTAAAGACATATCTAGAATAATGAGCCTAATCTCTGAGGAGATGGGGTGGCTGCAAGACCTTAACCAGTAATAATGTATGTATACGACATCTTAATGGGCTGTTACTGACCTAATGTGGAAATGAATCTTACTTAGGGGATGCCACATTTTCCTTAAGAAAGAAGCCTGGGAAATTAAGGGTAAAACAGCGTGATGTTCCGATTCCTGTCTATTGTGTTTTGCTACTTTATTTTTAAACTTACCAATTTTTTCTAGTCTGTAATTTTAATGTCTAATGAACATGTTATAAATAACTTTATTTCTTCTCTCTCCAGGTGCTTAATTATTAAACAGCATAGCGGTCTTTTGTACTACTATTTTCCTTTTATATTTTATAATGATATTAACCTGCTAGGACAATTATTTTAGGTATTGTCCCCAAAATACATGTAACTCATTTTAACATACAATTAGTAGTCCTCACAATTATATGCCTCCCTAACACAATCCAGCTTTAATAGTTTAGCGTAGTTGAAATCTACTGACATTTAAATTGTGATTCATGCTACTTGCATTCCAGGTAAGGTATTGTCTGCCTGCCTGTCAAATACGCCCTTAACCTTGAACTCAGCTGTATATCCTTACCCTTGCACTTCACTATACATAATACAGTCTATGTAGAAATTCAGATATCTGAAGTAGTCCCAATGTCTTTATTTCATGGAATGCTGAAATGTTCTCATGGCTCTCCATAGTCATTCCTCTGCAATGGTTTATATGGACTTTTCAAAGTAGAAATAAAAAGGCTGCAGAATTTAGATTTAGTTATTTAACATAAGAAAGACTTTCCATTTCAATTATTATGCAGTTTTTTTTTCTCTCAAGATCGAAAGGACCTGGAAGTGCAAAGTGTCATTATTTCTTATCTAAGCTAGGCGTAACACATCAAATGGAGTTAGTACAAACTAAGTTTTAAAAAATGTATACATTCACTTATTTATTCAATTACTGAACTTAAATAAAATATTATTAATTTTCAGGAACTGAGATCTTCAATGGAATGTTTGGCAAATCACTTGAATTTGAATTCTCTAATACTTAATAACTAAATTTATAGAATTAGAGTGATCTGAAGAAAAATGTAAAAACAAATAAATAACCAAATGACCACAGAATCGGTACTAAGTAAACAGTAATTAGTAATGTAACTTTTCAGAGTAATGGTTAACAGTACAGATTTAGTATTCACTATCTATCTATCTATCTATAGACAAAATACTCTGTAAAATGAAAATACAATATTATCTTTCTCATAAAATTGTTGAAGTTTCAGTGCCTTAATACATATATACGGTGATTCTCCCAATGTGTGGTTATGCTTTACGCAGAGCAATTTGTAACTTAAAATTATGTGTCAACTTGAGGAGCATGATGAAATTTCATGTCGTCCTGCTCCATCTTGCCTTGGATGTGAATTCCAGCATCTTCACAATATAGTTATTGCCTGCCCTTAGTAGCCAAATGTCTTTTTAAAAATTGGGAACGCAAATAGTTATAACTTTTATAAAATTACACTTTGTGAATACAGTAAATATTAGTACCATGAAATTCCAAGTAAATAACAAAGAAAAACAAAGGCAACATATTTTATAAGCAAAAAAATCAGAGAATTATTTTGAAGCAGCTGTAAAAATATGCAGCAATAATAAGGAATTTCAACTTTTGTGTCTTATCACGTTTTCCCCTTATAGAACCTCACTGAATGGCCTGATGTTGTTAGTTTATGCATATTTTATATTCTTTATTTTCAGAGCCATTAGAAGCATGAAGACAACACATTTATTTTTAGGGAACTTATTCTGTATTTGAGGGATATTTATAATATACGTCCTTTGTAGAGTTTTCACACCTAAAACACATGATATTTCTATGGAAAATTTAACTGCTGTGTATTTAACTATGTAGTTAAATAAAATTGCTGTTAATTAGTTTTAGGAAACTAATGATGTGATGTTATTTCTGGAGTTTTCCAGGCTGGAGGGTTTTATTGTTTCAATTGGCCTGATCCCCCCTCACTTTTACAGTTAATTACTCTGAGAGCTAAGGAAAAATAAGCAACTCAGTTAAATATATTTTTAAAATATTTTTAAATGTTCATACTGAATCCTAATGACTCTTCTATTCCAATCTTATGTGATTGATACAGTAAGCACCTTCTAAGATATTACTTCACCTCTGTTCCTGGAAATCTGCACCTAAAGCGCCTTTATTACATCTTGTCTCATACCTCAGTCTTACTTCACCTTTCAAACAAAGGGTCTACTAAGAGGTATACACAGACACTCAAACTTTTTCACTCCAGACATTAAAGTTGAAACAGTAGTGCTCAAAGGAAGAAAGATATTTCGATGTTTATATTTTTTGTGCCAGATTTATTTCCTTATATTGGTGTTCTTATATGTGTTCCTAGCTTTGGTTTAGTAATGGTATTTAGGAAAGGGAGGAAGTGATGTCATACAATTAAGTTTCTAAAACGAACCAGAAATCCCTTGCCCTAGGAGGCTGAACTAGAAAGAAAGTGACAAGTGTATGTTTAATTTCTTAGCAAACAGTGTAATGCTTTTGTATTACAAACTGACATTTTCTAGGAGTGGTTTCAGGACAAGCTGATTGGTGATTTCACTATTCTGATTCAGTCACAGTTCTATAGCAAGCACTGATTTTAAATAATTAAAATCAAAGTAACTCATGTAGAGAATGATGCTGACACCTGTATCTGCCTATCTCTGATACTTTAGAAAATACATCTTACACAATTTAAATATAAAAAATAATACTGAAAAATCTATTTTTGTTTTAGAATTGAAATATATTTCATTGCTTTCTCGTAGGATCTGTCACAAATAATATCCTAATACAGCATCAGTGAACTATATTTTACAAAAAACTGATAACTTGAATAAGTTATGAACAACAAATTAATAATTCTATTGTTTCAGAATATGTGCCCACCTTCTCCTCAACTTCTGCCTTGATGAAATGCACAATCATGTCTGGCTTACCAGAGTGGCCTGTTGTATGTATATAAAACCTAACTAATGAAAGAAGTAAAAACACTGAAAATCTACATACATGCAATATTTCCTTAATCATTCCATTCAAACTATTATAGTGTTCTCATTCAGCCCAAAAAGCCATCTTTGAAAGCAAACCTGTGGTCAACTTGTATGAGAATATGAACACTACCATAGTGTTGACCTGTAACTTTTTATAACATCAGATTATAAATTTATTGATAAAAATAAATGAAATGAGGAAGTCACAAAGCAGACTACTCATTTATTTTAGAAAGCATTTTATAATGTAATTAAGTTAGTTCTTTGAATTATTAAACTTAATTACTTCAAAACCCATAAAATAGGTAGGGAACAAGACAGCCTCAGTGCCAGGTGCCAAGTAACACTGCAAAAGAAAACTAAAATAAGCACATAAACTTTCAAAAAGCACAATATCTGCTTACGGGTTGCAAAAGATGACTGTTTACACTGTGTGTGTGTGTGTGTGTGTGTGTGTGTGTGTGTGTGTGTGTGTGTGAATTCCATTGACTATGCAGTCATGCACAGTATAACAATGCTTTGGTCAATGACAGACCTCATATATGACTTTGGGTTCCATAAGATGGTATTGGAGGTGAGAAATTCCTATTGTGTAGTGAACGTTGACATTGTATGATAAGGTCATAGTGAAAAACATTACCATTTCTATGTTTTGAAGCACAAATACTTGCCATTGTGTTGCAATTGCCTACCAATATTCAGTACAGTAGCATTCTGTACAGGTTTGTAGCGTGGGAGCAATAGCCTAGGAGTTAGCAGTCTATACTATCTGGAGTTACATAAGTACACTCTATGATAGTCCCACAATGACAAAATTGCCTAACAATGCCTTTCTCAGACATATCCTTGTGATATATATCTCAGACATATCATATAACTATACGATGCACAGCTGTGTGTCCTTTAATTCTAGTCCTGAAATACCACGTATTACCATTACCTTTTTTATGTGATTCACAATTATAATGACATAAAAAGTGATTCTGGGAATCTCATAGCTCTTCACTATCCTTTGTATTATATACTTAAGTTGCATTTTAAAACATAACACATGATTAGATGCAGCAAATTTTTCATGAAGATAATAATTTATTACTCTGTGAATTGATTCTTCCTGTCGAGCTCACAATAATACAACTCTTATTCCAGTCTATGGAGAAAAGTCTTTCCTCTGCCTAGCTTTAATTATTTTTCAAGAAGTTTTTCTTATATTCTTTAATGTGAACAGTTCCTTCACTGGTCACAGTGCAAATGACTAATATGATGTAATAGAGACAAATTCCAACAACATGCAAAATACGCTGGTAAACTCAGGGCCCCAGGCTCTTGTTTACATTTATATGTTGTCATATGTAGTGATCTCATATTATTTCAATAATGAAACATTTACCAGTGTACAAATGAAGTCTGCCTATAAATTTTCTTTACACAGATTAGCAAATTGTTGAAATAAAGCATTTTACTGGCACATGCCCTATATTTGGAAGTTCTATAATTTTAAGAAACCGCAGGTCTATGTAGCTTTGCATGTTAAACTATTTTAGTTTTCACATGGATGGTTTTTTTGTTAGTGAATAATTCGTTGCTCTCTTTTCATTATTTTGCTTACAATAACTGAAGATGAATCTAACGTATTGCTTGGTGATTAACCTACAAATGGATAACCTTGAATATAAAATAATCATGACATATCTCATTGCAATGTAAGGCAATATAATGTAAAGTAATATAGCAGAATAATATAGTATATCTGGCAATAATTCTATCATGTTTTACAAGCTTTATAGGGTACCTATGCTATGCTAGACATCATAATGGACAAGAAGAATAGAAATTAAAAGCACAAGTTCTAGGAGCATACAGAATATGTGGTATGTTTTGTTGCTTATTATCTGTTAGTTTATTTGAGATGCTGTAACACAACAAAATACCATAGAGTGGTTAGTTTATAAACAACAAATTTATTTCCACAGTTTTAGGGACTGAGAAATTCAAGATCAAGTTACCAGCATATTTGGTATCTGGTGAGGGTTTGCTCTTCCAATTCACAGATGATGCTTTCTCACTGTGTCCTCACATAGTAGAAGGGGCAAACAAGCTTTCTCTGGCATCTTTCATAAAAGCACTAACCTGATAAGACATGGTGGCTCGTGCCTGTAATCCCAACACCTTGGAAGGTCAAAGTAGAAGGATCATTTCAGGCCAGGAGTTTGATATAAGCCTGGGCAACATAGTGAGATACTGTCTCTGAACAACAACAACAACAAAAAGACATTAATCCTACTTATGAGGGCTTTAATGTCATGAATTAATTGCCTCCCAAAGACCTCATCTTTAAATACTATTGCGTTGAGTATTGGGGCCACATAAACATGCACACCATAGTACCATATTTGTGGATTTTGATAACTTTCTAATTTCTATGAACCTCAGTGTTTTCAATACATAAAGTGAAACTAATGATACCTACATCGTAGTTGTGTGTGTTTGAAGTTTAAAGAAGAAAATGGAAGCAAAGCTCTTACACACAGCCGGGAAATCCTCCATGGAGATTACCCATTAAAGGAATTTGGAAAATGTTTAGATATAGACTCCACATGCAGTTATCTCTATGGAAGAAGCAGAAACATAAACAAACAATAAGTGCATTAGGAAATGTAAAATATTAAAGTAGCATAAAAAAGAGGAGATTTAGAAATGTTTAACTGAGGAGATGCTGTTTAACCAAATTTTGAGGAATGAAAAGGAGTTTTGTACAGAGATAAAGACAAGCAAGATGGAATTATTTGATACTGATGGAACGTAGTAACAAGACAACATTACCACCATGTGGTATTGTTACCAATTGGTAACAATGCAACTTGAATTAGAATTGTAGGCGGCATCAGGAAGTTCAGAATGATGAAAAGGTAAGTTTCAAGGGACTCAGACGCACACATTTCATAAAAGTGGGTATAAAGACAGCTTCTTTTTCACTTTGGGAACAGTCAATTTCCTTCCCTTATAGCTCTCAGAAAATTTCACATAGATTTTAAACATTCATTATCTACACAAACATAATTTGTTGATGCCAGATACTAAGTTTTGGAAAGAAAAATGGAAACAAATACATATCAATTCCTTGTTCTTAAGTTCAACTGGAGAAAAAAGGTATATAAACAATTAGAACACACTGAAGTAGTGCATTAACAAAGCTACATTAAGATATTATGGAGATAATTCACATCAACCTGTGATAGAGATCTTGTAACCAGATTTTCCCACTATGACAAACTATAGAGTCTGGGTACAATGGTGTTAAAAAAATGACTACTTGAAGTCATCATAAAGATTAAAACAAGTCAAAAATGTGGGTTCGATATTCCAGACAGAATAAAATGTGGTGAACTGAATTTTTCTTGCAGACTTTCCCTGTCAAGGAGTTTGTTTATTCACTGTGAGAGACAGGGAGGCTGTACAGGAAGCAACAGTCTAAAGCTTGTGGCATCTCACAGATACTGGATTTAAAGCTAGCAAGGCAGTCAGGAATTGAAGGGTCAATATCCTGAATACAATGCTACATATTTTGGGGGCGCGATTCCAGGAAATCAGATCCAAAGCAGCCATTAGGAGGCTCAAAAGCTAAGCAGAGGTTTCAGTAGTTCCTCTGTGTTGGGACAATCATGAGAATACCCAGTTTACAAGGGAATAGGGGCCCTTGTAAAGTACTCAAGCTTTCACCTGAGCTTTTTAAAATGTATTTCCAATCTTAAATATTGATATTAAATTTTAGCCCTTTTCAATTGATGCCAACATGCCAATGATTCCAAAAGTATTACCTTCACAATCAAATAGTTTTGTCACATTCAGATTATATCTGTGACTACAACTGAATATACCTACCTGTGCTTTCATAGCTTTGACAAGGAACCGAGTTCAACTATGAATACATTCTTTTTTTCACTCTCCCAAGTTCCTCTTCCTGAATTTCTTATTTCAGTTAGTGTAACATTTCTTCACCGACTCAGGAATCTTGTAGATATACACAAGCAATTTCTGATTGCGCATCATCACTCTCTAGAAGTTATATCCTAACACCTGTAAATTAATGCCTAAAATGCCTTCAAGGACTCATTTTCACTCTAATTCTACTTGTCCTTATCCAGATGATATTATGACTTACTCACATTATTTCAATGTGCTCCTAACAACATATTTGCTTTCAGCCTCTCTCAGATATCCACAGTGATTATCATTTAACCTAACATATCATTTCTTGTGAGACCAATAATTGCCCAAATGAATTCATGACCATTCACAATCTGATCTCATTTTCTACAAATTTCCCTGTGGGACCTGTGATCTACATGCCCTATATATCTAGATGTGTTTACTCATGCTCCTCTGGCAGGAATATCCTTCCTAGCCTTTGTACACTTTACAATAGCCTGGTCACCCTTCAAGGCCCAGTGTAAATAGTATCTCTTCTATAAAGTTTTAACAACTTCATTGTTTCCACTCAGAGATATTTATTTCTTTACCTGTGACTTTATAACTACTTCAGTCGTATTGCTGGATTAACACTTACATTGTAGTATCATGAATTGCTCATAAATCTATCTCCTTTTATGTAATATGCTCTATTAAACCTGGGCTCATACTAATTGCCTTGTTTCTTCACAACTTAGCATAGGACTCCTGGGACATAATAAGTTGCGGACTGAATTATATGCTCTCAGCCAACAGACTTTTATGGCTGAGAACACCCCAAATATGAAAGGAATGGGAGTTTAAAATGAATAATTGCATTCTTATATCCTGTAAAAGTTTTTAAGAAAAAGCAGCATTCAAAACCTCACACCAAAAATTATAATCCCTATAGGAAATTTGTTTAAATATTATGCACATAACTTTTAAGGAGTTAAAGTATGAAGCAATTTGACTGAAATAAAATTATGATGATGTCACTTTTGAATTGGATGTGTTTGTCTGCTGATCTTTTTTTTTTTGTGATCTACCATGACTTGAGGCTTATTTATATTAATTGTTATCAGCTTTCTGAATTGAAATAAAAAATATAATAAATCTGTAATTTCAGCAAGAATATAAGTAAATATCTATTTATTCATCAAGATTTTTTATTTCCAGCTTATAGTAACGAAAAAATATAGTTTGCTGCTACTAGTATCGTCCTTAACACCCAACATGGAGAACATCTGAAAAATAATATGCTATTTTATTTCTGAATAACATAAATGATTTTGATAAATACATTAGTTTCTAGTGTTTACCTTTTCCACTGACTACTTGTGAGAATAAAATGAAATAAAATAATTTTTAAAAGCTTAATTTGAAAGTGTTAAAAAAAAAAACCTGAAAGAAAACATAGCCATCATCAACACGGGAAAATATTGTATGCTTCAAAACAACTATTTATTTAGACAGTTATGACAATTTTTAGCCTTTAAAAAAAATGATGTCCTACACAAAAAAAAATTTAAGGGAAGATGAATTTAGAAGTAACATTAGGGAATATCACTTTTATTGTCTAAAATATTAAGTTAGCCCATATATCCTCAGCTAGATATTTTGATGTAGTAATACATTATCTTCTAAAACCTTACTGCTCAATAATATCTATCCCCAGAATTCAAGACTCACCATTTCTAGATATGAAACATCTTTTCCAGAAAGCAAAACTTCTCCATGAAGGATAATCACTAGTGATAATTTAATGTAATGTGTTTTACACCATCTATGGGATGCCTACTGGTAACAAAGAATAGAGACATCATTATATTTTTGTAACTTTTCCCTAATAATTTCATACTAATTTATGGTACAAGTGAGAATTTAATTTTCCCACTGGTATGGACTTTCTACTTAATTAAGTCAAACTAAAGGATAGTCAATTTATTCTTTACTGTATTTTCCATGTTCAATTCAAAATCTATTTGTTTAACTTCCACAGCTGTTTTCTAAGTTCTTGGCATAGTCAAAAACTTTTCAGTGAGATGTGTTATTGAGAGTTAGACAAAATACATAGAGGTAGAAGTATAACTTAAATTGCTTTCACAAATCACTCATTCATTTTTTTCTGATAATTTATAGAGATAGCAACATGGAACTTTGTTTAAAATAGTGACTGCCCTTGGAAATTGAACAGTCTGCGATGCTCATCATAAAAGAGATGGTTGCATGACTAATAAATCAATACCATGAAGTCCTTTCCTATGCCTATGTCCTGAATGGTTTAGCCTAGGTTTTCTTCTAGGATTTTTATGGTTTTATGTCTTATTTTTAAGTCTTTAATCCATTAAAGCTAATTTTAGT
Source organism: Ateles fusciceps (assembly GCA_036589455.1). Taxonomy (NCBI): domain Eukaryota; kingdom Metazoa; phylum Chordata; class Mammalia; order Primates; family Atelidae; genus Ateles; species Ateles fusciceps. Next base: position 7,331,671 of record JAZHEH010003310.1, read on the forward strand.
GTAATTAATTTTAATGTAAGGTGTCAGGAAGGGGTCCAGTTTCTGCTTTCTACACATGGCTACCCAGTTTTCCCAACACCATGTATTAAACAGGGAATCCTTTCTCCATTGCTTGTTTTTGTCAGGTTTGTCAAAGATCAGATGGTTGTAGATGTGTGGTGTTGCCTCCGAGATCTCTGTTCTGTTCCATTGGTCTATATCTCTGTTTTGGTACCAGTACCATGCTGTTTTGATTACTGTAGCCTTGTAGTATAGTTTGAAGTCAGGTAGTGTGATGCCTCCAGCTTTGTGCTTTCTGCTTAGAATTGACTTGGCTATGTGGGCTCTCTTTTGGTTCCATATGAAGTTTAAGGTGGTTTTTTTCCAGTTCTGTGAAAAAGGTCATAGGTAGCTTGATGGAGATAGCGTTGAATCTATAAATTACTTTGGACAGTATGGCCATTTTCATGATATTGACTCTTCCTAACCATGAGCATGGAATGTTTCTCCATCTGTTTGTGTCCTCTCTTATTTTGTTGAGCAGTGGTTTGTAGTTCTCCTTGAATAGGTCCTTTTCATCCTTTGTTAGTTGTATTCCTAGGTATTTTATCCTCTTTGTAGCAGTCGTGAATGGCAGTTCATTCTTCATTTGGCCCTCTTTAAGTCTGTTACTGGTGTATAGGAATGCTTGTGATTTTTGCACATTGATTTTGTATCCTGAGACTTTGCTGAAGTTGCTTATCAGTTTCAGGAGATTTTGGGCTGAGACAATGGGGTCTTCTAAATATACAATCATGTCATCTACTAATAGAGACAATTTGACTTCCTCCTTTCCTAAGTGAATACCCTTTATTTAGACTAAAACACCAAAAACGTTGGCAACAAAAGCCAAAGTAGACAAATGGGATCTAATTAAACTCCAGAGCTTCTGAACAGCAAAAGAAAATTAGAGTGAACTGGCAACCAACAGAATGGGAAAAAATTTTTGCAATCTACCCATCTGACAAAGGACTTATATCCAGAATCTACAAAGAACTTAAATAGATTTACAAGAAAAAAAAAAAAAAAAACCCATTCAAAAGTGGGCAAAGGATATGAACAGACACTTTTCAAAAGAAGACATATATGAGGGGCAACAAACACATGAAAAAATACTCACTAGTCATTAGAGAAATGCAAATCAAAACCACATTGAGATACCATCTCATGCCAGTTAGAATAGGGATCATTAAAAAATCTGGAGACAACAGATGCTGGAGAGGATGTGGAGAAATAGGAACACTTTTATATTGTTGATGGGAGTGTAAATTATTTCAACCATTGTGGAAGACAGTATGGCGATTCCTCAAGGATCTAGAAATAGAAATTCTATTTGACCCAGCAATCCCATTACTGAGTATATATCCAAAGGATTATAAATCATTTTATTATAAAGACATATGCACACGTATGTTCATTGCAGCACTGTTTACAATAGCAAAGACTTGGAACCAACCCAAATGCCCATCGATGATAGACTGCACAGGGAAAATGTGGCACATATACATCATAGAATACTGTGCAGCCATAAAAAACGGTCAGTTCATGTCCTTTGTAGGGACATGGATGAACCTGGAAACCATCATTCTCAGCAAACTGACACAAGAACAGAAAATCAAACACCGCATGTTCTCACTCATAGGCAGATGTTGAACAATGAGAACACATGGACACAGGGAGAGGAGCATCACGCACTGAGGTCTGTGGGTGGGGGACTAAGGGGAGGGACGGGGTGGGTAGGGAGTTGGGGGAGGGGATAACATGGGGAGTAATGCCAGATATAGGTGATGGGGATGGAGGTAGCAAATCACATTGCCATGTATGTACCAATGCAACAATCCTGCATGTTCTTCACATGTACCCCAGAACCTAAAGTGCAATAATATATACATATATGAAATAAATAAATAAATACGTTTAAACAAACTGCAATATTACCACTCATAATAATCAGAAGTTTTACAGAATGAGTACCGTAACATGCTATAATGAGGGTGAAAGGGAAAGTTGTTTATAAAAGTTAAAAAGTTAAAAAGACAAAAAGTTTTAGTAATTTCTTATAATATCCTATTTGGGGGAGATTGTACACTTTTAAAATAATAGATATGCTAAACTGTGTAAGTATTTATTTATTAAATTTTAGCAGCAATTCCTAATAATTTCTTGTAGTCTACTTTTAAACCACTAGATTGTCTTTTTCTGCATGCTTTACAATTAAGGGATTAAAAATGTCAATACACCAAGCAAGCTGGAAATCATTAATTGCTAATGCTGTGCTGCAATGAATATGAGTATCTATGAAAGCATTTCTGGGCTAAAAACATGAACAGGATATTCATAGAAGAGAAAATTTCAATCACTCAATACACTGATAAAGGAGTTTTTAGCCTTGTAAGTAACGAGCAAATTGCAAAGGAATTAATGAGATTCTTATTTCATCCATCAGATTAGCAAGTATCAAGTGTTGACAAGGCAATCAGTATACGGAAACAGGCCCTCTCATCTGCTGGGAGATACACTTTAAGAATAGTTTGGTAAAATGTATTATGAATTTACATGTAAATTCTTTATGACTTGGCAATTACACTTCAAACTCTTAGAATATAGGCTAGGAGAAATACTCTTACACTAATGCAAGAATGAACCATAATGACATTCACCACAGCATTGTTTGTAATTTAGGGAAAAAAAGCAAATAAATAATCAATATAAAAGTAGGTAAAAAACAATAGGTTGGAATTGTGTGTATTACTTTGCTAAGACAGTGTTTAATGAAAAAAGAATGCATTTCTATAGCTTTTCTTCTTCCCTCTTTAATAATATTGTGTATTTCCCATGATGTATGTGTGTGGTCAAATGCCTGCTTGCATTTGTGAATACCCAGAAAACAATTATTGAAGATGCACAGCACTTAGTAGCCAGCAAAGAGACCATTACTGATGGTGGTTAATATTAATAGTTGTAGTGAGTTCCTTTTTATGGACAATATTTTAACATTTTTTCCAGGAAAAATTATATATATGTTATTTATATAAATAAAATTTTACTTGAAAAATAAACAAAATAAATCTAATAGTAGCTTTAAGATAAATAATGTGTAATTCCATTCCTAATGTTCATTTAATTACCAGTTAGCTTTATGTCACCATTGGAATAGAACAGGTTTTTAGCTCTACATCATTTAAGAAAGAATTATAATTCTTACCTCTTTCTTAAAACAAATTATATCTCACTCTAAGCCAGATTTTCACATGCATATATTACAATATTAAGTCTGAGAGACACTATTTTAATAACATATTTTTAAATGATTCTAAAACATTTTGGTCATGCACAATACTTGGGTTCATTTTGTGGGATGATGATAATCTCTGGAGAATTTTGAGGTAGGTTAAGATTAACTCTACCCCTGATGTCTTGCTAAAACTGGAAAGAAAACCAATATTTAGACCAAATCTTGCTTTATATACAGAAATGTATTAGCAAATATTAACAAGTAGACATAAAATAGTTAATGCCATTTATTTTGTAAGCACCATGAAAACCCAGTTCTCTCAACTTTTGATGCTTTCACCACAGCTTGAATGAAAGATTTATATATGTGAGACATGCTAATATTCTGGAAATAGGACTCTATTTCCTTTTTGGTTGATATCAATTAGAAATTCCTGAACCCAATGACTGGATACAAGACTGTAAAAAGATGAAGCTTTTTGAGAATTTTATGCTTTAATTATGCAAAGATGAGGTGTGATTCTTAAATATTTCAATTTATATATCTTAAATACTATTAATTTTACTAAGATTTTCTTGCTAATATACATTATAATAATTAACAAGCCATTAATTTTGCCATTGGAAACATTTTATTATACTATTGGAGAAAGTCTTGGTATTAAAATATGAATAGCAGAAGTGCTTTTAATAGTTACTCCTGAGTTTAGAGTTATAAAATTTAATTATAACTGACTCACACTGGAGTTTATTGATTAAGACAACTGACTAAACCTAGGTATAATATGATCTGTCTAGTATAGCACTAGTGTTTTATTTTTTAAGCTTATTTTTTTTTTATCATTTCAATAGGTTTTTGTGTAACAGGTGGTATTTGGTTACATGAGTAAGTTCTTTAGTGGTGATTTCTCAGGTACCCATCACCTGAGCAGTGTACACTGTAGTCTTTTATCTCTCACCTGCTCCCACCATTTCCTCTAGGTCCCCAAAACCCATTGTATCATTCTTATACCTTTGCATCCTCATAGCTTAGCTCCTACTTATAAGTGAGAATATACAATGTTTTGTTTTCCATTCCCAAGTAACTTCACTTAGAATAATGGTCTCCAATTGCATCCAGGTTGCTGGGAATGCCATTATTTCATTCCCTTTTATGACTGACTAGTATTCCATGGTGTGTGTGTATGTACATATATATTTTCTTTATCTACTCACTGACCGATGGGCATTTGGGCTGATTCCATATTTTTGCAATCGCAAATTGTGCCGGTATCAACATGTGTGCAAGTATCTTTTTTGTATAAGGATTTCTTTTCTTCTGGGTAGACACCCAGGAGTAGGATTGCTGGATAAAATGGTAGATCTACTTTTAGTTCTTTAAGGAATCTCCCACTGTTTTCCATAGTGGTTAAACTAGTTTATATTCCCACCACAGTGTAAAAGTGTTCCCTTTTCACTGCATCCATGCCAGCGTCTTTATTATTATTATTACGGTAATTCTTGCAGGAGTAAGGTGGTATCACATTGTGGTTTTAATTTGCATTTTCCTGATCATTAGTGATGTTGAGTATCCTTTCACGTGTTTGTTGGCCATTTGTATGTCTTCTTTTGAATGAATTATTTAAATCAAATAAATAGACATTATCAATGTATTGTATTTGAAAAACGTGGATAAATATATGTTAGAAATTTGACTATAAGTTTTATGCTTTACTTTGATTGGATCAGCTTAGTAATATTCTCATCTCTGACACAGTAATTGTGGCCAGAGGATAGGTTATAATGATTAGTAAATAACCCACTTAGACTTAACAGATATTTACAGAACATTCTAGTCAAAAACTGCAGAATTCACATTCCATTCATCAGCAAATGAAACATTCTCCAAGATAGATCATATGATAGGCCACAAAACAAGTCTCAACAGATTTGAGAAAATTGAAATGATAGCAATTACTCTTTTAGACCACAGTGGAAGCAAATTGGAAATCAATTAAACAATAGTTCACATTTTATTAAAACACAAGTCCAGAAAAATGGTAGGGTCCAGGACTAGCTTAATATTGCCTCCAAACATATGCTTAGATTCCTAGATAGAAGTCTGGCTAATGTCCTGGAATTGCATGTAGAAACTAGGTGCTATGGTAAAGAATAAGGAGTAACAATGAAGATAAAACCAACATGTATCTTCTGCAATTATTAACCTCCTACTGTCTCCTTATGAGAATATCATGGTAGATCCTCTAATCTTAAATAGTTTCAAGACAAGAAGGATATATTAAGTAATTTTCTCATATTCCTCCATCCTGGACTTATAAATGTCACTAGGAAGAAGCAAGGAATTTGGGGATATTAATTTAATACATAACTATAATGAAAGAGCCATATAAAGACAATTTTTTCTCATACATCCTTAAGTCAATTTTATGCTGAAGGAGTAATAGCTGGAAGGTGTTTTTAAGTCTGTGGGCATTAGTCAAAATCCCATAAAAATCATATGCAGAGAACAAAAGTAAGACACTTCATCATTCCTTTTCTCCAGAATACTCTTTTCCCAATTAAGGTAGAAGCAACTTTGATGAAGGAATCCAGCTTTTGTAGTCCCTGAACTCCTACTATTTGTAGTGCTGGTTCTACCTTAAGATAATATTTAAGTGAGGAAATGAACTTCATCATTTTAGGGTTCTTTGATCTAGTCATACAACTTTACTTTCATTATGAAATGCCCCTGCCACTCAAAATATTTTTCAATTTATCCACGTTTTTCAAATACAATAAATTGATAATGTCTATTTATTTGATTTAAATGATTCATGCTCAGCTAAGAATAACGCCTCATGTTGATCTCTCTTGCTTCTGGTAATATATAAAAGAGCAGAGGCTAATAATGATAGGTGTAGTCACATTTAATTACTAGAATTAATGTAAAGACTTCGTAATTACTTTCTATAAAGCCCTTTTTAAAAATTCACTGAAAACAGGCCAGGAAAACAGCTAATTTCAGAAATCCTGTGGCTGCTTGCCAAAGGTTTAAGCAACCAGTGATAGTCAGGGTCATTGGCTGTCTGAAAAACCAAGGGTGCCTGTAAGTTGTAGGTTTCAATGACACCATTGGGAACTTTCAGTTTAACTTGATACTTAAAAACGGCCAGTGGGAGTTTTCAATAAACTCAATCAATGTTGAAAGCAAAGTGCTATTAAAAACACGAGTAAACATTGATTTTAAGCTTCAGGTCCACTCAGGAAATATTCTTAGGGAGGTTTCTAATACCACGTTCCTATAGTAAAAAGTGACTGCTATGGTAACATAAAACTTCACACAATGGTTGTCACAATCAGCTTCTTGCCTAGGTTCTTGAATGATCCTATTTTTAAAAGCATGTAGCATTTTCTTAGTCACTGTCTTAGGATAAAAAAGCTCTTTAAGGCTTTGTGGCCTCGTGCAGTACGCATACCTAATTTTCAATATGGCTGTAATTTTTAGCTATGTGACAGGCAGCAAATCTTATATTTTGAGCATTTCCATTAGTGTCACTTCTGAATCCATCATCATTCAACTTATGTCTACTGAAATATGTTTTGCTGATTTGGACATAAATGGGCTGTGAATTGTAGCTACAGATGGCTCAGAAACATACTTTATAGTGAGCAAACTTTGGATGACTGAAAGAAAATTGATAGAAATACAACAAGGAGAAATTGTATATCATTTCAATAACTGAGAAAATAAGCTAAAATCAAAACAACAAGAACAGTAATGACCTTCTCTTTGACAAAAATGTGTCACATTAACCTGATGGATACTAAAATGAAGTTGGACATTTTAAGCAAAAACATGGCTTTTCCATATTCCCCATTGTAGCGGATTTTCTAGTTGGTTATTGGGCTGGCAGGATATGAGAGGCCATGTGCTCTCAGAAGTGATCCACAGTGGGGAAGGTCAGTGTGTGAAACTGAGCCAAAGACCTTGAGGGGAGCCAGAAGCCTGCCAAGTAACCCTATATAAATGCCAAGTCCACAGTGATAGAGCTACATGGCAAACAAGAGGCAGCATTGTAGCTGGGAACCAGATTGCAACTAATGCAGATTGTGAGGAAGTGAAGAGAGACAGGGCCAAGTGTTATGGAGTGGAATTTAGCTGCAGAATCTTAGTAACAATTGCATAGCATATTCTTAAACTGATTTAAATGTGACTTAAGGATATGTCTAACTGGAAGTTCATTTTAAAATTTCCTTTAGGTGAACTACAGAAATGTTTGAAACTGGTTTGAATCTCCTTTTTGTTGTTGTTGATCTAGTAGCTTTATGAATTTTTCCTTTGCTTTTCTGATATTTCATGAGTCTTTGTCTAGGTGGAAGTCTTTTTTAATTACCTTACCCTGTATTTGGTGGTACTGTTCAATTTGGATGATTCTTCAAATATTTGAGGGATAATTTCCTCATTTCTATTTTCTCTGTTTTCTTTTTTGTTCATTGAATATTAGCCTCCTAGATCAACTCTCTATATTTTTGATTATTTTTTTTCACATTCTTTCCCTTCACGAGAACATGACTGCATTTAATAATTAGTAAACAATGTTTTCAAAATTTGTACATTTGGTTTGTGTTTTTGACCAAAATCTTTTGTTTTAGAGCAAAATTTCCTGTTTGTAATTTATGGCCGTAATAACGTATCAAACAACGATAAGGATACAAATTTAGTTTATTTAATCATTTCTCTAGTTGTCTTTTTGTTAGCTATAATAATATATTCTCAAAAATCTGGTGACCTTGGTTTTTTGTTACTGTTTAAGAATGAAGGGTTAGTTTGGATTACAGCTTCTTTTATTTGGGTTAATTTCTCAATGTGTATTCCTTCATTTTCAATGTGTCAGAAATATTTTTATTAGTGTTTGAATGTTGATCAATCGATGTAACCATCTAGGGTTTTCTCTGCCTATATGTAAGGCGACCTGGTTTCTCTTGGTAATAAGACTGGGCTGACAGCAAAAGGTTTGTGGGAGAGCTGTGAGACTTGCAGGAAAGCTGTGTAAATGTATGCAGAGACCAGAAGCACGCATGTTCCTGCTCCTACCCCTATGCACATCTAAAATGAGATATAAAGTTATTCTGAAGTGCTAACATCATCTGAGAAAACTTTATTTTCCTGAGGCATTTAATTTCTAGAAACAGTTTTTGCCTTGAGAGAAACATTAGGGGCTGAAGCTCTTCGTAAGTAAGTGGTGTTGCTGAGTGGAAGGTAAAATGTTGACCAAGCAACTTTTTCCATAGAAAACTCTTTAAGTAATCAACCTGTTTTCTGTCCCACTTCTCACTCCCACTCTCAAACTTGACTATTTTTGGGGGTTTTTGAAAAATATTCTCTCACCACTCCTCTTGCCTTCTTATCTTTTTGTACTGGATTGCAGATTCTTTTATTCTGATTACTTACTTGATATTTATGTCTTGATTTTTCAACCTGTCAGAACTATTTTAATCATGTTTGCATGTTGATGATCCACCCGTGCCATGCACAATGTGCTCCTTGCTGTTATAGATTTTTAACATTTTGTTAAAATCTTGTTAATTGCAATAAGATTTAGAGGGAAACAGAAGGCTGATACAGTTGCTCGTTCTGCCAACTTGAACTAAAATCTTTGGTGTAATTTTTAATGCGAATATTATATTAGTTTTCTGGTTATGTGACAACTTACCTCAAATGTAATGGTTTACAATAACACAAAGGTATTCGTTTGGAAATCAGAAGTCTTAAAATGAGTTTTAAAGGGCTAAATGTAGGTGTCAGCGCTGCTGTGTCCTTATGGAGATTCTAGGGGAGAATCTGATCTTGCCTTTCCACCTGCGAGAGGCCTCTCATGTTCCTTGCTCATGGCTGCATCACTCCAAGGCCTGCTTACTGACTGCATCACCTTCTCTGACTCTCTTGTCTCTTCCTCTCTAGCTTATTAGGATCCTTGTGATTACATTGGGCCCATGTGGATAATCCACAATTAATTATCTGTCTCAACATCCTTTACCAAATCACATCTGCACAGTCTCTTTGAACATGTAAAGTCACAGGTCCCAGGGATAAGAATGTGGACATCTTTAAGAGGCCACCATTTTGCCTGCCACAATCACGTACATGGTTTTGTGTCATCAGTCAATATCCAGGAACATCATGACTAATCACCAGAGTTACTCCATCCATTATACAACATATTTGGCTTAACCAACTGCCTAGCAATATTTAGTTTAGCAAGTGTTTGTTGGTTACTTACAGAGACTGACATAGTGCTAGGGAAAGAAGAGAAAATGAAGGACAGGTTTTTAAAAGTCTCTGCTAGTCTGCCTTTTATCCACTATACATACAAATGGGAATTATTTTCCTTAAGAGCTGAAGCTGGGGAAAAGGCTTAGAAAAGCCAATACTGAGATATAAGCATTTACTTCAGCACATTTTCAGTGGTTTTTGTGATTACCATGGACCTTTTTTGGTCAACTGACTTCTATGACTTTAGATATAAATTGCTATTCCAAGAGGAAGATATAAGAAATATTTAAGTATATTAAGACTGGAAATTTAGGATTTCCACGTTTAGGAGGAGATGTTGATAACTCCAAATTTGTAGTTTCTGCTATTCCTGAAACAATCTTGAGTAGATAAGTGATGGAAGAGTGAAGGAATCAGTTCAGAGAACTTTCATAGACTAATTAAGGACCAGGCTTAAACCTGATATTTCTCTTAGATTTCCTGCCCAGTTCTGTATTTGCAGGAGTACAATAAACACTTGCTGATAGATTAGTTGACTTCACAGAAGCAGCAAACAAAATCATTAGGAAGATGAGCATGGAACTGTCTGTCTTAGGCTCCAGGGCCAGTTTCTTACAGGATTTAGTCATATCAGAGAAGTTTATATCTGTGAGTATTCCCACAAATGGCTTACCTGTAACATGAAAAAGAAAACCTTAAGTTACTGTCATTTTTAGTGAATGAAGACAAGACAGAACGACTATTCTATGAAGTTCTTAAAGGCAGGATACACCTTATAGCTGCTGACTGCTGACACAGAGGAGCATCTAGTGTATGTATTGATTTATAATAAACAAAGCATTGTCTTCACAACCAGATTGTTTAGATAAAGTATGTTTAAAAAACGTACCCACAGATTTTAGTTGATAGACATATTATCTGCAGTTTTCATAGGCCAAAATTTGAGATAGTTTTAATATTGAACAGACATTGTCCAGCACACATCATTCATTATTTATGAGTAATTTCAATTGATGGATGAAAGAATTGTGATACAGAACTCTAGAAATGTATCACTAAACTACTGAATTTTAAAAGATAAGGTTGTGAAAACCTGGGGTTTATGAGCAACAACCCAATGTACTGTTAAAACACATTAATTTTGGAGGAATCTGTTCCACTACCACCATCTGACTCTGAAATTGAAAAAAAAAAAAAAAAAAAGCAGAAAAACAAACAAAATGTAGCAGCGTTACAGAATTTCATGTTTTTACCTCACAACAAAAAATAAGTAGCTCAACAGAGTTAGGTACTGAGAAGTACAAAATATCTCCGAAGTTAGAGCAGTTGAACATCTGTAGCCATTATTCCTAAAACAAAGTGCATGAGAATGAAAGAGAAAATCACTCACCCACAGTAGTTATTTTGTCATTTTATGTGGCTAGCTTTTCTTGCTTTATAGAAGGAATATTAACACTATTTGCTGAATAAATAAAAATTTCAAATGTATTTTCCTGTTTGTTTCAGAAGTATTTGCTCTGATTTGATTCCTTTATAAAATATTTTATTTTAATAACGAAATTTTATCTGATGCATGTTTGTTTATTTTTATAGTAAAAGGCTCATATTTCTCTACTATTATCTATACACATTTGTAATTTGTGAATATTTTTGCAAATAATAACATATTAGTCCATTCTCACACTGCTATAAAGAACTACCTGAGACTGGGTAATTTACAAAGAAAAGAGGTTTAATTGACTCACCGTTCTGCAGGCTTAACAGGAAGCATGACTGGCAGGCTTCAGGAAACTTAACAATTATGGCAGAAGGTGCAGGGGAAGAACGCACATCTTCCCATAGTGGAGCAGGAGAGAGAGAGAGCAAAGGGGGAAGAGCAACACACTTTCAAACAACCAGATCTCATGAGAACTCACTCACTATCATGAAAGCAGCAAGGGGTAAGTCTGCCCCATGATTCAGGCCCCTCCACCAACATATGGGGATTTCATTTTCACATGAGACTTGGGTGGGGACACAGAGCCAGATCGTATCAAATATTATCCCAGAACACGGAAGAAAGAAAACATTCTTGGGTTTTTTTTTTGCACAGTAGAGGTTCCAGTAGCCAGGGAAGAGCTCCATTCCATACTAAACATGTGAAGGAGATTTATTCCTGCAGCAAATACTTGCTGTTCAATTTATGCAGCATCTTTTTTTGATGGAGTCTCTCACTGTCACCCAGGTTGGAGTGCAGTGGCACGATCTTGGCTCACTGCAACCTGTGCCTCAAGGGTTCAGTGGATTCTTCTGCCTCAGCCTCCCAAGTAGCTGGGACTACAGGCACATACCAGGATGCCGGATAATTTTTTGTATTTTTGATAGAGATGGGGTTTCACCATGTTAGCCAAGATAGTCTCAATCTCCTGACCTCATGATCCACCCACCTCAGCCTCCCAAAGTGCTGGGATTACAGGTGTGAGCCAGCGTGCCTAGCCTATGCAGCATATTTATGCTGGCCAACGTATTGGCCTTTCTCTCTAACTGGCCTAACAAGTTTTACTTGAAGTCAACCTTAGCAGTGTCCTACACTATGTGAAGAATGGTTGTCTCAGTCTGTTTGTGCAGCTCTAACAAAATACTTGAGACTGGGTCATAAAAAAAAAATAAAAAAAAAAAAAAAAAAAAAAAACCAGAAATGCATTTCTCACAGTTCTGGAATCTGGGAAGTACAAGATCAAGGTGCTGGTATTGGTGTCTGGTGAGGGCTACTCTCTGCTTCTGGGATAATGCCTTGGGGATGTGTTCTCTGTAGGGGACAAATGCTATGTCCTCAAATGGCAGAAGGCAAAAGGACAAGAGATCACTCATTTCAGCCTTGAATCCTTTTATAAGGGTGCTAATCCTATACGTGAAGACTATCCAAAAAGTCACACCTCTTAGCAATTGCGTTGGGGATTAAATTTCAACAAGAATTTCGGAGAAGGCACCATGATTCAAACTATAGCAGTAGTCATCTACACCTAAGCCAATGCCTTAATAATGATCTAATCCCAAAAAGGGAAATGCCCAAAATATTTGCCACAGGGGACATTTGCAGGGAATTGGTTATACACATATTGAGAAGATGATACCTGAAAACCCTAATGTTCTTTAGAGTTTTGCAGCTGAGGTCATTTTCTTTAGTCCTTAGGCTCAAAAGAAGTAGGTTACTGGAGCCCTGGGGGGACTGCTAGAATAGGCACACAGTGGGCTTGTCTGGTAGTAATGGACACCACAGAGAGATGCAGCTTTGGCCAGAGAAATCTCCTGAGACTCAAAGTATGAGAACAGCATCCTACATTTTGCCACCATCTCTCCAGTTTTCCACCAGTGTTTACCACTGATACATCCCAGAAAGACACAAAAAAAACTGACGCTAAGATATCAAAGATCTGGTGCCTTGCATTGAAGAGCAGAGGAAGGGGAAGGGATAAATATACAGACAGCCAGAGAGATCTAAAATAATTTCCACTGGGGATTATTTGTTCTTATGATCTATCTGAGTCTTGTAATCTTAACACTTGGCCTTTTTTTTTTTTTTGACGAATACCCACCCCTTTGCTTAATTATGACCCTCACTTCCAAGTCCCATTGCTATAGAAATAAGTTGAGCAGACTATATGTTACAAAATGTATGAGCTCATCTGAAACATAGTGATTTATTAATGAAGATTGAGAAAAATAGATATAAAAGAGGTACTTATATTTATTGCCAAATCAGTGTCTATAAATATTCTTGTTGGTGTCCAGAATCTTTTGTTATTCAGGTCCAAAATTACCTTCTTGTTTTCCTTTATTTTCAAATGCAACATGCTTGGCTAATTTTAATTTTATATCTCCCATTGGAATTTTTTAAAAAGGCAGTGACTCTGCTATTTTTCATTGTGCCATGACTCTTCAGAGCTACTCCCTGCCTCTTAACTTCCCTAATATCACTCACATAATGCTGGCTTTTCATCATTACTCATGTGTTGAATCACTCATTGTGGTTCCCATGAACATTTGCTTCCAATGACTCTCAAAGATTATCGCTGTACTTTGCTGATGGTCTTATCCAGAGTATACAAATCAAGTCTTATCCAGAGTATATAGAAAAATGTGGACAGTAATTCATTTTTTGGTCGTTAAATTAAAATTAAAATTAAAACATTTAAAATTATTTTGTAGCATTAATATCATATACATATTCAAAAAATGTCTTCTCTAATATTCTTTAGGTCATAACCAGTGCATCCCTAGAGCGTGATATTTTTGAAATTTTTACTGCATACATGTCTTTCACAACCAATATTAGAATGGAGGAAAAGCAAGATTATTTTTCTCTCGTCCAGCAGGACTTAAGACCAGTCTAGGCGAGGCTGAAAGTTACCACACATTGACTGGAAGGGCTGGTTAGTATTATGAAGCATTTGTCTCAAATGTTCTCAGAGGAGACAGTCATGGCCACTTGTATTAATTTCCTAGGGCTGCCATACAAGATACCACAAAATAGGTGGCTTAAATAAGAGAAATTTACTGTCTGGCAGATTTGAAAGCTAACATTGCTTCTTTCTGAGGACCAGAAGCCTGTCTTCTAGCTTCTGATGGTTTTCTGGCAATCTTTGGTGTTCTTTGGTTTGTGGAAATCCAGTTCCAGTATTCACATAGTTTTCTTCCTATATATTTGTCTCTGTGTCCAAATTTATGCTTTATGCTTTTTATAAGAATATAGTCTTGTAGGAATAGGGCCCAACCAAATAACTTCATCTTAACTTGATTTTCTGCAAAGTCATTATTTCCAAATAAGGTCACAATTACAAGTACTAGAGGTTAACTCTTTAACATCTGAGTGACAGAATTCAACCCATTACACTATCCTTAGAAGATTGCCTGATCTCGGGCCTGGGGCTTGTGGAAGTGGCGGGGTAAGTGCCCTTGGTGTGAATTATAAAAAACACATAGGGTAAAAAAGCCTATGACAACCCCTAATGTCTTTGGGGTTTGAGGCAATGTGGTTGGAATTGGATAGGAGAGAGCCACATAAGCCCACATATGAGGTTTGAGCCCAAGGGTTAGTAATGGGCTGATGGAGGACATGAGTTTTGAATTAATCCTATGTCTGATGTAAAACTTACCCAAATCATAGCATTAACACCATTTGGGGAGCCTAATAGTACATGATCCTATAAGAAAATGCTATTTCTCCTGGATTTTTGTTCAATATGGAAGTACTTTTCAATTTTTAGTTTTCTATTTTTATGTCTTAGTGAGTATTTCCATCAAAATCTTCTTGGTGATAGACACCAGCTTATCTAAAAGAAAGGAGTAATAGATCAATATTCTCTCATTAGAAAATTATAAAGTAAAAAGTGCACCTATATACATGTTATTAATGAGATGATATACAGTCCAGCGACACATAAATACAAAATGAGTTCTTAGTGTTATTATGTCTTAAAATCGCTGATAGAAAGCAGAAATTTCTTTTAAAAGTTTAATCAAGTAATCACAAGAAAAGAAAAATAATTACACTTACATCAAAGTCAGAAAATTAGGTGGTCATTTTTCTTTTTTCAATGTTTAGGATAGGTTTCTCAAAAATGGTTTTTGAGGGTATACAACTTGACACTTGGTCCCTAATCAAATCAGGGATGCGTATGACAAAGGAAAAACTTGTGTAGAATTATGAATGTCAATGACGTTAAAAATTCCTCCTTGAAGGAAACAGATAGAGAAGTACTTTAAAACTCTAATCTCTGACTTGAAGCACAAATTAAAATATATTTTTAAAAACTTACTCTCAGAAGATAGGTTTTCATTAGAAAGAAGATTGCTGAAGCAATGCTCCAATCTCAAAGTATGTGAAATTTCAAATTCTAAGGAGAATACATGTACAATAAAGTAATTATATACTGTTAGTAACTTTGAGGTGAAAAAAGGCTTTTTTAATGAAGAATTATTATTTCACTAAATGTATCATAGTTTGGCTAAATTCAGTTTTTAATTCGCTGATAATTCAGTTTTTAAAATGTGGGCCTTATCATAGTTTAGAGGAGAAAAAGGATGGATAAAATATCTAGTAACAACTTTTCCTATCTTATGACTCCATGATACATTTGTATCATGGGACCAGAGTCTGGTTCTCAGTATTTTAAAAGCTGGAAATCGATTGTTTCCGTCTATCTAGGGATGTTCATGTGCTAGTATATTAACATTGGATTAATTTAAAAGTTAGAAAGCAATTTATAACTTTGGATGGAGACATTCAAATGTTTAACCATGATCTCCATTTATATCATAACTCAAAATTTAAGTGGTTTTTCCTGTATTCTACAGAGTTAAGTCTAATATATTTATCTTGGCATGAAATTCATGCTGAATTTATTCAAAATATTTTTCTACTTTTACCTGCTATTACTTCCTTCCTTTTCTGCTACATTCCAACAATATTTCCAGCTTTACATTTTCCTGCTTTTATGCATTAGCTACATTTTACCCGCCAATTAGAGTGCTATTCCTTCTTTCTAAAGCTATTCAAATCTTTTCAGGTTCAGCTTGTTTTCTCCATGAAAGCTTTTTCTATTCAACCTTCTGCTTCCAAATACTGATTGCAGAATTTTTGTGTATTTGCCATATCCTTTCACTTAATACTATATGTAGGTTTTCTTAGATTTTATTTCTCTTATGATTACACTCTTTGAGGGCAGCAAGTAATGCAGCAACACATACTTAGGACTGCTTTCTACACAGCTTTATGCAAAATGTCTTTCACTTAGTATTTTCTCAATAAAATAATAATTTAATTAAATTTGTTCAAATTTAAAGAAAAACAGACATAAGTTAAATATTTATATTAGTTGATCAGCTTTCAAATCTGTGAAAATATTTGACTGGAGAAATTTGGAAGATTAATAAAATCTGGTATTTTGATCCAACCCTCTACAACAGAAAATAATATTTGCAAAGCAAATACAAACATTTGCCTTCTTTATTCTCTAAGCGTCAGTCAAGTATTGCATAATGCTTGACCTATAAGTTTAGGTGCTCAATACATGTTGAATGAATGAATGCCAGTGTCAACTGGCCCTTTGGCTCTTCTTTCTCCCTTACTAGACTTCAGGCATGCCTTCGCCTTCTTCAGACATTACATAAAAGAAGTAGCAATTAATTAGGTCAGTTTATCTTACATTGGCTTTATTTTAGTCTCTTTAATGAGATTTGAGAAGCACCCTTGTGTAATCATTTTCACATTTCAAAACCATCTGCTAGAATGGGTCACTTCTGCAGATGGCTAATCTCATTAATTTATGTTGAATCTTTCCAACTTCAATATCAGAGTGAAATTTTTCTACGAGTTCCCAGTCTTTAGAGGAACACTATTTGGAGTCTTCAGCCATCTATGATCTGGAGAAAGAAGTAAATGTACTCTGATTTGTATGCAAATTTCCTTTACAATGAGAATGATTTGTATTATGTGAAGAACAAGTCAAAAGGATCCTACATTGATACAGCCTATTGTTACTCTCCTTGGAGAGCCAGCATGACATTTAGAAGGTGGTAATTTGAGCCTTAATTACTATTGATTCAAATGGATACTCATGACAACTGTATTCCTCTAGAAATGTCACAGTGAATTCTACTGAATTCTTACCTACCTTTATTCAATCCTAAACATTGGTGGTAGTAGACTTTGAAATCTACATAGAAGCATGTCCACAATTACCGTTAAGAACAATATTTGTCATGCACAATTTCAGCTACTTTGTCTTTCTATAGTTGTTCAAGAGCAATGTCATTGAAAAGAGTCCTAAATTATATATTTTGCATAAATTTCAAGGAACACTTGCACATGTGGACTGTGCAAACCAGAACATTCAAGGATTTTAGAGAAAGAAGGAATAACACCAGTTTATCAGAACATGATATAAAAAACAGATTTCTCTCATAAAAGTGGAAAATTACTGTCATTAAAGTCAATAACACTCTGGAGAGAGATCAAATGTTAGCATTGAAGGAATTTTCGAGACCTCAATCACTTCACTTTTCAATGAGGAAATAAATATCAAAAGCTATTGTGACCTATACATGATCAAACAGCTAATTAGTCAGATAAATCAGTCCTGGCAAGTTTCTCTTAAATGTGTTTTTCTTCAAAATTTTACCACTTAATATTAACTATTTCTGTTTTCTGAAAGTTTGGATGGCTAGAGACTAGGCTTCCAGGAACACATAAAGTTGTCACGGAGAAAAATATGAATCATAATCTAGAAATTAATTTTATATAAGAGTGTTTCTTGCTCTGATGTAACTGATCTGTAGTAACTAACTTTTCAGCAATACTTCAATTTTGAGTGGTGAACGAGGTTTCCTTCCCAAAGTAAAATGGACAGAGAATGAGAAAAATATTACCAAAATGAGATGATTTCTGTATTGTTTTGTGTGGTTTATCAATGTACAGAAGACATAGATAACCTGATTCCAGTTTTAGATCTGTCTACATGGAACGTTGCCAATAGAGCAGCAAATGACAAAGGACAATAGTGGAACAACAGAACATGCTGGCTCTTGAAAGTTCTCTTTCAAAAGGCTGTGTGTTATTCTGTTTATATTTCCTTGGCTAAAGAAAACCAGAGACAATCTTGATTTCATTGTGATAGGCAGGTAAAATCTTCCCCACAGAAAGGGGGAACTGCAAGTCACATGACCAGGTTTTATGAATGGGACTAGGAATCAAACCCTACCATAAGGATTAGCAGCAAATATTTAAAAACAATTATAGAATCAATTTCAGGATGTAGAATTACTATATATGAAAAAGTTATCTATAAATAGTAGGAAATAAAGGTTAAAACTACTCAAACACCAGTAATTTCTTTCTATACTGTCCTAATTAATTACACAGACAACAGTTAATGTTCTAAATCTTGATGTCTGACCCTTGAAGTTAATTCTTTGGTACCTTTTTAAAAAATTCTAAATAAAAAATGGTGGAAGGAAAGAAGGCAGAAAGAAAGGGAAAAGGGAAGGAGGGAAGGAGGAAAGAAACAAGTAGGGAGGGAAAGAAAGAATGAATGAGGGAAGGAAAGAGGGAAGGAGAAAAGATAGAGAAAGAGAAAGCAAAGAAGGGAAAGAACGTTTTTGTATGTGTTCTTGTTTATCCAGTACCAAAGTGTGTCTTTAGATGTAGAACTTTTAGTGCTAAAACCAGGAAAGTCTGGGCAAACTGGGATGGATAGTCACTATACTTGTACACAGCCTTGATGAAGAAACAATGTATAGACAGCAACAGCACCAAGGAGGAGCAAATACAAATTTGCCTGTCACGGTTACATGTGTGCTGAAAGAAGACATGATATTCCTGAATGAGAGACAAAAGACTTTGTTACTGAGAGCAATGGAAGTGGATCTTTGGCATTTTCTGTGCTTGTTCCCCCAGGCCAAGTCCCAACAGGGTGAGGTGAAAGAATGTGAAGGTGCAGCTGCACACACAGCGACTTGTGTTTCAGTCAAGCATCTCTGGGGTTAGGGAAACAGGATCTTTTAAGTAGGCTGTAAGCTTGCCTGATTTTAGCTCCAGAGGGAAACACTGTCTTTATTATACTGGAGAAATCTTTATTACACTGAACAGGAAGTGTGCCTGTCATTGTCTCTGGTTGGAGACATTACTGTTATCTTTCCAGGCTTTTCGCAATAGAAACATCTGTGAAAAGGTAATCCCAAATAAAAATAGTCATTATTTCAATTGGCAGATACACAGATTTGGGCTAGACACATGGAAAATTATCTCCCAAGAATTTTTATTTCTAAAACTGTTATGAGATGCATTTTAGCATCTGAATGGGACATTGGGAAGGAAAAGTTGATGTTTTCTCTGCTATAACATAATTATTTAACACGTTTTGCAAAACTTGGGCATAAAGAACAGCTATTACTGGGAATTAGGACAGGGTTCTAAAAAAGTGAAACTTCTTTTAGTCATATATAAATGACTAATATGAATATATTAGAATAGAGTGAGGAGAGAGAAGAGTCTTTATTATTATTATTATTATTATTATTATACTTTAAGTTCTGGGATACATGTGCAGAACCTGCAGGTTTGTTACATAGGTATAAATGTGCCATGGTGGTTTGCTGCACCCATCAACCCATCATCTACATTAGGTATTTCTCCTAATGCTATCCCTCCCCTGTTCCCTACCCACTGACAGGCCCCAGTGTGTGATGTTTACCACCCTGTATCCATGTATTCTCATTGTTCAACTCCCACTTATGAGTGAGAACATGCGATATTTGGTTTTCTGTTCCTGTGTTAGTTTGGTGAGAATGATGGTTTACAGCTTCATCCATGTCTCTGCAAAGAACATGAAATTATTTTTTTATGGCTGCATAGTAGTCCATGGTTTATACTTGCCACATTTTCTTTATCCAGTCTATCATTGATGGCCATTTGGGTTGATTGCAAGTCTTTGCTATTGTGAAAAGTGCTGCAGTAAACATACGTGTGCATGTGTCTTTCTAGTAGAATGATTTATAATCCTTTGGGTATATACCCAGTAGTTAGATTGCTGAGTCAAATGGTATTTCTGGTTCTAGATCCTTCAGGAATTGCCACACTGCCCTCCACAATGGTTGAACTAATTTGCACTCCCACCGACAGTGTAAAAGTATTCCTATTTCTCTACATCCTCTCCAGCATTTGTTGTTTTCTGACCTTTTAATGAATGCCATTCCAAATGGTGTGAGATGTTACCTGATTGTGGTTTTGATTTACATTTCTCTAATGACCAGTGATGATGACCTTTTTTTCATGTCTGTTGGCTGCATAAATGTCTTCTTTTGAGAAGTGTCTGTTCATATCCTTTGCCTACATTTTGGTGGGGTTGTTTGATTATTCTTTACATTAAGTCTTTTGTAGATTCTATATATTAGCCCTTTGTCAGATGAGTAGATTGCAAAATTTTTCTCCCATTCTGTATGTTGCCTGTTCACACTGATGATATTTTCTTTTGCTGTACAGAAGCTCTTTCATGTTAATTAGAACCCATTTGTCAATTTTGACTTGTGTTGCCATTGCTTTTGGTATTTTAGTCATGAAGGTTTTGTCCTTGCCTAGTCCAGAATGTTACTGCTTAGGCTTTCTTCTAAGGTTTTTATGGCTTTAGCTCTTATGTTTAAGTCTTTAATCCATCTGGAGTTAATTTTTGTATAAGGTGGAAGGAAGGGATCCAGTTTCAGTTTTCTGCATATGGCTAGCTAGTTTTCCAAACACCATTTATTAAACAAGGAATCCTTTCCACATTGCTTGTTTTTGTCAGTGTTGTCAAAGATCAGATGGTTGTATATGTGTGGTGTTATTTCTGAGGCCTCTGTTCTGTTCCATTGGTTTATATATCTGTTCTGGTATCAGTACCACGCTGTTTTGGTTTCTGTAGCCTTGTAGTATAGTTTGAAGTGAGGTAGCATGATGCTTCCAGTAATTTTGTTTTTGTTTTTGCTTAGAATTATCTTGAGGTAATCATGTGGTTTTTGTCATTGGTTCTGCATGTGATGAATTGTGTTTACTGATTTGCATGCGTTGAATTTTCATCTTTGGGATGAGACTGACTTGACTGTGGTGGATAAGCTTTTTGATGTGCTGCTGGATTTGGTTTGACAATATTTTATTGAGGATTTTCACATCAATCTTCTTCAAGGATATGGGCCTGAAATTTTCTTTTTCTTTTTTTTTTTTTTTTTTTTTTACCTCTGTCAGGTTTTGGTATCAGGATGATGCTAGCTTCATAAAACGAGTCAGGGAGGATTCCCTCTTTTTTTTATTGTTTGGAACGGTTTCAGAAGGAATGGTACCAGCTCCTCTTGTGCTTCTGGTAGAATTTGGCCATGAATCCATCTGGTCCTGAACTTTTTTTGGTTGGTAGGCTATTAATTACTGCCTCAATTTCAGAAATTGTTATTGATCTATTCAAGGATTTGACTTCTTCCTGGTTTAGACTTGGGAGGGCTATTGTTACAGGCAGTACTCCTAAGTTAGATTTTTAATTTTGTTTACCTCTTAAGCTAGGATGCATTTTGTCCAAAAGGACTTAAATATAGAAGTATGGAGTCCTTCTCATTCCATATTTTGTTCACTTTACCAATTCTGCTCTTTTGATAATTTTCTCAACTTTGAGAGATAGACCAAAATTTTAGTTATTGATGTCACTGTCACCATTGTAAATGTACTTATTTGGTCTTGAAACCCACTGTGAAACAGTAGAACAATGAGTTTTGCAAAGGTAAGAACAGGAACTGAGTAGAGGGTATCTCTTTATGCTGGAACAACTTGTTTACAGGAAAACAACAAAACCCAGTTTATTCTATGTGTTTCCTTAAAGTCTTAGTTTGACCATGTTACATTTAGCAAGAGTGACTACATTTTAGTTTGGTTGGCCTGTTGGGGTCTAGTGTGTAAGCTTACTCCAAAACAAGAGCCTTCAATAATGTTATTTAAAAGAAAAAACAACAACCAAAAAAAACCCTTTTTGGTCAGGTTGTCACTTGGGTGAGAGTGTGACCAAAACTTAGGGGCTTAGTGCCAGTCTTTGTTACTATCATCGTGGGTTTCCTGTTTCACCACGTTATTCATAGGTAATGATATCTTCATGGTAGCAAACTTCTTTCAGCTCTTGTTATTCCAGTCGAAGTTCTAGAGATGGCTGCATGCAAACATTTAAAACTTTTGAGAGAATACAGTACACCAGCAAGACTACTATTATGACTATTGGGAGGATAATACCAAGAGTTTGGAATATGCACCTTATCCAGGGTCCCCATAAAACAAACCACCTAAAATTAAATAAAGAATGAGCTAAAGAGTCTACTCACTTGACTAAGTGGTCTTTTCATTAATCTCCTCAACTGAATTTCTATAGTCTGTATTTGATAAATTTCTTTATAGGCCATAAGTGCCAGCAGCTACAGGGGTACTTTTCTGTTTAGCCAATTCTGTTATTTAGAATAAATTTCACGAGAGAATTTAAAGTTTGTTGTGTAACAATAGCCTCAACAGTAGAATCTGCTGTACAGCTTATCAAAAGGTATACATTTCTAATTATTGCCTCTTTCATTCTAAACCATGGAAAAAGGACCTAACAAATGTGTCCTTGTAGAAGAGTGAGTGTCTCCTGGCATTGTTCTCTTTAGTCCATGATGTGGGTTAAGAGGAGGTTTTACTGATTATGAGGCAACATATGTACCACTAAAGTTTCTCACCTACTTTGGGCCTTCATCTTTATCTATCAAAGTATAAATTTTTATATATATAAGAATGGATGCAAAATTCTTCACAAATAAAAGTATATCCTATAAGTGCACATAATAGACCCCCTTTTAATTTCTATTGTTCATAGAGGCATAACAAGGAAAAAAATATTCAAAGACAAGAATCTCATGATAATAGAAGTCTTGATTCATGATCTTGGGAAAAGTTGTTCACATCAAGGATTTCATCTTCTTCTGGAGAGAAACTTTCTCAGTAAGTTTTACCTTAAGGGTTCCAATGGGTGTACAGTTCCAAGAGTGTTGGGAGTACCCTTCTCAGTTGTGATGTTATAAACCCAAGGTTCAAGTTTCCAAATTTTTTTGCAGTGTGGATGGCAAGGTCAGTCTTCCTCTGATGTTCTCAGAATACCCAATTTTCAGGTTCTAGATTGTGAAGATGTTGATTGTCCTCAGTGAACCACAAAAAAGCTTTCTTTACTTGGTGCAAATATACTGTGGCATAATAATTAACTGTTATAATATTAAATATGATTTGAAAGTAACAAGAAATCTCTTTATAATTGCTTAAATGGCCCATCAGGTAGCCAAATGTACCTGAAGATTTTATTGTCTTCCTAGGATTATGGAATCAAACATTGGTTTTAAACTGTTTTTGTGATTTATAAGTCACCACATCAATATATTCAATTGGATTTTAAAAATCTTTTCCATGATGAATCACGTAGATTTCTTAGGTGTAAACTGCTGACCAGTAAATCAGATAAGGAATTATCTTCTATGTGGAATTGATTTAAAATATACAGTAATTGAAACTATTATATGTTTGCTCATTAAATCCCTTTTCACTATATCCATTTCTGTAAGACTGAAGAGTTAATATTGAGTCACAAAGAAGTTGGGGTGTTAAATCTTAGTGGATGTACAATTATTTAAAATGGATTAAAAAAAACATAGTCTTGAATCTCAATAACCCAGTGACATCCTACAATTTATTTGCCATATCCTGTGTTTTATGATCTGCTTTGTATATGTTGACACTTTAATCATTAAATGCTTCTTAGTTTATCATATTTTAACATGGGGCATCAAAATCTTTAAAATGCATTTTATTCAGCATACATTTAGGTAATAAATGCTAGAATACCTATTTTTATTGGCAGATGGATTAAACAGAAAGTATAATTCAGCAATAAAAAGCTTTATCAATAGCTTCGGATATTTTGACTCTCTTCCAGCTGCCTAATATTGACAGGTACTGGTCATGTCCTAGTCGTAAGTATTTCGGAGAAGGTAGGGGTTCAGATTGTTAATCTACTTACACAATAGTCTAATTGCTACTTCTTCACTTGAAGCAATAGAGTTTCATTTGAATCAGATATTCCATCTGCTAATCTCCCTGAAATTTCAGATAAACAAACTGAAAAAAATCAATCACCATTCCACAGCATGCTCTACAAGTTTTAGGATTCCTACGAGGCTACAAAACTGAGTGTGATAACCAATCTAAAATCGGAGTCAAAATACAAGGAAAAAAGAGAATAGAAAGAATATGAGTTATCACTATTTTAATATATGTTGAACCATTCATGAATGAATTTTAAACTCTGTCACTTGTATCTTTAATTTCTGAATTATGATAAAATTTTTGAAGTTGTGGTAGATGCTATTACTGTCCCACCCAGATTGCATTTCCAAAGGTGTGCCCAACCTTTAGCAGTTGTAAATATTGCCTGCCAACTGTTCATAACTGCCCACTTCTAAAGGGAAACACCTTCAGGTAAATGGTGATGACTTTGTCAGGTAGTCACCACTGAGAGCATCCCATGACCTGACTGTCACAAGGGCATGAAAGTTTTGCCCTCTTGCATCTAGAGGTACTTGGTGTTGCAATTTGTGCATCAGAGCTTCCTGTGATATCAGGCTTAAGCTACTGTTTAGCAGAAACCACATTCTTGCTGTTTTTCCTGGCTTTATCCTGTTCTCCTTACTCTCTTCTCCTGAAAGCATACCTCAGTTTAATCTCTTTAACAGAATCCGCATCACAGATTCTACTTCTTGAAAATCACACCTAACATGTAAAAGTACCTACTAATAGAAACATAAATGTTATTAATTTTGCATTAATATCATCATATGTTCTTAAGAAAACCACAATATCCAGTGTTTAATAGTAATTTCTCTCTGCTAGGCATTAAGCAAATTGTTTAAATATATTACTTGAATTTGTAACTCCTAAAACATTGTAAATGGTAGTTGCTAAAATTATTATTTTCTGTTTTACAGATTAATAAACTGAGGCAAACAGAAACTAAGTAACTTGCAGAATGAATGTGTAAAGAAATAAAATACCTGCTACATGTTATGGATTACAAGAATATGTCTCATGTTTTACATACAGAGAAATAAATCTGAGACTTCAGTCAGTACTTCACTGACTTTTATTAATATACCAGTTATAATGAGAGGATAGGTAGTAAATCATTATAGAGAAAAATAAAATGGATCAAGGGAGATTGGGATACTTCTATGTGTAGATGTGAGTGTGTGTTTATCTGTCTTTACTAGTGGTGGGTGGGGTAGGAATCTCTTGGCCATTTTTTGCGGTCCTTGCTGTTAAGATGAGCTGAGCCATGAAACAAGTTAGAGAGGGAGTGACGTGTGCAGGTGTCTTGAAGCAAAGCATTCTAGGCAATGGAACAGCAAGTTCACAGGCCCGGAGGTGCGAGTAGCTTGGATGTGTTAGAACATAAGGAGGCAACAGAGGCTTGAGAGAGGGTGGCGTGAAAGAGGAGGCATTTTATTTACTGTTGGTGAGATGGAACACCAGTAACATCTCGAACTTAATCTGTCTCCCACCTCCTAAGGTTTCCTTAGGTCTGTGGTTCTGGGGCAAGAGTAGAAACTAGTAAAGCACTTAGGAAATGTTTATAATTTGGGAGGACAGATAAAAGAAGGTAGCTTGGATCAATGTGGTGATCAGGAAATTGTGAGAAGAAACCACATTCTAAACATACTTTAAATCAAATGTTTATTTGTATAAGGAGTTAAACAAAATTAGTATTCCTAGTCAGTTGCCTTGATAATGACTCTCAGTCCCTGTTGGGACTAGGCCTTAACAAATTTTCCTGACCTATAGATTGAAATATGGAGCTCAAGTGGAATCCTCACTCCCAGGATTCCAGGCAAGAAAGAAGAAACTGCACAATAAAATGGGAAGAATCCATACCAGGGCATGGGGTGGATAGGGGTTTCAGAAAGAAACAGGGCTTTGAAGATGGGGAACCAGATGACAGAGTGCAGACAGCTACACTAGGAATTCCTCCCCCACTGCTCCTCAAAGCTTCCATGTTCCTACATTCTTGAGGTGATTGAATTTCTTGTGGAGAGGCAGCTGTTTCAAAACTAGGCTGACACGGGGTGAAGCAGAGACAGCATCGGGGACCACACAGTGGGGAGGCCTCTGGCAGACCCAGGGTTATGGAAACTTAAGGAACACTTACTGAACTGAGTTTATTAGTTTGTCAGATGTCTAACCACCAAATCTCATACAAATCCCATACAGCAACATTCTCTAGTGGTTCTATTGTTAATATTATTTAAAAAATACATTTTTAAAGTAGGCATTGATAACTAGATACTGTAATTTTCTAACCTTTCTGACATAGTTTCCTGCAGTGGTCACCACCCCTTCACTCTCTCTTCTCCTTTCCTATCTCTTAGACAGGGAAGGAACTCTGCAAACCAGTGGGAGGAAAGTCCCCCACTGCCTTTTCTCTGAAATTGGACTATATAATTCTAGGAAAAAGCTGCAGCATGGAAATAAACCTAGACCTACCACCCATGTTCCACTAAATTTACTGGTAGGAGGGAGGGGGCAAAGGGCTTTCCTATTAAAAATTCTAGAGAATACTGGTAGATATCTAGACAACACATTTTCATAAATACATATCTTCGATTGTCCATTTGACATTTCTTATGAAGACAGAGGGAAATTCACATATGCAAACACATTAAATGATTGGCTAGACACTGAAGTTCTTTGTAACCTGTTCATCTTTGTACCGTTCTATAAGAATAGGTGATATGAAGGATATCAGAAGTTTATTGCATATCCCTGCCTAAACGTATAAACTTTTAGCTTGACACTTATTGAGCAAAATAAGATGACAAATCTAGTTAATTTTTAACTGTGACTTGTCGTGACATGCCATAGTATCTCTCATGTAATCTAATAAATCTAGCGAGTTTATGATAGATTCTGATTGTGAGGAAAATAAAGAGTTTTCAGATTTTATATTTAAAGTTTCCAAAATGCCAGTTATTGGTTTGCTTTTAAATGAAGCATTGTACTTTAAGGAAATTTTTTATTTTTAAGACATTTTAAAAACAACAGGCATATAGAGTATGCATAAATTCCAGTCATGTTTATGTTGATTATCTCGGTGAAATCCAATATCACAATCACATCTCAAAAAATGAAATTCTATAAAGCATTATTATTGTTCAAACAGGTAGCTCAGTGGGATCAAAATAAATGTAAAAGTATACAACAATTGTTTTCCAATAATAGCAAGAAAGTAACAAATAAGTTTAGCAGAGAGACAGAATGATATTCTTTATAAGTGCTTTTAATTAAAAATAATAAATAAGTCTTGCCTAGTGCCTTTAAAATGGTATAGCATATTTTGATAGTCACAGCAGCAGCCCCAACCAGCATAAAAAAGAACAGTATCTTTTATCAGCTTTCACATAGGAGGAGAATGTGGGCAGTTGGAGACAATTTCAGCAGTTCTGAGCACTGCAACTTATTTGTATAAGAAGAAGCCAATTTAATGCTTTACGACTTAAAAAATCATTTAAGTGGGTGTTCTATTTATATGCGCAGATATAGCTACTGTCAGCGGGGTGGCAAAATCTAGTTTTATTACGATGCTATTAGGCAAAAAAGGCATAAAAAACTTCATAGTAAAATCTTCTCTCCTATAAATGACTTCTTTTTCATATATATGCTACTTGATAGGAATCTGGCCACATAATGCTTGAACTTACTTACTAAATTTTATATGCAATTTTCCAGTTTTTTTTTCTTACAAAAATCAAGATGCAGAATTTGAAGTAATCATAGACTCCCTATTAAAATAAATATACATAGTTATTGTCTATGTACCCTGCGAAAGATACATTAGCTTCCTTTAATTTTATAACATTTATGGTCTTTCATTGTTACTCATTTCTTCATATGCTTAGTGGAATAATGCCATTTTGTTTTATTAAATGTGAAAAGCATAATTTACAAAGCATTACAAAGTATTTGTATGTCAATTGAACAAGCAAATCACTGGAAGAAGTTGAATAACAGATAATTTTTATGGTAGAGTTTATTTTATTGATGATTTTATTAATATATACTTATATATATAACATAGAAATTTATATTAAATATTTTGATTGACACACTGATAAGGATCGAATAATGCACTGATGTTTTGTATATATTAATATATATTTTAGTATGTATTTATGTACACTATGTATTTATATGTGTATATAATATGTATGTAATTTACTACGTGTATACATTTAATATGCATTATAAATACATGTAATGCATATTAATAATGTATAGTGTATAATTATAATGTATATTAAATATATGTGTACATATTATGTATGAATGTATATTTTTATGAAAAATCTTTATAGAACATTACTTGTTAATATATATTAATAATAAATTGTATATTTATATATAAAGTTAGATATTTATAATATATTAAATACACACTCTATATGTTATATAAATATTTATTATATGTTAAATATACATTAATATATATAAATTTGTATAGAACATCAGCTGTTGTGTTTATTTGTAATAAATTATATGTATATAATTATAAAGTAACATTTATAATATACATTAAATTTATATTATTACTTATTTTACTGGATTTATCATAAATGAAATATAGTTTTATATAAGGCCTTTACAGAACAGCAGAAGTATATTTTTAATGTTTATGGGTTTTTAAGTTATAAATATTTAATACAAGAGATTTCCTTAAATTTCTGTACTCTCTGAAATTTTTGTATAATTAACACCACTATTCTAGAAACATTAACAGAATTAATAATGGAAACATGAAAAATTTCTAAGGAAAATGAGAACAACTCAAAGGGAAACTGAGTTCAAAGAAGGTTAATTCAGAGAAGTATAATACTGGTGAAAGAAGGAGGACACCAATTTACTGTTTAATGACAGGACATACCAAATACACCACTTACAAAACCGTCTGATTTATTACATAGCACAATTTTGTTGTGTATTAATATATAGTCTTTGTCTCCTCGTGTCTGCAAGGGATTAATTCCAGAACTCCCACCCTCCCCCGCAGAGTAGCCCTAAATCCTGGGATACTGAAGTCTTATATAAAATGGTGTAATATTTGCATATCACCTAGGCACAGTTACTCATATACTTTAAATGATCTCTAGATTATTATAGTACCTAATACAATGTAAATGCTATGTAAATATTTGTTGTATCATATTGGTTAGTGAATAATGATAAAAAAATAAGTCTGTCCATATTCAATACAGACACAATCATCGTTAGCCTAGCTACAATTTTTAGTAAACGGTTGAATACCAGATACAAGGCCAGCTGTATGGGCCGACTGTAAAAATTTAAACATTTTTTCTAATGTCCTATCATGAAAGAGTTTTCAGGAACTAAATATTTTTGAAAAATAATTGACTAGAGAATTGTTTTATCTTGAACTAGAAGATACGGTGATTCATTTTATTGTGATCCACATCCCATAAACTTAATTTCCCAAACTGCTTTTCCCAAAATGCACGGAAAAGACTAGCAGATGGAGAAAAGAAATTAAAGCTGTTTAAAAACTCAAAGAAAAATTATTTTGTAATTGGAAACCAGAAAATTCCCTGAAGTATGTAGTTTTTTTCTGTACTTAGATGCTGCAGTTATGGGCTTTCTTATCTAATTGTTCACCAGTGCAAGAAAATGTGTTTTTAAATATGAACATTTTTTAAAAATTAAACGGCTTTAATTCAGTACTAGTGTATATATCTAAAACAACAGGTTTTGCTATGTTCAACGCTTGCTGTTCACAGTAGTCTCGCAGCTGTTTCAATGGTAATGGCCCTCAGACACCTAATCATGGGTTCACAATATGTTCATCCTCAGCTTTTAATATGAATGCATCTTGAGACACTTCCCAGGGTGACGTAATTTCTGTTCTAGTTCTGTTATGGATCATTCTGCTAAAATAAAAGAAAACAAGCATTTTGTCCTGTAAAGGAGCTTCCTGAATGGTGAATCTGAAGAAAAGGAGGTAATGGTTTATTTGTTCTTTCATAGCAGGTGACATGTTAAAGTTACTAAGGATTGTCCAAAGAAAACACAAATATAACTCTTGGTTTTTGCTCTCATCTACATTGCCAACACTATTTCACTCCGTAATCATTCTCACCTGTTCTATATCCACTATTACTTGATACTGTAACACTGACTGTATTACAAAGTCAGAACATTTTAAAAGATTAAAACTCAAGGGAGTAAGATTTACGTGTAATTTACAATTTTCTGCTGTTTGCCCAAGGTTAATGTTCTATCATTCAATAATGAGCTCATAAAGTAGAAAGGGATCTAGAAACGATTTAATCCAAATAATTCATTTTTAAATGCAATTATGTTTAAAAATTTTTGTGGGCACTTACTCTCTTCCATCCATTTACTCTTTTGTGAGTGTATGTGGTCACAGGGTTCTACTTTATTTGCATTAAAGATGAAATGAAAGTTTCTGAACACTTAGATTTACCGATTTACATTTGAAAGGAATATATATACATGAATATACATCACCTGCTATTGCCCAACTTTTGGAAACTAATTTGAAGCTTCTTTATCAGGAAACATGCTACATGAGTCATCTTACTCCAGGCCACTTGTTTCCTTGTGATCTATTAATTGCTTACAAAATACTTAGCCACTATTATCTTACTACTAAAATTATTGACCCTTTCTTGAACTTAAACATATATTTTTTAGATTTTTGTGTATACTTTATGCATCAACTTGTCTATCCCTCTAGCACACCAGGAAATATTTAATAGTTACTATTGTGTACCAGACTCTGTGCCTTCTAATCATATTTAATTTTTGGTGGCAATATTGAGAAAATAATTTATGAGATATTATTTGAAGTTTGTTCTTCACCCCGTTAGTCTCCTCACAATACTACCATCACACCAATGGTTTATGCAGCAACCTTTGAATTTCATATGCACCATTTTCAAGAGAAAATTAATATTGCCAAGAACCAAATGTCAAATATCCTCTTGAAAAATCATAGCAGAATCAATAGTCTTGAAAGCCAAAATACTTTAGATTTGCAAAGGCTGGACTCTGTGAAAGAAAAGTCCAAAAATATTGTAATGGTGATGAGGTGCAAAAGCCTGAAAAAACTTAACCCAGAAACGATAGAGCTGTAAAGAATGCAGAATTCTGTAAGAATTACCTAATCAGATTAGGCGAAAAATCCACGGTGGAAAACTTCAGAGACCTAGAATAACTGTGGATCATAGGCTTCTTTTCAATTCCAGAGCAGTATTTCAGTATCCCCTGACTTTCGATTACCATCAGGTAGAAGGTTAGGAGAAATGGGAAAGGAAACTACTGAATTGAACAAATCGTTATTCAATAGACATGGACATTTAAGCAAGAAGTGATCAATCATGAATTGTCAAGATTATGACAGATGTCATCATTAGAAATAGAATTCATGTACAGTTAAATTATTATAAAGCAATAAATAAACATATTTATGCATAGTAGTTAGAATATAAATTTAACAGTTGCTAACCACAAAATGAGAATCCATTTCTGGAAGGAAAGACATCCAGGAACTATGAACTAGCAAGCTTGAATTTATGCTTACTTTTTCCATCTCTCCACATACTCACATAATGATAGTTTACCCTTTATTTCTAGTTATTTTTTAACTCTCTTTTAAATATGACTATGTATCAGATTATTATTTACCTTCGGATTTCTCACTCATGGGACCTAGTGCCATGTAACAGGATTTCAGTTCTAACTTACTTAGAGAAGCATTGGTTGGCCTATCCTGATTCCTATTTCTAACTAATCAACTGTGGCTGGATGGTTGGGATTGGATGGGAAAAGACATGTGAGTCATACATTATAAACTTGGAGACTAGGACCAGTTTTATCAGGTGATGAGAAAATCTCATAAAAGGAGACAATAGTTAGATGAAGACTCTAAGATTCATCATTTGTAATTTTATGATAACATTCTCTTCAAGGAATTGAATAAACATTTAAACATAATAGAAAATATAAATATTATAAGCATTTTAACCACATTTATAGCAGAAGCATGTATTCTTTCTTTCTCATTATGGTGAAACTTTATTAGAGGCCCTAATCTCCAAACAAATAATCTTGTAAACTCAATCTCTAATGATAAGTAAGACTTTTTTTCCTCAAGTTATTTAAAGTTACATTAACAATGGGAATTAGCTATTACACACCTGACTTGATTTATTTGAACATTCAATGATCCCACATCACAGTTAATTCAGGCAAAAGAAGTTTTAGTCCAATTATTTTTATTACATAGGATAAAAATATTAATCTGGGTTTAAAATATGCAACTGAACCTGAGATTCCATGAGATAACATAAATGTTATAAGTGTTCTACGAGTATACACAAATATGATATGTGACATGTAATAAAGATCTAAGTATAAAATACAGACATTATGGGCCAGATGCTATGGCTCAAACCTTTAATCCCATTAATTTGGGAGGCCGAGGTGGGTGGATCACCTGAGGTCAAGAGTTCCAGACCAGCCTTGCCAACCTGGGGAAACCCCATCTCTACTAAAAATATGAAAATTAGTCAGGCTTTGTGGCAGGCTCCTGTAATCCCAGCTACTTGGGAGGCTGAGGCAGGAGAATCGCTTGAACCCAGGGGCAGAGGTTGCAGGGAGCTGAGATCGTGCCATTGCACTCCAGCCTGGGTGACAGAGTAAGACTAGGTCTCAAAAAAAAAAAAAAAAAAAAAAGCAGACATTCTAAGGTTTTATACACCATGGAATACTATGCAGCCATAAAAAAGGATGAGTTCATATGCTTTGCAGGGACATGGATGAATCTGGAAACAATCATCCTCAGCAAACTGACACAAGAACAGAATACCAAACACCACATGTTCTCACTCATAAGTGGTTGTTGAACAATGAGAACACATGGACACAGTGAGGGGAACATCACATACTGGGGCCTGTTGGGGGTGAGAGTGCTAGGGGAAGGATAGCAGGGGGTGGGGTTTTTGGGGAGGGATAGCATTAGGAGAAATACCTTATGTACATGACTGAATTCATATTTTCACAGAAAAAGGAATACGTGTGTCTGTTCCATCTAGATCATCTAGATATATAGATCTCTCTTTATTTTTATAAAACCGTAAAGCTTTATTAATAGATTGAAAAATTAGAATGTGAGGGTATTTCTATAGGATATCTCAGCTCTGTCAGACTTTTCTCAAGCATAATTTGCGAATAGAGTTTTGCAGATCATCCTTTAAATGCAGTGCACCTGTATGAAGATAGGAAGTGTTCATCTTTTCCTAAGCCCAGAAATTTAATCACTTTCTGCTGTACTTCCCAATATGCTTATATGTTACATGCATTTCTGAAGACAAGACTAAAGACAAGTAAAGGTAAACATCAAAAGTTCTGAGAACAAATTATTATTGTAACATAATAGTATTCATTAATAATAGCTACTTTAAAAATCACTTTAGGCAACCAGTTCTTTCTGGCTTGCCTGTAAAATAAACATTGAGTCAAATAAATGGAGGCAGGAAATAAACAAATTGATACAAATTTTGTGACTCAATTCATGACAACTTCTCACTGTGAAATATACCAAGTATCAAAACTGCAATCCTTTACAACATCCCAAACTAAACTATTATCCTAGAAATCCAATGTAGCTGACACAGATACAAGCTTCAACCTGTGGTGGAGAGCAAGAGCTATGACTGGAAGGACACTCAAGGGACAATGTATTCTTCTTTACAACTTCCTTCTGACTCATAGTCTGAACTGACTAGAAAACTGCAAACTGCTTTTTAAGTTGACTAAGCACATTTTTGACCCTCAAATGCTCTCTTTATTTCTTTTAAATATTCATTTGTCACTATAATTAACATAAATGAGGCATGCCCTTTGGTAAGAAGAGGAAGACTGAAGCATGATGCTACCAGCATTTGAAGTTAGGAATAGGAAAGTGGCTGGATCAGGAAAAGCCACAGGAGTGAGTATTGCATGGCGGACATATTGCATTCATGATTTTTCAATAAGGAATCAACTAAAGACTGTAGTAATGACTAATTTCTCCATCACACTTTATGAAAAGAAGGTGAAGTACTAAGAATTTTTTCCTTCAATCCAGACATCAAAATAGATTAATGCCAAATACCAGAAATTTGACTAAAGCCCATGTCCCTCTATTTAACTCTAGCTAAATATCAGAATTGTGTTTATTGTGGTTAAATATAAATATCATTAAATTTACTATTTAACAATGTTTAAGTTTACAGTTCAGTGGCCATAAGTACATTGTTGGGCAACAATTAAAACCACCCGTCTAGAGAACTGTTTAATCTTCCCAGACTGAGCCTCCATGCTCATTAAATAATAGGTCCTCATTGTCTCTCTTCCCAGCCCTTGGCAACTTCCATTCTACTTTCTTTATCTATAAATTTGACTGCTTCAGCTAGTTATGTCAAATAAATGGAATGACACAGTATTTTTCCTTCTATGACTGGATTACTTCACTTAATTTAATGTCGTCAAGGTTTATCCACGTTATAGCATGCACTGGATCTTTCTTCCCTTTTAGGGCCAAATAATATTTCATTGTATGAATAGACCACATTTTGTTTTTCTATTCATCCATTCATGGACATTAGTATTACTTCCGCATTTTGGCTATTGAAAATAATGCTGCCATGAACATAGATGTAGAAATGTCTGTTGGACTCATTGTTTTTAATTTTTAAAGGATATACCCAGAGAGGAATTCCTGGATCATACAGTAATTCTATGTTTAATGCTTTGACTCACCACCATATGATTTTCCATAGCAGCTGCATCATTTTGTATTCTCACCAGCAATTCAGAACTCCAGTTTCTCCATATTTTTGTCAAAATTTGTTTTCTCTTTGACTATATGTATGTATGTATGCCTGTATTTCATCATCATTTTATTGTGTGTGAATTGGTATGTTATTATTGTTTTCATTGCATTTCCTTAATAATGTTATGTTGAGCATGTTACCATGTGCTCATTGTCCATTTGTATGTCTCCTTTGGAGAAATAGCCATTCAAAATCTTTGCCCATTTTTAAATTAAGTTGTATATGTTATTGTTGAGTTGTATCATTATTATTATTTCATTTGTTACTGTAGAAGTTTTGTATTTATCCTGACCTTACTGATGTCTGCATTAAATTCATACTTTTACCACTTTCTAGTCAATATAGTGATCTAGTGGCATCAATAAATGTTATTTCATCCATGAAGCTAATAAAAATTATTATAAATGGCCACTATTAGAATTAAAAGTGGGTGACAAATCCTACTGGATTAGAAGTAGCAGAAATACCAAGAGGAGGATGGAAATGAGGAGAAAAAGAAAAATAGAATTGAATAACAGTGGAGATTGGAATCTATACAGAGTGAGACTGGAAAGTTTCTAACACAATGCAATGATAAATGTTTGAGGTAATATATACTTCAGTTACTCTGATGTTATCATTACACATTGTATTCCTGCATCAAAACATCACATATGCATCATAAACATATGCTTCTACTATGAACCCATAAAAATTTAAAATAAAAATATTTTAAAGAGACTAGGTATAAATTTCATGAAATACCAAGAAAGTGTAAAATGACAGAAAGCCAAATATTTAAGTGATTCTGGTAAATACAAATAAATAGAAATTTCTTCAGGCAGTAACCACTTTCATCCAACCATTGTTTGTTTAATAGTTTCCAACTTAATAATAATGCAATATAATAGTAATCATTTGAGATATAGGTTGGTAACATAGGATCAGAGGTAACAGATCCATGGCAGTTTCCTTTGGATTTAGAATTCCTAAGAAAGGTGGAGGAGTGAAGTTATCAGGAACACTTGTATGTCCCTGATACTCTATGATACATAGAGTTTTGACACATCTGGAAGTCTCAATTCTTTCAATACCTCTTGCTACTGAAACTATGATACTAGCAGAACTTATTCTAAACAATTAAGTGTTTTCTTAAGGGATTCTATAAATATCATCTTGTCCTGTTAAATATTGTCCTTTCCTGTTTCATGAAAGAATTTCAGCCATAGCAAGGCTCATTATCTTCCTAGAGGAGGGACCAGAATCGTATCTGGTTGGTCTTGAAAACTATCTGGCTTCCCAGAGTTCCCATCCCCTTCCCTCTCCTTCCCTCCCCTCCCCTCCCCTAGTTCCCTTCCCTTCAGATCCTTCCCTCTCTCCTCCCCTCCCCTCCCCCTCTTTTTCTTCTCTCTTTCTTTCTTCTTTCTTTATATCTTTTTCTTTCATCTTTCTCTTTCTATTTTTTTTTTTTTCTTTTTCTCCCTTTCTTTGTTTCTCCCTTTCTTTCTTTGTTTATTTCCTTCTCTCTCTCTTTTTTTTAGAAAAATCTCTATATTACCTAAAGATGGACTTGATACTTTGACAAAACATCTTTGTTAGGAAGAAAAGTTTTCAAGTTCTAAATAAAATAAAATAATTTTAAACTCATGTTTGAATTAATGGAGGTAAGTCTGTTAAATATTTGTTGATTGAGATACACTGACATTTAATTTCCTGTGAGTTATTTGGAGCTTTTGTTTAGCTGTAGATTACTAGAGAATGTGAAGTTGAAGAGTAAATACAATGCAAAAACACAAAAAGGGGCATAGAGCTTGAAAAGTATTTGCGTAAGTAAATTTTTATATGTTTTAATATGACATGACAAATATTACATACCTCAAACTAAGTTAAAAGGCAAATAACAAATTAGAAATAAATATTTGAAACATATATGAACAAAGGTCTTCTATCTTTAATAAAGTGATATTATATATCAGTAAAGGAAGTACAATTCTACAATAGAAATAAAGGCAAAATATTTTTAACACATTCCTTGGCAACAGAGGAAATGCAAAACTCAAGGAGATCTACTTAAGTTTTATGCTCCCCTTGACTTAAGAAATAAAAACAATTCATGTAGCACAAGAGGGCATGGTAAACCTGATTTTCCTAATCTATGAATTACATTATATTGGTATAAAAATTTTAGACAACAATTTGACAACATTTATAAAGAAGCTTAGAAATATCCATGGCCTTCAGCTTGGAAATTTTATTTCAATGGCTGTCTCCTAAGGAAGTAATCAAATATCGATTTTCAAGAATATTTGTGGAAACATTATTTTCAATAGTCAAAACACAAATGTGAGCATGCGTGCACACACATGCAAGCAAAGCTTAAATTCCACAAGAGTTGTCTATTGATTAAATTATAGCACAAAAAATATTTGTCAATTATGGCACTAAATTAAAGCCTAGCACTAATTTTGGGCCAGTAACTATGTTTTCAAAGACATAACAAAATTGTGATAAAATGCTAAATGAACATTCTTGGATAAAAAATATAATATACAGCATAGTCTTGATACTTTTGAAAAAGTGTTCTTCAAATCATTAGGTAACAATTTACTGAGATCTCAACCTGTGTGATCTCTCACTGGCTCTCTCATTTATCTCTCTCTCCCACACATATACACACATATTTCTCTCTCTTTCATTTATTCCCCATTATTTCAAAGGTGTTCAGTGTCTACTATTTAATAAGCATTTTAATACATTTCAGGTTGAAAATATGGAAACAATGACTTGAGAAGATATCATAACACTGGAAACTTGTCTTTCAATTGATTTAAAGTGGGACTTGAAGGAATGAAGAAACAAAATCAAAGCCATTATTTCAGGAACTTGTAGCTGTAGATGACCAATGTAGGTAAATGTTAAAAGTACACCCATGGTGGAAACTGGGAAAAAAATGTAAAATGGAAGAGGAACAGAAGAAAGAGAGGAAGAAAAGACTCTTTGTTTTTTAATTTTTAGAATGTAAGTAGTACTTTTCATGCTTAGCATTTTACTTTTGTATTTTCTTTTTATCTTGTTACTGAGAGCTGAGGCCCAAAGCTAGGATTTATACTTGATTCTGTGAGACTCCAAAAAGCATGGGAATTCTGGGTTGTGATATTTTTCTACATTGCTTCTTATGTTAAATTGCACCCTTGAAATTATGTTAGAAAAATGTCCTTGAATAACTTATTTATACTATGAATGAATTATAAGAAAGATAATTGAAAATGTGTTAGCTGGTTATGAAAATATTCCATATATGCTTTAGAATGATAATTCAATCAAGTTTAAGCAAACATATCTTAAGCATAGATATTCCTAGATATCTACATCTTGAAAAATTTTAACATTCAACCAATATAATCTAATTTTTATATGAATGGAAACTGAGTCACAGAGAGAAAAGAAAAATTTTAATCCCACTTCAGTTTCTACCAGTAATACCAGCCTTTTCATTTTTTTTTTAAATGTGCTGTCTTACTCCATTTTATTTCACTATAAAAGAATACCAAAGAGCAGGTAACTCATAAACAAAAGAAATTTATTTGACTCACAGTTTTGGAGGCTTGGAAGTGTAAAGACAGGGTGCTGGCATTTGGCATTTCTGCATGCCATGGCAGAAGGTGGAAGAACAAGAGAATGACAGAGAACAAGAGCTAGAAGGAGCCAAACTCACTTTTATAACAAACCCACTCACCGGATAACTAACCCATGCCTGAGATGATATTAATTGATTCCAGAAGGGGAGAACCTGATGATTCAATCATTTATTAGGCCCCATCTGCCAACACTGTTGCACTAGGGAATAAGTTTGTAACACATGAACTTTGGGGGACACTTTCAAACCATAGCATATGCAAAAGCAGCCATTCTCCACACTTTAAAATTGATCATTAATATTTTAATAGGCATAAACAGTAGAATTTTTGCATAATTAAATCATCTTAAATGTTATTTTTTAAATTTTCTGGTGGATAAGTTTGCTGTTTTATTTGTATATTTTACCATTCAATTAACAATAATGTCTGTGATAAAATTTATAAGCTGTGTTTTGACAATTTGTAGTGTTTTGCCAATTTGAATAGATACTAACCATTTCATTTAAATATTAAAATAAAAGTGAGGTAGTGGCATGGTTTGGCTCTGCGTCCCCCACGCAAACCTCATCTCCGATTGTAATTGTAATCCCCAGATGTTATGGGAGGGCCCTAGTGGAAGGTGATCGGGTTATTGTGATGGTTTCCCCCATGCTGTCTTGTGAGAGTGAGTAAGTTCTCATGTGATCTGATGGTTTTTAAGTGTTTGGTAATTCCACTCTTGCTGGATCTCTCTCCTGCTGCTTTGTGAAGAAGGTGCCTTCTCTTTCTATCATGACTGTGAGTCAATTAAACCTCTTTCCTTTATAAATTATTCAGTCTCAAGGAAGTTCTTTGTAGCAGTGTGAAAACGAACTAATACAGGTAGGTAATATGGGATGTGCAGTGTATTCATTAAATAATTCAATTGGAAAATAATATTCCCCCAATATAATTACCTGATACCAAGTTAGGGAGCAGACAGGCACTGAATGGTAAAAGGCAGTATAAACATGTTTTTAAAAGTAAAATTTGTAGGTCATTCTTATATTAAAAATATACATTTAAAAATACATTATGTAGAAATTCTGTAAGTAAGGCATTGAATGGCAAAATATTAAGCCATATGAATTTTTCTATTGACAATGCTAGGTAAATACTTCTACCATACTTATACAGAAAAAATATTTCAAACTCACTTATATTAATTTATAGCAAATAGTTTTATATCTATTGATTTCTATATATCAGTTATATCAATATTCTGTAAAATTTCCTAAGTTATATATTTGTAATCAAAGTATAAAACCTGACATTAGCTTTGTATTGCTTAATGACCTATGTTTACATTATTTTGAACTTAAAAGAAACGTAAGGGAATAACTTATTTGTTAATTCACCTGCAAATATTCAAATGTTTATACATTATTATCCCTCCTCCTCTTTTGCCAAAACCCTGTTTAAAGAAAAGTTAATCCCTGTCATAGTGCAGAGATAATGGTGACTGCTCTGAGGATCCTTCATTTTAGAGAGCAGTGGTTTACAAGACATCAGCCTCTTTATTGAGAATCATAGCAATATAATGAAATATGTTAAAAACAGAACTGTATTCTCCTAGAGAACAATATTTTTAAATGACTTGTTTTCCTGGAACAACATACACTGTCTGTTGTAGCTTCTTAACTTGGCCCTAGACTGAAACTTGTGCTGTAATTCAGACTTACAAAGTGGAAGGAAAGAGGTATTACAGACGTGACCTGCCACATTTTAAGTGTGGAAAAGCCATATACACAAAGATTGTGTTAGAACAATCCTATTTTTGCAAGGTCATAAGAAAAGTCATGGGAGTAGACATATCCTGGACTATAACATTAATGCCTAGGAATTATGGGAGGGTCTTTTCTATTTAGAGAGGAAAATACGATTCTTTTAAAAAGAATAATTCTCTCTATACATACAGCTCATGTTCACCACAAACAGATTTCTACTTTTTTCTTCTTTTTTCTATTTTTTTTCTAATTTCTCAAATTCTTTTTTCTTCATGGCATTTTTTATTTCTATGAAAATCCTGAGGCAAAAGCATCTTTAGCTGTTGCCTGAGGAGAAATCAGCTTATGGAACCTTTTGCTTTGCTGCTTCAGTAAACTTCATCCACTGTAACCATCTGGTAAGTCTACATTAATGCTTCTTGTGACTTAAGAGAAACAGGTGTGTGTCTATTAATGGAGTAGGAAAGATTGCATCTGGCATTTACTCCTTGTCAAATTATTTTGTAGCTTCTGATCTTCCTAAATGAGAAGTATAGAAAACAATATTTTGCTCCACAAATGATGTGGAACAGTATCCATTCACTGAATACTGACTGTAATCTTTGCAATTGTAGGAAGAACAGCTCAGAGAATGTAGAATTAATAAAACCAATAACAGAATAACATTAAAACGCAAGACCAAGATGGAGGGCTGCTGTACAATTGCTCCCTAAGGAAATTGCGCTCAGTGCCTCTAGATCTGGATTTTGTTTCTTACTGCTGAGTTCCCTCGAATAGACTAGTGTAATTAGTCCTTTCTCATGCTGCTATGAAGAAATACCTGAGACTAGGTGATTTATAAAGGAAAGAGGTTTAATTGACTCACAGTTCAGCATGACTAGGGAGGACTCAAGAAACTTACAATCATTGTGGAAGGGGAAGCAAACACGTCCTTCCTCACATGGAGGCGGCAAGGAGAAGTGCAGATTCAAGCAGGGGAAAAGCCCTTTTAAAACCATCAGATCTTGTGATAGTACACTCACCATCACTGGAATAGCATGGAGGTAACTGCCCTCATGATTCAATTACTTCCCACTGGGGGATTATAAGAATGACAATTCAAGATAAGATTTGGGGTGGGGACACAGCCCAACCATATCAAATAGCAAATAAGAAATTATGCCTTATGGCATGATTTAAAAAATGCTATAAGAACATCAGCAGCCAACCAAGACCCCACAGGTCTTCTTGAAGAAGTGGCTTGAGTGATCTCAGAGAAAGAAAAAAATCACCAAAATGATAAGTACATTGCAAGTATGTAATCTTGAGAGGCTTGAATACATTTTTTTTCCTTAAAAAGGCCAATAAGAAAAGTTGAAAATATAATTGTATTTACTGAAGCTATTGAGCAGCCTCATCATATCCAACATCCTCCTTGGATACTTGAGCAAACAGTGGCACAGTGTAGGTAAGTTGCTAACAGAGGTCACATTGTGAGTTGTTGAAAGCATGTTAAGACTAGATGGCAACCTATGTAATTCATTAATTCTAGAGACGTTTCGTGTTTCAAGATTATCATGAAGTAATTTTTAATACATTACTATAATATTCTAATTTGCTTTAAAAAGAGACTCCTATGAAGAGTATGTGTTATCAGAGTATGTTAGAATTCTGTTATATAATGAGTGACAAAACAATAGCCCGAAGTAAATGCTAACCAAAGTTACGTTTATGAGCCTTGGCTCTGACTGAATTTTATGAGCTATACTGCATAGCAAGGGACACAGCTGGGGAAAACATAAAGCAAAGGCAGAATAGAGAGGGGGGAAATTGACTTTATTCTAATTATGTTCTAGCTTTTGCAAATGGAAGCAAAATATCAAAGGCAGTACTGGAGACTGTCTCTCTAAATAATGCACAAATGTTTCAGAACAGAAGACCACTAAACCTAATCCACGAATGTGTAAAAACTGAAGCATTGATGTCTGTGCACAATAAATGCTGTGCAGTATCTTCTGGTCTGTGGATCCCAAATGGCTTTAGGATAACTACCCAGAAGGGATCTAGATGGGGCTATAGGTAGTCTTTAAAATACTACTAAATTGTAATACATGTCATCAACCCTTATACCCCTTTCCTCCATTGGGTCAAAATCATGTCTATCTTTCTTGCAACTCTCAAGGCTACATTCTGACTGCTATTCAATTCTCAAGGTAATTGAATCATGGGGGCAGTTACCTCCATGCTATTCTAGTGATAGTGAGTGTGCTATCATAAGGTCTGTTGGTTCTATAAAGGGATTTTTCCCTTGCTTGGATCTGTACTTCTCCTTGCTGCAGCTGTGTGAAGAGTGCCATGTGTGACTGTCAAAAATGGTAACCATTATTTTGAGGTGATTTTGGCCCTTATAAGTAGTATGTATGGGGAACACAATAGATATGTTGAGAATAGCATGGCTTGGAGGCAGATTGATGGGAAGCATAGGAAAGTGAAATGTAATGTAAGAATTGAGGGAGTGAATATAATGGTTTCAGGTATATAATAGAATCAAAATAAGTACTCAGTTCTTCTTTGAGTTTATCTAGAAAACTGACCAAGACTTTGTCAAAAATATTAATTAGAGGCCTGGTGTGGTGGCTTATGCTTATAATCCCAGCATGTTGGGGACGCCAAGGTGGGCAAATCAGTTGAGCCCAGGAGTTCGAGATCAGCGTGGGCAACATAGTGAAGCAGGAGTGGCCACGAGAAACAGACCTCTCAAACACTGAACTGGGAAGGAAGTAGTTTATTACAGCCAGGAGCCAGGTGACAATTTGTCTAAATGACCCAGCTCCCCTAACAAAGAGAAGCTCTGTCTTTATATAGGATTACACTCAAGATATTACACGTGAAAGGATCTTAGGTTTATAGCCTTAGAAATCACATATGAAAGGGTCTTGGGCTTAGAGTTTTAGGAATTACATGTGAAAGAGTTCTGGTGTCCAGATGGAGGAGTGGGGTGGGGGTTTGATCTTGTTTAAGTAAAAACAATGTCTTCTGGAGAGATTCCCCCATACCATGCCTGCTAGTTACAGGAAGGTGATTTAGGAGGTGCCAGTTGGCCAGCTTTTTCTTCTATTGAAATACAGTGTGGTGGTCAAGGAGGAGGTGATCCTAGATGCCTGGGTCTCCTTCCTCAATAGCAATACCAGTTCTCTACTAAAAATGCAAAAATTAGCTGTGTGTAGTGGCAAAGGCCTGTAATCCCAGCTGCTCAGGAGGCTGAGGCAGAAGAATTGCTTGAACCCAGGGAGCAGAGGTTTCAGTGAGGTGAGATTGCACCACTGCACTCCAGCCTTGGCGCCAGAGTGAGATTTGGTGTCAAAAAATTATACATATATGTATATATTAGAGTAAAAACATTAAGTACAAAACTGAGAAGGGTTGAAGTGTCTTTGATATTACCCTACTTTTAAACTAACAAGTAAGTCTGCCACTATTTCTCTCTCACCTC
The DNA here is from genome assembly GCA_036589455.1 of Ateles fusciceps. NCBI lineage: Eukaryota > Metazoa > Chordata > Mammalia > Primates > Atelidae > Ateles > Ateles fusciceps. The sequence goes on from JAZHEH010003310.1 coordinate 7,375,531, forward strand.
CTCACACCCCTGCCCCACAGGAACCCTAGACCTCTGAATCAAAGAAAAATCTTTTGTTTACTCACAGAGCAATCTTAGCAGCAATAGATCGCCATGCTCCAACTCTCTGTGAGACAAGACAATAAGAATCAGAGGTTACCTGGATATGCAGTAGGAACTACACCCCAGGGGAAGAACCACAAAGAGACTCAAAGCCTGCATAGGGTGGCCAGAACATCTACCCCAACTCCCACCCAGAGAGAGGGAGAGAGAGAAATTTTGCTCTGGAACATAATCAAATTATCTCTGAGCACGATAGGGTAGGTCCTCCTACCAACATGTGCAAGTAGCAAATGTCTCCAGAGGAATGCACAATCTCTACCTTCCAAATCCCGCTTTCCCTTTAATCATTCATTCCTGATCATGCAGAAACATCAAAATATTCTTGGAGTGTAGGATTGTTTCCAAACAATGATAATTTGCTTGGCAGTAGAATGTGAAAGGGGCTGGTTCACATGCCAGTGAAACCAAAACAAAACAGATAACAAGCTCTTAGGGGATAGGAATGATTTCTATTTTCTTTATTATCATTGTTATAACATAGCATTGTTTTAGATGTTGATAATATTGAAATATAGAATACTACATATCAGGAAAGCCACCTTCTATCTTTCATTCAACCTTGTTGTAACTTATATTTGGAACAAATATGTCTCATAAAATTTACTCAAACAGCAATTCTACCTTGTTTTCCAATGTTTCTTTAAAATGTGTTTACTTCGGTATATTTACCCACTACTCCTGAGTAAAAACTCATGAATTTTATTTTTTTCCTATTATCCTTCAGCAAAAAACATATTGTTTAATAAAAATGGAAGGAAACTTGAAGTTATAAGTCACAATTTCAACTGCCCCTAGAATATTCAGTTCTCTGTAATGTTTCTAACTTTACTTAGAGTTATAGCTATTCCTTCTCTCTCATGCAGAAAAGGCTATGCGGAGGCCCATAGTGTCCAGGAACGAAAACCGTTGCTTGTTTCTTTCTTTGCCCCTCACCTTTTCTGAACTGTATATAAACACTTTCTTATTTCTTTAGAGTATAAGCTAGGACTTAGAAGAAAAGTAAGAAAAATGGCTACAATATAGTAGCCACAAACCACATTTGGCTGTTGAACACTTGAAATGTAGCTAATGTGACTGAGGACTGAATTTTAATTTTATTTAACCTTAATTCATTTAAATTAATATTTAAATAGCTACATGTGATTCTCCCTTCTATATTTTGCAGTACTCTTTAAAAACTGGACTTCATATATCATAAATTCGATTACTAAAGTTATATGGTTTCATAATTGCTGGGTCTGGTGGATGTTTAAAACTGAGTTTATCTTAAATGACATTTTTGTTTGTGTGTTTGTAGGGGTAAGGGGATTTTTCATAGCTACATCGCTACTGAATATTTCTTAATTATATCTATAAAGTATTCCTCTAAATTAACTGGTAGTTTTACTTCTTCCATGATGCCTAGAAATGTTGACGTTGACTTGAGCTTTTTACTGTTGAATAACTGCTATACTTGGTCCTATTATACACTTCTTACAATGAACCTATGGCTGGACCTTATGTGTGGCTCAGCTCCAAATGGTGAACACTCATGAACTGATTGACACATGAAGTCATGGGGTACAGACTGATCCCCCATGTGCTGCCTCTCCAGGACTTATTCCTCAGCATGGAGCTAGCAGCACATATTCATGTCCTTAGCTTTGTTAGGCAAAAGTAAAGCAAAACAAAACAAAAACAGAAAGAAAAAAAAAAGCCTTCTCTATGTCCCCCTCCACTTCGTGGAACTGAACGGAGAAATACTGAACTCTCTAAGTAATCTCCCTAAGGCCTGTCTCTTTTAACAATTTTCATGGAAATCGTAGTCTGAATGTCTGAATAATAATTGTGCTTACTCTGATATTTAATAAATTATTGTTAAATCAGCAGAAAAAAATAGAGTCTACGCTTTAGGAAATAATATATCACTTGTTAACATCTATCAAAGACAATCATAATTTTCAAATGGTGTTATTTATTGTTATACATGTAGATGGGAACCAGAAAACAAATCTGGAGCAATAAATTAAAACAAAAAATCTCAGATACTGTAATTCTGTCTAATATAGCTAAGGAGCCTTTTCTTTTTGGGGCTGAAATATTCTACTTTAGCTGTCTTTCATCAAGTAGAAATAACTATAAAAAACATTTTATTTTATTTTTAATAATTCAGATCACTGCAAAGGCCAACAGCTTTTTAATGCAGAGGTCATAATATGAAGAGTGAAAAAATAAAGCTTTTGAGGTGCTGAGGACTTTTTTTCAAAGACAGAAAGGTGGTAGTATTTCCCATGTATATCAAAATAGACTGAGCACTGGTAATGAGTATAGATATTCTATAGAGACATTTATACAGCATAAAAAAACAACTTCTGAAAATGCTTCTTTGGGTTTTAAAAAAAAATATATCAAGCAATTTCTTCACATTGAAGTAGTATCCTTGCCTAGCAATGATTTGCTAATTATACGCTAAATATGTATTAAAATATTAACAATGGGGATAATATGTAAATTAATATATAATTTATTATATACAAAACAATATTTTCCATTTTAATCCTTAAATCTGTGCTAAGACAGCTGTTTACAATGATGGCGATGTCTCTTCACAGAACAATATAGTAGCCACAAACCACATTTGGCTGTTGAACACTTGAAATGTAGCTAATGTGACTGAGGACTGAATTTTAATTTTATTTAACCTTAATTCATTTAAATTAATATTTAAATAGCTACATGTGAGTCTCCCTTCTATATTTTGCAGTACTCTTTAAAAACTGGACTTCGTATACCATAAATTCGATTACTAAAGTTATATATTACAGCGCAAATTGTTAATCAAATCCTAATAATTTTCAAATCATTTGTTGATTTTTCAAAATTGTTTGAAGGAACATCACTAGGTAAAATCTGCCCTTATCTGATACATGATCTGAGAAAAGGAATTCCAGAACATTTACCCTCTGATTTTCCCAGCACATTGCTGCAGCCAGAGGGTGACCAGGTGCCCTGCCACCTGCCCTGGATGGTGCATACTTTGTGTCAGTACTTCCTGTAATGACTAGTCCCAGAGAGACCTGGCTCACTATTGATAATGCTTCTGAAAATGCTGTATGTTTTGTCAGCTGCTCCACTGCCCCCAGTGGATATGAGCTTTTTTGGAGTAGTGGGGAACATGGGCCATGCATTCACTTGTGCCCCTGTCACCCTGATGCACTTAACAACCACTGGCAGCACCTCTGCAAGGGCCTGTTAATTGCCATTGTGGCCAATGCCATACAAATCAACCAGTATGGAAAAAATTTGAATATATTTGCAATCGGGACAATGTCTGTTGATCATAATCACTGACTATATAGGCTTAGGAGATACTTTTTTTCTTTAGCATTTAATTAGCACTTTAGGTGTTAGCAGAGACTCAGGTTGTAGTTTGAATATATCACTAAGGAAATTCATATAACATTTTAAGGAGCTGCGTATGTTTAATAGTAGGAATTAAAAAGAAAGAAAAAAAGCGTGTTTACCCAGTTGAAACAACACCTTTTTGCTTTCTGTCTGTATGGCTCTGTTTGGTTGATTTATTAATACATTTTGATCTTTTCTGATGTAGTTTAACATCTGTTCAATTACCATATTCTTAGCACACATTTCCTTGGCATGTTTTCTGCTCCATCTTCCCTTTGTTCTCTTGGACAAATTGACTGATGTTGATTTCATTTGGGATGTGCAATACTAAAGGTTAAGTGGAGATTATGCGAGTGAAGTAAGCCATCAGGATAACACTGGAGAAGTTCAAAGGAAAAATAATGGAGGAAAAGGTGTTCAGCAGAGACACAGAGGAGTAGTGACATAGTAAAAAAATATATACTTTAAAATCTAAAATATTGGTGGCTTTTCTAACAAACTATTGATTTTTATCATAACATTTTGCCATTCTAATACTAATCTGGTAAATATCATATAGTTTTTGCTTTGGCCTTCTGAAAAAATTAACTGTTCTAAAGTTATGATGTCAGAGAGGAAGGATATTTGCCATTTTCTTTTTTTTGTGCTTTCTACTAATTACTTAAATCTGCAGCATAATCTTTTAATAAGTTAAACTTGATTTTCTCATCTTCTGAATGAAATTTTTTTGTTTTTGACATTGAAACTTTTCTCAATGTCTCAAGTATCATTCTTTTCATGATTTCTACTTTTGAAGTTTTTCCTGTCCTTATTCTCTTTTTCCCTTTCTGCAGAACATTTAATATGCAATCAGATAGCAAAGAGAAATGCAGCATCCAGGCTGGAATTCAATTTCTGTATATTCTCTTTATCCACCTTTGATTTTGAGAAATGAAACTGTCAACCTAAGCATCAACATAAAACACAAATCTTTGCTATTATCAACAAAGGTGTCTCAAAATGATAGGGTGTAATTGTTAAATAACACATTAAGAAACATGTGCACACACACACCCACACACACATGACCATTCAAGTCAATAATGAGAGATCTATGAGTTACCTTTACTATCATTTACCAAATTTTCCAAAATTTACTATAGTATTTTTTTAAGTTTTCTCAGTTATTCTGAGATGTGAATCTGTAAAATTCTCTATTATGTGTCATTTGTCTTTGTTTTTGCTCACTTGGTCATCCAGGCTAGAGTGCAGTGGTACTATCACAACTCATTAAATCTTCGAAATTCCGGGTCCAAGTGATACTACAATCTCATCCCCCATAGTAGCTGGGACTCAGCTATAGGCCACCATACTCTGCTACAATTAAAAAGTATATATATATTTTGTTGAAATGGGGTCTTGCTATGTTGCCTGTGGTAGTCTTGAACTTCTGGACTCAAGTGATCCTTCTGCTTCGGCCTCTCAAAGTGTTGAGATTATAGGCATGAGCCACCATGCCTGGACAATTGTGTCATTTGTTAACACAAATTTCCATGGACCTTAAAATGTAAAGAATGGCAATTATGAATTTGTTTGCAGAAATATTTGGGCAAAGTCAGTTTCATTATATTGAAATTGAAACTTCCAAAAGTAAAAGCTTGATTTCAGTTGCTAGATTGTGCGTTTTAATTGTGTAATGAAATGCAATGAAATGATTTTACAAATAAAACATCAGGACAAAGCTGGGAGACAGAAAAACGGCAGATGAAACACCTAATATTTAACTGTAGCAATGAAAACTATTATTGTGACTGGAGAATCCTATTTTTCTGGGTGTTATAAGATAAACATAATATATTTCAATCTTCAAAGTGTAAAGCTTGATTCTGAAACTTTAGAGGCTGTCTTTTTACCCTCAACTTTACAATGTTCCTCCAACTTAAAAATAAATCAGAAAAATCTTCCTGACCTGAGAAAATAGAAGTCAACTGAGGACTGAGGGAGTGAAAACATAAATTATATGTTTCATAAGATGGAATTTTGTTTGCTAGCTGCTTCTATCATCCTTATTCATGGAAAGGCAAACATTCAGTGATCTGGATAAGGTCATATTACCAGGACTCTCTCTCTCTCTCTCTGGTTCTCTCTCTATCTCTGTCCCTCTCTCCCCCACACTCACAAACACAGAGTTCTTTTATTTATGAATTAAGAAAAGAAATGTTTCCCCCTCCGTGGTTGTTATCTTTAAACTTCTGCAGTGATTTCAACTGGCATTGTAGCATATATCATAGAACAAAAAATTGGTAAGGAAATATTTCCATATATAGTACTAACCCCAAAATACCTCAGGTAATTATTAGGATGGAGAGAAGGGAGGTTATAATGAATCAAGCTATCCTATTTTAACTGTATTGGTTATGTTTCACAGTGGTGACATGGGCCCCTTGTGGATTGTATGAATTAATATGCCTCTAAAATGGAACAGCTTCCCCTTCTCAAAGAGTGGAGTTAGTTTCTATATCGTATGCTGTCACTTCATAACTTAATAATTGAAAATTAATTCTATGATTATCCATAACTCAGGCAAATCCCATTAATTTTATTGAACCAAAAGTATCAGGTAGAAATATGTTTCATTGTTTATTTAGTTTGCTCATGTTTTAAAAACAACCTGAATTTTAAAATGTCATCAAGAACTTCTGTGTGTGTGTGTGTGTGTGTGTGTTTGTGTGTGTGTGTGTGTGTGTGTGTGTGCATTTACTAAATCTTTTTACAGTAAATTATCTACCAAATTCAGGCCCCTTGAATATGAATGTTTCCTTTCATTCATTCTTTCATTTATTAAAAGCAAGAAAACCACATCCATTTATGCACATCCTGGTGCTTAGTTTTAAAATTATATTTGTTTTATTTTTCATAGATATTTTTCCCCAAAGAAAAGGGCTTTAATTTGCATACCTCCTCTTTCAGTCTAGATGCAGAATAAGTAAGGATTCGATAGTGATTAGTTACATAAGTGTTAGTTTTTAGATAAAATTCCCTGGCAACACTTAGAAATTGAAATTGTTAAAACAGGAACCACTTTCTTAACATAGTAGAGTATTTACAACAATATTTGATGAAGATATTTTCAAATGAGATATATAATGCTTTATTGGGAAGTCTTAAAATGCATTTTTATCTGGAACTTTTAGATATAACATGGAAACTGTGAGGCAAAAATCTGAATAGCCAAACTGGAATAAATATATGAGATACTTCACCAAAAAGTTGAGTTCTTTATTCTAGATATAATGTATAAAAATAAATTGTATCTTGTGATTTTCTTTAGTTTCTTCAAAATTTAGTCATCACTTTCACAAAAATATATTTGAGTTTTTAATTTGAGCCAGATGTGTAAATGCTAAAATTGTGACATCTAATGACAAAAGAACTACCTTCAATATTTGGAACAAAAAATTTTGGCTGTGCGACTCTATCACTTCTTGGAGATTGGAGAGGTTTAAAGAATCTTATTAATTCCCAACCTGAATAGTTTCACTTTACTTATCTATTACCACCAATGAACTAAAGAAGTACTTAATCAATATAATATTTTGTTATTAAAATGCTTGGAAATTAAGATTAAGCATGGATAAATTGTGTATTTGTAAATGATTTATCATAGTTAATTGGTCCCAGTAAACTTGGAAGAGTTAATAAGAGGTATCAAATTTTTAGGATAAAAAAAGATGGAGTAAGAGTTTACTGATTGAATATACCCACTGACTCATTTGTTTAGCCGAAATTTATTATATTACTTAATATGTGCTGTGTACTTAGGTAATGAGCATATACTGGTGAGCAGGACATTGTTCCTACATTCAGACTCTATAAATTTGTAGACCAGGCTTATATAAATAAAAATTATAATAGGGTATCCTATTTTGTTGTATTAATGTATGTCTAGGGAGCTATACAAATACTGAGAGATTGTAACTCAGTGAACAATTACTGTAGGCTGGGGAAAATTACCAAGAAATAATAACATTTATATCGAGTCTTGGGAATTAACAAGAAATAATAAGGAGAGACAATTATATGGCAGATTATAAAAAGTCAGAACAATTTATTGTGGTATTTCACAAAAAATGTAAGCATAGAGTGTTTGTAGAATCCTTGCAGAGGATGAATTTGGAAATATTAGCAAGGGGCATATTATAGTTTCCACTGTGATCATCATAATTTTTACTATCTTGGGTATAAACAAGATGAAATTTTTACTTAGAGTTGTTTTTTGTTGTTTGATTTTTTTTGAGTGTAGAGTTTTAAGTGTGATTTTCAATCTTCATCTCCAATATTCACATTCTTAGATGGTCTTAGATAACCTTCTACATTGCTCTAATTCCAGCATGGAAAACTTTGACTGCAATTTGGAGGATATACTGGAAGACACAAGGCTGAAGAAACTATTTAAAATCCCATAAGAGTGAAGAATTTTGTAATTTTTTTCTCTATTGTATGCACAGCACTTTAACAGTGGCTGGCATATTAGTAGGCACACAGTAAATACCTACTAAATAAAAAATGTATCACACTATTGTAGTCTTTAAGTAATAAGTTTGTTGATATCGAAAGAAAACATAAAAACTCATGTAAATGATGTCTGGGAAGTAGAATCATCAGGACAAAGTTATCGAATCATTTTTGGCTAAGTGTGGAGAGGAAAATAGATGAGGAGAAGATGGTGCTCAGGTTGATAACTTAGGATGGTGGGATGGTGCTGCTACTGATTTGATAGGATATTCAGGGAGAGTACGCTTTTGCTCTTTTCTAAGTGTCCTCAGAAGTTAATGACAAATCATCACTTATCTAGGAATTCCATATGTTAACATATGTTTTGACTAAAAACATTACCTTCAGAAAGCTAAGTCCACTCATTCTCTTTCACATAGGTTAGCTTTTACTTCTCTTTTAAAAGAATATTCCCAGCTGAATATATTTCTTCCTGACAGAAGACAAAAGAAAAAAAGAAGGCTTAATACAGCTACTATTTTTGTCATCTGGCATCTTAACCCTCTTTAATATAAATTTTGGGTAAATCGTTTTCTTTTTCCTGTACTCGCTTTAAAAATTATTTCAATAGCAGATTGTACCATATTTTCTCATTTTTTTCTGATAATATTCTTATTGATTCATTTAAATGCATCTTCTTTGTCCTCCTTTTCGGGTTCATTGGTAATTTGCTAAAAGAATGCCGGTGGGAACAGAACAGAAGCATTTTCAAGATTAAATTGGCAATGGTTGTGACTGATTAAATGAAGAAAGTAAGGGAGAGAGATTCATCACAGAAAGAAGGCTTCTTTAAGCAGCAGAATTGAGGAATTAGTTAGTAAATAAAAGAACCAACAGGTTTTCATTGTTTTATTTAATTTTGGTCAACCGACTTGTATTGGCTTTCATAGCATAAAGAAAATATTGTACTCTAAACAAGCATAAAACAAAAGCACACCTTTAATACAATACTGTGCAATCAATGGCTTTTCCCCAATGATTTATGGAAATAGCTCTAAAGGGGAGAGATGATTTTGTTGCCAAGTCTCTTCAGGTATCATCAGTATTTTTAATCTCTTGTGACATTGCTGTACACCCTTTTGCTGCTATATTTCTAAATGCCCGGAAGATGCTATTTCTGGCTGTTTCTCTAAAATTATAGGACCATATGCTAGTCTCCTTGATCATAGGAATTTATGACATGCTCTCTGTTTTACTTTTACCTCAGTTGACATAATATTTTCTAGCAAGTTCATGTGTTGCTTTTAAAATAACTTAATTCAACTCTTGTAGACAAAAAAGAAACATTTTCTTTCTGTGGTCATTCAGGATGAGATGGTAGCGCCAGAGGTCTCAGTGACAACGCTTCAGGGAAATATTTTTAGGATCTGACACATTCAGCGAGACAAGCAAGATGAAAAACGGCCTTTTTCTGAAAATTTGATAAAAGGAACATCACACCAGAAGAAAACTAACAGAGAATGGAGGTAGATCCACCTAAGAGACCTGTAGGTCAACACATATTCAAGTGCAGATCAGAGAATGAGCTTCCCCAGAAGAGCAAGCAGGAAATCTGAAAGAGAAACCTTTTCATAGGAAGGAAGTGCTCTATTTAACAGAGCTTGACTTTAGTATCAGTCAATTGAGGCAGCTCTACACAGAAGAGAGCATCTGGCCCAGTGTCTACAGAGGGCAGGCACTTCCTGGACCCTTGAGCAAACATCCCAGGAGGTCATGTAAAACAGCTATCCTACTTGGTTGAACAAAACAAATGGTACCAAAAAAATTTTCTTTCCTTTGAGGAAAATTACATTCATTACAAATATTTTTTTAAAACAACAAATGAAACACAGTTGTAAAAAAAAAAGAAAGAAAGAAAGAAAAGAAAAAGGGATATTTCTAGAAATTGAAAAGATCACAATGTTTTATGTTGAATACAAAATACATTCTAACAGTAGAAGGTCACATTAAACATCCAAGTGATGTTAATGCAAAGAAAATTCAACATTGTTTTGCAAGGAGGTCCAAATTCTGGGGATAGAATTTTCAAAAAACAAACAGATATGAAACTACAGGTATGAGAAGAGAATGTAAGATCAGGCAAATAATCCTGATGCAAAGAAGTTACATAGAGAAAAACTACTACTAAATCCTGCCATAGTTTTGTAATTAAAAAGCAGTTTCGGGAGGCTGAGGCTGGCAGATCACTTGAGGTCAGGAGTTTGAGACCAGCCTCGCCAACATGGTGAAACCCAGTCTCTACAAAAAATACAAAAATTTGCTGGTAATTGTGGTACATGCCTGTAGTCCCAGCTACTTGGGAGGCTGAGGCGGGAGAATCACTTGAACCCTGGAGGCAAAGGTTGCTGTGAGTGGAAATCATGCCACTGCAATCCAGTCTGGGCTACAGAGTGAGACCCTGTCTCAAAAAAAAAAGTAGTAGTGACACGTAAATATACTACCTCATTGTATACTTAACTATGATCCTCACATTAAAAGTGTTATAATTCAAAAACGATTTAAAAACTAAAATACATGCTTTTTTAAAAAATGCATTAAGTGGTATTTAATCTGTAAGATAATACACAAAGCTATTTGACCAAAAATATTGTTAAAACTAATTAATTTATATTTTTGTTCTAACTTATTTTCATTGTATTATAAAGATAATGCTTTCCATTTGATTCATTTGTTCCTTCTTCCAGTGTTTTTATTTTCCAGTTAAAAAGGCTTTTGTGACATCTTAAACTATTTATCAGAAAGGCATGGCCATAGAATTGGTAATATATCTTCTCTTTTAACTTCTCCCCTCATCCCATAGAAAGGGAAGTTTCGGGTTCTAATTAGTAAGGAACAAACAGTTGAGAGAGAATGTCAAGTTTTAGAACTACAGCAATTCCAAATGCTCATTGATTAAATAGTGGATAGTTTTATATAAAGGTCATTTATAACATGGATTTTTGGTTCCGTGTCATAGAAGGTAGGTTTAATAGCAGAATCAGCAATCAAAAATACGTCAAAGATGTGCTGGAGGATTGACTCCAACAAAATGAAATTTAATAGAAATAATTTTAGTATCAAACTTGTGTCCAAAAAATCCGTCTGCACAACAGAATATGAGAGATACCAGTGTATACACACATAAGTACATTTGGAGGCTTTCTGACTGAAATAAATGTGAGCCAGCCATGAGATCTGGTTGCCAAAATGATACAATCTTAACTTCATTATTAGTAATAATCGGTGGAGAGTGATAATTTCACTCTGATCACACAATCTGTTGTCAGACCGCAAGTGAAATTATGTTCAGTTTTGTTGTATGACAGTTTAAGAGGCAAAAACATTAACTGGTGTATGTTCAGAGAGGAGTAGCTAGTGCCTTGAATGGACTTTTAGTAGTGCTGTATGCTGAATATTACAGGAGGCAGAAAAATTTGATATAAAGAATGGAAAACTATGGGGCAGCAAATAAGCCCATGCACTGAACTAAGGGGCTCAAAGCACTTTATGAAGCTGTATCTTCATAATTAATTTAAAATATAACACCAAGAAAACATAAAAGATGTATTTAAAAAGTCTAGAAAAGTTACATTTTTCTTATTGTTGTTGATACTATTTTGACACATCAACACTTCAAATTGTTAAAGAAAACATTATCAAAAACATCTTTCATTATCTAATTTTGTGACATTTTTTTGTTGGTGACCTAAGCATGACTCCAGAGCATTCTGGAAATATGGCACTTCAGGAGGTGATCAGTTTTCAAATACGCAAATATTTGAATGGCTGAGATAAGATGTTAGGTATTTAAATATTGAAAATATGTTTGAACCAGAGGACTGCCAAAATTTCTTCTAAATCAAGCAGTACTATTTTTGTCTCTAAATAATAATTTTATTCCTATTAGTTCATATTCTCATATAAATTGAATCCAACACATAGAAACTTTCAGATCAAATAAAACTGAGATAAATTAGGTTACTATATGTTAGCTTCCATATTTAACTAAGATTTTTACTTAACTGAAGTTTTAAGTCACATTTTCAAGTTTGCATTAACCTCATTGCAACTGCCATGGAGTTGATATGGCATTATCCATAAACTGCTTATGAAGATTATTGGTAGAAGGTACAAAGCAAGGCACATCTTTACCATTTGAACACAGGCGATATAATGTTTTTTATCTATATTCTGCTGTTATTTGATATGCAATCTTATTTTTAGTAGAAACAGTTGTTTCATGTGAACACACAAGAATAAATAGACTTCATTTCATTTGGAGTGATGGCTTAAATAAGTATATTTGGTTTCAAGAAGAACAGAAATTGTGTTTTTTATCCTTGAGAATAAATTATAAACTCTGGAAAAAATCAATAGTTTTTTTCTTGTTTAGACATCATTTGCTTTAGGGACAATAGAGAAAGCTCTTACAGGAGTTTAAAATGACTAAAAACTAATGTATAATCTGAGGATCCCCCATGTCCTGTCTCTTGAATGATTAAGTTTTGGCTTAGGTAAAAAGTGCCACGATTTTTATTTTTATTGAGTGACTTTCTTGCATACCATAAAGAAAATATTGGGTTTTAGTAATTTGCTAACCACTAAACTAGAAGTTTGCTAGAAATTACATTTTGGATAACAAAGAATATTTCCCATGAATTTATACTCCTTAGCAGCTAATGAACATTTATTTGTTTGTATAAGCCATCAAACAAACAAATGGGGCCCAAGGCTCAGACTCAATAACTAGTTTTACATAAAAGTAAAATGCAATCCTCTATTTCTATTGTATCATTATTATTTTTATTATCATAATTTTGGGGTGCCTGTTAGGACCAAACAGGCACATACAATTAAATATAAAAACAATATAATATGTATACAAGTAATTTACATGAAATTAAATATTTGTACAATTAAACATGAATTTTGTATTATTGTTGTTTCCTAAGTATTGTTGTTGCTTTTATTTATAAATTTGGGCTCTCTAAAAAGCTTACCATTCCCTTCCTTGTTGGAATTATTATCCATGTCTCTATAAATAGAGCCTTGCTTTGTGTGGACTCAATTGATTGGGCCAAAGGTGAACATGTATTATTGAAAGTGTGAAGTGGTCTAATAATTTTCTTTTTGCTGAGTGCTGGCTCATTATGAGACTGGGACAATCAAATGTAAGCATAAAATTTGTTACATTTTGTCGGCTTAGTACCCAGTGCCACCAATTTGGGGCAGCCCTTCTGGTCTATGGGAAAGTAGATTGTGAGAGTCAGATTACAGATGGGAAAAGAAAATTAAGTAGAGGTAATAAAAAGGATAATAGAGGAGAGTGAGAGAGTTTTTTTTGCACGGTTTAGGTTTCATTTCCTGTGTTAGTTTTTTGTGAACTTGTACAACATTGCTTGCTTTGTACATTTCATAGTCATAATTAGTTTTTTAACCAAAATTAGTTTGAATATATTCTTCTTTCTTAAAAACAAATAATTCCTTATCAAAATATACAGCAAAATGAGACTTGCATTTTAGTTATTTTATTAAATTATTTATTTTACACTTGGAGAAACTGAGGCTTAGTGAGGTTATATGATGTGTTTATATATATTTCATAGAAATATTCTTTTGTCATTTCATTCTTTAATAATTGGGAATTTTTATTAAAATATAGTTAACAAAATTTGAAATACATGTGTTGTAACTATTCAGCTTGATCATCAGTATTCCATCATATGAGTATACCACAATATGTTTATCCAATTCCCTGATGATTAACATTTGGTTCATTTTCAGGTTTTGGCTATGAATAAAGATGTTATAATCATTATGATACAAATGTTTTTGTGAATATACACTCGTATTTTCATTGAATAAATAGGATTTGAATAACTAACTGTATATAAGAAACTCCATAAACAATTCTTCAAATTGGTTATACTGTTCAACACTCTCATCTGCAGTGGATGAAAGATCAGGTCCTGGTGGTTCCACATCTGCTCCAACATTTAGTGTCCTTAGGTTTTGTTTTGTTTCCCATTATAGTGACTGAAATGTAATATGATGGTAGTTTTAACTAGTGTTTTCCGCTAGCTAATAATAGCAGATTTTCATGTGCTTTCTGGTCATTTGTATATTTTATTCTGTGCACATGTGTTTAACTTTTTCCTTTAACAATTAGGTAATTTATTGATGATTTTTATAATTTCCTGATGTATTTTGAATACTAGTCACTTGTAAAATATACATTCTGTGAATTTTTTTATCTGTGCCTTATTTAATAATTTTTAATAGTATTTTTGGTGAGAGGACATTTTTAATATTAAAGAAGCCCAATTTATCATTCACTTTTGTCTCTTCTTATGATTTGTGGGGGTTTTTGTTATACTGACTGGGGAATTTTTAAAGTTTTATTTATTTATTTATTTTTGCCTACTCTGAGCCTATAAAAGTACTTTGTTTTAAGAACTGAAGGATCTGAGGTTTTACTCTACTTACAAAGTAATATTTGATTATACAGTTTCATAAATGCTATTGGAATACCCAGTATTAGGACATCACACAAAAACGACTTTATAAGTCAAGGAATAACAAACAGCATGACTATCTGTATTTTTTTTTCAAATTTCTTTCACTTCAAGTCCCATGTGATTGATATGGATGGACCAGGAATTAGTGTTTCATGTTGAAAAGGTTGAGTTACTGAAGCAAAACGCTGAACACAGAACATTTGAATCTTTTATAATTGGCACTAAGCTTGCCGGCCCTTTGATCTGGAGGAAGACATACTTTTTACTGTGCTAAGGAGTAAGCATAAATATTTTCCATAAGGAGACACTATCTTCTTCCAAGGCTATGTAAGCAAACTCACCCATTCTGGGGAGCAACATTACCTCTGTCTTCCAAAACTAGTTATTATATATATAATAATAATTTTTTATATATGTGTGTATATATATAAACATTTTTAATATCAAAGATTCTTCAAACCTTCTCAGTTTTATACTTAATGTTCCTACTCTAATTTATCTATATCTATATCTCTCTATATAAAATACTATATACATATATATATATATATATATATATGACTTTTTTTTTTTTTGAGATGGAGTCTCACTCTGTTGCTCAGCCTGGAGTGCAGTGGTGCGATCTCTGCTCACTGCAACCTCCACCTCCCGGGTTCAAGGGATTCTCCTGCCTTAGCCTCTTGAGTAGCTGGAATTAGAGCATGGCACCACGACCAGCTAATTATTGTATTTGTAGTGGAGACAGGGTTTCACCATGTTGGCCAGGCTAGTCTCAAACTCCCACTTTTTTGTTTTCCTCCCACTTTGTTTGTTTCCACTAGAATACAAGAACCACAAAGTAACCTCAGGGGACTGTCCCCCGCCATCCCAACGTCCTGGAATCACAGGTATGAGCCACCATGCCCGGCCTATTGTACAAATATTTTTAAAGGATGGTTTGAAACAACAGATTTTCATTGCCTCTGTTCCTAAAACATGCAAGAACAGGAGAGACTGGTGGAGAACTATGCTACAATTCTTTCTAAAAGCTTTAAGATTTTGGGTTTTGCTTTTAGGTTTATGTCCCATCTCAACTTGTACATGAAGTGAGATAATCACCATGGCTTTGTTTTGTTTTGTTCTTTTTTATTTTTTTTTAACATATAGATATTCAATTGTTCTAACAATATTTTCAAAAATTCTTTTCCATCCCTATGGAATTGATGCCTTTTCCTAAAATCAATTAAATGTATCTGTCTATTTTTATACTCTCTATACTGAATTTGTCTATTCTTACACCAATACCAATGTTTACTTATTGTAGAAAAAACATGGTTTTAATAGAGTAGTTGTTGCATAACATAATTGACTCTTATTGTTTAAAATCATTTTCTAAGTCTCAATGATGAGTCAACTAGCAATACCTTGGATAATCTGCTCTCCTGCCTTTACGCTTGTCCCTGTGGAATCCATTTTTCATAAAGATGCCAGAGGGACCCTTTTAAAATGAAAGAGAGACCAGGTCACACCTTCTCTAACCCTCATATTGATTACCAATTCATTCAGAGTTAAAGCACACGTCTTCACAATAAACCTATCAGAGCCTTGTATTTTCTGTAGCTCCAGCTTCATCTCCCCCCGACTGTATCCACACTGGCTTTTTCCTAGCATCCCTGGTTTCTGCTGTGTTCCTTTGAATTGAAGATGTGCTTCCCTGCTCACAGGTCTTTGCATGGTTTATTCCCTCACTTATATCAGGTCTCTGCTTACATGTTGTCTTACCTGTGAGGCTTTCCAGACTGCACTGTTAAACTTGAAATAGCAGCCAACTGTCCCATGCTGCCCCTCTCCCTTATCATACTTTATTTTCTCTCCTGACATTCATCACCATCTGATATAGTGCTTATTTCTTCTTTTGTTTGTTTTCTCCCACTAGAATACAAGGACCATGAGGCAGACCTTTTGTCTCATTTGTTCTTTGCTAGAATTAGATGCCTAAACTATGCATTGGAATATTATAAATACTCAATATTATATGCTGAATAACTGAATGAATTATCTCTTACACTGTGCATAATCTCATCAATATTTTATTCTTTCGAGTGATTTAATTGTTAATTGTTTTGCAATAGTACAGGCATACATTGTGTTTTATCATTCCATTGTGCAAATAAGTCTCACAGAGGTTATGTAACTTGCCCAAGGTCACATATCTTGTGGGATACAAAACAACAAAATCATCCTAGATTTGATTTTTAGAGTTTTCTCACCAATGTTCTTCTTTAGGAAAAAAAAGTGTGTGTGTGTGTGTGTGTAATGTATTAACACAAAGTGTAAAGATATAGAGATCGGCTAAAAAAGGGAACATACAGTTGTTTCTGGATCACCACAAACATTTTCTTAGTTAATAAAATGCACATTGCAATTATTTAGCACTTTTACTGTATGATCTATAATAAAGAACAGCATTTTGTACTTAATTTCAATAAAATTTGACTTGACCTTCATTGTCAAAAGAAGAGTGGAAATGGCCAGCAATATACTAATAAATTATATTGCAAAACACTATGATATTGTTTACAGAATTCTCTTTTTTATACAGAAGAAAAATGTAATTTCTCACTTTGGGGAAAATTACATATCATATTTCAAAATGAAAATGTAGGCTAGGAAAACAGATGTCTTTCACATTCACTTAGAAGAGAAATAAAATATTCTAAGTAGCTAACTTTCAGCTAAATACAATACTGGCTGGCTACACAGAAAGAAGAGAGTTATTTCATAAAATGGCACAAAATTAATTACTTTAAAAGGCTGCAAAACAAAATAATGAAATCACAATGTTTAAAACCCCTTTGTGATATCAATGAGGATATTCAGAATTCCCAAGACCTATTGGGTCATTTGGGAGTAGAGCAAAATAAGTTTACTTTGAATTTGTAAAGCATTCTGCTGTAATCGAATATCATGCTCTTTTTTTCCTTGCAACTCATTTAATTTTATTTAAACTACTTCGATTCAGATTGGTGAAACTATGACAAGACTGAGATTTTCTGAATTCTTAATATGTCATGTCACTTGGATAACTAATAAATAATTTAAATTTAACCTGGCCAGAACTTAAAAAAAAACACACACACACACACACACACACACACACACACACACACACCACTGTCCTATTCAAATTCCTGAATATATTTGCTATTACTTCCCTACCTGAATCCAATCTTCTGAACATTGCTGAAGGAATGAGTCTCTTCTTATTCCCTTGCCCATTCCCCTCTCACCTATGTCTATTCTTTCTTCTGTTTCTCAAACATGCTAAATTAAAAAAACTTTTGGTTTTTGTCTTTGATTTTGTTTTTCCTAGAATTCCTTTTTTTTCCTTTTTTTTAATTTTTATATTTTTTCTATTTTATTTCTTATTTCATTTCATTTCTGGCCCAAAGTTATCTCCTAAAATAGGTCTTCTTTAATCTTAGAATAGTTCAAATCTTCCCACTGCTGTTGTTATTCTCTATCCACTATTCCTGATTTGCTTGCTTTTGTCTCAGTATATTTTGAGGTATATGCTATACTGTCTTTACTTATTTCCTTATGTGTTATCAATCACTTACAAAAATGTAATATCTTAAAGCAAGGTCATGTCTTCAGTGCCTAGGAGAGTTTCTAGCTCATGTATTAGGCCAGTATTATACAACTCTTGGTTATATGACTAAAATAATAGGTTGGAATTATACCTAAATTCATACTTTTCATGTTCAAGGCATATATGGACAAGAAATAATTTAGAAGGAATCTATTTCAAAGTTAAATGAGGTAAAGTTAAACTAACAAAGTATAAAATAAAAGAATTATTTAAACATTTGATAGGAAGTGGTAAAGAATTAAGCCTTACTTCCCTTCCTGTAATAGTTGCTGACTTGGAGTATTACTCTACAGAATACTTGCACTCATGTTTGAGTTCTATGCTGAAAAAATCTGTTGTAATAATGAACTACTGAAGAAGTCTTTGACTATTAAGCTTTCTAAAATGTCTTACTATTTACTTAGTCAAAACTGGACACTTTCACGTGACAACACTACATGTGTTTTTATTTCGGACGATCACATTTGCGACCCTCCTCTTTCCACCATTCAGATAATACTACCATACCTAGATAAAAACTGTTCTGTAAGAAAAACATTAATCCACTAGAAAACAATAAAATATATAAGGAAGAATGCAGTTGAAAGAATTATGTCATTCAAACAAAATATTTTCCAGATCATTAATCTCAGTAATTTTATTTTTATTTAATTGATTTTATTAGGTTTTGCAAGAAAACTCTTTCTGTTACATCCATTACATTCAATTATGGCAAATTAACTTATGCTAAATGGCTTTTTATAAAAATTTTTGTCTGAAGCAGAAAGCAAGGTGATCTTTTACCTACAACTCATGACAACTTTTATTGGGTGGCAGAATGAGGTAGAAATATATATTTAGATAAATGTAACAAAGTAGGATGATAAACTTATATTTACTTTAAAGTTTCAGCATCTACTTTTTGTGTTCCTATGAAAAATCAGTCACCTCTAAGACCAGTCTGTCATTAGTCACTATATTAATAAATCTAATAAAACTAACCTTTTACAATTATTAAGCAAACTTATCTTGTGTTGAAACACGTTTTAAAAAGTTTCAATATATAATGGATTATAAAGAATGAATACAGAGGAATACATTTATGTATGAAATTATCAAAAAAATGAAGAAAACATTTATATTGTCATAAGCCCTCATGAATAAATAACAAATATAAAGCTGCTTTAAGAAGGAAGAATTACCTTTTAATATAATCATATGCATATATATGATTTTATCATATATATGATTGAATAGATGATCATATGATTGAAACTATATATATAGACAAGAAGGAGATTTTGTTAGGAGCTTGTATGGATATAACTGTCATAAACTGTAAATTATTTACTTTAATATAGAACAATGTTGTTAGTAGTGTAGGGTTTAATCTAATTGAAGATGTTACACTATGCATAGAGGGGAAAAATAACAAAAATAAACCAAGAAAAATATTTGGTGCTGAAATCCTATAGATTTTTTGGCTAAATAAGACTCTTTAAAATTAAAAGGCATTCACTTTTTTTTTCAGCAGAGAACTATTGCAATGTCATTTTAATATTGAACACAAGCTTTAAAAAAATCCTATTTAAATGTAGAACAAGTCTATGTTAAGGACAGGATTTAATATGCTGTGAGTCCTCTCCATTAAAGCTCTTCTGACCCTTTTTGATTTGATTTTTTTTAAACTATTGTCTCTTGTCGTATCTAGGATAGAAAATGTTCTGAATATATAGGTGGGCTGCATGCTGATGATATAATTGGGGAGTTTTAATTGCTAACTTAAAACAAAAAGCTTGTATAAAGCTCCAATGATCATTTAAAGCCATTAGAAATTTCCCCAGAAAATGCAGATCTTTCGGAATTTAACATACTCGTTCTAAAACATAATCAAAAGGCGAGGGGGACCATGACACATGTGATGACCTCTTTGTTTTATAATTAGTAATTTATGTGTCACATTTTTGAATAATTAGTACTTTAATATTTCTTTTAAAAATTATTCACATTATGGGAACATTAAATATTGCATTAGAATCCATATGCTGATTACCATGCAATGCGTTGCCTCTGAAATCTTATTTGCATTCTTAGTTTAGAGGTCATTCAAAAAAGACAAAGAAAAAGAAGAATTGCTTTTTTTGGTCTATGTGAAAGTTTATGCGAGATCAGAGAATTTCAGAGATAAACCCTAAATTAGATATTAGAGAACTCAGTTCTGAATGTTGGAGGACAGACAGGGTATTATTACCTCTATTGTTTCATAAGAATAAATATTTGAAGTTACAGTAGCCTGCCTTTGAAAAGAAATTATTTTGTTTCATTTTTTTCTTTACCTGTTAACTTGATGTGTTTTTGTTTTTGTTCTTAAACTCAATTGTGAGAAAGTATCCACCATAGATAGTGCTCGAAGTGAATAAATTTGGTTTCTTAACCACCATGGCATGTGTATACCTATGTAGCAAACCTGCACATTCTGTACATGTACCCCAGAACTTAAAGTATAATCAAAAAATAAATAATCTATCAAATGAAATCCCCTCATCCATATGTTCCATAATATACTCTCATAAATCATATTTTACAGATACTCCTAAGAAAGGATAAATGTTCTACCATATGCCATTTCGAGTTGCTCATCATATCACACTACTAGTAATATGAAGCTACTGAGTAAACCAGATATTGAACCTGGAATTTTTGACAGAGTAAATACAGAGATGTCATCTTAAGCGTGTGGTACTCAGGGTTCAGCAAAGTATTCAGGCTATGGAAACCACATGCAGTGACACAAATAGCCAACGTCCCACAATTCTAGGAGATGAGAGTTCTATTGACTTTTTAGTTAACAGCACTGGACATTTCATCCTGCATTTTCTTCCTAGGTAGGATTAACACTCTCTTCTGTGATCAATATCTCTTGTTGAGTAAATGACATTCATTCTCTTTAATAGTTATGAGATAGTAAAAATAAACTAGTATATACTCAAACACTCTAACCTAAGGGGAAAAAAAAGATGATTATGATAGAGGACACACATAGATATTAATACTCATTGCTGTACCTGAGATCTTTGTGGGAAGATTTAAAATGCTTATAAGTCTACAACATTTTTTCTATCATTTATCCCCTTTGGCTCCCTGACCTCATTAGTCATTTTCTTGATGTAGAATGCTTTGCTGCATTAAGACCAGTTTTGCATAGGTCTCTCCCCTGCTCACACACGGGCTCCCTTACTGAACAGATGTCATTTGTTCCAGTAGTTCCAGTTCCAATTCCACAATCTATCACATACTAAGTACTCAATGGATTTGTTGAATAAATTATCGGAATAATGAATGTTATAGATGTTTGCTACCTATCTTTTTTCTTTCTCTTAGAAAGTGTCACACATCAATTCATTATAACATAAATCGAAATGGGAGTATCTGTGAGGTACAGCTTTCAATATATAGATAATTGATTAGAAGATTTTATCAGATATATAAAAACTTAAATATTTATGTATGGATGATTGACAGAGAAAATATTGTAAACTATCCACTGGTATTTTTCTATAACAGAAGTCTTTTTCCCCTGTAGCCACTAGCATATCAGTTACTTGATTGTTTAAAGATTATATCTTTTCTGATTGGCTCATGCATATGCTCTTCTGCAGCAGATTCAGGTATGCTTCTTCTCACAGTGTGATGCAGCCAATTACTGCAAACACATTTATTGTTCATCAAAAGAAAATACCATTAACAATTTCAATCTTATTTTTAAATAATTCAATTAAATCCAAAGTTTACGGTAGGATTACATATAAAATGTTCCACTTCATATTTTCATTAATGCCAATAATATAATTTGATCATGTTTAACTGTGAAATTAAGAAAATATTGATCAAGTTAATACAGATTAGGAGGCCTGAGTAGAGAGGAGTTTATATATGACACAGGATGATATGTATCAGACTCCTTGAGAAGGAGAAATGTGCATAAAGATTTGAAGGAGGTAAGGGAGTTAACCAATGAGTTATATGGGGGAAGAACATCTCAGCAGAGAGAACACATAGAATCAAATTTCTGACAAGGGACATGCACTGACACAGTCAAGGAACAGGAAGAGGAAGAAGGTCAGAGTGTAGGAAGATGAAAATTAAGAAAGGAAGAATGTCTAAATCATGTCGGACTTGGAGAACTTTGTAAAGACTTTGACTATCACTGTGAATTAAATCATTAGAGGATTTGGGAAAAAGAAGCTATAGACCCTATTTCAATTAATAATATTTTTTTACATGTCTTCCTTGTCTTAAGGTGAGCAAGGATCGCTTCAAAGAATACTGTTTGGTGTTTATTCCCCAGATCAAAGCTAGAGCTGATGCTGTTTGGGCCTGGATGGTAGCAGTGGAGGTGATGTGTATTGGTTTTATTGCAGATATATTTTGAATATACGGTTAGCAGAATTTCTCAATAGGATATGGAATGTAAATGAAGCAGACATTATAAGAACAGTTTTGAGCTTTCTGATTTGTGGAACTGGAAGTATAAAATTACATATAAGTGAACGTATAAAGAAACGCTTCAAGTGCAGGAGGTTTTGTTGTTTGTTGCTTTTTTGTTGGGAAGAAGGGGAAGATCAGAAATTCAGTTTGACATCCGATATAATGTGAGATATAGAAAATAATAGTTTTTTGTTCACAAAATTAACAAATAATCTAGACAGAAAATACAAAAAGGAGAAGAAAATAAACTTACCTATATTTCTATCACCCAGGCATTAGAATGGAGAGTATATATCATGAGTGAAAGTGTGCGCTCTGGTGTATCACTAATGGTATTGCAAGTTTAAAAGTATATTAGGTAGGAGGGGGTGAAATCAGCAAGATGGCAAATTTGGAAGTCCCAGCACACATTTCCCGATAAAGATGCTGAGTTAACAATCATGTTCAGGTAAAAACATCTATGACAACTCCAGAAACCAGTTAAAAGACTATAGTACCACAGGCAAGCCCAAAGCTGAGAACCACCACATTGAAATGGTTAAGAAAGTCTTTTCCCTTTATGAATGATTGCCCCTTTCCCAACCTACCACTGCTCAGATCAGCAAACTGCTCTTCCCTCAGAAAAAAGAAGAGTGAAATGTGTATACAGTATCCCCCACTTTAAGAAGGGCTACCCAAAGCACTGTCGTCTGTCTCACCTGTCTCAGAATGCTAATAGAACCTACATAGTTTGGATGCCAGGGAGATGCTAAAGCAAGGGCCGAAGGGAAGCCTACATTTCCGCAGTTGGAGGCCAGTATGGCTTGCTATGATTGGGAAAAGGTGCAAGACTCATAGTTCCTCTGACAGGAGGGAGGGAGAAGAGTGGAACATGAATTCAATGTTTCAGTATTTTGGAGAGCTGCTGAAGAAACTGTTATGCCTCATCTGATTTGGGCACTGATAAGAATCTAGCATAAATTGGAAACCTGTGGGGCTCTGAGAACAAAGGAGAGCAGGGTAGCTTGCAACCATAGCAGCAGAGTAATTAAAGTCCTCCAGACAGACACCAGATGGAATAAGAGATTATGAGCCCTCGAAAAAGATTCTTTCTGTAAGCAGAATATTACAAACAAGCTCAGAGAAGTCACATCTCTCAAAAAAATTACAGAACTCCCCAAAATCTCTAGCCAAATAATTGTTGAGGGTCTTATACTGTATGAAGCCAATCCGTAAAGACTGGAAGATGTGGTTGTTATTTTCAAATGCATAAAATTCAGTAAAAATAAAAATCACAAGGCAAAAAAAACAACCAACTAGCCAACAAATAAAAACCAGAGGAACATGATCACACAGGCAAAAAACAAAAGTCCAAAACCAATCCCAGAGAAATAGATTACCTGGCAAAGCATTTAAAATAATGTCTCAGTGATCTAAAAGAGAATACAGATAGAAAACTATACAATACCAGAGTACCAATGCACAAATAAAATGTGAGTAGCAATAAGGAGATAGAAACTGTCTTAATTTGTGGGGCCTCTATTATAACAAAATACCATTGACTTGGTATCTTATAAACAATAGAAATTTATTTCTTATAACTCTGGAGGCTGGAAATTCCAATATTTAGGGATCAGTGGTGTCTGATTAGAGCTCACTTCCTTAGAGATAATGCCCTCTAGCGGTGTTTTCATAGGGTGAAAGGGGCTGGCTGGCCAGCTCTCTGCAGTCTCTTTTATAGAGGCAATGATTCCAATGACAAGGCTTTTACCTTCATGATCTAATCACCTCCCCAAAACCCCCCCAACCTCCTAATACCATCACATTGGGGGTTAGGACTTCAACATATAAATGTTGAGGATATGCAAACATTCAGACAATACCAGGAACTTTAAATAAAGAACTAAACAGAAATTCTAAACAGAAGAATATAATAACCAAATGGAAATTTTTTTCTGGAAGAGATCAACAGCAGACTTGATCAAGCAGAAGAAATAATTAGTGAACTGAAAGACAGGTAATTTAAAATTATTGAGCCAGAGGTGTAAAAACAAAAGAGGTGTTGTTATCCTCTATGTGTCATGTGTTCTCATCATTGAACTCCCACTTACAAGTGAGAATTTTCTCGCTATTTTTCCTGATACTGCTCCTTTCTCCCACCCTCCACCATTTGGAGCCTATCAGAGGGCATTAGAATGGAGAGTATATATCATGAGTGAGAGAAAGTGTGTGCTCTGGTGTATCACCAATAGTATTGAAGGTTTAAAAGTATATCAGGTAGGAGGAGTGAAATCAGCAAGATGACAAATTAGGAAGTCCCAGCACATATTTCCCCCATAAAGACACTGAGTTAACGCTCATGTAAAGATAAAAAAGTCTATGACAACTCCAGATGCCAGTTAAAAGACTGTAATACCACAGGCAAGCCCAAATCTGAGAACAATCATGTACACCCTCCACCCTCTGGAGCCTATCAGAGGGTGGAGGGTGGGAGAAAGGAGCAGATCAGGAAAAATAACTAATGGGTACTAGGCTTAATGCTGGGGGAATAAAGTAATCTGTACAATAAACTCCCATGACACACATTTATCTGTATAACAAAGCTGTACATGTACCCCGAACTTAAATAAAAGTTAAATTTTAAAAAATGTGGTAACCAAAAGGGAAAAGGGGGTGAGCTATACTTACATCAGATAAAATAGATTTTAAGTAAAAATTATCAAAAAAGACAAAAAGGACATTATATAATGATAAAATGGTCAACTTTATCTATATTTATATATACAATTGTTAAATTGGCCTAGTAAGTTGACCATTATTGTGTATAAATATACGTGTGTGTGTCCATGTGTGTGTATTCACCTCGTATCAGAGGTACTCGATGTATGAAGCAAATACTGACATAATTGAAGGGAGAAATAGAAAGCAATACAATTATGGTAGACAGACTTCAATACCCCAGTTTCAATAATGGATATGTCAACAAGAATACCAATAAAGAATCTGAGGATACGAACAATATTTTAGGCCAATTAGACTGAATGGACGTATGTAGAACACTTGACATATATATTCTCCTCAAGTGTGCGCATAACGTTTTCCAGGATAGATGACATATTAGCTCACAGAAATGTCTTTCCATACTGAAGAAGATTAAAATTATATGAAATAGCTTTTCCAACTGCAATAGAATGAAACTAGAAACTGATTGCAATAAGAAAACAATAAGGATCGCAAATACACGGAAATTTAATAACATGACCTTCTTAAATGTCTATCAGGTTAAAGAATAAATCATAAGATAAATTTAAAATATCTACACATAAATGAAAACAAGAACACAGCATATCAAAACATATGGAATGCAACAAAAGCAATACTAATGGGAAAGTTTATAGTGCTACATGCTTACAAAGTAGGTAACCTAGAAGCGATAAATTCCTGGAAATATTTAACCTACCAAGGCTGAATCATGAAAAAAATAGAAAATATATACAGATCTATAATTAGGATATTGAATCGATAATCAAAAAACTCTCAAGAAAGAAAAACCCAGGAACAGATGGCTTCATTACAGAATTCTTCTAACCATTTAAAGAGGAATTAATGCCAACTACACCAAACTTAAACCTTCTGTGCAGCAAAGGAAACAACGAGTGAAAAGGCTTATCTCTGACTCTTTTTAGGGTACTTGCTTACAATTTTATCAAATCCTCAAACTTCCTTATGTGGCATGTATTTTGTAATGCCTTTTTCTTTTTATCTTAAACTAAAAATCACATATACTGTAAGCAAATTACATAATTAAAAAATCCATATATCACACTGTAACAAAAAATTGAAGTGAACAAAAGTTTTACTTAAATTTATCTAAGTATATATGAATGCTGGAGCATGATGCACTAAAACATGGGTATACAACCTTTTTATGTAATGTGCCAGATGCTAAATATTTTTGGCTTTGCCAATAATAGTCTCTGCTGCAGCTACTCAATGCTAGCGTCACAGTACAAAAGAAAGTCACAGACAATAGGTAATAAATGGGCATAACTTTGTTCCAATAAAACTTGATTTGCAAATTCAAATGACAGACATCAGTTTGTCCAGAGTCTAAGCTTGCCAATCCCTGTACTGAAGACATTATTGGATTTTCAAATGCTTGCCTGAATATGTGAAATGATTATGTATTCAATAACTTTAAATGAAAAAATGACAGAAATATGTATGCATGTGGGAGTGTATATGTTAGCACTATGAGCAGCAATGCTGTTGGTGACAAGAGTTTCCAAAATTACAGTTGACACTGGATAAAGTTCTGAAGTCCAAATTTTATGAATTGCTTTTACACTCACATGAACATTTGGTAAGATTATTTGAAATTTCTATAGCCATACCAACATGTATCAACCAAAATTGATTCTAACAATTTCCAAAATGTGCCCTCAATAGTGGTATCACCTCCATGTAATGGTATTTTTGGTTAAATGCTTCCTCAGTAGTGGTGCCACCTCCATGTAACATTAATTTTGATTAAATTCTTGGAATTGGAAACTTTGTATCAAAATGTAAATAGTATTTTGTATTATGCTTTGGTAACATAAAATATATGGAGTATTTATCCATTCTTTGAGCTGAAAATTAGTTTATAATTTAAAAACTTCAACACTAGGGAAAAGGGTTCTAAAACACTTTGACTCACATAGTCTTTTAACTATGACTTATACGACATTTGGCAATTATACAAATCTATAAAAATATCTATTAC
The DNA here is from genome assembly GCA_036589455.1 of Ateles fusciceps. Classification (NCBI taxonomy): domain Eukaryota; kingdom Metazoa; phylum Chordata; class Mammalia; order Primates; family Atelidae; genus Ateles; species Ateles fusciceps. The sequence goes on from JAZHEH010003310.1 coordinate 7,402,889, forward strand.
TTTATTTTATCAACTAGTATTCTGATTGAAACCTCATTTTATTGTGTGGTTATTAATCTAATTTTTACAAATATAGCTATATTTTTTAATAAATTTAAATATTTATATTTTAAACATAAATAACCCCTAATAAACACCTCATCATTTCTCACCTATTATAATTTACTGTTAGGATATTTTTATAAATAGAATCTGAAAATCAATTCATTTTTACTGAAAATTTTATTAAGCAAGTTAAGATCACCAGGATTATAATCCATTAAAAGGTTCATAAAATATTATTACAAAACAGAATAGACTGTGAACACATTTATAATGACATCAAAACCTTAATATTGAATTGTATACTCAGTGTACATCTACTTTAATCAAAATTTGCTATTAAATAGTTTCCTAAGAAAGTTTTACAATTATGAATTTATTTCTACTTGAACTTTTTGAGCATTGTGGTTATAACTAAATTTGATATAGCAAGGAGGAAAACTCTCAGCCTTTGTCATTTTCCATGACACTGACATTTTGAAGATTGCATGCCATAATTTTGAAGAATGTCCTTTACCTTGGGTCTGTCAAGTTTGTTATTATCAGCCGTCACTTGTACTCCAATACAGAATACCTCTCACTATTGTTTTGCTGTTGTTGTTCATTGCTGTTGTTGTTAGTATGGTATCCAACTTTATGGACCTGACTCTGTAATACCACACTTTGATCTTTAAATTTTTAATTTCATTTTTATTTTCCTCAAGCAACTTTTCTCCATTTTTCCCACAGTCAGCAGAATGTGGGCTCCATAGAGCTAAGATTTTGACTGTCTTGTTTAGAATTTTTTTTACTCCTAGGGCAATACCTACATGTATTTTTTCATAACTAGAGTCTGATTTTGTGCATATTTAATAGGAATAAATGATGGTGATGTGCTCTTAGTTTCGTCACATTCAAAATGCACATCTTGTCAATTTATTGGTGGTGTTAACTTTGGTTACTTGGTTAAATATGTTCACCAGTTTTTACACTCAAATATTGCCATTTTTCTCTTTGTAAATAATATGTAAACTATGGGGAATATAGACTCTTTAATATCATGTTCTTCCAATTTTACCCAGTATGTTTAGTAACCATTGAAAATTCTTGCCTGAATCAATTATTACTATCACAATTGCAAAACGATGTTCTAACTCTGTTCTATATTAATATTTTATTGAAATTTTAATGTAATAAAGACCTCCCCTTCCTTTTTATTTTTTATTATCTATATGGACTCAGAAATTTTTATTTTTTTAAGTTTTTCAATTATTATTTTTTCTTACCATCATTTTTTATGAGACAATACAACTAAGTACAATTTGTGATGCTGTATTGAATCCTGGATCAGGTAAAATTTGCCATAAAGAACATTATTGAGACAACTACAGAAATTAAATACTACATAATATTATTGTACCAATGTTAAATGTCTATAATTACATAAAAGTATGTCTTTAAATTCTGCTTATATGTTAGAAATATTTATAATTATACAGTGACATGATGTCTACAACTAACTCACTAACATATATTTGTGTGTACAGAGAGATAACAGGGAAAGGGAATGAAAAATCAGGAGTAGTATTCCTGCCAAAAATGCATTACCTAAATCTTATAATGATGAAATGTTAGAGATAAATTCAAATCAAACTATAGGACATTTCACAAAACAACCATTCTAAAACTCTTAAAAATATCAATATCTATAAAGACAATCAGAGAGAGCGAGCACAAATGTGGCACATTTTTTTGAATTCATCTGGGTGAAGGATATATGAATCTTTTTGTACCATTCATATAATTCTTCTGAAAATTTGAAATTCTTTCAAGAAAAATGTTTAAAATTAGTTATTGAAGAGATGACCATACCAAAACACAAATAAAAATGCCATTACTCTAAAATTTTGATGTCTCATGATGCAGAAAGCTTCAGTCTCTATGCGTTTTTATAAGACTTTGTGATTTTACTGGTCTCATTCTTTCTCTATGTTCTAACATACACTTCAACTATAACTCAACTGTTAAACAGATTGACCAATTGAAAAAAAAAAAAGCCTTATACAAGGCAAGACACTCTTTCACTGCAAAGGCAGATTTTTAAAATACCAACGGTGCTCAGAAAATATTAATAAAGTAGGTCTTTTTTTTTCTGTAAAACAAATAAATCTCACTCATTTTTCTTCATCTAATAAAGTGATATATACTCATTCTATATATCATCATATACATAAAGTATTTTCAAACTTTTTATATAGAAATATAAATGTGTATAAACACACACATATTTTGATGGTTAAGAATTTCATCTGTCCTTACTGGGTCCTTTTATTTTTCCCCCAAGATATAAAACCAGAATAACAGTTCTAGCCTTCAAATAATTTTGCCAATAAGTGAAAGTCAGTATAGAAAACAATATCCTTCTAGACTATACCACCAATATTCTTCTAGACTATGCCATCATAACTAAGGGGAAGCCGTCTTCTATATAAAAAGGCTAGTTGCACATTAAGGGTTTATTTATATAAGAGGAAGTTCAGGTAGACAGGGCCCTACCTGGTGTAAGGAAAAGAAAAACATGCCTTGAGTTTAGACAGAAATGTACAGACTCTTTTAAGGATAAGTGAAAAGAGACATTGCAGTGCCTGGGTTGAGCAGATACCCATGAAGTAAACTGGAGTGGGGAATGCCAAATTAAGTTTTAGGATGGCCAGAGACATTTCTACTCATCAAGCCTGGAGATCTAGGAGATCAAGAATTTCAGTCACTCCTTACTTCCTCACCCTATCTCCCTCTCTCTTAGTCTTTTATATATTTTTCTCTCCTTGCTAAATCAGTACATAGTTCGAAACTGCCGTAATATGCTAATGTATGTATGAGAAGGTGTGCATGCTGGAGTCAAAATGTAGGTAATCCAAAATGCTAAGCCCCTCAAGAGCAAACTGTTGGAAAATACATGTGATAATGCACTTGTTATGGCGTTATCAACAGATTTGTCCTTCGCTGGAGAACATATGTCATTATATTTTTTCTTTGTTAGTATGTTATCGAATTTATTGACTTGCCTCTGAATGTAATATGATACTTTATTTTTTTATTTTTGAATTTTGTTTTTTTTATTTCCCTCAGGAAACATTCTTTTACTCTTCCTACACTAACTCACTGTGTAGGCTGCATGATGGCAGAGATGTTGTCTGTCTTGTTTAGTATTGTATTTCCAGGACCATGCTTGTACATAGGAGACAATGAATAAATATTTTTGAGTAAAATAAGCTAATGGATGGACAAGTGAATATTTTTGCACGCAGATAACCTTGATAATTTTGTGTTAAAATGTCTCAAAAACAATACACTGTGGGAAATTTCCTTAAAAATTCAATGTGTCATAAAAATTAAAGAGTCCCAGTCACTATGATGAGGTCGTCATCTCTGTGTACACACCTTGTACAGTACCATTTAGAATATTGGTATATAATTTTCTTATATACGTTTATAGAATTTAATGATGCAACAGATATTTATTAACATTATGAAAGTGATCTATACATGTTTAAATAAAATATTCATTATGGTGGGAAAAGTGGGAAAAACAAGCAAACATATATTTTCTTATAATGTGACCCTAATGGATTGAAATTTTTGCGTCCTTTCCCCAGAGAAATGACTTCCTGTGAATGCATGCCATTTAACCAGCAGGTAAAAATAAAGGCAATGGCCAGTTTAGAAACTACAAATGTATTACATTTGGAAATTACTGTTTGTGAAAATCTTTGACATCAAATTCTTCTAAGGTTGTCCTATGTCAAGTGATATGAATCACTATAATGCAATTTTCCAACATTACTTGAGGATTGTGTTTAGTGAAGGTCAGTATGGCATAATGATGAAGAATGTGGTCTCTGGAGCCAGATATCCAGGACTTAAACCCAATCCCAGCATTAACCAACTCAGTGATTGTGAGTTGGTTAATGCTGGGATTAACCAACTCACAAACCAACAAAGTGATTCAATCTCTTTGAGACTCATCTCTAAATTGGAATTATGATAGAGTTATTGTGAATGTTAAAATAAGTTAATGCACATAGAGTTCCCAAACCATGCTCAACATGTCAGGAGCAATCATTAATATTATAATTAATATTAGTATCTTAGTGTAGGGAGAGGATTGGTGTGTGGAGAAGTCATATATGGAGGGAGATATTACAATTACTACAGTGTACCCTGTCCTGTGGATACCAGCTGGGACAAAATCACCTATAAGTGGCCACAGGAAAAGTTGCAATAAGCACAGTGCCCATGTGGGTTCATGATGCTGTTTCCTTTTCCTATCTAGTGAAAGAGAGTACTAGGCTTTCAGGTCACTGGAGCAGTGGCCATGTTGTTAACTAATGATATAGTATCTTATCACATACTTTAGATACTTTGAGGTAAACTTTCCAACGTTTTATAACCTCTAAGCTTTATGTCTGAAACTTGGGGTGTTTTGAATTGGAGACTGCTGTAGAGACAGATAGTCTCTGGGATTAAAGATCTTGTGTGTAAGGATGATACAAAAACCTCATAATTCAAATGTAGCCTAGACTTTCACCCAAAAGGCAACATTAGACAAGTTATTAGGTTGGTGCAAAAGTAATAATGGTTTTTGCCATTAGAAGTAATAGGGAAAATCACCATTACTTTTGCACTAACCTAATACTTTACCCCTGCACCTTCATTTCCATCATTTATTTTTCAAATGAAGTTTTGAGACCACATGATCTTCAGATGCCTTATTTCATCCGTAGTCCACTTTTACTAACGTTATTTTCTATTTAAATTGATATTTTCACTTCCTTTTCTCTCTGATGTCACAAGAATGAAAAAAAAGTCTAAGACAGAGCTTTATATATATATGTGTGTGTGTGTGTCTGTGTGTACACACACACATATACAACCTTCGTAAAGACCAGAGTGATCTACGAAAAGTTAACTTTGATCAACAAATTGTAAGTGTTGTAATGAGAAGAGGAAAACAGAGCGGAATATTTTAAAAGCAGAATATGATATAGGATGTCTGTAAGACTGCAGAAAAAATATTTTCATTTTCATTTTCATGTTTCTGAATTTAGGACTTTGTGATCAAAACTAAAACAGAAACTTCAGACCTAAATTAAAGGAGAAGACTTTTACCTAAAAGATGACTGAATAGATAGTAAGGGATTTACATTCTTGGAGGTATGCCTTTAAATGCCAAAGGGAGGCCAGGCTCGTTGGCTTATGCCTGTAATCCCAGCACTTTGGGAGACTGAGGAGGGTGGATCACCTGGGATCAGGAGTTCGAGACCAGCCTCGCCAACATGGTGAAACCCTGTCTCTACTAAAACATACAAAAAATTAGCCAGGCGTGGTGGTACACGCCTGATAGTCCTAGCTATTGAGGAAGCCGAGGCAGCAGAATCTCTTGAACCTGGGAGCGGAGGTTGCAATGAGCCAAGATAGTACCACTGCACTTTAGCCTGGGTGACAAGAGTGAAACTCTGTCTCAAAACAAACAAACAAACAAACAAACAAATAAATAAATAAATGTCAAAGGGAGATAAAACCCAGAACTATAGAAATATCTCATGGATTGAAACAGTAAAATGCATCTTTTCCCAGTGAATTGCATTTACATTACAAAAGATAAGAACCCAGGGCCCTTTCACCTTCTTTTCCCAAAGAGAATTTGTTCCCATTAAAGAGATTCAGTTTTTCTCCCTCCTTCCAAAGGAAAGCAAGTAATGTGTATGTAAGCTCATAGACTCATATTTTTAGAGTTTCTCCTATTTGGTTTATATACACAGGCCTATCCATCTGTCTCTCTGTGTCACCTCAGACAGGGAAAATATTGGGAGAAAAGGAATTGATGTGCTTATAAATCATGTGTTTATTTCTAGATAATATGAATAAATATGAATTTTCAAAAATGATCATTATCAATGGAGCAAAAATAGAAAAGGACCAAAGCTTTCATATGCAAGTTATTTCTTACAAATTACTGATGACATCAAAAGTGTTTGGACTGTTGTCTCCTAAGTTGATCCATACTCATTTGTTTGAACTGTTAAATATTTTATTAATCAGAAAAAAAAATGGGGACAAGTTGTTGGGCTGATACAGCTGAAGGGAAGATTTTGTTATTTAAAATGTGGAACAGGGATTATTTAGGAGAAAACTTAATTATTTTCTGTTCATCAATGGAAGGGAGAAAACTTTACAATCTCTCATTCAGCCTTTGGGCAATATAAATTTTGAAACCTTATTAAGTGACTTGATCATTTACTTTCATACTTCTTGTCTGTAAAATTTTCTTCAGCTTTGATCATAAGGAACACTTTTTATTTTAATATGCCATTCTTTCAATGTTGTGTCTACCTTGATTTTTTCTTACGTCGGTCGTATACCATACTTAAGTGTAAGAAATTTAGGGGAGCTGAAGAAAATAAGCTACATAATCCTCTTTCATCCATGTAATTTCTCCTGTTCTTATAAAACAGAACAGAGCAGGGAGTTATCAACCTACTCTGATGCCCATGTAATGCCTGATTATGAAAGACACTCATTCTGCTAAGCTCCTTTCTGTTTATTGTGATCAATTCAGACAGCTTTCAGAGACAGACACTAGGAGTTAGATTTTTTATGAAATGAGTGGAAAACCTGTGTCCTATGAGGATCTACTTTTCTTTATGGATCTTCTATCAGGGATTAAATTGTGATCATTTTTACATTTCTGTCAATAACTAATGAGTCTAAATTGTTAAGAATTATGTCCTTAGATGAGATACAAAATTCATTGACACATTCAGTTCATTTAAGTTTTCACAAAATATTCAAAATATAAAAACTTTGTGGTAATTTTTAAAAAGCTGAAAGATTTATTGGTTTTTATATAGGGCAGAGGGTTTCTATGAGAAAAGAGGAAACAGATAAAAATAAAGAGAAAAAAGAGAAAGTTGAAAATAAAGGGATTAAAAATTAGAGGGTAATGGGAAAAGAAAGGTGAAAAGTTGAAGCATTTATTCAAATAGCATACAAACATATTATGTCATGTATAATAATGCATAATGTATTAAAATATATTAGTTTGAACAATAATAGTATTCTCTTAGTTTTTGCTTCCTCCATCACGTTTCAGTAAAATAATATTCAGATAAATGTACACTTGATAACTTTATATGTTGATACATGTGAAAAATTTTAGTGACAACTAATGATAACAATTTAGTCAACCTTTATTGAGAACTTACCATATTACAGATACACTGGTTCTTTGACAAATGTATAATGACATGTATCAATCATTATTGTATCATCCAGAGTAGTTTCACTGGCCTAAAAATCCTATATACTCAGCCCATTCCTCTCTTCCTCTCTGCTAAACTCTGGAAACCACTGATCCTTTTACTGTCTCCATATTTTTACCTTAACCAGGATGGCATATAATTAGAATCATACAGTATTTAGCCCTTTCAGAGTGGCTTCTCTCACTTAGTAGCAAAGTTTGCTTGATGTGTTTTCGTGAATTGATAACTCATTTATTTTTGTTGCTAAATAATATTCCATTGTCTGGATGTACCATTTTCTATTCATTTACCTGTGGAAGGACATCTTGGTAGCTCCCCGGTTGTGGCAATTATGAATACAGCTGTAAAACATTTGTTTGCAGGTTTTGGGGGCATAATTTTTCATTTTGCTTTGGCAAATACCAAAATGTCAAATTGCTGGGTTATATGGTAAGAGTATGTTTGCTTTTATTTTAAAAATTCCAAGGTGTTTTTTAAAGTAGCCACATTATTTTGCATTTCCACCAGCAATGCTTGAGAGTTCTCATTGAACCACAACTTTGCCAGCATTTGGTGTTGTTAGTGTTTAGAGACATATTCATTATTTATCAGAGGATATTATATCACAATAAAAAATTATTAGAAACTCAGGGGACTTAACCAAAATTTCACCTGGAAGTATTGAAGATCTAGTCACACAAATTAATGTAAATACAAAAGGAGTGTCAAAAACAGTCCTTGAGTATTATATCTCAGGAGTAACACACACTGTATTATAAAATTAAGATATGTCTACTGTACATGATTCAAATTGGTTTAAGTTCAATACAGCACATCTATTTATGCACTGGCAGACACTTGTAAGTTAAATTCATCCTGCTTTTTCAAGAAGTTGGGGTCATACAAATGTATTTACCTAAATTAATCTTCAGTAGCCATTAGTTTTAACCTTAATTTTTTGAATTTAAAATTTATGAAGCATGGTGTGGAGATGTACTCTTTAATCCCAACTACCTGGGAGGCTGAGGAGGGGGAAATGGCTTGAACCTAGGGGTTAAAGGTTGCAGTGAGCCATGATCATGTCATTGCATTCCACCCTGGTGGCAGAGTAAGATCCTGATGCTAATAAGGAAATAAATAAATAGAAATTTACTCAATGCTTTACCTGGAATATGCCAGATATTATGTTAAACCTGGGAATAAATGTATGAGCAAATTATGGCTTTGTTTTAAAATAAAATATTAGTCAAAGTGGTTTTGGTTAAATGTCACAGAAACATCACTCAAACTGCTAAAGCATAAATGGCAATTTGTTGTTCAAATAAAAGGAGCTCAGTAGCAGACTAATTTTAGGAGTTTAGAGTTTATTACATGCTTTTCTCTGCCTCTGTCTTTTTTTTTTTAATTGTTTCTCCTTCAGAATTTATCATTTTATTTTATCAACCTTCTTTTTTGACACAAATGAATTCCACTGGGGTGGTGAAAGTGTCAACACTGCTGCAAACAATTCCAGGAATACACCATTTCTATTCATAATCTCAGAGAAAAAGAGAGCTTTTCTCTCTGTTAACATACCCTTAATTCTGATTTGGCTTACCTCAATTGAGCTATATTATCATCTCTACGGATTTTTGTGAATTATAATGCCTAGCGTTAGAAGGTGCCATTATGTTGAGAGGGTACAATAAGCGTTTCCATCCATATAATTCAAAGAACTCACAAACATCCACCAGTATGAGTAAACTATACTCATACAGTACTTTAATCAAGATAAGGATATGCTATAGTAGGATAAATGAAGCACAGGCAAGCATTGTGGACCCAAAGATTTCCCAGTACCTTTCTATAGTTGCATAAAAATGCTTCACCTCTGAATTATCCATTGCCAAAATACGTTCAAGAAATTTTCATTTTAGAAGTGCTTCAGCAAAAGTTTCCAGTGGGCTCATTTATGTGCCCAGAGGCATAGGAGGAAGTATAGTTTCATGGGTCAAACCCAGGGTCCCTGCTATTCTGTGCAGCCCTGGGACCTGGTACCCTGCATCTCAGCTGCTTCTGCTCCAGTGGTTAAAAAGGGCCAAGGTACAGCTTGGGCTGTTGCTTCAGAGGGTGCAAGCTCCAAGTCTTGGTGACTTCCATGTGGTGCTGGGCCTGAAGGTGCACGGAAGTCAGGAACTGAAGTTTAGAAATCACTGCCTAAATTTCAGAGGATATTTGGAAATGCCTGAATGTCCAGGGAGAAGTCTGCCTCAGGGGTGAAGTCCTCATGGAAAACCTCTGCTAGGGCAGTGCAAAGGTGAAATGTGGGATTGGAGCCCTCCCACAGAGTCTCCACTGGAGCACTGCCTAGGGAAGCAGTGAGAAGAGGACCACCGTACTCCCAACCCCAGCATGGTAGATCCATTTCCAGATCCACAACTTGCACCGTGGGTCTGGAAAAGCCACAGACAATCATGTCAGCCTGTGTTGGAGCTGCCAAAGGTCACTGGAGCCACCCTTTGCATCAGTGTGCCCTGGATGTGAGACATATAGCCAAAGGAGACATTTTGGAGCTTTAAAATTGAATAACTGTCTCATTGGATTTTGGACTTGCATGACACCTGTAGCCACTTGTTTTGACTAGTTTATCCCTTTTGGAGTGGGAACATTTACCCCACGCCGTACCCCCATTGTATCTAGGAAATAACTTACTTTGGTTTTCCGGGCTTACAGGCAGAAGGTACATACCTTGTCTCAGATGAGACTTTGGATATGGATTTTTGGGTTAATGCTGGAATTAGTTAAGACCTTGGAGGACTGCCGAAAAGGCATGATTGGTTTGAAAACGTAAAAAGACATGAGATTTGGGAGGCTTTGTGTCCCCATCTAAATTTCATCTCAAATCTTCCCTCATGTTTAGGGAAGGAGGTAATTAGATCAAGGGTATAGTTTCTTCCATGCTGAGAGTAAGTGAATTCTCACATAGAGGAAGTGAGTTCTCACAAGATGTGATGGTTTTATAAGTGTTTGATAGTTCGTCCTGCGCATTTTTCTCTCTTGCCTGCCATGTAAGATATGCCTGCTTCCACTTCCAACATGACTCTAAGTTTCCTGAGGCCTCCAAACCCATGCAAAACTGTGAGTCAATTAAACCTTCTTTCTTTATAAATTACCCAGTCTCGGGCAGTTATTTATAGTAGTGTGAAAATGGACTAATACAGAAGGTATATTTTCTTAGGTGGAAAAATCTGAACAAGTTGCTATGCTATCAGAAAAGACCAAAAAGAAAGTGAAAAATTTAAGACCCAGGATAGAGGAGACATAGTTATTTGACCAATCAGGGTACGTGATGAATTTGGAGAGAAAAAAATTATAATGAAGAGAAGAGAAGTGTGTACTTAACTTGAAGGAAAATGGTGGATAATGCTTTTTTTTGAGGTGGAAAAGAGGGAGGTAAGGCTAATTTCGATAAGCAGACTGTGGTCAGTAAGAGAAAGATATCTAAGCTAATTCTCAAAAAGAAATGATGGCAAGTATGTCAAACTTGTAAAATGCACCTGCCGCTATGAGTACGTAACCAGAGAATACAGAGTAGAAGTAAAGTCCAGAAGAGAAAGATATTTGGTCTTTTGTTGTATTCTAAAATGATTCTCTTTGTTTTGCCTCAGAGAACCCTGAGTTGTGAGTAAGTAGATCTGTCTTTGGAAAAAAACATACAAGTTACAAAACTCCAAAATCTTAAATGGTCTAAAATTTAAATGTTTTCAGTCCCAACATGATTCCACAAGTGAAAAAGGAAAGACGTTTCAGATCAAATGTACTGCTTATGGGAATAGGTCCCCATGGTGTCACTCTTCGTTCAGTTCTTCCCTGTCATCAGGAATTCTGTGCTGCTGACAGCACTGGAAGCTGACTCTTCATGTGGCCCCACCAGCTTAAGCAAATTTCCCTGTATGTTTTATTTTGGGGGGATTCCCTATGAGACTTTTTTGCATGAACTATAAACTCCAACACTGCCACGTGACCTCAGTTGCCTGAGGTGTCTTGTGGCTAGAAAGAGCAGTGTTCTTTCATGTTTGGGACTTATCACATTCTCATTAAAGTGTTTTAAATGTATTCTTGGACACTCAAAGAAAAGAATTTAAATGTGTCAATATGAACTGAGCTTCAAAACCTGGACAGTTTTAAATCGCAAATTTTGCTTAAGCCACAGACATTTACTCCCTTTCTCTTTATCCAGATTTAAATAAGAAAAAAGTTTGCAAATTTTAGCAAGTAAGACAAACAAAACCTTAACTTCAAAGAAGAATGAACCACAAACCTACAAACAGCAGAATCTCTAGAGAAAAAACAAACAAAACTCCTACCTTAAAGCAGCAGAGCTTAAATTCCAGCCCCATGGAGCATGGAATTGGGTCACTTGAATAAAGTCTGACTCTCACCTAAGCCAGGGAGATTTGGAACCCAAGAGGGGGCGCTGCCAAGAGCTCCCACAAAATCCAGCAAAATCAGTTGGATGGAAACACGAGAGCTCCCACACAATCCAGCGAAGTCAGATGGATGGGAACAGTTTTGCCAGTAACAGTGATTGATGAAGCAGAGGGGGTCAAGGCAAAGGTTCTCCTTGGGTCCCTTCCTGAGCCACCAAATATGTCAACCTGAAATAATCAAAAGGATCAGAATCCAGTTTTAGAGTTTATTCAAGTGAAAAGCTTGTAAGAGTCATTCTAGAGGCACAGACTTCAGAGAAATGGAGTCGGTGTTCTAAAGCTAAAAGTTAAGTTCTTACTTATATAGGAAGAAAAAGAAAATTAACTGATTTACAAGATTTTCTCAACATGGCTCATTTTTGAGTTACACTTTAATCACTTATTTTTTCCTGTATATTTTATTTCCACATTTTACCAATTTAAAAAAGTATACTTAACATAATATTTTAAGACATTATGATAGTCATGAAGTCCTTGTGTGAAAGGTAAAAGAGAAGTTAATCCATAATGAAAATTAACAGTGAAAATAGAAGGATCTTGCCTGGTGCTTTTCAGTAATTTACAACATTTTACAAAACAATGCAGATAAGGGAGAGGCTAATCTATAATCATAGAAACAAAAATTACAGCTTTCTAAGTTACAGATGCCTGCCACGCAACTCAGACCTTATACTCAGATTTCTTTAAGGCTCAAAATGAGTTCCAACAGCTTAGATTTTGAAGTATTTTCACACAACCAAAGCCTTGACTAGATGTTATCTTTGAGAATGGTGCTCATTTAATGAGACATGACCAGGAACTTTTAAATAAATGAGGTTGGCTTTACAGAGGTAATGTTTGTAAAACCTTCTTAGGACAACTGCCACGGTAAATCACTTACAATGATTCCAAGCATTAACATTGAGTAAGGAAAGTCACTCCTGGGATGTCTAGAAACTTTAACATATTTTTGAACATCTCAGCAACAGATAACGTTGCCCAAATTCAGAAGTACTGTAGATAAAATCTGTTAAAAATTTGAGGTTGGCTTCCTATCTTCAAGAAGCTTTTAGGTCCAGTCTAATTTTCCTTCTGAAAACTTCTAACAAAGCAATGCAAGAAGATGTGAACAGTAAATTATCATTCTTGTTGTGCCTGCGTTAGTAACTAGAATAAATTTAATGATACCAGCCTTATTTTGCAATAAAAAAATGATCTTTCCTTGAGAGTGTTTTTCATCAAATTGTTACTTGCAGTGAATCTGCATGTGTCTGCAGTAACCTCAATTCCTGCCTCCTCAGAAGAAAGAATTCGACTAAGGAGTATAAGGCAGAAAGCAGACTGAGGCAAATTTCAGAGCAGGAGTGGATGTTTATTAAAAAGCTTTAGAGCAGGAATGAAAGGAAGTAAATTACATTTGGAGGAAGGCCAAGCTGACAACTTGAGAGATCAAGTGCACAATTTGACTTTTTGACTTGGGGTTTTACATGTTGGCATGCTTGTGGAGGCTTCCATTTCTTCTCCCCTGATTCTTCTCTTGGGGTGGACTCTCTGCATATACAGTGGCCTCCCAGCACTTGGGAGAGATTGTATGCACAGCGTGTTTACTAGAGTTGTGCACATGCTCACTTGCAGTGTTCTTCCCTTGCCAGTCAGAATGTTCCTGGGTCATATACCAGGTAAACTTTGCCATTTTGCCTCTCAATCCACATCTTTGAGCCCACTCCCCCACCTCCTGAGATCTAAATGGGAAGCTGGTGATTACCAGTTTCAGGTTTTTCTGTTTGTTAGGAGACTACCTTTCCCTGGTGCTTGCTGTGACCAATTATTTTCTTTAGAGAGATAGTTAACAACAGACTGACCATCACCTGATGGTCACCTGACATTCCTGGTGTGTATGGGGAGTGGGGAGGTGTGCTCCCCTGCTTCTCTTTCATGTCTGACCTTCTGTAACCAAATGCACAATCAAATTACACAAAATTTTTGTGTTTCAATAGAAGCCTGCATTTTCTATGCACATCTTTGCAGGTTGTCAACTCCTGTTCATCGTCTTCAAACTATTTTTGCATCTCTGTAAATTCCTGATTACTGGCAAGTTTGCTACCTCTGTCTTCTCTGGTAGAGGTTCAATTTACATATGCACTACTTGCTCCACAAATAAAATTCCAAAAAACTACTATGTATCAGTTTGGACATAAAATACCCATGTTAAACACTATTTCTTGGTGTGTTTGTGGTGGTGTTTCTGAATGAGATAAACATTTGAACTGGCAGACTCAGCAAAGTAGATTGCACTCCTAAATGTGTGTGGATAGGGGACATCACCCAATCCCTTGAGGGCTTGAATAGAACCCCTCTTGCCTGAGTGCTTGAGCTGAGATATTGATCTTGTCTAGAGCTCCTGTTTCTCAGGACTTCCAAGTCATACTAAATTATACCACTGGCTTTCCTGGTGCTCTAAGCTTCCAGCATATTAGAAATGGTGGGACCTCTCAGCCTTAATAATTGCATGAGCCAGTAAGAAATAATAAAATCTCTTCACACATATGTATGTATGTGTGTGTATGGGGGATATATATATATACCCACATACATATACCTATGTTGAAGATATTTTATTCTATATATTCCACATGGCTGAGGAGGCCTCAGAAAACTTAGAATCATGGCTAAAAATGAAAAGGATATATATATATATATATATATATATATATATATACCCCTTATCTGGAGAACCCCAACGAATACAGAATTAGCATTGCAATGCAGAAAATTGGAGTAGATGATACTGTCTTATTTTCAATACTTAACAGATTTTTAATTATTTATTTCCTTCCATATATTCACAGAAAAAATATTTTTACATTTTCTTCCTATCTCCTGCCGTGACATAATTGAGAACTTTTCTTCCTATCTCCTGCCATGACATAATTGAGAACTAAAATATGACTATCTAGATCCTTACTGGTATTTTAGGTTGCCTAGCAGCTGTTCCATTTCCCCCGGAACTAAGAAGGTCTGTAGAATGAAACCTGATGACTTCAAATAAACCTCAAAGGAGTCATCGCCACAAAAGACCATGCATGAAAAAAAAAATTTTCTGGACAATCTGCTGTCTGAATGATATGGGTTGGATCTGTGTCTTTAATCCAAATCTCATCTTGAATTGTAATCCCCATATGTTGAGGCAGGGACCTGTAATCCCCACATATCAAGGGAGAAAGGTAATTGGATCATGGGAGTGGTTCCCCCATTTTGCTCTCATGATAATGAGTTCTCATGAGACCTGATGGGTTTTGTAAGTGTTTGGAAACTTCTCCTTTGCTCTTCTCTTTCCTGCTGCCTTTTGAAGAAAGTGCTTGCTTCCCCTTCTTCAGCTATGATTCTAAGTTTCCTGAGGCCTTCCCGTACATGTGAAACTGTGAGTCAATTAAACCTCCTTCCTTTATAAATTACCTAGTCTCAGGAATTTTTTATAGCAGTGTGAAATGGACTAATATACTGAACCACTTAGGAAATCTGGCAAAATGCTTGGATCACGGATGTCTTCATGTGACAAATAACCACAACCGTGAACAACATCACCAAGAGCATCAACATCCAAGTTTGAGAGCTTAAGGAAAATAAGCTTAAGGGAAAGATTTTCATTTACCAACCTCTTGACCTCTTGGAATACACTAAACTGCTTACCCTCAGAATTAACTTCTGGCTCTTTTTGTTAACACACATTTAATATAATGTCTCTTTATTTTTTAATTGAAGCATTTCTTTTTTTATTTTAAGCATTCTTTTTAGGACATTTATGATTTAATACTCCAAAATGATTGGCCTTTGCTATCAGGTCGTCGCAACAAATGGTCCAACTGGTTTGGCAGGCACAAGCCCAAAAGAAGCCTCAGGCAATTTCTTAGAAACTGTTTTCCTACACTCAGGAGGTTTATGATCACTTATGAATTGTTCAATTAGAAGTCCTTCTCATTTTGAATAAAAGGGGGTAGGAGCTGATAATGGTAAAGTTTATCTGGCCCCTATGCACTTGGAAAACAGGAATGGTTGAGAAATATCCCATTATTTCGTATTATGAGAAATTGCTAATTTCCAAGGACTCTCATGCATGTTCTAAGAACTCATCATCTGTACTCTTTCTCCACTCTTCTTTGTGACTACCATAAGATATTTTGCTCATACTTTCACAATTTATTTCTATGAAACCCCAGGTTCCATTCCTTTTTGGGGGATGTTTCTCCCTTTTACCATAGCCTGAATAAAATAATTTTCTTAACTGCCCAGTGCAGTTTTATTTCTCATATCCCTGCCTATGGAACATTTTAGTATAAGAGCATCAAAGTACAAACTCTAAATCTTTGTAAAAACTGAGCAGAAAAAATAGAAGTTTCAAAATGATTTCCTGAACTCATATAGTGTCCAATTTATTTATTGTTTAAGTGAGAAAGGCTCAGTATTCACCTCTCCATGAAACAAAATGGTGTTGGAAGGAAAAGAAATCACTTGTATTAATGTCCGATAGCTTAGCCCAGGATGCTATACAGAGTATTGTGAAATTACCCTGAATTTAACTGGGAATTATGCAACAGAGCTAAGAAAATGGATTTATATTATTTCTTACTTTTTTTTTATAAGACACAAAAGCATAGGAACCAAGTCACAAATATTTCAATGATTCATTAATATCAATAATAACTATATATTTGATTTGGAAGAAAATTGTATATCTGCTTTACACTAAATATATTCTAGAGAAACCTGCATTTTCTAAAATCATCTTTTTAAGTTCTTGAATAGTTTCAAGTACATTAAGAGGTGAAAAATAAATGACTTGATGTGACCAATAATTAATTTTCACAACCTTCACAATTTCAATGTGACAGAAAAAAAACTATGATTTTACAGTATAGGTTAAGCCATTGATTTTTTGAAATGCGTATTTACAAAGAGCATCACAAAGCTTATTGAAATGATAAGCTCAAAAGTAATATGATATAATCATTATTTTAACCTTTTCATATTTAATTTTCATGATAAAAACTATAGGCTACTTTTGATTTAGGCCTTCCCTTTTTTGTCTCACATTTCGAGTTTCAAATATTGCCTCCACTGAGATAACTAGCTGCTTTAGACAAATTGAGATGGAATCAATTTCTCAGAGCAGACTTACGATCTTTCTTTACTGACTATAATTTAGCATTTCAAAAAGTCACCAAGGATTTTAGCCCCCACTAATTCTCATTGACTCTGATAGGTACTATATTGATCAGTTTTATAGCATCTGTAACATTTGGATGAGATTAGAAATTTAGGTATCATGAGCAGCCTAGAGTAGCCTAAGACAATACAGATATGAGCAGGAGTTTTTTCAATATCAACAATAACCTATCAACTACTGTATATGGATGTTTGAAGATAAGGGTCTGACTATATAGGTAAACATACTCCCTTTAAAGCTGTAGCTGCCCTAATTAGTTGTAATGATTGATTAATTGCTTATTAGGTGAAAGTCAAACAACCAATCCAACCACTTCTGAAATTTAAAGGAAATGTCTGATGACAACACTGGATGTGCCTGCCCATGACCCAATAACCCATTCTCCTTCCACTGAGGGGATATATGTGAAGACAATAAAAGGCTTGAATCATGTGTGTCACCAGCTACCTTTATATCTCAATGCTAGCAAGTAATGTCTGGGTTAGCATAATAAAAACAAAAGTGATGAGATCTAATTAACATTAATAAAGCAACACAAATATATACTGGGCATCTAAAGAGGCTATTTAGTTGAATGCTAAGTAGCTAAGTTGCAGGTCAGTATATATCTAATGCCCTTCTAATGCTTTTCTTATGTTCTGCTGGATATCAAGAAAATATGTTTTCTCCTTTGTCATAGCCAAGGAGCAAGCACGCAGTAATAATGAACCTATACTGGAAATGTGGAGGGGGTGGTAGCCTCAGGAAGGCACAAGGTTACACTTGTATTGTTATGTCAAGCAAAATATTCATCACTTTAACCAAGTGAAGTTTGTAAATGCCAATTTAAAAACCATGAAAACCCTTCAACAAATATATTACAATCAAGAAGAGTGGGCTAAATATTTTTTCACATCATTTACCAGTGATTGTTGTAAATGTACTTCCACCTTAATTAATAAAAGATGATTTCAAAATGAATAAATCACAAAGGATTTTCTTCTAGCACTTGGCTTAATGATGAATAAATGAAGACGAGAAAATTCTATTGGAAGATACTTTTTTGTTTTCCTAAAGGTGAGCTAAAATAGCTTTTAAAGGTACACAAAGAAAATGTGTTTTATTGAGAAGAAAAATCTTCATTCACTGTATTTGACATTAAAGCTAAGCGAAATCCAGAAATAAAGTCTCTTCAAAGACCTTTTCATGTGTAGGAGTTCTGATTAACTGATTGTGAAAAGGACAATAATATTTTCCCCCTCAGATTTAAAAAAAAAAGTTAAAAATAAATGCAGTTAATACAATTGCAAAAAAGGAGTCAGTTAAGTGGAACAGTCAATGTTATAGAACACTGAGATAGCAATAATCACAACAAAAGAATTTTTAAAACAGGGAAAGACATAAAAATGCAATTTACTGTTTTGTTAAAGGTGGACATTTTATGTGCTTATGAAAGAAAATATCTCACATTTTAAGCAGGAAATAATGTATATTTCCAATTTGAGGGAAACTTTTCAGTTGAAGTGAGTATTTTAGGGGAGAGAAATGTTCTTCCCACCTTGTTAGTGTTCAGTGTTATTATGAACTGAAGATCATGCCCTTATTATACTTGGAACACTGAGGTCAAATTCCAGTCTCTGCTCATTAATATATTGGTGCTTAAAGCTTTAGATTCTTTGGAAACAGAAAGATATTTGAAGAGAAGATATCCATGGTTTTTATGGGCACTGTTTTTACGTTTTAAAAATCTTGTGGCATGACAGCAGATAACAGAGAAACAAATAAAGCTCTACAGATTATATAAAAATCATTGTTATGGTTTTATCTCCTTCAATGTCATGTGTTGCATCCTAACCCGTCATCGTGATGGTACTAGGAGGGGGAGGCCTTTGGGAGAAGATTAGATCATGATTGTGATAAACACTTTTATAGAAGAGACAATCATAAAATTATCTCTTTTATTAAAAGGGAAGACGTAGCTACCCTCTTTCACTATGAGAGAAAACAAGGAAAAAGTGCCATTTTTAAGAAAGTGTGCCCTTAACAGACATCAAATCAGCGGGTACCTTGATCTTAAATTTCTCAGACTCCAGAATTCTGAGAAATAAATTTCTGTTGATTATAAGCCACCCAATTTATGGCAGTCTTTTATAGCAACACAAATGATCTAAGATACCCAAACAACCTTATACAGTATCATTTGCTTACAACACTATTTGCCTTTTAGCAAGTACAGGAACATTATAAAAACAAAACAAAGCAAAGCAAAGCAGAACTTGTCTGCTTTTTAAAAATATAAAATACAAAACAAAACATTTGGAAGGACAGAAGTTTTTTTATTTTATTTAACTGTGATAGAGTTTCTAACAGAAATAAGAAAGTGATGTGATTTAATGTAAGAGTTGTTGATAAAAAGCTATCATTCAATGTACGATGAAATGTCATAAAGAAAACCACAACTCGGTATCAGTGTCAGATAAACTAGAACCCAATATTACAGTTAAACTTTCTACGTCATTTTTCAAAGACTACGAAAACATTATAAATCAGAATACTGTAAGAATTTTTCAGCAGGTAAGGATTGAAAACCCTTTTAAAGGTTAATTAGCTACTTCATCTTTCTCTATGTCAATGACAACAGTTCCTCGCAAAAATAAAAGATCTCAGGTCTCCAATTTCAAGTCTTTGCTTTGGTTCATTGAATTTCAAAAGTAATACAATTGAACATATTTTCTAAATTTTGAAGAACTTTTCAGGTGCCTAGCTCCATATATATAATTTAAATACTCTACCCAGATGTAAAAATCCGACTTTTTCGCATGACTCTCCCCTATAAGTTATATCACAAGAATTGTTTTGGACATAAAATGCAAATTTAAAAAAAAAAAACATTTTTTGTTTTATCTCTTTTGCCCACTCCAAAATACAATTTTAATGAGTCTATCAAGTCACTGACCTAAATTTTTTAAAACTGATAGAATTTAGAATTGCAGTGGATCCCTTTCCTTTTCATCTAGAATGGAAGGAAGTGATCCCTTTCTTTTCTATCATAAGAGTCATGGATGGACACATTCCTATAGCAAAAGAAAAGTTAACAAGCCAAATTTATAACAAATTGATTTAAGTATAGTTTTATGTGACATGGGAGCCTTCAGAATGAATACCAAAGAACAGGAAAAAGTATCCATTGTTATGCTTAGGTTTGATAAATAAAGGACAGCCCTGTAGAAAGAAGACAGGACAAAAGGGGTGACCTAACACGAAATTGGAGTGGAGAAACCCAGCAAGGACTGTCTATTCAGATTCTTTTTGGCCTTTCTGCTGTAACATTTCTTCCTCCTGAGTATGAGGCAGTACCTTTTCTGAAATGGGGTCTTAAGACCCACTGTCAAACAATGTATGTCAGATAATTTCTTTGTGGCCGGTTCTTACACAGAAAGATGAGGAAAAGTTAAAGTAATAGTTTTAGATTTTTTCACTTGCTCTGGGAAAAGGGATTCTAGTGTGTATGACATGCCTTGGGGAAAAGAGTTTGTAGTTTCTGTGACTTGCTGGGGGAAGAAGGGGAGGGAGACAGGAACACAGGAGAAAGTTAGAGACAGACTTTTCTTCTTAGGCTACTTCTGAGGGCTTCTCTTTAGAGTATCATTCTCTGAGCTCCAACAGTTAGTAGATGCTTTTCAACAACCTCTGTGTTTTCAACAAAATCTCTATATCATAACAAATGTTTTGAAAATTTTACTGACTAGAAACTAAATCATTCCAACTAATGAGGTGAATATAGATTCGTGTTTTAGAGGTTCTATAACTTTTGGTTCTGAAAGAGAAGGTAGTTAGCAGCTGGTTAGGCACATAAAGAGGGAGGGTCTCGGGAGATGGACAGAAAAGGGCAGTGTTGACAAGATCAGCTTTGGGACAGCACCTGCACCACCTCTGCAGCTAATAGGGAGAAGAAATGAGGTTAGGAAGGCTACTTTCCTGCTTTCTTGTGTTCCCTTTTAGCCTGGATGTTGTTCAGAATGGACTGTCCCAACTTAGATGCAGGCACAATAAATCAACCTAAATGTCCTTAACCAGACCCAGCTTATTATAATGTCATTGACATGACATTAGCATTGTGGTTTTAGCACCACTGTGGGTTTCGCTGGCACTCATGGGTAATAACCAAAATGTAGTCACTTTAGCCAAACCCAGGTATGTGCAGATGCAATACCCCTGAGAGGGAATTTTACCACTCCCATTTGGGCAAAATCCACAGAAGACTTCCTGGCTTCTGCCACATAAAAGACCCAGAACTCAGCCCCATATCTGGCAACCTGCTTTTAGGCCCCCACTCTTTGATGAGAGTTTTCCTTTTTCTTAATAAATCCTATTCGACTTACTCTCCAGTGTCCACATGCCTCATTCTTCTTAATTGTGGGACAAGAATTCAGATCTAGCTGAAACAGGGATTAAGCAGACTGCACCAGTGTGTGCAATGAACTCACAATTTGAAACTATAAGAAAAACATTATCTTAGGACCTAGTTTATCCAATCGAGTACTAACTAGTTAAATAACATTGTCCAATAGAAGTTTTTGTTGGATTTTATAACATAATTTGTTTCTAGTTACATGGTAAGCTTTGAACACACTGCATCGTACTACTGCTTAAGTAGAATAGGTAATAGCATGGAAAATTGATATATATCTAGGAAGACCATGTAGTTAACATTTTGGCATCATGAACATAATAATTAATGAAGCAAAATTCCTGGACCAACACTGTGGTTTATTGTCATATATATTTCTGAACCACGAGTAAGTTTTACTGTAGTCCAGGAATGTAATGGTTTTCTTAAATTAGATTGAGCTAATCTTTCATTTAACCCTGGGCTATCATTTTTAGAAGTATTTATGCAACTCCAATCTGATATATATATATTTAAATATTACTTAACATTGTAACTGTAGACATACTGGGAAATCATAGGGAGGAATGGGACAAAAGTATTTGCAAATAATACATAATTTATTATGTTTGATTTGTCTAAAACTAAAATGCATAAACTAAATATTTGAAAATCATGTGAACTAAAATAATAGGCTACAGAATTAGGGGAACTTTTAGCAGAAATACAACTGAAAACTGAAGCAACAAAAACATTTTTCTTTCATTTTCTGTTATTTGTATATTTTATAATATTTAATTACCTGATCTTTCTTTAAAATTAAAATACTGGTTTGATTTTTTAATATATTAACATAAAATATGAAGGCAATGAATATTCTCTATAAACATTTTCTTTTGTTCAGAAAGGCATAAAGAAGAAATTAAGGACGGTCTTTAACTTCAGCACCCAGAGATTTCTATTACACGTACAAATACATGATGATAATATAGTAATTTATGTAGCTCTTTTTTTTCCTACAAATTAACTTATATCTTCTTACTTTTCTGCTTGTCTGGCTGCTTTCCTGCATTTTTGACTCAGTGAGGAAATACTGTACTATTTCTTTAAGAAAAAAGAAGTAGAAGGTATGACAAGTGAACAGTAAAATAAATAAATATATATATATAGTATCTACCATACCAGAATATACTCCATCAGAATATAAACTCCATAAAAGCTAGGGTGTTGATACTTAGAGTGGTTTATTCCCATTATATCATTATGTTGAAAATGTTCAATACATGTTTTCAGAATCAATTAATTGATGTGTTGATTCATTTTCTAATTTCCTGATTAAAATATTTAGGGGTGCACAATGTTTTAGGAAATTTTTGACAGAATATTAAGAGAGAATATTTACTTTTTTCCAAATCACATGTAAATTAGTAGAGTCTCCTTGTAAGACAGTGAATAATCATTATCAGGACTTTAAGTTACAGGTATCAGCCAGACGGGTTTTTCGTCAATGTTTTTTTTATTTTTTTACTTAATGGTAATACTACACGTTTATTAGTTATTTGCCAGCAAGCTTCCTCTTATAACTGCTTCATAGTTCTGAGAAATACTGGAGAACCTCCTCTTCATTCCACACTCTCTTAAATGGATGAAGGCTGGCCATGGAGGCTCATGCCAGCACTTGGGGAGGCTAAGCCAGGGGGATAATTTGAGCTCAGAAGTTTGAGATCAGCCTGGGCAACATGGTGAATCCCCATCTCCACTGAAAATACAAAAATTAGTCAGATGTGGTGGCACCTGCCTGTGATCCCAGCTACTCAGGAGCTAAGACATGAGAATTGCCTAAACCTGGGAGGTGGAGGTTGCAGTGAGAGACAGAGAGAGATTCCATCTCAAAAAATAAAAATAAAAGTAAAAATAAAGAGGTTGGGGGGAGATAGAACATAGTCTCCCATGATCAAACTCTGCAAGTAGTACCTGTTCAGTGCTTCTCTATATTTGTGATGTTTCCCTTATTTATACACCAAAATCAATAGTAATGACATTCAATAACTTTTTTTTCTTATTTGGATACCAGGTGATAGCCTTCTATTTTCCAAATGAATTATGTTAAAATACAAAGTTTATAAAAATGTTATGACATGGTTAAGATTTAGAATGTTATTTTTTTATTATTATTATTTTTTGAGATGGAGTCTCGCTCTGTTGTCCAGGCTGGAGTGCAGTGGTGGGATCTTGGCTCACTGCAACCTCTGCCTCCCGGGTTCAAGCGATTCTCCTGCTTCAGCCTCCCGAGTAGCTGGGACTACAGGCGTGTGCCATCATGCCCGGCTAATTTCTGTATTTTTAATAGAGACAGAGTTTCACCATATTGGCCAGGATGGTCTTGATCTCTTGACCTTGTGATCTTCCCATCTCAGCCTCCCAAAGTGCTGGGATTACAGGCATGAGCCACCGTGCCTGGCCAAGACATAAACATTTTTATTCTCTTTCCCTTAACATAACTTTTATATGTTATCTTATGTGAATTGAATGGCCTAACAGCATGTTTTCTTTAGTATGGTTTGAATGTTCCATATGCTCAGCACTAAATAAACCATTGCCACATGGTAAAGGGCAAAAAGGTCCCTGGGTTCTGCAGAAAGACTATTCTTCAACCATTCCTTAGCACACCAACTGTCATGCAGGTACCATCCAACAGTTTGGCCCTAAGTTTCCCAGGAGTGCTTTGTTTCTTCAAAGGATAACACATGTTACAAAATTCTAATTTTGGATTATAGTTCTGCTCCAAAGAGACCCATCTAACTGGGAATCAGAAAGCAGTTATATCTGAGAACTTAGGAAAATAGTAGGGAAAAGCCTCATGATGTTAGGAAGTAGCATGCTTAATTACTTCCTGGTCATCGGTTAGTATTGTCATTAGCAAACATTGCTTCATAGGCAGTGATATGACATGATGCATGGCTTTTCCTAGAGCCAGTAACATGTTCCCTTTGTCGACACCTGATGATTTGAAAATCACACATTATTCTGACATTTTAATAGTTGTATCTCAAATGTAACTAAAGATTCTAGTAGCACATTTTCTTGGACAAGCCTAAAACACAGAAGACAGGTGTTGTATTGAGATATATACATTTAATAATATTTGGGTATAAAAAACAAGAAATAATCTACAGGAGAAATATTCACCAGAGAGCTATTCTGCAGGGCTTGCCTGTGGCTTACAATAGTATTGAATATAAAGCACAAATCAGTTGGGGCCAGTAAAATGTCCACTAGCAATGTGGTTTACAATCCCTTCATATATGTTGTGTATCTTGAATTGGGCAATTAATCTGGGCATCCAAATTCAGGGAATCCTGTCTTCTTAAAAAAAAGAAAAAAAAAAATCCACGTATCAGATTACATGGTGACAGGAGGGAAAAAGCTCTAGGAAGGGGTAAGGTATTTCAGCTATTATTCAAAGCTGTGTACATTGGAAAATCATAATGACTCACTGCAGTTGATCCAGATTAAGCAAGTGGAAAAGACATCAAGTGACAATGGCAGCCATCATTCGTAGTGAAAGAACATACCGTGTATACTTCATAGCTGAATCAAAGCTTTCTTAGGAAACACACCCTGAAATTGACTTCCCTAACTCAGTCTGTCCAAGGGCAAACTGCCCTCCTTGATAACTTTCAACCAGTCAGTTTACTCAGAGGAAAAATAAAACAAAATGAAACAAAACAAGACCCATTTCCACAGATCATTTGTGGTTTAAACCTTTTAAACCCACCCGTCTTTCCTTTTTTTCAATGAGACAATCTACACGATTGACCTTCTCTATGTATAAGTAACTTCAGCTCTGCTCTGCTATCTCAGATTAATTCTGAATTGTTATTTATTTGAAAATATTCACCTCTTAGTTATTCTGAGTAATTATTTGAATATATGTATGAATAATTTTTTAAGTGGACCACAAAGAGAGAAATATATGTAAACCAAGAAATGAAACTTTTGGAGGTGGAGGTTAGCAGGAACATGGTTGGTAAATATTTTATAAGTAACTACTGTGTACATTGTGTGTACTGTGTGTGGATTTGGGCAATTTTCCCTATTGTGACTCATAAGCAATGGTGTGTATCTTCTCATGAAGTTAGGCTATCTGTGCCTACCACATAGGTAGCGTGTCTGAAGATGACAGAGATTAGAACATAGTGTATCCAGTAATACAGTGTCATGGAATTTAAATCAAGTTTGCACTTTATTTTTCAACTAAAAAATGACATGCATAATTTTCCATGTGTATTTCACATGTAATGAGAAGAGCTCATAGAAACAGAAAAATATGTTTATGGAAGTATGGCCTAGTGGAAAGAGACCATCTAGAGCAAGTTTTTAAACCCTAGCTTAATTTTCAACTTGCTGCATGATTTTGGAAAAATAGCATATTTCTCTGAACCTAAGTTTCTTCATGTGTAAAAAAGGAAGAGTGAAAATTAACCCATAGATTCGTGTTCATAATAGAGTTAGACACTATATATAAAAGACTTTGGTACAATCATGCTCAATATATAATAATTTTCACTATTACATCTTTAAAATTTTTTCCTAGTATATACTGTTTAAAGTAGTTAGAAATTCATGTTATTGTCCTGTATTACTTAATTTAACTTAAGAATTCTATAGAAAAAGTACCCCGATAATTTTTAAAATTTTTATATCTATTATTACATGTGCATATTGGCCTAAGGTATATTTCTGATAATATTCTATTATCTGCTCATTGCCTTATCACTACATATTCCTTGAAGCCTAACTAATCCTTTTTTTTCTATTTATCCAAATTGCTAATGCTGACATAGCTAATAAAGATCATATTCTGTAGCAATTTGATTAGCAAACGTTAGAAAAGAGGAATAACCTGACTGGATCAGCAAAAATAAATAAGTGATCTACACTTGGTATTGCCTTTTACCTTGTATATAGTTTGTCAAAGATATGAATGTCTCATTTTTGAAGCACTTTTAAATAGCTGAGAATTAAATGTCATGTCTCATTATTGCTTGATGTGATAAGAATTTTATTCCAAAGACCATCTAAGTAATAAGACATATTTATTCAAGTGTGTATGTGTGTGTAAGCATATTCATTTTGTATGTCCAATGCATTTGTTATCAGAAGGCTTTGTTTTTGAAAAATACACTATTAAACAGAATTTACTAGTATTAAAGTTCAATCGGAAATCCATTTAATGTGTCATGCAAAATGTCCTTTATTTGTCACACATTTAAATTCACTAAGATAGAAGACTCAATATCTTTTTCTACCTAAGGGGGAGAGAGGTTAGGTGACACAGTGAATTAACTTTAAAGCTGTCTCTTTTCATCTCTAAAGACCTGAAGGTCACATTTACTTATATTGACTTACAAATGGGAAGTATAGGGTTCCAGAGATCACCCATGTACCACACAAATTGCCAATCATGGAGATCTACACTCAGGAGAGTCCCAAAACAACAACAGAAAATGCCATAGATAAAAAATATACTAAGTCTTTACAAGGAGGTTTTTATAGGAAGCATGATGAGTTCCAACCGTGTTTCTTAATGCCCTCCATAATGTTGTATAGTGATAAGGCTTAGTAATCCTTTTTCCATTTATTCTTTTCTTTTAATTTATTGAGAAAACTATGAAATAAGAAAACCAAGTAAGCTAGTCAAGGTCAAGGTCAGAGAGTAAATTAGAGCGACTCGGAGCCATTTTTCCTGCTAAGTCTCATAGCTGAAGTTGGTAGAATCACTGTAATACTCTGGAAATATCTGCTTTGTTGCTTTCTCTGTCATACATGCCTACATTTTGGAGGCATATTGTTTCTCTATTGTGCTTTATTTAAATTAGCAGTAAATGTTAAAATCCAATTACAGTGTAAAATATTAATAGACCATATAATCAGGTTGAATATTTACAAATGCAGGCAAAATAAAAATATACCTTAAGTAGTTTTAAAGTATATAGCTTTAGAAGAAATGAAATACAATGATGTTGGAGATAATTTCATTTCTTGAACACTGAATCCCTAGTTTCTGTTCTTTGTGACTTCTAAATATTATAAAGTGTCCTTAAGCAACCTGGCTTACAATATGATCTCTTTACAGAGCCATCTCAAGTGTGCGGAGAACTGGGAAGATTACCCTGGGCATCATAATTTAGGAATATTCTCTTCCAAAAACATTTTTTTTTTTTGAGGCTGACTCAGGAAATTGAGTGGTGAATAGAGAAGGTGGTTTAAATCTTCGAGTTCATACAAGCTGTAGTCAGCCAATAACATTTTCTACATATCCAAACCCACACAACAACAGCCTCTATCAGAAGAACAGAGGATTCTGTTCCTTCCATACATTTTTTTCCCTCAGGAAATATTTGTTTCAGAATGTGCTTATTGCTTTCTTTGAGGTATTTTCATTTATTCAAACAAAGAGATGAAACAATGCGGTTTTTTTCTGCTTATCCGTCCCTTTCTATCTTTACATATATTTCTGCCCTTTACTCGTTTCAAATGAGAAATTGATAGCTCTAAGCAAATAAGGCCATCATTATGCAATGGTGCTCATTTTAAGAGAAATTAGCAATTGGGCCCGGAGGATCAAGCCTGTAATCTCAGAACTTTGGGAGGCCAAGGTGGGCGAATTACCCGAGGACAGAAGTTTGAGACCGGCCTGGCCACCATGGCGAAACCCCATCTCTACTAATAATACAAAAATTAGCCAGGTGTGGTTGCTGGTGCCTGTAATCCCAGCTACTTGGGAGGCTGAGGCATGAGAATCACTTGAACCCAGGAGGTGGAAGTTGCAGTGAGCCAAGATCATGCCACTGCACTCCAGCCAGCTTGACAGAGCAAGATTGTGTCCAAAAAAAAAAAAAAAAAAAAAAGGCATATGCTGTTCTAAAAAGTTAACATATGGCAATGTTAATAGCAAAAATTGCTATGCTACAGAATATTAAAAGACACATTGAATATCCACATTTCCACTATAATAATATGACCATATATTTATAAATGGGAAATACATCTATTGTTTTCACGGTACAAAATAACTTGAATAAAGCTACTCTCTACATTCTGAGTATGCAGGAATATCTGGTGGGTGACCTTTTTTGTTTTAAACTATAAAGACAATAGCTAAAAGTTAAGACAGGTTGAGAAGGAGATTATAGATGTTAGGTAGATAAGATGATAGACAGTACGTAGATATATAATCCTTCAATACAAGTCTGATACTTCCATATTTCTTACATTGTGACTTATCTTCCTATATATTAATAGAAATTTTCTCTCCAGTCTGTATTATTACATATCAATTTCTTAAAGAGTTTTTACTTCATATCACTTTTCCTTAGTTACAATTATTTTTCTGGCAATTTTATCAAGCATAAATTTATTTTGCTCTAAAGACCCACAGTTAATTCTGTAAATTATTAATTCCACAAACTCTTGCTATTTTCTCTTCTATCACTTATTATGTTTTCAAGCTCCACACATTGCATAACCTCACATTTTCAGAGCATGGTTGTTTCAAAACGGTTTTAAAATGTTTTTATTGGTTTGTGTTTACTCTTCTTCCTTCTCTATATGTTCATAAATCTAGTTTAAATTATTTATAAAAACTCAACTGGTCAAGTTCTTTGCATATTCTGCTCTAAAATAAAATTATACTGAAACCCATATCTTAAAAGTTCAAATCCCATTACAATAATTTCCCCAACACAAACCCTAATAACATATTTACAACTATAAAACTCAAAGACATTGGAAACATTCCCATAAAACAAGATACATTTATTTCGAATGTGACTATAACAAATGCTCTTAAGACTAGAGCCAAATATCTTGTACTGTGATTCTTCCACTTACAAAACTGAAAGGACGCAAAATTTCTAAATTCCTAAAATCTATTTCATTTATATTACATTCAGTGTTTGTTTGAGCTGTGTTGCTACCCACCAAAGTGATTTATTTTCTCTGAAATGAAAATAAGAAACTTACACAATACAGAAAAGACATTTATTTGACTTTGTTTCCTTAGGTTCCTTTGTTTCCTAGAGAGTTTTAAAAACATGTGAGGATGTCAGAGTTACATGGTCGTGTAGGTTGGATTTTTGTGCATCTACTCAGCTTTTCAGTCCCAGAAATATTTTTCTAAGATGAAAGACAGTAATTGCTTTTCAGTTCTTTTTGCAATGTTTTCACAGTATTACTAAGAAATAAAAGACAAACTTTTGTTATTATGTATGCCTTCATTTGTGATCTCTTATTCAATTATACCATAGGCTATCAGAATAACGTGCTTCTGAGTTTCAGGTTTTAAATTTCAGATTTAGTTACATAATTTCTACCTGGCTCAGAAATACATATATACATATATTTTAGGTTTAATTAAACACACACACAGACACACATAATTTCTGAAAAGTTCTTTGCCTTTTAAGCACATTTGTACCGTAAAAACTACTTTGCTTAAACTCCCTATTTTTACATGCCATGATGAAGAAATCCAGACAATTGATTGCAAACTTTTCAGACAATTTCAGATGATCTTCCATTTCTAAAATATGCAAATTAATTCATTGCTAGTGTCCTTTTTTAGATTTTTTTTCTTTTTTTGGTAAAATACATTCATATTTAAATCTATTGAATTATGTGTTCATTGGAGCTGTCTATTTGAGTTATTAATAATTGTTCTTTTTGTTTTTCCTTACTATATTAGAGATTAGAGTTATCCTTTTAAAAAGTTACTTGCTGAGTCTTCTAAAAATCTGTGATAATAGTTTAAAAGAATGATTATTGGCCTTATACAGACTCCATTTTTGTATTGTTTTATTTAAAACATTCATAATTAGTTAAGCATAATTATTTTATTAAAATTGCCTTAATTGAATTTGTACTAATAAAAGTGGCAAATAAATACCTTGAGTCTACTTACTGCCTTGTTTGTTTCCTATGAGTTAGATTACACAGTAAAAACCATTTTCATCAAATATTTTATGGACTATTTCCTTTAGGTCTCTACATTTTCCTCAAACTGGAAACTTCTTGATGAAATACCAATAATTTTGATTTACAATGATACCTAGAGAGAATTTACTTTTCTCTTAATATACATACCTCATTATGTACTATACACAGCTTTAGAGAAATAATTCATTAATAATAAAATATCAGTGATCCAAATGACAAATAATTATGACTTCTTACTTTCCTAGTTGTAGAACATTGCAGACAGTGACAAGGTGGGTTTAGACACAAACATCAGTTGACATGTTGTTGTATATAAACTGTGTCACAATTAGAGACTTTTAAAAACATGTGAGGATGTCAGAGTTACGTGGTCATGTAGGTTGGATTTTTGTGCATCTACTCAGCTTTTCAGTTCCTGAAATATTTTTCTAAGATGAAAGACAGTATTCATCCTTGAATTTCATTTGTGTGGAACTATTAGTTAAGTTCAAGTAATTCATTTACTTTTCTCTATTATTTTTTGAATATTCTTCTAATCCAAAATTATGACCTTTCTGTAGTATTCTAAATGAGCTTTGCTAGATGACTGGCTATAGAATTTAATATACTAAGTAGAGTTTCTAAATTACCTCTTTTAGAGAGCTTGCTGCCATTTTAAGAAAGATCTTCAATGTTTCATGCCAAAATAGGGAGTGCTTTTGAGAATTTTGTGTGGGTGAACAGAATAAAAAACCTACTTAGCTGAGTGCAATTATTGGATTAAAGTAGTTTATCAAATAACAAACCAGAACTTCCAGAGGTATTTTCTTTCATTCTTATCACTACCTAAAATCATAATTTATGCCAACCCCAGTATAATGTACAGTCGCTTACAATGGAGAATTTTTTCTGTTCATAGCTGTAGCCCCAATAACTACAATCGTTCTTGACATAGTACAAACTAAAGAGTTTTCAAATGTTAAATAAGTAAATCTTTGGCTCAAGAGGACAGCAGGGCTCAGATATCCAGATTTCCAAAAAGAATCTTATTTACATATAGTTCATACCAGTGTTGAATGTGTTTCTTTTAGTATTACATTTCTAAATCTCATGTTTTATCAAAAATACTATTTCTCTCTTTTCTCTAGGTTTTAAGAGAGCTTTGTTTCTTTTCTGTGCAAAACAAAGTTTCAAATTCTGATGACAAGTGCAAGAGATTTAGAGCCAGAAAAACTCACATTTGAGTAGGAGCTTTACTCCTTGTTTCTCATACAATATTGGGAAGTATGTTTACCTCTCCAAGAGCTTCAGTTACAAATTCTGTAAAATTGGAAATAGCAATCCTTGCTCAAGATACACCATAGAATCAAGAGAACGAGAAGAGTTTGAAATTGCTTTACAAACACTAGAGACCTATGTCTGTGTCTTTTTTGCTATCAAATCAACTAATGAAACATTGCTTTGAAACATTATGGAAGAGAGCTTCAATAACGGCATACAATTGTACTGTATTCATAATTAAAATAGCTGGAATATAAAATTTAAATTCACCAAGGTCTTCTCTAATTCTGTATAAATATTTCTACTAATTATTCTACTAACATTTTATACAGTTTCTCTAAGTGTTATTGGGAAACACTGAAAAAGATAGGTACTTTTCTATCAAAAGGTTTAAACTCTAACTAGAAAGAGACAATAGGAAACGAAATGATAGTAAAATAAAGACAAAATTTGTCCTGCGTTACATTATTAATGTAGAAAAAAATGAGAATAGTCATTTTTATCCCCAGTATTTTTCAAGTTCAAATAAATAAAAAGTAAATAACTAATTATATGATAATTATAATAATAAATTTAAAAATCCCCCCAGTAAGGAAATTTTAAATATGAAGAACTAGTACTGGACTCTAAAGGTAGAAAACACTGAAATTCCATGAATTTTAAATAATTTCAGGTCGGATGTGGTGGCTCACATCTATAATCCCAGCACTTTGGGAGGCTGAGGCAGGTGGATCACTTGAGTTCAGGAATTCGAGGCCAGCCTGGCCAACGTGGTGAAACCCCATCTCTACTAAAATTTAAAAATAAAATTAGCTAGACATATTAATGTACAGGTGCACTCCAGCCTGGGCAACAGAGCAAGACCTCTTAAAAAAAAAAAAAAGAAGAAATAGGAAAAAATGTAATTTCGGAATGCCATTGTATTTATAATAAATGATACATGGAAGTTACTGAAGTCAAGTGAATTTTTTTTCCCCCTGAAAATGAGGCAAGGGCTATTAAAAGAGGTAGATTAGCTATTGGGTCAAACAAATATCACTTGTTTTACAAGAATGAGGGGTGATAATAGTAGTAAATAAAAATTTGAACACCACTTGACTTTTCTTTGGTGAAATTCAAAGAGTGCTGCTTAGGTTGTCTCAGAGTCACACACAACAATACTGGGCCAGAGGGTTTTGGTGACTTAGGACAGTATTTTGTAAAGCTTTTCTCCATTAGCTGTATAGAGATTTGACAGAATTGTTGGGCCACTGTACTAATAAAATTAAGATATGACTAGTTATTTAGTACAGAGTGTGTTGAGTCCCCCCCAACAATTCACAGGCTGAAATCCTATGCCCCAATATGATTATATTTGGAGATACAGCCTCATTTACCTCATTAAGTTTAAACAAGGCCATAAAGTTGAAGCTTTAATCCAATGTGCTGTTGTCCTTAATGGAAGAGGAGGACATGGGTATACAGAGAAAAGGAAATATGAGGACGCAGAGAAAGGGTGGAGTTTTCAAGTCAACAAAAGATGCCTCAGGAGAAACGAAACCTGTTGATACCTTGATCTTACATTTCAAGTTTCTGAAAAGTGAGAAAATAAATTTCTGTTGTTCA
This sequence comes from Ateles fusciceps, assembly GCA_036589455.1. NCBI lineage: Eukaryota > Metazoa > Chordata > Mammalia > Primates > Atelidae > Ateles > Ateles fusciceps. The sequence goes on from JAZHEH010003310.1 coordinate 7,436,117, forward strand.
AGCCACCCAGTCTGTGGTATTTTGTTGTGATAGCCCCAGAGCAATTGTACTAGTACACTAATATTAGAAGCTGAGGTTGTCTTCAAAAGCAGATGAAAAAAGGCAGTGAGACCAAGAAGAACTCAGGACAGCTGTGTCCTTAGGCTTGAGAATATATCCAGCAAGATGGCCCCTCCCTAGGAGCAAAGAAAGTGATTGAAAGATTTGAAACAGAGCACAGAGAAAAAGGTAGGGTATGAGAGCAAGGAGGTGACATAATGGGATTTTCAATTTAAAATTCCATTTTTCTGACTACAGTTTAAGAAATTGATTGAGTAAAGACAAAAGGCATGAGTGGAGTATCAGGAGCTTATTGCAGAAGAGTAATTAAGAAATGCTGTCCTGTATTTTTCTGTTAGCATCAGGAGAGAAAAGTAGATGAAGTGGAGGGACATTGAAGAAGTAACATCAATAGGCCTTGTCAATGAATTGCCCAGGAGTCTTATGGACTAGAAGATATCAATCTCTAGGACCCTGGCTGTCGATCCACTGAGTTTGAGGCAATGCCATCAGTGCTCTGTTCTTATCCCTTTGGATCACTTTACCCTGATATATATTTATTTCCCACAACCAGTACTTTTATTCTCTTTATTCATATGGGTAGAGAGTAGGTGTATATAATTATGGGTGTATATCTTTCTGGGGTACATGAGATATTTTGATACAGCCATACAAAGTGTCATAATCACATCAGAGTAAATGAGGTATCCATCACATCACTTCAAGCATTTATTATTTCTTTGTGTTACAAACATTCCAATTGTACTTTTTTAGTCATTTTTAAATGTACAATATTTTTTTTTGGCGATATTCACCCTGTTACGCTATTAAATAGTAGATCTTATTCATTGTATCTACTTTTTGTACCTATTAACCATCTCAACTTTCTCCTCCCCACTACAGTTCCCAGCCTTCAGTAATCATCACTCTACTTTTTATCTCCATGAGTTTGTTTAATTTTTAGCTCCTATAAATGAGTGAGAACATGCGAAGCTTGCCTTTCTGTGTCTGACTTATTTCACTTAACATAATGTCCTCCAGCTCCATCCACGTTGTTGTGAATGACAGGCTCTCATTCTTTTTTATGGCTGAATAGTACTGCATTGTGTATGTGTAGCACATTTTCTTTATCCATATTTCTGTTGATGGACACTTAGGTTAGTTCCAAATCTTATCCACTGTGAATAGAGCTGTAATAAACATGGGAGTGCAGACATCTCTTCAGTATACTGATTTGTTTTGTTTTAGGTACATACCCAGCGGTGAGATTGCTGAATCATATTACAGTTCTCCTTTTTGTTTTTCGAGGAACCTCCATACTATTTTCCATAGTGGCTGTATTAATCTACTTTCCCACCAACAGCGTTCAAGCATTCACTTTTCTCTACATCCTTGCCAGAATTCATTATTTCCTATCTTTTGGATAAAAGCCATTTTAAATGGGGTGAGATAATATCTCATTGTAGTTTTGATTTGCATTTCTCTCATGATCAATGATGTTGAGCACCTTTTCATATGCCTATTTGCCACCGGTATGTCTTCTTTTAAGAAATGTCTATTGAGATATTTGACGTATTTTAAAATTGGATTATTAGATTTTTTTCCTATTGAGATATTTGAGCTACTTATATCTGGTTATTAATTTCTTTTCGGATGGATAGTTTGCAAATCTTTTTCCCATTCTACGGGTTATATCTTCACTATTTTGATTGTTTTCTTTGCTGTGCAGAGCTCTTTGACTTGATTTAAGTCTTTAATCTATTTTGAATTGATTTTTGTATATAATGAGAGACAAGGGTCGGTCTAGTTTTATTCTTCTACATATGGCTATCCAGTTTTCCAAGAACGATTTATTGAAAAATTGTCCTTTCCACAATGTATGTTCTTGACACTGTTGTCAAAAATGAGTTCACTGTAGATGCATGGATTTATTTCTGGGCTGTCTCTTCGGTTCCATTGGTCTGTTTTTATGCTAGTATCATGCTGTTTGGGTTATAATAGCTCTGTAGTACAATTTGAAGTCAGGTCAGGTAACATGATTCCTCTAGTTTTCTTCTTTTTATTTTCTTGTCTGAGGGGTACCCTCAGGATATTGGAGGATCCCTTAAAATCAATCCACTTCTCATAATTTTTAGATGCAACTTTATGTAACTCCTAAGAAATAAGGCTGACTTAAGCATAGACTAGCTCAACTCAAGGAACACAACAGGTCAGCTTTCTCTTCAACTTTCTAACCTGTCTGGTCATATAGTTCCCTGAGGGTTTTATGACTCTCTTTTTGGGGTTCAGTTGCATTTCATTAATTACGTATTATAATATAAACAATGCCTTACCAGATACTGTGTGCTTGGATTCATTGTTGGAATAGTTCACGTATAGTATCCTGTGTGAGGCCTTTATTTACCTTAGTCCAAAATGTTTTGTTTTTTTTTTTTTTTTTTTTTTGAGATGGAGTCTTGCTCTGTCACCAGGCTGGAAGGCAGTGGCTCAATCTCAGCTCACTGCAACCTCTGCCTCCTGGGTTCAAGCAATTCTCCTGCCTCAGCTTCTCGAGTAGCTGAGATTACAGGCATACACAACCACACCCAGCTAATTTTTGTATTTTTAGTGGAGATGGGGTTTCACCATATTGGCCAGGCTGGTCTGAAACTCATGACCTCAACTGATCCATCTGTCTCAGTTTCCCAAAATGTTGGGATCACAGGCTTGAGCCACGATGCCCAGCCAAAGAATTGTTTGCATTTCTTAAAACAATGATGGAACCAATTGCCTATCAAATGTCAAATTATCAAGTATCACTGAGACTGAAAAGAAAATTGCAATGCTACTCATAATATTTTCTTTCCATTCATTCAACCAGATGACTGGTTGCATATTTATGATTTATTTATGCCAATTTATGATTTCTGTAATAGTAAAGTTTACTATAATTGATGCATGAAAACAGGTATGTTATATCAATAATGATTACCAAGAACTGAAACATCCAATAACGCTTTGAACTTCCCGTGTTAAAAAATCATGTTAGCTGTGATCGTATAACCTTATAAGTCCCCCAAAATTACTTTAGCTCTTGGATAATTGCAGATAATAATTGCAATAATAAATAAATAATATTTATTATTGCACATAATCCTAATCTGCGCTCACACGTGCGCACGCACACACACACACAAACATGTTTTCTTTTGCGTTAGTTCACTTCATAGGCAGGTGGCAGTGATATCTTTAAAAGATCTTCCTTGTTTGTCCAGTCCCACTACCTCAGCATTCAGCAAAAGAAAAGGAAAAATAGATATAGAAAAGAGAAAGGATTTTATAACCATATCATCCCCGTTTTATTATTCTTACCTCCAGATCTCAGAATTTTTGCAATATAATCTCTTCCAATTCAGACAGCACAGAAGTCCATCACTCTGTGATGTTGTTATGCCCATTCATATTTTATTCATATTAGCCACCGTTTGCCATAGAGTTTCATAATGGCATTGTATATAGATATACAGGTTACATGTGAACCCATCATTTGAACCTCTGGATATAGGAGAAAGAGTTCCTGACCTGTATTTTACATCAATAACAGATGTTACTTTAACTGTTGATTTTGTCTGTTAAGGATCTCAATTCTAAGAATGTTATAGAATTCTTTTATAAATTAGTTAATGGTTTTTACAGAAGTTTTAGCATTACAGAAAATTGAGCAGATAGTACAGAGAGTTCTCGCATATCCACAACCCCAGCCCTTTCCCCTTATTATTAATATCTTGCATTAGTGTTGTGCATTTGTTAAAACTGATGAACCTATATTGATACATTAATGCTAACCAAAGTCCATAGTTTGCATTAGGACTTACTCTCTATGTTCTACGATTCTATGATTTTGACAAATGCATAATGTCATGTATCCAGTATTACAGTGTCATATAGAATAAGAATAGCTTCAGTGCTCAAAAATCCCCTGTGCTTCATCAATTCATCTCTTCCCTTCCACTCCAGGCAACCACTGACCTTTTTACTGTCTCCATAGTCTTGCTTTTTTCAGAATGTCATAAAGTTGAAATCATACTGTAGCTTTTTCAGACAGGCTTCTATTATTAAGCAGTATACATTAAGGTTTCTCCATGCCTGTTCATAGCTTGATAAGTCATTTCTTTTTATCACCAAATAATATAACACTGTATGGTTGTACCACAATTTGTTTACCCTTTCATCTATTGAAGAACATTTTGATTGCTTTCCAGTTTTTGCCTAACCATTTTTACTCGCAGCCACTTAATTCCACTTTGCAATCAACCTGCTACTGTATCAGTGGAAGAACATGTAATTCCCATTGATGTTGTGCTTCTTAGTGCATTTTTTGCACTCTGGCAATGCAATATTCTTTCCTCTGGTGAAATCTAGTCTTTGTGGGTGGCAGAAATGCTCCATAATCCATTATTGTAAAACCCTAATGGTTTTCTCAGATGCGACACTGTTCACAAGGTAAGTGTTACACAAGGTAGTATTATGTATTCCAGACTAGACAAAAACTGGGCAAAACTTCAATATTATGCCCTATCCAATATAATGCCTTCACTTCTGCCTGTTGTGCAGAATAACCATAACTTCTTTAATCAAGTTCTAATGTCCCCTGGGCAAATGGAAGATTTATCTCATTTCAGACATCTCACATCTCATATGGAATTTTAGAAAGTCCCATCAGTCAATTGGGCAGCTTTCTTTGATATAGCAGGAAGAGAAGCATAACTTTATATTTATCTAGAGGGGCTATCAGTTTTTCTGGATGCTCTATCATCAGTCCACAAGATAGATCTTCAACCCTGCTCATGGAAGCTATATATTCTTCCCCCACCTTCCAATGATAGTGTCTTCCTGCACATCCATTTCATTAGTTTGTTTTGAGGAGCTTCTCTGGTTTTATAGGGTTGTCTCTGTTATTATCAAGGATATATTATTTATTTTAATTTTTGGACTTATTTTTAAGTGTTTTTACTTCTAATTGCTATGAAGAAGAAAGTTTAAAGGAGTGAATAATGAAACATTTACAAACATTACAGAAATTTTATTTAACTCAATAAAATGTAACTCAAATAAATGACTCAGGAATAAACAATTTTGCATGTATATCAGCTCTCTTATTTGAATTATGTTTACTCTTGATAGTGGAGTATATTGGACTATATATAATAAATATTAATTTGAAATAAAATATATAAGCTATTCACACAGAGATAATTTTGAGTTAGGGCTACTATGGTATATTAAAGTTAAAATTGCACATAATCCTCATAATTCAACATTTTAGCTATTACAGAAAAATGGCTATTAGAAAAAATGAAATGTTTAAATGCTATTCAAGAGCCATTCGACGATCGTTATAGAGGAACTTTTAAAAATTGAGGTATAAATTTTATTCATTAAAATGCATAAATGATTTTAAATACATAGTTTTATTTTTTACAAATATGGACATCTGAGTAATCCACACGCCTATCAAGATGTAAGAGTTCTCTCTTGCCTTTTCACTTCAATCCTTTTTCTCTAGCAGAGACTACCACTTTTCTGATTTCTACCATCCTTGAATGTTTGCTTGTTTCAAAACATTCTATTTATATAATCATACAGTAGGTACTGTTTTGTATCTAGCTTCTTTTATTCAGCATAAATGTTTCTAGATTAATCCGTGCTTTCAAATGTATCAGTATTCCATTCCTTTCTGTTTCCAAATAGTATGTCATTATAGGAATTTATCACAAATGCTTCCCCAGTGTCCTGTTAGAGTTTCTCCAAGTTTTGTTTCATGTTGGAGAGTAAACCTTGCTCGGTTACTCCATCTTGTTTGAAAGCAGTAGCCTATTTAACTTTAAGAAAATACTGGTTAAAAATCACACCATACTCAGCATCACAATGGCAATCTTGTGACTTTCAGGTGACACTGTACATCCCAAGCCTATGTTGCTCAAAGATATGGTTGATTATGGGACATAAGACTCACTTAGGCAAGATCCAATTCAACTCAGGAAGCCCTTTATTTGTGGGGTCCTTTCAGCTTTCATACTTTTTTTGTTGTTGTTAATCCATTAGAGTTACAAAATAAGCAATCTTGAAAACCCAGGTATAGTGTATTTGGATGCTGATTTGGAATCATGGAACATACATATCAATGAAAAAAAGAAAAGAAAACTTTTCATTTAGATCTGGTGTACTTCTATATATTTCTTGTGTTTGTTGATGTTGAAAGGATTTTAACCAAGGATCAAAGTCCTAGGCATCCGTAAGGCCAGAGATGTGGCAACCATGGGATTGTGTCACTTGTATCTCCTTTCCAAATGTAGCCTGCTCTTCAACTGCAGAGAATTAAGCTAGCCTCTATGTGTTAGCAACCACAGGATCCACTTCAGCATTAAAAAAAAACAAATGTAACAAGTACAAGTGTGGTTTTGTTACATGGATATATGGCATAGTGGTGAAGTGTAGGATTTTTGTGTATCTAGCACATTAATAATATGCATTGTGCTCATTAGTAATTTGTCATCTCTCACCCCTCTCCTACCCTCCCACCCTTTCCAAACTCTAATGTCTATCATTCCATACTCTATGCCCATGTCATTTTAAGCTGAGCTTTACTCTTCCAGGAAATGCCCTTACCAATAAGCTAGTGCAGTGGGGGTCCTAAGGCTGGCCCACTTCTGCCCAATGCTGGACACTTCTGTTGGATAGCCTGTGCTCTGGAACTTCTTGCTAGGCTGTTTAAGATGATCAAATCTGCACATGTTTAGAGAGTCTCCTTGTCCATCCTGCCCTCAACAACCCAATCCCATTTCTTTTACTTCAAGCCCAATTCAATTCACTATCTATTGTCTGTGGCATGTCCTATCTGTTCAGCTTCACAAGGAAGTAAAAGGAATGTATATATATGAAGCCTATAATCTTTCTTCCTGATTTAATTGAGTCCTGCAGGAGGCAGATGAAACTGACCCAGGAAGAGTTAAAAGTGCAAGAAGTTGATTGGGGGAGGAAAGACAGCAGCTGGAAAGAGGAGAGAGGGAGAGAGAGAGAGAAAGTTGAAATAAGCAGGAAATGTCTTTGGAATATGTGTGTAAATTTAGCACTAACAACTCTGAAGAAAAAAAAATGAAAATGAGCCTATGGCGTCTAGAAAAGTATTAACCACTCTCTGTTTAAAAACCTCACAATTTGATTATTTCTAAAAGACACTCTTTTAAGTATATTATTGCAAGATCTTGAAACTTCTTAATGAGTTCTGTGTTTTCACTAAAAATTTTACCTTGTATACTAAACTAAAAATATTACCTCTGGTTCCACAGGTCCTTCTGTGATATATTGGTTTAAAAACTAAAGGGTGCAAAATAGTACAATGGTTTTTTTATTAGCTTGGGACCTTAGAAGACATAATGCAAAAGAAACTATTTCAAGTGGCATTGGTACAAGTGGATTTTTCAGCATAATTTTTACTTAAAAGTCCCAGTGAAAGAATTGCAAGGCACTGAAACTCCAAAACAGAATTTTCCTTCATGAAACATTTAATATAAGCCCTCAATCCCAGAAGTTTCTTTATACTTATTAAAATTCTGAATGGAAACTCTGAACTCATTAGTTTTAGCGTTTATCCCTTATTTTCAGGGTGAGTACTGTAATCAAAATTAAATTTGCTTTGAAATGCCTTAGTAATGTAATAACACATTGCAAGGGTAAATTCCTCATAGCATACCTCTTCAGAATCTGCAAATCTCCTAGCATTGAATGCATGTCTCAAGTGTCTAATAATTATATGTGGTCTTGTGCTAAATATGGTAGAAAGCTGGTTATTCACTCTTCTTCATTCATTTGTTCCTTTATTCATGTATTCAATAAGTATGTATTTATTATGTTCATGATGTATCAATTAATGAATATCCAGAGATATAGTTCCTGACTTTCAAGGAGCAATTAAATACCTCTGCTTTTTTTCCTTCAGATCCTAAATGATATTAAAATATGTTGCTTTTGTAATTTATATAAAATTGTACATTGAATGCTGACAAAATTCCTGTCATGTTTAATCATGTTTACATATCTGCATAGCCCTGAAATACTTATAGTTTTAATGATGTTGTGTTTTATATATACATGTGTGTGTGTTTATGTGTGTGTGTATTTGTGTGTGTGTGTGTATTTGTGTATAAAATTTAGTTACATGAAAGTTGTCTTTCTGTGCTTTCCCAGATCTAGGAAATCTTGGCTTGATATTGTTTCATCTCAGTTTAGTTAAAGGTTTACCTTTATACCATCATCAACTATACAGACACCTAAAGCTGCATCTTGTATCTTCCATTTTTGGTGGGCTTAGGGACTAGGTGAGGTTTTGAGTTAATGTGGTTTGTGCGATTTGGGTTAGATGGATGTGGTATTCTCAGGGCACTGATAAATCTAAGATAACTGTCTGCTGGCTAGGGTTTTCACGGCCCACCCGAAAGGAGTAAAGAAAGGTGACTGGTCTCCAATTTTCACAAGGGTCCCTGGAAAAGGAAAAAAAAATAGTGCTCTTTACTAAGGGAGCTTGAAGTATGAAAATCTCATCAGGAACTCCCTCGTGGTCCTTTTCTCTTTTCCCTCTCACATCCTTTGGTTTCTATATTGAACTTCAAGGCCAATAGCTTTTGAATTCAAAAGTCAAAGATTTTCTACTCTTTTTTTTTTCTGTTCATGTCTGGTGCTTTACAGAAGAGATTAGCATGGAGGTTCTTGGAAATGCGTATAGAAATAGAACACATTTGTTTAAGGAAAGACAATGAATACCTACTTCTGAATATCATAATTCCATATTGTTCTAGCAGCTTACTGAAAATTTTTGGCTATTAAAGATAAAAAGATTAATAAACCTGATTTTGTAAACAAGCATCACAACTACCAAAAAAAAAAACCTCATGTAATTGATTTCATGTTACTCCAAATCATCTGTAACTCATGTTTACTTTGAAGTTCATATACTTATATAGATTACAACATTTAGGTGTGCTTTCCTTGTGTAATGATTTAAAAAATTTAGCCTTTTTGTTTATTTTAAAAATAGGTCATGAAAGACATACACGAATACGTAGATATAAACAAATTATTGCAGAATAGCAGAAAGGAAAAAATGCATAATTTATCACTCAAAATTTTCAAGAATTAAACACATGCATGAAACCAACATCCAGATCAAGAGATTGAACCTGGCCTGCAACTTAGAGAACTCTATTGTGCCCCCTTTTTATATTAGTCAGGATTCTATAGGGAAACAGTATAAATAAGATTTATATGTAAAGATAATTTTGTACGGTGTTGCCTCACACAATTATAGAGATGGAGAAGCCCCATGACCTGCAGCCTACAAGTTGGACATGCAGGAAAGCTACAAGTTGGCTACCTGCAGTCTACAAGTTGGAGACCCAGGAAAGTAGTTCAAAGGCCTGAGAGCCAGAAGGCCAGGGTGTAGATTCCAGTCTGATTCTGAATGCCTGAAAACTAGCAGTACCAAGGGTACAGAAAGATACGTTTCAATTCCAGCAGTCAGGCAGAGGGCCAGCAAATCTTTCTTCCAACCCTTTTGGTTGTATTCAAGTCTTCAAGGGATTCGATGTTGCCTACCCTCCCACAGTGGAGAAGGCCATGTGCTTTACTCAGTTCACCAGTTCAAATGCTAATCTCTTCCAATGAAAATATTTCTTACAGAAACACATTCATAGGCACACTCAGAAATAATGATTATCAGATATCTGGACACTGAGTTGCCCAGTCATGTTGACACATGACACTAACTATCGTGCTTTCCAATGATAATCACTCTCTTCATAAAAGTAACCCTATCTTGACTTTCGACTATTTTTCTCTGTTTTAGATTATACATACGTGGAATTGTCTTTTTGTGTCTGGCTTTGTTGCTCAGTATTATGCTTGTTATTTTTGTTGATATCGTTGTGTGTGACATGTGGTATTCTATTGTGTGACTATATGCAATTTGTTTATTAAGATCACAGTGGATGAATATTTTCTTAGCTTTCTGCCTGGAAATATTGCACCCAGTTCTATGAACATTGGTGTACATGTCTTAGCAGTCATTTCTGGTGGGTATACATCAGTGGAATTCCTTCATTTGACAACCTATTTAGACATTACGTGTTTTAAATCAGCCCCAAAGTAAGAAAAATCCAAAAGTATCATTGTGAATTTTGCATATGTAACACATATGTAATTAAGGTGTACATTAATGTGTTATACATTACAGTTTCTACCATCTTAACTTTACACTTTGATTTGTTATCCATCTATTAATTCATCTATTCAAATTTTAATTATTATGACGTTACTGAACATATAATGTGTCTAGGTACCATGCAAGACAATTCATTAAAATGAGAAATAAAACTAGATGGGCTTCCTAGTAAACCATATTACATTGGTCACAACTTTTATTTTTCTCTTGGCAAAAACTGCAAAAATATAAAGTAATAAACAGTGTATTTATCTCTACAAACTGAGAGAACAACTGAAGAGGCAAAATAACAAAGGAGATTTTGGTAACATTTATAAGCAGAAGAGAGCTGACTAGGTTTGTGAAACTAGGAAACAATAATTCCTGTAGAGCCAGATGCTGAGTCTAAGCAAGCCATTTTGCCCACAAAAAGACAAGCAGTTGGAGACACAAGACACCCTAGAGTACCAAGGTCAGATACAGAACTGAAAATGGAGGCATTATTTGCATGTCTTTATATAGAGAGAGATGGGAACTTAATGTCTGGTTTCTCACAATCAAGGGATATTCTTGCCTCCACCTGCGCTCTTACTCCAGAAGTTCCTTCTCCGGAGAACTGAATCCATAGATTCGAATTGCAGTCTCAATTGCAACAAAGAATACAGGTAAGTATGGTTCTAAAATCAAGGAGTTGGAAAAGGATGAAAATGATTCAGAATTATGTCCTGTTTCCTACTCTACTCTCAAAATGCTACAATAGAGGAGTATTATTTTTCCAATCTTTGTTGTTTCTTTTCAAAGCACGACACTGACAGCTTTTTTTTTTTTCCTGCAGAAGCAGAAACTCCAGAAAAAGAAAGCACTGTGTGATCTGCCACAGACTTTGGCACAATCCCCAACAAAACCACAGTGAAGGCCACCAGATGACAAGCTCCAGGAAAGTTGACAGAGTTGCCCACTAGACTGTTAAGACATAAAATCAAATATGACTGGCAAATCAATTTTATTGAAGTTAAAAGAATAAAAAGGGCTCAAAATTATAAATTAAACTGAATCGAGTAGGTTGTTCACACTATGGACACATGAAAAATTGTCCTGATGTATTGGAAAAATGGCACAAGAAATGCAAAATGTGATTTGTAATAGGTCATAGAAATAATAGAGGTTAATTATTGGCAGTATCTATAGACATCATATTCGTCTTGTTTCTTTTTTAGTGCCAGAAAACTGAAGTGACTTGTCCAAATTTGAAAAGCCTGGAAGTTGACATAGCTATAATTTACTTCTTACATAATTTGCATGTATCCCCTAATAGATATTTTAAAAAATGGTGACTGTATCTTATCAAAATAATCAAACAGGTATTTCTCTCACTTTTCTCTCCTACTGTACTTTATAAAACAGAGGCTGAGCGAGATCGCACCACTGCACTCCAGCCTGACTACAGAGCGAGACTCTGTCTCAAAAACAAAAAAAAGAGAGGCTGAGAATTTTGATAAAAAGTGTGAAAGTATCGTCTGGTTGTACACTTAATATAAAACAGGCATGACAAAGAGGGAGAAATACATTTAAGGAGGACATGAATAAGAAAGACAACAGAGAAAAATTCTCACTGTGAACCTGATCTAGCACAGAAAGACTCCTTGCATCACAGGTTACAGGGAGGCAAGATGAAATTATCACCACTTTACGTGTTTTAAGAAGTGAATTGGTAGCAGAAGCCACACTGTGGGAAATCCTAGTAATTACTGTCTATGACATAAAGTTTCACTACTTCTTGTGGGTGTTATTTTCCTGCTTGCTTATTCTGAGGGAGGGGCGGTTTGACACAGAGGACATAGGTGCAGATTCTCAAGGCCCTGGGAACAGGTGAAATGATGCTGGCAGCCACAGAAATATGTGTACGGAATGTTCAGTGGCACAGCATTTCTGCGGTTAGCTCTGTGTGTTAGCAAAGGAAATCAGTTGGCTATTCCTTTAGCTGGAAGGAAAAATTGAGAGGACACACGAAAACTGTGGTCTAATAATTTGAAATTTTATTGTAAGTCTGCAATGGTGACTCAGTAGTTTAGCTAAGATAGACTAGGCTACATTGCAGTAATAAACTTTAAAATTGCAATGGAAAACACAGCAAATACACTTGCTCATACAAATTCTCCCAGACATCTGAGAAACTCTCCTCTATTATGACTCAGTGGTTCAAAGTGTTTTGTCCTATAGCACCTCCATCTCAACAAACACCTCTGTTATTGCAGGAGGACAGCAGGAAAAGAGAATTCTGATGTGTTTCGTACTGACAATCAAAGGAGTTTTATACAGAGTAGCATAATTACCAGAATGATTGTCTTACCACCTTTTCCACATAATGTTAATTAATCAAAGGAGAGACAGTGTCACACTCACAAGTCCCACACACACACTCCAGAAGAGCGCATTGTACAGTGCATGGAAAGGGAGCAGGGATCATGGGGTCTTCTTAATTCTGCTACCACAGTTACTGATTTGACAAGAGATCAAATAGATAGCAAACTGTGCTCATTCTTTATACTAGAAAAATGATAAAAATACCTTTATAGTAAACATCTTAAAAATGTGTTGAGGGGGGTGGATCCAAGATGGCCGATTAGGAGCAGCTGAGGATTGCAGCTCCCAGTGAAAGCGCAGAGGGTGAGTGGACGCCGCATTGCCAGACAGATTTTTATTGCCCACAGACCAGGAGATTCCCAGGGGGAGGAGCCCCACGGGTCGCCAGCGCGGCTGGTTTGGCCGGCGCAGCAGTTTTTGCCGGTGGCGACTGTTTTCGCCGGCGCTGCTGTTTTGGGCGGCGTCCCGGCGCAGCGGTTCCCCCATACAAAATACGTGGGTCCGGGTGCCATTTTAGCTGGCAATTGGAGCTCCGGGAAGGCAGAGCCGCCCATTCATCTGATTAAAAAAGGGGACTGAAACAGGCAGCCAGGCTGGGAGATTTCCCGGGCAAAAAAAAACGCCAAGAATCTCCACGCCCGCGGTTTCAGCCGGCGCAGTGGGTCGCCGCACGGGAAATCACACAGATCCCGGCGCCTTTTCAACAGGTGGCTGGAACACCTGGGAGACTCTGAGGCAGGGAGCCAGGTGATCAGGCTCGGCTGGTCCCACCCCCCACAAAAAAACAGCCATCGGAAACGCTCTGGATCCAGAGTTTCACAGCAAGCACAGCTGAGCCCGGGACGGCCCAGCTCTGTGGGGGAGGGGCGTCCGCCATTACTGAGGCAGTCTGCCGCTACAGAGGTAGTTTGCCATTGCCGAGGCAGTTCTCACTACACCGGTATAAACAGGACTGCAGGGAAGTTCATACGGCAGCTGGGTAGAGCCCACAGCAGCTCAGCAAAGCCTCTGTACGCAAACAGTGACTAGGCTGCCTCATCGCTGGGCAAGGCAGCCCTGAGAAAAAGGCAGCAGCACCAGGGAAACTCATAAATAAAGCCCTAACTCCCCCGGGACAGAGCACCTGGGGAAAAAGGGGTTTATGAGTTCTGCTGCAGCAGACTTAAACGTACCTGCCCAGCAACTCTGAATGAACAACGGAGCTCACAGCTCAGCACTTGAGCTCCTATAAAGGAAACTCTGTCTCCTCAAGCAGCTCCCTGATCCCCCACATATCCAACGAGTCACCTCACAAAGGAGTGCTCAGACGGACATCTGGCGGGTATTCTTCTGGGACAAAGATAGCAGAAGAAGAGACTGGCAGCAACCGTTACTGTTCTGCAGCTGCTGCAGGTGATCCCCCCAGGCAAGCAGGGCCAGGAGTGGACCTCAGCAGCCCTACAGCAGAGGGGTCAGACTGGTAGAAGGAAAACTAAGAAACAGAAATAAATAACTTCATCATCAACAAACGGGACGTCCACTGAGAGACCCCATCTGAAAATCACCAACCACAAAGACCACACATAGATAAATCCACAAAGATGGGAAGAAACCAGCGCAAAAAGGAGGTAAACACCCGAAACCAGAACGCCTCTCCTCCTACAAGGGATCACAACTCCTCACCAGCAAGGGAACAAGGCTGGATGGACAATGAGTGTGATGAAATGACTGAATCAAGCTTCAGAAGGTGGGTAGTAAGAAACTTCTGTGAGCTAAAAGAACATGTTCTAACCCAATGCAAACAAACTAACAACCTTGAAAAAAGATTTGACGAAATGCTAATGAGAATAACCAACTTAGAGAGGAATGTAAGTGAATTGATGGAGCTGAAAAACACAACACAAGAACTTTGCGAAGCATACACAAGTTTCAACAGCCGAATTGACCAAGCAGAAGAAAGGATATCAGAGGTCGAAGATCAACTCAATGAAATAAAACGAGAAGGAAAGAGTAGAGAAAAAGGGTAAAGGAATGAACAAAGTCTCCAAGAAATATGGGACTATGTGAAAAGACCTAATCTACGTTTGATAGGTGTACCTGAATGTGAAGGAGAGAATGAATCCAAGCTGGAAAATACTCTTCAGGATATTATCCAGGAGAACTTCCCCAACATAGGAAGGCAGGCCAATATTCAAGTCCAGGAAATACAGAGAACACCACAAAGATATTCCTCAAGAAGAGCAACCCCAAGGCACATAATCGTCAGATTCACCAGGGTTGAAATGAAGGAGAAAATGCTAAGGGCAGCCAGAGAGAAAGGTCGGGTTACCCACAAAGGGAAGCCCATCAGACTCACAGCAGATCTCTCAGCAGAAACCCTACAAGCCAGAAGAGAGTGGGGGCCAATATTCAACATCCTTAAAGAAAAGAACTTCCAACCCAGAATTTCATATCCAGCCAAACTGAGCTTCATAAGTGAAGGAAAAATAAAATCCTTTGCGAACAAGCAAGAACTCAGAGATTTCATCACCACCAGGCCTGCTTTACAAGAGCTCCTGAAAGAGGCACTAAACATAGAAAGGAACAACCAGTACCAGCCACTCCAAAAACATACCAAACAGTAAAGACCATCAACACAATGAAGAAACTGCATCAACTAACGGGCAAAACAGCCACCTAGCATCAAAATGGCAGGATCAAATTCACACATAACAATATTAACCCTAAATGTAAATGGGCTAAATGCCCCAATTAAAAGACATAGACTGGCAAACTGGATAAAAAGCCAAAACCCGTCTGTGTGCTGTATCCAGGAAACCCATCTCACATGCAGAGATACACAAAGGCTCAAAATAAAGGGATGGGGGAAGATTTACCAAGCAAATGGAGAGCAAAAAAAAGCAGGAGTTGCAATTCTCATCTCTGATAAAATAGCCTTTAAACCAACAAAGATCAAAAGAGACAAAGAAGGACATTACATAATGGTAAAAGGATCAATGCAACAAGAAGAGCTAACGATCCTAAATATATACGCACCCAATACAGGAGCACCCAGATACATAAGGCAAGTTCTCAATGACTTACAAAGAGACTTAGATTCCCACACAATAATAGTGGGAGACTTGAACACCCCGTTGTCAAATGTTAGACAGATCAACAAGACAGAAAATTAACAAGGATATCCAGGACTTGAACTCACACCTGGATCAAGCAAACCTAATAGACATTTACAGAACTCTCCACCCCAAATCCACAGAATATACATTCTTCTCAGCACCACATCGCACCTACTCTAAAATTGACCACATAATTGGAAGTAAATCACTCCTCAGCAAATGCAAAAGAACAGAAATCATAACAAACAGTCTCTCAGACCACAGTGCAATCAAGTTAGAACTCAGAATTCAGAAACTGACTCAGAACCACACAGCTTCATGGAAACTGAACAACTGGCTCTTGAATGTTGACTGGATAAACAATGAAATGAAGGCAGAAATAAAGATGTTCTTTGAAACCAACGAGAACGAAGACACAACATACCAGAATCTCTGGGACACATTTAAAGCAGTCTCTAGAGGAAAGTATATAGCAATAAATGCCCACATGAGAAGCAAGGAGAGATCTAAAATTGACACCCTATCATCAAAATTGAAAGAGCTAGAGGAGCAAGATCAAAAAAACTCAAAACCTAGCAGAAGACAAGAAATAACTAAGATCAGAGCAGAACTGAAGGAGATAGAGACACGAAAAACTCTTCAAAAAATCAACAAATCCAGGAGCTGGTTTTTTGAAAAGGTCAACAAAATAGACAGACCACTAGCCAGATTAATAAAAAAGAAAAGAGAAAATAATCAAATAAATGCAATAAAAAACGATAAAGGGGATATCACCACAGATTCCACAGAAATTCAAACCATCATCAGAGATTATTACAAACAACTCTATGCACATAAACTAGTAAACCTGGAAGAAATGGATAAATTCCTGGACACATGCATCCTCCCAAGCCTAAACCAGGAAGAAGTCGAAACCCTGAATAGACCAATAACAAGGTCTGAAGTTGAGGCAGCAATTAAGAGCCTACCACCCAAAAAAAGCCCAGGTCCAGATGGGTTCACAGCCGAATTCTACCAGACATACAAAGAGGAGCTGGTACCATTCCTTCTGAAACTATTCCAAACAATCCAAAGAGAGGGAATCCTTCCTAAATCATTTTATGAGACCAACATCATCCTGATACCAAAACCTGGCAGAGACTCAGCAAGAAAAGAAAACTTCAGGCCAATATCCATGATGAACATAGATGCAAAAATCTTCAATAAAATACTGGCAAACCGATTGCAACAGCACATCAAAAAGCTTATCCACCATGATCAAGTAGGCTTCATCCCGGGGATGCAAGGCTAGTTCAACATACGCAAATCTATAAACATAATCCACCACATAAACAGAACCAAAGACAAAAACCACATGATTATCTCAATTGATGCAGAGAAGGCCTTTGACAAAATTCAACAGCCCTTTATGCTAAAAACTCTCAATAAACTAGGTATTGATGGAACGTATCTCAAAACGATAAAAGCTATTTACGACAAACCAACAGCCAATATCATACTGAATGGGCAAAAACTAGAAGCATTCCCTTTGAAATCTGGCACTAGACAAGGATGTCCTCTCTCACCACTCTTATTCAATATAGTACTGGAAGTTCTAGCCAGAGCAATCAGGCAAGAAAAAGAAATAAAGGGTATTCAAATAGGAAAGGAGGAAGTCAAATTGTCTTTATTTGCAGACGATATGATTGTATATCTAGAAGACCCCATCGTCTCAGCCCAAAATCTCCTGAAACTGATAAGCAACTTCAGCAAAGTCTCAGGATATAAAATCAATGTGCAAAAATCACAAGCATTCCTATACACCAATAACAGACTTAAAGACAGCCAAATCAAGAACCAACTGCCATTCACAATTGCTACAAAGAGAATAAAATACCTAGGAATACAACTAACAAGGAACGTAAAGGACCTCTTCAAGGAGAACTACAAACCACTGCTCAATGAAATAAGAGAGGACACAAACAGATGGAGAAATATTCCATGTTCATGGCTAAGAAGAATCAATATTGTCAAAATGGCCATACTGCCCAAAGTAATTTACAGATTCAACGCTATCCCTATCAAGCTACCAATGACCTTCTTTGAAGAACTGGAAAAAACCACCTTAAACTTCATATGGAACCAAAAGAGAGCCCGCATAGCCAAGTCAATTCTAAGCAAAAAGAACAAAGCTGGAGGCATCACACTCCCGGACTTCAAATTATACTACAAAGCTACAGTAATCAAAACAGCATGGTACTGGTACCAAAACAGAGATATAGACCAATGGAACAGGACAGAGACCTCCGACGCAACACAACACATCTACAACCACCTGATCTTTGACAAACCTGACAAAAACAAACAATGTGGAAGCGAGTCCCTGTTTAATAAATGGTGTTGGGAAAACTGGCTAGTCATGTGCAGAAAGCAGAAGCTGGACCCCTTCCTGACACCTTACACTAAAATTAACTCCAGATGGATTAAAGACTTAAACATAAGACCTAACACCATAAAAACCCTAGAAGAAAATCTAGGCAAAACCATCAGGACATAGGTGTAGGCAAGGACTTCATGACCAAAACACCAAAAGCAGTGGCAACAAAAGCCAAAATAGACAAATGGGACCTAATCAAACTCCATAGCTTCTGCACAGCAAAAGAAACAGTCATTAGAGTGAATCGGCAACCAACAGAATGGGAAAAAATTTTTGCAGTCTACCCATCTGACAAAGGGCTGATAACCAGAATCTACAAAGAACTGAAACAGATTTACAAGAAAAAAACAAACAAGCCCATTCAAAAGTGGGCAAAGGATATGAACAGACACTTTACAAAAGAAGACATACATGAAGCCAAGAAACATATGAAAAAATGCTCATCATCACTGGTCATTAGAGAAATGCAAATCAAAACTACATTGAGATACCATCTCACGCCAGTTAGAATGGCGATCATTAAAAAATCTGGAGACAACAGATGCTGGAGAGGATGTGGAGAAATAGGAACGCTTTTACACTGTTGGTGGGAGTGTAAATTAGTTCAACCATTGTGGAAGACGGTGTGGCGATTCCTCAAGGACCTAGAAATAGAAATTCCATTTGAGCCAGCAATCCCATTACTGGGTATATATCCAAAAGACTATAAATCGTTCTACTATAAGGACACATGCACACGAATGTTCATTGCAGCACAGTTTACAATAGCAAAGACCTGGAACCAACCCAAATGCCCATCGATGATAGACTGGACAGGGAAAATGTGGCACATATACACCATGGAATATTATGCAGCCATCAAAAACGATGAGTTCGTGTCCTTTGTAGGGACATGGATGAACCTGGAAACCATCATTCTCAGCAAACTGACACAAGAACAGAAAATCAAACACCGCATGTTCTCACTCATAGGCGGGTGTTGAACAATGGGAACACATGGACACAGGGAGGGGAGTATCACACACTGGGGTCTGTCCGGGGGAAAAAGGGGAGGGATAGTGGGGGGGTGGGGAGTTGGGGAGGGATAGCATGGGGGAGAAATGCCAGATATAGGTGATGGGGAGGAAGGCAGCAAATCACACTGCCATGTGTGTACCTATGCAACAATCTTCCATGTTCTTCACATGTACCCCCAAACCTAAAATGCAATAAAAAATAAAAATAAAAATAAATTAAAAAAAAAAATGTGTTGAAAAATTCTCCTAAAAATATTCCAGTAGAAATCAATCTGTAAATGCAAGATTTTCTTACTTTATGAGTTTTTGACTTTTTATAATGATTTAGAATTTTAATACAAATAAAACGAGAAAATAATGAATTATTAAAAAGTATTGGAAAAGCTGAAAAAGATATGCCTCTTCCACATAGAGGAAGCAAAATATTGAGTAAACCTGTACACTTTGAAAAGATCTATCGAGAGAAAACATTGAAATTTAATAGAGAGGTGACTAAAGACACCATGGTTGAAGATCAAGACAGCAAGACTCTCTGACTGGTGTCACTGGGCTCCAGGATCAGCTCCCAGACCTGGCCAAGACCCAAGGAAGGTGTGAGTGAAAAAAACCCAGAGCACCCAATTCCCACTGCAGACCTCTGACATTCTAGCTACAGGAGTTCTCATGACCCCCACAGACATTTGGAACAGGTGGGTGGGGCTGCCTGAAGATCACACCAAGGCACTGCTTGAACCTGCATGCAAGCCAGCAGTCTTCAGTATCCTGGGCAGCTGTAGCAAAAGGAAACTGGGCGTCCACCCTTCAGGGCTCTGCCTCATGCCCTGAGGAGCTGTAGCTTGTGCTGTCTGCTAGGCCAGGAGAGAATGGGGCTGGGACTGGCTAATGTGCCCAAGATAAGTCACGGCCACCGGATCCAGATGCACTAAAATCACATGCCCCCATGCCTACTGGTCCCTCCCGAGACTGCAGGCCTGGTAGTTCCCACCACAGCATTTCCTCCATTGCCCAACCTGAGTGGTTTACTGGCAGCCTGAGAGCAATCAGTCCCCATCACAGCTGGTGCTTGAGCTGAAGGATCAGAGGACAAATCTGTGGCCTGTGACCAGTTCTCTAGGACTGACCACACCTGCAGGAAGTATGGTGATGAGACTGTGTCCTTATCTCAAACAAAGGAGGAGCCCCAACTGTCAGAACACAGAGAAGACTGTGGTACCGGTTTGCGTGGTGGCACAGGAGCGGGGCACCCCTCCCTCTAGGAGACCAGGCCAGGGAGGGTATAGCCTGATTGCCGTGGTTTCAAAAATGGTAAATGTGACATCACAACTAATGCCATGGAAATTTGTTAAAAATAATCAGAAATAATTATAAACATCTCTACACCCACAAATTAGAGAATCTAGAGGACATTGCTACATTATCAGATATGTACAACCTCCCAAGATTGAATCAGGAAAAAATAAAAATCCTGAACAGACCAATAACAAGCAAAGAATTATATCTGTAATGAAAAAAAACAACAACAACAAACTTTCAAAAAGGGGGAAAAAAAGCAGCCCAGGACCACACAGATTTATAGCTTAATTTTACCAGACTTACAAGGAAGAGCTGGTATCAATCTTACTGAAACTATTCCAAGAAACTGAGTAGGAGAGATTCCTCCCTAACTCATTCTATGAAACTGGCATCACCATGATACCAAAGTTAGGCAAGGAAACAACAACAGCAACAACAGAACAGGTCAATATCCCTGATGAAGAAAGACGCAAACATTCTCAATGAAATACTAGCGAGCAATCCAACAGCACTTCAAAAACATAATTTATCACAATCAAATGGGCTTTATTTAAGGGATGCAAGAATGATTCAACATTTACATATTAATAAATGTGATTCACCACATGACCAGAATTAACAACAAAACTCATATGATCATACCAATAGATGCAGCAAAAGCATTTGATAAAATCCAACATCCCTTCACAAGCTAGGCATTGAAGAAACACACCTCAAAATAATAAGCGCCAAATGACAAACCCACAGCCAATATTATACTAAATGGGGGAAATATTGAAAGCATTTCCCCTGAGAACTGCAGCACAAAGCAAGAATGTCCACTCACACCACTCCTATTCAACCATAGAAATGGAAGTCCTAGCCAGAGCAATCAGGCAAAAGAAATTTTAAAAAGACACCCCAAATCACAAAAAAGGAAGTCACATCTCCTTTTACTGACGACATGATCTTCCACGTAGAAAGCCCGGAAGACTCCTTCAAAAGGCTCCCAGATGTGATAAATGATTTCAGTAAAGTTTTAGAATATAATATCAATGTATAAAAATTGATGTCAGGAACATTTCTATACATCAATAAGCTGAGAATCAAATCAAAAACTCAATCTTATTTAAATACCCAAAAACTAATACCTAGAAATACATTTAGCCAAGGAATATATTTTTTGCTTTTGTTACTATTTTAATAGACACATAAAAATTGTACATATTTATGGGGCACAACATGATATTTTGATGCATGTATACAATGTGTAATGAACAAATTAGAATAATTAGCATATCCGTCACCTCAAATACTCATTGTTTCTTTGTGCTGAGAACATTCAAAATCTGCTTTTCCAGTTATTTGAGAATGTACAATAAGTTAATAATAGTCTACTACTACACTTTTTGCTTCCATTAATAATGTCCTCTTCTTTTTTTAGACATGTCATTAAACTCCTAACAAGTATAGCCCTCACCAAGTGGAGCATTTTCCTCCCTGTTTCCCTCCCTCCATTCTAATAGGATGCAGTGTTTATTTTTCATGCCCCATCTCTATGTAACTTTTTAACTTTATTGTAATAATGTATTATTATACTTTTAGAGTATTATTAAACTTTTTATTGAATTATGTCTCTTCTATATTAAAAAGCCTTATTCAGCTATTCCAGCATATACTAAGTCCCTTTGCCATTATTTATTTAATTTCAAACAAATGCATGACCAATTTACTAAAAGTGAATACAGTTCCAATCATTTTATAATGATCCATTAAATCTACATTTTTTACAAAATTCAGCACTCACATTTTTTATCTTTTTGTATTTTTCCACATTTAACTTGTTTGATACATTTGAATTTTTAGTTAAAACTGGTTCTTGAATATTGCTCTTAGAGAGAGCCTAGCATGATATTGCCTTTCATATATGTATGCAGATATTTGTATTTTCTGGTGACAGGTGATTTATATCTTAACAGATGTAGAATTATTAGGCTTTCTTCTTCCAGCATTTTATAAATGATATGACAATGCTTCTCAAGTTGTTGATTCTTACTCTGCTACAGATGAATTTCTTTGGCAATTTACAAGAATCTACATTTATATTTTCAAGGTTGTACCTAGAGCTATATTATTTTCAAATCTGTCCTATTATAAACTTGGTGAAACCTTCCATTAGAAAGCTCCAGCATTTCTTTATTACTTATTTAATTATTTCATCTCTTTTTTTCTGTCTTTTTCTTTCCTCTTCTGATAATGTCATGCCAGTTTGTTGGTACTCTACATTCTGGTCTTCTCTGATACATCTGCTACCATTTACTATTTACTATTATAATATAGTTCCATGTAAATTCATATTTAATAGTTGTATTCAGTGGGAGAGGCAGGGTAGAATGTGCTTATTCCATCAAATTTAGATAAACTTGGAACCTCCTTAGCAATTGAAATGAAAAAAAAAAAATGTTTAAACAGCAGATTAAACAAGGATAAAACCGAGCTAGTAAACTGGAAGAGAGATATAAAAATTACTTTAAAAGTAGCAAAGATAAACATGGAGATAAAAGTTATGCAAGACAAGATCAGAAACATGAAGAATAAATTGGGGATACATTAAATCAGAATTCCAGAAGTAGGTAATAAAGAGAATGAATGAGAGAAAATATTGAAAGAGACTTAGCTGAGAAAGGAAACGTATTGCTAAAGTAAATGGAACTTCTACTTATCTAACTCCACTCTAAAATATGTAAAGCTGGAGGAGAAAAAAGATAGCTATAATATGTAATAAACACAGATTTTGTGTTCAAATTGTTAAAGCAAATCCCATATATCAATAAGAAAAAAATAGAGAAAAATTAACAAATGATATGAGGAGGTCTTTCTTCCTCTCTTTCCCTTCCTTTCTTCCTTGTTTCTTTCCTTCTTTTTCTTTCCTTCCTTCCATCCTTCCTTCCATCCTCCCTTTCTTCCTTCCTTTCTTATTTCTTCCTTTTCTTTCTCTTTCTCTTTCCTTCCTTCCTTTCTCTTTCTTTCTTTCTTCTTTCTTTCTTTTTTCTCTCTCTCTATTTCTCTTTCTTTCTTTCTTTCTTTCCTTCCTTCTTTTTTTCTTTCTTTCTGATAGAGTTTTGCTCTTGTTGCCCAGGCTAGAGTGCCATGGCACAACCTCAGCTCACTGCAACCTCCGCCACCTGGGTTCAAGCAATTCTCCTGCCTCAGCCTCCCAAGTAGCTGGGATTACAGGCATGTGCCACCATGCCTGGCTAATTTTGTGTTTTTAGTAGAGACGGGGTCTGTTCATCTTGGTCAGGCTATTCTTGAACTCCCGACCTCAGGTGATCCGCCTGCCTTGGCCTCCAAAAGTGCTGGGATTACAGGTGTGAGCCACTGTGCCCGGCCGAGGAGGTTTTCTTTTTGTTTTGTTTTCCAGAAAGAAAACACTACTGGAGGATAAAAAATATATACAAAAGTATACTGTTTTGGTAATCAAGGAAATGCAAATTAAAACTCAAAGGAGACCTCATTTTACACGTGTTTTAAATTTGTTCAACACTTACTCTATTGAGTACTCATTAAACACAGGACGTTGTCCTAAGAATTCACTGCAAAGTTGGAAAATGTAAAGCAGATTAACTGCCATGGATAATGGTACAGAAAAATAATTTCTGCAGAGATAGAGTAAGAAAATTTATTCCATTTAAAGATAACATTGTTAACAGTAAATTTTTAGTATAGTAAAATGACTATGGAAAAGGAGATGTTCTATTTAAATTATATATAGGGAAATAGTAAGATGCAATAACCTTCCCCAACTGTGAAAATGCAGGGTTAAATCAAATTTTTCATAATTTTTAGTCTTTTGAGATGGAATTAATTATTCTCTTTATTTATAATATTGGGCTAGCCCTTATAACCTAAAAGTTACTACTATGTATGTCTGCTTCTCTCAAAATATGGTAAAAATGTTAAGAACAGCAATTCCATTTTTTCATCTGAGATAGCCAGAATCCATCACTGTGTATGTCCCATAACAAATTTTGGTTGCATGAATAAAATTTATAAAACCATTTATTCAATGTGATAAAAATAGAATACCAGGCAAACAAATCTCTACTGTTTTTGGTAGACAATGAAAAATCAGTGAAGATGGAGTGACATGATCAAAATCGTATTTTAAGAAGATTAATTTGCCTGTATTGTATCTGATAGACTGGAGAAAGAAAGAGACTGAGTTACAAGGCAATTAATACAGTCCATTATGAGGGAATAAGCATCACAACAAGGGTGGCATCAGACAGTAAAGATAATGGGACCATTCAGAAGGCAAATTGAATAATAAATGAAGAGGTGTTAGGAGCTTATTGGTAGATATTGATGACTAGGAGAAAACAAAAGCAGGAAAGATGAAGAATATTGCTTCAATATGAATTTCTGTATAATGTGCTGAAAGGATCATTTGAACTGCATGTTATAAGAAGAAATTAATCTAGTAAACCAGTTAAGTAGAAACAAACACCAACACAATGAATTGTACATCAATAATATCTAGGGCAGCCCAGAATTAAAACAAGTAGAGAAATGTTGATAGTGCATGAAAATATGCAAATTAGTTGGTGTGGAAATTATTTCTGGAAGATGAATATTGTAAAGGATTATATTAACAAAAGAGTAAATAGAATTGGAAAATAGAAGTAGCAGATGTTATCTTTTGTTTTCTACTTGTGGGAGCCAGCATGTCCTACGTTCTCAACATAATGCTTTAAATTTCTGTCATCCACCTTCCGCTAAGCATCAGGCATTTGAATTTTGTCTCAACACTGGATAGGGAACATAGAAGAAAAAAAGTTGCACAATGCTCTGGAAGCATTGCTAAATAAGTTTGAAAAACTTGGCCCTTATACTGTCAAATTTTTCACATGTAATTGTTCAATATGAGTTGGGTTATTTGCAATATTTTTTAAGCCTTTAAAGCAGTAGTCCCCAACCCTTTTGGTGCCAGGGTCCAGTTTTTTTGGAAGACAATTTTTTTGTGGACTTGGGTTAGGGGGATGGTTTGGGGGATGATTCAAATACATTTATTGTGCATTTTATTTTGATTATTATTACATTATAATATATAATGAAATAACTATACAACTCACCATAATGTAGAATCAGTGGGAGTCCTGAGCTTGTTTTCCTGCAACTAGATGGTCACATCTGGGGGTGATGGGGGACAGTGACAGATCATCAGGCATTAGATTCTCATAAGGAATAGGCAGCCTAGATTCCTTGCATGCACAGTTCACAATAATTCTTGCTTCTATGAAAATCTAATACCACCGCTGATCTGACAGGAGGCTGAGGACAGGCAGTAATGTCAGCAATAGAGAGAGGCTGTAAATACATATGAAGCTTTGCTGGCTCACCCACCACTCACCTCCTGCTGTGCAGACCAGTTCTTAACAGGCTGCAAATCAGTACCTGTACCTGGCTCAGCAATTGGGGACCCCTGCTTTAAAGGATTGAAAAATTATTTCAGTTCACTTTCTATCTATTTATACACGCATAATCTATGCTTCTCACTCTGTTTTATATCTATCTACCTGAGTAGCAATATATAAAAACAGACATAAACTCAAATTAGACTAAATTGTTTCTGAACACTCAGAACAGTATTCTTATTCAAGATCCAAAAATTAAGTTCAAAATATGATTTTAATTTTTCTAATATGAATAATACTCTATACTGTAAGTAGGAACTAACATAAGGTATCTTCTGATATCTAAATCTACTTTTTTAGCTTGGGTACAGCTTCTATGTGAAGAGCTTCTCTTATGTTTACTATTTTAACACATTATGTTAGTGGATTATCATTCTACATTATGCCCTCATCTGCATATATTTAATGGTTCATAATTCACAAAAATATTTTCATAGATTTTATCAGAAAAATGCTAAAATTATTTAGTCAAAATTACCAATTTATATTAAAATATTATAAAATAAATATCCTTGCCAATCAGTTTCACTATCTCTAATGTATGAAAATGAGGTTTACTTATTGATACTTCAAAAAAGAGAAGAGCTAATTTATGATAGGTGCTTATAATAAGATCTCCAGTAGTTGGAGGAAGACTCATCAGGGTAGTGGTACATAAATAAATGTTTTTGGTTTTGATGACTTGTATATAAAATTGCCCCTTTAATCACAGTCTGTATCTATAGTCATCATTGACATGAAAGCTGATTCCTCCATGAAACAGGTTATTGCCTCATTCATTTCCAACAACGTCCGTTCTTGTCACTCTTTGAATTGGATTTTTTCCCTTTGTAGAATTATTATAAAACATCAATACCAAAACATTTCTCTTCTAAGTACGACCCGAACCATTCTATAGGACCAAATTATTTTCAATGAATTTTTTTCAGATGCTCCAAAAATAGTAACATTTCCTATTATCTGCATAATTATGCTGTCAGATTCCTTAAGGAATTAAGTCTCTGTGTAAATAACCATATTTCTCTCTCTCTTTCTTTCTTTCTCTTTCTTTTCCTTTCTCTTCTTTCTTTCCTTTCTCTCTCTTCTTTCTTTTGATAGTTACGACTCTTTTTTTTTTTTTTTACACTATACTTAAGTTCTGGGATACATGTGCAGAATGTGCAGGTTTGTTACATAGGTATACACATGCAATAGTGGTTTTTTGCACCCATCAACCTGTCATCTACATTAGGGATTTCTCCTAATGCTATCCCTCCCCTAGTCCCCAGACCCCAGCCCCCAACAGGCCACAGTGTATGATATCCCCTCCCTGTGTCCATGTGTTCTCATTATTCAACTCCCAGTTATGAATGAGAACATGCTGTATTTGGTTTTCTGTTCCTGTATTAGTTTGCTCAGAATGATGGTTTACAGCTTCATCCATGTCCCTGCTGAAGAGATGAACTCATCTTTTTCTTATGGCTGCATAGTATTTCATGGTGTCCATTTGCCTATATTTTCTTTATCCAGTCTATAATTGATGGACTTTTGTGTTAGTTCCAAGTCTTTGCTATTGTGAATGGTGCTGCAATAAACATACGTGTGTGTGTATCTTTGTAGTAGAATGACTTATAATCCTTTGCATACATACCCAGTAATGGGATTGCTGAAACTTACTTTTTTTGTTTGTTTTTTTGAGATGGAGTCTCACTCTGTCACCTAGGCTGGAGTGCAGTGGTGTGATCTCACTGCAGTCTTTGCCTTCTGGGTTAAAGCGATTCTCCTACCTCAGCCTCACAAGTAGCTGGGATCACGGGCTCCCACCACCATGCCTGGCCAATTTTTTGTATTTTTAGTAGAGACAGGATTTCACCATGTTGACCAGTGTAACCCAGATAATTTCAGCCCCTGACAGAGAGATTGTCTTGTTACTGACTTTAAGCATTTGTCAGAGCAAATGGTAATCTTCCCTAAAGCAAGATAACATCATACCAGACCTCAAATTATTTCTACAATTTCTTTAAGTACAGTATCTGTCTCACAATCAATGGGTTGAGGTAGTAGAATTATCAGACAATTAGCTTTTAAATAACTATGTTTTTTTTTATTCAAGAGGTAAAGGCAATATTAAATACTTCCATCAAGCATTGAAAACCATAAAAATGTAACAATAGTTTTGTAAAAGCACTAAATAGAAATTCTATATATTAATATACATTAACTATAATTAAGACGTCTGTGGGTGTGGAATACAGAAAAAAATTTATGTAAAATAAGTAAAGGACAAATAAAAATTCTTTATATGTTCCAATATAAAGAGTTCTCAATTATGAACGGTAAAATTAAAAAGCACAGTTGAATTTCAAAGCTGATTGTTACTTGAAATATAATACACAAACACTTGTGATATGAAGGTAAAACAGAGCATGGTGTGGTATTTGTAGCCATAAATATATTAGAAAAATTTCAAAACATAAAATTATGAGCTATTTATATGTATACACACATATATAAAAAATAGTAATAAGATAGCTTTCTGACTGGCAAAGTCTGCAGATACAACCAGAACTTCTTTTTATAGGGAAAAATACCACTCACAGCTGGGATATGATAAGGACACTAGCAGAGAAAGTCACTAAGTAAAATCACACAACCAGGTGTGAATCTCATCACCACTGTGTGTGCACACAAGATATTCCTATGTTGTCCTGGTTTCCTCCAGGAGATGGGCTAGTAAGACAGAGGAGAGAAAGAGTCCTTCAAATGTAGTGAAAACCCAGAAAGGGAGCTTTTAATTATGACTGAATGTTAATTCTTGAATTTTCTTACATAGCCTGTCCAAATTGTATTGATAATTAAAACAGAAATAAAATAAAAGAATAATTAAATTAAAATTAATTATATCTCTATCATTGCCAAAAGAAATGTGTACACCTAAAATATTTATTTATGTCATAGAAATATTGATATTTGCATACATCTAAGTTGTAGTAATCAGATTTGTACCATTAACAGAATATTAATATAACATACGGAGATTTAAAAAGTAAAAATATTGTTTCTGCTTTGGACAATTTATGACCCATCTCCATCATTCTGGCTTTATCAAATGAATAACCTGTCAATCTAAATTATTTGTGGCAATGAGCACTTTTGCTCTTTCCAATTAGGTAAGTTAGTCTTTAGCTAAGAGGTTAGATATAAGAAATGAATCAAGATCAATATGTGACTATATGCTGCTGTGAAAGAATATAGAACATTTTTAGTATAATACGAAAAGTTCAGGAGAAAGACTCATATATTTGAATAGATAATGAGAAAAAATGTAAAAAGCATGAGAGAAAATTGTTTAAAGTGTGACAAAGTAGACAAAAAGAGAAAGATAATAAATGTTTCGTGATTAGGGAAGACCTCAAAGCCTACAGGAGCCACATCCCATAACTTTTATAATATAAGCACAGCCATGCTTTACTGTAGACAGTTTTTAAAAAGGAATGATAACTGTAAGCTTTCAGAAAAATTCAGTAAAACAATGCTATTTATCACAATACAATAATGACCTACTTTGGAAAAGTTTTTAAAACTCAGGCTCTTGTATCCTTAATACGCCATTGGAGGGCAAAACATTATAATTCTCTTGAGCAGCAAGTATGATATTATGATTTTACTCTGCTAAAAATAGAAAATCTTTACACACCTGTCTATTGGCAATGGTTTTCTACAAATGTCAGCATCATGCTTTGTTTTTTAACTTTATCGACAATATCAATTATACTCTACTTTATTTCAGTCATTCTGATGAATCCAAATATACACTATATTCTCCAGGGCCTCGGGCCCTGAAAAGAAGATATCGGCTCTAAATAAGGAATAAGCAAAAAAGTTAAAGAGACTTTAGGAGAGCTTGTAATAGAAATTAAATTTTCAAAAACTGTGTGTGTTAAATTTTCCCCAAATAATCTTAAAATAATTTAAATACATGAATAAAGCTCCCAAGTCATGTTTGTACCATAATGATACACATGCATCTGTGATAGATGGCCAGTAAGAATATTAAGCATATTCTGACATATACCATAAATAAAACCTCTGAGCTACTTTATACAACCATGTCCATCTCCTTTCACCGTCAGTACTAACCATTGTTCAATCTTGTAGATAAAAATTGAGTATTTAAAAAAAAATTTTAGTGGTTAATAGATATTCCATGATAAAGGGATTATAATCAACAAGTTTGAGAAGTGTTAGTTTAAAAATTAAAAGAGTTTATACATTTCAGCACTTCTCAAAAGATTTACTTTTTTAATGAGGATCAGAGAGAATAGGGCTGGAATTTAGAGGCAGAAATAGACTAAAATCTGACTATGGGGTTTTATAGGATAATTTATAGTTTTGTCACTATTCTAGGAGAAATAGAAAGGTGTTGAAAGATTAGAAACGAAATCGTAAACAATTTGGGGATTAAAGGATGACTGTGGAATTAGTGTAGGAAATGGTTGTAGATGTAGAAGGAAGAAAGGAAGGAGGATCTAAGTTAGCAAAGTATACCAGTTGGTGAGGTGCAATGAAATATATTTGGCCTACAGCAGGGATGTCCAATCATTTGGCTTTCCTAGGCCACTTTGGAAGAAGAATAATTGTTTTGGGTCACACATAAAATACACTAACACTAATGGTAGCTAAATGATGAGCTAAAAAAAAATTGCAAAAAAAAAATAAAAACACATAATGTTTTAAGAAAGTTTACAAGTTTGTCTTGGGCCACATTCAAAGCCACCCTGGGCCACATGCTGCCTGTAGGCCATAGGTTGAACATGCTTGGCCTAGAGTAGTGGCTATGGAAATGTAGGCATATATATGTTCCAGATCATTTTTTTTTAACTGATATAGGTATTAAACCAAAAATTATTTGGTATCTACTATGGAAATAGAGCTTTTCTAGTCAGGGAAGATGTATCAGTGAACAAACCAGATATTCCTAGGTATGAAATTTGCTATCTTCAGAATCTGAGGAGGCCCACCAGGAATTATGCTTTCTTCTTTGTGGCAGGCAATGTAAGGTATAATTATTTGTCTTTTATATTGAATATTATTTCTTTGCATGTCCCTGAACAACAGATCTTTAAAAGTTTTATGAATAGAACAGACTCCTGTTTTTCACATGGTTAATATCCCAAGCTCTAGAGTAATGTGTTCTACCAAGGGCTCCCATCTGTCCAAGTCTTGCTTATCCTACCCAATCAATACAATGTCATCAATGCAAATCAATTGGATGTTCTCCTAGATATTCAGACAGCCCAAGTCACTTTGTTCTATATTACAGCAGAATGCAGGAGATGATCATAGCTTTAGGGAAAATATGGAAATATATATTGTCTGTTCTACATGAACATTCAATTATCTACTTAATACTTTTCTGATAATGATGGAAAAGGGTTCAGTTGGAAAATTGTTGGTTGCATACTATGTGTTTGAATACGTAAAATATTTGTTATGGCAAAAGTACAATTGCTGGAATCAGGTCTACAATTGGTTGAGGTTGTAATAGTCTACAATCAACATCCAGGGTACATTTCATTTCTGTAAGGGTCACAATGCTGAATCAAAGGGACAAATGGCAGATACTGCTCATAGTTGTTTGGATTCTGAAGGGTGGAACTAATTTCTGCTAATGTCTATTTGACTAGGATCATAAGTGTAAAATGATTATTAGAGAGTAATACCTATGGAAATAAGAGAAAATAAATGGTATTGGACAGAGGAAGATGTCGAGCTGCAACAAACTCTTGATTCATCTGATGGGGAGCCTGTAAGATTGTCCTGTCTCAAACCCAAATGTCTGTACCATACACATCCCACTCATCTGTTACTCACTAGGTATGGGCAATAGTACATGATGAGATCCCTGCAGCTGAGGCACTCCCTCCCTGAAGGACCTCACAGCTGTAGGGTATGTGTTGCCTGCTCCCTTCAACTGTGCACCAGTCTTGTCTTAAAAAGAGATCTGGAGGTGCACCTCCTTATGTATCACAAGGTCATTTTCTGATGTCATGCTACAAGAAACAAAGAAAGCACACACTTTTAAAGATCAGCTTTTTGCCCTGTTACTACTTGAACCTATATTCTGAGTAAAAAATATTTATAAAATTTAAATGTATTTAATCATTTTCATAGTAATAGTTATTATACGTAAAATTAAAACTCTCATTGTGATGACATACATAAAGCTGTACATAAAGAAAGGGTATTGAGGAGTTTGTGACTAGCCTGACCAATATGGTGAAACTCCATCTCTATTAAAAACACAAAAATTAGCCAGGTGTGGTGGCCTGTGCCTGTAGTCCCAGTTACTTGGGTTGCTGAGACAGGAGAATTGCTTGAACCCATGAGGTAGAGGTTACAGTGAGCTGAGATTGTACCACTGCACTTCAACCTGGGAGACAGAGCAAACTTGGTCTTGGGAAAAAAAAAAAAGAAAGAAAGAAAGAAAGAAAGAATAAAAAAAAGATATTGAATGAAAGCTTGGCCTTATTGAACTGGATCATAATAAAAGCATAGGCTAATTAGGATGGAGTTCAGCTGCCTGTAATAGAAACCTGACAAAAAAGGCAAATGGTACAAATGGATAATTAGTTTTGCCTTTTTCATGTTACAAGTAGATGGAAGGTAAGTATTAACAGGATTGGAATTGTTGCTCAAAGTCCCAGACTCCTATCTTTCTTCTCCACTGTACTTAACCTGCATCTTTTACCTTTTGGGTTATAAGATCGTAGCTGCACTATAGGCATTGAGCCTCTGTACTAGTCACAAAGAAGGATAAGGGTAAATGGCAAAGGTGATTGATAATTTTCTTTTTGTCAGGAAAAAAATACCTTTCCCGGAAGCCTTACTCAGGAGATTTGCACTTACATTTCAATGTTTAGAACTATGTCATGTGACCACCACTACCTGCAAGGATGCCTGTAGGTGTAGTTTTCTACCTGAGCACATTGCTATCCAAAATTATGTCAGGGTTCTTTCACTAAGGAAGAGCAGAATGTAATTGGCAGTGGTTGCCACAGGGTATGTTTAATTTTTTAAATGGCTACCCACTCTCTTAATACTATTAATATTGTGAAAAACAGACTTTATAGAGAAATTTATTATTTTTAGGATTATATATAGTATTATATGCTATGTTCACTTGCTTTTACTTATGGAAAGGCCCAGTTTTAACAAATCACTTTCCCCTGAAACGATCTTACATATAGTTAGCTAATTAAAATCGCATGCATCTGAGATAGTCCTGCTATTTAAAGATATACTTCCAAGATAACAAAGAAAATAAATGAACTTTTTCTCAGTTATCTATCATAAAAGCATGAACAATTTTTAGTTCAGATGTTTTTAAGATGTACTTTAAAATCCCCCTTACCACTTAGCATATAGCAAAATAAATACATTATTTAATAAGAGAAAAAGAGAAGGCCATACTCTAATATAAGATAAAATCCTAGAGATCAGAAATAAAACAGAAACTCAACAAGGTAGGGCTAATCCCTGAGGCCAGCTGGACTGCAAGACCTGAGGCAGAAAAGAGTGCCCAGGAGGTTATTATCTGTGGCATAATTGGGAATTAAGATGCCCCTCTTGAGATTATGGTCACTAAAGTCAGTTTCACTGTATGAAACAGCAGCCTAGACCATGGAACTTCATGCATGTAAGACGGATGAAAATAGCTGAGGGCAATTATTGCTTAGGCTGCAATTTCTATTAAACTGTCTACTTAGAGTCTCAAGAGGCAGCAGGCAGAATCTCAAAGACAGAAGTTTAACCAAGTTTTCTGCATGCTTAGTGAATCATCTGTAATATCCCCAGTATACCAGTGGGGTAGTGGTGCTGGATATCTGTTTCTACTGGGGGAGTTCCAGAAGCTACTATGGAATTAACAAGAAAACCCCTGGACAGAGATAGGTGAGTGCAGTTTCCCACAACCCCAACCCCTCCTACAGCCATACTTTCACTTGCTTGAAACTCTTCTGTTTCCCTTTGTCCGTCTTCACTTTTCTGAATCCCTTAATTTGAAAAATACTGATGTCAGAAAATCTAATTACATAATGGAAGCAAAATATTATTTCTTAGAGTCTCTATTTTTTAAAATTTTTAATGATACATTGTCAAGTATGTCACCATTTTCTTTTAAATACATACTCTCCTTCCATGATAGGAAATCGGTTGAAATCTGTGGTAGAGTATCAAACTATTTATACAACCTGAAATATAGTTTATTAAAAAGAATTCTTTAAAAAGTATGTTGATAAATAGACTGTTTTCATACTTAGCAGTGAGATGTATAAGTGATTTAATGTGAGAAAGAGAAAATTAAACGAGGTAGGATTTCAACATCACCTGAGGCAGACGAGGCAAAGAAAATTTGCTGTAAATTTACAGTAAATTTGCTGTAGAGAGCAACATGGCTGGTTCAGCTGAGAGAGAAACTTCTCTTTGACATGAATGCAATTCTCCAAATATCATCTTTTCAAGGATACATCCTGGAAGTTCAGAAATCATCTTTCTCTGACTTTCCTGAAAAAATGTAGCATGTGCCAAATATGTATATGTACATATATATGTATATATATTTATATATAAAATACATATATAAATATATATACATACATTAAATTAGAATTATATATGTACATATATATGTACACTTATAGCTAAAACATCTTTCTGTGAAAGAAAACTACATGATTTTCTAATCTAAATACCACCATTTTCCAACTAAACCTAACTTATTCAGCCTTACTTTTTTTGTATTTTTAATAACTCTGAGTCATCATTGATGCTTCCTCTGAATTACTCTGTCATAAAGCAAGTAATTAATGCCTAAAATTTAAAGAATTATGTTTAGTCAGGCAAATAAATGCTTCTATAATTTGGACGCAAGAAAGGAAACAAATCTTACTTTTACTCTGGCCACCAAAATGGACTTCAGCTTAAAAGCACAGATTATTTGTTTTGCTTTTTCTCCATAGCACGTGTAGTCACAACAGAGTAAGAGACAAAATATATGTATATTATTTAATATGCATAAACATATGGTTAAATTTTGCCCAAGAGAATTGGGAATAAAAGATAAACACACGTGCTTTTGTGGACACACACCTATTCAGGCACACACAATAAATGTTTAGCATTCTCAAAATTTCGGTAGATGCAATACTCCAGTTCTGCTTTTTTCAGAGGAAGAGATAGCTCCTAGAAAGCACTTCAGCAGTCACTGTGTTTAGATTTGATCAGAGATGAAATAGATTTTACTGTCACTTATCCAGCAGAATTGCAATGTGATCCATTGACAAGTTGGTAGAGAAAACTTGAGTTGCACTGAAGCCTGTAATAGATTTTTTTAAGCAGTTTCAATACTGGACACATTTTTAGACTTTGTAAAGTGTATTTATTTTGCACTCCTTTCTCCTCATCAATATCTCTCTCTCTCAGATTACTTCCCCTTTACTTACCTTACTACAAACTCTTATCACTCTCCCCAATTCATGAGAATTATATCATATTCTATTGTTTTACAGCAGAGTACATACACTATTGGCTTCATTTCTTAGATATTTTGCTTAGCGAAACCATATCAATACTTAAATCTATATTTGCAGCTTTTTTCAGAAGGAATTTGAAACAGTAGCACTGTTAACTTTGCCTTTCAGCATGACAGTAATTGGCAAGGGCTGAATAGAAGTTACCCCTCTGAGAAAGGTTACCCAGTCCCCAGTTCTCAGAAGCTCTTCCAGCCTCTTTGTATTATGCTTGGATTTAGGTTGTTTCTCTCATTTACATTAACAGCATGGCCCCTGTAGGCTTTCAGGTTTGTGACCCCTATTATATAACTTTCTCTTTCAACTGTCAACTAAGCCCAATTAATATGTTTATTGATAAGACAGTATCTCCCACTGGTACATATTAATAAGAAATTCATGTACGCCTTCACCACTTAAACTTTTCAAAATCTTTCTTTTAAAAAGGAAGTGGTTAAGGGAGTATCTGTTTATGCAATGATTATCTCTAGACAGAGTTTATTCTGAAAAACTCATAAACATGGAATGCCAATCTTAATGTCACCATTTCTCCATGTTTTCTTGTCACATCTTTTTGAACTTTTATATCTACACCTGTAAATATAAGAAAATCAGATCCCCATACCTCTTTTCCCTACTTCACTACCTCTATTTACACCATGATTTCTCCTTTATCTCATACTTTTAAAACTCAGATTTGTTGTTTCCTTCCAGAGGACATGTCCAGCTTCCTACTTGTTTAGACAGAGTTCTTCCATACTTGCAAAAGTTTATGCATACATTTATTAGAACCACCATCACACTGAGTTACAAGTTTTCTGTTTTCATATATAACGGGGAGGCATTTTACTCTATGAAATGTAACAAGAAGTTCCCCATTCTTTTTTAAAAATGTATTCTTTAAACTGGATTGTCTATTCTAAGGTTTCGATTTTCCCCTCAAGGGAAAATACAACTCTAGACCTGTTAAGAAGGAACTTCTTCCTCCCCAAAGTTACAAGATTCTCATGAGATTAAACACATTCAATGCAAGCCTGTTTCTTAGTCAATAGTGGTCACTGCTGATATTCTCATTGAGAGAGGTTCTGCTGACTCTGTCAAGCTTGGACAGTAGTGGGTTGGCTGAGGCTGGAAGCCTGACAACTGAAATTCAGTCTCTCCTTTCAGCTCATTCAGCCTTGATTACCTGATACCTTACATGGGTCACATCCCACTAATTACTGAAGCCACCTAGCCACTGCCTCTCTCTTGCCTCAGAAACCACTCAAACATTTTCTTTCTTCAAATTGGAACACTTGCAACACTTTTAAACTTTGACCTTTTGGTCTTCAAGAACTTCAAGAATTCCATGTACTCTAGGACTCTGGTAGGGATAAACTTTTAGGTGTCTCTCAATTTTTCCTCCTGTTCCATAAATGTTTGTTAACAATCCTTGAAGGGAGATAAAACAAAAACAAAAAGCAATTAACAACCTTCTTAGGAAAACAAGCAGAATTTTAAGATGGTCCTCACAATTCCTGCTCTTTTTTCCGACACCTTGTATAATGTCCTATCCTTGTGTGTATGTGTGTGGGGTAGGTGGGAGCTAACCTAATCAAGTGGACCTCTTAAAAGAGGGCCTATATTTTAGAAAGCATAATCAGATAGAGATTTGAAGCTGCATTAAATGCTGTTTTGGTGACGTTGTATAAGAAAATTATCATGTTGTAGAGAGGGCCATGTGACAAGCAACTGTGGGTTGCCTCTGAAACTTAAGAGTGACCTTCAGTGGACAGTAAGAAACAGGGTTACCAACCTATGGCTTCAAGGAAATAAATTCTGACAAATGTTAGTGAGCTTAGAAGAGAATCTTGATCTCCAGATGAGAATGTGGCTTGGTTTGACACTTTGATTTTAGCCTTGTGAAAATGAGGCCAGAAAACCCAACTACACAGGCTGCTGACCTACAGCCAATATGAGATAATAAAAATATATTTTTTAAACCACTAAATTTATGGCAATTTGATATGCATTATTGGAAGCCAGTATGGTGATTAATAATATAAACCAGAAAAAAGATTAATATCTTAAAGAGCTACTTTATGATATTAGTCAGCCTTTTTCACTAAACTTTAACTTTACTAAGGGTAGAGATTTCATCTTGGTTGTCTTATTTTTATTTTATTTATTTTTTACCATTTATAGCATTTTTAAGTTTAGAGTTCAGTGGTAATAGATATATTTATAGCTCTTTTTACCTTCATCACCCCCTACCCCTGTACCTCCTGGCCTCTGGTAACCACCAACCATCATGAGACCCACTTTTTTAGCATATGAGTAAGAACCTGTGATATTTGTCATTTTGTGCTTGGTTTATTTCAATTAACATAATGGTCTCCAGCTCCATCTAAGTTGCTGCGAATGACAGGATTTTATTCTTTTTTATGGCTGAATAAATTCCATTGTGTAACATACCACATTTTCTTTATTCATTCATCCATCAATGGGTACTCAGGTTGATTCCATATTTTGACTATTGTGAGGAGTGCTGCAATAAGCATGAGAGTGCTGAGATCTCTTTGAGATACTGATTTCCTTTCTTTGGGATATATACCCAGTAGTGAATTGCTAGATAATACAGCAGTTCTATTTTTAGATTTTTGAGTAACCTCTATACTGTTCTCCATAGTGGCTGTACTAATTTGCACTTTTACCAACAATGTACAAGGGTTCCCCTTTCTGCACATTCTCACCAGTGCCTGTTATTACCTGTGTTTTACATATAGGCCCTTTAAACTGGATTGAGATGGTACTCCATTATGGCTTTTATTTGCATTTCTCTGATGATTAGTAATGTTAAGCATCTTTTCATATACTCGGCCATTTGTATGCCTTCTTTTGAAAAATGTCTAGATTTTTGGCCTATTTTTTAATGGAATTATTATTTTTCATTGAGTTGTTTGAGCTGCTCACATATTCTGCTTATTAATCCTTTGTCAAATGAATAGTTTTGCACTTTTTTTTCCTACATTCTGTGGTTTTCCCTACATTTTGTTGGTTGTTTGCTCTGCAAAATCTTTTTAGCTTGATGTAATCGCAATTGTCTATTCTTAGGTTGCCTATGCTTTTATGGTCTTACACAAAAGATCTTTGCCCAGGCCAATGTCCTAGAGTGTTTCTCCAATGCTTTCTTTTAGTAGAGTCATAGTTTCAGGTCTTAGGTTTAAGTCTTTAATCCATTTTGATTTGAGTTTTGTGTCTGGTGAGATACAGGGGTCTAGCTTTGTTCTCCTGTATACGTTTATCCAGTTTCCTCAGGACTACTTATTGAAAAGACTGTCATTTTCCCATTGTATTTCTAGTACCCTAGTCTAATATTAGTTGGTTGCAAATTCATGGATCTGTATCTGGGTTCTCTAATCTGTTCCATCGGTCCATGTGTTTGCTTTTATGAATATA
Source organism: Ateles fusciceps (assembly GCA_036589455.1). Taxonomy (NCBI): domain Eukaryota; kingdom Metazoa; phylum Chordata; class Mammalia; order Primates; family Atelidae; genus Ateles; species Ateles fusciceps. The sequence goes on from JAZHEH010003310.1 coordinate 7,475,016, forward strand.
CCATGCTGTTTTAGATATAGCTTGCTAGTAAATTTTGAAGTCTGACATGTGAGAACTCCAGCTTTGTTCTTTTTTCTCAGGATTGCTTTGGCTAATTGAAGTCTTCTGTGGTTTCATGTAAATTTTAGAACATTCTATTTTTATTTTTGTGGATTATCATGTATTTCTACTATTAGTCTAATATCCTGATTAAAATAGGGCACATATTCTTGTTGGATGAATTAATGAATAATATAAGCAGTAGGCATTATTATTTTAAGAAATTTATCTATGAAGGAGAGGAACAAATACTTGGAAATGACTTCAGGAAATAGAAGGACTGATTGTAATACTTTTTAACAAAATGTATATTTTAGCAAGTTTATAAATATAAGCAAAAGAGATCGAAGGTAAATTAACATGCACTTAATATGATTCTGTCATCATATGAGATATGGACAGTATACTAATTGCCATTTTGTTTTGGAAAGAACACCTGAAGGAAAGAAAAGTTATATTTCTTAGAAGCATTTGTAGATAACACATAAAATAAAGTCACTTTAACCTTTAACAGAACAAAGAAGCACACACAGATCCATATACACACATAAAATGAATTAACTGAAAACTAGTGTCCCTGAAAAATCCTACGTTTGAAATAAGGTATGAGTGAGCACGGGAGGCATTACAATCTAATGTTATATGGCAACAAAATCTAATACAATTTGAGACTTCATACAGAGAGCAATCATATCAGGGAGACTGAAGGTAATAGTTCCTCTTTACTAAGTTCCAGTAAGAGCACTGGGAATGCATTGAACATTTAATCCTAGGGATCTCCAGACTAAAAAGAAAAGAAAGAAATTCATCTGTTACAGATAGGCAAGAGGGCAGGCACCGGAGGTTGGGATGTTAGAAGGATTGAGGCATTTGGGCAAAATAAGAAAATAACTTATAACATCTAATTGACCCTAATCATTCTGGAGTAGGTGAAATTTTCTTCAGTTCCATGGAGAGTATAGTCACAGAAGACACTGAAGAAATCACTAGAGCATCACTTCCCAAAGGTTACCTTGAAAACTCTTTTTTCAGGAATCTTTGAATAGACTCTGGAAAGCAGTTCAATCTTAAAATTTTTCTCCCTAATGATTTTTCCCATCACTTTCAACTCTTCATCTTGCTATTTAACAGTTTTATCTTGCCTAGGAATTTGTTGTTTCTTTTCTTTAACAACTCTAAGGTACTTTGCATAAAACTTTACTCAAATATGGTTATTTTTATTATTATTAACAACAATGAGCAGACTCACAATTTTTCAAATTTTAGGACAGTTAAAGCATACATTCTTAATTAACAGCAAATAATTTATTAATTTGATTTAAAGAAGTAAAATATGAATAGCATTGTTGATGACACATTGCATGTATTTAAGCATTTACTGTGTTTTAGGGATATTCAAAAATATATGTTTACAAATTTTTTTTAATGCCAGAAGAGAGTTTCTTAATACTTGAGTAATTCAGAATTTTAAAATAAATAATGTACTAAGTCATTGTTATATTTGAATGCTCTTTGACTTTATTTTCACAGCCACAAATTTCTGAAAGCAGTATTTGTATTATAGTTAGATTTCTTTATTTGTTTGCTTTCCTTGGTATTATTTTTAAAATAAAAAGCCTTTTAATTAAAATAACCCACAAATTGAATGGGTCTTTATTGGGGTATTTTGTAAAATGCTTAAAAATAATTGCTAAAATTTTTCAGTCATCTTCTTTATGTTGTTTTCATTTAATTGATGGTTTGCTTAATTTTTGTGTCTTTCATTAGTTCTTGATTTTGTCCTTCCTGAAAGAGGCAAACCTGCTTAATAGGAGCTAGCCTTGGTGAGTCTCTTTCAGATTTCTGTGTGATAGATGTTGTGCCTTACAGGCTGCTGATAGAGCAATGCATGCTGCATGAAGATACCCCACAAAGCTCCTTCTCCTCACCACCTCCTTTACAGCTCCACTCTTTGAAAGAAGAAACCATTCAAAGATATACCTCCTTCCTTTAGACCTTCAGAGCCAGGAGTTGTTACCATTGTGTCTGAAGTGACTGATGTCAGAGAAGTGCAAGAAGATGAATTGCAGTCTTTCAAAAGTACAAGGACTTATCTGCCAGAAGAGGGCTAAATGATAACCCTCAAGTCCTCTTACTGGGCAATTGTGTTTCTGCTCAACAAGCAGGTAAAGGCTTCTTAAACTACATTTTGTTTACAATAACTTATTTTCTTTTAAGTCAGTTCATTTTTGTCAAAGGAGGTAAACAACATACCTGGGGGTCATTCCACATTGTATGCTATTTATACCACTATGCTATTTATTTATACCAGTTGTAAAAATTGATAAGTACAAAGATTGCAGTTGGAACAAGTGAAGGCAATTAGTACTTAATGAGTCACCTCATAGTAAACTCATCTAATGTTTCACAAGGTATTTCAACAAACTGAAACCATACATGTAAAAATGCGTGTTTTTTCTCATAATTATCGATAGACACACTATCTCAAGTCTACTCTGCTGGTGAAAAAATATTTCCTTGACAAAATTTTAGTCTGATTCCATTTTTTAAAGGTAATTTAGATCTGAAATTCAACAAAATCAATTAAATTTTAATCTCATTTTTTTTTTTTTTTTTTTGACAAAATCTCACTCTGTCCTCCAGGCTGGTATGCACTGGTGCAAACTCTGCTCACTGCAAACTCCACCTCCCTCAGTTCACGCGATTCTTGGATTCTTGTGTCTCAGTCTACTGAGTAGCTGGGATTACAGGAATATACCACCATGTTCAGCTACTTTTTGGATTTTTAGTTGAGATGGAGTTTCCTCATGTTGGCTGGGCTGGTCTCGAACTCTTGACCTCAGGGGACTCATCCACCTTGGCCTCCCAACGCGCTGAGATTACAATAGTGAGCCACCCTGCCTGGCCCTCATATTCATTTTTAAAAATAATAGGTGAGACATGGCTCTGGACTGAAGGCATAGAGTTGTCTATCTTTCAATTTCTTCTGTCTTCTCGGGTCTTGTTCCTTGTATACTGGTGAGAGGAGGAGAAAGAAAAAGATCTCTACACCACTAATCTTAGTGATTTGGATATCTTCAATGTTAGTAGTAAATGGTATTTAGTGTGTGGGTAACCGCAAAGCAGTAAAGGCAGGTTTCTTGACCCTTCTTATTGGCCCTAATGGTGACATATATAGTTCATGGCTCAGTCTTTGGTGGAGTGTGTCCTATGGAAGTCCTAGCAGACCTTGTTGGCAGGTGTCTCTCCAGGTCTTGGTGGTTCCTTTGGAGATGTGACTGCATCATCTGCTTGTTTTTCATATAATGACATCACATAAGGTTCTTTGGAAGGATTTGATCTCCACTAATTCTATAATCCTTGATCTCTACTATCTTCCAAGTTTCTAACTTAGAGAATAGTAGGCAACAGTAGAGTCCATTTTCCTAACCTCTTCATGACAAGAGAATTAGCATTAGGAATTGTTCTCTTTCTGTCTGATCACAGCACACAGTCATTTTTTTTTTCCTACTGCTTTCTTTTTTTCATACTAGGATAGGTCAACCCATTTTACAAATGAACATATATATAACGGGAGTTAGATGTTGATCCTAGGTTTGAAAGACAACCGACATTTCAGAACGTTTTTTAACATTCTGTTTTACAGTTTACTTCCTTGGGTTTGGAAAGGGGAACCAGTTGTATATCATCCTCCATTTCCTTATCAAAGTGAGAAAATAGGGGTATCTTCTTTCACAGGTACTAGGAATTTCTCAAAGTCCGCTATTGACTCTTGAAATAAAAAAGTTTCTATTAAGTATTATGACCATATCAAGGGATCTACTAAATATGCCCAAACTGAGCAACTTTCTCAACAAGAGGTTCAAGTGCATTGCAAGGTGTCTGAATCATTAACACATTGATACGTATGCACAGATATCAAATATCAGTAGCCCTACATAATAACTGCATCATTTTAAAAATTATGTGATTGTATGGATTTCTAGATGATACTAGGGTTACTAGATTTCTAAAATAAATTTTCGGTCAACACATGTATCACAGATGCATTGTGAAAAAAATTCAGCTAATATGAGAGAATATTAGGCCTTAATATGAACACCAGTTTCTGAATTCTTAGTGCTCTCTCTGCTGTTATTCTTGTTTCCTTAATAGACACATTTTAACAAAGCAGTCAATGTAAATTTGAAAAACACAAAACCCAAGAATAAAAACCTCAGCAACTTAAATTAAATCCGGCTGCCAGTGGCTTCCATCCGTTCAAACACTGAGGACCCTGTTAATCTGTTCCAGGGTAAGCAGGCCTGGTTTATGTTTTAGCGTTATCCCCTTGCATTGTTTTTCTATTTTATTTCTCCTCTAGCCACAATTGGATTTTCTTCTGTCCCTGGAACATATTCCACAGATTCATTTCTTTAAATTTTACGTATGCTATTTCTTCTTTTCACGATATTCTTCACTTATCATTTTTCATAGTAGACCTTTTTCCCTTCAGGTGGGGCTATAGGCTGAATTGGGTTCTTCAAAAATTTACATTAGGATCCTTAATCCACAATGTGACTATGTTTGGTGATACAATGATTTGGCAGTAAAGTTAAATATGTTTGTAAGAGGAGGAGCGTTCTAGTTCTACAAGACTTTGGGTCTTATAAAAGAGGAAGAGAAAGAGCAAGTGTGTGCTGAGGAAAGCCCACATGAGCACAGAACAAGACAGTAGCTGCTTACAAGCCAAGAGAACTCAGAATGAATCGCACCTGCTGGCACCTTAATCTTACACTTCTTAACCTCCAAAATAATGAGAAATATTTTTTTGTGTTTAGACATTCACTTTATAATATGAATTCCATTTTTTAAAGGTAATGGAATTCATTACCTGAGCAGATTAAGACAGGTGGTGACTGAAATGGCACCTGAGCAGATTAAGACAGGTGGTGACTGAAATGGCACCTGAGCAGATTAAGACAGGTGGTGACTGAAATGGCACCCCCCTTAAAGAGAACTTTATTGGCTGCTCATAACCTCTAACTAGTCCAAAGATTAACACCAAATATGATTTATGACTTGATCTTTATTCTCAGCTTTCAAACTTATTCTGTCTCTTTTTTTTTTTTTTTTTTTATTTTTTTGAGACAGAGTCTTGCTCTGTTGCCAGACGCCAGGCTGGAGTGCAATGGCGCAATCTTAGCTCACTGCAACCTCCACTTCCTGGGTTCGAGCAATTCTCCTGCCTCACCCTCCTGAGTAGCTGGGACCACAGGCATGCACCACCACGACCAGCTAATTTTTGTATTTTTTAGTAGAGACGAGGTTTCACCATGGTCTCATCTCTTGACCTCGTGATCCAACCGCCTCGGCCTCCCAAAGTGCTGGGATTACAGGCTTGAGCCACCGTGCCTGACCTTATTCTTTCTTTTCTATCATATCATTCACAATGACACTACTTCCCTTTTTCTTTTTGACTATGGCTTGGATTTCTCAGATCCAACAAACTTTTTAGCCTGTACATAATAATTACTTCCCCTGATCTAGCATAGTGCTTGAGAATGTTTTTATCCCAGGTGGCCCTTCATGGAAACTATTCTAATCAGGTGTTTCTGCGGCCTCATGAGCAAGACTAAGATAACATAGTATCTTAGCTAACTTTTGCTCCAAGTGTTGTTGTAATTGCTGTCAAAGCAATGCTCCCTTCCCTAAAAAAAAAAAAAAAGTATAAATCCTTTAAAATCTGCCAAAATATCATATATGCTTAAAATTAAACAACCAGGGTAAATAGAATATCTATGGGATTATATTGTTCTTTTTTCTTTATTGGAACATACCATAAAACTGATTGGGATATAATGTGAACAAACATTCAAATATCACAAAAAGTTAAAATTCCAATGTACAACCCATATTATTAAACAGAATTTTCTCCTATTTTAAACTGTAACTTTGTCTAAAATAACAAATTAACAAGAAGAAATCTAAAACTATTTTTCCAAACAACTTCCCTATTAATTTGTGAAACTCTCTCCACATCGTATTTCACACACACACATACACACACACACACACACACACACATTCTCTCTCTCTCTCCCCTATATTAAGCTTATTTATTTATTTCCATGTGTAGAGGTACAGTGCTTTTAAGATTATGTATATATGTATATGTTCTCAATTATCCAACCTGGATAGTTAATAAATGTTGTTACCTGAGATTGTAGATGGAGTTCATCCCAAATGACTCTCGCGTGTCATTTGGGATGAAACCAATGATAACCTTCAAGAATACTAATAGGCATGGCATTCCAGAGATTACAAAACAGAAAGGCTTTGAAACCAAATTTAGATATTGAATCCCATGATTTATTAAATCAGTTTAAAGCACACATCAAATAGCAGAATGGAAGAGATTAGGTAAATTAATATATTTAACATATGATGAAAGCAGGGTAGAAATAATTAGTGAAACACAAATTACTAAATAATCATGGAAATTTTTAGGTATATTATCACATGAAAAATGTATAACACAGTATATATGCTCTTTTGTTACATAATCTCTACCATTACATGTGGATTTACATGATAATTGTAATATGTCTCTAGCATTGCATTGTAATATTACTTTTGTAATTCCATATTATTGAAAAGTCAGTCATCAGTGGCTATTTTTTTTGTAAGAAATGTTGTATAGAAATTGCACAATTGTTAAATTTCCTTGCAGTCAATTTCCTGAAATGTAGCATTTGGATAAAGAGAAGTATGTCTTCTTGAGAATTTTGAAAAAATATAAAATTATATGTTGCGTCAATGTACTCTTTCTACTGTCATCATTAGCATGGCTCTTGGTAATTACTTACCACAGAGTGGACATTCAGGGTTACTACTCTTAATAGGTTCTTCTCAAGCCTCAACTGGTATAGGATTTTACTTTCTTATTTATTTATATTTCAGAGACAGCATCTTGTTCTGTCACACCGGTGGAGTGCAGTAACACAATCAGAACTCACTGGAGCTCCTAAGCTCAAATGATTTGCCAAACTCAGACTCAAAATTGGCTAGGATGACAGGTGCACACCAACAAATATGAAATGTTTTTTATTTTTAAATTTTTTTGTAGAAAAGTTCTCACTATGTTGACCTGGCTGATCTGGAACCCCTAGCTGCAAGCAATCCTCCCTCTTCGGCCTCCTTAAGTACTGAGATAATAGGCATGAGCCGCTGTACCTGGCTGAATTCTACTTTAACGTGCAAGTCTTCACAGACATTATTTTAAACTTGGTGTTGAAAATTAACATTTTCAGTAAAGTCTCAGGATACAAAGTCAACCTGCAAAAATTACTAGCACTCCTATATACAAACAGCAGTCAAGCTGAGAACCAAATCACAAACTCCTGTTGGTAATTGCCACAAAGAGAATAAAATACCTAGGGATAACGCTAACTAGGGAGGTGAAAGATCTCTACCATTATCGAGGGTGTGGGTTCCTTATAAAAGGGCATTTTGGTCCCCATTTACTTTTCCTCTGTCTTTGTCTTTTCTTTTTCTGCTCTTCTGCCTTCTGCTGTGAGGTAACAGCAAGAAGTCCCTCACCAAATGCTATCCCCTCAATCTTTGGCTTTCTAGCATCCAGAACTGTGAGAAATAAATTTCTGTTAATCATAAATTACTCAATCTCAGGCATCCTCTTATAGCAGCACAGCATGAACCAAGACAGCCTCACATGAAAGGTCAAAGTCCAAGCAGGGTGAGGAGACAGTCCATTTGGTGACAACTTGAAGAGTGTAACTTTAAACAGTTTTAAAAGAGCATCCATACAGGGTGGTAATTGGCAAAGGATATCTGAGCCCCAGTATGGTGATAAGGGTATCCACATGGGGAAGGAGGTGATAATGGAAATGAGACATTTGTTACATACAAGAGAATTGATCAAATAAGTAAATATAATAAGTATGATGAAAATCAGAGTTCTCTTGTCAAAGAAAAATTTCTAGCTATAGAAAGGCAAGAAAACTAGACAACTGTGGTGCTAGTTACATATTTGCATGTATTTGTTAGATACATCTATTTGTTAGACAAACATCTCTGTATATTTCTGGACTATATATACACACATACATATGCACATAGGCATGCATATGTGTTAATGTATGTAACACACACACACACACACACACACAATCTTCTAGCTCAGAATTTGGCAATAATCACACTTCAATAGTAATGAGTATATTATCTCACTGGAAAAGAAACCCAGTCTTCTTATAGAAATGTCTGATTTTTAGGCTGTGTTAGGGAAAGTATAAGATAAGCCTGGAGCATCTCATGCTCAAAAGCAAGAAAATGCTTAAAGAATGTAGGGGACATATCCAAATGACTCAAAATCAGTTTCACTGGGTCATCACTGACCAAACTAAGGATAATTTGGGCATCAAAATCATGATAATAATATGTTATTTTGCACTGAATGTAATAGAAAACCTTTAATATATAGATTTAAATAAATGAATAAATATAGAGTTTGATGAGAAATGGGATATTTTTTACAGAGTAAAAACAGCTTCCCACAAAATATATTATTATATATATTACAACATGGAGGTAAAACAGTAGCTTCATAGTGGAGAAGTTTGGCTGATAACACCTTAAGTTATCCAAGTGAACATCACCAATAATGAGACAAATTAATATTGCATAAAACTTGATGGAAGCAGTGAAAAATATACCATTATGACTGCGTGATCTTTCTGTCTGAAAATTTTATAATGAGAAAATACTAGACAAACTCAAGCAGAGAGACACTTTGCAAAATAACTGCCCTATATCCTTAAAAAATGCCAAGGTCACGAAAATCAAGACAGACTGAATAAATGTTTCAGACTGAAGGAGACTAAGGAAACAAAGCATTTCACTGCAGTGGATGATGCTGATGGAAACATTTGCTATAATCATGTTCTTTAGATCTTTGAAAAAACTTAAGGAGGTTCTGAGGATTAGATAACATAATAAGCAGATTCTAAGATGGTCCCAATGATTCCCAGCCCTGTTTTCCACAATCTAGTGTAGCTCCCTTCCTTTTAGTGTGAGCTGGACTTAGAAACTCATTTCTAAAGAAAACTATAAGGCAAAGTGGTAGGATGGCTCTCACAAAGAGAATGGGGCTTCCATCTTGTGCTGTATCTGTTGTTCACTTTTTTCACTCTGTTGCAAGTTTTCTGCCATATTGTCAACTGGTCCATGGAAAGGCCCACGTGGCAAGGACATGAGGGAAACCTCTGGCTAATAGCTAGTGGGAATTGTGTCCTTCTGTTCCACAACCTATGAACAACTGAACCCTGCCAATGACCAAGTGAGTGAGCATGGTACCACGTCCTCCCTCAGTAAAGTCTTTAGATGAGACCACAACAAGAGTAAATACCTTGCTTGCAATGATATGACACCACTGGAAGATTTAGCAAGCCACAGGTAGATTTCTGATCCAGAGAAACTGTGAAATAGAACAAGCTTATTGTTTTAAGCCATTTTATTTTGTGACTTTTAAAATGCAGTAATAGATTAACTATTAAACAGTTGGTAGTAATATGTCAGTGTTAATTTGTTGATTTTGATGGTTGTGTTATGGTAATGTAAGAAAATGTCCTTATTTGTAGAAAATTCGTACAGACATTTTGGAGGGCAATTTCTTGGCAAACTACACTCTAATTATTTGAGAAGAAACATTTCTTTGCAACACCTCTAGCATTTTATTTTTAAAAAAATGTTTGAAATGAAAATCAATATAATAAAGCATAGAGATTCTTACAGTCTGATCCCTTTCTTCTCTATTATTTCCTGGAATTTACTTTTGATTGTATATCAAGAAAATAATGTTTGCTCCTCTAGAAATCATATTATTTTCCATGGATTTAAGAAAGGGGAGATTGGCAGGGCACGGTGACTCACGCCTGTAATCCTAGCACTTTGGGAGGCCGAGGTAGGTGGATCACCTGAGGTCAGGAGTTTAAGACCAGCCTGGCCATCATGGTGAAATCCCATCTTTAAAAAAAAAAAAAAAAAGAAAGAAAGGGGAGATCAAATATCAAAGTGAATTGTGTGAGGTCAGTAGCTAACCTAAATATCTCTTTTCTGTTTATTTCTGAGGGAAGCTTTGATGATGTGGAAATTATCCACTAAAATATGTAGCAATTATGTTACTTGCAGAAATGTATTCCTCCATTACTATAGATAGCTAAGAGTTAACTAAGCAGAAATAAAATTGCATGCAGGAGGGGAGAAGAGAAGATCATAACCTGCAGGGCGAGCTCATTCTTTTCCTAATTACACAACACCCATTGCTACCTGAGAGCAGAAATTTGGAAAAATGATAATTGTCATTAGGAATCAGACTTAACATTAAATATTTAGAAATTTTATTTTCCATAATTCTGTTTTAAACCATGCATTTCAGTTTCTCCATATTTATATTTTTATTTAAGCAAACATTTCTTTTAAAAGTGAGCATGGCCGGGCGCGGTGGCTCACGCCTGTAATCCCAACACTTTGGGAGGCTGAGGCAGGAGGACCATGAGGTCAAGAGATCGAGACCATCCTGGCCAACACGGTGAAACCCTGTTTCTACTAAAAATACAAAAAAAATTAGCCCGGCGTGGTGGCATGCACCTGTGGTCCCAGCTACTTAGGAGGATGAGGCGGAAGAATCACTTGAACCCAGGAGGTGGAGGTTGCAGTGAGCCGAGATTGTGCCACTGCACTCCAGCCTGGTGACAGAGCAAGACTCCGTTTCAAAAATAACTAAACAAAGTGGTCATAAGATAATGTAAATATCTATCATTTAATCCTAAAATAAGAAGAGAAATACAATTATTGATGTACAGTAAACCCATATTCATGGAACTTTTATTACTGAGTTTGTAGTAACTACTTTGAAAGTGCTTCTACAAACATTTTTTCTATTGAAAAATGTGTGCTCTGTGTAGATATAATTCTGTATTAAAAATTTATTTTTTCTTGAATTATTTTAAACAATTTTTCTAGGTGTTTGATTACTAATTACCACCTGCTGAGATAAATGAAATCTGTGAATAGTCAATGAGAGTCTTTGTGATCAGCACAAATTCTATAGTATCTATACATAACACGAACAATCAGATAGTATAGGCCAAGCTTAGGCAACCTATAGTTCTTGTGTTTTCAAGAGAAACATGAGTCAATACTAAGCACAATATGCCTTTACATCATGTGTTCTTGAATTTTTATTTCTGTTCCTTTCTTTCTACTTTCTTTTTTGTGCATCTCCTGCTTTCTTCATTTGATATCCTCCCTTCTAAATATTTTATTCTGTTTTTGCTTTCTGAGCCTATTTCTACTTTTTCTTCTTGTCATTCAACATTGTCTTGCAAAGATGAATTCAGGTAAGAAATTCGTGTCTTTTTCAAGATTACCTTTGATAATAATATTGAAAAAAATGTGTAGGAACAAATGATTTAAAAATAAAGAACTTAAGAAAGTTAGTACCAGCTCTAAATCCAACTGTGATGTAAGACTTTTATGCCTGATTTCTATGTTGTAATGCTCCTTGCATTTTTCAACCCAAGGATGTGATCAAGACTACTTACTTTGATGTTTGGGCTGCATAATTGATGCCCTCAGAGGAAAAGTCACATGGAACAAAGACAATGTGCATCAGCCCTCATCTTCAGTTGCAATAGGGAACTCCAGCCATCCTGCTGTTCTCTAGGACCATATAATGATATTAGAGTTGTGAAACTATTTATTAGAATCTCAGTCTTAGGAAATTCTTAAATCCTTGGTGGTCCGTGTAGCTTTTTGTAAACATCTTAATTTTAGGAAATTTGGTACAATGTTTAATTACCAGAAGGAGAATATGATATTAATCAAATTTGGAATTGCTACCATTACAAATAAATGATTGTAGGAAAATTGAGGATTAATTACCTTATTGAGACACAACATTCTGTTTGCATTCCCTTTCAAAATATTCCCCAAATAAAGATGGCACAATAACATCTTGAAGAAAGTACTGATAAACCTCATTTAATTTGTTTTTATACATTTTAAGATTCTACTTCTATTAAAAAGAAACAGCTTGTTGATAAGAAAGCAGTCCAGTATTTTGACTGAGTCAGTCTCCCCAAACGACTGACTTTCAGTTTGGCTCCAGTGAAAGATTATTGCTTGAGATGATATTTATTTTGCTAGTTCTCATATAGTTTAAACTCCATAGTTGAGTCAAAATGTTAAAAGAGTAAAATGGTCAGAGAACTCTGAGAAATCTTATTAATTTTGTAATAGTGTTGAGAGCTTAACCAAAGCCTTTCATTCCCTAAAGCAATTGCTTTGAACAAATCAGAGGGTTTTTCTTTTTAACTGCTGAAAAGGGGTAGACTTTTCTCTGGTTTGCTGTGTATGAAATAATAAATGTGGAATCTAGGAATGTCTTATAGAAACTTGTCTATGTTAATTGTGATATTAGGGCTACACACACACACAAATATGCATAGACACATGTGTGTGTATACACATATAAATATATAAAACTACTGATATGAATGAACAGAAAGTAGAAATAACGAAATGAGGGAAATTCACATAGAAGACATCATCTAACTTCTCTTGCCTGTGTAATAATCTTTCTCATGATCTACCATGGTACCAATAATAAAATACTTAGAATCATTTAGCCTCTCAACCCACATTCTGCTACTTTTTTGTGCTTATGACTGTGATAAACACAAATATAACTTTAGCTACCGTTAAAAAGTATACTAATGCCACAGAGCTGTTGTTTATGAAAAATTCATATGATATTTTATGATTAAATCTATGGGTCAATAGTAACTAAATGTCAACTAGTAAAGGAATGGCAGGGGTGGTGAAGACTAGGTATTATTCTAAATATCTAGAAATAATACATAATGAAAACTTCCCTATTTTACTCCTTCCATGTTCACATTATTTTCATACATTGCATCCAGGGTTACGTTGGTGATCAAAGAGATCTGCTGTTGTCTTTAGGCCCTGGGTGCTGAGGGAAGATGGGCTAATGTCATGAAAATCCATGGATCCACTCATATCTACGGGTTCCTTTTGGTATCTGTTATTCTACTTAAAATTGACCCCTTGTGAAAATTAGATGATAAATATAGCTCATATTTGCTTCACTCCAGTTTCTCTGTATGGGTTTTTAAGAAATCTGAATCCCTAAATAATTTTCCAAGTCTGCTCTATTCTTCCATTTAATTCACAAATAATAATTAAATATTGAGTGCTTATGAGTCAGGCACTCAGATAAGTGCTAGCTATACTTTGGATAGAAAATATTTTTAAAAGGGAATATTCCTGCTTTTGTTGGATGGGGAGTAGGGCTCCATGCTTAACCCATTTCTACCTACAACACTTTCATCCATTAGGATTAAAGGGTTAGTTTTCTGCTAATTTCTAAAAAAGAGTTGCTAAAATGTCTTCAATCTAATGTCTTCATCTTTTGACAGAAGTCTTCCGTAGATACAGCACTCTCTAATTTCTAAATGAATATTGTATGATGATACAGTTTGGATGTTTGTTCCCTCCAAATTTCATGTGGAAATGTGATCCCAGTGTTGGAGGTGGGGCTCAATAGGAGGTGGTGTTTGGGGCATGGGGGTGGATCTCTCATGAATGGCTTAGTGTCCTACCAGCTGCAATGAGTGAGTTCTCACTTTATTAGTTCATTTGAAAGCTGGTTGTTTAAAGAAGCCTGGCCCCTCTTCCTCTCTCTCTGTGGTTCCCCTCTCTACCACGTAATACACTTGCTCCCCCTTCACTTTCTGCCATGAGTAAGAACTTCCCAAAGCTTCATCAAAAACTGAAGCGATGTTAATGCCATGGATGTACAGCCTGCAAAATCATGAGCCAAATAAACCTCTCCTCTTTATGAAGTATTCAGTCCCAGGTATCCATTTATAGCAAGAAACCCAGACTAACACATAAGGTATGCATGTACTGATATGTGCATAAATATAGAAATTAAATATAACAAGTATAATTTTAGAAGTATTAATTTAGTAGAACCCAGAATTTAGAAAAAGTATGTCTTCAATAATTTTTTTTAGAAAATTTTTGAACACCGACCTCAAATATAAGTATTTTGTTTCAAAAACATATAGTCTTTTTTCCTCTAAAAAGTAGGCACAAGGCAATGTTCCCTATAAATTTTTTTCCCTGATTTTCTCTAACTGCAGGAGGTTTTTAGAATTCTATTTGCATTTATCTATCGTATAGTCTCCTCTGTGCTTCTTTTTGTGCATCTTTCTCACAGTTATATCTGACAAAGACATACTGTAAATATATTTTATTCTTATTTTACTATTTGCATTTTTGGTAGAAAATAAGGTGATATACTTTAAATGCAAAATAAATCATGACATGTAATGCACATTATTTATTTAAATTACCCATTTAGACATATTGTTTATAGTGTACTTTCCTTTTGAACATGCCACTTTAGAATTCTCTCATGTAGCATTTCTTAATAACTAAGTGCCAATAATTCAATATTTTAGACATTTTGTTCCTTTTAAGTACAGGAAAGATTACTTTTCAGGGAATTATCATCTCTTCTGATTGTGGAAAAGCTAATAATCTGTAATAAAACTCAGAGTTTAAAATGTTAATTATAATAAAGAAGGAAAATGAAATCCTGAAGAATGGCCCTAGCCATTTTCCAGGTGTCTTAATCATGAGTTTGCTATTTCACAGAGGCACCAGAAAGGAGATAAACAGACAGTTTCTGCTGCTGGTCCATACCTTATTTTAGTGAGGCAGGGGACAATGTGGGGTTACTGTTTAAATATCAATAAAAATGCTTTAAGTTTGACTGAAATTTCAAATGAAGGCACTTTGTGCCATGGGATTCTCTAACAGCTTATACAATGTAGAGACTGAACATTCAGAGATTAATTTATTTAAAAAGTAATTTAGTTATACTTAATAAAATAGATTCTGAGTTACCACGTTTGTTTTATTTATTTGTTTAAAATCAGAGAAACTCAACATACACGTCAGATGAAGGAGTGCAGACCTTGAAAATGTTCTAAAATATTCTAAAATTTTGTTAGCAATTTTGAATTGACAACAAATCTATACAAGAGTAGTAATAATCTGTAATTGAAAACAATGCAATTAAATTATGGAAAGGTCACATATAGGAAAATCTTTAGGATTACTTTCCTATTTTGTATAATATCCAATTACAGAAATTATACAAATAATGCTTTTTGAATACATAAGACATGTTAAAACTTTTTGTCACTCATCTCTTTCTCTTTCTCTCTCTTTTCATCAGCACTCACAAAGAGTAGTTATAGACAGTCATGGAATAAAAAGAAAAGAGGAAGAAAGAAGAAGTGTGACAAAGAGGAACTAACAGCACTGGTAGTCAGGAATAGTTATAGTCCAGAAAAATGATTCCTGGCAGTCTGTTTAATAGGTCTCAGGAAAATGATAGCAGAAAAGTAACATACTTAATGAAAAACAGATAATATGCATAATGATTTTTATTACATATAAGAGAACCATATTCAACAATCTAGATGCCTCGTCTTCTGAAGTCTTTATTTAGGTCCTCATCCAACAAACATTGATTGAGTGCTATGTACCATATCCTGTTCCAGACACTTTGGATAGGACAGTGAGCAAGTAAAATACAAATACATGTTTTCATGGACCTTTCATTCTAGGTGGGAAACTGGGAATGAACAAGTTAGTTAACTTAAACTATGTAGTAAATTATATAGTGTTAGGAATTAGTATATACAGTAATAGAAATTTATATAGTGTTACTATATATAGCAAACGTATAGTCATATAGATTGAGATAAATGTTAAAGAGAGGCATGATATAAAGCAGGAAAAGGGTATGGAGGAATACAATTTTAGTATAGTGGTTATAAAAAGTATTACTGAGAAGGTGCCTTTTGAGTTTGGGGGGCAGTGAGGAACTCTGAGATGTGGGAAAATAATATTCTAGATGGAGAGATAACAAGTGAATGGACTCTGAGGAAATGAAGTGCTACTGGCTGTGTATGACAAAGTAATGGAGCATCTTGTTAGAGGTGTGTGAAGGAGAAGACGACAGGACATGAACTCTTGGAGGTGACAAGCTAAATTATAAAATGTTTCATAAGCCAATGAAGGATGATTCTAGCTTTTGTTCTGTAGGAAGAGGAAAGCATAGAAGGAATATAATCTGATGTGTGTTATAAAAGGACCTCTCTGTTGATTGTCACGATTTTTTCATGAGTGTATACATATGTCAAATATTATCCAAATGAACACTTAAAATATGTACACTTTTTAATGTTAATTTGGGTTCAACAAAAGCTGTCAAAAAATTCCTCTTGTTGCAACGTTGACAATAGTGTTCCAGGGGCAAGCTGATGCAGAGACATCTGTTTGGGGTTAATGCTATAATGAAGTCGTGAGATCACAGTACCTTGGACCAAGATGACGTCAGTGCAGATGATGAGAAGTGAGCATATACTGGATACATTTTAAAGCTGATGAGAATGTCAAGGTTTTCTGTCTAAGCAACTATGAAGATAGGTTTCTTATTACTTTAGATGAAAAAGGTTAAAAGAAAAGCAGGCTTGGGTATGAAAGAACTGAATATTAAAAGTGTTATGACTGAGATTCCTAACAAATATCCAAGTGAAGCTGCCAAATAGGCAGTTGAAATAAATGTTCCATTCAGTGGAGCATTATGGACTGTTAATAGGAATTTAGAGCTATCTATCTTTATCTATGTATCTGTGTATCTATCTATCCATCTATCATCTATCTAGCTGTATATGTATATATCTTTATATCTATATGTACAACTAATACTTAAAAGTATAGAACTGTGTGTTATTACTTAGGAAAAGAGTAGAGTATGAAAGAGGGATAAATATACTAATCTATGGGAGTATTTCCATAATTAGAAGTTTGGGAGATAATATATGATCAGTAAAGGAAACTGACAGAAAATGGCCAGAAAGCAGAAGGAAGCTCGAAGATAGAGTGATTAACTATGTAAATTACTATTATTATTCAATGTAAAATGGGCCTTTAGAAATAATCTTTCACACTATTCACACTATTGAAATAATGTTAATGCTGGGCATTTGGGAGTGAAAACCTTATTGGACAAAGTTTAAGAGAGAAGAGGAGACAGTGAACATAGACATCTGGTTTCTAGGTTTTTTCTTTTTTTTTTAAGGGATGAAGAGAATTATGGCAATAACTGAAGAAGAAAATGGGCTAAACAATTTGTTTAATGTGGGAACAAACAGCATATTTCTATGTTAATAGAAATGAACTTCCAGGCTGAGAAAATTTGATGTCACAATAATTAAAGAAGTGCTGGAATTATGCCATTAAGCCAGCAAGAGGACTTGTGATTAAGTGCATGAATATAGAAGTTGACCTTAACTAGAACATGGGTAGCTCATCCGAAGAGAATGTAGGGTGCATGCCTACAAATGCAGGTAAGTGGATGCATATGATTGTCCCTTGTAAAAATCCAGGTCTGATTTATTTTTCTTTTACAATAAAATAGGAAGAAACACCATTGACTGTAAGATTGGGGAAAGGGGTGTTGAAAATTTGAGGAGAAAGAAGAAATTATCACATAAACATTTTAAAGGTAGAAGAGTGAATAAACCAGGGATGTCTAGTAATTGCCTGGCAGCATTAGGACTTACCTGAAGTTCATAAAAGCAAATAAATATGAAGAACAGTCAGCACAGTATCATTATTTCTTACTTTAGCCACGTTCAGATAAGCAGATGTAGTTATGGGATAGGTGGAGAAAAGTTTGGAAAAAATTTTGGCTTAGTCAAAACGACAGTGATACAGGGATTAGAGTTCTGAGTCCCATTTTTCTGGCTTCAAGGTCCTTTTGCTAAGTTGTTCTACTATATTCTTCTTGAAACAACCACATAGATTCTGAGGAGAAAAGGAAAATAAAACATGTTGTCTGCTAGATGCTTAGAAGATGTAAAAATATGTAGATACCAGAGATTTTAAAAAATAATTATAACCAGGTTTTTGTGTTTCAGTTAGATTCATGCTACTAGATAGTAAATATTTTCAAAGATTCTTTCAGTCCAACTAGACAAAAGTAGATAAACATTGCAAAGGGACTCTCCTCTAACAGATTTTTTACCATATGAGAAAACATATTTTGGCAATCTTCTCTTCAGTAAATACAGTAAAAATTGTGTTAATAAGAAAAGAAACCACTTTTGTTAATTTTAAAGTTTGAAATATTCTAAGACAGGCTATTCTTAATGTTACTATTGATGTTCATGTATGTGGCAAACAGAGTGCCTAATGAAAACTGCCGTATTTTATTTTCAGTTTTACAGATTCTGTTTGTTTTAAAACAATTACAGTGTTTGACATAACTGCTATATGTGTACCTAAATTTAATGCAAAACACTTAAATTTTAATTATGATTAATATAGAAATACATATTTTTATTTCAGATATTAGAAGTCTGTCTGAAACTTACTACCAAAAATAAAAATTTAGCAGTTAAATTTGGTTACTTACATCTACTGAACTCTTGCTATATTTCAGATGCTGTTTTCATATAATTCAGATGCTGTTTTCAGAGCCTTACAAGAATTTTCTCACTTGAAGTATGCAACACTCCAAAATAAATGCTAAAAGTATTCTCATTTTACAGAATAAAGCCCAGAGAGGATTTATACAAGTCCATATATTGTATACATTGTAAGAATTTTTATGTAAATATCATCTGTATAGATAACCATGCATTTCTTTGTACAAAATATTGCAAGTATAATTTTTGAAATCAGCTTGTAGTCATTTGGAATTTGGTATTTGTTCTTTAAAGGAATATTCCAATTTACTCCAAATAAAAACTCTTCAGAAAAATTCAAATCATGGCCCTATGAGAGGGGATGGGGAAAGAAACAAATATAAATTATGAAATAAAAAATAAAATATATGATTAAAAACACAATTTCACAGATTTTTTGTATTATTCCTTTATAATCTGCCATAGAAAATATTAAAGACAGGACATTTTACACAAATATATAAATATACATAAATAGTATACATGTATTATGTCTACACACAGAAATGTAAGTTGAAATGCTTGAGCATTTTGGCAACTTTCTAGCAAACGCCACTTTTTTGGCAATAATGTTAAAAGGCAAAAACATATAAATTGAAGACATGATTGTTAAATAAAATGTATTTTATACATTTAGCCTAACAAAATATATGGCGAATTCGCTTGAATTAGAAAAATTAAAATGATCTCTCCAAGCTAGCATGGTTTCTTGAAGACAAAATAAATATACTACTTGACAGTTATCAGAAAGTTATTTTGTTATTTTACGTTTTTAAATATTAGGATATTTAAGGCATAATGCAAACATTAACGTTAACATTTTGTATTCAACTATTATGGTGATTGATAGCAATATAAATATATAAGAAAGAATTCCTGACTTAAAAGAAGCCATTGTGTGAAGAAGGGAAATAAATTATATATTACAGCAAATTACATTCTGGAAAAAATAAAGACAAGATGATATGAAAGCACATGGAATGAATACTTGAACCAGATGTTTACATGTGAATATGTATATGGATATCAGAAAATGTTTCACAAAGAGGTGAGAGGGGGTAGATCCCAAAGATGAGTAGCAATTAGCAAAGTTGAGGTGGACTGCAGTTAGAAAGGAAATTGCTAAAAGAAATGCCGTTGCAGCTCTGGTTCAAAGCACCAATACCAATCACCTGGATGATTATAGTAGCCTGTTAAGTGGTCCTCCTGCCTTTATCTTTATTCCCTACACCTAATTCTCAGAGCAGCAGCTCAAGTAACATTTAAATTCCTGTCTCTCCAAATCTTCCCATGACTGCCAAAATTCTTAAAAGGCCCTCTGAGATCCCTGATCCCCTTGCCTTATCACACTGAATCACATCAGCCCCTAAGCCTTAGTCTCTTTTTTCTTAAATTTAACAGGTAGGCCTCTCAAGGGTTTGGACCTGACATTCTATCTGCTTTTCCCTATATGACTTCCTCTTATTTTTCTCCATCTTTATTTAAATGCCACCTTCTCAATGCTACCCAGCTTGACCATCCAAATATAAATAAATAAATCCCTTCTGTGATCCATTTGTTCCTTTTTCCCAACCTCCCTTTTCTCCCGTACCATTCAATACCTACTAATAAAGCATGAGATCTGCTTATTAGTTTTAAAAATATATATATATATATATATATATATATATACTGTGTTTCCTCTGGGGAGAGGGGATTTTTCAGCTAAAGGAAGGTGGGAATTTTATTTTTTGTTTTTACTACTCATGCATGCCAAGGGCCAAAAATAGTATTGAGCATATAGTGAGTGTTGAATACATATTTATTGAATATCACAACAGAATGGGATGTTACATGTGAGAAGGTACCGACAAATAGGCATCTGACTGTCTGGAAACTTGAAGTGGTTTGGAACTTTTAGAATATTTAAGCTTGAATGTCAATATCAGAGAAAGAGCACTCTAAAAACTATGGCAAGGCTATTCTGGCCTGATGCCAAATATAAGGAATACATTTATCTTGAGCAAATAGGATAGAAAAACCTAGGGCTCACATTAAAACATGAAAAATGTATGTCAAAAGAGCAAACATTAGTACTTTTATTTAGTAAGCATTACTCAGAGATGTAAAACAGTCACATGCACAGGACCATATAATAGACTCAGCTTGTTTTACATGGGTTAGAGAGAAATGTTTAAAATGTGAAACTCCCCCTCACCCCCACTCCAAATTTTAACAAATAATGAAATGTCTGGCCTTATACAGAGTTGTATGAAAAATCAGATGTTACTTTTCCTTGGAACAGTTTGTAAAAAAGCTAAGTGTATGCCTATTAAAATAAGTCTATTATGTCCCTTCAGGACTCTTAAGTTAACTGTAATAACAAGCTATATATGATTTTATATTAGAAAAACGTCCTTGGCTTCTTGTGAGACAAAAAGACAGAAGGAAAAAGAAAGCTTTTAGTCATACATATTTTCTATTAAATCTCTCTCTCCCTCTTTCCAATACTTTTTCTATTATAAATTAGAAATAAAGTTTAAATCACTTAGAAGATTATTTTTTATACCCAAGAAGCCAGACAGGAGTATAATCTATTCTGAAATTCATGAGAAAATCCTTTAAAATGTCAGACAACAGTTAAAACATTCTATGATTAGGGCATATTTTAATTTTCGTAATGTCAAAACTCTGCTGTGGGAAAAGCTTATGCACATTCATTTGATATTCACATGAGCTGATATTAAAATGGAGCCATACTCTTAGAAGTATCGATATCAGGGATTGAGAATATCTTTTAAGAAAAGACCGGTCTGACCTTCAGAGAAGGCAGTACAGAATGAGATGAACCAGAAATAAAATCACTTTTCAATAATATACAGAATAATTTATTTTAAAGGGAACTGGGCAAGGGTGGGTCACCTTTTTTTAAAACGGTGTTGCTCATTAAATACATCTCCATTTAATAATAGGAATTGACCTGAAAGAGTCTTAGTTTGGGTCAAATACAATGATTTTAAGTGTAACATGCTATTATTCTTTCAAATTAAGCATAAGAAGCAATGGAAAAGCTTTGTAAATGTCTTCCAGACATAGACAAGGCAGACAAATTTAGTGCCTTTAATAACTTATAAATATTTCTTCAATAGCATGCAGTGTACCAGGTGCTAACCAGTAGATTTTTTATTTCATTGAGCTCAGGCTTCATAAGTATCATTTTGTGTGTGTGTGTTGGGCACTGTGCTGTATCCTGTGAATATGGGAAAGACTCTGCCCTCAGGGTGTTACATTTTAGTGAAAAAAGCAATAAAAATATTCCTATGTGTAAGTAGTGAACATGACTACGAAAAAATGGCAGGCAGGATATGGGGATAAAATATGACAGGGAAAGCGCTCTTTTGATAGCAGTCAAGAAAGTTCACTTGGGAGAGGGAACATGGCAGCAATAGCCCAACAAGTTGGAGCCAAGCCACGTGGGCACAATGGAGAAGGGCCTGTTTGGAAGAGGGGATGGCAAGATCAGTAACACTGACACAGAAAGATGCCTTGCATATTTATGGAAAAATAGATGCCTAGTATGGCTGGAACAGAGAGAAAAAGGCAGAAGTGTCATAGGTGGTGAGGTAAGTAAAAGAGTCACATAGTTTCATGTCATGGAAGACCTTGCCACTGGCAAGGGTTTTAGACAGGTTACTCATTGCAAAGAAAAGCTATGGGAGAGCTTATGTAACTGGATTCACACTTAAAAAGCTACAAAGAGTAAACACTCAGCCTCCTATAATTTATATTCTGGTGGCTTTGACAACAAAGAAATGAACTTGAATCTGGGGTTGGTAACAGCAAGTACTGGTTCTTTCTATTTTAAATATAAAAGGTCATATTTGGCAGGGAAATATGAATCTTTTATACCTATTGCTTCCATTCAAGAGAAACTTTTGGCCACGGCCTCCTTAGAGAGAGGGGGAAAAGAAACCCAAAAAGAAGATACTTTGCATACACAATAAGAACAATAAAGAAACAGCAACACCGTCATGTATGGGACAATATCAATGTAATTGTTGAAATGTTAAAATGGAGCATGGAAAAATCTAACAGAAAACAACCAAAAGCAAAAAACCTAACATCATTCTTTAAAGTACATTTAAGTTACGTGCAGAAAAACGGGACAACCGTGGCCAACTTAGAATAATGTACATATATCTGAACTCCTTCGGAATCATCTGACTTACTGAGATATGCACAGAAAATACTTTTCAAAGTGGTGACCAGACTCCTTGGAAAGATACTGGTTAGGAACTTCAGAAAACTCCAGTAACATGCAAATTTGTGTGTGGATAACAAGTTTTAAAATCACCTAGTGACTTGTTTAATCGACTAATAGCAAATAGCCCTTACTTATACATAAAATTGAAATTCATGTAGTTATCTATTATTTATTTATAAGAATCTATGAAAGGACTTTCATTCTTGAATTATTTTGCAGCCCAGCAGGAAATATTTAACTGCTATAGGCACTACACTGAAAAACACTATTCAAGCCCCAAAAATTGGAGTCATATCTTGACATATCAGTAGATATGTTAATATTTTTTGGCTAGCATAACAAATAATTAGGTAATGAGAATACTGGGAATATTTACATTCAATGTCAGGTGCAAAGAACCATATTTTTTTAAAAACGTAGAGTTAAATTAAAAACACTGATTTTGTTGAAACTCCACTTAATATATGTTGTACTAATATTATGATTTATTGTTTTACTTGTATTTGTTCACATTCTGTGTTAAAACCTTGATTTTTCCTTAAAATAACCAAAAATATATTAAAGGGAAAATATATATGTGGTATCAGACCTTTGGATCACATAAGTTCAAAGTAATGAGTTCTGTTTATTTGATGTTATTTGGATACAAACATACCTTTTTTTTTTCTTTAGTTCCTAGAGCATAAAATAAGCTCACAAGTCAAATAAAAATTTATATACAGGTATTGCTATTTTAGTTATAGTCCTTAACTTTTCTATTAGTTTTTGTGAAACCAATTTTTATTGTATGAAAAACATATTTAATATATGTGAGAAGATAATGCTAGAAGAATTTTTCAAATTGTATCTTTATCTCACTTAAGTGGATATATAATGAATCATAAGTTAAACAGTCAATTGTCAGATAACTGGCATTGCATATTATATTTGCTTTTTAATATATATATTTCTATATTTTGTAATGAGCAATGGAATATATCCTCCATAAAAGTATGAACTACAGATGTCTTGTTTATTCATGTATTTCTCTTGCCTTGAATAGACATTTGTAAATAAATGAATAAATAATATTTCTCAGTACATCTTGGCTACTCTCTACCCTTTTCATTTCCCGTGCTGCTGTCAAGGCCTTCTACTTTATGGCTTGCTTTATGATCTTCCCAAGTTGATTCTATATCTTTATATATTTTTCTTAACAGAGATGCTTTTGTTTTTAATTCTGCCTCCATATTCTCATAACTTTAAGTATTTTCTATGCATCATGACTTCACATTTATAATTTCAACCTGGTCACCTCTCCGTGCTCCAAACTTCAGGCCATATTTCATGCTTGATATCTCCACTTACATGTTCCATAGCCATCTCAAGTTTACCACGGCCAAGTTAGCATATTTGATTTCACTCAGCCACCCCAGATGTTTTTCATCTGGTCTTCCTTATCTCTGGGGTCAAGCTTGAAACGTAGATGTCTCTTTTTGATGTCTTTATATCTTTTAAAGATATATGTCCAAAATATCAGCAAGTCCCATTGGCTGTTTGTCAATACAGATGCTTCTTGACTTATAATGAGGATGTGTCTGTGTAAACCCATTGTAAGTAAAAAAATATGGTAAGTCAAAGTGCATTTAAAACCTCAAAAATAAACATTGTAAAGTCAAAAATCCTATATTAAGCCCTATTAAGTCAGAAAGTGTATATCTTGAATCTATGCATACTTTCTATTTTTACTATCACCAGCAGCCTTGATTTAGGCCATAATCCTCTGTCATCTTAATCACCATAATTTATCTGTAATTCACTTCCCATTTATAATATTGCCTTCCTATACAACATTTTCTACATAGTAATCAGAATGTCTTTTCAACTATTAACACTGCACATTTAAGGCGCAAAATGTGGTGTTTCGACATGAAATCACCTATGGAACTATGACCCCAATCAAGATAATAACTGAACCCATCACCCCCAAAGTGTTCCCTTTATAAACCCTCCTTCATGCTCTGCCCACTCTTCTTTCTACTCCATCCTCAGTTAACCACTTGTTTCTAAGGATTACAGCTTAAATCACAAGTAGAATAGTAAGCTGAATTAGAGAGCATGTACTCTTGTCTGCCTGACTCTATACAACATAATTATTTTGTAATTTCTCCATGACGTTGAATATATCAATAGCTGAAAAAGTTTTTAAAGAAACATCATATCACTTTTCTATTTAAAGACATCTATTACTCTTACATGTAGGAGATATTTGCCCTGTTTATAATTGTTAAAAATGTTTGAACACCCTTACAGCATTTACAGATTGTCTATATTGTGAATGGAATTTGTTTCCTATGCTTCTGTAGCACATTACCACAAACGCAGTGGCTTCAAGCAACACAAATGTATTCTGTTCCTGTTCTGGAGGTCAGACATCTAAAATGAGTCTGCATGGCTGCATTCCTTCTGAAGGTTCCTTGCCTTTTCTAGATTCATTGCCTTTTCTTGTATTCCTTGGTTCATGACCCTGCAACTGGACTCACTGCCACTGGATTTTCAGGTTCTTGGCCTCCCAACCAGGAAGAATGGGAAAGGGGGTCTCGGTGTTGCGGCGAGTGTTACAGCTCAGATAAAACTCATGGACACAAAGAGTGTGCGATAGTGCAGTTTATTAGGCAGAGCGAAAGGACAGCTTCCACGCCATGAAAGGGGACCCGAGGTGGTGCCATTCCAAGCTCCAGCAGCTAGAGTTTTTATTCCTGAGTTATTCGCTCCCCATTCATGTTCTCGTCCAATGAGAGGGGTTCTTTCAAATTTCCTGTGGATTAATTGATCTTTGAATCCTTTACCTGACTGGCTACTGTTTTACAACCCTGAGTCACAGAGCCCCCACCTCCAAGAGTTGTAAACAGGTTCCATATTCTCGCCTCTGGCAGGCTAGGAGCCTTTGTTTCCACTTTCCCGCCTCTGGCTGGCTAGGGGCTCTGTCTCTGGGAAAGTGGAAACAAAAGCTCCTAGTCTGCCAGAGGTGGGAATGTGGAAACAAAAGCCCCTACCTTGCCAGAGGCGGGAATATGGAAACAAAAGCCCCTAGCCTGCCAGGGGCAGGAATATGGAAACAAAACCCCTAGCGGGCCAGAGATGGGAAAGTCCTGCTCTGGAAACAAAGACCCCAGCTGATCCTGGAAGTCTCTCTAACACAGTCCTTCAGTCGCTTCTTCTATCTTCCAAGTCTGCACATGGCATCTTCTGTCCTCTCTGAACTCTCCTTCCATACTTACATCTCTTTATCTCCCTCTCTCCCTCACATTCTCTTTTTCTCTTTTTCTGTCTCTCTCTCTGGCACACAATTGTAAAGTCCCTATTGATGTGTGAGATAACATATTCATGGATTCTGGGAATTAGAATGTGAATGTCTTTTGAGGAGCCACAACATTATTCATCCTACATAAGAGCCCTTAAACTTTAAAGCAAAATTAAAATTCACTCTTCAAGCCTTCCTTACTGCTAGAGTGTAGGAATATATTCTAGGTTCCACCAATCACATTCATTTGTGAAAGATTACAATTTGGAGAGACAAAAATGAGAAACTAGAAGTAAATTTATCTTTTGTGGTGAATGAGTGGATACATTTCTAAATTCCCAGGGGTAGCGGTGATGTAACTTCCGGATCCCAGTCCTGAATAATGTCAGTGGACACTAGATTGTCTATAGAAATTGCACTGTTGATGTCAAAAGACGACAGCATAAAATTTTTGTTAGAGGGAAACCAAATATTTTGTTTTGGCAATGCTTTTCCTAAGGAGCTCTTTGATCTACCCAGTTCTTCTTCTTCCTTTTTTTTTTTTCAAGTAAAAACTCTTCCTGAGAAGAAAATTGGTCCTTAAAGTGGTTTCTGATGAGAGATCCAAAAGAAAATGGGAATCTGTAAATGAATATTAGACCTGGATGGTCCAAGAGCCCTGAGGTGGTGGCTACAACTATACAATTGGACTTTAATCAGCCAATGTAATAAAGCGGCAGAACAATTAATTAAAGTTTTCCTGGTTTCTCTGGAAAGAAGTACCCATGGAAGGAAAGGCTTTGAGGACATTGTGATTTGCATAAAGAATATAAGAATTATGAGGTTGTTTCTGAAGTTGTGTTAAAAATTGAGAATTATAAGCTTAATATCCAAAATTTTAGCTGAAGGAACTCATAGAAAGAGATTTTTTTATTAGTGAAAAAGAATCTTCACTAAAATTTAATAACTGAGATGGCCAAAAGTCATGTTAAAAACTTAAATTTCAACATAGTTGGGATTCATAGCCTCACCAAATCTCTTTTATAATTAGGAAGGCATTGCTTGGCAAACAATGGGGCCCTCTGATTTGCAATAGGAAATATGAGAATGTTCTTTCCACTCAGTGTTCTAAGCCTTGAGCCTTCCTGCTTCTCCTCCACCAATGAAAACAGCACCTCTCTTCCCCAGGCTGATGATGCTGATTCTCCTTTGCTTCATGACCCTGTCATGACATCCCTTGACACCATTACTTTCTTGGAAAGCTACTTCTCACTTCCCACCCCAATACTTTTATCAACCTTCATAGCTAGAGAAGATTGCCTCCATAATCCAGGAGACCAATTATTAAGTTAAATTTTGGAGAAAAGAAGACTTACACCTGGAAAATGAGATTTTATATCAATCAAAAAATGTATATAACTACAAATAAATTCTGATGACCAGAAAAAGAATAATTTAATTTTTATTCAGGCTAAATGAATCCAAATAGATACATTTACCAAATATTCTAGAGCCAGTGTTTAAATTCTATCAGGTTTGAATAGCTCTACTTTATTTTAAGATTTGTTTATTATTCAGAATTTTAAAATAAATATGGACTCTGGTGGCCTATGAAAAACAAAGTTGATACACTAAAATTTCATCATATAGTGTTGTTAAATAAAATTTACAGGAGGCCTTTGGTTGGACTGAACTTCTATACTAGGCCTCAGTGGACCAAACCAGAATGGAGTTACTCATGCTGGGTTTCACATAATCAAACTGAACTTAAAAACAGGCCAGTTTTTCAGAAAACAGAAGAATCATGACAACCAATCAAAAGAGCCTCAGTTAACCTCAGTCAGCATGATAAGGAAGACCCCTCTGCTTTAACCATAGAAGGAAAGTAACCTGAAGCAACTCGATATTCACAAATCTGCTTCCTGTACTAAGCCGTTTCCTTGTTCTTGCAAAAGGCGCTTTACCAAAATTGACTATTCTGCCATGCCCAGCAGAGCTCCTATTTTGTAATAAATTGCTAATAAAAGGCAATTGAATTATTTAAAAGTCATTTGTTAAATTATTTTTCTTTTACAATGTAGATGATGAATGCAGAGATTCTGGCAGCCAGAAATGTTGGAATGAATTTATCTTATGAAATTTACCCAACCACCCACTAACCCTAACTATATTCCCGGTGGGGACTCAGATAATGGAGATCCCTGGAAAACATACTGCCTTCCTCATTGGCTAGAAATCAAGTTGATACTTTGCCATTGTAAAGAGCTTTCAGTGTGCCAACAGGCATGTTACCAGATTCATGAGACCAAACATTCTTAGCAGAGTTCCATAGTAGGCAGCAAGTGTCAATGTTAATAGGCTTATACAATTTTTTCTACCATTTTTTTATTTGAAACTTCAACATCATTTATTCTATGTTAAATATCTTAAGTGTTAGAATAGAGCTTCAGAAAAGAATACATGTATTCTCTACCCTTTTATTGTATATAATCAAAGACAGTAAATCCAAACAGACATTGTCGTTAACCAATTCTAATGTATTAGAAAGTAACCACAATATGTTATAACAATGTGCACGTCTTTTCTCTTGCATTTCTTTGCCATGGTACAGTGAACAAATTTTTCATCTAACTTAATAGTAACTCACAGTAAGATATGTTTGTGTTTAAATAATATTTATTATTAATTTTAGGGAGGAGGTAAAGAGAGAAATGTATAAAGACTTCTAAGATTTAAGTGCAGGTATAAAGTTGGATAAGATAATATAAGGCGTGTATGTTGTGTGTTGAGAATAAAAAGAATGTGCTTGAGGTTCCTTTATTTGGGGAAGAAATATCAGAAATAAAGATGAGGAACTATTGAGGGAATGTGTTAGAGGAACGCCTCTGGTGGACTGGGGGCTTTGTTTCTACTTTTCCAACCTCTTGGCTCTTAGGAGCTCTGTTTAAGGGCAGGGACTTTTCCTGCCTCTGCCCACTGGAGGTGGTGGCTCCCTGACTCATGGTTTGAAAGCAGTAGCCAATCTGGTAAAGGATTCAAAGATCAATTAATCCAGAGAAAGCTTGAAAAAATTCCTCTCATTGGATGAGAACAAAAATGGAGAGGGAATATAAAAGCTCAAGCCACCCAAGCTTGGAGCAACACGCCCTCTGGGTCCCCTTTGGCGTGGAAGCTGTCATTTTGCTCTACCTAATAAACTGCACTACTGCACACTCTTTGGGTCCATGAGTTCTATCTGAGCTGTAGAACTCACCGGACATCGAGGCCTGGTTCCCCATTCTTCTGGCTTAGGGAGGCCAAGAACCTGAATATCCCTTTGCAGCTGATCCAGTTACACTGTGAAGAATGACAGATGCATTTAAGGAAAAGCAATACACTGCTTGGGGGGGGCAATGGATTCATTGCCATTCAAACCTAAGGAGACTTGGTACAAACCTCAAACTATCTCTACCAGCAACAGAAGATGAATCTATAACTCTTGTCCCCTTTTATTCAGGGGGTGCTTGTATAACGTTAATTCCCTTGCATTTCCAGGTTTGCTCATGCAGGAAAGCCACGCTGATTTCCTTAGGCATCCCAAAGATTGCCGTTTCCAAGAAATCTTTTGGTCTCTGCTCTTACCTCAATTAAGACTCCTCAGCATTCTGATTCTTATGTTGGCATGTTACAGAATGGTGGTCTAGGAGAGAAAGTCATTGATTCAATTGCTTTACTCTAAGGAATGCTTTTAAATTTGTGCAATATTCACTCAGTTGATTTTCTTGAGTGAAAAATTAATCTAGATGCCATTAGCATAAAATATATTTAGAAATGCATTTCAGTTTGAATATAAAACTGGTAATTAGAGAACTTTGCATATAAAAAAGAAAACTCTTCACCTGGAATAACCCAGTGCCTGCTGTTCATTTGCATATCCTCACTTTACAGATTCAGGCAGTCAGAATATGCTAATAGCTGCACCCATTTCATATCCTAATACAGGAAATCCAGTTGCTCAATGATAGGCATAGATGTGCATTACAGAGAATCTCTAAAATTGCTTGAAAATGAAAAAGTATTTCTTGCAGTTTTGTACAAGTTCTCAGGGAGCCCGTTCAAGAGCTTCAGTGAGCAGTCCGTCAGCACCAGTTTTAAGCTGCAGAAATGGAATCTTTCTACCACAGGAATACGTAATCTGAATTTTTATCACCTCTTTTTCCTACCATATCTAATTACTTCTCTATTCTCAAAGACTTGATCAATTTAGCTCTGCCTTATAAAAAAATCTCATATGTTCTGTTTTGATATAGAAAAAAAAAAATTCTGTGGTGGCTAATGCAATAAAAAAAGTAGAAATTTATATTAAGCTAAATAACCTTACTTGACTCTCTGCAATTACACTAAATCTGTATTTAATCTCATACTTTCGAGTACTTAAGCTTTACCCAAGGCATGGTACAAAATTAAGGTCCTCACTGCCTACACACAGAGATGTAAATGTAATCATTCCAGGTGTGGCCTGGGTTTTTGTTTTTAACAGTCACCTAAATAATTCCAATCGTTCACTGAGAAATTCTACTTAAAGCTGTTAAAAAAAAGTTTTGTACAATACATACATCAACAATATGCAGGAGTTATTAGTAACATACATCTGTATAATAAATCTAAACCAAATATTCTCATATATTCCAATGACTGCCTTCTCTCCAGTTCCCAAACATATATAGGCAGCATGAGAATATAATAACTGCCAGTTGTAAATTGGAACATTGTATCTTAACGACCAAGTGATAGAGTAGAAACTGCCAAATGCTTAACCCCCTTTATGGTTATTTGGAGTATCATGAAATCAAAGCATGAATTTTCTCATTGGGTTAGAGGGAATAATATCAATCAGTTAAAATCAGTTTTATAAACCACTTGGGGATAATATCCCAAAGTATGAAAAGGTATTACATTTGTTCACATCATATCATATTTTATGTATAATTAACCCCAATTCCATGTTGGGTTTCATGCTTTATTTGGTTATTCATTGCTGGCCATGTAGTTCTTGAACCTAGAAATGATTCAGTAAGTCTATAGTGGAATGAGTGTTGTTCATGAATAGATTTTGGAAACTATATATTTGCTCGATTTATTCACACCCGAATGGCATTTCTCTTTACTTTCTTATTTTGTGTGTCATGTAGCCATTTGTATTAGAAGCCAATTTGATGAGCCTGGCGGCAATGTTTCAAACTGGAGATCCCTGCTCAGGGAGATAGTTTTAACACCTTGTTTCTTGAACGATATTTTGGAAAACGTCCCAGTTCTACCTCAAAAACAGGCGGGACTGGGAGAAGAGGCATATGTCAACATGGCTCTATCACTACTTCAGTTTCTTTCAAGTAGTCCACTGGTGCATTTACCTTTCCTCCTTAGTTTTTCACTGTACAAGCATCCGGCTGTTGGCTGATGAACTGCTTGCTGTCAGTGGAGCAGCAATCCAGACAGAACACATGTATCTCAGCTGCCTATGGGAACGAAACCTGCAACTATTCTATGTAAGTGGAATAATTAGTGGGGATCATTTGAAAGGGTCAAACTTAGTCCGAATGAAAGTAGAATGAGCATCCCATTGTTTTTGAATCCACAATTTAAAGTCAAATTCACAGTTTAAAGAACGTCTCACCTCTGTCTGGCTAAAGTTGGTTTGATGACTGAGAACATAAACCTGGCACATTATGACCAGCTTGCCAAATACGCAGAAATCACTACTGGACTGAGCAATGTATTTCAGATGGATAAATGGGATACGTTTCACTCATCAGCCTTTCAGCATGAATTCAATTAAATCCTCAGGGGACAGTAAATTCTATAATAAAGGATATTTCATTCTTTAGTTCCTCAGTGTATTCATTTTAGTTTAAGAAAAACACATTTGTTATTGTTTTCATTATAATTCTTTATTAACAAATAAATAAGAAGTATATTGTACATTAGGAGTCTGAGAAAGAATTAGAAATGCCAACTGGAACACTCTACTTTTTAGTTCTCTTTTTAAGGTGTATTGTTTCAGCATACCTTATATTTGATTTAATTTTTTTAATTCCTTGTTTCCCATTCATTATAGATTTATTTTATTGGTTATGCTGCATGAGAATGAAACTAAGTTAAAAATTAGAACAAATTTTACATATCAACTTTTTATTGATTTTTGCCTTCTTAAAAACGCAATATTTAACACATAACACAGGATTCACTTTTGAGAAAACTGATTCAGAAAACACATTTCTTAGTATCAAACCAGTTTCTGAACATACACTGACAAATTTAGAAAATTATTATACAAATTGAAGCAATGCAATTGTGTTTTCAAAAATGATATTAAAAATTCTTCACTTTGTCGCAGTGAAACTATCCAGCTGTTCCTTTCTTTTAAATTCATAGTTTAGATAATTTAAAGCAATTGTAATAATGCTGATTAGTCATAAGGCATATCTGGTTAAAGTTTTCAGTAACTTCTAGACAAATGGCCAAAACTTACAAAATCATTGTTCATTTTTTATTCAAATTAATTAAAAGATTTGCCCTGAAATATTCCAACATAATAAGTTGAAATAAAGTAGAAAAGGAAATAGATTTTTTTAAAAAAACACTTGTATTTAAGTTGATACTAAGAAATAATATCATTTCACCAGTTAACACTTTCATAATGCCGAGATATAAAAGAAGCTTGTTATCTATAAGCAGGCAGATGTTCCTGAATTAATTCATGTACATCACTGGGAATTTGGTCTTTAGGTAAAATAAAATTTATCATACTAGTTATAAGGCAGAAATATTAAAAAGAACCCCTATGTGATTTACTGGACTCATAAGAGGAGAGCTGGAATAGGTAGGAATCATTCTCTTAATTAAGCATTCTTGTTGATGAGTTATTTTTGTTTTATAAAAGATTTCAATGTTTTCATCTTAAATAATATTTTAATAAATTATATTTAAGTAAAAATATAAGTGTTTGAAATATAAATAAAATATGTTTAGGAAAATTTATATATATTGAAAAATGTATCAGATGTTATACTAGAACTACTAGTGATGTATCAGACGTTATACTAGAGACTATAAACTAATTCTAAATTGTTCAGCAGTGCACTAGAATCAACATCATATGCCCTACCTAATATACCTACAATCCAGTTGAAGAGATGGCATAAGAAATTTGAAAAGGTATTATAATTGTACATTTAAGTAACCTCAGTTTGCTATGAGTGTATGCTAGTATAATCTGATACTGCTCTATATTTGTGTACCATACTAGTCAGTG
The DNA here is from genome assembly GCA_036589455.1 of Ateles fusciceps. NCBI lineage: Eukaryota > Metazoa > Chordata > Mammalia > Primates > Atelidae > Ateles > Ateles fusciceps. Next base: position 7,508,486 of record JAZHEH010003310.1, read on the forward strand.
AAGGGTAAGACCTCTAAGTAAAAGGCTAATCAGTAAAATGAAGGAGTGCTGGCTGGGTGTAATCCTAGCACTTTGGGAGGCTGAGGCAGATGGATCATGAGCTCAGGAGTTCAAGGCCAGCCTGGCCAAAATGGTGACCATCTCTACTAAAAATACAAAAATTAGCTGGGCTTGGTGGCAGATGTCTATGGTCCCACCTATTCAGGAGGCTGAGGCAGAAGAATCGCTTGAACCTGGGAGGCCAACGTTGCAGTGAGGCGAGATCGCGCCACTGCACTCCAGCCTGGGCGACAGAGTGAGACGCCGTCTCAAAAAACAAATAAATAAATAAAATAAATAAGTGCTAAGTAATGATTTCAGGAGGAAATGAACTCTGCAGGATGGTTAGATTTTGAATAAAGGAAAACAAGAGCATCTCAGAGATAAGGGAACTACATAGGTCAGAGTGCAAGAATGTGGAAAAAAACTAATATGAATATACAGAGTAAGGAAACTGACCTGAGTGCAAGCACCTAACTTGTTTCCTTAGCCTAAGGCTTCTTTTAGGTATCAAATATGAAATTATCTGGGAAGAAATAACACATATAGATCCTAAGAATGAAGAAAGCAAAGATTTTTTTTTTCACACAAAGAATTTTAGAAGTGAGAGGGCACCATTTTTACTTTGTTTACTAAAATATTTGTCAAGAAAGTACATTTCCAAATTTGCTATAAGAATTCCTATCATTACTTTGAGCAAGCACTGATAATATGAAATTCTTGTCTAATTCATTTTCTGAATGCATTCCCCAACTTTTAATGCTCCCATATCTATCTAGGTTCAGACTTAAAAGATAAAAATGTGGCAACTAAAAAGATTGTCCTGTTTTTCAATCTTCAAATCCATCTTTGTCTAACCAATTCTTTCCTTAGGCTGCTAAATTTAAAGATTTTTCTGTATCTATATATTAATATAAAAAATTAAATAAATACTTTCTTCTAATTTTATGTAGACATTTTTCTTCCTCTTACTCCTTTATGTCTATTTATTTCTGGTTCCTTTTTCTGATTTTAGAATATTAAGGTATTTTTCTCAAAATTTAATTTTATAAAACTCAGAGTCCATAAATGTAGAAAAGTGAAAAATAGGAGAGTATGAAATGAAGGGAGAAAAATAAAAATAAACTATAGATTTTTGTTTTTGCTGTTTATTTTATTAAAAAGCCAGAATCATTTACTATAGCTGACCAAGCAACTATTGAACACAACAATGAATTTTAGAAATAGTTAATGAAAAAACAAGAAAAAAACAGAGATGTGAGAAAGATAAAAAGAAATATTTAGTTGAAATTACATTTTATATTCTTCCAATGCCTAAGCTAAACACATCGTATTAATTCTGTATTTTGTTCAAATACGTACCATTCTCTAAAATTTTACCAAACAAAACTGATGAAATATCCTGTATTAAAATATCTTATTTACCAAGATATTTTATTTCTCTGCTACACAAAAGAAAAAGAAAAAAAAAGTCCCTCAAATATCTAGAGCTGAAACAACTAGAAGAGATTTCCTGGTCAATCTTGAATTATAGATTTAAAAAATAAAGCATAGAATATTTATAACTTTTCCAAGAAAGCTCAGGTAAAAAAAAAAGTTTGAAATAATTTTAAACTATATCCTATGTATCTATAACTAATCTATTATTCTATATATCTAATCTATATCTATATCCATATATGTTGATCTATTTATCTATCATCTAATCTAGTTTTTCATTCTTGTGATCTTTCTAATATATACAAATTTATCTCATACAAAGCAATGTAATTAAATTATAAAAACATTAATATCACAAGAAAGAAGAAAAAAGGAGAAGGAGGAGAAAGAGAATTAGGGGGAAAGGAAGAAAAAAGAAAAATAAAGAAAGTAAAGAATTTAACAGGAAGTGAAAGGAAAAGAAATGAAGGAAAGAAAGTGATAAAAACTCTTTTAAGTGCTCAAAGAACATGTGCGAGATAGTCTATTATATTTGCATAGTTTAAAGAGCTTTATGAAATCTACTGTCCATTGAAAATTTTTAAATTTAGGTGGTATTGGAGGGCAATTCTTCATTATATTTCTACATATCTTGGGAATACTTTTGCCTCAGAATATGTTTTTGAGGATGTGTATATAGCATTCATCAGGTTTGCTCTGTGTAACTTTCATGGGTACTGGACAGGGTCAGAGCTGGGGGGGAGAAACCAGTGCAAGCCTTAACATGCTTGGTTTCTTTGCTGTGACATACATAATAAAGTCCTTTGTCTCTAACGCAGGCATTTCGTATTCTCTTCTAGCATTGATGGCACTGTAACTGGACTGCTTGTTTGCTTACAAGTAAAGTCTCAGAATCTTTGCAATTTCTAACTGAGGGCTACCTCTTTTCAGGGGAAAGTATCTCTGAGGGTCTTATGGAGATGCAGTGTATGTAACATACTCCTCTGTATTAAATAAGTTATCATTGTCTTTATAGTGAATGAAACTGCAATTAATTTAATCTATTCTATAATACCATATGACTAAATAGCTTTATTACCTTATGTGATGTGTGATGTGATAGTGATTTCTTGCTCAAAAATAAGGCATATCATGAATAATCAATCTTTTTTTCATGTTCCTGGAGTTGGGGGCACAGCTTCAGCTTCCAAGTCTGTCAATCTGTGTCCATTCATTAGCACCAAAATTGTTCTAGGAACTAGAATCCAGTTGAGAGTAATTGGTAGCTGGCCTGACTGAACCTGCTATCATGCCTGTACCTGCTTTTTACAGCAAGACTGCAGACGTTAGAATATTATTTGTCAAGCACACAGTGAGATAAAGAATCTGGAGATGCTATTTTTTCATGTCACAAAAATTAGAAAAGATATGCTGAAAAGATAATATAATGTACAGCTGGGTCAATCTTATAGGCCAAAATGGAATGTCAAAATGTCAGTTGTGATAATTATAAGATACATCGTGATTAAATGGACTTCCATCTAGAGCACTGGCAGAAGAATTATGCCTTGAGAAATTATGCCTTGAGAGATATAACTGAAAGGGCTGGTGGCACTTGGTAGTGAGTAACTCCTGAACATATCCAATTGACTACATTCAAATTGACAGTTGCTGCCCAAGTTTGGCACTCAGCTGAGATATTGCTATGATAGGCATAACTTAATTCATTGTTAAAAACCAAAGGTCCCTCCTCACAATGTTAATAACTAAGAGAGTATAAAACTTAGAATATGCATTTTTATTTGTTATTTAGATTATTTCTAAACAAATTTTCTTTTACCCTCTCAATTAGAACCATCACTTTTTATTTCAAAAAACAGGAATTACATCTATCTAAATACACTCAAGCAACTGAAGCAGTTCTGCTCTAAAATATTCATATTTCTTGTATCAAAATGACATTGGTGTGATCTTCAGGTAGTCTTGTTTCCTCTAACAACTTAAGATACATCTTAATAAAATGTATAACCAGAGTTTATGACAATGCTTAAAACTTTTAAAATATCACTTCAGTCAGTCAATAACATTTGCTTGATGCATTTCAGTTTCAAAATATTATTGGAAGTGATACAAATGAAATAAATTGTATACATGCTGAGATTAAAATGCTTATAGACTAGTTGGGAATACACAGCATATGTCTTTGAAAAAGGAATTGAATGTATATAGGGAATGATATATTCAGGAATATATATAACTTCATATTATAATATTCAATACATACTGAATATTGTCTGTGAAGTTGAGAAGGATGTAAAGAGTGAAATGATAACCAAAATATAAACCTTAAGCCCATATGAATACTCATGACTTTCTACTCTGAACACTACTGTGATGTATAGCTTTCTTGGCAGGAAGACTTAATTTAGATACAACTTTAATTTGAATAGTGTTGTATCAAATGACATAGATTTTTACAAGTCATTTGATCAGCATGACTGTGAATCATTAAAAAAGAAAATCCTTATTTATCTACATTAATCTCTATTTTTCTAACAAAAAAAACTGTGTTAAGAGGAAGTCAACATGTTCTGGGCCATGTAAGTCAAAAAGAAAGCTATAAACCATTGATATAATTTACTTCACTTTTTATTTCTAGCACTGGATATACATTTTATCCAAGGCTACCCACTTCAGACAGCGTATATAACATCTGGTTAAAATTAAAATATAAACTGAAACCCACTATGTTATAGTCAGAATTTAAAATCTCTTGTTAATAAATGTTCATGACTAATTTTTTTCTAGGTGTTTATACTTTCTTTGATATTCATCCCCCTCTTCACCTAAATGAGAGATTAGCACTTGATTTTTACTAACTTGTGATACATTTTTTTCTTTTCTCCTCTTTCTTTTGAATACTTTTCATTTGACAAATGTGGAATATCTACTGAAAAATGAAAGTTGCATAAAATTATTAAAGAGGTTTGTATATTATTTAATAGATTTTAAGTATTCTGTATTTCACTACTTTCTTTAGATATATCTGGTTTTCTCAGCAAGTACATCTATTTCTAAACAATTTTTTTCTATCTTTTTTTTTTTTTTTTTTTTGAGACGGGGTCATCCTCTATTGCCTACCCTGGAGTACAGTGGAGCAATTTCGGCTCACCAAAACCTCCACCTCCTGAGTTCAAGTGATTCTCCTGCCTCAGCCTTGTGAGTAGCTGAAACGACATGCATTACCATGCCAGCAAATTTTTGTATTTTTGGTAGAGATGGGGTTTCGCCATTTTGACCAGCTGGTCTCAAACTCCTGCCCTCAAGTGATCCACCTGCTTCAGCCTCTGAAAGTTCTGAGATTACAGGCATGAGCCACTGCACCAGGCCCATTCCCCTATTCTTTAGTTTACATTCTCGCCTTGTTATTTTGAATTTAGTTCTGTTTTATTTGCTGATTTTCCAAAGCTTGTAAGAAATGAAATGCTGGCAATATGGAAATGAAGTCTCGCAGAGGGTTGTTGAGATCTCCTGCTACTCAGAGAGATATAAAAGAGATAAAACCATGAAACAAAATGTTCTTCTGGGTATTGGCAATTGTAATGCAACTTCCACTGCAGTTAAAACAGTTTAGCCTCCAAGTACAATGACTATTTTTTGGTTCATGCAGCTGTTCCAACAGATTGTCTTTTGGAGTGAAGTACAAGAAGAGATAAGAAGTGTGTATTTGTAAGTGAAATCTGAAGTTAATTATTTCTTAATTAAGAAAATGTTGTTCAATGATACCAAAGCACAATGCAAGAAAATAGACTCAAATGGCTAAAGAGATTTTTTTAAAAAGCAATACAACATTAAACCAAGTGTTGAAAGTACATCCAGTGAAGATAAAGAGCTATGAGAGATTTGAGAAGAGATCTGACAGGAGATAAGTTATATCAGGTGCAAAACTCATCATTTGGTTTTATTGCTTTTCTGATATTAATTATAAAAGACAGGTCACCTGTCAGCCGAGAATGGTGAATTCATAGAAACTATGAGAAAGTTTTAGATCCTCTAGCAACTCAGTTGGGAACAAAGCCCGAGATTTCAACTTGATTTTAGCAAGACTATCATACATAATGATGTTAGCAGTAATCGGCTATTCAAAACATTTCACAAAAATTTACCAATTCATCCTTGCACTGTTGTTAAATGATGCTTTCATTTACCAAGGCACAGAGAGAAACAACTTCAGCATTACTAAATTTTGTAAAGTTACTAAACTTTAGGCAATAATAAAACTTCCCCTTTCCATTCTAACTTCTATCTTCGTAGATCCAAAACACACAAACAGTTGGAATTCTATAACTGTGGTCTCACAATAAATAATGTTTGAAAAGGCTCTATTTCCAGCACCATAGAATTACTTTACATGACTGAGGATAGGCATAGTGGACAAAGCCTATAGCACATAACCTTACAGTTTTCTTCTTGTCAGCCCCGCCCACCCCACTGTATCCCACTTTCCTGTCCACAAAGTCTAAATTAGATTTCTTCTTACTTACGCAATTTTTTAGCACCCTGATCATTCTCTCCCTATAACACAGATGATTTTGCAGTTTTGTTTTTATATGATATTATTTTATAATTATTCATCTCCTCTATTAGGAAAATCCATGAGAGAAAGGACCACATTTATTTTGTTCGGCACATAGTAGATGTCTGATTAATGTTTATTAAATAAATGGCTTATCTAGAGAGATATGCAGTTATTAATCTTTATACAAGACAAGAGTCTCAAAAACTCAAATTGTGTTCTAAAACTGAAAATATACTTTCAAAAATGTTTAGACTCTAAAAATCATTTAAGTTAATAAACATACACATGTACATATTCAGCATCAGTGTTGATTTAGACAATGTGAGTAGAAAATAATAAAATTATTTGAAAATGTTTTTAAAGACTTTCTCCCTTATCCAATTCTAATGCCAATCATTGGAAATCAACTAAAGACATTATTTTACTCTTGCTTCTCAGCTATGGAAAAATATGTGTTATATTTTGAAAAAGGAACATAAGTGATAACAGAGAAGTAACAATGACTACCATTTATTGCACACTTATTAAATGCCGTGAAATCTTCCAAATGGCAAACATATAAAGCAGATATTATTAGAGTGCCTATTTTACATATAATTAGTATGCCTATTTTAAATATGAAGAGACTTACATAGCTAGTCAGTTATAAAGATATCTGTCTTCACTAGGTAGTGTATCTTAACAAAACAGTGTCTGAAGATCTCTTTTAAATTATTACTACAAATCATCTTGGTAGGATCAATAGTCCTCCTCTACTGCAGCAAATGATCAGCAGATACAAGAATTGGCAGCTTTAGGTCAGAGCAGTCAGAAGAGAAATGATGCTCAATATTGGCCAGGATGCAAGCAGCAAGTCATTTTAGCTTTTGTTTACAGTAGCCATGATAACAAGACAAATCTTAAATAAGATTTATGCAGAGAGGTCAGTGGTTCTGTGGACATGTCATCAAGATGCAAGTCCCATAAATACCTGTCCTGAAAAGTCAGAAAAAAATCATAAACAGCTACATTGGAGGGGATCACAGTTATGCTTTTCTAGCATTTAAATCTGATTTTCTGAAGACAGCACTACATACTTTGGTGTGTAAGTAATGTCTCACAGACTTCACTTCTCAGTGAGGACAAATGTTCCATTTTAGCAGCAAAGTATGTATCACAAGCAATACTCCCAACACTTCCATATCCACAAGCAGGAAATTTCAGCTTTTCTCAGGATTTGTCTTTCTAAATACTATGCCCCACTCTCCCCAAAGGTGGCTACATGTATAAGTCAAATGTTCCCTAGACCCCATCACTTGTTGAGTCCTATGCTTGGCCAGTTTATCTCAAAAAGGTTAGACTAGAAGTGTTGGTATGTGTATGTGTAATGGTTTGGGTTGGAGGGCATGAAGTCTACGTTATACAAAAAGATTGATTAATGTTTTGACCATGTAACTTACGAACTTTGGAAAGGTCATCACTGAAATTCTCTGCTCTTAACCCTGTTTAGTTGTCACACTGCCATCTTAACCCCTCAGGAAGCATTTTGGAAAGCCTAGTAACAGATTTCTTTCTTTTTCCTTGTTTTCTTTCACCACTCTTTGTTGGGGAAAAGAGAACCTTTGAACTTAATATTACCGTAAGTTTGCCCAGATCACAAAGTAATGATGGCTAATAGCAAATGCTCACCTATTAGAAAGTGACACCGTGAATATATACTGGCATAATAAAATATGTGTGTGTGTGTGTATATATATATATATATATATATACACACACATATATATTCATTATATATATAAAACTTTGAAAATAGTTCAAGGAAGAATAAAATACAAATGAAATATCAACATATTTATGTCATAAACTATTGAGAAAGTTTATGGCTCTTTAAGTATGTTTGAAACACAAAGAACAACCAAGGGAGGGGTCTTTTCTTAGAAGCACATGTTTTTAAATGCTAAAATAGCTGAGAGAAACACAGTAACAACTTTTTCTTTATTTTGAATATCGTTTGAGCTGTCTCACAAAATGATTTTTACATTAAAATATTAAAACAGATGGATATTAAAGGATACTGAGACTTGGAGTCTTCTTACAAATGTGGAGGCAATGCTTCTCCTGATAAATAAAAACAAAAACTTGTATTATCTGACTTTATTTTGCAATTCTCCATTTCATGTAAGCTACATTCAGCCAAAAATACAGTATTTGTTCTTCTTAGGTAATAGTAAAGGATCCAGAAGAATAAGGGAAGATGCTACAATTTTCATAGATAAAAGAAATATTAATGTATTAAATTAACTATTATCCTCTAGAAAAATTCTAGAATTGTTTATTAAATGAAAATATGATAATTTGAAGAAATAGACAAACTAGTGTTAGCAGCAGGAGGCAGACAAATTCATAGGCAGATAGGGGCAGGTCTCTGGTGAAACCTGACCTTCAAGCCAAAGATAGTCTGAGGCATGAAAACCAGGCTGCCAGTTTTTGGTAGAATCCAAAACCTGGAGTGAGAACTTCCTTGATGCCTTTCAGCCAATCAAACGGTGCTTTCCAGGCCCACCCATGGACCTATCAGCATGCCCTTCTTCTTGGCCATGGACCAGTCAGCATACACTTCCTCCATTCTGAGCCCATAAAAAGCCCAGACTCAGCTACATGTTGGGACTACCCACCTGTGGACAGCAGCTTCTCACTTCAGTTCTCCTCTTTGCTGAAAGCTGTTCTGTCACTCAATAAAACTTTTCTCTGCCTTGCTCACCCTACAGTTGTTTATGTAACCTCATTCTTCCAGGACAGCAAGGTAAGAACTCAAGACCTGTGTAACAGCAGGTGTGAAAAGGTCTGTATCACTTTTCTTGCCAGCTCGCCAAGCTGCGGGTGGTAACATGCTTCTCCTTGTTGGACTGCAGAAGTGAAGAGTGGCAACCTTCTCTTCACAACCTTGGGATTCTCTAAGCCAGAGCTGTAACACTATAGACCTCCCACACTCTGCATTGGATGGCTACCCCATATGAGAGGATGTTCCATTGACACCAGGCCACTGTGGGCTAGAGCGAGATGCTGGGACTGGAATAGCTGAAACATGTTCCCTGAGCTCACTGAGCTGTGGGCAATGGGAACAAGAGAGCTGCAGCATAACCCCCAACCCCTTGGGGCTCTGCAGTTGCTGGCCCCTGCAGCACAAGCTGCTTGCAGTTCACCTGGTCCGGCTGCATCCTTGCATGAAGCCAGTGTCTGTGCTGGTACCTGGAGCTGCCTGCCCAGCCACAGCAGATGGTGTGCCTGGCTATGTGTAGTGGCCGCATCCTGCACTTGCTCACAACTCTGCACTTGGCTCATCCTTGGTGGGGGATGGGATCCAGGCCAGTAGCATAAGCTGAGCACAGCCCGCCAGTCTAAATGGGTGGAATAAGTCCAGTGTGTGCAAGCAAAAACTCAAGCAGAGACGCTGCTGGTCAGAGGTTTCTGGCTGGCAAAGCAACAACCTAAGGACCTTGTGATGCTAGAAACAAGCTTATGTTTTCTCAAAAGAAATCATGCGACTTTTGTTTTCTATTTGTTGATGCATTGTCAAAATCTTAGTGTGGGGAAAATGGAAGACAACCCTTTAAAAACTCTTTATGATTTTGTGAATATTATGTATGTCATATCAATGCATGATTAGTTGAATATATTCTTAACACGTTAAACGGTTACATAAAAGATTTTTGGCCAGCCACGGTGGTTCATGCCTGTAATCACAGCATTTAGGAGTCTGAGGTGGGTGGATCACCTGAGGTCAAGCAGCCTGACCAACATAGTGAAACCCCATCTCTACTAAAAATATAAAATTAGATGAGAGTGGTGGTGTGTGACTATACTTTCAGCTACTTGGTAGGCTAAGGTGGGAGAATCACTTGAACTCAGGAGGTGGAGGTTGCAGTGAGCCAGTATCATCCCATTGCACTCCAGCCTCAGCAATAAGAGTGAAATTCCATCTCAAAAGAAAAAAAAATAATAAAAAATATATATGTATTTTTGACGATCAACATTAAGCTGAAAGGACATCTCTAGTAAAGGTTTTTGTTTTATTATAATGACTACGTGTATTAATGTCTTCAATTCAAAAATATGAAGTATACTTCCCAAGTCCAAATATTTTTTGTATTTATTCAACAAACATTTAATTTATTAACTGCCTAGTTCAAAGATGAAGAAGACACAATTCTCATCCTTGAGAAACTCAGAGACTAGTAGGGAAGAGAGACATAAATTTAAAAACTACCATAAAATATGGAAATGCTATAATGAATGCATATGTCTATGATTCAATGGGAAAACAAATGCATTGTATGACAGAAATGATGTATTGATTACAAGATCAATAACAATCAATAGTGTGATGACTGCAAAACAAAATCAAACAAAATTTTAGCCTGTATTTGTGTATGCTTAGCACTCAAAATGAAGAAGAAAAACTTTTTAAAACAAAATTTACAAATTTAACCACATCTGGACTGTTTTAACTCTGAGTAGAACTTTCAAAATGGTATCTAGGTTAATAAAGGTTTATAATATAACATTGACTTATAAAGAAAATGGGACTGTTAGTACAGAAAATGTTTTGTGGGGCACATAGATACATGAAAATCATCTTTAAAATTTGAAGAGCTGTCATATTAAAATTTATACATTTCCACACTGTAGAACGAAGGTACCCTGAAATGTTGCAGGAAGAAAATTTTTGATATAATATAAAGCACTGTTTTCTAATGTATACAACTATTCAGGATTTAAAAGAATTTCTAAACTTGCTCTAAGTGTACTCAATTTAGAGATGGCATATGATTTGTCAGGGTTGTTACAGTATGGATTCATACATTGAGTTGGAGAGGGAACTAAAGTTTATCTCTCTCTCTCTTTTCCTCTCTGTCTCTTTCTCTCTCTCTGTATCTCTCTCTGCTCTCTCTCTCTCTCACACACACACACCAAACATGAATTTAATTGTTCAAACGTTCCCCACCATTCACCATTCACATATGCACACAGTAGATTATATCGACAAAGACAGAGTAACTGTGCAGAAGAGATTACTGGAATGGCCTGCTTAATCTTTGACACTGGAACTATTATTTAGGCTGGGAAAGTACCAGAACCTCTAAAACGATAGCTTATACTAGTAGCATCTAATCTGTCTTGCCGTCCATTTCTGTTTTATTTTTAACTTGGTCCTTATTTACAGACTCTGGCCAAGTTCCCCAGTCCCAAACCCATTCCTCACACTTTGATTTCTATTTACATCCATGTTTTAAGAAATGTGCTCATTTGTTTACTTGTTTTTAAACCTATGTCTGAGTTCTTACTGAGTTCTGCTTAGTTCCCCACTTTTTCTAAAATCCCCATGATCCCTGATTAGAAACAAATACTGAAAAGCAACTAAGCAACAGTTAATAGAAAAGCCAAAATAGACAAATGAGACCTAATCAAACTCCACAGTTTCTGCACAGCAAAAGAAACAGTCATTAGAGTGAATCAGCAACCAACAGAATGGGAAAAAATTTTTGCAGTCTACCCATCTGACAAAGGGCTAATATCCAGAATCTACAAAGAACTAAAACAGATTTACAAGAAAAAAAAAACAAACAAGCCCATTCAAAAGTGGGAGAAGGATATGAACAGACACTTTACAAAAGAAGGCATATATGAGGCCAACAAATGTATGAAAAAATGCTCCTCATCACTGGTCATTAGAGAAATACAAATCAAAACTACACTGAGACACCATCTCACGCCAGTTAGAATGGCGATCATTAAAAAATATGGAGACAACAGATGCTGGAGAGGATGTGGAGAAATAGGAACACTTTTACACTGTTGGTGGGAGTGTAAATTAGTTCAACCATTGTGGAAGACAGTGTGGCAATTCCTCAAGGACCTAGAAATAGAAATTCCATTTGACCCAGCAATCCCATTACTGGGTATATATCAAAAGGATTATAAATCATTCTACTATAAGGACACATGCACACGAATGTTCATTGCAGCACAGTTTACAATAGCAAAGACCTGGAACCAACCCAAATGCGCATCGATGATAGACTGGACAGGGAAAATGTGGCACATATACAAGATGGAATATTATGCAGCCATCAAAAACGTTGAGTTTGTGTACTTTGTAGGGACATGGATGAACCTGGAAACCATCATTCTCAGCAAACTGACACAAGAACAGAAAATCAAACACTACATGTTCTCACTCATAGGCGGGTGTTGAACAATGAGAACACATGGGCACAGGGGAGGGGAGCATCACACACTGGGGTCTGTAGGGAGGAAATAGGGGAGGGACAATGGGGGGGTGGGGAGTTGGGGGAGGGATAGCATGGGGGAGAAATGCCAGATATAGGTGATGGGGGAGGAAGGCAGCAAATCACACTGCCATGTGTGTACCTATGCAACAGTTTTGCATGTTCTTCATATGTACCCCAAAACCTAAAATGCAATTAAAAAAAAAAGAATTGTAATATCAGGCAATCCACAAGCTGAGGAAAGAGGAACTAATTGTTGTTTAGATTGTATGAAAGGCTCTGCATCTGCATACAACCAACCATAAGTGAACTATTGAAGAAGTGTAGACCCTGAAAGATGAGTGCTCAGAAGAGGCATTCTTTATAGTATCCATCTTAGAAACTGCAATGGAGGGCAAATGAAACATACATTCATCACATATCAGACACCTATAAGAGATGGCTTTACTGCCATTGCAATTAAAGGAATATTAAATAAGATAAAAATTCCCCCCATTATATATATACTTTTATTAATTATCTAAAAAGTACAGTATGTATCAAGATGTAAGAATTAATTCTTTAAATTGAGAACATGTTTCTTATTTTATTGATTTTTTTTCTTTTTCTACAGAGAACTGTAGTAGCTAGAGAAATGTTGACAAAGAGCCACTGTCCTCAACTGGGCACATGATAGGTGTAGTAGATTGAAAAAAAATTTGAATTTTTTCATCTTTCTATGTAACCAGGACTTTTGCTATGTGCCACAGTTTCTTTTACTAAAGAGGCACAGTATATTTTTTTCCATCTCGGATTTCTGGTTTGACTATATGATTTGCAATGGTCATTAAAAAATAAATAAATAAAGGAGGCCAGGCATGGTGGCTCACACCTGTATTCTCAGCACTTTGGGAGGCCAAAGTGGGTGGATCACTTGAGGTCAGGATATGAGACCAGCCTGGCCAAGATGGTGAAACTCCGTCTCTACAAAAAATACAAAAATTAGCCGGGCACGGTGGCAGTCACCTGTAATCACAACTACTTTGGAGGCTGAGGCAGGAGAATCACTTGAACCTGGGAGTCAGAGGTTGCAGTGAACCAAGATTGAGCCACTACACTATAGCCTGGGCAACAGAGCAAGACTCTGTCTCAAAAATAAGAAAAATAAATTGTCACTGTGTCAGTTGTGAGTCTAAATGTTAAAGAGACTTTCATGTATCTGCTTATCTCATTGCACTTCTACCTTTGTTATGAGCAAAACATGTCTGGGCAGACCCACATCTCAAGAAGAAGTAAAAAGATATTGGAAGCAGACCTGAACTCCTGAGGTCTACCCAGGACCAATAACAATATCCAGTAGCTTCCAGACAAGCCCAGTCTAGATCAGTCATCATCCAGTCAATCCACAGAACCATATGCTTAATGAAATTGTATTGTGTGTTGTATTTGCTGTGGTTATAGTTATGTAATATGGTAGAATGACATATCTCTTCATTTTTAAAACCTAGTCTTGGTCATCTATGTTCTTTTGCCAATAAAATTTTAGAGAACAATATGCAATTTGCAGATCTTTCTGTGTGCCATGGCAACAGAAATATTCTGAAGAAAGGAAGTTTCATCAATCTGGATCTCTATGTAAAGAAAAGATGAGGCAGAACCAAGATAGGTATCTGTCATTGAGAAACACATATTGTTTCCATTAGACCACCCTAACTGGTAAATAAGTGTGTTTTTTTCTTTGCAAAATACTTAAGGGTAGAAAAAATAAAATGTAACATAGTCTAAAGTAAATTAACATGATTGTTATTAAAATATTTTGGAAGGAAAAAGAAGAACTTACAATAACAAAATAATTGTTATAATTTTGTTATAAATTATATTACATATTATGTAATATAATATAACAAAATTATAATGAGGTGACTTATGCCTACAATCCCAGTGCATTGAGAGGCTGAGGCAGGCAGATTGCTTGAGCTCAGAATTTTGAGACTAGCCTGGACAACATGGCAAGACCCTGTTTCTATAAAAAAATACCAAAATTAGTTGAGTGTGCTGGCACATGCCTGTAGTCCCAGCTACTTGGGAGGCTGAGGTGAATAGATTCCTTGAAATTGGGAGTGGGAGGCTTCAGTGAACTGTGATATGGCCACTGCACTCCAGTCTGGGTGACAGATTGAAACGCTGTTTCAGAAAAACAAAACAGGAAAAAAAAAACAATAAAATAATTCGTTATAAAAACTCTAGGACAAGTGAAAATAGTATGAAATAAAAATAAGTATGTACTTTCCGCAAGTTCTGAAGAAGTATTTTAAATCTAATCTCTTGGTTGTATATTCTGAATGAATGATAATGGTTTATTTTCTCTAAACAGGCAATTAGAACAGTTTAATGGTATGTAAGGGGCTTTATTTAGCTCACAAAACTATATTAAATATTGATTTTTTTGATCTTCTTTCTTATAAAATGAAAATTTAGACTTAAAAAGACAAATTTGATTCTACTATATCCTAAATAGTGGGGGAAAATAAATCAATGTTACAAAAATATATGGATGCTTAAGGACAGTTACCCAGAAATAAGAAAAAGAACACACACCTGCATAAACCAGGTGCTAAAATAAATTGCTCTTTCATAAACATTCAATATGTGTCATCCTGTATGTTAAGTACTTTGCGTTCATTATCTCATTCATAATTAAGTATGATAATCACCAGTTTTAGACCACGATGAGGGAGAACCCATGCACTTTAGCTGGGGCACTCATGCTTTATCAGGCTCTACTCTGTCTTCTGGACACATCCCCTCTTTCCAAGATTCAAGGAGACTGAGGTGTCAAATGTATGTGCCTCTCTGTAGTTCATTTTCTGTATTTCAGACTATTATCTAAGTAAACCTGTAGTTTGAAATTCTTCGTCCAAAATCAACTTCCAAGGCATGGGCGATCTTCTTATGGGTGTTGATTCTTTCAAGTATTTAC
The DNA here is from genome assembly GCA_036589455.1 of Ateles fusciceps. Taxonomy (NCBI): domain Eukaryota; kingdom Metazoa; phylum Chordata; class Mammalia; order Primates; family Atelidae; genus Ateles; species Ateles fusciceps. The sequence continues at coordinate 7,523,754 of JAZHEH010003310.1, forward strand.
TATGTTGCCAGAGTGTGTGCGCACAATTCTAGGTCCACAGGATGGCTAAGAGGCAGCTGCTGGAGGAAACTGTGGATGCAGGTTGGTGGCTCTGGCTGTTTTCTCACATGTGCTTTTAAGACCTACATGGTCCATGAAAGCCCTAGGTGCTAGGTGTCAAAAGAGGATTGAGTTGGACTCTGGCTGAGTTTTTTTGACTCACTACCTATGACATAAAATACCAATGAGTTCCAAGAATTTTTATTTGAAATCTGACCTATCAAGTCATCTCAAAAGTACTGTATTTATGATGGTAGAAGGGTAAAATCTTATTAACCATTCATTACTTTGAATTATAACTTTAAAAAAGTTATCTGACCTGTGGGTTTCCATTAGTACTACTGCTCCATTGTACATAGGAAAAAATTGGGGCTTTGGTTAAGCCAATTGCCCAATTTCACATACCTAGTAAAGGACAGAGTGGGACCTAAAGAGAAAACCTGCAGGATGGTAAAGCTCTGTGCGCTTGCCCAGTTTAATTTCATACTTCCCATGAATGAAATGATGAAGAAAAGCAGGTAAAAATTTGCAGGATATAAGAAGGATGACAAGTTGTTTAGTTTTACCAATTAAGGTACAGATTATACATACATCTACTTGGGAGATATCTTAGTTGAAAACTTTTATTATATACATCTGAAGCTAGCAAAGTGTCTTCCCTTGGGAAACTGTTATTAACAAATTTATTAAAATATAGGTTTTATTAAATACATTCAGGAAATAATCTAATCTGGTATTTCCTTTCAGAGAATGATTTGTAAGCAAAAGTATATACATTATCAGAAAAATTTTGCAGTATAAAATATACTCATATTTTTTCTAATTGCTCTGATCAGGAAACACTTTTTTCTGGTGAGCATTTACTTTTTATTAATGAAACAAGTAAAATTTATGAATTGTTAATTGAAAATAATTTAAAAATTTTCTAATATCACAGAACCATTTCAGAATATTTCTATAGTAGCTTTCAATCAAGTCATGACAATTGTTTTCATTTTACACATAAAATAGTTGCTTAACTCTTTCTGTTTATTACAATAATTGAACAATTTTTAAAGTACATTTATATCAATACACTATCAAATTTGACCAACTGCTTTACCCATTCAATTGGAAGTTACTCACTAATTAAGATTATCTTTGGGGCTCTCTACACACCCTGTACATTGCCTTTGAAGCGTATTTTGCATATAAAAACCCATCCTTTCCTAATGGTATCTTTCAAATATGAAATGCTTTTTTCCCAAACACAGCTTTTCTAGTAAACAAAATACAAATAAATGGTTATTTGTAGCCTTTCTGACATGCATTTATATCTTTCAATCTGTAGCTGTGGAATGTCAAAACAATGGCATGCAAATGAAAAAGAAAAAGTTTCTTACTCATTCCTTCCAAAATAGACAGGAGTTATAGGAAGAAAAGTGATAAGGATTGCTCACAAAGTAGATGTATATATAAGAAACTGAAAATAGTTACAATATTTCTAATGTATATTTATGAGATCTCGGTGGGTTTGAAGGAAAGCATATAGGTCAGTGTTTTGAACCAAGAGTACAAATCAAAAATTTCTAGGGAGCTTTTAAAAATAAATATGTTTTCAATCTGTTTGTGTCCTCTCTTGTTTCCTTGAGCAGTGGTTTGCAGTTCTCCTCGAAGAGGTCCTTCACATCTCTTGTTAGTTGTATTCCTGGGTATTTTATTCTCTTTGTAGCAATTGTGAATGGGAGTTCACTCATGATTTGGCTTTCTGTTTGTCTGTTATTGGTGTGTAGGAATGCTTGTGATTTTTGCACATTGATTTTTATATCCTGAGACTGCTGAACTTGCTTTGGGGCTGAGATGATGGGATTTTCTAAATATACAATCATGACATCTGCAAACAGGGATGATCTGACATCCTCTCTTCCTGTCTGAATACCTTTATTTCTTTCTCTTGCCTGATGGCCCTAGCCAGAACTTCCAGTACTATGTTGAATAGGAGTGGTGAGAGAGGACATCCTTGTATTGTGCCAGTTTTCAAAGGGAATGCTTCCAGTTTTTGCACATTCAGTATGATACTGGCTGTGGGTTTGTCATAAATAGTTCTCAATATTTTGAGATATGATCCATTGATATCTAGTTTATTGAGTGTTGTTAGCATAAAGGGCTGTTGAATTTTGTTGAAGGCCTTCTCTGCATCTGTTGAGATAATCATGTGTTTTTTGTCTTTGGTTTTGTTTATGTGATGGATTACCTTTATAGATTTACTGATGTTGAACCAGCCTTGAATCCCTGGGATGAAGCCAACTTGATTGTGATGGATAAGCTTTTTGATGTGCTGTTGGATTCAGTTAAGAAGAACCAATATTGTGAAAATGGCCATACTGCCCAAAGTAATTTATAGATTCAATGCTATCCCCATCAAGTTACCAATGACTTCTTCACAGAATTAAAAAAAAGAAAACAACACCTTAAACTTCAAATGGAACCAAAAAGGAGCCTGCATAGCCAAGACAATACTAAGCAAAAAAAAAAAAAAAACAAAAAACAAAGCTGAAGGCATCAGGATACCTGACTTCAAACTATGTTACAAGGCTACTGTAATCAAAACAGCTTGGTACTGGTACCAAAACAGAGATATAGACAAATGGAACAGAATAGAGGCCTTAAAAAGAATGCCACACAACTACAATCATCTGATCTTTGACAAACTTGATGAAAACAATCAAAGGGGAAAGGATTCCCTATTTAATAAATGGTGTTGGGAAAATTGGCTAGTCATATGCAGAAAGCTAAAACTGGATCTCTTCCCTACATCCTATACAAAAATTAACTCTAGATGGATGAAAGACTTAAATATGAGACCTAACACCATAAAAACTCTAGAAGAAAATCCAGGCAACACCATCCAGTACACAGGCATAGGCAAGGACTTCGTGACTAAAACACCAAAAGCAATGGCAACAAAAGCTAAACTAGACAAATGGGATCTAATTAAACTTCAAAGCTTCTGCAGAGGAAAAAAAACAAAAACAAAAACAAACAAACAAAAATCATTAGAGTGAATCGGCAACCAACAGAATGAGAGAAAATTTTTGTCACCTAACCATCTGACAAAGGGCTAATATCCAGAATCCACAGACAACTTAAACAAATCTACAACCAAAAAAAAAACAACTCCATCAAAAAGTGGGCAAAGGATATGAACAGACACTTTTTAAAAGAAGACATTTATGCAGCCAACAAAGAAAAGAAAAAAGCTCCTCGTCACTCGTCATCATAGAAACGCAAATCAAAACCACATTGAGATACCATCTCACACCAGTTAGAATGGCAATCATTAAAAAAATTGGGAGAAAACAGATGCTGGAGAGGATGTGGAGAAATAGGAAAGCTTTTACACTGTTGGTGGGAGTATAAATTAATTCAACCATTGTGGAAGACAGTGTGGCAATTCCTCAAGGATCTAGAAATAGAAATATCATTTGACTCAACAATCCCATTACTGGGTATCTACCCAAGGGATTATAAATCATTCTATTATAAAGACACACACATGTATGTTTATTGCAGCACTTTTCACAATAGCAAAGATTTGAAACCAACCCAAATGCCTATCAATGAGAGACTGTGCAAAGAAAATGTGGCACATATACACCATAGAATACTAGGCAGCCATGAAAGAATGAGTTCATGTCCTTTACAGGGACATGGATGAAACTGGAAACCATCATTCTCAGCAAACTGATACAAGAACAGAAAACCAAACACTGCATGTTGTCACTCATAAATAGGTGTTGAACAAGAACACATGGACACAGGAAGGGGAACATCACACACTGTGGCTTGGGGGAGTGGGGAGGTTTGGGAGAAATATGAGGGTGTGGGGGGGATTGGGGAGGTATAGCATTAGGAGAAATACCTAATGTAAATGATGGGGCAATGGATGAAGCAAACCACCACCAAGGCATGTGTATACCTATGTAACAAACCTGCACAATCTGCACATGGACCCCAGAACTTAAAGTATAATAAATAAATTTTTAAAAAATTTAAAAAAATAAATAAAAATAAATGTGTTTAGGCAGGGTGCAGTGGCTCACCTCTGTAATCCCAGCACTTTTGGAGGCTGAGGTGGGTGGATCACTAGGCGCAGGAGTTGGAGACCAGGCCGGACAATCAGGCAAAACCTCATATCTACAAAAAATTGGCTGGATGTGTGGCGCATACCTATAATCCAGCTACTCTGGAGGCTGAGGTGGAGGATTATCTGAGCCAGGGAATTTAGACTGCAGTGAGCCAAGATCGCGTCACTGCACTCTAGCTTGGGTTATAGAACTAGACCATGTGTTAAAACAAACAAACAAAAATATGGTTAGAGCCTATCAGAAACATACTGAATAAATATACCCTTGAGTCTATGAGGAAAAGAAATGTGGATTACGTTTTTAAAATTGTTTGAATGGTATTTTAGGGGAAGTTTGATTTTATGTAGGTACTGACCATGTTCATTGGCTAGTAAATGAATAAAACACCCTTATACACGTTATGATCCTGTCTTATTTGAATGATACATGTCTTAAAAATTTTACTGTTTTTATACTTGCAGATGAGAAATCATTTCAATATTGGTTTCCTACATTGTTTTATTCTTTCTAAAAACAACAGCACTTTTCTAAACCTCAGCGTTCATATGACTGCATCTTTGCTACTTTGGATAGCAACTCATTTCGATTTCTGAAACCACCCAAAACCTGCAATGCCTTGAAATCATAGTTAGCAAAAGCTCATCTACAGTGTTTCTTATCTCCAGAGCATAAAGTTGTTTCAAGTGAAATAGTATCATAGAATTGAAATCAGAGTATTGCCTGGTCACCCTGAATGTCAAACAATGCCTGAAAAAAGACTAAGACAAATTTTATTGATAGTTTCTTGTTTGGTGGGACCCCTCACCCCTTTATGGAGAGGAAAACTGAAGTACAAAAGACTTAAGTAAATTGCCAAGGTCATTCAATAGTAATACCAATAGAGCTGGCATTTAAATCTAGAGAGTCTGACTTGGAAGTTTATGCTCATAATCATTATGCAAAGCAGAATACTATGTGTATTTTTCACATGACTGGAAGAACCCCAGAAAACCTAATCACATTACCTAAAGGTCATATGACATAAAAATGATATTTGGTTTTACTGTGCTCTTGGAGCTGTAGCACACTACCTCTCTCATTAATCCTTTATTTCCAGCACAATGTCATCTAGTATCTGCACATTCTGCCTGATAATTTGGCTGTGCTGTAGAACTTAATATTTATTATCTCTAGTCTCTTATTCTCTGCATGAAATCATTTCTGTCCTGAATTTCCAGCCTTCAGAGGCAAAGCTTCTCTGTCTTCCAAATAAATAAGACCAATTTGATATACCACTATTACTTTTAAAAAGAAGAAAAGCTATCACTCCATAAAGAAACAAATGCACATTGTAAATACAAACTGCCGAATTTTGTTAGCATGTCTAGTTAAGTATGATAATAAGAAAATAACTTCTTTGCTGATGCTTAGAAGAACAGAGTATTTCCTAGTTCTAAGAAACTGGTGGCATCTCTTGAGGTCTGGAATAGAAATGCTGTTTACACACAGATGGTCAAGTGACCGGACAAAATATGGGAATGGGGAGATCCATAACTCTAGAACAGGATGGATAATGATCTCAGTTCATGGCATTTTTTAATCTTCCCCTCCCTTGGTTTAAGGAGAAATTCCAGCTACATAGCCACTTATTTACTTTGCCATTGATCCCAACATAAAGTTGGCATTAAAGGAAAGATACTTTTCTTGGTTTCAAATATATTTACTTATTATAATATATTTAGAAAAACAATGTTTTAATTGCTGGTAATTTTTTTGTCTATGCCTTTGCTTAAATCAACATTTATATTTGATCATTAAGAGATCTTTATATAACATGTATATATTTTATGAGTAAAAGCCCTTATGTGTTACATATATTTTGCAAATATTTTTAGTTTGCTCAACTTCTGTTTTTATTTTAAATATTTTGATTGTAGTTCTTAATATTTTTTGTGGTCCAGAATACAATTTTTAAAATTGATCGTACGCATAGAAACAGCTTTCTCTTTTTGAAAGCAGAATGAAAATTCACTTACATCTTCTTATAGTCATTTTTAGACATTTCATTCATAAGTTCATCTATGGTTTGTCCTGTTGGGTTGTAGCCAGTTGTTTTGACCTGCATTTCTTTTTTCTGCACTTTATACAGAAAAAAAAAAAATTCATTGCTTTTTTCTTGTTGCTTTTTATTCATAATAGCTTTAGTTACAGGGGAACAGTAACTAATTCGGATGTTTAGATGCAGAGCTACTTCTTATTTATTTTCTTGTCCTTGGAAACTACTTAAATTCTTTATGTTTTGAAGCAAGGGAGAGAGAGGGGGAATGTTTGAAAGTTTTCTAATCTAATTTATTGGTATTTATATTTATTACTGTATATACATGTGATTAATATAATGCAACAATATACAAAGAAAACATTGTTTACAACCAGAGAATATGAAATTTCATACTACAGGCACTTGCTGGCAGAAGGACATATACTTTTTTCATAACTGCATATCTATTTTGTAAATATCATCATAAAGTTATAAAGGAATCACTTTGTGATAAAATAAGCTTAACTTCAAAAAGGTATTCATCCACTTAAAAAAGGCTAAAATAATGATTAAGGAAAGTGCTCCACCTCTCTACTCACTATTCTCCAAGGACATGCTAATATAAAATATAAATACAGTTCACAATTTTCTGCTGAGAAAACTTTTACATTTCTAAGTTATTGTTCTTTCTCTCTCTTCCTCAGCTATTCACACACACCCCCTCATGCTCCCATCCATAGCATAGTGCCTGATTTAGCTTAAATAGAGCATTAAACAACGTTGATGAATTGTTGTGATTATATCACAGAAAATATATTTTAAAGAAAATAAAAGTGAGCCAAAATTCAATGCTCTTGTACCATAAAAGTAGTCATTTAATAAACATAATTGCTTACTGTCCAAAAGAAAAAGTCAAACTGTTGCAGGATTTTCTCCTTAGTTCAGCTAAAAACAGGTTCCTTGTCACACAAATATGAGAGATTAAGCTCACAGACACCTTAAAAGGTGAGAAAAATGGAATTTATTGGGCAAAAAGGAAAAAAAGAAAGGGAGGGAAACAGAGACTCTCAGTAAAGTGAGAATTCTGCTAGCTGTTTTTCTGCCTCCCACACTAAATCTCAGTCACTACTCGGAACAGAAGAGACCAAGCTCCCTTTTCCTGCAAAGGGTGCAAAATTACTAAGGCTCCACCCCAGTGCACACTCCTCCCATACACAGGCTGGTCGAAGGTTCTGCAGGGACCCCTTTTTACTTGGCTGTCTCAAAACTACCTTGGAATGTCACATTTTGGTGGACTATTTAGATTGAAAAACGTGTTTCAGAAACCATAAAGTTCCCAGACTTATTTTAAAATTTAAAAACTTTAGATACATTCTAAATTAAAGAGCTACACTTAATTATAAAAAGTAAATGTTTGCTTAAAAATTGATTTATATACATAAACATTTCACAAAAATTTTACAGTATTTCTATAAAATTTCTAGAAAACTCAGAATAAAATTAGAATATCTATCTAGATGACTTCAGAAAAACATACTGCTGTCTAGAAAGAAAATGGTCCTTTACATGTTTGTTATCCAACTTGACTATAAATTTTCTAGAAAACTGCTTATACTTTTCCTCCCTTTTCAGTATTTATATTAGTGTTTTAGATTTAGAAGCAAATTTCTATAGCAAGTATGATGCTATGTTGAGGAAAAATATGTGCAAATTCACATTGCTAAGTAACAAGCTTTTGTTAATATTTTACATCTCAATCATGAAAGAAAGTGGTATTAAGTTCACATATAATTTATCCAGTTAGTTTACGGAAACAACTCTCCATAATAAAAGAAGCTTCACTTCACAGGTTTTGTTTTCAGCAAATATCATTCTTTATATTACCTATAAGGATATTATTATATTTGATCTAGATCATTATATATATTAATAGAATTACCTATAATTTAATTGTATTTTAATTAAGGCAGAATCAACTTAGATAGATACAATGAAGCTAAATCCAATGAAATATATTTGCTACATCTTAAGATTAGGTTTAATTAATGATATTGCATGCCAGATTGTATGCATAATATAACTATTGTGATCAGTCATATCATACTGTAAATTGGTGAAGAAGGTTGTTGCAATTGTTGTTTTACAGACCTTCACATTTTCATGTTATACAGATACATTCTATATTTATTATATAAATAAACATATTACATAAATTATATATTAATTTTGTTAATAATAATTAAATAAAAATTTGAAATATAATCAGACTTTATATATACAGTCTACTTTGCAATAAAAATTCATAATAAAATAAGAAATTTTCAAATTATTTTAGCTTGTTAGTCTTTACAACTTTATGTTAGTTTTAGCTGAAATTAAGAATTTCCCCCTAAAACATCTATAATATCTTAGAAAATATGGAATACTTCTTAAATACAGCTGATATGCTTTTACTAAATGGAAGTTCTTTATTTCTAGTTAATCTCTCAACTTAACTTTTTCATTATGGCTTATTTGTGTGTATATATATATACAGAAATTTGCGTTCAATATAAGATTATAATTTTTATTTGTGTATCTCCTCATGCTAAGATTTATTTTATCTTTGTAAATTGGTTTAATGGATCTCTACTAACTATAACAATCTGTTTCATGAGTTTCAAAGAACATAGACTTTAATGTTGATGTATATTGATAATTACCTTTTTATTATTGAACTTACAATTGCAACTTTTTTTTTTACATTTTCCTAGCATTTTATTTATTAGCATGTATTTTTCAGGTTGTCAGTGTATTCTTTTCAAATCTTTAAGCTTTCACATATATGGATGCTCTATTTATTTTTACTCTTGTCTTCTTAAATAATTTCTACAACTTGAACACTGTTCAAAGCATTTTGCTGTATTATTTATGTCCTGATATACTGTGCAGTATATACATGTACATTGTCAATTCAGAGAAAATACACCAGAGGCATTAGTCATAGACACAAAAATCTGGCTTAACTCTCAGGTACTATCCGAACTTAATACTTGAACAATTTTTACCAGTATATCCCAAAGGAATTATATTTCAGAAATAAAAATATTTCATATAGATGATGTTCACTGAAGAGTTCTATTTAGAGTGTTGATTATAAGGAAAGTACATCAGTTACTATTTGATTTTTCCAAAAGATTGTACATAGTTTTATTTTTAGATGATTTTCTAAGGCAGTTGGATTTCTAAGAAAACACTAATCTATCAATAATCCCATAGTTCATAGTTATATCTTATTATGAAGAAAGCATAAATATCTGAAGTTTGACAATGGAAATCAACAATTAATAGTGCCCTGTTTAAGAGAGTTCAAATTTATCTGTCAAATTTTGACCAAAAAAAACATCTAAAAGTAACTATGTGATGTAATGGTGGATCAACTTTTAATGAAAACGTACTTTGAATCATTGGAAGGCTATGTAGTCCTTATCTTAGCTCACATTTTACTCATTCTTTGGTGATAGGTTCTTATGAAAATCTCATATATATATATATATATAGATAGATAGATAGATAGATAGATAAATTTTGTAGGGTTTTATCTGACCACAGAGGAGAAATCCAACATTTCAGTGATAATACCCATAGTTGTTTGAAAAGAAATTAAAAGAAATCTAATTACCAAGATTAAAATTAAGAAAGTAATTGGAAGAGTTAAAGGGGCTCAGTCTTGGTAATCATAAGCAGCATATCCTGATATCCACCATTTCCAGCCATAACTGTTGCATTATAAGATGATTGACATAAGAATTACATCATTCTGGTTAAGAGAAGGATGGGTAACATTAGGACAAATAAGTGACACTAATGAAATAATTATCTCATTTGTTAAAACGAATCTACATGATTAATGATTTTTTAAAGCAATGAAACCCTTCTTTTATATGTGCTGCCAATAAAGAAATCATAGAACACAATAGTGAGTAGTTTTGTTAAATAATTCTGTGTTTAAATAAAAAACTTTTTATTTTGTTTTTAAACTGTTTTTATTTTAAAATTTAAATAAGAAAACTTCACTATAGAGGGTCCTTATAACTCCCCCATTTCCATGTTTTAACACTTATTACACAGAAATCTAGGCAACAATCATACTTCTCTGTTACAATCGCACTGCTTTATAGGGTCAAGGAATGGTCATTAGCAACATCCATCATTTATATCTCTGGTAATCACATCTCTGGAAATGTCCTTTCAAAAATATGCTTGAACATACCATGACAAAAGTTTGCATTTCAATTTTAAATATCACTAAACGCAAAGTTCAAGTTGTTTCTGTTTTAATTATTTTTTAAAATAGACTATTATCCTCTTCTGCTTTTGTTTTTTTTAACATTATGACTGCAAGTACTTTAAGGTCAAGAATTTTTTCTTATTTTGTAAAGATAAGATGTGTTAAAAAATAGATTCACAGAAGTTGCTGGCTTACTAGGAAGTTAATTTATTACCGTCATTATATAAACAGATCTGCCCTCAGGATTGCAGATCAGGTGGTCCTCATCTGTGGTTGCTAAGCTCCAAGTGGTCACATGTGAACCCAGCCTCACAGAGGCTTTGACATTGCAAAGTTGTGGCTATTAAGGTCACTGTAGTTGACTCTATGCTAGTCAGCTAGAAAGGAGAAAGGGTATGGAGAAGTTCATATGAGTGGTGCTTAGAAATCAGACCTGAAAGCAGATAGCATTATTTCCAATTAAGATAGATAACCAAATCAACATAATTTGCCAGGGTCTTTCTCAGCTTTCGGACTGAAAGTAGATAGTTCTGGGAAACCCCTCAGTCACTGGCAAAGAAAGATGATTGACCATCCTATTTCCACTCACTTTCCACTGTGGAGAACTTAGTCCCATGGCCATACCTAAAGATAAGAAGGCAAGGAATCTCAGACAGAAACTGGCTCTAAGGCTCAGAGAAGGAGGTGGATAACAGACTTGCTGGATTGCTGGCAGTGTCCTCCACAGAGGGCTCCATCATATTCATCTTTCATCCAAAACCTCTAGCTTGTTACTTGGCTTAGATAGAGCAGGAACTAAATAAATGTTAATAAAATAAAATTAATGGCACAGACATTGTTCTGCTCCTTTAAACTTAAAAAAAAAAAAAAAAAACCTGAAGAAATATACTTCTTTCTGTATTAAGCTCTAGTATAAGCTTTTGTTTAAAAAAATTCTCTAACATAATGATTTGACATTATTAATGAAGTCAACTTTCTATCCCAATGCTCAGTCTTCTCAGTCTCAATTAATCAGACATTCTTGTATTTAACAAAGCAGCAAAACATATTTTCCTTAAATGGCCTGTTCACAGTTATATTTAATCACTCCCTCCTTTTCTGATCTTGGAAGCTCACCCGTATTAGCTGAATGGCTAAGACTTAATTGGCAGGATGCTCTAGTAGAAAGCACAAAAATATGCTAAATTCAGATGATCTCAGTGTTATCTCTACAACTAGATGGTTTTAAATATGTCAATTAAACTATCTGGACCTAATTTTATTATCTTTCAAACTACAACACACTTATGCACTACATAACTGTTTTGCTCAATGACAGAACACATATGCAATGGTGGTCCCACAGATTATAGTGTCATATATTTATTGTACTTTTCTATGTTTAGATACACAAATAGTTAGCACTGTGATACAATTGCCTACATAGGCTATATCATATACTCTATGTATATAGTAGGCGATACCATCTAGGATTGTGTAAGTACACTCTATAATGTTTGCACAACAATAAAATTGCCAAAGAATGCATTTCTCAGAACATAGCTCTATCATTTAGCAACACATGACTCTATTAATAAATGTCCACTTAAAAGGGCTATGTTGAAAATAAAATTTAGACAATGTAAACAGAGTGGTAATGAACAGGAAAGTGTTACGAGAACATTGGCTCTCTTTCACCATAATGTCTGCTTGTTGGACTGTGTAAAGCATTAGGCTTGCATTTCAAAACCATAATGTAAGGCAGATTTCAGAAAGCTTTGCTTGTTAGCACTTTCTTATTATTGCAGGTAAATAGTGAAACATCATCTTATTGGGGACTTTTTTCTTTCCTAACACCTCAGAATAGAAGAAACAATATTTTTCTTAACTTAGAAAAACATTACTTCCATGACTGTTGAAAGAGAAAGTTGAGAATGTTTAAAGTTACGTCCAGACCACATATGCTTAAAAATTATAGGATGCTGACTTGTTGAGAAGAAGTTTTTAAGTGATAAATTTGTTTATATAATATAAAATTATCTGCCCCAATAAAAAGTGTTAAGAAAACATATATAATAATATATGAGAATAATTGGTACTATAGAATAGATTTTACTCAACTCGTAAGACAAGCATATTTCTCTCAACTTCTTTACATTTGAATTGATCGGAAACACTTAAGAGTCCTGTGCAATAATATAATGAAAATGGAAGAAACATGTAGCAGAAGGCTAGCAGAAAAGGCAAGAGAAGGCTTAGAGCAGTGGTTTTAAAATTGTCTTTTGGGCTACTTAGAATACTTCATCTGCCAAATAGGGAGTGAAAGGTGAAACAGTAGCCAGGGCTAAAACTGCCACATGTATTTCACCCAGAGCAGCTTTTATCTGATGTACACATGTTTATGATAAAGAAATTCCACTCTTTTAAGGGGATTTTAAAAACAATGTTTTTTTTTTAAAGAAATCTTTAAAACTTTTATGTATTAAAGAATGATCTACATGTTGCAGAAATTTGATCAAGTGTCAATCCAGTGTCTTGGAGAGTGTAAAGGCATAATGAACCTTTGTAAACTACATTATGCTTTTATAAAGTGAAGGAGTATCTAAGAAATATTCTGAAATGGAAAGAAAGGATGGTAAAAATGCATAAAAACAGGAAAAAAGTTCACAAAATTGAACATATAATCAGCTGAAGTTGACTCATTCAGGATGAGAGGAGAGCCCTGAAGGAATACCTGAAGTAAAATGATGTCATGGCTCAGATCTGTCATGACACTTGCCGTGGTAACCGCCACCGAGAGATGCTGCAATCTGCCTGTCAGAGGTGCTATGCTTGGAAGGATCACCAGACAGATTAAAAACTCAAAGTTCTGGTACGGCAGGATAAATTAACTTATTGGGTGTTTTACTTCAGCTAAATACTATCAGTAGTTAATACTGAAAGAGTGCTTTCTATGTGCCAGACAGCTTCTTAAGAATATACATTCAATGTTTCATGCTGATATTTCAAAATTATTATTCCTATGTGTGTTAGTCTATTTGGCTTGCTATGTATCATAGAAAAGGTGGCTTATAAACAACAGACATTTATTTCTTACAGTTTTGGAAACTGAGAAGCTCACATTTAAAGCACCAGAAAATTCAGTCTGGTAAGGAAATTTCAGTCAGGTAAAGAAACTCAGAATGGTAAGGTCTGGTTTCCTGGTTCACAGGTCGCTGCCTTCTCACTGTGTCCTCACATGGAGGAAGAGGCAAAATAGTTCTCCTCCGTCTCTCTTATAAAGGCACTTATCCCGCTCATGAGGGCTCCACACTCAACAGTCTAGTCACCTGACTGAAGGACTCACCTCCAAATATGACCATATTGAATATTAGGTGTCAATATTTTAGTTTTTGCAGAGAGGGGGACACAGTCAATTCATAATACCATATATTGAAAGTATGTAAATTTTAAGGAGTGTATGTTTTTATTAGTGTCCCAAGGCCATATAAATGGTAAGTGGCAACGTCAAGATTTAATACAGTTGGGAAAAAGTTTTAAACATCAATACTATATTTCCTTTTAAATTAATGTGAAATTTCAATACATTCCTCCAACAATACATTCCTCCAAAATAAAATGATTATATTTTTTACTCCATTTCTTCAAACCCAAAATGTCATGTTCCTTTACAAATTTAAAAAGGTATATTGGACAAAATTTGTCATTTTGGATCTGTTTTAATTGATAATTTGGAGGCAGCATAAACCCAGTGTTTGTATGCAGGCAAGCCTGGATGGAGTCCCAAATCAGTCTATATTCTAACTTGTGATATAAGGACAATAAAATCTATTGTGAAGGAAGATATAACACATAAAAGTGTTAAGTGGAGAGCCTGGTAGCTCTATAAATGTGCTCATTCTCTTTAATTTCTTGGTTATTTTTTATATTCACAATGTCCTCTGTCCTATGTGTAAACAAAAGGCTTACGGAATTTATTTAGAGCTATTGTTTGATTCTTAAAATCCTGAACAAAATTCAGACTAAGGTTAATCCCACCTGCCTCTTAATGAATAAAATTTTTATAACAGTTGGATGAATGCCACATACTCTTTATTATGTGATGTGATATTATTTTGAAATGTTAACATTTCCTTTTGTCTTAGAAATGTTCTGATAACCTACTCTTTTTGCATTTAGGGAGGTAAGAGGGGAGAGTGCCTATGTGAACTGCTCTCAAAGCGTGGTTGTTACATATTAATGCAGAGAAAAAGTAAAAGGTAATTTGGACTTTGACCTCCAAAAGGTTTAAACAAAAGATAAGCTTTTCCTGCCACAGATGAGTTCAGATTCTTCAAGGCAGAAGCAGAGGGCAAAAATCAGACACTGAGTTGCCTACGATGATCCCTGTTGTGGAGTTCTGGAAATGTATTTTCTACCCATAATGAAGATAAAATCCCAAAGGAAGAATATACTCTTTAATTAAATTTTTGAATCCATAGCGGAAGAATCTTGAGCTTTGTTTCCCTAATGGGACTGAAGAAATCAGCAAGTTTCTAGAATTATATCACATTTTACTATGACTCCATAATAATCAACTATATATTATACTAGCATGTGCTATCCATTCAGAGGGGTCCTGAAACAACCTTCCTGAATTTGCTGCAGACCTACACTTAGATGGGAGTGCTCCAGAGTTCTCTAGGGCTCTCCAAAAGAGTCTCAAGAGATATTTGGGGGAATACCTATGAATTGGAACAGTCCTGTACTTAGGATTAGGAGGACACTGTGAATGATTTACATGGGTTCTTCACTGAATGAGAAGAAGGATCTAAAGCCATGCCAGGCAAGATGTAAGTCACACACCCCTACACTTAATGAATAACTATGCTCTAACTATTGTAAGATTTCTCTTTTTCTCTAGCAGCTAAATAAGCACTGGCCTAGAAATCAGTGATGTTAAAACAATTACAACTCATCCAGCTCTCTGAGAAATTCAGAGGATATATGAAAATAACTGTGAACTAGTGGAGAAGATTGTAATAGCAAAAAAGAAGGAGACCTAGACAAGATAGACAAGATTTGAACATAAACAGTTATTGCTCAAATGTTTGATAAAACCTTTTGAAAATGGACAGAGTATGAAATAAATCTGAAATCATGAAGAAATCCTGCTTGGACTAAGTTTGCAGTTTAGTTAGCTAAAAGTATGTTATTGCTCCTAAACAGAAAAAAGTTTGTGTTAAAGAAGTTCAGTCAAAAAAACAGAGGACATCTCTATATCGCCCTCATATTTGTGGATTTTGTAGCTTGTATGCACTGTAGTGTTCCATATTTTCCTCATCTTGCTTGATGCACTCTTATCATTACTGTATATTAGTTGAGAGCACAGCAGAGGCAGACTGCCTGAGTTTAAATCCTGGCTTGACAACTTACTAGCTGTGTGACCCAAGACAGAGAAACTTGGTCTTTCTATGGCTCAGCTTACTCATTTGTAAAATGGAGATATTTAGATTATCTACCTTACAAGTATATTATAAAGATGTAAACTAAAAACAAAATCATAAGCTTTTCCATTTAATGGACAGGGGAACCCCAGAAAACCATAAACTGAGTTTCTGACCATGTTGTAATGGGAGGTCAGATATGCCTCATTATCCCCCCCCCTCCCTTTTATAGTTTAGACACAACAACCCAGCAGCATTAATGTTAAAATAGATATAATGAGAGACAAGGAAGTTTCTTTCTGGCAATAAGATACCAAATTATAAACAGGACCTAAGGTCATGCCTGGGAAGTGTTAAACTGCACACCTCTACACTTAAGAATAAACTGTGTTCTAACTTGTACAAGGCTTCTCTTTTCTCTAGCAGTTAAATGAGCATTGGCCTAGAGATAAGTAATATTAAAACAATTACAACTCATCCAACTCACAGACACTGACTAAATGACTCTGTGTTCCAACAGCTATAACTAGAGATTTTATTGGATAAGAGACTGATTTCAGTAACTTTCTCATGATAATGAAACAGACCACATTGTCCCACAGAGGTGATGTTTATGGTTTCTTTTGAATAAACACAGAAATTGACCCTCCTGGTCTTAAAATCTGAATAAATTACAATTGTCTTACCTGAGTTCCTTTCTCAGAAGACCAACCATCAGTTCTCTCAGACGGTATCAAAATCATAGCATTTGGTCAATGAGAAGGCACACCCTCACCTGTCACGATTGACTAACTGCCCATTTGCTTCCTGCTGGCCAACTCCTCTTCCTTTTCCTTCCCTAATTTCTGTTTTTCTGCATGTAGTTGCATTTCTTCACTGCTATATAAATCCCTGGTTTTAGTTGGTCAGGGAGACGGATTTGAGACTCATCTCCCATCTCCTTGGCTGCAGCATCTGATTAAACCTTCTTCCCTGGCAATACTCATTGTCTTAGTGACTGGATTTCTGTGTGGCAAGCAGCAGGATCTAGACTGAACCCCTGGCATTTTGGTAACAATAAGAACAGATTCAAAGGGACAAATACTTTTAAGGGGCCACTGTAAAATTTTTGCCTTTACTTTCAATGGCAAAAACTGTGATTACTTTTGTACCAACCTTACAGTTTTCCTTGTGCATTTGGAAAAAATCTCTTGCATAATTCTGATATTTAGCCTCCCACACACATTTATTCAATTATTTATTTCACAAATTCATGTCAGACAGTGTTCTGTGAATAAAAATAAAATCCATGGTCTTATGTAGCATATGAAGCTTATAGTCTAATATACATTCATATGAGCAAAAATGAATGTGTATTATTTTAGAGTGTATTAGTACATTTTCACCCTGCTGATAAAGACATACCTGAGACTGGGCAATTTATAAAAGAAAGAGGTTTAATTGACAGTCCCACATGGCTGGGGAAGCCTCACAATCATGGCAGAAGGCAAGGAAGAGCAAGTCACCTCTTACGTAGAGGATATCAGGCAAAGAGAGAGAGCTTGTGCAGAAGAACTCCTCTTTTTAAAACCATCAGATCTCATGAGATTTATTCACTATCATGAAAACAGCATGGAAAAGACTTGCCCCATGATTCAATTACCTCCCACAACATGTGGAAATTCAAGGTGAGATTTGGGTCTGGACACAACCAAACCATATTGTTCTGCCCCTGGCCACCCTTAATCTCATGTCCTCACACTTCAAAACCAATCATGCCTTCCCAACAGTCCCCCAAAGTCTTATTTCAGCATTAACCCAAAAGTCCACAGTACAAAGTCTCATCTGAGACAAGTCAATTCCCTTGTGCTTATGAGCCTGTAAAATAAAAAACAAGCAAGTTACTTCCTAGATACAATAGGAGTACAGGTATTGGGTAAATACACCCATTCCAAAGGGGGAGACAGTGGCCAAAACTAAGGGGCTACAGGTCCCATGAAAGTCTGAAATCCAGTGGGGCAGTCAAATCTTAAAATTCCAAAATGATCTCCTTTGACTCCATGTCTCACATCCTGGTCACACTGATGTATGAGGTGGGTTTCCATGGTCTTGGGCAGCTCCACCTCTGTGGCTTTGAAGGGTACAGCCTCCATCCTGGCTGCGTTCATGGGCTGGCATTGAGTGTCTGTGGCTTTTCTATCACATGGTGCAAGTGGTTGATAGAACTATTATTCTGGTGTCTGGAGGATGGTGGCTCTGTTCTCACAGATCCACTAGGTGGTGCCCCAGTAGGAACTTTGTGTGAGGCTCCCACCCCATATTTCTCTTCCACATTGCCCTTGGTTTTCCATGAGGCCCCAAGCCCTACAGCAAACTTCTGCCTTGGTATTTCCATACATCTTCTGAAATCTAGGCAGAGTTTGCCAAACT
Organism: Ateles fusciceps; assembly: GCA_036589455.1. Classification (NCBI taxonomy): domain Eukaryota; kingdom Metazoa; phylum Chordata; class Mammalia; order Primates; family Atelidae; genus Ateles; species Ateles fusciceps. The sequence continues at coordinate 7,542,021 of JAZHEH010003310.1, forward strand.
TCAATTCTTGACTTCTATACACTTGGAGACTCAACACCATGTGGAAGCTGCCAAAGCTTGAGGCTTCCATCCTCTGAAGCCACGATGGAGCAGCTAGGGTGCAGGGCACCAACTCCCTAGGTGGCACACAGCATGGGGACCCTGGGCTCAGCCCATGAAACCACTTTTTACTCCTAGGTCTCTGGGCCTGTGGTGGGAGGGACTGCCCTGAAGACCTCTGATATGCCTTGGAGATATTTTTCCATTTTCTTAGAGATTAACATTTGACTCCTCGTTACTTACTCAAATCTCTGCAGCCAATTTGAATTCTCCTCAGAAAAGGGTATTTTCTTTTGCATTGTCAGGCTACAAATTTCCCAAACTTTTATGCTCTGCTTCCCTCATAAAACTGAATGCCCTTATAGCACCCAAATCACCTCTTGAGTCCTTTGCTGCTTAGAAATTTCTTCAGCTGGATACCCTAAATCATCTCTCTCAAGTTTAAAGTTCCACAAATCTCTGGGGCAGAGACAAAATGCTGCCACTCTCTTTGCTAAAACATAACAAGAATCACCTTTGCTCCAGTTGCCAACAAGTTCCTCATCTCCATCTGAGACCATCTCAACCCGCACCTTATTGTTCATATCGCTATCAGCATTTTAGGTGAAGTCATTCAACAAGTCTGTAGGGAGTTCCAAACTTCCCCCATTTTTCTTCTTCTTCTGAGCCCTTCAAACTGTTCTAACCCCTGCCTGTTACCCAGTTCCAAAGTGGCCTCCACATTTTCAGTATGTACAGCAGCACCTCAATCCTGGTACCAATACAGGATTAGTCCATTTTCACATTGCTAATAAAGACATACCCAGGACCGGAAAATTTACCAAAAAAAAAAAAAAAGAGGTTTAATTGGACTTACAGTTTCACATAATGCAGGAAAGATTTGCCCCCATGATTTTATTGTCTTCCACTGCATCTCTCTCAAAATGGAATTCAAGATGAGATTTGGGTGGGGACACAGCCAAACCACATCACAGGGGTTTTAGGTTAGAGTGAAGTATCACCAGACACAAACATCTTTAACATCTCAGTAGAAATAAAGTGGCATGGGGTCTCTGCTCTGAAGAGTGATTTAAGTTCTTATTCTTTTGTTTTATTTTGTTGTTCCTCTATTCCCATAGGCTACTTACTTGAATGTTAGACAAGGAAAAGAATAAGAATCTGAAGGATTGTATAGGAACTTTTAGATTTAGAATCCAGTCCTGCATCCAACCTCTCTATTTATTGGCCACAATTCAGTGACTCAGTAAGTGCAAGAAAGACAGGGAAATATGACCTTCATACCCAGAGGGAATAAGAAATAGGTTTGGTGAGCATCCAGCATTGTTTCAACAACATAGTAGTATAAAGAAAAATAAAGAAAATTAAAGTAATAGTATTGTGGCAAGTATGTAGATGATATTTTAAGTATGATCTTAAAAGAAGGACAAATTGGGAGACTTTGTGTAGAAAGGTGAATATGAAGAGGAAGTGTCCTGTTCAAGTAACTGGAGAACGGCTGGGCATGGTGGCTCACACCTGTAATCCCAGTATTTTGGGAGGCCTAGCCTGGGGTATCACCAGAGGCCAGGAGTTCAAGACCAGCCTGGGCAACATGGTGAAACTCTGTCTCTACTAAAAATACAAAAAATTAGCCTGGCATGGTGGTGGGCATCTGTAATCTCAACTACTTGGAAGGCTGAGGGAGAATTGCTTGAATCTGGGAGGTAGAGGTTGCAGTGAGCCAAGGTCACACCACTGCACTCCAGACTGAGTGACAGAGAGAGACTTTATCTCAAAAAAAAATTATAATAATTTTAAAAAATAACTGGAGAACAAGCAGTCCATACAACTATAAAAGAGGCGTTAAGTTAAATAAGCAGGAGGCCATTAAGAGTTCTGTCTCATAAGTTTCTATGTAACAAACTGCAAACTAACTTAGCATGTAACCAAATCAAACCTAACTCAGAAATGTGGCAAACAGCCAAGTTCCTGTTAATCACAAACAGCCAACCTTCAGTCAATTACAGGCAGTCAATGTATGCCCCAATAAAGCAAATGCCTCATCTAACCATGGCGGAATAAGGCAGGTGTCCAGCTGCAGCCAATCAGGAGATTTCTCTACTTTGCTTCTGTGTCTGGCGTATAAAAGCTTGCTGCTCACACTGCTTGGTAGAGCTCTCTGAACTCCCACTGGTTGAGGGCGTTCCCTGATTCATGAATTATTCTTTGCTCATATCAAATTTGGTAAATTTAATTTGTCTGAAGTTTATTTTAACAGTGGTAAGCATGAGGTATATGTTAGTAAAAATGTAATTACCATCCCTTGAAAGAGGCAATTCAAGCACATCTGATTAAAAAGAGGATAATTCCTAGATCTTTTTTTAAGCTCTTTTTTTTCAAGTTCTTACCATTGGCTTGGCAATATGTCTGTCAAGAGCTAGACAGTAAATATTTTAGTCTTTTAGAACTACTTATAATCTCTATGGGATTACTTATAATCTTATTGATTATTGAGCCATACTTAGAAGTGAATGGGTATGGCTGTGTTCCAATAAAACGTAATTTAGCACAACAGGCAGAAGACAAGATTTGGTTTGCAGATTATTGTTTTCTGATTCATAATCTGTAGCAGTATCTACAGGGTACACCTAACCTTTTTATTTTTTTACTCTCCATCACACTTTGAAACAACCAAGGAAATAATCTTATGCTTAGCCATCCTAACAAATGCATATTCAAGACATGCATAATCAAGCTGCAATAGAAAATCAGTTTATCATTACCTTAATAAGTATGAAAAGTATATTTTCAAAATGTCTTCAGCATAAAAATTAAGGAAAAGAAGTTAATAGAAAGACTAAGATCTGTTAATAATATTAAAGAGTAAGACTTTTTTCCCCTGAACAGCTGCCTCTGCTGTACATTTTGAAAATGTTAATGCCTTAGATTTTTCAGTTCAATACTGTTATCTTTTTCCTTGAATATGATTAATAAGAGACTAATTTTAAGCTTGACCTAGGGAATTTCAAAGTCAACCTTCATTACACTTAGCTCAAGGTGTTTTTTACAGTTATTCTTCCATACTCTTTTTCAATTTTACCTCAGAGCTGTAGAAGTACTTATGCAGTAACTTTGTGTTGAAAACAGTGTAATGGAAAAATGAACTTGCTAAATTAATGCTTGATTACTGCACTGCTTATGGTCTTGATTGGAAGGCATTGAAATTTTAATTCTATACTGCAGAAAAACATGTAAAAAACACTTGAGCAATGAGATTTGTTTCCTTAACTGATATGGGCTAAACACATAAATAATAACTTTGAAATTTGGATGTACATAAGCCCCAGTACAGAAAATTAAAGCATAATCTTGGTTCAATATTATGTCAGAAAAAAAAACATGTTCAATTTGCTTTATGGTAAAATATATACCATTCTAAACTCTAAAGTTAATGAGCCAAAAATAGCATAGAGAAAAGATAGCTAGTACTGTTCTATGGGAAAATGTACATATTATATATACATATGTCAGTCTGGGATATTCACTTCAACACTGAGATTTGATATTGTAAAAATCTAAATAGCATGTGTTTAAGCTTTTTGAATTTATTTTTTATTTTTACCTGCATACCATAATAATAGTCAAATTATGTATTTTTTGGTTATGCACATATGTGTACATGTATATGTATAATTAAAATTAAAAACAATTAAAAACAAAAACTAAAGTGTTTAAAATTTTAAAAATATAAAATTATGTTCTACTTTAGGTGAAATTTGTTGATGTTTGTATTTCTAAAGTATTTATTCCACATAAATTCCTGCTTAAGGCCCAATGGTCAAGATATTCATTTGGCAATGTATGTATGACAGTTCATTGTACTAGGCACTGGGTATGTTCAGACAAAGAATACAAAATACTCTCGTGGAAATAAAAATCAAAAGCTGTAATCCATCTACTATAAAGTCATAGGAAGTACAAGCAGATGTTGTATCAAGGACTTGAATGTTTTTTTTGGATGCAGCCACTAACCATCAGAGTGATACTGAGATATTTATTTAACCTTTCTGTTTCACAGATTCTCCAATGAAAAATGGTAATTTTTACTAGAGATATCTGGAAGATTGCTTCTATTTGTGAAGTTCTTTAATTTTATTATATCTTTGAATAAAGAATACATTGCTTATGTAAAAATTTTAACAGAGGCTGGTTGCTCTGATTAAGATTGTGTTTGCCAGCATGCGCTAGTACAACATCACACACATGGATCAATGGAAAAGAACAGCAAACTCAGAAATAAAGCTGCGCACCTGCAACCATCTGATTTTTGAAAAGACTGGCAGAAACAAGCAATGGGGAAAAGACTCTCTATTCAGTAATCAGTACTGGGATAAATGGCTAGCTGTGTGCAGAAGAAAGAAAAAGATCCTTACCTTTCACTATGTACAAACACGAAATCCATTCTCAAGATTGACCAAAGATTTAAATGTAACACATCAAACTGTAAACATCTTAGAAGAAACCTAGGAAATAACCTTCTCAACATCAGGGTTGGCAAAGAATATTTGTCTGAGTTCCCAAAAACAATTGCAACAAAAACAAAAATAGACAAGTTGAGCCTAATTAAACTTAGGAGTTTCTCCACAGCAAAAGAAACTATCAACAGAAAAAACAGACAACCTACAGAATGAGATGAAATGTTCACAAACTGTGAATCCAACAAGAATTGAATATATTCAGAGTCTATTGGAACTTAAACCAACCAGCAAAAACCAAATAACCCAATTAAATAATGGGCAAAGGACATGAATAAATACCTTGCAAAATAGACATACCAGTGGCCAATAAACACATGAAAATATGTTCATCATCATTAATCATCAGAGAAATGCAAATCAAACCCACAAGGAAATAGCATCTCATCCCAGTCAGAATTGCCATTATTAGAAGTCCAAAAACAACACCCAAAAAAACAACAGGTGCTGGCAAAGCTGCAGAGAAAAGGGGATGCTTATACACTGTTGGTGGGAATATAAATTATTAGTTAACGACTATAGAAAGTAACACAGAGATTTCTCAAAGAACTTAAAACAGTACGATCATTTGACCCATCAATCCCATTTCTAGACACATTCCCAAAGGAAAATAGTTTATTCTACCAAAAATACACATGCACTAATATATTCATCATTGTATTATTCAGAATAGCAGATATAGAATCAACCTAAGTGCTCATCAATAGTGGGCTGGATAAAGAACTGTGGTATATATATCCCACGGAATATGACTTAGCCATAAAAGGGTAAAATCACATCCTTTGGAACATCACAGACGCAGTTTGAGGACATGATCATAATTCTACTGATGCAGAAATAGAAAACTAAATACTGCATTATCTCACCTGTAAGTGGGAGCTAAACACTGAGCACACATGGACGTAACATGGGGAAAACAGACACTGCAGACTACTAGAAGGGGGAGGGAGGGATGGAGGGAAGAAGGGATGTGCATGCTGAAAGGGAGCCTATGGGGTACCATGCTCACTACCTGGGAGCAATATAGCTATGTAATAAACCTGGCGTGTACCCCCCTGTATCTAAAATAAAAGTTAAAATGAAAAACAAAAATTATGTTTTGCCACTAAATGAGTATCCTGATTAACAGTAAGACCTTTCCATTTTTCCAAGTCAGATATATTTGTATGACTGAGATTTTAACATAAGCAAGCAATAAGCAAAAATTATATTTATTAATATGTTTCATAATCTGAAAGTTTAAATCAGTACAAAAACTGAAATTTCAGAGATAAGAAACATAAAATTTGAATATATACAAATCCACCCATAATAATTACAATTTAAATAATTTAGTTATATTCATAAGTTTATTCCAAATGATCACGATAGAAATATGAGATTTAAAATTAATAAAATAAATAAAATTTGTCTTAGGTAAGCTATTTACTAGCCAAATAAATATGAGAAGACCCTAATTCCCTCTTCTACTTGTGTTTCAATATATGGCCTTTTGGTTCTTAAAATTATTGTCCTTTGGTATGACACAGGTGGTCCATTCTAAGACCTCTTATTTTGTCATCTCTGTTCCACTTGCTCTTACCCCGGAGCAATCATTTTGTAATTGCTGTTTCTTGTACGTATATAAACTAGGTTTTTTGTGTGGTCACAAATAATTCCATGCAAAACCTTAAGTTCCATTCAACACATAATTTAAGAACTATTTGAAAAAAACATTAATTCTGCTACTGCTTGAATATCTTCTGATGAAAACATCTAATGTGATAAGTAAAATCTCAGCTTCAAATTAGTTATATTTTCAAAGAAAATTCCAGTTGACAATAACAAAAAACTTTTGTAAGAAATTCTTTTGCACTATGCTCTCAATTGTACAAGGCATATCTTCTGAGAAAATACAAATATTATGACTTGAAAAAAGCGATTTGAAAAAATCAAATGGTGAAAAATGTTTTACAATACCTTATCCAAATCATTTGTATAAGTCTTTTCCAATAATTATGTTTATATCTAAGTCTAAATGTATGCAAATACAGTTAAAACTGCTCTGTTAACAAACATAACATTTAGTAATAAAAAAACCATTATGTTATGTTTTCATTGTCAGAACTATTTTCTTCTACATTGAGTAGTTTCCATAACAACGGTACATCTTTTGATTGATAGCACCTTTTATTTAGTGAAATACAATTGAATGATATTATAAATTGAGGTGACATATGTATATAGTCTATAAATTAAGGTGATATATGTATATAGTCTAAGTAACAGCATTTCTGCCTCAGCATCATTTAGAGACAAAAATAATAAAGTGATTACTTTAAAGTATAGAGATAAAAGAGAATTTGGGGCATGTTCAAATTAATCGAATGGTTCTATGTTAAAAAAACATGTATATAATAGAAAAATAATCAATAGGGCCAAAATCTAAAGAAAATTGACTATGTCACCAAGCAGAGGATAGATGCATGTAATATCAATGACAATTGGTAACTTCAACTTCTTATGAATCTATAAGTTATCTTGTGTCTCTTTCTCTATATTTATTTTTATTTATACAAAATATTATTAAAATGCCACAGGGAGATTTGAAAGATGTATAAGAAAAATTACATATAACACCAACACTCTAATATATTGACTTCTTCACTTAACAAGGGCATATGAACATTTACCATGTATTATTTTCAAGCTGCTAAACGTTTATCAATAAACAAAACAGACGAAAATATCTGTCCTTATGAAGCCTGTTTCTAAAAGGTCAGTAAACAAATAAATATTTGAGGGATATGTTGGAAGATGGTTAGTGCTCTGGTGAAACATAAACATGGTAAGAGGAAATGGAGCACTTCAGGAGTTACTGTTTATTGAAGGTGATCCAGGATGATCTCTACTGAAGCAGAGAGAAAGCACAGACCTGAAGTAAGGTGCATAAAATATTTGGCTCTGTGCTGGAAAATAGATCATGTGTTCCATGGAGTGGTGAGGTCAAATAACAAAGTTCTCTTAGACAACAGTAGGGACTTCAGCTTTTACTCTGAGTCATATGAAGAACCATTTAGGTTGTGAATAGAACTCTAATAAGTTATGTTGTATGGATTTAAAATATGAGATAATTTTGCTGTGTTATTGAGAATAGACTGAAAGAGGGCAGAAGTGGAGAAGAGAGAACAGTTCAAAAATAACAATAGTGATTCAGATGAGAAATAATAGTGACTCAGACAAGATAGTCTTGAGTGGTAAGGAGTCGGGGTATGTGAGATATACTTAGATTCTGGATGCTATAAAACCATGAAAAAAGTTAATAAGGATGCTCAGAAAAGTTCTCATTATAAAGGTGGTATTTGTTCAAAGACCTAAAGGTGAGAGAGCAATACATGTAAGATTTGTACAAATATGATAACAGAGAAAAGAGTTTTCTATGGCAAAGGCCTTGAAGCAGGATCATATCTGATGTGGTCCAGCATCATCAAAGATCAATGTGTTTGAGATAGAAAGCAAGATAAGATATCTGAGAGGTATACAGAACCAGACTTGTATTGTTTTTAAGACTTTCAGAAATGGTAGGAATGTTTAAGAAGGCGGGAAACTATCTTATATTTTAGCAATTACTTTTTCTATTGTGTTGAGAGTGAACTTCTCAGGGGATAAATATATTTCTAGAAATCTCTAAGTACATCGGAAAATATATAGAAAAACACATTACCAATGTTAGATTCTCACTCTGAATATAAAGCAAAGAACCCACATGCTATTGTAATAAAACTGATATTATTTGATTATATAAATAATCAAAAGATAAACATAAAATTACTTCTGTGTTATAAAAATGATAACAGAACAATTATGAAAATTGAGGAAATTTTACAACATAAATAATGAATAAATTGTTGACATTTGACTTATGAATTAATAAAAATAATAGTAACTGAATAGAAAAATTGGACAGATGATATATCAGATACACAAAAATGTGAAAATAATGATTGTTATATTCTGGAGGACAATCAATCAAAGTATAAAATTTGTTTATATTTTTAATGAGAAATGGCATCACCAAGAATGTATCTTTAAGAAACAAACAATATGTTAAAATAATGCATTGTTTTAAAAATTAATTTGTAAAATAGCAAAACTAAAGTGTAAGCAATTAAAATGTCCACTAAGAGGTAGAGAAAAATGGTGGAGTAGGAAGTTCCACCAATTGTCCCTGCACAAGGACAACAAGTTAACCGCTATCTACACACACACACACACACACAAAAACACCTTCATAAGACTCAACGATCAGGTGCATTCTCATAGTACCTGGTTTAACTTTATATAGCTGAAAGAGGCACTGAAGGGATAGAAAAAGCAGTCCTGAAATGCTGATGCCACCCATCCCACGCCCCTGGCAGTGGCTGCAAGGTGCAGAGAGCATCTGTGGCAGGAGAACACAGCAACTGTGAGGCATTGAACTTAGGGCTGCCCTGTTAAAGCAGAAAGGAAAATGAGACCAAACTCAGCTGAAGCCTTCCCATGAAGGGAGCATTTAAACCAGCCCTAGCCAGAGGGGAATAGCCAATCCTAGCAGTCCAGAGTTGAGTGCCTGCAAACCTTTCCACCAAGTGCTCCGTGTCTTCAAGTAAACTTGAAAGGCAATATAGGCCACAAGGACTGCAACTCTTAGGTGTGTCCTAGTGCTGAACTAGGTGGGTGGGAGGGCACATACACATACTGAAACATTAGCTGGAGAAGCCAAGGGAATCCTGGCATCAACCCAATCCCCCAGGCTGCAAAGCTCATGACTCCAGAATAGATCCCTTCCTTCTGTTGAGGGGGAGGAGAGGGAAGAGGGGGGAAGGACTTTGTTTTGCATATTGGGTGCCAGCTCAGCCACAACAGGATAGGGCACCAGTTAGAGTCACGAGGTCCCCATTCCAGGCTCTAGCTCCCAGATGACAGTTCCAGACACACCCTGGGTCAGTAGGGCCTCCACTGGCTTGATGGAAAGGACTCAGTCCTAGCAGCAGTAATCACCTGCTAACTGAAGAGTCCTTGGGCCCTGAATAACCAGCAGCAATATCCAGATACTACATTGAGTGCTTTGGGTGATCCTCTGAGATTTACTGGCTACAGATGAGACTCAGTACATTACCAGCTATGGTATCAATGGGGCAAAACTCCTTCTGCTTCAGAAATGCAGAGGGAAAACTAGGGATTTCATCTTGCACGTTGGGTCCAGCATGGCCACAGAGGGATACAGCACCAAGCAGGCTCTTGGGGTCCCTGATTCTAGGACTTGACTCTTGGATAGCATTCCTAGACATAACCTGGGCCAGAGGGGAGCCTACTATTCTGAATAGAAAGTCTAAGTCCCAGACCAGGCACCATTCATGCCAAGCTGACTTAAAAGTCTTTGGTCTTTAAGATTACATTGACTGGTAGTCTGGCAGGACTCCTAGTGATTTGGGGTGGTGAGGGCGATAAGCTTCTGCCTTTGAAAAGGAGAAGGAATAGTGGGAAGGGCTGTGTCTTGTGGTTTGAGTGCCAGCTCAGCCACAAGATAATAGTATGCCAGGTAGACTTCTTAGGTTTTCATTCTTCTTAGGTTTTCTTTCTTCTTAGGTAGACTCTAGTCTCTGATTCCTGGGTGGCACTTCTTTACTAATCCAGGGCCTGGGGGTCCTCGCTGCCCTGAAGGGAAGAATATAGGCCTGACTGGCTTTTCCAACTGCTGATTGTAGAGCCCCAGGCCCTTGAGTGAACACAGGCAGTAGCCAGGGAGTGGTTACCAGGACTTGGTTGAGATCCAAGGCTGCATTGGCTTCAGGTTAGACCCAGTGCAGTCATGGTGATGGAGGTCACAGTGATGCTTGTGTCACTCCACCTCCAGCTTTAGGTGGCTCAGAACAGTGAGAGACACTCTGTATCTTTGTGGCAAAGCAAAGGAAAAGAACAAGTCACTAGGTAATCCAGAGAGTTCTCCCAGATCTTGTCCAAGATCAACAAGGCAGTACTTCTACAAATCTGCAAGAACCACAGTGTTACTGGGTTTGGGAGGTCCCATAAAGAAAATTCAGCTTATATCAAAACACATAGGTTCTTTAAGTATCTGGAGAGTCTTGACAGCTACAAGTAAGCTGAGACAGTGAAGACTCTAGTGTTTGATGCCCAAACACTGAAGAACGTCTACTAGCATTAATGTCAAGGAAAAAAAATGAACTCACTGAATGAAGTAAATAAGGCACCAGGAACTAATCCGGGAGAAAAAGTGATACGCGACCTTTCAGACAGAAAGTTCAAAATAGCTGTGTCGAGGAAACTCAAAGAAATTCAAGATAACATGGAGAAATAATTCATATTCTCTTAAATATATTTACCAGAGATTAAAATAATTTTAAAAACTCAAGCAGAAATTGTGGAGCTAAAAAATGCAACTGGCATACAGAAGAATGCATCAGAGTCCTTTAATAGTAGACCCAATCAAAGAGAATAAAAAATTAGTGAGTTTGAAGACAGGCTAATTGAAAATACACAGAGAAGACAAAAGAAAATAAAAAACAATAAAGCATGTTGGCAAGATCTAGAAAGCAGCCTCAAAAGGGGAAATCTAAGAGTTATTGGCCTTAAAGAGGAAATAGAGAAAAAGATAGGGGCTGAAAGTTTTTTCAAAGAGATGAAAACAGAGAATTTCCCAAACCTAGAGAAAGATATTAATATCCAAATACAAGAAGGTTATAAAACTAACCCAAAGAAGACTACCTCAAAGCATTTAATAGTCAAATTCCCAAAGGTAAAGGATAAAGAAGGAATCCTAAAAGCAGCAAGAGACAATAAACAAATAACATACAATGGAGCTCCAATGCATCTGGCAGCAGGATTTGTAGTGAAACTTTATAGGTCGGGATAGACTGGTATGACATATTTAAAATGTTGAAGGAAAAAAAGAAACAAAAACAAAAAAACAAACTTTTACCCTAGAATTGTATATCTGGCAAAAAATAATCATCAAGTATGAAGGAGAAATAAAGACTTTCCCAGACAAAAAAAAAAGCTAGTATACCAGTGGAACAGAATAGAGAACACAGAAATAAGAAAAAAAAAAAAAGAGAGAAGTTTCAAGTAAATAAAATCAGAAATTTAAAAAAAGAGAGACTTTACAACAGATACTGCAGAAACTCAAAAGATTATTAGTGGCTACTACAAGCAACTATATACAGTAATCAAAACAGCATGGGACAGATTCATGCATCTACAGTAAATTAATTTCAGGCAAAGGTGCCAAGAACACACACTGGAGAATTGACAGTGTCTTCAATTAATGGTACAGAGAAAATTGGGTATACAAATTCAGAAAAATAAAACTAGACCCCTATCTCTTGTCATATACAAAAATCAAATGAAAATGAATTAAAGACTTAAATATCAGACTTCAGTCCATGAAACTGTTACAGAAAATATTAGGGAAAATCCCCAGGACACTTGTCTGTCCAAAGACGTCTTGAGCAATACCCGACAAGCACAGTCAACCATGGCGAACATGGACAAATGGAATCACAAAAAGTTAAAAAGCACAGCAAAAGCTATATAGTCCACAAAGAGACAACACACAAAATGGGAGACATATTTGCACACTACTCATCTGACAAGGGATTAATAACCAGACTATATAAGGAGCTCAAAAAAACATGAGAGAAAAAAATTGAATAATCCAATCAAAAAGGGGCAAAACATTTGAATATACACATCTCAAAAGAAGAGCTAAAAATGGCAAACAGGCAGATGAAAATGTGCTCAGCATTACTTAAGATCACAGAAATGCAAATCAAAACTGCAATGAGATATGTACCTCAGATAAAATGGCTTATATTCAAACGAAAGTTAATAACAAATACTGGCAAAGATGTGGAGAAAAGGCAATCCTGGTATACTGTTGGTGGGGAAGGTAAATTAGTATAACCACTATAAAGAACAGTTTGAAGGTTCTTCCAAAACCTAAAAATTGGACTGCCATATAATCTAGCAATCCACTGCTGTGTGTATACCCAAGAGAAAGAAAATAAGTATATTGAAGAGAAATATGCACTCTTGTTTATTGCAGCACTGCTTATAGTAGCTAAGATTTGGACACACCCTAAGTGTTCAACAACAGATTAATGAATAAAGAAAATGTGGTACATATACATAATGGAGCACTATTCAGACATTAAAAAGAATGAGATTCAGTCATTTGCAACAACATGGATGGAACTGGAGATCATTATGTTGGGTGAAATAAGCCAGACACACGACGACAAACAACACATGGTTTCAATTGTTTATGGGATCTAAAAACAAAAACAATTAAGCTAATAAACCTAGAGACTAGAAGGATGGTTACCAGAATCTGGGAAGGGTAGTAGGAGGCTGGGTGAAGTCGGGGAGGGTAGGGGTGGGGACGATAATTAATAGGTACAAAAAATAAAATAAAATATCTTAAAGAGGGTAATTGGATTGTATGTAACTCAAAAGATACATTCTTAAGGGGATGGTTACCCAATTATTCATGATGTGCTTATTAGACATTGCAAGCCTGTATTAAAACATCATGTATTGCATAAATATATACCTACTATGTATCCACCAAAATTAGATAAAAACATTTAAAGTCAATTAATACAGAATGATACTATGGTGAAGATCAGAAGTTCCATTTTGGATAATTTAAGGTTAAAAAAGTCTCAATTTTTTTCAGCATATTTCATTTAAATATTTATTTTATTCCAGACAGTTCTTGATAATTTTTAGAAACTCTGCTTGTCTTTTTATTTTAAAATGTAGACAGACTGTTATTCTACTTGACGTCCTCTGGGTTTATAATGTCTATGGCTTGGTATCTCATTAATTTCAGAAAATCATTTATTCTGTCCTGTTCTTTCTCTGTTTTTCCTTTTGGATTTCTATCACATTTATGAAAGGCTTCTTGGTATTGCTCCACAGTTTTTTGAGACCCTGTTTTGATTGTTTTGTTTATTTTTATTTTTTAAAGTTTATTATATTTTAAGTTCTGGGGTAAATGAGCAGAACATTCAGGTTTGTTACATAGGTATGCATGTGCCATAGTGGTTTGCTGGATCCATCACCCTGTCACCTACATTAGGTATTTCTCCTAATGCTATCCCTCCTCTGGCCCCTACCCCCTACTATCCCTCCCCTAGCCCTCCACACCCCCAACAGGTCCCGGTGTGTGATGTTCCCCTCCCTGTGTCCATGTGTTCTCATTGTTCAACATACACTTATGAGTGAGAACATGCAGTGTTTGGTTTTCTGTTCTTGTGGCTGTTTGCTGAGAATGATGATTTCTAGTTCTATCCATGTCCCTGCAAAGGACATGAACTCATTCTTTTATGACTGCATAGTACTAGCACCAAAACAAATATATAGACCAATGGAACAGAACATCCCCTTGTCCCCCGACTCCCTGACAGGCGTGGTGTGTGATGTTTCCCCCCCCATGTCCATGTGTTCTCATTGTTCAACTCCCACTTATGAGTGAGAACATGCGATGTGTGGATTCTGTTCTTATCTTAGTTTGCTGAGGATGATGATTTACAGCTTTATCTATCTCCTTGCAAAGGTCATGAACTTATTCTTTTTTATGTCTACATAGTATTCCATGGTGTATATGTACCACATTTCTTTATCCAGTCTATCATTGATGGGCATTTAGGTTGGTTCCAAGTCTGCTATTGTAAATGGTGGTGCAATAAATGTAGGTGTACATCTTTTTTTTTATAGTAGAATGATTTATAATCCTGTGAGTACATACCCAGTAATGGGATTGCTGGGTCAAATGGTATTTCTAGTTCTAGATACTTGAGGAATTTCCATACTGTCTTCCACACTGGCTGAACTAATTTACACTCCCACCAACAGGGTAAAAGCATTCCTATTTCTCCACAACCTCGCCAGCATCTGTTGTTTCCTGACTTTTTTTTTTTTTTTTTTTTTTTTTTTGAGATGGAGTTTCGCTCTTGTTACCCAGGCTGCAGTGCAATAGTGCGATCTCGGCTCACCGCAACCTCCACCTCCTGGGTTCAAGCAATTCTCCTGCCTTAGCCTCCTGAGTAGCTGGGACTACAGGCGCGCGCCACCATGCCCAGATAATTTTTTTGTATTTTTAGTAGAGATGGGGTTTCACCATGTTGACCAGGATGGTCTTGATCTCTTGACCTCGTGATCCACCTGCCTCGGCCTCCCAAAGTGCTGGGATTATAGTTGTGAGCCACCGTGCCTGGCATTTCCTGACTTTTTAATGATCACCATTCTAAGTGGCATTAGAGAAATGGAAATCAAAACCACAATTGTATCTTATTCATCATCATATGAAAAAAAGCTCATCATCACTGGCTATTAGAGAAATGCAAATCAAAATCACAATGAGATACCTTCATATGTTTTGAAGACACATAAATGTTTCCTTTCGAGAAGTGTCTGTTCATAATTTTTTCCCACTTTTTGATGGGATTTTTTTTCTTGTGAATGTGTCCAAGTTCCTTGAAGAATCTTTATCAGGATATTAGACCTTTGTAAGGTGAATAGATTGCAAAATTTTTTCTCCCATTCTGTAGGTCGCCTGTTCACTCTGATGATAGTTTCTTTTGCTGAGCAGAAATTCCGCTTGTGTTGCAATTTCTTTTGGTGTTTCAGTCAGGAAGTCTCTGCCCATGCCTATGTCCGGAATGGCATTGCCTAGGTTTTCTTCTAGGGTTTTTATAGTTTTAGGTTTTACATTACATTTTACAAGTCTTTAATCCATCTTGAGTTAATTTTTGTATAAGGTTTAAGGAAGAGGTTCAGTTTCTGTTTTCTGCATATAGCTAGCCAGTTTTCCCAGCACCATTTATTAAATAGGGAATCCCTTCCCCATTGCTTGTTTTGTCAGGATTGTTGAAGTCAGATGGTTGTAGATGTATGGTGTTATTTCTGAGGCCTCTGTTCTATTTCATTGGTCTATATATTTGTTTTGGTATCAGTACCATGCTGTTTTTGTTACTGCAGCCTTGTAGTGTAGTTTGAAGTCAGATAGCATGATGCCTCCAGCTTTGTTCTTTTTGCTTAGGATTGTGTGGCTTTATTGGCTTTTTTCTGGGTTCCATATGAAATTTAAAGTAGTTTTTTCAATTTCTGTGGAGAAAGTCAATGGTAGCTAGATAGGAATAGCATTGAATCTATAAATTACTTTGGGCAATATGACCATTTTCACAACATTGATTCTTCCTATCCCTGAGCATATTTTTTTTTTCCATTTGTTTGCATCCTCCCTTATTTCCTTGAGCAGTGGTTTGTGGTTCTTGAAGAGGTCCTTCACATCCCTTGTAAGTTGTATTCCTAGGTATTTTATTCTGCTTGTAGCAATTGTGAATGAGAGTTCACTCATGATTTGGCTCTCTGCTTGTCTATTATTGGTGTAAAGGAATGCTTGTGACTTTTCCACACTGATTTTGTATCCTGAGATTTTGCTGAAGTTGTTTATCAAGTTAAGGTGTTTGTGGGCTGAGATGATGCAATATGCAATCATGTCATCTGCAAACAGAGACAATTTGACTTCCCTCTTTTCCTATTTGAATACACTTTATTTCTTTCTCTTGCCTCATTGCTCTGGCCAGAACTTCCAATACTATGTTGCATAGGAGTGGTGTGAGAAGTATTCTTGTCTTGTGCCAGTTTTCAAAGGGAATGTTTCCAGCTTTTGCCCATTCAGTATGATATTGGCTATGGGTTTGTCACAAATAGCTTTTATTATCTTGAGATATGTTTCATCAATACCTAGTTTATTGAGAGTTTTTAGCAGAAAGGGTGTTAAAGTTAATCGAACACCTTTCTTCATTTATTGAGATAATCATGTGTCTTTTGTCTATTTACAGAAAAAAAGATTTCCAACTCCCAATTTTTTGATTAATTTGATCTTTGCTATTAATTCATATAAATGAGAAAATACATAAGGAAAATTAAAAATCACCTTGACATACAGAATATCAGAGAGCCCAAAACTTCTTAAAAGTTGTGAAAACACCAAACATGAAAATTTTATATTGCGTTGTTGGAGGAATTCTACTAATGAAATACATCTTATGGTTTAAAAAGAACAAATCTTCAGAATCACTGAAACTTATTTTTAAATAAATACACTATGACATAGTACTTAGCAGACTTGTTCAGATCTAAAAATTTCAGTAGGTAACCACTAATTCAGATCTAGAAAATTTTAGTAGGTAACCACTAATATTTTCAAGTGGCTTTTATTCTCATGTTCAGATATAGAAAATTTTAGTAGATAGCCACCAATATTTTCAAGTGGCTTTTATTCTCCTGAAAACATATGTTCATTAAAACTAATGCTTTTCATAGTCATGGATGTTTAGGCAGCTATTGTTACTTTAATTTTATATTCATTCCAGTGAGACTGCTCTACTGATAACTCCTCTTTACAATGAAGTACCCTGGAAAATCAGAGATATGAAGAGAGCACACAGTAATAGTATTATTTAAGATTAAACTGGAAAAACCTAAATACCAGGTAATATATAGCTTTCACTATATCAGAATTTTCATGTTAACCTTACCACAAATGTCAGCACTCTCTCCTATAAATTGTCTCCATTTGTCTCACTCACTCTTCATCCATCTCTCTCTTTCCTTTCCATCCCTCTTTCTTTCCCACTCTCCTTCTCCATCTCTTGCTTTTTCTTCTCTCTTTTCCTACTTTTTTCTTTCTCTTTTTTCTAACACGATTTTTTCACCTTATTTCCTAACCTGGAAATAAATGAACCCATGTAACAAGTGTCCCAGAGTCATAGAAACAAAAACACCTCAGTAACAATTATGTTTCAGACGTTAGTCCTCATGATGATGACTCTCAGTATGGATTAAACTGTGATTGATCACAGCCCTTTCTGGGATATTATGATTCCCCCTGCCTTATACTAGAAAAAAATCATTCAAAGTGATTTAGTAGGGAAATAAGAAAATGATTATTGTTGAAACGTACCATAGCCTGGTCACCCCTCTCCTCTCATCTGTCTTCAAATTACACACAGGAAATCACAACCTCAGTCACTAAGTTCAATCTTATCCTACTTTCTTCCTTAATTCCATAAACTGCATTGCCATAGTCTTTCATAATTTTAAAGTCTATCACTTAATGTTAATACTTATATTTAAGTGTTGTATATTTAATTTGCAATTGTGTATACATACTTTAATTTTATATTCATGTACCATATACACTCCTATATGGCAGGTGTTGTGCCTCTTCAGGTCAATATTTTATTCCTTACATCAAGTTCAATAATCTAAACAATTTGTTGTTATATTTTAAAACACATTACAAGAGTTATGAATAATAAGAAAAGTATATAATATGTATTAAAATGATATGTATTAAAATATTCCACATGATTGTATATATGACCCCTATGAACACATAAGAGATATAAAAGCACAATTGATGAGATCTGAAAAGGACTACTTCAGAGACACAAGAAGAGGGAGTGGAAGGAGGAGGAGTTCTTTAGAGCCCCTGAATCAAAGAGGTAATTCAAAAAAATTCCCCTCTCAATTTCCTCTTGTACGGGGATTGACACCTAGGCTCTTATATCTCTTTATCACTTTTTGGAAAATGTTCAAATATTATAAATTATCTCCCTATCCCTTACTTCAAATTGAGTGTTGCTTATGATCATAAATCTTGTTGATTTTAGCTTTTTAAGAAATATGAGCTTTTACTCTTCTAGTCTATTATTCAAATAAACTTAAATGAAGGCCAGAGCAATCATCTGGGAGTTCCATTTAGGCAGTTCTTCAAGCTGGATCATTCAGGTCAAATAGAAATGGTTTACAATCGTGCAGTATTTTTTAAATTTCTCGATTTAATCTTCTCATCATTCCCCTTCACATTGCCTATGTAAATTAAGCTATCGTGCTGTAAACCAGAGTTGCCCCTTGTCTGTCTCCTCAGTAACAGCTTCAAAGTACTAAAAAGCTGAAATATCTACAAAAGAACAATTAATTTGTGCAAAATCACAGAGGCGCTGTAGGTATTAAAAACACTACAATAAGGCTTTTATCAGTGAGCTAAGCCGCACAGCATTAAGTAAAAACTAGCAGGGCTGAACATGGAGCACAATGATCTGGATGATAAAGGAATCTCAAGGACACGCAGAGAATTGGGGTCACATGATTTAGAAATAATGCAGTTATTTCAAATAAACATCTCCATAAGTACATATGAAAAATGCTGATCTGTTGGGGAAAGGCAGGTTTAGACCAGTTAGCAAATTTACATCTATTTTTGAAGAAACTTACATTTTTATGGAAATTGCTGTTGAAGACTCTGATAATGTACACTAAGGTTGTTCAGTATATATTTGTTGATTGGCAATTGGCTGACAATTTGATATTTAAAAACTTAAATCTATGAACTGTTAAAAAATTGGATATTATATCTAAAACTGACTCAAAAGATTATATTGAAATAAAATCAGGGGTGTCACTGCCTCTTGTATTAAAATACCAATGGAAACAATTACTTTAATCATCAATTGTTTATTTAATGGTTGCTGTTAGCCCAAAACTCTATTAGGTGCTATGGGCTGAAAAGGAAGTTAAACCCTTGCTGTAATTTCCAAGTAAACATGTTAAATGCCTCCAGAACTAGATACAGAAGAATGAATTTCTAATTGTGAAATAAATACCATGGTTGCACTGTATAACAGAGAGATAAAAAGGTTTGATTATATAAACTACAGAGAATACATGCTTTTTTTTCAGTTGCAACCAAATATTTATAGATTCCAATCTCGTGCCCACCATTACACACTGTGTAATTTTCTGCCAACTATTCCTTTTCTTTGAGTCTCAGTTTTCTCTCTTGGAGAATGGGTAGAGTAAAATAGACTTCACACTGCTGTTATAAAGAGGAAATATAAAAAATATTCTAACTGTGAAGCATAGAGTAGACATTCAAGTAATATGTGCTTGGATTATCTTTAATAAAAATATTCAAACAACAATGTGGTATGCTTATTGTGCTTACCACAGGAATTTCAAAAGATTACAAATCGCAGGGACAGAAATTCTCATTTCCTTTTTTAAAAATAATCATTTGATCTAATGTATTTAATTTACAAATGTGAATATTGAGATTCAGGAGCACACACTCCAGATTCCCTCTGAAAATGTGTACCACGTACAGAGTGCCTCATAAAGCACCAGCAAATGTTTCTGTTTGCAATATTGGAGGATGCTTTTTGGAATATTAGGTGCTAGACTCTCTATGCATAAAAAAAATGTTACCAGCTTATTATTTCAGTTACTCCTTCATATTCCAATGTCATACTTCAAGA
This sequence comes from Ateles fusciceps, assembly GCA_036589455.1. Classification (NCBI taxonomy): domain Eukaryota; kingdom Metazoa; phylum Chordata; class Mammalia; order Primates; family Atelidae; genus Ateles; species Ateles fusciceps. The sequence continues at coordinate 7,561,942 of JAZHEH010003310.1, forward strand.
AAATCTGATTTATTTATTACCTACTTTTGCATGCTTTCATTATAATGTGGCCACATGTCAAATATGCATCTGCATACAATGCAATACGTAACTTAATATAAAAAATGCACTCACAAGTTTATTTAGACTGACTTGCATAAAACACAGGGGAATTGTGAAGAGTGATTTTTTTAACTGTAGCTCTTCAGGCACCAGGAAGAAATATTAACTAAATTCAAGCTATTCATACTTAGAACTTGTAGAAAACCTGTCACTTAATGTTTTTGACACCTGTATCATGCCAGTACAATGAATATTAGATATTTTAATAGCAGATTTCATTAACAAATTTAGTCATGTGCAAATAGCAGATGTTTCCAAATAAGTAGAAAATAATTAACAGTGGCACTCATGTTTATACATTATTATATAAAATAGAAGGAAAAAAATCTGTCTAATTTTAGCTTTTCTGCCTGGCCTTTTCTTTTAAAAATTTCCAGAAGAGCTGAAAAGATAAAATATGAAACAATATAAGGTGTTACCTTCACTCACATTCACAAATTATTTTCTTACTCTATTTCTCCCTTTCAGTTTTTTTGTTTTTTATTTTTTGGGGTTTTTCTTTTTTTTGGTGTGTGTGTGCTCAATCACTTAAAATGTTTGCTCAATCACTTAAACATGTTAAGACTTCACTCCTAAATACTTTAGTATTTTAGTTACATCTCTTTATAACAAGACCCAGGAAGTTTATTATTGACTCAATATTTTATCTAATTAAGAGACTATATTCAATGTATACTTTAAGCTTGTTTTTAATCCATGCAGCAAATTTTGCTCCTGTGCCTAAATTATTTCTAAACTTACCAATGTAATAGATTTACTGCATTTGTATTTTGAAATGTACAATATTAACACTATGAATTGTAATCTTTGTTTAAAATACTACTTATTATAAATAATTATACCATTTATTAAAAGGACTGTTTTTAGAGAGTTCATGAAGTGAATCTTGACCACCTCATTTAATATATCTAGGAACAAGTATCAGATTGTATGATGCCAGTGTGGGTAAAACACAGAAAATAGCATCTTACACAGTCATATACACCTTTATAGAGATCATTCATTAACTTTGGAATCAATGGTTGAAATTCTGTGCTCTAAATGTACAGACAGCTTCTCTTCTTTCTCCATCTGGAAATTTTAACAATTAATGATACAAAATCAATAGTTATAATGTAAAGATGAAATACCAGCAGAATAGCAAACCCTAAAGATTTTAAGTAATATTGAAAGTGCCCTTAGAGGGTTATAAATGTTAAAAGATGGATTCTTTTAGTGTATAACTTAAGCCTTATGGTAGAGCAGAAAGCTAGCATATCAGTACACTACTTGAAGCATGATTATTTTAGACATTAAAAAATATACATTTCATCAACTATGTTAGAAATTTTACTATAATACACTACAATATTAAAAAGGCAAATATAGTAAAGTTTTTAAAATATTAGCAGGAAATTCATCATTTGTTTTTTTATTTTAATGACCAAAATATGTCAATGCTAGCTAGCTGATGAGGGAAACACAGATATAGATTAGACATGTTACTTGTTACCTGTTCTCAAGACCTTAAAATTTCCTAAGACAAACAAAAATACAGAGGTCAAAATAAATTAGAAGAAAGGTCTAAGTGATAACATAGATGCTATTCCAGACAATTAATATATTTTTTGTTAATTAGTGTCATATCAAAGTACAGAAAACAGACATGGAATACCAATTCAGTATCAAAATCACATGATCCAGGGTGGATCCCCAAATTGCTAATTTGTTTAATGACCTTCATTTTTCAGACTTAATGTATAATTTCTAACTATATAATGAATTGCAAATACACTAATGTTAATTTTCTATTATCAACAGATGGACATTAAAGAATGAATATTATTCATTAAATTAAATTTATTAAACTCAAGTATGTCTGAGGTATTTTCTAAGTGTTGTGGATAATATGAAATAGCTAACTCATTGTACCTGCTTCAAGTAGAAAACAACATATGTCAGGACTTGTGGTGATAGGAATGAAAAAAAAAATAATGACCCTGAGTATCTAGAATAGCAGACTTGATAAGGTGGTCCATGGAGATTGTTTTATGTAGATGAACTTAAACAATTACAAGGGTATTAAAGATTGAAATTGAAACTGTATTCTATCATCTCAGAAATTCAGAGATTCAATTTTCAACACTAAACAAAGAGTGGCTCTATGAATTCTGATGCTCAGGAAAAAATAGTTCATTATAAACCACTCAATTTGTCAGAATTTTCAAATCATTGTACACTTGTAACAATCCAAGCTGTGTACTGGTTATATTCTATTCTTCCATGCTCTCCTAGAGTATCTGGGTAATATGAATTTGCTGGAGGCTACTGTTATATGGCACAATGAGTTTCTTTGACTCTAGGTTTTGCTTTGAAGCATTACAAAAGGTGAAGTAAAATTGCATGCTCTAATAATTGCAGGCACAAAATATCAACAAGGATTGGGGTGAAGAAAAACAAACATAATAGAGAAGCTACAGGAAATAATGAATGAAACATGGGAGAAAAGCTGTAACAAAGCTTCTGAAGCCTTGAAGTAAAATATAAAAAGCTATGATTGAAAGAGCATTGTCTCTCTTTTTCCATTTATAACCTATCATTCCTCTGGGTCTGTTATCACATCCTCCATTTAGTGTCAATAATCCTGCACTATGTGGAGCCAGGAGTTCTGGGAGCAGAAGAAGGCAAAGGAAAACAGCAGGAGCAATAACAGCATTTCTCACTGAACTGAGTATAGGGAAAGTACTGGAGGAGGACAGTATGCCTCTAAGTCAAAGTGAGAATGGTTTTGGCAAGGTAGAAAGAGAGGTTTGAACACATTTCTTGGATGGCGTGATCAGAGTTGCATATTTGGATAACTGAACAATCCCAAAGGAAAATCTCGGTGTTTCTGGGTGTCTTTTTCGCAAAGCAAATTTATTTTTCAAGCTACACATTATTCATTTTTCCTGCTGGTAAGGAGACTAGGGGTCCTTTTTTTATGGAGACACTTTGAAATGAGTGATAATATTGCAGACAACATAGTGGCTGTATTAACCAGCAAGAAGATGCTGGTAATATTCACACTATTAGGGTCTTAGCATAAGAGTGTTAATCTCTTAGGGCACAATTGCAACTACAATTTTTAATTAAAAATTTAAAAAGTCCTTACCCATGTATCCCTGTAATGTGTTACTGATGCAGACACAGAACTACAGAAATGTAAATGGATAAGGTGGCAACTAGGTTTTTGAGAAAAAGAGATTAAAAAAGACATTTTCTCAAAGAAAAAACACAACAAAACATTTTATCTTAAATGGGAAAAAATTAATTTCACATCTTAGAATTGCTTCCATTATTATTTTCTCTCCATTTTTGTGTTGCTTATTACTTTCACATATACAAAGAAAATAAATAAATGCAAATAAATAAATAAAACTCAGTGCAATATAGTTTCTGCAAATCAAGATATTTGGGAGATGTGATTAAAAAAATGTAAAGAAATAATTTTCATTTGGGTCACAGGAGCAGACGAGTGAGGACCCACAATAATGATCATCTTTTGGTCTCTAAATTTTCCAGCAACCGGATGCCCTGAACTGCTCCAAAAATCTCTTAAAGTCAAGCAAAGTTTATTTACTTTAGTGTAAAAACATGAATATGTGGCAACAGTTGAGTTTTGGAGAGACAATATTTTCAAAATCTAAATTTGCAGGCAAATAGTGGATATGTTTTCAATCACTCAAATGTTGGTTCAGATTTCAGCTTCTCCATCTATTAACAAGGCAACAATGAGAAATTTGCTTGAATTTCCTAGCATTAGTTTTTTCTTCTCTAAACCTAGGAAAATAACATGATCATTCTTATTATAAACAGTATCACAAAATGCTTGGCATACTGACATTCAGTTATTTTGGTTTTCTTCTTTCCAAGTTGTTAAAAATTACTCTCAAAATAAATATTTATTGAAAATCAAATACAGGATAGATAATAAAGAAGATGGATTTAAATAAAGCTATGGCAATTCTAGTAAGGATCAAAAACTAATGTACACACAACTGAAACACAAAACAAGTGATACAATATTAAACACTAATGTTATGGTTTCTACAGTAGAAAAGTATAATATGCAGACTATAAAAGTAGCACAAGGCAATATGTAATTATGTTGTAAATAGGAATTTAATTAATAATATATAGAGTTAAAAGAAAATGCAGATCATTGATAATTGTACTGGTCAGGAAATACTTCACGAAGGTGAAAAGACTTAAACCTGAAGAAGGGCAGGACTTGGGTAAAGTTAATGAGAAGCAACTGGAACTATATAAGTAAAGTTACATCAGAGTTATGTCTGCCATAATGAAGACTAATATCCAAGATGCATCGTGAATAGTGTCTATACTTTATATTTACAAATAGTATGACCAATGTTAGTTTCAGACTAAAAAAGCAAATGCATATTCATATATATATATATATATATATATATACACACACACACACAAAGATATTGTATCACTGTTTCTTAACATTAACAATTTTATTTTCATAAACTCTTATTTCTGCTAGAACCTCCATAACTTTTCCTTATTTTCTTGTATGAAATCTATATACTCCTGCAATTTGGGATTTCTGTGTTAAACTAAATAGCACTATCAAGATGTAGCTGTAGAAAAACTCTTACCATAGAGAGAAGTGTCATATTTTCTATTTTTAACATTATATTTTCTAAATTTTCCATAATGTTTTATATAGTTTGTAAATTCCTAAATCATAGGATAGTCACATCACTCAGATTTCATAGTTATCACTATAACAAATATTATCTTTTAGTTATTACAATTTATTTTTAGGTGTTTTTGTCCTAAAACACCAGATATTTTTGCCCATATATTTTTTCACATTCATTGCAACAAAAAGAGACACTTTGAAATGAGTGATAATATTACAGAGACACTTTTTTTTAAAAAAAAAGGAATCTCAACAAAGTTATTGCACTAAAAAGAATTAACTATACTAACTAAATGTTATCTAAGACAGGGATTCCCCAACCCCAGGGCTGCAGACGGATGGCCTGTTAGGAATGGAGCCACACAGCAGGAGGTGAGCAGCAAGCAAGCAAGCACTACCACCTGAGCTCTGCCTCCTGTCAGATCAGCAGCAGCATTAGTTTCTCGCAGGAGCACAAATCCTATTGTGAACTGCACATATGAGGGATTTATGTTGTGCACTCCTTCTGAGAATCTAATGTCTGATGATCTAAGGTGGAACAGTTTCATCCCGAAGACATCCCTACCCTTTGTCTGTGGAAAAGTTGTCTCCCACAAAACTGGTCCCCGGTACCAAAAAAGTTGGGAACTGCTTTTTTACGACCTTGTTTCTGTTCAAATTTCTATATTAATTTCAAACCTATTTTTGAAATTGATATTTGAATCAAGATCTAGATGAGTTTGTGTTTGCATAATATATTCTTATCTCTTTTGTTCTGTAACAGATTCCCTTCCCTTCACTTTTATGCTATTTAATGGTTGAAGAAGTTGGATAATTTGTCCAGTAGAATTTGGGCAATTTCACCTTTATGGTGTTTTCTAACATGTACAAGACCTTACTATTATTGTATATTTTGGCGGGAAGACTATTTCATTTTAACAGGCTGTATAGGTTGTGTTTCAGCAAATCAAGTGGCACATAAAATCTGATGTTCTGACACTTAGTCACGTTAGGTTTTTTGTTTGTTTTGCTTTTTCAAGTTTTTACGTGCATAAATTTAAGAGGTACAAGTGCAATTTTGTTACATGTGTATATTGCATAGTGGTTAAGTCTGGGCCTTCGGCATTTCATCACCCATTAGAAAGTGGGAAAAGGACATAAACAGAAATTGTTAAAAGAAGAAATACAAATAACCAAGAAGCATATGAAAAAATGCTCAACATTACTAGTCATCAGAGAAATGAATACTAAAACTAAAATAAGATATGATCGTACACCAATTAGAATCGCTATTATTGAAAAGACAAAAAATAACAGATGTTGGTGAGGATGTGAAGAAAGAGAATGTCTTATACATTATTGGTTGGAATGTAAAATAGTCAATCTCTATGGAAAACAGCATGCAGATTTCTCAAATAACTAAAAATTAGTTATATCACGTTTGATTAGTGAGTTCTGATTTTGTTTTGCTTAATCTAATTTTCTTCAAAATCTTTTCCATCTAGTTTTGCCAACTACTGATGTATTCTGTGTAGATCAATTATTTCATTTGGGGGCACAAATAATTATATTGTAACTGTAGCTTTCTTTCTGGAGTTCTTCATTTAACTCTCACTCATCAGTTTTCACTACTCTGAAAATGAATTGCACAGGAAACCGGGTATTAATGTTTGATTACATTCATGCATTTATCATTTTCAGGATAACTAATTGCATCTGCTTGAATGAGTTATATTTATTATTCAGTTTGATGCTTTAATTAGCTATGGTCAGTGACTGCTCTTTTAAGTTGGTTCCTTTGTTTTTTGTAGATACATTAATACTTTCCACGCTTTCTGACAAAAATAAAATGTATCAGGGTCATCTTGTGAATTTCCCGACGTAGATCTAGAATCAGCTATTTCTCCGAAGACGTCTTTTCACAAAAAAAAGAAAATCACATTTAGAGATTACAGTCTGAAGTCTCCATTTGCTCATTGTTTCCAGCTTGTTGTAATTCTAGGACTTTTAAGAAAACAGGATATAATTATTGTTTAGAAAATTTGAAAAAAATCATTTGTTTTTTTTTGTTTTTTTTTTTGTTTGTTTTTATTGCATTTTAGGTTTGGGGGTACATGTGAAGAACATGGAAGATTGTTGCATAGGTATTGAAGTCATTTTCTTGTATCTCATATTTGTTTTTCATTGGATTACACACAAAATATTGTCTCAATGATGTTTACATTATTTTTATTTGCTTTATCATGTATCTATATCTAATCATATTTCCAAAATAGTAACCACATTATCCTTAATAAAATTAAAACTATTGATGCAATTTAAAATTGTTTTGGTTACTGTTCTAGTGTAAGAATCCCAGGAAGAATATATAAAGTCATTTGAAATACTTTTTTGTGTGTGTTATTGTAGTATTAATTTGAGTTAAAAGTTATATTCATTGGTTTCAACTTACTTTTATCCTTCAGTTAGTATGGAAAATTGATTTCTTTAAACCTCTTCCATCCTATTGAAGGCAGTGGATTGGTTTTTTTTTTTTTTTGGCTTTGTTTTATTTTTCATATGAGATTAGATGTTCATTCTAGATTTCCAGATACATTTTTCTTTGTGGGTATCAATTGTTCCTCCAGAATAAACACTTACAGACTTATAAAAATGCCTTACTTATAACCATGATGCTCCACACAGCATTGCTTCTGACTAAATAACATTTTACAGCAAAGTAAGAACAGCAATATGAAAAGTCCATGGTAATCACTGGTCCCACCACGTGTTCTATTATCCAGCAACATGTGTCTTGACAGACTAATGGTATGGTTGGCTGAAAGTTCAACAAAAGCACCTGCTGGAAGTATGACCATGGCTGGAGTATGACTTTTAACCAATATTCAATATTTGATGTCATTTCCCCCATTATTTGAGCAAAGTATTTTCTTGATGTAATTTTCACAATCCCTTGCCTCACTGTCAGTCTTGTAGATCTCCTTGATATACAAGGTTTGGAAACTCACTTGTATTCTGAAGTATTTGGGCATATTAAGTCACTGGTTTTATTGAAATATTTTTCTCTATTCTCATCCTAATTCATCTGATTATTTCAGTGAAGGAATTTTGACAAATGTCTAAACACAAGTGAATGATCATTTTTCCACAACTGATCACTTACTTGAACTACATTAGGATATTATTCATCGAAATCTAGCTTTCAATTCACAATGTCAGCAGATCATTTTCTCCTGTCTTTAGAAGGGCATTGCTGAATAATTTCAGTTTGGAGTTATCAAGACTTAATTTCTAGCTCTCTTACTTGTTTAATGTGAGAACTTGGATAAATTACTTAAGTTTTGGAAACCTCAGTCATAATTTCTATAAGAAAGATGATCGTACTTAGAGATTAAAGGATATAATTAGTGTCTTAGAGTTCTAGCCACTTTGCTGAGACATGGACATTAGCCTTTTTAAAAATCACTGTTGTTAAATCTTTTCTTATTCACTAATTCACTTATTCTTTTCTTTTTCAATTTGTTAATAACATTAATTAAGAAACTGCTTCTGTTTGCTTTGTAAAGGCTATACTTTGGGAGTAAAATTCCTTAAGAAGAAAATTCTCTGCCATCTAAAACATTGAAAGGAGCATGCTTGATTTATTTCTTTTCAATAGAATGTTTACCAAGTATATGTTGTCCAATAGCAATTCCATCAAGAAAATTCTGGCAGCAAGCCACCAGAAAACTTAACCACATTGGCTGAAGAGATTCGTTTCATTAAAACTATTGATTACCTGTTTCTCCCAAGTACTTATGCTGAATTTGTCATATCAGACAAATGTGGTTTAAAAATAGTCACTGACAAAGACAGTAGAGCGTGTTTGTGTGTACGATATATATTTGCAGCAGACGTGTGCAGTACTTTAAAATATATATTCTTAGAAATAGAGGACCATATTGTATTTTATGTATCTCTCCTGAACATATTGTGAGAGATCAATAAATATTAAACCAACACATTGTGCTTCCACAAAACTGGACCTGAATTCATAAAATGACAATACAAGCACGAGGCAAAATATCTCATTTAGAACTAACCATATGAAGAGGCAATAGGGAACAGATTAAAGGGTACAGCTGTCTCATTCCACAAGTGTAGTTGGAAAACAGCCTAGAGAATAAGGGACTATGTGAATCTACATCTTTTCTATAGGCCTAGCTCCTCTGGGTGTCACTGGGTTTTACAACAGCACCTTTCCTCTTTACTGCAGCTCTGCTGTGTTCAAACACTGACAGCAGTCAATTCTTCTACTTATCGATCTAAAATTTTAGGATGACACTTGTTCCCTCAATGACTAATGAAAACTTAGAAAAAACCCTACTACATTCAATTCAGTTTCACACAACCTTGGGTTGATTGTATACGGGAAGATAGCAGAGAAGACAAAGTAAATGAAAAACTCAGGAGTTCATATTTTCTTTAAACAATATTTTACAGTGTTTTCACTTAGTAAAACTCTGTCTTCAATCTTGAATTACAGTAACACACAATTTGTCTGTTTATTTATCAGGTATCAGTAGGCAAACCAGGCATTTTAGAATTACTACTATATAGCTATTAATTGTGTTTTAATAATATAATTTTTCTTTATAGTACTCTTAAAACTATGAAAATATAGTCAACTACTCTTTAAAGTAGGAAAGACTGGTTCTTTTTTTCCCCTGATCTAGAGATAAAACACCTGTCCTTTAGAAAAATTATGCAATTTGGATTAGGTCCTTAGCTGGCAAGTATAAGATGCCAGGTGGGAACTCAGGCCTCTACACTCTGTCTCCTCTGCCACACTTTTCAAATACATTAATTTAGTAAATTATCATTAGTGAGATATGTATTGAGTGTCTATTGTGTGCCAAGAACAACTATTGTTCTGAGAATAACAGAAAAATTCACTGTTCTCTGAGGCCTTGTACCTGCATGAAATAAACACAAGGTGATCATAAAATATAATGCAATAAAAGTAACATACAGGGTGAGAGATACAGGAGGCCAGAGAGGGCTTCCAGACATAAGCTTGTCAGGTTGAGCAAATAAAAATACAGGGCACCAGCTAACTTCAAATTTCTGAGAATCAATACATTTTCTATTTGTACATTTTGTTTGTCCTATGCAATATTTGCAATATTTAACATCTTTGCAGTAAAAAAAATTTGTTCATCTGAAGTTGACATCTAATTGGACATGCTGTATTTTATTTGGCAGTCCAATCTTGGAAGTGACATTTGAGCTAAGACCTGAATGAAATGAAAGAGCCAACTATTCAAAGATCCAGGTGAAGAACATTTCAATAAAGTAATTCACAAAGTTCTCAAAAAACCTAAGTAATCCAGTACGTCTCAGTCTTGGTAAAGAGGCTAACATAATGTTGGACAGGTAAGCTGAAGCTACATAATACAGAGACCTTGGGTAACAAATTTGGGCGGCATTCTCTAGTACTCCATGTATCTCTTAGGAAGTTATAAGCTAGAGAGATATTATTTGATTTATGCTTTAAAAGTAATCCTCTGGCTTCTTTACAGAAAAGAGATTGAATAGTGGAGCAAGAATTGATGCTGGGAGCATGATTAGAAGACTCTTTCCTAGGTCTAAGTGAAATAATCTTGATTTGAAATCAGTGGCAGTGGATACAGAGAAATACCAGATTTGAAATTGGCATTTCAGATGGAACCTAGAAAACTTACTAATAGGTTTAGGATAAGCCATGAGAAAAAGAAGAAATTAAGTATGACTCACTTTTGCCTTAAGCAACTAGATGTAGAGTGATGGCATTTCCTGATTGAGAAGAGTTGATAAGTTAAAAGTGGGGGAGGTAGTGGTAATCAAATAATCTCTTTTCAGCATATTAGGTTTGAGGGATCCATTGGATTTACAAATGGAGATGCCAAATCAACCATTCATTCTCATCTTAGAGGCAAGATAAAACTTGTCAATAAAAAGTGATGTTTAGAGCAAGGCCAGGATAATATCATAAAGAAAAAGAATTTACCTAGAGAAAAATCAAAAGGTTCATGACACAGACTCATGCAACTCACTGTCTAAAGGAGGAATCAGTAATAGACAAAGAGGATCTATCAGAAAGATTGTGCCAAAGAATCCAAGATAGAAAAATATTTCATAAACAACATGATAATCAGGTATTTTTCTATCACCTGTTGAGATTTAGAATAGGTTCGATTAAAAAAAAAAAAAACAGAAAAATACCATATACATTGATTTGGTCAAATGGGGTCTTCTTTCACCTTAAGAATTCTTCAGAGGTATTAAATAAACATTCCAAAGAAAACTGTGAAATATTTTGTGACTAAAATCTGGGTTAAGTTATATTTACATTGCTATATTTTAGGAGTTATAACACTATAAACTCTCAAATATATAAAATGATTTGAACTACTAATTTCCTAAAATATTCTCTCCTATTTATACATTTCTTCCTTTACCGAAAAGTTATTTAGCATCTATTACATGCAATAACTAGACTTTTATGAATGAAAAAGTTTAGGATATATTTCTTAACCTCAGGAAAGAAGGTAAGTAGAAGAAATAGAAAGTCTGTAAGAAAGCATAAAATACACTTTCATAAGTGTTAAACTAGAAATAATGACTAAGTAATACAAAATTCTACTGGGAAAATTTAGTGCACCTATCTTTAAACCAGAACACTACATAATACACCAAACATTGAATTCGAACTTAAAAAGTTATGTGTGAGTCCTTGCTCTTCTCCATAATCCCTAGAAACTAAATCTGATAAACTACTTGAAAAAACATTAATCGCTATATTTCCCACATCTTTGGTCCTTCATAATGAATAATTAGAGCTACATTATTAAAGTAGTTGATGTTAGATTTGCCCTAAAATTTAATTATTTATTTTAGTTTCAAGTGTAGTATATCATGACAGGAGTTTCAAAATATTAAATGTATCTCTTGCCATGTTTGCTGTATTATATTACTATCTTTGATCTGAATAATCCAAGTGCATCCTCTAAACTTTGTCAATTTAATCTTTCTACAGCCACTGAAAAACAACAAAATAAGATGTGTTCCACCACTCACTGGGATTTGCTGTATACATTGTGCTTTATGCATCAATCTACATTTGCACCTTCCCACGGGCAACAGCGGATCAGCTTCATGATCCTGATGCATATTGGTGCTTAATTGTTTTGTAGCTAACTAGAATGTGTTATAGATTTCACAAGGATAACATTTCTGAAAAAAAAATATGTAGTTATTCTTTCCACAATGCTTAACTGGAAGAAATTCCTTTGAGAAAATAGTCTTAAAGTAGGAGTTTGGTAGTAACAACCATTACCAAAGTGTTGAGGGAATGGAATGCTGTTGAATTATACAGCAAGGGGAAAAAAAATCCAAAGTTAAAAATGGTTAGATACGTAATTGTCTCTACAACTGACTTAAAGTCTCCAGAACTTTTAAACAAAAACAAGTCGATGAACTAGAATCTTTAAAAAGAGGTATCAATTTTTTTATACATTATGATACGAAGCAACTCATGACTATACTTAGGAATTAATTGGTATTTCTCACACAAAGAAAGTTACCAATTATATCAATACAAATAGTTTCTATATCTTTTCAACAATAGTTTAGACACAATCACAAAAACTTTGATACGTGATTATCATTATCACAAAGCAAAAGTTACAGAAGCCATACCTTCAGTCACCCAAGTAAACCAAAGTACTTTCAATTGATTAGCCTTTTCATTAAAATCATTTTCAGATGCTAGTGCTACTGTTTAAAAGAAACAAAAAGAAAAAATAATTTTGGTGCTGGTAAAAAAGAAAATTACTGCTACCATGACTTCTGCTACTGCTACTCATTAACTAATATTTATTTAAAATTTAAAAACAATTCTTAATTATTTCTCATGCATTATTAAATCATTTAATCATCACAGCATTGGCATAAGTTAAGCAGATTATTTTCCTCATTTTTATATTTAGAACTTAGACTCAGGGAATTTAATGGAACTGCTCAACATTGTCAGTGAGTAGTGAAACAAGAATTCAAGAAATGCTGGTGATCCTGAGTCATCTGCTGTTAGCCTTCTGTGTAAACATAACATTTTATCCAAAGGAAGATATTAAACAAATGTTGTTACAAACAGATCAGTATAATTCTAAAAATTGACTACATATCCATAATTAAAACCACAATATTTTCTTTTATATATCTTGATAATTATGTTTTTATTATTTACCAAATAATATTACCAAATATACAATGATTTAAAACATCAAATCGTATTTTGGGGGATTTTTTTGTGGTATCAATCTCTACTCTTCATTTCCACTCCACAGAGGGAAAAACTTTTATTAATTAATTTATTTGTTTATTTATTTATTATACTTTAAGTTCTGGGGTAATGTGCAGATTGCACAGGTTTGTTACATAGGTATACATGTGCCATGGTGGTGGTTTGCTGCATCCATCGCCCCATCGACTTCATTAGGAATTTTTTCTAATGCTATCCCTCCCCAATCCCCTCAACCCCCTGCTATCCCTCAACTAGCCAACCTCCCCAGGCCCCAGTGTGTGATGTTCCCCCTCCCCTGTGTCCATGTGTTCTTATTGTTCAACACCCACTTATGAGTGACAATATGCAGTGTTTGGTTTTCTGCTCTTGTGTCAGTATGCTGAGAATGATGGTTTCATCCATGTCCCTGCAAAGGACATGAACTCATCTTTTTTATGGCTGCATAATATTCTATCATGTATATGTGCCACATTGTCTTTATCCAGTCTACCATTGATGGGCATTTGGGTTGGTTTCAAATCTTTGCTATTGTGAACAGTGCCACAATAAACATACGTGTGTGTGTCTTTATAACACAGTGATTTATAATCCTTTGGGTATATACCCAGTAATGGGATTGCTGAGTCAAATGGTATTTCTATTTCTAGATCCTTGAGGAATTGCCACACTGTCTTCCACAATGGAAGTGTAAAAGCTTCCCACCAACAGTGTAAAAGCTTTCCTATTTCTCCACATCCTCTCCAGCATCTGTTTTCTCCTGATTTTTTTTAATAATTGCCATTCTAACTGGTGTGAGGTGGTATCCCAATGTGGTTTTGATTTGCATTTCTATAATGACCTGTGATGAATTTTTCTTCTTTTGTTTGTTGGTTGCATAAATGTCTCCTTTTGAAAAGTGTCTGTTCATATATTTTGCCCCTTTTTGATGTAGTTGTTTGTTTTTTTCTTCTAAATTTGTTTAAGTTCTCTGTAGATTCTGGATATTAGCCCTTTGTCAGACGGGTAGGTTGCAAAAATTTTTTCCCATTCTGTTGGTTGCCAGTTCACTCTAATGATTGTTTCTTTTGCTATGCAGAAGCTCTTAAGTTTAATTAGATCCCATTTGTCTATTTTGGCTTTTGTTGCCATTGCTTTTGGTGTTTTAGTCATGAAGTCCTTGCCTATGCCTATGTCCTGGATGGTATTGCCTAGGTTTTCTTCTAGAGTTTTTATGGTGTTAGGTCTTATGCTTAAATTTTTAATCCATCTAGAGTTAATTTTTGTATAAGGTATAAAGAAAGGTTCCAGTTTTAGCTTTCTGCACACGGCTAGCCAGTTTTCCTAACACCATTTATTAAATAGGGAATCCTTTCCCCTATTGCTTGTTTTTGTTTGTCAAAGATCAGATGGTTGTAGTTATGTGGTGTTCCTTCTGAGGCCTCTTTCTGTTCCATTGGTCTATATCTCTGTTTTTGTACCTATACCATGCTGTTTTGATTACACATGAAGTTTAATGTGGCTTTTTCCCATTCTGTGAAGAAAGTCATTGGTAGCTTGATGGGGTTAACATTGAATCTATAAATTACTTTGGCTATATGGCCATTTTCATGATGTTGACTCTTCCTAACCATGAGCATGGAATGTTTTTCCTTAAGCTGATAAGAAACTTCAGCAAAATCTCGGGAAAAACTTTTAACAGTTTTAACTCTTTTGTATGGTAAATTATAAATAATATGCTTCAATATTTGCTAACATTATCTTCCCAATGTAGATATGTCATAATATTTAATTATGTAAATATTCTGTTTTCACTTAATTATGTCTATGTACATATTTTTCAGTGTTGTGCCAAATAGTGTACTATGACAACATTTTCTTTCTGTACACTTGTTTCCCTAATTATTTACTTCAAGTTTTTATTTCTCTGGTATTTTACACTGCTATTTATAACTCTTACAACTTTCCCTATCAGAATGCAATTTCCCACATAGGGAAGTACATCAGGTGATGTATCAATTCTAATTTATTTTCTTTCCTGGAGTCATTTTTCTTGGCATCTTCTCTTCTTCTCCCCCTATTTGTACTCTAGTTCCCTGGGCCAGCAGCACAGCTGGCTCTTCTTCTTTCTGATCTTCTTTGGATCATTTTTCTACTTCTTTTTGCTAGAATTTGGCTTCCAGAAAAGTATTGATAATGTTTTGCATAGATGGTACATTTTTGTAAGCTTGAAATTACTTTTATTTTACCTTCATTTTTATTTGAGGTTTGAACTGAATAAAAAATTCCAGTTGAAAATTATTTTTCTTTAGAATCTCGAAAATGTTGCACATTCAACTTCTAATTTCTGATATTACTTTTGAGAAATTCAATGCCTTATCCACAATTATTTTTAAAATATATTCATATTTTTTCTTCTTTATGAACATCTTTATTTTATATTTACTCTTCAGAGAGTTCATGAAACATGTTTTGAGATACAGTGCTTCAAAAATATTTTTACATTTGTCAGATCAGGACTTAGAGAGCAAAGATTACTGACAACCAAAATTAAAGGTCTGCTTGAATGGAAAACATATATTGGACATTAGAGAATATTTATATAAAGTCCAATCTCTGATCTAGGTTTGCAGCATATTAACATGTAAGTAGAATAAAATCTATGACATTAACAATTTCAAGTCCAGCAATTCACTCATTGTGAGTTTTTTGCCTAGTTTGTTCTGGCTATCTTGAATCTAAACATCTATTCCCTTCAGTGGGGGATACTCTCATGAATTAGTTTTCGATGATTATCTTCCTTACTTTTTTGAATATTATCTTCTCCATATTCCTTTGTTCTTTTATCTTCTAGAATAAGAGTTCCATGGATAATCAAAGCCATCAATTAATGACTTTACCTAATGGACTTGCTACAAGGGCTTTAGGTCTCTTGTTTCTTTGGTTCTAGATATCAAACTTATTGATTAGTGTTGATGACACTGGTCAGTCAACAAAACCCTGGACAAAATGGAATCCTAGGAAACTATTAGACATTTTTCCAGCAACTCACATGAGAAATTCTCTGCCCCAAATAAAACTTCATTAATGTCCTCTGTCCAATCATATTCATGTGGCACTTGATGTTTTAAGGGATAATTTTATTTTACTCCCTAATGTTACAAAATTACTGTAAAATATATGTTCATATTAAGATTTTTTTGGCCGGGCATGGTGGCTCACGCCTGTAATCCAAGCATTTTGGAGGCCAAGGTGGGTGGATCACCTGAGGTCGGGAGTTCAAGACCAGCCTGACCAACATGGTGAAACCCCGTCTTTCAAAAAAAAAAAAAAAACAGATTTGAAATTCTAATTATTGGCAAGAGAAAATAGACAATATAATTAATACATGTAAAAAGGTGTGCTAAGCTGGGTATGGTGGCTCACATCTGTAATCCTAGCACTTTGGAAGGCTGAGTAGGGCAGATCACTTGAGCTCAAGAGTTCAAGAACAGCCTAGGAACCATGGTAAAACCCATCTCTACAAAACAATACAGAAAAGGAGCCCAGTGCTCACCTGTAGTCCCAGCAACTTGGGAGGCTATGGTGGGAGATTGCTTGAACCCAGGAGGTAGAGGCTGCACCCCAGCCTGGGTAACAAAGTAAGACCTTGTCTCAAAAATAAATAAATAAATAATAAATAATAAAAAGGTGTCCTAATTTGCTTTGAATGATTATTTTATTCTATTACAATGTCTTTGATGGTTTGTTTCTGGCTTACCTGTGATGCCTGGTTCTCAAAGAAGTTTTCATTTTTGTGGTTACAGATGCTGGCATGATTTAAGTACAGTGAGTTGACTGTGTCACTACTAAAAGAAAGCGTATTTTAGAAGCTAGAAATGTCCTTTACAGAGAGTGTGAGAAAAATACAGAATGTGCATCCTCCATCTTCCCTACAAAGATTCACCTCCCAAACTCAAGTTAGCAATAATATTAGAATTAATTAATATCAATAATTATATTAGAAATTGTGTGAAGTTTTTTTTTTTTCTTTTTTAACCCTCCATGGCTTGAGTCCTCACTCTAAAGACAGATTGCCTGGCTTTATCCTCAGGCTCTACCTTTGCTGGCTAGGCAATTTTAAAAGAGCTTCTTAACTTCTTCAAGGCTCAGTTTCCTTCTCTCTAAAATAAATGTAGCAATAGTGCCAATTTCACAGCTAACTTGAGGATCGAATTATATAATAAGGGTAAAATATTTAAATTGCCCTGGCATGGAATAATTGTTAGTTGTTGTTACTGTCACTGCTGCTGTTGATGTTATCATATTTACAAAATTTCAGTTATTAGAAAGTTTTCCTTACACTAAGGCAAAACTTACACTGTGTAAATTATTTTTTCCTCGTATATTATATAATCTACAGGAGTTTGTTTTTCTTATTGAAGATCGTCCAAATGAAGTTAGGTAAGATTTGGATAATACTTTCCATGAGAAGTAAGATATGTTTAAAAGTTCCAAGACTTCTTACAATTTTAGAAACCTGTGGGTTAAGGCTTCAAGTGACCATGCCATTTATTGTTCAAACTAAGACACTTTTGAAAGTAAAAAGGAAGATTAATTATACAGGGACAATAGCTAGAATATATTATTGCACTTCATGTATGAAAAAAGAGAGTGACTCGCAAAGTATATCTTAATATATTCTTTAAAAAAATACCAATAGGAAACTTTTGGAAAGGTCACCCTCAAAGAAGCAGTATTGCTGTTATCTGTAAAAGGCTAGAAAATGAATGAAGTATGAGTCCTTGTGTCTAAGTCTGCCACATTGCAAAAAGATTATGGTTTAGGAAATAATTTTACCTGTAGGTCTCTAAAATCCCCTGGATAGTTCCATGGTGTTATGGGAAACAAGAGTACATCTTAGAGTATGTAAACTGGACCATTTGTTGCACTTTCTCATTTTATATATGAAATTGTGAGTAAAGTGTAAATAAACACAGTCAAAGTCATATTAGTGTTGGAGCCAAGGATGTGATTACAGGCCTCTTTCAGCTTCACCATGATGTGTCACAAAGGTTGTCAGAAGTAAAAAATGCAGATTAAAGGAGGAACTCCATAACTTACACAAAATCATGTTATTGATGGTGGGGGACAGAAAAGTTATAAAAGGTGAGAGTTAAACCAAGCTATGCTTCTGTTTTTCACCTTTTTCTAGACAGCAGCTCATAGAATAGTTTCAAAAGAGAGAATCAAGTAAATTACTAGGTGGCTCCAACTTGAACAGAGAGCATGACTAAGCAGGATGGAAGGCCAACAATTCTGTGGTAGCTCTAGTGCTTAATGTGTAGAAAACATGTCATTCATGCTAAGTTTATATAAGATCTTACTAGGTACATGTTACTTATGCTATTTTATTTCTCTATTTATATTTTAGATATATAATTTTATTTTCATTTATTCAAGGACAAATATAAATTCCCCAGATGAAGTAGATTTATATGGCTGATTTAAATCACCAAATAGGATTCTACAAGTATCATTTTCTATTTCTCTAATGTGTCCAAAAGTGGTACTACTCTCTCTCCTCAAATTTTGGAAGGTGAAGGGAATGTTATTTTATGATAAGTATAGCATGTGACACTATCTACTTTTATAAATATACAAAAGTTGCCTTTTCTTGCTATAAGATTATTTGAACACAATTTGAATTTGGAGTTTTTATTATTAGTTATGTTTAACCAATACCAACTGTGCAATACTCACAGAACTTAACAATTTAGATAAAAGTGGAAAATAATTTTGTATGCATTTCAATATGGAATAAAAATGAATGAATCACTTGCAGACAAATCTGCAGAACAAGTCTATATTTCTCTTTTCCTATCTAGAAATATAAATACATGTCATTTTATACCTATATAATCTTGATATTTATCCCCTTTATGAAAACAATGAAGAAGAAATCAGTTTACATGTTAAAAAGTTCTACAGAGTCTTTTTGCTTTTTCATTTCCTGATACTATTTATGTTGGAAAAGTTTCTGAGTGCATAGACTTATGATAATGTTAAAAAGTAAAAGTATATTAAGATATTTTATTAAAAGTATCTGAATTTGTTGATGTTTATATTTTAGAAAAAACAAACAAAAACTGTGAACAAAGAAAGAGTAGGAAAAATTAGACATCCAACATGGATTTTGTTCTCTTCTCCATATTACCAATCTATAATGATGCTTTATAAAATAATTAACTGAGAGTTATTTATTCTCAGCACTCACTGAGCTACACAATCGTCCTGCTTTCTTTGGGACTTGTCTCTCCAAAGGTAGCAAGGTAAGCACAAAGAAACAATGTGTAGGCTTAAAACAGTAATTTATTTAATGAGGTCCAGGAAAAGAAAATCTCTGCAAATAGGCACTCAAGCAGCTTAGAATACTGGAAGTGTCTGCTTACTCCAGTTAATCAGACAACTACAATTTTCAAGAGGTTGAGCCAACAGTTCTTAACCCAGGACTCATTAGTTTTTCTAGTTGGCTACATTGATAAGTATTAAATTATTAGGTATAAGAGTGATATGGCAAACACATAATAATTCATGCATTCATGTGAGCTTTGTTTTTCTCCCCCACTTGAAGGTAATTGCTTTGGGAACAGCAAGTATTTCCATGATTCTGGTTTTACTCAAACTATTTTTGATGCTGATGGCAGCAACTGCTCCAGATGGCCTTCCACTGCCATCACACTGGCTGCAGCAGGGAGATGTGGCTGGGCCTCCCACTCCACAGAGCAGACAGAAGTATCACCCTCCTGTGTGGAGCTGTAGAAGCCCAAGTTGTGGCTGTAGATCTGAGTCTTTTGTGTTCTTGGGGACTGGGAGTGGGCAGGAGCCCTCCCTCCAAGGCAAAGCCATAGCTGCCCAAACCACACCTGCAGACTCAGACATCCCTGTATACTTAAGGGCCTGGGAAGGCCTGCCTGCTCATACTACCTGGCTCCTCCCTGCTCTTGGCACCTGCTCCAATCTTGCAGCAAAGTTGGGGCTGAGCCAGGGCACCATGAATGGGCACCATGACTGGAACTCCCAGTCCATGGGCCTAGCAGCCCAGCTCCCAGCTTTCAGGCCCTCCCTGAAGTCCTGAAGGCTGGAGGCCAGGCCGTCAGTCCCACAGACTGGAGTGGGACCATGTAGCGACTTTTCCGGCCCATCCTTGGTCACCCATGAACAAATAGGCACATACTTCCTCTCCTCTGAGGTCCATAAAAGCCCCAGGCTCAGAGTAGCTACCCTCTCCAGGGCCTCCTCACTGCTGAAAGCTAAACACTCTATAGGGTGAGATGCCTGCAGAGAAAAGCTACCCACTGCAGGTATCTTCTTTGCTACGCTCAGTAAAGCTACTCTTGTCTTGCTCACCCTCCACTTATCTGTGTACCTCATTCTTCCTAGGCACAAAACAAGAACTCAGGCAAAGGCATCACTAGCCATACAGGTTTATAACCATCAAATTGACACTCTGAAGATCCCACAACATTTTGGGGGGGTTCATCTGGGATCTGTGGAAGGATGAGTAAAAGCAGATCTGCTATCTGTCCTGTTTTTTTTCGGGGGGGTCTCTAAACTCCACAATAGTCAAACAAAACAAAACAAAAAAAGGCCTGGCATCTGTCAACCAGTTAAAAATGCCTAACATAGCTGCTGTACTTAAGGCACAGAGAACAGGCTTGCTGGGGGAGAACACTGTCAATCCCCCATCACCCTCAGGTGTTGGTAATGTTTACTTTTTTTTAAACAAGTTTCCCTTCACAGAGGTCTAGCCATCACATGGGATCAGAAAGAAGTCCTGGGGAAAGTGAGGGTATGTGGCCGACGCTACACCTTAGTGTTAACCAAGGGCCTCTGGACTAACTCCAGTCCCTGACTGTCCATTAGGGTGCTGGCCCTAAGACTACCAGTCTTTCCTATTATTTTTCTTTCCTTTATGGCTATAATAGTTTCTATCTCTTCTCTATATACTACAATGTTAAATGATAAGGACATTTTTGTCAACCATAGAAATATTACTGGGTAGAATGAGCATTTGGTTTAGTTATTAGGAGTGTAAATGAGAACAATGTGGTATCTGTCTGAAGTAAGTAGGATATAACAATTGAGAGTATTTTTTCCCCTGTTGAAGGAACCCATATGCATAGGACAAGGGGTTTTTACCCCAGGCACTTTCCCCTCCCATGCACTGAAGTTGTACTTTGGGAGGCACCTTGTTAGGCCAGGCCCCCAAATCCTGTGACTCCCTTTCTATTCCTTTGTTGAAAATGACCTGGTCCCCAGCTTATTAGGGGAGCAAGAGGAGGGGGCTGCCCTGCTGGTTGCTAGCTGTGATTTGGTGAGGGCCACCTGGGACTAATTTAATGGTCCCCGGTAAGCTTTGGTTTGAGGTCCTAGAAAGGCAAACTAGATCTGAGCAATGCAGAGGCAGAAAACAGCAGAAGTCTAGGGGCAAAGCGCAGGTGAGCATGATTAATGCATCCTGATTAGGCTCTTCTGCTTCTTGGATGGAGGACATGCTGGCATCCATGGTATAGATGAGGTCTAGTTACTGAGAGCAAAAGGCTTCAAAAGGCTTAGACACCGCACAAGTGAATGAAAATAATTCTATGCCTCCCTGCTTCATGAGTGAAGGTTAAACTTGCACCCATTGTCACTGCAAAGGTCACTGGGACTCGGAAATAAAAGATCAAAAGAGAGAAAAAGGACACCCCTTTTTCTCTCTCACGTATTCACTGGAAAGAGAAAGAAACAAAGGGATGCTTTTTTCCTCTTTCAGACGGCAACAAACCATCTTCAATCTGCACTCCTCTCAAATGCATCCTGAATCACTGGGACCCCTTTAACCCTCAGACCCTGGAGAGGGAAAAAAATTAAAAACAAAAAAAAACAAAAAAAAAACACCTTCTCCTCTATCAGATGGGTAACCAATCATTTTCAGCCTACACTCCTCTAGAGTATATCTTGAATCACTGGGACTACCTTGACCCTCAGAACCTGGAGAAAAAATGCCTCATATTTCTTTGCACAAAGATATAGCCAAATTATGTTTGCAGAGAGAAGAAGCTTGATCTCAGAAATGAAGTATTAATTTCAATATCATCCTGCAGCTGGACCTTTTCTGTAAACATGACTGGGAAAGGTCTGAGGCCCCGTATGTGAAGGCTTTCTTTGCCTTGCCGGGTAGTCCAGACCTTTGCTGACATTGTAGGATCGATTCAGCCTTCCTGGTGGCCTTCTCAGGAAAGGCTGTAAGTGGCAATCTCAGGAAGCTAGGGAAACAAATCTCAGAATTACCTCCATCGGGAGAATCAACTCCCTCTTTTCTTCCCTATCCAGAAATCTTCACTTTAGGCATGTCCTAGTTTCACTCCTGCCCCTACAACAGATGCCTAGTGAACATGATCCCATTAAGCACTTTGTGTAATACAAACTTCCCAAGACCATACTATTTTTGCTGTAGTCTTTAATGCATTGAAGACATTACAAGTTTATATTACTGCCATTTGTATGCATATATAGACACCCATACACGCAGAGGTAATGTTGGAACATCACAGATCATGGTTCTCTTTCACTGCCTGCATATAAATGCCTTCAATTACCCTTAGCAGCTTTTATACACTTATTTTAATTTTTGAAGAAATTAGACTCAAACATACTTCTTAGTCTATTTGTCATTTTTTTTTTAATTTTGGGTTGGTTTTTAGTTAATATAACATTGTTAAATGTTGGTTATTTATAAGTGTTTTTAAAATGTTTTCGATGAGGAAAGAATTGTCTGCTTATTAATAAACCTTTAAAACCTTTTAATATATTTTATATGCTTTATTTTGAAGCTCAATATTTTAAATTCAGAATACTTACTGCATATATAAGTGCTTAAATAAGTTTTCAAAAATTACTTTTAAAATTGTTTTGCAAATCAAAATTTTGCACAGAATATTAAATAAAACAATTTGTTTTAGCTTTCTTGTTCAAAATTTATCTTAAGTTAAACATATTAGATATGGTTTCTCAAGAAAATTACTAACTTTGATTCTTCAGGATTAATTATTTATTCTAGAATGGATTTTCAGTTGACCGGTATATAACAAGGTCATTAAAGAAAAATAAGGATGGACACAACATTTTCCTTTCTCCAGTCCTCAGAGAATCCTTGTCCTGCATGATTTCCTCAAGATAATGGTAAATGGTTCATCAATGACATCTGACATTTTCTTAATTACCCTCAGGGCACATGACATGAGAATGTTCTGATTTGAATTCCTCCAATTTTTCCAGGAAATATATTCTCATTTCAGCCTCACTCTCATTCCATGCTCCAGGTAACAGGTTTTTTCCAACATTGAAAGTTTTATTGCTGGCTATTACTAGTGTGTCTCCTTACCTGTCAATATAAGGAAATTTTCTCTAATTCTCCTTTCTTTGTTGCCTAATATATTTACATAGTTTTTGTGAGAGAAGTAATTTTTATGGACTATGTTAGGGACATCTTCTACCATCTATTTCTGGCCTTCCCATATCTAGCCCTATGTAAGCATAGGTTTTATTAGACATTTCAGCTTTTTTACCTGCCCTTGCATTCTCTGTGTTTTATACTTAGTTTTCTTAGTCAATATTAACTATTGAGTTTCAGGGTATATTTTCATATTTAATTGAGTGATACAATGATATTTATCATCAGAATAAATTTTTAGTAAATTGAATTCTAAAATACTTTTTATTAAAATCAGGCTATAATTTTGCCTGGACAAGGGTTGATGCCAGAGTTTTGTTAGAAACATGCCCTTCATGGGAATGAAAGTACTGCATTTAGAAACCAAAAGATATGGGTTTAATTATGTCTCTTTGTAATCTTGGAACAAATTTAATCACCCACTTACTTTGTTTCAATATGTACGAAATACAACTAAGTCCTACCTACCTTACAAAAGAAAGTGTATATGAAAACACTTTGTAGACAACAAAGTTATAGACAAGTGCAGTATATTCTTTTTAAAAAGACAGTCTGTAAAGTACAAATAAGAAGAGGATACTTTCTGAGAAACTGAAATAAAACTATTGAGGTCACATCTTCCAAATTTAAGAATTTCTGTAGCATTTACAGTTATCCTATGGAAACTATTGTCTGCTTTATTTAGTCAGATGTTACAGGGTATAGGAAAGATCCTGCTTTTGTAGCTTGATACTATAAAAATGGATAATCCTTATGTCATTCCCTAAGGGAGTAGGAGGCTATCAAAAGCTCTTCTCTCCAGCTGAGTTGATGTACATACCTTTTCAGTTCAATGTCAAGTTCCCATTGAACTCTGTGTCAGTGGAACAGCTCCTCAAATTTCCTCCTAACTTTCATTGCTAGTTTGCTCACTGATGCTGCGTGTTACCACTTGTATGCTCACTTCCGATTCCCAGGGATAAAATTCTGGCACAAATGTCAATCAAAAAATGAAACGAAATGTTCAAGTCTTCCTGGGAGACTGTCTTTCTTTAATATTTGACACTTGGCATTACATTTTATTAGGCCAGACAGTGTAGGAAACAAAAGGTAAAAAGGGTTTCACAGTTTTCTTAGTATAGTGAATGAGGAAAAGACATCATATGCTCTGGGTCTGATATATCTACGTTTAAAACAAACTAATATTAATGATTAAAATGGCTAAAATAAAATCCTAAGCAAAACTATCACTATTTATTTTTTTATTTTGTTGTTCCAGTATACAAAATAGTCTTTCCCTTTCTAAGATAATGACTTGGCATTTAATTACTTTTGGCTAAGTACTAATTTTGGGCTTTGGACAATTTAGTGAACTTGTTTCGGATTCCATCTTCTAAGCTGTAAAAGAAGAATAGTAATACTTGCCTGATGCAATTTCTGTGAACAGAAACTGGGGGAAAAAATCAGGAAATCATTTTTAATTGAATATAAACAATTATAATTGGTATATGTTTCATCCTCTGCAAGATCTGCAGAATGTATATGAATAAACGTGCAGGCAAATAGTGTAGACATTGGGCTGTTCCATCAAAGAACATAATATATTTTTGTGTTCCAAAAACCGCTTACATTATACAAGAACAGAATACACAGAAATATGTTTGCTAAATGTTGGGGCTCAACTACTGTAACGAGATATTCATCGAACTTTGATCAATAAAAACTAAAGTAGTAGAAATAGAAAGAGTTTCACGTAGACTTTCTTGGAAGTGTGAGAGTGTATAGCTTCTAGGTATGCAGAGAGTTGAACGGAAAACCTCACAGGTCAAGAGATTAGTCTTTATGAATGCATAATTGCAAAATAATGAGTCAATATAAAGTCAATATAAAGCAATACTAAGCTGATATTAAACAAAAATTTGTAAGTAAACTTAAATGTCTTGCTTAAGTAGGATGAAATCAGTTTAGAGAGAATTTTAAAAGTAGAGACATAAAAATTTAATGGGATGGGAAATTTGAAATACATAAAAGCTTTTGAGCATTGAAATTACGTAAGACTTTTTTAGACTTTTCCAACTTTTGTAAATGAGAAATAGTCTAGCAATGATAAGAGGGGATATTAGATTTGGGAAGACTAGCAATGGGTCTGTGGTACTTATTTATATTGGGGGTGGTGATGTTATGAACTAAGGTACTAGTAGAAGAAAGAGAAAAAATGAAGACTAAACTCACAGGAAAACAATAAGATAGCCAAGACCAAGTATCAGCTGATTGAGAGAAACTGGAGCAAATCACATTGTTATTATTCCCTGAGAATTCCTCTCACTCTACCATTTTAATACAAGAAAAAACTAGTTAAAATCAACTTTAGATAACAATCATGAAAAAGAAAATAACTCGCCAAAAAGAAAATGTGACACATGTGTACTAAAATGGAAGGGTTCCTTTGTTTTGGCAATGATGGCGGAGTTTCTGGGCTTATTTTAATTTTTTTTTTTAGATACTATTTGCCTGATATTTAGTTTCAGCATGCAGAACTCTTATTGTCTAGCTCTCAGAGTAACTAAACAGGATTCAAAAACATGGAGCCTTTGAAACTTGGGGACTGGGCTGATTTTGCAAAATTACTCTTTGCTAGATAAACTTCTAAAAGCAGTTGTCAAATCAAACAGGCTGCATTGACTATAAGCTATTGAAAGCAAAAAGACAAACATAAAATAAATGGTTGACCTGGCTCAGTGTTGTAGAGAAGGAAAGCTACGCATGTCAGTCATAGAACCATACAATTCTTCTGGGAACAGATAAAACATATAAGAATGCAGAAAAAAAAAAAACCCCTCCCCCAAAACCTGGAAAAAGATGTGAAGACCAAGGAAAGAAATAAAACCCAGTAGAAAACAAAAGGCAGGCACAGCACAATAGAAAAGCCCATATTCATTTTTATATAGAAGAAAATCCAAGCATTTATTTCCCCTTCCTTTCAAGTTGATCACCTTAAGGCCATCCTGGTTCACAGAAACAACTCAAAAAGCACAGCAGAACAACAAGAGCATCTGATGAAGAAAGGAATCAATGAAGACAAGCAGGTTTAACTTTGAAGAATTATTAACCACCAGAAAAGTCAAAATGCTTAAGAAACAAGGAGATGTAAGTCAAAGAGGTGAACAAGAAAGATTTATTTTTAAATCCAGTTGACATGCCAGTTTACCCAGTCAAGAACTAAGGTAATAGCTTAAAACATCCTGGGAACTTTTCTATGAAGTAAGGTAAAACAAGAATAGAAAGGGCTTGCCAGCCCTGCCGGTATTCACATACTTACTGAATTCCTAATTACCCAAAGGCATCTTTTTTATTTTTTTCTAATTGAATTATCTTTGTTCACTGCTGCTAAAAAATTTAATATCACTTTAAAAGTCATACTGTATCTATTATGGTTAACATTGGAAAAAGCAATCCTTTTCAATGAGGGGGGTATCTGTGTTTGCTTTGAATGATATCCTTTATGCAACGGGACAACTGGTGTTTCTTAGGAAAGAGCCTATAGCCATTTTTGATGTATTTAAAAAGAATTTTGGAAACAATATAATCACAATAAAAACCCACCAATTTTATAAGTTTATATTTAGCTTATGTATGAATGGCAGAAGCAGATTACATACACTTTTGAGTCTATAAAATAAGAAAATGTAAATACATTACATTTAAAAATATATTACATACAATTAAATGTAGTATCTTTGTGAAACATAAATAGCTAAGAAGATACATTGATAGGCACCTGACTCCAGTCACAAACACACAAAAATATGGAAACTATAGCCCCTCTATATCAACAAAGTATTTCGTCCATCTCCTGTACTTTCCTTGGAATCCATCAGTTTCTCTAGAGAGATCAGGGATGTGCACTATCCTAAAATCATCTATTTTATATTGATAGAACATTTGAGTATTCATCCAGGTTTCCCTTGCCAGTCCAAGACATTGCTCCATCATACTCACATAACATCCTGTCTTTTCTGAATCTCATGTTCATGTTTACCATCATTTATCTACCCTCACCTACTCAGCATAAACTATTAACTTCCTAGTCACTCCTCTTCAGTTTTGCAGATGCATTTCCTGTATTCTTATCTATCTAACCAGTGTATCAACCTAGGTGATATTGTTTTCCATATGAGTGGCCCACACAGCACCACAGTCATTCACTTGAGTAGAACAATTTCTCTCCTCTACACTTAAGCTAGACTCTTCTCTGTCCACAAACTAGGAATTTATCATTGCTTCCATGCCATTATACCTCTAAAATAATAAACTTACTCATCCAACTCTAACTAAAATGTCACATTCTTTTGGCTCCATTAACTCAGTTACTCCCTCTTCAACTTTCCTTCTACCTAATAATCTTCTCCAGTCCCATGACACCACTACTATCTTATTAAATAATTTTTCACCTTTTTTAAACTTCTGACCCTTTGATATCCTTATTGATTCTCAGAAGATGATTTGTACTCTTAATTCAAAGACAGTAAGAAAGTAATTAAATGGAAAAATCTTCAGCTTTCTTCCTTCAAACTAAAATATCAATTTTCCTCCATCTAGTTATGTTTTTTTTTTCTCTCTTTTTCATGTACTTTTGTTTGATGAAAATCTACTCAAACAGTAGTCAGGTCTTAGCCGTTTTTACATTGACCTCATTGCTCTATCCAATATTCTTTTGGTTTCAAACATCTTATATTTCCTCTTCTTTCTATGTATTTACTGACATATTCCAATATCATAACATGTTAGCTAAACAATTCACTCTATCTGGCAGATCGTGGAATATTTATTTGCATTTTTATGTGTATAATATCCACAGAGGACTTCAAAATATTCATGAAAATGGAATTAAAGTACAAAAATAAAAACTATAAATTTTTTCTATTTTACTTTAAGTTCTGGGATACATGCACGGAACGTGCAGGTTTGTTACTTAGGTATACATGTGCCATGGTGGTATGCTGCACCTATCAATTCATCATCTAAGTTTTAAGCCCCACATGCATTAGGTATTTGTCCTAATGCTATCCATCCCTTTTCCCCTAATCACCCAATACTCCGGTGTGTGATGTTTCCCTCCCTGTGTCCATGTGTTCTAATTGGTCAACTCCTACTTATGAGTGAAACATTCAGTGTTTGATTTTCTGTTCCTGTGTTAGTTTGCTAAGGAGGATGGCATCCAGATTCATCCATGTCCTTCCAAAGACATGAACTCATTCTTTTATGACTGCATAGTATTCCATGGTGTATATGTGCCACATTTTCTTTATCCAGTCTAAATTTGGGCATTTGGGTTGGTTCTAAGTCTTTGTTATTGTAAATAGTGCTGCAATAAACACACATGTGCATGTGTCTTTATAGTAGAATGATTTATAATCCTTTGGGTACGTATCTAGTAATGGAATTGTTGGGTCAAATGATATTTCGGGTTCTTGATCCCTGAGGAATTGCCACACTGTCTTCCACAATGGTTGAACTAATTTACACTGCCACCAACAGTATAAAAGCATTCCTATTTCTCCACAGCCTCATCAGCATCTGTTGTTTCCTGACTTTTAATAATCACCATTCTAACTGTCATGAGATGATATCTCATAGTGGTTTTGATTTGCATTTCTCTAATGGCCAGTGATGATGAGCTTTTTTTCATGTGTGTTGACTGCATAAGTGTCTTCTTTTGAGAAGTGTCTGTTCATATACTTCCCATACTTTTTGATGAGGTTGTTTGTTTTTACTCGTAAATTTGTTTACTTTCCTTGTAGATTCTGGATATTAGACATTTATCAGATGAATAGCTTGCAAACTTTTTCTCCCAATTTGTAGATTGCCTGTTCACTCTGATGATAGATTATATTTTTGTGCAGAAGCTCTTTAGTTTGATTAGATCCCATTTGTCAATTTTGCCTTTTGTTGCAATTGCTTTTGGTGTTTTAGTTATGAAGTCTTGCCCATGCCTATATCCTGAATGATATTGCCTAGGTTTTCTTCTACTGTTTTTATGGTTTTTGGTTTTACATTTAAGCCTTTAATTCATTTTGAGTTAATTTCTGTATAGGGTGCAAAGAAATGGTCCAGTTTCTGTTTTCTGCATATGGCTAGCCAGTTTCCCCAGCACCATTTATTAAATAAGGAATCCCTTCCCCATTGCTTGTTTTTGTCAGGTTTGTCGAAAATCGGATAGCTGTAGATGTGTGGTGTTATTTCTGAGGTCTCAGTTCTGTTCCATTGGTCTATATATCTGTTTTGATACACATGCTGTCTTGGTTACTGTAGCCTTGTAATACAGTTTGAAGTTAGGTAGCATGATGCCTCCAGCTTTGTTCTTTTTGCTTAGGACTGTCTTGGCTATGCAGGCTCTTTTTCGGTTCCATATGAAATTTAAAACAGTTTTTTCTAATTCTGTGAAGAAAGTCACTGGTAGCTTGATGGCAATAGCATTGAATCTATAAATTGGGCAGTATGGCTATTTTCATGATATTGATACTTCCTAACCATAAGCATGGAATGTTTTTCCATTTGTTTGTGTCCTCTCTTATTTCCTTGGGCAGTGGTTTGTAGTTCTCCTTGAAGAGGTCGTTGGCATCCCTTGGAAGTTGTGTTTCTAGCTATTTTATTCTTTGTAGCAATTGTGAGTGGGAGTTCACTCATGATTTTCCTCTCTGTTGTCTATTGCTGGTATACAGGAGTGTTTGTGATTTTTGCACATTGATTTTGTATCCTGAGACATTGCTAAAGTTGCTTATCAGATTTAAGGAGTTTTGCAGCTGAGATGATGGGATTTTCTAAATATACAATCATGTTGTCTGCAAACAGAGACAATTTGACCTCCTCTCTTCCTATTCAAATACTGTTTATTTCTTTCTCTTACCTGATTACCCTGGCCAGAATTTCCAACACTATGTGGAACAGGAGTGGTGAGAGAGGGCATCCTTGTCTTGTGCTGGTTTTCAAAGGAAATGCTTCCAGCTTTAGCCCATTCAGTATGATATCAGGTTTTCTTACTATAGAGTTATTTCTCTGCTCATTTTTTTTTTTTCAGTCTTTGAAATAAAATAACTACGTAAGGCCCACATGTAAGAAGTGAGTTAGGCTTCTTCCCTAGGGAAAGAGTATCTACTAAAGACACACCTCAGATATATTGTGGGTTCTGTTCCAGACTCCAAATTAAAATAAATATTGCTATAAAGTAAATCACACAAAGTTTTTGGTTTCCCAAAATACAAAATGTATGTTTCTCCTACACTGCAATAT
The DNA here is from genome assembly GCA_036589455.1 of Ateles fusciceps. Taxonomy (NCBI): domain Eukaryota; kingdom Metazoa; phylum Chordata; class Mammalia; order Primates; family Atelidae; genus Ateles; species Ateles fusciceps. The sequence goes on from JAZHEH010003310.1 coordinate 7,592,758, forward strand.
ATTAACTGTGCAATAGCATTATGTCTAGAAAGATCTACATACTTCAATTAAAAAATTATTTGTTGCTAATAAACGCTAACACAATCATCTGGGCCTTCAGTAAATCATAATCTTTTGCTGTTAGAGGGTTTTGCTTGAATGCTGATGGCTGCTGACTGCTCAGGTTGGAGGGATGCTGAACCCTAAAGGGTGGCTGTGGCATTTCTAAAATGAGATAGTAATGAAGTTTGTCACATTGATGGACTCTTCTTTTCCCAAAGATTTCTCTGTAGCTTTCAAAGCAGTTTAATAGCATTTATCCACAGTAGAACTTCTTTCAAAATTGGAGTCAACTCTTTCAAACCTTGCTGCTGCTTTACCACCTAAGTTTATGTAATATTCTAAACCCTTCATTGCCATTTTAACAATGTTCACAGCATTTTCACCAGAAGTGGATTTTACCCCAAGAAACCAGCTTGTTGGCTGATTCATAAGAGGCAATGGCTCATCCATTTAAGTTTTATTATGAGGTAACACCAATTCAGTTACCTCTTCAGGTTCTACTTCTACTTTTAATTCTCTTGCTATTTCCATCACATCTGCAGTTACTTCTTTTACTGTATGTCCTGAACCCCTCAAAGTCATCCATGAGGGTTGGAGTAAATTCATTCTAAATTCTTGCTAATGTTAATATTTTGACCTCCTTTTATGAATTGTGAATGTCCACAATGACATAGAATACTGCATTATTTTCAGAAGGTTTTCCGTATATTTTGCTCAGAAATATCAATCTATGGCAGCTAAGCTTTACAAAATGTATTTTCTTTTAAATAAGAAGACTTAAAATCAAAATTACCTCTTGATTCATGTGTTCAAGAATAGATGTTCCATTAGCAGTCATAAATAATTGTTCTCCTTGTATATTTCCATCAAAACTCTTGGGTTGCCAGGTTCATTGTCAAGGAACAGTAACATTTTGAAATAAAGCTTTTTCCTGTGAGCAGTGGGTCTCAATAGTGGGCTTAAAATATTCAGTCAATCATGCTGTAAACAGTTGTGCTGTTATCCAGGTTTGGTTGTTCCATTTCTAGAGAACATGTAGGGTAGATTTAGCATTATTCTTAAAGACCCTAAGATTTGAGAAATGGTAAATGAGCCTCGGATTCAACTTAAAGACAACAATTGCATTAGTTCTTAATAAATGAGTCAGCTGTCTTCTGAAGTTTTGAAACCAGATCTCTTTCCTAGCTATGAAAGTCCTAGTGGTCATCCTCCAATAGAAGTCTGTTTGGTCCACATTTGAAATCTGTTATTTAGGGCAGCCATTTTAATCAATGATCTCATCTGAATCTCTGGACAGTTTGTTATAGCTTCTACATTGTCATATGCTGCTCAGTCTTGCACTTTGACTTTATGGAAACAGCTTCTTATCTTAAATCTCATGAGCTGACCTCTGCTAACTTCCAACTTTTCTTCTTCAGTTTTATCATCTCTCTCAACATTTACAGAATCGAAGAGAGTTAGGGACTTGCCCTGGATTAAGCTTTGGCTTAAGTGAATGTTATGGTGAGTTTGACCTTCCATCAAGATTACTAAAACTTTTTCCATATTAGCAATAAGGCTGTTTTGTTCTCTTGTCATTTGTGTGTGTTCAGTGGAGTAGCATTTTTAATTTCTTCAGGAACTTTTTTTTTTTTTTTTTTTGCATTTGCAAGTTGGTTAACTGTTGCAAAATGACCTGGCTTTTGGCCCATCTCAGCTTTATACACGTCTTCCTCTGTAAGCTTAATAATTTCTAGCTTTTGATTTAATGTAAGAGACCTACTACTCTTCCTTTATTTGAACACTTAGAGACCATTATAAACTTCTTAATCGGCCTAATTTCTGTTTTGCTGTGTCTCTGGAAATGAGGAATACTGAGCAGATGTAGTGATATGGGGGAAACAGCTGGTCAGTGGTGCAGTCAGAACACGTGCAACATTTATTGATTAGGTTTGTTGTCTTATATGGGCACAGTTCCTGGCTCCCCCAAAACAGCTACATTATTAAGGGTTACTAGCTGATCACAGATCAACATAACAGATATAACTATAATAATGTTGAAATATTGTGAGAATAATATTAGTGTTTGAAATATTATGAGAATTACCAGAAACACAAAGTGAGCACATGCTTTTGGAATAATGGCACTTGCTCAACATGGGGGTTGCCACAAACCTCTAATTTGTAAAAACTATAACATCTGCAAAATGCAATGAAGTAAAGCAAAATAAAATCAGAAATACTGGTAAATTACTTGAAATTCTTAAGTATGGGAAATTTTTCTCTTCTCTCTCATTAATTAATTTATGCAACCCTTTATTTATATTATTAAGGCCCAATTGATATTTGTGTTTTCCTATAGGTTATAATCCATCACTTCTCTATTTTATTGTTCAAAGTGTTTCAATGTTTTTTTTAACTTTTGGAAGCTCCTGGAGTTGCATCCTATTCCTCTTTTACATTCACACATTATTGTGTGTATGATGTTTTATTTTTGGTGGGGGGGAGTTCCTTATGTTTTAGGCACTACAAGATACTCCAGGCTCATCTTGTATATTTCCTGCACAAGTCCTAGACTCAGCCATTTCTCTAAGGACTCTGGTTCCTTTCATTTGAGAATGGAATTATAAAGCAAGATTTAGGTTGCTGGTGTAGTCATTGCCATTGGATGTTTATTTCTTTTAGGTACTTTCAGCCCAGAAAGTTAAAATAAAAATGTGTCCATACTAGCCTGTGTATGTTCACATATCTATAAATATTTCTATATGTAAGCATCTGTATCTATATTAAGCTACATATGAATTCTTGTCAATGTCTCTAACAACAATCCATAACTATATGGATAATTGCAGCCTACTCCCTTTGCTTATGTGTGAATTTCCACTCCAATATTGAGAACCCTCGCTCCCATAATCTGCCACTCATTTATTTACTGAAGTCTGTTATTCCGGTATACCTGTATACCAGTATCAGAATTGTCAACCATTGTCCCTGTGGAAAACAGTTGATCACCTGTAGTATATGGCTTATGTGCTATTCCTGCTGTCTCTGTTCTTATAGACTTCATTCATTCCCAGATGAATGAGATTCTGGTACAATATTTTCCCCTGCAGAGTAGGACTTTGTTATGGAAAATGCTCTGAGTGTATTTGTAAGTGGTTCCCTAACTGCTGCCAGAGACATAACGGTATTTTTTTCTTGGTCCTTCACATGACAACCTGATGAGACTCACTAAAATGAGATCTATCAAGTTTGAAGTCTGAGGCCCTCAGGATTTTTTCATTCTCAACAAATGTCCACACTCAGTCTCCAGTGATTTTTAAAAATTACAGTTGAAGTCTTCCAACCGTGTAAGCTGTTTTAGGTAAGCAGATCTCAGTTGTGAATCTCCACATTCTCCTGTGTGGAGACAAAAATTACTCCATCTTGGTTGCCAATCCACCATGTTGAGGTCTGAGTAGCCCCAATCCTGTGAATGCCTCTTGGTTTCTACTTTATTTACTGTCCGTAGTGTAAGAACAAAATAACCTTGATGTTATTGCACAAATTATAGACTGCAATGCTTACAGCGTTCTTGCCTATACTGAAACGTTGTCTTCAATTGTCTTGATAGATCATGTATACCCTTTATTTAGGGCATACAAGCCTGGCTTCTGGGGAGCAACAATGTGAATGTGGAGATCTATATGTTTTGCAGACACTCAAGATCACATTTCTGTCTGTAAGTTTCTTCATTTAATCACCCAGCCCCACAAACTGTATTTGTCTACCTCCTTCTTTGGTTTCTTGCTTCTTTGGCATTTGGGAGTTGCTTTGCATATATGGCTCTTTCATAGGAAAACCTGTCACTCCAGATTTGGGGGTAGCAGTTTAGCAGTCTGATGGGCCCAAGAAATACAGTTGATTTTCAGTTTTTTTACTTTTCTTGCTGACAGGATAAAAGGGATTACTCCATTCTCTGACTTTACATACTGAAGCTGAAACTAGAAGTTCTTTATGCAATTTTACGAAAGCACCTATTCTAAGTGGACTCTCCTGACTAATCCAAGCAATCACCTCTTGGATAAAAGCCATCTGAAGAGTATTATGAATTCAGTTTTCATATGGACTCATCAGCCATCACCCCAGGCCAAAATTAGGGTCATTCATTTTACATGTGATAATATTGTTATGCCACTGGGAGACACACTAACAAAATGAGTAAAAACTAAAAGAAATAGAGAAGACTGGGAAAAAATGAAATGCTTGCCAGTCTGCTAACTTTTAGTAAAGAAACTCATAGTCTTACATATCACTATGTAGCTCCCCCAGAGTGATTTATGTATGTCCACAAGTTGTAATAACTGAGGTATACAATTATAAGCTTAAATTATAAAGATAAAAATGATAAAACTATTTCTAGTATATCAAATGTAATTAGGCAAAAGTGTGTCTAACGTATTTAGAACAACCACCCTATTTGATACACCTAACACTTAAAAATGGCACTTCAGTGAGTCAATGTCTTTTGCGTGGAAAACCACTCATATAGAACACCTCAGTCCACCAGGTTTTGAGTGGGTGAACTGTTTCTGCAGGTTTTATTTATGACCAAGGTGGTACAATATGTAATTGTAATCATCAGCAGTCATATTAAAAAAATTATCTTTCTTACTTAGGCAATATTATTATAGATAAATCTCCATCAAATATCCTGGGTATATATTATATATCAATTTGGAATTTGTTAGTAGTCTCTTACTTCCTCTCAGTGAGAGCGAAAACAGAGAACGAAAATATTTTCTGATGATAGATTTTCTTCTAGTCACAAGAAAAACTATTTCATTGTTAGAATCATCCTTTACTCTTGGCAAGAGTGGCTAAAAACCAAATTTTTGCATTGCAACAATATCTTACAAAATTGGAAAGGTTAACTCTTTTCCTGTGAAGGCATTTCTAATAGGTACTGGCAGTGCTTTATGAAGCTGATTATTGATTCTCACTGAAAAAGCCTTATGACTGACTAATGGTTCTTAGTGACCAATAATTGATCAAAAGATTCTTACAAATTGCATGCCAACAAGGCATTTTAGTATAGTAGACACAATTTACAGAGCTTATTATAGTTCAACTTTATCCTCCTTTGCCTTGAAGTCTGTCTACTTCAGGGTCTGAGATAAAGAGTGATATTATCAAAATGATACTTTCAAGAGGTGGCTCTTAGTGCTGCTAGGTGTGTTAGATTAGAGTGGCAGAAGCTGTTGCTAGAGAAGTCAGAAAGGAAATACTTTACACACATTTAGATTCAGGTTGAGTTTAGCTGGATAAGAGTTCTGGTTTATGGCCAAAGCAGTGTAGAATAATGGCAGCTATGTGAAAAATTAAGGAGAAAGTTTTAGCAAGACTTGGAGACACTGAAAATCAAGAGAAAGGAAATAATTATTTCCTTTCTTATTTAGTAGAAATAGCATTGATTCCGAGTTTGAGGAAAGTTTTATCCCAGAATAAATTACTTATTGTCTGTCTGAATTACGGAACACAGATATTTTCTAAAATAATGAATGCTTCAGGATAGAGAGATATTGTATGTGTAATAAGATGTCCAGCTGAACTTGTGTCTAAGTTGTCCAGTAATTCCAATTACAGTCCATTGCTGAGAACAAATGTCTTAAAAGGCTCTCATTCCAAAGAAGCCTCCAGCAGTTGGCGTCAGCCACTCTCTCACATGGCTTATTGAGATGTAATAGAAATAGCTTTATTATTAAGTGAACCCATAAGCTACTTCCTAGGAAAAGAGGAAAAATGTAAAGTGTGGTTGGTTATTGGAGACTGTAGATATTATACAAAGTATATTTTTTCCTTCATGTGAATTTTTCTATGCAGAATCAAGTAAAAGAGGGTCCAAGAATGTCATTTGCTGAAATTAGAAAGGGTTGGAAAGGCCGAGCGCGTGGCTCATGCCTGTAATCCCAGCACTTTGGGAGGCCGAGGCGGGCGGATCACGAGGTCAAGAGATCAGACCATCCTGGCCAACATGGTGAAACCTCGTCTCTACAAAAAATACAAAAAAATTATCTGGGCGTGGTGGTGCACGCCTATAGTACCAGCTACTCGGAAGGCTGAGGCAGGAGAATTGCTTGAACCCAGGAGGCGGAGGTTGCAGTAAACCGAGATCGCACCACTGTACTCCAGCCTGGCACCTGGTGACAGAGTGAGACTCTGTCTCAAAAAAAAAAAAAAAAAAAGAAAGAGTTGGAGAAACGACAATAGTAGGGTTGTCAGAAAAAATACAAAAAAAGTCTAGTTAAATATTAATTTCAGATAAATAACTTTTTTTTTTTTTTTTTTTTTTTTTGAGTCGGAGCTTGCTCTGTTCCACAGGCTGGAGTGCAATAGCGCATTCTCGGCTCACTGCAACCTCCGCCTCCCGGGTTCAAGCAATTCTCCTGCCTAAGCCTCTTAAGTGGCTGGGATTACAGGTGTGCAGCACCACGACTGGCTAATTTTTGTAATTTTGGTAGAGATGAGGTTTCACCATGTTGGCCAGGCTGGTCTCGAACTCGTGACCTCAGCTGACCAACTATCTCGGCTCCTCAAAGTGCTAAGACTACAAGCGTGAGTCACTGTGCCCAGCCTAAAGAACTAATTTTTATATTACAAACATGTCCTCTGTAATATTTGAGATGACATTATAATAGAATACAGTTATTCAGCTGAAATTAACATTGAACTGGAAAATCTGAGTTTTATTGGCTACTTAGGGCAAGTTAGGCATCTCATTTCCTGGCTCAGTAGTTGCTGAGTGACAGCCCATTTAGTTTATTCTGTTGCTATCACCTGGCTCAAGCATAGTGAGGGGGTTTTAAAAAGTGTACTATAGAAGGCTGAATGTATGTGGTACACAGTTAAGATATCTCAATAAACCAGTTCCATGCTTTTGAAATTTTTGTTATAAGGTACATTGTCTTGCTGTTAAAAAAAAAAAAAAAAAAAAAAGTATGCCTGCCAAAAGATTTCAAAGAGTAGCAGTCTCTCAGAGCAGGACTTCTCAAACACAATGCACAAAAAATCAGCTGAGGATCTTGGTAGCAAGAAGCATTTGACTCAGAAAATCTGGGGTGAGGCCTGAAATTCTACATTTCTAATCAGCTCCATGTTAATGTTGAAGTCAAAGCCCCACTTTTTACTTTGAGAAGGAATGCACTTAAGCGTTCTCCAAGTTGAATCAGTCCACGATCTGACTCTCAAAATCTCAGGTCCATGAACTTGTTCTTCACAGTGTGGCCTCAGAGATTTTTGTCACCTAGAAGTATTAACCTAAATTTAATCAATCATTTAAAATTGATAAAAGAGTCCAGAATGCTATTCCTTAGGTCACCTTCTTTCTTGTGTTAAAGCCTAACACAGAATATGTCACCTCTCTACTCAAGGTTCCTGAGGCTTTCCATTCTGCTCAGAGTAAAAACCAGGGTCCTCCTGATGGCATCTGAGGATCTGCACAAGCTGCTTCTCCTTTATCATCCTAATCTTACGTGCTCTGAATCTTCCTACTCCCACCCACACCCTCCTCTCCTGGGTCAATAGCTTCTCTGATGATCGTAGAACACAGCAGGCACTCTCCTGATCCTCAGGCTTGTTTGTCCATCATTTCTACTTCACCTCATTCAAGACCCTCCTTCAAATGGACTTTCTGAATGAGACCATCCTGCCCCAGATCATTTTAAATTGCAACTCCTCACCCTTCACTCCAGACATTCCTGTACCACTTATTTTCTAACATAACATATACTTCACTTATTTGTCCTGTCTATTGTTCATTTCCTACGTCCTCATGCTCAAATGCAAACTTTCTGAAGTCAAGATTGTACTACCAGTGCTTTGAACAGCATCTGGCTCATAGTAAGCTCTTACCACATGTTTCTATTTGGATTCAATTAACTTATTTGTAAGAATGAATGATTAAATAAAAAGTTACTTGACCATTAAATAAGGGAGAAAGGAGATGGAAAGTCATAAAATGGCATGTCATTATAATATTATATTTAATCCGTGAAGTAGTAAAATCTAATAAAGCATCTATCTTATTTTATTTCTAGGAACTTGATTGTTTGTTCTACTGGAGTCAACATATTTTTTATTAATGAGTGCTAGAAATCCCTTTTCAAATATTTTTTTTCTCTTTTATTCTTCTTAGTGGTTATTTCCATTTTGTTGAATCAACATTTTTAAAGTTAGCAGCCCATATTTAGCTATGGTTTGGAAGAATCCCATGATTTTCTGGTGGGTTCACAATTATTTGATATTATTCAGTATTTGCTGATGTTATGATTCACATCCTCAGAAATGTGAGGGCTTGTTGATCTCAAATAAAATGTTTTGTTGTGCATACAGTATCTGAAAATATGGGATATTTAAAAGAACAGATGATTAAACTCGCAATTATTGTAGAGATGAGGGAAAACAATAATATGAGTCTGGGGTAGACAAAACAGAGACAATCCATTGAGCAAATTCTGTGTTACCCTATTTCAATTGAACCATATGTAGATTTCTATTCTATTGATGTATTAATTCCAGTTATTTTGAATAGCTGACGTTTAAGAGACAAGAAAAAGAGCTAGTTGAGGAAAATAATATTGGTTAAGAAAATTGAGGACATAGGGATGAAAATAAAGTCTCTATAAGCCTAAATTCTATGACAAAAGAATGTGACATTTTAGCTATTTTCCTCAAATGATTTTATACATTTTTGTAATTCAATAATTTAAATAATTTCTTTTACTGTATACCCATCAATATTCTTTTTTATTAAGCTGTTCGTTAATTTTTATTGCTACCCAAAGCAACAATAAAAATTTCACTAAAGCTTTAGCCATAAAATTACCTGAAATGATTAAAATGCATTCCATCATACTTTTAAAACTAAAGGTAAGCTCTACTATGTATTTATACATTACTTAAAATTTAAAGGCTAGCCTTGAAATAAAATTTGTGTTGTTATTATTATTCTGATTATACCTATAAATGTGTGCTCAACTCTAAAAAAGTACTCCCCTGAATTATTTCCTAATGGTCTATAATACAGATACTTGATCATCTAGTGAATAATTTGAAATATAGCTAGAGTCATGTGTTACAAATTATATCTTTTCTCCACTAAATTTTGAAAGGACGAAAGTTACCATTATGTTGGAAAAATCAATATTCCATTCTACTCAAGTGAATTAATTTTTTGTATTTGTAATTATGTCACATATAATAAATTATATCTTTTTGTATTACAAAATTCAGTTTTATTCAAATTATATCTTTATAATATAAAATATTAATATTGTAATGTCTATACTATATTAATATGTTAATATGTGATATATGTGATATTTGTAATATCCTAAGAAACTTCGAGGCTCCATATAATGTTCTAAAGAACCGATTACTACCCTTTGTAGTACAGATGTCAAAACATGTTATTTGCCCTGACCAGATTTCAATACCTGATCCACAATTCTTGTTTTTACAATAGATAGATATTGTATCATAAAGTCATCAGCTGCCACTTCTTCATTTCCAGCCACAGCTAACTGGACTAGAGGGGGAAAAGCTGACCCAAGAGCTAGGCATCTCCTTGTTGCTTAACAAGTAAAGATACAGGGAATCAATCAGATTCTCTAATGCAGGGACTCAGATTCAAAATCTAAGGAAGAATTGCCCAGTTAGAAGTATGAAGAGAAAATAAAATACATAGAGGCATAACTGGCTAGACAGTGATATGGCATGACCCTGTTAGTTGGAAAGCAGGGTCTGTGATCAAGTAGAGTGAGTCAGCTCATGGTGTGTAAATGACGCAGACATGTAAGTTGTCGTGACTATCATATTATTAAATAAGGACTAGGGCAAACATTGGTAAACCTCTCCATCTAGAGTTGCTTGAGCCAGTGAGACTCTAGAACCAGCTTCTTGTTCCACGTTTTCTTCGGCCTACCCCATTATGTGTCCTGTTTTTATAAATCTTCGTGGAAGTAAGTACTCTCATAGACTGGTGCCATTATAATATTATCCTCCTACTTTGTTTAGTGTGTGTCTTCTCTTTGAAACTGAAATATTTTTGTTTAACCTATTTCTCTAAATATTGTAGTTGACCAAATGATGTCCCACTCCAAAATAAATATGTTGAAGGAAATTATGGAAACTATACAATGTGAACGTATTTGGAAAAGTGACTTTGCAGATGTTAAAGATCTTGAGATGAGATCATTATGTATTATCCTGGTAGGTCTCCACATCCATTGACAAGGATTTTTTCTAGAGACAGAAAATAAAACGTAGACACAGGGGAGAAGGCTAGCTGAAGATGGAAGATATTGGAGTGGTGCAGGTATAAGAAACATTTGAAGCCACCGGAAGCTAGAAAATGCAAGAAATAATTATTTCCTAAAGGCTTTGGAGGACTGCCACTTTGCTGACAACTTAAGTTTTGGACCTGGAGCCTCCAGAATTGTAAGAGAATGAATTTCTTCCATGAGCCACTGAAATTGTGATAGTTTGTTACAGCAGCCCTAGAAGACTGATACAAACACCTCCACAAGACGATAGGACAGAAACTTTTATTAAATAGGTTTTGAATATATAAATCTTGTCTGTATTTCCTCAAATAGAATATTGTGGATATAATTTAGACTATCTTTTTAAAACTCTGAATAGACTTTACAAACTTTAGTTTTATATGACAATGATATTTTCTGTGACCATAAATGTGTACAGAGCTATTTGTTTCTAACAGCAAATGGCCTTAGGTGCTAAGTCATTTGAAATTATTACTTCTTCTTTATAGCATGTTTTAGTCTATTCATCTGTTATGTAATTGTCAATATTTAATTTTTCACTTGTTAAACAGTATTCTAACATAAAATTTCAACATTGGAATTTATCATTTATACTAATGCCTGTATTTTATAGAAATGCAGTACTTTCCAAAATTATTACAGGTAGAGATGCAGACATCTTAAAGTTATTTTTTAAAACGTTTTGTGTGGGTTTGAGAGGGGCATTAAACATTCAGTTTTGGCGATAAGACTTTGAAAGTTATTTAGCATTTCTACCACAGTTTCTTTATTTGTAAAATGGGAATATAGTTAAACATACCATAGAGGTGTGAAAATTAAATGAATTCATAAATATAAGCACTTAGATCAGTGTAGTTTTATATTAAACAACCAATAACTGTTACCATATATTGTTCAACTTACTATTAGGTGCCAACTGTTACTAATTTTGATTTTGTTTACTCAGCTGTACTTCCACTTTCTAAAAAAAAATTACTTTCTTCTGATCTATGCATTGAAAGCAAAATAATTATGTTTCTTTTATATATATTTTAAATATGATATGTAGTTTCAGGTTAATGACCCAATAAGAAGAAGCGTTTCCTTTAGTGGCCCATATTTTAGGGCCTGCTTAGTACCTGGTTTTCTTTCTGAGTCAGTTCATTGTTACATGGCTTTCTGAGTCATAGCCTAACAGAAGCAGTTAATTTTCTTGACATCTTCCACTTGATACGTAATCTTAGACAAAAGCATCACTAGATTGCTTCTTCTCCAAACTAAAAATACAGAACTTACTTTCAACTCCTGTTTGTCCTTCAAAGTGATATCCAACCTGTTACCAATTATTTCATTTCTGGCTTCAAACCCCATACTTCTAGACTCATTCCTTCTGCTTTCATAGTACTTTCTGTAGGTTGAGAGATGGAAATAGCCATCTAACTGGTTTATTACTCATTTACCTTCTCTAAAGTGAGTGAGTGTGTGTGTGTGTGTGTGTGTGTGTGTGTATATGAGACTAAATAGTAGCAATGTAGATATATTCGTCATAGTCATGCATGATAGATACATTTATATAGATGGCAACTCTTGCCATATTACCAATCTAATTTTTCCATAAGGGTTGTCATTCCTGAATTCTGAAAAACCTAAGGGTGAACAACTACAATGACACAATTAAGGTTATGTAAATCACTCTTCGTTTTTTTCAACTCTTATTTAAAGTAACATTACAGCCACTAGCATCAATCAAGATCCTGCTACAGGACTGTGTCAAGTATTGGAGGAGAGAAGATCTTTTTTCTTTTTAGATATTACACCCTTAGAACTCTTTCCTACATTAAAATTATATTACATATAATGACAATTATCTAAAATTTCTACAGTTGAACAACAATTTGGATAAAACAGGCTTTGATGGAAAGAATACACTTTAAGAAGAATTTTTAATATTATTTCTGAGTTGATACAGACATTTCAAAAATTTATTTCTGTACCATTTATATATTAACTGTATATGTAAACTTTACACACACACACACACACACACACACACACACACACACACACACACAGAGTGGTGGTTTGGAATACACGTCCCTGTTAGATATTTGTTAGATATTTGTTCATTCCTGACCTCCTCTGGCATCGAGGTGGATATTAGCAAAATAGTCAACAACATTGTATCATGAAGGACTACTAGAATTAGCAAGATAAATCTCACTGCCTTTGGGCAGTCACTCTAAAGAATGCAATTATTTACAGATACCCAAACTGGCTGAAGCAGGCTCGAAGATGATCCTGTAAGGGTAGAGGGTCAGCACATGCAGCAGGATAGGAGGATCAGGAAAAAGAAATGTCCCAGGCCCTACGTGAGGCTCTCTCTGTGTGTACTAAGAGGTATATTTTATCATGTTCTGAACTTCCTCACAGCTACGCACTTCTTTTTCTTAGATCTCACTCTTTTATGAATAGTGAATATCCTTGGCAATTACGCCCAAATAGCTTTAGCCAAAAAAGTCAAGAGGGATATATTCTGTCATAAGGTACCTTTGCATATGTTGAGAGAAAATAGGAATGATGGAGTTATCAGGAAATGAGCTTGTGCTTCAGGATCAATCAAGCTGGGCCACAAGACATCAGACACAACAGTATCAATTCATGGATGTTCTCTAAAATTTCTCCAACAAATTACCACTTGACAACTCAAAGCCTGACCCTTGGAGCCCAGGATCACAACAAAGATAGAAGAAGAACAAACAAGAGCGTTCTGGTTAGTATGAAAGACTGAATTAAATGAAAAAGCCACCCTTTCATTTCAGCCACACAGAATTGGTAGGGGGAAAATATGCTACTACTGCACCAGGAAAACTACACATATTTTAAAAACACATTTTACCAATATCCATAAAAATAAATTAAAGTTCCAGTTGAAAGAAACAAAACGTTAACTCCAAATCAGAGCAGTGGGGGAGAATTGACATCAAAGGCACACAGAAGCTGATAATAATTTAACTATGATCTCAATGTTTACAAGTGAATGGAAGTTCAGAAAGCAGTTTCAGATGTTCAGAGAGCCGAAAGAGAGGTCCTTGCATAAACCTGGGGACTGGGAAAGGCCGTGGATATAGAAAAACTGCGTGATTGAGCCTTGGGAAATATAGAAGTATGCCACTTGGCTGGATTATGAAAAGAAAAAGCTTGTTACTGGAAATTTGACCCACATAACTATTCTGATTGTGGTAAAGAATTTGAAAAAAAAAAAAAAAGAATTTGAATTTTAAAATCTTGGTGTCACAGAGCTTCAGGCCCTGGCTCACATGTTTTTGGCTCCAGTTTTTACTACTAGGGCCATTGTGCTAGTTGTATGCAGGTGTTAACTTGACTGCACCTGGCCCCAGCTATGTTTTATGCCTCTAGCTTTCTGCTCTAGGATTTGTCTAGATGAGACCCCTGTGAAAACCTACTCACACATTCTAATTCATTCATAAGCCTGGAAATTCAAGGGAATTGACATCATTAGGAGGCAACCATTGGCCAAGTGAGAGAAAAAGCTGGTGGATAAATATTATTCTTTCCTGTTTCTTGAAAACAAGGTTGACAGATTTAGCAAATACAAATACCAAACACCCAGCTAAATTAGAATTTTAGATAAAAATGAATTTTACTGTAATCATATTCCATGCAATATTTGTGATCTACTTAGGTTAAAATTGCCATTGCTTCTCTGAAGGTCAAATTTAAAAGTGTGTTCTATATTTTATCTGCCAATGCTGCTTGAATGAAGATTTCTGTGGACATTCTTAACAACTCCTCAGGGTGTCCTCAGTGAAGTAGAGTCCCAGTTGCCCATAGCAATGGCCAATTCGATAACACATCTTTTAATCATCTTCTCTCCTTTCTTGCTTTATGCTGTTCAGTATCTTAATTTGGCTTCTAGGGATCAGTTCTCAAAATAAAGTAACAACACACACAGAATGTGTTTTCTTTGAGAGAAACCATAACAAACTACACACAGAGAGGCCACCCTTGGGATGGAATTCTGGAGCTAGACTGCTTATAAAGAAATAGGAATTAGGATTCTTTTGCTGGTGGAAAGTGAATTGGTGATAATTCTCAGCAATAAATAGCAGTAGAAGTATTAAGATTTTCAGATATGACGGATTGGGATAACGTGCCCATGGAAGGTGAGGTATTGAGTTAGCTAATATCTCTCCATGGATTGCACAGTTCATTTTTATTAATGAATTATAAATCTTGAAGATGAAAATATATATATATATATATATATATATATATATATATATAGGCCAATCTTATAGAATGCTGTGAAGGATATTTGTGTCTTTATATATTTGTTTTGTTTATTGCATTAGTCTGTTCTCATGCTACTAATAAAGACATACCCAAGACTGGATAATTTATAAAGGAAAGAGGATTAATTGACTCACAGTTCCAAATGGCAAGGGAGGCCTCATAATCATGGTGGAAGGTGAATGCGGAGCAAAGTCATGTCTTACATGGTGGCAGCCAAGATAACTTGTGCAGGGGAACTCTCATTTTTAAAACACCATCAGATTTCATGAAACTTATTCAGTATCATGAGACCAGCACAGGAAAGACCCACCCCCAAGATTCAGTGATCTCCCACTGGATCCCTCGTGTGACATGTGGGAATTGAATTGTGGGAGCTACAATTTAAGATGAGATTTGGGTGAAGACACAGCAAACCATTTCATTTATGTTGCTGTTTATGATGTAAGGTAGTAGTCAAATTTCATATCATTTTGTAAGAAGAACAAATTTTTATCATATTATTTACTACAAATGTGTAATTCCCTCACTGGGTTGCAGTGTCACCATTATCATATATTGTGAACATATATACATGGGTCTGCATCTTTTAATCTATTTTATTATTTTTGTTTTTCTCTGAAACAAATTCATGCTATTTAAGTTATTATTGCTTAATAATACATCTTTTATCTGGCTAGGAAAGTATTTCCATGTTACTATTTGTATTAGTCATGGCTCTCTAAAGGGACAGAACTAATAGAATATATATATATATATATATATATATATATATAGATATATATATATATTAAAGATACATATATATATATAAGATATATATATATAGTGTATATATATGTTATATTTATAGAAGTATTGACTCACATGATCACAAGGTAAAGTCCCACAATAGACCATCTGCAAGCTGAGGTGTAAGGAAACCATTCCAAGTCCCAAAACCTCAAAAGTAGGGAAGTCGACAGTGCATTCCTGCACACATCATCAAGTATGACTTTCTCTTTAAATTTTCTACAGATATTCTTTAGAATATAATTTTACCTTTTAAATTTTTTATGGATATTTATCTTAAATATGTTGTTTGCCTAAACCTTTTCAGATGTTATCAATGTTATTTGCTTTTTAAAATCTGCTAATTTATTGAATAACAGGAATTATTTTTCCAATTTAAATATCTTTGAAGTCAATATCACTAAAATATCAAATGTCTTAGTCAAAAATCAGAAATAAATATTATTTTTACAGTAATTTATGCTTATATTTTCTAAATATAATCATATTTTCTAAATATAATCATAAAATTGTCTGAAATCTTTTGTATTTCTATCAGGAAGAAAGTAAGCATATAAAAAACATTTAATATTATATGTCATCAGGGAAATGCAAATTAAAACAACATTTATATAAATAAATATATAAAATAAACACCTTTATCCCATGTTTAGTTTGCAAATATTTTCTCCCATTCCATTTGCTCTCTCTTCACTCTGTTTATTGTTTTCTTTGTTGTAAAGAATATTTTCAGTTTGATGTAATCTCATTTGCATATTTCTGCTTTCGTTGCCTATGATTTTGGGGTCATATAAAATATTCATTGCCTTATGTTTTTCCATATATTTTCATCTAGTAGTTTTATAGTTTCAAGTCTTACTTTTAAGCAGTGAAGCCATTTTAAGTTGACTTCTGTAGATAGTATGAGATACAGGTCTAATTTTATTCTGCTGCATGTGGATATCTAGTTTGTCCAACATTGTTTATTGAAAAGACTGTCCTTTCCTCATTAGGTGTACTTGGTATCTTTGCCAAAAATCAATTGACCTTAAATGCCTGAATTTATTGATGGATTTTCTTTTTTTGTTCCATTTACCTGTGTGTCTGTTTTTATGCTAGTATCATGCCATTTTTATCACTCTGGCTTTATAGTTTGAAATTAGGTCATGTGACGCCTTCAAGTTTTTTGTTTCATTTTGTTTGTTTGCTAAAGATTGTTTTGGCTAATTGGAGTCTTTTAATTCTTTTTCTGCCCCTTCCAATTACTTGCTTGTATCAACATTTTATACATTGATGTCAGTCAGTATCAGGTCTCTCACCTCATTTGTTAAATTTATTTTAGTTATGTTATTTATTTGTAGCTATTACAAATAAATTATTATCTTGATTTCTTTGTTATTTTGTTTATAATGTATAGAAATGCTATGATTTCTGTATGCTGATTTGGTATCCTACAACCTGATGGAATTTGTTAACCAGTTCCAAAAGTGTCTTGGTGTATTGATATTCTTTTAAAAATTGAATTGCTTGTTTTATTATTGTAGAATTTTAAGAGTTCTTTCTGTCTCTAGAGAGAGAGAGGCAGGGATAGACAGGAAGTATAGATACATAAATAAATATATTTATTTATTATACACACACACACACAGAGAGAGAGAGAGAGAGATACCAATATTTTATTTTTGGTAATAGAAGTTCTTCTTCCATGATTCTTAATGCTAGAGAAGGACTGGGTTTCTTACTACCTCTCTTTTTTGGTGTTAGTATCAAGAATACAGACTTAACCAAGTAAAAACATGAGACAGTCTTTATTGGTTCATGGCTCTGACAACTCAGTCTAGCAGCACAGAGAAGAAAGTACACTTAATACTAGCTGGTTTGACACAGAAAGAATATTTGCAGTAGACTTGGCCTTAGCCAGTAAATAGATATATGTTAGTGGGCAGCCAGAAGTAAATACAATATCTGATAGTGGACTGCTGACAGTATAAAATGTCAGTCTGTACATGACTTACAGGGCACTGCATATCAATGCCTTCTCCCTGTGGCAGTAAAAGGGAAAAGAGAGCCCACCTAATTACTGGACAGCAAAGGAATTAGTAAACAATATTAATTGGGGAGATCAAAGAGGGAAATAATGAATATGATGACCATATTCTCCAGCTTTATGGAAATTTGGGTCACTTATACTATTATACTGGGTGGGTGACAATGGTTTAACCTTAAATCATAACCAGGATTTTTACATTGGTATCAGGGGGTAGGAATAATGGTGTTTTGGGAGTGGAGTAGATTGTTGGTTTCCAGACCAAGACAAGGGAGGACTATTTATGCAGAAAAAAATTGGTGATACATATGATTCATCATTATTTAAAACCAGTTGTGTCCAGAGAAATCATGCCTATTATAGCTAAATATGGCCTGGTTTGGAGAACATAATCATACCATGACTTCTGACTTTTGTATTGAAAAAAAAACGGGTAGGAAGCAACACATTTTTGTGCTATGATTCAAATTATTCCAGCAAAGAGGGAGTGCAGGGCAAACTTTATCTTATTTTTGTACTGTTTGTTTTGATTCAGCATCTTCAGTTCTAGGAGGAAGGAAAACTTTCACATTAATAATAATTTTAATAGATATTAAAAAGTTAAAAGTTGGTTATTGCCATAGATGCATAAGTCTAAAACATGTAACAGTCTATCTTTGTCCTCTAAAATGAGAGCAGGGATTCGGTCCAACTTCCTCAAGGTCTGAAAGGAAAGCAACAGGACAGAGAGCCAATAATCTAAGCAGGGCCTAAAAAAGTAGGAAAGGGTATTTTCTAGGATTTTTTCTAGGATTTTTATAGTTTAAGGTCTTACATTGAAGTTTTAAATCCATTTTGAGTAAATTTTTTGTGTATAAGAATATGTAGGAGTCCAATTTTATTCTTCTGCATATGGATATTCCCCTATCCCAACACTATTTATTGAATAGGGAGTAGTCCTTTCCCTATTGCTAGCTTTTATTGACCTTGTCAAATATCAGGTAGTTGTGGGTGTGCAGCTTTATTTCTGGGTCTTCTACTCTGTTTCCTTGGCTTATGTGTCTGTTTTCGTACTAGTATCATACTGTTTTGATTACTGTAAACTTGTAATACAGTTTAATGTCAGGTAATGTGATGCCTTCAGCTTTGTTTCCCTTGCTTAGAATCACTTTGTCTATTTGGACTCTTTTTTGATTCTATATGAATTTTGGAATATTTTTTTCTAATTGCGTCAAAAAAATATATTGGTAATCTGATAGGGATAGCACTGAGCCTGTAGAGTGCTTTCAGTCGTGTGGAAGTTTTAATGATATTGATTCTTTCAATACATGAGAATGGAATATTTTTCCATTTGTGTCATCTCTGACTTCTTTCAAGTGCTTTGTAGCTCTTCTAGAGATCTTTCACCTCCTTGATTGGATGTATTCCTAGGTTTTTTATTTTTGTGTTTGACTATTTAAATGGGATTACATTCTTGTTGGCTCTTAGCTTAAACATTATTTGTGTGGAGAAATGCAACAAATTTTGGTACATTGATTTTGTATCCTGAAACTTTACTGACATAATTTATCAGTTCTAAGAAGCTTTTGGCAGAATTCTTAGAGTTTTCTAGGTATAGAATCATATCATCCATGAAAACAGATCGTTTGACTTCTTCATTTTCTATTTAGATGCCTTTTATTTCTGTCTTTTGCTTGATTGTTCTGTCTGGAGCTTCTAGTGACTAAGTTGAATGGGAGTGGAGAAAGTGAGCATCTTTGTCTTGTTCCATTTTTGAGGGACAGTGCTTCTTACTTTTCCCCATTCAGTATAATATTGGCTGTGGTTTGTTGTAGATGGCTTTACTATTTTGAGGTATGTTACTTTGAAACCTCATTTTTTGAGGATTTTTTTTTTATCATGAACGTGTATTAGATTTCATCAAAAACTTTTTCTATATTTATTGAGATGATCATACGGTTTTTGTTTTTAATTATCTATGTAATAAATCACATTTATTGATTTGTATATGTTGAACCAACTTTACATCCCAGGCATAAAACTCACTTGATCATGTTGAATTAACCTATTAATGTGCTTCTAGATTTGCCTGCTAGTAATTTGTTGAGTATTTTTGCATCGAGGTTCATCAGGAATATTGGCCCATAGTTTTCTTTTTTTCATTGTGTTTTTGCCAGATTTTGGTATCAGGATGATGTTGGCTTCACAGAATGAGTCGGGGAGTCTTTTCTCCTTGATTTTGTAATGGTTTCAGTAGGATTGGTACCAACTCTTCTTTGTAGAATTTGACTCTGAATTCGTTTGGTTCAGGGCTTTTTTAAATTGGTAAGTTCTTTATTACTGATGCAATTCCAGAACCCATTATCAGTCTGCTCAAGATTTCAATACTAGGTTAAATTTTCAAAAGCAATTACAAGAAAAATAAAAATTGACAATTGGAACCTAATTAAATTAAAGAGCTTCTACACAGCAAAAGAAACTATCAATTGAGTAAATAGACAACCTACAAAATGGGAGAAAATATTTGTAGACTATGTATCTGACAAAGGTCTAGTATCTATAATTGATAACTAACTCAAATAATTCAACAAGTGAAAAACAAATATCCTCACAAAAATTAGGCAAAGACATGGACAGTTCTCAAAAGATTATGTAAAAGTAGCCAAAAAAATGCTCATCATCTGTAATCATCAGAGAAATGCAAATCACAACCATAATGAGATCCCATCTCACACCAGTCAGAATGGCTATTACTGAAAACTAAAAAAAAGAAAAAAAAAACCCACAGATGTTGGAGGGGCTGTGGAGAAAACGGAACAATAATACCCTGATGGTGGAAATGTAAATTAGTTGAGCCACTGTGGAAAGCAGGCTGGAGTTTTCTTAAAGAACTAAAAACAGAATTACCATTTGACATATAAATCCCATTACTGGGTTTGTGCCCAAAAGAAAATAAATTTTTCTACCAAGAAGACACATCTTCCCATATGTCTATCACAGTACTATTCACAAGAGCAAAGACATAGAATCAACTCAGGAGCCAATCATCAGAGAACTGGATAAAGAAAATGTGGTACATATACACCATGGAATACTATACAGTCATCAAAAGAATGAAATAGCGTATTTTGCAAGAACATGAATGCAGCTAAAGGCCACTATCCTAAACAAACTAATGCAAAAACAGAAAACTAAATACTGCATGTTATCACTTATAAATGAGAGTTAAACACTGGATACACATGGACATAAAGATGGGAACCATAGGTAGTGAGGACTATAAGAGGGCGAAGGATGGCAGAGAGATAAGTGTTGAAAAACTACCTGTGCTCACTACCTGGGTGATGGGTTGAATTGTATCCCAAACCTCAATCTTATGCAATATACCTTTGAGAAAAACTTCAACACCTACTCCCTGAATCTAAAATAAAAGCAATAAATAAATTAGAAAATGGAATGGAAAGGAAACCAAGGGAAAAGAGACTTCCATGATTTTATGGTAGACTCCTTGCAGGAGTTGGTTTTTGTGTTCATAGATTGTGTCTGCATGAGAACACCCTTTCAGTGACTGAAAAGCATAATGGCATGTGTCTACTTACGTAACACCAATGTATATAAAAGCTATTGTTTGGAAATTATATTTTTGTTATTCATAAGGCATGTTGTAATGGAATATGGTGCAGGCTTATTTACATTTGATGACTATTTTACAATTTTTAAGTGAGCAGATGGACTTAAGACATTTAATATATTTTTGAAAGGAAATCTAAAAGCGAGTTTATTTATATACTATAAATATATAAACAAGAAACTGTATTTGATACAAATGTCAGAGACAAAAAGAAATGTTAGAAAGTTCAGTAGGGTTCACATGAGGGAAACATTCCAATACTCAGCAAAGTAGTTTCTCAAACCTAAATTACCTTTAATTTCTAATAAAAGTAAGTAATTTCATCTTACTTAATTATCCAATGAAAATAAAATGTCACAGAGCAAGGCTCAATCAAAGCAAAGAAAGATTCAGTTTTTATCTTACAGTGAGGCATACAGTTTAGGTATTAACAATAAAACATTTTAAGCCATATGCTACATGTGATTTTTTTAAACTAGAAATTAGAATGTGTTAATTAGAATGTGGCTGCATATAAAAATATACTTCTGTATTGCAAACACGCCTAGATAGCGACCTACGCTGAATACAACTAGAAAAAAACACAAAGCTATAATTATCACACAAGCCAATAAGTAATTCAACTCAATCAATTTCTAAATATATCAAATGACTGGTTCACAAATTATTGAATCACACAATTGTATGTGCCTTTTTGTAATAAAACTTGTATCTGGCAAGAGTGACTTGTGTACCAATATTATATAATTATTTCATACTCATTAGCCCTTAAATTATTACCACAAACCTATTAGGTATACTCCCTACTATCTATGCATTGAAGATAATGTCAGAAAAGCAAAGCACAAAAATCTGGTTTGATCTTAAGTCATGTATGGTGATATTTTGGCTCACTAACTAACCACTTGCTAAACTAGTCAACACTGATCATCATTCCTTTCGCTAAAATTGTTTGTTTACCTGCATTTATTTTTACGGAAGAGAAAAACATTTTTGAGACTAGTATATTAGTATAGTAGATGTAGCTCAAATAGGTATCATTTAATTGCAACCCTCTTTATTACTTTTAGAAAATTAACTTTCTAACAAATCTTTAAATAGTAGCAGATAAGCCCAGATTTTTTTCCCTTAATACATTAACTCATGTATTGAAGACTAGCAACAGTATATTGCCATTACTACTATTTTCAACAGGGTTATAATTGTTGCTGGATTGTATAAAAAATATCCTTAATATAAAGGTGAAATTAAACATGTATTGCAGAATTAAAGAGAATAAATGTTAAAAAATGAGAGAAAAATCCATTTCAATCAAACTCTTTCTTTAATGTTAATGATAAATATTTTAAATTACTATGAAATTATCAGACCTTTAATAAGAAAAGCAAAAAGCAGAAATAGAGTCCAGAGAGGCAATTTTACCTGACTCTAAAAATGAAATATTCTTTGAGTGATTTAATTTCTCTGATCTTTGCATCCCTTATTTCTATAGTTGTTTCATATATATCATTTCTTTTTACTGCTCCAATCCTTGGAATCTTAGAAGTGGGTTATAAAGTCATTGAGGGTATAGGTTTGCAACATGAATGCTTCATTGAATGAGGAAAGGGATTTCTAGTGAGATGGGATTGATTTATTCTTTTTTTTTTAAAGAAAATTATCTATTTTATAAATATCTTCAACTTCATTCCTTAAAAAAATAGCCACATATTTTATTTAGCAAAAATTTTATTGATCTGAGTCATTTTTCATGTCACTGTTACTCTCCTTTAATTGTGTTCAAAAACATGGTAGATCAGTTTAAAGAACACAAATATTTTAATATACAATATTATATTTCCTTATGAGCTCAAATTCATTTAGAATATGGAAATCACGTCAATTTCTCATCCAGTTCTGGAGATAACAAATTTTATTTAACCACCTGTCTTGTCATTGACTAGAAAATGAATGAAAATTGGACCTAGACAACACATTGTTAGATTCACACCAAAAAGAGCTTGCAAGAAAATACATATCTTTCCAGTGATGAATAAGCAGCACTGCTTACTATTCTGCCAAGGATTTACCATATCATTTGTTGGAAAGCCATGTATTGACATTGATTTTAATTGGTTCCCATGATATGCCGTATCTTGACATAAGATTGAGTTACGGTCATCATCAATCATCAGCACTCTAAATATTAATGTAACATTGCTTTGCATTGGAGTTTAAAATTAAAATTAATGTGCGAGATGTGAAGTAGAAGCAGTATGAGTCAGAGAGAAGTTACTAAAGAATTCTGTGCCTGAGAACAAATATGACACACAGAGTTGAGTGACATCTTTCTTTAAAATTCTAAGAATAGTTACTATATTTCCAAGGCTAAAAATCAGTTTCCTATGGTTCGAAGCTAGTAAGTTTCCATAGTGAGCACTGAGAATTACAGAGACAAGTACTATTAAGTTAATGATGACAGATAGGGTCTAATTTTTAGTGGTTATCTTCAAATAAGTCAATCATTGTGTTTTACTATGCCTAATAGCATGTACTTGTAGGGAGAAGATAGAGTTTTTCCAGAAAAAGATAAAAAAAAAATTAAAAATTAAAAAAAACATGTCTCATCTCTCCACTCAATAATAGGTGATTATATTCCAAGTCATTTTTGCTTCCAAAGAAATGTTGAATTTGGAGGCTATAAAATACTCTGAGGTGTCTTAACAGGCTTGATTGTTGTACCAAGGAAGTGTCCCATGCAAAATTTTCTAGGTAAGGAAGATGAGATAGAAAGGCCTAGAAAAAACAGCCTCCAACTCTTTGTTCTTCCTTATAATCAATATAGTATAAAACAATAGAAAGATTGTATTTTTCTTCATAAAATATGTTTTATATAGAGTATATAATGTGATGAAAACAATGAGACTTGCCTTTTGACTAAACTCTCATAATTAAGCTTACTTAATCCTTACAATACTTGTTGTTATGCCCATATTCCAAATAAAACATATTTTTCAGAGAGGTTAATTGACTTTCCCAAAATCACACAGTTTATAAATATTAAAGCTAAAATTCAAACATAAGACAACTTAACATAAAGGCTTATGTTCATTACCATATTGTCTAATTAACAAAGAGCTTATACAATGATGCAACCCCATGATTCCACAAAAATGAATATTATTTACACTTAAGCACTGCATTTCACTCCATTCCCTTGTTTCTCCCCTTCTTCCACAAAAGAAAGATATATTCAAGCACACTGGAAAATATATAGAATATTTTTTTCTTACTTAAAAAAAACTGAGTTTGGCATAGTTAAGTACCTTGCCTAAGGTCACACGGTAAGTGGCTAGCAAAACTTAAAAGAAAATATAAAAGTAATTTAAACATATCTAACAGTGGAGATTATAATTTATAATATACACACTATTTGAATGTATCTTTCCTGCTGGGGGCATTTGATTAAAAAGACAAGGGGGAAGTGTAATCAAATTATCTATTTAAACTACCTTGCCCTAGAGAGTATATGGATTTAATAATGTCATAGCAGGTCCAGTGGAAAAATATGATGCATGATTTTTATAATGAAGAGCCATTGCTATTTTATTTTCTGCTCCCCAGTGAAAAAGGCAGAAGGTGAAATGAAAATAGAAAATAAATTGTAACAATATATTTGCCTACTGATATTTCTGTAGAAGTCATTCATTACTCCTTTTAAGAAATCACACATCGACCTGTTAGAGCAGAACTATATCCTGATGTTCCTGTCAGATGAAAAGTTTAACCCTTACCTTATTGGATTTTACCACAGTATAACAATACCTATCAGAGTATCTAGAAGAAAGTAAGTAGCAACATATACATACCTTATTTTTTCACACAGAGTTTCATTCTTGTTGCCCAGGCTTGAATGCAATGGTGCAATCTTGGCTCACTACAACCTTCACCTGCCAGGTTCAAGTGAGTCTCCTGTCTTAGCCTCCCGAGTAGCTGCGATTACAGACGCATGCCACCATGCCCAGCTAATCTTTCTTTTTTTAATAGAAATGGGGTTTCATCATATTGGTCAGGCTGATCTCAAACTCCTGACCTCATGTGACTCCCCCCACTTTGGCCTTCCACAGTGCTGGGATTACAGGTGTGAGCCACCACGCCTAACCAAAAGATTATTTTATTTCATGTCTTTTGGTTTATTTATTTGATGGTTCAGGCAATATATAATTAATATTTGCTTAAGAACATCTTATTTTTGTGTGTCATTAAAAATGATAAAACTTCCTTTTATCAGTTTTCTTTTACTCCTGTCAAACACAGAGAAACAATGGACTCTGTTTTACCTTGGACAATTCTTCAAAAGCCTTAATTTGTTTTTACAAAGAAATCTCCTGTTTCCCATGTCTTATGGTTATTTCTTCTACCTCTGTTGTAAGGTTATACATTTCTTCTTATTCTTTAAATATTCTCATGTTTTGGTCTTAGTCCTCACAGTTCAGCAACATCTTGTTATATATTTTTATTTAAAAAGTTTATTCCATATTGAAAAGTATATAACACATTCAAAAATTCTAAGTATTTGATATGTTTCATTTTCTCTGAAGAAGTAGAGCCCACAAAAATAAATGAAGTGAAAATAATAATAAAATCATTATTTTAATTTTGTGGCAGAAATAATTTTATTATTATTTTAACTTGATAGTTGTCACAATAGCAAAATTGAAAATTGATCACTCTATATGTATTAATGATATTCTTCAAGTGAACTCACCCTAATGGTGGTAAATCAAAGATATCTCCTAAATAAGTTCTTTGTGTCCCAAAATTCTGTATCTTGTTTATATCTTTACAAGGGCAACATGGGAAATCAGAGCATCAACTGCTCCCAAGCAGTCAAACTCTTGGCAAATACATAGGATTAGAAGAGGAGTCCTGGGATAAAGGTATTTACAGCAAACATACCTGGAAGATGCAGATAGGATATGGAGCTAATGAAGCTCAAGCTTCTGATACTATCAAGTGTATGTGCACCTTTTAAAGCTTTGGAAGGAGGCAGCAGAATGTGTTTGCATGATAATATATTGCTAACAAATAAGTAGCAAAAAATATATTTGAAAAGTTTACAATGTCTTATATTTTTGGTTTCCTTTTCTTAAAGGGTTCTCTCAAATTGTACAAAATTCAGCTCTGCAAAATTTCATTCCCCATATGACTCCTTGATGTATAATCTGGGATATAAAAATAATATGTTCTAGGAATATAGCAACTCATTATACACTCTTGGCAATGCAAAAAGCATCAAAGCTTACCTGTTCAATCTCACAATAAAATGATTTAAAATTCTTAAAATTTGTTATATATTATGCTTTCTAAATAATCTTTCATTTTCCTTTCAAATTGGCAATTAAAACAAAGCAACTTTGTTAAAATATAATTTAAATAAAATTAAATGCATTCATATCTAAGAATAGGTCACATTTGTAAACAAAACTCCATTCAAGATATAGAAGAAGGCTATTTACAGCATGAGAGGGTAAGAAATTTTGTGGACGCATTTACCAAAGAAACTGGTGAAAATTATTAAAAACCATTTTAAGTATCTGGAATTGCTAGAAAGGCATATAACAAATAAAGACATCATTCATTCAAGAAAATCTAACACTCAGTAAGAACTGTGAGAGTTTGTGGTGTGTAAACCAAGATTGGACTCCTCCTTCTCCCAACTCACTGAGACACAAATTCCAACCTAGACTAATACAGTAGGAACACAGGGCTTTTTCTCTTTCTGTCCTGGAGTCAGAAGACTATCTTCAATTTTGGGAGGATCAGTATGTGTGACTTTCCCATTCTGCCCCCAGGCTATACTTTGAGTGAGTTTAATCAAGAGGATAAAGACTTTTTTGTTTTTGTTTTTTGTTTGTTTGTTTGTTTTTGGTTTTTCTTTTCCATCCAGCACTCAACTTGCAAGTGAAAATCTACTTAGATGCAGCATCACTGAAAATACTGGACTCATGATCATCCTTGTCCAGGCTCATAGTTTGGGTGTTCCACACCTTGAAAGGCAAGCTGAGGATACCTGGGCTCTGTTGTCTCATTCATGAAGAGGCTCAATAATTAAAGCCAAGGGTGTCACTCAGAGAGAAACACACTATTGTTTCTGCTCCCAGCACCAGAGCGGTAGTTCAGAGATTCTGCCTGGGAAGAGAAGCAGCCTTCAGAACAGATTGTTCCAAATTGCTTCCAAAGGAACTGACTTCATTTGCAACACACAGCGTAGAGAGTTCAAGCCTAAAGGTATTATCACAAATACGAAATTGTGATGAATGACAATTGGGAGAGACTGATACATTCATTGGAGGTAGAGGCTACCTTGCAGGCTAACTAGTTTGCTGGAGCAAAACAGGGAAAGAGGTATAGAAATAACACTCCTGGGTTTAGAACAAGTCTTAGACACTGACATCAGTAACTACTCCATCAGAGGTACCTGAATTCAAGTGGATTAGTCTGTGAGGCAATTTTTGCTTGAGGACATTACTGAAGACAATAGAGCAAAGAACATTAGTGGACTTTATTATCTGAAATAGCCAGAATTTCACAACAACAAAATGTGAGACATGCAAAGAAAGAGGAAACTCTCATCCACATAAAGGGGGGAAAAATAGCAGATAACAAACACTCCTGTGAAAGTGACCAAATGCTGGCTATAACAGAAAAAGTATTCAACATAGCCATTATAATGTTCAAACAGCTAAAGAAGCCATAATTTAAAAGCAAAAGAAAGTATGATGATAATGTCATATCAAATAGATAATAAAATAGATAGAAATTATAAAAAAGAACCCAGTGGGAATTTTAGAGTTAAAAAGTATAACTTAATTAAAAAATTTATTACAGAGACTCAATAATAGTTTTAAATTGTCAGAAGAAAGAACTAGTATACTTAAAGATAGATTAATAGGGCATGTTGAAGCCAAAGAATATAGAAAAAGAGTAACAAAAAGGCGAACAGATCCTCAAAGAAATCTGAGCCACCGTTAAGTGACCAATATAGACATAATTTTTTTAAAGACTAGATAGTATTTTATTGTATATATTCCACATTTATCCATTCATCTGCTAATGCACTTTTAAGTTGAATCCACGTGTTGGCTATTGTGAATAATGCTGCAATGGACATGAGAGTGTAGATATCTCTTCCAAATACTGACTTCATTTCCTTTGCATATATGTGTATTGAGTAGTGTAATTACTAGATCATATGGTAATTCTATTTTTAATGCTTTGAAAAGCCTCCACACTTTGCCATAATGGCTACTAATTTACATTTTCACCAACAGTGTACAAGGGTTTCATTTTCTCCATATCCTCACAAATATTGTTATCTCTTGTCTTTTTGAGAATAGCCATCCAATTTAAATTTTTCTGATAATTACTGATGTTAACTTCTTTTTCCTTTTTTCCTTTAAGTCCCGGAATACTTGTACACAACATGCAGGTTTGTTACATAGGTACATATGTGCCATGGTGAGAAGAATCAAATACACACAATAAAAAAATGAAAAAAGGGGATATCACCACTGACCCCACAAAAATACAAACCACCATAAGATAATACTATAAACACTTCTACACAAACAAACAACTCCTGTGTTCATCAATGTTTTAGAGGGATTTTCGTGTCTCTATCTCCTTCAATTCTGCTACGATCTTAGTTCTTTCTTGTCTTCTACTAATTTTCAGATTAGTTTGCTCCTGCCTCTCTAGTTATTTTAATTGTGATGTTAACGTGCTGATTTGAGATCTTTCTTGAGACTTTGTCTCAAGGAAAAAAACTTGTTGAATATTGGGCCCCACTCTCTTCTGGTTTGTAGGGTTTCTGCTGAGAGGCCCACCGCTTATCCAATGGGCTTCCCTTTGTAGGTTACCTGATTTTTCTCTCTGGCTTCCCTTAACATATTTTCTTTCATTTCAACTTTGGAGAATCTGATGATTTTGTGTCTTGGGGTTGATCTTCTCATGGAATATCTTAGTGGTGTTCTCTGTGTTTCCTGAGTTTTCCTGTTGGACTGTATGCTAGGTTGTGGAAGTTCTCCTGGATAATATCCTGAAGTGTCTTTTCCAGCTTGTTTCCATTCTTTCCATCTCCTTCAGGTACTCCATTCAATTGTAGGTTCAGTCTTTTTACATAGTCCTATATTTTCTTCTTTTTTCTCTCTAATCTTGTCTGCATGCCTTATTTCAGCAAAGTAGTCTTCAAACTCTGATCCTTTCTTCTGTTTGGTTGATTTGGCTATTGATACTTGTGTATGCTTCATGGAGTGCTCATGCTGTGTTTTTCAGCTCCATCAGGTCATTTATATTCCTCTCTTAACTGGTTATTCTAGTTGCAGCTCCTCTAATCTTTTATCAAGGTTCTTAGTTTCTTTGAATTGGATTAGAACATGCTCCTTTAGCTCAGTGGAGTTTTTTTATTACGCATCTTCTGAGGCCTTCTTCTGTCAGTTCATCCATCTTATCCTCCGTCCAGTTCTGCCCCCTTGCTGGAGAGGCATTGTGATCATTTGGAGGAGAAGAAGCACTCAGCTCTTACGGGTTTTCAGTGTTTTTTCATCAGTTCTTTCTCATCATCATGAGTTTGTCTAGTTTTGATCTTTGCAGCTGCTGACTCTTGAATGGGGTTTTCGTAGGGACTTTTTATTGTTGAAGATACTGTTGTTGCTTTCTGTTTGTTTTTCTTTCAATGGTCCAGTCCCTCTTTTGTAGTGGTGCTGCTGTTTGCTGAGGGTTCCCTTCAGGCTCTATTCATTTGGTTCACTACCTTGTCTGAAGATGCCAGTCAAGGGGGCTGGAGAAGAGCAAAGATGTGTGCCTGCTTCCTTTTCTGGAATCTCTGACCTCGAGGGCACCAAACTGATGTCAGTAGGATTATTCCTTTATAGGGTGTCTGACAACCCTTGTTGAAGGGTCTCTCTCCATTGGGTGGCACAGGGAACAGGACCCTTTTAATGAAATACTTTGTCCCTTGGTGGAGGGGGTTGTGCTTCACTAGAGGGAAATCTACTCATCTGGGCTGCCTGTATTCCTCAAAACTACCAGGAGGAAAGGCTAAGTTTTCTGGTCCGCAGAGACTGTTGCCATTCCTCCCCCTAGGAGCTTAGGCCCAGGGAGATCAGGATTCTGTCCCTGAGCCTCTGGCTGTAGATGATGGAGTTCCTGCAGGGAGGCCCAGCCCAGTGAGGAAGGATGTGTCAGGGTCAGGCCTGAAGAGGTGCTCTGGCTGTAGTCTGCCACAGGCAATGTGTCAGGCTGTGGGCCACACCTGTGGGGACCAAGCTGTCTAGCTTCCCCTAGCTACAGCAGGGGAAAAGCGGAGCCTGGAGCTATAGAGATCTATGCCGCACTCCCCCAACCCAGGAAGCCCAGCATGTTAGGCAGTTAGTAGTCCCAGTGCTGGCTGCTGCCCCCTCCCCCAAGGAGCTCGAATGGCTTAGATCACAGGCATTTAGAGCTGTGGTGCTGGCTGCCCCCTTTCCCGGGGAGCTTGGCAGGCTTAAGCAGATACTAGCTGAGATGCTGTTGAGAATCTGCACTGCTCCGGGGGATGGGACTCTAGGCTCAGGTGGCATGGGTTCGCAAGTGGGATTTTATGATCCTTGGGTTACACAGTTCCATGGAAAAAGCACGGTTTCCCCAGCTGGGCATGCTCACTCACAGGCTCCCTTGACTGGAGGGGTGGGGGGTTCTCCTGTCCCACGTGGTTCTCAGGAAGGCCGCAGTACCACACTGCTCTTCCTTCTTCTCCCTGGATCATGAAGCCATCTAGTCAGTTCCGATGCAAGAACCTGGATACCTCAGTTGCTGGTGCAGAATTCACTCACTAATTATGCTTCCTTTCAATGACAGCCTCTGATTGATGCTTCTTCTAGACGACCATCTTATGATAACATTTTGTCATATACCTGCTGGTCATTTGTGGTTTTCTTTTGAGAAATGGCCTTGTTCCATTTTTAAAAATTAGGTTATTTGCTTTCTTGCTACGGAGTTCTTTGAATTCCTTATGTATTTTGGATATTAACCCCTTATCAGTTATATGGTTCATATTTTCTCTCATTCTGAAGATTGTCATTTTACTTTGTTGATTATTTCCCTTACTGTGCAGAAGCTTGAGAGTTCTAACATTTATTTCTCCTGTCTAAACTCCTATATAACTATTCCAAAAGTGTTATATAACTGTGGTTATACACTAAAGATTGCCCAGTACATCATTAGATGTCTACTTTAAAATTCAAACTATTTTCAACTGCCTCGTTGGCATCTCCACCTAACTGTCCAGTAGGTTGTTCAGACTCAATGCATAGAAAGCATAATTTCTTTCATCTTGCCCACTCCTCAGCCAAACAATGTTAATTACGTTGATGCTGAAGATTATGCTGATAATGCTAAAGAGTCAGAACACTTCTACCATTTCTTCTCTTCCTCCTCCTTAATTAGCAGTGTTGTAATGTAACCATTCGCTAAATCCAATATCTAGTCTCTCAATAGATCCCTCTAGTGATTGCCTTCACTCTTTTTTTCTTTAGATATATCCCTATTTATGCCTTGTCTCAGCTTGTTCTTATAATAATGCCTTTTAATTGGTTTCCATATAACTACCCATTTCTCTCTCTCTCCAATTCCCCATATAATCATCAGTATAATATTAAAAGTTAATCTGATTATGCCACACTTTTCTTAAAGTGGTTTACAATGGCTTTGGTGGTAAACCCCAAAGTTCTGGGCCTGTGACGAGGCCTCACATCATCAAGAGCCAAACTACATTTACAACTTTGTCTCCTACACATTACCTAACCACAGAAAGTTACACACCACCCAATACAATACAATGCCTTCAATAAAACTGACTATGCATATATTTCCTCTTTATAAAAAGTAGATAAAGAGATTTTTAGAAAAATATTTGTATTATCTGACACAGGATACATATTCAACAAATACTTAACTGTTGTGAAAGGATTAGAGTCATGTTTTCTTTAAAACTCTGGCAGCCATGTAGATGCATCACACAGAGCTCCTTTCAAGAAACAGGCTGCTACACAAGCGCAATTAGCCAACAGCCTCTAGCTGTAGCACTTTGGGAAGTAACCCCAGTGTTTGAGGTGAGGCAATTCTCTCCTGAAAAATTTCTACTCTGATTTGACATAGAAGAGATACTAGCGTCTCACCATTTCTGCCCAGCACAGGCCAATCTTTACACTGTAGCTTACTGTTCAGGATTGAGGCTTTTTCTGAAAGCTTCACTGACATTTGAAGTGAAGCTTTCCACCCAATCTTCCTTTCTTCCTCCTCCAATTTCACAGGGGTCATATTAGCACTGCTGTCTAAAACTCTACTCCTGATCTCTCTGCTCTTTATCTTTCATGGGTTGTGACGGTTAATTGTATGTGTCAACTTGACAGAGTCAAAGAATGCTCAAATAGCTGGTAAAGCATTATTTTCGGGGTATGTCTATGAGGGGTTTTCTGAGAGAGATTAACATTTGAATTGATAAACTAAGTAAAAAGATTATTTTCAATATTGTGGACGGGCGTTATCTAGTCTGTTGAGTGCCAGAATAGAACAAGAATGCAGAGGAAGAGTGAATTCTTTTCCTTTCTTCTTGAGCTGGTTCATTCATCATCTGCTTCTACTTTGACATCAACGATCATGGGCCTTTGGACTCCAGGATGTATGTCTGTGCCCCCACATTCACATACCTTCATTCTCAGGTCTTTGAACTCAGAATGGGAATTCATTATTGATTGTCTTCATTCTCAAGCCTTCAGGCTCAACCTGAATATTACCAGCATTCCCTGTTCTCCATCTTGCAGATGGCAGGTTAAAGGATTTCTCATCCTCTATGGCTGCATGAGCCAACTCCTAGTCTCTCTCTCTCTCTCTCTCAGACAACATACACACACATACACTTACACATGTGCATGTTTCTCTGGAGAACCCTAATACCCAGTGGTTGTCCCCGATAAATCTCTTGCACTTCTATGATAAATTCATCTTGGTTTTTAATTCATTCAGTTCCCAGACTGACATCGAAGCCTTTTTCATTTCCAAAACTGAAAGCATACATTTTGAAAATTATATTTTAGGTATCTGTGTTGTTCTTTTCACTAGAATATGAACTATGTCATTGACTGTATTAGTCTTTTTCACACTGCTGATAAAGGCATACTGGAGACTTGGGAGAAAAAGAGGTTTAATTGGACTTTACAGTTCCACATGGCTGGGGAGGCAAGAATCAAGGTGGGAGGCAAAAGGCACTTCTTAAATTTTGGCAGCAAGAGAAAATGAATAGGAAGCAAAAGTGGAAACCCCTGATAAATCCTTCAGATCTCTTGAGACTTATTCACTAACATGAGAAAAGCACGGGAAAGACTGGCCCCCATGATTCAATTACTTCCCCCTAGGTCCCTCCCACAAGACATGGGAATTCTGGGAGATACAGCCAAACCCTTGTCATTTCACTTCTGGTCGCTCCAAATCTAATGTCCTCACATTTCAAAACCAATCATGCCTTCCCAACAGTCTCTCAAAGTCTTAACTCATCTCAGCATTAACCCAAATGTCCACAGTCTAAAATCTCATCTGAGATAATACACGTCCCTTCCACCTATGAGCATGTAAAATCAAAAGCAAGCTAGTTACTTGCTAGATACAATGGGGTTACAGGTATTGGGTAAATACAGCCATTCCAAATGGGAGAAATTGGCCAAAACAAAGGGGTTACAGGTCTCATGCAAGTCCGAAATCCAGCAGTGTAGTCAAATTTTAAAGCTCCAAAATGATCTCCTTTGACTCCATGTCCCATATCCAGGTCATGCTGATGTAAGAGGTGGGTTCCCATGGTCTTGGGCAGCTCCACTCCATGGCTTTGCAGGATACAGCCTCTCTCCCAGCTGCTTTCATGGGATGGTGTTGAGTGTCTGCAAATTTTCCAGGTGCACAATGCAGGCTGTTGGAGGATCTATCATTCTGGGGTCCGGAGGACGGTAGCCTTCTCCTCACAGCTCCACTAGACAGTGTCCCAGTGGAGACTCTATGAGGGCTTTGACCCCCCATTTCCCTTCCACACTGACCTAGCGGAGGTTCTCCATGAGGGCCCCGCCCCTGTAGAAAACTTTCACCTGGGCATCCAGGCGTTTCCATACATCTTCTGAAATCTAGGTGGAGGTTCCCAAACCTGAGTTCTTGACTTCTGTGCCCCTGTAGGGTCACACCACATGGAAGCTGCCAAGGTTTGGGGCTTGAACCCTCTGAAATCATGGGCTGACCTGTACCTTGGCCCTTTTTATTAACAGCTGCAGTGGCTGGGATGCAGGGCACCAAGTCCCTAGGCACACAGTATGAGGACACTGGGCCCAGCCTACAAAGCCATTTTTCCTCCTAGTCTTCTGGTTCTGTGAGGGGAGGGGCTGCCATGAAGACCTGTGACATGTTCTGGAGACATTTTCCCCATTGTCTTAGGGATTAACATTTGGGTCATTATTACTTATGCAAATTTCTGCAGCCAGTTTGAATTTCTCCTCAAAAATAGATTTTTCTTTTCTATTGCATAGTCAGGCTGCAAATTTTCTAATATTTTATGCTCTATTTTTCCTTTAAAATGGAATGCATTTAATAGTACCCAGGTAACCTCATGAATACTTTGCTGCTTAGAAATTTCTTCAGCCAGATATCCTAAATCATCTATCTTAAGTTCAAAGTTCCACATATCTCTAGGGCAGGCACAAAATGCCACCAGCCTCTTTGCTAAAATATAACAAGAGTCACCTTTGCACCAGTTCTCAACAAGTTCCTCATTTCCATCTGAGATCACCTCAGCCTGGACCTTATTGTTCATATTGCTATCAGCATTTTGGGCAAAGCTATTAACAAGTCTCTAGAAAGTTCTAAACTTTCCCACATTTTCCTGTCTTCTTCTGAGACCTCCAAACTGTTTCAACCTTTGCTTACTATTCAATTCCAAAGTCACTTCCACATTGTCAGGTATCTTCAGCAACGCCCTACTGTTCTGGCACCAATTTACTGTATTAGTCCATTTCCATGCTGCTGATAAAGACATACCTGAGACTGGGAAGAAAAAGTTTAGTTGGACTTACAGTTCTACATGGCTGGGGAGGCCTCAGGATCATGGTGGGAGGCAAAAGGCACTTCTTACATGGCAGGGGCAACAGAAAACGAGGAGGAAGCAAAAGCAGAAACCCCTGATAAACCCTTCAGTCTTGTGAGACTTATTCATTATCATGAGAATAGCATGGGAAAGACTGGCCCCT
Organism: Ateles fusciceps; assembly: GCA_036589455.1. NCBI lineage: Eukaryota > Metazoa > Chordata > Mammalia > Primates > Atelidae > Ateles > Ateles fusciceps. The sequence goes on from JAZHEH010003310.1 coordinate 7,628,119, forward strand.
ATGTTTCAATAACCTCCCTCTGAGCCCCTCCTACAACATGGGTAAATTCTGGGAGATACAATTCAAGTTGAGATTTAGGTGGGGGACACAGCCAAACCATATCATTGACAGAATAAACAAATGTTAAATAAATGCATTCATTTCTTCATTGTTTTAAATTCATCATGAAAATACATTCTACCTGTATGTAGATTGCAGGTGTGCATTGTTAAAGCAAACTAAATATGACCTGAGAAGGAATCTGTACTTCTATATTTGAGTCCTTGTGGAAGAATCATAACCTAGCTTAATAGGCAGACAAAATTGAAAACCTAACTTAGTAGCATGCACCTGTAACAATAGCTGAGTGTTCGCCAATACCAGTGGCCATACTTCAACCACTCATAGACTGCTGAGTGTTCAAACTGCATTCAAATAAGACAAACACTGAGCTGTAACCAATTTCACTGTTTCTGTACCTCACTTCTGATTCCTGTACATACCTTTACCATTTTGTCTATGAATTTGTTCTGACCATGAGGCACCCCTGGAGACTCTCTGAAACTGCTGTGATTCTGAAGACTGCTGGATTCACATATTGTTTCTTTTTTTCTGCTCAATTAAACTCCACCAAATTTAACTTGTCTGAAGTTTTCTTTTAACAGCATGCACACACACACAATCCCACATTTGATTAAAATTATATTTAACTTTTCATTCAGGAAATTTTTCTGAAATATTTGCTGTTTTCATATTCCAGAGTAACATATCACAGAGATTGTATTTCAGTACGCTATACTATTCACTAAAAGTTGGTAATTGGGGCTAAGAATAATTCTCCCAACTCTTCATTTTCAAGTCACAAAATAATTATAACTTTAAATCACACTAAGAGTAAATACACTGACATTGACAAAGTTCAGTATGAACTCAAGTAATGTTAAAAGGTATAGAATAATAATAGTGTAGCTTTACACTATTTACCAATCTAATTGATGGTACTAAGGAGCCATTAGGAGAATATGAGCAATTTAGTTAGTGAAACTTGAGTCATAACTTGAAGCAACAACTGAAATATAGCTAGACTAAAAATATATAAATCTGAAAATTTTTGACTTCAATTAAGTTGTATTTTTAACATAACAGCTCTTTACACAACAGATTACTTTTCAAAAAGAAAATTCTAAATTCTAAATGCATATATATTAAATTAGTTTGCTAGTTATTACAATTCCTAAAATATGTTCTTCTTGATTTAAATTAATTCCAGATTAAAATAAAATCAACAAAGAATTATAATAGTCATTTCAAAAGACCACCTACCTTTGAAAATATACAATTCATTTGCATTTCAGTTTCTTAAATCTTAAGTAAATATTATTTGAATTTACTCTCACTTTGTTTTATTTACATTATCACAACAGACACAGAGTTATCACATCCCATAGTTTCTGTGTGATTTTGGTATTATTTCTGACATTAGTTGTGAGATTTGTTATCACATTTTATCTAATAAATGCTGTGAATATGCTAATATTTTTAAATTTGTCAACACAAATTTTTATGTGACCATTGATTATTAAGTAGCAGAAGGAGTATGAAAACAATAAAAGACACATCACATATCCTTAATGAACTTGCAATCTGATTGAAAGGAGAAAATCGTTATGTATGAGACAAAGGACAGAATAAAAATTGCAATAAATTCTCAAAATGAAAATGAATTGCAATCTCCAAATGCTTTATCCATTTTTTTAAAGCATTGTTACATAGGTTCTGTAAACATCTGATAAATACACAACTGAAAACCTTACATATGAAATGAGGAAAAATTAAAAAGAAACAACACAAAAATTAAAATGAAATAAGAATTATTATGATATTATGCATGATAACAAAGGGAGAAGTAAATGCCAAGTAATCAAAAGTATAAATAAAAGCACTGGGGAATCAAGGTGGAAAACTGCACTTTTCAGATTAAGAATGGGACAAAATTCAAAGGGCAAATTAAAGTTTAGAGAAAAAGATATGTAACAGGGTTACTACAACGTAATAAATATAAAGAAACATTTAGAAAGCAGTCAGAAGGCCAGGTGTGGTGGCTCATGGTGACTCATTCCCATAATCCCAGCACTTTGGGAGGCAGAGATAGGCAGATCACTTCAGGCCAGGAGTTCAAGACCAGCCTGGCCAACATGGTGAAACCATTAGCCAGGCATGGTGGTAGGCGCCTGTAACTACAGACACTAGGGAGGCTGAGACAGGAGAATCACTTGAATCTTGGAGGCGGAGGTGCAATGAACCAAGATTGTGCCTCTGCCCTCCAGCCTGGGCGACAGGAAGAAAAATATAAACTTAACAAAATAGTAAAAATAAAAATAAATAATTCATAGAAAAAATATAAACTGACAGTAAAATGTGCTAAATATTGAGCTCTATTAGTTGATAAGCAGAATAATACCCTCCCTGCTGCAGGAGGTCTAAGTCCTAATCTCTGGAACCTGTGAATATGTTGAGTTACATGCAAGGGATATTAAGTTTGCTAATAGAAGTAAGGATGTCAAATAGCTGACCTTAAAATAAAGAGGGTACTAAAGAAAATGTGGCACATATACACCATGGAGTACTATGCAGCCATAAAAAGGATGAGTTCATGTCCTTTGCAAGGACATGGATGAAGCTGAAAACCATCATTCTCAGCAAACTGACACAAGAACAGAAAACCAACACCTCATATTCTCACTCATAAGTGGGTGTGGAACAAGGAGAGCACATGGACACAGGGAGGGGAACATCACACAGCTGGGGGAGTGAGGGAGCTGGGGGGGGGGGGGATAGCAGGGGGTGGGGGCATTGGGGGAGGGATAACATTAGAAGAAATATCTAATGTAGATGACAGGGGGATGAATGCAGGAAACCACCACGGCATGCTATACCTATGTAACAAATTCGCATGATCTGCACATGTACCATAGAACTTAAAGTATAATAAAAAAAATGAAAAGAATATTCTGGATTATGTAGGTGCATGCATGTAATCAAAAGGGTCCTTAAAAGATAGGAGAGAAAGGCAGAAAAATCAGAATGTTGTGCTCTGAGGACTGAATGGGCCATTGCTGGGTTTGAAGATGGAAGAGAACAAGCTCACAAAGTGGGCAGACTGTAGAAGTTGGAAAAGACAAAGAAATGGATTCTCTTCTACCTAGTGCCTTTAGAAAAAATGAAGCCCTACTTACATCTTAGTTTAAGCCCACTGACATCTATTTTGACCTCTGGACTTCCAGAACTATAAGATAATAAATTTCTATTATTTTAAGCTACCAAATTTGTGGTTATTTGTTACAGCAACAATAGAAAACAAATGTATTAGCAATCAAATCAAGTCAAATTAAGACATTCATTAGCTAAACTTACTCTTCTCTGTTTGGCCAAGATAAAACAAGTAATAGCCCACTGTGTCCATTGGAAAGGTTATATTTGTATTTGTTACAATTGGGTTTATAGGAATTATTTGTTACAAAAATTCTAATCAATAATTTTGCAACATATATCAAAAAATTTAAGGATTTTTTAAAACATTATTGATTCATTAATGTCAATGTAAGATTTTTTTTTTTTTTTACCAAAGAAGATAGGTAACAGTGAACATTATTACTGTCTTTGATAAATATTCTTGGTCTTCTACAAACAAAACAAGGTATTGCTTTAATAAATTAGGGTATAATCAAATAATGAAACTCTATGCATTGGTTAAAATAATTTTTTTAAAGAATATCTTGTAACATAGAATAACAGACCCTAGGGCATCACCTACTCTTTGGGCTTTATCATTTTTCCGTCATCATTATCTGCATCACTGCCTACAGGTTTTCTACGCAGCCAGGGTTGTTCTCTCCCTGCTCAAGTCAGGTCAAAAGAGGAGGAAATTAACAATCTCTGGAAGCAGCCTTTAAGGAATGACTGATGGAAAGTGAAGCTCTGTTTCCTCTAGAGATATAACAAAGAAATGGGTTTTACATTGTTTCTCAGAGTTTCCTCAAGGTTTTAAACTTCAATCACCCATACTGGTAGGGGGTTTTATCACATCACACATCCTTTGTGGTTTCCTTTCCCTCCTGCTTATTTCTCCACTCCAAACCAGGATTTAATTATTTTTCCTAAAACAAAACAAAACAATTTAATCTCAAACCCTTCCACAATACCACATAAAAATATATATTAAAAATCTAAATATTTGAGGAGAGAAAGAAATATAAGTATATGCCTAGATCAAGTTTAATATGATTGGTGGAGATAGCTTCTAAAAAGTTCCTGAAAATTTTAGTTTTTAAAAGGGTTCTCTAGTAGCAGGTGACTTAACTAATTTCTTGATTCCAAATCTAGCTGATGAGCAGAAGTTCATGTGGCTGCTCCCTCGGTCTTCTGCTGCACATCAGTGTATAGAGAAGACACTGAGGAGTTCCTGTTCTGACGCCTGAGTCCCAGCACACTTAGCTTATTCTTTGGTCTGAGAGATCATTTCCTCTTTCTGACGCTTTTAAATACATCTTCTTTGTCCATTGTGGACTTTTAAAATTATATTCTATCCTCTCTTAACAAAAAGAAGCCACATTTGTCATAGATTCTATCATTTGAGTGCTTTCTTGATCATTAATGGAGAATTAATAGAATCTTAGGGCAGCAATACTTTTTATTTCTTACTCTTTGATATGGTAAGATAGATGTGATACAACAAAAGCATTCATCTGTTCTTTTTACTGCTCAACAATTTATATTGGCACTTTATAGACAGGCATAGTTTATTTACAGCACTTGTGTAGGTAAAATTTTACTTGAAATGCCATTGTTTCAGGGATTCAGGGAAACAATTTAAATAAAGATATTAAACATGCCTTTTCATTACACTTAGGTCCCCAGATCTAGAAGAAGATACCAGAACTCAGTAAAAAAGTGGGAGTCAAAGAATCCATCAAAGGTCATAGTTTCTAGAAAAGCTGACACTCTTAGCTTATTAAAACTGTAGTTCATATAGATAGATTTCAGACATCTTTTACTTTGTAGAAGCAAAGAAATCTTATATAAGTGTCACAGGATTGTAAATCATATTTGTAGTTTGTTTCATACTTCTTTAAATTATAACAAAATTGTATGAGAAATAAAAGGACGAAGATGTTGAAAACTCATTTGTTTATTGACTTTCATGAGTTTTAATTTTTCTTCTAGATAAATATTTGTTCCTATGAAATAGATAAAATACTAAATATGACAAAGTTAACATTAATGTAGTAGTTCAACAAAAATTAATTGTGGACCAGTTATTCTTCCCTAGACTGTTGATGTAACAGTATACATAACAAATAAAAATTAGTACTCTAGCACAGAGCTATACCTAGAGTTTGTTCTCTAGCATAAAATAAGTATGAATTATAAAATTCTATCGTTTGTTATGTGAAACATAACAAAATCTATAATTTATTCTTTGGGGTATATTCTGTTACCTAGAAAGAATTACTTTGCAATCTTTCAGTCATTAAATGTGGCTTGTCTGTTTCTATAGGTATTAATTAGGGTAACTTTTTTTTTTTTTACAGTAATTGAGTGATTATACTGACATTAGCAGGTATATTGTAATACTTGTCCTTTTTTCTCCACCTTTATAAGTGACTGGTAAATTTGTCATATATCTGTTCAATGGATGAATTAGCATAAGACATATCTGATCTACCTGTTTTTGGCTCTAATAGACTACCTGTTTTTGGTTTTGTTTTTCTTTCAAACAAGTCAATTGAAAAAAATAATTTCAGTTGTGTTATTTAGGTTTGATTGCAGTTGCTTCAACAAGAGGAGAGTGAAAATACATATTAGTCCATAATATATCTCTGTCAGATAATATATACTTCCAAGGAATTAGTACTAGGTCAACTGATGAATATAGATACATGTAAGAAAACAGTGGTAAAGTTTTCCAAGGTAGCCAGTGGCTTACCTGGGTTAAGAGGGCCATGATGGAGGCTAAGCAGAAGGCAATCCCAAAAAGAGAAAGAAGAATTTTGCCAAAAAATAAAACTATTTTCCCAAATATCAAGCATAAAATAGTAAAATCAGAATGCTAAATAAATATAACAATTAAAGGAATATTCAATAATTATTTGTTGAATGCCAGTCAGATGTTACGTCTTGTGCTAGGTCTTGGCACGGAGTGGAGGATGAGGAAGACCAGACTTGGTTCCTTTTCTTGTTAAGCTTATAGTTTACTACAGGGTATTGACATTAAATAAACACATTCACACATGTAAATAATATCCAAGTTATGTTAAGTGCCATGAAGAAACATAATGAAATGTTATGAGAAAAATCAAGGAAGTGATAATGTATTTAGGCAATAAAATAAAGCACTTTTCCGCAATTGAAATTAAAGCTGAGACCTAAAGCACTGGGAGGAAGAAGGCTATAAGTGAGGAAAATAGCTTAGCTCATTCTGGGACATAATATATGGATAGTGCATTTTACCTATAGTGACCAAGAAAAGAGTGATATGGGAAGAGGCAGATTATATTGTTAGATTCAGAGTCTTATAAGTCATCCTAATTATTTTGTATTTTATCCTAGGAACAATGAGAACCAGTCAAGAGTTTCAGGAAAACTGGAAAGAAAACATCAAAATTAATTTTAAAAAACTCATATTGACATTCTAGAATAATAATCACGAGATACAAGCACAGGGCAGATTGAAAGACAATGTTGGTTTGAACCTGACTGGCAGTGGTAGAAATGTGTGTCTGTGTCTACAACACACACACACACACACACACACACACACACACACACACGTATGAATTAACAAGACTGGCTAATGTAGAGAGTAATAAGGAAGAGGTGCTAAAATCTATTCTTAGTTCCCGAATGAAACCCTACAGAATCAAGGCAGAGCTCAAGGGTTGAAATGACAACAGAATGCACTGGCAAACACAGCAATAGGTATGATAATTTTCCACTTGCATGATTGATAATTTGGATGTGCATATTAAACTACATTAAACTGAAACATATTGTTAGTGCCTTAGAAATATCTTTGCCTATTCACTGAGGCACTGATGATATTCAAACTTTTCAAATAAAGATCAGCAAACTTCTCTAGGTGTGTCCATTAGAGAAGTTTGCTGACCCTTGTTTGAAAAGACTGAATTTTTATTACCTGTAAAGAACCAGATAATAAATGGTTTTGGCTTTGTAGGTAGACAGTCTCTGTTGTGACTGCTCAACTAGCCATTAGAGCACAGAAGCAGCCACAGTCAATATTTAAACCAATGGTTAAAATCAGAGTTGACCTGGCTATACTTTGTCACACCATGAACCTTTTAAGTAAACATGAGATGGACAGGAAGGAAGAAACATTGGTATCCATGTTTAAAGTATTCTTCTTCATCAAAAATAGGAAAAGTGAAAGAAAGTATACTAGTTTAAGAGTAGTTTGACAAATGTATGATTTTAAAATATTCCTGGATCATTATTAAGTGACTTTATCTGTGACATGAGGTTTGACAATGTTGATGCTACATTTTCTCATATTTTTTATAGCATTACCTTTTGGTATGTGTTGTGGTACATGATTGTCAAAATAACAAACAAATGAAAAAGTGTGAAAAATTGAGATGACAAGATTGCTGAAGTAGCTTTAACATGGTGATGTGCTGAAATCTAGAAGTTGAGATGTATTATGAGTTTTGATATAGTGAAATATAATCAATATCAGACAGTGACCAATGTGTCCAACTATCCAATGTGCCTAGCATTCAACACTAAAATACTTCTAGCACAAACAAAATGTCAATGTGACTGTCAGAGGTAAAAAAAAAAAAGAGGACAACAGAAAATTAGTTACAGACTAGGTTATTCTTAGAACGAATCCAGTACATAAACTCCCAAACAAAAAGATTACCTGTGATTGGTGTTTTTATCTATTATGGCTACATAATGCAATGGAATCAACTGAAAACATCCAATTCTTAAACAACTTGTTACATACACATAAATTACATGTATGTGTGTGTGTGTTTGTGTGTCTGTGTGTATGTATGTATTCACTGTTTTTTCATACTCTCTCCAAGATGTACACATCCTATTCCCTGGAGCCTATCAATGTATTACCTTAGATGGTGAAAGGTGTTTGCAGATGTGATTAAGTTAAAGATTTGAGATCGGGAGATTATCCTGTATTATCCATGTGGGCCTAATGTGATCACAAGTATCCTTATAAAAGGGAGGGAGGAGGGCCAAGGTCAGAGGTAGAAGACTAGACCCAAAAGATTAAAGTGAAATAAGGAAGAGCTCATAAGCCAATAAAGAATGCAAATAACCTCACAAATCTAAAAAAATACAAGGAAACAGATTCTTCCCTGAAACTTCCAGAAGGAATGTAGCCCTATGGACCTTCAGAACTGTTTGAAAATAAATGTGTATGGTTTTAAGCCATTATGTTTATGGTAATTGGTTACAGTAGTGTATTAGTCCATTCTTGCACTGCTATAAAGAAATACCTGAGACTGGATAATTTATAAAGAACACCAACCTAAATGCCCATGGATGATAGACTGGACAAGGAAAATGTGGCACATATACAGCATGGAATACTATGCAGCCATAAAAAACAATGAGTTCCTGTCCTTTGTAGGGACATGGATGAATCTGGAAACCATCATTCTCAGTAAACTGACACAAAAACAGAAGATCAAACACGGCATGTTCTTACTCATAGGTGGGTGTTGAACAATGAGAACACATGGACACAGGGAGGGGAGCATCACACACTGGGGTCTGTTGGGGGGGCACTAAAGGAGGGACAGTAGGGGGTGGGGAGGTTGGGGAGGGGATAACATGGGGAGAAATGCCAGATATAGGTGACAGGGGGATGGAGGCAGCAAACCACATTGCCATGTATGTACCTATGCAACAACTCTGCATGATCTGTGCATGTACCCCGGAAGCTAAAGTACAATAAAAAAAAAAAGAGGTTTAATTGGCTCATTGTTCTGCAGCCTGTACAGGAAGAATGGTACCATTCCATCAGCCTCTGGGTAGGCCTCAGGAAACTTAGAATCACAGAAGAAGGTGAAGAGGAAGCAACATCTTATATGTCTGCATCAGAAAGAAGAGGGAGGGGTGAAGGTGCTACACACTTTTAAACAAGCCGATATCATGAGAGCTCTTTATGAGAACAGCACTAGGGAGATGGTGTGAAACTAACACATGATTTAATCACCTCCCACCAGGCCCCACCTCCAATCCTTGAGATTATAATTGGATATGAGATTTGGGTGAGGACACAAATTCAAACTATATCAAGTAGTAATAGGAAACTAATGCAGCAAATTAAGTCAAACCATATCCTGCATTATTTTGGAAGTGATTTTCTTAGTAATAGTATAAGTATGTTGGCTGTGATTGCTATCAATTTTGTCAATAATTAATTATGGAACTCATTTGTGTTAAAGTAACTGATAAAGCAGAATATTCCATTTGAATTTAACTTTTGGGGGATATTTTTTAACATGCAGTTTGTACAAGCTCTTTTCCTTTTTCTGACTCGTGTGTAAAACTCAGTGATAAAATTCAGCTATGATGATGTGACAATCTTTGAAATGCGAAATCAAATAAATTAGATAAAAATGATTCATATCTGTTATGAAAGTATGAGATCATAATATAAAAATGCTAGCAAAATATTTGCTACTTTCGACAGGCTAAGAATTTAATTTTCAAAAGTACATTTCCAAGTTTCTCTTTTGTTTGGTAATAAAATCCCAATTTCAGGAGATATTGAAATGTAAACAGGAAATAGGTGTCAGCCTCAGGTCACACCTACATGAAACAGTATACTTATTTTCACCAAACATTTCACAATTGTTATCTTTAAGCTAAATAATCATCTCTCGAATTTGTTCTTAGCGCAAGACACAGCTTTTGTCTGTGCGATACATTTATTTTTTCCTTTTAAGGATACTAAATATGAGTGAGGAGACATGTACCAAAAGTGATGAATACTGGAAACAATCTTGAGCTAGGAAAAAGCATGAGGAAATTGAAATGTTGGAGAGATAGGTCATATTGGAGGGGAGAGGGAAAAAGGGAAATATATTGTACTTTAGTTAGCTGTCTCCTGTCTCTGTACATTTTCATTCTCATCAAACACTTTAGTCTTTTTTGTAGAAAACCAAGAGCAGAAAGTGACAACAGCAGCAACAGCAGCAACAGCAGCAGCAGTTAAATAAAAAACAAAAACAACAGAAAAGCATTTAGGTACTGAAAATGGTCAGAAAATAAATTTTGGATGATTATATCAACAGGAATTAGAATTATGCATTATAATTAGTTTGCTAGGGCTGCCATAATAATTTGCATTATAATTCCAAATAATGGTGACAGAAGAGACAACTCATACCAGAGTACGTTTCAAATTGGGACAGAAGCAAAGCAACACAAGGCCAAAGCGTGAAACTCAACTATAGAAAAAATGGATCAGAAATAGGAGGAAAAAGGTTACCTAGCTGACTACCAAAGTAACAGCAGAAAACATTAGCTAGAACTCAGCTAAGCAATTTTATAAACAATGTAATCTATCTTTATAGTTAGTCTTAAGAAATTATTTTGTTCGTTCATGCATTTGAATTGAATATTTGTTTGAATATCAAATATGTGTCGCAAGCAATTCTAAATTTGGGACCACAGCCTGGTGTGAAGTAAACATTGTCCCTGTTCTTATGTTGCTTAAAGTTTAGTGGTAGGAAGAATTTCAGAAACATGTAAACGAGTAAGTATGTGCTATGAAGAAAATTAAGTAGGAAAAGGGAATATAAAATGTGAGGGTGTCCACAGGGAGTCATTTTAGAGACAGCTGCCCTCTGATAGAATTATATTAGAACAGAAATATGACAGAAGTTTAAAGTACAGAACATGAAAACTATGGGGAAATAATTAAAAAGCAGATAGAACTATACATGCAAAGGCCCTGAGGCAGGCATGTGTTAGGTGTATTAAAAGAACAGTTTGGCATCCCTGTGACTAGAGTAGAGAGAAAAGGCGAGTCATGGAAGAAGCTGAGGTTAAAGAAGTCACCTTTTAAAACACTGTAGAGCCCAGAAAAACAGAGGGAAACCTGCATCTTTTATTCTGATTGAAAGATGAAATAACTAGATGCCCTTAAGCAGAAGAATCCCATAGTAAAAGTTGTTTAAAAGAATAACTCTAGATATTGTATGGGTCCAATTTTTACACCTGTAATCCCAGCTCTTTGGGAGGCTGAGGCTGGTGGATCACTTCATGTCGGGAGTTCGAGACCAGCCTGACCAACATGGTGAACCCCTATCTCTACTAAAAATACAAAAATTAGCCAGGCATGGTCATGCAACCCTGTAGTCCCAGACTTGAGAGGCCGAGGCAGGAGAATTGCTTGAGTCCAGGAGGTGGAGCCTGCAGCGAGCCAAGATGGTGCCACTGCACTGCCTCCTGGACAATAGAGTAAGACTGTTTCAAAAAAAAAAAAAGAGAGAGAGGGAAAGATCAGATAATATTGCAACACTATGGGTGGGAGATAATGGTAACTATATTAGTTTGCTAGAATTGCCATATAAAATAGCACAGGCCAGGTGTTATACACAGCAGACGTTTATTTTCTCACAGTCTGAGGCTAGAAGTTTCTTCTGAGGCCTTTCTCTCTGGCTTGCAGATAGTACTTCCTTGCTGTCTTCTCATATGGTCTTTCTTCTGTGCCCCAACATCCCTGCTATCTCTCTATGTCCTCATCTCTTCTTCTTATAATGGCACCAGTCATATTGGATTAGGGCCCACCTTCATGGTATCATTTTATCTTAATCACATTTTTAAATGAAAAGTCCTGTCACTGATTAGAGTCACATTTTGAAAGATGGGGATTAGGGCTTCAACATAGGAATCTGAGGGGAATACAGTTCAGTCCATCACAGTGTCTTAGCCTTGGTGGTGATAGTGGCAATAATGGAGAGAATACAAGGTTTTCTCATAGATTAGGTATGCAGCATCAAATATATACCTGGTTGTTTTGATCTTAACATGGAAAATAAAGTTGCTGGTAACTAGGATGTGGAAGCACAAGGATAGAGGAAGTTTGCAAGAATATGATTTTGGGGGATGTAAAATTTGAAATAACTATTGGGTTTCAAATGAAGATACTAAAGAGACAACCAAAAATCCAAGAAGACTTACATGAGTCCCTGCCATAGGCTTTGAAATACCATGAAATCAGCTGTGATAGGAGTTCAGACTCAGAGTGAGATTGTAGTGTGAGCCAAGTAAAGAGTAAGTCCCACTACACAGACAAATAAATTTGCAGTGCATAGGGGCAGGTTTCTCTTTCTGCAGCCTAATAGAACAATCTATATCTTCACAGCCTTCTTCTGTTTTCCTGAAAAGATCCTAAATTGCTCAAATAAATAAATAAAATAATAGTTACAGCAGCATCTTATGTTTCTGCCGAATATTGCCTCCTCTCTGCAATGTTTTTACTTTTAAATGTAACTTTTCTTCATTTATTCAACTCCCCCACTCTTGAAAGTAAGGGTAATTTATTGGGCACTTGTTATTTGCTAAACACCCTTCTTTACAAACTCTATTTATAGAGTTATAGAATTATGTAAATAATTTATTGGGCACTTTCTATGTCCTAAATACTCTTCTCTACAAACTCTACCTATAGAGTTATAGAATTAGTGATATAAACACTGAAGAGAAGGCTGATTTTTACGATAGTAAGAGAATGACTGCACTAATAAACCAGGAAAGAACACAAGTAATCTTACTCTCTAACAAGCCAAGCAAAAGACAGGAACAAATACATACATATATTTTTTTAAAACACTGAAGTTTTTGTCTAAAAACCTTATTTAAGATGTTTGGAATTGTAAGGGTTAGAGAAGAATAAGTTGTTTTAAAAGCTTGGAAAAGCAGTATTTTAGATTGTGCCTTGAATAATAAAAAATATTTTAAAAGGTAGCAAAGGCTCATGCTATAAAAGGTAAATAATAGATATAAGGTATTGAGTTAAAAATTATCTTCATGAATACTTTTTTTTCCTGTGGTCAGTGTTGTTCTGATCACAGCAAACTTAATTTTTTTGAATTATAATTTCAATTACGTATTTTTCAACCCATGGCTTCCGTCATTTTTTTTTTCAAGTAATTTGCAAAGAGTTCTAGAAAGAAAACTTGTTGTTTAGAGAGGCTAATTGTTTACAAAGGTTCCTAAGCAATTAATCTTACAATGTCAATTCTTTAAAATAAATTGAATGCTTTAAAAGCTTCTTTTCACTTACTGTATAATTTCAAATTAAATTGAGACAACGACACTGAGTAAAGCATGCTAAAACCCTGAAGATCATTCAGCTGGTAAATCTGAATGTTTTTGAAATTGTGTCATAGAATAAATCTGCTCTAAATCTTTCATGTGGCTTAAGTGAATAAGAAGTGTAGGAAACATCAGCCTCGACGAAATGTTACACTTTAGGTGGGTTTCAAAATATCCAAAATACCAGAGTAATTCATAATCGTTTTAGTACTGAACTCTGTTGTTGTTGTTGTTTTTTGTAATACCAAGGAGATGCAAACTATATTTTGAAAAATAAATGTTAAATAGATTATTGTGATATTTTCTTATCCTATTTCTCAATAATAGCAAGTATTAAAAGAGCATTTACTTCAGCAACGATTTCTCTATTGTGATCAATCAGAACACAGTAGAGAAAAAAAATCAGACCAGAATAAAGAAAAATCAATCGATGTTATAACATAAGAAGCACTGGTGCTAGTTTGAGGGGAAAAAAAGTAGATTTCACGTCTAAAGTCTAAATATTCATCTATTCTCTTTTTTCAGGTCTTATATATGCAGAAATAGAACTATAGCCTGATACTACATATAATTACACTAAAATTCCCATATGAAGAGAGAGGAGAAAGAAAAGGAAAGAAGGATATTTAATATTAATACTAAAAAGTCTCTAAATTCTAATCTTTCAATGGAAAGATTAGTAATGCCAATTCAAAAAATACCATAACAATGTGTTCTACAAATCAGAGTGTTTAGTCTAAGAATGTTTTATCTATATATAAATAGCTGGAGAACATAGAAATTTGATTTCTCTCTTCTTATATAAGTGAAGGTGATTTTATACACACACACAATGTATATGTATATGCATATGCATATGTATATGGCTATATATGTATAAAAGGTACATATACACGTGCAAACATATATACATGTATATATATGCGTGTGTGTGTGTGTGTGTTATCTTTTATCAATTTTTACCTAATGGATACCACTTTAATTTATTTGTATTTTCTGTCTTTAGGTAATTTAATGCCTATGAAATGCACTTTTATGTTGTTGTATGTCAATAAGCAACATTTATCATTTACCTTGTTCACTCAGTAGAAACTATTCACATAATGACTTCAATTTTGCCTCTTGGTTTACAAAGTCTAAGGTTTTTACCATTTGGTCCTTTACAGCAAAAGGTGCCACTTGTCTACAGTAATTCAGTATTTCTAAAGCATACTACAATGCTTGTTATTTAGTTTTCTCTAGACATAATATTCACTATCCTACTTGTCAAAAAAAGCAGTAAAAGAGTCTAGATATGCCTGTATTTGGTGATTTCAGGGCAAAACACCATTATATTAGCATACAGTTTTTCAACAGCAATATATATACATATACATGTATATCAGTTCATTTTGAGAGCAAAATATAAATTGATTTGATGAGCAGATTTTTCAAATATAATCTAACATTTCCTGAATATTGATTTATGAGGTGGTAGGATTAAATCATTTAATTAGCTGAGTTACAGCTGTCACACGTTGCTGGATCTCTTCTTATTAAAGTTTGAAAGAAAATCAAGCATGTCCTAGAACTGTCAACATAGAAAGTTTCCCACCTACAGAGTTATTTGATTTTTATTTTGTTTCATGTAGGAGAGTGAATACTTTTGACTTTTTCTTCTTAGGCAAGGAATCAATGAATTGAAAATTGTTCTGAACATTGGTAGATTAGGTGATATCACTGTGACTCCTGGGGGTACTTCAAACCCGTCACTGTTGGAAGGTGTAACACAGTGGGGTTTTATTACTGTGTAGAATATTCTTCACACACACTCTCTCTCTCACACACACACACACACATACACACACACTTACCTATGTACTTATATTCTATTTATCTCAGTGTTCTATTTGTCTAAATAATAAAACAGCTATAGCATTTAGCGAATACAAACTATACACACTAAATTTTCTTAAGATACAGCATTCTCTATAGGGAGCCAATGACAAGCAATTTTGTTTGTCCTTAAAAACAAAAAACTATTTTAAAAACTTTTATGCTTTGGTTCTAACACTTGCTTTTCCTTAAAAATATCCTTTAACATTAATTTTAAATGGCCTTCTTTTTAAATTTTAAAAATGCATTTCAAAGTGAGCACATCATGTGCCTGAAGCAACTGTGTGTAGAGCACAACTAATGTGCCAAAGGCTGGAACTGATTGTAACCATTATGACTTACATTACACCTTCACTGGATGAGAAACTCAAGACATTTGTGGGTCTCAGTGGCAACTACTTTAAGGAAGGATGAACACTAAACCTGTGTTTCCTATACAGTAATATATACAGATTGAGTATTTCTAATCTAAAAATTTGAAATCCAAAGAGCTTCAAAATAAAAACATTTTGAGTTTCGATGTAACGACACAAGGGGAAAATTCCACACCTGATCTCATGCAACAGGTTGCAGTCAAAATACAGGTGTACAACACACAGTTGATTCAGCAGCCCCAAAGGAAAAATAAAAGTGCCTTCAGGCTATGTGTATAAGTTTCATGGGAAATATAAGTACATCTTGTTATTAGACTTGGGTTCCATCCCCCAAGATATTGTGTTATTGATAATGCAAGCTTTCTAAATTCTGAAAAAAGTCTGAAATCTGTAACACTTCTGGTCCCAAGCATTTCAACCTGTATGTACATTTATATTCAATCTATATGTGCACTTATATCCATTTAGATTTTCTGTGTTTAGGATATTAAATACCTGTAGTATCCACTGGCCTACCACTGTATGCCACCAAGCAGCCTTTGTAATTTAACTTGTTCACCATTAAAATCACATTTCTATTGATAATAGATCATGGTAGTTTAAGGTCAAGACAGTTATGGACTGTGTACCATTATGATAGGAATAGGAGAGAAAAACCAAAGTTTTCAGATAAATTTCATATATTTTATGAGGTTGTCAATTTTTATATTTTACTAGCCAAATATATACTAAAATGTTGGATATCTCTCATGCCAAATGAAGATGGTGAATTACCACTTTCAAAATAAGAGAACTAAGCCCACCCTCACACAAATACACACACACACACACACACACACACACACACTCCAAGACATACAAATCTCAATTTTGTATAAGTTTAAGTTTTGAAAACAATTTTTGTTATTTGGAGTATTATGGAACTTATGATCATAACAAAAAGCATGCAAATTCATTGGACCTCATCTATAGCTTGATTTCTTTTCCTACTGCAGCAGATCAAAGTAATATGAATGAAGTCATACCTAATTTCTCTTTTGTTTATACTTAATAATTATATGATATAATAGACCATAGATCCCTAACCGTTTTGCATCAGGTTAGGGACCACTTTATAAAAGACAATTTATAAAAGACAATTTTTCCATGAACCAGGAAGGGTAGATGATTTCAGGATGATTCAAGTGCATTACATTTTTTGTGCCCTTTATTTCTATTATTATTGCAATGTGATATATAATGCTATAACTATACAACTCACCATAATATAGAATCAGTGGAACCCCTGAGCTTGTTTTCCTGAAACTAGACAATCCCATCTGGGAGTGATGGGAGACAGTGACAGATCATCAGACATTCAATTCTCATAACGAGCGTGCAACCTAGATCCCTCACATGTGCAGTTCACAATAGGGTTCACACTGCTGTGTGAACCTAATGTCACCACTGATCTGACAGGAGAAGGAGCGCAAGCAGCAATGAGTAATGGGGAGAGGTTGTACATACAGTTGAAGCTTCTTGCCTGCTGCTCTCCTCCTGCTGTTCAGCTTCTGGTGTGTGACCCAGTTCCTAGAGGGCCATGGGCCGGTACTGGTACTGGTACTGGTCTGTGACCCAGGGATTGGGGAACCCTGTAAGAGACTACCTAATCATTAGACTTTATTTAGATGATGTTATAACATTTGCCAAGTTAATTTACTGAATTTTGAAATATTAAAATCTGAGAAACTGTTGAATATTCTACATTTCCTAAACTTGACTAGAAGGACATATGCAACTATGAATTTAAATGCCAGTATCAAATAGCAAGCAGAATCCCAATGGAACACTTTAACTCATGTTGTATGTATTTTAGCTCTAGCTATATACAGTAACTCTGTGAACTTTCACACAACTATTAAAGCAATTTGTAAATACCTTTATAATTTTCACATTTATAGGTTTTGAAGTAGATGGTATTTTTGTGTTGGAAGATAGACTATCATGCTGCATAAATGAGGATATTTTAAATTCCATCATAAAGGCATGGTCAATGCAAATGAGTACTCAGTGGTTCTGAGAAACCTAAGAGCTTGGAACACTTGCACGGGCAGGGAATTATTCAACCTGTTACCTGAGAAACTACTATAGCTAGTGAAGGCTTTCGGCGCTTTTATATTAACCAAAACCTGGGCTGAATGGTTTTGAAGGCATGTCACCTTACTTTGACAAAAAAAAATAAAATGTCTGTGACTCATACATCTTTAAATATCAATGCAAAATTGTTCATTTCAATTGTAAATTTTATTTGTGTAAGGCAAACTATGGATACTCAGTTTAAGAAATATTGATGCATAGAAGTCTAGCCCAAGTTATAAAATAGAAGAGGTGAAATATAAAATCACTACTTACCAGAATGTTCAGTCTCATTTATAATTTCCCAACTACCTGTTTTTCTATGTATGTCCAGTATCTTTATAAATCTCAAGAAATAAGTGTCCTTTTAGAATGATAGCTTCAGATGGGGCTGTTAAAACTACTTAAAATTTTAGAATTTTGTGAGGATGTTTTTGATTATCACCAGGAGGAGGAGGATATTGCTAAAAACCTTGTGATGGTCATGGTAGTCTATCTTAACAAAGGACTCTCACATCCTGCATGTGGCCAAAAATGTGTATGAAATGTTGCTTAATAAGACTAGCATATAACAGTAATACATACAAAAATGTCAAATATTTGTGTAATTTTAATAGTGTTATTTTCCAATAAAGCAACTATAATCAACTTTTTGTTCATGCTGTCCTTTGAGTTCACTATTTTATAAAGTTATGCCATTAACAGCACCATGATCATGACAATCAAATCATCAGAACAGCACTTTGCCTGCATTGATAGCTGTAGAATTAGATGTAAGCATTTAGTACTTCACAATGTTTTCTGTTATAGTTTGCTTGAACATTTGCATTTTGGAATGTATACTGTTATACTTTCAATTGCCTTCCTTCTGTATCTCCTTGTGTGTTATATTGATGTAGATTTTCTTGAAAAGACTTCTACAGTTTGGTTATGGAATCTACGTTTTCATTGCAGCATGGCAAAGGGATTCAAAATATTTGCTACACAAAGTCGGTGAAAATCTTATAGAGTTGACCATACTGCTTATGGAAAGATCCAAGATTCTTACGTCTATCCAGGTACACAAGTATCACAGACTGATAGAGGAGTCAAAGGAAACATCTCTTGTCTCTATCCCTTTCTACCTTGCAACCCACATACAAAGGACTCTTAAATCCCAGAAATATGTAATTGCCTTCCTGTGATGATCTAGTAAATTAGGACAGTGATAGAAATAGAAACTTCCTCTTAAATTTAGAGTGATTTAGACAGAAGTATAAGTCATGTAGATGAGAAACTTGTTTTATGATGAGGAACTGGGGCCCAGAGAAATTTGCCTGCCTGGAGTTATGCATAATTTACATTCCTGCCCTAGGTTCTACAGTCAGATATTTCTCTACAGCAGGCCTTTATGTATTTGTGTATTTTTTTCTGCTTTGTATTATGTAGTGGTAATGCCAAAAATACCCATGATTACTATGATAAGTCAAAGGCATAATAATTGTTATTATGGTTATTAGCTTTAAAGACTTTGATTCACATTCACAAGTACATAATAAACTCCACCAGTCACACATAAAACAAGTTGGAAATGATTTTCAAATGTGTGATCAACTTAAACACACATTTCTGTGTTCTGATCAAAGAACTGAAGTCTCAAATAAATAGCAAACAAAAGTGGAAATCATGTGTTCATACATAAAGGGTAATTCACTTTTCCATATATTATCATTTCATTTCGATTTGATTTCTAAAACTTCAGTTTATCTTTCAACGTTGTTATAGTTATTATAAAATTGAACCAAATTAGACACACCTGTGTGTGTATATATAATATTACGCTGCTGAATTAAATAAATACTAATAGTTTTTGTTAAAGTGGCAGTGTTTTTCTTATTTCTAATCTTAAAGGGGGAGTCTCTACACTTTGAATAGTAGCAGTAGAAAGTAAGAAGACATGTGTGGTCTCAAGTAGACTGAAACTATGAAAAAAAATTGGCTCAGTTCCATAATAGATTTCTAATTTTTTACTTGATCAGTTGTGAGATAATTCTAAGTGGAAGTAATGAATGCTTCACTTTTTAAAATAGACAGAACATGCTGATGATATCTTTTATCCTCTTTAACAATATCAGTGCAAGTAAGAAAAAGTAATGTTTTTCTCTCATATGAATTACATAGAGCTAATAAAAGAATTTTAAAATATTTTATGTTGCTATATGAATCAAGTATAAAATGCTTTTGAAAATTGTTAGTTTTGGGCTGGGTGCGGTGGCTCACACCTGTAATCTCAGCACTTTGTGAGGCCAAGGTAGGTGGATCTCTTGAGGTCAGTAGTTGGAGACCAGCCTGTCCTGACATTATGAAACCTCATCTCTACTAATAATACAAAAAATTAGCCAGGCATGGTTGTGAGCGCATGTAATCCCAGCTACTTGGGAGGACGAGGCATGAAAATCACCAGAACCCAGGAGGTGGAGGTTGCAGTGAGCCAAGATTACATCACTGCATTCCAGCCTGAGCAACAGAGTGAAACTCTGTCTCAAAAAAAAAAAAAAAAAAGAAAAGAAAAGAAAAAGAAAAATTGTTAGTTTGAATTCATTTTGAAATAATACTAAAGACTTTGGAACACTTTATGTGTAAAATGATGATATTGAGCCTTTCATTTCAAAATAAGTGAATAATAAAATTGTTATATTAAGTACAATTACACTGTTTTAGTAGTTGTCACCAACAAAATGTGACTGTCACCAAAAAAAGTCATTGTTGACTCAACTTTTGGGAAAATAGACAGTTTTTTTCCATTTAGTCTGCTTATATTTTAAAAAAAAACTGCCTGCTAGTGTAAAAACCTTGAATGTTTATATATATATTTTGTTTGTTTGTTTGTGTGTATATATATATATATATATATATAATATATAAACTTAAGACTCTGAAAGATGGAAGAAAGAACGAACAACAACGTATGACCTCTGGGCATAAAGACTAACCTGTTTTTCAGTTCTCTGATATTTCTTTTTGCCTCACTTAACCAGAATGGGTGCTGAAGTCAGTATTCTGAAAAAACCAACAGGCACAGACAAAATAGCCCCAACAAAAGGCTGTTCTCTATAGCCAATGGATTAGAAAAGGGGAACTTAACCAAACAGAAAACTTTTAGAAATTAACTACTACATTCTCAAGATGGATTAAAGACTTAAATATTAAGACCTAAAACCATAAAAACCCTAGAAGAAAATCTAGGCAATACCATTCAGGACATAGGCATGGGGAAAAGACTTCATGACTAAAACACCAAAAGTAATGGCAACAAAAGCCGAAATTGACAAATGAGATCTAAGGACACAGGTCAATATATTTTTTATAGAAATGCCATGGATTTTTGTATGTTAATTTTGCATCCTTTTAGATTACTGTATTGATTCACTAGTTCTATCATTTTTTTTTGCTGGAGTATTTGGAGTTTTCTACATATAGAATTATATCATCTGCAAATAAAGATAACTTCTTCCTTTCTGATTAGATAGCTTTTATTTCTTTTTCTGATCTGATTACTCTTGCTAGTACTTCCATGTTAAATAGAAGTTATAAGAGTGTGAATTCTTGCCTGAACACTGAAATACAGCTTTTTTTAATCTCTTGCCCAAATTTCTATCTAAAGATTCTGGAGAGTCACATCCTACAAACCATAAAACCTCATCAGATGAGTTTTATTTAGCTTTATATAATGTGACTTACTTTCCAACCTGTCTCTGACATGAGACAACAGATAAAGAAGGAAATCAATTTTTCACCCCAAAATATGTATCTTTGCTATATTTTGAGATGGCTCTGCAAAGATATCTTTTGTGGGAGAAAATTTAAATCTGTAAAGAATCTCTGTTAACATAATTAGATCTTTCCTCTTCCAGGCAACGTTATAAAAAGTTATAGAAACTGAGATGGTTTCCAGGGTGAACGAGGAGATAGAATCTGTAGAAAAGCAAGTGAAGTTATACAAAAGTAATATGGAGAATCCTTGTCATAATGAAAATATTCCTGTGCCTCTACTGTATCACTGTCTTTTAATAGTTTACCATAGTTTTACAAGATGTGAACACTGAAGAAACTGGGTAATAGTACACCAGATATCTCTGTATTTTTTCCTATAAACAAATGCAAATGGAATTCATTTACACCAGACCTGCCTTATAGGAGGTCCTGAAGGGAGTGCTAAACATGGAAATAAAAGACTGTTACTAGCCACCAAAACAAAAAAAAACAACAACGAAAACACACACTTAAGTTCATAGACCAGTGACACTGTAAAGCACGCAATTATGTCTGTATAATACCGACTAACAACATGGTGACAGAATCAAATCTCCACATATAAATACTAACTCTGAATGTAAATTGGCTAAATGCCCCAATTAAAAGGCACAGTGTGACCAGTTGGATTAGGAAGCAAAATGTGTATGTTGTATGCCATCTTCAAGAAATTCATCTCAAATGCAATGACACCCATAGGCTCAAAGTAAAGGGATGGAAAATAATCTATGAAGCAAATGGAAAACAGAAAAAAAGCAGAGGTTGATATTCTAATTCAGAAAAAAATATACTAACTTTAAAGAATGATGAAAAACACAGCGGTCATTAACTTGAAACATCTGCAGAACTCTCCATCCAAAAAAACAGAATCTACATTCTTCTCTTCTGCACATGGCACATATTCTAAAATCAACCACACAATCAGACATAAAACATTCTCAGCAAATTCAAAGAAATTGAAATCATACCAACCACACTCAGACCACAGTACAAAAAAATAGAAATCAAAGCTACAAATATTTCTTTAAACCACATAATTACATGGAAATTAAACAACCTGTCTCGAATGACTTCTGGGTAAATAATGAAATTAAGGCAGAAATCATGAAGTTCTTTGATCCTAATGAAAGGAAAGATATATCAGAATCTCTGGGGTACAGATAAGGTAATGTTAGGAGAAAAGTTTATAGTGCAAAATAATCACATCAAAAAGTTAGAGAGATAATTAACAACTCAACAACTCATGGAACTAGAGAAACAAGAGCAACTCAACCCCTAAGTCAGCAAAAGACAAGAAATAACCAAAATTAGAACTGAATTAAAGAAAATTGTCATGAGAAAAACCAAAATGATTCCAGGAGTTAGTTTTTTGAAATAATAAATAAGATTGATAGATCACTTCACTAGACTAATAGAAGATTCAATAAAAATAATCAGAAATGATGAAGACTATATCTGATTCAGCAGAATTAAAAAAAAAATCTTAGAAATGATTATGGAGACCTCTGTGCAAATGAACTAGAAAACACAGAAGAAATGGATGAATTCTTGAAAACACATAATCTCCCAAGATTGAACGAGGAAGAACTGAAACCTCGAACAGACTATTAATGAATTCTAAAACTGAATCAGTAATAAAAAGCCTATCAATCTGAAAAGTCCAGGAACAGAGAGATTTACAGGCAAATTCTACTAGACATATAAAGAAGAGCTGGTACCACTTCTACTGAAACTGCTCCAAAAGTTTGAGAAGAAAAGACTGCTCCCTAACTCATTCTATGAGGCCAACATCATTCTGATACCAAAACATGGTAGAGACACCCAAGAAAAGAACACATCAGGACAATGTTCTTGATCAATATAGATGCAAAGATCGTCAATTAAATACTGGCAAGCCAAATTCAGCAGCACATCAAAAAACTTATCCACCATGACTGAGTAAGCTTTATTCCTGGGAAGTTAGGTTGTTTCAAATAGGCAAGTTAATAAATGTGAATCACCACATGAAGAAATCTAATAGCAAAAACCACATGATCATCTCAATAGATGCAGAAAGGCTTTCAATAAAATGTAATATATCTTCTTGTAAATACTCTTAAAAAAATGAGGCATTGGAGGAACATACCTCAAAATAATAAGCCATCTATGAAAACTCACAGCAAATATCATACAGAATGAGCAACAACTGGCAGCATTCTTGAAAATAGGAATAAGACAATGATACCCTGTCTCACCACTCCTATTCAGCATAGTACTGGAGGTCCCAGCCAGAGTGATCAAGAAAGAAATAGAAATAAAAGACATCCAAAAGGAAGAAATGAAGCCAAACTATCCCAATTTGCAGACAATATGATTCTATACCTAGAAAACCTCATTATGTCTACTTAAAAGCTAGTTGACGTGACACAGTACTTCAGCAAAGGTTCAGGATACAAAATCAATTTACAAAATCAGTAGCAGTTCTATACACCAACAACATATCCAAGCTGAGAGTCAAATCAAGAACAAAATCCCATTACAAATAGCCACACACACAAAAATAAAATACCTAGGAATACATCAAACCAGGAAGATTAAAGATCTCATCAACAAGAATTGCAAAATACTGTTGAAAGAAATTATACATGAAAGAAACAAATGGGAAAACATTCATGCTCATAGTGAGGAAGAGTAAACGTTGTTAAAATGATCATACTGCACAAAGCAATTTACAAATTTGATGCTATCTTTATTCAACTACCAATGACACTCTTCACAGAATTAGAAAAACTATTTCAAAATTCATATGGAACTGAAAAAGAGCCCAAATAGTCCAGGAAATTCTAAGCAAAAATAACAAAGCTGGAGGCATCACATTACCCAACTTCAAAATATACTGCAAAGCTACAATAACCCAAACAGCATATTCCTGGTACAAAAAACAGACATGTAGACCAATAGAGCAGAATAAAGAGGTGGAAAACAAGGTCACACACCTACAACCATCTGATCTTTGACAAATCAACCAAAACAAGCAATGTCCCCATTGGATGCTACTGGTTATGAAACTGGACCCCTCTTTCCACCATACACAAATATCAACTAATGATGAATTAAAGACTTCAATGTAAAACCTAAAAGTATAAAAACTCTAAAAGATAACCTAGAAAATACCATTCTGAACATAGGATCTGGTGAAGATCTCATGATGAAGATGCCAAAAGCAATTGCAAGAAAAATTTAAAAATGACAAATAAGACCTAATTAAATTAAAGAGCTTCTGCACAGAAAAATAAACTATCAAACGAGTAAAGAGACAATCCACAGAATGGGAGAAAATATTTGCAAGCTATACATCCAACAAAGGTCTAATAACCAAAATCTGTATGATACTTAAACAAAATTTATAAGCTAAAAACAAATAGTCCCATTAAATGTGGGCAAAGTACATGAACAGACACTTTTCTTTCTTTCTTTTTTTTTTTTGAGAGTTTTTTTTAAATTATATTTTTAAGTTCTGGGGTACATGTGCAGATCATGAAAGACTGTTGCATAACTATACACATGCCATGGTGGTTTGCTGCATCCATTTCCCTGTCATCTACATTAGGTATTTCTTTTAATATCAGCCCTCCCCAATCCCCCATTGCCTGCTATCCCTCCCCTAGTCCCTCCAACTCCCAATAGGCCCCAGTGTGTGATGTTTCCATCCCTGTGTCCATGCGGTTTCATTGTTCAACACCCATTTACGAGTGAGAATATGTGGTGTTTGGTTTTCTGTTCTGGTATCAGCTTGCTGAGAATGATGAAAAGTACATTAACTCATCCTTTTTTATGTCTGCATAGTATTTCATGGTGTATATATCCCACATTTTATTTATCCAGTCTATCATTGATGGACATTTGGGTTGGTTCCAAGTCTTGCTATTGTACACAGTGCCACAATGAACATATGTGTGCATGTGTCTTTATAGTAGGACGATATATAATCCTTTGGGTATATGCTAAATATTGGGATTGCTGGGTCAAATGGTATTTCTATTTCTAGATCCTTGACAGTTTTCAAAAGAAGGCATACAGGTAGCCAACAAACATATAAAAAAATATTCAACAAAACTTATTATAAGAGAAATGCAAATCAAAACCACACTGAGATACCATCTCACATCTGCATTTCTATATACATTTTAGAATCAGCTTTTAAATTTCCATAAGATAGTCTACCAAAACTTTGATTGAGATTACAATAAATTTATACATTCTTTTAGGAAAAATTGAAATCCTAACAACTTTGAGTTTTCTGACCAGTAAAGCAGTTACATCTCTCGTTTTAGCTAAATCTTCTCTTAGCAAGAATTTGTGGTTTTCATTGTAATAATCTTAAACAGCTTAAGTCCAATTTTCCTAAGAGAATTTTCCTAAAGTATTTTTCTAAAATAATTTAGTAGAATTATATATTGTATTTTAATAAAATTTTAATTCTTAGTTGCTAGTAGCATATAAAAGTGCATATAATTATTTAATATGAATCTTATGTACTGCATAGTATTTGCATACAATTTACACACAACTTTCCACATACTTTAAATCATCTCTAGATTACTTATAATATCTAATACAATGTAAATGCTATGTAAATAGCTGTTACACTGTATTATTTTTATTTGTATTATTTGTATTGATGTATTGTTATTTTTTATTATTTCTTTTGAAAACTTTTTACCCTCAACTTGGCAAATCTACAGATACAGAACCTGGGAAGAGAGAGAACCAACTGTATGATGTTTTGTTTCTTGCGTTACTCTATTGTTTATCTGTTCACTTTGTTTTGCTTTGCTTATTTTGGGTTTAATTTACAGGTCTCTTTCAGTGCTTTAAGTTAGAAGCTGATGTTATTAATTTCAGATTTTATTTTTTCTAAAACAGATGTTTAATGATACACTTTTTCTCATAACTACCGATTCAGCAGCATCAAACAAATTTTAGTATTTTTTTTTAAATATCCATTTGGTTTAACATTTGGTTAAAATTATTAAATACCTATTAATTTATCATGTTTTGACCATAAGATATTTAGAAGTGTGTTACATAATTCTCAAATATTTGAGGATTATAAAAATTAATCAATTTCTATTTTAATTTCATTTTGATCTGAGAGCATAAATTGACTGTAGTAACATTACATAAACTTGTTTTATGGTCAAAATATAGGTTATTCTGATTAATATTGTATATGGATTTGAAAAGAATATATATGCTTTTGTTAATGGCTAAATAGTTGGTTGATAATGTTTAGATCCATATCCTGACTGATTTTTTTGTCTACTTGTTCTATGAATCTTTGAAAGAGAGGTAATGAAATCTTCCATAATAATTTTAGATTTGTCAATATATTTTTGCAGTTCTATCAGGTTTTGTTTTATGTATTTTGTTGCTCTGTTTTATTTATTTTGTTGCTCTGATATATGATCATTTATCACTGTTGTGGTTTCTTGATGAATTAACCCTTCAATCATTGTGAAATGGCCTTCTTTGCTGCTAAGAATATTTATTGCTCTGAAACATACATTTCAGGTATTCCTTTTTTAAAAAATATTGTCTTCTTGCTATATTTTTTCAATTATTTTACTTTTAAACAAATTTATTATTTTAAGTGTTTCTTAAAGTGGCATATAGTTGGCTCTTGCCTCTCCATACTATCTGCTAATCTGTTCCCTGTAATTTCCATATTTAGATCATTTGTATTTAGCATGATTATGGATATGTTTATTTTTAAGTCTATCATTTCAGTGTTTGTTTTGTATTTGCCCAACATAAACTGTGTTTCTTTTTCCTCTTTTTCTTATACTTTCTTTTCCATTTGGTATTTTTTATGATTTCATTTTTAATTTTTATTTCTTTATTAGCTGTTTGGCATAATTCCATATTTTAATGATTGTCTTAGCATTTCTAAAAGTGATTTTTGATCAGAGGTAATTTTGTACCACCACAGGATATTTAGCTACATCTGGAGACATGGTTGTCAGATATGATGGGACATGCTACTAGTGTTAAGTGGGTGGAATTCAGGGATGCTGCTAAATGTCATACAATATACAAGATAGCTCCTCACAATGAAGAATCATTCAGTCCAGTAATGCTAAGGTTCACAAACTCTAGTCTATTGTATATTCATTTAATTTATGTTCATTTTCTTTAAAGTAATATCAGGCAAATTTAAGAACACTTAAATAGTATAATTCCATTTCTCTACTCTGTGTCTCTATGCTATTGTTCTCCAGTATTTTAGTCCTGTGTGTGTTACCAACCCCAGCTACACTTTTATGATTTCTCTTTAATGGGTTACATTTTAAAGAGATTTAAATAATCACAAAAGAGTATATATTTTTCAATACAGTTGCCATTTATTGTGCTCTTCATTCCTTGTTTATGTCTACATAGCTATCCAATATACTGCATTTTTCACACTGAAGGACTTCTTTAGCGTTTCTTATAGTGTGGTTTTGCTATTAATACTTTTTTAAAGATTTTTATGTCTTGTAAAGTCCTCACATATCTTTCACTTTCAAAGGCATTTTCTCTGGATAGGCTATCCTGGATTCATAGTTATTTTTGTTTTCCATCTGGACTTCAAATACACTTCCCCCCTTTGTTGCCACATTGTTTCTGATGAAATATATCTGCTGTCATTCTTATCTTTGTTCTTCTTTGTGTTCTGAATCATTTTTCTCAGAATACTTTTAAGATTTTCCCTTTGTCACTGCTTTTAAGCAATTTGGTTATGTGAAAATTTGATGCAGTTTTCTGCAGAACTTTTTGTGCTTTGAAGTTGTTTAGCTTCTTAAAACTTGGATTATTGTTTTCAATTAAATTTAGACATACTCACTCACTACTTTTTCTGCTCTCACTTCTTTGAAGGCTCAAATTTCATGTGTCTAGGCTACTTGATGCCATCCCACGGCTTATTTAGGTTAAATATATTGATATGCCTTTAATTTAATTTTCCTTTTCTTCTGTAATATCCTCTTTGCTATTAATGCCATCCAGAGATTATTACCATATTAGGAATTGTAGTTTTAATTTTGAGAAGTTCAATTTGTCCTTTAATTTTTTCATGTCTAATTGATTTTTGAACATATAAATACAGATGAAATAACTTTCTTTGTTCTTCACTGTTAATTCTAGCATCTATGTCAGTTCTGGGTTGATTTTTAATTATTATTCCCTGAACTATAGGCTTATATGGTCGCCATTTTAAATTTTACCTTTTGGGTGCTGAATGTTTTCCATTTTTACATATATTATTGAGTTGTTCTGGGATATAATTGTTTCTTGCTTTTAATATTTGTTATGCAACAACAGAGCAAAGTTTAGTCTAGGGTTTATTATTTCCTACTACTGAGAAAAGATCATTCTGAGTACTTTTCCAGTGTCCTATGAATTATGAAGCCTTCCTTTGTCAGTATGAGAAACTGTTCCCTTTAATTCTTGGGTATAGTTCCTTCCATGTTTTCTGACAGCTTCTTCATATGCAGTGTGTTGATCAACATTCTGCTGAATACTTTAGGGGAACAGACTTGAGGCTTCCGGCTTTCATCTTTCTCCTGTACTAGATGCTTCTTGCCCTTAAACACTGGACTCCAAGTTCTTCAGCTTTTGGACTCCTGGACTTACACCAGTGATTTGCCAGGGCTCTAGGGCCTTCAGCCACAGACTGAAGGCTACATTGCTGGCTTCTCCACTTTTGAGGTTTTGGGACTTGGACTGGCTTCCTGGCTTCTCAGCTTGCAGACAACCTATATGGGACTTCACCTTGTGATCCTGTGAGTCAATACTCCCAATAAACTCTGCTTTATATATATATGTGTGCATGCATATATATATTATATTCATATATCCTATTACTTTTGTCCCTTTAGAGAACCTTGACTAATACATATAACAATCAGAAATCTTGATCCAAATGTGTTTCACTATTGAACTTAAAATAAGACCACGGTGCATTTAAAAAAACACAAACTTTCAGAATTAATAAGTTAATATGTAAAGTGCTTTTCTGGCCTGTGTCAGAAATGCTATTACTTATTTTTATATACACAGTAGCTGTTAGGTCAATTAATAGCGATTTTATTTTACCCCTTTTAAGTTGAATAACAGTAATAACAAAATAAGGATTCATACAATGGGACTAGGAAGAAAACAGTGTGATATAAAGATGAGAGCCAGCACTGTCAAATCACCTGGTTTTAGTCCCTGCTCTGAAAATTACCTGTGTGACTGCAGATAAACTCTTTAACATTTCTGAATTTCAACATAATTGTGCTCAAAGTGCCTAGCACAAAATCATAAGGCAATGGAATTTTTATTGTTCTTTTATGTAAATTTATGACATAATATAAAAGTCTCTTTCTCTCCAATTGATATGCTATCTTCCAGATCAAAAGAGATTAGAAAGTCTTGGGTTTTCCCTGAGAAATGACATAAATAATTTAGGTTACCAACCCAAGCTGAATTCCAGTGATGCCCAAAATGTCATGAAAGCCTAATCCAAATGACTTGAGCACAAAGCTAATTTCTACAGGGTTAGATCAATATTAAAATTGGCTTTTTGATCATTTATTATGTTTAAGCAACCGGATAGGGAAGCCTTTCTTTTCTTCCTGCATTACTAGTCTAGTCCTTCTTAGATCAAATTCTTGATGAGTTCATTGTGATTATTTGACAAATGTAAAATAATTATTTAATAAATAATAGATTTAATTTCAACCTTGTGAACTTAAAATTTATCTATGACATTAAAAATGTGTTGCCATAATAACAACCTATTATGTGGTTCTTAGGTTGGAGCATATAAAATTGCTGCTACTTGACCATTTACAGTAATAATAAAAATAATTTTGTGTTCATCTAAATATAATAAAAGATAATAGCTTATATTATAGTAAAAAGAACACTCAGTCATTAAAAACATTTCAAAAATGATGTTCCTTTCAGAATCATGGAAAACAATCATTTTATTCTAGCTGCATTCGAAATAATATTATTCTGGCATATCGGACATAATATACAATATTTGGCTTTGTTACCTTGCTGCTCAAGTTGGCATTATTTAAATATACTTTTTTTTTTGAAGCACCTTTTCCTGGAAAAATCTTGACACTCAATGGCATAACATCTCCAAGTTTCAGGCTGTCAGACAGTCACATTGGCACTGTCAGGCAAAAGGCTAATGAGTCTGAGATGGTCCTAAAATAAGGACTAAAACATTTGGAAGGCCTGGCAGATAGCATTAATTAAATGGGAAATAATCAGCTTTAGAGCAGTTGATTAGGGAAGAGGGCAAATTCTACTTGCAAATTGGACATAGTTGGCAGGTTAACCTGAGCAGGTCTCAGTGCTATTGAAATCTCATAATGGTGCTTTGTGAATCCTTGCTCTTAAGCTTTGACATTTTATAATTAAGTTACTTAGTATATTGTTTCTTTTGTGAGTGACGGGCTGTTTAATACAGAAAATCTTTAAAAGCTGCTAAAATGCATTTAGTCTATGAATTTAAATAAGCATCATTTGCCTAAAATGAAATCAACAAATTATCTTGTGGTTTACTCTCTTCCAGCCAGTACCACATCTGTCAAGCTGCCTTTTATTTTTATTTTCTTAATTTAACAGTTTGGGAAATGATTACCATTGGACATCCCTATTTAATTCCTCCAAAATATGAGAGCTTGAATGGATTTGTAGTGGGTTGCAATAAACTATTTTTGTTATGATGTTATATTTTTAAATTTTAACTGACAAACAAAATGCTGAATATATTTGTGAAAAAATAAATGTATCCAAATTACTAGAAGAAAATCTCTTATCCTTATGCCTTACATAAAATTGATGCATTAAAACTAGAGGAAAATTATTTGATATGTATTTTCATTTATATAATATTAGTGATCCAATTTATTGCCTATCAGAAAAGTTATACAATGATTAAGAAAACTCTCACAAATTAAAAATGAAAACTTTCTTACGATATTGTATATAATTAAATTGATATGACATTATTTTAGGATTTTTTTTTTGATATGTTATGAGTAAGGTAACTCAGAAATAACTTGTGTCAGTTCTACACCTGTAATTATGTGGAATTATGTTAATTAGACTAACTAAAATGTGTTAAACATTAATGATTAATGATAAGAAAGAAAAAAAATTTGAAAGTATAATAAAACTCCAAACTGATCTTGATTGAATATTTTTACACAAAAGGAAAGGAATTATGCCAATAAATGGAACAATTACATGCTAATAACAATAGCAATAATGATACGTATGAGGATCGAGCTTTAGATTCTACTAAAAATTTCAAGCCATTGATATCTCTAATCAGAGATTATAAAGTAATACTATATAGCATATTTAGCATATTGTCCTTTAATTAACCACTTTGCAGCTTTCAAGGTATTTATATTCATTGTCTCACTTGTTCCTTATAAGAACCCTATGGCAATGCTGACTGTACTGGAAACCAAATCTAAGAGATGGGACACCAAACTTCTTTGTTTTGCAATAATGGAGTAAGTTATTCTTCTTAATTAGTAATAAAACTATATTAGCACACATGATACCATTAAGTTTTGAACACATCCACCAAAAAAGGTGTGTTGGAAACTTGCTCTCGTATGCCATAGTGTTGAGAGGTGGGGCTTAATGAGGCGATAAGTCCAGCAGGATGGAATGAAGAGATTAATGCTATTATTGTCGGAGTGGATTTCTTCTAAAATGACAAGTTTGATGAACTCTATTTACCCGCAGTCTCAGGTATTCTGTTATAATAGCACCAAATGGACTGACACAAATACGAACATCATTTTAATAAACTAATGATGTAAACAAGGTGATACTCTAGATTTGATTATAGAGTAAGATCTACGCCAGGTAATTATTGGCTCTCTCCCCTCTAAAAGGTCAAATTCTTTTCTCTATGAAAATCTGGGCATTCTAGGCTGAAGCTTCTTCTCTCTAAGACTCTAATTTGCTTTGAAGAGCCATTCACTTTGCCATCCCTCCTCCCAGTCACTTTACTTGCTTAAATGCCACAAGCTGATTATTTTACAAATGTCCCTAAGATGGAAAAATTAGACTTTCCACTAGCTAGTAAATTATTTGAAAATTGAAGTGCTGTCTTACAGATCTTAAAAATTTAAGTTAGGAAAATTTTCTAAGAAAAAAAAATTCTTTGCTTTCTTGTCCAGGTGAAAATACTTGCTTTTATAAAAAAATTGTTTTCTGTATGTCAACCTTTATTATCATTTACTAGTGTCAGTTAATAATTTATTGTATGAGTTTTATGTCCTCTAAACAAGAAAACTAAATGATTGAAAATGTTTCTTCATATAAAACACTGACTACTTGAAATTTTAAGGGCATATAATCTCACATTCTTGAGCAAAGAGGGGAAAATGTCAAATACATTAAATTCACATATTCTATTCTTTATTAGCTACTCTTACTGTAAGTTCCTTTGTCATCTGTCACATAAAAATTTTTGAAGCAGTAAATACGAAATTGCTTTCCAACTGGCTTTAAGTACTTTGGTAAGACTTTTCAAGTTGGTCATTTTAATTAATGATAGGCCAACAAAATTTAATAATTTTATGTTAAGGGAATTATAAAATAAGAAAATTATTAAACAAACATTCATAGTTGTATTAATAAGCATATATTTATATATCACACAACAATGAAAATGGTACAGCATTGTTTTAAAAATAATCAATAAATTAAGATTATTTTTGCTAGAGTATTATTTAAATATGTAATAAAAATGTATATCAATATTTATTATATTAAATTGATATATACATGTATAAGTTATTATATTTACAGATGAGAAGATAGACCAAATAAGTACATATAATATGCAAATATATGAGACTATAATGGATATTAAGACATTTGCCAAATTAAATACAGACTAGCCAATTAACAACATTGATTTATCCTCAACTTTACATAACTTATGAGGTCAGGACTATATTAGAAAATAAAAAATTAGACAAGCCTTGATTGTTTTTTTCTTACAAAGATGGCAAACCAGTTGTGTTCTACCTGTGTGACTCAAAAATACTTGGAAAGACAATTACACGCAATGCTCTCTGAATAATAATAATACAGTGGCAAAAAGTGCAATTTCAGAGTGTGCATAGACTCAATTTCCAATCAGGACATAGCTGAAGAATACAGTATTTTATTAAAATGAAGAACTTTTAGAATTTTTATATTTGAAGTTGATTTTTCCAAAGAAAGTTCTGCCAGTATAGATCATCTAACTTTGCATTATGGTTTCATATGAGTAAAATTCTAAGACACTAATGAAATTATTGTTGAAGAATGTACTTCTTCTCATATACTGATATACATCTGAAGGTTAGAATAGTTCTATAAATGTACACTGTATCTGGGGTATTTTAACATGGTTTAAAAGTTATTTTCAGGCATTTAAATGGTTTCTACCAGCTATCACATTTTCAAAATCAATTATATGACATGATGTATTAAAATAAGATCTCTGAAACACAGAACAAAGTCTAACGGTAATTTTTGCTAGATCTCAGTGTTTCTACATGGAAACAAGTCAGAGCCTGTTGAAGCACATAGTATCCAAGTATATGCTATCTAAAATACCAACATGAGCTGAATATGAGCAAAGTGAATATAAGGAATACTCCATGTAATGCTGTGAAATACTCAAGGGCTTTGTCTGCAAACATTTACACTGGAGTAATTTAGAAAAAGTGGGCAGTGTACTCTGGAAGACTGCCTACATACATAAACATAAAGGATAGAACCACCATTCATAACCAAGATGGTTAAGAAGGCAGATGTACATTTTTATCATATTAATGTGCAGAAGTTAAATAAATGGCCATTTTTACCATGTGTGAATATCAAAAGCATATATATTATATTGTTTATTTTCATTATAAGATTGGATAACATGTAAATAGACATTGATTCACGCCACTGTGAAAAATAGTCTTGGGAAAAACCACTTTCCAGAATGACTTTCATTTTCCAAAATATCAGATATAAAGAGGTCTCATTTCTCAAAAATACTAAATGGTAATATAATTGTAAGGATAGTTCAATATTTGAATATTACAATTTTCATTGGAATATTATATAAGTTAAAAAAATCAGCTCTTTTATATCAGATAGAAAATTTAAAAAGTATCAAATTTCTGCCTCCAAATATGCTTTTTACAACTTCTTTCAAGGTCTAATCATGACAATTGTGTATAATACGAGGTAAACTTCGGTCTCCTCCACATTTCTATAACAAATGGCTGTAATATCTGTAAGATATTAAACAGGTCAATGCCAAATAAACACCTTAATATAAAGACGGCTTTCATTTCAGAGGGCCCCCTAATATACTTCAGAAAAATTCAAACAAAAAATGTATATAGTGAATTGCCAACACTTTCTTTCTTTCTTTTTGCTTTTTTTTTTTTTTTTTTAATGGTGTTTTGCTTTGTCGCGAGGCTGGGGTGCAGTGGTAGGATCTTGGCTAACTCCCTCCATGTCCTGGGTTCAAGCGATTCTCCTACTTCAGCCTCCCCAGTAGCTGGAACTACAGGCACACACCACCACGCCTGGCTAATTTTTGTATTATTGTTATTAGTTTTTTGGTGGAGACGGTGTTTCATCATGTTGACCAGGATGGTCTCGATTTCTTGACCTCGTAATCTGCCTGCCTCGGCCTCCAACGTGCTGGGATTACAGATGTGAGCCAATGCACCCGGCTGCCATCTTTCTTTTTAGATCACCATCATACAGTGCATATCTTTAGAAGATGTGAAAAAGGCCAGGTGCGGTGGCTGACGCCGGTAATCCCAGCACTTTTGGAGGTCGAGGCAGGTGGATCACAAGGTTAAGAGATAGAGACCATCCTGACTAACACAGTGAAGCCCACTTTCCATAAAATTACAAAAAATTAGCTGGGCGTGGTGGCAGGCTCCTGTAGTCCCAGCTACTAGGAAGGCTGAGGCAGGAGAATCACTTGAACTTGCAAGGAGGGGTTGCAGTGAGCAGAGATCGCCACTGCAGTCTAGCCTGGGCCACAGAGAGAGACTACGCCTCAAAAAAAAAAAAAAAAAAAAAAAAAGGGAAGATATGAAATAAAAACATTAAAAAATCAATAGAATCTGACATCCATTAATTAAAAACTTTCAGTATTGAAACACCACAATGTCATCTAGTTGAATGTAACATCTTAGATCCTGTTTTTCTATTACTACAAATTAGAACAATAGGTTTTGACAATCAAGATTATTTTTGTATATAATTGGTTAGTCAAGAGCATTAGGCAATATAACTCTACAAATGGCAAAAGATCTTGTAAGTTTAATGAATTTGAGTACTTTCTTAGAATCTTTTTTAGTTTGTCATATATGGTGAAACACAGAGAAGTAAAGTGATTTGCCAAAGTTCCAATCATGTATGCTGCTTATATTTTTCCATGTGCTTCATCTTTGAGTCACAAGCAAATCAATTTATATAGACGCTATAGGGTAAACAGCAATTTGCCCCAAATGCTACAGACATATATGTTTGTTATTATTTTGTAACTTTTTAACTCTCTCATTCATCACATATTTATTGCATACTAAAATTTTTGAGGGCCAATGTCTTAAGTAGGATAACAAAGAGACTATGACTTACATTTGCTCTCCATGAATAAAGTGGCAATTACAGTGCAATATAAATTGTATGATAATAGAAGTGTTCTGAAAGCTCCAGGAATTCTCTCTGGTCCAGACTAAAATGTAAAATGAAGAAAAATGTTTTATGATATGGATCTATGTGTGTTTTCCCCAGGAAGTTTATTTTTTATAGTTCACATCTACAATCCTAACATTGGTAGCTCTGTTTGTTAGGAGATGGATATAATGAGATGGGAATTACTCAATCCCCTTACCATAAAGTCACTGACTTCTCTGCTTCTGCACCCACTTAGTTTGTATCTCCTACTATAATAGTGGTAGTTCTCTGTCTTTTGCTGAAAGTATGCCTTCCACCTAATCTGGATTTCACCCTAACTCAGCTAGTCAAGGATTTCCCTTCTTCAAACATCATTCAAACATCTGCTGCACCTTCTGTTACTGACAAAAAAATTATCATTAACGTGGAAATGTGTTAAT
Organism: Ateles fusciceps; assembly: GCA_036589455.1. Classification (NCBI taxonomy): domain Eukaryota; kingdom Metazoa; phylum Chordata; class Mammalia; order Primates; family Atelidae; genus Ateles; species Ateles fusciceps. The sequence continues at coordinate 7,664,804 of JAZHEH010003310.1, forward strand.
CCTATTCAACCTGGAAAGAAAACAATAAAAAATATTTTATTGATTTTACAATTCCCTATATTTCACTTAAACCCAATTTCCTTGCTCTCCATTCAAGAATCAGGGCACTATTCCACAAAACAGTTCATATACTGTATTTTTCTTTAACTCCTCCTTCTTCCCTCCTTAACTCACTTCAGTTGGGGTTTTCACCACTACTGCTGCACTTAAACACCAGCAGCCTCTTTGTGAAATTCAAGAGTCAGTTTTCTTTTTTTCATCTTGCTGGACTTTCCTTCAGCCTTTGGATGCTGACTACTTTCCTTAGGTTTCTGTGGAATCTCATTCTTGTGTTTATCTCTTTTCTCTGGCTTTTGAAAGCTACTTTCTCCATCCTTATCTTGTATTTTTACAACTCTAAATAGCATATGTATGTAGACGTCTGCTACATTTACATTTCCAGCCCTCTTTTCCCTCCTGAGCTTTTCTCCACATCTTCATTCGGTCATCTAATCAGCTGCTCAAACTGACCACCAGCATAGAATTATTGGAATCTTCATTTTCCTAGATACTCACAATAAGAATGTTAAGAATCTTAGGTTTGCCACGTAAAATTCAGGGAATGCAGGTAAATTTGAATTTCACATAACAACTAATATATTAGCATATGTTTGTTCCATATCTCTAGTATAATATGTCCCACGGAAAACTCTCATTTGATGCTAGAAAAATCTTATTTGATTCCCTTTCTTCCTATTTGCTAAATCTGCCCTCCATAGCTGAAGGGATATTTGTCTCTATATCAATCCCAATATCTCTCTTAACTTAGTCTGGAATCTCATATCTTCCTATCAACTGCACTGTGAAATAACCAAGTAAAAACCATCTAAATCTCTGCTTAAAGCCCTGGCTTTCTCTTGGGATTATAACAAACTACAAACAGCTGACAGAAATTTAAAATGCCCTGCCTGATCTGATTCCTGACTGCCTCTCCATGTCAGTTTTTATCGTTTTTTTCCCTTGTTCATGAAACTCTAGTCAAACATGCTTCTGTGCTTTAAACCCACAACCCATCTCTCTCTCTTAGGAATTTTGAACTTGCAAATCTTTCTATTAGAAAGATTTGCATCTTTCATCTGACTTTTAAGTTTCCGGGGGGGGTGCAGAGGGTTTTGTTACCATGCTAAAAATTAGCTTTCATGATACAGATCCTAAACTCTCTATCCTATGGATTCATTTTTATATCGATCATTATTTAAAATTGTCAAATTTCTTTATTTTTTATATATTCTTTTATTCTCTACTTTATTGTGTTAGAATATTAGCTCCATGTGGCCAGTACTTTATTTACTTCATTTATCTCTGTATTTCCATAGCCTAGATGGTATCTGGTAAATATAGGGCATGTGATCATCATTGATAAAGGAAATGGATGGTTTCAGAAAGGAAATCATTAAGCTAGATTTATTTAGTGTCAGATATAACTAATAGCAAAATTTATTTAGACATCGATAACAGAATCTTCAACAAGGAATACTGTTATAATTGAAATGCCTATTATTATGATTTATCAAATAATAATGTTAACATATACATTAATAAATAGACAACATATCTGTTCTCTCTAGACGCAATGATATACAAACAATAACTTTTAAAAAAACAGAAGTAACTATTCTTGCATAGTGAATCTATAATTAAATTAATTATATCAATGTGGTTATCAGATAAAATATGACCTGATTAAAATAAAACTTTATAAACATACTAAGCTGGCTCATTAATGTGAAATGCGGTTTATTTTCTTTATTTTTACATATATTTGTTGTTTAAAATTATGATAATACGATTTTATACTTACTTTTCTTTTACAATACAATAGAGTATGAAAAGAAAAAAATAACTTTTTACTACATACACACAATAGAGGAGCACCCAGATACATAAAGCAAGTTCTTAATTACCTAAAAAGAGACTCGGACTCCCACACAATAATAGTGGGAGACTTTAACACTCCACTGTCAATATTAGACAGATCAACGAGACAGAAAATTAACAAGGATATCCAGGACTTGAACTCAGATATGGACGAAGTGGACCTAATAGACATCTACAGAACTCTCCACCCCAAATCCACAGAACATACATTCTTCTCAGCAACACATTGCACTAATTACTCCTCAGCAAATACAAAAGAATGGAAATCATAACAACCAGTCTCTCAGACCACAGTGCAATCAAATTAGAACTCAGGATTAAGAAACTCATGAGAAACTGCACAATTACATGGAAACTGAACAACCTGCTCCTGGATGACTACTGGATAAATAATAAAATGAAGGCAGAAATAAAGATGTTCTTTGAAACCAATGAGAATGAAGATACAACATACCAGAATCTCTGGGACACATTTAAAGCAGTGTCAAGAGGGAAATTTATAGCACTAAATGCCCACATGAGAAGTGAGGAAAGATCTAAAATTAACACCCTATCATCACAATTAAAAGAAATAGAGGAGCAAGATGAAACAAATTCAAAAGTGAGCAGAAGACAAGAAATAACTAACATCAGAGCAGAACTGAAGGAGATAGAGACACAGAAAAAAACCCTTCAAAAAACCAATAAATCAAGAAGCTGTTTTTTGAAAGATCAACAAAATAGACCACTAGCCAAAATAATAAGAAAAGGGAGAAGAATCGAATAGATGCAATAAAAAAATAATAAAGAGGATACTACCATCAATTCCACAGAAATAGAAACTACCAACAGAGATTACTACAAATAATTCTATGCACATAAACCAGTAAATCTAGAAGAAATGAATAAATTCCTTAAACTTACACCCTCCCAAGGCTAAACCAGGAAGAAGCTGAATCCCTGCAAGGTCTGAAGTTGAGGCAGCAATTAATAGCCTACCAAGCAAAAAAAGTCCAAGTCCAGACTGGTTCCCAGCCGACTTCTACCAGACATACAAAGAGGAGCTGGTACTATTCTTTCTGAAACTATTCCAAACAATATAAAAAAGGGAATACTCCCTACCTCATTTTATGAGACCAACATTATCCTGATACCAAAACCTGGCAGAGATGTAACTGAAAAAGAATATTTTAGGCCAATATCCATGATGAACATAGATGCAAAAACCTTTAATAAAATACTGGCAAACCAAATGCAACAGCACATCAAAAAGCTTATTCATCACGATTAAGTAGACTTCATCCCGGCGATACAAGGCTGGATGGTCATTATGTTAAGTGAAATACATTAGGCACAGAAAGGCAAATATCACATATTCTCACTCATATGTAGGAGCTAAGTACGTTTGATATCATGGAGTTAGAGAGCAGAATGATGGTGACCAGAGTGATGGGGTAGGGATATGAAGAGCTATTAGTTAATGAGTATGAACATAGTCATATAAAAGGAATAATTTCTAGTGTTCAATAGCAGACTAGGGTGACTTAGTTAAGAAGAATATATTGGAAATTTGAAAATAGCTAAAAGAGAAGATTTGAAATGTTCCCAACACAAAGAAATTATGAATGTTTGATGTAATTGTATATTCTATTTGTCCTGATTTGATCATTACGGATTGTATGCATGTCTTAAAATATCACGTGTATCCCATAAATATGTACAACTATTACATGACAATTAAAAAATCATACCAAAATGTTTTTTAAAAACAAAAATAGTATCTAGTAATGTCACAATAAACATTTTATTTGTTAAAATATTTTCAATATATGTATCAAATTAGCAGAGAAAAATGGAGTTATCTTTGAAAAACTATTGCATTTCTTCCCCTAAAATATGCTGCAGCATTCTCTGTGATTAAACACAAGATGCTATCTCTGGCTAAGTTTGACACAGAAGTAAAAATCTAAAAACCCAAATGAAATAAATTCTTCCAAAGTAAAAAGTAACTCATGGAATTCAAAAATAAATCGTTTGAGCAATGAGGCCAGGGAAAGAGCCTTCTAGTAGGAAATGTCTCTAGGCATTGCCATCTGAATAAAGCAAATCCATTATTTTCCAGCTTTAGGTTACCTTAGCTCAAGATCCGAATTCTCAGGATCAAGGGACCCTAATTGTTCTTGCCTGTGTCTTGTACTCATCACTTTACCAGAGTGGGATAAGTACCTTGACTGGTAGTCTAGACAGACTGGTAATGTATAGGGCATATAACAGTGCCTCAAGGAAAATTGTGGTGCAGTTAGCAAAAGCATAGTAAAGGTGTGATAGCAGGGCTGTCAAAATGACACCTATCTTCTACATGTAGAACTAGCATACCCACTCTGAGAAATGAGCTCTCTGATTTCTCAGTCTTACTTTCTAGATTATCTGCATGGGTTTCTTTCCTCAAGAAGTTGCACTGCAATCTTAATTTGAGGAGGTGGCTCACATTTCAGGCATAGAGTAGCAATTCAGCCTCCTAATAATATTGTTCGGAATATAAACAAGCACAACACATCAATGGTGATCAATGCTATGTAAAATAGAGGAAGTTTAATATTATGTACATTATGTGACTTTATATTCAGAAAATTTATGATAAGCAATTGAAATATGAATATTTTAAATAAAATAAATTTAATAATAAACATAAACAAAATAATTTTTATATACACTCAATTACCAATGAGAATATATTATGTTAAACATTGTTTTCAAAATAGCAATAGACTACATAATTTGGTGAAAGGAAAAAAGGAAAATGTATGTAGTATATTTTAACTCAAATTGTATTGATAGTGTCAATACAATTTAAGTATTACATACAATTCACATGCATTTAATACTTAAATATTTTAATATAAAATTACAATAAAACTAAGAATATAATTGAAGCAAGTGAAACTTCTAGAGATAAATGTAACAGAAATGTATTAGTCTGTTCTCACTCTGCTAATAAAGCCATATCCAAGACTAGAAAATTTATAAAGGAAACATTTAATTGACTCACAGTTCAGCATGGCTGGGGAGGTCTCAGAGAACTTACCATCATGGCAGAAGGGGAAGCAAACACATCCTTCTTCACATGGTGGCAGCAAAAAGTACAGAGTGAAGGTAAAGAAAAGCCCCTTATGAAACAATCACATCTCTTGAGAACTAACTCACAGTCACGAGAACCGGATGGAGTAAACTGCCCCATGATTCAATTATCTCCACCTGGTGCCTTCCAGGACATGTGGGGATTATGGGAACTACAATTCAAAGTGAGATTTGGGTGGGGACACAGCCAAACTATATAAGAATATAAATATATATATATAGTTTTGATTCTACAAAGCAGACAGATTTCTGTATAACAAATAATACTAAAAATATTTTCAGTATGTAAAACAAATATGCTATGAAAAATTTTTAAACAGGCATTTTGAAGATATGCAATACCATAAAAAGTTTTAATGCATTTAATTTGAGATTTTAAAAAATCCTAAACATATAGAAAAATAAGTGGAAAAAACAAATGTTGAAAATTCATAATTTTCTTGCTACTTTTATATATTAATCTCCTATTTTATAATGAATATTTTATAATAAAACCTAGATAACATCAAGTCATGTAAAAAAAACTAGTCAACTCCTTTATAAAATAATATTTTCCTTTCTGCGAGGCAATTAATATACTTTTAAAAATATTTCTCAGGTTATTCAGAGAAAAGCTTCCTGAGAAGTAACTGTTGTTGAAAGATTAACTTGAAATGTTAGTGTTAAAATCAGGGGGTGAACAAATATTAAACCAATGTTGATGAAAGGAAATGAATTTCTTTCTATGACACATGTCTACAGAAATGGTCGCTGATGAGATGGATTTATTCTGTGTATTTGTTACAGTAAAACTGTAAATTCCAAGGAACTGGTAATGTATAGGTGTCCTGAGGTGAATTTGTATTTTCTTAGTTAGCTTTTCTGAAAATTCATTATTCATCTATCATGTTGGTCTATTAGGAACTGGTGGAATTTGGGATTGGTATATCTCATGCAAAGAAAATGACTACTCCAGTATTTTGTATGTAAAACTCACATCCAAGTGCATCATGAAGCATTTAGAGCCATGCACAGGGAATCAATTGTCCAATGAGCACATCTGGTGAGTGGCTACAAATTTAACAGAAGAATGAGCTGAAAGGATCAGAAAAACTCTCCCAACAGGTGTTGGCTCATAATTTTGTCTCCCAGGTAATAGGGAAATAAATGGTTCAATTAGAGGCCAAGATGCAAATGCCTTTACCACTATAGAGCTAGAAAAACTGTATTATTAACATGTTTTCTTTGCCTTCTGTTAAGTATTTTTATATGGGTCCTCTGAAGACTGATTTCAAAAATTCAAAATATATTTAACAGATATGTTTCAAGTAATTATGTTTGCTGTTTTGCATAATCCTTTGTTCTCAGGAATTCTTAAAAATAAATTAGCTAATGAATGAGTAGTTATCGGAGCAGTAATTTTTAGCTTTATGTTAATATCAGTGATAAAACAACTATTTAAAGAATACACATTTTCCTGCTATTGAAAGATTCAATTGAGAGTAATAAGCAAACAATTTTTTTTTCTTAGATTTAAGAGCAAAGCACCACTGAAAATTGAAAATATAATGATATAATTAAAAACAGCCTGAGCAGTGGCTGGTATGTGTATTTAAAAAGTGTAGCTACTGGGCATTTATTTATTTGTTTATTTACTCAGCAGTTGTTAATTAAGTACTTAGTATATGCTAGCAATATCGGCCCTAGACACTTGATACTGAATATAAAGCAAAACTTCGGATTCTAACCTTCATGCAATTTATAGGTAAACAAAATCTATTATCACTTTTTAATTCTTACCTCTTATATTTATCAATATATTTTTAGATTTTCTTCTTTTGATTTCTCTCTCCAAACACCACATTGTGACATGAAGTATTTATTTGAGACTTTGAATAACTCTTGATTCTATGGTTTGTAGTCTAGATTTACAAGTGTCAGATAAACATCCTGCAAGAATCAATACCTATATGACAATTTTTATAAGAGGGGAACTATTCTCACATACTTAACAAATACAAGTAGTCTACATCTGTATGGTAGACAACCCATCTATTCACTCCAGTTATCAATAGTGATTTGAGTTACCTGTAAGATATTTGTAAGTAAGTGGATGAACCTGCAAATAGAGACAAGTTAGCTTTTGAGGACTATTTGCATCTGATTAGTCACAGAAAGAACGAGCTTAAAGAGCTTAAAGTGTAAGGCATAGTATCTGATAGGCATTTATATCATTTACTCCACTTATGTTCAGAACTACTAGGCTGTCCATGAGAAGAGTTTATGGGTTGCTTTTGGCTTGACGTGTACTCAGTGATCATGGCTACATGGTTTTTCTCTAACATAGAATGATGTATCCCATGGACATGTTGCTCTGTGTTATTTCTCCAAAATAATAATCATACTAAATATATATACATTTTAATATAAAGAAAAAATATATTTCAAGTACCATTTTACAAAAATTTTGTTAGATTTTGATGCCTAAACTTGTAAAAAATAATAGAGTCTACACATTTTAATTGTTTTAAAAATTTAGACATTTTAACTGAAGCCCTTTTTCTCATTTAACTGATGGATGAAGGAGAGTTTGACAGTCATTTTATATGTAGTTTTTCTTAAGTAAATTATAATGCAGATTTCTTCCTGACTCCTGTTTATAATTTGTCTTGTTTGATTAGTTTACTTCCTATTACTCATAAATTATAATCTCTCCATGCATTTCAGAAAAAGACAAACAGAATATATGCCAATCCACTTGTTTCCATGATACAGGAAGATGATAGACTATTTTTCCATATACCTTACATAACCAGAAATAATAATAAGAAAGGGAGAAGGGATGGCTATTCACCATTATTTGAATTACTGTCATTGCATGTAAAAAACGTTATTTTCAGTAAGCCTTCTAAGGCCATGAAAATAAAAGAGGTGGGAAGACAATATTGATATGGCAAATCGCCCTTTATTCAAAAATGCTTTTTAATACGAATATGGCTTTATAATCTGTCAAATAAAGATGGCACACAGAGATAAAAATAAAACCTCAGAACAAAAACTTTCTTTTCTTTCCTGTGAATAAATTTACACGTCAGTCAAGTATCTGTCAGTGCATTGGCTGAATGAATGGCATGTCTTAAGTAAGTAAAAGCAAAAGGAGAGTAGCTAACAAGAATAACTAAAAAGAGAGGTGGTGAAATTGACAGCCTTGATGAGTGAGGATTTTCTCTCTACCCACAGAATGTATTCAGTTTGAATAATGTCTCCAAGCAAGTAAAGAAATAGTGACAAACTACCAATTACGATGGCGGAAAATGTAAACAGGAATGTAAATTTGGATGTTTGGGTGGTTCTGATGAAGGATTCAGGGATATGTGGTAGGATTACCTTTCTACCTATGGGCTAGTGATTCTTTAACATTTCATTAATAGTCATTAATGTTACTATTTTTATGATACTACTTTTCTTTTAGTAGGATGAGAGAGTGCCTTAATTTTACTTAAGAAAGATTTTGTGAAGCCATTTTAGAGAAGGTTAATATGATTCTCATGTAAAAAAAAAGGGGGCTATTTGGGAGTAACCATAGATGAAATGGGTTCTGTTTTAAAGGTATATTGAGAGTACTATAATTTTCAAATTCCCAGAACTTCTGTAGTAACATAATAATATCACTGTAATTTTAGAGGTTGCACATTTTTATTACTGTGTTTAAGTTTAAAGTGGTTGTTTTTCTCTACATGTAGTTCAAGGTGACAATCATTTTTCTTTTTAAAGCAATGTTTAATTTGAAATTTACATGTGAACTACAGGTTTACAACATTATATACTTTATTGTTAAATTTAAAAATGAGTTTCTTATTATAATTCATAATGCATTATTTTATCACAAAGCTTTGTTCTAGTAATATTCATATTTGAATATTACTATTTTTGTTAACCCATTAGTGCTTAGCATATATCAAGATCTGTCTAGAATGCTGTAGAATTGTCTTATTTAACTTAAAACACTAGTTAAGAAAATGTGAAGTTAATGCTATTTTCCTTTATTGTAGTGTTTTTTTAAAATTTAATACCTAGTCCTTATTTTTAAATTTAATGTCATCTTAATTTTTTTTTTTATTTTACTTTTTTTATTTATTTATTTTGAGACAGAGTCTCACTCTGTCACCCAGGCTGGAGTGCAATGGCATGATCTCGGCTCACTGCAACCTCCGCCTCCCAGGTTCAAGTGATTCTCTTGCCTCAGCCTCCTGAGTAGCTGGGATTACAGGCACATGCCACCGCACCCAGCTAATTTTTGTATTTTCAGTAGAGACGGGGTTTCAACATCTTGGCCAGGCTGGTCTTGAACTCCTGACCTCATGATCAACCCGCCTCAGCCTCCCAAAGTGCTGGGATTACAGGCGTGAGCCACTGCGCCCCGCGTCATCTTAATTTTTAATTTTTATAAAAATCTATTGATGGTTGGCGAGATGTTTTAATTCACTGCGTCCTTGGCAGTCAGCATAGTAATTTGCAGACTACAGCAGGTAGTCAGAAAATTCTTTGAATAAATGAATGTTATTTATCTCTTTACTTTCCCATTAATGCACTTGAAATGGATAATGTGCTTTTGGCCATAGTTAACACAAATATGAATCATAGGTAACTTAAACAATAAGACAATTTCATTTTCTCATCTAACAAAATGTTTGCAATTTCAGACTTTTTTAATTGATCAGTTTTACAGTGTTATCAAATCCTTCAATTTTCAGTTTTTTTTTTTGTTTTTTTTTTAATTTTCTGTTCTGCCATCCTCGGTGTTTAGGTTTCATATTCTAGCCTATTCTCTTGTGACCACAAAATTTTTAACAGCCTGCATAGGGTCAAGTCAAACCTCATATCTTCTATATCTTTTCCAGGACCCAGAAGATGTCCCTTGCCAAGTATTTTACCAGAAATGTACCATACCCTAATTTTTATGTTGTTATTCATAACTGACCTATTTTGGTTTATAGTAATCAAAATTTATTCCTGGAAGCCAGGAGTCTTCTTGAAAGTCCATGGACACTTGGCATATAAAATGTATCTTTGCTAGCACAGAAAAAAATAGAATAGAAAGATGCTTGGAAAGTAACCAACATTGTATGATATAAAGTATTACTATTACTAAATAAGCATTGGCAAAAGCATGTGACATCCTCTTATTTTTTTCTCTGAAAGTAACTCTACTAAGAGATAACATTTTGCTTCAGAGTTAATCTAGAAGGAAATACTACTACAATAATTTTATGTCTCATTTGTCAATAAAACATGTAATCAAACCAGAATGAATTTTACTATATCAATTAAATGCAATGAAATAAAAACATTTAATTATCTAAACTACTATAAATACATATTTTGAATTTGTAAATCTTAATTGAGATTATATAAGTGATTTCTTGAGACCTGAACATATTTCTCATATTGGTAATCATCTACCAATGTACATGTTCTTTATATTTTGCTTTGAAATCTAAATTAGAGCCCAACTGTATATTTTTTCACTTTATTACTTGGGATTGCTATTCTATTACATTTGAAATAATGTTTATACTTTGTTTTATAATGGAAAATGAAGCTACTTTAAAATTGCAAATGATTTCCTTTTTTCTGAAGCGTCAAGATGAAAATTAAAGAGAGGAAAGATATTAAATGTTAGCATATTTAATGAATAAAAGATATCTATTATGAATTTTTTGACAATGTATTAACGTTAGGAATAAAGAGCGAATATTTTGGTATATTTCAACAGGTTAGATGCAGCAGAAGTAACAACCAGTTGCCACTTTTTTTTTTTTTTAAGTAACAGCCAGCAGACCTTATTCAACACATGTACATTTTTCAGCTTAAATTGTCAGGGCAAAGATGTAAGAACTAATATGAGTTTCAACAACTAATATGAATTAACCAGATAGTAATTTTACCGGTCTTTTTGCTTCATTTAGATTATAATATAAATTCACACTAATTTCTCATAATTACTGTTGGTAAGTGAGCAGATCTCACAATATTTTTGATTGGTAACCTATGACACTGAGTGCTGAGTACTTGCTGTTTCCATGCCCTAGAGAGAACTGATTTTTAATTTACAAAATACAATCGAAGGTAGAAAATTGCATCCTCCTACGTCAGAATTGAAAACAAAACTCAGAAAATAAATAGCGCAAAAAAATTTGAACATAGTTCTACCTGAAGCCTGGGTTTTTTTCCCCTTCTTTCTTTACTACCTATCTTTCCTTCCTTCTTTCTCTCTTTTTTGTACTTCATCACACTATTATTCCCAGAAATATGCTTGCCCTGCCTTATTTTACGTGCCCTTTGCCTAAAACCAGGGATGACTGTAGCTCAGATGATAAAAGAGTAGCAAATCTTATACACAGACTGTCAATGTGCAGAGATGTTTACATTTAACTTGACAGTTGGGAAACCTCGCACTGCCTTAACCAAGTAATCTGTGGTAACATTCCTGGGAAAAGAAACAATCAACCTCAAGTGTCTCCTGAGATGATGCACTGAGAAGAACATAATACTATTTCTTAGTATTTCTGCCAACACTGTATACCTTGAATTCAATCAAGATGAAACATCAGACTAACTCATATTGAGTGACATTCTACAAACTGTACACTTTGAAAATGTCAAAATTATAAAACATAATTAAAAACTAAGAGATGATTCCGGATTAAAAGACTAAAGAGATATAATGATTGAATGGAATACATAATCCTGCATTTTTTTTTGTTCTAAAGGGCATTATTGCAATATTTGGTAAAATATAAATAATATCTGCATACTAGATAATAATACTATGTTGAAATTAATTTCCTAAAATTATTGCTTGCATTGTGATAATGTTTTAAAAAACTGGGCTTTTAGGTAATACATGCTGAATTCTTTTGTATGAAGGAATGTCTATCTGTACCTTAATCTGAAATATAGTAAAATATAAAGATTTGGGGAAGATACTGAGAAAATGTTTGGTACTAGTTTTACAACTTTTCTATAAATCTGGTTTTGTGTCAAAATAAGAGATTAAAAAAATAAATGTATAGCAGTTACTTTTTCATTCTTTAAAAGATAGATACTCTTTCTGACCTCAAAGTTTTAAAAATCAAATATAAAGGGAAATGCAGTTACAAACCAAGAGCTTTTGTGTTAATTTATAATAGGCATCATTATTTTATTCCCTCCAACTATTTTCTCTGCTACCTAATTTGTACACATGCTTCTGACATCTGTAGGCATATTTTAACCTCACTGGAAAATCTCAAGAGGTTGAAGAGATGGCCGTCCTATCCAAAGCAACATGGCAACTGATTTTACAGAAAACTGTATTGCTTTGTTCAAAGTAATCAGATCCCACTGCTCTGAAAGGAAACCAAGGATATATTGAAATGCCATGGACTAATTTCTGAAAAATATGAGCCAAAGTGTAACATAAAAATATGCACATCCATAAACTGTCCTCACACAGATATATTTTTAAAATTACATTTTAAACCTAGAAGGACTGACATTAAAACCATTACAAGACAAAACATTTATTGTAAATGTTTGAGAAAAGAAAATAAAATTGTCATGCGTAATTTAAGAAGGCACCATCCACTCTACCGAGGCAAGTAATTCATGGGAAAAATTAGATTTTAAGCTAACATAGTATATCTTTCTTACATATTCAGTATTTCCATGAAGTTATACATATGCTGACTGAGTCATACTTCCATGAAAATAAAATATACTTACCAAAGGAATAGACCTTTATTTAAATTAAGGAGGAGGAGACCAAAAAGCTTAACTAATTCTTGCCTTACAGGAGGTGTTTCAAGACTCACATTGTGCTTGGTAGCCTTTGATCTCCTATGAAATTTATATTCATGGCAGTCTAACACAGAGAAAAGTGAATAACATGAAAACATAAAGGACAATGGCCCAGGGGAAGCATAAAGATACAGTTGTATTTTAATATCATTTTTCTACATAACAACAGTAATAATGTCTTGGATTTCAATTTCTTTTTGCATTTGAGGGCATCAAAGAACTTACTAAAGTCAAAGATGCCTGCCAGACATGCAAGTTAGTCAAGTATTATTACCTCTTTTGTAGGAAGGTAAATAAATATACAGTAAAATATAAAGATAATCCCAAAGCAAAATAAGTTGCAAATATTTTATTCACATTAAGTGATGTCCAAAGGGCAGATGGTTAGGGAAACAACACAGTGAGAATCTGCTGGAGAAATAAAAAAAAGGCTCTTTGGTTGGATAAATGATGACACAGATTTTTTTTTTAATTAGCTGAATAGCAGAGAAGAAAATATCACATACCATAGACAATTGTTTCTAGAATATTTAAATAATTGAAGCAGCCTGGTCATACTGCTGGAGCGATTACAGAGTTGACCATAGAGAAATTGTTTTTGCTTTGTTTCTTTAAAAAGAAATAAAGAGATGGTAGCTAAGTTGGTGAAGAAAAGAAATATGTTGACACCACCTTGTGCTACATGTCAAAAAAATTGTACTTTAAGTAAAATGCCAAGAATAGATGTAAATATTCATTAAATACTGAATGCTGGAACAAGAGTGAAATGTCCAGACTAAATATATTACAGGCCAGGAATTAGAATTGGCAGATTAACAACTGAAAGAAAATAATAATAATTAAAATGAGACTTACAGCTAAAAATTAATCTGATTAAATTTAAGAAATTCTGCATTGTGATTTTTACTCCACGTAAAGTTCACTTGCACAGACATCTTCTCAACCCACTGAAAACTTCAGTCATGCATACAAAAAAATACTGCAGTTAGAAAATACCAAAGCAAAAACAGTTGTAAGTTTGTAGAGAAGAACAGAGAAGTATAAGATTTATGAAATTTCATATGTAAAATATTTAAAGAGCATTATTGATATCATAAATTAATAAGGAACGGAGATGTTGTGCAAGGTTTGGATTTGTTTAAAAATACTTATTAACAAGGTGATGTTCCACTGTTAGCACTTGGATTTCAAAATGAAGATTTTGGTAAAATCAAAAATACTATTTAGCCTTTGAAGACATGAATAAATTCCAAAATATTGCTACGAGTTTTCTATTTAGAGTATAAATTATCCATAACATGTTCTTCTTGATAGTGTTTATGAATGATTTCCTGAAGATAGGTAATGATTTGGAAGAAAAGCTTCCATTTGTGCTTAGTGCTAATTTTATCAGAAACCCTGTTCTCTCGCAAGATACGGTAACTTTACGTTTGGCTACTTTTATCATCTTGTGTTTTATATTTTCCAAGTTTACACTTCCTTTAAAAATAAATAAAATGAGACATACAATAAGTATTACAAGATTATCTTTTTTGGCCTGGAATGGTGGCTCACGCCTGTAATCCCAGCACTCCAGGAGGCCGAGGCGGGCAGATCCTGAGGTCAAGAGATCGAGGCCATCTTGACCAATGTAGTGAAAACCCATCTCTACTAAAATACAAAAATTAGCTGGGTGTGGTGGTGCGTGCCTGTAGTCCCAGCTACTCGGGAGGCTGAGGCAGGAGAATTGCTCGAACCCGGGAGGCGGAGGTTGCAGTGAGCAGAGATCGTGCTACTGCACTCCAGCCTGGCACCTGGTGACAAAACAAGACTCTGTCTCAAAAAAAAAATAATAATAATAATAATAATAATTTTATGGTTTTATTATAAACAGAAAGGTGATATTTCCTTGGTACATTTACCTTAATAATCCAAAGAGGAAAAATATTAATAATGCAATATCATTTTAATCTAGTTCCACAATTAATTTTAATCTTGGTTATATCCCAGGATGCTGTTAAAAGAGTTCACAACTTCCATCAAATCTGTTACAATTTGTCTCACCATGTTGAAGTTTTGACTTCCATTGCCATTGACCCTAATGTTAGAGAAAGCATCCCTTTTTATGTGTTATTTCTGTGACTAAAATACCATCCTTGGAATTCCTTTCTTTCTTTTATGTCAAGAAGAGTAACCCAGACCTCATCAAAGACAGTTCCCCATTCCTGCTTCACACAATATTTGGAATAGAGTAGTTATCCAATCAATGTTTAGTGAATGAACTAACAAGTACATACCTACATACCTTGGCCAGTGGCCAGGTGATCTGTAATGTTCACTTACATCCAGGTATTTTTCATGTGATATTTACCTCCTTGATGCTTTATGTATTGTGGTTTAGAGTTAGAGAAAAAGCACTGACTTTAGAGTAAGACGAACACTCATAAGAGCTGTGATATTGTTGTAGATTTTGGGGTGCTATTAGCTCTGCACTCCCACACGTATCATATGGATACTTAAAGATATTGTATATTACATTTTATGTGTTTGGAAATAGATATTTAGAAGTGGAACGTGACTTCCTCAGGGTCACACAGTGAGTGTGCAATGAAGCAGGGATTTATATTCAGAGCTGGTTTCAAAACCTGTGTTCTTTCTACACCATCTGTCTCAATAATGTTTCTCTATTTTCTCTTCTGTCTTCTGCTGTTATAGTCATGGTTCATTAACACCTTTATATTTATTTCACGTCTATTCACTATAATTTCTAATAGAAAACTATGACAATTTCTTAGTTGTTTTTTCCACAGAGTTTCTCTCTGTCACCCTGGCCGGAGTGCAGTGGTATAACCTCAGCTTACTGCAACCTCCACCTCCCAAGTTCAAGCAGTTCTCCCCTGTCAGCCTCCTGTGTAGCTGGAACTACAGGTGTGCACTACCATGCCTGACTGACTTTTATATAGTTTTTAAGTAGAGATGGGGTTTTGCCATGTTGGGCAAGCTGGTCTTGAACTTCTCACCTCAAGTGATCCTCCTGCCTCAGCTTCCCAAAGTGCTGGGATTACAGACGTGAGTCCCCATGCCAGGCCTCTTAGATACTTATCTCTCTCTTAGTTATTTTTTTTTTATGCACTTCACTACACTTCCTGCACACGTTCACTTTTTCAGGCAGACTCTCTGGCACTTTACTATCCTACATTTTGTTATATGAACAATAGTTAAGAAATAATGTGGCAAGATCTTTCCAAATTATGTTGCATTTAATTTCTCAGTTTTTTTGGTGACGAATGTTTATTGTCTTTGTTTTGTTTTGTTCACGAGGTTCCTGTTCTTTGCACTTGTTCTCTCTTTAATGTTTTGCTGTTCTTTCCATGCTTCCCTACCCTTGCCTTCCAAGATAAGAAAGTGACTAGATTTAGGCTAATGAATGTATCCTCTAAGAATTCAACAGATAATAGCAAGTAAAACTTATCTAGCATTTGAGTTCCTTAGCCATTTTTTTGATCAACAGTCACAACATTGTCATTGTTGTTTTCTATAGGAAGAAAAGACTAAATAACTTCTTCTGTAATATTGATGGCAGTGGTGGCACATCTGGTGCAGGAAGCGGTAACAGGCAGTACCCTCACCCCCTTCCAAGCTGGAGGAGTGGAAGCCTCACCCTCCCTAGTGCAGCTGTCATGACCCAATTTGGTGTACACACATGTGGGGAAGTGCTGACACACCAGCCCCCTGCTGCCTCAGCCCCATCTTGACTTTGGGCACCAAATACGCATGAGAGGGAGGTCGATGGGGAGGTAAAGTTGGCTCTGCACAGGCCTGCAGGCACCCCTGGCCTCAAATAGCCAGGGGCTGTGGACAACATGGATGGCAGATTAATGGTGGCAGGAGGCAGACAGGCTCCTGGGTGGAAAAAGGCAGGTCCCCAGTCAAACCCACCTCTGGCCAGGGATGGCCTGATGCCTGGGGGCCAGGCTGCCAGTTCTGTGGACCTGAGTGAGAACTTATGATGCTTTTTCAGGACAGCCCATGGCCATTCATGAGTCAATTAGCATGCAGTTTCTCCCCTTGAAGCCTATAAAAACCCCTCGGCTCAGCAAGACTGGAGGATTCAATGGAATGACCTGCCTGCAGAGAGGAACTACCCACTGTGGGTCTCCTCTCTTCTGAGGGTTGAGCAGATGTTAGGACGACCTACCTGTGGAAGGGAGCTACCCATTGTGGAACTCCTCTGAGCTATTCTGTCACTCAATAAAACGCCTCTTTACCTACCTCACCCTCCGCTTGTTCGAGTACCTCATTCTTCCCGAAAGTGAAAAGAGTACTCAGGACCCACGGAATGATGAGACTGAAAGAACTGTAACAAAAACAGGGCTGAAACACACCCCTTGCTCACCACATTGTGGGCAATGAGAAGGAGGGAAGAGAAAAAGAAAGAAGAACTATGGCCCTTCTCGTAGCCCAAACCAAGGAGCTCCCTGAGCCAGGGCTGTTACGCCCTCTTTGGGGCTGTGCGGTTCCTGGCATCTCCAAGATTCTGGGTGTCACTGCATTCCCTGGTGCCAGCCATGGAAGCCGCTTGATACACCTGGTCCAGCCGCAGCCTCACAGGGAGTCAGCATCCATGCTAGCGCCTGGAGATGCCCACCCCACCACAGCCAGTGTGCCAGACCCCATGCTTGTTCACTCACATACCCCTCACTACACCGTGCCTGGCTCGCCCTTGGCAGGGGATGGGATCCAGGCCAGTAGTGCAAGCCGAGCACAGCCTACCAGGCTAAGTGGGCAGAACGAGTCCAGCAGACCAGAGCAAAACCAAGGCAAAGGCACCACTGGCCACAGAGGTTTCTGGCCAGAAAAGTGACACCCCAAGGATCCTGTGAAGATATTATTCTTGTCATTTATATTACTACTACTATCACTTTTATTCCCTTAGGAGAATGAATAGACCAAACTATGAATCTTCCCGTTTGTTGTGTTTCCTCCTAGTTATAACACAGGTGTTATAAAGAATGCACTATCTATGCATTGTTAATATTTAGAAAATATTCCCGTGGGATCCAAATGCAGAATAAGTTAATTGAGAAAATTTTCAAATAAAAGTTCAAAATTACCTTCAATAATTTAAGCAAAGAGTTATAAACATGTAAATTTCATCATAGGATTGATAATGGAAAATAAGAGATACATTTAAGGTATAGTTTAAAGAAAACATTCACCAAAAAGGGTTGTCAGAAAATAAAATAAGATCAAAGAAAATAACAGGTATGATTTACACTTGAATTTGGTATTAAAAGAATGATATTGGTTGGGCTTGATGGCTTATGTCTGTAGTACCAGCACTTTGGACACTGAGGCAGGCAGATCATGAGGTCAAGAGATCAAGACCAGCTTTGGTCAACATGGTGAAACTCCATATCTATTAAAAATACAAAAAAATTAGCTGGGTGTGATGGTGCATGCTTGCAGTACCAGCTACACAGGAGGCTGAAGCAAGAGAATCGCTTGAACCTGGGAGGCAAAGGTTGCAGTGAGCCGAGATTGTGCCAGTGCCCTCTAGCCTGGCAACAGAAGGAGACTCAGTCTTAAAAAAAAAAAATTTTTTTTTAATGATATGAACATTATTCAAAAGGATAAAATCATATTCAGGAATCAATGTTGTGAGAGTATCACTCATATATTCTCAATAGTCTATTGAAAGAGAATATTAATTTTCTTATAACCTTCACAACTATGGGTATTATTTATTGACGATAATTATCTGTAGGTCTTACAAATAAAAACATATTGTTTGCATTGCATTTCTTTGTTTCTAGGAAACTTGAAGGTTTTTTTGGCTATTGTTCATGTTTATTTTATCTTTGTAAATTACATTATCATTTTTTCCCTTATTTTATAGTTATTTGTATTTTTCCAATTGACTAAAAATACTGTGAATTTCATGACAGTCTGTGTGTGTAACAAATATAGTTAACACTTTGCTGCAGTTAGCCTATCATTTTTATTAATGTGTATTATAATGCAAGTATTATGAACATGGGCAATAAGGGATTAAAATAGTGCTTGTGTATCTACAGATTGCAGGTTGAAATTTAAATATTGTTCTTATGTGTTTTAAGGGGAGATTTATGCTAAGGTCTCTTATTATATTTACAACTACCTTCTGGATAGTTATATATCCTATGAACAATGGAAGCTTTAAAATTTACAGATGAGTTCATCCCTTACCCCATCATTATGATTAGTGATGTCTTTTTTACGATGATGAAACTGCCTTTTCACTCACAGTCACCCAGGCTTGAAATCTGAAAATCATTATTTTACTCACAATTCTTTCACAATTCACATTCATTTGACTTCCAGGTCTTGCTTATTCCTGCTTCACACTTTCTATATTTAACTCATGATTTTATTTTTATTTTGACTGATTAAAACCTTTGTTCAAGTTTCTCAATAATTCTGTCTTGAATAATTGTATTTATTTCCAAATTATCTGTCTTATGCATTTTCTTTCTCTCTCTTTATTCCCCTTAATAAGAATAACAGCTAATATTTATCATGTATCCAAGCATAATTCTAAGTTCTAATGTGTAGACTCTCATTTAATTCTTACAACTTTACCAGAGAGGTTTTGCATTTTATCATCTTTTATCTGCATATCAGTGTTAAACTACTTATATATTAGAAAGATAAAAAGCTTTCCCAAGTTCACAAAGCAAGGGAATATTTTGTTAGAATTGAAATTATTATCTAGTTTAATAGAATGTTGGCTCTTACAGACAGATAAAGTATCATTTATCTTTGAATCCTCAGTATCTGGTAGAAACTCTTTTAGAGAGAAATCAATTGATAATTATTTATTGATTCAAATTACTAAATATTTTTAAAAATAAAAGATAGGATATATTAATATACAGTAAATATCACCAGCAAAACCTCAAGCTTATTTTGTGTAGATTAATTCTAATATTGTTAGTTATTAATCTAAAATAACAAGTGGCAAACCATCAAATGCTTTGAGGCAAAAATGTTATGCAGTTCAATGTTTTTATATTTTCTATGAAATTGAAATGATTATTTAAATTAATAGTATTTGCTAATTAAAAAATGAAAGAGCCTGACCTAAATTTAATTTACAATGTTCCCCTAAACCCATGGCTTTTTTGATATCACCCCTAACCTACTGTGATTTATCTTTAAAACAACCGTGAATGTTTAATTACACATGGGCTCCTAAGGGATGCACTCATATATCCATTGTCATCTCTCATGGGCAGATTATTTTCAGTTAACATACATGCCACTGAAAATCAATTTTAATGGAAATACACAACCTTAACTGCAAAAGAGCAAAAATGCAGGTATAAAACCAAGTAGCAGGTTAATAAGTATAACTTCAGCTTTATGTTCTTTTGACACAAGACTATGACAGCCATAAATAAGTGACTATTTGCCACACAAGTCACACTTACCAGAAGATGACTTGTCAAAAAAATGTTTTAGTGGTCCAGCATTGAGCCCATTAGGGACCCTGGAGGAAATTCTGAGCTGCTTAACAAGAAGGCACTAAACCAAAAAAACTGCTGAAATGATGTTAAAGGTTTAAATGAAAACAAGAAAAGCAAGGAAAGGCAGTTAAGTGTAAAACTCCATCATCAACCATACCAGTCAACTTAGAAAGGGTTTCAAGGATAATGTATAAGTTATCTAAAAAAATAAGTAACATTTTTCTAATAATATATACTAATAATATTTACTAACTAAAAATATTGACTAGTAAATCGGTAATACTAGGACAATATTTCTTCACCTTGCCATAGCCATTTATACTTAGGACTTTATATCTATAGTTTGTACATGATTTTAAAAATATACATTTGATTCTGCTTTTAATAAACTAAAATTCAAATGAATGTGACCTATTATTAGTCAGAAATTAACAATGACAGTTGCAAATAATATTAATTTCTCTTTCATAAAAAAAATGCTTCAAATTCCTTAACTAAGGTCCTTCAAGGTCCAGCTTCTAAACTCAAACCTTACAGAGTTACCTAAAATGCGAAATTATACTAAGTTCTATTAATAAACATAATATTATTGTGAGGCTTAATAATTTTAAAAATCTGTACTGTGACAAATAAAATACTTTAATCATTAATTTTACTATTATTCTTTTATGAATAATAAAAGAATTATTTTGTCAATGGAATCTTTATAAGTTGCTTGCTTTTGTTAATAATTTAGGTGATTTTCATGAACTATAGCTTTCAATTATTCAGACAAATCAAATGTATAGCACTTTCAAGTAAAAATAGTAATACGTTAGATAAATAAATAAAAATAACCTATCTGAAAATATTCACTAGATAATACAGGGGTTTTGAACTACATATTATCCTTACTGAATTCCTTTTTAATTTTATATTTCATAGCAATTTTTTAAAACACTAAGCTGATTATTCAGCTTGTTTTTTGTAAAAGAAAAAAACTGCAATTTGGTGAATCTCACACACACACATGACAAAACATTTCCTAGGGAATTTCATTTTTTTGTATTGAGTGGTATCTAATAAACGCTTTAAGGTTAACAATATTACCTCATCACCTTGTTTATTAGGTTTAGAAATAAGTCTTTGGCTTGTTAACAACAATAAAATAAACGAGTTATGTCTCCCCCAAGACCTTGGGAATGTCTTTTAAATTTATCTAAGTTTAAAATATATTTCAAAGAAAGTATATGAAGTGTCATGCATTGGAAATTTTTCTATCTCAACTCAACTACCTGGAAGTTTACTCACTATAAGTTTTACAATAGAAGTATTTTTTTTGGTTTTGTTTACTTCCTACAACCTATAACAGTTCCTGGCACATAATAATAGCTCATTAATGTTTGTTAAATGCATGTTACTTTCCAATATCAACTACCATTTTTTAACAATAAAGTATGTTTGAAAATTCAGTCTTGTCCATACTACCCAAAGGAAAGCCTGAACTATTTAATCTTACTGACACATTTCTAACTAGAATGTCTAGTTGCTTGAGGCTCAAGTTGAAATCCCCTGCCTTTCTAGTATAATGTGAGTTTAATCTTTACTGCCAATTTCGTTCTAGCCTGAACATGAATTATTTTTGCAGCATTTATCATCAGGGAAGCTGCTATACAAAAAGCAATATACTGTGTTTGACTGTAAAATGAAAACCAATATTTATTAACTACTTTAGAACACATTTTTGTACTTAAAATAATTTAAGTATAGACATGTGTTTTCTTTCAGTACTTTTTGTAGTATAAGGGGGCATGTTTGCAGCCAAAAGTAGGTCATTAATGGGAACATACTAAGTTGATTTTTACGAAATAAAAATAATGTTCATAACAATGTTTTTTTTTAATTTGTAAATTTACTTTTGGTATATAAAGTGCAAAAAGAGCCACTACTAAGCAAACCAGTGATGCTTTTTTTTGGTGTTGATAAGAGTGTATTGTTGTTTCACTTCTCAACTACTCTATCCATCTTAGTTAAGTTCTTTCTTGTTCAGTAAATACTGCTCTTTTGGTCTCTCCAGCTTTCTGATTTGTACTAAGGTGTAAATCTTTGGGATGAATTAAGGTGCTTTGGCTTCCACTTTAATTCTTCTGTAAGGAGAAATGAGCCTTAAACAAAAATAATAAAACCTTAAAACTAAACTGTCTATATGGAATAGCAAAAGATATTATTAAATGAATCGCTGCCCCAAATTATAAAACGATAATACTAACTAAATTGCTTTTATAACATCTATGTATATAACCTAATTTAGATCTGTTTTTTTAGTGACTATTTCTTCAGGTATTCATTGTATATTACAATAAGAACAAACGACCCAGGAGAAAAAGCAAGACAAAGTGGACTAACTGTTAAAATCCAAGTGAGGAAAAAAACAAAGCAAATCATAGTTTAATCATTTAAACTTGAAAGCCACGAAATACATTCAGGGATTATTATTATACTAAAGGGGCATTTATTTACTTAGGCTCCACTTTCATGGAAGGGAATGCCTTAACAGAATTCTCATCTAGCAAGTTTATCAGGGGAAGAGTACTCTCTCCAAGTGTGTTGGAGAAAAGGGTAGGGAACTACCAGAATCTGAAATGTTGTGATTATGAGGCATGCACAGTTTTAGAGAAGCAAATTCAATAATGTATTTGTATGTTTATATGAAAATATTAAATAAACTATGGAAAGAAATTCTACACATAATTTTCTGGTCAGATATATGAGCCAGCATAAAAACCTCATTTTACTATCTTTTCCTTGGACCACTCTCATTATCACCTATGTCATTTTAATCCTCTGAGAAGTACACACCAAGATGAGATTTGTTATGGAAACAATTTTCTGAGAAAATACCTGAAAAGGATCAAGTGAGGGAGAAGCCATAGGCAGAATGGGTAAACAGAATCTCAGAATGCAGCTCAGGTAATATAATGTGGCCATGTCAGTGTGGAGACTGGTAGAGGAGTCCCACACGCTGCAGAAAGGGATCAGCATGAGTACCTCTGTAATACCTAGTCACTGGATAAGAGAAGCCTGCTGGAGCCATGATCTTGTCATAAATGCATTTTTGGATCCATAGAGGAGGCAGCCAGGGATGTCAGCCAACCACACACCCTGTAACATGTTCTCTTGAAGGAGATGGGCAGCAGATTTTTATGTCACTGTACAGAGACTGAGAAGAAATTCGTAGAAATTTTGGGTTGCTGTAAAAGTTCCAGGTCTTTATTTTCTGGTAGTTATAAACAGTTGTATATCTGTCAAAATTTATCAAAGTAGATATATTTTTGTATGCAAACTTTATTTTAAAAACATTAATTTTTTAAAGTGGGCATTAATTACCATTTTGATTTTTTTATGTTTAATATTTTACTATGAATACTTATTTACCACCTCACATTACGAATATGTTTTCTCATTTCTTTAAACACCATCCTTTCTGTTTTAATGTCATTCTTTCTAAAGTGTATGTTTTAGTGGTCTCCTTAGTAAAAGAATATGAGAAGTAAACTTAGAATCTCGGTCTAAACAAATTCTCCAATCCCCCTTATTCTTGAATGGCTATTAAAATGAGAATCAAATTCTAGACTGACAGTAATTTATAATGTATTATTTTGAATGCATTGTTCCAGTGTCTTCTGGCATCTATTGTTACAAATGAGAAATCTGTCATTCTGTCAGACTTTTTAAAGCAGACTTTACGTTATTTTTTTTTTTTGTCTTTGAAGTTCTGTAATTTCAGTCTGATGAGTCTCAGTGTGAAATTGTTTTTGTATTTCCTGCTTGAAACTTGATGTGATCTTTTAATTTGAGAACTCATGTCTTCACCTCTGGAAAATGTTCAGACTTTATTTCTATGAATATTTTCTCCTCTCCATTCTGTGTGTTGTATTTCTGAGACTCCTAACAGTCAGTGTTCTTAATTGCAAGCAAAACAAATAAACTGCTTGAGTTAAGGAGAAAATAAACCACTAGGGAGACTGGAGAATGAAAAATCAGAAAGTGAGCAGAAGTACAGGAAAGTAAAGCAATCAGCACCTGAGACAAGGGCATACCACCAACAACCCTGGAGAGAATACTGTTGTGACCGCCAACCATTAGACCTCGTGGACTGCATGGGCAGCACCCCTGGTGCTGGACACTGGACACTGGTCTTACAGCCACCTCCAATGGACTCCAGGAGACTAAATGCTGTTTTCCTCATATGAAAAGATGCTGCACTGTTTCTTCTTTACACATTAGTTCCCCATTAATGTCCAAAGTGGTTGTGTTTAATTGGCCTTGCCTAAGGGGTATATTCCTTTCATTACTGCCAAGGCAAGTTAAAAAAGTAGGTATCTGTCCTTTTCAGTGTATATCATGGGATACAGGATCTGCCTTCCATCAATCCTTACAATGTGGAATATTTTCTCTCTCTTCCTTTTCCTTTCCCTCCCTCCCTTCCTTCCTTCCTTCTCTCTTTTTCTTTCTTTCTTTTCTTCCCAACTCTTGCTCTGTCACCCAGGCTAGAGTACAATGGTGCAATTTTGGCTCACTGCAACTTTTACCTCCCTGGTTCAAGGTTCAAGCATTTCTCATGCCTCAGCCTCCAGAGTAGCTGGGATTACAGGTACCTGCCACCACACCTGGATATATCCATATATATATTTTGGTATTTTTAATAGAGACAGGGTTTCACCATGATTCAAAACCTCGAATATCTTTCTTCCAAAAAAATGTTCAAATCTAATATATCTTTTCTTCAAATAAACAAAAATGAACTCTCTTTTTTCCAATGCTGATGTTTATCAGTTATTCCTAATGCAAATTTCCATTCCCCCATTTATCTCACCTCAGTATATGGTAATCTATGAGCCCTGTGCCACCTTATCCATAACATAAAATGTAAAAGTGGAGAAAATAAAGAATATGTTAGCATAAATGCTAAAAGTATTAAAATACAGTTGTATTGCTAAAACATCATAAATAAAAATATGGATAACTATCATAATTGTTCTTGCTACTCCTGTTTTCTAGACAACGACGGATACAATGACTTCGATTTACTTTATCTCATTTTTCAATGGTTTTTACTACTTTATGTTACTCTTTCCTGTTTTATTTCATTGTTAATTCTTAGTAATTGCAATATGCACATAGATGATCAGTAGAGTGCCTAGCTTCTCAGTTCTTTGGCACATTCTGCTTAATGATGTTGTTCTACAATCTCTCCACCAGCCACTAATCTCATAACCTCATGGTGACGCTCTAGACCTTCTCATCACCAATATCTGCATGTCTTCCACAGTCTCAGTAATGTCTGACCTACTCTTTAAACACCACCTATTATTTTTCCAGGTCACTTCCTCTCGTATCATAGCTACCTATACTACTCAGAACAATGTAGAAATGGTAGCTACCAGCATTGTTCCATAAAGCAATTTCTCTGGTAACTTCAATTTTAGGTTAAGTACAAATAGTAAAGACTCCAGCCAATTCATAATGTAGGATTGGTAGTTTCCTTGTCCTCTTGATATCTGTTAGGCACATCCCTACTCTAACGTCATTGTACTGGCTACATGCAATGTTCGTAGGACATATATATTTGCTATTTAAAATAATGGATGTGTTGGGATTCACTTGTTACAATGCGTAACTTAGACTATGCTGACAGAAAAATAAATTGTCTTCTAGAAGTGCAGTGTATAACAAGATCTTAACATGTCTCACTGTAGAATAGAAGCCTGGGGGCAAATAGTGAAGATGCAACTGGCTTGTAGGATGGTTCCCCACGTTAGGCAGTGGTAATATATTTGACTTAATAAAATACAGCTCTAGACACAGATGTTGGAAAGCAGAATTGCAATAGTGTGTTTTGGTTACTGGCACTGACAAGAGACTCATGACTTAAGAAGATAAATAATTTATTCATCAATAAGTATAAAGGGGATGAGAATGAGAGGAAGTGATTATTTTCCCTTCCCACTTTTCCATCCAGCACACAACTAGAAAAGGCTAAAATGGAAAAGGCCTGTTTGTGAAGGCCAAATTAAGGTGTGGACTTCAAGCTTAAATTTTTCCAATGTATTTAGGTGTATAAAAATGAAGCCTGAATATTTTAAAAGTATACTTCAAAATCAGGTTTGACATAAGTATACAATCCAAGAAACCATTGTCACAAATAAGATTAGTAATATTGCCATTACCCTCAAATGTTTTCTTGTGATTTTTGTAATCCATCCCTCCTCTGCCTTTCCCAGCACCTGCCAGGCAACCACCGACCTGCTTTCTGTCACTTTTAAAGCCAACGAATGGATTAAAGTCTCAGAGTAAAGATCAAGTTAAGAATGTAGAGCCTACTTGAATTTATATCCTTTCAAATATACAAAATGCCTCAGGGAGAAGAGAATAGATATGTGACGTTTCAACTACAGCATAAAAGGTTCAAGGAAGCTGGAAAGAAATAGGGGAAAAGACACATACATGGGTTATCAATCAAAGAAATAGAGAGTTGAGATTTATATCTCAAAAATAATTATATATATTGTTTCTGGCACAGCAAATGTATTGGAATTAAAGAAATACAATATCTATGGATTTCTGAGAAAACTGTATTTTTAAAAGAACCAGAAGCCTGGATTATTTGAAACTGAAAATGTCCACTCATGCCCCTTACTTTCCTTGTCTAAAAAGAAAGTTGTCATCTGCTTAGCTGCCA
Source organism: Ateles fusciceps (assembly GCA_036589455.1). NCBI lineage: Eukaryota > Metazoa > Chordata > Mammalia > Primates > Atelidae > Ateles > Ateles fusciceps. The sequence goes on from JAZHEH010003310.1 coordinate 7,691,867, forward strand.
AGGAGTGGTTTCCAGAAGCAGAATCAGAGATTGATAAAGGATCATTCTACACTCCCAGGATTAAGAACCCTACTAACATCTGTCCTGAAAATATTTAGAAATGACTGTGATGTACCATAGCGGTTTATTGATAAATGTTCAACCAGCTTCCTGGCAAGAATAATTATTATTTGAAGTGTTACTCATTTCTCTGGTATAACCATTTCCACCCTGGCCAATTTCAGACTTATTATCATGTTAACTTACATAGTTAAAAAATAATTAACAATTGGGCATTGCGAACCAGTATAATCTGACTTAAGCACATCACTACCTATGTCCCCTATCCCCCCTCTTTATCACCACATATATCTCTAATCCCTGTCTTTACAAATGGGACTGGATACTATGATGATATTGTCCTCGTTTCACTGCAGTATTTGGAATACATAACTTCCCCTTTCAGTTCATATTTGAAATATATAACTTGTCCTTTCAATTCATAGTCACCAGATCAAACAGAAATGCAGCTAGAAGAAATAAGAAAACTACTACACACCACACAGAGGTCCTGGACTTTGAGACTGATGTTGTAACTAGCTGTAGGTTTTAGGATTTTTCCTTTGTGAAGGGGTAAAGTGGAGGAAGACAGTCAGTCAAATATTTGAAGAACAGAGGAACACACTGTGATAGTCACTAACGCCACTTACTGAATATGTTTAGCACTCCACATTTCAGGCATATAGGAGTGCAGGTCCTTGAAATTTCTTCTTTTACCTCTTTGACATATTTTCCTAGTTTTGTTCTCCTTGTATTCTCACCCTCACTGCCCCACATTGGCCTTCTAATTGTCTTGATACCTGCTATGCATATTCCTACTTTCAGGCCACTGCATTGGCTACGTGCAGTTTCCCCTGCTTGGAGAAGTATTTTCCCAGTTACCCATTGAACTACCCATTTCCTTCAAATCTTGTTCAAACATGATGTCAGTGAGGCATAGAAATCACCCTATCTCCCTCACCATGACATTGTGGATTCTTTTTCAGTTTTCCTTTTTTTCTCCATCACGTTGAACAACCTATAATATACAATTTAACATAGTTTCCTGTGGTATTTACTGCTTATTTTTGCCTTGTTCCCAATGAAATGTAAGTTTAACAATGGATTTTTTTAATTTGTTGTTTTGTTCTTTTATTTTCCACGAATGTATCCCAAGCCCATGCAATTATTCTTTACATCCAGTAATATTTAATGAATACATGAGTGAATCACGTGGTGATTTTTTCAGAAGAGTCAATTGTATCGGTCCTGATATTTGGGCTATATTTCCATTTTAGGGACTTCAAGGTGAGATAAACCCTGAGTGCATTTAACACTAAAGGTTATCAGAGCAGCCTTAGGAAGGTGAAGTTTCTTTTGATAAGCTGCCAAATAACCACCATTTTTTTTCACCATGGACATTTTGTTTGTCCATAAACCCCTCAGAAATCACTGAAGTTTTAGGGGACATTAGATGACTGATATCCTCAGAGCAAGTCATTCTGTTGTTATGAATATTAAGAATATCCTTCACACTGCAGGCTTGTTATTTAAAAAACAATAAAACTATTCATCTTTTGTTTTGTCATTCAAACTGCTAAATTGCTGCAGATACTCTCCAGACATGTTAGGTAGAAAATTCATCATAGGTACCAGAGCTATCATTGTAAATTTCTTTTTCAATACTTGCTTTCCTTTTCATTTGAATGATCCTGAGGCTGTGAAACGACTCAAATCTGGAATATGTTTAAAGGCATTTGAAAACCTGTGTGGCTTAAACATGGTCTTTTAATAAGCAGACTCAAGAATTTTCTTTTGGCTATAGAAATTAAAGTAGGCACTTAATGAGACACCTGTATATTTTGGTACTAGGGACGTCTGTCAACTTCCTCATTCCATTCTTAAGTAGTAAATAATTTAATTATTATTTTGATCTTACTGCCCAAGAGCTTAACTCAGTTAGTTAAATGTCCTGTCATGTCTTTGCCGTTTGGGATTATACCAATTCTACTGAAATATCACTCACCTGTACCATCACACCTACCGATGACTTTAGTGTATAAGTTAAAGAAACTGCCATAAAATCACTTTTAATTTCTCAGTGCTTTGGTGAAAAGACAATTTCTCAGTCACTAAGGAGAAATGTGTAGTAATAGAACAACTGTATCACACATTACAATCCACTTTAACAGTCTGTGTATTTGTGTTTACCACATCATTCCAATAATTTTTCAATAACTCAACCTTGTTTCACTTCCTCACAGTAAGCCAACCAAAGAAACAATGAGAACTAGATGCTTTATGTGTCATATTAAAACAGACTCCCTGGAAATACATTCACATTGGAGTTCTTCAATATGAGCATTATTGACATTTAGGGCTGAAAAATTATTTGCTTTAGGAGATTACTCTGTGCATTGTAAGATTTAGCAAAATCTGTGGTATCTACCTGTAACTGGGTCCGGACAGTTAGGGGCTCAGCTCCCCCGCCATTTGATGTGCCCGAGGTTCTTGGCCTCTCTCTTTGCCCCAAGAATGGGGAAGGGGCCTTCGTGGCCTAGTGAGTTTACAGTTCAAGTAAGTATCAGGCGCAAAGAGTTTACCAGAAAGCGATTCATTAGGCAGAGAGAGAGAGAGAGAGAGAAAGCTCCCATGCTGCCGTGGGAAGGGGAGGGGAACTGGAAGGAGATATTCCCACTGGTAAAGAGGAAAAAACAGCTCCCAAGTTGTTGTGAGAGGGGGATCCCAGAGAGAGAAATCGGCACAGGAAAGAGGCAGTGGAGTTTTAACTTTGTAGTTATTCCTGCCCCTTTCAAGTTCTTGTCCAATGAGAGGAGTTCTTTTAAACTTCCTCTGGAGTGACTGATCTTTGACTCTGATCCCAGATTGGTTGCTTGGGCCCACAACAGAGCCCCTCCTTCTGGGGCTTTTGGCGGGCTTTCTGAACAAAGGAAGCTCACCTGGAATTTCTACCTAGCCCATGTGAGGGAAAGTTAGACAAAGAACTCTAGGTTCCTGCATGGGGAGGTGGATGGAGGCATGGTGCTGGGAAGTTCTTGCCTTTGAAACTGCACCCCTTGTGGACTAGGGAAGACAGTTTTATTTTCCTTAACACAGTCCCTCATACCCATTAGAAGACAATTTTACCCTCCACCAATTTTGAACATTAAAAATGTCTGCAGATATTGGCAAATGTCCTTGGGAGAACAAAATTTCCCCCTCATTCCGAACCACTGAATAAATCAATGCATTCAGCCAAAGCCAAATTATTTTTGACTTTGTGGTAAAGGAATTTCAGAATGTGTATCTACTTACATTCTCCAGATATTTTCTGATGTAAAGTAGTCATATCTGACAACGTTTGTGGGCCATAGTTCCACTGGCTTCACTGGTCTCCTGAAACGAGAGAATGTGATATTGGCTATAGACCTGAAGAGCTGAGAGACAGTAGAGTTGGATCTTGAGTTTGGCTTTTCCTTGAAATGTAACTTTAGGTGAGGCCACCCAGCATCATGAATTAAGACATAGGCTGTCTCATAGTCTATGGCAGGTAGAAAAGTTTGGGTTAGCAAGAGAAGTACAGTGTTTATTCACTTAAAAAAAAAAAAAAATTTTCAATAACTTTTTAATATCAATGAATACATTTTTTGACTTCTGTAATTTTGTTCTAAGTACATTTAAAAAAATGAGATAGTTTTTCATAATCCATGCTTGGCTTATGAGTAATATTGTAGCTGTGAATATTTTGAATACACTTATTTCAATGACTTTAAAATTTACATTATTGCCATTTCTTGTGATGAGATACATTTTTATTTTTGGAATAACCTGACTCTGCTTTTATTTTAATTAATTTTTTTTACATTGAGTTCAATTTTATTGTGATGTATTTTCTATTTTTTTTTCAGTTGCTCTGTAAACACAGAGCACTTCTAAGACATTTGCACTTCTAAGATTAAGGATTTTACAAGTTTATAGCATATTGTCATGTAAATTTATCTGAAGTTCCTGCTTCCTTTAGTTAATACGATTTTGAATCAATTCCCAGGCATGTTGCAGACTTGGGGCTTTGATTTCTCAGAGTATCTTTGCTTCCTATGAGCCTGAATGATCAGCAGACTTACAAAATAGAACAAGGAGTTCTGAATCTTTGCCAGCATTTTATAGCTCTTTTTAAATGGGATCACAGAGATCCAGATTCCACAGCAAAATATAATGTCCTTGTTTTCCATCCCTATGCCGATATTAACATCCCAACACCAGTTGTTCAGATCTTTCTCTAGTTCTGACTTACCCGTGATCTCTCTGGCTTGAAGTCTTCCTCAAAAATCTTAGCTATGATTTTGATTTATTTTTCTTTCTGATTTCTGAATAGTTTCCTCCTTGGTTTGAGCTAAACTTGTTCTGAAAGTTTATATATTATATTTGGAATGGCAAAATGAGATCTGAGAGTTTCTGCCACAAACCTGAATCTGCCATATTAAATAGAAGTCAGCACTAGGTGTACTTCAATTAGAATATATATATCATATTATGTTTATTTTTCTGAGATACCAAAAGTCGAGATTTGACTCATCTCTCAGAGATAAATTGGTGAAAATTTGAATAATAATTCAGGATATTAGTCTCCCAGTTCTATTACTTCAATAACCTTGCATATTCTCTCTTTGGATTTTTTTTTTTTACTCCAAGGAATTAAAAAGGATAATGTAGATAAATAGATGGTAGTCTATATATATTCTTTAAAAGTATATTTATTCAATAGATATTTATGGAGTCTCTACCACGTACCAAGCTCTGTTTCAGTTAATAGTAATATTTCAGTGATGAATATAGCACTACTTCTCACTTTCAATGGGTTTATATTCTAATTTGGAACTCAGAAACTAAACAGATATACACACACACATACACAGTATAATATAATAAATACAATGTAATCATAGAGACACTGATAGATACATGCTATATAAAAAATAACGAAGTTTACTGAATCAAATGGCAGTACCATGTTTAGTTCTTTGAGAATCTCCATAGAGGTTGTGCCAGTTTATAGTCCTACTACCAGTGTGTTGATTTAAGCAATTAAGTTAGTATTCCTTTTTTACTGCAGTAATAGGAAACAAATACAGGCCATCAAACTAAGAGCCTTTTAGGAGGCCTTCAGTAGCACTTTAGATTTTGTTCTAACTTTGTAGGAACCCACCAGAACCTATTTAGCAGGAAAATAATGCAATATGCTTTATTGATTTACAACAATATTCTAGCTAATCCATAGAGGATAGTCTAGAAAGTATCATTAGTGTAAGCAACAAGATTTTTAATAGTTTAGATGAAAATCTATGAGGTCTTTAGTTGTATTTTAAATATAAACAACTGTAGGACTGGAAAGAGCTGTAGTTCATAGGTGGTGATACAGATGTGCCCAAGAGTGGTACCTGAGGGCTGAAGAAAATAAAAAACTGTTAATTAGTGAATCCATACTATCTAAAGTCAGGGACCTGGAAGTGAATACCTTGGTAGACTGTAGATGAAAAACATAAGTGGTAGAAGGAGTAAGCCATGGAATATATTTAAAATCAGAGGCTGGGATAAAGAGATCCAGAAAATTAGACCCCTAAGAAATAACTTATGAAGTAAATTGAAATCTAGTAAAGTATACATGTCCTGAAATAAAATTTTAAAAACAATTTCTAAAAAGTAGGAATGATTCATTGGGTCCAATACTACTGAAAAAGGATAATTTGAGATTGTAATTTGAGAATCAAGAATTAGCCATTGTCACGTAGGATTATTTTGTAACATTAAAATGTATGGATTTAATACAATTAAGAGGAAAATGTCTTCATAGTCTGAATTTAAGAGAAAATGCAAGATGAAGAAATAAATTTTGTCTGCTGTTTTTAATATTTAATATTTATTTATGTATTGAAAATGGTCATTCCCTGAAAATTCCAGGAGAAAAACTGGAGGAAGTGAAAGAAAATATGAAAATAATAGTGGCAACTTACAATTACTGAATAATTATAATATTTTAATTTATTGAACTTAATTTGTTCTAAGAAATATAAGTTTAAGACAATAATCCCAGGACATCCTATAATAGGATAAATAGATAGGGATAAATAATACATGTGGATTTATCTATCTGTCTATCAGTTTAAAGAATTAATGTCAGGGGTGGCAATGTTACTAAGTAAAGAGAAAATTAATACTATAAAAAATGCTTTAACTATTTGTACCTCAATTTTTGTTTTTATTTGAAAACTGAAACTTTAAAGAAACTGTAAGTTAACCAGGTAAGGGACTCACACCTGTAATCTGAATGCTTTGGGAGGCTGAGATAGGAGGATGGATTGCTTGATGCTAGGTGTTTGAGAGTAGCCAGGGCAACATAGTGAGATCTCATCTGTACGAAAAATGAAATAAGATAAAATTAACCAAGCATGGTGTCAGATGTGTGTAGTCCTAGTGTCTCAGGAGGCTGAAGAGGAAGGATCACTTGAGCTTAGGAGTTCCAGGTCATAGGGAGCTGAGATCATTTCATCCTGGATGACAGAGCGACTTTGTTTCTTAAAAAAAAAATGAAATGATACATGGTATTAATTAATGAAAATGTTTTAAACATTTGCTGAAAAACAAATTATGCTAACATGTCCTCTATTAAACATGTGGTATCAGAAATCAAATTTCCAGACGGATGTCTGCAAAATTGTAAACGAGAAAAGCCCCAGGCTCTCATTCTGTCATAGAAACATTTTTTAAAATAACCAAAACCACAACAATTCCCAAAAACTAAACTTGAGGCTGGCTAAGAAACTTTATGAGAACTCTTAAAAACAGTTAAAGAACTGCAGAAAGCAAGAAACATCCATCAGAAGAAAGTCACCTCCAAAACAGTCAGAAATTTAACGGTATTTTTACTTTCCTTGCCCTGCTATCGCCTCAGCCTGGTACAGTCTTGCTCTGAAGGAAGCAGTATCCTAGTTCTTAATACCGTCATTTTAATGGAAAGGAGCAGAAAATACCCTATTTGCAATGTTCCAACCTGTCTGGAGGCAGCCAGAAGGACTGGTCTCCGTTTCAACCAACTCAGAGGTCAGGTGAGAGAGTAGAATATAGTATTCTAACTTGGATCCCAGGCAGCACTTGAATCTAAATGCTACTTGAAAAAACTGCAGAGATACAAAAACTCACAGACTAGGGCAAGAAATTAGAAGAGAAAACACAATAGACCATGTAAGATCCCTCAAAATCTATGAAAAATCTCTTCAGGAAATTAGGGAATTCAAAAGCATCTATGTATACAGGATAATCAAAAAAGCCACACTCAGGCCCAGAGAAGATGAACACTCAGAAAAGATATAAAAATATGTAAAGTTTCTACCACAGCCTGATGACAAAGACTAAAACATATCCAACTAATAAACAGAAGACTGTCTTAACACAGTTTGCTAAAACTGAAAGAGGTTGCTGATTTTTTTTTTATGCCCGACTTTTCAAAACCAAAAAATTACAAGGCACAAAAGAAACAGGGAAACATGGTCCCTTCAAAGAAAAAAACAATCCAGATTGCATTCCTGAGGATAGACAGGCATTGGGTTTGCTAGACCAAGACTTTAACAAAATTGTTTTAAATATGCTAAGATAGCTAAAGGAAAACTAATTAAATCACAAAAATGGTACATGAAAAAATGTGAATTTCAATAAAGAGATTTGAAAAATTATTTTAAAAAGAATGAAACAAATATTCTGAATCTAAAATTTACAATAATGGAGTAGAAAAATGTACTAGAGCATCTCAGCAGAAGATCTCAACATGCAAAAAAGATAATCCATGAATTGAAGATAATAGATTTGAAATTATTGATTGTGAGGAGCAGAAAGCAAAAAGAACAAAGAAAATTAAACAAAGCCTAAGAGACATATATCATACTATCAAGCAGACCAATCTATACATTATAGAACTTTTAGAGAAGAAAAAGGTGGAGAGTCTTCAAGGAAATGATGGCTGTAAAATTTTCTAATTTAAAGAAATACATCAATATGCATATATAAAAAATTCAACAAGCTACGATAGTATAAATCCAAAGACACCAACACCAAGACACATTATAATTAAGCTTTTGAAAGACAAAGATGAGAGGGGAATCTAGAAAAAGCAAGAGAAATGCAATTCACCACATCCAAGGGATTCTCAATAAGAATAGCAGCCAACTTCTATTTTGTTTTTTACAGGGCTAAACTAATATATAATCTCACCACAGAGTATAGACATTCCCTTTTCTCTGCAACATTGCCAACATCTGTTATTTTTTGACATTTTGATAGAAACCATTCTGACTGGTGTGAGATGGTATTTCATTGTGTTTTTGATTTGCATTTCTCTGATGATTAGTGATGCTGAAATTCAGATGTTTGTTGCCTAATCGTATATTTCTTTTGAGAAATGTCTGTTCATGTTCTTCTGACCACTTTTTACTAGGATTGTTTGTTTCAGTATTGTTGATAAGTTCTGCATATGTTCTGGGTTTTAGTGCTTTGTTGAAAGCATAGTTTGCAAATATTTTCTTACATTCTGTAGGTCACTGTATACCCTATTGATAGTCTGTTGCTATGCAGAAGTTTTTAGTCTCAGCAGAATCTTTCAAGGCCATAGAAGTTGAATAATACACAACCATGTGTCACATGAAAATGAGACACATTCTGAGAAATACGTCATTAGGTGATTTTCGTCAATGTGTGAACATCATAGGGTATACTTACACAAACCTAGATGGTATAGCCTAACACATCTAAGCTCTATGGGATAGTTTATTGCTCCTAGGCTACAAACCTATACAGCATGTTACTGTACTGAATACTGTAGGTCATTGTAACACAACGGTTTTTGTGTGTTTAAATATATGTAAACATCGAAAAGGTGCTGGAAAAATGCAATATAATAATTAAAAAAGGTATACTTGTATAGGGTACATGCCATGAATGGAGCTTGCAGGACTGGAAGTTGCTCTAGGTGAGTCAGTGAGTAAGTTTTGAGTAAATATGAAGACCTAGGATATTATCGTACACTACTCTAGATTTTATAAACCCTACACTTAGGCTAAAATCAATTTATTAAAAATTCCTCTTTAATAATAAATTAATCTTAGCTTACTTTAAATTTTTACTTTGTTAACTTTAATTTTTTAAATGTTTCACTTCTGTAGTAACACTTAAAATACAAACACATTATAAAACAGTACAAAAATTTATTTCATATCTTTATTCTATAAAATTTTCTATTTTTAATTTCATTTTACTTTTAAGCTTTTTTGGCTATAAAGTAAGACACAAACACACACATTAGCCTAGGCCTGCAGAGGGTTAGGATCATGGATATCACTGTCTTCCACCTTCAAATCTTGTCCCAGTGGAAGCTCTTCAGGAGCAGTAACATGCACAGAGCTGTCATCTCCTATAATAATGCTTTCTTCTGGGATACCTCCTGAAGGACTTGCCTCAGGCTGCTTCAAAGTTAACCTTTTTATTTTTAATAAGTAGAAGGAATAAACTCTAAAATACTGATAAAAGTATAGTTCAGTACATACGTAAACCAGTATCATAGGCATTTATCATTATTAATTATATCATTATTAATCTGTACTGCCTGTAAATGTATAATACTTTCATACAACTGGCAGTGTACCAGATTTGTTTAGAACAGCATCACCACAAACACAGGAGTGATGCATTGTGCTATGATGTGAAAATGGCTACAGTTTCACTAGATGATAGGAAACATTTTGCTCCATTACAATGGAAAGGAACCACTGTCCTATATGTGTCTGTCATTGACCAAATTGTTGTTATGTGGTGCATGACTATATTTAATGTGCCGGGGGTGAGGGGGACAGTCAACTGAGAATTCTAGAAGGAAATTTATGTAAATATAAAAGAAACATGTACAATTAGAGTTTAAAAAGGCTTAAAAGATTTTTATTTGAGTTTTATTGAATTTATAGATCAATTAGGGTACTATTGTTATGGGATCTTTGGGGTGTGTATTTTCTGGCTGGAAACTTCTGTGGCCAGTGATGGCTTTGCCCAAGTTTTGATCAGACCCACTGGGGCCACTTGGCCTGGGAGGATGTGCTTGGCTCATGCTTCTGGCCTGGATCCCATACCTGGCAAGGGAGACTGGATGGAGTGGTGAGGGGTGTGTGAGCCAGGGTGGAGTCTCACCATTGTGCAGTCAGACATCCTGGCTGCTGCAGTCAGGTGGGCAACTCCAGGTGCTAGCATGGATGCTGGCTTTCTGAGGCTGTGGCCAGACCAAGTACACTGCAGGTTGCTTCCACAGCTGGCACTGGAGAACATGGTGGTTCCTGGAAGCTTGGAGATGCCAAGAACTGCAGGGCCCCAAAGAAGAAGTCACAGACCTGGCTCGGGGACCTCCCAGGCCTGGGCTACCCAAAATGGCCGTCACTCTTATTTTCTTCTCTTCACCTTCAACTTGGTGAGCAAGGGGCATGTCTGAGCCCTGTTCATGCTATAGCTCTCTTAGCCTCATTTGTCAGTTCCCAAGTTCTTGTCCTCCACCCAGGGAAAATGATGTATGGAGACAAATGAGGGTGAACAAGACAAACAGAAGTTTTGAGCAACAATAGCTCAGAGGAGGGCCTGGAGTGGATAGCTTCTCTTTGCAGCTGGTTGTCCCTACATCTGTTTAGCTCTGGCTGAGCTGGGACTTTTATGGACCTCAGAGGGGAGAAAATGAGTGATGACTGGTCCATGGGCAGTCATGGACAGGCCTGGAAAAGGACCACAAGTTTCCACTCTGGTCCATGGGAGTGGGACTGGAAACCCAGCCCCCAGGCTTCACGGCATATCTGGCCTGAAAGTTGGGCCTCACCAGGCACGCACCCACTTCTGCCCAGGAATCTGTCTGCCTCCTGCTGCCATTCATGGCACCCAGGCTTGGCCCTGATTTTGTTTCGAGATTGAGGGAGAGAGAAACTAGGCAGTAGTATCAGGCACTTCCGAGCCTACAAATGTCGGGGGGCCCTTCCTGGCCCCCCAAGAGTGCAGATTCCACACTTAAGGAGAGGCTGCTGCTGCTCCTGGGGTGGAGGTGGGGGAGGTGAGCTGCTGCCTTCTCTGCGGAGTAGGAGGCCTGAGTCTGCAGCACCATTTAGGTGGCTGTAGCTGTTCCTGGGGTCATGGGCGTGGCTCCCTCCTGCTCTTGGGTTCCACAGAGTGTGCAACTCCGCCCATGCTTTCCTGCTGCAGCCGGTATGATGGCAGCCACAGGCCATCTGGAGCAGCCTCTGCCATCATAATGATAACAGTATTACTTACATATGCTATTTCTTAATTGTTTAGTTGTTCTTTACTTTCTCTCGACAATATTTTATAGTTTCAATACATTAATATAACATCTTTTTAATTAAATTTATTGTTAAGTATATTAGTTTTCCAGTGCTGCCAAAACAAATCATCACATACTTGGTGGGTTAAACTGACAGAAATTGTTTTCTTTCATCTTTCTAGAGGCCAGAGCCTAAAATCAAGATGTCAGCAGGCCTAGACTCCTTCTGGAAGCTCTAGAGGAGATACCTTCCTTTTCCTCCAGTTTCAGTAGGCTTTCAACATTCTTTGGTTCATGGCAATATCACTCCAAACTCTGCCTTCATTTTTACATGACCTTCTTATCTGTGTTTCTAAGGACATTGTCATTAGGTTTAGGGAATATTTAAATAATTCAGTATATTGTCAATTTGAGACCCTTAATTTATTTACAACAGTAAATGTGTTTTGTTTGTTTTTTTAAGAAAGCATTCACAGGGCTTGGGGATCAGGGTGTGGCCATATCTTTCAGAGGCTACAACCCATTTTATTAAGTATTTTACATTGTTAATAATATTGTGGTTTATTTTTAATTCTATCAAAATATAGTTATAAAAAAGAAACAAAATGAGTACAATTGATTTTTATATATTGACCTTTTATCATAAGACTTGATAAACTTACTTGCTAGTTATACTTGTTTTGCATTTGTGAGATTCCCCAGATAATCTATGTAGATAATTGTGACCATTTTGAATAAAGATAGCTTTTCTTCCTGCTTTTTAGCTTTTATTTATCTTTGTTTTGCTTTATTTCACTGGTTCTGTACACCAGTACAATTTTGAATAGAAGTGGTAAAAGTGGTCAGAATCTTTTTTATTCAGTCTCTATAAAAAAGGGTTCAATATTTCACCAACAGGTATGTTATTAGTTAGTTTATCTGGAGGATGTCCTTATTTAGTTGAGAGACTCCCATTCCGTTGGAAGAAAAGTCATGAAAATGAGATACCAATTTGTAACTCTAAATTATGAAATATTTTTAAAAATGCTCATGAGTGTTTTCCTTGTAAGTTTATAGTAAATATGCAAATATATGCAATTTTATGTAAAATTGCATAAAATAATTTGACAAAAATATGTATATATTTTAATCCTATGATTTAAATACAGTAGATAAAAATGATCCAGATGGCTGGTTGCAGTGGCTCAGGTCTGTAGGCCCAGCACTTTAGGAGCCCAAGGTGGGCAGATCAGGAGGTCAAGATACGGAGACTATACTGGCCAACATGGTGAAAACCTACCTCTACTAAAAATACAAAAATTAGCTGAGCATGGTGGCATGCACTTGTAGTCCCAGCTACTCGGAGGCTGAGGCAGGAGAATGGCTTGAACCCAGAAGGTGAAGGTTACAGGGAGCCAAGATTGCATCACTGCACTCCAGCCTGGTGACAGAGACTCTGTCTTGAAAAAAATAAATAAAAGATTGATAGAGAAATATTTTTATGGACTAGTTAAAGACAGACTGAAACATTTGAGGAGTATTTTAAAAGAGAGAGAACGAAAGAAGAAGATAAAAAGCATCTCTTTGCAATTTCTAAAAATAAGTAATAATACAGTTTCTTAAGCTTGTAATTAAGACCATTCATTGTTGTCAGTGTCTGGAATCCTCTGCCTCCTCCAATTTTATACCTGGTGGAATCCTAACTTCAATTCAAATGTCACTTTCTAAGTCTAAATAAATAATTATCTTTTGAATGTTAGTTGCAAACCTGTTGTTTCACATTGTATTTTTGCTGGAGTTAGTTTTACCACTTCATGGGTCTGTAGAGAAAGTGCCCAAAGGTATGTATTTGTTCTGCAGCTTCACCTCCTGAGTTTCAAATCCTAGCCCCACAATCACTAAACGGTTATGTGATGTTGGCATCTTGGCCAAGCTCTTGGAGCTCTCTGGACCTCATTTTCCTCATCTGTAAAATGAGATTTGAACAAACACCAATATAATTATGGGTATAAGAATTAAATGAGTTCATGGTTATGACCTCTTAGACAAGCACTGCTCAGTAAGTGTTCTGATTATTGTTGTTCATATGTATTTCAGCCTCCTGCATTGAATTGTGATGCCCTTGAGGACACCATTGGCTTTTACTTTTTTATAAGATTACAAGAGTTTAAATTAATCAACTATATATTTGTTTTAGGACTCATGCCTCCAAATTCAAATATAATCAAGATTCAAACATTCTTAAGGTAGTGAATATCTATAAATTTTTGATAAATTGATGGCCACTGTTAGTGGTAGTTACAGATATTTATTTGGAAATGGGTTATTTTCAGATAAATTCATTATCTATGAATGATCAGATGGATGTAATTGAAATTTAGGTTACAATTTGAAACTGTTCAGAGCTATTATAAAAAATAACTCTGATTTGACATAAGCATAATTCTAGAAGTTTTAAACTATAAAGTCTTTGAATCTTACAAAGGCTTATATATGCCTTTTCAAAATATAAAATCACATTTCTAATGGCTATGCTTACAGGTATCTTTAGCACATCTTCTCAGAGGAGTTGCGCTTTTTCTATTGCATTATCCACCTTTGAAAGTGGTTTAATGCTTCAGCAGGTTTTGAAGGATTCTAAATGATTCTTTAAATTTGGCAAGACCTGCTTGTCTATCTAGATTGATTTCTATGTGAAAATGTTCATTGTTCATAATCTGCCCCCAAATATTCAATTTAGAACTCTTAGAATCTTTGAAATTAGAAAAAAGTCTGGGAACGAATTAATTAGAATAAAAAGACTATCTGTTGTTAGTTAGCTCAAAGTATGTCTGATGTTGCTACCATACATGGTGTACTAAGTTAGTTAACTCGTAACTTCTGAGACTAATATGACTGGGAAGTTTTGTACTGATTCCTAGGCCTCACCCTCAGAAACTTAACTTATTTGTTCTGGGGTAGGGCTCCAGCCTGAGTTATATTTAAAGCCCCACAAATGATACTAATGTTTACTCTAGGTTAACCCTTCCGGTGTACATGTAGTGATACCAAGTCTAATTCCCTTTTTCCTCAAAGAGCTTATGGTAGGCAGAATTTGTAAAATGGCCGCCAAAATATCCCACTTTGATCCTCTGAAACAGAATATTATGCTATACCACTTTGGTGATTGTGTTATTTTATACAGCGTAGTTGATCTTAAGACAAGGAGTGTGTATCTGATAGTTTTGGTATAATTACACAAGCTCTTAAAAGCAAAGAGCTATATCCACATGATAGTAGCAGGAAATGTGAAACAGATTCAAAGCACAATGATGATTTAATGTGCTATTGTTGGCTCTGAGGAGGGACTTGGCTCCATAAAAAAGAAACTGGAAAATCCCTCTAGAAGCTGAAGTCAGCCCCTTACTAAAAACTGTTAAGTAATTGAGGTCCTCAATTATACAATCTCAAGGAACTAGATTTCACCAACAATTTCAATGAATTTGGAATCAGATTTTTCTTCAGATACTCCAGATAACAGCTTAGCTTGGATAACACCCCAACTTTGATCTTAAAAGGTACTAAACAGAGAACTGTCAAGCTTGCCTGGAGTTTTTACCTACTAAACTGTAAGTTAATGGGAATTATTTTAAGCCACTAAATTAGTGATATTTTTAATCAACAATAGAAAACTAAAATATTCTTCAAAGAAACTCTTTAAACCACATCCCTAGACCTTGTATTCCTGTTTTTGTAAACCAAAGCTCAAACTTTAGTTTTTATGTCAAATATTCTCTGCTATGCTGTATGTCAATATGACTTCTGCTAATTAACTGTCCCCCTATTTCTTATTGCCTACAGAAACTACACTTCATACTCAGTGAGTTTATTACTTCTTGTGAAGAAATTTCCTGCTGCTTCTTTCATGGCTGAAACATATTTCTTCCCCAAGGATGTCACTTTCTCTTTAGCCTTCCAAGTCATGATCTTCACTTCTGCTTCTCGAGCAACTCTCTATTACCTTTCAGGAAAACTGATGAAACAAACAACCACCATAATAAAAGCTGCAGAAAGTCTATTATCCTTATTATTGTTTAAATAATATCCTCCCACCAATCTTTTGCTTACTGCTAATAGTTGGCATCTGTTGAATTTTTAGTAACTACTTCGCTTTCACAAAAAACACTAGTCAGCTATTTGAATAGCTTATCCATACACTATGTGAAAAACTTTCATTCTGATAAATTTGTCTTGCAGTTTCGAAACCTCCTAAACATCCTAATTTATAGTGACCTATTTTTTTAATGCTTTCTCAGCATACAGGAATTTCTGATCCCCCTGCTGCCATTCTAATCTCTAAAATCACCAATTCAAACATAAGAAAAATCATACAAAAATGTTTCTTTCTCATCAGGACATCTAGTTCACAGATCCTTCTCCTTTCTGTCAATCTTTTCTTCATTTCTTTTCTTATTTAGCATAAAGTTCATAGCACACTTATCCGTTAGCAATCTGAATTCCCTTGAATTTTCATTGTCATTGAATGGCAAAAAAACTAATGAATTATTTTTTGAGTGCTTTGTTAGATACAGTCATAATAAAAGAGGCTGCAAATATGATAAATGAAGGATCAGTAACCTTAAATATGACCTCAATAGAGTTTGACATTTTATTCCTACTGGCATAATACTATGTTCAAATGCGTTTTATTCTTACAACTATAATTCTGTGATCAAATTCAATATCTCAATTTGCAAAAACAAGCACTTCAATACTTTACCACTTTTATAAATATTTGACTTTATCCCACGGAGTCCTCTCCATGTTTAAGCTAAGACTTTTACCAAACTTCCACGTCTTTCTATATCTGCGACTCCTCTTCTGGTAGATATAGTCACAATGCAAAAGGTGGCTGTTCAACTACTTTAGGGGATTCTCCAAACTATACATTGAGTTACAGTTCTTATTTCCACTTTAAGATTGTAAATTTTGGATCCAAGATGGCCGATTAGGAGCAGCTGAGGATTGCAGCTCCCAGTGAAAGCGCGGAGGGTGAGTGGACGCCGCATTGCCAGACAGATTTTTATTGCCCACAGACCAGGAGATTCCCAGGGGGGAGGAGCCCCACGGGTCGCCAGCGCGGCTGGTTTGGCCGGCGCAGCAGTTTGCCG